>OV281285.1:80548690-85548690 GCA_923062465.1 Acleris sparsana
TTGTAAATAAAATCATTTTAAAAATACTTCAGATATTTTGTTTGAAATGAACCCCCACATGGCATTGTTTAAATATCATTCGGTTTTGTCTTTTTACTTCAAAATTTATGTATTTCCTACGAAGTTGCCCCATTTGGAAATTTCCCTCTATCATGGCTGCTATCGATAATTCTCTTCAGGAAACTCTCTCTAAATTATTAAATATCCAGTGTTACAAAAGGCCTTGGTCTCAAGCGGTTCTCCCAGTACGTTTCGGTGGACTGGGTATTCGTTGCTTATCAAGTGTAGCTCTTCCGGCGTTCCTGTGCTCTGCTTATGGTTCGATGTCCCTCGTCAGTATTATATTAAATCTTCCACAGATACTTGACGTTGAGATAGCGAACCTGGTGGAGGCCAGGGATTCCTGGTGTGAATCATGCCCTGGAGTCGATATTCCAACGCATAAACATATTCAAAGAGCCTGGGATACACCTCGTCTTATGGCAATTCATGCAGCCCTTTTAGCCAATAGTCCGGACAATTCAGATCGCGCCCGTCTTCTCCTTGTCACTGCTAGTGAGTCGGGCCATCGGCTCCACGTCCTTCCCTCTCACCAATAGGTACAGTCCTGGATTCAAGCTGCTCTGCTGATCTGTGTGCCCCATTCTTGCACCTGCGATAAGGAGGTGGATGAGCTTGGTAGACATGGTCTTTCTTGTTCAAGAAGTGCCGGCCGCTTGTTCCCCCACGGTGCCATCAATGATCTGATCCGTCGTTTGCTTGCCACCGCCTCTGTACCTGCTGTCTTAGCACCAGCTGGTATAATCAGAGACGATGATAAACGCCCCGACGGAGCTGCATTGGTGCCGTGGAAGCTTAGTAGGGCTCTGGTGTGGGACGCAACTTGTGTCGATACTTTTGCCCTATCATACAACCCGAAATACAGATTTCAGATTTTTCCCTATACTTGTAGTAAAATACCGTGTTACTTGCCACGTAATTCTAGGTCAACGGGAAATACCCTATACATTTTGATTCCCTCAAGTGTCGAAATACACGTTTTTTGGGGCAAAAATGGCCGTAATTTTTTTTTACCTTAATGTATAACTTTTATTTTTTCACAGGGGACTGTAGACCGGAGTATATGGTTTTAATTTCAATTTTCAACATGATACCTCTACGCGTTCCCGAAATAAAGGGTCTTGACAGACAGACGGACTACAAAGTGATCCTATAAAGGTTCCGTTTTTTCCTTTTGAGGTACAGAACCCTAAAAATTCTAAAAACAAAATAAATTAAATATTTAAGGGGGGCTGTCCCATACAACAAAGGTGATTTATGTGCCCTTTTTGCTCGATATTAATAACGGCAACAGGTAGACACTTGTAATAGTCATAGAATATTAAGTTGTATATTCACTATAAAAATATATATTAAGGGAGGCTCTTATACAATAAACGTGTTTTTTGCCGTTTTTTTGCTAATGTTGGAGAGATAGTACGGAATCCTTCGTGCGCGAGTCCGACTCGCACTTGGCCGTTTTTTTATAAATACCTATCAGGGGATAGATCGCAAGTTGATCAAACTATATACTCTGAACTTGTACTTGTCTAGTCAACGTTATTAGTAACTATGTGTTAACAACCAAATAGTGCTTAGTCAAGAGCAAACCAAAAAAACCTGAACTGCCATTACAAATTATCGAAGAATTTAAAGCGACGGGGTACAAAAGTGATAGTTTGTTTTATGTTTATGATACTAACGGACGAAACCTATATTCAACACGTGAACAGATAAGGCCTACTTCTACCCATACAAAATGTGTTAAATTTTAATTCGAAGTAAGCCTGTCTATTCTCGGTTTGAATATAGAGTTCGGCCATAAATTTATTATACTCGTAGGTGCTAGATAGATATTTAAATAAACATTTGTGTGATCTTCTTCTCTGCATTCTTATAGTATTCACGCAATTATGGAAAAAACTTTTGTGATGATTTATTGCGCGCGCCTACTGCACATGGCCGGATGCAGGTAGTAGCTAAATATAAGCCTATTCTGTATATTTCCGCTTTATGTCATATATTTTATTAAAAATACACTTTCATGTAACAATAATGATAGGTTTATTGTAGGTAATAAGTTAATATTTAAGAAACTACTGGTTGGAGTCCAGTTTCATCCCGCAATTGCGAGAAGTGAAAAGGGCTTGAAAAGTTAAAACTTAGATTTAAAACAATAACGTATATAGTGGAAAGCGTTCAGGATTCCTAGAGCATTACCCTCAAGAAATGACATCAGTGACACATATTGTTCTTTTGCCTTTTATATAAATATAGAGTGCATTCCATTAATTAAAGCCGGTATTCCACGGCGGCGCAGTCAACGCGCGCTCACGCAACACTCGTGACCCACGTGAGTCCATTGGTCTAGGCGTGTGTGAATTAGTATGTTTGTTACTCGTGCACTGTAAAACGGCCAGACGGAGATAGATTAAAATTGGGACTGGCTTTGGATAGCTTATACCGTTAGTAAACGCATGGACACCTTTTATACGGAAAAAATAAACACTATAGGTACTCGTATAATTGTCTACGTAGACGAAATCGCGGACTATAGAGCTAGTTTAAATATACTTACAAGTTTATCTTACTGAAATTATAATGCATAACATTAAAGCATGTCCTAAAATAAAATATAAATACATAGTTGTATCCAAGTCATAGTTTTCTGCAACACAACACAACTAACAAAATCTACACCAACCCTACGCACTCAAGTCTTCCGTAGCACAAAGATTACTGTGATCAAGATCAATCACTTGATACGAATCAACCCTTCGTGGGTAAACGCTAGTTGCACACGAAATGAGGTGTTATTCTCTTAAAACGGGTCTCTGTCGAGCGGCCGATCGATTTAGTAAGCGAAGTCATACGAGCTTAGTAGTAATATTTTGAGCTCCGACTGGACAACTTCAACACGCCGATTAATAGTACATGCTTTGAGTTTAAGAACGAATTAAGACAATCGCCTACGTATGCGTATTCATCCGCCTCCTCCGATATCCGACATTCAATTTATATGAATATAATTGTAGCACCGCCCCGCAATCGACTCTGAAAAGTCAGTAACAAAATTAAACTCACATTAAATAGAAGTTCCTTTTATATAATCATGTACATAATTTTAATGCATCTGCGAAGACAGTAAATATTTTATGTAATATTAATTTAAATATTTTATGTAAGTAATATTAATTTAAGTAATATTTAATTTATATTTTATGACTAGGTAGTAAATCAAAATTGAATTAATTAGGTATCATCATTTTATTTTCATGATGTCGCGTTTAAATGTGGCCGGAGACCGAATTCGTCGCTCGCATTCGTATTGAGCAGACAGAGACGTTATTTTCTATGAATTACTCGTTTATACTAGTCAGTAGCCGAATACTAATTCAAATGCAGCCAAACCGAATCGTGTAAACGCCCTATTACTTTATGGACTTACTAACGGTCAAAGATATTATTTACAAATTAATATATCGCAATATAGGTTGTAGCCATGTTGGAGCAAAAATCATTGTGCATGAATCCTTGCCCGTCCCCGGTTGTTTCTTTCTAACAAATATTTTCTTGGAAAGAAAAACGTACAGACCAAGTCTTTCATATTATCTACAACATAGGTATTCAAAAATCGGACTAGCTTAAATGGAAAAGAAACTAACATAATTTTGCTTGATTTTTCCCCTCCGGCCACGTGGTTCGACAACGTTGTCCGACATGTCGGACGACGAGGAATTTTGATTCCTTGCTGTCCGACATGTCGGACTATCAGGATTTTTTTATTCCAGTTAGTTCGACCATCGGACCAAGAGGATTTTTAAAATTCCACTTCGTTCGACCATCGGACCAAGAGGATTTTTAAAATTCCACTTGGTCCGACCCACGAACCACGAGGATCATTGAATTCCACTTGGTTCGACCATCAAACTACGAGGATTGCTATATTCAAATTTAAAGACAGAAAATATAATTAAAAACAAATATGTCCTCTTTATTGCAACTTAAAAGATCTCTACGTGTCTATTTTTATTTTATTTGAACATCAACCCTTTCCAAGACATTCGCTCGAGAAAGAATCCTACGTCAATTTCTGCATGCTCGAGCATCATATTACTTTTATATACAAATTCGTCGCGAACAATCGTCTTCTTTTTGCGTTTCTCTAATACTCTTCCTTTTAATTTAATTACATTAAAATCATTTACTCTTTTCAATATAGATAATAATTTCGATAAGTTTGGTTTCTTTCTCCTGCCTATGACCTCATTTAGTTTAGTATGCCATCCTTCAAGGCAGTTATTTGTTCGGAGCATTTCACCATGCACCGACCACTTTTTTATGAAGTCATCGCTAGTCAGCCATTGTTTTTCCATGTACTGTTTAAAAATAAACATTCCCTTATTATCAGAGTCATACAAGCCATCCAAAATATACTCCCATCCGGAACGAATCAATTGTGCTGGTAGAAATGGCAGTGCTGTTGCTAGAGCAACTATCCTTTTTTCATTTTGTTCTTTGGTGATATTCCCACACTACTTGGCATTCTTGAAAACCGCTTTGGCGTAATGATAAAAACAGCCTTTTAATATTATTCCTGGAAATGCTTTTTCTAAAGCCGTCATAAGTGCAGTTTCAAAATCGGTCATAATTTGACAAGGGTTGAATACTGATAAGCAATTTTTAAGCAAATCAAATAGGGTTATGTAAGTTTCCGTTCGCCTGTCTGTCATTAATACATAAATCAATGGAACTACATTCAAACAATCAGAAGTCGATCCAACGTCACCGTGAAGTGTAAATAGCTGCTGGAACGGTGCAGGACAGCTATGGAATGTGCCATCTGCGAAAAAGGTATTAATTTTCTGAGTCTTTTGTCTGGCTTCTTCTGAACAGAATGCAATAATACATGTATCTTCGAAATAATATTCAAACAATTTAAAGTCTTCGAATTCCGGTGAAATTTCTACCTCACTTGGTACTTGATAAACTAATTTTGATACTTGAGCCGCTTTTTTATGATGTTGTAAAGTCCAGTTTTCACGGATGTAAATTTTGGTATATTCGTAATTAAATCTAAACCAGCGTTCTTTAAGGGTATCACATGTCATGTTGCTCATAAATCTGTTTCATAGGTTTTGAAGTGTCTTCACAAGCATCTTTTTTCATTTTATACAATTGTATATCAATATCATTTTTATCTTGGTTTTGTTTACACGTATGATTATTTGACTTCATGATCTGTGAATTCTGTGAAACAAGTATCAATTGATAAATGTTATGTACATCAAATTTTACATTTTACGAGATAGGTAGTAATCTGAGACTCGGGTATAAAACACAGTACCAGTAGCGAAGCGTCCATATAACCCGATTCCCAGCGGCTTCCCTAGAAATTCCTATGCATACCTAGTAAACAAACAAAACGTAAAACAGAAAGTAACCCGGGATACTATAGCTTTACCTTGCGTTACCATCTTCATAATACGATGCATGAACAAAACGCCGAAATGTACACACGCACATACGCTCGGTTAAATTTCACTGCGCTCGAACTTACACCCACAATTAAAATCGCCATACAATCCGGTGACTCAGCGCCGGACTCGCACTAACACATTCAAACAATTTCCTAGCGCTTCAAACTCGCACACATAGACACAGCGGCAGAAAATACCAGACAAATTAGAGCAAGTCCGACCGTCGCACTCCGGCTTATTTCATCCAATTTTAAACTTTAAATGCATGCATTAACTTTCTTTTTCCGCGAGCACACTCCAAAATAGCGCCGTCGCCGTCGCACACAACCTCTAAAATAATAATTTTGCATCCTTTTTTAACATTACGCCATTACTTTCGCGGTGTTTGTAAATATACCGTGTTTGTTTTAAAGTTTTGTTAATAATTTGTGTTATTATTGTTCTTTATGAGACTCAACTAGTGAAATTTAGCACGTTTAGTGTTCTGTGATTGTTGTACTGGTTGGATATGGGTTGGATTATGTTATTTGGTGTTTCGTGGCGACGACGGAGGTTTGTTTGGTTTTATGTGCTATCTATTTAGGTTATATTCGTGGTTTGGTTTCAATATTTTTGTCTGTACTCAAAGTACAAATGGCCGCATTGGTTAAAATTAAGTGTTGTCTTACAGATTACCTACTTGAACTAACATGTTTTTCAAAGTTTAAAATAAAAAAAATATTTCATTAAGTTAGGACGCGTTCGTTCAGACATAAAAAATGATTATTTTACACACTTCCACAGTTATATGATAAATACAATTGGCTGACTGGCAGCTGCAAATTAAACAAATATTTTTACTTTCCATGTTTGTAGTTATCCGATTCTAGCAGTGGTTGGTATCGAACCGGTATTGCAGATATCAACAATTTATACCTACCTATATAGGGTAAACCCTCCAGTGAATGAACCCCCCCCCCAGTGAATGAACAAAATCACGTTTTTTACCTAATATAAGAAATGTAGGCATTTCTACCACTTGTCGTATTTTTTTTCTTATTAGCAACTCGGTTTCCTATGCAATGGCAACACTTGGTAAATTTATTTGCGACCAATTTCAACATGGTCGGCGTTTGAAGTTCACGTGTTTCTGTTTTTGAAATTTTGTATGGAAAAATTAGATCCCAAGTAAGAACAGTGCATGTTTGTAGTAACATTAGAAGTGCTTGTTTGAGGTATGACACTAGAAAGTTTAGTTATTTGGTAAGAATAAGATTGAAATCTTCTATTATCAAATGTTTTAAAACCAATAAATGAACAGTGTGTTCATTTACTGGTGGTGACTCAATTATGATTTTATTCTTAATTTAACTGATAACGTAATCGTATTTAGGTTGTTTTTTGTGATTCTACATAGACAACGATTCTGATTCTTTGAGCCAGTATTGGAACACTAGTGTTCATTCATAGGCATGAAAAATCTAGTAAATGGACTATAGAAATTTGGCTTTGTTCATTTACTAGATACAGGTCTACTAATCTTATGTATGAACAACATAACGACAAAGGTGGCTTTGTCCATTTTATAAGTTTTAGTTCCTAAATTATTATTTTTGTCCCAAATGATGATTATTTTGACTAATTTAAAGACTTATTACAAGTATCAGCAGAGTTTAATGATTGTTATTAAGTTTTATTATAAAGCTCGGGTTAAAATGGGTGTGATTTGATAACAAGAAGATTATTAATATTGTCTTTATTAATAAAGATATTAAGTGCTTAATTTATACCTACTTAAATACAAATATAGGTGTATTTTTGTAATAAAAAGACATAATTAAAATATTAAGTAGACACTGTACCAACCTTGATTTTTTATATAATAGTAATAACTATTATGTTGATTAAAAATATCTTAATAATGTTTATTCACTGGGTTTTACTATGTTCGTGCATTATTTTCTTTGTTCATTTACTGGGTTTCACTATGTTCATTCATTAGTTTTTTGTTCATTTACTGGGTTTTTGGGTACTTTTTTATAAATTCTTCTATAACTCAAAAACATTAAACGTAATAAAAAATCGCAGAAATTACTTTATTTTTTATTAAATGACGATTGATTAAATTACTTGAAACCATTACAATTATTGATAAATACAGAGTAATGATTTTTCAAAGTTGAAATAATGCTTAAGTGTTCATTCACTGGAGGGCTTACCCTACCTAATTCAGCTAGGAAACATGCCCAAAGCAAACGTAATATACAGAGTTGTAAGTAGGTATATTATTATATTAGGTACATGAGTTTGATAACAATATAAACTTTTTTTCGTAATAATTTTGAGGCCCACAATCGTAAAGTGGAACGAAATCGAAATTTAATGAAACGTGTTATTGATACGGTTGGATCGCATAGAAACAGTTACCGCGCGCGAGACTTCAGCACTGCTTTTTGGAAAGTAAAAACACGACATCCATTTTACACAGTTTTTTTTTATGTCATGGAAGAGGTAAACAAGCACACACGCTATACACACGTCTATTTATTTACGTGACGCTTCGCCACTGCACAGTACACAGTTTTTTTACACAGTCGTGATATCGATTAATGTTATTCATAATCTGAATAACATTAATCGATATCATGATTGTGTTAAAAAAAACAATATAAACCCCTATATACTTCCGGATAAAAGCAATATTAACATAACTTACTTTTAAATGAATAGTTCCTCGACATTTTTCTTTTTTTTTTTTGGAACATGTCCATGTACTTTTTCCATGCAGGAATTTCTTGTTGCAATAAAATTGATGTCCATTATACAAAAGGACCACACCACCTTTGCGTGGTAGAAAAAATAATTCATTGCAATTTGAATTAGCTCCTTTTTCTACTTCTTCTGCCATTTTGACGTTAGAATGGATAACAATCAACAAACAAGTGTCATATCAATAATACATTATCAGTATGCCAGTATTCCGAAGATGCTAATAAGAAAGTTTAGATAACCTTTGAACAACTAATGAGTTTGTAGGTATATTATTTGCTCGATACTAAGTAAGTTAGTGCCCTGACGTGGCCTATATTACTAAATAAATGATTAAATTTGAATTGAATTTGAATTTAAGACATTCGTTTTATAGCTACTTCCCCTCGAACGAACAGAAAAAATAAATTCACGAGTTTCGAAATAATGAGGTTAAGACTAACGAAAGTTTGATTTTTACTATAGTTATGAGGGTCGAACTAAGTGGAATTCAATGATCCTCGTGGTTCGAGGGTCGGATCAAGTGGAATTTTAAAAATCCTCTTTGTCCGATGGTCGAACGAAGTGGAATTTTAAAAATCCTCTTGGTCCGATGGTCGAACGAAGTGGAATTTTAAAAATCCTCTTGGTCCGATGGTCGAACTAACTGGAATAAAAAAATCCTGATAGTCCGACATGTTGGACAGCAAGGAATCAAAATTCCTCGTCGTCCGACATGTCGGACAACGTTGTCGAACCACATGGCCGGAGGGGATTTTTCAGCCTCACGATCCTCTTAAACTGTTTAGTGGATTAGGGCACTAGCCCTAGCGGGGAACTCGTGACCGCAATTCGACCCGTCCTTAGGGACTGGGGCGCAAGCCGCGCAAGAAAGTACGGCAAACCGTCGTTTCGCCTCACACTGCTATTAACCGGTCATTGATGTTTTGGCAAATATCTGTGTGAGGTGGCGAACAGGGAGCCGTCACCAGCGTGCCACCATTGTCGAGAAGGTGCAATTGACACGGGTCGACACACGCGCGAGATATGCCCGGCCTGGGCGGAGCCTCGAGCGGCGGTGTCCGCGGTAGTAGGCGGAGACCTCTCGCTACCAGTTTGGCGCAAGCCATAGTTGGCAGCGAGGAGAAAGTAATGACGCTGAAGGAAGCAGCGAAGCGGCAGCGTGGGGTTGTATCCGAAGCACTGCCAATGCGCCGCAGGAGACTGGGTCAGCGGCGGTTGGCTTATGTCAACCGCATGCCACCGTAACATGGGCCTGCGGGTGATAGTTTGGGGGGTCTATCACCTGCAGTAAAAGGTCCTGAGCTGGAAGGCCTCTGCTTTGTTCCAGGGTGCACTCAGCGAAGTAGACGAGGGGCCTTGTAAAAGCCCTCGCCGGAAGGCGACCCCGAAGGGCATCCGCTATTGGGGGGCTACGTTTTGGCGCTAAAGCGGTCCCGCAGCCCCGCCTAAAGCGATTGGCGCAACGCACCGGGGGTTTTAGTCCGTGCAAGTCGGACATAACCCGTCCTGACCCCGTCGGGACGGGTATGCTTAGGCCTTTCCCATCCAAACCTCGTCTCGCGTGGCACTGTGTCCATCCTGACAATCTATGTGTAAGGAACTTATTTTGGTTTGTTAAATCATTCTCCCGAACTCATTATTTCTTTGTATTAAATTTTCGGTTCGCATTTTTCCCCGAACGCGATATTACCTAATTTTATTTTTCACCATTCGATTTTATTACAGTCGCTTTTTTTGTTGTTCGACTTTTTTCCCAGTCGGTTTTTTTCCCGTTCGATTTCTATCTCAGTCGCACTTTTCCCAAAAGTATTTACATCGTAATTCGTAGGTAGGTTTAGGTTATGTTAGTTTTGCATCAGGCCCGGAGGGCCAAACCACCCAGAAATAGGAGCTCCGCGGTAGCGGAGCTCCGTCGACTCTGTATCTTCGACAAATTGGAACGGGAAAAACACGACCGTGAAAATATGGTGGTAGAAAAAGAAGCGACTGGATAAAACTCGCAAGCGGAAAAACACGACTGTGAATATAAACTACCGCAGGAAAAAAGGCGACTGGTAATATCGCGTTCGGGGAAAAATGCGAATGGAAAAATTACTACCAAGAAGTGATGAGTTCGGGAGAATGATCTAACAAATCCAAGAGCAAACAAGGCTGCATTTTACGTGATTTTTTATAAATTTTACCCTGATAATGACAAAATAATCATCTACTATAAGAAGAAAAAGTGTAATAATACAATTCAATACTTATCACAGAAAAATAAGGAAGGATTGAAACGCTGTTCGTGAAACCACTTTGTATTGTATTTAGATTTAATAAAGTCCGATAGTGGTGAATTGTACAAAAAGGGCATAAAACAAACCATGTTATTCTAGAGATTATGGTATCCATCCGAGCCGGCAGGTCTGACGTATTGAGAACCTACTCCTTTTTTTGAAGTATTTTAATTAAATGGGTTTTAAGACCGAGTTATACATATACACTCTGCTTTTCACTTCGATTACCAGGAAATAAAACAGTGATAATGTAAATTCCGTAACACAACAATTTTTACAAAGAAAATAGCTAATTAATAGTCCAAATCGAGACGAAAACCTCTTCCCCGCCGCAGTATATCATTTTTTTAAAAAACATGTGAATTTTAACTTAGGTCGAACGCAATACTGCGTTGATTTTGTAATCATTTTGTAAGTAATGCTTGTTAATAGTTTTAAATATATTTTTTGTTAGATGCAACATAGAAGGCATATAAATTAAAGTAAATGTTCAAATAATTAGTTTATTTAATGCAGTCACCTCGTCTGTCTGGCTGTAGGGCTTAAATGTCTTACTCTAGATGACGAAAATATTTTATGCACTAGTGCATAATACCCTGCTTCTTTATGAAGGACTTTACGAGCATGGGAAGTGAAAATAATATTTGTACTTTATTACCTAGAAAATATTCTCTACAAAGTTCTGGTACAGTGGTTTTGGTTGTGCATTGACGGTCAGGCAGTTACGGACGCCTTTATTTTAAGTCTATTATGTAAATAGCTATGTCACTAGCTGATTTCGTGCCCAATTTGTCAGGCATTTTTTTTGGGTTAGTAGACAGCCTATGACACTCACAAACAACGTGTATTTCTATGGGTAAAATAATTTTCAAAATCGGTTCTACTAGATCCAGAGAATAGATACATTCAATTGGTTGTCTTATCCCTACACCGGAATACAACAATTTAAACACATGTAAGTAAAATAATAAGATGGTGCTGGCGATCCGGATGGATCTTGCACAAGCTCTAACCACCAGTACTTTATAATTAACAAGAGGACACCCGCGAATTCGTGCGCGTAGAATTAGTTTCCCGCTACTCCTCCTACTTCTTCCCGTTGGGGGTGGATTTTCGGCAAATCCTTTCTTACTCCCCTAGACCTCATAAGGAACCTATGTACCAAATTTGGAATCTTTATACTTGCATTGCACCAAGCTTTTATGACTTCAACCTTTTTTGAATAAAATCGGATTGAGTTTTTAAACATGTGGCAAAATAAAATATAATGGAAATCAGAATCCCTAAGAAGTATTGATATCAACTTCGAAGCAAATAACCCCCAAAATAACTTTCTACCCCCATTTTACCCACTTAGGGAATGAATGTCAATAAGATACGAAACTTGTCTTCGATCAATTCTGTTTGGACCAAGGAATCACGTAATCCCATACAAACTTTGCCCCCCTTCTTCACTCCCTTTGGGGTAGAATTTTGGAAAATCCTTTCTTATCAGATGCCTACGTCATCCAAAAAACACACCCTCCAAGTTTCAGGTCTCTACGATCATCGGTTTAGGCTGTGCGTTGATCCGTCCGTCAGTCAGTCAGTCATTCAGGACAAAGCATTTTATATGTATAGATTAATATAGATTAAGATACAAGGTAGGAAGGAAGGAAGTTAGGTGATATTTGTATATATTACGTCTTGGGAAATATAATTTATATTAAGATACATATTATAGAGCTGTGCAGTGAAGAGCTTTGGAATTTTTACTAAAGTGGAAATACACAAATGGAGCAAGGCGAACATGTAGCTTAGGTGTATTGTACAAGAACCGAAAACACACAGCGAGGGCTTTCTACACCGCCGCCGGCACCTAGCGACACATGGCGTCGCTTGGGATTTTTCCATTTTTCAATATAAACTCCCGACGTGATTTAAGACCGCTGTCATAGGTTTTTTACTATCATCCTTAGATCTGGTAATACACAGCACACAGCTGTGTATAATAATTGTCAGTGGTAGTGAGTGAGGGTGAGTGCGGTGTATCAAGCGCGGCGAACACCCAAAAACAAGCAAACGAGACCGCCGTTGTTTGCTTTTAAGTAAAAATAGATTAATTGCGTGGTGATGTTAATATTTACCTTCAATTCCAGGACTTTTCAGTTTTTAAGGCTTTGAGACATGCGTGACTTGACTTGGTTTGGAAAATCTAAGGATTATAATATGTAAATTGACATGACAGATACGTAGGTACAGAAGCAGTTTTCACTTTTAATCAGTAAAAATGTTAAACCTGTACGTAATGTGAAATAAAACCATAAAAGAAATGTTCTTTAAATAATAATTTAAAAAAAATCGTTCACCATTGTGGCATGCAAATGAGATAATAGCTATTAGTTCTTCGAGTATTCTGATTTTCCTACTGCAATATTTCGGCTCACGGCCAATGCAGCTATCATTAACGGTCGAACCCTACTTATATTCAAACCGCGGTAAGATAAGGCTTACTTCGGGATACAATTTGGCATTTGCCCTTACAAAATGTGTCAAATTTTAATCCGACTTCACCCACCCTATCTGTCCGCGGTTGGAATATAGGGTTCGGCCAAACCAGACCTCCAGTAGAATTGTCATCTCCGATAGCCTAATTTTAGCGATCCTAATTTTTAAGGACATGAAGGGAAAACATTATCTCACTTGACTTTATATCAACGCTGTTATAAAAGTCGTCATGAATTAGCGTGAAGATACTGCTATATTTAACAGTGCAGTAATAAAACTTTCATTACATGAAAATAACAAATTAGGTGCATGTAGTATACAGCGCTCTGGAATGAATCACTCGGCTGAAACATCAAAGCTTTCGGCCATCAGAAAATTAAAGATTTTAGACCACAAAAGAGCTCGGTCGTATAAATAAACCGCTTCGGCGAACGTCGAAAAAAGTATCAACAATTGTGCACTTACTACCATTTCGGCGTCTAGTTATACACCGTGGGCCCGAATAACCCGACCAATTTTAACAATCGATACTTGAGCCTATTTGTAGAATATAATGGGTATAATATGTAGTCCAATAACGCATAATTTCCGAGATTTTTATTATTTAAAAATCAATTCCATAGTTAATTAAATTTGAACTCTGTCACCTTAACCTAAAGCATTATTTACTAAGAAAGATTCATGTTGTAAGTAGCAATATCATCCACATACAACATAAATTAATTAATCAATTTCTTATTAAATAATGCTTTAGGTTAAGGTGACAGAGTTCAAATTTAATTAACTATGGAATTGATTTTTAAATAATGAAAATCTCGGAAATTATGCGTTATTGGACTACATATTATACCCATTATATTCTACAAATAGGCTCTAGTATCGATTGTTAAAATTGGTCGGGTTATTCGGGCCCACGGTGTATAGAGTTTCTACTAAAGTATTTACGTGTTTAAGCTTAAGTAAGTATAGTTCTACAAACCAAACCACTAAATTAATATGTCAAAAAAGTACGTTCGGTCAATCGGGGAGGCGCGAAAACATTAGCTTTATAGGGTGTGGGAGTAGGCCTTTAGGGGCGATATTCTAGGCCGTAAAAACAAAATCGTATTTAACCTGTTAGGAAATTGTTTTTCACTCGGCTGCCATTACTGTCAAATAAATAAGAGCTATCAAAACTTTGACATTACGATAACAGATCAAACACGATTGGTTTTTACCGTGTTGATAGAGGCTCTGTAGTCATTACTGTCGGGCACACGATTCCATTATAAAATATAGGCCCGTATTAATAAACTGATCTGAACTCTAATGCTCGTCTCGAGATGCGTCAAAAATGATAGTGTTATATGGTTTGGCCTTTACTTTCACGTACATATCTTGTGACGGGCCTCACAGTCAAGATAAGTTTATCAATACGGCCCTTAATTATATGGTGCTTGAATAGTTACCCTTAGTCTAAATAAGAATTATTTATCCAAAATTATGTCAACGCTCCATTTTACTAGCTTTAACGCTCAGGTTTCACATAAAGACAGATTTTTCGTGTATAGCATTGTATTAACGGCGTCGGAAGCGTACACTGAAAATGCTGCGTTCTCCAATTTTTGAACTGGTTAAGTATTTAGCATAAAATTCCAAACTACAAAAAATGTCAACAGGTTTTGTACGTGTGTCGTACTTTACGGCGTTCACTTCAAAGAGACATAATATAGTATATTTTAAAGATCGTTTAAATTATCATTTTTTGTAATGAATCTTCGAGGTGTGTAAATAAATTACACGAATATATGTTGTTTAGGCCTTCATCGATCGTACACAAATAATTGAGGCGATGATAACGAGTTATCTTTATCTGTCGGTCTGTTTCAGATGTCACCGCTGGGCCGTGCATAGCACTTCTGGCGTCTCGCAATTGGACTTTATAACACAATAATGTGAATATTTAAATATTGGAGATGCAAAACTCAAGTCGTACCGCTGACGACGAAAATTGGAAATTGAAGTGGTTAAAGCAGCTAATTGAAGAGTGTTTCGCGCAGAATGAGAACCACAGCACGATCTTCAAAATACTTCCCGGGAACGACAGTGGTAAGTTATTCTTAATTTGTCTCTTAGTAGCTAGTATCTATATAGGTATGGTGTTTTCTATCCGCACAGGCTCGCCCCGCCACTCGAGATGACGTTGCACGGTTGCGTCAATGTATAAAATAAAGTAGTGGGGCGGGAAGGCGTGGTATGTTTTTTTTTTGCTACAAACCTTAACCAAAAAATGTATTCAAATCGTTCGAGCCATTCTCTAGTTATGGCGTGACCAAGGGAAACAGGGATTCATTTTTATACAGTGGAAAGGAAGAATCACTTAAGCAATATATCGTTGGGATCAGTTTTTTTTTTAAGTCTTTCTAGCTAGGTTTCAGGTATGAGTGTATTTCTAAGTTTCTGTGGGTGGTTATAACATCTCTTTATTATACAATTTCCGGTCATTTTTCATTTTGATATTTGACTCTTAATAATAATAAAAAACCATCACAAAAAAAAACTTTGTCTTGACTGCTAGCTAACTTTTTAAACATTCTACATGTGGCAATGCTAAACAAGCAAATGTTATTGTCAGAATCCAACTCATATACAGCGACTAAAAAAGTAATAAAAGTGTGGAGATATCCAAAAGAAAAGAAGGAAAAGTTCTAGAAGAAGAGTTCTAGAAATTTTGGCGGAAAGTTTTCTTTCTATGCAATATATCACGCACAGATTTAAAAGATGGCATCATCTCAATCGTGTCATCATTTTAAACGTATTCCTGTATAGTATTTTCGTATACTTTCTTCACTGGTGCCGTACTTTCACCGCATTGACAACAATGTCTCTTATGTCACAGAGGTGAAATTGCACACAACTGTGAAGGCATCTACGGACTATTGCAGTTTTGTTGGCATTCGATGTGATTGACGCGCTGCACTCTTCACGAATTGGAATACACCAAGAAAAATAACTGCTTGCTTGTACATCTTATTCGAAAGAATAGGGAGCCTTTTCTAAGGATGTGGGCTTTCGGAAATTTCATTACGAGTATAATGACGGAGTTATTAAGTAAAATGGGTATACTCTTCTAAGATTAAGAAAGACGATTTTTTATTATCTGGGATCTGTTTTCAAAGTCATAATAGACGAACGTCATTCAAACATAATGTAAACAAACAATCGCAATTCAATAAATTTATTATTTCAGAGTACATTTACCCATTGCTTATTACCTAGGCCTAAATTAATACAACACTTCCTACATGACCATTGTTTCTAGATTAGATTTACTTAACACAATGACATTAAAATGGTTGATAAGGCGGATTCCATATCTACCATCATGAGTTTTTACCATAAATGTTAATGCCGTCGTTTTGAACCCCTTGGACAACCTCACCAAACAAATTATTAAAATTCATAACACAACTCAAAAGAGAAATAATGGTCTCATTAATATATTCATTTCATCATTAGAATTACAGCCAATTTGTAAACAAATAAATTTGCCTTGACAACAGCTGCCTTCAAACGTAGGTGTCAGCTATATATTTAAATTGTACTTATAAAATAAAAAATGGAGAGGGTCTCTTATGTAAACCCACATAAGAGGTTGATATAGCGCAATTCGAACCGGCATTAAGCTTTCAAATGAAGGTAATTTCTTAACTTTAATATAATTAATTCTTCGTTACATGTTTTTTAAATCTAACTACAGATTTGATTTGAGAAGCCTAGTCCTCGGAATGGTTTTACAATTTTCATACATTATCAAAAACAGGTATATCCCAATAGTCTGTTTCGAGTACTAGAAGTTGCTGCGAGAGGTCTTCCTTGCCTTCTGCTTTAAGGACTGATATTGCTCTGCCATTTGTGATGGATGTCCCGTGTCCTACTTTTCTAGAAAGGTTACTTATTCTCAGTTATTGTACGGAATTCAGTTTTCCTTCCTAGGACTGCTCAATAGCGCTCATCCTGTTCTGAATTTCGGGGGTGGTTACCGCTTCAGGACGATCGTTTGCCGGTCAATCGGGCGCGCCGGGCGGCGGAACTGGCACAGACGGCACTGGCGTAGAGCGCGGGCTGCAGCGCGTCGTTCCACTGCAGTTAAACGGACTAGCATCCATTATTTTAATGTTGATTATATTTAGTATATTTATAATAGAATATAAGAGTAATTTGATGACCCAGATACGAGTAGGTCAAATAGAGCGGTTAAGTTGTAATTTCGCAAGCAACTGTTTATTGCATTATGATAATTAGTAGACACGTCCGATCGCTAATGCGGTAAAATGTAATGTCTGCTACTCACTCTAGTCTAACCGCCTTAATCAGAGAGATATAAGAGACAATTACTTCGTTCTTTTTCAAACTAGTGTATGAAAAATCGTCACTAAGAAACAATTTAATCGTTATTAACTTACTCTGAGCGCAGCCGTGTAGGTGCTTTTCCACCGGCGAGGCGAGGCGAGACAAGGCGGCGCGAGAATACAAATTTTCAGCGCAAGTAATTAATACCATAAACGATGCAATACATTGTTGACGTTGCAGAATAAACTATACATGCAGAATAGAGTAAAGATTTCATCAAGGAATATTTCGATTTTCGTTTCATTCGATCATTGGCAATCCAAATCACTTCCACCGAAGATGCGCGAGGAGGAAATGGATTTTTCAATACAAATATAAATTCTCGTCTGGCCTGGCCGGTAAAAAATTAACTTAATTCTAATCCGTACAGTACATCTCTATAAATATGTTAGCTGTTTTTCAGATTTTTAACTCACCCTTTTGGGATTTCGTAAAACCCGCTATGTTAGGGACGGATGCTGTAAAACCGGGTGTTATTAGGTTAGATTAAGGTAGTAATAACCCTTTGACTCGTGTACAGCTTTTCTAATGCCATGAATTACTTTGCTTAAATGCATATCTCATTCATTATGCTGCTTAGACTTAATGTAAGAGGAAATCATAGTCCCTATGGCACGATTAACAAGCTCTGTTGGATTACAATGCGGGTGTCAGTGTCGAGTACCTACCTACACAACATTACAGAGTTATATTTAGCGGGTAAATCTTTGAATAAATGAGATTCAAACTACTTCCCATTATCACTGACGGTAAATTCTGGAGCACTGTGAAACAAACACTGTTTACCCAATATCTCGCATATTTTATCAGCCTTGCCTTGCCGATGAGGAAATAACAAAGTAAATTTGTTGAATAAACACGTCCGCACTAAAAACATGGTGTTACACTTCTCACTCGTTGGCAAAGGATCCATCAAATCCACTGCCACTATTTGCCAGGATTGCGATACATCCCTATGTGCCCTGATGACAATTTTTGAGAGACCTTAATTATGATGAGTAGCTCAGCATTCGCATTCATTTACGTATCTGTTTACGTCCCATGTAACCTATTTCGCCAGACACATTTCTGTCTTACCTATCCACAAATAGGTTTTTATAATTCCTAAATGACCTGCTGTAGGATTATCATGATACTGTTTTTGCAAGGCTTAAGGGATATAAAGTTTCGACGATTCTTCATGGCCTGAAAACTGCTTCATTTTTCACATTTGTTCATTAACCACAGAGGAGTCTGAATTTTGATTATGACCGGTTACCTCGGTGATTTTATTACGATACTAATTTTCCTGATGCTAGCATAATATTGCATTGCCGTGTCACGAACAACTTATCTATCAGTTAGACGAGTTACGTCTAACCACCGCGAAACGGTCTTATTTTGGATGCTTTATGGCCCACGAATAATCGCGTAAAAATTATATTTTATTAAATTATATTACTTTTTGAAATATTTAATATGGCAAATTCGTTCATCTTCATTTTCAATTACTTTGTCATTCAAATCTTATCTGTTTTAAGTTATCATCAGTTGTGCGTGGCAGTTCATAATTTTGCGACGCTGCCACTTGTCGTTTAACGTTGAGTTAGAAGAGATATTTACGCGTAAGCACTATTATAGGTAAGTTTTGTGCGGATATTGGGCGTATGATAGTGTTGTTTTGCTCAGTCGTCCTGCACCGAGCGTCATTTTATCAGTAACATTGCTCATGAAGAAGGTCCTCAAGGAATAAGTACTCTGAAAAAAAAAAGAATTACTAAAATTGTGTTCTCGAATTACACTTACTCGCAGGGCGTTTTACGAAGAGCTCAGGAATATATTTGCGATTTTTATACAGTTACAGATAATTAGAGCTTATTTTTAAGTGGCGGATTGGTTTTATCCCACAGTTTTTTCTATAACTTTCATAATTTTATTATTTTTAGGATTGCGTACCTGCGTGTTTACTTTGACCAAATAAAGTAGGTAAGAATTATTTTTAACCATTTCATTTGCTTTGTACTGATCTCGTTAATTTTAATGTAACGTATGCAGAATTCAATCTGGACAAAGTTCAAAACAATATTTTATGTAATAACAAATCTGTTTTGTTAAAAATGTTTATAATAAATAATAATATTATACAATGTTTAAGAAAAAAAAAAACTCACATGCGAGCTGCTTTGCGATAGAAGACGTAAGGGATTTTTAGCTCGTCCATTTTCCTTAACTTTTTTTTGAGTAGCGACTGGAAGACAAGTCTGGCCTCCTCCATTAAAATTTCGCTCTTTTGGCAAACATCAGTGCATGTATCGGTCGGAATTAATGGCTAACCCAGACTTAAAAAAAAGTGCCTTAGACATACCGCGAGGGCTGATCGCAACGCACAGTAAAACTTTTTTGGGAACCTTGGTAAGTTCCACATATTCCACGTTTTATTCAGTTGGGCCATTAGTATTTTTAAAATAATAATTCCCTTGGCAGTCATTTCCGTCTAATGTGAAATATTAATCGTCGTTCATTACGCACAAGACGTCGTTTTTAGCATACAATGTATTTTTGACCAAATTGCGAAGCCTGATTTTTAGAGTAAATTTTTGATTTTCAGTCACTATCGTCTGGACTTTTATTGATGGTGTTTCAATACCCATGTCTTTAAGATAGTTTTAAATTAATTTGCCCTCGCATTTGAATTTAATTTCGAGCCCTCTATATGATTTTGCGATATGGCGGGCGGTCATTCCCTTTAAACGACTCCTCTCAATAGACTGGCTTAAACTGCATAGTCTTCCAGAACCGCGATTTCTTGTATTCGTTTGAATGAATAGGACGCTAAAATACTATAAACTCTAAACCTTTTGTGTAAAATGCTCCACGACCTTCGCATTTACCAGAGCGGATCAAAGAAATAACAAACAGTTTTGCGACACTCGATTTGCCAAAATTATTGTTATAAGATCCTACGTCCGTGAAATGTGCCGTAATTATTTAAAGATGTGTTGTTAAACAAAATACAACTCACTTTTGTACTTCTTTAAGTAATTTAATATTTTAAACAGAGGTTCAAACTTTGTCTTTATTTCATACCGCATACGTTAGAGCTAATTATTTTTAATTCAAGCCAATTTATTTTATTTTATAGAAGTAAATAATATTTTTCTTAATACGGATGTTACTTGTTATTGTTATTACTTGTTTATTCTTATATCCTCCTAAGTATGTATTTAGGAGGATATAAGAATAAACTGTTTATTTTTAGTATGTATTGTTGTTTTTATTATTTCTGATGTTTTTGACTTAATTTGTTATTTATTTTTAAGTATTGCTAATTTGTTTACATGCTATTTTTACGACGATCCTTAACGGTGATAACTCTAGTTTTGTATTGTTATTTTTATTTTTATTTTGACCTCTTATTTATATTTTTGATTATATTAGATTTGTGTATATTTTTTGACGATTCCAATGAAATTTCTTGTACTTTTGACATACTAACATGCAATGTATATTGTGACTTACTTTGGAAAATAAATATCATTCATTCATTCATTCATAACATATTAATATCCCCAATACGTATTAATGTCACAAAAAGTCTAGACACATCACAGACAGTCACATATATATCTCTTATAATTGTTATTAAACATAGACATTCAGAAGTCACATACATTTGGTTACGCGAAACTTGTTTAAATTAAGTTATTACATGACGCGTTACATAACCACCTTGGTATGGCGCAGTGGATATGGCAAACTCGTTTAACCCTTCAATACAAAACCCTAAACTTTTCTACAGCATTAACCACGCTCATTTACTTTCTTTCTTAGGTCAAATTCTTCAGTTCACGCTCTGTGAATTTCCGAATGTCATGTTTTGTTTAACTGCTTGATCAGCATCCACCTCCTTTTGACAAAAATACGTTAAATGGGTTCGTGTACTCTGGACACGTTACTACGGGTATTGACGTTAGTAACGCTTTGACCTTAAGCCATGCTGTTCCTGCATCCGCAGTCCGGATTGCCCTTTGTTGAATCATTCAACGGCGCTCCTAGATTTGAGAAATCATAACAAGCTAGCCAGCCCAGTGGATTGGTTTTAACTCCGTAAATGTCTGGGGTCTTGGAAAGTTAGTTATAGGCTGATCCTTGTCTTTGGAGGAGTTCAACAACAAACACCTTGGCACAATATTTTTATATGTAACTAGACTTCGTCTGCGGAGAGTAAGATCTTCAGTTAAAAGTACAGATATAATTTACATCACCTTCAAAGGTTTTTTTTTATGAGTAAACAAAACATCAATTTAAAGTAAGCAGTCCACATAAACAACCTTAATTTCATGTCTCTAACCGCTAATTCAATGCCCCTCTTTCACCATTACATGATTTTTATAATACCCCAGATCAAATAGATAGATAATTTAGTCATCTACTTACTTAATGATACAAACAATTAACCCAGTTAGCAGAAGATTTACGAAAAACACCAATGCTGAAAATGTTCGTTAGGTAATAGTAGTCTCGATGTCCATTTTCATGTTTTACAGGTATGTAACTTTGAAAATTACCTAATTTCGATACAAACTTTACAGTCAGTAGTCTTAAATCCCAAGTTTTTCCCTTTAGTTATTTTATTTAATGATAATAAGTTTGCTCTTGACTAATTTTTCCTTTAAGTTGCAAATGTTTACAAAACACTAAAGGTTGCACTTTTTTAGATGCTATTAATCATGTACCTACCTAAAAAAACAATATCACAAACTTTCACCCGCTTTTCACACTGTAAAGGGCTTGTTTTAAAAACTGGTTTTTTTCAATTATAATGGTGTTGATAGAAGTGTCATGTATCTAACTCGTTCAGTCATTTATTTATTTATAGGTAAACACCAACCTTAGGTAGCCTTAACACCAATTTCCACTTCCAACTTCACTTTACTTCAAAAACGTCCAAATTCCCACACAAACTCTACCCCCATTTCACCCCCATTTTTGTTAGAGTCCCTCCCCTCCTACAGCCAAAACTACAAAATCTTAAATGAAAACACATATGTAATTAATTTAATAGGAAAACTATCACGACTAAGTAGACTTCATTGGTTCGAGTTCCAGTATGTTTATTAACGGAAACTAAGGAAAACTTATTTGCGGTGTTGGTAAACTGACCGCGACCTATGTCGATAACAGTTTTCCAATGGCAAAGCAAAGTTAAGTTTAAGTTTAAGAGGTCTAATTTGATTTGATTGTAGTAACGACTTCGGACCCCTACACTGAGTGTTGAATATGTGTGAGTGACATTATGAATGCTGTGAGTATGTGTGCGTTATCCTATAAACTAGTTAACATGTATTAAAAAAAACAGTTGCTAATAAACCTCCATACGATATCCACGTCTTTCTGTGACAAAATCCCTACAACCTAAAGTGAATCTTAACCTAAAGAACATATGGTCGAACATCGAACCGGATAGTAAAGTGAGTTACGACGCTTTAACATGAGAACTAAACAATAGAAGAGGCGACTGGAATGCAGCAAAAAAATATAAGTGCGAGCCGGTGACGAGTTGTTTACAAGAATTTTATGCACCTTGAATAATTACTTACGGAGCTATCGAATAAAAGTTAATGTTTTAAGTAATTGACTACAAAGCTACCTATAGAAAGTGTTTATAATGACTACTCCAGAGCAATTGATAAACATATTGGAAAGTACAGCTGAACTGTTGAGAAAGGTACAAGCTAACCTTAAGAAATGCCCTGAACAGCGGCTTACGCGGGGTTACATAGAAACTCGATTGCAATCAGTGCAGGAGTATTGGACTACGTTTAAGAACGCGCACCATCAGCTTATTAAAGTTGTACCTAAGGAGCAAAGAGCGAACATTCCATATTTAGTTAATGAAGACTTCTATGTGTATGAAGATTTGTACACGTGCATAAACGCTGATCTAAAGGATTTTTTACTGAGTTATACTACACCGTCGGTGCCAGAGTCAGGAACAGAAGTTGTCGCTCCGAACAGACCTAGCGGCGGGTTAGTTAAGTTGCCGAGAATACATTTACCGACGTTCGCAGGTGTTTATGAAGAGTGGCCGGCGTATCAAGATTTATACACCTCACTGGTGCACGACAACTCATCGCTCAGCAAGGTTCAGAAGTTACACTATTTAAAAAGTACACTCACCGGGGAAGCGGAGTCTTTACTAAGACATGTACAAGTTACCGAGAATAACTATGACCAAGCATGGCTCACGCTAAAAACACGATATGGAAATAAACGAATCATAGTGAACTCCATTTTAAAAAGGCTTTTCATGCAGAAAAAGATCCTCTCGCAAACTTCTTACAATACAAAGTCATTGTTAGATACTACGAAGGAATGTATTAATAGTTTGAAGAATCTAGAAATTTCAACCGACTCTTGGGATCCTTTAATTATATTTCTGGTTGTACAGAAATTGGACCCAGAGACGCATAAAGACTGGGAGCAGTTTTCGTACCAAGAAAGTTCAGAAAATTTACCAATCTTCGAAGATTTAAGTACATTTCTAGAAGCTAAATTCAGAACACTGGAACTCGTCGCCCCACCACCAGCAAGAATCTTCAAACCCAAAGAGTATGCTGTACACGTTTCTACGATGAACAATAACAAACAAAGATGTTGTACTATGTGCAATGAGGATCACACGTTATGCCACTGCAGGGAGTTTACGAAAATGCAACCCACAGAGAGATGCGAGTATGTCAAGAATAACAACTTGTGTTTTAATTGTTTGGCCCCAGGACACGCTGCAAGAAAATGTCATCTCAACATGTCCTGTCGCATATGTCATAAACGTCATCATACTCTCGTTCATCAATCAACACCGATGACGTCATCAAATCAAGCTGATAAGGTTCAAGCCCATTACCATCAAACAGAAGAGACTCAAGAAACGACGGACACGGCGGAGTCGGAGATTGAGCTGTCGTCTCACTTCACAGCATGTTCGACGACTGCGTTATTAGCTACGGCTCTCGTGCCAGTAAGGGATGACACCGGCCATATTACTATACTCCGCGCCTTGGTTGATCATGGTTCCCAAGCTACGTTCATTAGTGAGAGAGCCGCCTCAGATGTTACAACTAACGCGGACATCAGTAACCGGCACTATCACTGGAGTTGGATCCTCAACCACCACGGTTAAACAAGCCGCGCAAGTAGAACTCTTATCTAGACATGACGCAAGTTTTCATTTAAAAGTTAAATTATATATTATGTCGACCCGGCTTACTACCCAATTACCATCACGGACCATTTCTACAAGCACCTGGCCAAGGGCCTGGGCTTGTGTCTACAAGGGCTCATTCTAGCAGACCCAAGCTTTTATCAACCTGGGCAAATAGATATGTTGCTTGGTGTTGACGTATGCGCCCAAATTATGAGGAGTGAAGTAATCAAGGGTCCCCCAGGCACTCCATGTGCGCAAAATACCAGCCTGGGTTGGATCTTATTTGGGAATGTACAAGTTGATGGGTCCAGAGATGAAGTTATAGTTATGCATCTAAATCTCGATCTAGATGATATGTTAAAAAGAATGTGGGAGCATGATCAAGAAGAAAATAAAAAACCAACAGCAGATGAAAGAAAATGTGAAGAAATTTACCAAGCTACCACAACCAGATCTAAAGAAGGACGATATATTGTCAAGTTACCAATGAAGACGGACATGCTTTTATCAACACAAGGAAAAACAAGAGACATTGCATTGAGAAGATTATATCAATTGGAAAGAAGATTTAAGCAAAACTCCAGCCTACACGGAGAATATGTGAAGGTTATGGAAGAATACGTAGAATTAAATCATATGCAAGTAGTACCATCGCATGAAATGAACAGTCCAGCTGTATACCTACCACATCATGCGGTGGTTAGAGAAGAAAAAGAAACCTCAAAACTAAGAATAGTGTTTAATGCTTCCCAAAAAGGGAGCAACAATGTGTCTCTCAATGACGAATTGCTAGTTGGACCGCAATTACAAGACGATATCAGAAGTCTCATAATGAGATGGCGAACGAAAAAGATATGTTTTGTTTCGGATATTCAAAAAATGTACCGTCAGATCATTGTTACGAAGGAAGACAGAGATTTGCAAAGAATACTGTGGAGAGCTGATCCTGACGAACCAGTGAAGGATTATCGACTTTCAAGGGTGACCTTTGGGACTGCTTCTGCACCATATATTGCAGTTCGAACTTTACATCAAGTTGCCGAAGACGAAGGCACGATAAATCCCGATGCTGCAAAAATTATAAGGCAAGACTGCTATATGGATGATCTTATGTCAGGAAAAGATACACTAGAGGAAGATATAAGGCTAGCCAAGGACATAACCACTATTTTACAAAGGGGTGGATTCGTGCTGCAAAAATGGTGCTCCAACAGTGCTGAGTTCCTAAAGCAGTTTAAACCTACTGAGATCAGCTCTCACGTCAATGTTGATATAACCATAGATGGCACTATACGAGCGTTGGGCTTGCATTGGAACATGGGAAAAGATATGTTTCAGTATAGCTTAAACTTACCTGCGTTACCGAACAAAATTACAAAAAGAAACTTACTAGCAGATATTCAAAGACTTTTTGACCCACTAGGATGGCTGGTACCTTCCATATTACTTACAAAATTACTAATACGGAGGCTTTGGCTGCAAGGCATCACATGGGATGAAGAAGTTGGGACTGCTATAGCTGAGGAATGGACTGATTTACGAGAAAGCTTCAAATACCTACCTGACATTGAAATTAATAGATGGTTGCACACGACTGAAAAAACAGTAGACAATGTTTCGATTCACGGTTTCTGTGATGCGTCCAATCGCGCCTTTGCCGCTGTAGCTTATTTGAGAGTTCGTACAACAGGTGGTAACGTAAAGACAACAATTATCGCCTCTAAAACACGAGTAGCATCTGCGAAAGCAAAATCTCTTCCTCGATTGGAGTTGTGTGGTGCGGTACTACTGGCTGGGCTTCTAAAACAAATACGTGAAGCTATGAACATTCCATCCAGTCAGATATTTGCGTGGACAGATTCCACAATCGTCTTATCTTGGTTATTGGGAGACCCTACAAGATGGAATACTTATGTGAAGAACAGAGTTGTCGAGATACTGGATAATGTTGGCAATCATAATTGGCACACCTCAACACCTCTTTGACCTGAAAACCAACGGAATTTGGTGGAATGGCCCAAGCTGGCTTTTTGAAGGAGAAATTGCATATAGTAGACCGAAGAACATAATGACAACTCTGGAAAGTAAAGAAGTTATACAATCAAACCTAAAAATTGAAAGTGATGATAATCGGATCTGTAAAAGATTAGAAATATTTGACAACTTACCGGAAATGACAAGAGGAATAGCCTACTTACTGTAAAAGGTTTCTTAAAGGAAAACACCTGGAAAATAAAAATGAGATTATAAATACAACAGAATTGGACGAAGCTTTAAAATCATGTATACGGATAACAAAAAGAGAATCATTTCAAAGGGAAATAGGAGACCTAAAAGTTAAAAAAAGAGTTACAAAAGACAGCAAATTGCAATCGGTACAACCTTACCTGGATGAAGATGGTATCCTCAGGGTGGGCGGTAGACTACGTCACGCTGACTTAATCAAGGATGAAAAACACCCTATAATTCTAGATCATGATACTTACCTTACTACACTTATCGTGGATGAAGCTCACTCTAAGACGCTGCACGGCGGACATCAACTGATGCTAGGATACTTACGCTCAAAGTACTGGATCCTGAAAGCAAAAAGGGTTGTCAAGTTAAAAGTAAAGAAATATTTGATATGTGCCAAACAAAACGCTGCAGCAAGATCACAACTTATGGGTGACTTACCGCGTGCACGGGTTACTCCAGCGAAACCTTTTTTGCACAGTGGGGTTGACTTTGCTGGTCCCTTCCAAGTTTTAATGTCTAAAGGAAGAGGTGTCAAGACCAACAAGGCGTACATAGCAATTTTCGTATGTATGTGCACCAAAGCCATACACCTTGCGTTGGTAGGAGATCTCACATCGGAAGCATTTATTGGCGCCTTTAGAAGATTTGTAGCAAGGCGTGGAAGATGTGCCCACATTTGGAGCGACCAAGGAAGAAACTTTGTCGGAGCCAACAAGGATCTGGCTAACGCTTGGGCTGAGGTAAACATGCAGTTCGAAGGACCTATTGCCGAATCACTAGCAATGGACGGCACTCAATGGCATTTCATACCAGCTTACAGCCCACATATGGGAGGATTGTGGGAAGCAGGTGTGAAGTCTATGAAGTACCGCTTGAAGCGAATATTAACATCAAACCTGACTTACGAAGAATTTACCACGCTCTTGTACCAAATTGAGGCATGTCTTAATTCTAGACCATTAAGCCCTATCGATGACACAGATATTGACAACACGCAACCACTGACGTCTGGTCACTTCTTAATTGGAGAAGCGCCAATCACAGTCCCTACTCCAAATATGAATAATATTCCCATGAGTCATTTATCAAGATGGCAACATATGCAGAAGTTGCTTGCTGACTTTTGGCATAAATGGCAGTCCGAATACTTGTCGAGACTGCAACAAAGACCTAAATGGCACAAAAGGGTTGAAGAATTTGACATAGGACATATAGTTCTAATAAAACAAGATAATCTACCCCCTGGGAAATGGTTGATGGGTCGTATTTTAGCTAAACACCCGGGCCTTGACGGTGTAACACGGGTATACACTCTTAAGAGTGGAGAATTTATCACCCAGAGATCTGCTAACAAATTATGTCCGTGACCGATAGACATTGTGTAAGATAGATTTTAACTTATCTAATGTCAAATTGATAGTAAAACTCATCCTTAAATAATATTGATCTATTTAAAAAAATATGAAAAAATTGCATGCTTTAACTATTTATAGATTGTTGATTGATATTGAGTCCTTGTTATTATTGTTAATGTGAAAGGACTAGTAGAGTCCTTTGGTGGGCGGTATGTTGAATATGTGTGAGTGACAGTATGAATGCTGTGAGCATGTGTGCGTTATCCTATAAACTAGTTAACATGTATTAAAAAAAACAGTTGCTAATAAACCTCCATACGATATCCACGTCTTTCTGTGACAAAATCCCTAAAACCTAAAGTGAATCTTAATCTAAAGAACACTGAGCATGGTCCGACATGCTCTTGCCCGGTTTTTTTATATATAGCCTGAATAACGATATTTACTATTCTCATTTCAAAAATGTGTGAACTCTCTTACAAACTTTATTTCGGCTCCTTATAAAAATATAAATTTACATATTCACATCTATCGCTTCAAAAATAATTAAAATCCCGTACAAAATTCTACTGCCAATTTGCCACCGCCATTGATTAAGATGTTTTTTCCTAAATATCCGAAAGTATTTTTTATTTCATTTCTGTACTACTGTACATTTTCCACGTTCCTCACTTAAAAAAATAACCGAACTCACTCCTACACCCCATTTCAGTTATTCAAAAATCGTCAACTGTTAGTTTTTTTAATTAGAAACAAATTTTCACATTTCCCACTTCAAAAATGACCAATTTCCCATACAAACTTCTACCCCCATTTTATCACCTTTGGGAAAGTTTTTCCTAAATCACCCAAAGTATTTTTTTTCATTTGTAAAAACAGTAGCCTAAAATATACATTACATTCCACGTTTTTTCCTGCAATAATTACCAAAATCCCATACAAACTTCCACTGCCAATTTACCCGTAAGTGTTTCCATAATCGCCTAAATCAATATTGTTAATTTATAATTTATAAAACAGTATAATCAATTAAGTACTGCCCTTACAACATTTTCTCACAAAAATATATACTTATTTACTATACCATTTTCTTCCCCCCATTTAAAAAAATCAAGAGTTAGTTTTTCCTGAATCGATGAAAGTAATATTTGTATATACATATAGGTAGAGTAAATACTGCAAATGCATTGAATAGCAGTTCTACCAAGTTTGAAGTAAATCAGACCATAAAAGTATTTTATAACATTCCCCCTATAAAAAGCTTATTTTACTCACTGAAAACAGTGAATTAAAAGCACTTTAATCACGATTTTGGTGTTTAAATTTAGAACATACGAATATATTCGACATCCGTCTCAATGCTATGCAACCTCCTTGCTCAAAAAATACGCGATACAAACTACTGTGAAAGGAATACTCGACGTACAAACTCCTTGTGCCAATAACTCCTCGAGATTTATTGGTCGACACTAACAACAAGGAGTTTAGCATTAAAATTAATTTTACTTTCCATTTTTCGTCATTAAATGTCTATTTTCGCTTAAATCTTTCTTTTTCTCGTAGTCATGGTATAAAGAATACTATGCAACTGTTGATTAAAACGGATTTATATCGAGGGCCATGAATCACTCGCGTCGCTCAGGATTCTTAAACTTGAATCACGAGCGTACTGCGGTCGTGATTCAGTCGTTAGTGTCCTTCACGTGCTCGTGAGTCATCTATGGCCCACGCTTTAAATCCGTCCTTTATGCACTAATTAGATAATGTACTATTTTTCTTTAGAAACGTTGCAACCCCCTTTCATCCGTCTTGGGGATGAATTAATATTAATATTACTAATGTAATCACTGAAATACGTGTCTAATTATTTGCATTGAAGAGCATCCCTAACAAGTTTCAAGTAAATTGGACCATAAATAGTAGATTGTGTGACAAGGGAGCAAAATGACGTATTTACGGCGAGGGCGTACATTGAATCCTGAACGAAGCGAAGGATTCTATAATTGAATCACGAGCGTAGCGAGGCTGATCGTATTGAGGGATTCGAGTGTTAACGCCCAAGGTGGAAATAATTTTGTTACCGTGTGAAACATACTGCTTTTCACATCACCTATGAGGAAAATAAAGGATCTTAGTGGTAAAACAAATTAATTATTTACGCTCTCTAAAAGTGTTGAAATCATCAAATTTTACAACAGAAAGTTATCAAATTTAACAAAAAATATCAAATTTGCAAACAAAATGTCCTTGAACAGAAAAGTTTCACTTTGATCCCTCCTAGCGGGGAGGAAAAGTCCCCTTTCCGAATAGGTGATGTGAAAAATATGTTTTCGCACAGACTCGGCAACCCTCTTTTATTCCTTTAGGGGTTGAATTTCGAAAAAATCGTTCTTAAACGATGCCTACGTTATAAATCAACTTTTCCTCAAAATTCACAATTTTCATCTTAAGCGGTTTGGGCTGGGCGTTGATGAGTCAGTCAGTCAGGACATCTTCTTTTATATATATAAATATAAGAATATACTCGTAATATAGATTACATTAGCTTCTCTGGGATGTGGATAGGTGTCCCGTTTTGTTACCTGATTAACTGCCTACTATTCAAGCATAATAAGTAGTTATCACCACATATACTGCGCGGTGGCTCTACTACATCTTATGCCAACATTATCGACTCTCTCTTTTAATGCTTATTCTCGTATAGTCCAGAATGATACCCAAGTCACGTACCTGGGAAACCATTTTATAATCAGAACTGCAAATAATAATGAGTGGATTGTGCCGGCGGGATTGAAGGATATTTCTGGTATTGTAATGCAATAAGCATGTACGAGTAGACCTTATTGCATTGAACTTGTCATGTAATATGGCTCAATAGAACAGCGACCCATTGTTTTATATAATTTTTCGGGAGTCGATGCCGAGCCACGGTGAATGACACATCTAATGTATTCTTACAGCTAAGAAGAGAATAATAAAAAGTATATTTTTAAATAAAATCAACAGTATTTATTTCAGATAAAACCCCACAATCCTCATAGTTATTTGCCAGGATAGGCGGGATGTTTGATATATGAAAACAGAGGATAATTGGGGCCAAAAGGAAAATATTAACTTTAGCGGCCACTATTCTACAGCTGAGTTGTATAAAATTTTGTTTTAAAATATACCCAAATTTGAGAGACTCTGACCACTAAAGGGAAACCACGTAGCGGGGAAAAAAGGGGCTCTGTTAATGCCAGTAACGATAGAAAGGTTGTAGACGGATCTTCTTGAAGCTATTCAAGAAGATCTGAGGTTCGCGGCGTTAAAAAAAAAGTAAAAATGTATGTTAAAAAAGTAAAAACTAGAGCCGGCCTAAATACTTAACCCCTCAATAATAAACATTGAGTAACCGAGGTATAATTAAGCCATGCTTTGTCCTTATCTGTCATTGTAAGATTTGAATTTGACAGATAAGGACAAAGCATGATTTAGCTCAACGTTTATTAGTAAGGGGGTTAAAGTACAAGTAGCACCAAATCGGCGACATAAACTAGGGCTCGCAAACAACAACTACGAGCAAATTTTGACCAAATACGGCTCGTTGTAATGGATGACTAAACCTATGTCGTTGCCGACTATAAACAGTTACCCTGCAAAGAGTTTTATACTACATCAGACAAAACAAGTATTCCTGTTAAATTTAAAAAGAAGACATAGTGTATACTCTGGATTTTTTAAACTAGGCAAGCCTTGTGCTCATGCGGTCGGAAAAGTCAAATTTTTATAACGGTGGTAACTAAAAACCAATATATTTACCTAAAAGAGTGTCTTCAAATGCGTCTCTCGAAGCTAATTACTTACATACATACATACCTTCACGCCTTCATTCCCAGAATGGGGTAGGCAGAGCTACAGAATTACCAACGAACCTAAAAACTTGTTGTTAATTTTATAAGCACATTTTGCATAGCTAATTACTTATATGAAGTGATACAGATCCTACTTGTATCCAAAATAACTTTTGTAAGTTTATAGATGAATGGGTTAATTTTTGTTAATTATAATCTGTTTTTTTTTGTAGGCAATAGTCTATGGTGCCCTCCCACGTTTGACGGGTATGCGTGCTGGGACGCGACGCCTTCATCGGCCATCGCGGTGCAGCTTTGCCCTAACTTCATTGTCGGGTTTGACTCAAGGCGGTACGTCTATAAAAGGTACGAAAACTGAATAATACAATTACGTTACGTTATACTAATTCTTTTAGTAAAATATTTTTTCTTAGTAAAATTGGAAGGAATTGGTAGGATGTGCTCTTCGTCGAGGTTTTAAGGTTAAAGAAACTTTATTCTCATAAGAATTACAGAAATTCGCTTACATGAGAATATTCTAAATTTATATGTATAAAAGCTATATCTAAGCATGCAGTACAAATAAGTAGTAATATAATCTTAGCAATTTAAATCAATTAAATCAAACAAAGGTGGGTAGAATTTGAGTGAATAGTAGTCTAATGAGCTTGTTTACGCTAGTTACCGCGGAGTTACATTGTTAGCCCGCGCCGGCGCAGATAACAGCGCGCCAACACGACACGAGTGCATTGATGTAAGATCGGGATCTGGTGGATATGGCAATCGGGTGCAATGTAATGTAATGTAGGTGAATTTAAATAATATAGGCAATATAGAGTGAATCTACCAGCGTTTCGGACGAGACCATCATTGCGGAGAAAAAGCGCCGCAAGAAACTCCAGCTCATCTTTTTAATCATAATAAGTATAATAACAATAATACTTAAGAGTAAGTTACATTAAGTAATATTAAGGTAATAAAGTAATAAATAATAAATGTCTTAAAACTAGCAAAAATAAAATTATTACACATGTTTTCTCGCCCACATGCTTTTTACGGGTTGGGCTTTATGAGTCTACATCGCAATTCGACTAGATCTCAATACGACTGAATCGCAATTGGACTAGGTATAAATCGCAATTGGACTAGGTATATAAGCCCAAATCTCTATTCGACTAGATATCGATACGACTAAATCACGATTGGACCAGATAGCTATAAGCGCAGATCTGAATTTGACTCGATATCGATACGACTATGTCGCTATTGGACCAGATATCTATAAGCCCAGTTCTCGTTTCGACTAGATCGCGATCTGACTGAGTCTCGATTGGACTACAACTCAATTAGGCTGCATTTGCCATTTGACCAGATCGTCATTGAACTACTTATCACGTTGGCTAAAAATACACGTACACATACGGCCACTCGCAGCAAAAAATAAAATCAATAAAATGTTTATCATTCATCAAACTTAAACCTGTACCTGTTGTTATATAGGTTTTCCTTCTTTATCAAACAAAGGCCACTTGAATTATAGGATCTTTTTCTGTATTTCAAATTGAAAACAAAACAGACTCATTCCAGCACGTCATAATTGTGGTTGTCAAATGAATCTCTGTTCAATATGAATAATTCAGGAGAAAACATGGAGAAAAAACTAATATTCATTAAAAACAAGAGAATTAATCTCGCTCTTTTATGTGATGGCTATCGACACAACTGGGTGTCAGATAATAAAAATTGTAACTCGTTCTGGCGTTGTGCAAAACGAGAAGAGTGTTGTTCTTGCGTGAGTTAAACCGTGAGAAAACACAGATCATTCACGAGGGTTTGATAGTTTGCACAGCTGTGAACAAGATTTCGACAAGATGCATCAAGACCTCGTGATTGATACAACAAAAAAAAATGTGTGTGAAGATGTGTCCGCAGTAAAAATTAAGTGTACTCGTATGAACGCACCGTAGCTGACTGTCAAAACTCAAATCCAAGCTCCATGGCGACCACGGCCCAAAAGAGACCTTACAACTCGGTAAAAGATATGCTGTATAGAGCACGTAAAAGGTATCTGGGTGTTAATAAAACAGAGTTTTACTGGCTGATCTGCGCTTAAAGCTATCTGGTCCACTCGTGATTCAGTCTTATCGATATCTAGTCGAATAGAGATTTGGGCTTATACATACCTAGTCCAATTGCGATTTAGTCGTATTGAGATCTAGTCGAATTGCGATGTAGACTCATAAAGACCAACCCCTTTTTACTTTATAAATTTAATTGCCTTTGGTTACACGCTCTTGACCCAATTAACTCTCATGTAAAAAACTACTTTCATTTCTATCAGAAGGCATCAATAACATTATGTGCGGTGGGTTCCGAAAATGTAATATCAAAGCAAATCATCTTATTTTCGTTTAGGCAACATACTCGTATTTTTGGATTGACGATTCGATGTTGAACTTTATTACCTCTATAAACGAGTAATATGTATTACAAAACTGGAAATTATTAACCATATTAAAAAGTACCAATATTTAAAAAAAAACACCGTTTACATAACTTTTTAGACTGATATCGAATTATTTCTATAAAATTCGTGAGTGCCACACGTGGCCTGACGCACTCTTGGCCGTCTTTTTCAATTCAAACTCAAAGGACCTCTTGGGCTCTTGCTAAATGACGGTCTTTCAATAGATGGGTGAACATAAGAAAATAGGTGCTGCATTGCGTAAAATCTTGCTGGTTCAGCAATAATGCAAGATAGACAATCGTAAAACTAAATCGCTTTGACAATGCTGTTTGTACATGAGTGTAGCGATGGTGTGTCAGCGAAAAATAGATGATCCCAACAATCTCATTCTTATGATCCGTCTTGTAAGTAAACTGTGACTTGACTGACTTGACTTGACTGTAACTTGACTGTAACTTGTGTTGTATTTCATAAATTACTAAACATAGAATAATATACTCGTAGGTACTATAGTTAAAAGTTAAAATAAAAATAAAACTAAGCTACTCAAATATTAAAGATGTAAATAATAATCACCACTATAAAAAGAACACCCCCTTAAGCAAGTCTGCTCGCGGTGTGGTCCCTATGACATTGGCTGCATTACCTCTCTGGATAGCTAGCGCAATCCTTTGGGAGAGGTAAGCACCAGCTCTAGGACCTCCGGAGGTATCTATGAACCGGGATGACAGGGCCTTAATAAAGCTTTTCATGTCGGCTGACCAAGGTCCCATGGTGTCCACTGCAAATTACTGAAAGAATGGCCTGACATGCTTTTGTTTTAATTTTGGCGTCTAGTATGGTAGCTATGTTACTTCAAAGTTTCACTTAGATATGCCGTCTTTATGCAACTGGGGTCAAACGGCTGACTTGTCAAGGCTGACGGAACCCCGAATACTTAAGTACATGACGAAAGTTTGACCCTTGACCCGCCTTGTCAGCATACTTGCATATCTAAAAATTACTTTTAGTCTGTTTATCGGTCAACGGAAAAGTCCCAGCATAATACTCGCAGCATAATGTGGAGAGGACAACTTTCAGTTACGTGGTTGAGGTTTCTTTTTTTAATGCATGACGAGCACATAGGCAATATATACGTACAATAGGCAAATACCTTACATGGAGTTTATTTTGTCCTTTTTTTGAGCAATTTACAAACATATAAAACACTTTATTAAACAAAGAAATTACATTAGCAGTAGTCCGTCGAGTGCGGGAAGCTCGGGCTCATAATTTGTACTGATTCTTGGGTGGCTATGTCCCAGAGTGGATGTCTCTGCGACGATGATACGGATGAGGGAGGTGTCAACTACAATTTAATGAATTAAAAAAAACCAGCATTGGCCTAATTTAAGGCGGTAATTGAAGGAGGTATAACAAAAAGTAAGTATATTTTGTTTTATTAAAATTTTCTTACATTGCTGCGCTAAGCAAAGATAATTTAATTAAGCGTCCTGAAAGGCAACAAGTAAACTTGTACCGGTAATTCTCTTGGTACACGAATCACGAGACGTAAGCCGCGCGGTTCCCAAGAGTAACCGGCGTAGCTCAAATTCAGTTACAAGTACTTAAACAACGGCGAGACCACGCGCCACTCGCGCCGCGCACGATCCGTGCTCAAAGCGTTGAGGGACTTGAAAATTCATCCATAAATTATGTTTTATGATTATTGATATAGTACTTTAGTGGTGGTAGGACCTTGTCCGGATCGCTGCTACCATCTTATCCTTTTTAACCTACCTCCAAGCAGCGGTGTCTGCTTTGTTATGTTGTGGTATGAAATGACGAGCAGAGCGGCATTTTATCTTACTTCTAAGTAACACATTTGCAGTATTAGTATTGAAGTCATGAGATTACAAATGTCTATACGTATCTGGCCCCTATTTCACCAAGTTACAATTGTCAATGACATATGTCTGCTGACAAGTGTCGACAAGTGTCTCGGACAATTGTCCAGTAACAGGTGACAAGTAGACAAATCTAATTTTATTTCTATGGACATACATAATTGTCTACAATTACAGTGTGCAACGCGTGACAATTGTCCATAATTTATTTTAAGGACAATTATGTTGAGAAACAGTTGTAAACTTTTCCATATCGACATATTTGCAAATTTGTCGGTAATTATTGACATGAGATTAGAGCTGTGTCAGGCTTGCGTTACAATTGTAGTGTTTTCATTGTTAGTTACAAAATGGCTAAAGGAGTAGTAGTGACAGTGATTTAGATGAGTTCATATATAGGAGAATATATAAAGAACGAACAAATTTCTCCTTTGACGTCACTGCCTTTGCGTTCAAGAAAAAAAATCGTATTAGTAAAACCAGTGTAGAATATTTAATAAATAAAATTGGTGCAGTTATAGATCACCCAACTACAAAAAATAAAGCTTTAACGCCTTGTCAACAAATTCTTTGCACACTGCATTGGATGGTTTCAGGGTCACAATACCACGTCAGCTATTTCTTTCCATTTCTTGATTTTCATGTCGAATGTTAAATTGTTATATCCATATTGCAATGGTTTTAATCAAGGCACTTTAAAAAATGGTGCACGAAAGGAATTGCAAATTGCAAATGATTTAGGTACTTATTTGTGGCTAAAATCGCGGGAAATAGTTTAATAGTTTTAAATAAGTTTCATGCAAAGTGATCAAAGGTATTCGTATTCAGCCAGTGTCAGTTTATATCCACAACTATATATGTATTTAAGCGGTTCTCGAGCGTACGTTAAAAAATAAAAAGCCAATTTATAATAAACCATCGGTGTACTTAATTAAGTATTAAGTTTTGTAATTGGTAATTATATTTAGTCGGACAAACTCGAAAACGCTCGCTTCCAAAACACACGTACTTTGAAATTAAAAAATAAACACTGGCTAGTATCAATAAAAATACATTTACCCAAACATGATCGGAAAACTTACTTTTAAAAAATGAACACGGGTAGTAGTGTATCATATTCATCCATCAAAATTGAAAAAATAGTAATCTTGTTTCTTGCTACAGTCTTTTTTAAAGTGAGAATAATTGCATATAGTCGACAAGACTGAGGAAACTATCCATTCAGCCAAGCTAACCGCTCTCGTTTACTGAAAAAAAGTGTGTATAGTCATGTGTGTGTTTCATTTGTAGAGCGATTGATAAAAATAAATAAAAATTAGTTTGTACACTCCTAACTAATATAATAATTATTGTTGTATAATTGTGGACTAAGTACGCGGTAATGGTGGACGCCTTTCAACAATCAACATACGGTTGATTTACACATTTAAAAATATAAAGACTATCGTTTGTCATGACAACGTGACAATTGTATCAGAATTTTGACAACTGCCATTTCACGATATAAAAATGTAATTTTTTTATTATTATTTTCGCACCTGTCAGCGTGGTTTAATAATGTAGAGATTTGTGAAACAACACTTATCGTGACTACTCGACAATTGTCACCTGATTATTACAATTGCTGTTTCATGAAATACAATTGTCACGTAATTTAGACAATTGTCGAACTTGTCAAGCTTGGTGAAATAGGGGCCTGGTTCCACTTACCACCATTGCATCTATTCTACAAGGTAAAACCATTTACCTTTGACAGGTTATCGTATTTTCTATGTTACGATAGCTCTTATTTACTTGACAGGAATGGCGACTGAGTTAAAAACAATACGAGGGTTAGGCCAAAAAACATCTAAATTTTCAATTTTACATGTCCTATAAAAGTATATGTTTATAACTTAATACCTCGTTTACTAATAAAAAAAGGTTTGTGTAGTGCCATTACGTTGTGAGAAGTACATTTTAATAATAAAGCTGTTTAATTATTTGACTAATCGTGCCAATATCATTTAATTAACATTATTTTCTAATTTTTGATTTCTTTATACTAAAAATACGTGTCCAAAACTTACGAGTGCCTCAAGATTTTAAGTACAATTATATTTAAAACGTCATCTTGTGCTGAATGGAATAACTTTAAATTACTTTAATACGTTATTTTCTAATGTTTGCTTGTACGTGTTATTTTCTGCTGTAATGACTGTTTTTATAACGTTAATTACGAATTCTTACATATTTTTACGACGTGAAACGCATGGTCCGGCAATTGTTGTCTCGAGAGTTACATTGCGAACGTTACCAAATATTTGCTTACTATCCATGTATCCTAAGTCGAACCAGCAGTGTTAATATGGCAACACTAATGCTCATCGTGTCAAAAACTTTAAAAAAGAAATGCCATGCAATTATCCGCCAAAAATTTAAATTTTGTGTGTGAAGATGAAGTTGTCTACGTAATTTTATTGATTTTTTTGTTAAATTGCGCTTCTTTTGTGTTGTTTATCAGTGTTACTCATTGCTACATTCGTAATGCAGTAAATTAACCGTGAATGGAGGCTTTACAGTGAATTCATTTAGAAAAATATTATCACAATTTTATGGCCGCAAGATTTTTCTGTCGCGAGAGTTACCGAGTGTTACAAGGCATTACCTTGAGCATCATCACTTGTCACGTACGTCACCGTGTCGCTGTCTCGAGGGTTAAATTTACATTTTTTGGTGGCCTTACCCACGATCCTGGGTCGGTGGCCTTACCCACGAAACGAGCCTCTATTCTACTGGGTAAAACTATATTACCTTTGACGTGTTATTGTATTGTTTTTTGTATGTGAAAAAGGAGGCAGACAAGCAAGCGATCCACCTGTTGGTAAGTGATCATCGCGACCCATAAACCCCCGCATCACCAACTTTAACTCGGTCGCCATTACTGGCAAGGAAATAAGAGCTATCGTAACGTTGGAGATACGATGGCTCGGCAAAACCAATATTGTTTTACCGTGTTGAATAGATCCTCTACCAGGGCAGTAGGTAACGGTCAGAAAAGTCGTAGTTCTATAATAGTTATGTCGAAAAGAATAGGCTGACGGTTTATCACAAAAAGTCTAAAATTAAAAATGTACATGGATTTAGTCATTATAGTTTTCAGTCATTTTTTGCGTAGCGTTTAAAAATGTAAAAAAGCATTACTACATACCTGTAGAACATATTTTTACCCTACCTTCCGTTTATAACTAGTCATGCAAATTTGTCCGAAACTTAAATAGCCTGTTTTCTCAGGCAAAAGCCTCTGCACACATACATTTGCTTTACGTCACAAAAACTGAGGGGCTATTGCTTAACGCACTCGCAAGGCACGTGTCTGCATACAAAATGAAAACAATTGTTCCACTTCGATGCTGATTGTGATTTCAAGTGCGTTAGGCAATAGCGACGCTGGTTGGTCTCATCGATCCCTGCTACAATAAAAATGTACATTAGAGGTCCACGTGCGATGTGTATTAAAATATATTTTCAATCAACGATTTTTACTACACTTTGTCAGAATACCTAGAAAATTAATACATTAAATTGATGTGTAAGAAAGTATTCAACTTCTCCTTTTTTTGTGTTATTGTAAATATTATATTAAAATAGCAGATGACTATAGTTTTCTTCTTTCTATAGAAAGAGAGCTTGATTTATATTTTGTAACTTTTTAGTGTTATAAATAAGTAAGTACCCTATTAGCACTAAGTATACTTCACTGCAAGACCTGTAAATAACATGAATGCAATAAATTGATTATGATTATGATTACGTTCAAAAACGAACACAACGTTTCGGAGTCGCCCGCAAACTCCCTAGCACTTGTTGGGCTCCTACTCACTTCACTCACTTCACTACGCCGCATTGCATTGCATATCATAGAATTCGGCTAACTACACAGTAAGTAAGCTGATAGTAATTTAAATTTAATTAGATTACCAAATAATACACAGTGCTTTGACTACTACATAACATTGCAGTTACCCGCCTTCTTTGGTATTACGGCAGCGCAGGCGTCAGCATGCTGTTGGGTTTTGTCATGAAGCCATTCGAATTTGATCAATAACCGAACTATTCATTGCTATTCAAAATTATACCGTATAACCAAAGCGAAGCGAGGGCGGGTCGCTAGTATTATTATATAACAAAGTCCCTCGCCGCTTCGGGTTGTCTGTATATTCGTGATAATCTCAAATTACTAAACGGATTTTCATGCGGCTTCCACCATCAATTAGAAGAAATTTCACGCAAGGTTTTTATTTACAGTCAAATGCATTAATATCTTAACGGCCACTCGCTCCAAATATAGTACACATAGACCTTATTATCAGTGGCGTAGGGGGGCGTATGGATATTTTTGACGCCTTGGTAACGTACCTATATATTTATGACTGTACTTTTTTCTATTTTATCGTCGCACATGAGACCATTTGTTTCGGAAATTGTCGCACAATTGGCGCTGGTAAAAGTCCGGCGGATGACATCATTAAGGCTGGAGTGACGGGAAAATCTTCCAGCACTTCGCGTGTAAACCGTGGTGACTGAATCTAATAATGTTCCTGTCTTCGGCGATGGAAGTGTCTGTAGCTACAAACTCGATTCCCATTCTCCAACTGCTAAGAGACGGGCACGATCTGCGGAGCTGTGGCACGTTTGTGTGAGTTGATTCCGTACTTGCTCGCCACCCGTCTTTGGCCTACTCAAAATGAGGTATACAATAATTGGAAAAAGTTGCCGAAAGAATTTTCGCAATTAAATTTTGAGTACTATGAACTGAGGACAGGAACGCGGGCAAAGCCGGAAACCGACCTGATGCCTAAACCACCGAATCGCACAGAAATTGAGGCCTGTAACCTGTAACCACTCCCGCTCATGTAAATTTATGTTTAAAATCGAAATAAAGTGTTTTTTATGATAATGTACATTTTCTGTAATACCTCTGTATGCTTCTAGAGTTGACAACAGCGAGTATAACAGGTAAATTTAGGAACAAAAAGATTAAAAACCAATAATTGTAACAGCCATGTGTGTGTTAATTTTGGATAAACGGTCTGAACACTGCAAAAAAAAATGTTTTTTTCTTCGAAAAAAATAGGTATAGATTCATCATTGACTGTACTTATAATAAAATCTGGTTTATGTACGGGTGTTACAGAAAATTCACATAAACCGAAACGAAGCGAGGGCGGGGCGCTAGTGTAAGATAAGGACCACGTCTCGGAAGTACTACGGTGGCTATACAATTGTGACTAAAGAAAACTGGTCTGATCACTACGTTCCAGATGGTGCTACACTAGTCTAGAATCATTTTAAAGTCTGAGCTTCTAATATACTCCGTAAAACCATATTGCTTTTGACATATTGTTGTTGACTATCGATTGTTTAACTCGGTCGCTATTACCTGTCAAGTAATTAAGAGCTATCACAACATTGACTATACGATAACTTCAAAAGCAGTAGCGGTTTTACTGAACTGATAGAGTATCAATCAACGTTAACCTGTCAACATTATACAATTTCGGCCGTAAAACGCGAGGTAAAAACTTTAGTTGTGGGCTCCCGACCTATAAGCACTTTATTAAAATGATGATCCAAACAGCTGGCGCCTGTATTTATTTTCTCGTATCTGGGTTTAATCTGGCCCGACCAGTGAATGTTAATGCCAGACATGAGGCAGCAAAGCCAACAACTATAGTTATTGCCAAATTAGTTAACGTATTTTCCACTTAGGTATTTGCCAAATTATAAACTAGTAACATGATATAGCAACAATCACTGATATACAAGCCTAAAATAACAAACCGAACCTAATTTCTTGTATTTTATTTATGTTAACATAAATTATAAACATCCGTAGCCGTAACTTGTCTAGGCGCTGTACTCCTAAATATCTGGCAAACGTAAGACTGAGTTATTTAGCAATTAATTCAATTTCATAAGAAGTTGCGAATTAAAACCTACCTACGTAAAGCAAATTTTCGTACTACAAAAAGTAGGCCAATGAGGACAGGAATTTGCATCTCTTCATAAGTGTTAGGTTATCACTTGGTCGACTATACAATCATTAAGATCAAGGCAGTACGTAACGCCAACCCTTAAGTCTCTATTTCTTATCGACTTTTCCACGTATTGTTATTTTATCTTTAACGCCTTGATAACTCTTAAAATTTAATTTAATACAACAGTAAAGGCAGCCAATTTGTAAATAATACTGATGAAGTAGGAGCAAAAACAAAAACAAATAGAGGCCCTGCCTGACTTGAGTAACAAAACTGATAGGGTAGAAGTGGCATGAGGGAGCCAGGTTTTTTAAACAGACACTTGCATTTTTTTGGAAGTTACCAAACCAAATTGCATAAGTTTCTATTTTTAAGTGCAACACTGATTTACAGTCACCCACAAACATTTGACAGTTCTCCGAAAGCAATGGATACTGATGCGTTGAGTCAAAGTTTTCGGCACTAAGAACCCTCTCTCACCTAGCGTTTTTCGAACGCCAGCGTGTGAATAACGGCCGCGCAGCGGTAGCGGGAGGTCAGTGGCGAATATTGCACGTCGGATCGTCTTGTCAGCGCCCGTGCAGCGTCACTGGGACTGGTAGTGCAATAGACGTTGCACGGGCGCTGCACTGTTATTAAATAGTGCATCAAAAAGATATAAAGATTTTAAAATGTCTATTTCATATTTAATTTAGTTAGTTGACACTGGAATCGCATTATGGAGATAATTATAGATCATTGTTTGTACGAGGAGCGTTCAATAAAAAGTGAGAATGAGATTAGGAAATTAAATACTGGCCGGTAAAGATAATCTGTCTAGCTGATTGCTATGAAAAAAAACTAACTGTCCTTTGTTTAAAAAAAATACGGTAATTTCCTTTGCAATGCTATTGAGTACATTAGCGAAAATGGAGAAAATTGAACTGCGCGCCGTTATCATAATAATATACTTGAGTTTGATTTTTTTTCTACGGACCAAGTCAATTTAGATTTTCGGGACACGTTAGGGTCTATTGCCCCTCCGTATTCGACAGTCGCACGTTGGTGCACCGAATTTAGACGTAGAAGAACATCGACCATGGACTTACTTCTATAGCAGTAACTGAAGAAATTGTGAAAAAAGTCGAAAACTTAGATTTGGCGGATTGTCGTGTCACGGTTAGTTTTAATGCTGAAAATGTAAAGATTTCAACGGGAAGCGTGCATAATATTTTACATGAACGCTTGGGTACGAAAAATGTTTTCTTATGTTTTCTTATTTGAAATGGATTCATTTTTCATTTACAATAAAAAAGTCCTGTGCAAAGGGAATTATAATTACCACTTCGGCGTTGTTGTGGTTGTAAACAAATTTATGAATCCATTGTTTGTTATACTGTTTTGACGTTTGTCAAAGTTGTTTGAAAATATTATCTCTTGTATACCTAGTTCAGGAAATATCAATTGGCCGTCTGTAAAATATTGTAAATATATGAGCGGACGATGTCACACCAATTGACCTAGTCCCAAACTAAGCTCTAGGCTTGTACTATGGGTACTAGATAACGATATAATTAAGAAATATATACTTAAATACATAGAAAACATCTATGACTCAGGAGCAAATATTCGCGCTCATCACACAAATAGGTATCTGCCCTTTCCGGGAAACCAGGACCGCTAGCTTCGTAGGCAGAGTCACTACCAACTAGGCCAGCGCGTCGTCAAATCGACGTCGTGGAATCTCCACTAAGATCTTTTTGTTAATATTAAACAAAACGTAGTCGTAAACCTGCCCACGTTCTTAAAAAGTTAAGGTTAAGGTTAGGTCCGGTAAGTCTTAACGCAGAAAAAATAACTTAAAAATAGATATACTACACGTACAATAATTTGTTTATATCACTTATTAATTACATTAATGTGTATAAAATATTAAGTTAAAAGTAAATATTCGCTTAAAGTTGCAGAAATATGTATACAAGAACTGTAACTTGGCGTTGATGGACAGAGCGTGTAGACATTTCAAGTCTCTTTACGTGTCCCTGCCGTTTAATGGTTCAAAACCAACGGCATAAAACCTGCCATATGTAAGCTTTTATATTGTTTGTGGCTGCATAAATTACGCTTTTTCTATTAAAAACCCAATTAAACTCAAATTGGCTTAAACAAATGCGTATCTACACAATATGTATACATAAAAGAAAGTTGTTTTCGTTACACCGATTATAACTCAAGAATGGCTGAATAGATCTGGATGAAATTTGGCTCAGAGAATAATATAACCTTCAATACCTACTACTTTTATCCCGGAAAAAGTTAGTTTCCGTGTCGTAGCAACAAACGAGTTTTATGCGAACGGAGTCGCGGGCGAATCCTAATTTAATATTAAACGATTAGGTTGGTAAATTACGGTATCTGAAACGTACATAGGACTCGGGTCTTTTTCTTCTTTAATTAACGGCGGTTCCTTCTAGAGACTTCGCCAGTGTCTAGAAAAGACAAATGAAGTAGGAAAGTACGGTATTAGCTCAGAAATTAATATACTGAAACAAGCAGATTAAATTTCTTCTCTCTTTTAGGGCTCCGCACAAAAAATTAAAAAAACGGAACCCTTATAGGATCACTCGTCTGTCTGTCCGTCTATCTGTCACATCCAATTAGCCCAAAAACAACTGGACCGATTAAATTGAAATTTGGTAACATAATATGTAAATTGATGACCGAAACACAGATGTGCAAAGTAAACATATATTTTTTAAATGAGGCTCATAGCAAGCTTTAGGGAGCAAATTGGAAAATTAAAAATAAATTGTGCGTACCTTACTGTGTCATAAATCATAAATTAAATGAGAGGGCTTATTATGAGAATCTCAAATAATTTTTTTTTACTATTGTAAAATAACTAGTTTTGTTTTTATTCATGAAAGGAGTTAATGAAAGATGTTCTGAAAGCCTATGTACGAGATTTTTACTACCAGCATGACGGTGCTCCACTACACTACGCAACAACAGTGCGAAACTACCTAAATAACGAATACGGAGACTACTGTATAGGGCGTGGAGCACCTCAGGTGCCATGGCCAGCCAGAAGCTCGGACCTCACGATGTGTGACTTTTTCTTGTGGGGTGAAGTAGCAAAGAGTCTCGACGATCTTAAAACTAAAATAATATCAGCATTCGATGGTATTAAAAACGAAATTCGTGTTTTAGACAGACTAAAGAGCATCTTGCTAAAACATGCACGGCTTTGTATAGAAAATGACGGAGGTCATTTTGAGCATTTGTTAAAGTACGTGTAGTTAAGTATTTGTATTTTTGAAATAAATTTTAAAAACTACGCTGCTGAGTGTGGTTCTTATTTTAAACAAATTATAAACAAAACATAACTTGTATACATATCGCCCACACTGTTGACTGACTACTAGTGGACCTTATTATCAGGAGATAAGGTTAGAAGTGTACAATTAACTGTGTTTGCATTTGCTTGTAGTGAACAACTGAATATTCAGTTGAACACATGTATACGAAGTCTTCTAAAGTGATAGTTTACTTAATGATGGCTTGGGTTGTCAAGCTGTAGGTATACGATACACTGTATTGCTATTCGAAATTTGAAATTTCATTTACTAACTTACCTGACAACACTCTCCTCTCCTCGCACCCCTGCATTAGAGGGTCCATGAATATCGTTAAGTTAGAGGAATCATTGAATCGTCAATATCTCTAATATTTTTTAAGCTAGAATAAAAATAACATAACATGTGTTATTGATGTACAATAGCGAAGCAAATATTAAAATTTGTGCACCTATCAAAAATTACCCTGTATAATATATATAAATATATACATAACTATACAGGGTTATTAATAATTGCATACATTCCCGTTAAGGGGTTTTAGTGGAGGGCATTTTCTTTCATTTATTCTCAGCAATAAAACTGGAATAACCTGTACACGTTTAAGATTAAGGAACAGAAATTCTATTGTTATTGGTTAATTTTGTGGCTAAGTGTGAGTGTTGATTTTAAGTTTTGATGAACGTAATTTTCTGCCTGTTATCTTTGAGATCTATTTTTTCTGTAACCTTGAAACGAATTTGTTATTATAATACCTTGTTTAAAAGCTAGAAATACTTCAAATTTTTAAATTATCTGCCTATCTGATGTACTAAGTTTTTTTTTGTTTTTGAGCCCTTTCTTCGGAACGAATTGTAAAAAACCTTTCTGTTCCTTATTCTTAAACGTGTACAGTTAATTCCTGTTTTATTGCTCTGAAGTAATAACGGTTATGTCGTGTAAATAAAACAAAAGAAAAAAAAATGTTTTAAGCAATTAATCTTAATAAAAAAAAACACTAAGATTATCTCGAAAATGGTTCACTTTTGCATTATGCATTATAGGGTCAAAATAATTGCAAATGACTTCCTCTATAACCCCATGTGAACGGAATGTATGCATTAACCAATAACACTGTATATATTTATATCATCGGTCATCATCATCGTCACCATCATCACCATCATCACTACCATAATCACCATCACCACTAAAATCATCACCATTATCATGATCACCCCCCACCACCATCATCACCATCTCTACTATCATCATCACCATTACCATCATCACCCCCAACCACCATCATCACCATCAACACCTTCATCATCATCATCATTATCATCAACATCGTCATTACCACCATTATCATCACCATCAAAATCATCATCACCAACACCATTATCATCATCACCATCATCATCATCATTACCATCATCACACATATATACCTACTACTACAGGAGTACTATGTTTTTTCCAGTCTTTTTTCAGTTGTTACGCTTTGGTTCACCCGGACAGGTTGCTTTAAACGACACATTTTTATTATTCCTTGTCTGTAATTTGACACGAAAGCCAAAGGCGCCGCCCGGTAACAACGCCGCGGTCGGTGTAGGTACAGTCAACAATATAAATACGAGGGCTGTTCCGAAAATTTCTAGCTACTCAAAAAAAGGAAGAGATATCTATATTATTTATTTACAGGTTTTCGAAGTATTCGCCTGCAGCTTCGATGCACTTTTGCATTCTTCGAAACCAACTTTCGAAACAAGAAAAAAATCGATCTTGCGGAAGGTCGAAAAATACACGACTAAATTCATTGACTGCATCATTGGAGTCGTTAAAAGTTCGTCCTCGCAAGGTTTTCTTTATTGTGGGAAACAGGAAAAAGTCGCACGGAGCGAGATCTGGGCTATATGGTGGGTGAGGCAATAGTTGATGGGTGAGGAAATGGCCAAAAATTCGAGGGTCCGAGCAGCAATGTGAGCTGGGGCGTTATCCTGGAGAAAAAGAATGCCGCGGGTACCGCTCTTCGGACGATCCTCGCCGAGCTGTTCGAAGGCGTGAGGTAAGCACACTTCGGTATACCATTGACTGGTGACAGTTCTTCGGTCTTCTAGATGAATAACTGCCACAGGACCACTACGTCGAAAAAACACGGCGATCATTTTTTTGTTGACCGTCCTACCTCGAATAACTTTCGTAGGTAAGCCATCTTCCTCGAACACCCATTGCGTCGATTGTTGCTTGGTAAGTGGGTCGTAGCTATATATCCACGATTCATCACTCGTCAGGATGCTCGACACCTGTTGTGATTTGCCGTGGTCAAATTTTTCGAGCATATATTTGCACCAATTTACCCGCCGAGCTTTTTGATCTTCAGTGAGCAAATGCGGTATCCATCGTGAACAAACTTTCCGTACTTTTAGGTGATCGTTCAAAATATTTGAAACTGCTTGTGATCCAATCTTCAGTTCATCTTGTATCTCCCTATGTGTAATATTTCTGTTTTCTTTAATAAGCCACTCCACTTTGATGACATTCTCGTGAGTCACTGCAGTCGGCGGCCTCCCCGGTCTAGCTTCATCTTTGACGGACTCCCTGCCTCGTTTAAACTCACGGAACCAAAAGGAAATGGTGGCTAATGAAGGAGCAGATTCTCTAAAAGCTGTGTTTAACTTTTCATGTGACTCCTTAAACGTTAAACCTCTTTTGTAGTCGTAATAAATCATCACACGAAATTCCTCTCTTGTAACGTTCATGTTGAAATCGAAACAATGTATGACACATATTTTTAAAATCATTTTTTTATTGTCTTTGAAAAATATTTATAATTATTTTCGGCCAGTGTTTTGAAGGCAATAAAAAAAGGTTTTAATCGGTAGTATTAAAAGTATAGTTTTGTTAATAGGTTCGGGACAGCTAGAAACTTTCAGAACGGCCCTCGTAAGTGATCATTTATGTACCTTGTCACTTTAATCAAATCAAATCATTTATTTCAGACCAGGTCCATATATTGTTAGTTACATCTAGAAACTTAAAAGCTATGTTAGTATTTACAAAATTGTTTTACGAGTATTAGGTACCTACTTTAATAGGTATTTTGACGTACGTCAAGTAACAATAACAAACTTATTACTTGACGTACGTCAAAGTAGTCCTGACCAATCCAATCCAATGCCACAAAATCGGGCAACTGAATCTGCCAGCAATCACCTTCACAATGCCATTCTGACTACCCCTGACGCGACCCATCAAAGATGTAATTTTATTACGCATTACTGCGTGGAAACCGTTCGTGTGCGTCTCGGCAAACATTTCCGATGCACTGCACCATTTTGGGAGTCTTAACAGCATCCTAAAGGCGTATTGTATGCGTAGGGCGTTGTAAGCTCGTTTGGTATACCGGACCCATAGCCCGCCAGAGTAAAAAGACTGGCAATATGCTTTGAAAAGCGTTATTTTTACTTCTACAGAGCATCTAGCGAATCTACGAGCCAGCATATTACTCCTCACTGACAACGCCCTACGCTCCCTCTCAATGTCACAGTCATCAGATAGGTCATCCGTTATAATGTGGCCCAGGTACTTAAATCGGCTCACAACCTTGAGTACAACTCCACCAAGAGACACTGGGGGGATAAAATATGGTCTAATATTACCCGCTTTAAACACCATAACTTCACTCTTGGTGGCGTTATACAAGAGACCATGCTTTGCTGCATACTCCTCACACTTCGCAACTAACTCCCTAAGGGCCCCGATAGACGGACTCAACAGCACCATATCGTCAGCGTAGCTTACATTATTAACACATGTGTTTTCGATATAGCAACCGGCATGCATGCTGCTGAGCTCGCCTATCAGGTCATTCATGTAGAGGTTGAACAGTTTGGGAGATGTCAGCCCCCCCCTGTCGTACTCCACATTCCAAAACAAATTCGGAAGATAATTCCTTTGCCCATCTCACCTGGTTTGTTTGATGTTGGTACCAGTACTTAAACAAGCTCGTACAATCACCCGGAATACCTGCTTCCTGCATCTTCTTCCACAGGATATTATAGTTGACTCTGTCAAACGCCTTGGAGAGATCCAGGAAGCAGGCGTAAATCGGTGTTTTCCTACCCGTGTAGTACCCTACAGTCGTTACAGTCGTTTAACGTCGTGTTTGAAATTTCATACAAAATTGTGAAACGATTATAAGCGACAAGGTACATAAATGATCACTTATTTATGCTGTTGACTGTACATAGTGTAGTTAGTGACAACGACAAGTCGCCAACCAAAGTTCGCGCAGCGCTCGCGGGCGGCGGCGCGGGCCTTGAGGCCTTGAGGGCTTCGAGCTGCCGACGAGACTGACCTTTGTTGTACAAATGACAACGTCGCTGGAACATTTATTAGGAACCGGTATTTTAAGTTACAAAAACTGGTATTCGTATTTATCTGTTCTTTGGATTACCGGTATTTATATTTATCGGTTCTCTGGTACATATTTAAATGAAAAATACCTTTAGATACCGGTAAAGTACAGGTATTTTTGGAATTGGTTCCAAGCCCTGGAGACAAGTTAGAAAGTGGACAAGTTAAGAAGTGGACAAGGTCGCCCATAGGAGATGTACTTATGAAGGAGAAAGTGCTTTATGTAGAAAGAATCGGATCCACTGAGTTGGCCTGAGTTTCGCTCCATTGAGAGGTATTGGGCAAATATCAAACGTTACTTGTTATTTTAGGGTTCGGTCGCCGATGAAGAAGCAGATTTCAAAAAAATATGGAATGCAGCTACTCGTGAAATTTCCGAGCTCTCAATTCTGATTCTAATGGCAAGTGTTCTGAAAAAAGTCAACGGGAAATCCATTCCATTCATTCCATTCATTTAAAAAAAAATATCATTATTGTTGAAATTACATTTTGTATTTTTTTAAATACAAAATAATTGTATATACTCGTACATATATTCATATCGTACAATATGTTATAATGTACGATATGAATAGACAGTAAGTCAGTTTATACTATGTTGGTATACCATCGCATTGGGTGTCCTGTATAGATAATGTAATGTGTTAATAAAATAAAAAATAAAAAATATATATATCATGCCTGTTTCCCAGAGGGGTAGGCAGAGACCACTGCTTTACACCTGCTATGATCCTGACAAAATATGAACTGCATATTTTTATTTTTTTATGGCTACTTTAAACCGTGAGCTGCGGGGTCAAACTGAGAACGTCCTTTTTATTATCTTATAGTGGGATAAAATTGCTATTTTCGGGCCACAACAAAGAAACAGCCCTACCTCCTAGGGTTCTTCTGTATTCTGTATTTTTACTTTGTACACCTAAATACCTCCAAGCAGCGCATCAGCTCTATTTACAAACCGAGTTAAAGAGATGTATGTTTAGACGCGGTTAATATGGGCGTAAAACACGATAAGGCCGCGACATTCCGCATCCCGAGAACATCACATAATTAAATCAGTTTATGGCTCCCTTTGTCTGCCTCCTTGCGAATATCCGTGCCGACGAAAAACTTGCTTGACTATTTTGTGAGATATCTAGTATCAAAAGGGGGACGATTCAATACTGAGGGGAGTTTAGAAACTTGAATGCGCGTCTAATAGCGTATACGTTGTTATAATAACAAGCAGAAATCCTACTCGTACAAGTCCTGAGATGACAAGTCCCTATCATGCAAGGGCCGACTTTAGTGCGTCTCCGTTACCAGTAGGCCAGTTAAGTCTGAAGGGAAATAAAAGTTCTAAATACAAAATTAAATATCATGCGTAGTTCAGCAGGAAAACATGTTAAAAATATTAGGAAAGAATAGAGGGAGAAAAAGGGAAAAGAAAGAACACAAGACGGCCACATAACAGTTGCGATCTGTTTTCCTACATCAACGGTGTCCCTTAGACAAGATACAACTTTTGAATTTGCACATATTATTAATGGCTATGTTTCCCTATAGTACGCTTTAGACATTAACGACTTTTTTAAGTAATTTTTAAGCGCTGAAAACGGTAACTTTAAAACTACGTCACGTAATTTATTATACAAATGAATGCATTGACCAATAAATTATTTATATACTTGTGTGTATAGCGTGTTTCAAAATTAAAGTATATTTTAGTTAAAACCAGTACCCGTTACTATTCGAAAAGTCCAGATATCCGGATCCGTCATGTCCTCATATATTCGAATTAATAATATTCACCTGAATTATGTTATAACTTCACCTGCATCGAAGCCTGGAAAATGAAAAATGAATAATAATTTTGCCCTTCTCTGTCCCACGGCTATGCCACATGGAAGGAAAGTACCTTGAATATTGTAGATGGAACATTTTTCTGAAAGAAGTCATTATTTGAATTGAAAAAACAATTGAAACTGCATTCATAGATATTTAAATAATTACTTGGTTGAACCGCGAATCAAACCCGTTTCACGAGAAAAATAATTACCCTGTAGCTTTATCATACCGATCGAAAGGCTTCATCATAAGGATTATTTTTTGCTAAATAACATAGTGTCAGAAATAAAAGGAAGACCATGAATTTTAACATTTTTAATACAAAATTAATCAATTAATCAAATGCTCAAAATTAGTCCCTTCCTGTTGAATACAAAGTCGCACTCTTTTGATTATTTCGCTCCCTGTCGATTTTTTGATCTTGTTGTGGTAGATATTTAGAATAATACGTATTTAGAGTTCGTCGTCAGTGTTTATCATTTGGTGCCGCGGTTGTGGTAAGCGCTGATCGAAACGTCCTAAATTTAGCAGATTATCCACCAACCGTTTCATAATAAATCGAGATGGTGTATTTCTATCAGGATATCTTTCGCGGTGCCATTGTAAGGCTAATGTTATGATTTTGTGGTTTAAAAAGTATGATTCGATTAAATCCACATTATTTTGATACGCAATGGTTATGTAAACAAATCACAACACAATGCAAAAATCGTACGATGAAAATCACAGAAACAAAATAATAAAAGTTTGAAAATGGAACACATTTATGAATTATTTCTTTATAATCAGCCAGCCGGATTGCGATGGACAAAATAATTTACGCGTCTTTCGGCTCAGGATACGGCTCGATTTGTTGCATATAACCAGGTACCTATTAATTACGTATACCTTTATCATTTTATCATGCACTTAAATTATAATAGGGAAATGATGCGTATTTCTCAAGTGGGTACATTTATTAGTAATAGGTATTTATGATAATGTCAGTTGTATGTCCTTACGGCAATGTCAGCTTGACATTTTTCTGAACAAAATTTCACATCAAATGTTAAAATTCATGGTCTTCCTTTTATTTCTGACACTATGTTATTTAGCAAATAGTAATCCTTATGATGAAGCCTTTCGATCGGTATGATAAAGCTACAGGGTAATTATTTTTCTCGTTTAACGGGTTTGATTCCCAGTTCAACCATGTATTTATTTAAATATCTATGAATGCAGTTTAAATTGTTTTTTAAATTCAAATAATGACTTCTTTCAGTAAAATGTTCAAATGTTAAAATTCATGGTCTTCCTTTTATTTCTGACACTATGTTATTTAGCAAATAGTAATCCTTATGATGAAGCCTTTCGATCGGTATGATAAAGCTACAGGGTAATTATTTTTCTCGTTTAACGGGTTCGATTCCCAGTTCAACCATGTATTTATTTAAATATCTATGAATGCAGTTTAAATTGTTTTTTAAATTCAAATAATGACTTCTTTCAGTAAAATGTTCCATCTACAATATTCAAGGTACTTTCCTTCCATGTGGCATAGCCGTGGGACGCCCTGTATAGGGCTATTTTGAAAGGCCCATTCAATGTTGAATGGGCGAGTCACCGCTTGCCATTTCAACCAAAGTAATTAGCATTAGCCAGGCAGGCGCCATAGGTTCATCAATAGTGTAGTTCACCATCCCATATCAGTTCATTCATACCATCAAACATTTTAGCGACAATTACAGCTTATTTTATAGCTTATATACAGGGTTATTGGTAAGTCGACCTATTCCCGTTAGGAGGTGATAGGGGTGACTATTTGTGATAATTTTGACCCACATATGCATTATGCAAAAGTGAACCATATTTGAGTTATCGCGATTATTAGTTTTTTTTTAAATTAGTCGGAAATTCAACTTGAAAAAATTATTACAAAAAAAGTATCAATTTAAATCTTTTTTTTTCTTCTGATTTACAAAACCGATTAAACATTTGTTATTTCTCAATATTAAAACAATAATTATCGGTCCAAATTTGAAAAAGCGAGACGTAAAACGATTTTTTTTCAATATTTTTTGCGATCGCTTTCCACTAAAATGCCTTAAAACAAAAAAAAACGTTATGAAACTTGGCTTGCAGATTATTTTAAGGTATATAATAAGGTATATTTTTTGCGTCTGTAACACGCACCGCAGTGGAATTTCGGCTATATTAACTTCCTCAAACTATTTTTATATCAAACTACCTCCTTTAATAGTTATTAAATAATGACTACACACATATTTACTAGAGAAACCCTGGAACGAAATCCCTTCGGCGGTATTTCCCACCAGTTCTGCCCTCCTTAGCCAATAAGCAGTATCCCAAATTCAATAGTCAAAGCAGATTCAATCCTCGCTAGGTGTTTAGGCCTATGAAAGCATTTTTCATATTTATTGAATACTAAATACTCTCGCTGAAATTGATGCAAGTCGGTTTCCATATGCATGAGGGCATCACTATTTTGCCCAACTTTACGGCTTTGGGACAACACTAGTTATTAAGAACAATATGGCCGAACTGTGTGCATCGCCAATTGCTGCTCCCGCACCGCATTTCTCATAAAATTTTCTTTTGGTGTTATGGTGACCACTGTGCTGTGTATTATGCTAATATATGCTTTGGATGATCCCGAGGAGCTGAAGTTCGGTGAGTTGGCTTTGGTTTTCTTTAAATTTGAATCGTGCTTTCAAGGTATATACCTACCGCCGCCGCTCGCGACAAAGATTTTAGGGAAAGGACAACGAACGTGTATTGAAACCTATTTACAGTCCACTTAAAGTCGAAGCTCCAACATATTTTGGTCCATCGATCCGCATGTTCGATAGATATTTCCCTTAAAATCATAATTTTTCCCCACGTTGTTTTACCGACAAAGTTCCGCTTCCGCCATTTTTACGTAATTTATCGCATTTCATACCTATAAGCCATTGCGGCTTGGGTTTTACCGCGTAATTATCTATTTCTAATAGAATACCATGAGATCCCCGCATTTTAATAACTTATCATGTTAAGTTAACCTACACGCCGTTTATTTGAACACTGGGGTAGGTACCAGTGATGCGAGCATTATTACCCGGCCATTTTACAGTGACCTTGTTTCGCTTACAAATATATTGAGTCTCGCTCACACTTATGGCCACGGTTAATGTTCTTATTCTATACAAGTTCGTTCCATTATTAAATTAATTGACGATTCCTGAAGTTTTTGTCTTTATTAAGTATTCCATTTTTGAACAACCGTAATAAAAATGGAAGAATTATTTTTGTTACAATCTAAACGTGATTCTTACTTTGCGCGCATTCAGAGTATTTACGATTCTATACCGAAAACAAAACGAGACAAAACTAATTTGTTTTTACTGCAAGCCGAAAATGTAACAAGTCTACGCGAAGAATTTGTTACTTTAGTTGATAAAATAAGTTCAATTTCCTTAGCATCGAATGACAAGTATAAACCTAACTTCGAAATGTTATGGGCATTCGATGACATGTACTACGCAATTAAAAGCGCCTATAAAAGGTTCGACGACTCAACCAATGCACCCGCTCAGGAGCCCGCGAAACCCGTGTTTAAACTTCCGGCGATACAAATTCCCGATTTTCACGGTGACATACAGGCGTTTCCATTGTTTATAGAATCGTTTCGTACGACAGTTCATCATAACACTGCGTTATGTGACGCTCAACGCATTCAATATTTAATATCCAAGCTAAAAGGTAAAGCTCAGAGCATTTGTGTAGGTATTGCTCCTACTCCAGACAATTATAAAATATTATACGACGCCTTAGTGCAAAAATATGAAGATAATCGCGCGATCGCTATTTCATATTTAGACAATATAATTAATCTAAAGCCTTTAGCAGGTAAACCTAATGCAACTAACTTAGATGGTTTGATCGACCAATTTTCGCCGTCGGTGTCTGCACTACGTCAACTAAATATAAAAGATCTAGCCGAATTTATATTTATTCATTTGGCTCTGCGCAAAATGGATACTGATACCTCCAAAGCGTTTGAGATGTCTCTGAGTAGAAAAACTGTATTTCCGAATTACGACGAATTCGTTAGTTTTGTTCGCAATCACGCGAAAATATTGCAGCGTACTATGACCTCATCAGCTGTTACTCCGCCGAACACTTCGCACTGGGGCGACTCACACACTGAGTCGGCAGCATCGAAGCGCACGCAAAATAATAAAATGCAAACTTTTCTCGTTAGCAACAGCCAGTCTTCTGGTCAAGTTTGTTGTTATTGCAATAGCAATAAACATAGTCAATTGTACCTTTGCGAACCATTCTTAAAGTTGTCACCTATTGAAAAATATAACGTAGTTAAAAAATGTAACGGTTGCGTTAACTGCTTGAGTGTTCGTCATACGTTTTCTTTGTGCAAGTCAACGTCGACTTGTAAATTCTGTAACAAGACTCACCATAGCCAGTTATGCCGCAGTCAACCCGCGGGTCGGGAGAATCCTCATTCTAGTGAAGGTCACTCGCGACCGTCCGCTTCTTTCCCGCGCGCATGCACTCCGCCGCCCGCGCCCGCTGCGCCGCCCGTTCAGGATCAGCGCAGTAATAATAATATGCCGGTAGGTTTCGTCGGCGCCGCTACTACGAAACAAGATTCTCGCAAAACTGTTTTGCTAGGTACCGCGACCGCACAAGTGTTAGACGCGTACGGTTATCGCCGCGATATAAGAATATTAATTGATTTAGGTTCGCAAAACCATTTCCTAAGCACTAGATGCTTACACAATTTAGGCTATGACGTCACGCCTGACGACAAAAACACCTTGGTTCACGGAATAGGGGAAAGTTCTCAGCCGATTAAGGGTAAAACGAACGTAACATTGTTTTCGCAATCTGACCAGTCTTTTAAGTTTAATTTACAGGCCTTGATTATTGATAAAATTTCCGGCAATCTGCCTGAATGTCAAATAGACACCGATGCGCTAAAATATTTAAAAAATATTCCCCTTAGTGACAAGTATTGGTACTTGCCGGGCAGAATAGATATGCTTTTAGGCGCTGAAGATTTTATTAAACGCATCTTAAAAACTGACCGCATTATAGGGCCATCCGGTTGCCCTGATGCTATCGAAACCGTGTTCGGGTTTATTATTTCCGGTTCCGCATCTACCGCAAGACCTTGTGAATCTAAACTTAACACGTTTTTTACCACTACTACAAACATAGACGCTCTTCTTTCCAAATTTTGGGAAGTTGAAGAAGTACCGATGCGCAAACATCTTTCCGTCGAAGATAAGGCGTGTGAACAAATTTTTATACAACAGACGACACGCGACTCTCTTGGCCGCTATGTAGTACCTTTACCGTTTAGCCGCGACCCGCGAGAGCTAGGCGATTCGGTTATGACCGCGACACGTAGGTATAACTCTTTAGAGAGAAGATTTAAACAGAATAATATCCTTCATAAACAATATGACGAGATTATCCGCGGTTACTTGAAACAAGAATATATTTCCTTAGTGAAAGACTTGGATAATAATTCCAGTTCTTACATTATACCGCATCACCCTGTAGTTCGTGACGATAAGCTTACTACCAAGGTCCGTCTCGTGTTAGACGCTAGCGCTGCGACGTCGTCTAACTTGTCTCTCAATGACTGTTTACACCCGGGGCCTAATCTGCAGTCAGATTTACTCGCAATAATATTTAATTTCCGGCTATTTCCGGTCGCGATTACTTCGGATATCCGCCAAATGTATTTGAGAATTTTAGTTTCTCCGGAATGCCACCGCTTTCTTCGCATCCTATACCGCTTTTTTCATGAGAATGAACCGCAAATTTACGAATTTAACCGCGTCTGTTTCGGTCTAAAGTGTAGTCCTTATCTGGCAATGCGCACGATCAAACAACTTATACAGGATGAAGGGAAGTCTTTTCCCGCCGCAGCCGCAGTTGTATCCCGCAATTTATATATGGACGATTTGGCTACTTCCGTTATGGACGAGTCCACCGCTATTAATCTTTCCCGTGATTTGATTGAACTTTTTCTGAAGGGTGGACTAGAGTTAGTTAAGTTTTCAAGTAATTCACGCGCTTTACTGGAACACGTGCCGGAACAAAATAGATTGTCTGCTGCTGTTGACATCTCCGATAATGACGATTTAAAGATCCTAGGGCTACGTTGGTGTCCTGTTGAAGATCAGTTCGCTATAACTGTTAATTTAGACCCGCATAACGTTGTCACGAAACGTACTATTCTATCTACTATTGCCAAGCTGTGGGATATAGTAGGTATTGCCGCGCCGATAATTTTATACGCGAAATTGCTTATTAAAACCCTCTGGTTACTAAAATTAGATTGGGACGAAAGCCCGTCCGCTGAGATTTGTACTCGATGGCTAAAGTTCAAAGCAGAACTTCCGCTTTTACGCAACCTTAAATTTCCGCGCCACCTCGGCATCAATTCGGATGACGTTGAATTGACGCTAGTAGGTTTTTCTGACGCAAGCATGGCTGCTTATGGAGCGGTTGTTTACCTTTGTGTAATGCATCCAGGGCTGCCTCACAACATAGTAAATATTGTTTGTGCCAAGTCAAAGGCAGCACCCGTCAAGGTTGTGACCCTCGCACGGTTAGAATTATGTGCAAGCTTGCTTCTTGCAAAACTTATGCGCTATGTCTCTGACAATATATCAGATAGATGTAAAATTTCGAACATTTTTGCATTTACTGACTCGAGTGTCACTTTGCAGTGGATTCATTCCTCACCGCACCGCTTTAATGTCTTTGTAAGCAATCGTATTGCGCAAGTAAAGGAATACTTGCCCGCGTCTCATTTTTATCATGTCTCTGGCAAAGAGAACCCGTGCGACTGTCTGTCACGTGGTCTCACACCCAGTCAGCTGATTCAGCATCCGCTTTGGCTCCACGGTCCCTCTTGGACCAAGTTACCGACTTCTGAGTGGCCCCTTGATCACTTTGCCTTTGACGAGCAGAACGAACTTCCAGAAGTAAAGGCTAGTGCCCAAGCATTCTTAACGACAGAAATTAAGAAGCCGTTTTTGTATGAACTCGCTACGCGTTTCTCTTCGTGGAGTAAATTACTCCGTGTCGTGGTTTACTTGCTACGCTTCGCTAAAAAACTGCCTCGGTCAGATCGCATTATGCCCACTGATTTACAAATCGCTGAAGAGGCGGTTCTTGCTGCAGTACAGTCTGTGCATTTCGCTGAAGACAAGGATAGCATTTTAAAGAATAAATCTCCGTCGAAGCGCATGAGATAACTTTGTCCAATTTTAAAGAATAACTTGCTTCTTGTCGGTGGTCGTCTCGATAAGTCAGAGTTAGACTATTACGCTAAACATCCGATATTACTTCCCAACAACGAGCACATTGTTAACTTAATCATTGACGCTTACCACAAAAGGTTTTTACACGCCGGACCCAATTTACTTATGTCTTTGTTGCGCCAAAAATATTGGATACTTTCTGGCAGAAATATCGTTCGAAAACGGTTTCAGCTGTGCAATCGCTGTTATATCGCATCGCCTAAGGTAGACTCTCCATTGATGGCTGATTTGCCCACTTGCCGCGTTATCGAAACAAACCCTTTTTTGAATACTGGTGTGGACTACGCGGGTCCTATTCCTGTCCTGTTAAGCCGTTACAGGGGCGCACGTCAGCAGAAAGCTTATATCTGCTTGTTTATCTGTCTCGTTACTCGCTGTACTCATATTGAGTTAGCAGTAGATCTGAGTACATCCGCATTTATAAACGCGTTTAAACGATTTGTGTCGCGTAGAGGCACGTGTTTAACTCTATATTCCGATAATGAAACAAATTTTATTGGAGCGAAGTCTCATTTTGACGAATTGACGCAACTTGTAAATTCAAACGAATATAAAACCGCGTTTTCCGCTGAGACCCTAGAGCAAGGCATCAGCTGGAAATTTAACCCCCCAAGCGCTCCACACTTCGGTGGATCGTGGGAGTCTAATATACGTAGTATAAAACTACATTTAAAACGCGTAATAGGTGATCAATTATTAACATACGAGGAAATGTTGACAGTTTTAACGCAAATAGAAGCAGTTTTGAATTCGCGTCCGTTGACCCTGTTAAACACTGATCCATCCGAGCCTACTGCTCTTACGCCCGCGCATTTCTTAACACTCGCACCGTTAAATTCTTTACACAACGCCGACGTGGCAACCCTACCCATCAGTTTAGTTAAACGTAAATATCTGCTTGATAAAATTATTCAATCGTTTTGGAAACGGTGGAAGACGGAATACTTGCATACGCTACAAATGCGACAAAAGTGGAATACTCCGACCAAACCTGTAACCAAGGGAACGGTAGTTTTGCTTAATGTAGACAACGTTCCTCCTTTGAAATGGCCATTAGGTGTGATCGAAGATGTTTTTCCGGGTAAAGATGGTATTATCCGCGTGGTAGCCGTACGCACTAATTCAGGCATTTATCAAAGACCAGTGGTAAAGGTTTCCCCCCTACCACTTCAGTAATCTTCGTGTTCTTTAATAATTTGTATGCCTCATTCTGGGCTGTCACGTCAATCTTGATGTGGCCTTTCTTTTTTAATTTTCTTATTAATTATTTAAACCAAAAACATCTTTGTCCTTCTAGGCCCCCCGCCTAGAAGGACAAAGATGTCTTTGGTCTTCTACAGAACGAAAACAGGAAAAATAATTAATAAGAAAATTAAAAAAGAAAGGCCACATCAAGATTGACGTGACAGCCCAGAATGAGGCATACAAATTATTAAAGAACACGAAGATTACTGAAGTGGTAGGGGGGAAACCTTTACCACTGGTCTTTGTATGTTTAGGCCTATGAAAGCATTTTTCATATTTATTGAATACTAAATACTCTCGCTGAAATTGATGCAAGTCGGTTTCCATATGCATGAGGGCATCACTATTTTGCCCAACTTTACGGCTTTGGGACAACACTAGTTATTAAGAACAATATGGCCGAACTGTGTGCATCGCCAATTGCTGCTCCCGCACCGCATTTCTCATAAAATTTTCTTTTGGTGTTATGGTGACCACTGTGCTGTGTATTATGCTAATATATGCTTTGGATGATCCCGAGGAGCTGAAGTTCGGTGAGTTGGCTTTGGTTTTCTTTAAATTTGAATCGTGCTTTCAAGGTATATACCTACCGCCGCCGCTCGCGACAAAGATTTTAGGGAAAGGACAACGAACGTGTATTGAAACTTATTTACAGTCCACTTAAAGTCGAAGCTCCAACACTAGGTAGTAATGAGGTTGAGATTGCTACAGGAGTTTTATCTGAGGTGCTGCCGTTTGGCTTAGCAGGGCAGAGTTATGACATGGGGCCTTCAAGAAAAAACAACTCCCGACTTCAAAAAGCAAAAATAACTTCTTTTAAAATAGTAGAATCATCAAAATCGGTTCACCCACTCGAAAGTTCTGAGGTAACAAACATAAAAAAGCAGTCGAATTGAGAACCTCCTTTTTTGAAGTTGTTAAAAAGAGCTTACATCTCCCTAGTTGGCCGGCAACGTACCGACAACTCTTTTTGAGTTGCTGGTGTTTATGGGCGGTGGTGATTACTTCCCATCAGGTAACTTCCATGCTCGTTCGCTTCCCAAAACTATAAAGAAGAATAAAAAAAATAAAAATGCATTAAAATAGTACAAAGTCCGCTTATCCTACACCGAACCGCAACGCCAACATGGAATTGAGAATCTGATCTCGGTTTACAATAAAGTGGGAAGGATCTTGGCTATAGTAATAAAATGAAGCCCCAGCTACTTTCAATTTACTAGAATAAACTTTAGTAAACATTGGTGTTTCCTGTGAACCGTTGGTTACGATTCTTTTTTATTGTAGTTGTACAGAAAATGGTACGTGGTACAGGCGTCCAAAGACAACCAAGCCTTGGACAAATTACACCACTTGCATCGACCTGGACGACTTAGATGTAAGTACAAGTATGACATAAGTTGAAAAAAGGTAGCAATGATACTCTTATTTCACCACGCTGTATTTTGATAACAGAGGAAATTCGAAATTAAATTCGACGTCATTAAATATTAAGAAAGGTGATTGTAATAGTAAATCAACATTTATAGTACATTATGATACAAGTGTGCTAAGTTGACCATTGTATACAAGGCGCTATTGTGTGCGCACGAGCGGAAGCGAGTGCGCCACAAGAAAGCCGCGTATATTATGGTCACAGGCACACGTGTTACATACGACGTTTTTCAACACACTTGCGAAAAAAAAACAAGACCCTTCATTTAGTCAAATTTTAATTATATAATAAAATAGTTGGTAAAATTACAATTTCTTCATTTTCTTTACTTAAAGAAGACTTTTTCGTTAATATTAAACTTCACAATAATTAATCCAAACTATCTTCGTCACAGCCGTCAATTATTTACGAAAAATGGCGGCTGGCGCGTTGTTTTTTTTTCTTGCCGCGATACCGATGCGCGCGCAAGGCTAAGGCGCGAACGAGATCGGCCAACAGCCGAATTTAAAATGTAATAATTCATGTTTAAAATACAAATTACAGAAAAATTGAAATGATTTTAATGAAATTGAGTTATTTTTTAGTAATAAAGCTGATTTCACCAATTTATTGAAATAAATATGTAGATAATGTTATTTGCCGCATAAAAACTGTTTGTTGCTAAGAAAAAAAAAGGTATAACCCGACTAAATTATATCGCTTCTTCTTCGTACTTACAACTTGGTACTAGGCTACAAATGTAAATTGTTTGGGTTAATAAACTAAAGGCACTTGTGCGTAATATACTGAAAAAGCACGCGTGTTTAATATCTAGGTTTATGAGCCAAAAATCGGTGGAATAAAAAGGTCGTTTTGAGCAAGTGTGTTGAAAATATCTTTCTGGTATGATAAAGTAACAAACGGGGTTCGAACTTCTAAAACTTATGTGCGTATAAACAATGACTTATCATTAACGCAGCGACATAAATTTTCAGGATTTAGATACCTAAATCCCCAAATTGTTTAATTACCATTTTTTTAAATACATAACTTAACAAAAATACAATTACATCTGGTTCAATTTTTTTACAGTTTTGTATTCTTCCAGAAGCTTAGATACTATATCAGTCACTCTATACAAAAACACTCCTATAAACTTGTTTCTCGATTACGTAACTAGAAACATGTAAATATTATTGAATGGCTATACTCGTAATAATGTCGTGATCATTTTAATTTGACTTACCAATTAAAAAATACCTAGTCATTCGAAGTTTGGGCGCAAGGTAATATTAAGTATGTTAAACCTTCAATTTCCATTAAAATCGATATTAAACCTTGGTTATGTAAGACATTTCTTGTCACTGTCGGCCCCTTTGTCTGTTCATCGTTCTGACATCGCCCAGGGCTTTAATTTCTTCAGTAACACTATTTGCCGGATGCAGTTACAACGTTGATTTCAGGTAATGTGTTAAAGTTGTTTTGATCACATTCTCATTATCATTGTTTAAGAAGAAATCTTGTGCTGCAATTATAAATCGCTTAAAGTAAGATAAATATATCTTGCAGAACTATTTAAGCAAAGAAAATTTTACTAAGTATGTAGCTGTGAGAAGTTTACTTGGGATTTTCTGTGGACCAATTGGGATTGTTCATATTTTCACAATTACTCTAATTCGAAGTCCATTTCGAGGAATAGGGTTTTAAACCTGTTCTGCATTATTAAGTTTTCAAAATATTTATTTATTTCGGATATTTCGTCAAAATTATATTTAACCTTTGTTTGACTTTCGTTTTCGGCTTATAGCCCTCCTGGGTGTATCTTTCAGCTTAGGCGGAAACCGCTTAAAATAGTATGTTTTAATACACTATTACAATCATTATTTACGATTAGATATCATTTTATTGTTGTAATTTATTAGAAATTGCCATCCCAAATTTAAAATAATAATGTCATCCAAAAAATATCTGCTAAATAAATAAAGATATTAAAACAAAACTATTTCGTCAAATACAAAATTAACGAAATAGGTCTCTTAAAATTACCCATTCTTTCGAATTAGAATTTAAAAACTGAGAGTTAGTATTTTTGGTCAATCCCAATTGAATCTTGATCGTGTTCACAGTTCCGAAGCATTATCAACAATGTCTACGTGACCGGATACTCTGTCTCAGTAGCAGCTCTGGTACTCTCCCTTATGATCTTCGTTTATTTCCGGTAAGTTATCTTTTCAATATTAACTGAAGTCATCTAAAAAATCTTTTATTGAGATCGATATATAAAAGCAGACACAACGTCCACCAATAAAGGCAATATAATCTAGTATTTAGTGCCTCGAACCGCTGCTGGGTTTTTGATTTATGTACGAAATTGCATTTGTACTTTAGCATAATTTCGGTAAACTGCTCATGCACTATTCTATTTTTCTATTTAACTTATCTCTTTAAGGGATCTCTTTCAGCTAACCCTTGAAATAAATGCGTGTGTTTTAGATTATTCCGTAAACTTTCGGGTAATCCATCAAAACGTATTCATTTCATTTACATAACATATAATATATCACAATACCGACGCAGCCAACGACCACGCGCACGCATACAAATTGTGAATAAGTTGGTTTTCTTTACATTACACACAATTAAATTATCCCTACCTTCCTTTTCATATTGAATTTCGACATCGGTTTTCCTCTTAGCGGAGAACTCGCGCCGCGCCGCGAGCCGCAATAACTCGGCTCGCTAGCCCACCCTGGAACAATTTCACCTAACACTTTGAAGTAGTGAACCTACATAATTTTGTTGCGAAAAGAGATGGACATAACAGATAATTTTATACGTACGAGTATATATAACCAAATTCACATAGATAAAATGTAGTTTTATTAAAATTATGTGGTTAATTACTGAAACATTTACACAGACACTGGTTTTTTTTAATACGCTAAGGACCTACAAGATTCAATCAAGAATTCCGCAACCATTCGTTGTTAAGGTAATAACTCAGACGGAGTAGGTAGGTACTTGTACCTCATAATTAGTCTTATATTATTAAGAACAAGTAAATGTAAAAGTGACTTTGCATATATATTTGAATCGATTAATTAAGCGGTCTAGGTTTTTTACCAATGGTCTTAGCATAAGTTCTGAGACAGAAAATACATATTGATAAGCGAGTTATTCTATAACGTATTCCTATCTAACTCAAGTACGTACGAAAGGTTATTTATACCTATTCCAATACTAGTTCATTTTAGCACTACCTATTCCCACCCTGCACATTAGTTACATCTTTAAAATCTTTATTTTTTTTAGGTCTCTTCAATGCACGAGAATCCGTATCCACATGAATCTGTTCACGTCTTTCGCGCTGAACAACATTTTGTGGATCGCGTGGTACAAGATTGTCGTCAACAACGTGGCCGTCGTTCAGGCAAATGAGGTAATTATAATTCAATATTATCGTGACCTGGTGCAGTAGGCCTGGTTGGTACAGGTCTGCTCTGGCTACAAAGCTAACGGTCCCGGCCTAGATATCCGATAAAAATAAAGGGCAATCCTATGTCTAGCACGTTTTCTACGAATATGTCTTCGCCTTTTAATTTATCTATAATGCATTTTGAACGTATGTCTAGAACCTGAGCCCGAAGAACACCCCTTGATCTTAGGGAAGGACTGTACAATATATGTCATTGATTATAAGTACCTACTAATTTTTTTTGGATGTAGAATAGTGTCTATAATGTAATTTTGAAAACGAGAAAATGCGGAAAAGCATACAAAAAAAGCTACGCCATTACAAACATTCGGGACCCGTTGGGATGTGGGAGTATTAGGGTGGGGAAAAATGAACGCGGAAAAGGGTAGTCAAGGTCATAAAAAAGTCAAAAAGTGGGGCTCAAGGTCATAAATTGTCAAAAAAAAAGGTCAATGTCGTAAAAGGTAAAAAAAATGGTCGAGGTCGTAAAAAATTGCTTGTCAAGGTTATTGAAAAGTTAAAATGTAGTAAAAAAACGCTATTTCGAAATAAAAAAATATTTTGGCCCTAATTTATCTTTTATTTATTTATTAGCCGATAGCCTATTACAGGCTAATCTTCCAATCACGAATAATGGAAATTTAAAGGTATATATTAATGAAACAAAAGGCAAGGGCTGCTCCAGCTCCGTGAATGTTGGTGATGAAGGTGAGCGTCGTCACCACGAAAACTCTGTGCTAGCTGCTAACTGAAACAAGAAGGAAATAATAACTTTTCACCTGATTGGGCATAGAGGAGAGAAAGGGGGAGAAGGGGATGAAAGGGGGTGAGGTGCGGGGTAGGGGGTGGGGGGAGGGGGGGAGGCGCGGGCTTCGCCCGAAGGCTTGCTTCGTCGGCCCTCCGGCCGCTCACACGAGTCCCTACGCTAGCTCGGGAGGTCGCCGGCTCGCTACGCTCGCCACCTCTCCCCACTCGTCGGACTCCGGGACAGAAAGTGACTCCGGGACAGAAAGCGACTCCGGAACAGAAAGTGACTCCGGGACAGACAGTGGCTCAGGGACAGGAAGTGGTTTGCAACTGCTCCGGCCCTTCGGTAAGACCAGCCCCTCCGCCCTTGCGTAACCCATCAGGCACTTAATGCTCACCTATGCAGCATCGGCTTTTTGGTCAGCCGCTTCGGCTCACATACGTACCTGATGTGTTACAGCAGGCGGGGGCTGCTCTGCCTTCGTACCTCCGAGCTTTTATATACACTCTAGGGGTAGTGCAGACAAGTACCACAAAGAATCGGGGTTGACAGATTCGGTTCTGTTACTTTAATATGACTATAAAAACTTATCAAATTAGGAATTGCCCACGATATACAAATACACAAAATATACAGGCAGAACAAGCTAATGCCTGCAATTTCTAATTATTATATTATTTATATGGTTTCCCAACAACAAACATTTTCATTGTTGGGTTTTAGTGTTTCAAACTAGTATTTAGAAAATTTAGTATTCCAGAAATTAACTACACCTAATTAAGCACAAACCTGTTGCTTTCAAGCCCCATAATGATGTGGATTCAAGGAAAATCAAGAAAACCTAGCCTAACCATATTAAACCTAACCTTTTCGAACCTAACTTTTTCAAACCTAACTATTTCAAACCTAACTATTTCAAACCCAACTATTTCAAACCTAACTATTTCAAACCTAACTATTTCAAACCTAACTATTTCAAACCTAACTATTTTAAACCTAACTCTTTCAAACCTAACTTTTTCAAACCTAACCTTATTTAACCTAACTTCATAAACAATATCGATAAAAATTAAATAAGTACTTACATCAGCATCATCATCCGTAGCAGTAGAACAGCCAGGCACAGGGGATGGTGGCATCGTAAATGCCACCGACTCGGTGTAGGTTGGGGAGACTGTAGCCTCGGGCGCTATGCAAGCGTCATGGACGCTCGACGAAGACGGGACTCCATGTACAAGCGGCTCACTTGAGTCCAACACTTGCACAAACGGAGACACAGAAACAGTAGGCACAAGCGGCTCACTAGAGTCCAAAACTTGCACATACGGGGACGCCGAAGAGGATTTCGTACCAAGTGGCTCATCAGAGTCCAACACTTGCACTACACTCAACTCTTTGGACGGCGGGGCGGTGGAAGACGAGGCCTGGGGCTTCGGGAACACCATTGTGTCACTGAGTATCAACAGGAGTACGGAACACGCTCTCAACTGCGAGTACAAACAATGACTGACGCCTGACGGACGAAGTGAAAAATTCAAAGTAAAATGGCGTTTGCGTTTCATTTCACGTGTTTTACAAATAATAATTACAACTGTCGTATAATTACCTACCAAAAACGCGAATTATTAATTTTTGATGACGTTTGTAAATTCATAAGCAACAAGTTTGAGTATAGAACAGATGAAGCAGAATACACCTTGAAATAAAAACCTCACTTTTGTTATAATAATACTGCGAAAAATGGAACGCACCGTTTCTATTGCCGACAAATGTCATTCCGATTGCATACTTGTATTAATTTAGACTAAACTTATCATTTTTTTCTCGGTAACTATGCGTTTCCGCAACTTGAAACTTTGTGAAAATGTTCCTTATCATCAGATATGTCTCCAAAAAAAATTTGAGCCTCGAACTCGGTGACACATATTGTACATATGAGCCCAATATTTACCTCGTTTACGTTTTGGCAACTTTACTTACTAGATAGAAGGAAAAGTTCGAGCTGGAGGTTCTGCCGAGGTACTGTGTTGCACACATACAACACACACGCACACTCAACTGCATGGTTTATATATAAATCGTTATTATTTACACCATTGACAAGCTTGTCAAATAGGTATGCCATAATATGTTGCCAAAAATGTTTTGTTGTATTTTTGTTGTAACAAATACATTTACACGGCATTACAGTATAACCGATACACCAACAAACTTAAATAATAACAACTGGAATACAAGCAGGTAAATGTAGTCATTTGAGATTATTGTATTCAATACCTAGTTTCTGGAATAAGGAGGAGGGGAGGAGAAAAAAAAGAACTTTTATTGAGCAGTAAACGACATAAAAATAGAACAAGTTTATCATTTTCATCTCCTCGGTATCAAAATAGATAGAGTGTAAATTGTAAAACCGTTATTTTAAGAAGTTGATTATACCTTATTTTATCTCGATTACCTATGCTGTAAACGTCTTCAAAGTCGACACAGACTTCAACACCTCTTGCACTGCAAACTACGCATACGCCCGCGCATGACTCCGGTGCGGAGTGGTGGCTGGACACACACGAAGGTGATGCAAATAAAAAAATGAATTCGCAATCATCCTTATGAACATCCAGAACTTTAAAATATGTAGGTCGTATTAAACCACGCATAATAATAATTCTAACAATATAACCTCATTTTATATTCTTGAAGTACTTTTACTTGTAAATAATCATACTAGCTTTTTTATAGTAAAAACGTACTCCGGTCATTCTCCAGATACACATTTTTGTATGGCCTCGCACTTAAAAAATACGCATTGTCATCCAATTTACAAATGTATAAAAAAAACATCTTCATCGGAAACCAGGAAATGGGTCTAATTTCACTTGCAGGAATTGACCCGTATGTACGTACATACATATAAGTACATTGCAAGTTAAATAAAAGTTTGTAATACATTGCAAGTTAAATAAAAACTTTTAATACATTGCAAGTTAAATAAAAGTTTGTAATACATTGCAAGTTAAATAAAAAACTTTTAATACATTGCAAGTTAAATAAAAGCTTGTAATACATTGCAAGTTAAATAAAAGTTTATAATACATTGCAAGTTAAATAAAAGCTTGTAATACATTGCAAGTTAAATAAAAGCTTGTAATACATTGCAAGTTAAATAAAAGCTTGTAATACATTGCAAGTTAAATAAAAACTTTTAATACATTGCAAGTTAAATAAAAGTTTGTATTACATTGCAAGTTAAATAAAAACTTTTAATACATTGCAAGTTATATAAAAGCTTGTAATACATTGCAAGTTAAATAAAAGCTTGTAATACATTGCAAGTTAAATAAAAACTTTTAATACATTGCTAGTTAAATAAAAGCTTGTAATACATTGCAAGTGAAATAAAAGCTTGTAATACATTGCAAGTTAAATAAAAACTTTTAATACATTGCAAGTTAAATAAAAGTTTGTAATACACTGCAAGTTAAATAAAAACTTTTAATACATTGCAAGTTAAATAAAAGTTTGTAATACATTGCAAGTTAAATAAAAACTTTTAATACATTGCAAGTTAAATAAAAGTTTGTAATACATTACAAGTTAAATAAAAACTTTTAATTCATTGCAAGTTAAATAAAAGTTTGTAATACATTGCAAGTTAAATAAAAACTTTTAATTCATTGCAAGTTAAATAAAAACTTTTAATACATTGCAAGTTATATAAAAGCTTGTAATACATTGCAAGTTAAATAAAAGCTTGTAATACATTGCAAGTTAAATAAAAACTTTTAATACATTGCAAGTTAAATAAAAGCTTGTAATACATTGCAAGTTAAATAAAAGCTTGTAATACATTGCAAGTTAAATAAAAACTTTTAATACATTGCAAGTTAAATAAAAGTTTGTAATACATTGCAAGTTAAATAAAAACTTTTAATACATTGCAAGTTAAATAAAAGTTTGTAATACATTGCAAGTTAAATAAAAACTTTTAATACATTGCAAGTTAAATAAAAGTTTGTAATACATTACAAGTTAAATAAAAACTTTTAATTCATTGCAAGTTAAATAAAAGTTTGTAATACATTGCAAGTTAAATAAAAACTTTTAATTCATTGCAAGTTAAATAAAAACTTTTAATACATTTCAAGATAAAAAAAGCTTTTAAAAAAGCGACGCATTAATTAGACTGAGAACACAAATCTGTAGAATGACCGACTTCAACACCAGAGCCAAAGTTTTATTATAAGAACATGTCTAGTCACCTTAGTAACTTTATGATATATCGCAATTTGAAAGTTAAAAACTATGTAATTCCATACCTACTTAATTTTCGTATAAATACTTTTACTTAATACGCCAACGCGTAGCGAGTATTTAGGCGTAACTGGTTGCGGAAAGATTGCGTCGTTTACTGAGTTACAAAATATAAGGGTGCATAAAAATTCATCTTATTTTTATTCATCAAATTCTGCGTCCGCACCACACGATACTATTTAAAACCCTAGAAACCCTCAAACTCAACACTCGCAAAAACCTGAGCGGTTCCCCGTACCGAGATAAAACTATTGATTGGTTTACTTATAAATCACCGACACTCATTTCATAAAATCTTTTAGTTCATCCAACCATAGCCTGTCGATGAAATGGAAATTCGGCAGAATTTATAATTTTTTGGTGGTCTCAGGTCTAACCTAACCTAACCTACGTAAACCATGCTTAAAATAACCTAAAAACCATAAGATGTGCGATAAAATGATATATTAGCCCTAATGAGTGTCGGTGATTCAAGGGGGTCCCCTCTTAATTCTTAGAGACTCACAATTCGGAAATACTGAACAAGCCGCATACTTCTAAAATACTCGTGGAACTCGTCTTTGGATCTAGTCATTTTGTGAACTCGTACTCAGAAGTCTCAGTACGCGATTCGCATTGTACGCCTCGCCTCTGCGGCGAGTACGCTCCAAACTGGTTAACCATTTAATCAGATATTCCCGGTGCCTGCGGCAAATTGTCTTTATCTTCGTTATTACGACTATTATGGCATTTCGGTCCAATAGCAAGTTTTTATCTTTTAAGCTTTGGAAGTATTTATCGTTAAAGTATGAATAATTGTTTGGGTTCCATATATTTTTATAGCGATGGTGTCAGGGACTCCACGTTGTCACAAACTACTTTATGGTCACAAGCTTCCTGTGGATGTTCTGTGAAGGGCTGCACTTACACATTGCTCTGGTAGTGGTACGTATACATAATTAATTTGTGAGTCAAATAATTTCACAAAAAGCTTTGTATTTTTTTTGTTGTTGTCAAATTAATTAGAAACTCCAATAAGCATACGCTCCATTAAGGATTTTTGATATATAAAATTTCGCTTTCATATTCCTTTGAAAACGCAATTGCGGTCATTCTATTTACAAATTCTGCACCAGGCGGTTTTAAAGTCTCTTGAAAAAAAATTGATACCTACCCGTGAAAGGGTCTTTTATTAGCTTGTCTTGCCATGCTAAGGCCTTTCAAGTTTATAACTTTTATAATTTCTGAGACAAAGAACTTTAACATACAGACAGACAGACACCGTAGTCTCAACGTACTTTTTATCAATTTGGTACGTAACCCTAAAAAGAGGTAATGTCAGTTTCGACTCTAAATGGAATCAAAATACCTATCGCCGTTTAAATACGACGAAACGGCCGGTGTGGGCTACGCATTGTAGTTCTCATACCTACATTTTACCGTGTCGACTATTAGCGACGACGCCCGTCACACATGATACATAGTTATATTCGGCGAAACTTAACCATGTGGAGCAATTGCTTGTAAAATGTTTTAATTTTGGTAATACGTATCCGCGATTGATTACTAAATCTCAAGTTTATTCCTTATACAGTGTGTGACATCCATACGAACATATATTTTAAGGGCAGTTAGATAAGACCCTAATTAACGTAAATTGGTACATTAAGTTAACAAAAGAAAACATATTTTTTTTCATACAAATTAATTCGGCACGCAATGTATTCAAATAACCATGTCGTCTACGTAAGCACTTTCTGTTCATTGATTTATTGACGACGTTATTGTCAACTCAATATTGAGTTGGACATTGCTGCTCGATGGACCTTTTAAAAATGAATTACACTAAATTGATTGGAGCTATTAACTCAACTCCTTCTATAAAAGGTTCACAACACTTAAAGCTATCGTTACTTAAAATTTATGTTCTTATGGATGTCACACACTGTATAAGGGTGACCCGTCGCGGAGCTGCATCCTACATCGTATCTATTCACCGTACTCAAGTCAGGCTTGGTTACAGGTGTTTGTGAAGGAGGAGGTGGCGATGAGGTGGTTCATGGCGCTCGGCTGGGGATTGTCGCTGGTAATCGTCGCGGCGTACGCCCTCGTGCGCTTTTACACTCCTGGCGCGACTGAAAGGTAAAGATGCTTAATATATTATGTTAAAGATCAACTTTCGACAGCAGCTATTAACGATTCTGTAATTAGAAATATTAGGATCCCTTTGTCATAAATACCGGGCTCAATTCTACTCAGTAAAACCATATCGTCTTTGAGCTGTTATCATATTTTCAACGTATAGTAGCACCTTATTTGTTATAAAAATAAAGGGCTAAAATACACTAAATATCCCTAAATTTAGATGATATAACAATATTAAAAATATTCACTAGCTGGACTGTTCTTGAAATAAAGTACCTACCCACAGATAAATTTAAATACATCATGTATTTCTCACAGTATTTTAAATTTAAATAAATAAAATTAAATCTGTACACTTATTTGAATCATAAAATACTGTATAAAATTTTAAGGAAACGTAAGACTTCTTAACCATTTTCGAACACCTGCCATCAGCGTACAAGTTGAAGTGTTAGAGAACGGATGAGCGGCTGCGGTCCATATTTTTTTGAACTCAGCTTCACTGTCAGCTTCTGCACCCTTCTTGAGCATGTATCTCTTAATGCTTGCCCATTATCTTTCAACCGAAGTTCTGGGCAATTTAGTGGATTCATGGTTTTCGGAACATAATTGATATTTTCATTACCAAGGAATTTAAAAGAATCCTGAGCATAATGAGCTGAAGCTAATTCTGGCTCAAATATTGGGGGACGGCTATGTATCCAATACAAGGGCAGAATTCACTTCGCTTTGTTGACATCTCCGTTGATTGTACCCGTAGTGAAAAAACTGAAACTTTTAAGCACACATGAGCAAATATGGCTTGCCATACAAGAACTTTTTGTGCGAGATTTTCATAAGCCACGCATTTATGCTTTTGTGTAATATCCTTGCCAGCCTCACACGTATAAATCTGGGGTCTTGGTAACGTTATCATGTTTCGACACATGTTTCATCATCCATGAGATATGCATTTCGCGATTTTTAATTAATTACTTGTTTATTACTCGTATTTTAGGTCGAGATTTTAATCTTTCAAGCTGAGCAGCAGTATTTTTTGGGATTTTCTGTTACTTCTTAGTCTGTAAATGTTTTTTTTTGGCGCTATGTACTTTCCCGACCGAAGTTTTTAACATTTTTTGGCTATATCTCGCGTAGACTAAATACCGATGGACACCGATGGATTTTGACGAAATTTTGATGCCGCTATTGCCTCGTCCAATTTCGGTTTAACCTTAAGAATTAAGAATAAATAATAACTACACGTAGAAGCGAAACTCCCAGCTCCCGACGCGCGGTCGGCGCGTTAGATACCAACCGCCTGGCGACACCTGAGGTGTCTAGTCAGTTAGGGGCGTCATACACGGAATATAATTATATTAATATGCCAAAATATATATTATAGCAATGCATCACACGATATATTTTCCGTACTACATAGTTAACAGAGTCCATACACGCAGGTATAATATATATTAATATAATTATATTATAACAAGGTACCTACCTTAATAGACCTTGCTGAAGATATATTCATCTCTGTCCCTCGCCACTATAATGAATGGGATGGATATATATTTTCATATCTTAGTATTGTGTGGTTCTTTGCTATAGTGCATATATTCCAGTAATAAATTCTTGCCGTGCTGCACCTTAAAACGAATTAATTGATAAGAATAGTATTTTGTAAAAGCTGTTTCAACCTAATAAAAAATCAAATTAATGGTCCGGAAAGGAACGCAAGCAGTAACTCGAAATCCCAGACTATAAAACTTATTAAGCTTAATTATTATTTTAAACATTATTTATTTAAAAAATAATAATTATATCATTTGTACCTTTTCGAAGGCCGTCCTATTGTATAAACAGCTAACTTCTCACTTACGACAAAACACCTGAAGTCTAATATAAAAACTCCAATAAAAAAAGACACGTCGTTTTCAAAGACATTGAGTACGGGCTGACGTTCTATTATAGTCCATGCCGGTACCAGTAGTGGTTTTATTAATGACGCCTCATTAGTTTACAAAGCAACATCCACAACTGTAAATTATCACTCCAATATGAATTTCAACAATTACATCAAGTGACTGAATGAGAAGGTTTTACCGCATTTGCCAGATAAGTCGGTTATTGTGATGGATGACGCATCTTACCACAACACCCGAAGCGGTAAGATATCTACGTCAAAATCTCGCAAGGCTGACATGCAAAAGTGGCTCACGGAAAACGATATTCCATTCGGGCGCAAAATAACTGTAGAATTTAATAAAAATAATAAAGAGCGTTGTAACATTTAAAATAGACCAAATGATAAGAAGAAAGGTTTCGAAATATTGCGATTGCCAACCATATCACCCGGAGCTGAACGCTAGCTAAGTTGCACGCAATAACTTTGGACAAAACCTTCGATTAACAATACAACTGGATAACGGGTCAGAGAACAAAACACGGCCCAGCGATTATATACTTACTTAAAATTGGGAGCTTAATAGAATTTAGTTCGTTGTCAACTAACTACGCCAACAGTGACACTTGTCTCAATGCCTCAATGCGTTTTCAGAAACAGCAAAAATAATCGCCGTGTAAATTAAAATAAAATTACTGAATAAATAAATTTTTAGTTTCCGACCAATAATTGTCAATATTTGGTTCTTGCAGAACAGTGTGTCTATGGAGTAGTTCAATACAATGGTGATCCATTTCAATGTGCAATATAGAATTCTATCGTCGCAAGTTAACGGCAGGAGGCGTTTTTTAGATGCGGATAAGATTCTTTAGGCATAAAAGTAATTTTTTTGGGCGACCCGTTAACGACCACTTAACAAGTGTAAATTTGACACATAAGTAACTTATTTATCCTAAACAAAAATAAGTTATGTGGAGGAATGATTTGACATTATTTATTTTTTGACCAGCGTATTATCCAGTCAGAATCTAATAACAAAAGTTATTCGCACACACGGCGATGTTGTTATTTTCTGAAAGACATTATGCATTTCAATTCTAAAAATACCTCTCGTTAAAGAGAAACTGTTGATGAAGACCAAAAATGACCACCAAACATCTTTAATGGTAATTATTTAACGGGCAGTTACGAGATTTATCTATTAAGAATATGAAGCTTCAACTTTTATTTATCACTATGCATATAGGTGGTGAAGTACCGGGAGAACTTTTTAATGATTAACGGCCCTCCATATTGGACAGCGAAAGATTGTTAAGGCTGATGGAAAAAAAAAACCATATTCAAAAACCCACTAAACATACATATATACATAGCTTCACAATTGTCTCACAATGGGATAGGCAGAGAGTATGGAACGCCAGGTCCACTAGTCTAAGCATACGAATACAACTTTTTCTTTCTCCACATTATTCATTTTAACCACAAAATAAGGTGAAATAATGACCGGTCTCCTAGAAATTGGCTTTCTGGCGCCTAACAGGTACATTAAATATATCCAAGCCAGTGTCAAGTGGGTATACTTACACAATAGCAATGCCACATGATTCTTGCCACCGACATAAGTTAGTCGATATAAGTTTTTCAAGTAGCTATTAGGGTTTTTGAAGACGGTTTTATTTTTTGTTACAAAATATATATAGGTATGAAGATTTTCGAGCCCACAACATTATATATATATTATCTTAAATAATAAAAATATAGCGTTGAGTTGTTTATATTAAACCATACTACCTGTGACGTCAAAACCGAAATAATATTAAGTGTAAAGCTACTCCATTTGTACTCTGTTGACATTGGCAATCCGCTAGTAGAAGCTGCATAAGGTAAAAAAAATAGCCTCTAGTCGAAGCCACATAAGATGATAATTTGTTTCAATCAAAATTAAGCAATGCTATAATGACATACCGTTTAAATTAGAATGTTTTATTTTGACAACGATTTTATACAAGTATGAAGTTTGTATAGGTCGCCCTAGGACACTTTTCGAAGAGAATTTTGTATGGAACCCGGCGTCTAAGTATAGTTGGTATTTCGATGGACAAAACGCATCTGAAGTACAAAATTTAATATTTCAGGGCTTGAACAGCATAGATAACAGCACCTGGTTTAATACCTGCATGCATGTAGAAAAAAAAGAAAAGGAATACATGAAGTATTTTGATTACGACTTTGAGTTAGCAAAAGCAAATAAAAAATGTATGATTTAAATTTGGTATGTTTTTTAATTTTAATTTTTGAAGTTGCATTTGTGACTTTTGTTTCCGCCCGCTTCCTTTGTGATGATTATTTTTTCAGGTTGTTTTTAAATAATTTTCTACTTGTTATGCGTTTTTGGAGAGCTAAGAAAACAGTTAAGTTTTTAAAATAATCTGCAAGCCAAGTTTCATAACGTTTTTTTTTGTTTTTAAGGCATTTTAGTGGAAAGCGAACGCAAAAAATAATGAAAAAATTTCGTTTTCCGTCTCGCTTTTTCAAATTTGGACCGATAATTATTGTTTTAATATTGAGAATTAAGCAGTGTTTAATCGGTTTTGTAAATCAGAAGAAAAAAAAAGATTTAAATTGATACTTTTTTTGTAATAAATTTTTCAAGTTGAATTTCCGACTAATTTAAAAAAAAACTAATAAACGCGATAACTCAAAAATGGTTCACTTTTGCATAATGCATATGGGGGTCAAAATTATCGCAAATAGTCACCCCTATCACCTCCTAACGGGAATAGGTCGACTTACCAATAACCCTGTATTATCCAACATTGGGCTTAAAAATATCTTACACGCCTTTATTACTAGAGGTATAACAGCGTGTCAGATATTTTTTCCCAATGTAGGATAATATATTATTGCTGGTAACTGCCCCTAATAAAGGTAAAAAATATTTAATTTCATTATATCTTATCATTATTTTCCAGAGGCCTTTCGACAGAATTATACGTATAAGTATAAGCTAAAACCATACCCGCTGTCGCTCTCACGCACACTTTGACACGTATACAATTATGTGTTTACCACAAGTAAAGCTCACTCGCCATCGTTAATTGCAAGAGATATATAAACAAATAACGTGACAAAATAATGACAGTCATAAAAAATATACACTAATACGCTACCTTAATGATTCCTGTAGGTCCATATTGTTAAAGATTGTTGATAATTTCATCAGTCGTCAAAAATATATCTTACATTTAAGGGCATGTCAATAATTATACAAAAGGTTTTACTAGACGTTCTATGTTTTATAAATAAACTACCGTGTCAGAAAACTCACAGAAACCGAAGCGAGAGTGAGTTCGCCTCGGTTTATGTGAGTTTTCTGTAACGACTGTAACAAGGTGGTGACAACCTCCTTTTTTTCATTTCGTTCCTGGCCACTCTTACGTTTCTTTTATCGATCTTAATTCTTCTAAATTCAAAATTATTATGATTGATTCAGGTATCGATTGATAGAGTCACTCACTTAGCAATCTTCAGAAATATATATACAGAGAGCTGGGGTTTCATGCCAACTTAGATTTATTTATTCACGACTTATGTAGTCGTCACCCGTGCCAACATGGATACTTACCCCATACTGTCAGAAGAGGGTCTCCGGCGGGGAATTGAACCCCGGGCCCCGGTCTAATCTTAAAGCGGATTGAGCGAGCATAGCGAGCGAACAGTTGGTCCCAATGCAAACCCGACTTTGTTAGTGTACGACAAGGTCTACAAGGCTAACGCTTAGCGTAACGACGCCCTAACGTTAGGTAGAAACTTAGGGCCGACTTTTCTAATCGTCGGATAATAATCTGACAAGGGAAGTGATAACTTTCACTTCCCTTGTCTTTATCATAGTGAATAGAAGGGCAGAGCTAAAATCTGACAAATACAGTTATAAGTGGACACAGGCATTGAAGTAAAACGGACGAAAATAATAGTACATTAATGCAGAGGCCGTGAAGTAAGGGATTCAAGGACGAGTTTGGGGTAGACGGTCGAGTCGCAGACGTAGCCGGATAGAACGAGTCCTTCAATCTCTGTTCCGGCAGAGGATTGTATAGTGCAAGCAATGTGAGGAAATATCAAAAGTTCATGCCTGCAATCTTACGATGGTAATCTCAAGACTGCAATCTGACGTTGGCAATCTCAAGACTGTAATCTTACGATGTCACTCTCAAGACTGTGCAATCTTACGATGGCAATCTCAATTCTGAAATCTTACGATGTCAATCTCAAGAATGCAATCTTACGATGGCAATCTCAATTCTGAAATCTTACGATGGCAATCTCAAGAATGCAATCTTACGATGGCAATCTCAGGACTGCAATCTTACGATGGCATCAGGGGAGTATGGTGTTCATATTTTCCACACTATGCAATAGCGTTTGGCGAACCTGCGTTTGTCCGCAGGATTGGGCGCACACTGTCTTCATAATCCACAAACCAACTACCGCCTAATCGCACTAATACCGCATGTAAGCAAAATACTTCTACATATTGTGAATGAGCGCATGAAATCGTACCTATCTAAGAGAATATCTCCTGAACAGGCTGGCTTTGTGAAGGGGAAAGGTACCCGCGAGCAGATTCTGAACGTACGCCAGATAATCGAGAAATCTCGGAAATTCAACAACCCTCTTTACATCTGCTTTGTGGACTTCTCGATCAAAGGTATTCGACTCCGTGAAATAGCCGAAACTCTGGAGCACGCTCTTAGATATGGGTACTCCAAAATACCTGGTGACACTGCTTCGATACCTTTACGAAAACGGGACCGCTTCGGTAAGAGCAGACGAGGTCCTTTCTACCAATTTCCACTCGAGTGCTGGAGTTCGATAGGAATGTGTAATTTCTCCTTTGCTGTTTTATACCTAACCAGAGCTAATAATGAGGATTGCTCTAGAGGCTGGGTTGACGGTGTCACCATCGGTACGCAGTAGGGCTTGAATTCCGGAATTCCGTAATTTTGAAACTTTTTTCCGATTTTACAATTCCGGAATTGAGGCACACTCAATACAGAAATTCCGGAATGGATTCATCATCATCATCATCATCATAATGTCAGCCGAAAGACGTCCACTGCTGAACATAGGCCTCCACCAAGGCTTTCCACTCAGACCGGTCTTGTGCTTTTCGCATCCATCGCGGTCCCGCGATCCTGACGAGGTCGTCACTTCATATTGTTGGAGGCCTACCTACAGCTCGTCTTCCGGTCCGCGGACGCCACTCCAGAATCTTCTGACCCCATCGGCCATCAGTCCTGCGAGCAATGTGCCCCGCCCACTGCCGCTTAAAAAAAGCAGTGACCTAAAACCATCGACATATCAACCAATAGACGCCGGGTTCCATATAAATTTCTATTCGAACTGTGTCCTAGGGCGACCTATACAAACTTCATACTTGTATTAAAATCGTTGTCAAAATAAAACATTGTAATTTAAACGGTATGTCATTAATGCAACGCTTAATTTCGGTTGCAAGAATTTATCATTTTATGCGGCTTCGGCTTGAGGCCATGTTTTTTACCTTACAGCTTCTACTAGCGGAGTGCCATTGTCACCGCGAAAAAAGTACAAATGGAGTAGCTTTACACTTTTTTGTTTTGACGTCTCAGGTGGGGATGGCTTTAATATAAACAAAAACTTAACGCTATTTTTTATTATTTAATTTAATATACATAATGTTGTGGGCTCGAAAACCATCATATATTTGTTTTGTAACAAAAAATAAAACCGTCTTCAAAAACCCTAATAGCTACCTAATTACCTTAAATTGGGAGCTTACTTTTTCTTTTCTTTTTTTTTCTTTACGCCTTTGCGACTTGAACAGCTACTACCGCGAGGATATGGCGTTTCTACAATGAAGTGATTTCACCAGTGCCAAGTATATATAATTATAAATCAATAAAATACAATCCAATCTTCTCTAGGAAGATTGGGGCAATATTGTACGGTGATATGTAGAACAGAGGTCAAGATAGTTTTAACCTCTGTACCACTGCGAGTCCACTTGAAACGAGAAGTAGTCCAAGTCTTCTATCTTCTGTGCAACACAAAGGAATTAAAAGTACAAATCACTAACAGAAAAGAACTTTTAACACCTAAACTACACAAAAATAAAAAATAAAACAAATTACACATCCGCCATCTTTTGACGTTGCAAATGGCCCCCCGGGAGCTTACTTGAATTTAGTTCGTTGTCAACTACGCCAACAGTGACACGCGTCACAATGCCTCAATGAGTTTTCAGAAACAGCATAAATTATCACCGTAACAAAAAAAAGCGGCCAAGTGTGAGTCGGACTCGCGCACGTAGGGTTCCGTACCACTATACATCTAAATAAATGTTTTTCTTTATTATACTGGAGTTGATTGAATGAAAGGTAAAATGCTGTTTACGATTTATAACGTATTAAAAAAAAACTAATTATTAGATCTCGTTCAAACCAATTTTCGGTGGAAGTTTGCATAGTAATGTACATCATATATTATTTTTACATTTATCATTCCCTTATTTTAGAAGTTACGGGGGGGGGGACACACATTTTTCCACTTTGGAAGCGTCTCTCGCGCAAACTATTCAGTTTAGAAAAAATATATATTAGAAACCTCAATATCATTTTTGAAGACCTATCCATAGATACCCCACACGTATGGGTTTGATGAAAAAAAAAAGAGTTTCAGTTCTAAGTATGGGGAACCCCAAAAATTTATTGTTTTTTTTCTATTTTTGTATGAAAATCTTAATGCGGTTCACCGAATACATCTACTTACAAAGTTTCCATAGTATAGCTCTTAAGTTACGGAATAAAGTGGCTGTGACATACGGATGGACAGACGGACGGACAGACATGACGAATCTAAGGGTTCCGTTTTTTGCCATTTGGCTACGGAACCCTAAAAACGTATTTCATATTTTCGGTAAATAAATGTGAATTCGTAAAATTACTGAAGTAATAACTGAGTAATTGTAATAAAATAATTTATTTTAGTTTCCAACCAACAATTGTCAATATTTGGTAGTTGCAGAAGAGTGCGTTTTAATCTATATAATAAAAATGAATCGCTAAATGTGTTGCTAAGCGCAAAACTCGCGAACGGCTGAACCGATTTAGCTGATTTCTTTTTTGTTGTATTCGTTATGGTATGAAAGAAAAAAACCACCGGGAATGTCGGAAATTTGCAGCGGGGCGAAGCCGCTGGCGGGCCGTTAGTATTTAATATTTTTTCCAGTCGTAAATTTAATATTCATTTGTAGATCTCCTGGTGAATCTCCATTTGCGATATGGAATTCTATCGTCGCGAGTGAACGGCAGGAGAAACTGATGATGAAGACCGAAAATGATCACCGAAAATCTTTTATCGTAATTATATAACGGGCAGTGATGAGGTTTCTCTATTAAGAATATGAAGCTTCTTTTATTTATCACTATGCATGTAGGGGGTGATGTACCGGGAGAACGCCAGGTATAAGCATACGAGTACAACTTTCTCTTTCTCTACATTAATCAAAGCTCTATACTAATCAAGATGAAAATAATTACCGGTCTCCTAGAGCCTATCTGGTGCCTAACAGCTACATCAAATATGTCCAAGCCAGTGTGAAGTGGTTACGAGGGGCGGCTGATAAGTAATCTCCTTGGTCAGAAATATATACAAAAATAATGCTGGCTGGTATGGATTTATATTCGTTTGTTATTCTATTTTCAAAATGTATTACATTCATTTGTTTATTGCATCACGTTTATTTGTCTCCTACAATTGTTTCAAACATGTCGGTAGAAAAAGTGAAAATGGATAAAATCGAGCAGCGTGCGGTGATTAAGCTTTTGACTAAAGAAGGGAATACGCCTTCGGAGATCAGACAGCGTATGTTACGTGTGTTTGGCAGTTCGTGCTCTTCCGAATTTAAAGTTTTGGTCAAAGCAGTTTAAGTTAGGTCGTGAGAGCCTGGAAGATGATCCTCGTAGCGGAAGACCAGTTTCGGCCGTCACCGATGAAAATGTAGCCAGGGTGAAAAAAATTATATTAGAGGACCGACGAGTGAAGCAGTGGGAGATAGCTAGAGATGTGGGCGTCAGTAAAGAGTGAGTCAATGAAATAATTCATGAGCATTTGAACATGTCCAAGGTTAGTGCACGTTGGGTCCCCAGAATGTTGACTGCATTTGACATGGAGAGGCGTGTCAAATGTTGCGAAGAGTTTTTGGACATGAGTCGAGGGAAAGAAGAAGAAATAATTTCTAGAATTGTAACATGTGATGAGACTTAGATTCGACAATGGGACCCGGAAAGTAAGCAAGAGTCGTTACAGTGGAAATTTAAGGATGAGAAGCCGCCTCGGAAATTCAAGCTCTGTCCATCGGCAGGTAAACTTATGGCTACAATCTTTTGGGACACAGAAGGGATTTTGCTCATAGATTATTTACCGAAGAAAACTACAATGAATGCTGATTATTACTCAAACTTACTATATCAACTAAGAGAGACAATAAAAGAAAAATGGCGAGGTAAACTAAGCAAAGGAATTCTGATTTTGCACGATAACGCACCAGTGCAACCCGCCCGCACAACGAAGCTAGCAATTAAAGACAATGGCTTCGAAACCATTGACCACCTATAGTCCAGATTTAGCCCCCTGTGACTAAGTATTTTCTGTTTAGACTTCTCAAGAAAGACCTCAGGGGACGAAGGTTTATGACCGATGACGAAATGAAGGCTGCGGTTACTGACTTTTTTGACGACAAACCGAAAGTTTTTTTTTTAATGGTTTAAATTTAATATTTGAAAAATTTAATAAGTGCATTTTACTAGCAGGGGACTATATAGAAAAATAAAAAAAATTTAGCCACGACAGTCTTTTGTTTCATTGTTAGGTAGATTACTTTTCAGCGTATACTTACACAATAGCAATGCCACATGATACTCGCCACCGACATAAGTCAGTTGATTTTTCAAGTACTTACTTATATAATCGCTGGGCCGTGTTTTGTTCTCTGACCCGTTATCTAGTTGTATTGTTGATCGAAGCCTAAAACTTAGTAATGAGGTAAGCTCTAGAATGGATTTAAATGTTTAAGTGACTGATGTCCTTTTTGAGTAATTCTATCCTTTAAACTGAAGCTATCCGGTCTGACTTAAAACTAGTTGAGTCATTTTTTACATTTTAAGCTGTGCCTGAACCAATTACCCTTTAGTCTTTAAGTAACCTAATTCAAAATAGGTCATTGATATTTATGTCAATTCTAATGCCACAGTGATTTTATTCTTGGATTTTTTTTTGGGCGGATATAAACTTTGTTACATTAATTATTTACTGAATTTAAAACAAATATAATTAATTGGTTATGGAACGCGTAAGGAGCTCAAAGTTTGTTTTTTTTAAGCTCGTTATTTCGGGAAGTTATGATATTATTAAGTAAAAAACTTACTAAAACGTTAACACATTTTGTTAATTTCCCAAAAAGTTTGATTTTTGTATTGTATTCGTTCTCACCGAGCGGTTTCATGATTAAGTATTTCGTTAAAAGCTTTATTTCCCTGAAAGCATTCAAGTTTAAAAAATTACATGCGAAGTAGACGTTCAAAAATTAATCTTTGTTGAACAGTTTGCGGAAGAGGTATTCAATAGTTCCAGCATTAATCATTTCATAAGGTTCGGTGTTTTACCCTACAGCGGCAAAGCCCAAAAGGAGGGTTATGTGTTTGACTTGTATATATGTCCGACTCAATATCCGCTCGTAACGCCTAAAAGGATAAACCGAAATTATTCGTGGTGAGATTCCTCCTAACCACTACAGTGTCTTAGGATATATTCAATTTTTTTAATATTTTTTTCCATTACGTTATTTTTTTATTCGAAAATGTTTTTAGTAGAGTTATTTCAGGATGATATAATAAACACAAAATTTGGAGAATGTTACATGTAAATTATTGAAAAAAGTTAAAATAAATATTTGTAAAATTATTAAAACTAAACAAAGTAAAGTAAAATCTTAAGTTAAATGCCAGTAATAATAATAATCATAATTAAGTAATTAATCAATCATTAATTAATCATTATAGGCCGCAGGGCAGCTTGTGGCGAGCGGTTGGTGAGTGGCGACACCACGGATCTGAGTGCCCCGAGGGTAGGGTGTTCCTCACCTCACGCTTGCCTTCACCGGCCGGCTGCGGTCTAAAATGACGAGGAAGAGACCTCTGACCTCTGGCTTGCCTTTATTGGCCGGTCAGAGTGGAGTCGCAAGAGCTATATGCTCCAAGGGCGGATGTGACGCATAAGTGGTGAGACCTTATATGGTCGTTTAAAGTCCAGAAGCACCTCTCCACCGTTAGTCCCACTCGAACTGTTGCCTCCCTGCTGCTATACATGTGCGGCAATTTCGGGAGGCCCATTCCATTGAGTTGGCGAGTCACCGCCTGTTATTTCAACCAATGTAATTATCATTGGCCAGGCAGGCGCCGTAGTTTCATCAATAGCCCAGTTCACCAATCCATATCAGTTCATTCATAGAACCTATTATTAATGTTCCCATATCCTTCTTAAATAGTCTTACACTAACCGATGGTTGTCCGTGGGAGCATACTTCTATAGTTTGAACTCAGGGACAATCGCCGGTTGGTGTCCCAACACTTTACTAAATTAAACTTGTCTAAAGGGCCTCTGCGTGTTGGCTTCGACTCCATGTACGCCTTCAAAAGGTCGGGGACTCCCATAGTCCCGTGAATGGTAAAGACATACAAATAATTATAAATATGTTTATTTTAGGTTCATTTTCTATGGATTGTTAGTTACAATTGTCCTTAAGCTTATTAGTAGGTACGATAAATACATCTCAAATGAATTAATTAAATAATATTACATGTTCCATCAAAGCCTATTAAAAAAGCATCACCCATAAATTCCTGAGGTAACATTTCCTTCTGAAATTCGACTATACGAGCCGCAATTTGTTCCAGAAGCTTTGCAACTTCGCCCTCCGCTGTGGAGTCGGTAACTTTTATAACCTTAGGATTAGGAACTTTACCGTACGAAGGTAAAACTGCATTGCTTCTAGAATTTGGCTAATTATCCCAACCGCATTTTTGAGCGGCGGACGTCATAATTGGGGTGTAAAGTACAGGTATTATAAAACTATTGATCTTGTAAATAATCTTACTCAAAATACCATATTGAGCCAAACTTAAAATTATTATTAACTTATCATATTTATCTTAAAAAAATATTTCCGGTCCAATAACAATTTTGGTGGCGTGTCCTGTACTTGTCGCATATAATGATATACCCTGGTACAAAATGATTAAGCCTCAACTAGATTTATATTTTAGTTATCCGTATTCCCTATTAGTTAAGGTGTTTTCAAATATTTAAATTATTACATTTGCAAATAAAAGGAAACTGGGAGCAGTGCAAATAAAACTGTCCTAGCAAAATAGTCAATTTTGGTGGTGAATATTGAAAAAGATTTATAATCGAACGAAACGTGATCAAACAAACGTATAGGGCGTCAGTTGTTCGTTCAGTGCCACTCCAGCAATAGACGGTGAAAGGTTTCTACCATCTTGCTGCGTCTTCTCGCTAAGCACAAAAGTATCTAATTTTGGTGATATGAATATTTTTATTAAATTGTGATGACTTAAATAAGTTATTATTTAGCAAAAAGTCTTATTGCGTGATAGTTGTTTCAAGTATTTTGATGGTGTCTTTTTAACTGTTTTTAGTTAAGTTTGTGATAAACTAAAAGATTAGTTTTAAATTTAAAAAATAGTTACATTTTTCCGAAGACACCAAAATTATCAAAATTGCTGAACTCCACCAGAATTATTTAAACAACAAATAATCATTATTTTATTACATTAACAAATATGAGTTTGTGATTTTAAAAAATAAAGAAAGTTTCCCTGACGATTATGTTTTAATTAGCCCGATTGATCTTGAGGTTTTCCTAGAAAAGTAATTTGGTGGCTTATAGCAACCGTGTTGATACATAATTAGTAAAATCTTTCTATCTTAAAAACCGCTTGGTATAATAAATTGCCAATTTAACACGGTTTTTATTATAATTGTAAACACTACAAAAAAAAACTGAACTAGCATTTTAAGCCTTCTGCATTGTGAATGCTTACTGCAAGCCACGAAATCTTTACTTGGTCGACAAGCAACGGCTGCGGCCTCCGATGTTGATGGTGCGTCGGGAATATCATGTGGCGTATTTTTGTTCAATACGGATATTTTCGGTACATTTACACTTACTTTCTCACTCAGTCACTTAGAATGTTTATTCTGAATAGTGCTTTTTTTTCGAGAAGCAGATTTCCATAAAACTACTAGTTGTTGGCAAATATACTTTATAACGTATTCCAAAATGGTGGTATCTATGTTATCCGCATCCGGCACCGTGACTATTAACTGCTGTAACACTTGACATCGTTTTTCTGTGTCTGAACCAGTCGTACACAGCCACAGTTCAAAAATAAAACCCCTTGAAAAGGATCCGACGTACTGCACATCTGAAAAAATATTACAAATTCAATAAACGTATTCGTGAGATTGTCGTAGAATTGCTACACTTCGGTCAACGCCGGCGTAGCATTTCTAACTAGACAATATGCAAATATCCGCAGATTATTTTTTATGGACGTCAGTCTAGACACATCGGACTTCTTAATTAAGAATAAAATATCATTACGTTTGATTAAGAACATAGTTGAATGTTTAAGTAAACTATAATTCTGAAGAATTTTGTAAAAAATAGGTTGTGGCGTAGACTCGTCGTGTTATATTTTTTTTTATAAACATGTCAAAATAAGTAAAGAATTACCACATACCTGATTCTTGAATGTGTCCACTGTAATAAGTGGTCACTTTTATCGCAAACTTCTAAAGATAGCCGCTAATGAGCGGTCACTTAAAGAGTCACCGAAAAGGATGCGCGTGCAAACGTTGGTTGAGTTCACTTTTGAGTTTCCTTAAGGAATGAAAACAATCAGTTATCCGGAATCTATTTATTGTTATATACAGTATAGTTATCGATCAATCACATGACGGCATTTGATATTTCAAAATAAAACATGTATTTTTTTAATTAGGAATTCTAGATTAGCAGACCACCGCGGCTGTCATACGTCAACATAGTCGAGTTCGTGGCGATAGTGACTAGATCTGTGTAGGTATCCTCTTAAAAAAGTTGTCAATCACTTTGCTTTCATTCCTTTCATTACACTACCTTGGTACGTGCTCAGGCGTCGAAGCACCTCGATCCTTATTTCAAAATTAGTACTTACTTAGCCAAACGTAGTACGAGTACATGTGCAAGTATTTTAAAATTAAAATATTAAGGATTGTCCAATAAAGCTTTACGCCTTTATGTCTTATCTAAGTGATAGAACTCAAACAGTTGTTGTAAACAAAACGCAATCTGTTGGAGCTACAGTTAAAATAGGTGTGCTTCAAGGCTCTATTTTAGATCCTTTTTTATTTTTGGTTTACATAAATGACTTACCACCAATAGCAGATGAACTTTGCGATATTGTACTTTTTGCGATGATACTTCACTAATTTTCAAGGTAGATAGAAAATCCGTAGACTACAGTAGGATAAACGCCACACTAGTTGAAGTACTTAATTGGTTTACTAGTAACAACTTGCTACTAAATGCTAAGAAAACTAAATGTGTTAGGTTCGCTTTGCCTAATGTTAAACCGGTAGATTCTAGTATTTTTCTATATGACGAGTGTTTGCTACTGGTAGATAAGGCGGTTTTCCTAGGCATAACAATAGAACAAAATTGCTGTGGATTCCCCACATAGCTGTACTGGCAGGTAAACTAAGTTTGGCAGCTTACGCGGTTAGGAAAATTAGACAACTAACTAATGTTGAGACAGCTCGCTTAGTTTATTATAGTTATTTTCATAGTGTTATGTCTTACGGTATTCTGGTCTGGTGTAAGGCAGCTGACATATAAACTATATTTGTGTTACAAAAAAGGGCCATTTCCTTAAGAGAACTTTTTAAATAAATTAATATCTTAACTGTAGGATCTCAATTTATTTACGAGAATATTATTTATGTATGTTATTAATAATTTAGATTATTTCACCAAAAACTCTGATATACATAATTTAAATACAACAAATAAAAATAAATTCGCTATTCGAAAATTCCGTGTCCGTAAAGTATATAAATCATTTGTTGGTCAATGCATTCATTTCTATAATAAATTACCTGACGTAGTTTTAAAGTTACCCTTTCCAGCACTTAAAAAATATTTAATAAGCTCGTGAATGTCTAAAGCGTATTAAAGGGTCGAGGACTATCTAACAGACAAAAATGCATGGCCTAAACCCGTAACTTAGTCAATAATAATTTGTTCAAATTCAAAAGCTTTATCCTGCTTTTTATTGTCTAGGGGACACCGTTGCTGCAGAAAAAAATATCGAAACTTTTATGTGGTCATCTTGCACCATCTCATATACACATAAGTAGTTGATTCTATTTTTGCTTTATTCTTTTCTCTCTCTATCTCTCCCGTAAGATTTTTGGCATGTTTTCCTGCTGAATTACACATGTTATTTAATATTATATTTAATATAATATTTGTAGCTTTATATAATGCTAGAGTAAGTAGTACCATTGTAATATGAAATATGTTTAAAAAATGACTGACTGCTGAGTTTCTTGCGGCGTTTCTTCTCAGCAGTGAGACCTCTTGGGAAGTGCTGGTAGATTCTTGACGTGTAAAAGTGACCGAGCGGCCTACTTACTGAATAAATTTCCTTTATATTTTATCTTTAAGTACAAAAGGTATTAAATCAAATTTGGGATTATTTTTTGGTTCCCAGGGGACGATATACGTGCTCTTAATACACGGATTATATGGTATATAATTATATAATTTTTATCTTTTACCCCATAATGTTTTCCTCATGGTTAAATAAGGTTTTTTCAAGGTATATAATTTTTGTTTAAACCATGATAAAAATATTTATCTAGCATTATCTCTAGTGATTGCTTTGATCAAGTTATAGTCTACAGCTTCATCAGGTGTCGTTCCCGACAGGTGCTGGATGGATCAAAGCGACACATTTTGGATCATCATAGCACCCATCCTGGTCTCGCTGCTCGCTTCTTTCGGTAAGTCTTCTGTCTGATTTAACAGAGGGAGAACCGTTACTACCTAATAGGGATGGGAAAATGCATAATATAAAATTACCAATTGAGAAAAAAAAACGGATTGATTGATTGACTTTAGAGGTTTTGAATTGAGTGGATACAATTAAAATTACACAATGGAACAAGCTTAATATCTACAGGTAAAAGATAATACAAATCGAATAATATTTCCTGTCTATTCTTATTATAATTATATACAACTACCTATTATTTATATTTTAATATTTATTCTTGATCTATTTCACTTTTATAACCAGACCTGTTTTCGTGGCGATAGACAGTTTTATGTTATGGTTCACGTATAACGTTATAACCTTGTTATAACCATTACCAACATAATACAACTTACTTAACTATATTATAACTATAATATACTTAACTATATTATAGTTATAATAATATATTTTGACTATATTATTATAAGTATATTATTAATTTACTGGCGGATTATCCGGATACTGGATTTTCCGGCGCAACATGGCGGGAGATCAGGTAGAAGTCTTAATTTTGGATATGAGTATGACCAAATACCGGCTACTGGTTCGAAAAGACGATGGTAGTTAGGTAGTTGAGAGTTACTTATGATATTTATAAATAGGTACCCCTGAAATCCTAAGAAAATAATTGTATGCTGTTTCAATTTATACAAACTTATAAACCATGATATACGAGTATTAATTATTGTGTCTAACTAGCATTGTAATTTGATTCTACGTTAGTAAAAAAAACTTGAACTAAATGTTAAATGCCTTAGTATATACTTTATTTATATTCATACGCAAAGCCTACTTAACTCCCTATTTGTCAGATCAGTTTTAAACAGAGTAATTAAAACAAGCTTTTATAGACAGATAAAATATTGATTTCATACTTTAAAATGTTATTGAACTAATCACTGAAAATAACACCTAAGGATTATGAAGTGACGCCTCAATCGCGTAACTGTCAAAAAAATTAGCTCCAGGCGATAACTAATCGGACTAGGTTTAAGTGGAAAAAACTTTATCGCATTTTGTATAAAAAAAATCATCTTCACAATCCTCTTGATTGAATAACAATCGTCAATATCAATGTGAAATGCCAAACCGAATTATTAGTTTGCCGATTTACATCATAAACGTTTTTTTTTTACTTCACAATGTTTTAGCCCTAAAGTAATGTATTTTTGTATAATACGTGCGTTAAACATAAAACCCAAGAAAATACGTTACAAAGCATTTATCATCTAAAATTGAAATAGATAGCTTTCTTATTTTATTTAAAATTATTGTAAATTTGTCTGCACTTTTATGCGTTAAAAAGCTAAATTCCGTCATTAATATTTGAACTGAGCCTGCAGCAACAGGTCGTTCCCAATTAATGAACTACACTGCCTCGGGCCTCGCGCCCCTCAGGAACGACGGTAAAGTAATTACTATTGCTTACTTATTATTCAGTGCTATTCGAAAATTCATTGAATATTTAAACCGTAATCATCAAACCCCCGTGGACTAAAAGTAAACAGCGGGTCTTTTTCGAAGACTCTCTTAGGTTCAATAAAGTTAATTGTCTTACATACGCCTGTCATACCATAAATAACCGAACAAGTAAATATTTTATAGCTATCAAATAATTAAATGAAATAGCTGATATTTTGGTGACGAAAAAAAAAGAAATGCCAGTATGAAACTCCTCACAGTGATTTGAAAATTCCCGGCATTACAAAGTTGTAGAATACCTATAAAAATACCTTTCCGATATGGCAAGCTTATTGCTACTGGCTCTTAGGCTACGGTCCAGACACTTCTGTCCATCCTCCTTTGACGTGTAAGTAAGCTCCACCCAACCATTAGGTAAAGCGACCGTCAAATAGGCCGACCATCAAAACTTAGGGGTAGGCGAGGAAAGTCGGGCAAGAAGGACCAAAAGGTTTAGGTTTACGATATGATGTTTAAAGCGAAGTTGAAATACTGTCAGAATCATGAAGAAGAAATTAAAATAGACATAATAGTTAGAAATCAGGTTGCTCTTAAGTAAAAAAAAATCTAAACTAAATCCTAGGAATGTGACAAATTTAATATACAGCACTAAGGATACAATTTTGTCGACGCTCTGATACAAAGGCCATGCCAGTATAAGCTAAGTGAATCTGCCCCCAGCGAGTTTTGGCTTGTATTTTTTTTGATGATGTTGATTTCTATTAGTAACAAGTATCCAAAATTTCAGCCCCACAAACTTAATAGTTGTTTGTTATAAAAAAAAGAAATATAATACGTCTTAAATAAAAATAAATCAAGCCAGCCGATTTTGACGTGCTTACGCTGTTAGGAAAATCAGGCAACTTACCAATGTTGAGACAGCTCGCTTAATTTATTATAGTTAGATAAACAATGGCCACTTATAAAAATTCAAAAATAATATATAATACTAGTTTTTAATCGATTAGTTTTAACGAGCGGGCAAAGAAAATTTATAGTGATGTATTCAATAAAAAAAACACATTGTTCAACCACAGATTAATTTAAATTAAGTAAATACATTCATTTTGTAGCTTATTACAGAAACTAGCATTGGTGAAAATTTTGGAGGAGTCGCTGACGTGAAAATAGGTACTTTAAAAAAATTTAAAAAGTATTTGTATTTTTTTAAATGTTTTTGTACAGAAATATATCCTATAATTGATGTCTTGTAATTGTCTTTACTTTGTGTACAATATTGGTGAAGCAAGTTAGAATCGGCTGGTTATAAATAAATTTAAGAAAGATCATATTTCGTTATTATTTTTTTAACAAAAAACTATAAAGTTTGGGTGTCTGAAATTTTTCATACTTGTTACTAATAGAAATCCACATCACCGAAAAAAATACAAGCCAAAACTCGCTGGGGTCAGATTCACTTAGCTTATCCTGGTATGGCCTTATAGTCACGGCGCAAGCGCCGGTGTGTGCTGGCGTGAGTGAGGGCGTCTCTCGCTGCGAATATGACGTCATCGTCATCGATAGTAAACTGCGCTTCGTACAACATACTGATAAACGAGGTGTTAACTTCGTGCAAAATAAGTTGGGATTGTTAGACAATGAGAGTTTAATAAGGATTTGAATCACAGGATTCTTGGAGGAAGATATTGAAAAGGCAAAAATATTACTTTTTGCATCTGTAAAGGGACGAGCGTTATCCCGAAGAAAGGAAGCGTAACCTGGAGGATATAGTTGCACTGTTTCAAAATACGGAATTTCAGAAAGCTCCTTTGTTTGTTGCAAAAGACATACATAAGTTATCGCCGGTAATTTTTTTTTTTTATTGTAACAAGACTGTTGAAGGACCTGCGATTGCTTCAATCTGAGATGCGGAATTTAAAGAAATATATGCTACAACTGAACAGTTGAATATGTTGAAACAAGATATGATCGGTTTGGCTAAAACGGGAAACGTGGTCAATAATAGCAAAATGTGTTGTTTGGGTATTCTTGCATGAAAGTCAATCACAAGAGAGGTGCTTATTTATTTTATAGTGGACCTATTGGCATGACTTACAACATGGATTTATCGGTAACGGAGCAAGTGATCAATCAATCGGAACCTGAGAGCGTTATCATATCTGCGGCATCCCGTGAACCTGAGCAAATTGATATCGAGTGCACGAAGGTAAATAAGGAACAAGTGTCGCCGGCGCCTAGGCTAAGTCAGCTGTGCAGCGGCGAACCGGTTCCCACTCGTGGATGCCGCGCAGATGAAACGGTTGGCGTTACGAACTTTTCTCAATATAATACAAGCTAGTCAAAATATAGATCTATAGCTGTAAACGGGTGCGATAAACATAGTTCCTATGCCAAAATTGCAAAGGAAGGTAACTGGAACGAACCAAAAAATAGTGACGAGGACAGGGAGAAGTTTACACTCGTGCAAAGAAAGCGAATTAGGAATAGGTTTATAGGTAGCTCGGGAAAAGCAGAGCAGGCTTCAAACGTGAAATTAAGAGCGGCAGAATACAGAGTCCCGTTATTTATTTTCTAATGTAGATAAGGAAGTGTCAGAGCAAGACATAATTGATCACCCATATAGCAGTACTAGCAGGTAAATTAAGTTCGGCAGCTTATGCTGTTTGGAAAATCAGGCAAATTACCAATGTTGAGACAGCTCGCTTTGTTTATTATAGTTATTTTCATAGTGTTATGTCGTATGGTATTCTGGTTTCGGGAAAAGGTGCTGACATACAAAGACTATATTCGTGTAGAAAAAAAGAGCCATTCGTTCTATAATGATAATAATAATAAATACGGGGTAGCTTGAGCCCTGCCCCGCTGCCGGCGGCACTCGTAGGTTATGTTTTTTATAATGTTTTATTTTTTGTAATAGTGTTGTTATTTAATTTTATATTTGAATATTTATTGTAAAAAACCTAACTTATGGAAAATTCAAAATTTCAAAGCTTACTATAGGGTCGAGGGTTATCTAACAGATAAAAATGCTTGGCCTAAAATAAACACCTAAATAACTTAATAAAAAAAAAACTATAATAAATTAGTCATAAAAAAATATGTAAATATTGTATATTGTCTAGGGTACACGGTTTCTGTAGGAGAATGTGTCGAAATTTTGTGTGTGGTCGTCTTGCACTGTCATAGGTAAGTTTATACACCGTGTTTTTTTTGATTTACGATAACTTTAAGGGAACGTTCTTTAGGTCAAACAAAGTAAATTTCCCAAAGACAGACAAATGATAAGTCTAACGGTTTTAAAGATATTTAATTTTTAAATTTAATCAGTTAATCACGTTAAACTAGTGCAAAAGGCTCTTAATTGATAACAACAATTTTCTTTTAATACTTATGAGTAAAGAGTTTCCAATTATTAGGTTTGTATACGCGTCAATCTAAAGTGACAATCTTGTACCTGTCAAGTGTTATCTTTACTTGTGTGTGTATGTCACGCCAACATAGACGTATTGGACATCACTCGAAATGCTGACACCAAGGATTCCGATACTGGCTGAGGCGGTGAGGGGAGTGCTCTCAAAACGAGGTGATGCATCGATCGCCAACTTCTTAGCGGTAAACGCGCAAACTTGAGTCTTTGTGGGGTTAAAACGGACTAAATTAAGTCGACCCCATTCTGAAACTTTTTTAAGGGAAGTCTCAATTTCAGACACAAGTTTGTTTCGGCTCTCAACGACGTTGTCCCGAGAAATATTGGAGCGGCCGGTGTAGAAGGTATCGCCTGTGCTATCATCCGCATAACAGTGAATGCCGCTGACTTGCAGTATGTCATTGATATGCAGAAGGAACAGCGTGGGTGATAGCACACAGCCTTGAGGGACACCAGCATTAACAGAGATGGAGTCAGAGCATGCACCGTCAACTAAGACTTTTATGCTTCTGTCTGCTAGGAAGCTGGTAACCCACTCGCATAATCTCTCGGGAAGCCCATAAAGTGGAAGCTTAGAAAGAAGTGCTTTGTGCCAAACCCGATCAAAAGCCTTCGCAATGTCCAAACTAACTGCCAATGCTTCGCCCTTAGTCTCAATCGCCTGCGCCCAACGATGTGTGAGGTAAACTAGAAGATCACCAGCCGAGCGGCCCCTACGGAAACCGTATTGTCGGTCACTAAGCAGCTGGTGCTCCTCTAGGTACCTTAAAAGCTGGCAGTTGATAATGGACTCCATTATCTTCGAAAACAGGGAAGTTATGGCTATTGGCCTGTAGTTGGACGAGTTTGAGCGGTCACCTTTTTTAGGGATCGGGTGCACCAAAGCTGACTTCCATGAAGTCGGGACTACGCCAGAGGAGTAGGAGAGTCGAAAAAGACGCGTTAAAACCGGTGCCAACTCTGGAGCACATGTCTTCAACACAATAGGAGGGACTCCATCGGGCCCACTCGACTTATGAACGTTGAGGGAAAAAAGTGCTTTACGCACCGAGCTTTGATGGAACCGGACATCCGGCATACTGCTCTCGCACCGCGGTACGGCCGGCGGTTCGCGTCCCCCATCGTCCAAGGTCGAGTTGGACGCAAAGAGTTTGCCCAGGAGATCAGCTTTCTCGTTTGCGTGATGGAACAAGTTTGTAACTGAATATCATAGGGAGGCCAGGCTGCGCTTTCTGCGCTGGGGAAACGCTGGAACACCGCGTCAAGGCAGAGTTTTCGAACAAATGAATAGTAGTAAAAAAAAGTTTAAGGCTAGACTAAAGTGTTGCCAAGACAGACAAGACCAGTTGAAAATGGACAAACTTGCATTAGCGCATAAGAATAAAATGTTCGGTGACTTTTAGAAGGTTACTCGAAGCATGAATGTGAATCCTGGCCTTCCTGTGAGTGTTGACGGTAGGTTTGGGCCTAAAGAAATTGCCGAGGTTTTCAAAAAGCATTTTACTGTAAAATCCGTTAACCTATTCTACGTAACATGTAAATAAGTAAACTATTCTATTCTATTCTTATCCTGGCATGGCCTTTATGTGTTCATCTTTTGTTATAAAGATATTATGTATACAAGAAGCCGTTATTTTACTATCAAGTTTGAATTTCGTTTGTTTTAAAGACAGCGTCTCAATTCAATCTATCATTTACGGTATAGATGAATTATCGAGAACATGCAATTGCATTTGTAGTGGTTGTACCGTTTGCAACAAAAGGAGAATAATTTTCTCTTAATTTAATAAAATTACATACCCTTAAGAAATGGAATAAGTAGTAGTCCTCTGTTTTTTGGTTTTAGTCGCTATCATGTTCTTCATCTGAGCTGTCACAACTATTGACAATAAGATTGTCTGAAATTCGATCCATTGCCCCTTTCTGACCTCGATTTTTATTTTCTTCACTTTCGACATGGCGACAAATATTTTCCCAGTCCTCAGCAGTAATAGTATTCATTCGTTCAGTTGCTAAACTCATAATACCTTGCATGTTTAAAGAAACATTTCTTATCGCTACATGTCCTTTTACCATGGACCAAATATTTTCGATCGGATTGAATGTCGGGTGATACGGTGGCAATCGTAAAACGGAGTGGCCATGTTCTTTTAAAATTGCATCTATGTTGTACTCACGAAACCGCTCTTTATTTTGTTTAATTAAATCATACAAACTGGTTTAGTACATCAACGGGCTATATGAAATGTTGTGTTCTGTCAACCAATCCATCATTTCTTGTTTAAGAGAATTTGACGTTGGAGCACGATTCAAAAGTTTTTTGTGATAGGACGCATTATCTACGATAAGTACGCTATTCGGTTTAAGGTTCGGTATCAATTTTTCTTTTAACCATTTTTCGCAGTTGACAAAGTTCATCTGGTCATGGTAATCTCCCTTTTTTTGGTTTGCCTTAAATATTAACAAAGCGTTGGGAATAAAACCATCTTTTCCTCCTGAGTGCACTATTATTAACCGCTGGCCTGTACTGATTTCTTCTTTTACACCAAATTCTGTTCCTACGGTCCAAGCCTCTCCGGACACATGTGAAGTGTGGATGTAGGTTTCATCAGTATAAACTAGTGGTCTATCTTTAGACGGATATTCCGCAATTTTGGTAAGTTAATTTATTCTTAGCAGTCGCATGTTGTGTCTTTCCATTAATATTTTTCGGTTGTCCTCGGTCTTTTTCCATTTAAATCCTAATTTTTGTATTTGTTTTCGTAAGGTGGAAATGCCAAATTTGTAATCTATATCGGATTTTAACACAGAGTGGAGTGCCTTTAAGGTTGAAAATTGCTTATGGGACAGATGAAAATTGTATATAGTTCTCCGGATGACTTCCTGATCAAAATCGTCTACTGCTGATGACGGACAAGTACGTAACTTTTTAACTATCGGGGAGGTGAATTTCTTTGTTGATGAGAATTTCTATTATGTTATTTCTCACAATGTTATAAACAGTAGAGAGACAAACACCTGTAGCTTTTTCAACTAACTGGGCAGCGGTGTAAGGGGAATATAAATTTTTCTTCAGTTCAAGTTCAAAATATTTATAACAGTTAAAAATAATTTGCTTACTTTGACTCTCAATCGGACCAAAATTACTCACTGCCATATTTTTTGAAAATTATGTAACTTACACTTAGTCGTACGGGCTGACACAAAATTATTCTGATAATTGTGAGAATACAATAAAATCAGACGTAAAAATATATGCACAACGTAAATAATATTCACAATTTGACACTGACATTGTTTTGGTATTTACTTCTTCAATATATAACAAACCTCTTTTTATGCTGATAGTACGAGAAAATAGAAAATTCAAATATAGAATGCCTGTAAACATACATATGCAATTCCATGCTCTCGTTAATTCATCTATACTTCTTAATATTGAAAAAATGTATTACATTGATGTTTCCACTAGACACCGAATAGTATTACTGCGAGAAAGTGGTGTATCTGTTGCAGATATTCGTGAGGATTTAGAGGTATATTATTACGGTAAGTTTTTGTTACCAAGTTAAGTGGAAAATACTATAAATATTAACCACCTATGTAACCTTCGTTGGGGACTCCGACTGCATGCGGCTGAATTATAATTATAGGATCTGTGTAGTAGTAAACAGAAATATTCTCGAATAGCAGTTAATGACTCTGTAAGAAAAGAGTTACAGTCGGGAAAATAACATTGGCTTGCTGAAATTTAAATAAATACTTATTAATAAAATACTATTTTACCTCGTGCTGCGTAAAACAGTTTACCCTCCCTGGTGGAAACGTTGGTGCGTGGAATGTTCGGTGATATGTCATGTGTCTACTGGGCGACACAATAAAAAACATCCCAGAAAAGTGATAGGGCTTTAATCGAAGATGTGATAGTTAACCGTTTCGTAAGCATCCCCACTTACGCATCCGTATTGAATGTTGGGTCAAATACAATTCAGAGACGCTTGCGTGACTTCGGGCTACATCATAGAATATCCGTCAGAAAGCCTCTTTTGACTGATCGGCATAAAGCTTTACGACTGCAGTTGGCCAACAGATATTTGAATTACGACTTTGAAAATGTAATATTTGTCGATGAAAAAACGTTTTCAACGTGTTTCCCTTTATCGCATGGATAACACCCGATATGTGGACAGAAATGTTTTACGACGAGACGAAGCAGTCGTTTGTGTTTGGGTTTTTGGGGCTGGATCTCTGCTACAGGGCCAGGGGAACTGATTGAAATTTCCTTACGTTTGAACGCCAAAAGTTACTCGGAAATTATATAAATACGATATGTCCTAATACCAACATTTAAAAATGTATTTTGTGATCAGACTATATATTTACTGCAAGATAATTCATCTATCTATAACTCTAGGATAGTTCAACAGTGGATTCGCGAACAGTGGCCCGTTTCACGAAGCTACAAGTTACAAATTACAAGCGGAAGTATCTTTTTAGCAAAAGGAGTTAGATAAAGACTTTGGCTTGTAATTTGTAACTTGTAGATTCATGAAACGGGCCTCAGGAGAAAGACGAATTGATAAAAATGAGCCCCACATCGCCAGACTTAAATGTTATTGAAAACATTTGGGGTATTATGGCCCAAAATGGGGACTCATCTGAAATAAGGACCGTTTCCAACGATATCCTAATATTTTGTTACTTTATCCATTTCCTTATGTCTGGCATATTATAAATAAATAAATAAATATCAGGGGACAATGTCACACTAATTTAAACTAGTCCCAAACTAAGCTCTAGGCTTGTACCTACTATGGGTACTAGACAACGATATAAATACTTACTTAAATACAGGAAACATCTATGACTCAGAAACAAATATTCGTGCTCATCACACAAATATATGCTTTTACCGGGATTTGAACCCAGGACCGCTAGCTTCGTAGGCAGGGTCACTACCAACTAGGCCAGCGCGTCGTAGTATATATATCGTTCGTTGCACTATAAAACTAATGGTGATGATTAGAGTTTTAATAAAATTGCACCAGTCATTGCACGTGAATATTTCCATTGTGGGAAGTAGTATTTCTCGTCTTTCAATGACCCTATGGCAAATATCAACCTCCATGTGTGTGGGACCAATTAGGTGGAATTTGTGGTTTATTTCTTTTAAATCGGGATACTTTTCCATGAAGTAAAAATATGTTTTGAACATCATGGTGTTTTTGTTCTGGCCATTACAATAGTCTGACCAGAATGTAATGATATCCGTACTATGACGTGGCACCATTACATTATCTTCAAACCATTTTAATAGGCACGATGCTATTTCGTTTCCTCATCGGCCGGTAGTTATTTCATCCCATATCATGCATGGACACATATTTTCTTTAAGTTTGAATAATGAGAAATTCAAAGTGCACAGTTTTCTTAAATAAAAACTAATACTATTTGTCAAATACCGACCCGGTAGGATGGATCAATACTTGCCTTTTTCTTGTCCTCGCTTTTTAAAGGGGACCTGTTATTGGCTTCCTTCAAATGGTCCTCCTTAAGTTTTGTAGTTTTCTGCTTTGCGTCTTTATTTGCACAGGACTTCAGATCACAATCAAGTGTATCGCAAGTATTGCAAGTGTCATTTTCGGGAAAATGGAATGAGTAGTTAAAACATTCATTAAATATTTTTCTGTATAGCCACTCTTCCCTACCTAAAAAATACTCTAAATATTCTCCTGAACTCCTCTCACATGAATAATGTGAAGTGAATTTTGGGAATATATTAATGTGTTCTTCAATGCCCTCTATTACACAATCCGGTGTTTTGTTAATAGGGGAGTGTTTTGCCCTCTGATTAGGACCAACATAACTAGAGGGAGATGCATTTTTAATGCGTGTTCATAAAAAACACAAAAAAAAACTTTTTTTTTTATATTAAACGATTGTTATCGTTCTTTGGTTAGGACGGGTGTTTTTTCTCCGTCGAATACGCTGTATTGCTTTCTCATCAAAATTTTGTAAAATAATTTGTATTTTCAATTCCCAACCTGACCAAAAGTCATCAAAAATCTTCGTTTCTTACAATAACCACCACTTCTTGTTCTGAATCGGATGATGTTACGGAACTAGGGAAATAGTGCTTTGTGTATTCAGATTTTCTGAATCTTCATCACTAGTTGTATAAAGAGATGAATGAAAATATTCGCTGTCGGTCTCAGATTCTTCAGACGAGTCTACATTGCTCAAAATATTTTAATTAAATTTAAACAAATCAACTGATATTAACAATTTTGTGATAGATAATGAAACTGAAACTCTACTATCTAAATGTCAAGTTATTACACTCGATCGCATCCTTTAAATATTATGATAAGGGTAAACATTTCCTACAGTTTGAACCCGTTAAATAATATTATCCTACACACTACTTAAAATGCAAGTCGGTGAACAAGGGGTTTGGGTCAAAGTGTTGTAAATTGTACTTAATAGTCATACATTTTCAAGGTGAGCAGCTATTCGTGAAAGTGGTAAATTTTGATAGAATTATTCAAATTAAACATATTTTGTTGTATATTACTCTAAAGTGCATCGGAGCCGAGGTATTTAAATATAATTATATAATTTAACCTGGGCGGACTTTTAGTACCAAAAACTAAATACCTATCTATATATCTTTAATTTCTCCGCTCCGAAATTATTTAACGCCATAAATTATATATATATGTGTATTTAGAGGTCCTCTAAATACTATTATTAAGGTCCAGAAATTAAATCCAAGTGCTTGTAATATTCTTTTCATCTCTCCTGTTCGGAAAGTTTAATTTGAATGGGTGGATAGCCGGGTGGAAAATTGCGTTTTCATCTCTAGGGTGGAAAGTAATTTTTTTTAAATAGTTACGGTTGGCCACGGAGTCTAAGATAATGCAGCTACGTCATATTATTAAAATAAAAGATTTTCATATATCTAAACTCGGCTATACTTTAAACGATGTATTTATTACGGCCTATAGGTTCATATGAAAATCATTTTAAGACTGGTCTATTTTTTTCGCAATTACAGAAAATCAACTTTTAAAATTATTCCTCTATTCTGCTGCCCGCCATAATGCCGTGATAGCATAGCATGACACTTTTTCTTTCACGTTTCGGCATGGTCATCTAGAAAATACACTACTGCCAACATTAGAAAAGTTTAATCGAGTTGGTCACGACCAAGGAGCTTATTATACAACAAGGAGGTTGAACACCGAACATCCGTTCGAAACAAGAAATTTGACCTTTATTACGTCACGAATATATTCCATCTCTTTCTTTAGTTAGGGTAAGAATGAGATGGAAGTCATGCTCCTTGGCCGTGACCAACTCGATTTAACTTTTCTAATGTTGGCAGCATGTGTATTTTAACTTTTATATGAATCTAGAAAAAAAAAGTTTTCAATAGATAAAGCGGGAAACGAGATTAAATATATTTTCCTCACAGTCTAAATGAAAAGTAGAGTGTCTAACTCGGGTGAAATTACCCATTTCCCCTCGAACTATTGGCGCTCTCACTTCGTTCGAGCGCCAGAAATATCTCGGGTGAAATGGGTCACTTTCAACCCTTGGTTATCAATCTACTATTTCATTCCAGTTTCTTACAATATCTGATGAAATAATACTAGATTTGGTACTATGAAGTAATATTAAATATTTATTTAATATAGATTACAATAAGAAGTTGCGTAACAGCTTACTGGACAAGAGACAGAGTTTTTTTTTTTTTTTTAATAGTAACGATGTTTGTTGATGTAATTGCTTGTTTGATTTAGCAGGCGCTTAGTTTGCGTTCACATTTTATCATCCTCCCCTGGACGCAAACCCATTGCCATCGTGAAAATTTCATGTTTCGGGCGGTGTAGTCCTTTAGTGAGAGCATCAGCCAACATGTCTTGAGTGCTCTTGTAATGAACGGATATTTGTTTGGTTGAAATCCGCTCCCTCACAAAATGATAGCGTATATCAATGTGTTTGCTTCTTGCGTGGTAAATGTCGTCACCTGAAATACTGATAGCACTTTGATTATCGCAGAATATGATAATTGGTGTACCTGACATTGTCGGCCAGAAATCTTCTTCTAGCTGTTTAAGCCAAATGGCCTCCTGTGTTGCGGTAGAAAGAGACATATACTCTGCCTCCGTGGTGGACAGAGCTATTGTAGGTTGTCTTTTGGAACACCAACTAATGGCAGCACCCTGAAATGTAAAAATATATCCAGAACATGATCTTCTATCTTCAGTATCTGTAGCCCAATCTGCGTCGCAGTAGCCAACTATATTTGCATTGTTTTTTTTGAAGGTAAGTTTCAAATGATGCGTTCCTCTTAAATATCTTAAAACTCTTTTGGCTGCCATCCAGTGTTGTGTTGTTGGTTTATTATTAAAACGACTTAACTGATTTACAATATAGGCTATGTCGGGTCTGGTGCCTTGCGATAGATATAAGAGACATCCTATTAGCTCTTGGTATGGGATATTTGTTAAGACATCTTTATCATTTTCAGCCTTTTTTAATTGCAGATTAGCTTCGCATGGTGTATATACTGGTTTGCAGTCACTCATATTGAAACGCATAAGTACCTTTTCTACGTATAGTGTTTGATCTAGAGTAATTGTATTCTCGTTATGCATAATTCTAAAACCAATACAACATTTTGCTTCACCCAAATCTTTCATTTGAAATTTCATGCTCAGTTTCTTTTTTATCATAATGGCGGTTTCTTCATTATTAAAGAGACATAGAATATCATCGACATAGACTGTAAGAATCAGAATATCTTGTTCATTAACTATACGATGATATATACATGGATCTACTTTCGATCGTGACATTCCTATTTCTAGTAAAACTGCGTTGAGCTTTTTATTCCACTGTCGGCTTGCCTGTTTTAGACCGTAAATGGATTTGTTAAGAAGGCATACCTTGTCTCCTTTTTCAAAATATGGCGGCTGTGCCATGTAAATGTTTTCCTCGATGTCACCTTGCAAAAAGGCCGTTACAGCATCCATCTGATGAATTTTTAAATCATACTTTACTGCTAAGCCAATCACATATCTTATAGAGGTGTAGCGCACTACTGGTGCATAAATTTCGTGATAATCTATACCCTTTTTTTGTTGATACCCTTTTACTACGAGACGTGCCTTGATTCTTGATATATTTCCGTTCTCGTTTGTTTTCGTTTTGTAGACCCATTTACACGGGATAACTTTTTTATTTTTAGGCAAGTCAACTAATGTCCAAGTATTATTGAGGAGTAATGATTTATGTTCTTCCTCCATTGCTTGAATCCATTGATCTGCCTCATTGCTTTCTAGTGCTTCAGAAAGGCTTTGTGGATCCTTATCTAAGATACTCATAGCAGACTCGCCATTCATACACATAAAAGATGCATCTTGGTGAGAATCAGTCTTATAAAATTCGTCTCGACGTCGTGGTCGAAGAGTTTTATTAAATTGTGGAGTTTCAAAACTTTCCTCGGGAATGTAAGTCTCATCATCAGGATCTGTATAATGAGATGAAGGTGACAAAGTTGTATTTAGTGTATCTGAAATCAACTCATTATTCTCTTCTGCAACATTTTCATCATCATTCTTGTCATTTTCTTCAGATAATGGTAAGTTAACTGTTTTGGATATCGGTAAGTTTAATTTCTTTATATTTCCAATTAATTCTTTGTTTTCATTTTTATGTGTACTTTTACCACTAATAGTTTTTTCTTTTTCAGGTACAGACACATTATTGACAATATTTCTTTTCACAGTGGCTTCAAGGAATACGACATCTCTACTTGTTATAGTCTGTTTATTTTTTAGGTCTATAAAACGGTAGCCCTTAACACAGTCACTATAACCTACAAAAATCAACTCTCGAGACTTTGAATCTAGCTTTTGGCGGCGTTCTTTAGGTATGTGTACCATCGCTTTGCATCCGAAGATCTTTATATAACTTAAGTCAGGTTTCTTTCCAGTCCATACCTCTTCTGGAGTGACGTAAGAGAGGGCTCTTGTCGGCGAACGATTGACGATGTGTGCTGCCGTCACCACTGCTTCACCCCAGAAGTTGTTCTGTAATTGAGCATTTAATAACATGCATTTAGATCTTTCTATAAGTGTCCTGTTCATGCGCTCGCTTAAACCATTTTGTTCTGGTGTATAAGGATTACTGGTTTGATGCAAGATGCCAAACTTTTTGAGATAGTTTTCAAAGTCTTTATTGACGTATTCTCTGCCATTATCTGTTCTTAATTTTTTAATTTTTTTGTTAAGTTCATTCTCAACTCTGGTTTTATATTCTATAAATTTACTGAATACTTCTGCTTTACTTTTTATTGTAAATACAAATACTTTACGTGAAAAATCGTCTGTGAAAGTGACAAAATACCTGGCACCTCCAAGTGATGCAGTCTGCATCGGTCCACACACATCAGAGTGGATGACTTCTAGCAACTCGGTTGCTCGGGAGCCTTCACTTGGAAATGACTGTCTTGTCTGTTTTCCTTCAATACAACTTATACATGTAATATTTACTTTTGACGGAGACAATTTTACACCGGTAGTACAATTTGGAACTTTGTCCATATCAGTAAAGTTTAAATGGCCCATTCGTTGGTGCCATAAGTAGGTGTCGTTTTCAGTAACAGCGGGCATGGCTTGAGCTTTCTCATTTACTATATTCAGTTTATACATATCATTAATTAAAGCTGCATCAGATACTTTTTGACCAATATTATTTAATATTTTACAGCCATTGTCATTGAATTGGACACTGCAACCACTTTTTATCATTTTACTTACTGATATTAAGTTTGTGGATAACTCAGGTACATAAATAACATTTCTTACCTGTATTTTATTTATACTGCCTTGTGCACCTGGTACCTTTATAGTCACATTACCGCAACTTTCGACTCTGAGTATTTTATTGTTTGCAATTCTAATACTTGTTACAGGTGGTGTTGTTTCGTCTTCAAGCCATGCCCTGTTTGACGTCATGTGCATCGACGCGCCGGAGTCTATGTACCAGTTCAAGGAGTCGTTAGAATTGGTCGCTGAAAAAGCTGCAACAAAGCCTTTATCTTTATTTTCTGCTTTATTTTTTTTATACCAACAGTTTTTACTTAAATGCCCATATTTGTTACAATGATAACATCTCGGTCCCTTTGATTTATTTTGCCCTTTTTCTACATTATTAATATGTGGTTTTTTCGAGTTTGAGTAAAATGCGCTTGTGTTCATTGCTTTTACTTCTTGTAGTAATTTAGTTTTTATTGAATCTGCACAAATTGTTACTCCGGAACTCTCGATCGCCATGATCATGGGCTTATATTCGTCTGGTAAGCCTGCTAACATTAACGTTCCCAGCCATTCATCATCTACTTTGAAACCTATGTTTCTTAAGCGATGTGCCGATGACATTATTTTATTAACGTAATCTTCTATACTTGAGCTATTTTCTAGTGTAGTATTTATTAAATCTTTTAGCAGGCCGACTTTACGAGTCAAACCTGAGTCTTCAAAAGCTCTCATTAAGTTGTCCCAAACCTCTTTTGCCGTAGTGGCCTCTCTTATGTGCACATATATTATGGGATCGATGAGTAAAATAAGTTTCGACTTAGCTTTAATATCCTTTTTTGCGTCGACTGTCGTGCCGGTTTTGACTTCAATACAATCCCATAAATCTTCCAACTGCATGTAGGCTTTTACTGCAAAACTCCACGTAGCATAGTTATCTCTTCCAGACAACTTTTCTATATTCATTAGACCACTGTTTGTTGCCATTATAATGTTTATTTCGTGTAATTATGCTGAAAAGTAATCCTACTCGTGGCACCGCGATACAATTTTGAGGTTATAGTTACTTTAATTTCACTTTTACTTGAGAGATACTTTGACTTCACTTATTGTTTTTCTATGCAAGCATGGGGCGGCCCATAACCTGATGAAATAATACTAGATTTGGTACTATGAAGTAATATTAAATATTTATTTAATATAGATTACAATAAGAAGTTGCGTAACAGCTTACTGGACAAGAGACAGAGTTTTTTTTTTTTTTTTTAATAGTAACGATGTTTGTTGATGTAATTGCTTGTTTGATTTAGCAGGCGCTTAGTTTGCGTTCACATTTTATCAATATCAATTAAATTAATAATTATTTAGGTTGTTCGCGTATATCGCATACCAAAGTCGTTCGTCTCTTGTCTTGTATTTTCTCGCTTCTCTACTTGAAAAATCAATAATTGCTTAAGCCTAATAGCCAATCACCAAGCAGCAGACGTTGACATAGTTTTCGTTTCCGCTTTATCAATTATATTATTTAAACGTATAATCAATGTTTGCTGTATCGTTAAAGTTATTTTGATATTAATCAATTATTGAGTAACTCATTTTAATAAATCGTCCCTTCCAATTCGGTACGTAACGGCGAAAATGTCTAGTATTGCTTTACCAGCTTTTCTTTCATCGAGCCATAGCTCTTCTAGTCTTATTGGTAGAATTCTTAGGGAATTCCCTTTAAACTATGAGACTTCAGGCTTTGAGGACGCAAAGAGTGGGTGGTTAACTGCTTGCCCCGGTCAAAATTTTCCTTCCAAAGTGTTGGGATAGCATAGCTTGTAAATTGACTGTTGATACCCTTCTAAGCCAGTGCTGCGCAGCAGATCGTGCTACAATCTACAATTTTAGCAGTCGGTATAAGAGAGGCTGCTAGCTTCACGCTCATCCCTCACCAAGCACTGGTACTTTCCTAGACCCTAACACACTCCGACTTTCAGTTTGCCTTCGTCTTGGGGTCCCGATCTGCGCTCCACATCGGTGCCCCTGCGGAAGTGACGTAGATCGGCTAAGACATCACAGACTATCTAGCCAGATAAGTGCTGGTCGCTTTTCCAGACACGCCGCACTAAATGACATAATTCGTCGGTCTCTTGCCTCAATAAACGTGCCGGCACTTTAAGAGCCGACCGGCATTTGTAGAAACGATGGCTAGAGACCTGACGGAATGTCCTTGGTTCCGTGGAATATGGGACGGGTCATCTCCACCGGACCTGAAGCAGCCGAAAGCATATAGGTAGGCAAATATAGTGGTCTCGGCCCAGAATATGTTTGTTCCATTCAGCGTCGAGACCCTTGGTCCGTGGGGTCCTGGCGCTCAAAGCCTCTTCAAAGAAATCTCGAAGAGGCTCATTGACGTCACGGGAGTCCGAAGAGCTGGCAGTTTCCTCGCTCAACTCAAAAGTTTAACTATCCAGCAAGGAAATGCTGCCAGCATCTTCGGGACAATGCCGCAGGGCCCTTTTTTAGACATAGCTTTTTAGTTATAAAATAGAATAAGGTTTAAAAATTTAAATTAATTTTGTAATTATCATCCCATGTAATTTAATAATGAATTATATAATAGTATTTAATAAATGCTAACAATTACTATGTAAAAATAATCCGTCGTCGCTGAAAAAAACATGTCAATATGCTTCATACAAACTTACCCTTCAACAAGGTATTTACAAAACTATCTCCAACATTATTTTCTTGGAAACGAAACAATCAGAATTTGATTGATATTCAAATGGAATCTCAACTAGCAATTGCTGCATTTATCTATGATGGCAAAATAATTTTCATTAAGAAGACATTGTACTTATGGGATGTAACATATTCATATACCACTGAGTAGCAATACTTGCTGGAAGACCCAAAGAAAAAATTGCATCCCTCAGTGACTTCATCTGGAAAGATAACTGTTATTAAAAGTATAGTGTACCTTTATGAATTGTTATATAATTAAATTTTATTTTACCAAATTTAATGCAGATACATGATCATATGGATCTCCATATCTATCAAGACTGGACTCAGTCTTTATAGCAATATATTTCTTGGCATACTAAATGTCTGGTAATTACATATAACGAATGTATTAAAAATCATTTTCACAACCATACTTACAAGTTAGTTACTTTGTTATATTATTTTACTTTATACCGTCGCATAATCTTTAACCGTCGTACTTGACATTATAAATGACACAGTTTTTTTTTATTCTTCTGCCAGAGAGCCAGTTGCCAGAGATTATTTTGAAGGAGGTCACCGTCAAAACCTCTTAGCACAATTACATGGATTTAGTTTGTAACAGTGTGGTCGGAGTTAAATGTGGACTTGTACCAATATATATATATTTTTTACGGATATGGTTAGTAGGCTACCTATTGTTAATTTATCTGATATAGTTTAAGATTAAAATATACATGAAATTTTACATTTTTCCCAAATCTGGACTTGGGTCACTCTGGCTCTCAGGTACAGATATAAATCTTTTGTAGTAAATGAAAATGACGAAAATAAATCAGATTATTAATAAACCGAGGAATAACACGAATAAAACATGCATTTAGGTAAGTATTATGGCATAAATTTTGTGTAATGTTTTTGTTTCATATTTCCTATTGTTAGGGCATGTAGGCATGTATCTTCTGTTTTTTTCAGATTAGACCCGGCAACACTGAATATTATATAAATAGGAGTACCTATTTTAATCATAAAACGAATTTAACGGTTTTTTAACAATGGTTCTTTTTACATAAATCCTGACGTGTAAAAAAAGTGTTCATATACATTTTTGTTTGTTTATTTTCATGTGCATTTTTTTAAAGGCTATCACAGATCTGTACAGCTAGTTCCAAATTCATATAATATGGTATGTTATGGAATTTCTATACTTACTTAGTGGATGCTATGTTATGGGCTATGGCATGATTACCTACATAGTATTTTTAGTCATTTTTTGAGGAATAATTTTAAAATAAACAAGCAGTTATCACTTTCAATTAAAAATGGCGGTTAAAGCCTCATCTTCTGTAACTTCTTGAGGCTAGCAAACTGTACAGCGCGCTAAAATTAACATTTAAAAATTAACTTTGGTGGTTGATAACATGCTCATTTGTTCTTGAGAGAATTTCTTTGTTACTTTTGTATTTCGTTTTGTCTTTTTAAGTGTAGTACAAAAAAGTACACAAGGGTATACAGATTACTAAACTCGAATGGTTTACGGCACTCCGTTCCAGATGCACACTCGATAAGTAGTCCTTGCCCTACTTCCCTTGGTGAATATATGAGTAAATTACTAATGCGCGGGAAATTTGTAAATTACTATCATCCGGGCCTCAACGATGGCTTTAAATACTTGTTTTGAAAGTATTGTTGTTCTTCTATCATTCCCGTCCTATAAGGAAGGGCTACGTTTTATGTTTTGTATATTTTTAGAGTCATGAGGATTACACAATTCTCGAGCGTTTTGAAAGGAAATGCCCTAGCTGAGTCACCTTTGTTAGCACCCGTTGATAAACTCGGATTACAATGTTTGCGTTGCAACACCATATTATTTTTGATGAAGTGTATTTGAAGTGTATTTTATATCCATTTTTGTTGTATCATTGTATAGATGAATTAACGAGAGCATGGAATTGCATATGTATGTTTACAAGCATTTTATATTTGAATTTTCTATTTTCTCGTACTATCAGCATAAAAAGAGGTTTGTTATATATATTTTAGAAGTAAATACCAAAATAATGTCAGTGTTTAATTGTGAATATTATTTACATTGTGCATGTATTTTTACGTCTGATTTTATTGTATTCTCACAATTATCAGAATAATTTTGTGTCAGCCCCTACGGCTAAAATGATGGATTGGTTGACAGAACACAACATTTCATATAGCTCGTTGATGTACAAAACCAACAATATAAAGAGCGGTTTCATGAGTACCACATAGATGCAATTTTAAAAGATTATGTCCACTCCGTTTTACGATTGCCACCGTATCACCCGACATTCAGTCCGATCGAAAATATTTGGTCCATGGTAAAAGGATATGTAGCGAAAAGAAACGTTTCTTTAAACATGCAAGGCATTATGAGTTTAGCAACTGAACGAATGAATACTATTACTGCTGAGGACTGGGAAAACATTTGTCGCCATGTCGAAAGTGAATAAAAAATAAATATCGATGTCAGGAAGGGGAAATGGAACGAATTTCAGACAATCTTATTATCAAAACTTGTGACAGCTCAGATGAAGAACATGATAGCGAATAAAAGCAAAAAACAGAGGACTACTACTTATTCCATTTCTTAAGGGTATGTAATTTTATTAAATTAAGATAAAATTATTCTCCTTTTGTTGCAAACGGTACAACCACTACAAATGCAATTCCATGTTCTCGATAATTCATCTATGTATACAAGTAGGTACATATATAAAGATGAAGAAATCATGTCAATGTCACGCGACTCTACCATGGACCATGGACCGAGCAAGATAGTAAGAAATAGGGTTTGCACTCAGGGTTTACAAGAGCTCTGAAGGGGTTATAAAGAAAATAGGAAGTAATCAATTCACAGAAAGAAACGTATCTTACAAAAATAAAGAGAGTTCATGTGGAGGGCTACTAGACCTAAAGAAATAACCTGTGTGAATTTTACCACATATCATCTGTGTTTGATAAAACGGAGTGAATACTAAGTTGGTATAATGAAGGCCGTGATGAGTGGAAGCCGAAAACATGCTGTGATGACCCTATATTGGGTTGGATAAAGCGGCGATCAATTACGTATAGTGGCACTTGCAGGATCTAACAGCACTTATAATATGAACGGAACTACGTTTTCGTTCATATTATAAGTGCCGTTTTGGTTTTGGAGGATCAAACTCCGTTACACAGAAAAAAAATCTGTACAATGTCCAAACGAGAGACCCAAATAGCTTAGCTATCCGGTGGACTCATTTGAGGATTCTGCTAACGCATTTTCCTACTGTGGTAGCGGAGTCGCTGTAGGTACTTGTACTCTGAATTTGGCGGGGGTCTTCCCCGGGGGTCGTCACTTAAAGTGTGACCCACTCATAGTTACACAAAGCTCTACTGACCTTACCTTGTATTTAGTGGCATCCAGGGCAAGTGAGACGCTAGATCACTGTTGCCACTACTGCAAATAAGGTGAAATAAGTAGGTATACCACCACTGATACTAGCTAACATTGGTCATCATTATTCATTTGGCACCATCGGGGCGTACAGCCATATCGGTATTACTTTTATCATGCGGATAAATACGCGGACTATCAACGAATTTGAAGCTGAAGCAAAACAATTAAAGTTCACCATCACTTTTTAGTTAATATTTATTTCATTTATTATTCTATCATTACATAATTAATTGGAGCGTATGTTATGCGCCGGCTTGTGTAAAGACACAATGTAAATTGTTGCCATGTTTAAGCATTTTACGTCAAAAATGTGACATTTACGTAGAAAGTGGGACCCTAATTTCATTTCTACTCTTGTGTGTCGCACTGTAACTGAAGTACGGTGCTTGTGAGCCAAGTCTTTAAACTATTCACCGTTTAAAAAGGACCTATGAATGATTTTTCTAAGTAAATCCTGCTTTGAAATAATCTATCCTTATTACGCTAACAACACGCTAAAATCTTATTATTGATGTCACAGTCTCTTTCTTCGATGAACTCTTCTAAAATCACAAGTAAGAAAGGGACAAATTACCTACTCACTTTCATAACTTTCAAGGGATTTTCCCAAAAACAAGTATTAATTACAAGAAACAACTGTTAACATGTTAATATAACATTTATTTAATCACAGGAACACGTTGGACCATAACTGGTTAGCATCCTACACACAATCAACAACAACAAGAGGTTGTCACGGTCCGACAAGATTTTTACAATGTACTGTGCCGAGATTCTAGGCGGTAAAAAGCATATCGTCTTTGATCTGTTATCGTATTGTCAACGTTTTGATGGCTCTTATTTACTTAACAGTAATGGTGCCCGAGTTAAAAACAATACCATAACAGTTCAAAGACGAGATGGTCAGAATAGAGGCTGTTTGTAGGCGTAAAAAATATTATGGAGAAATGGGCTCCTGAATAATTTCTCATCACATCGTCATCTATAGGTACTATTAATAAAGAGAGAACCGGGATGCGCATCACTCATCAAAGCCCAGCCGAAACTACTGGAGCTAGAAACATGAAACTTTAACAGTACGTATGTTTTTTGACGTAAGCAAGTAATAAGAAGGGATTTTTCATAATTCAACCTCTAAAGGGGATAAACCATTGTATGGAAGTCCGTCATTTTTAAAGCTACGAACATGAAATTTGGTATTAAGGCTTATAAATATGAGGCTGTAATTATTATTATTTAATTTCATCTCTATAAGGTCGATATAGTGGATTAAAGTTTGTATGGGAGATACGTCATTTTTAAGTAAATTACATCAAATTTACGGTACTTCTGTTACGAATTAAAGAAATATAATTTTACCGTTTATGGAAATTCAACCCTTAAGGGAATAAAAAAGGGGTAATTAATTTGTACGGGATTATAAATTAGGTTTTCAAAAATCAATTTTAAATTGGTTCAATTTATTTATCCATTTTTGATTTGCAAGGACTTATTGTTCAATTAATTATACTAGTAATTGGCTATTGACGTTGAGACCTCGTCGTGTTGTTCTCATAGTAATTATTTTTATTTTTAGTTTAAGGTTTATTGACCGTACATTTGTAATAATTTTATATTTGCTAGTTTTGTTATTTTTCTGCTGGAGTTTCTTGCGGCGCCGCAATGATGGTCTTGTCCGAAGCGCTGGTAGATTCACTCTATATTGCCGACGACGTGTAAAAGAGCCCTCATGTGGCCTATTTACTGAATAAATATTTTGAACGTGGAATTTTGATTCCAACTGACGCCGTACCTTTTCAATTCAAAAGACTCCAATTTCTTGTAAAAATTTAATTTGCCGTTCTCAGGGTCAAACATACAAATATGTTGGAGTTAACCTGAGGCAAGAATGTTTTTCACATGGGAAATTGTATCAAGATCAGGTAACGCAGAAAATTAATACATTTTGAACCCTATTCTGAAATATTAAATTAAGTAATAAGAGGTCATCCATTCATTCATTTATTTAATAGCCTTAAATGGTGTTAGAACCTATTATTCAAATAATATTAAAGGCAGTGCTATGATTATTAATAGGTAAACAATTAATGTTGAGTGATTAACGTGTTGTTTTATTATTGCAAGAAAATCCATCTTTGCTTACCTAATCAATCTAGGTAAATAAACGATAGGTCTGGGGTGGCAGCCAAGATGACACACGTTTAGCTTTCGTTTAACGAAATCGACAGAAAATGTATGGAGTGACATTCGATGATTCCTGTTAGTCCTGGATTAATTACGTTTATAATATATTTCAAATATATAATTATAATGACAATATCATATTTTGATATGATGATAACTAGGATTAACTTTAACCTAGAATGAACATACTAAACCACACCCGAGCGAAGCCGGGACGCGCTGCTAGTCTCTTAGAATCAGGTTTTGACTTATTACTTACTAGCCGCTGCCCGCGACTCCATCCACGTAGGAGTATTTTAACCCGATCCTTTATTTTCGGCGATAAAAGTATTCTATGTCCCGGGATTCAAGCTATCTCCAAGCCAAATATCCTAGCAATCTGTTTTTGTTTTGATGTCTTCTGTAACTTAGTGTAGTCATTCACGTTTTGCGTATTGGCGTTATGTAAGGAACTTGTCGAAACACATCCCTACCCGTCGGCCGCAACGCGAGAACCATTATTAAAAACCCTTTGTCGTCATGGGAACCGTTGGGTTCGGGAGAATATACTCATGTAACTATAACAATTTGTAACTGTACGCGGAGAACTGGACCTAGTCCGCATCGTTGTTTAAGGGTAAGGGTAAAATGCTTTGCCACCAGCGAGGCGAGACGAGACGAAGCGACGCGAGAATTTAAAGGGGTTAGGATAAAAGTGTTTTCACTTGTTGAAGTCATATTTTTTCAAGGTGAGCGGCTATTTGTAAAAGTGTTAAATTATGGTAGATATATTTTTAAAATAAACATATTTTGTTATGTAATGTGTGTGTCTTAAGTGTATCGGAGCCGAGATATTTAAACCACCTTGGCGTACTTTTAGTACCAAAAACTGAATAGGTACTTAAATCTTTAATAAATCTTCACTCCGGAATTATTTATCGCATTCGATTTGAAACATTTATGAGTAAGTTTAGATAGAGAGGTCCTCTATACCATTATAACAAAATCATCCAGGTACGCTGAAAAATATGGAGTTAGTTCATGAATACATGATCACCCAGTAAAAATATAATTAAAAAGACGTGCACTTTCCCTGGTTACGAACGTTGTTCGTTAAAACGTTCCAGTCAAAATGAGGATTGACTCATCAACGAATTCACATTTTTCTCAGTTTTTCCAATATTGCACTAAATTCACTTTAACAAGAAAACCCTATTCTTAAACAGAAAGGTAATGTAAAATAGTTGTTTAAACAGACCTTAACCTTCTTCTTAAAGTTCCACAATCACTCTCCTACAAAACGGCGATCAATTGACTTAGTCGATTGTTGTGTCTATGCTGAGACAGCACATTAGCTCGCGGAAAACATTGCACTACTTAATATCAGCTATACGTACTCCACTAATAGCTTCAAATAGGAGAAATTCGATGATAAGGTAGATTCAGTGACATGTACGTTTACCTTTTATACATTTGCTGTATCAATTATTGACCCACTTCATGTAAATGTTTCAGACATCACATACCTGACATCTGGCTATAGAAGTCAATTAATTGAAATACTTTGTATCTAATAACACGACGTAATACGACAGTAAAACGAACATTAACAAAATGTGGTTTAATAAATTTCAGGCTAATTTTTAATCTGATATTACGGCGTTATCGGAATTGGCTTTGAAACAGTTGATGCCTTTCCCCTCAACATATTTGTGCGGAAAGCGCTTTTCCGTTCTTGTATACCTAATATACATAAAACCCGGACTGCAATAAAAAAACAACTTTTAGGTCATTACTGTGGGCAATTTACTGATAAAAAGATTTAAATTTACATTAATTAGCATTTGACCTAAATTGCTATTGTGTGCGCAGTGTTCCTCGTGAACGTCGTCCGGGTCCTGCTCACCAAGTTGCACCCGGCCCCCAACCAGCGGACGCGCATGGCCGCCTGCAAGGCAGCGAGGGCGGCCCTCATCCTGGTGAGTAGCGCCTTTCCCAGGAGCCTGGAAAATATTTTTGAATCGGTTTACAAATATACATTTTCCAAAAAGAATTCGTTTGAAGATTACCAAAACGTAGTACATCTTTACAACAAAATATATAAACTGCTCACGCAAAAATACCCATTTAAAAATTAAACTGTTGGATGGAACGGTTGACAAAGAAATTGGTCTACCGCCCTACGGTTGAGGTTCATTTAAACGTCATGAAACAACAAGGTCGCTTCCCCGTGCCATAATATGACAGTGATGATTGCTTTTCATCATTTCTCATTATCCTGACTTGGTTGTGTTACACGAATCGGTCCAAGACGAATATATTCGTATATAAGAAATGAAATGCTATTCTGCAGACTGCTGTCCTCTTCCATATGACGTGATTGACGGGGAGTCTGTTTATTTGAGACTTATTGAATTAATACAATAAACATTCTCAGTCGACCAATGAAGTGATTTACCACTTTTAATGACATCTATGCTATATTATAAAGATAATAGATCTGTGTTTTTGTACGTTTGGAACCAATAAACTAAAAAATCGATTAAAACAATTATTTTTCCATTAAATGCTACATTATCCCTGAGTATCATAGGCTTCTTTTTATCCCGGAAAATGAACGCTTTCCGTGGACTGACAAAAAAACGAATTCTACGCGGATGAAGTCGCTGGCAGAAGCTAGTTTCCTAATAAAGTAGTATTTATGTAAGGCTTGAAAACTGGAGAAGCCACTGAAAGCCACTACCATGAAGTTCGGGTGGCCGCCCGAAGACCACGACACGCCTTGTTACAGGCAAGCGGGGGAAACCTGGAAATACATGTTACTAGATAGGGCGATTGCTAAATTATTTTTTATAACATTTTTGTTAAGTTTTATGAAGCACAGTTATTTGTTATGTTTGAACTTTGTTATTTTATTCGATTGTAAATTAAATTCTACCATTACCTACCCGCTTAAGCGCATTTTTTAAAAGTTTCTTTTGAAATTTAGAATTTCAGTGGCATTTCAACCCACGACGGTGAAGTATATAAGTTATTTAACTTATCTATAGCCGCTAGCAGATTATCGCACTATCTGTAATAAATACTTCTTGGTATCACCTTCTAAAGGTGCCTTCCCACTACACCGTACCACACCATGACCGTACAGTCGAGTTCATAAATATGTATACATTTGAGTACCTTGTCACTTTAATCGTTGTGACAATTCATATACGGCAGTTTAAACATGACATTAAATAGATAGGGTACTAATTTGTATAAATATTTATGAACTCGACTGTAGGTACTATTCATCTTGGTCGGTGACGGAACGGTTTAGTGGGCATAGTCTCATACTTTTCAATACAAATAATACTGTTTTGCCTGACACGTTCGTATTACGGTCATGGTATAGTGGGAAGTACGGTGGGAAGACACCTTAATAGTAAATCATGTCAGTTGGTCATGTTGGTATTGACAATGACATTGGTATTGCGCTGTTTATTTGCGTTACGAGGGGCAACTGTGCTCAATTATGCCAACACGACGGAACGAGCGCGGGACGATCATTTCCAACCGAAATAAGAAATGGAGCAGTTTTTGACAGGTTTCTTCTTTCCCTCCTAAATCACGAATATGTTAGTAGGTATTGTTGGTGGCATTCGTGTAACACAACCAAGGATAATAAGCTAATGGCTCGAAAATCATGTGTTATTGTTTTTGCATAATAATATAAGCATTGAGAATAAAGGTGAAAACAACGTATTTAACCCATTACTTCAAGTATCAGGCATCTCAGATAACATACAATAAGTCATAATTGTGCATCTCTTTCACTCCATTAGATAAGCGGTAATTAGATCTCACAGAAACTTTGTCAAAACTTGTAAACCACCTTCTTGGTCGACCGTACATTTAATTAAATACTGTTTTCTCAAACAGGATACCACTCTCCCTTCCTCATAACATGTCGAATTTGTTATCATTTAAGTTACTTAAGCATTTTTTAAACTAATCACGTGCACTTTCGCGATATTGTTTGGACACTGATGCTACTAAGGGGAACAAGTAGCATTTTTGCGTACCTACACATTCACTACGGAAAAAGAAAGATATCTTGGAATTTTTTAACGGAATTGGTCCAGTCTCAATATATATATATATAAACATAACATAGGCCTCTAAGTTACTCTAAGAAACTAGATTTTCCAATCGGTAACCCAACATCCTAGTGTATGCACCAGACCACTCTGGGGTGGGAACCGATGTGTAAACCGAAGATTAAATATTATAAAAAACTTCAGATTTTAGTAAATTACCTCATCCCCAAAACGCGTAAATTAGAACAGTATACCTACTAACTTATTTTGGATTATTTTGCATTATATTTGTTTACGTTTGTACATTTTTCCATAGATTCCTCTTTTTGGGTTACATTTTATCTTGGTCCCGCTTCACCCGCGGCCCGGTGGCACAGGCGAAAAGGTGTATCAAGTGGTCTCCGCCTTACTCACCAGTCTTCAGGTAATGTACTAACCAATCTCTTTTATTTAACTGTTTCACTAGCGTTTGCTAATGTTTAGTAATCTACTTTTACTGAGCTACTTATTCAAAGAGCGATGATTACAAGAGCAGTCTGTTGTTTAGGTTACGATAACTGAAATAAGGGTCGGAGAAGATAAAAAAAGGGAATTGGACCTCCAACCATTCATTCAGGAGCATTGTACATTTTTTAAATGCTGTCATGTCAAGAATATCTCTGTTTATGACCTTAGGAATAAGTTACAAGCGGCGAAAGAAAATATTTTTACCAAAAAAATACTTCATATTCCGTCCCGACTCAGCGAGAAAAGAAAAGGGCAGCGTCATGAAATGTATGCTGTTGTTAGGTGTACACTAGTATTATTATTACAAGCTTTATTTACTTCATTAGTATATTAGTATTTATGTTTGAGTTACATCTCAAAACTCAAATTTGAAGCAGTTGCGGTTTTTAAAATGGGCGAATAGGTATTTGGTATGTATACATACTCGCATATGTAAACCCGATAACAATGAAATATTATGTTGATTTAATGGTGGTAACAGGATTTACATTGCACGAGCGGCGTTAAAAAAAAACCAAGAATGAGGTATGGGTGATTCTTCGAGGTCGTGATTTTTGTCTTATTATTTGAGTAATAAATATATTCTCCCATGAAAGTAGACTTATTTAGAAATTTAAATATGGTTTTAGCACTCATTTTAATGAACTCGTTAAGAAAATAATTAACTTTTTAATGTTTGTGCCCAGAGGAATAAGAAGTTGACGACAGAGGAATAAGAATAGGTTTAAAGAATTAAAAATTATGTGATTTTCTCGGTATTTAAATTACTTAAAAATAAAACAATGTGTAATTATTCATTGTTGTTTTAATTAATTCAATAAATCACAATATTCTTATAATCAGCCTTATTCATTAAAAACATATGAATTTATATAAAAAATGAAAGTACACAAGTCCGCATGATACGAGTCTGTGTATGTATTCTAAAAACAAATAAAAATTAAACTAGTTTAACAAAAACGTTCAAATTTTATATTACTTATAAAAAAGAAACAAATATTTCTTAGCACATTATTTTACTTATTGTTAATTTTAATGTTTTTATTTTATTTCATGATACCCATTTATAATCGGCCTTAATAAGAATACAAACTGCACAAGGTTTCATAATCCAAGTCAGTCGGTAAGTTTCCAAAACTTAAAAAACATAAAAATAAAGAAAAATGTTGTTCTAGGAGCCATTAAAACGTAAACAATAGGAACAATAACCGTTTTGGTTTCAATCAGAACATCATTATAATCATGGCACTTATAATAAGACTTTGATTAAATAATCATTTAAAACGATCACTAGTTTTTTACTTATTGTTCATTTTAATGAAATATTTTAATTTAAGCATACCCGTTTACATATCTAAGCCAATAAAAAATAATGGTCACAGTCCGACTGATAGTTTTGGGGAAATTCTTATAAAAACACATAGATACATAAAAAAATACAAATAAACATACTAACATACACCTATATTTTTTTGTATATTTGTTCGGAAGCCAATAAATTGCTATTTCAATAATATTACATACCTAAATACGTATTGGATTGATAACATAATTTTTTGAAGCAGGTTAAAACGACTGCCTGAGTCACTAATTAATTACCGACTATCTTTGACGAAATATATAAATTAATAACAACATCGAGAGTCAAAAAATACTATGAAAACTGACTATTTTCTTATTCCACTGTCCATAACTCCAAAGCAATAAGTGACAGAGGAGTAAGAAAAACTTGAAAACAAGGCGATGGTTCATAATACAAACATACTGGAAGGCTACCGTTAATGCTACGGTAAGATAGCACGTAAAGCAGTTAATCAAGCACAACTTAATTTTTTTAAATATTACACACGCGTTAAAAAAACTACCAGAGTAATAAGAATGTTACGTGAACCAAGGACAGAGTAATGATATATTTACCTTCGTGACTCCGGAGTGATGAGCATGAGCCGACACGTCCACCACCTGACATGTTCAGAACGCGACTAAAAACCGGCCCACGTGGGAGTTTTTGCTAGGTTCTTAAATGTCTTTATGATACAGCTGATTGAAGCCCGCTCTAGAGTAATAAGAATTTAACGGCGGACAAATGTTATATCCTCAGTTATAAGAATAATATTGCATGTAAAAAATATTTGTCGAATTTTGTTAATGTAACAACTAATCTTCTTTGTATGTGGTCACTCAAAATATTGATAAAGTTGACTAAATTTAAGTAATTATCATATGTTTTCAAGAAAATGGAGAACGGACACGACAGAGTAGTAAAAATAATGGGCTTTTTATTTTTTTTGTAAATATTTAGTATCAATTACACAAAAATCGACCGATGTCCCAGTTAAACATGAATATCAGTAACCTCTGAAAAAAAAAAACAACTTTCTAAACTAAGAGTTAATTGAACTAAGCCCCCGGACGTCAAAAATCAGGGCCCCGAAGAATCACCCGTATAAACTCCTTAGACTACAACTACGGTGCCTGTTCGAAATTTTTAAATTGTAATATTATCATTTTGTTTTTTCATCTACCCGTATCTTGTTTCATTTGCGAGTAGATGACTTGTGTTGAAGGAAATGGAGAAAATTGAACTTCACGCGGTTATTAAATACTGTGTTTGAAAATGTTTACTAAAAAAGAAGTTTTCGATGATTTACAGCAAAACATTAGGGACAAACGCTCCGCCATATTCTACAATTGCACGTTGGTGCGCCGCATTTAAACGCGTTAGAACTTCTACTAAAGATGACTCCCTCTCAGGACGGCCTACAACGGCACTAAAGTAGTATATGGTAAAAGGTAGAAAAAATGTTCTGTCTGATCGTCGTGTGTGTAACAGTGCACTTTATTGGCGATAAAATGAATATATCAATAGGTAGTGTACATAGTATTTTACATGATTGTATGGGTATAAAAAAGTGTCCGCGGTATCCAGAATGCTCACTGACACGCAAAAGAAAACAAGAATAACGGTTTCAGAAAGGTCACTAAAATTATTGCAACACGATCCTGGAAGAGACGGGGCTTCACCATAACGACCCCGAAACCAAACAATAGTCCATGACCTGGAAAAGACCGTCTTCTCCGACCCTTAAGAAATTCAAAGCATATCCATCCGCCGGAAGGGCTCTATTTTCTGGGATAGTCAAGGGATCTTAATGATTTTATATCTCATTTACGGAGCTACTATTACCGGTAGTTTGTAGGCGGAACAAATAAAAACCTTAGTGATGAAATTCGTGAAAAACGTCTAGGAAAACTTAGTAAAGTCTTTCTGTTCCATCAGGACAATGCCCCACCACACAGATCTGCAGTAGCGATGTCCTCGATCCAAAAAACAGGTTTCGAACTGCTGGAGCTACCGCCATATTCACCAGGCCTTGCCCCTTGTGATTTTTATCTATTTCCGAGATTGAGGGATTTCTTGAGTGGCCACTAATATTTCAAGACGATGAAGCAGTAATCGCAGCCGTACAAGAATTTGTAGGTTCCCAGGACGAGGATTTTTTATAGAAAGGGAATCTTAAGTTTAGAAAAATTAACCTAAAAGGTGACTATATACAGAAAAGCATAATAAGATACATAAAAAAAATGCAATGAATTTCATTCTAACTTTTTATTGAACGCCCCTCGTACTTAACGTAGACCCACGAAGGTTTGATTTATTCTTTATTAGTATACGCTATCGCTGTCACTCACGCGAAGCTGCAGAGTAATGCTGTCTGTAGAGACTTAATAAGGCCATTAAAAAGGTGGAGATTTTTCTGATGGATGTTTTTAAGGGATATGGAAATTCGCAATTTCTATCAAAAAAACTACAAATCTGTCTGTCTATCTGTATGTCACAGTAGTTTTTATCTGACTATAGAAGCTATCAACTTGAAATTTAGCATAGTTAGTTGTATAACTTGCTTGCCCGCATCTTTTTTTAGTAAAAACAACATATATATATATATATATATATATATATATATATATATATATATATATATATATATATATATATATATATATATATATATATATATATATATATATATTATATTAAAGATTTCAAATATTTATTATATATATATATATTTGTATGGGAATTGAGACATGTCGTGCGTTAAAAAGAAAAGTGGCGTTATTCAAAAAAATATCAAAAGTGTTTTATTACATAAATCAACTACTTTTTGCCTATATTTTAAGTTGGCAAAGCGGCCCTCCGCAGTTTTCTTCCTATAACTACAGATGGCACCGTTGTCATTTTTCCACTACGCTATAGTCCGCCATCTTTTTTGTAGAAGAGCGACGCTCTCGCAGTTGCGATCCAGTCACAGTGGTGAATAGACGTGTGTTTTTGTGGAAATCTGACATATCTCGGAATAGTGTGAAAATTTGATATAAACAGGTAAGTGTTATTTAATGAAAAATGACATTTTAGAAAAAACTACTCTTCAGTCTTAACTTATCAACGTAATTTAAAATACTAAAATGACACTTTTTGATTTGAGTATAGAAAGTTAGAATAAAGTTTTGTACCAAAGTGATACCTTTTGTAAGATGACGTTTTTCTTTATTTATTTATTTAGAGTTACCGTGGGTTCATTGAATATGTGAAGCGTCACTTTTAGAAATGAGACGTTTAAGTTCAAAATACTACTATGAAATTTTATGGTGACTAATAGAAAAATAACTGCTAGTTTTGTTTTTTCTAAATTAGGAGTATAAAATTTATTTGTATGCGACTTTTAAATAAGTAAGATTTACTTACGTCACAATTAAGTCTGTCAATGGAAAATCAAAATAACCTAAAACCATTTTTAGTTGACCAACGTTAGTTGTTAATAATGAGCTGAAATGAAAACATAAAATAGCAAAAACCACCGAAAAACAATATGTTAAAATGCACAGACATAAAACATAACACCATGCTTAAGCAAAAAAATACCATGAGCTGATACCCTGTCCCATACTCAAGATAAATAGATGATGTGAAGCGTAATAATTAAATACCTAAACGTTTGTCAAAAAAATGTCGTTAACACACTATGATATCAAATAGAATTTTACGTGCGTCTTGTGTATAAATTTAAATAAGCTGTAAACTCGAAAAACATAATTATATTGAAATTAATAACACTAAATAACACTAAATCTAATTTATTAAACTTGAATACCCACGAGAAAGTGTCAGAGTGTCATCAAGATAGGTATATTATAGAAATGAATCATTTGGCAACAAAAAAACTAACTTATAACACGAATACCTACGAGAAAGTGTCAGAGTCTAATCAGGATAGGTATAATATATACATTTACTTACACAGACTTGTGGTTATCTAAATTCAAAGCGTTGTTCACTATTACGCTTAGTGCGACTACTTATTTTATTGATTTTCGTAGCCAAATCACACCACTTAACCAAAATTTTAACATAACACGTGCAGGCTAACTCGACATTGGCTGGCGACTGCGCGTTTGAATGAGTTCGAACGGCTCCGGCGCACGGCAATGGCATGAAGTTGGTGGGGGAACAGGTACTACCAACCTAAACGCGTCAAATGAACGACCAAAGACTAACGTCTATGAATATAACACTTGACTTACAAAAACTAGTAACTTCAAGCAAAAAAACACATACTACATTTAAAAAGTTATGATTAAACTCGTTCGACCACATCAAAACCTAGTAAGCCTCTATGACTTTTTGAATACCTAGTAAGTGCATGTCATATACTAGGTAGCTTGTTTCTTTAGGTACTTAGTAGGTTTCGGGGTACTCATATCTGTGAACCTGACCGAGATAGGTCTCTAAATGATTTTGCATCCGGTAGGGACTTACTAGGAACCACGTTTTATGCAAGAAATACAAAATTGAATTTTTGAGACTTGCTAGGTATTGAAATGGCGCAGCCGAAAGCGCTGCGAATTATTTAGTATAAGTTTATGTTTTCTTTTTTATTTCTTTAAAAAGTACCCACTTTTATCCTACTTGAAACGATATAAAAAAATAATAATTTTATGTCGAGTTTCGAAAAAATCTACCTATTTGATTTGGTTGTTTCGCCAAAAATATTACTTATTTCGCATCATGTACCTTGCTATTGGCAATAGTTTTAACACTTCAGTGTAATTTCATTTGCTTTTTATATTCAATAAACAAAGTTTTCTTCCACAATTTGTATTTTATTTCATAAAAGGTCACCGTAAAAGGTTAACTATTTTTATGGAAAAGTGGCATTTATTAGGCTAACAAGGCTTTATTTCTACTTTTCACATTACATTTTTATAAAAAGAAATAGAAATTTTTTTTACGAAGAAAGTGATATATAATACTTAGTTACTTGTTCTATACCATCTTCAAGATATTGAAATAAGCGTGCCCGAAACTTTTAACTCTCGTCCTGTAAATTTTGATGATTTTGAATAACGTCATTTTTCTTTTTAACGCACGATGTGTAAACTGCAGTTCTGGACTTTTATGGAAAATATAACTTTTGATGACCCTAACTGTATCTGCACATTGAAACGGAAGTTCTGACTCTGCGCGAATATGCGGAAAACTTGTTTATAATACGTGTTATTTGGCCATTTTACATAAACTTGTTAAGAAGTATATTTTTATTTATATATTATTATGTTTTTTCTAAAATCGAAAAATAGCCAATGAGCAATCGGACCTATGAATGAATAGGGCCGTGACACTTATTTATATCAAGTATCTCGCAATAACATAACGTTACTATTCCCCAAAAACTTTGTGCCATAATTCATTGTGGCAATACGCAGAGATCCGAACTGGGCGGCGAGCCAAGTAGGGGAGATCCGGAGACGACAATACTGCTACTTACACTTGTTTGAAATTCCGTAACAGTAGGACATAAAGACGATACTTTCTTACATAAATGGCTTAGCATAACGACCGATAGTTGGTAATATTTAGGGTTCCACTTGGATAGTTTGGCAGCTGGTGCACATTATATTTTTTTTTTTTTTTGGTAATCGCCTGAGGGGCCAAAGACAAAAGTCCTTGCTTTTGTTTGCTTAAGAAAAAGGGGCAGAGGTGAAAATCCCTTCCGGAGACCTGGGAATGGAGGGCCCAGGTACTGCCGGGCTCGCACCGGCTAAAAACACCAATGCCCCTATTACCAACTAGAATTTAGACTCCCGCGGATACTACCCCAGCCAGTGCTGAAAGGCCGGAGGAGAAAGTCCTTCCTCAGTTTACTTATCCGCGGGGTTTTTCAAAAAAAAAAAAAAAAAGGGGGGATAGGAATGGGGGTTGGGATGGGGGGGAGACTTATAGCTATGTGAGTCGCGGAGTGGAAATCCTGACGCATGCATGCTTACAGACTACGGGCTTCCTTTCTTTTGCCCGACAATGGAAGGGTTGGGTCGGAGATCTTTTAGGACCACTTGTGTGGCTGTTGATACCATCTTTATGGGTGGGGCTACCCTTTTTGAGGCTTTCTCTTTTGCCTGGAGATACTATTTTTGCGCGGGTCTCCTTGCGCTGCCCTCTTTTGTGACCTCTTCCGTTGCAACTTAGCCTATACATTTTTAATGGGAGGGCCGGTGTCAATTTGACGGGGGACCAGTGAATCGCGCGCGGAACCTTACCCCAGCCAGTGCTGAAAGGCCGGGAGAGAAAGTCATTCTCCCGTTTAGGAGGCTGCAGGATTCCCCATCCCCCGTCCTACCGACACCCGTTAGGTGTTCGGGAGGTGCGTGCGTCAGGAATATATCTAACTCTAACCTTAAGTGTATGTTATACACTGAAAGTTAGAGCTAGCTCTGGGTTAACATAGATGTAATTACGTTAAAACAAAGAAAGATAAAACAGAGGTTATAAGAGATGGGGGTAAGGGTTTGGAAGATTTTATACTGTTAATACTTATTGCATCATCCTACAAGATTAGGGGTGCGTTGGGTTGGGATTGGGATGAGGGAGAAGAAAATTGGGGGTTTAAAGGGGGGATACATGTGGGAGAAGAATGTTGAACAGGATACGGCGAAGGGGGGAGGTTTGAAGGGGGGGTACGAGTACGAAGGTTTAGGGAGGCCTGGGGGGTTGTTTCGGCGTGGGATCCTGCCCGGGTCCTGTGGCCGAAGGGTTTTCGTGGTGTCAGATTTCAGCGTAGCGTTTTACACAATAGTCCGGGCTCCGAACTATTTGTTCCTTAAACACGCTACGCGTACCACTTTTTCTATAAAACCCTTCGTGCTTTCGCGGTTGGCTTCTGTTCCCAGCAGGGCTTTCCAGCTTGAGCTATCTGGAGAAACTTTGACTCCGGTCTTTTGTTCAAGGTCGAACCTTTCCACGCCAAAACGCGGGCATTCGCAGACAATGTGCCAGATGTCCTCATCAAGGGTCGGGTCGCAGACACACGAAGGTGAATCTTTGATCTTAAAACGGTGGAGATAGGCGGCGAAGCCTCCGTGACCAGTAAACGCTTGAACCAAGAAGTTTGTGAGTTTGAGTTTCTTTAATATGCTGTTCGCGTCTATCACAGTTGTAAAAAACTTCTTGGTTGTCGCACCTGTCCCGGATGCCCCGTAGCGAACCTGCCACTGTTCGATCGTGTTTTGTCTTATCGACCTCTTGGCGTAGGACACCGGCACCATGTCATATTGGGGGGCGGTCTTTTTCCTAAGGGCTGCTTGCTTTGCCAGTTCGTCTGCTCTCTCGTTTCCTGGCGTTCCAATGTGAGCTCGCAGCCAATAGAACCTGAGATCGGTCCCCGTTGCTCTTGTTTGGGTTGTGGCATTTTTGATCTCTTGGACCAAGGGGTGTGTCGTGTCCGGTGATTTGAGGAGCTCCAGTGAGGATCTTGAGTCACTGAGGATGCTGACTCTCTGCGCCTTGTGTTTCCCTGCGATCTGCACTGCCCTGAGTAGAGCGTACAGTTCGGTTTGAAACACGGTGTTATAGGGCGCTAGCTTAAAGGTTGAGTGGCGGATTTCTCTTCCATTCTCCCACCATGTGAGTGCCGCTCCCGTCTGGCCCTCAATTTTACTCCCATCGGTCGGTCCATCGAGGTCGTATCTATCGATCACGTCTTGGCTGAACTCCTCCAAGCAGACGTAGTCGATGGACACAACCCTTGACGGGTGCGGTCTCTTCAGGGCGTCAGTTTTTTCCTCAATTTCTCTTCCTGGTGGAATGTGGTCCTCACTGTAGCCCTTTTTGACCTCGTAGAGGCTTGCCGCTTCGTGAATGCGCAAATCCAGTGGGAGGGTTCCCGACAGGATCAGCGCCGATGTCAGAGAGACCGTCCTGTACGCTTTGCAATTTTTTTGGGCGAAACCACGCTGTATTGAGTCTAGCTTGTTTCGCACCATCACCTTGTTGGCAGACTTGTGCCAAGCGCTTGCTGCGTACAGGACGATCGGCTCTATCACCGCCACGTAGATGGTTTTCACTATCTCGCTATTGAGCCCCCGTGACACCCTCGCCGCACGTGACAGCTGTCTGTAGATATCCGTTACCTTTCGGCACGTTTTTTCTACGTGTGCGTTGAAGGTCAGCTTACGGTCTATGGTGAGTCCCAACAGTTTGATTTCGTCGACAAGCTCCACCACGGTCCCAGCCATTGAGATTCGAATGGGATCCCATTTCAGCTTCCTCGTTATAACCATGGCTCCCGTTTTGTGAGCGGCGAAGTTAAGCTTATTTTGGGTACCCCATTCGACCACTTTTTGGAGAGTCCGTTCGGCTTTTGCTTTTACTGCGCCTGATTCGTTGCCAGAGAACACCAGAGTGACGTCGTCAGCGAAGGCCTGACAATGGGCGTCCGTGTCGTTGAGCATCTGAAGGAGATCGTCTAGAATTACATTCCAGAAGATTGGACCTCCTATAGAGCCTTGGACACACCCCTTTGTGGTGGGCTTTTCGCTGGTTTCGCCCGCGTAGTGTACCCTTATCATGCGGTCGTCCAGGTAGGAGCGGACCATGTGATAAAGATTTCTCGGGCAGCCTTTCTTGGCCAGTTGGGCTCTGAGCTTCGGCCACCAGGCGTTGTCAAAAGCTCCCTCTATGTCTAGCGAGACGAGTAGCACAATGCGTTTCTTCGTTTCTACTTCGGTTCTTATGTGTCTCATCAGGTCATAGAGGGCGTCTTCCGTCGACTTCTGGGGCATGAACCCGTACTGGCGTTTTTTCAGGGCCGGGAGGATATGCCACTTGATCCTGTTTACTAGCATTTTTTCCAGGATCTTCCCTAATACCGACAATAGACCAATCGGTCGGTATGACTTGGGGTGGGTATAGTCCTCCTTACCGGGTTTCCGTAGGATGCAGACATGTGCTGACTTCCAGGCTTTGGGGAAGTAGGCTAGCCTAAGGCAGGAATTCGCTAATCACAAAAATACTTCTCCATTGCACTGAATAGCTGCTGCGCATATATCTGCAGTGAGTCCGTCTGATCCAGGTGCCTTTTTCGGGTTCATACTTCTGACTACTGTATCCATTTCCGCTTGTGTGAAAAGTGGATCATTGCCAGTGAGGTGTGACTCCACTGCTGGGTTGTCTCCCTCCGTATCATCCCTGGTGCTCCTGTGATGATCGGACTCACCGTCCTGGCGGTCATCCGGGTAAAAGCATTCAGCCAGTCTTTGAGCCGACTGTTTCGGTGTTAAGGTAAGCCCCCGTTCGTCTCTGAGCGACGTGTCTTCCTGACGTCTAGCCGTTTTCCTGATTACTCGGTAGATTTTGTCCCACATAGACTCCCTATCCTGCGCGGTGCAAAAATCCTTCCAGCTAGCCGTCTGAGCCTCTGTCGCTTTCATGGCATACTCTTCCTTTACCTGGAGGTATTGGTCGAGTACGTACTGCCTTCGGTTTGGGTCTGCGTTCCTTATTCGCCTTTTCCTTCTTAACACCTCTTTTTTCAGTCGGTCCAAATCTTTGGACCACCACGGCGGCTTTGCGTTTGTCTTGGGAGCTCCCGGTTTCGGGATGCATTCTTCACATGCTTTCGACACCGCACCGATGTAGGCGTTGGTCGCCTGCTCCAGTGCTTCTGTGTCTCCAATGTTATTTAAAGAATGCGTCGTCAAGTCTCTTTCCACAAGCTCCACTGACAGAACGGTCTTAAACTTGGTCCAGTCAGCTTTCTTTGCGTTGTAAATCCTGGTTGTTGGTCTTGGTACTGGCTTCGGGGCCGCTTCACTACCCACTGCAAATTTTATGGTGTTATGATCGGACGTGACAACATTCCTGTCTACTTCCCAGTCTTGGATCCTGGACAGAATGTTGGTACTGCACGCTGTCACATCAACGATGTTAGTGTATAGCTTGCCTCCCCGGTATGTCTCGAATGTCGGAGACGTCGGAGTGTATCCAACATTCAAAACATTCAGGTCTACCTCATTGAGGAAGCTATGGTAAGCTACCCCCCTGTGGTTCTCCGATCTGCTTCCCCACCAGTAGCTCCAGGCATTCACATCCCCTCCCACGATGTAGCTGTCTGTACCCAATCCAAGCATGATCTCCTTTGTTTTGTCAATGTATCCCTCCAAGTCTTGGTCGGGCTCGAAATAGACCGAGATTACTCCAACTGATACATTACCAAACTTCAGAAGTGCCGCCGTGATGTTCTCCGTGACCAGCTGTGGGTCGTGTTGCACCTGGACTCGATCACCCAGCACTACTATTGCTGACTTCACTGGTTTCGCGCGATTCTGTGTACACTGAATCACCTTGAAACCTTGTTGCGGCGTCATCTCTCCCTTTCCGCCCACATACGGTTCCTGTAGCAGTGCTACTTCGCAGTTTCCGTTCTGCATGGCCTGGTGGAGTTCAGCTGTTACCAGCTTGGACCGTTGCAGATTGACTTGCAGGAACTTTGTCTTGTGGGGGGCGGCGGGGGGGTTTTGCTTGTTGTTCGCCGGTACAACTGTGTCAACAACAGTATGCTACTCTCGACCGTGCTATGGTGTCCCATTTCTGACGTTCTTTGCAGTCGGGGCTAAACGCCTCGTGCTGTACCTCCGTTGGTTCCTTGCCTGCCCTGGTGCAGTTGATGCACTTTGGTGTCTCTGGATTTTCCGGACATTTGCCGGGTCCGTGGCAGGTCAGGCAGAAACGACAGTTGGTGCTCGCCTCCTTGCACAATGTCCTTGTGTGTCCATAGGCCAGACATTTAGAACATTGTACAAGGGGCGACTGGTCTTCCACTTTTTGCCTTTGGATGCCGATGTAGACTTTTCCAGTCTCCACAAACCTCCTCCAGACAGCCGGTGGGAGCTCAAACACCAGGTGACAGCAATGCGGGTTTCGAGCTTTCCTGCGGTACCGGAGTTTTATCTGAGCGGGGTCCACGTTTAGGCCTCCCAGTAAGTGGTGGTTTTGAGATAACAACATCTGCGGTAGGTCCTCGTCTTTAAGGTAGGTGACGACGTCCCTGACGCAGATTAGGGGGTTTCTCATTTGTGGGTATTCCGCGTTGAGTTTCCCTTCCGTTATCTTTCTGAGCATCTCGAGGTCTCTCTCGCTGGCACCACCACCTTTTGGTTATTGGCCTTTCGTACCCGCTCGATCCTCAACCCGGTAGACTTCACGTCACAGACTTTGTTGAACTCCCGTAGGACACCATCGCTTGTCTTTGTCGGGTCCTTGGACGATAAGATCGCGGTGTGGTTGGGGGTGCCGGCCTGCTTCGGGAGCGCTGCCTTCTGGGCGTATGTGCTTGGGCCGTGGGCTATCGTTGTCCTCTGTTGCGTGACCTCCTTACTCACTTCACTCACCGACTGTTTAAGTTCGGCTAGTGCCATCTCCGTATTCAAGGTTGAGGCCGGGGCTGAGTCACGTTCCTTTTCGGTCTTTATTTCCTCCGTTAAGGTTCTGACGAGCGAGCTCATTGCCTTCATCCTCTCCCTGATGTCGGATAAGTCTTCCGATGGTTGTGTCGCTGTGTCGGGGTCTCGCTGGCTCTTAAGTTCCTCAGTGGAGTGCGTGAGGAGGTCAATCCGCTGCGTGAGCGTGCGGATGGCCTCCTTCAGCTCTGGGTCTTTTGGTGGCTGACCTTGTGTCTCCATTACCTTTGGCAACATTCCCTCGATGGTCTTCGGGATGGTTGCCGTGGCACTCGCTAGGGCGTCCATGGTCTTCCTCATTTGGTCTATCTGGTTAGAGACCATGTTCATGTGGACGGACAGCTTCGACACTTCTTCTGCCACTTTGCTGACGTTGGCTGGGTTTTCCTGGGCTCCGTTGCCTTTGCCTAGTTTCTCCACTGCCAATTTGACTTCTTCCACCGAGGTTTTTATTTCTCCTATTTTTTGGAAAGGAGTGGCCGTTTCGTAGCCTAGCCAATCCCTCACAGACTCTGTCTGCTGCAGAGTTCTGGTGGCCAGGTCTTTTAGCGCTCCCAATTCGGCTACCACCTCCTGCCTCACCGCCGCCATTTCCTTGGCGTGCTGCCTCTCCATCCGGACCACCTCTCTAGCGCTTCTGGACCTTTCGCGCTCGAGGTTGAACTTATGCCTTGACCGGGAGTCGGATAGCGACAAAGCTGTCTCATATAAGGTCTGCATGCAGTCAAGAGCGGTTGCTTTGCATTCCCGCTTCATCTTGCCCGCAGACTTCAGAGCGTCCTTGCCAGCAGTTTCGCATTAGCCAGCTTTGTCGCCATGTCCATCTCCACTCCCGGGCCCCTACCACTTCGCGGCACGAGGATGCTGACCCTACCGACTGATGACCCCGGGGACATCGAGGCATTGGAATAGCATTCTGAGTTCACTTCGTCTAGGTCTTGCCCGGATGTGCTATCCCCGACGTAGGACTCAATTCTTTCCATGTCCGCGATGTCATCGGGGTCCGGAGTGGGGGTGGCTGGCGCTGGATCTTTGGCCACCGCTGCCGCTGCTTCCTTTTGCAGGACTTTCTCCCTTAGCGATTTGACCGAAGAGGGGCCTTTTTTCGCTGCGGGAGGTGCCTGAGTCCTGCTCGTGGATTCGTCGGTCCTTGCTGCCTTCTTTGTGGGGGGGGTGGGCTTGGGGGGCATTTTTATTAGGGCTATAAGCGGAGAAGGGGTTGGTTAGTGGGGGGTGGGGTGAGATTTGGAGACTTAAGCCAAAAAGTGGGAGGGGGATTTCCCCGCGGAGGGGGGGGGGGTTTGGGATATGACGGAGCCAAAAATAGGAGAAGAGGGTTTTTGTTGTTGCCAATTGTTATTATTTTCCCCGGCCCGTCGCAGCCGTCGAAGTCGATATTAGCGCTGTCAGCTGTATGAACCGCCAGCCACTAGAAACGAGGTCGACCGCCCGACGGGCGGCGCGTGGCGTCGCGTTGGATGATGCAATAAATTGACCTAGTTGCGTCGGCCGCTAGCTAGAGCTCTCTGCGCCGTCTATGACTGGGCAGCGAGGGGCCTACAACTGGTCGGATTAGGGGAGGTTGGGGGATGGAAATTTACAGAGGATCAGTTATAAATTACAAAAAATAAAATAAAAAAATTAAGCTATAAGGCCCTGTGGAGTCTCTCTGGTTGCTCTTGGAGGGGTGGTACTTTGCTCCAGATGTTGATCGGAGCTCTGTGAGTCTTCACAGGGGTTGAGGGAAGGGGTGGGGTGGTTTGATGGGCGTAAAACATGCGTCGAAGTGCCCCGGTACAAAATGTATCGCTATTCCGATGGTCGGAAATATGGCGATAATCCGGCGATTCACCTTTAGCGGGATAGGGTGTGTATTGACTTACTGCGCAATCCTTGGGCAAACCTCGGAGCTGGAAAGATCAGGTCCTCGCAGATCTATTTCCGGCAAACTGCCCCAGAACTCCGTCCGTCAACACACACTTTGAGTCACTATACACGGGCGAGAAATGGTCGAACACGTGAACCAATTTTGAAAACTTTTCACCCGCGTGTAGCCCGTAGTGCGCCGGATCACCTGGCACTTCGAACGATGTTTTACGCGATTAAAATATTTTTCCGATTATTTAAATGCGGAGCGACTCGGATTCGTGGCGCTCGCATAGGCGGACGGTTTGCGACAGGGTGCACATTATATTTAATCACAGTTGGTTATTACTACTAAGTAAAAAAAACCCATCAAGTGAATGCGAGTCGGACTCGAGCACCGAGAGTTTCGTATTTAAAATAATATGGTTTAAAAACGCAAAAGAAATTACTCATTTTGACTAGCCATTTTGACTAATCTTTTCATAATTTTTCCTTTTTTGACATTTTTGATTTTATTTTTGGCGTAAAATATAAAATAATAAATTTCGATCGAGGTGAACTACTACAATAGCGAGCGGCATCGAGTGATGGCACTTTTAATAGCTGACTAGTGTTGAGAAACACTCCAATAACTATCGTAAAAAATTCAGTCAAGTGCGAAAAGTATATTTAAAAAAAGTTTATTAATTAAATAACCCATAAAAATAAAAGTGCAATTCCATGATTAAATAAAGTATTTAAATGACAGTGATAACTGTATCAAAATCCGTTGCGTGGTTTAGAAGGAGTTAGCGGAAATGCAGACAGACGCGGAGGGCGACTTCATTTTATATGTGTATGTATTGATGATTCATGATGATTTGATAATCATCAATACATACACATATAAAATGAAGTCGCCCTCCGCGTCTGTCTGCATTTCCGCTAACTCCTTCTAAACCACGCAACGGATTTTGATACAGTTATCACTGTCATTTAGAGAATTTATTCCGGATGGTTTTTATATACCTACAACTCATACAAATTAAGTTTCAATATAGTTGAGGAAACTCAATGTTTTCTTACCAAGTCGTCAAAAAATCGATTTTCGGGCTCTTATATAGCTTACGCTGGCTAAACCTTAAGAGATATTGTACTGCAGAATTGTAGATCTTCAAAAAATCTAGAGAAAAGTCCACGATGGCTACAACCTCCTAAGGTTGACTATTCCCCACTTACTGTGTTAGCAATTTTATCTTAGAAATGTTATTAAAAAAAATAGTTATTTGGCAAGCTATTTTCTCCGATTCAGTACTTATCCTTATCCAGATAAATACGTTAGTTACTTTCGGCATTTAATATAAATTAAAATGGTCCTTTACGCTATATTATTTAAATAAATACTTTAGAAGATGTGGCAGATTCAAAATTACGCGCAACCTAAATCTGTATTATCGAAACTGTTGGCCGGTTCTACTTATAGCCGCGCTTCGCCCTATAGTACAGTCAAGGACTTTAATAATGTAAACTTTAATATCATAATAACAGCGTCATAGAGTTCTTGACTGTTCCTATAATAACAAACATTTTGAAATTATCAGACGTGCACCACAGGTCTCCTGTTGCCTACTTATTTATATAAAAAGAAATACAAGATTTTCCAATTATTAAATTCGGGAAATGGGTACGTTACCAAGTTGGATTGAGTTTAGGTTTTGATTAAAAGTTATTTTAATGTTGTATTTCATATTTTTTGAATACATAGTATAGGTAGGAAGGTATAAATGAATCTAGGTAATAAAGTAAATAAGTTTTATGCTATCGGCATAGCCTGGCTAGCTTAAGTTTTTTTCCCAAATTGTTTTATAAAAAAATACGAGAGGAGGAGGTGTATGATATAATTTTCTAGATTTAAGGGATAAAACTCAATTTTTCTTATTATAAGTCTGTTTGTGTAGCTAATATTTCGAATATGGGTACTTACATATTTCCTGTTGCAAATTTAAAAATAAATATGGTTCGCGGGTGTTGGTTTAATAGATAATAAATATTTTTAAGGAGAAAACTTTAAATGAATTATGCCTCTAAGAAGTCGTTCTAATGTAGGTCGTCGAATTAGGGATAATAATAGAAACAATTTACGCCTTACTAATGAAATCTAAGAAGAAAGCGAAATCAGAATGTGAAATAGAAGGTAAAGTAATTATTTGCGAAGAAATAAAGAATCGTCTATTGAAGGGCACTTTCGTCTCTGAGTTGATAGAGATAGACAGATCTCAGAAAGCCAGAGAATGTTCTACTCGTACTGCACATGTAAGTAGGTACGAACGTAAGTCCTCAAGAACGTCTAATTTGTGGTCAAGTAAAATGAATTCTGTATCCCCCTGCAAACCTCTATGCAAATACATACACCTATATAAACAATCTGTCACCGTTTGGAAAGTATTTTATTGCAGATAAACTTGGGTTATTTTTACTTATATTAACCGAAGCGAAGCGAGGGCGCGTCGCTAGTTTTAATGTATTTTAATCCGATTAATTTTAATCATTGTCAGTCTACGTTTACATCAGTTTCATAGTCGTCAATTATTCGTCGCACAGTATTTTTTACCACCCGTTTCCAGTCTGTTTCAGTGACATGTGCACAAGCTTCCTGTAATAATTTTAACATTTGATGTGGTGAATAGAGGTTCTGTATTGTGTCTTGCTGCATATCCCTTGACTTGTGGCCATATCAACTCAATTGCGTTGTATTCACAATGGTGGGGTGGTAAATGTATGACTTGGGGCCCATAATCGGCCGGGAGCTCTTCGATAACGTACCGCTTTTTTGTGGTTTATTTACTTTTAGTAAATGAACCAACTCCGCCTTGAACATCTTCATGTTGCATCTACGCCATTTCGTTGTAACCATGAAACGATTTCAGCTATATTCTCAGAATGTGCCGGTGGCTTATCGATTTGCATCGAGTGATATGAGTGCTGTCCATAATTAAAACGGATGGTTCAGGAAGGCTACATGGAAGTAAACCATTCTGTGAGCTTTTCTCCGTTCATTTCTTCGTGTTAGTCTCCAGTGTTTCTTGATGTGAAAGCCAGCAAGGCATCTTCGACGAACCCGTTCGCAGTGCCGGCGTGGCAAATTATTAGTCTGGCTCCTTTTCCAGGTGGAACTTTATACGTAGATGCAGCGGTATCATCGGTACAAGAACGGCTAACTGTATGATTGGCATTAAGCCATGTCTCTTGCAAGAAAACAACATTTTGCCAATCTTTTATTTGTTTTCCTAGGAGTAAAAAAGTATACCTTGCCATAACCATATCGTACATTTCCATTAATATTTTGCGTTTATTACCCTTCGTGTATCGAAATCTAATGACGTTTAAAACTGTTCCTAATGAATTTTGCCGAAAAACACGCCGCGGCCGGCTTCTTTCAGGGATTCTGTTAACTTCCTCCTCGTTGGATATTCTTTGCGTAAATAATAACTGTAGACATGTCTTCGAATAGCATCGCAATCAAAACTATTAATGCCTAAATTGGTTTTGATCGTTTTTTCTTATTTGGAGTCTGAAGAAAATTATCCTCCATGCCAGTGTGACCATATTTTTCTTTACTTATCCTGATGACAGTTTGCTTTCCAATATCAAATGCATCAGCTACGCGATCAAACATTTGCGTCAGTGTTAACAATGGCCCGCTATTTTGAGCCTTACGTTCAAAATAATTACGTAGCTGAAGAACGAACTCAGGTGTTTGACTGTTTATACCAGTATTTTTCGTATATTTGGGCATAGTGACGAGATCCACATCCGAAGCGTAAACGGAGTCCAAACATAAAAGCAAGGGTTAAGAATTAATAGTTAAGGATGTCTAAAATTTTTTCTACTTTTTGTTCTTTAAATTAATGGCGGTCCACGAAGTGATTTCGCCAGTGTCAGTACGAGAAGTATAATTAGTAAATAGAACGGTAATGTTAACCAAATTAACCAAAGTGAAAGCCGGACATTTTTCAGCCATCTTCCCTCCCCGAAGGTTACCAAAAGACCGTCCAACATTTAAGCCCAGGTAAAACAGACTCGAAGTCACATCGACACATTACGTAGTACTTAATGTCAAGACAAAACTGACAGCGAATGCGGCAGTAGCAACAATTTATTAAAAAAGGATACTAAAAAACGGTTTGTTTAAAGTACTTACGTATATGAAATATTTACATATGATTTACAAAAGATAATGTATAAAAAAAGAGTGAAGGTGAAAGTACGGAGGTGAAACGAGGGCGTGGGTTGAAATAATGAAAAAGAGGAAGCGGAGCACGAAGTGGAGACAGGGCACGAAGAGGATCTGAAGAGCTGCAGCGGTAATGAGATCTGGTTACTGAGTAAGTGGAGGGGAAGGACGGCAGGTATATGAAAACGGAGATAACTGGATCACTGTTAGTTTGTGAGTAATAAGCAGACAGGCCAACTCACCTCAATAGGTAGGCTAAATCGCCTTAACGGTTTATTATTTATTTATGACAATGAGAAGGCACGCGAGCACTCAAGCTACGCTTGAATGTTTTTTATTTTTATTTTTATTTTATGTTAAATTCATTGTTTTATATCATGCTAGGTTAAGCTTTATAATTGTATAATATCATAAGTACTATTTAAAAAAAACGACTGACTGTTGAGTTTCTTGCGGCGTTTCTTCTCAGCAGTGGTCTCTTGCGAAGCGCTGGTAGATTTTGACGTGTAAAAGTGCCCGTGCGGCCTACTTACTGAATAAACATCTTTTATCTTTTTTTTATCTTTATCTCAGGCCACCTGATGGAAAGTGGGATCTGACACCTATAGTCATTTGAAATAGGACCTCAAATGCGTTGCCAACCCTGAAGACTAAGATGGAATGCCTCTATGATGGTAATTTCACTGGTTGTCTTATCCCCACACCGGAACACATCAATACTAACACTGCTGCTGGGCTGTGGGTTAATGGATAAGATGGTGGTAGCGATCCGGAAGGACCCTGCACAAGGTCCTACCACCACTAAAAAGTTAGGGCGACTTGCCTCAAAGGGTTAGGCTAACTTGTAGTAATACTTAGCAGTTACTTTACTTTCAATATTTACTTCTTGAAGCTGTAGTCAGAATAACCGTGTATTTTAGATGTAAGGGTAGTCTCCAGGGCGACGATGAGAAATTATCATAATAATTTGAATATTAAGACGTTTTATTGTATGTCAATAGAGTTTATAGATCGAACTCTCGAAATAAACTGTGTGAAAATGAGTGAATAAATAATCATAAAACCACCTTAACTCAGAGCTAAGACGCGAGTTTGCCTGCGGCGGTGACGTGAAAGTCCAGTGACTTCTTTGTCATACGTTGTTGTACTAGTCAACGGTCCTTTGTTATGATCACGCGTATTGTTTTTTGGGGATATTTTTATTTGTTACTTATGATTAAAACAATGAACGCTAGAGTGCGAGCAGATAAAAACAACCTCAAGATGAAGCTAGTTATAAAATGCGTTTCAGTAAATTACAGCCCCAGCAGTAACTTATCACTATTCTGGTACCTGCAACAATGAAGTTTGACATCTGTTCCTTTATCATTGCTGTCAATATTTAGGCAACTTCATGAGCGAGCAAACGTCAAAAGTGCCATCACTACTGTAGTTAATAATAATTATGTGTAACTAAGTCAAATTTTGCATACTCTGTTTGCACGTGCTAGATATTAACGTACAATGTAATGTGGTATTTAAATGCATCGCAACGCCACGTGCGACGGAAATATCACCATAGGGTTGCTCACGAAACTACCTAGATACACTAATATTCAGCTTTCCCCTAGGGTCATATTGTCATGAATATTTTAGTTAGCTCTCCGCAATGCCAAAAATCTTATTATCGTTGGGCCCTGGTGTGGGCTCCGATAGCCACGGGTGTTCCTGTACATTTATAAATGAAATCCACCGCACATTTCAAACACTCCTATTTAACATTATACCTAAGGAATTAAAAACGAAAATAATATTTTTTGGGCTCATGATCTTGACCGCGTGCCAAGTGCCAAGTCGTAACGAGTATAATTTATCTGTGGTAATGCGGTGTTCTGAAAGATCTTTAATGATATAGTCTGCCAGATGAAAGATGAGAATGAGAAAATGGCGGCAAATTCAAAAATTACGTTGTTATATTCCTGAAAGTAGATAAGTTAAGTAAGTTTAGTTAGCTAAGTTTGCAAAATGCACGATAACATTTTTTTTATATACCTACATCGAGGTTTTCTATGTCCGCCAGCCCTTGCGTGATCACAATAAAATATATTAACTGGGAACATGATATATACACGTAAATTCATTAAATAAATAAAAAAACTTGGCTGTCTTCAAATATTAATATTATCATGTCATAGTAACCTAGAACATGCATTATCGTATGTAAACAAACATTCTTGTTTCTGCTTGGAAACAATATGTTTCTCAATGGTTTCTCCTCTTGCTTTTATTTGAATTTACTTATCATAGTAAACAACAGGTTACGCACATTACTTTTGATAGTTTTTTTTCCTGACAAACACTTAAAAAACGTAGAAAATACCGCGAGCAAGCTTCAGTCTCAAGACGAATAAATGACGTTTGACGTGGGTTGACAATCGACTTTTTTGTTGCTATGTAAAAAGTTCTTAAGAAATCTCATCCTCATCTCTCATTCGCCAAATACTATTTTATAAGCTCTTTTATACCAGTAACAAACAAGTTGCTTCCCATCACGGCTGAATCAACCTAAACAAACATGCATAAGCGAATCGGACGTTTGTATTCGGCGTAAATAAAGTGTAAAATGTTTGATCATGCCTCTTAGTTTCTAAATATGTATTATGTTGTATGACTGAGTCTGCGAATTATTTACCACCTTGAACTTTATGTCTGACGGTTTATCATGATTGCATTGTTAAGTGTTTAACATAATTTGGATCATCTCCTCGAAATCACCTTAACTAGGAAAAATCTCAAAAGTTTTGAAACATGTTTTTTTGTTCAACATAGTCAATTCAGACTCGTGCGCAGGGTTTGTGCGTGGCCGTGCTCTTCTGCTTCACGAACCACGAGGTGGTGGCGACGGTGCGCGCGCACACTGGCCGCGCGCTGCGGGCCCACGACGCCGTCGCTCTCACAGGTACAACCTACGGCTCTACCTGTAAATGGAATCTTGGCTGATATTATTACACTATCGAGACTGAAACTACTATACTTTATATATCTATTATTGCTTTAATCTCATTATCTGTCATTTCATTTGGTAATAATGACATCTCTTAAAATCGAAATCTGTAATGGTCAAAATCTATAATTCCCATTTAAATTGTATAAACATTATAATCGCTAAATTTATTATCTATAAAATCTAAATCTATAACACTAATTTCCTCTAAAGTTCATGTGGTATAGTGGTCAAAATATAAAACAATGTTTTCTCTAACTTACGAAATCTCTAAACTCAATAGCTATAATCACTTTAAACCCAGTAACCAAAGCAGAGTGAGATCAGAAGGTGAAGTTAGTTTTGCCGCAGGCCCGGACCAAAACACCCAGAATAAGGAGCAACTCCGTCAGCTCTGTAGAAATTTAGAGCAAATTAATGGTTTAGCTTGTGCTTTTTGATCATATCAAATCATGTGATCTAAAATGAGTTGTTTGTGAGTTTTAAGTAAACTATATGTATGTATAGACCTACTTTATTGACGTGCAAATAAACTTGTAATGTAATTTGTCTTCAATATGAGTATTGGTTAATTTGTTTATTTAAAGATGAACTCTCTTGGCCACACTCCAGAGTCACTGAATGACTAATAGACCGAGACCGTTCATTAGTGATGACCTTTCATACACAAGGTTGAAACAGGAACGAGAGAACCGTGTCTAAAATGTCTCCGAGTACAGCGAACTGATTGTAGTTTCTTTTGATAAGTGATCCTGTAAATAAACTTAATTGCATGTGACCATTTTTGTAGCATTAACCCCTTAAAATGTAACACCACTTTGGTAAATTATGCCAGTCGTCCTAACATAAATACTATAATCCCGTCCTATAATGAGTAGATGTCGATTTATCCCAGTTCCCCAACTCAGAACTAAACGATTGGCTTAATTTATCAAAATTCTGTAAATATAAATAATAGAAAAAATCTAAGGAACACGAAATTCAAAAAGCTTAGTTAATGAATCGTCTCACCTTTGCAAGTACGGCACCAATTGGCACAATATTGGCGTGAGTCCTGGTCGCTTTGCTCTAATATTCGCTCAGATTTTTTCAAATGGTTGGTTGACACTTATTTGATTTGTTTCACACGCACTCAAGGAACCGGCGGTGCAGTACGCATACGTGGTTTGTATCTGTGTTGAGGCCGGTAGACTGTGACCCTAGCGATAGCACATACCGACTGAGCCAACAGTTACAAGACCTTTTCTAAACAACTATTTACTGATCATTGCTATGGTAATGACTAGGACTAGGAGGGTAGCATGCCGTGGTCCTCAAAACCTTCTAAAGGGCAGGGACTCACATAGTTTGTAAAACTCAAAATATAAAATCTAACCAAGGGTGCCGCCGGCAGTGAAGAAGGTGTTAAAAACTACCGAAAGAATCTTTAAATATTATTTGGAAACATTTCATATACCTACTCGTATCGGCACCTAGCGTATCATCGTATTACAACGGAACCAATTCTTTGTAACCCCCGATGCAAAAAGAGGGGTATTATAAGTTTCACCGCTGTGTGTGTGTGTTTCTGTGTGTGTATGTGTGTATGTGTTGTTCTAAGCTAGGTTTCATGAAAATCAGTTGGGCCGTTTAGATATCAGATGTGAATAAAGTGGTCACCAATATATCCGGGGTTTTTATCTATCTAATTTACAGATAATGGCGGTCTTACTTTTTCTTTAATAACTTAGATTAATCAAAATGTTGGTAAATATTACTTTTATTTCAAATTTAAACCACAAATATTTAATAAATCACACACATATAGCACTATCACCAGCTTAATATAAAAAAAATGTTTTAAACTTAAAATGACTTATTTTGCAGTATACTTATCTCAAAGAAAACGATATGAAAATGTAATATATTTAACCTTAAAATATGTTTATATTTTAGCAAAAACAATTGTATTTAATTTATCATTATAATTCCAAAATAACAGTCATGTATGTAATTCGAAAATAACAGTACAGTACAAGTACAACTGTAATCCAGTAGAATTCCAACGATTGGATACATGTGACGATGGCTTTTGTTACGATTGCGATCTGGTAACCTATAAGAAGCAATAACGCCACCTCTCAGTCGGTACCTACAACATAGTTAAGAAAAACCAGTCAAGTGCGACATTCTCGCTTTTATATCATACACTTTTGATGTAAAATTGGGCACCTAGTCATAATGTCCAAACTCCTCCCTTCCGCACTAATTTATTAGCGTAGTTAGGGGTTCTCTAAATTATGGCAAAAAATATAATTTCCGACTATCACTTCGCAACCAATTATTAGCAGAATCTCATTTTGCCGAATGATCATGTGAATGCATGTGTCTTACTTATCAAAAGATTTCGTCTTATTTACCAACCTCACGATTACCATCTATATGCCACTTTTTAAAATGCCACCTTTCGAGTGGTACAATGGTTTACAAGGATGCCATTTTGACTTTGGACAAATCATAACAATACAGTTTTTTTTTAATATCTTTTTCACTGGTCTTTTGTTTTGGAATGTCTTTTACAAATATTAAAAAGTCGATTCTGGCTGTTTTGTCACTGTTAACCTAACACGCTCCTCTCGCTTCACTCGTTGTCACACCTAACTGGGGCCTGTCATACCATTTGGCATACCGATTTTATTTCCCAAACTGTAAATATTTCAGGATTTTCATAAAACTAACCTAATCTAAGCTATAGGGTTCTACAATATGTTAGGGAAATGTACCTATCAGTTCGGCGAAATGATATTTAGACAAAAGGCAGAAAGAAAAAAAAAGTCGCCTAATGTACTCGTAAGAGAAGAGAACTGTTGCGCTGACGAAACATAAAAATTTGTCAAAAAATAGATAATCCAACAGTTTTAAGTCATTATAATAATCGACTTTGAAATAATTCGACCAAATGAAACGTTGTCATAAAAAAGAGTTGTCAAAGTGAACTATCGATGAAAAGTTGGAGGGCAAGTGAAATTCGGACAAAAAGTTCGACGGAAAGGCCGGACACCGTAGTTAGGTCGTCTCCTACGAACTCAAACACCTTTGATTCATGAACAGCCATAATACTATTAACGATCCCTTCCGTAAAATTAAATCATTAAATTAACTTGCAATACTCCTATTTGCTACGTATTCGTAGCAATTGTTAAAGAATCTCGAGGAGCATCACACGATAACTAAGTAAAGCAACAATATCAATAGTGTCACAATCTATCTGACCGTAAGTGTTTGTAGAAAAATTACTGATGGGTTAAAAAGGTTTATTGAACTTCGGTCCTAAGGGCAGAGAGGCGCCGCCGAAGTAAACTAGTAGATTTATAGCATCATCTCAAGTTTGTGCAGACAACTGTCACTGTGATGCATTGGGCTCTGGGGACCGCAGTAGCTCACGAGGTAAATTATGAGCCGCGACTCTGTGATCAGCACGTAAACTTTGGATATGGTAAATTTATAAAGGGATAAAGTGGTAAAGGTATGGGAGGGGTCTTCAATAATGTGCAAAAGGTGTCCCACAAGCATTTCTGACACCTTGTGACGATGTTTTTATACCATGTCTAGGTCAATCGAGGTGCCATAGGATATCAAATCAATATCGAAACAGACGTAGAAGTTGGTTGTTAATTTGACACATTCCTTTTTGTGTGGGGGTAGGGGAGGACTGGGAGGAGAGCTTATTTACCGCAAAAAAAGGTCTTATAGTGGCATGTCCAAAAATTACTTAAATATTAAAACAGATTTTATAAAAATATATTTATAATTGAAAAATAACCTTACTTACATTAAAAATACTCATTTACTGAAAACTACACTAATTTAATAAACCAGAGTGGCATCGTTTGTTCCCAAATTGCCGCATTGCCTCGTTTAACGACAATTTAGACGCAAAGTAAAGGCGCAAAGTAAAGAGTTGCGTCGACCGGGCGCAATACGAGTATTAATGTAAAATAAATGTGCGACTGTAGCGCAAATATTTATAACTTAAATACCTTCCTAACTTGGAGCTGAATGAGGTATAAAAATATGTTAATAGATAATGGTTTTGTAAATAAAAAGCTTTATGTCAAAGAAAAATAAATAATGATTTTCGGTTAATTTGCTACATGATCTTTTTTTGCTACAAATGAGCTCTTCTATGCCCCCGTAAAAGAGAATGTACTCGTATCAAATAACCAATCACCCTCCCAAATGTATTTACGAGGGGCGTTCAATAAAAAGTTCAATTAAATTTCATTTTATTTTTCAACACAGTCACCTTCTAGCATAATACATTTATTGTTAGTAAATATTTTTTCTAAACTTAAATTTCCATTTTAAAAAAACGTCTCATGTTGAGTACTTAAAAAATCTTGTACTGCAGCGACTATCGCGTCGTCGTCTTTGAAGAAGAAGAAGAAGAAAGAAATTTGAATTTCTGGCCTCTCAGGTATTCTTTCAATCTCGGAAATAGGTAGAATTCACTGGGGGCGTGATCTGGTGAATACGGAGGATGCTTAAGGATATCGAACCCAGCATCACGAATTGCAGCCATTGCAACGGCGGACTTGTGTGCCGAGACATTGTCCTAGTGGAACAGCACGAAAGAGTTCGAGAGTTTACCTCGCCGTTTTTCGCGGATCTCATTGCGCAATGTTGCTATTTGTTTGGCATATAAAGTGCCCGTAATAGTGGCTCCATGTTCGAGATACTCAATCATTACTACCCCTTTACCATCCCAAAAAACAGAGCCCATGACCTTACCGGCAAATGGGCCCACCTTGAATTTCTTCGGAGTTGGAGATGATGGCCTTTTCCATGTCATAGACTGCAGTTTCGTTTCAGGGTCATAATGATGGAGCCATGTTTTGTCCATTGTTATAAATCGCGCCAAAAAAGTTCCCGGTCTAGTTTGTTTTTGCGTGTCAGTAAGCATTCTTGGTACCTAACGCGCAAATACCTTTTTCATACCCAAGCGTTCATGTAAAAGAATATAGAACGCTCCCCGTTGAAATCTTTACATTTTCAGCAATAAAACGAACCGTGACACGACGATCCGCCAAAACTAAGTTTTCGACATTTTTCACAATTTCTTCAGTTAGGCGTCCGGAGCGGGGGTCGTCCATGGTCGATGTTCTTCCGCGTCTAAATTCGGCGCACCAATGTGCGACTGTCGAATATGGACGAGCATTAGACCCTAAAGTGTTCCGCAAATCTATATTAACTTGGTCCGTAGAAAAAAAAATTAGACACAAGTATTTGATAACGGCGCGCAGTTCAATTTTCTTCATTTTCGCTCACGTACTCAATATCATTGCAAAGAAATTACCGTAATTTTTTGTTAAACAAAAGACAGTTAGTTTTTTTTTCATAGCAATCAGCTAGATAGATTAGCTTTACCGGCCAGGATTTAATTTCCTAACATTGAAAGAGTTTGCATCTCATTCTCACTTTTTATTGAACGCCCCTCGTACGTTAAACTCAGGCGGAAATAATTGCGAAGTGGATTGGCATAACCACCCTGTACCAATAACACCTTCCTGAATCATGTGAATTGGCCATACGTGTGAATAATGTATCTATTTAAGTAAGGTGTATAATTCCGTTGGACAATTTCAGGATTAACTGCAGGAGAGAGCTTGGTGAACACGAGGGAGAACGTTGTTTAAACTGATGAACAGCGCGTGCCTTTGCCATAGAAGGGACACGAACTCTGCACTCTACTACCGCGAATCTATTATTTTAATTTATATGTTTTTTTTAATACTTTTGATGTAATGTAATGTCAGACTCGTTAAGTGTGACATACCACAAACATGAAACATCTAATCTGCTACATTTACAATTAATAATAATAATTATTATGAATATAATAAGTTATTTATATGGATAGGATATAGACTAGTCCCTCGATATGATGTCCTTGAAATGTCACGTTTTAAATCGTGCATCTTTTACGAGTAGGCTTAAATCGGAACTGTTAGTCATACATGCGTTACTTAAATCACGCAACTGTCCAAATACTATACTTTCACCATAGAGTCCGTACTTCCTTTGTAGTTTTTTAGTGTAATGTTTAGAATAAAAACAAATTGTCTAATTTTTATTTTGCATAACACTAATCAAATAATTCTGATTTGTATAATGATGTATAGAGACAAAACGAATCATAATTATGAGTGAGCATAATAACTAGGTGCATAACGCACTTATATAATAACAGCCATTTTATATAATATTTATATATAACACTTAATAATTATAAAAATAATATTTAAAGTCTCTTTGTACTTTCCCCCATATACAGCTACTGATTTAATAAATAATAGTACCTGGATTATCTAGCTTTGCTCGGTTATTTATGAATGGTCAATATTCTAAAAATGAAACATACTAGATCGATTTATCGCCCCCATAACCCCCTGCATACAAAATTTCATGAAAATCGTTGGAGCCGTTATTCACATTATATATATATACAAGAATTGCTCGTTTAAAGGTATTGGATAATACCATCGAATCGACGGAGCTACGCTACGCGAAGCTCCTATTCCACGTAGTTATGGCGATTCTCGCCTTGTCCCAACTTTAACCTAACCTAACCTTAGAACCTAACCTATAAGTAAAGGTGAGATTGACCTAATTTAGCAGATTGGTTTACGAGTACATTACCGTGATTTAAACATGTTATAATTTATAATTAGTTATGTCAACTGATCAGTATTGCAAATGTTTTTATTATTTTTAATAATTATACTTCATGTATAGTAATAGCATTATTGCATATGAATGTTACACATAAGGTTGTTATGCTAAATGAGTGTTTTATTATATGACTGTTATGCTACAAAAAATAAACTTTTGTTATCCATTTCGTTGGTAGTTAAATAAAATTATGCAAACAGTTTTTAGACTGATTGAAGCGCACTCAATACGGCACGAGGACTGGAGGAGTGGTGAAACCCGAGACGATGCTAACTTGTAATAATAATTTATAGTCAAATGACTTCGACCCATCCGCGTAAACGATCTGAAATAAGTTTAATTGCCGATTAGCTATTCACTTTCGGAGTTTAAAATGATCACTAGATATTTCAAAATACCTACTTCGGGACGAATGGGTACCTATTCTTATATCGGAACACCTTTCAGCAAACGTATCATTACGCAGAACAAAAATTGCATCAAAAGGCATTTTTCTCCGCGTGAGTTTATTTTTTGAAAAATACGGTTATCAAAAAAACACAAATATTTGATACTATTTCTAGCTAACCTGTTATTACTTTGATGAAGTGACTAATATCGTAATATTCGGCTTTACATACCTGCATTAAAGCGGCATCACGTAATTTTTTATTATTACTTACCTGTTATTATGTATTAACGAAATATATCAGATAGGGTTGATAGCTCGAGCGACGTAAGTAAATGATATAGCACAAGAAAATAACATTAATATTATTTTATACCTAAGTATTTAAATTGTTTCTCAAAAATGTAAATATATCCTAATGCCAATTAAAGGTACCTAAGTGGTACCTTTTTATACACAATAGGTACGTAATTGAATCTGAAAGATACCTGTACGAAATGACATGACTGAACTTAATGTGAGTAATAAAATGCTGAAATTAAAGGTGCGAACCCACCGCTGCGTAAAATACGGTGTGGTTGCGGAAACAAAAGACGGGGTCATAGTAACAACATGGCGCCGTTTTTGACGCACCGTTAAGCGGCGGTGAGCACCGGTAAGCACCTTTAATTGATGAATATTCAAAAGGATTTAATGTTTAATTAACGAATCCTAATCTGAAGAAGCGCTACCAGCTCTTGCAAGTAACAAACAGTCACTTGTAGCTTACAAGTATTGAAATGTAATGGTAAGATATCTGATAGCTAATTTTCTATATATCTATTCGCCTGTAACTCAAGAACCAGTGTAGTTTACTAGTTTTCCTTTAACATCGTTATGTAATATACTACTACCGTAAATTACAATCCAAAGTCATATAGCGAAAATCAACGGTTTAGTACGACACTTTACCCTAACAAAAATGTATACATATTTATAACCCTGCTAAAGTTAGGCAACATCGTCCACCTTTCTAAAAGCCCGTCATTTAAGGAGCAAAACAGCAAGCAAACAATAATATGGCAGGATGAGTAACAGTCGTGTTTGCAGGCGTTCGGTTGTTGTTTACCGGACTGGCAGTTTATCCCGGGAGCAGGGCCATTAATAACTCGCGAACAGTCGCCCTTTACTTATTCAATGAAATACGCCTGTTGTGCACGAACGTGCGAACAACCGAGCTAGAGCAACCGCTAGATTGCTAATTGATAGATTAGAATTTGGTAGGGGGCTTCTAAGCGAGCAACATTTTCACGGCAATGTGTGGCCGGCAACTATACGCATCTTGCTCTAACATACGAAGTAAGAGTAAGATAGCACTAGTTGCCGGCCACAAATTGCAGCAAAACATGGCCCGTTTAGAAGCCCCTGTAGATAAAGGATGTCACAGAAAACATCTAAAAAATGTCAAACAAATCTCAAATAAGTATTTCAAAACATCGCAATTATATTTTCGAATTTTCAATAATAAACGGCTGCGAAGGTTTGTTGTCGGCGCAAGACTGAGACGTAATGGAGTCAAGCTATAGCTTTTACATGATTTAGCTGTCCAGATTTATTGACTTAGAGGCGAGTCCATATGAAGAAGTCTATGGAGTCGCGTACTATTTGTTTAGCTAGCTTTGCAATTACGGGACGGTTTTTAAATAATACATTAAAAAAATTGTTTTATTTTCTCGCATTGTAGAAGAAGAGCATTATATAATAAGCCTCGGACGGGAAGGGCGGTAGCTGAACTCGCATATAGCGCTAACTCTGCATATTGTCCTACAACCGCTTCCTTCCCGGTTTCTACAGTGATGTACCAGGTTCTTCGTAATACTAATGATTGATCTATTATGGAACCAGATTCTTAAATTCATGTCTTTTATGACCTTAATCCAGCCACCTAGCGAGAATCTCTAGGTGTTAGTCGAGACTCTTCGCTATCAGACCGTTCGCCGAAACAACTATCGGATACATTTGTGGCGACCTAGCGACGTGTGGCGATAACTTGTAACCAATTCGACAGCGCCACCAGCGTCAGACAGCGCCACTAAATCTGACAATGCGTTATAATATCTCGCTATCGACGTTTTTCCAGTCAGTTGACCTATATACCGCTTCTGACTTTATCCCAATGGACTTCGGTCCCAAGGCATACCACCCGCCTGGAGGGATTTCTCTTAGTATTATTGTCTTCCTTTCCTAGGTTGGTGAGCCCGACGTGATTGCCAACCAAAATGGCCATTGCGCCTTGGCTAGAACTTTTTTAAAACGGCAAAATTCACGGCATAAAATAAGATTTACGGTAGTAAGTACTTGGACGTTCCACGGGTCAAGAGATTTACAGCCATGAAAATTAGTGAAAAGTGCTCCGTGACTCAACAACGGCTCGCATTTGTACTTTACTTTACTGTACGGAAGAATACTTTACTGTTTCTTATACTTCCATCCACTGCACTGCACTTACTTTATTATATTTTATATGAACGAGTATTAGGAGGTGAGCGTGTACGGATGCGTAATGATTTATTTTTTTATAAAAACAAATGTACAATTTTTTATTATGACCACAAAAATACATAGTTTTGATCAGTATAATAATCAAATAATATAAAAATAAAATTAATTACAACAAAATGCACAATTTATTCAACCCTAATGATCAGTGGCCGTAATCAGTGGTAGCATAATGAACAAATAGTATAATAGTCGCCTACTTAATATAGTGATTTACTTGCATATTATTCATTTAATATAAGCACAGAGAGCATAATGCTTGAAAAATATAAATAGTGTACGACAAAGTCGAAGAAGCTCCGCTGTGTTGCACTTGGCCCCTTTTTTTCGACCCGTGGGAAATGCCTATGCATAGGTACCCAGTTTCCACCCCGACGGGGGCCAGAACGGGTAATGGCCGACTTGCATGAACTAAAACTCCCATAATCGCTTTATGAGGGGGTTACGGGGGCTAAAACGTAGCCCCAATAGCGGATACCCTTTAGGATCACCTTTAGGCGGGAGCCATTCACCTTCTCCACTGAGGGCATCTTGGAACCCAGCAGGGGCTACTAGCTCGGGACCTTTTACTGCACGTGATAGACCCCCGATCTGCCACCCGCAGGCCCCCTTTACAATGGCATGGCATGCGGTTGATGTAAACCAACCGCTGCTGACCCAGTCACCTGTTGTGGCGCATTGGCAGCACTCTGGGGCCAACCTCACTGCCGCTCCGCTGCTGAGACCGTCCGCCCATATTGGCGCCCCGCATAGTGCAATGGAGCGCAACACACCCTTATGCAGACGTCGGCATACTCCACTTGGTCCTCCTAAATTCGGAAGGATGCGTCCGAGCGAGCCACCAGTTTTAGGGCCAAGCGTCGAAACTGCTCGCTGAACCTTCACTTGCCGTCGAGCACGTCCTGGGTATTTCATCGTTGAGGCAATAGCAATAGACGATCCACCCACCATGATCTCCGCTTTGCACTTCGCAACCTGACGCAACTCTGACCTAACCTATAAAGGTGAGATTGACTAATTTTAGCGAATTGCTAGGCACATTACCTTTATTTGTAACAATTTTATTACTATTCATAATTAGTTTGAAACAAAATACACGGTGCTCGGGACGATTGTGAAAGATTTTAACAGAGTATTCCTGGTCATTTTTAAAGTTAAAAATATCCTATAATGTAGGCTGGATTTGGCTTGGTTTTAAAGATATTTTATTTCCATTCGTGTAAAGTTTTTAAGAAATCGCTAGTTTAAAACACCTTTATGATTGCGACTATGCGAGATCTAACTTGACTATAAGTCAATCCAGTTCTGTCACTCTCATTGTTTACGTGTCAACAGTCTCCATGTTTTTTCTCCCAACATATTTTTCCACAAATCCATTGGAACGCTGCAATCAATGCGGCTAACAAGTGTTCTTTACATTGTGAATCGTTCGTTCGTGCATTGTCTAGTAAATGTGGGAGACACATGTACAACGATGAAAGTTTATGAGTGCTATTTGTTTCCGAGATTAAATTCCTCTTTTTCATGAATGAATACCGATGGCAAGTTGTCGAGAATTGAATAACACGTGTTCGTAGGTGTAGTACCTACTAGTCCGTTTCACGTTAATTTTGTAATTATTAGAGGTTATGAAAAGTTTGCGTCGAGTATTATGTGATTCATTTCGTCCGCAAAAGATTTAACAAATTAATACAAAAAAAAACGTTATCACCCATTTGTTAAAAAGAGCTAGATTATATTTCAGTTAACAACTTTACAGTCGAACGATTATTTCCCCTAACTCCAATATTCTTTTCACTAGTAATTCGAAGTTCGTTAAATCCGTTGCAAATGAGTTGATTCTATTCCCTTCTACAGTATTTAAATCCTCAAGGCACACTGATGTCGGCATAAGATGCACCGTGGAGCACTCAACAGAACATTTCTTTCAGCTTCCGTTTTTGAAGGCCGGTCGTCTCATTGAACTAACTCAATGTTTTTGGTTTCGTTGACACTTTAGGAGAATTAAATGTGCTTAGAATCATTAATATTCGTAGATTACAGTTGCAGCGCTAAAATCAATTATGAAAGCCATTAATGTCACTATAAAATTTATGAAGGAGGAATAAAGTAGGAAATGTCTAATTGGCCAGTCATTTATTGGACCTAATCTAAGGAGTATCTATTTATTTATTTTATTTACTTAAACTTTATTGCACAATACACAATGTAAGTACAAATGGCGGACTTAACGCCTTGAGGCATTCTCTACCAGTCAACCACTGGGCCAGACAGAGACAAGTAAGGGTTGGTGCTAAATTTGATGAAACATTAAATTAAGAAATACGTCAACGAAATTACATAATTTGTACAAACCGTTTATTGTTGTATTTATTGTGTATGGAAAAATTAAATAAATTATAATGCATAATTCGACCTAGATTTATGTAACATTTATTTTATTACTCCTTATGACCTCAAAAATGCGTGGTTAAAATCTTTCGCAATACTCACGGGCACGCTCTATGTCATGTACAGTCAAGTTCATAAATATGTTTACACTTTCGTACCTTGTCACTTTAATCATTGTGACAATTCATATATGTCAGTTTAAACATGACATTAAAAAGACAAGGTACTTAAGTGTATACATATTTATGAACTCGACTGTACGCACCTTGATCATTATTGCAAATGGTTTTATTCGTTTCAATATTAAAATCTACCTAATGTATGGTTGTATCAAATGGGATTATACGATGTAAATGTAGTACCAAATGTTATTTGATAAATAAGCGTTATATTATTTAACTGATACGTTACCAAAAAAAAGTAGACTAAACAAAAAATAGGTAGGTAGATAAGGGTCAATTTCAACATTTCAGACTTTTGTCTCATTTCGGTGTAATTTTTAAGTTTCGTGTATTTTTGAACGTTTTTCATTTTAAACTACGCATTTTAACATATTCTAGACGTGATGTTAAGGGACACTCAATATCATGAATAGTTTATGAAATATACTAGATAGAATATTTGATGAAACTATGGAATGATAAATACACACCGAAATGATAAAATGTACCCACCGAAGTGATATTTACCCACTGGAATGATAGAAACTACCGACGTAAATGAAATCTTATCCACCGGAATGAAAAAGGTCAATAATTATCATAATTATAAATAAAAGTTATGAAGTAAGTCATTTTAGCCTGACAAGTCGCGGTACGACCCTTCAATTCTGTTATATTGATTCCGTCACTTCAAAGTCGTCTATATTTACATATATATTTATATATACATATATATACATATTTATCTTATTTTTAATTACTCGGAACTTTTTTATTCTAGAATCACAAACAAAAAATGTTATAATGTGAAAAAAGGTCGTTCTGCAATTTGTCGAATTAAAATAATGATCAGTCTGCATTTTGATGTAATACCTACATATAAGAATAAAATAAAGAAAAAATACAAGAGCAAAGGGCGTGGATTTCTGACTTTTATATCAACACAATATGCACAAAATAACAGACATTTGGTTATCATCATCATCATTTAGTTATAAACCAAAAACTCCTAAAATAACACCAACATTATTAATGCATTAAAAGAAACCGGTATAATTTATTTTTACTAATAAAAATAAAAATAATTGACTTTTAAACGCTTATAATATTTATACATTTACTTTAATGTCATAAAAATGAATAATTAAAGTTGATAATTATTTGGATAACTAAGTGAAGCTACTTTTATATCATGCCGGTGTTGCTTATCATTCCTGTGGGTATTTCATACACCGGAAACATCGGAATGAGAACACCGTAATGATAAAACATGCACAAAAATATTTAAAAAAAAAAACGGAGTTATGTTTCTTTAAACTAACGTTACTCCAGAAGTAAGAAATATGACGTACGTGTTATACTTAAACCTTAAACCCAGCAAACGAAAAATACAAAAAATAAAGCACCCGTAGAAATGAGGATTTTTTTTGTCCCCACCCCACCGGACGTAAGAACTTACCTTTATATTGGATCGCCACAAACGCGCACAGCACAACCGCTAGCACCAAACTCTTGTGCGTGACTAACTCTATAAGGTGGGGGGCGTAGGTACATATTGAAGCTTAGCAGATATAACGCACGGAATATTTGACGGTGGTAATGATAACGTTTCTCCGGACAAACGTATTTACTCCTGCCAGACGGTATGTGTGATAGTTAAAAAAAAGTAAGGGCTTCTTTTTGTACACTAACTATATAGTATTTTAAAAAAGGTAAACGTTTTTCATAATCATTAATAGTATTCAATTTATTCCACGTTTAACAATCAAAATTGGGTTGCGGACAGCCCACTGTGATGAGAAATGAGGTCTTAATTATATTTTTAACATTATTATTTATATTAATATTTTAATTCTACTTATTGCCCGAAATAGGCGATTGCGTGAAGTATTCAGAAAAAAATAACAGCTTAATATTTAAACTTGTTTCACCCACGTTTTCAGCACTGCCATCTCAATTTATTGCTTGGGAAATTGACCCATAAATGAAACTATGTAAAATGTTTTTAGAATGATTGAATCGCACCCGAGCACCTACCCGCGCCTCTATTCTAGGCGAAATATATTGTATTTGACCCGTTATGGAATAGTTTTTAACTAGGCCGCCAACACTGTCAAATAAATAACAGTTATCAAAAAGTTAGCAATACGATAACAGGTCAAAAAAGATTCGGTTTTACCGCGTTGAACAGAGGCCCTGATTTGTACAATATGCACGTGATTTTAAACTCTAAATGTGTTCAATGACTAAACGTGTATACCTTGTCTAACTTTTGTCTAAGTAAGAATAGAGTTAATGCATTGCTTGTAAGTATTACCAGTATTTACACTTATATTAAAAACATATACCAAAGTTAAGAGCTTATTAATAATAAAGATTAAAAAACACATGTTTGTTTTCTTTTTAACTTGAAAATAAAAATGATCTTAAGGCTTCCTTAATACTGAGGAGGAGATCAGCTATGTCAATATTAACCATTAGAATCTAAACTAAAATGCGACCGCATGAGCTCCGCTACGCTCGTCTCCGCCTCAGTGGAAAGGCAGCTTAAATATATAGGAAATACAGTTGGAACAAATACACTTAACAATACTATTACCATAATCCTAATTAAGTACTTTATCAATTAGGTATAGTACAGCCATTGCGTTAAATACATGTATGTACGTACACTTACTGTTAGTGGCGTTTCTTGATCTGTATTTTATCGGCATCTTGTTATGACTTTGACTTTACAGTCAACTGCAAACAGATTTATCCACTTTTCACCTTATTTCATAGTAATAAGATCCAAAAGCGCATACATATCTCTTTGTAGTTGGCTGTACAGATTTGCAACTTTAACGTTGGTTTACGAGAAAGCACAGGAGTTGGATCTTATAGAATATCTAATATACTAATATAGCTAGGTAAATTCGTTCGTGACACTCCCATGGTCCGCACGGGGGGCGGTGACGATACTGGTCGATGACGTGTTGGTCACCTCTACCCATGATCTGAATTACGTTAGGTACAGATATATCTGCCGATATCCCTAAAAATATTCTGCATCAACCTTATTTGATACTGTAACAACTATACCGTTTTGTGTAGACGTGATATCGATTAAGTAATAACATTATTTAACCGACCAAAATTGGAGAAAACAATTTTTTTATATATTTGTATTTTAATACATTGGTACTGGTATGTACTTTGACAACACGACTTGCTATTCGTCTGTCCCTTTCACAAATATATGATTTATTGAGATAGAGCATAAAAAAGTACAATTACGGATAGTGTAACGCCCCCATAATATCTAGATTTTTAATTAGACATTGATTGAAAGAGTTTTTATTTATTTTTAGCAAGTAAAACCTTTGCAATAGGAATATGTTATACTTATGGTTTTGAAAAAAAGAAAAATGGAGATAATTTTGTACGGATAAAAAAAAAGAACAGATAGATCATGAAAAAAAAAGGAAAAGTTTCTGGAAAAGTGTGTAGTGTTAAAAAGTCTCGTAATCATTGGATCCGCCGGCATACAGGTATGGTAGTAGCCCTTCGATATTTCTGCCATGCGAATATCTGCTTGGTTATGTATGAATAACTGATTACCTTCCATGAGTAAAATCTAGTTTATGTCACTAATCATTTATCCACAGTTTTTATCGCTTAGTACAGAACATCCTTACAACTTTTGAAGCTGCATTTTAATAATAATAATAATAAAAAATAAAAAAACCGCTGACGCTGTCTGTCGTGCTTTTTAGTTTTCTTTTTATTTTAATTTAGTTTTTGGCCTTTGTGTTTCTTTTTATGTGGTATTTATCCATTTTATTTATTTCAAACATCATCCCACAACAAGATGAATACCTAATATTTACTTAAATAAATACCACAACAAAAAATAATCTTAAGCGCTGACAACGTCAACATGTCACAGTTCAAGTCACAATTCCTGCCAAAAACAATATGATAACTAGATCGAGACAGAAAACAGCGGATACAAATAACGCACGCCCTCCACCTCTGCCCGCCTCGTCCAGCTCCTCGCCATCGTCGTCGGGTGACGAGTTTGCCACCGCGGCCGACACCAGCGAGTCGAGCGACGAGCGCGGGCCGCCGCCTCCGCCGCCGCGACCACCTGCGCGACGCGGGCGACCACCGCTGCCGGCACGCTTGGGGCCAGCGGGGCATCCCGCCCCGCGCACGGCTCCCGCTACCGGTGGTTTAGTGCGCCGCATGCGATGGTCACAAATTAACAATGAAAATTGCATGCGAGCGTATTACGGGGCTACAGAGGGAGAAACTAACCTCACTGCGTATCGTGATCGGATGCTGCTTCTGTTTCAGACCCTCGAGCTGGCCATCACCGTTACCGCCCAACGACTATCGGATCAAGTGCGGGCCATTCAGCGGCTCCGGCGGCTGGATCAGTCTGTACTTGATCGGCTCCGCCTGGAATCGCTTCCTATTCGTGCAACCTCCGCTTCGTCACGGGACCCTCCTGCTGCGTTATCGGTTTCGATGCCAGTCGCCCAACACGTATTGTCAGTGCAGGATGATCCCGTTATCGACGTTGAGGATTGTACGAATATAAGTGTTACTAGCCAGGTAAATGAGCAATTGAGGAGGGCTTTAGAAGACGCGATGGCGCAGTATCGGTCCACACCCAATTCTAGGCCTCGTCTACCACGCTTACCTGCCTGTAAACGAAATTTGGCGCTTATGGGAGCCCTAAACGCCTTGCTGGTGTCATATTTACAAGCCAGCGAGGATATTATCGATACCCACTCAATTTTGTACTGCGGGGCCATAGCTGCGTGCCGCGTAGCTCGAGTCAAGTTTCCGGACACTGACTGAGCTCCGCGTGCTCGCGGGTCTGTCCCCGTTTGGCAAGTACGAATTGAGCGGCGTATCGATAAGTTTAGGACTCTCATAGCAAAGCTAATCTGCTTCAGGGGGGGCAATGAACGCCCCCGTATCATGCGTTTCGTGAACCAAGCCTTTGCTGGGACCGGAATAAGGCCCCAGCATTATATGGCTTGTGTCACGGAATGTATTGACTTCCTGAAGCAGAAGGTTTATGCGTGGGCAAGCCGTATTCGTCGCTTTAGAGAGCGCGTGGATAGATACCAACAAAATCGCCTCTTCCAAAGCAATCAGAGGAAGGTGTACAGAAAGTGGGAAGGAACTGATCAAGGTGTGAGCGATGGGCACCTACCGGATCCTGTTGCTATGATTGATTTCTGGCGCAGCATTTGGTCGGTGCCTGTCGTGCACACAGAAGGAGACTGGATGTGTGTTGTTGAACACGCATGTGAGGCTATTGAACCAATGGGGCCTATTACTATCTGCCCCGAAGACGTAAGTTGTGCAATTCGAATGGCTCAGAACTGGAAAAGTCCTGGGCCGGATGGATTGCACAACTTCTGGATTAAATGGTTCAAAGCCTCACATGAGTGTTTAGCAGCACAACTCCAAAATGCCCTTGAGACTGGTTCCTTGCCACCTTTATTAACAACTGGTGTCACCTTCCTGCTCCACAAGTCCGGTAGTACCGCGGATCCAAAGAACTACCGACCCATTTCATGCTTGCCTACCATCTACAAGCTCCTTACATCCATTTTGAGCATAAAATTAAATGCACATTTTATTGCAAACAACATTTTGGCCTCTGCTCAAAATGGGTGTAAGGTTGGGTCCCGCGGTACTAAGGAGCTCCTCCTCATAGACATGACCATTTGCCAGCAAGTTAGACGAAACAAGGCGGCCCTCTCGGCTGCTTGGATTGACTACAAGAAGGTTTATGACTCGGTGCCTCATTCATGGCTCGAAAAGATCTTGGAGTTGTATAAAGTTGAGGTCCTTTTTAGGTGTGTGTATGAGGCAGTGGGTCACAGTCCTTCGTCAACCAGGTGGTCGAGATGTCCCCTCTGATTTGCCTAACTTGATAAGGATTGAAAGAGGCATCTTCCAGGGTGACAGTCTGAGTCCTTTGTGGTTTTGCCTAGCCTTGAATCCTCTTAGCTCTTTGCTGTCGGATTCCGGGCTTGGCTATCGACTTTGTAGAGAAGCTGAAGTCATTTCTCACTTATTGTTCATGGATGACCTCAAACTGTTTGCATCGAAGCGCCAAGATCTTATCGCACTATTGAAAATCACACAAGAGTTCAGTAGTGCGATCAAGATGGAATTCGGTGTAGATAAGTGTGCGGTTATGCATGTTCAACGAGGGAAAGTTGTAAATTCATCGAATTTGCAACTTTCTGAGACAATGACTCTCAGATCTCTCTCCGAAGTTGAAACCTACAAATATCTTGGTATGTCACAGTCTTTGAGTATCGTGGTGGGCGATGTCAAGCAGTCAGTGAAGGAGCGCTTCTTCTGTCGCTTGACAAAAGTTCTTAACAGTCTTTTGTCGGGTGGCAATAAGGTGCGCGCCTTCAATGGCTGGGTGATGCCGCTGCTCACATACTCCTTTGGCATACTAAGATGGACTCAGACTGAGCTGGATGCTCTGGATAGGAGGGTCCGTCTACTGCTTAAATCACATCGCATGTTGCACCCACGCTCATCTGTTATGAGATTGTACATCCCGAGGAAATGTGGAGGTCGAGGCATTTTAAATGCTAAGAATCTCCACAACCGCGAGGTGTGCAATCTCAGGGATTATTTCCTTAACAATGAGTGTAGGATGCATCGTGATGTGGTTGCAGTAGACAGGAACCTCACGCCTCTGTCCTTGGCAAACGGGAACTGGCGCAGACCAACGGTGTTGAACACTGAGGACCGCAAGAACATATGGAAGAGCAAGGAGTTACACGGACGCTTCTACCGGGCCCTAACCAGGCCCGATGTAGACTTTTTAGCGTCCGTGAACTGGCTACGTTTTGGTGACCTTTTAGGGGAAACCGAAGGTTTTGTCTGTGCAATTGCTGACGAGGTCATAATGACGAACAATTACCGGAGATATATTCTGAGGGATGGCACGGTTGACATTTGTCGAGCGTGCCGTTGCCCCGGCGAGTCCCTCAGACATATAATTTCCGGTTGTTCGCATTTGGCCAATGGTGAGTACTTGCACAGACATAACCTCGTGGCCAGGATCATCCATCAACAACTTGCCCTTGAATATGATCTTGTTGATTCTGAAGTGCCGTACTATAAGTACGCACCGGCGCCAGTTCTCGAAAATGGTCGTGCTACGCTCTATTGGGATCGATCTGTCATCACGGACAGGACTATTGTCGCCAATAAGCCTGATATCGTGTTGGCAGATCGATCTCAACGCCGGGCAGTGCTCGTCGACGTCACCATCCCGCATGACGAGAACCTTGTGAAGGCCGAGAAGGACAAGCTCAGCAAGTACCTTGACTTGGCTCACGAGGTGACCGCCATGTGGGATGTTGACTCGACGATCATTGTCCCGATAGTTGTTTCGGCCAACGGTCTTATAGCGAAGAGTCTCGACCAACACCTCAAGAGACTCTCGCTAGATGGCTGGATCAAGGGCCAGATACAGAAGGCAGTACTCCTCGACACGGCACGCATTGTGAGGAGGTTCCTCTCTCTGCAGCCCTAACCACCGGTAGCTTGAGCCCTGCCTCGCTACCGGCGGCACCCGTAGGTTAGGTTTTTTATAATGTATATTTTTTGTATTAGTATTGTTATTTTACTTTTATATTTGAATGTTTATTATAAAAAACCTAATTTACAGAAAATTAAATAAATATCTAATAATAATAATAATAAGGCCGCAAGGCAGCTAGTGGCGAGCTGTGGTGAGTGGCGACACCACGGACCTGAGTGCTCCCGAGGGTAGGTCCTGTTCCTCACCTCACGCTTGCCTTCACCGGCCGGCTGCGGTGTGCAATGACGAGGAACAGACCCTCACCTCTGGCTTGCCTTTATTGGCCGGTCAGAGTGGAGTCGCAAGAGCTATATGCTCGAAGGGCGGATGTGTTGCATAAGTGGTGAGTGGGTACTTTATGGTCGTTTAAAGTCCAGAAGCACTTCTCCACCCTTAGCCCCTCTGGAACTGTTGCCTCCCTGCTGCTATATACATGTGGCTATTTCGGGAGGTCCATTCCATTGAGTTGGCGAGTCACCGCCTGCCATTTAAACCAAAGTAATTAGCATTGGCCGGGCAGGCGCCGTAGTTTCATCAATAGCCTAGTTCACCAATCCATATCAGTTCATTCATAGAACCTATTATTAGTATTCCCATCCTTCTTAAATAGTCTTTACACTAACCGGTAGTTGTCCGTGGGAGCATACTTCTTTAGTTTGAACTCAGGGACAATCGCCGGTTGGTGTCCCATAACTTTCCTAAATTAAACTTGTCTAAAGGGCCTCTGCGTGTTGGCTTCGGCTCCATGTACGCCTTCCAAAGGTCCGGGACTCCCATAGTCCCGTGATTGGTAAAGACATACAAATAATAATAATTTATTAAAGCAAATTCAATTACAATAATTACCAGGGGTCCCCACACTAGGCTACGCCTGTATCGCGGGGAACCAGTTAAAAATTAAACAACAGAAATTAGTTACGTTCTAGTTGGCTAAGTAACATTGTTCTATGAAAGACAATGTGTTCAACTTAAACTATCTTATCTAACATGATTCTAAAAATGTAAATGTATTAAACTTAAAATATCTTATCTAGAATAGCTTCAGTCTCGGCAAAATTTAATGAGAGGAGGAATTTTAGTATACGCTTTTTAGCTTCACTTATAGTACAGCCCTTCAAGTTACAGTGCTTGAGAAATACATTATATGTAGATGCTCGGACGTGATCCCCAAAACGTTTACCGAAGGCGGAAAGTACCTTTGGAACTGGTAGTCTGAAAACGCGTTTTTCAAGTAGTGTGCCATAGCAGGACATGGACTTAGAATATTTGTGAGTAAGTAGGGAAATGTTGTGTAAAAAGAGTTGACGTACAGTTAGAACATGTAATTCTGCATAGCTTCAGTTGGGTATCGAAAAGGTTTTTTGAACATCACTTTCAACACAGAACGTTGCGCTCTTTCGATCTCCAGCATAGCGGTCTTTGCCGCGCTGCCCCATACTGTAATGCAGTAGCCGATAACTGACTGGCACAGCGCGGTGTAAACCATAGCTAGTAAGCAATTATTTGCAGAGTGGCGAAGTTTTTTGAAAATAAATATAGATTTCCTGATTCTTGCGGAGAGTTTATGAATGTGATGTTTGAAGTTAAGTTTTTCGTCTACAAATAAACCAAGATATTTAATTACGTCGGTCTGTTCGATGGAATCGCAGTTGCACTGTGGGAAAGTCTTGGCATGAATGAATTTTTAGAACAGGATTAAGTGAAGGGTCCACGGAAAGAACATGTCTAGTCACTTTTTTTGAAAATGAGTTCTGGATTTCGATATGTAGAGGACAAAATGAACTATTACCTACTACTTAGTTTCAGATATAAATATTCATATAACTTGTTTTTTTTCTCTCTTAAAAAAACCTCTACACGAAAATTACGTACAAAATGACATGGTTCCCAACTTTCAAATCGCGATATCTCAAAAAGTTACTAATGTGACTAGACATGTTCTTTCCGTGGACCCTTCAAGTGGTGGTTTCGACGAAGCGGTTTTATGAAAACACAAAAATTTCGTTTTGTTGCCATTTAGGGTCAAAAGATTGGCATTAAACCAGTCGGATGCAATTTTCATGCCTCTCTCTGCAACAGCAACTGTTTTCTCCCAGCTTTCCCCATTAAAGAGGATCACCGTATCGTCAGCGTAACAAATAATCTCTGCATTTTGAATTGGCAAGTTAAGGAGACCATTCATGTAGATAATGAAGAGGGTGGGGCCAAGAATGCTCCCTTGCGGCACGCCAAATTTAATTTGCTCCGTAGCACTTTTACAGGAACCCACCCTAACCAGTTGCCGTCTCCCTGAGAGATAACTCTCAAACCACGCCAGGCGGCAAACCACGAATACCCAAGATTTGTAGTTTCCGTAGCAAGATCGAAAACGAAACGGTGTCAAAGGCTTTTGCCAAGTCCAGGAAGACACCGATACATTTTGAGTTACTGTCTAAAAAGGATGAAACAAGGTTAATTAGAGTTGAGGTGGCGTCCTCCGTGGATCGGTTCTGCCTAAAACCGAACTGTCGATTTGATATGAGCCCGAGATTTTCAATGAAATTGACTAATCGAGTGTTAACCAGCTTTTCCAAGATCTTAGAGAAAGCACTGAGTAAAGATATCGGCCTGTAGTTTCCTATGATGTCTTTGGAGCCATCTTTATTAATAGGAGTAATAGACGCTGTCTTCCATTGCTCAGGGAAACAGCCGGAGCTAAGGCTTAGGTTATAAATATAAGTAATGGGCTCAATGATGGCATTTTTCACATATTTTATGAGTTTGTTGCTGACACCGTCTAGGCCTAGTGCACTGTCGCTTTTTAATTGCATGATAATGGCTTCAACTTCTCTGAAATCAGTTGGTTGCATGAAGAAAGACATGTCCGAGCCACCGGTAAATTTAAGTTTACTTGCCAGGTTTTCCTCTGTTTCTCCAGATTGAGAAATAATATTACTAGCTAATTTATGACCTACGGATGAAAAGAATTTGTTGCAATTATTTAAAGACTCTTCTGGATTAGGTGTGGCTATGAGATCGACGGGTTGAGAATTTTGTTTGTTGGTATTACATATGTTTTTGACTGCACTTTACTTTCTTTAAGTTTTTTTAAGAGGTTATTTAAGAAGTTTTTGTATCTAGTATAACTTAATTGTAAGATCTCATCATTTGGAAACTGTTTTGTTTTTTGGGGATAGAAGCTTTCCGCCTACATCTCGATATGGCTAGGTAGCTGATACGACCAGATCGCTTTGTGACTACGTCTCCATGTGGCTACATCGCTTTGTGCCTAGATCGCAATACGACCAGATCGCTTTACGACTACATCTCGATCGGACTACATCGCTTTGTGCCTAGATCGCAATACGACCAGATCGCTTTACGACTACATCTCGATCGGACTACATCGCTTTGTGCCTAGATCGCGATACGACCAGATCGCTTTACGACTACATCTCGATCGGACTACATCGCTCTGTGTCTAGATCGCGATACGGCCAGATCACTGTACGACTTGTTATCGTAAAGACCATAATGTCTTTCTTGTCTTTAGGACAGTCGAATATAAAAACATGGGATATAACTCGGAAATAAAGTTTGACTTGATTACATATTTTTGGAACTATGTTTGGATGCATATTTTTGTAAAAAAATACAGCCGCTATTTTTTCTAGGTCTTAGGCTATAATGAAATGAAATGATCTATACATAAAAATACCATATTTATTTACTTATATCTACACTTTAAATCGCTAATATTTAAAAAAAAAACAATAGGTGTAATTTCCGACATCTCAAGTTTGTATAATTCTTCATTATACTTGCGATTAAATAAAACAACATTTCTTTTTTTGCGACGTACTTCAAAGAAGGCATTTTGTCCCCACTTGGCTTGGTAGTAAGGCTTCTTTTTTTAAATTAAATAAAAATAATAACAATGTTGGTTTGTGCTGCATACGCACGTTGAGGCGTCTGTGCCATGCTTCTGAACTATTATTCGTCCTGTGCTTTTCTTTTGCACACGAAATAAGCACAGTGTTTTTGAGCCATTGCCTACTGAAATAACGGATGAAAGCATCCATTTCTGGTGATTCCTGTGACCTTTCTACAATAGCCGACTACCCGTCTAGTATATAAGCGGAAGGTAAGAGTGGCAAATTCGCCGTAAGCCGTGTGATGTTCCGCCCTTCCTTAGTTTTTATAAGACCCACATCGTTTGCCTTTTTCCAAATTGATTTATTATAATGATAAAAACATCCCGTTAATTTTGAATTTGGATATACGGTTCGAAACGCACTGATAACTCCCAATTCATAATCAGATTTCAATTTTTTAATTTGCACGCCAGGTACATCTCGTATGATAGTAAATAAAGCAATATAAGTCGTTTCGGTTTTGTTGGGTAAGAAAGCATACAATACCGGGATTATATTCGTCGTCTCTTCGGTACTGTGAACGTCTACGTGAATAGAGAATAATTGGTAATATGGTTTGGGGACCCTTTTAAATGTTCCGTCACCAAAGAAAAACATTCCTTGATCGGCATACTGTTTCATAATCTTTTTCGAAAATCGTGATGAGAACACAAGCATTTTATCGTCTTTTGATAATTCAAACTCTGCAATTAAAAAGTCTTTTTTGATTATTTCTGGTACTGTCACTTCGCTAGATTTCATGAACTCTGTTTTCTGCACTTGAAGAAACCTTTTGCGATGTCTATAAAGGACATCCTTCACATAATTGTAAGGTCTATCAGTTGAGGTAGAAGGCAATTGTTCCAGTGTTTGCTCATAAATCTTTTTCACGGATGACATGTCTTCACACACATTCTGTTTTGCCATATCCAGTAAGAGGTCTTCTTCCATTTTATGAAAGTCTTGTTCACATTTGTGAAGACTCTCTCTAATTATCCCTGTCTTCTGTTCGTTTAATGTCAGGGAAGCACTACACTCCTGTTTTTGATTTGTTAGACGCATTTCCTGATATATATTTTTTCTTGTATAAATAAATCCAATCGACTTTTCTTCTGATCGTAATATTTACTGATCTATACTTCTACTTGTAGAAAAATTTCCGAATCGCCTTTTTACCCGGTCTTATTATTAACTGATCTATATTTCTACTTGTAGAAAAATTTCCGAATCACCTTTTTACCCGGTCTTATTATTTACTAATATATATTTTATATAGTATGAAAATTTCCGAAACGCCTTTATAACCGATCTTATTATTTATGAAGCCTTAACTTTATTCAAGTGATTTTACTCTCTATCTAATCAATCCTTTAAAGAGGTTGTTCTTTTAGATAGATAACTGTCTCTTTCTGTAAAAGGATTAAATATCGTCTTTATCTTTGATGTTGTCATTTATTTTGTTCGTCTGTAGGAATAAGTTGACATTGAATGTTAAAATAGTCAAACATTTTTTCAAAAATTAATAATGGAGCCTCCGAGCCCCAGTGAAGGAAACGTAAAGCTTCAATTCATTGAAAGTAGTCAAGGCGGAAAAAATTTGATACGTGGTGGCTATCGACACCATTTGAAGAGGGAAAATAAACGTGGAACATCGGTATGGATTTGTGCCAAAAAGATGTGTAACGGAGCAATTACGCTAAGTAGCGACAATATCACAATTTTAAAAGTGTCTCATCATGTTTGCGTACCCTACTATGAAAGTGTCGAAATTGAACGGAGCGTGATCAATTTAAAAAAACGGGTTGCCACCGATTACCGCCCGATACCACAAATTTACAAAGAGGAAATGGCTAAATTCATGTCTGAACCATACGCAGATAAGTTACCATCTTTTTATAAACACAGGGATACACTGTATAAACACCGGAATGCCAAGATGTCCAAGTTAAGTTCGAAGTCTTGCGATGAAATTATAATACCAGAGGACCTAGCTAAGGACTTCTTATGTGCTAAAATAGATAAGATGCAGATCTTCATAACACGTGATTCCAAGAATAATATAAAAGGAATTGATACCTTTTTCATGGACGGAACCTTCAAGATAGTTCCAAAACCATATAGCCAATTATATACAATCCATGGAGACATAGGTAGCAATCAACAATTCACTAAAGTCATTCCATTAATATATATATTACTACCCGACAAAAAAAAAACTACCCGACAAAAAACAGGCTACTTATGAAAATATGTTCGAGGCAATCAAAGAACTAGTGCCAAATTTTTCACCGAAACATTTAAAAGTAGATTATGAATTAGGGGCTATAAATGCTTTTAAACGTACTTTTTCTTCGGCAAAAATTTCTGCTTGTTTTTTCATTTCTCACAAGCAATTTTAAGAAATGCGGACAAAATGGAAATTTGTGATACCAGAGAAGGCTACAACTATGTTAAAAAATGTATGCAATTGGCTCATCTCCCCAATTCAAAGATTATTGAAGGATGGTGTTGTTTACAGGAGAATGCACCAGGTGTCAAGAATATTGAAAACTTCAACAAGTATTTAGCCACTCAATGGTTCACAATAAAAAATACAGATGTACTCTCGTGTTATAACCATCGCCACCGAACGACTAATGTCGTCGAAGGGTGGCACAGTAAGATGAACAAAGTGATAAGGACCGACTTAAATTTGTTACATTTCGTGTCAATGCTTAGAGAAGAAGCAGTTCTACAGGATTTTAAATGGATTCAAAATGCATTGCATGTTGATGTTTATCGCAAAAGGGGTAAAAAAATTATTGATATAGACACTAAAATTCAGGAAATTGTAAATGTCTATTTAGTTGGAGATATAACCCTGGATAGATGTATTGAGAAGTTATCCTACCTGAAATATTAGATCGTTACTAAGATAAACTAGTGATACGTTTTTTTTTAAGTTCAACCTAAGCATAGTAAATGTGGTTATGTTTATTTTAATAAAAGGTTTAATTCAAGACACATATTTCATTTATGCGAAACGCTTTTATATCAGTGTCAGAGCACTTCACGACTTTGCTAACACACATAGGTGTATTTAACTTTTTTTTACATTTCGAGTTCGATTACCGATTTGCAAATCATCTGATTTCTAGTGACTCATTCGCCCATTTGGCAAAGTCTTGGGACGTAAGAATCTGCACATGGTAAAACAAAGGAATAAGTACCTATTCAGTACATACCTACTGTACTGCATCGTTTTATAAAAAAAACCTATTCGGTTATTTTTCTAAACGTAAAAAAATATATCAGTAAATAATAAGATCGGTTATAAAGGCGTTTCGGAATTTTTTCTACAAGAAAATAAACATATCAGAAAATACGTCTATAGGGAAAGAATGCGTTTCGGAAATTTTTCTACAAGAAAATAAACATATCAGAAAATACGTCTATAGGGAAAGAAGGCGTTTCGGAAATTTTTCTACAAGAAAATAAACATATCAGAAAATACGTCTATAGGGAAAGAAGGCGTTCGGAAATTTGTCTATAGGGAAAGAAGGCGATCGGATTTTTTTATACAAGAAAATAAAAATATCAGGAAATGCGTCTAACAAATCTGACAGCCATGTAAATTGAAAGAAGTGAAGTGACAATGGAAATCATTTCAATTCATTTATAGAGGTTGCGGAACTCATTTGTAAGTGGCTAGCTAATACACTTAGCAGTGATAAGAGGAAGTAACATAGTTGTCAGGATAAAACACTGCCACTTTTAGATACCATTGTACATGATTGTACAGTCGAACTCGAAGTAGTTGTATGCTTTAGTACCATGTCACAGTAAGTAATATACAATTATTATTATTATAATTATATAATTCAATATTTGTAAGAAAATACGGAGCTTGAACCTGGCTAAAAAAATGAAAAAAGTATATTGCGACTAAAGATATTGTCTAATACTGAATTAGACGATTAGGATACAAAGCGAAAATGTATCACACGATCGAGGTGAAATGCGACAAAAACTTATATATCGACAAAAATATGACGATTAAGGCACAACGCGATAGTTAAATGCACGATCAAGGTGAAATGCGACTAAAACTTATAACGACTAAAAAAGTAAACGATAGAGACACAACGCGAAAATTAAATATACGTTCGAGGTGAAAAGCGATTCGGTGAACCGCTACAAGGAATTTATGCTTTTGAGGTAAAGGCCTAACAAACGTTATACTGGTGTCTTGCCTACATGTCCCGTTAGTTTTGCTCATGATGCGAAGTGGCTGTATAACATTTCTTTGTTCGCCCTACTCATTTTGAAACTTAACCGAAAGGTTCAAAGGTTATAAATAGGCCACGCTCACTTCATTCGCGCTCTTACGCACCACAGCTACTTCTTGCAAACCACATCTTGCAACTACGTGATACTACTCGTATACCTAAGTATTTAAAAAAATGGGGTATTGGTTACTAACGAATCTACCAAGCTATCCTTATAGTTATTCATAAACAAAATAAGTTGAACCTCCAAGTTATGAAATAAGCATAAAAAAACTTAACCAAATTCCAATAAAAAAACTTTCACTAAATTGTGACAATCTAAAAATAGTAACACTGTATTTTAAACCCATGTTAAACTGTCTCTATAATGAAATAGAAAAGGCCGTCTTTCAAATTCAAAATATTTATTCAGAACTCATGTTCTGAATGCATTTTCTATTCTCGCTCTCTCTTAGACGTCGCTCGGCGGTTTCTTTATACGTCGGTAATAAGGAAGGAATCCACTAGTACTTCGGACAGACCATCATTGCCGGAGAAGAAGCGACGCAAGAAACTCCAGCGGAATGGTAATTTTTTTAATCATGTAATTGGGTAATAAATTCCTACAAAGTAGTAAAGTACCGTAAAAGTGCCTACTTTGCTCTCCACTGGGTAACTTTGCTCCAATTCTGTATTTAGTTTCATTGCCTTGCAAGTCGAAGTCTTTGGTCAATTCGTCAAAATTGCCGATAGCATTCGATACATTTGCAAATTAGGAGGCAATATGAACCTCAATCGTTATGCTTCGCCGTTTCAGTTTCCTGTCAGGCGTCGCACAATGACAACAAGAAAATTTACTAAATAAATATTATGAGAAAAAGCCACTTCCATCTGAGTAATTGTTCATCGAATCATGGTTAGTATGTATTGATGTGTTCCTGTATATAATCAGCTACCTATTCCATGATTACATCATTTCTAGTAATTAAGCTTTTTCAAGATTTAACATTTAAAAAAACGTACCTACTTTGCACCACGTGTTGGGATAACTTTGATCCAGGAACATAGTTATCTCATGAAAAAAAATTGGAAGTGGCCGAAACCGAAAGACCATCATTGGAATGAAATTTGAGAGTAAATCCATCCACCAAAAAAAAAAGGTCAGCATGAAATTTTTGCAGTTCCGAAAGTAACTAAACCAAATATGAGGGTACGGAAAAATAATATGATAATATCATTACAGCATGAGATTGTTTATCTTCTATAGTGTTAATTAACAGGGTTATGATACCTTTACAGACACCTATTTTTATTTTTTTAATGGAATATTGCTTAAGTAAAGTGATTAACAGGGTAATAGGTACATACGTTTCTCAGAAGACTTTTATTTTCTTTTGATTATTGTTGACTAAGATTGAACAATATTGTGATATATATTAATAATAAAACACTTAAAGTAAAAACAATTATATTTTTGTTCCTAACACTTAACTCATTTCTTACTTTACTCCAAACCTACTCAAACGTATGCTTGCATGATTGTTACTGGAGCATACTTTGACTGACGACAGTGTAGAACTGCACCAAACGTTTTCAAATACAAGTTTTAAAACAAATTTAATTCGGAGGCAAAGTTACCCAAACACTGGGTAACATTGCTCCTAAATTGAAGTTAATATATTTATGTGAAAACAATATTTCAATGTCATTTAAGTATTAAAACATGATAGTGGGGGTGTTCTTCTTAAAAAATAAACATGTATCAACATAACACAGTATAATGATTTAAAAAAAAAATACATATGGGGCATGTTTTGGAGCAAAGTAGGCACATTTTACGGTAATAAATAATAATAATAAAAATTGGCACGTAAAAATAAAATCGTTACAAATGTTAGGTGAATAAATAACATTAAAATTAAAATAATGACTAGGAGAACAACACGACGAGGTCTCTACGTATAGAACGATAACTAAAATAACTAACTTTATACAGATTGATTGCGTATGTTAACTACAAGTAACTGTGTTACGGAATACATTAAAATTATCCCCTCTATAAAGACACTATGGGTTCTTTGCATTAGGTCCGGTAGCTAAGATTTTTTGCTGAGTTGTTCGCCTAGTATAGGTATAAACCACGTTGTCGATCTCGAACACCGAATGCAAAAACCCAAAAATAAAAAGATACCTGACCGTTCCGTACGGATAGACTGGTTTTCGATTTTTCATTTTTAGAAAAGACTGGTGCTACTATTTCAAGAATGACAATCCCACCTACGAAACCAATTGGGACGTCCATCGGGAGTGTTTCTGTGCTTTAGTACCTATCTATTGTACAGTCACAGAAAGGCAATGTTTACCAGCTTGACATATTTCTCAATTTTGCCGTGCGATTTAATCCCATCATCACACCACTGATAACAAATGACATTCCTAGATTCGAATGTATATTACACGGCAAAATTAAAATGATCTCAATTTGCATAAAATTCCCTTTCCCAGACTTTTATTGAATTATGTTTTATTTCTTAATTCGTAGAATAAAGTTTGGACGAAAAATAAAGTGGGTGTACCTATATGGGTGCATTGTAAAGAACAATTGAAATTTTGAGAACTGTGGGGTTACAGCTGTGCAGTTTAGGTGGAGAGAAAAGGACAGAGCTATATATCACTGCTATAGCTCCGTATATTAACTTTATTATATTCAATTTTTAATAACTATAAATTAACAAGTTAAAAGCTTCTGTAGTTGCTGTGAGATACACACTGACAGTCATCGGTATATTTTTTCCACGTTGGTTAGCAACCCTAAAAAGAATTACAAGTTATTTAAGTAAAAAAAGAAAACTCGGTTTCTATTTAAAAAAAAAGTACACTGTAAATCTCTATCTATGGTTTTTTACCGTCTCCTGCTTCATACATATTGATCTACGCACAGTGGGTCTATTGAACACGGGTAATCCATATTGCCTTCGACCTATAATGGTATTGTTTTTAACTCGGCCGCAATTACTGCCAAGTAAAGTAGCCCTGATGTACTGGGCCTCTATTCAACACGGTAAAAAGTATATCTTTTTGATCTGTTATCGTATTGCTAACGTTTTGAAAGCTCTTATTTACTTTACAGTAATGTTAATAAAAATACCATAACAGGTCAAATACGATTTGGACTTTACCGCCCGGATTAGAGGCGCAGATATAGTGAACAACCATACGATATCGTTTTTGGTCGGTAAAGTACGGTCACGGAAGTTAATTTGCTACCCATTTCAAAGAAAATCTGCTTGAAGATGTCATTGTCATTAGAGATGCCAAGTCATTTGTAATTGATAGGAAACCCAACCTTATTGCTGTAAAATGTCTTTGGAACTATGGTGGGTGACAAATTTTATTCCTTAACTGTACGTATTTATCATTCTTACTTTATTAGTCAGGTATAGTACTCGCCTACCCATCAATGAACTATTTGCGAAAGGAAGACGAATACGAACCTATCTATAGTGTAATTTAAATTTTTACTTTATTCTTAGTTGGTTGTGAGCGGTTAAATATTAAAAAGACTACATTTAAATTTTAATAAGCGGTTTTGACTTAACACATTGTTATTATCATGAACACTGGGGTTAAACATTGAGTATGTCTCATCACGATTCCAGAACCTCGCTGTGTCGCTCATTATACAATGACATGAAACTAATTGGGATGTTGATCAAAGAGATACCAATTTACCAATTTAATTTGAATTAAAATAATTCATAAAATCAATTTGTATTTAATTACATCAGTGTATAAATGAGATTAATTACTTCAGAAAAACGTGACATGGTAATATGGTCCAATAAATAATTGCTTAAAACTAAGGGCCAGAAGTGTGTCGCGTCTTTCGAGTAGATGAACATTGCTTGCAAATAAACAATTATTCGGATAGATCCCTTGAGATTAAAATAAAACTATGATTACGTCAGATGAACCACATAATGATTATTTTTTAAAAGTCAGTAAGTAAATGTTTTTTAATCTCTCTTGGTCGGATAGTAAAGATTTCCATATCTCAATTGCGGGATGAAAATAATGAAATTGGCATTTCCATTCTTAGAGAGGACAGTGCTTTTGAAATAGAATTGATCAAACACTCAGCCATTTCTAGTTATAGAATATAGCTCAGGTTTTTTTACTCTTTTTAAAATACAGTAAAACTACAGTACAATCAAGTGCAAAAATATTTTATCAAAAGAATCGTCTCATAAAATATGTTACGAAATTGTTATTGAGACATATTTTTAGGATGTTGCGTTCTCCCATATTTTTTAAACTTGACTGTACTAATAAATAGTACTCGGATGCTTTCGTTTCCACAATCTCACAAGTTACTGAAAGATGGCAGAGAGAGCAACAGCGATAGACAGATAGGTAAATACTGTACTTACATACCTAGATTTTCAAGAATAATTTGACAATTAGGTACCAGTATAATTTTTGTCTGACAGTAATTAAGACCAACTGAATTCGTGAAATGACATAGAAATTTTTATTTTACCGTTTCCTCTTCGTAGAAAAATAGAGTGTTTAAAACCTTTTAACCGCAGTTTTCGGAAATATAAGACCGCAAATACATCCAGCTTATTTCGCTGACGTCTTATATAGGTATAAGACAAAAAATATTTTAAGCAAACTTTCCTTCCTTTTCCTCCTTTCCTTCCTTCCATCCTTTACAGTTTTAGAATTTGTGGAAAACAATATGTTTGTGTATATTCGTGTGGTTGGCCCTTGGTTGGCCATACGAGCACTTCCAAAGAAAAATATAGATATTATCTCGGGTGCAATTGGGGACTGTCATTCCTTGGTTAACAATGTTTACTATTACTCTTACAGTATATTAATTGATTCTGCATCAGATAATGACTGAATTAGAATAAATCTGCATTTTCCTACCTTAATTATCATTAATTAACTTAAATATACAATCTGGAATTAAATATTGGATGTGGCATCTCGATGTCTCACTAGAAACTCAGTATTCACATCTGGTACTATCACATTAGAATAAATTGGCATTGTTCATTAAATTCCTCTTTTCAACGTATGTACATAAGGAATAAGACAAATGTGGTATATCCCATGCATCGGCCAGTCTAACTCAGTCTCATTCTCAGGACGGCAATGTAAGCAGCTAGCAGCTAGCAGAACGCGTCCAACCGGTCCAGAACGACGCCCGTCTCAACAAGAATGGCAAACGTTATGAATAATAGGTACAAAACGGCCAGCACTCCACCGACGCTCTTCCTTAAAGTAAACTTGCCGATGTACAGCGTTATCCACAAGCAAGTTACGGCCACGAGCAGGGAGCCGATCACAAAGTCAATGCCATTTGAGTTAATGTAAACTACAGCTTCTTCTCCTTGGCCTAACAGGGTCATGGTCCTGATAAGCCAAGGCAATCCCAACGCGAAGAGAATTGCCAGAGAGTTCGCTCCTAGTGCGTTTGAGACGCCGATGCCGCCTTCACCTAAAAGAAAAACATATATGAGAACGTACACCTAACCAACAAGAACCAATATATCTATACAAGTTCATCAATATTAAATAAAATGTTCGCATTGCTGTAGTATTAATAAGTGATATTATCAATCAAGTTGCGCACACGTGCACATTATTTAGATCAAGGTACGATATCACAAGGATATCACGAATTATTTATAATGCACTAGTTCCTTCGATTGACGCAGCGTCTGTACCTACGGTCGGAATACGGGCAAAGAAAGTGATTATTTGGTCTCTGAGAGATAGCTCTCACTGAAGGCTTCGCACCTACGTTTAAGTTATATTAAATATAAGACGGGAGCTGGCCACGGAAAAGGGTTACGATTTATGGAGCAATGAAACCCATAACACCATCATTATTAATTGTTTCGGGCCTGTGTTGGAAAAAAGTTATGTAAGTAAAGTTATCTTATCTTACCTCATCTTATCTAATCCTGATTACGATTAAAAAGTTAATCGCGATTATTGATTAAAGATTAATACTTTCTTTCGTTAATCTAGATTACGATAAACCTCCTGAGGCCCACCATACCACAAACGGGTATTTTTGTGAGTGGGATGAAACCCGCAATGAAATAAAATTCAATTACCTTTACCCACAGACCACTTAACCTCTAGACCACGCATACTTTTCAATACTTTTCTGACACATTCACTCAAGAAATAAGGGAAATTAAACATGTTTGCAATATACAATTTTTAGATAGAAAGCAATACGCGAAACCGTGTGAGGTAAGCTTTAGATACCGAACGGTGAGCGCCGGAGATGTAGAAAAAGTCATAAATGTATTGTCAAGTGAAAAAGCACCGGGGTAATATGAAATACGGGTAAAACACCTTAAATATCTGCGCAGTTGTGTATGCCCTATTTTAGCTAAACTAACTAACGCCTGCCTCACGCGTAGTGTTTATCCTGACCTGCTAAAAAGTGAAATTATATGGCCACTATATAAGTCTGGGAACCATCTAGAATATGCAAATTATAGACCTATCGCAATTCTGTCTGTCGTGGATAAAATTATCGAAAATTTATCGTTGGTCAAATCAGTCAATTATTAGGGTGTCATAATATAGTGTCGGACATGTGTCGGACTCACAACACGGTTTTCGTAAAGGACGCAGCACTGTCTCGGCCCTAACGGGGTTTGCGGACTACGTAAACGACCGCCTGGACTCGGGTCAACAGCTAATAGCCTCTGTTCATAGACCATAAAAAGGCCTTCGATACTTTTTACTTACTTCACGATATTTTATAGCAGGCGATGGATTAATGCGGAATCCATGGTCCCACGAATAAATGGTTTAAAAGTTTCTTGACGGGGTGAAAAATACGCACGAGCATTCCGGGGGAGACGGTGTAAGATGCCGCAGTAGAGCTCGGAGTGCCGACCGGGTCTGTGTATGGTCCCGTGGGATATGTGATGCATGTCAATAGTCTCGCAAATGTTGTCAAATGGTGCCGGGTGTTCATGTACGCAGATGACATGTGTCTACTTCATGCCGCGTAAGATGTAACAGAGGTGCAAAAGCGCGCACACAAGAGGACTTCGAAAGTAAGAAGAAGAAAGAAAGAAGAAAGTAAGTATGTTTTCATATCTTAGTAATAGAACACAAACGGTTGTGGTAAACAAAACACAGTCCATGGGAGCAGCTATTAAACTAGGTGTGCCTCAGGGCTCTATATTAGGTCCTTTCTTATTTTTGGTTTATATTAATGACTTACCACGCACGGTAGATAACCTTTGTGATATTGTGCTATTTGCTGATGATACATCATTAATTTTCAAGGTAGAACGAAAATCCGTCGATTACAGTAGGATAAATGCCACGCTAGGTAAAGTACTTAATTGGTTTACTAGTAAAAATTTGCTACTCAATGCTAAAAAAACTTAATGTGTTAGGTTCGCTTTGCCTAATGTTAGACCAGTAGAATCCAGTTTATTTCTAAATGATGAGTGTTTGGAAATGGTAGATAAGGCGCTTTTCTTAGGGATAACTATAGATAAATACTTGCAATGGAGTCCCCATATAGCAGTACTAGCAGGTAAATTAAGTTCGGCAGCTTATGCTGTTAGAAAAATCAGGCAACTTACCAATATTGAGACAGCTCGCTTAGTTTATTATAGTTATTTTCATAGTGTTATGTCGTACGGAATTCTGGTTTGGGGAAAAGCTGCTGACATACAGACTATATTCGTCAAAAAAGAGCCATTCGTTCTATATAAATATAACCTTAACCCCCGTGATTCCTTAAGATTAGTATTTAAAGAAATTAGTATCTTGACAGTAGCGTCACAATTTATTTATGAGAATATTATTTATGTCATTAAAAATCAAGACTCTTTTGTTAAGAATTGTGATATACATAATTTGAATACAAGAAATAAAAATAAAATTGCTATTAAAAAATTTCGTGTCCGTAAGGTTTATAAATCATTTGTAGGTCAATGCATTCTTTTCTATAATAAATTACCTGACTCAGTTTTAAAGTTACCATTTCCAATACTTAAAAGTTAATTGAAAAAGTGGTTGATGTCTAAAGCTTACTTTAGGGTCGAGGACTATCTAATAGATAAAAATGCTTGGCCTAAACTTAACTATACACCTTAATAACTGAATAATAAAATAGGCATAAAAAATATGTAAATATTGTACCTATATTGCCTAGGGGACACTGTTTCTGTAGGAGAATGTATCGAAACTTTGTATGTGGTGGTTGTCTTGCACTTTCATAGGAAATTATATATATATATATATATTATTACTACTACTTATTACTCCCTATGAAAAATCTTAGTTTTGACACATTCTCCTGCTCAAGCTACGCTTGAATATTTTTTATTTTTTATTTTATGTTGAATTCATTGTTTTATATAATGCTAGGTTAAGCTTTATAATTGTATAATATCATAAGTAGTATTTAAAAAAAACGACTGACTGTTGTGTTTCTTGCGGCGTTTCTTCTCAGCACTGGTCATTTGCGAAGCGCCGGTAGATTTTTGACGTGTAAAAGTGCCCGTGCGGCCTACTTACCAGTCGCGAGGCGTTCGTACAAGCCGATTATTTACGGCTTTACCAAAAATTCCTATGCATAGAGTAGGTATACAAACAAAACGTAAAACCGACACACGCCATACACCTTTTTTTGCTCCGGCTTGTCTATTTATTTACGTGACGCTTCGCCACTGCTACTTACTGAATAACCATCTTTTATCTTTTATCACTAAGTGGGCACATGACAACGGAATCATCATAGACTTAGGAAAAGCCAAATGCATGCACATTCATTCGCCGTATAACCAGGTCGCCAAAAAAGTGGATAGAGAAAATTTGGATATTATAGGACATACATACGATTGCCTGCATGCAGATAAAAATAGTTGTAGTTGTACTAAATTGAACTATGTGGAAACATTCAAATACTTAGGATTAACTATTGACAGAAAATTTAATTGGAAGCCGCATATTAACGATGTTTGTAATAGGCTACGATCGGTGCTAGGTAAATTCAACCAATTAAACAGAACGTTGAGTAAAAAAACACTAATGGTTGTACATTACGCCCTTGCCGACTCACTTATTAACTACGGTGTAGTTGTATACGGGCGAACATTCATAATTCATAACATATATTAGAGATATTACAAATTTGCAAACAAGGCTGATTAATTCTTAGTTAGTAAAAAGGTCAAGAAAGATTGTGAAGAAGATCATAATAAACTATTTCCTTTATGTAAAGTTCTACCCGTGTAGACAAGAAAGTCACATACCTCTTAAGTTTAGAGCATTATTACAGTGATAAGTACAAATTTTTAGTCAACAATAAATATAATTCTAGGAGTGTAGGAGACAAAAGAATAGTGCAGCCGAAAATGAGAAACTATTATGGCAAAAGAACTTCAAAATACCTTGTACCTAATATATTCAATAAGATTCCATTATTAAGTCCTAAATTAAGTAGATCAATAATAAAAGCTAGACTAAAACAGTGTCTCCTCGACTTGTCATGAATGTGTGTGTGTTTTTGTATTTATTTATTTATTTATTTGGAACAAACAGTTATACAAATATATTTAATTACAAATAGATTGTACTAAATAGACCTATAGTTCCCAGAATTAAACATAATAATATACCTAATAACGCAAATGTATACAAAACTATTACTACTTTTTTCACCTAAAAACTTGTATAAGTACTTATTTTGTGCCTCGTTACAAAATATATTTAAGAAAAAGAAAAAAGAAAACAGTGACTTGACATTAACATGAAAAACAGAGTATACTTATTCATTCTACGCAGCTACGTTCCAAAAACACTTTTTAATGAGCCTATAGTACAGTTGAATATGTCTATATCTTTAAGTTTTTTATCATTATTATATAGAGTACATACACGCTTGATAAACATGTTCTTAGAGTAGTTTGTTCTACTACGAGGGATGGAGAAAAGATGTTTATATTTGTCACGACAGTGTCGTTCTCTTGTACCCGGAACTCTAACTTGAACGTTTTTTAACAAGCTAGGGGCATCATTGTGATTATTGATTATTTTATATATTAAAACTGAGTCAACACAGTCTCTTCGACACTCAAGGGATTGCATTTTATGACGATTTAATGATTCTATATAATCTTTGTATTCATTGCCACCTTTAAAGTCAAGTGATTTTAGGATTTTTTTCTGTAGTCTCTATCCTGTCAATATGAATATTATAATGAGGCTTCCATACTGCACATGCAAACTCTAGCCGACTACGTACATAACTATAATAAAGTATTTTAAGTGTCAAAGTATTCCTAAAAGGTTTAATAAGGCCCACGGAATTGTTATTCGTTATGAGTACGATAGTTTAATAGGTTGTTGTAAGTATATAAACTGAGCGCGTCTCGCCATTAAACGTAGCAGTTTGGCGGGAATATCAATGTACATATAGTATTAAATTTTAAATTTGAATAGTGAAATAAATTAAATTAAAATACACAGGCGCCCCCGTAAGCCAAGCTTATGCTCAACGATCGCTAACCGGTGGTCATGCCCATAAACAGTCTTATAGTACGCGGCCGCCTGTTGACACAGCAGCATGCAATATTCGGCTATAAACTTTGCGAATAAAGTGTCAAAAATATGCCGTATTGTATGGTTAAGGTGTGTGAAAAGTGTAGCAAGACATCTAGCCTCCAAAAGGATGGAATTTAATTTCACAGGCAACCTGTTACTTTTCAAATCAATAATAATTTAATAATTAAAAGTTAAACATTTATAACAAAGTTGGCTACGCTTTGATGTCTTTCAACAGTGGTTTTTCTCTCTGTTTTTCACATACTGATTTTGCCAATGCAGTCTTTGTCTAATTACTGAAGTGATGTGAATGCACTGATTTCTTAGGTTTTGATACCCGTAAAACTATGATGAGATGAACAATGGTATACAACGGTGAATGCGGACCAAACTTTTACTTATGATATAAATTATGTCATTAGTTGTAAAGAAATGTATATTACTTATGTACAATTATAAAACCACAAATGTTCAAATTTATTTCTATTTATATTAATAATTTCAGTAAACCCAATTTCAATGTGCTTCAAATTGTTAAGCGTAGTAAAAAAAACGATTCTGAGTGTTTGTATTACCGCATAGGTAATCTCGATAATTAAAATCAAACTATTGCATGAAAATTGACAGGATGTGTTATTTATGGACATTAAAATGACACGTCTATGGTCACGGATAAGAGAAATATTCTATGGTAACAATAATGATTAATAATAATTTGGATTCACAAAAAAGGGTAGCACGCGTTAAAGTATAGGTCTAGCATTCAACTGGGAATGTGTTTTTCTAGAGGAACAGCAGTCGGGCGTCGGCATCGCTTTCTCAACACGTGTTATTTGGACTGGCCGCTTCGAACACGTAACTCATTTTGTCGGTATATATTCTCATACGCGATTAACTATACCAATTCAATTAAAAACATGAACACTTAGGTACATTCTTTAGTATATTTACTTCGAGCGTGTCCCATCACTACCCCTAATGACGCGCACCATGACGCGCACACCTGATTATTCGTTGATTTTGAACTGGCCAATCACGGTGCACTTGTCGCCTCCCGCGTCTTAATGAGATACTAGACAAAATTGTCCGAAGCGTAGTCTACAGGTTACGAGTAAGTGGTCTGTGCCTTTACCCTGATGCTATAATCAGTTTTGAGCAACTATTTAAAAAGATCTTCTGAAAAAAACATGCTAAAAGAGGTTTGCCTCAAAAGCAGACAATATTTTTTGTTCGATATTTACTTAGAAAAGAAATAAACTAATCTGCTAATAGCTAAAGAGCTTAAGCGCCACATCGTCTTTTCTATAGTATATCTAGTGCTAGACTTAAAAATCCCGGTTACAAATAAAATGTCGTCATTCCGACCACTAATCCAAAGCGGGCGCAGGAAACTGATAATACTTAATAATTTTGTTTTCAGGAAATAACGACAAAAAAATGAAAACAAAATTGTATGCTTTTCAGACAAATCTCTAGAGACATGATTTTTTCAGTAATGTAGTATGGACTCTCTATGGTAGTCATGGTCTATGACGTTACATGCTATGTCGGATAACTCTGTCTTATTGACAATTTAAAATATCTATATTTTCATACTTTTTAAGATATTTGAAACATTGTTACACAACATTTCGTCAAAAAATAAATATATATTTGAACAAATAAGAAACGCTTGCATATTCCTTATTTTTAAGAAGTTATTAGTTTTCCCCTTTTTTCCACAGTTACACGAAGGAACGATCAAATTCAATCACGATTAGAGTCTGGCCATCGAATCGTGATATTGACCTTGAAACAGAATTCTTTATATGGCAATACTCAACAACTAGTCAAACCCTAGTACGTTGGTCGTCAAGTCGTGTCAATTTTCGGAATAACAAACTGTTATCTTGCGTTATTATGTCGAAACCTATAAAAAGTTCAGCTAGGAAGTTAATTTATACAATGATGTGTAAATATAAAGCAAAACAAGAAGAGCGAGCCTCTGCTTTTCGCGAGAGAGAACGATATTTTCATGAAATAATGACTGCCACAGGTTAGTGCACGTAATGATATTGATACTTGTTGAATATTTGGAAGCTCCTTAGTTATTTCAAGATATATTTCGTTGGACTAAAAATATTATTCGTTTAATTTATGCTTTTGTTGTTGGTTTCAGTTTGAAATAGTTGTTTTTCCTACATTTAGAGGTTATGTTCCGATTGTAATCGAAAAGGTATTTGTTGCATTTTTTTCATTTCAGAGAGGATAAGAGATAAAGTCGATGACAGCAGCTTAAATGAGTTGAATGATATTACTAGTGCTGTGAAGAGTTTACAACAACTAGATAAAAATAGTCAGCTCAAAACCGAACTTCAATTTGTGCAAGAAATTTCTGCGTTGACAGGTATGATATTCTGACAGTGAATTAATATACTTAAGTGTGTTAAAATGCTAATTTATTTTTATATAGGTATATATAAGCAAGGAAATCACATTTAGATAAAAATAATATCTTTGGCGGATGTGGGGTGAGCTACAAAGATGCAACTAGAATAGTGCCGGGATGAGGGAAAAGATCTTAACCTTAACCAGTTCATATAGAAATGTATAAATGAGTGGACACTAGATGACTGATCTGTTGACCACAACAATTCATTAATCACACCACCCGCTATTAGTCCCGGGGTCTAGGAATGTAACACTTTACCACATAGGGATGATTAGTTAGATCACTTTATAATATAATAATACGTTACTTAGTGATTGATGCTTCCAATAACCATAAGCTATACCGTAATTTAAACAATATAATGTATTTTTGTTTCTAATTTTCAGATATTGGTACTGCTACTATCAAAAGAATAAAAAAAGAAGGACAGTCAAATGCAGGTGTTTAGAAAACTCCCGGGAAAAAGCGTCCACATAAACCAACAGTTGCCAATTTGGATAGTTTTGACATTAATGCGATCAGGCAGAAGATCAATCAATTCTACACAGTTAAAAAACAGGTGCCTACTTTACGTACCTTGTTGACAGATTTGAGAGAGAGCATTGGATTTACCGGATGTCGTGAAACGTTGCGTAAAATTTTATTATCCAATGGCTTTGAGTTCAAAAAAAATATAAACGAGCGTAGTATAATCATGGAGAGATTTGACATTGCAGCGTGGAGGCACAGATTTTTGAGAGCCATTAGTAAATACCGCCAGCAAGAAAAGCCGTTAATTTATTTGGATGGAACATATATTCATCAAAATTATAGACCAAAAAAATCCTGGCAAGGTCCATCTACTAGCGGTGTGGTTGAAAAAATTTCCCCAGGGAAACGGTTCATTATTGTACATGCCGGGTCTGAAAAAGGATTTGTACCCAATGCCCTCTTGGTTTTTAGCACAAAATCCTTGTCAGCTGATTATCATCATGACATGAACCGACAAAACTTTTTAAAATGGCTGCAAGAGAAATTAATCCCCAATTTAAGGGAACCAAGTGTAATAATAATGGATAACGCAAGTTATCATTCAACTCAGGTAAATAAACCACCCACAATGAATCAGAGAAAGGCAGACATTCAAGATTGGCTCACTACCAATGGAATCCCTTACGAAACTTACATGTCGAAGGAAGAGCTGATGTGTCTGGTGGGCCAATACAAGACCAACCCAAAATATGAGGTTGACGAAATTTTAAAAGAAAATGGTCATGAAGTTCTACGGTTACCCCCATACCATTGCGACCTTAATGCCATTGAACAAATATGGAGTTTAGCTAAAAGGAAAGTTGGCAGCAAAAATATGGATCTTACTGTAAAAGAAGTAGAAAAAGCAATTTCAATGGAATTTGGGACTGTAACTCCAGAGGACTGGAAAAAATGCACTGACCATGTACTGCATGTAGAACAAAAATATATAGAACGAGATCGAATCGTCACAACATTAGAACCATTCATTATAAATGTAACCAGTGACAGGGACTCGAGCAGTGAGTCTGAGGAGCCAATTGAGTTTTTGGAATCTGACTTTGAGGATGACAGTTAGTCTGATTTCTTCGAGTATTCCCATCTCTCACTAGAAGTCATATACATAACAATGTACTATATAAATGAAATGTGTCACTTTTAATAAAAATCAAGGTATTCTGTGAATAGACTTATACTGCTCCTTACATTACAAGTATTTGTTTATGAAATAGTACCTACTCATAATAAAGGACATAAAATTACAAAATTTAAGTTTTTTTATTTTACTACCTTGTCGGCGTGCGTGATTGATGATTATGTATATTCATGCCAAATTACAGCTTTCTAGTACTGAGGTCGCTGAGCTTAGCCGCACGCACATGTATGGTGAAACTATAAGGGTTCATAGTTGACTACGGAACCCTAAAAACAGGTTTTAAATGGCTTGCCCGTCTTACAAGAACATAGTAAGTACTTGAAAACATCTCAATAGAGTTACGCCAAAAGTCAAAACTCAAAAGTCAAAAGTCAGTTTACTTTGACACTTGTTGGCAATTATCAAGAGTGCGTATTCCTAGTTCATAAAGGTCTGCCATATCAACATATTTGAAATTTAAAAAATAAATCTCAGTATCACGTTTTGATGGCCAGACTCTAATAATGAAGATCAATCGATTAAAAAAATTAATCGATGGATGCCAACACTGGTTTCGGGAGCCGGCAGCTTTTTATCCGTTGGGGTTAACGTAATATCTGTTGATATCTTTAGAATATCAAATAAAAGGGCTCTATGAGCTGATTCTAAAAATATAGTACAATATATTACATTTTTTAATAGTCATTTTCGAAAAATAAAGCATTATTAAAACACTTCGTATCGTATACAAATAAAATACAGTTCCGGGACGAGTTGCTACACACGAGTATAGGAACCGGCCTTCCCGTCTGAAGCTTTTACAGTGCTTTTCTTCAGCAATGCGAGTTTTTTTTACACAATTGTTAATAATATTAAACACGGTCTCAACATATCCTAGAAAACAAGTACAATGTCGCCATCATCGTCAAAGTCACTCATAATTTTATTTACATTCGCAACAGGTACGATTTATTACCAAACTGAAATAAAGCATTAAATAAAATCACAAATTTAAACGTAAAAAAAACAATTTAAATAAAATGTAGTTTATGTAATTAAATTGAATACGCTTTTATGTTATTTCGGCAATAAATTTTGATTATAAACAAAATTTCTATAAAAAAAGTAGTTGTTTCATTAAGTTTTAAATACGCTGTTTAAAAAGTTTTAAATTTTTAGTGTATGACATTTAAAAAGTAAAATATACACTACAATTAACATTTCCGAGCATTAGGGAGATTTTTTTTTGTTTTTTTGGCCGGCCCCACTTATGAACAGCGACCAGGCTTTCAAAACCATTAATAATGATGGTATAACATCCTAATTAGAAGTTTCCTTTGAATTGCAACTATTTCTCCGTGGCCAGCTCTTAGATCACACAAATATAAAATTCTATTAAAGTTCTGCCGCTGCTTGGTCTCAATATCACTTCGAAGTCATACGGGACACAGCTCTTTTAAGTAAAAAGCTAGAATAAAAAGTAAATTGTTGTGAGATTGTCCCTGACTTATTATAAACAAACAAATGAATATTTATTTGTTTATAATAAGTAACTGACTGTTTTTACTTTTTGATTATTTGCCGATTGACTATAATTTTCGCAACATAAAGCTTTCTGTGACAATTTTATACATTTTCCAAAAAACCATTCGTTGTAGAGCCTGTTCTTATATTATGTTTGTAGCATGTGCAATTGTGCATCTATTTAGATTTTTATATTCAGCTGTTTCTGAAGTCAACCGAGGTCCGAATATTTTTCTTTGAATTTCATGATAGTGATCACGACCCAAATAATGTTATCTTAAAGCTAAAAGATTCATAAAATCTTGAATAAAATAATTATTCAACATAGGTGACTAAAGGTTTGGAATAATATCTCACATGATACGTTAAACTATTTTTTATTGATGGCTAATTTTTATAAAAGCCTTAATAAATATATTTAAATTTCAAAATTCTATATGTTTTTTTGTGCAGACCACTTATTTTGTGCATAACAACTTTCAGGATCTTGAGATACTGACGGATAAACGGATAGACGGAAGTTGTTTAATAAAGGTTCCGTTTTTTTAGTATTGGGTACGTGTACGGGACACTAAAAGCCATCACTCATCAGCATACACAATACTTATAAAGGCAGAAACATTGTAATTTGTAGTTTGATGCAATTGTACCTTTCTGAGACATTAAAAAGTACTTTAAATATATAGGTATATAAAATAAAATAGAACGGACATTTACAGATTTAAAACTCAAAATAATAAGTTATTGAAACATTTCCTTAGTAATGACTATTATAAATATGTATCGAGACATTTCACTGCTTGGAAATACTATAAAAAAATCAATTTTTGGCTAAGTATTTGGATTTGTACTCTATTATTTACAAGCTAGCAGACAGTTTAAATAGTTTAGGTCAGTTGCAGGTCAGTTAAAAATATTGCATGTGAATAAATATAAATGCATGGAGTTCACCTTGTGGGGAGGCAGCAAAATTCAAAATTGTATTGTAGGCCAGCAGCAGCTTAAATAGGTAATTGACGAGCTACATTAAAGCGGCAGGCACATATTCGAGCAAGCGCGATACATTGCATTAACATATTCGATGGCCACCATTACTAATTGAAAAGATTACGGCTTATGGAAAATCCTTATAAATATGTGTAAGGTTTTTGTAATAATAATAATAATAATAAGGCCGCAGGGCAGCTAGTGGCGAGCTGTTGGTGAGTGGCAACGCCACGGACCTGAGTGCTACCGAGGGCAGGTTCAGTTCCTCACCTCACGCTTACCATTACCGGCCGACTGCGGTGTTCAATCACAAGGAACAGACCCTCACCTCTCTGGCTTGCTTTATTGGCCGGCGAGAGTGGAGTCGCAAGAACTATATGCTCGAAGGGCGGATGTGTTGCATAAGTGGTGAGACCTTATGGTCGTTTAAAGTCCAAAAGCACCTCTCTACCCTTAGCCCCTCTGGAACTGTTGCCTCCCTGCTGCTATATTGGGAGGCCTATTCCATTGAGTTGGAGAGTCGCCGCCTGCCATTTAAACCAAAGTAAAAAGCATTGGCCAGGCAGGCGCCGTAGTTTTATCAATAGCATAGTTCACCAACAAATCAGTTTATTCATAGAACGTATTATTAATGTTCCCATCTTTCTTAAATAGCCTTACACTAACCGGTGGTTGTCCGTGGGAGCATACTTCTATAGTTTGAACTCAGGGACAATCGCCGGTTGATCACTTTACTAAATTAAAATTGTCTAAAGGGCATCTGCGTGTTGGCTTCGGCTCCATGTACGCCTTCCAAAGGTCCGGGACTCCCATAGTCCGGTGATTGGTAAAGACACAAAAAAAAAACAACAACCTAATGAACAGAACATTAAATAAATATCTGAGTAATAATAATATCATGAATCAAGATAATTATTATCAAAATCATTACACGCTTAAAAAAGATTAAAGTACCTATTATAAATACAACGACAACAAATTACCAACGTTTTGAAGTTATTTTAATACTTACTTAATATTAAGTACGATAATGTAATTCGCTGAGCTTTTTGGGCATACATTTACTGGTATAGGTAATCGCATTAAATGTGCTAAACTAGGCTTAGAAAATGAATCCTTTCGTTCGTCACAATCGCAACATGCACTGAAATTGTGGCTTTTGCTTATTAAGCACTACCAGTTACTTATTCCTGGTGATATGCCACTGACATATTTAATTGGCTGTAGACGCGTATTTTGTCGGCGCCCGGCGAAGGGCATATGAAGCTTCACGCAAATGCCGACAGAAAGCGATTATTATCAAACCTTATGTACTTGAAGCTATGCACTTTCTTTGCAGTGTTTGTTAAAGTATGTATAGAGACGCACTGTTTATAGTGTCAGTAGGTAGGTAATGGGTAAGAACAAAATCTTACCTTTTCTGGACATGATGAATATAGAGCATGCTTCTGGTAGACACCCTCCGAAGGCCAGGAATGTCATACCCATCACCGAGTCGGGAATAAAAAACGTATGACCTGAAATTGTTTTGTATTTGAGTACCTTATCTTATCTTACAGATAGGCCCTTTCGGATTCACCTCGACCCTTTAGGATATTTTGTGCAATAACCCTCTTACACACTCAGCTGTTCGAATGTGCAGGTTGCGTCACGATGTTTTTCCTTCACCGTAAGAGCATCGGGTAATGCACTTAAATTAGAGAAAACTCATTGGTACATGGCGACCGCGGGACTTCGAACTCGGTACCTTACGATCACAAGTCGACCCCATAAGCGACTAGGCCACCGACGCTCTCTATTTGAGTACCTACTTTGCAGTGGTACAACTCCGATTTGAAAGTGAAAATAAATAAATAAATATCAGGGGACAATGTGACACCAATTGACCTAGTCCCAAACTAAGCTCTAGGCTTGTACTATGGGTACTAGACAACGATACAAATACTTATATTGAGAAATATCTACTTAAATCCATAGAAAACATCTATTACTCACGAACAAATATTCGTGCTCATCACACAAATATCTGCCCTTACCGGCATTTGAACCCAGGACCGCTAGCTTCGTAGGCAGGGTCACTACCAACTAGGCCAGCGGGTCGTCATAACATAAATAAATATATGTATTACGTTTGGGTGCATCTTGGTGACATTTTTCCAATAAGGAAATTATAGGAATTACGGAAGCGAATTGGTTTTGGCATCAGTAGAGGTAATCTCACCCTCACCATCAAAAACCTCGTACGTAAGCTTTACTGAGCACGATTGCTGTAGTATATTTATTGTAAGTATGTATGCATCCGCTACACATTCGCATTATTTTTTAGAATTTACTTCTCCATTGAACTTACGTACCTATGACAGTCATGCTCCACGTAACGAAGTACGACGTGATTCCGATCCAGATGATGCACATGAGGAAAGTGAACGGGTAGAACTTGCGGCATGTCACGGGCGAGGGGACTGTGCACCAGAGGGTAAGCTTGATGGGCCAAGCGTACACCCACCAACTATTATAAACCAACGACTTCTCCCTAGGGAACCTAAACGGGCTCTTTTTCTGCTTAACTTTGTCTTCGTCTGAAAAAAGCAGTTTTTATTATATGTAGTGTTACAAGGTGTTCCCAGTGTCTCAAGGTGTTTCATCAAGATTATAACAGTGGTGCATCATAATGAAATTATTTTAAAAAGCTGGCCACTCTCTTTGGCACAGACCTTAATCTAAATAGATTGCGTAAACACCTCAATCTGTATGAAAACGACTTTTTTTCTACCTACTGTGAGCCGCCACAAGAGCGAATTAATTATGTGGATTCGCTGTTGTCCGCGGGAAATCGAGTCAAAGGCGCCGCCGCCCGTGCCGTGCGGTCCGTGTCAGTCAGTAGGTACTATCACGAACGCCAAATTGTAACCTATTTAAAGAAAAATATGCTTGAAGTCGTCAATGCCACTAAAGACATCAAGTCATTTGTAACTCATAGGAAACTTATAGGAAACTCATAGGTCCCAAATTAAAGTTCTCGACTGTACCTACGCGGTCAGTTTTTTTAAGCTCGAAAATCTAATGCCAGACCGAAATGGGATGCCAATAAAATAAAATAATTACCTAAGAATCGATTATATATTTGCTTCATTAAATAGAAAAATGATAATAGTACAGGGTACTATCTCCCTCTTTTTAGGGACTAAGAAGCCGAGGGACACAAGCTAAAGTTCGATCGTTTTATTTCTATTGCGCGTTTAATATAGGCAGGTGCTACAACTTTACAACTAAAGTAGGCAATGTATCATGAATATGAAGTAATCCCACAAAGCCTTATTTTTATAGTAAAACCACCAACCAATCAAAACAAACCTAAATTAAATATTATTAAATAAATAAAACCTATTTTACGAAGATATTTACTAGCTTATGAAAGGAAACATGTCCATTATTTAGGTCAGCTTTTATGTACAGTTTTTAAAGCTTAATACGGAACAACCAGTCAGTTTTCTAGATATCGGTTGAGTACCGGAGGCGACGACGGTCGAATGTGGATTAAACGAAGAGGCGTACAAAGCAGACATTTAGACTGCTTTTTCACACGAGAAGTACGTACACTCGCGTTGTCTAGTTACATAAAGGTCTGTGCTCTTTGGTGTCATTAAAATTAATGAAGATAGAAACAAAAGAAATCTAAGTTCCTCGCATAATTAATGCATAAAAATACGTGAAAAAGTTGACACCCCTTTGCAGAGAAAACTGGCACTTTTGATTATTTCGAGCATTTCAAATGTACTGTAATGAAGTGAAATTTAATGCTACAAAATGAAGAAAATATTTTTTTCCACCCTCACATCATAAACCCGCGTAATGATGCGTTCAAAAACCGCATATTACGACTAGCATAAAGATAAACTGTTTTGTTAAGTAGAACCAATTTCTTATCTATGAAAATGTTATTATAATAATAACATCAAATTCAATTCTACTATTACAATCCGAACATCTCTTGAAAAAAAAGAAATTTTATTTGACCTCTATTCTAATATCAGTCAAGATGACATTTTATTCTAAATGAAAAGTAAATTGCATACAATTTTGACAAATCTCGCACGTAACTTGATATCGAACGATATGATAGTAAAGGGCGACTCTAGTTTGGCTCTGAATTAAAAAAAACTGCGGTTGCGTGATATCATGACTTGCGTGAGAAAAGTTTTATTTTACCGCCATTTCTGTCATTCTGTGTCTTGTCGCAAAAATTAGTTCGTTTTGTTGTTTATAAACGAACTATCACATGACTTTCGCGAAAAATGAGCGATCAACATAGTGATCGAGATATTTCGGAGACGCCTCCTGATGTTCGCGACAGAGCAACGAATGTTATAATGGTTGAACACGCCAAAACTGGGGTTTGTATAATCGGCTATTGTTACGCAAAAAATTAAGTGAATAGGGAGTCAACCAATCCACAAGAGTGAATCAGATACATTTTTTGCAAATTTTAATTATTCCGCCAAATTTCGTCTAGTTAAGGTGTTTTATTGGTTCGGTGTCAATAACAAATTTAAAAATGAGCAAATAACGTCATAACTTGATTTTAAACCTTACCCGAAGTTAAAATGAACAGTGATTTAGTGTTAAAATCCAGTAAATCCAGGGACAGGCTCTTGGCCTTCCCAACCGCAACAAGCTACCCAGGTTCTAACAATTCGGAGTCCGACCTATAAGTACACAGTTCTTATACCATGGCTGATGCAGTGGGTATGCATGTTGATAATTAATTACCTAACTCTAATCAAGTAAAACTTGTGACTCAACATGACGAAAACACGAATTACTCTATGCCGCTTTCTTATACAGAATTAATCACAATACCATCTTCAGTAATATCAAGTCCAGCCTTGCCATCAATACCTGTAGAAACAGACTTCAGTTTTATACAACCAACTCGTCATGGAATAAACATCTGATATGTCTGACCTACATTCTGTAATTGCTACACATCCAACGATTTTATTGCCACAACTATTGCAAGTGTATTTTAGGTGTTGGCTGATAATACATTCATGGATTCAAATGAACTATTTCTCTCAAGTAGTCAAGTTAAACCCGTTAAAGCATTAGAGGAACCCATTGATAGTTTTTCGCCAGTACGTTACTCATAATTAACCACAGTTCAGTCTGAAACAACCGCAATGCTAGCGAGCATATTCAAAACGTGGACTCGCCTGCCGGCTCGTTTTATAAACACGCACTCGATTTTTAAAGCTGTTTATTATGTAACATTCACATAAACTACTATTTACGTACATAATTAAAAATAATAATTTTACGTAATTAATAATAATTGAATTATGTAGCATGAAATCTCATTCCCTTACTCCATTTAAAGCACGAATGGTCTCTTATCCTATCATGGCCTTTGATAAACATATTTGACTCGTAGTAGTTCTATTAATTTCACACACATAACGTGCAAAATAAATTCGCGCTTAATATTTATAATACTTTTACCGTCATCTAAAGACTTTTCAGGCGAGCCGTTTGTGACGACCGTACCGCCGCTGAAGCCTTTATTATCAACTCCCTCTTCCACGGATTTATTCTCATCTGTGTTTTGAATACTCGTTCTCATGTTTGCTAAAAAAACATAACCAAATAAAACAGCTATCAGCGGACGCCTACGAGTAGCCGGCCTAGCCTTTTGCTATCAAACGAATCGCAAGGCAGTTATGCGTACGTGAGCCTCTCTCTCTTCGCTTCTGTTCTTTAATTTCTTTGGAATTAAATAAGACATTTTATAATTTACGAGGGGTATTACATAGTCCTCTGAAAGAGTTTAAATTTAAATAGAGGTTGGGACATCACAGTACGAGAATTATTTGTCAACTTCTCAATTTAACCTTTTATAATTGTCAAAAAATGATGTTATGGATTTACTTACCGCTGTCGCTATTTTTACGGCATTTTCCAATAAGCGCAAATAATCGCATGCTATTGAACATGAAGACAAAGTACAAAATGTACATTACGGCCAGGACTAAGGCTTCGTACCAGTCTACCTGCCCGTCCCACACGATAATGACGAGCGCACTCGCGTTCACTATGTAGATGATCACATCTCGCGTCACTGGTAACATCTCAATTTTAATTGGCTGAAATCAAAGTCATGATTTATTATTGTGGTAGTACAAATTAATTTAAATAAATAATGCTGAGACTAGGGTGCTGGCTATGTTTACGTTTTGTTTCGCAATACGAGGGCCACACCGAAATGATCGGGAATTGAGTACTTGGGATTGAGTCAGCATAAAAAAAACCTTTTTTATTACGTGAGTACTGGCCACTTGCAATCGTTATAACATTAACAGAATTTAAAAAGAAGGTCGGTTTTTTTCGTCATGCCGGTTCCAATTTGACAAGTCCATAGACAAAATGGAGCTCACGCGTGAAAAATTCCGACCCATAATTTATCACAACTTTCTTCGAGGGTTATCTCAATATGAATGTCTTGGTGAGCTTGTTTCCATATATAATGTGAAAGCACCAAGCCAAACGACTATTTATCGCTGGTATTCGGAGTTTCGACTAGGTCATGCCTCTCGTAGTACCGTACCTTCTAGTGGTCGACCAAAAACAGCAGTAACGCCTGAAAACGTAACGGCTGTGCAAAAAATTTATCACAGAACGGTTTCCACCGATTTGTACACCAGGGTTTGTTTGCCAGAAATGATGGCTGAACTCCGTAGAGGTAAAGCTACACGCCGAATCATCTTACACCACGATAATGCGAGCACTCATGCCGCACGCAAAACAAAAGAGTTTTTGAACCAAGAAAAATATAAAGAGTTAATGTCTCATCCTCCATATAGTCATGACTTGATCCCGAACGATTTTTTTACATTCCCAAAAAATTTAAGATTTGTTACGTGGTCAGCGATTTCAAGACCCAGAAGCGGTAGTAGAAGCGTATAAATCAGCCATTTTGGGATTCTCCACTTCAGAGTGGAATTACTTTTTTAATAACTGGTTCGAAAGAATGCAAAAGTGCATTGATTGCAAGGGAGAATACTTCGAAAAACAATGAAATATAATTTAGGTATAACGTACCTGTAGTTTTATTAATTCCCGATCATTTCGGTATGCCACTCGTATCATTTCAATCCTATTTCAAATTAATCACATTATGTGATCTTTAATAATTACCAATGTACAATCAATATATATTTGGGACAAGACAAGCGTCGCCTGTTACTGTCTAGTTTCTGAGAGTCAATCAGTGGTAAATAAAAACATGTTTCAAAGAAAGTACAATATTAGATCTCTACTGCTCATTGATTAAATGAATCATTATCCCAGGAAAGTTACGATTTGTCTGTATGGGGTACACAACAATAATATCAATATAAGTGTGATGTTTCTGGATATATATTGAAACAATACTCGTCATTTACCTTAACACTACGTTCCCTCAACCATTAAGACACAAAATATTTGATTACAAATAAAGCTATTAAGTTGTATCATTGACATCTTTGTTCCTGGTAATACGCAACGGAAAACACGTCCAACAATGTCAACAGGGCCGTAATGCGGTTTTGTTGAATAAGCCCTTGGAGCTCTTAAATTCCCTTCAAAATGGCATCCAGGGGAACGGGCTGGCGAAGAGAGACTCCGAATGATGTGTCCGGGGATGCCTCTGGGGTATTGTACTCTTGGTTCTCGTCGAGTCCGTCAGGAATATTATTTTGCATAGTTGGAATATGGCCATCATACAATTGCTCTTTCTCGGCATTACTGCTCTAGTATTGTACAATAACAGCTGATCAAAATGCTTTTTGACCGTTACATTTAAATCTGAAATACTGACTATAAACATACTGGATCCTACTTTCCTAGCTACAGATTTAGTTTTTAGTATTTAAAAAGGACACCGCACGGAAACTATGGAGAAAATAAACTTAGGTGAGTTTTGTTAAAAAAAAAAAGTTACGTATGTACGTATGTGTATTAGTAACCATTTAATTAACCAACTTCATCAAATAAACTGATGTAAAAAGTGTTTGGTTTTTAAGTGGTAGCGTTTCATAAAAATGATTAAAATTGGTCTGCATTTTTTTTATTCTTTATATAATCTTGATATTTCAATTTTACAATAGTAAAAATAACTAAAGAGATACTTTGTGCATATTTTTTATTGAGTTTGTTTATATGAGTTTTGTATCACAGCCCCCTATACTTCAGGAATTAGATTAGAAATGAGTTTTAACGAAAAATACTTGGATTTTCGAAAAAATAAAAAAAATCGGTAATAAGTTGTGGATTTTAGATATTTTATAAGTCGTTTTACTGTTAATATATATTATACAAAATGAAACGTATTCAATGTACCTACAGTTTAAAATAATAATTTCCTTCAAAACAGACTCCTTTTATTTTTCCATTTTTTTTTTCTATGACACCATTATCCACATCATTTTTTACTTCATATTTTTTTTCTCAAAAACTATTCTTTCGATTTTATTGCCCACCAAGTATTTTTATAAATTGATCAAGACACGTAACACATATAATTTAACAAAATTCACCGTAGTTTTTTTTCCTACTTTCCGTGCGGTATCCTTTGTAGTCCGAATGTATTGTTATCTACTCATAATCATCGCAAGTCATAAAGTGTTTTTTACTGAAACGGTTTTTATTTCTGGATTTTTTGAATATCTAGCTGGTAAATGAGGTTAGGTTAGGTAAGGTTTGTTTCATAAAAACCCTGAAATAAAATCAGTTTCAGAAAAAAACACGTTATGATTTGCGATGATTATGAGTAACAATAAATTCGGGCTACAAATTTTTATATGAGCCAATATGGACCCTTATACGCGTATTCACAAACGTCACTATGAGGTCTCAGAGTGCTCACGAACGCTCAGGGTGGTTCAAATCGTCTCGTAAACAAAAGGTCGGCCAAAAAGTACCCATCTCAAATCTGTATAGAAAGCAGTACGTTTACTCATTGTCAGTGAAGGATCCCTTAAGTAATGTTTGTGAATACGGCCGTGTGAGTGTTGTTCAAGAAGTTTGTTCAAAAGATGTTCTTGGAAAATTGTCGGATTAACGATTTTATGACCGCGCAAAACGCAACCCTCTTCTAAAGCCAATACCAAACGGCAATTGAAATACGGTGTGAATTCGCCATCCGTATTTTACACGGGGTCATCTGTTTTCAATGTGAGACTTAACTTTAATCAAAATTTCATCTATTGGTTCCTGAACATATCCCCTTCGCTGTAACGGGTTTCAGACAGCTTGGCATAAAGTTGATGTAAGGTGGTGCGGTGTAGCCCGCGACAGATAATCCGCTTTCCGCAATTTTTAACCGACTTCAAAAAAAGGAGGAGGTTATACGTTCCACTGTATGTATTTTTTTTTTTTTTTTGTGTATGTTCACCGATTACTCCGTCAATTGTGGTCCGATTTTGAAAATTCTTTTTTGATTTGATAGGGTATACTTCCGAGGTGGTCCCATTGCCACCAAATCGGAATCTGATGAGGGGATCAGTGAGGAATTGAGAGAACTCCTCAAATATTGTAGGCAAACATAAAGCGATTTTAGTATTTTTAGTAACAAGTCTAGCATTTGCATTCAGAAAGTATCATTTGGTGAAGTGGACCTGATGATGAAGACCACAGATGGCCACCGGAACTCTTCAACGGTACCTATTTCAAGGGTGGCGATAAGATATCTCTATTAAGATGGTTGAACGACTACTACGAAGTTCATTTACTTGTAGAAATATGACTGTAACTTTCCAGTGGCGTTGCTTGCGGCGAGCTCGAAATTTTCTATAGTTTCTCATTTATTGAAAAGTGGAACTACATAACAGCATAAATAGGATCACTAAAAAGTATTAAATAAAATAAATGTTTAAAAAAACAAAAAACCGCCTTCAAAAATGCAAAAAATAACTTCTTATAAAATGATAGGTACCTATAGGTAGGTCAGTCCAACTGAAGTCGGCGTCCCACAATATTTTAATGATAGGTACAAACAACCACACACTTAACTGCCCATTAAAGACCGAAGTTAGAAAATGTAGAAAGAGATGAATATAGATTTTACATAAGAGACAGTTTCTCTCTGTTCATCTTCAATAGTCACTCAGCTGTGTTGCTGTTTGTAAATCGGCTTTTGGTTTAAAATAATGTGGGACGCCGACTTCAGTTGGACTGACCTACCTATAGGTACCTATCATTTTATAAGAAGTTATTTTTTGCATTTTTGAAGGCGGTTTTTTGTTTTTTTAAACATTTATTTTATTTTTGATCCTTATACTACATTCTATGTTGTAATTTATAATTATATTCTAACATAAATAGAACGTAAATTTGCAATTTCTTTGCTGTCGAGAAAAATTACACTAACCACTATTTTCGAATTTTCATTTTGCATAATACTAATTGCATAATTTTGATCTGCAGAAATGATTAAATAGTTTTAAAACAAAATGCATATAAACGAATTGCATCATTTCAAAGGCAATTATAGTTTAGTAGCATAGCAGACAATCAGTATAAGTGTCACTTTGGTAATGGTCGTTCATTGCTCATAACGTTATTTTATAAAAAAAAACAAGCTCATAATGCTCAAAGAAATTAAACTTCTATCCTAACCTAACTTTACTGTTTTGGTAGCAGTCGCTTTTGTTAACTGTCCTGGTATAATTTTGATTAGTATATCATATAATATTATGTCAACTGATCATTGGTTCAAATGTTGTTCTAAATTCTAATAATTATACTAAATGTATATAATAACAAATAAAAAAATTCGTAATGCACGTTAGAAATAACGTTTTTATGAGGATTGAGTGTTCTGTTATTTAATTATTATGACCCATCAAATTATGAATTTTGTTTTTGTACAGTTTATTTATTAAGAATTTTACGAGTAGTTAAGTAAAATTATGCTAAAAGTTTGTATAAAGAATGAACGGCACCCGGTTTTTCTTTTTATCTCAAAAGTAATTGCCGTGTCTTCGTGCTGTATCTACACATGATTGTTTTTGATCGCTGGGCGAAAGCAAGCAAGAAAAGTACGCAATACCGCGCTCCACAGTGTGAAATCGGCCCAAAGAAACGGACATCATCAAGATGCATGTCGGTTTGAAACTCAAACAACAGATTTCACTATTTCAAACGATTATACCCGAGTGCCAATTCTGCTCAAAAGTCGAGTTTTTTTTTTCAATTGTATGTTGAAATTACATTAAAACGGAAAAACTTTAGTCTTCGACAAAACTAAGAGCAAATTATAGTCAAAATAAATTAAACAATGCATGACGTATGTCAAATTAATAAAATTGCTCTTGGTGTAACGTTGTTTGAATTATTAAGGTTATTTTTAAATTTTGTAATATTTTTTTCATAAGAAATCTCAAGGCATTAAGATTTTGTTACTGGTCTAACTTTGTTTTACACGGGCAGCAAACACTGGAAAAAAGTAGCTTTTTCTGATTTCTATGGAAATAGGGCTGTCACAGTTTTAAACATGATACTTTTATAGAACAGTTTAAGTTTTAAGTTAATATAAAAATATGATTTTTGTTTCCGTGACTATAGTTTTCTCCATTTCTTAACAGGGTTTTTGTATCCCAGGTGCAATAGAAACTCAAACGCGCGAATCCACGGATGAAGCGTGTGCAGTTAAATTAAAAAAATCTAATTTGTTAAATTGTGTTTAAAGTCTTGCAAAAAGGGCATCAAAGTTGTGAAGGAGTATTAGTTATGACATTGAGGACTTTACCAAAAAAAAATAAACCATCTATGACGGTCAAGCAGAGTTGAGTTTTCACTGATATTATATGTCCCTTTCAAGTAGTGTCCTCGAATGCAGTTAGCCATTAAAATTGCTCTTCAAAAAAAATTTTTTGGGATAATATCAGATCTTTTCACTCTTTACGATATTGAATATGAACTGGTCGACAATACATATACGAAGTTGGAGTTGGGTTTAACCACAGCTGTCGGCCTACTTCAGTTGTAATTCGTAAGGGAATGAAAGTAGTAACAAAAATGCTACTCTCATTACCTTCGCTTTGAAAAAAGTTCTGTTTGTAAAGCGATTAGCCTGAACTACCGTCGTAACCCCAAGAGCCCTCAAAAACGCAGGTCAACACATCATTTTTTTTTTTGAACACAGTAATTTGAAATGGTCTCGTCATACGATTTGATTAATCGTTGAAACTTGTGTGAGATAAGGCTGCATAAAGGTATCATCGATACTTCTCTTTCAGATACTTGAACTGGGGCATCAGGGTAACAATCTTTCTTTGCGGCTCGAATGTGATGATATGGCGGAAATGCTGGATAGCCTCTCGATTATAAATCATGTTGAAGAAATTTGTATGTAAAAACTTCGTCTGGGTTGTAGGGTTGGGTATCTTTTTTGATTTCTGTGGCTATTTTGATTGTTCTTATCGGACTAGCCATGTAGGAAAAAACAACAAATTTTACGTTTTTTGAAGCCTATTTAGTGAGATTATCCCTTTTGCTTTTAAAATACTCCACAAAACCTTGATTAGTTTAGCAGATGGTTCACTATGGAGGGTTTTTGTAGGTTTTTCCAAGCTGTTCTTTTTTCTCTTTCGCTCAGTCCGTCGTAATTTGATTCACAACAAGGTTTGGATATCGGAAATTATATGTTAGAAAGGTCTGTTTTGGGATTACCTGTGTCAGATATAAAATCGTGACTGACACTTGTCTGTCACTTGGACCAGGGTAAGAAGAAACGGTAGGTACTGAAGCAGATGCCAAAATTCAATCGCCTACAAAACCAGATTCAGTTTCGGAAACAGGCGGGCGATAGAAAAGCAGTTTAAAATTTAGCAAAGTCCTGTTTTAGGTCCTCATTTAACTAAACTGTGAGCTTTTTAATGAAGAATGGCATATTGTATTTACATGATTTGTACAAGTTTTCACTTTAACTGCTAATTGTAGAGTTTAGATTTAGATATTTGAGTCTTTTGTATGTAAATCCGTCATGTACGTTCAAAAGACTCTCCTTATGTATTTCTAAGTTATTCAGAACTGCCGCTAAGCTAATCTAAGCTAATTTCGAGTGGGCGATATTTCTTTCCCTTTTGCTTTGCGAGTGCGATGAACAATTTATAGGCGGCTAATATGGTAAAAATAGTGTCGGAATCTCCTTGCATATTTGCTGTATACGCTGGAATTTTGAAGAGTATCGGCTGTGGCGCTATCCACAGCTTCTTCAAATGCCATTCGTGAACCATCATTAAACTTGGCGCCCTCATGTTCTTCTTGCTGTAAGTCAGCCGGTCTGAACCCGAAGAGACATCTCTCAACAGGTTGGGTTAATTCCTGTAGGTGTCATTGACGGCTCCATGGTGCCTCACCCTCGTTTCTCTAGACAATGTGTATGACCCACTTATTTAGAATTATATTAGATACACACACAATCCCGAACAAAGATACTGTATAAACTGTCCCGAAATGACATTGAAAGCTAAATCACAGATTAAGTAAGACTTACCTACTTGCTGTATTCAGAGACAAGACAATGCTAACATCGCTAGTTTTTACCAAAGTCGTTTCGGCGTAAGTTTTGAGATGCCACTTTTTCCTGCTGATTGTGGATCTAATATGTATATACTAAATCGTTAACCAACGAGGGTGGACCCCTTTCCTGCACTACACTTTGGCTTTCAGCGGAATCATATATTAATTATTTAACAATTAAAAATTTTGCACTTAAAATGTAAACTGTAAAATATCAAATCATAAAGTTTGTTTACTGATTATTATTATTTTCTTTCAATTGAACTAAAATAATACTTTAGTGTAAAATGTCACGCAACCTATTGGTATAGTTTAGTACTATATTGCAACAACAAGTTTTGAACCACCCTGAACCAATATGGTGAATGGTTTCAAATAATATTTTATGTCAGTAGGTCTCGAATCCTAATACTTTAGGGTATGGGAAATATAAAATAAAAACTCAAAAAGAAAAAACAACCATAACTTTGTACTGCGTTCATAAAAACACGCCGCGTTTTTTTTACTGCGTACCTAATACAGGTGAGATAATCGGTGATATTAGGTATATACTTTTATAGTTGCACGCGTTTCTATGAAAAAATTGAGTTACTTATATAAAACAAAAAAAACTACGCATCTAAGCAGAATTGGCACTCGGGTATGATCGTCTCGCATTTGAAATGGTGAAATCTATTGTTTGAGTTTCAAAAATCAGCATCTTGATGATGGCGTTAGACAGCGGGGATTGAGCTCTCCTATTTTGTTCAATATTTATTTGAATGGCCTCGTTGAGGAGCTCAGCAGCGCTTATGTCGGATGCCATATTGAAGATATATATGTCAACAATCTAAGTTATGCTGATGACATGGTGCTGCTGAGCCCCTCAACGGGGGGATCAGTAAAAATAATAAAAATCTGTTAGGCGTATGCTGAGCCCATGGACTCGGGTACAATGCGACCAAGAGTGAACTCTTGAAGTTTAAATCGGGAAATAAAAGCTACCAAATGCAAACCAGTCACGCTTTGAGGGACTCCTTTAAAAAGAGTGTCAAAATGTAAGTACCTGGGACACTGGGTCACAGATACAATGTCTGCATACAGCGCACTGCGCATCTGGATACAACAACTCACACACATAATTTCATCATTTAGGATGCTGTTCAGATGTGCGCCATTGTAGTGCCTCGGGAATGTTTGCTGAGTTGCTTTTTCGTTATCCTGAGGAAGCGCGTAGCTTCACTTTTTCACCGCAGCCGCGGCAGTCTGCCAGCAGCGGATTTGCCGTTGTTTGAACGGTGCGTACAGCTGCACGCACCTGTCGCGACACAACCACGAAAAATGTAATACTTTTGTTGTGTGTATACTAGAATATAGTAGTCATTTAAGTATACTATCACTAGTAGTATGGAGTATGTATCTAACCATTATGGATTTATAATCTGAAATAAAATATTTAAATTGATGTCCGTTTCTTTTGGGCCGATTTCACTTTGTGCGCTCGGAACATCGAAATATAATAAGTATGGAAGAGTAACTGACGCTGAAATTCGGCCCCACTGACTTAGTATATACGTATTATACTGAGTGCCGAACCGTCTATTAGTCGACTTTCTGACTTAGTGCCAAACAGTTGTTTATAATTACAACAAAAATTATTTGATGTTAATGATTACTTACCGGATTTTAATAATACCTACTGCATAAATGCCAAGTTGCATTGTGAATTGGTGCGGGACCCGCACAGATGAAGCGATATTTATTTTAATGAGTACTATATAGTAAGTTATTAAAATTTAAATGTTCCACTAATTAAATATCATGGCCATGTTACGCCATCTTTGAAAATGTGAATTACAATGCAACTATTTCGAATGAATAGGAAATTAAATTTTATGTCATCTTTACCATCGTTAGTTTAGATAATAAAACAAATAGTTACTATTTTAAGTTCTGCGTTCTGGCTTGGGTGGGTACAGTTCGTCGCGAATTGCGTAGCGAAAATTTGCCATTCATTTTGATCAATCGGATTAAGTCATCTCAAAAACAGGAAGACATTTTTAATAGTCACTGGCCACAGTATTCCCAAATTTTACAGTACGTTATCAACATTTATTTAAAATAATATTAATATTTAGTACTATAGTATAAGACGTCGAGTGTTTTATCACACATCTATTAGGTATCTGAGCCTGCTTAACGTATGATCGATATACATATGCATGCTTAGGTAGAATCAATTTTCTCGAAAAAACTTAATTAACTATGACGATCTTTGTAATTAAGCTATTATCACAACAAAACAATAACAATATTAAATGATTCAAGAAGAATAATATATTAATATATAAATAACTAGCTTTTGCCCGCGACTTCGTCCGCGTGGCGTGTTATAAAAGAGAGATCTTTGTGTGTGTGGGAGAAAGGTTAAAAAATGCTTAATATTATTATTTTTAAATGAGGTTATAGTATAAGTAGCTCAGTTGAATAATTAATTGTTATTAATTTTTAGATTATTTATAATTTGGTTTGATATAAATTTAGGAAAATACGATCAGTGGAGGCTAACCCTAAAGTACCTATAGGCTTTCGCCTAGAATTCAGAGGTGAGAATGTGGATGTCAGTCGGTATGAAAGTAAAAGTTAGACCACATGAAAACTAAAAACCAGCCAAGTGCGAGTCGGACTCGCGCGCGAAGAGTTCCGTACAAAATTAACAAAAAAAAACTCGTTTGTTGTATGGGGACCCCCCTATTTTTTATTTTATTCTTATTTTTAGTATTGGTTGTTATAGCGACAATAGATATACATATTCTGTGAAAATTTCAACTGACAGACAGACAACGAAGTCTCAGTAATAGGGTCCCGTTTTCACCCTTTGGATACGGAACCCTAAAAAGAGTAGCATGGAAGAGTGGTTCGGTTGGTGGGTGGCTGGTGCAACCGGGATAAGGGAAATGTATTTAGGAAACATATTATTTATAAAATTTCCTTATAAACGTTTCTGGTCTTTCTGGAGGGTGGTGCGAGAATGACCAGACTGGATGGCGAACTTACGCGGGAGCACGCCACATATAACTGACCATGGGAGAAGCAGGGCTGTCTTAAATCAACTCCTGCTAGCGCGAGTGTTTGACCTTGCGACTTATTAATGGTCATGGCGAAACATACCTTCAATGGAAATTGTAGTCTCCGAAATTCGAAAGGAAGATCATTTGGGATTAACGGTATTCGCGGTATAAATACCGTTTCTCCCTTTGCAGACCCAGTTAAAATAATACCTTCGACAATATTACGATGCAAGACCCTCGTACCGTCTCGTGCCGTTGCATAATTTAGGTGGTTAATTCCTGAGCAACATTACTGGTGCACCGACTCGTAATCTAAGACTGTGGTATGGAAGACCAGATGGATTAATAGTGTTCAAAAACTCAACCGGATAGTGAACAGCGTCTTCTGTATGTATGACTGTATCTACTGATTTATAAATCATTTCTTCACCTGCAAATGAATTTAGCAAAACGTCATTTATTCCGCGCCTCGCCACCGCTGTCGCCCTCCCACAACCGCCACCGCGGCCGCGACGTTTCTTGGTTGCCACTACCGTGAGCTATAAATTTGAAGCCTCTAACTCGCTTCCCGTTCCCAGGGGAATTTTTAACTTTGCATTCACTAAGGTATATGCATGTCAAATTTCAAGCATCTAACTTATGCAGTTTAGATTTTTTCATACATTTTTTTCCCGCTAACTTAATTTTTCAAAATACAGCCATAACTAAACTTTATATTTACTAAGCTAGATTGAAAACATCTATCTTACGTGATTCAGATTTTTACATACAAAAGTTTTTTTCCCAATAACTCCCGTTCCCGTAGGAATTTTGCAATATCGCGTTGCACGTAAGCTTTACGTTCATTAGGGTACCTGCATGCCAAATTTCAATCATCTATCTTACGCGGTTTAGATTTTTCATACGAAAGGATTTTTCCCGCTAATTCCCGTTCCCGTGGGAATTTCGGGAATTCCTTTCTTAGTGCACCTCTACGTTACCTAAGCTACGTCCCTTCCAAATTTCAAGTGCCTACGTTTAGCCGTTTAGGCTGTGCGTTGATATGTCAGTCAGTCAGTCAGTTTCTCCTTTTATATATTTGATTAGATTTATTCATACAACATTTTTTTCCCGCTAACTTAATTTTTCAAAATACAGCCATAACTAAACTTTATATTTACTAAGGTATGCATGCATGCTAGATTGAAAACATCTATCTTACGTGATTTAGATTTTTACATACAAAAGTTTTTTCCCAATAACTCCCGTTCCCGTGGGAATTTTGCAATATCGCGATGCAAGTAAGCTTTACGTTCATTAGGGTACCCGCATACCAAATTTCAATCATCTATCTTACGCGGTTTAGATTTATACGTACAATTTTTTTTCCCAATAACTCCCGTTCCCGTGGGAATTTTGCAATATCGCGTTGCAAGTAAGCTTTACGTTCATTAGGGTACCTGCATGCCAAATTTCAATTATCTATCTTACGCGGTTTAGATTTTTACATACAAAAGTTTTTTCCCAATAACTCCCGTTCCCGTGGGAATTTTGCAATATCGCGTTGCAAGTAAGCTTTACGTTCATTAGGGTACCCGCATACCAAATTTCAATTATCTATCTTACGCGGTTTAGATTTTTACGTACAAAAGTTTTTTCCCAATAACTCCCGTTCCCGTGGGAATTTTGCAATATCGCGTTGCACGTAAGCTTTACGTTCATTAGGGTACCTGCATGCCAAATTTCAATTATCTATCTTACGCGGTGTAGATTTTTCATACAAAAGGATTTTCCCTCTAATTCCCGTTCCCGTGGGAATTTCGGGAATTCCTTTCTTAGTGCACCTCTACGGTACCTAAGCTACGTCCCTTCCAAATTTCAAGTGCCTACGTTTAGCCGTTTAGGCTGTGCGTTGATATGTCAGTCAGTCAGTCAGTCAGTTTCTCCTTTTATATATTTAGATACTTTATTGTAAAATGTCACGAGTCAATCAAGACGTCACGTCAAATAATATTATTTCATTTTATTTTGTTATTTTTATACATTCCTTATTATATTTCTTATTTTGTCATAAAATTATCAGTGAAATATATCAATAACATTATTAGAATACAAATGGATGAAGACGCTGATGAAAACGATGCTGATATTACACCGTCACAGCTACAAACATCCTCAGCAATGAAAGAAATATGCCCGATTTGCCTTCGTGAGTACAAAAAGAAAGGGCTTAAAGAGACATATCCTCATATCCCATCCAGGCCATCCTTATCAACCTACTACATCATCTCAAATTACAACACAAATTAATACAAAGGTTCACGAACCCATCAATCAAGCACAAATACCAGAATCCATCCAAAACCTGTTCCTAAAAGGTTTCAATGCAAGATTGCTTAATAGCGAAGGTGGTCCAGATTCAGTTTGGAGGGAACATTGGAAGAAACTCTTAAACTTTCATAGTAAGCAATATGGTATTCCACAAGGAAACGTAGGCCGACAATTAACTACGCTCCTTGCCGCAGAAATAAAAGATCTTACAAACAAACTTCCAAGAGAAGGAAATTCCGAAAAAATATTCATTTTATGTAGTACAATACTTCAGAGAGACCCAATTGTTAACCCAGGTCAAGATATTAGACGAACGCTTCAAAGAAGAATGGAAATGTGGAACTCTGGCCACTATGACGAATTGATTGCAGAAACACTACTTTGCAATTCAAAATTAACATCAAAAAACAAACAAAAAATGGATGATGACCATGCTGTCCGAATATTTAGTCGTCTCATGCTACAGGGAAAAATCAGACAAGCAAATAGATGGATAACAGAAAGATCAGGAGGTGGTCTTATGGACCCAAATGAAAGAGTGGGAAATAAAACTGTACATCAATTATTCAAAGAAAAACACCCCAACCAAGCAACACCCCAATTAACTGATTTCTTGGATTACCCTGAACTCCCTATAATTGTAAATGTTGATATTACTTCAAATCATATAGAAAAAGTTGCCAGGAAATTGTCTGGTGGAGCGGGATTGAGCGGTACAGATTCAGAGCAATGGAAATCACTTCTCCTTCGTTTCGGAAACCACAGTTCTGACTTAAGAGAATCAATTGCATCACTAACCAGAAAACTTAGCAGTGAAATCGTCGAGTGGGATTGCATTAGAGCTCTACTAGCAAGACGAGGCATAGCTCTGAACAAATGCCCAGGCGTACGCCCCATTGGTATTGGCGAAATACTACAACGCATCATTGCAAAAGCCATGGCCACCGCAACAGGACTAGACGTTCAACAAGCCTGCGGTTCTGACCAGTTATGTGCCGGAATAAAATCTGGCATTGAAGGTGGAGTTCAAGCCATGACCAAATGTTTCAATGAAGGCGAAGATGATGAAGGCCTTCTCTTAATAGACGCAGCAAATGCATTCAATGCTCTGAGTCGTCCAATCGCTCTCTGGAACGCAAGAATCTACTGGCAATCCGTTGTGCAATATTTCTCTTCAACACTTATAGGGGATATGCAATAATTTGTCTATCAGGCTCAATTGATTTCATTTTAAGCGAGGAAGGAACAACACAAGGTGATCCGTTGGCAATGTTAATGTATGCAGTTGGGATTCTTCCACTAATTCAAAGCTGCAAAGACCCTGGAAAATATGTACAAAATTGGTATGCGGATGATTCCGCTTGCTTTGGTAAACTACAAAATATAAAATACTGGCTTGAAAAACTGATGAAGGAAGGCCCAAAATATGGCTACTTCCCAGAACCATCAAAAAGTTATATTATAGTTAAAAATAAATCAATTCAAGAGGCTACAAGATTATTTGGGAATCTAGGAGTGAAGACAGTACTTTCTCACCGATTTTTGGGTGGAGTTATTGGAGATGAGGGAAGACAAAAAGAATACATTTAAAAAAAAGTTCACGAATGGACTAATTGTATAAATCTATTATCGAAAGCTAGCAAAAAGCACCCACAACTCGTACATACAGCCTTTACAAAATCACTCCAATGTGAATGGAGATACTTGCAAACAGTCCTGGACAAAACTGATGAAGAATTCCATACCTTAAAACAAATCATTTTGGAAACGTTAACACCATCTATTGTGGATAGAGAAATAACTTCACTAGAACATGAGCTATTCTTTTTACCAGTGAAACTAGGTGGACTCGGCATTAACGACCCAACTAAGAACTTGGAATGTTACAAGACATCAGTAGAATCCAACAGGATACTAATACATGCAATAAAAAATGGTGACAATTTGGATCTTTTAGCCCATCAAACTCACGCTGCAGATACTTTAAAAAAAGAAAAACTAGAGAGGCAAATAAGAGACATTAAAACAAGCAAAGAAATAATATCTAAACTTCCAAATAATATGAAAAGATGTGTTCAAAGAGTCGTCGAAACAAAATCATCACAATGGCTAACAATCATCCCTACCACTGCCAACAATACCGACCTCACAGCCTCTCAGTTCAAAGATGCCATAGCCATACGGTATGCTCATGAACCTGCAAACCTCCCTCAGACCTGTGATGGATGCGGCGAATGTAATTTTGACCTGAACCATGCATTAAACTGCAAAAAAGGTGGTCTTATCAAACAAGGTCACGATCAACACAGAGATGACTGTAATAACTGGGCCGAATTAGCCTGGGGACCTGGCACAAAAGAACCCATAATGCGTAACGCAAACACAAACCAACCAGCTCTTATAGGTGACTTGTTACTGAACAGCGTGTGGGAACCCGCGAGGAAAGCGTTCTTTGATGTTCGCATAGTAAATGCTGACGCTTCCTCATACAACAACCTCACCTGGGAAAAAACAGCTCAGAAACATAGCCGAGAGAAACATTTGAAATATGATCGAGCTGCTGAGGACCTAAGAGCTTCCTTTACTCCTTTGGTCATCTCTTGTGATGGAGCACTTGGGATTGAATATATCAGTTTTTTTTTAAAAGCAGCCTCGAAATTAAATGAAAAATGGCAAAAACCATATTCACAAATAATTTATTGGCTTAAAGTAAAGGTACAAATTTCAGTCATAAGAGCTGTTTCCATGAGAATAAGGGGCACAAGAAGAAAGATCATAGCTTTCGAGTGCGATAATGGAGCCGGAATTCACTAATTAGTTTCAAAATTAATTTCGTTTTTAATATATGTAATTATTATTATTTTTTACCTTAGATACATTTTCTGTATTTTTTAACTTCTTGTTCTTTGCAGTTAATAAATTTTTGTGTTACAATAATATATTAATATAATTTTCTCAAACATGCTATGTAATGTCGGCGTTATGTTAGTTATTTTAGGCTTCAAAGTGCCACGTTTCCGACGGAACAACTCGAGAGAACTGTAAAGGAATTTCATACGAAATTGAAGGCCTAGGCCGGGAAGTAATTCTTTTTTAATTTTAATTTGGCCATGGTGGCTGTGTTTATGAAAAGGCTAAATAACTGTTTTTTTTTTTATTTACTAAGCCGTGCATCCAACAAAGCGTTTGCATGTTTATTTGAAGTACCAGGAGCGCAGAGGTAATTAGGAGGTTAGCACGATGCGGCGAGCCCCGCACGCGCCACCAGCGGGCCGGCGGGCGGGCGTACTGAGCACTGTAGGTTACTTTTAATGTTTATGCACTCCTAGTACCTATTTGACATTGTAATTTTTGTTTTAATTATTTTAATGAATTATGTTTGAGAAAAGCACTATATACTTTTTTTTTTATGGCATAGGCATATGGAAGGCCACCGAGCACACAGGCCACCTGATGGTAAGTGGAAACTGTGACCCATAGACATTAGCATAAGACTTCAAATGCGTTGCCGACCCTGAGGACTAAGAATAGAATAGAATAGAATAGAATAGAATAGAATAGAATAGAATAGAATAGAATTTTATTGCCACACATTTCCTGTTACAATAATTTACGATGAGAAAAAAACACAGAGATCGGGGCTTTTCTAAGATGGAATGCCTCTATGCTAGTCATTACACCGGCTTCGCTCGGCCGTCTATATAACTTCGGCCGGCAACCCCTTTTGTCCCGGCCTCTGTAGTAATGTACTATTATTATTCAAATGTTATTCAATTACTGTGTATTATTTTTGTAATAAACCGTCTACGTCAAATCTTGAAATACTTAGCCGCGTTCAAGTAAGCCTTATGAAAAATCTAATTGTCAAATAAAATTCTTGTGTCAGAGACCTTGTAACCAATTGCAGATTTTTGTCTTTCAAACGGTATAAAGCCCTACTGAAATTTCTGTCTACTCAAACGTTATATCCATATTATATGACATAAATGAGTTCAAACCTTAACTTAATTAATGTTTAGTTAATTGTCGAAACCATTCTTGTTTTTACATTCAAAAAGTGGGTGTTATGGGGCGGATTAAGCAGTCGTTTTTGTTTGAGGTTACCCTTCCATACTTATTATATTTCGATGGCTCGAAGCCGTCGAACTGCGACAGCGCCAGCACGGCGCCCATCGCCGGACCCGCGCCGCCGCGTTCGTCGTGAGGTTGGTGGGGTACTCAGGGTGGTAGTACGGGAGCATCCGCTATACAGCTAGCTCCTGCTTTAGTTGATGTAATAACACCTGTTGCTCCTCTCTCGAACGTCATTTACAGTCTTTATAACCGAATTCAAAAAAATTTTTTTTTTATGGGTATTCGAGGATAACTTCGTCGCTGTTAATCTATTTTGATGATTATTTTTTTGTTGGAACGAGATATCCCAAGGGTGGCACCATGATAAGGAAACCAGGATCTGATGATGGCATCCCAGAGAAATCGTAGTGGCGACTAGTGCGTTTGTTATTTTTTTGTAACAAGTTTAGAATTTGCTTTGAGTATCATTTGGTGGAACTGATGATGAAGACCACAGATGACCACCGGAACTCCTCAACGGTACTTACCTATTTCAGGGGTGGCGATAAGATATCTCGATAAAGATAGTTGAGCAAGTACAACGAGGAACATTTAATTGTTTAAATATGACTATGACTTTCCCGCGGCATTGCTTGCGGCGCGCTTGAAATAACTTAAAGTTTCAAATCAACTAAGAAGTGGGACTACGTACCAGCGTGTTATGATCCCTAAAAAGTATAAAATAAAACAAATGTTTTGAAATCCAAATTAAACCTCAATAACGCAAAAAATAACTTATTTTAAAATGATAGATACCTACTCGTACCAGGTTAGGTAACTAAATATTACTTACGACTTCAGTACCAAAGTCGGCGTCCCAATATTTTCAACAAAAAGCCGATGTGCGTCAGCTAGACTAACCTACTTTTAGAAGGTGGTTTTTTTGTTTTTTAAATCATTTGTTTTATTATATAGATAGATAGATAGATTAAAATCTTGAGTGGGTAGAACGGAGACCGCGCTGCTGCTCACTATCGACTTCGCACAAAACCCGTTCGTTACCTAGAAATACGATCTGCTTCATAGGTTTTCCGTTATCGCTACTGATACGGTACACAAACAAATCTTTGTTACCTTCGTGGATATCGTCGGATTCCTGAACTATGAAGTTGTTGAACTTATTACTAATTTCACCCAGGCGACTCAAATGTAAATAATAATAAAATAATAATAAATATCAGGGGACGATGTCACACGAATTGTCCTAGTCCCAAACTAAGCTCTAGGCTTGTACTATGGGTACTAGACAACGATATAAATACTTGTATAGATAAATATATATTACGCGAGGCCGATTTTTGTACATGGCATCAGATCTACAGTTATGATCCGATTTTCATAAATGATGTGTCATTGGATTCGTCTCATGCTGGAGAGTTGCATAAAACTCATCGTTTTTTTTAATGAAAAAGTGTTGAACGTTTATTTTTAAAAAGCTACTGTGTTACATCACGTAACCCGAGCCGGCGTTGACTTGAGATGACAATGTAAAATAAATAAACAAGAATTCTACACAAACCTGTTGTAAGTTCACAGTGACAGAAGCATTGTGTCAATTTTTATTTTAGTTGTGTTCTCAAATCTTATTCTCAAATCTTTACGATTTTGATAAATGATGTGTCATTGGATCGTCTCATGCTGAGAGTTGCATAAAATCTTCGTTATAAAGTTCTAAAAAATATATTTTACTAGAGTGCCTCCACCTAAGCGGCATGCCGCGTGGTGTCCCCTTAAAAAAAGTATACCAATTTGAATATCTGGGGCACTGGCTTACTAAGGACCTCAAACACGATGACGGTATGGAGAGGGAGCGAAGCGCGCTATCAGTGAGGGCTATAGCCCGCAGGTTCACTCGTGATTTTGTTTGCAATAAATCACAATAATTTAGATTTTCTATTGTTTTAATCTTAAAAACTACTTAGTTTACTTAAATACATAGAAAACATCCAGGAATAAGTTATTTGCATAATTCGAATGAAATAAATCACACCAGGGCCGAGATTCTAGGTAGTAAAAACCATATCATCGTCGAATTATCAACGTTGTGATAGCTCGAATGTACTTGACAGTAATGGCGGCCGAGTTAAAAACAGGTTCCCTCTATGTGGCATAATATTTATCGTCCGAAATGGTTTTAGCATAACAGACTTGGCATAATCGGATTTCGCCAAATGGTAATGTGGCGGAAACCTTATTTGGCATAATTTGTAACATCCCGTAAATAAGTTAGTCCGATATTAAGTTCGCATACTTTTATTATGAATTATGACCGATTATATGACCGATAACTGCGTCCATTACAAAAACGAACTGCTACCAGAAAAGTAGGATACGTTAGGTTAGGTTAGGTTAGGTTAGAATTGTGACCTTATCGAATGTTGAGGGATGCGATGGCTCAGGTACGCGTCATACTCGTACCTACTCGTGAACGGGTGTTGTCTCTGGGGTCCGGTCTGTTCACGCTTGCAAGGACCTGTTTTTCAGTTAGTTATTTATATTATCGTTCCTGACGTAGAGACCTTGTCATGTTGTTCTCCTAGTCACTATTTTTAATATAATGTTATTGAGCTTACATTTGTATTGATTTTATTGGTGTTAGTTTTAAAATAATTATTTATTACCTTATTACCTTGTAATGTTATTTTTAAGTATTATTTTATTTTATTATGGGAAAAAATGACCTTCTGCTGAAGTTTCTTGCGGCGCTTCGTCTCCACAAAGATGGTCTTGTCCGAAGCGCTAGTAAATTCACTCTATATTACCGACGTGTAAAAGAACCCTCATGTGGCCAATTTACTAAATAAATATTTTGAATTTTATACTTTTGATTAGTATGTAGTTTGACTATTAAACAAGCATTTGCAATAAAATAAAGTTATTTTTTAATATTTTTTTATTGATATAAGTACTAGACTGAAATTTTTCAGCCTACCTATTCACCACATTATGTTTTAGTTAAATTTGATATAAAATACTTTTTTATCGAATAAACAGCCCGGTGCAAATCATCTCCTATTCGGATCTTAGACCATACGTTCGTTTTTGACGTCCGTCGATCATTTTGTTAAATAGTTTAATGATGACAAGACATGTTTCTGCAACGATAGTTTTCGGAAAACAATTTTAAGCTCATTTAATTTATGCAGAGACATGATTCGGAGCATGAAAAACATTGCGGAATAATATTCGGACTAACGAAATTCTGCGTAGCTAATCAAACTATGCGAATGTAGATTCTGCGATACTAATTTTTATCCTAATGCCTAATATGACAATATAGATTGTGCAGCAAAGAATTATTGCTTACAAAATTATGCCGCAACAGGGGGAACCTGCAGTTACATATCTCTGTCCCGTCTACATTCAGGAACTTGGTAGACTACCTGGTTCTGAAATAACGTCTTGTCCCATGTCACGATCGTAAACTCACCCTGATAGCAGCAAGGCCTCCGATGGCTGCGACTCCGAGCGCATTGAATATGGCGGAGCCGACGATGGTTCCGATGCCCATGTCGGACCCCGTGATGAAGGTCGAGATCACGTTCACGAAAAACTCGGGACACGACGTTGCCACCGCCATGAATGTTGCTGCTGCCACGTTCTACAACACAGGTGGCCAAATAAAAAGGAATAAAAATAACGGTCAAGTGCGATTCGAACTCGCGCACCGAGGGTTCCAATGGTTATTTAAAATAATATGGTTGGAAAACGCAAAAAAAATACGCGTTTTATTATGAACTTATCTTCTATGCAATCTGCAACAGGCGAAATACACATTTTTAAAGTTTTTTTATACATTTTCCAACATTTTAAAATTTGACAACTTCATTTTATTTTTGCGTAATATATAAATAGTTATTTTTAAATCAGGAATTTTATAGATTTTTATTTCCATAAACTTCGGAGACAAGGGGGGTATAAACGGTAATTTTTTATTAATATTTTTAAGTCCTTGTGTAACTGTATCTTCTCTTCTTCTCTTGTGTCAGTATTTATCTCTTTAAGGCAATAAGTCTTTTTTTTTCAACCGCGTATGTCACCTCAGAAGCTTTAGCGCCGTTGTATCTTGGCAAGGCTATAGTTTAGTTTTCCGCAACCTCAGTGACTTTACCGGCGTTGCATCTTGGCAAGGCTATAGTTTAGTTTTCCGCAACCTCAGTGACTTTACCGGCGTTGCATCTTGGCAAGGCTATAGTTTAGTTTTCCGCAACCTCAGTGACTTTACCGGCGTTGCATCTTGGCAAGGCTATAGTTTAGTTTTCCGCAACCTCAGTGACTTTACCGGCGTTGCATCTTGGCAAGGCTATAGTTTAGTTTTCCGCAACCTCAGTGACTTTACCGGCGTTGCATCTTGGCAAGGCTATAGTTTAGTTTTCCGCAACCTCAGTGACTTTACCGGCGTTGCATCTTTGCAAGGCTATAGTTTAGTTTTCCGCAACCTCAGTGACTTTACCGGCGTTGCATCTTGGCAAGGCTATAGTTTAGTTTTCCGCAACCTCAGTGACTTTACCGGCGTTGCATCTTGGCAAGGCTATAGTTTAGTTTTCCGCAACCTCAGTGACTTTACCGGCGTTGCATCTTGGCAAGGCTACAGTTTAGTTTTCCGCAACCTCAGTGACTTTACCGGCGTTGCATCTTGGCAAGGCTACAGTTTAGTTTTCCGCAACCTCAGTGACTTTACCGGCGTTGCATCTTGGCAAGGCTACAGTTTAGTTTTCCGCAACCTCAGTGACTTTACCGGCGTTGCATCTTGGCAAGGCTACAGTTTAATTTTCCGCAACCTCAGTGACTTTACCGGCGTTGCATCTTGGCAAGGCTACAGTTTAGTTTTCCGCAACCTCAGTGACTTTACCGGCGTTGCATCTTGGCAAGGCTATAGTTTAGTTTTCCGCAACCTCAGTGACTTTACCGGCGTTGCATCTTGCCAAGGCTATAGTTTAGTTTTCCGCAATTGTATTTATTGCCTTAATTATGAACCTTTTTTAACGTTGGGCACAAATAATAAATTTAAAGATACAGAACCACTTGAATCACAATAAACAATATAGACAGCAAATACTAACTGACGGGTATTTTTGTAAAAGGTTTAGAGTTCCTTTACGAATAACGATTTCCAATACTAATACTACATATTTAAGACTGCTTACGACACGTACAACACACAAACACTACCGATCATAAATATTTAGGCACTCGTTATTATTTCCATACAATTGTATACACTACTACTTCCAGAATTAAATTGCCAAGCCAGAGTCACTTGATAGTTTTGCGTGCACTTTGTATTTTTTATTTAGCTGATATGGAGACTTGATAAGAAGTTTCAAAATGGTACCCAAAATATCCTTGTGGATATCCCATTTATCGGGTATCTCTTCTATTATAGACAAACATTTTATCGAAATTCATTTCATAGAAAACGATTTACAGAATATTCAAGTAGCATATTTTATTTTCAAGAAATGTGGTTACATCGACTATTCATTAAAATTTATTATAATTTTCCTAACAATTAATGAAGGATTATTATTTGCCATAACAAATAATAATATTATATGTATATTTCTATATTCAAGTAACAGGGTGACATAATTTCGATATTAATATTTTAGAGAAATCGCTGCCTATTCGAATAACTCATATTGAAATGATTTTCTACGACTTGACGATTAAAATAATTTAAAAAGAAATGTTATATTAAAACATGATATAAAGTTCTATAACATTATCAATCTACTTAATAATAATTTTACAACTTTAATATCGGAGATTTGTCCATACTCGAATTTTCCACGAAATGAATTGTCTATTAAATAAAATTACGTGAAACTTATACTTTGAAAAGGATATTCTATAATAAAATTGTCGACATTTTAAGGGTAAACCCATTTATCGGCAGACAGTCATTAAAAAATCCATATATTTCTAATACAAAATTGTTTAATTTTGTATGTAATAGCAATTCTTGGTTTTTCGAATCGTCGCAATAAGACTGGAGATAATAGTGGTAACCTGACTTTTTACAATCATCATTAAATTTGATAAACTAGGTTAATTTCCCAAAGACGTATTTGCGCTCAAACCATTACATGTTATATAGGTAAAATGGGCTTATTAAATAAATTAAGTTAGGTTAGACCACAAAAAAACAAAAACGGTGGAAAGTATCTCTCTGTGAAAAGAAAGATTATAAAAATTTAAATGTTGTTTGTCTAGTGATCGTTTGGTAAAACATTGAACCGACAAGAGTCAGTAATAAATCCTTTGGCTCGACTCACCTGCGGTATCTTCAAATCTTCGCATATAAGCTCTACGCACGGAATGAAGTAATCGTTGCATATTATGGCTAGCAACGTGAACGAATAAATGCCGAAGAGCACGTACAAGACAAAACCTCCCTGTCGCAGCTGATCGTCTAAAAAATTAAAGTAAGACTTAAAACTGATTTACAACAATCAGCTTTGTTATTTTATCCTGGAAAACTACGTGAGATCAATCAATAAAAACTGACCCGTGTAGTCATAAGGGTCGTGACGCGTCAACACGGACGACAAATGACCATGATCGAAAACATTTACGGATTTGTAGGTAGTTAACACGCCGGCAGGGCCCTTATTCAACACGGTAAAAACAATATCATTTTTGATCTGTTATCGTATTGTCGACAATTTGATAGCTCATTTTTCTTGATGAGTAATGGTGGCCGACTTAAAAACGATACCGTTCCTAACAGGTCAACTACGATTTGGAATTTACCACCGAGAATAGACGCGCAGGTCCAGTTAGGCTCGTCAGGGAATTGTTATTTAAGATGAACACTGAATCAAGTCCATTACTTGTAACAGGTATATATTACAAGCGCAAATCCCATACAGCATTGATGTGATAGGCTTGCAGAGTGCAGCTTTCAGAACAATATCGAATTTCATCAGTGTTTTACTCCGGATTTAAGTAAGCAGAAGTACCTGGATGACCATGGCTCGGTTTTTTCTTGTAAATTGTCTAAAAATGAAACCTCGCTTGATCGATTTATCGCCCCCGAAACCCCCTGCATATACTAAATTTCATGAAAATTCTTGTTGGAGCCGTTTCCGAGATTCAGATTTTATATAGATATAGGTAGGTAACTATATATATATAATATATAACAAGGATTTTCATGAAATTTATAATTTTTTGAATTTGAATTTATTTATAATTTATATATATATATATACAAGAATTGCTCGTTTAAAGGTATTAGATATATTATGAGATTAGTGTATATAAGTTCATCCTGGTATTCTCGAAGATGACAACATGAGAAATCGATTTCTGGACGTAACTGAGCGACCCGCTCTGGCTTTGCACAGGCTTCATAGCAATTAACTTTTAAACCTAATCTAAGAAATGGTCAAATTCTGGGTAAAATTGTGTCACTAATAGAGGTACTAAAATTAGCGCGAACATACATAATGTGAACATGACGGGGCTTACACTGCGGGCGCACTTAATTTTATATCAGACAGGCAGACAACTTCACAATTCAGGACCTTGACCTCTTGCATCCCTCTCACCGTTTTGCGCGCTGATCAAGCCACACACCACAAATTCAGGTCGACCGGAGACCAGTTAGAAACTATAATATAAGAATGAACTGCTAGTACCCAGTTGTCTCACGGCTACTGAACGGTCAATAATCACTCACCGTCAAACACACTATCGGGGAAGCTTTCAATAGAATTGGCGTCGACACAGGTGGCCTCCCGCAGCACGTTCTCGCTCAGCTTGGTGCGCGTACGAAGCCACGGGAGCCAATGCCACGTCTGCTCCTCCTCCTGCAACTTGCGCGACAACTCCTCCTTTACGTATACCACGGCTCCATCGCTTCGTAGAACCGCCAAGTACGTATTCTCAGTTACATCTGAAAAAGTATATTCTGGGTTAACGAACTGTTCCATCGTTGAAACGGATATGTTTACCAAAATTCAGCATGTTGTATCATTCACCCACTTGAGATAACGCTAAAGGTCGCTCCATATTGTTATTACGAGTACTGTGGAAACATATAATAAAATATGCAACTACATTTGGGTAGCTTAATTTGTATTAGTCGTATACCTACTCATAACACCGATAATCGTGATGTGATGTGATTGTTGAATAGTACGTTGGTAGTACCGTTTTCAAATCATTAACAAGTCAGGGTACAGTCGAGTTCATAAATATGTGTACACTTACGTACCTTGTCACTTTAATTTCTAAAACCATTCATATATATGGCAGCTTAAACATGACATTAAATAGACAAGGTACTAAAGTGTACACATATTTATAAACTCGACTGTATAAGTACATTTAAGGACAGTTGCCAGCCTTAAGATGTTGTACAAGATTGGGTTTAAATATTATATTTAAACGCGAACTATTTAACATTTATTTTACTTTTTTGCTTTTGACTTTCATACCTTCATTTTATTTAAACTGAGTATTTGTCTTTTTAAAGTTGGTCTTCGCTGATAGTTGTACGAACAGGCAGATGGAGGAAAAACAAACAAGTTAATATTTTCCTTTATTACTTATTACCCATACAAAAGCTGATTGATTTTAAGTCAACCTATGTATGATTAACGACTTACTTGGTTTCAACAATTCTAAGTGGCAACAAGAGTTGAGATAAAATTGAATTTGCATTAATAGCTCGAAATATAATAAGTAAGTACGTAATTATACACTTTTGAAAAGGAGAATGCCCATATAATGCCTGGAATGTACAGAGATAACCTATATGCCAAAAAACATGTTATAATTAAATATAATTATACTCATTAAATTGAAGTCTAATAATGATGGGAGTAATATGCACATTATTTATAGAGTTTTACTTGAACATTCATCGCTCAACCGATTTTATTTCGACCTTTTTACTCGTATCTGCAATATTATAAATGGCGTGAGACGTCACTTCCATATAAATAACACTATGATGCTATGGTGCTGGTAGACGTTATACCTATATTGTTTTCGTTTAGTTTTAAATAATGAGCAGTGCTCAGCATTGCATTAATTGCAATATTAATGTTACGCAATTATCGCGTCATCAGTTTGTAAACATACTAAACGTCTTAATTCGTTTTGAAAGAGTTTGAGATGAAAATTGTCTTTGTCTATTTGCATAAAAATAACAGCGTTTCACCAACTTTTTGAGTAATCACTAAAAAAGTTTTCGGAACTTACAATTTCGTAGCATATTTTGGTGTATAATTGGTTCTTGTACACCTCAGGCATTTTTTTGTAGGAGAGATGGGCATTCCCCTTTACTTGACACCGTACACTCATCATCATCATCATCAGCCCGGGGGCGTCCACTGCTGGACAAAGGCCTCCCCCAAAGAGCGCCACAAGTCACGGTCTTGAGCCGCTCGCATCCAGCGGCTCCCCGCGATCCTAACCAGGTCGTCAGACCACCGGGTGGGAGGCCGTCTAACACTCCGTCCACCGGTGCGGGGCCGCCACTCGAGAAATTTTCTTCCCCAACGGTTATCAGTTCTCCGAGCTATGTGGCCTGCCCATTGCCACTTCAGCATGCTAACTCTCTGAGCTATGTCGGTGACCTTGGTTCTCTGGCGTATTACCGTATTACGGATCATATCGCGCAAAGAAACTCCGAGCATAGCTCTTTCCATTGCACGCTGAGTGACCCTGAGCTTATTTATGAGGCCCATATTCAGCGGCCAAGTCTCTGATCCATAAGTCATCACTGGCAACACACACTGGTCGAAGACTTTCGACTTAAGGCTCTGCGGTATTTTGGACGAGAAGATCCGCTTTAGCTTCCTGAACGCTGCCCATCCGAGTTGGATTCGGCGATCGACCTCTTTCTTGAAGTTGGATTTACCTAGTTGGACAGTTTGTCCCAGGTATACGTACTGATCAACTACTTCAAGTTGAGAATTCCCCACGTGAACCGGTATTGGCAAAACGCCGTACACTCGGCCCGGGTGAATTTTTGATAATATGTTTTTGTTCCTAATTTCGGTGGCACCTTTTTATTTTCATAACATGGTGATAATGTACTCGTATTTATGTCCAGAAAGAGGTTCGAATCTCATTTAAAATGTTGTATGAGGCAACCTTCTGAGGCTTTTATTTTAGTTAAAATAGATTGTATTTTTCATGTGCCACCAAAAATGACAATTGTGTCACCGAATTTACATCGTAATTTTGTTTTATAAAATATGTCTTCTAAATCATTAGTAAAAACAAAATAATCTTCAGCATAATTTTTAACATTTTGTTTAGTCGAAGTAAGCGTAACAAAAAAAATAATTATGTGTTGTTGTAGCACCTGAAATTCTTTATTTATTTTGCATTTACATTTTCTGATCATTTTCTTGCGTTAACCACCTGTTTTTTCAGAAATCTAGCTGGCGCTAGATATATTTACTAACTTGATGTATGTACTCCAAGATGATAGGCCTCTATTCTAGACGCTGAAAACGATCGTATTTGACCTGTTATTCTATTGTTTTTAACTCGGCCACCATTACTGTTACATAAACAAAAGCTATCATAACGTTGACAATACGATAACAGGTCAAAGCTAGGCCTAACAATATTTTTAGTAAATAACTAATTAATTAAGACGACACGTCAGCGTAGGGTAGGAGTACCGGTTTTGGCCATCTTTGCACCGTTTTTGGCCATTCAAGATTGTAACTAATATGTAAAGCATTATTAAAATACAAAACTATTTCACATTTTATCTTTAATAAATCTTCAGTCTTAACCATTTATGGATATTATTTTTAGTGTTACACTATTTTTGATACTAATTTCAACATTAAGAGATCAAAATAAATATAGTCCTCCTCATCGATTTCGATGACGGCGACCCAGACTATTTTTTTAAATTTAAAATATATCATTAAATACTTAAATATACAATTTATTTCCTAGCGTGAGCTCGAATGTGGCTCGCTAGACCAAACTTAGTTTTAAATATCCTGTCGCATGTTATACAGTAGAGCTGACCCTGCAAGTTGTAAGTGTAGGTATAGGAGGGCTTGGGTCTATCTTTTTGAATTTGGCGTTTTAGGTCAAGCGTTTTCAGCCGGTTTTCCTCAAAAGTTCTGATAGACTTAAAGGTCCACGAAGACCTCTTTGAAGCGAGTTCCTCCCAACCGGACGGGTCAATAGCGCAGGCGTTTAGGTGTCTTTTAAGCACGTCTTTGTAGCGCAGATGCTGACCGCCGTGCTTTCGTTTACCCTCTGCCATCTCAGAATAGAAGACCACTTTGGGTAACCGGTGGTCATCCATACGTATAAATAAATACAGTGGCCATAAACGGAACTTCGACCCTAGTTGGTGCCCCTTGGATGTTTTCTATGTATTTAAGTATGTATATCTCTATATATAATTTTTTATCATTTGTAGTACACTCGATAACCTTAACAGATCTATATTTAAATCAAACTGCCTGTCTGTCTGTTTAAAATTCGTAAACTCAATAAATATCACTTGAATTATTCTCTCGAATCTCGGAAACGGCTTCAACGATTTTCATGAAATTTAGTACGCAGGGGGGTTCGGGGGCGGAAAAAATTAAAAAAAAAATTATATCCAGGTACTTGTTCATTAATACCAATAGTCTTCACATCAACTTGGTTTTTATATTACTGCGATATTTTAAAAAGATCTGTAAAATGATGTTGATAAATGTGTGAATATCATTAATAAATAAATATTATCATCATTAGATGTTAAGAATGCATTTTTTATTACGCATTTATGCTAAATTTATGAACCTGTTTTTAAAAAAGCCCTATAAAAAAATGACAAATAAAACTTGACTTGTAATTTCGGTGGGCCATTTGTAATTTTCCTAGCCAAAAACATCACCGAAATTACAGCAAAAAAGGTTTTCAATAGTATCTGCTGTACACAGGTACAGTATACATATAGTACAGACTATATGTATACTTTATAAAAATATCATATATCAAAAAATGAACTAAAACGTGCTGACACAAACCATATTGCACGCGCCACTGAAATTACTTGACAAGATAGAGTTATCTCGCTAGCTCTAATAATATTTATCCACGTCCACCCAGTTGGGTCACGAAAGGACAATAAACGGTATCTTTGATAGAAATACAAACATGGTGGTATGTCGGTAGATGTATGAAATATTAGCAGGTGTTTACGAGTCGTTTCGTGTGTTGTTGGCGCCGAACAAAGACAAAGCGGTCTGCCAACTTTAATATATTAATATTTTTGCTATATGCTTTAAGAAGCGTCAACTAATACTCTTCCAATGATGTATGATATTTTGTTTGATTTTGTCTATAGAAAATTGGAAGTGTGACATGCCTCAGAATGGACATATACGCAGTATTTTGAGAGTTAAATATTTATTATATTTGCATAAGGATTATGTATGGCCTTAAAATAATATGACAGTAAACCATTTCTTTTCATATTATATTTATTATTACTTAATTATTTTCTGTGAAAAATCAAACGCCAAAAGTAGCCGTGATACTATTTATACGTGTATTGGCGCACCAGAATCATCATTCCCACTCGTGGTCACCAATATTCCCATAAATAATTCTTCGAATCTGACAAATTATGTATGGATCGGCTGTACATCGTAGCATAAATACATGCTCATACGCTTTAACTTTCTCACTCAAAAATATTTTAAAGTATACAGTAGTATATTTCATGCATCATCATCATCAAATCTGACCACACGGTGTTGTACCTCTAGAAGTAAATGATGCTGCTCCTTTACTCTACTGGGTAGAAACCATATTGCTGTACATATAGTATTGTTTATAAATCTGCCGCCATTACTGTCAAGTAAATAAAATCTTTCAAAGCGTTGACAATGCTATAACAGGTCAAAGGTAATTTGGTTTTTACCGTGTAGAATCTCGGCCCAGGTTAATTGGGAAAACTAAATACAGCTGTGGTGGGTAACGGAGTTTAGTTTTATTTACGTGAATGCTCTCAGTGAGGACGCACCTTATGGCATTAGCTTTTCCCGAAAAAACAAAAAACAATCTTTTGTTAATTAATACAAAACAGGATCACGAGGTATTTTGAATATATTATCGATCATATTATCAACCAATGTAGATGGACCATTATATAAGTAATTGGAATGTATCACTCATTTTCGGTGACACGAACATGGATTATATCGCCTTTTCAAAGCAATCGCTTACGATTGCACTAAAAACCTTATGAAGTGTAGGTATGTTTCACATCAAGTACCTATCAATGCAGACATCAACGAGTATGAACTCAATAGATATTTCTAAGGGTAAACCAGCTCAGCTGAAAGCGAACTGAACAGCATAGTATAAATAGAAAAGTAGTTCGTCTCCAGCCGTATCGAAGTTTCTGTTATCTATTGCCGCTCGGGCGCTAGGGTTGCGTCGATGCGCGTCATTCGATACTTAATACTAACGCAACCAAACATGTTGAGGCACGCACTCACACAAGCCACACGATATACCTTTGTTTGAAGACGAACTACCGTTTATACTGTGCTCTACAGCTACAATATTTTAAAACATGCATATTTTGTAATGAAAAGTTGACAATACGATAACTCGGCCTCTATTCTCGACGGTACAAAACATATCGTCTTTGACCCTGTTATGGTATTGTTTTGAGGTCAGCCGCCGTTACCGTCAAGAAAATAAGAGCTATCAAAACGTTGACAATACAGTAACAGATCAAAAACGAAATTACTTTTACCGTGTTGAATAGAGACCCCGTACTCTTACCATGAGTTACAATTACAGTTCTCGTTGAATGCTAGAACCCTCGTACTCTATAACAATACTGTGAGTGACCAATCTTTCGACTCGCTAGCGAGTTCGGTAATTTATTGTAACATTTGTAACTCATGGCAAGGGTACTGGGGCTCTATTCAACATGCATATTTCTTATTTTCTTAACAGAGGGCTCTGCCAGATCCATTGCGTTAACTAGCGTTTCTATTCGTTTCGTTTTTAAATCAACGCGTCGCTGGTAGATCACGTGACTTTTCGTATCACGTCATGTACCAGTGACGCGATTGGTTTAAAAACGAATGAATAGAAACTATAGTTAGCGCAATGCATCTTGGCAGGGCCCTCTGTAATGGCGGCCGACTTAAAAACAATGCCGTAACAGGTCAAATACGATTTGAATTTACCGCCTAGAATAGAGGCGTACGTCGTAAGCAATATTTTTGTCGCTTTTTAATAGCGTTAGGCGTTTAATATATATCGTTATCACAAACGTGCGCTCGCTACTGGCAGTATTCTTGCTACTCAAGTTTCATAAGAAAATAACATTGCCGATAACTGTTAATAAGGAACTGAAAGTATATCGAAAAATTCTGTTTTGGTATGCGTAATTTTTCATAAAAAATGTACGGAGGTATCAATCGTTTCCCAGGACCTAACATTAAAAATTTAAACCTGATAATATAGATTTTAACCCATTTATATCTAGTTGATAATTGTTACCGGTTACAATTTGAGCGATCATCATCATCATCAGCCCGGGGGCGTCCACTGCTGGACAAAGGCCTCCCCCAAAGAGCGCCACAAGTCACGGTCTTGAGCCGCTTGCATCCAGCGGCTCCCCGCGATCCTAACCAGGTCGTCAGACCAGCGGGTGGGAGGACGTCCAACACTCCGTCCACCGGTGCGGGGCCGCCACTCGAGAACTTTTCTTCCCCAACGGTTATCAGTTCTCCGAGCTATGTGGCTGCCCATTGCCACTTCAGCATGCTAACTCTCTAAGCTATGTCGGTGACCTTGGTTCTCTGGCGTATTACCGTATTACGGATCATATCGCGCAAAGAAACTCCGAGCATAGCTCTTTCCATTGCACGCTGAGTGACCCTGAGCTTATTTATGAGGCCTACATTCAGCGGCCAAGTCTCTGATCCATAAGTCATCACTGGCAACACACACTGGTCGGAGACTTTCGACTTAAGGCTCTGCGGTATTTTGGACGAGAAGATCCGCTTTAGCTTTCTGAACGCTGCCCATCCGAGTTGGATTCGGCGATCGACCTCTTTCTTGAAGTTGGATTTACCTAGTTGGACAGTTTGTCCCAGGTATACGTACTGATCAACAACTTCAAGTTGAGAATTCCCCACGTGAACCGGTATTGGCAAAACGCGAACATTGGACATGACTTTCGTCTTGTCCAAGTTCATTTTCAGGCCCACCCATTGGGAAACTCTATCGAGGTCTCCGAGCATCTTACTCAAGTCTTCTAGCGATTCTGCCATGACTACGATGTCGTCCGCGAATCGAAGGTGAGTGATGTACTCGCCGTTGATGTTGATGCCAAGTCCTTCCCAGTCCAGAAGCTTGAAGACACCTTCCAGTGCAGCGGTGAACAGTTTCGGAGATATGACATCTCCCTGTCTCACACCTTTCTGCAACTGAATCGGTTTCGAGCTCTGGTTCTGGAGCCGGACTGACATAGTGGCATTTTTGTACAAACACTTCAGCACTTCGATATATCGATAGTCGATTTGTAATGACCCTTGAAAACAACTTATAAGCGTGGCTCAGAAGTGAGATGGGTCTGTAGTTCTTCAATAAGGTTTTATCGCCTTTCTTAAAGAACAAGACCACCATACTTCTGGTCCACGCCTCTGGAACACCGCCTTCGAGAATAACAGAGTTAAAGAGCTTCTGGAGGACTTTAAGTATCGGCATTCCACCCGCTCTCAGAAGCTCAGCCGTAACTCCGTCGTCCCCTGGCGCCTTATTGTTCTTCAGTTGCTTCAGGGCCATTCTGATCTCGTACAGGCTGACGTCCGGGATGTCTTCGGTGTAATGTCAGGTGAGTTTGGCTCTGGGATCTGTAGCCAAACTTTCAACGGGTCGAGTTGATTTGTACAGCTGTCCGTAGAACTTCTCAACCTCACTCAAAATCTCGGCCTTGGACGAAATTACGGTGCCATTTTCGGTCTTCAGTTTCATCAACTGGGTCTGCCCAACAGACAAATGCCTAGCGAACACCTTAGAGCCCTTGTTTCGCTCGATAGCATCTTTAATACGCGAAGTATTAAAGGTGCGCAGGTCTGTCCGTAATGACTTAGAGACTTGTCTGTTAAGCCCCGTGTACTTCTGCATGTCCACTGAAGACTGCAGCCGCATTTCATTCCGTTCGTCCATGATCTTAAGAGTGTGGTCTGAGAGTTTTTGGGTTCTTTTCTGGCTGCGGGTCTTAAATAACTTCGACCCAGCAGCTTGGACAGCCTGTACAAACCCGTTGTTCAGATCGTCCGTAGACTCGCATTCTGCTAGGCATTCGAAGCGATTTTGGAGTTCGAGCTGGAAGGTTTCGGGGTTTTGGCATTGGACTGAGGTTGGACGGAGCGTAGACTTCATCAGTCGTGACCTTTCAAGCCTTGTGTTGATATTCAATGTGCCTCTTACGATTCGGTGATCACTGCCAGTCTTTAGCCTATTGATCACAGAGACATCATTGAATATGTGGCGTTTGGTAGATTGGATGTTTGGTCTATCTCATTTTTTGTCGACCCGTCCGGGCTAATCCAGGTCCATTTGCGATGTGGCTTCTTTCTGAAGAAGGAATTCATCATAAAGAGTCCTTCCCTCTCCAAGAATTCAGCCAACCGCTGGCCTGGATTTCGCCTGCCAACACCAAAGTGTCCCACTCTCAGCTCATTACCTTCTCTCATGCCCAACTTCGCGTTGAAGTCGCCCATCACCACCGTGTAGTGCGTTTTAGAGGTCTGGATGGCTTTCGAGATGTCCTCGTACATTGCCTCCACCTCATCGTCAGAATGCGTCGAAGTCGGGGCGTAAACCTGGATGACCTTCAGCGAATACCGTTTGGTAATTCTGAGTATCAGGTACGCCACCCTTGTCGACACACTCCCGATCGACTCCACGTTGTTGACGAGCGACTTACGGACGATAAACCCGACACCACCCTGTGACAGGGCGTCACCTTCCCGGTAGTAGAACAAGTTACCGGACTTCAGGATCATCGAGTCCTCTCCCTGTCTTCGGACTTCAGATAACCCTAAGATATCCCATCGTAACTTGTCCAAACATTCTTCCAGTTCTAGGATCTTCTCGTCAGTCCTGAGCGTGCGGCAGTTGTGTGTCACCAGGGACAGATTCGTTTGGTGGTGGTAGCCAGATCTCTGCCGGAGATTCTTAGCACCCCCTGCTCCGCCGTTACCGAACCCGCTACCTTAGGCCGGGCTAGCGGAGCCGCCGGGGACTAGAGGCCGTGGTTTTTTGGTGTACACCATAAGGGGGGGTTAGTGCCATAATCCCCACACTTGGTGAGCGTGTTGGGGATCGCAGTGGGGCGGAAGTATATCACAGGACGCTGCAGCCCGTCCTGTGTCTGGCATTTGGCTTCCGCCCATCTCGGAACGGTTTGACCGCCGTTCGTCGGTTGACTGACTGCGCCGTGAGTAGTTACCACACAACGGGCGGTGGGGTCGTCACTTCCCGACGCCGTGGAATTTGAGCGATGTGTGAATTTTTTTATCATTGATTCAGCGTGCCGTAATTGACGTGAAGCTCAATTTTGCCTGGCGGAGCAGTTATTGTCGCACGGGTAGCAAAGTAATTTTGCCAGAAAATTTGGGCGACGCACGGCACCTATTTATCTCCACTAGGTATGATGGAATATTTCTAGGTATTTTTTTAATTTTGTACCACACACACACACACTATTATATACAAATAGCACGGTGCTTCAATCGACTAAAAAGATCGTCTTGAAAACATTGACATAACTTAAGTATACTAGTATAGGGCTTAAAACAAGTAAAACTTACTGAAATCTTCTAAAGCTGAACTGCAGGAGGTAAAACATAGTACAGCGAGGACCGTGAGAGCTGTCGACATGGCGCCGGCGCAGACCGCGGCTTAGACGCGGATTATCTACAACTGCAACCAAACCATGACGATATAAATAATACGAAGTGGAAATGGTCCCGGCCTAGGGTAACGGTAGTTCACACAAGAGTAACGGTAGGAGCCTACACCCCCACACCGTTTAAAACAACTTCAACGTTTTCGCTCTACGTACCTAGTTATTGCGGGTGCAATGTGCGCCCCTCACCCACTGGCCAGTTACCATATACTGTACTGTAACTGATACATAATGAGAGTCCTTAAAACAGAGTGTGGCTTTAAGACACTAGCCAAGGGCGAATTTCATAATAAAATCACACGAGTGTTTAAGGCTTAATTATGTACAGTTGCATACAATACTTTATCTACACACATATTATAAGTATTCTAAGATGGATTCAGAAGCCGACCACTAACGACAAAAATGGCGGCAAAACAAACTTGTGCCGCGTCTGTATCACGAATATGAATGTTTTCTTTTTTAAATCATAGACAAACTAATAAAGTCCCTATTCTCATGTCGTTCGAAATCAAATATTGTACGATATTGTACTAAAATATATACCAAGTTGACGTTTCAATTGATACTAGAATTGGGCCTATTTAAATTGTGTTAGGTTAAGAAGATGTTCCAAATATGAAAACCATTACTTTATATTCGATAACGTAATTTTGAAATTACGTTAGCTGTCATTGATGTCACCTACTTGCACTGGCAATGCTGATCATTACCAACGGGTTTTTAATGCATAATAGAGGACTTATGATACCTATGTGTGTAGATAAACCAAATTACACCATACAGGTATTTCACAATCACATCCACCCGTCTCTCGATCATACAATCCAAACATTAAACTAAAAACAATACAAAAAAAAGTGGTTTAAAGTGGTTTTATGTTTTACGAAACGCTAGTCGCTATCTATCATAAGCCCCAACTTCTTCGTTACTGCGACCTGCGGAATTAATTGCTGATTTACTTAAATAATGGGCCGTTTTTCATAGATTTTTTTGCTCTAGCCGGAAGTTCCCAATATCATGTACTTTGCATTAGAGGGATTTAGAATAAGGTTATTATTATTTGGCAACTGGTTGAAGCCAATAGACATTTTCAATCTCGAGAGTGCAATCTGCAATCATACAATGACAATCTCATGTCTGCAAATGCGTTGCCAACCCTGAGCACTATCTTTCCAGTAATTTTACCGCGTTTCTCATCGCCGCACCGGAACACAATAATTTAAATCATCCAAACACTTCTGTTTGAAGGCAGGTTAAAGGTCAAGATGATGGTAGTGGTCCGGATAGACCCTGCACAAAGTATTTCCATAACTTTGAATCTATTGTCTCATCGATAATACGAGTATACAAGGTGGTCAATGCTAATGGGCCAGTAATAGGGAACTCGGCGACTACTTATAAGAATAAGGGTTGTTAGAAACCAGGGCCTCTATTCCCGACGGTACAAAACATATCGTCTTTGACCTGTTATGGTATTGTTTCGACGTCGGCCGCCATTACTGTCAAGAAAATAAGAGCTATCAAAACGTTGACAATGCGATAACAGATCAGAAACGATATTGTTTTTACCGTCGGTATTAAAGGCGATATGACTCCTAACAGCGCAAACTGACACACGATGTTTAATTTGGTTTAAATTACAATATCACTACTTCTTTATTTTTGCAGTCTTTTAGGCTTTGCGCTAGAAAATTTAGCCCTAAATGAGTAAATTTTGTAAGCTTTCTCATGTGTACTCGGACGAAGAGTCAAGTCAAGATGATAGTCTCCTTCCTCTTGAAGCAGATAACATTTTCATTATATACCTACTGCCCCGCCTCGGGTTGAGAAAGTTGATATTTACACACTCGGGATTTCGGAAAAGTATAGCTAGTTGATTCGAGTATGATTAAAACGCAGAAAGCACATAAATAAAGTTTTAATAAGCTTAACTGAATGATATTGAGAAGTTAACTTATATTTGCAATAAGCATAACCTTCCTTTTTAATCTTTTCCGTTTTCACAGCGACTCTTCCTGCGGATTAACGAAGTTCCGTTTTGCTTTACTAAATTACGCAAAGTATAGCTACGATTTATCTACCTACATTTTTAGGGGTCTGTACCAAAATCGAGTAAGTTCTTAGCTTTGTTTGGTGAAAATCTGTTAAGCAGTTTAGAAGTTATGAGCTCTGATCCCGATTTTGTCGGAGTTTAAGATAATAGGTACTTGAAATCAGTAACGAAGTCCCTCCAGTGAAAATCGTACGTGTTCGGACCCCGCATTGAAGTTTTTCCTCACTGGTAAGCGTTATTTTTATGCACTGTACAAAAATTGAGGGAAAGATGTCGAATCGGGTCACTTTATAAAAAAGATAATTAATCAGAATGATTATTAGTCAGGTTTCATTATGGTTTAACAGCCGCCCAGCTGCCAGGCGCCCGGATTAATCAATAATGATAGTATGGCACACTAACTTGAGGGATTTCGTTGCTCTATAAACTGCAAACTTATTTCCGTAGCTGGCTCTACGTCACCTGGCACTACTTTTCCCCCAATTGAAACCCCTGGCAATATTATATTCGAATTAAATACTAATTTGGCTATTATATCGCACCAAACTCAGGCGCTCTATAAATTGCACGCCTTAAATTGATTTTTCGACCCCTTAGTTGCCCATCCACTGTCCCACCGACTGCTGCCAGGCGCCTGAATTTATTAATAGAATAGATCTCAGTCTATTAACACAATTCACTTTTTAAATTCGTATAACATAAAAACAATAGCTGGGCGCGAGCCTAGCATCGTCCGTTAGAAAATATATCATACTAACACATATCAAAGCTCACTTTTCAATGGTTCTCTTTAAGCAGGGTAGGTGCTGATGTGGTCCGAAGCGTTATAATGTGCGATGACCTTTAGACGATCCAAAACTGGATACATCACATTGTATTCGTCAGAACAAGACCCTAATTTGCGCAAATTTTCCTGCTGATAGGAAAGACCGTACTCGTCAGTACCCTCAGTTTACTGAATTACAAAATTTTCTGAATGACTTTGACAGTGGAATGCGCTTAGTCTATCTTATCTCTTATTTCTTCACAGCCGTCTAGCAGCAATTAATAGAAGTTCGTTATCATTTAAAGACATGTAGCAGTTCCGTCAAATCAGGAACCCTTATGGTTTCGCCATGTCTGTGTGTCTAAATGTATGAGTAACGCACTCTTAGAAGGTAACAAAATCTGAAAGCTAAAATTTTGTACACATTTAATATACCGGTCAATTTTTGCCGATCCTTTTGGTCTGTGATCCAAATAGTATTTCGATTGGTATGTAATTTGTCTATTAAACAAGCAGTCGGAATTTAAAAACACAATTGTAATAATATACTGGACTGAAATTTTTCAGCCCACCTTTTCGCATTACATATATTACTTAACATATTATAAAATTTCATATAAAATACTTTTTCACTTCTCATGCTCTTATAATGTTACTTTACTCTCTGCGCATAAAGTAAAAGTAAAGCTCCTTATTAATCCCTAGAGATTTTTTTTTTTGGATACCCCTAAACAGTAAATCACGGTGTTTGTGAATGGAGGATTATCGCCATTTTCAGTGATTGTGTATAGACAATTTTTGGGGCGTGGAAATAACCGCAAAATGACAAATGCGCAAAAATACAAAAAAAAAACGATTTAATTTTGTGAAACACGATTAATAATTACGTATATGAATCTATTTAACTATATTAAGAATTATATCATTTTGTTATGCATGTTCGAATTAGTATTAATAGTAGATTGTTCAACAAGGGACTAAAACAAGCCATAATGACACGAGATGTTTACCTAGCCACGCGAGCGAGCTTGCGAGCGAAGGTGGCTGTAGTTCGAGTGTCATTATGGTTGTTTAGTCTCGCGTTAAACACTACTTTTCACTTTGAATGCGAGGAAAAAAACGACATTCTAAACAAAATTACAACATTTTTTATAAAAAAGTTTCTAACAATTAGGTATCTTAACAACGTACGCTCAATACAAGTTATGAACATCTATTCAAAATACAAATAGGAAAAAAAAGTTCCGCGGTTTTTTTGTAAAGTGATGTTTTAAATGCTTGCATATTTAGCCAACAGATTCAAACTTGGAAACCATTTTAAAAGTAATTGGACCACGCATAATAAAAGAGTTCGGCCTTAATAAGATTAAATAGATTAATATTCGTAATAATTAATTGTGTTTCACGAAATTAAATCCTTTTTTTATATATATTTGCACAGTTGTCATTTTGAGGTTATTTCGACACCCAAAAATATGGTCCATACACAATCACTGAAAATGGCGATAATCCTCCATTCACAAACACCGTGATTGGTTGTTTAGGGGTTTCCAAAGTAAATAATAAAAAATAAAGAAAAATCCCTAGAGATTAATAAGGAGCTCTAGTCCCGATTCGCAGAGATTTAAGTAGCATTTTAAGAGCATGAGAAGTGAAAAATGGTTTTGTAGTTTGAACCTGTTGGCTAAATATGCAAGCATTTAAAGCGACACTTTACAAAACAAAAAACCGCGGAACAAATTTGTAAGGAAGTTTGTTATAAACAATATTGTAATTTTGTATAAATAGAACAAATGACTTATTATTATTATTACATATATATATTATTACCGAAAAGTAACAAATATATTTCATTTAAAATGCCGTCTTGTGTTTTTCGAAGCTGCCGAAATTATACTGTAACTGTAAAATGCAGAAAGGAGTCTCATTTCATTCGTAAGTACCCACCGTAAATATTTTTTTATATTTTGTTTATACACATAGCCATGCCATACTTTGTTTAATTTGCACCGGCGTCTCTGTTACCTGTGAAACATGAGATACACATTGAGGTATCGGATGAGTGCGATAAAGACGGGTAGCTTACGACGTATGACGGGAATGGCGAGCGAGCACCGGTATCTAGGCACGATGCGTCATTCGGGTACGCAATTTGTAACAACTATTTATCTCTTTCTAAGAATAGCGTTCGTTACGGATTGCCTTCTTTGTCTGTAAAAATATGTTAACGGAGCAACTGTTAGTAATTGGCGACGGGTTTTAAATGTGTTTCGCATGAGCATAACTATCTCAATGTAAAACGTCGTTTTTTTTTCTCGCATTCTAAGTGAAAATTAGAGTGTTTAACGCGAGACTAAACAATCATAATGACACTCACTTGGGTGGCTAAACATCTCGTGTCATTATTTCTTGTTTTAGTCCCTTGTTGAACAATCTACTATTTATCGAATATACAGCCGGGTGAAGGTCGTCTCCTATTCGGATCCTCTACTATGACCAACAATTAATTTCTTATTACTATTATTGTCCGTACAGCAAGTAAACCAAGTGTGAAATTATTTACCTATTTTATTTAATATTATAAGTATGGTTGGGAAGCTCATAAATAACCATTGTGTAGGTTTCACTAGATTACGTGTCCTCACTAGGTCCAGCGAAAATAGCAAATGATAAAAATGAAAATGAAACTTTAATTAAAGCACGTAACCTATAATTAATTTAAATGAATAATTATTAAGACTAAGTAAACATATTTCTTTTCATTCTCGTTTACAAAGTTAGGTTCTTTGAGTGGCTTGGCGATTATGTCATTATTGGTATATGAAATGAAAAAATAGCTCTTTTACGAGATTTTTAGCGTCAGTTTTTGTGCTTGTAGTAACGACGGTGTAACAGATTCTTGCAAAATGTTTTTCCCAAAGTAGGTATATTTCGGGCCGCTGGTTTGAGTATTTAATTAATTTCGCTGCTTTACTGGAATAACTACTTCACATTCGACCGATCGGTTTGGTCGCGGGTACCAATGGTAGGTAACATTTTACAACTTAGAGTCAATTTATACTTACTTGGGGTTTTACAGTACATATTAAGTTCGCTGCAAATAAAAAAATATTAAAACGCTTATCAAAAACATGATTTGACGTCACAATTAAAAGATTAAAATCACAAGACATTATCAATTCCGTGTGATAGCATTAGGGGAAGGGAAGGTAAGCCGGACCAAAAAAGTAACAAATTTGTTCTTATTTTCGTACATATAATAATTGAGAATTCATTAATTTAACTTGTAAGTTTTGATCACTTAAGTTAAATTTCAGATTATAAAGAAATAAGATGATTTCCTTTCGGATTGGTCAATTTTGCTCACATTTTAAGGTAAAACGAACCACACCTGAAGGTGAGATGGACCCACGAGTATAGCAGCCCAAAGAAAAATAAGACTTTCTGTGCACTTCCTCAACTCCGTCGTCGACTTCAACACCGGCACAAGTATAGTGTGCCCATAGGAACATGCTGAACACCAAAGCCATCCTTCGGTTGGTTCAGAAAATAGACGAGGGCAAAAAAGACATCGAACATCTTCTTCGTCTTCGCTGGATGATGTCCTTGAGTTTATTTTCTTTTTAGTAAATTTCCCTTTTCCTTTTTGTGTCTTTAATGTCTTTTCCCCCTTCTTTTTTGAGAATAGATTCTGCTTTGCCTTCAGCTTCTTATAAATCGATATAGCTAGGTTTAATATTTAGCATTCTTACCAAAAATAATACCGAGTTAAGCTCGGTCATCCAAGTACTACTATTTATACATGAGTGAAGAACAAATAAGTAGTTATCAAGAAAATCTTTAAAAATAATCTAAGTAGTTTCCAATTTCATATTGCACCGTTAACTATTTACTTTCAGGAATAGAAACTAGGTATAGATTTCATGTTAACAGTAATCAAAAAACGTGTATCTGATGCTACATAAATCTTTATCATGAATTAAAATGATCCATCCTTAAGATTAGGTTTGAAAATAATATCATAATACGGATTTTTAGATTTCATGCAGACTTACTAATATATAAATTAAACTGATCGCCCGCAGCGAAACCCTTTTCGTAATCCATCTAAGTCGTTCTGTTATTTTGGCTTTCGCCTATAACCGTCATATGAGACCCATCCAGTTTCAATATGCCTACAGTCTACACCCACCTAAATGAAATTAATTTTATATATATATACTTTGTCCTATATTCTGAAAAAATTAAATGTATCTTTACCATAGTACCTAGTCAATTCTCAAAAAAATTACAAAAAAAAAGATTGAGTTTCATGTTTTCGTTATGTTAACTCTCAAGCTACAAAAGCGTGAGCGTGAAGCTGTACCTAACTCTGCATGTCACCAACTTATGAAATGGTAGGTAGTCCAACTGTATTCGGCTTTTGGTTTAAAATATTGTAGGACGCCGACTTCAGTTAGACTGACCTACCTCCCATTTTATAAGAAGTTATTTTTGCATTTTTGAAGGCGGGTTTTGGTTTTTAAAGATATTTATTTTATTTTATTCTTTTTAGTGATCTAAAATAAATACTATAAATTTTATACTGTTACTAACTGCCTACTTCTCTATTAATGAGGCACTATAAAACATTTCAAACAAACCGCAGGCAACGCCGCGGAAATGTCTTAGCCATATTTAATACCTAAATTGGCCGTCTGTGGACTTCATCATCAGTTCCACTTTACCATATATAGTACTTTTCAAAAGCAAATGACGTTACAGAGAAAAATACCGATATCGCTATTGGTGTGCCTATAATATTTGAGGAGTTCCCTCGATTTCAAAATCCCAGCATCAGATACTGACATTTTGACAATGGGACTGACCAGAAAGTACACTCATACGAACAACGAAAAAAATTTTCAAATCGGCCTAGAGTTCTTCGAGTAATCGGAGAACAAACATCTAAAAAAAACAATATCCCTACGAATTGAGAACCTCCTCGTTTTTTTTGAAGTCAGTTAAAAAATAAGTTATTTTTAAAACATGCGCACTATTCTAATGACATTATCCGCCAGTCCTTTGCCTCAGTCAACGTACCAGCTCTACCGGTGCCAACCAGCATCGCTTTTAGTACGCACAAAATATGTGTGAACTACCAGTCGGGTATCACACGCTTAGTTTGGTCGCAGATTTTGGTCACGTTACCAGACTGACGAAATGTACAATAAATTAAAAAACCGACACTCTAGGACAGCCTATGAGTCAGTGACGCAAGACTGAGTATGTAACACCCAAAATATAATACTGTAGGACCATATTGAGGCGTCAGTTGGTTTTAAGGAATCCATAGGAGATGCCTAAGGAACCGGTAGGCGAGTCATATCTTATAATAAAAATGCGAAGCGCGATGTGAAGCTGAATTTTTGCAAGCAAGAATAACTTGTGCTACGTGTAATACGTGAAAACCTGCCAAATTTTCAGAATTTCAAATTTTATGTTCGTAGTTTAATTCTGAATTCACAATCTATGGGTGTATCGACCTTTCCCCCGCTTATATTATTGTGAAGTTTATTCAATTTAAGACAATTTAAGACCAACCACAGCTCTGTATGTCGAATATTTTTTGAGATATGATATTTTAACAATTGTATTTATTTAATAGCATTAAAATAATAGTACTGCTTTACATTAAAAAAAGATTTTGCACATTTAATCACCCACCTTTCATTAAAATGCAAAAGGGGTCAGTAAACCTTAGTGTTTTTGGTATCGTAAAGGAAACGAAAATTGCTATTATAGAAGGTTTAAAATATGGGCCCAACCTAACGTAAATTGTGAGCATTAGGTAAAAGGAATAAAAAAGTGTTATGTCTCTAGACACTTATTACATTACAGAAAATGATAAATAAAAAAAAGTTAGTTAATTAGGCTTTTTTTAGGGTCCCGGTTGATCATCTTGTTGAGACATCTCTTGTTTATATCCTTTTCAATCGATTTGACAATGTATTCTTCGTATTCGGAGTCGTATATTTCAATTTTATTGTGGGGACATTTTGACAAGACTTGATGATTGCCGTGTCACAACCGGAGAAGGCATGCACAAATAACTAATACAAATCTAGGGGGTAAAGATAGCCATGCTCCAAAAATGTCAAGGAAAACTGCAGAGACCCTGATTCACATTCCATATTTACATTTATTATTGCGATTATTGTTCATTTTAAAATTACTACTAGAAAAAAGAGCAGAGAGAGATGATATTATAAAGTGGCGACGTTTTGCGCTTAAATAAAAGGTTATTTAAGGGGAATTAACTACTTAAATGTTAATATATTATGTGCCAATTGAAATCGGTTAAAATGTAAACACAACCAAACGAACCAATTTACCATTATTACTCGATAATCACGTGCTTTTAAAGATCAAGTGATCTCTTAGCAATGATTTACACACTTGATCTTTACTTTCAAATTAAGTTAAAGATTAAATAAACATTAATTTATACGTTATTTTAAATAAAACACGCATGATGAATATACATAATATGTGTCAAACATTACTAATTTGTTTACACCTTTGGCAATGTCAATAGACCCAGACAACAATAGAAAATATGTTTTTTTTTTTTAAAGTAGGCGCCGTGGGTGGGCTTTCATTTTTTTGGCCTAATAAGGGGTCGAAATAACAAAGCAAAAATCCAGCTTTACATCGTTTTGGGTTTTTTGCGTTTATTCGCAAGATATGCACTGATAGATAAGGTATGTAATAATAATAAATTATTACTGCGTAGGAATATATTTAATTTAATATACATTTTGATACATTGTGTCGTATTAATTCAGATTGGTTTTTTCCTTTCTTTGGTCTTTTTCCGATCCAAAAATTTCAATCTACACTCCAATCAATACCCATCCATTAATTTTAATAAAATCTGTCTTTTTTTGTGAAAAAATAGTTCTGAAGAGCCTATAAAAACAAATCGCTTTTAATTTCGCATCCGCAAGACAATCACAAGTCCTAACCTATTTGTAACAAGTTATTTATCCTCTTCGTGAGATAAGACATACGAGATAATACATAATGCAACTTACTTTCTTTACACTAGGACAAAGTCATACGTATGACTTATTTTCAACTGTCAATTATAAATTGTTCTGACCGAGGTGCACTCTTCAGTCCGCAAGGATCACTCACGACACTGCAAGCAAGATATGAACGCGAGGGGTTTTTAAACAGATAATCTTATTTGATAAGACCTCGTGGTGATTAAGTATAGTACTGTTAATAATAACATCGTACTTTTCTATAATTCTGTAAACTGTCGATACAACAAAATAGATAGACACTGCTTTAGAACGAAGTCTACAGGGTTATTGGTAAGTCGACCTATTCCCGTTGGGAGGTGATAGGGGTGACTATTTGCGATAATTTTGACCCCCATATGCATTATGCAAAAGTGAACCATTTTTGAGTTATCGCGTTTATTAGTTTTTTTTTTTAATAGGCGGAAATTCATCTTGAAAAATTTATTACAAAAAAAGCATCAATTTAAATCTTTTTTTTTCTTCTGATTTACAAAACCGATTAAATACTGGTTATTTCTCAATATTAAAACAATAATTATCGGTCCAAATTTAAAAAAGCGAGTCGGAAAACTAAATTTTTTCAATATTTTTTGCGATCGTTTTCCGCTAAAATGCCTTAAAAACAACAAACATTAACTTATGTAAAAAGTTACAAAATTAAAACTAATAAACAATTAAAATTGAAATAATCAGGATTTTTATAGTTCATTTTCAAAATGGCTACCTCCATTTCTTATTCTCACATAAGTTAATGTTGTTATTTGTGTTTACGAGTATAACAGTTAGTTTTCATTGATTTAGTTAGTTAATTTTATGTTATGTTCGGACGTGACTTCCTTGTTGCTTCCTTTGTGATCAATTTTTTCCAGCAATCTTTAACAAAATTCATATTAATTTTAATAGCTCGTTAGAAAGCTGGAAAAACGTCAATGTTTTATGTGTAATCTGCACGCCAAATGTATTGGTAATTTTTTCTGTTTTCGTGTAATTTAGGTTGGAGTTTGATAAAAAAACATGTACTTTTTAGTTTTCGGCCTCGAATTCTCAAACGTGTACAGATATTATTTTTTTTATTTTGCATAGGAACAACAAATTTATCTTGTATAAAAGCAAATAAAAAATGTATTATTTAAATTTGGTGTGTTTTTTTGTTTCCGCCCACTTCCTTTGTGATGATTATTTTTTCAGGTTTTTTTTAAATAATTTTCTACTTGTTATGCGTTTTTGGAGAGCTAAGAAAACAGTTAAGTTTTTAAAATAATCTGCAAGCCAAGTTTCAAAACGTTTTTTTTTGTTCTTAAGGCATTTTAGCGGAAAGCGATCGCAAAAAGTATTGAAAAAAATTCGTTTTCCGTCTCGCTTTTTCAAATTTGGACCGATAATTATTGTTTTAATATTGAAAAATAACCAGTGTTTAATCGGTTTTATAAATCAGAAGAAAAAAAATGATTTAAATTGATACTTTTTTGTAATAAATTTTTCAAGTTGAATTTCCGACTGATTTAAAAAAAAACTAATAAACGCGATAACTCAAAAATGGTTCACTTTTGCATAATGCATATGGGGGTCAAAATTATCGCAAATAGTCACCCCTATCACCTCCTAACGGGAATAGGTCGACTTACCAATAACCCTGTATATGTTTATGTAAGATCCAATATTTTTATTTCCGGTAACAATTCATGAAGCCTTATACATACTGACGTTTATACAAGGTGTCGGGTTTCACGTGGTCCAAATGAAAAAATTAAATAAGTTATTTTGAGGGCTACCAAAAACACCCTCATGTATGTTCAGCGATTTTTACTACTTCCAGAGATATTTATCATTTTAATCAGATTTTTTGTAATTTTTCCTTGTGTCCATCGTACGAAAAGCCCTTAAGGTCGTGTATTATTTCAATGTCTTTTCAGTATTTTCTTTCATTGTAAGAATAATTTTGAACTTAGGATGTTTTCAAAGCTACATCCCAGTTTTTTTTCTCATGACAACTTTTCGTGTAATCACACAAAGTTGCTTTTTCCATACTAGGTGAAAAACAAACAGTATGGAGAAAGTACTTTGGTGAGATTACACAAAAAGTTGTCTAATGCATTTGACATGGCGTTTAAAATGTTAAAAATTGATTTATAATTATTACTTATAGTTGAAGGGTACACGGATAGGACTTGACTAGTCACCTCAATTACTTTTTGAGCAAACGTGAATTGAAATTTGCCAATTGGGATAGACCAAATAAAATAATTACTAACTGTTTTTACATTATAATTAGAATGAATAGGTAATTTTAAGAGACCAATATCATTAATTTTGTGTTGTTTCTATTTATTTTGAAGCCATTTTCTGGATGACATGATTATTTTAGATAAGGGTTGGCTTTTCTAATAAATTATAACAATTAAATGGTATCTAATGATAAAAAGTGATTGTAATAGTGTATTAAAACATACAATTTCAAGGGGTTTTCGCCTAAGTTTTACCAAGGTTAAATATACTTTTGTCGAAATATCCGAAATAGATCAATATTTCAAAAACTTAATAATAATGCAGAACGGCTTTAAAACCTTAGTCCTCAAAACGGTTTTCGAATTAGAGTAATTGTAAAAATATGAACAAGCCCAATTGCCATTTTATTACGCAGTTTCGTGTACAGTTTGTCATTGAAGTTAAAAATTAAAAGTTATATTATTATATTAAGATGTACATCTGTAATTGACCAATGGTTGACTTTGAAACGAAAAAATAGTAATTTTCAAGTTAAAAGCGACTACGCTCGCGCCCTTATAAAAGGCCCGTTTTGACAGCTGTCAACCTGGTACAAAATATGTCTTTGATACCGTCATTAGAATAAGAAGGGAACCTATTGTTTCCTTTCCAATCCACGACGGCGCGCCCCACTGCTCAATTTGACGTTGCATAGTTGCGCATAAGTGAGCATGCCTTACATTCTTGAGAATATCGGAAGTACCAGAAAGTATAAGCACAGATTTGCAGGGCTACTTTTTTTCATAATAATGATTAGATAAAAGTTTTAATAGAGGTTTTCTGTTTAAATGGTTACCAACAAATGTTGTTATTATTTGATGTTTCTTTCTGAAAAATACGCAAAATGCAAGGCAATTCCCCAGAAAAACGTAAAGTGATCGTGCACAAATGGAGCAAAAAGCCTAATTGCTGTTGACATGTAGGATTGTCAGTAACCGTATTGTTTTTAACTCGGTCGTACCTATAGCTGGCAAGTAAATCAGAGCTATCATAACGTTGACAATACGATAACATGTCAAAAGCAATAAGGTTTCACCCGAGTAGAATAGAGCCCCAACACCATATATACTATATAATGTCGTGACGTGATTTATTTTCAAACCCTACACTACAGGCACAACAATAAACAAGCATTACTCTAAATAATTTGGAATCGCGTTTGGTTTAATCGACCTATTTCAGGCTGACGCGGGTCGTTGATCTCCGATTAGAAACTGCGCTACCTCCGACCGGGATGTATTTATTTTGAACAAAATCCGAGCTCACTGTGCGCTCGTCCAGAGTAGCCTGACAAAGTTACTCATTCTGCATAGGGTTAGCGGATTACATTGTAAACTGTAATGGTGCTTTACGGAAAATCTACAGTACCTAAGTTATATTTCTGTGAACGTCATTCTTATATTCGTCTGGAGCTTAGTTTGAGATTGCTGGGTCAAGCTCTGTTTATCTCAGATATTTATTTATATTATTATTCTTATTTAATGTTCTTAATGTATATTTTTGGTAAAGTGGGTAGTGCAGTGGGCTCTCAAAAATGAGTTATTATACCTCGCAATGAATAACTGCGGAGTATAGACGTGCTGACAGTGCCTAGTTGTAGTGGCAGTTAGCGTTAGAGTCAACAATAGATATGCACAAAAGTTGCTTGAGCCACGGCGCGCTCGCGACTGATCGCTCCGTCAGACACGTACACTACTATCAGTAGACATGTACATTCCAGTATATGTTTAACCACTAGTAAATCTAACTCGGCTTAGTGAATCGCAAGAGATTTATGAACTTGACAGTAATGGCGACCGATTTAAAAACATTACGACAGCAATAGGTGTAGTGTAAGGTCAATGTAGCATAAGGCCCCTGGGGTTCTATTCTACTCAGTAAAACCTAATAACTTTTGACATGATATTGTACTCGTATTATCAACGTTATGATAGCTCTTATTTACTTGGCAGTACCTAATGGCTACCAATTTAAAAACGATTGTTCGCTTTGCCTAATGTTAGACCAGGGGCCTATTTCTCAATAATATTGGTGTTTTGTCTCGTAAATAAAACTAGAAAACGAGACAAAACACTAATTATTATTATTACACTAATACTTTTTGAGAAACGGGCCCCTGTAGAATCTAGTTTATTTCTAAATTTATAGTGTTTGGAAATGGTAGATAAGGCGCTTTTCTTAGGGATAACTATAGATAAAAATTGCAATGGAGTCCCCATATAGCAGTACTAGTAGGTAAATTAAGTTCGGCAGCTTATGTTGTTAGGGAAATCAGGCAACTTACCAATGTTGAGACAGCTCGCTTAGTTTATTATAGTTATTTTCATGGTGTTATGTCGTACGGTATTCTGGTTTGGGGAAAAGCTGCAGACATACAGACTATATTCGTGTTACAAAAGAGAGCCATTCGTTTTATATATAACCTTAACTTCCGTGATTCCTTAAGTACTATTTAAAGAAATTAGTATCTTGACAGTCGTCATAATTTATTTATGAGAGTATAATTTATGTCATTAAAAATCAAGACTCTTTTGTTAAGAATTGTGATATACATTATGTGAATACAAGAATTAAAAATAAAATTGGTATTATAAAAATTCGTGTCCGTAAGGTTTATAAATCATTTGTAGGTCAATGCATTCATTTCTATAATAAATTACCTGACGTAGTTTTAAAGTTACTTTTTCCAGTACTTAAAACATACTTGAAAAATTTGTTGATGTCTAAAGCTTACTATAGGGTCTAGGACTATCTAAAAGATAAAAATGCTTAAATACCTAAATAACATAATAATAAATTAGCCATAAAAAAATAAGTAAATATTGTATATTTTCTAGGGGACAATGTTTCTGTAGGAGAATGTGTCGAATCTTAGTATGTGGTTGTCTTGCACTGTCATAGGTAAGTATAATTTGTATATATATTTTTTTTATTACTATTCATTATTAGTGCCTATGAGCAATCTGAGTTTTGATACATTTTCCTGCTCAATCTACGCCTGAATATACTTATTTTTTATTTTATGTATAATTCATTGTTTTATATAATGCTAGCTTTATAATTGCATAATATCATAAGTAGTATTAAAAAAAAAGACTGACTGTTGAGTTTCTTGCGGCGTTTCTTCTCAGCAGTGGTCTCTTGCGAAGCGCTGGTAGATTTTTGACGTGTAAAAGTGCCCGTGCAGCCTACTTACTGAATAAACATCTTTTACCTTTATCTTATCTTTATTGGTACTATATAACATGTAAAAAGTAATCACCGAGTAATACACTCAAGAGCAATGAAACTTCTATGGCACTTCTATACAAAGTGACCCGGTTTCATTGCTCTTGACTATGGAATCAAACAATTCACGAAAGGTCCAGCATACTCAAACCATTTTTTTCATGTTTTTGAATATGTATAGATGTATTTAACGACAGGAATGGTCAGTGTTTAATATTATCATTTAGGATAACGTAATAGTTTCAGCTTGACAGTATCAGCAGAAAATGATTATCATAGTAATACAAAGTTTTTTACCCGACTAATCGGCTATGACGTCAAGCGCCCTTCTAATATAATATAAATCTTATTGATATTTTTGTTAACTGACCTTAAGCGCGTGTTATTTTTATTGTAAATTACAACCGGGTAATGTGTATATATAACATTGGTAATCAAAATTCATAAAAACCTATTCATTGAAAACGTTACTGGAATCTGGAAAATTGAACCTTTGAAATAAACCCATTTAAATAGCATTTGCTTTTCATTGTATTACTCAGTTATTTCCAGTACTTAAAAGTTACTTGAAAAAGTCGTTGATGTCTAAGGCTTACTATAAGGTCGAGGACTATCTAACAGATAAAAATGCTTGGCCTAAACTTAACTAAACACCTAAATAACTGACTAATAAATAAAATAGGCATAAAAAATATGTAAATATTGTATATTGTCTAGGAGACACGGTTTCTGTAGGAGAATGTATCAAAACTTTGTATGTGGTGGTTGTCTTGCACTGTCATGGGAAAGTATATATATATATATATATATATATATATATATTTTTTAATATATATACATATTTTATATAAATTTTTTTTTTATTACTACTACTTTTTACTCCCTATGAAAATTCTTAGTTTTGACACATTTTCTTGCACAAGCTACGCTTGAATGTTTTTTATTTTTATTTTTATTTTATGTTAAATTCATTGTTTTATATAATGCTAGGTTAAGCTTTATAATTGTATAATATCATAAGTAGTACCTATTTTAAAAAACGACTGACTGTTGAGTTTCTTGCGGCGTTTCTTCTCAGCAGTGGTCTCTTGCGAAGCGCTGGTAGATTTTGACGTGTAAAAGTGCCCGTGCGGCCTACTTACTGAATAAACGTCTTTTTTTATCTTTTTATCTTTTATGGTTTTCTTATTTTCACCAAATCCTCTCGTTCTTACAGCTGGATCTTGCCCGGTCGAACTCTCCTATGGATGTTTTAACTAAGATCAATATTTGAATTTTGATTTAGCGTAGGTTAATTTCAATCATAAATCAAACAAGCCATTCTTAGAAAATAAATCTAAAATAAATAAACGTTTGGGTGAGGCCGCTCGCGGCGGCGTTGCTTTAGACGAAGAGAAAATGTGCGCGACCAAATTTATATAAATATTGAAAAAACAAACTGAAACAAAAGCACAAAAATAAACAAATTGTCCATTTAAGAATTTTGTGGGTAGTAGTAGCGCTTATAAAAAACAAAATAAATTAAAAGGTACGTAGTACTTTTGAAAATTTACCTTTCTTCCAAGGACCAGGGGGTGTCGGTGCAAAGAGCTTTGCTTGCACTCAAAAAGGACGCTTTCCATTTTAACATATCCAACAATTGACGTATTCTGGGGTTTTGTTTGACATCCTGACTTCACGAGCACAAATCTAACAACAATGTTTTGGAAATTGAAAATCATTCGGTAACTAAGCGTTAAAATGACTACACGAATACAGTGCAGTCGGTCGCCACGTCCGACGCGAGATAAAACGAAACGGAAATTGCAGCGCGGACGAAAGGGAACGAAATGGTAATTTCAGTTTATGACCGCAGTAATGCTCTAGTAAACAAACATAAACGGATATTTAATCCAATATGTTTGATGTGTGAATAAACTGAGAAAAGATACCAGAAATTCGTAACGTTTACAGTTTTACTCGGAGAGTTTCCACGTCTAACTTGGGGTCTACGCAAGGTCTGGTTGAAAAGCATATTTCCAAGAAAATAAATGTATGAACATTTTCTGCATTTCTTTTTAGCTTTGAAAGTCACTAAAATCCTTCGTGTGTATTTTTCATAGATTCCACGAGAATCGGTTTCTTTTTACGTTTAAATTTGTTATGTATGAGATTCCGGTAGACCTATATTTATTTAGAAATATTTACTCTCGTAAATTTATATGTATCAAAACCACCCAAAAGTAACATTACGACCTAACTGTTATGCTGGAAACCATTAGGGAACTAAATTATAAAAAGCAAGTTTAGGCCAAGGCTACTAAGTAGGTATTACTTTTCACTATTGCACCCCAGCATGAAACGACCCTCGTTTCACATTTTATTCTCAATACCTTTACTTATTCCGTTTAACGGAATTGTTTAATTTATAACATCTGTATTAACTCTACTGACGATAGTCGCATTTTTTGCACGGTGAATCGATATTCACACTCCATTTTTCAACGGCCGCATATTGGAGGATAAAAACTTTGTCAAAATGAAAGGCATACATGTACAATGTTATTAAATGTCCAAAAAGTTTTTTCTTTGTGCACCCTGTTAAAAAAGCTTTGTTTACCTGTCCCTAATATTTTGGCGACCGATGGTAATTAGGTAGATTTAATAGCGTTTACAATTCAGGAACAAGCGCCCTACTACTTTTTAGGGTTCCGATCCAAAATGGTAAAAAAGGAACCCGGTGAGACTTCGTTGTCTGTCTGTCGGTCTATTTGTATGTCATAACACTTTTTCCCAAAAAATATAAAACCTATCAACTTGAAATTTGGCATACGCATCTGTTTAGACTAAAAACCATATGATATTTTTTAGGTGTTACCCATTACCTATTTTAACGAATTTCATTTCATCGAACGTTATTTTCTGATGAAACCATAGTCATTTCAGAACATCTTTAATTAGGTAGGTTAGGTTAGGTCAGACTTGTGACTACCAAAGAAAATTAAATAATGTGCCGAGCAATGCCTTTTGGTGAAATGAAAATTCTGCGTAATGATACGTTCGTTGAAAGAGGTTTCGATATAAAACAGGTATCCTTTTTAAAATGTTTGAGAAGGGGTCTAGAAAAATAAAAGTTATTTGATTATAGCAAACGGATATGCAAGGGCTCAATGTGCAATTTAGAAAACATTTTTTTATATTTTTCCGGACGAACTTTTTGATTTATAACCAAAAACATCCGTTCCCCCCTTATCTCCGAAGTTTACGGACCAAAAAATCTGAAAAATTCCTAATTAAAAGATAATTATTTATATTTTAGGCAAAAATAACATGAAGTTGTCAAACATTACAGTTTAGGAAAAAATATCAAAACACTTAAACGGAATGCATCAGGCACTCTGGCCAGCTTATGGTAGGTAAGTGACCTTTAAAGCCCACTGACATGTACAATTTCAGTTTGTAAATGCAATTCCCCCTGAGAACGAAGATTTCTTTGATAGTAGGTTTGCATCGGAACATAATAATATAACACTATAATTCGAAGACGGGTTAGCGGGTAAAATTGTGGCGCTCTAGACGGAGTCCGCACAAGGTACTCCCAGCTCCTTAATAGCTTTCTTCCGTCTTTAGCTATTGCTATCACTCTTGTACACTCGCAAAAGACATTTTATTTGTGACTCTTGTTTTAGAAAAACGAAGTATGCGGTTCGCTATTAAGAAACTGTAGGTACTTACCAGGGGTCATGCTTTTGATGCCGATGACGTCAAAATGACGAAGTTTTACACCCGGAGTGCTCTGCTTTAATTTGGCAGGTGTTGAGGTACTTTAGGTATGTATTAACTGGTCCAAATAAATAAAAAAGAAGCGGTAAAATGATTAGAGATTAGATTAAATACAGCTTAATCGCAATCAAAATACGAATCACGGCAGCGTCATATTTTTTTCACCACTCATTACTAAAAAAGGCAATTTAAGACAATTTTCTGTTGAATGTCAATGACATAATTGTATTTATGAGTATTTAATTATATTAATTATTACTACAGCATAAAAACAGTTTTTTTTAATATTAATGTTATTCGATTATTTTTGCCACTGTCCTCAGCGCCAGTATCGGTTTGTAGGGACACAGAATGCTGCGTCAACTCATATCGCAGTGCATGTCCACATGTATCGTTGTCTGGGGCTCAATTAGTTGAAACGTTCACTGCGGAAAAAGGCACAAATGAATTACTATTTATGAGGTTTTTCTTTTTCTTTGCGTGCAATTTTAATTCGTTCTGTGCGATGTCCATACAACCTCCTTTAGGTAAACATATTATCACCAGACAATAATAGTGATCGTTTCCCATGCCTAATATAGCTTCAGACAGTCAATTCAGTGCGGCGAAAGTTCTAAAAGGCCCCTTTTTTTTTTTTGAAATTGTTCTGTTAGTCCGAAACTGGGGCGAAGCCAGAACCACATTGCTTAACAGATGTAGATTGCTTAGGTATTAATCTATGTGCAGTACGGTAAACCTCCACGGAAAATATTCAGTTATCCTTTTCTTTTGTGGTAGGGCACAATGGACCTAATACCGCACTGAAGATTAAATGGGGTAGGGGTTCTTTTGGCCTATTAAAGCACCAGAATAACAAACACTAAAATCAGTCTCACAGCCAACGTGTTAATTCGTTGTACATAAAATAAAATATGAATAAATGTAGTGACTTAATCTGTATTAGAATCAGTATTTGGTCACCTATTATATAAACTCCCTATAGGTTTATGCAGAACTTGTTCCGCTTAACTTGAATCAAATTTCAACCTTTCAAATACAAGTCTTTCATTTTTAATCGCCTGTATGCGAATTGACGTCATCGGCATCAAACGTACGACCCCTGGTACTTATTATACGTAGGTACATTAACGTGTATAGTAGAATATGGTAGAATATAGGCATGTAGACATAATAAAAACGCATCATTTAGAAGCACGTTCGTTTATTGTAAATTTTTAAGTAAAGCGCACACAGGTGACCATAAAAACCCCAACATTAGGTACAAATGCAAGTATAGGTACTTAATGTAAAAAGCCCAATGTGTACAACTCTTTTTAGAACCTTACGTTACCGTCACGCATACCAGTGTCCCATTTTTCATGTTTACTAGAGAATGTGTCGTTTTTAGTAGAAGTGAAAGCGTGATCTTGTATATGTATTTTATTGCCCTTGCGGTCTTTAATTGGTTTTCTATTCAAATCTTGAGATAACAAAATTGATTTAATTGCATCATAAGCTATTTTGAAGGTAAAAAAAATTATCAGGTCGAATCCCGATATGAGGGTGAAGCCGAGCATCAGGCTGAGCAGCCCGCCAAACGAAGCTGAAACAAACCAAGCATACAAGGAAAGTAATAATAGTACATTGTGCATCAAGGGTAGTATGAAGGGAATTACTAACGAGAGTGTTAGAAGCCCGACGCCGAAGGCGGAGGGCTTTTAATGACTCGAGTTAGTAATCCCCTTACTACCTGTGATACACACAATGGTTTTCATCACATTTGCGAGGAAAAAAAACAAAGAGAAAACACTTTAACTCTGCAAAATACAAAGAAATAACTTTTGACGAACGGGAACGTAAATGGAAACGATATTTTTTTACTGACCTCTACCACAGATAATAACTGCGTTTAGTTTCGACCTGGATTCGAGCCAGATTTAGCCAATTTGATAAAAATGTATAATTACTAAAATTAATGATAAATGTTGATATAAACTTGAAATAGGTATAAAAATAATGAAGTTTAATGAAGCGTATAGGTTTTGTGTAATGTAAGTTAGTCTATAGCTAATTTTTAAAGATGAAATTAGAAACCGATTTAATTTTTGGCTGAAAATTAAACCTCCTTAGTCAGAAATGATGTACGAAAGAGTTGCAAATTTTAAAAAGAAAGTAATTACTCCCTAGGGAGTACCTAATGACAAACTCGCCATTATTCCCGCGGGAACAATTTAGACCATTGTCCTTCTGTATACAGGCATGGAATAACACCATATACGAGCAAGTGTGATGAAAACATAATTACTGTAATTGCATGAACACCGCAGTGTTCAGATCTACTCACTACATTGCTAAGTAATGGCGAGATGGCATAATGAAATCAGGATACCTGCGATAACCGAAGAGATGTGTTTATCATTTGTGGAAATCAAATCTTAATGCGGTAACCGCGTATTCGGAAGCACACGTAAACTACCCTCTGTCTGTTTGACCACAGAACTACGTTCATGATGACAATGATATGATGAGCAGAGTAGTGGAAGGATCTCCGCTACTATACTTAACGTAGATCGTTTAATGGAGAACAATACAGACGCTCAGGCTTTGTTTATATAACAAAAGAAATGTATTCGGATTCTTACTATCATAAGACAAACCGAAACCTATACACCTCACTTTATAAATCTTAATATTTTACCCGTACCTTGCATGTACAGTTGTTGTTTTATAAACTTGACTGTACATACATACTGGAACCCTATAGTTATGTTTAAAGAAATCATAATGACGATGTATGTTGATTAGAAAATATACCAGGTAGATATCAATCTCGTTACAAAAGCAACCTCTTTAAAAGTTTTAACTTTTTTAATTCAACCTCACATGGCACTGGGCCCTAACAGGCTATCCCATTTCATTAAAAAACTATACTTAATAACCTGAATTTATAATAAATGAGAGTGATCTTAAAGTATACTGCAGAAGTCTATATCGTCTACTTATGAAGAAATGATATTACGCTGTCGATTAATATTCAAAAGATAACAGAAATATCATAGTTAACCAATGTATTTTATTGTATACGAATTTATCTATTTACCTCTCTCTTCTAAGTTACGATGCCTGACATAAACGTACATATGTATTTAATTTTAGTTGTGCACTTGACATACCTATGTAATGCAATTATTTGAATAAATGAAATAAATTGGTCTCGACAAGTTGTTGTCGACTACGCAGGAAAACAAGCAAAGTCAATAAAAAAATTTTAAGTACGAGTATATTTATTTTTATTGACTAAAACTTGTTTTCTCTTATCGTTAATACAAGTTTCTGTAACGACTTAACTTTAATATTAATAACATATCTAATAAGGAATTAAAACGTTACTTAGATCTACGTTAAGTAGAGTAATTTCGGGTTCAACCCGCGGACAGATAAGGCTTACTTCGGGTTCAAATTCGAGTCAAACATTAATCTAAACGAAGCTTTATCTATCCGCGGTTTGAATATAGGAACCGGACATAAATATCCTATGACCGCCTTCATGTTGCATGTAATCTTAGAAAATCATTAACTTCTTACTTGGCGTAGGTACCTAATTAACTAATAATTCAAATTATACTATTAGCCCAATGCAATCAAATTTCTACAGATTATTTATCATTAGACTTTTCACTCGATCACTTATGAAATAGTCAGTAGAAAATAAAGTTATGTGAACTTAATTCACTAATAGCCCTGAAAGTTAGACTTAAAGTTTGGTATACAGAGACGGTATAAATTCTTCCTTTTACTAGAATTGGTAATCTTTTTCGAAATGTTAATTGGATTGGATTTTACTATCTGTAAAATGCAAATCACAGTGCAGACTTAACTTATTTCTAGTAATTGAGGATTAGCCTAATATTGAACTAGTATCTTTAAAACAGCACTGAATTGCTGAACAAACATGCATCATGGCTGCTGTGGTGGGAGAGGTATTCCATTAACCTACGCGGGCTGTTTGATAAATCGTTTTAATTTATTTATTTCTCAACATAGTCTCCTTTGAGGGCCACTTGTTCCAGCGAGTTTCCTATATTTTTATCCCCCCCAACAAATACGTTTTGTCAAGGTCTTCAAAATACACCTGCGATGCAGTCCTCGTCGAATCGTTTTAATTTATTTATTTCTCAACATAGTCTCCTTTGAGGGCCACTTGTTCCAGCGAGTTTCCTATATTTTTATCCCCCCCAACAAATACGTTTTGTCAAGGTCTTCAAAATACACCTGCGATGCAGTCCTCATTCAATCGTTTTAATTTATTTATTTCTCAACATAGTCTCCTTTGAGGGCCACTTGTTCCAGCGAGTTTCCTATTTTTTTATCCCCTCCAACAAATACGTTTTGTCAAGATGAAAGAGGACTTTCTTGGGAGACAAGTTTGGTCGTTATTCCAACAATTCGGCATTAAAACAGTCCAATAAATCTGCGTAATAACGGCCGGTCTTTCCCTTTTCCAAGTTATCAATCATAATGACTCCTTCGCCATCCCAAAAGAATGTCGCCATCACCTTCCCAGCTGACAAAACAGTCTTGGCCTTCTTTGGGGCACGTTCACCAGTCGCCATCCATTGTTTTGATTGGTGTTTTGATTCAGGTGTATAATGATGGACCCAAGTTTCCTCCACAGTGACAAATCGACTCAGAAAATTCCGAGGATTACGTTTCATCATATCCAAACACAGTTTTGATATTTGCTTTCTTTCGCGTTTTTGTTCGATTGTCACCAAACGTGGCACCCATCGTGTAGACAGTTTGTCATACCCAAATCTTCATGCAGGATTTTATGTACTCGCTCAGTGGAGATGCCTGTGTTCTCAGCTATTTCACGCACCTTCACTTGGCGGTCGTCGATTACAATATTATGGACTTCTTCAACAACATCCTCAGTAGTGACTTTGATTGGGCGACCAGAGCGTGGAGCATCAGATGTGCTTGACCGACCACGTTTAAAATCATTTATCCAGTTATAAACAGTCTGCAACATTGGTGCGTTAGTGCCATGAACAGAATCATAAAAAAATGTTTTATAACGGCATGAAATTCAGATTTCTCCATAGTTGTTGAAAATTTACGAGTGATCACAGTTAAACAATGGTTATACTGACAAAAATTGTTTTTTTTGCTGAATTTTTGACAGTCTTCATTTGAAAGATTGTGCCTGCCAGTGTTAATGCCATTTACCAGAAAAAATGTTTTAAAAATAGTTTATAAAAGGAGTTATCAAACAGCCCTCGTAGGTATAACAGGGTTAGTTAGTTAAATTATAAATGGAATTAAAGTACGTGTATAACATACGTGCACGCAAGTGTTTTAATGCCTAATTATGTACAGTTATATTCTACAATTCACGCAAAAGTGGTTTCAACAACGATCTACTAATTTTAAAAACCCTGGCATGATCATGTTGGAGCATGCTCAGTGTAGGGTTCCCAAGCCGCTAAGTACTACATACATAACACTTTAATCGCCTGTAACTCAAAAACCAATGATATCTACTTAATCGTGATAGTTTTCCTTTTAAATTCGTTATATGTGCGTTCATTGTAGATATTTTTCGACATGACATCCAACACTATGGGTTAGACGAGAAAAATACATGCCACCGTTACGAGTAGGGGAGGTAGACTAAAAAAAAAACCAAAGATTTTGTGTTACCACTTTGAACACATGAATGAAAAATTACAGCTTTCTAGTTCTAAGAATCTCTGAGTTGGGCTGCGGACGGATGGACGGACGGACGGACATGGTGAAACTATAAGGGTTCATAGTTTGACTACGGAACCCTAAAAATCTATAGTAAATTAGTTTCAAAAAACAATATTTATTATTTAACGCATTTTTATAAACGAATTCTGATAAATTATGCACGTATTTTATGGAGTTAAAAACCAAATAATAAAACTACTTCTACATCCTAATTGCGAAACGGACCATTAAAAGAGTTTAACTATAATCTCTTTCTTCGACCGAATCGATTCCATTTTGTAAGATCGGATCAGAATCGGCAGAAGCGCGTGGTGCTCACTCCATGTGCTTCCTCCAAGTCCACAATTCTTTCTTGCCGAACTTGGCCTTATTCTGCGGTACATGTCTTTTCACTCGAATCACCTATGGTGTATGATAATTGTTCCTCTCAAGGCTCTATCTCAATATGAATGTGAATAAAACCTAAAAATAACCTACAAACATCTATCTAGACTTTACTATACCGATGGTTACAGTTGTGGCGTGATAATAGACGATTTATGACATCTTATTTTATAGTCAATTAAATTAAGTTAACAAAACAAAGAATGATGGGCAAAAATGTTTGGAACCCAGCTCAATCACCAACAAAATTATACCGTATGTAGGCTTATTGATCCCACTATTTGCTGTAATTGTTATTATCACGACTAGACTGCTGCTGGGCTGGGAGAATCGAGATATTTTATGATGAAATATTTAAGTTCGTACAGACCCGGAAAGAAAACGTAGGTAATGCACTACATCTGTACCATGTTGTCCGCTTCATGTCAATAATACAATTAAGCTTACCTTTCAGATCCCCTAGTAACTAGGAGATCTGAAAGACCTTAATGTAGAACTAGGGCCTAGTTCTACATTGAGGTCACGTATAAAGAAAGACCAATCGGTATTCTTAGGATTTCTACGCACAGTTTCAATTGGTATGTCAGTCCTGTACTTTAAGCATATACGAGGGCTGTTTGATAAGTCGTTTTAAAAATTATAAAAGTTTTTTTTTAAACATTTTACATTTATTTCTCAACATAGTCTCCTTTGAGGGCCAAACACTTGTTCCAGCGAGTTTCCAATTTTTTTATCCCCTCCATAAAATACGTTTTGTGAAGGTCTTCAAAATAGGCGTTTACACCTGCGATGCAGTCCTCATTTGTCAAAATGTTTTTCCCTCCAAGCCATCTTTTCGAATTTGGGAATACGTAATAATCGCACGGAGCTACATCCGGCGAATACGGAGCATGCGGAACCAGCTCGAAGCCCAACTCGTGGATTTTGGCCATTGCAATAGTTGACGTGTGCACTGGGGCATTGTCTTGATGAAAGAGGACTTTCTTGGGGGACAATTTTGGTCCTTGTTCCAACAATTCGGTATTAAAACGGTCAAATAACTCTGCGTAATAACGGCCAGTGATAGACTGATAGTCTTTCCCTTTTCCAAGTAATCAATCATAATGATTCCTTCGCCATCACCTTCCCAGCGGACAAAATAGTCTTGGCCTTCTTTGGGGCACGTTCATCAGTCGCCATCCATTGTTTTGATTGCTGTTTTGATTCAGGTGTATAATGATGGACCCAAGTTTCGTCCACAGTGACAAATCGACTCAAAAAATTCCGAGGATTACGCTTCATCATATCCAAACACAGTTTTGAAATTCGCTTTCTTTCGTGTTTTTGTTCGATTGTCAACAAACGTGGCACCCATCGTGCAGACAGATTTGTCATACCCAAATCTTCATGCAGGATTTTATGTACTCGCTCAGTGGAGATGCCTGTGTTCTCAGCTATTTCACGCACCTTCTCACTCGGCGGTCGTCGATTGGGCAACCAGAGCGTGGAGCATCAGACGGTATGAAATTCAGATTTTTCCATAGTTGTTGAAAATTTACGAGTGATCACAGTTAAACAAGGGTGATACAAAAACTTGTTTTTTTTGTTGTTGAATTTTTGACAGTCTTCATTTGAAAGATTGTGCCTGCCAGTGTTAATGCCATTTACCAGAAAAAAGGTTTTACAAATAGTTTGATCAACCCCTAGATGGCGACAAATTTGTCCTCGTCCTTTAGTCTTGGCCCTCGTTAAAAAAAAATTTTGATTATGTCCTCTTTGCTCTCAAATAATACTCAACGGATTCAATGCTGTTCGCACTGGCACCTTTTTGACAATAGGTACAAGGAAGGATAATGGCTGAAAACTAGAGTGCGAGAAAAACAGATATTACAACGCATACCGGGCACACCTAATGCTTTATGAAAGACCACTCATTAATTCCGTCATCAGTAGACGTGGGATACATACCAAGAATGTTTTGCCAGTTTAAATAAACATCGCGGCGATATCTGGTCGAGACCAAATCGTTAAAGAACACGTTCAGCACCGAGCGGCCCTCCAAATTGACGTCATTACTGTAACAAAACACTCTCTGATATTTACAATAACGCAAACCGCATTACGTGCAATGATCAAGCATTTACACACAGCTTCTAGCAAAGCAATGAGCATGTATATAGAGAACAATTAGCGTAACAAATGTCGGGTGCTAAATAATGTCTTAAACCATTTCTATTAGTGGTAACTGCGAGTAATGAGAATATGAATATGTGAACATGTCACGTTTGTACATCGCCAATCTAAGCAGCGGAGGCGTTCCCGAATGGGCTACGATTGATTTGTAGTGCAAAGTGAAGTGGATTTTCTATTATCACTCGGCTGCCATTTTATTTTATTAACCGAACCTTTGACTAGGTTATCTAGAACAATATTGGTTTGGATTGTGGTAAAAGAGGTGCTAACAAAAACGCGAGTCCATTGGGCTTGGCGTGCCTTCCCAACATGCCGAGAGCCACCTCCAAAGGGTAGTCATAGTGCTCGCACTCTGGCAGACACTCCAGCAGGGGGTCCTTTTCTTTGTCAGGTTTCTCATTTATTTCCATAGTGCCTAAAACAATCGGGAAACAAAACTTCATTTAGTTTTTTCACTTCCCAACTTCAATTGACCTATTTCAATTGAAGATCACACGGTCGCGTGGGTGCTTATCGGCGCGTGTAAGGTCGCAGTGGCGGCGGTGCGTGGGCTGTAGTCGCATATTTTCAATATTTGAGGGCATTTGATTTTTTTATGACAAAATCAAATCCACTTTAATTTAACCATATTCACGGACAATGTCGTGTTGTGAAACCGAGACCGAATGTACTACAATCAATATATCAGGGGACAGTCAATCAAAAGACAAAGGGGCTTTTTTAGTTCTTTTCCATTAAGTTCTGGGACACGCTGTAGATATGTTACCATCTCATCAGCATAAATTTAGGGGATGGACGATTAGTAGTTTAACCGTCTTCTTACTATCTACTAAGGTCCAATACTGAGACGGAAGCTTGAGAGTCGATCGAACTTGAATAGTGAATATGCACTCGTGCCGACTGGATTTGCAGTTTTTTTTCAGTTTTTTGGAGAATTGGCATATGTTATTATTCTTAAAATAATTGTTTTATCCAGCGGAACGCGTACCACTGTAGGTACTCGTATAATTAGAAGCTGAATAAAATAAATAGTTTTTAAATTTCGGTGTGACCATCTACTAAATATGATTATAAATAATTACTAGTTATAAAAGCTTTGAGGACAAAAAATTACTATTACGAAGAGAGTTTTTATTTTGTTTACCTATATAGCAAATAAACCATGACATTAATATTTTATCTTAAAGACTAATTACATTTATCGAGCACCAAACTAGGATGCTTTCTGATACTCCGGCCGATGTTGAAAACGTTAATGAATAAATACATATCTATGTAAAATATCCGTGAATGACCGTGCGTGCTCTTCAAAAAGATTTAAATCTGGAGGAATTTGACCTAGAGGCCTTCACACCAGGCAGGTTTTACTTCTACGTGATTTTTAACGGCGGCGCAACCAGTCGCAAAATGAACGTGGCGGTAGCACAACTACCTACCTGACGCCAGTTCAGGACCCGCCATGGAGCTGTATTCATTTTGCTGGCAGCGGCGACAGGTTGCGCCGTCATGTTGTAACAGTATAACACGGTACTGTCAGTTATAAATAGTCTTAATTACATACCTATATTCTATTACGAGTCCAGAATCCGTACAACAATTTAATTCGCAAAATAAAATGCTCCTGACTTACATTTAGACATTTAGATTAGTCAATACTATATAGAAAGAGTACTTATACGTATTATGGAAATTACATGGCATGGCGTTTAAGTCGATTTATGTATAAGCTTATAAATAAAAACGAAGTATCTGAGCAAAGAAATAAAGCATACTTAAAGCATTCTCCAGGCAATTCATGTCCTTAAAATTGCAGGGTCGGTAATATTCTGAAATTAAAGATAAAGGTTAGTTGTTCAATACAACAAGTAGCATAATATTATCGATGCCTATTTTAAGACTACCATTTACACCGGTAGAAACTATTGACAAATTCCCAAGCAAAAAAACTCGCCGGCGACGAAGGCCCATTCCGAAAATACAATATCATTAAAGTGATCTAGGGAATCGATTTTTAATGGTTAGAAACGTAAGCGTAAGCAAGGCATTAACTTGAAGCTTCTTCATCTTCATAGACTAAGATTTAGTGAACACGCCCAATTATCGATTGTGTATAAATATTATGTTGTACTACCAACTTCGTCATATTTTTATTGCCTCCTAAATGGTTTTCATTGTAGCACAAATAAACGTTTCGTTACACAATAGCTCCTTTTGACCACCAGTCGAAATATTATTCGTATGCCTACAGCGGACAAACCTTCAATCGGACTTAATTTAATGAATCCGTTGCCTTTAGGTATAAAAAGTGTATTTGGCCGTAGTAAAAACGGCTAAGAAACCGTTGAGTTGAGTAACAAACTCGTAAAATGTAAAAAACTCATACTAACAAGGGATTAACCGAAATTTATTAATAAACTGTTGGAAATTTCGTCTGTGAGACCCTGCGTTCACCCTAAAAAGCTTCTACTTTGGAATGGCTAACTAACCGTGCTAAAATACTGCCCCGATAGCCTTGTTATCGGTGTTAAACGTCGAAAATTCCACTGATTCTAACGATATATTAAGTCAATATACACCTCAAAATGGCCCGTTACTCAAATATCCTTTCAAGCGTTGAAATTTTTTTCCTCGTCTTTGCAAACTTGAAAGAAAGGTTATACTCGTATGTATAATGTGATGTGACCAAAATAATGATGCACTTTAGCTCCTATACTATTGGACATACATACACTCACGCCTTAATTCCGAAAGTGGGATAGGTAGAACTACAGAAGTACCAACAACTGTAAAAACTTGTTGTTAATTCTGTAACCACATTTAACACAATCAGGCTAAGATATTTACCATGTGTTTTTTAGTGACAGGTTGCAAGCCCATCACCTAACAATACTAAATACAAGCCTTTTATTCCCTTAGTAGCCTCTTACGACATCCACGGGAATACATGAAGTGGACAAATTTTAATAAATGAGGTATTTATCATATTATCAGTCAAGAACGTATCGTACATTAGATCATTCAAAATTATAAAGGTTTATAGTCTCCAGTCGGGCTAAGGTTATAACTTTTTTGGTATCTTGGTGTTACGCTTACGCTTTTATGGTTACCTTTTACTGGAAAATAGAAAGGAATGCAATCACAGACTTTCTTGAGGATCTCGACTTTTTTAAACGCCAAACAATTATGGTACGAGTATTGGTGGAATTGGCCGATTACAATCTGAAACAAAGAAAACAGTGGATAACGTTACGGGTGAGCGTTAAGAACTATAAAACCATATTGTCTATTACCTGTTGTTTTTAACGATCAAAACGTTGACAAGACGATAACAGGACAAAAACAATAAGGTTTTGCCGTGTAAGGAGGAGGATAGAGGATATTTAAAACATAACTACAGAAATTTACAATAATCTATGCGTGTTTAATAATAGTACATTGTGCATCAAGGGTAGTATGAAGGGAATTACTAACGAGAGTGTTAGAAGCCCGACGCCGAAGGCGGAGTGCTTTTAATGACTCGAGTTAGTAATTCCCTTACTGCCTGTGATACACACAATGGTTTTCATCACATTTGCGAGGAAAAAAACAAAGAGAAAACACTTTAACTCTGCAAAATATAAAGAAATAACTTTTGACGGACGGGAACGTAAATGGAAACGATATTTTTTTTGTGACCATGGATACTGCGTTTAGTTTCGACCTGGATTCGAGCCAGATTTAGCCAATTTGATAAAAATGTATAATTACTAAAATTAATGATAAATGTTGATATAAACTTGAAATAGGTATAAAAATAATGAAGTTTAATGAAGCATATAGGTTTTGTGTAATGTAAGTTAGTCTATAGCTAATTTTTAAAGATGAAATTAGAAACCGATTTAATTTTTGGCTGAAAATTAAACCTCCTTAGTCAGAAATGATGTACGAAAGAGTTGCTAATTTTAAAAAGAAAGTCATTACTCCCTAGGGATGACAAACTCGCCATAATTCCCGCGGGAACAATTTAGGCCATTGTCCTTCTGTATACAGGCATGGAATAACACCATTTACGAGCAAGTGTGATGAAAAGGAGTTTACTTGCTAATATTTCGCTACGAAAAAGACCTCGCGAATTCCCACCTCCTTAATTCGTAATCCCCTGACTGATTTTGTTCAAGTTCGAACTTAAAAATCGGTTAGCTTTCAACTAATCTACACTGGACCGTAAAACTAAGTATCACACTTTTAAAGAACATGTCATAATTAAAGAGTGATACTTAGTTTTGCGGTCCAGTATAGTTTCAAATCTTACTTTACTTGTATAAAACTTAGAGGGTCTAAGTAAAGTCTTTACATTTATTATTCGTGGAATACGCACCGCAAATTAGAATTCTTAAGTAATAAGGCCACGCCTTTGTATAAGGACTGAATAAATCATCCCAACTAGTCATCCCGTAGGAAATTTGCATTGCATTGAGGTGTCTACTCGTACGTATGTACGTGGTTGAATGAGGTGAGGTGAGAATATTTTGCAACATTTAAACAAAGGCAGTTAGTCCACCGCACGCGGTCAAGTTAGGATCGACGGACAGCATAGGCATATTATAAGGGTCCCATCGAATACGGAACCCTAAAAAAGCAAAAACTGCATTTAAGGGTTTTAAAATGCTCTGCTCTAATATTAATCGTTGCTTACCACTTTACGCTATCAAATACAGCAAGAAAACGATGTGTGCTTATTCGAGAAAAAGTACTTGGTTCGATTCCCTTTTCCATTTCAAAACCATGGCAAAATCTTTAAATAATAAATAAATAAATAATAAATACATATCAGGGGACAATGTCACACCAATTAACCTAGTCCCAAACTAAGCTCTAGGCTTGTATTATGGGTACTAGACAACGATATAAATACTTACATAGAGAAATATATACTTAAATTCATAGAAAACATCCAAGACTCAGGAACAAAATATTCGCGTCAATCACACAAATATCTGCCCTTACCGGGATTTGAACCCCGGACCGCAAGCTTCGTAGGCAGCGTCACTCCCAACTAGGCCAGCGCGTCGTCAATGCAGTATTATCTCTTTTTAGCCGACTTCAAAAAATGAGGAGGTTATGCGTTCCACTGCATGTATTTTTTTTTAATGTATCTTCACCGATTACTTCGTCAATTGTGGATTGATTTTGAAAATTATTTTATTTTATTTGATAGTGTATACTTTCGAGGTGATCACATTGTCACCAAACCTGAATTTGATGAGGGGATCAGTGAGGAATTGTCGGAAATCCTCATATATTGTATATCGTATCTTGATTAAGATAGTTGAGCGCCTAGAACGAAGAATATTTATTCGTTGAAATATGACTATGACTTTCCCGCGGCGTTGCTTGCGGCGCGCTTGAAATACCTTACAGTTTCATATCAACTAAGAAGTGGGACTACGTAACAGCGTATTATGATCAATTAAAATTATAACATTAACTAAGTACCTATATGTAGGTCAGTCAAACTGAAGTCGGCGACTCAAAATATTTTTAACCAAATATTTTGAGTCATTTCAAACATTTTAAAAGAAGTTATTTTTTGCGTTTTTTAAGGCGGTTTTTATACAGAAGCGACCACGACCACTCTGTCAAGAGTGAAAACGACAAAGAAGAGGACTTAGCTTTTAGAGGGTTAAATTCTCTTTAAGAATATACGTGTCCCTGGATATAGTGTACAAACGAATAGGGAAGAAACAACATGCAACTTACCGACAACAAAAACAAAGGAGTATTTATTTTTTACAATAAAAAAAAACATTGTTTGTTGTGAACCCTATCGGAACAAAGTAAAATATGTAGTGTGTATGTATGTGTATGTGTGTATGTAAGTAAAATGTGTATGTATGTATGTAAAATGTGTATATGAGGTCTATAAAGATGAAACACACGTTTTTTTAATCCCAGAGTATTAAGTTAAATTAAATAAATTAAAGTACCTGTGTCAAAAAGGTAGAAAAATAAAAATGAACGTCACGACAAATTACATCAAATGCGTAATGGGACATCCATCCATTTGGAGAAACAATGTTCTCCTTGTATCCAAAGGTACATCATCCAATACAAGGGGCAGGTCATCTCTTAAAAGTTCTAAAAATCGTGCTCCGTTTAAAGTTCTTGGAGGGAAAATAGGGCCAATCAACATGTTGTCAATGAGGCCTGCCCACGGATTTATAGAAAACTGCACCTAAAAGGTTGAGAGTTTTGAGGTTTGAGAATTCAGTCCTATGTGCACATTTCTGAAGTGCAAATTTCTTTAGTTTGTGATCCCATCTCGCGTAAACTGAACAGTATTAGACAATCTTCTGTGAACTTCTTGAAAAGAACCGGCAGACGGCACAGGTATCCTGCTCGGGAATGCAGCCAAGTGTAATAAACGAGCAGCTCTTGCGTTCCCTCGTGACATTCCATAATAAAAATGGATGGTGGCAATGTCTTGCGGCGAGAAACTACTAAACCCCGGCATCTTGTAAAATTCAGATTGTAGATTTAAAGGGAGAGAGAGCGAGTAGTACCGGGCTAATTATTTCGGGCTATTTAATTCTGGTCTATGAAATCAAAAGGTGATAAAATAAAAACTACAAATGGCAAAATTGTTAAATCACTACAAAAACTTGTTATCTTTGGCGCCTTTTTTGTAATTACCAAAGTTGCAGGGGTATTTTTCCGCTAAAATAGCAAAAGCTATTTCAGACATAGATAAAAATACGTGTTTTGTTTAACTTTTTAATTTAGCTGGAGGTATACCATATGCCAAGTAGTTCGTACTTAAATTCTAGTGACGACCTAAGTAATTAAGCGTGAACGCAATGTATTTGTTTACCGCTGTCTATGCCTTCACATTCGTAATCCTAAATTATAAGGTAAATACTTATAGAAGATATCCATCGCATAGTACCGCCAATAATCAAAGCACGAAAGCGGCATAATCAAAAGATGTCGAAAAGGAATTTAGATATCGCACACATACCTACCTATACGTGGTAAAGTATGTGTGAAAAAATAATTTAAATTACGTACTTACCTAAAGATGACTGACAAATGACCTTGATAATAAATCATACTTAGGTGACCAATTAGGTAGGCGTCCGAGTGGCAGGAGGTATCAGATGGTAACTTTTGTAGTTATAGGTACAGATGTAGTGCATAATTGTTTTCCTTCGTATTTTGTCGGAAATGTTCGTATTTGTCATGCTACTTCAGCCAACCTCAGTACTTTTTGTACTGTGACATACTGAAATAGCAAGATACGTTCGTACGTTTCCGTGAAAATACGAAGGAAAACAATTATGCACTACATCTGTAAGTACTATGACTCTAGTTACTATGATTAAGCACAATTGGATGCGCAAATAATACATGTAAGATTTGCGGCGCACGTAGGTAGGTACTACTCGTAGCAGCCGTAACAATAGCAGTTAAATCAATTTAAATAGGTATAGCTTAAGAAACTTAAATCGGTGCGCTTCTTTAATGCACCCGAAAGGTTGCGGTCGATTTTATGCAGCAATTAGGGTTCGCAAATTTGATGCTTAACAAACTAAATTTACGTTCTGACCTAAAATTTATTTTCCGCTAAATACAATTTTATATACTTTTTCTTGTACTGATCAACACGTCAACATTCTGATAACCTCCCTACCTACAAATATTGCTCGTATGATAAAGTAATAAGACGATGGGAGGTCAATAGGTTTTGCCATTATTATTTTCCATAAAAGTACTGTGAAAAGTTGGTCTTTATACCTAACTAAATAGATCCCGCTATCAAGCGAGCAGTTTGGTGGCTGACGTCACAATAGGGCAGTTTGGGGAGTAAATGGAACGGTGTTAATTAACACGACAACCTGGTCTACTGATGTTCAACGTTTTTTTTTTTAAATCATGCATTTACGATATAAATTACTTATAAGTCGACGACGTGTACCATGAACAATTGGGGCATACGTCATGCATACACAGATTTAGGTTAGCGTCTTTCAAGGCCAAAACAAAGTCATAGTCAAAGTGATTTATTCGTAGAACCGGTTACAGTGTTAGAGAGAAATACTGGTATAACTATGTTTTGCTAGGTGGCGTACGATTTCCTGTGGACTTACCCAAAGTTAACGTTTATAAGGTCTAATTTTTTGGCTGATCTCTTATCCGCAGAAACAGCGTCAGGTCTGCTTTAGTCCTATCAGATAAACAAATAAATTTTTTATCCACACAAGCCTGTACCTATTGTGCACAGAGGAAAGACAACTTTTGTTTTTTCGAGTGTGTATGGACTCATTGATACTTTTAGGCAAAGACGAGTCATCATTTCAGCCCACATGCATCCACTGCAGGGTAAAGGCCTATTGATGTTCACGCCATTTTGGCCGGTCTCGTGCTAACGCCATCCATCCTTTCCCAACTGTCTGCCAAATGTCATTAGACTAACGAGCTGATGGTCTACCTACTCATCTGTGAGCTAATCTCGGCCACAACTCTGTTAGCGCCCTCGATCACCTACCATCGTTTCGCCTTGCCAAGATGTATGTAAGCTTTAAATATATCTGTTTGTTTTGTTAACCGTTATCTTGAATTGATTTTTGGACCAGATTGTTGGATTAGCTATATTGGATAACATTATCTTAGAATATTTACGAAAAGGAAGTGCGTCAATTGTTATGATTGTACCTACATTCATTAATTAAACATCAAATCACGAGCATGCTGCAATGATTCGTCAAGTTATATCTATTAGGCACATAATTTGCATTATAAGAGTTAAACAAAGAAAATTGCGATTGTGTGGGTTTATGGCCACCGCTATTATTATAACAAAAATATAATAAAAAACTCAAATATTCAGTAGGTTAAATAAATCATAATTATCAATTTTATACCCTTTTGTTTAAATGGCTCCTACTTTTACTAATTATCTGACTTACATTATATAAAATACCGTAATACCTCTATATAACTTATCCTTAAATACGTAGCTGGCCATACATCGATTAGGGCCTAATATCTGTCTTTAGTAGTTGTTACCCTAGTTATTGTTAACCTCGTGAACACTGTGATGGTTCTTCTAAACATAATTTTGAATTACCACCGTACTTAGACACGTTTTAGAGATAAATAACTGATTCCTTTTTCAAACGTGTGTATGAATAATCGTCACTAACGATCGACTTCATCGTTATTAAGTACTGTAAGCGCGGCCGTTACTTACTTTATCAAGACTAATTAAGAAAGATAAAAACCCTTAGCTGATATCTCTTTAGCAGCCCGACCGGTTATCATGAAAATGTCAAAAACAAGTACCTACCTGACTGTAATTGTCTTTAGATAGAGGATGAAGAGATGGGTAATCTCGACTCTAGGCTGGGATTCAAATCACTAAATCCAGCTCCGCTATCGGTATCGACTCCGCTTATCGACTCTTCGAAAAGAGTTGTCTTTTGAATCCTTTGGATCTTTCAAACCAATTCCCTCCGGGTTCGACCGGAATCAAATGATTTATAAATGTTTTTTTTTTAAATCTATTCCGAACGGATTCAACAACGTGCGTCGGCCTGCGGCTAGTCAGAGTTAATAGCTCCGTGGATTCCATAAGAATTGAAAGGAGTTGATAAGGAATCAGAGTCCGGTTGCGGATTCGAATCATTTAAATCTTCAAGCCCGGATTTACCCATCTCTAGATGAAGTAGTGATGGGAATAATGTTACCTCTAATTTCACTCTTTTTCACCTAAGATGAGTCCTGTGACAGCTCATATAAACACGTATTACACTTGTTTCTTTAACTTTACGTTAAAGTTACACTGGTACACACACCTAGCGACGCCATTTAGGAACTTAAATCGCTTATTTTAAATACCTCGCATGTGTGTATAGTATGATTAGTAAGTGATTGAAATAATAATTACGAAATACGGCTGTCACAGGACTCATCTTAGGTGAAAAAGAGTGTAGTAACTCAAAAAGGTTCAATATACGTATCGTACATGTCCGAATGGTAATTTTGAAATTGCTTTTCTACACGAACAAAGAATTGGATTTGATTCAATAAGTTGGATTAGTGTTTTTTTACGAAAATTTCATTTTAATTGGCCGGATTAGCGTCGTGTCGTAAGATCAAATAATAAATACTTACGTCTGAGATTATAAAGTAATTTACCGCAGGTTTCCATGATGGTAGGAAGAGAGAGTAACCACTTTGTCAGGCAGTTACTACAGTCAATTTAATTACAATAACTCAATAACACATGCGTATACATATATACAATGTTAACTTAACTAATGCGCGGCTAGATATGCTTACAGATAATGCCTAATAGTAGGGGAGCCCATGATCCTAAACCTAGTACGATCACGTCATTAATGGGGGAACACAAAATGGCGATGCTGCAATGCAAAAAGGTCTTTTAGTCTAGTGTTATCGTAGTAGGTTTAGTGTCGTGGGCTCTTAGAACATAATCTAAATGCGATTCATCAACTCTTGAATCGATAATAATTACTAAACGTGCCTACCGGCACAGCACTCCTAAGAGAAAATAAATAAAAATGTAAAGGGTATCTCCAGTACTGTAAATTCCTACTGAAATATTTACGATGGTATGGCTGTGGAAAGTGTGACGCGGCCCATAGCGGCACACATATGTTTCATTTAAATAATAATTTACCCCAACAATTCATCGACTTTTTATCGCTTATTCAGTATCAAAAATCAAAATCAAAATATTTATTCAGAAAATTGGCTACGTACGGGCTCTTTTACACGTCAGTAAAATAGAGTGAATCTACTAGCGCTTCGGACAAGACCATCATTGTGGAGAAGAGGCGCCGCAAGAAACTCCAGCAGAAGGTCATTTTTTCAAACATAAAATACAATAATACTTAAAAGTAAGTTACATTACAAGGTAACAAAGTAACAAATGTTTAATTATTAGAACAAGTAAAAAAAACATTATAAATGTAAGGTCAAATACATTAAACTAAAAATAATGACTAGGAGAACAACATGACAAGATCTCTAAAAGTCATAACTGGAGTAATTAACTGAACAACAAGTCCTTGCAGACGTGAACAGACCGGACCCCACAGACACTACAAACAGCACCCGTTAACGAGTATGACGCGTATCTCAGACATCGCCTCCCTCAACCATGTTTTCGGGAGTAATATTGAGTGAATTAGCTGTCCGGCGAGAAACATCACAGTGTGCTCTCATTTAAAAGCGTCTTAAGAGTCGCGATTATGGCTAAAGTCATGTATGTGTTTGCGTATAGCTACATATTTGATATTCTCAAAAATATACTGCGACGCGACTGTAAGGAATCCTTAAAGCGAAATACGACACCCCAATTGATATATACTCATAGCACGTACAGCCCGCTTCTGTAATACAAAGATGGTCTGGATGTCAGCGGCTTTACCCCATAGCAAAATTCCATAACTCATAATACTATGGAAATAACTATAGTACACAACACAAGTCGTTGCGTTGCATCGAATTGTCGTGGGGTAGCAAATATTTCCTCAGTTAGCTTTCTTGGCTCTTTGTATGATATCCTAAGAAATCAATTCGCATTAGAGAAACAAATACATCTTCATGGCCGTTGCATGAAGGCACAAAACTTCTTTTCTCCTTCGGCAAAATTCTTGTAGAGATATTAAACATCTTCATCTGCATGAAGGCAAAAAAACTTTTCTCAGTTGGCGAATTTCTGGGCTCATTGAGTTAATTCGCATTTGAGAAACATATTCATGGCCCTGAATGAAGGTAAAAAAAAACTTCTGAAACCGAAACTATTACACAGTCAACCAAATATGTAAATATTTACAAAATCAAAATAATAAATACCATAAATTGCTAGTTTCCTCTCGAACTTGACCTTGATGAGTTTTGCAGTCCACGCTAAGCGCTGCGACGACAATGACGACATTTATCGTGGCCGTGCTGAAATGGACATTTTTGCTGGTCTTGCTACTTGCTGATGATGCAATTTGCGATGTTTAACGTAACTGGGTGGATGTTGGGTTTCCGATTGATATATTTGATATTATGTCAATGACTCCGTGCCGATCCATAACTGTAGTGGTAGGTGCCTTTAGCCAGCGCGGCGTACTTTCCTTTATAATAATCTCGTTTCCGGTGGCATGTTCCTCATTTCCGTTTTTAACTAAATAGAATATCTTTAACATTTGAAATCACTATAGAGCCTGGGTCTCCTATACTCCGGAATGCGGTATATGTTGGAGATTCCAGTTGACTCAATGCGATCTGCATTCCTGGAGCTGCTGGTCTTGTGACATCCTGCTTGCTCTTCTCACTGACGCGCAACAGCGTAATGGTTCCGGCGAAAATGCTCCTTAGTCAGGTAGGCTAACGACAATGGTGTTCTTTATCGGGGTCACCACTTTACCATTGGTTACCCCATATGGCTTGAATATCTTCTTCTGTGAGATCTTTCTTCAGTGGGGTCACAGATGCAGTATCACGCATGGATATCGATGGCGTTCTTTGTCGGGATCACCACTTTACCGGACGTGTCCATGATGGTAGGGGTGAGAGAGTAACCACTATGTCAGTCAGTTACATTCTAATTGAAATATAATAACACATGCGTATATATACAATATTAACTTAACTAATGCGCGGCTAGATACACTTGCAGATAATGCCTAATCTAAATGCGATTCATCAAAACGTGAATCGATAATAATTACGAAACCTGCCTACCAGCACAAGTATTTTATAATTCATAATAACTTCATCCGCGTGGATTTAGATTATGGTTATTCCCCCGAGAACTTTAAAATTTACCGGGACCAAAGTTAGCCTATGTGTTAATTCAGAGTATAAGCTATCTCCATTTTAAAAATTCATCTAAATCCGTCCAGTCGTTGCAGCGTGAAGGAGTAAGAAATTTAAGATCGAATTTGACCTGGAATATAACATGGCGCGATACTCTCATAGCCATTTTAATATGTATATTATAAATTTTAAAGCAAAAATCCTTTCGAAGTATTTAAAAGCACCATTGATTTTTTTGTTATTTAAACCGTTTAATTCGTCTGTGTCGTACTGCTGGGTAAAAACTTCTCTTAACTAATATTAATCAATCAAATCTATCAATACATCACTACATTTTAACCTCAAGATTATTGTTATATTTTATGAAGTGTTCCTGTTTTCTTCAAAATAAAAACGCTCTCACGGATTTCAATTGGTTTAATCTTCAAAAAACAACAGCTCTTTATATCGTCACATCCAAGGCAAAGTTGCAAATCTGCATTTTGATTCAAAATTAGAATAGCGGATTCGCTACTCTACCAAGAGACGTTTCTGTCATTGTATTTTGAAATCAAAGTGCAGATTCGTGCTATGGATGTGATGTGACGATATATTGATAACCATCTGTCAGTCTATTGTATTCTCACCGATAGTGCTTTCATCAAAAAATATCATATTTTATAGAGATTACTAGGTACCTCAAAATAAACATGAAGACAGTGATTGCGTATATAAATAAATAATAATTATGACCATGCTCAAACTTCAATAGTACGCGATTATAGAGTAATAATGGTAAATTGATTTGTTTTTAGGTGTTAGTGACGGAATTAAAAGGTCCCGAATATAAGATTATAAGCTATTTTAAGCAGCGCAGAAAATTGTTGAATCAAGGATCTACTGTGCGAACCACTTGTAGATTGTCACGTTTTCACATAAACAGCCTTCTCGCTTTCCCTTTTGTAAAGGCCCTCGCAGACAAACAGTTAACCCTGCAGTCACAAACCTGTCAGTCCGCCTGACAGTCCAAAATCTGTGAAGCAATATATTAAAACTTAAGAAGAACTGATATATACGAGAACTGAGAGCTTTGTTCTATTACGATGAACTGGCAGGCCGATATCGGACGGCAGACTATTCGTTTGTGGTGCCCTTAAGGGTAGGATTTACCTCGTCGTTGTAGTAGCACTGCCTCTGGTCGGGCCGGAAGGACTTGACGCCAGGCGTCGCGTACGTGCGCTCGGGGGACAGCGCGATCAGCACCTCGGTGGACGGGTTCACCATGCGCACCGGCGAGTCCAGGTCCGGGATGTTGTACGAGTTGTCTACGAACACCTGACAGACGAAAACACATCTCGAAAATTTATTATTATACTACTACCGCAACCAGGAGTCTCCGGTTGCCATTAACTTTTACTAACCTCAAAAAATATGACCCAGTGGTAATTACTAAAGGAAAACATCGCGAGGAAACCTACACATTCAAACAGCTGAGTGGTTAAAATAACTAATCGCACAAAACATTTTACTGGGTCAAAGTGTACCCAAAAGTGCATATCTTAACAAGATAAAATCAGAAAAGAGTGCTACAACCAAGAGGCATATTTGGCATATTCTTTCCGAATGCCCAAAGAACCTTTATATTTATTTGGGCGCAATATTATGTACGACCTTTTGTTTGTGTGAGTTTAACGGTTTGGCAAATTGTTGAGTGCGAGTATTCCCAGGATTGTAATAGACATTTATTTCTTTATTAAAACATACAAATATATAAGTATACATTCGTCTTCAAAAATGGGGCCGATTCTATTTCATTCCGTTTTTTAAGATGATAATTTCATAAAGTAAAAAATCAACACAACAATTCAAGTTTTAATTCATATAATTAACTATCGACCAAACCTGTACTGCTGGCTAAGTAAAAAGACACACCAGAGCACCCTGTGAAGCGACTGAGGAGCTGTAGTAGTCATTGGGGTCCGTATTGATGAGCACGGTGAGCGCGGTCTGGTACCCGCAGGACGCCACGCGCCGCGGCGCCTTCAGCCGGAACAGTTCGTTGGTCCTGGGAACATTAAGGAACACCCTAAACGCAGTGTGGTGTGGCGGCGAATCTTCCACCTACACAAGAAAACGATGTCTGTCGAGATTTACTCGCTTGACTTGTCTTTTTAGACTACTGCCCAAAAAAAGGACTGTAATGTTTTCAGGGTTCATGAATGTCCACCCACCATAACTTCTAAACACAATAATCTTGAAAATCGAAACGATTGATCTTTAGGCCGATACGAATCAATTTGACCCGTAGCACGAAAAAAAACATAAAAAGAGAGGAGTTTGAACGTAATCATTACCTTTACATAACCACGCATTACTGTTTACAGAATTGTCCGATTTCAATTAAAAAATAAATTATTGGGTGTGTTTCGAAGTTAGTTCCATTTAATTTGGAACCCCCCACCCCCTCCGTCAATGGTAGAAAAATAGGGAATGATTGATAGCTAACCCAATGAATTTTCATCTGTGAACCCTATGTTTAAACTTAGCACACATGTAATTCTAAGGGCAATACAACATAACAGACATTTAATGTTGACCTGGTGACTGTTTACTTCTTTTGCAGCAACTTTACGAGACTCATCTATACGACGAAATGTATACACACGGTTGTGTTATGTAGCAAACAAAGAATAGTTAAGGTAAGTAATTAAAGAATAAATATATATTAACAGGGAAAGAAACTAAAAAGTGAAAAATAAAAACTTTTTAACAAAAAAGGTAAACCGCCGAAAAAGCAAACTGAAAAGCATAAAATAAAACAGAGCTTTTTAAGTCTAAGTAAGCTCCTACACTAATGTCACGTATACGTTACGTATACGTTAATAAATAATTTTGAGTCGACGCCAAACAAACAAACCACCAAATTAACTATTTCGAAAAGTGTAATGATGTATGCGTGTGGTGGTATGTTCTAACTACTGATTGGTTTGAAGTTGTTGCCAACCCAAAAAACAAACACACAAAGCTTTTAAGGCGTGTCCGGTGCGCCAAAAAACTAACAAAATATGTTAACCAAATAGGTAAAAACTGCACTGCTATTTAGTTCGAAAAACATGTTTAGCATGCAGCAGTTTTTCTCTGAAACCATAGAAGCCATCCACTTGTCCGTGTAACTTGCTTGTCCGCATCTGTTTTTGGTAAAAACAATATGATAATATTTTTCTAAATATTTGATAAGTGATCTAGAATAGGGAGTTGAAAAATGAAGGTGATTTGATGCAAGCAAGGAGGTGTATATGAAAGGGCTAAATGGGCAAATTATTAAAAAAAAACTGTGGCGTATTTTTTAATTATAGCAAAAAATTTACAAAACATTACTTACCGTTCCCGTTCACAAACTTCGAGATAATGGGGGGCCCATTATATCGAAGTTTGTGGAACAAAATCTGAAAAATTCTTGATTTAAAGATAAGTAATTATTTATGCATAGGTATATCACGCGATAAAAAAAATAAGTTGTTCAATTATACGGTTTTTAAATGTAGGCTAGTCAAAATGGACCTCATTGCATATGAAATAAAGTGCAACCAAAATGATTATTTTCTTTTGTGTTTTCCAACCATATTATCTTAAAAACGGAATCGTCGGTGCGTGAGTCCGACTCGCACTTGACCGGGTTTTTTATGAATTGTAATGATTTGGTTTTTCTTTTATTAAATAAAGTGTTTAAATACTTACATACATACACACATTAATCGCTACTCACGCCTTCTGGTTGTAAATGGTGACGTCCACGGCATAGTAGTTAAAGACACAGCACAAGTTGAGCTGCGTGAACACCTGCTGGAACAGCAGGTCACAGCGGTACACCGAGTTTTTCCACATGCAGCGCTGCACCAACTGGCTGCACGACGACACTGGAGACATCTGTAACACCAGGTTCGTTAACGCTCACTCGAGTCAAGCCGGGAAACTTACTGACGCGTCAAGATTATAGACGGATAAATTATGATTAGCTTGAAAGGATCCGAAAGCCGACTGCAAATCGCAGAGTATTTTTAGGACCTTAAAACGGACACTCTATTTAGATCTTATTAGTTGCTTGTCTAAGGGCCGTATTAATAAACTCATCTTGACTGTGAGGCCCGTCACAAGATACGTCTTCAAAGTAAACGCCAAACCATATAACACTATCATTTTTGAAGCATCTCGAGATGAGCATTAGAGTTGAGATCAGTTTATTAATACGGGCCTTAGTCATTTAGATAAAAGAATAAAACTCGCGCCGTATCAATTCATTTTAGTTTGGGAGAAACAAAAAATATTCAGATTAATTTTTGTGACCGACAAATTTTTATTTAAAATTTATTACTCAATAACGATTACATTATATTGATTAAGTCGTTAGTATAAAGGTGAACACTATTAAATTGTCGCCTACATTTTTACTTCGCTAGCGTGTAGCATCGAACCTTTTTTGAAATTTCTTTTGAAATTTGAAATTTAGAAGGCTAGTGAAATATTAGACAACCATAAAACGATCATTTGTTTTTTATCTATGAAAATGGCGTTAGACGAAAAAAATGTTCGCGAATTAATTTTGCAAGCATTTAGTAAAAATCCTCGTTTATCAACTTTAGATCTGGCAAAATTTTGTCAAACTACGCGGAGGACGGTTCAACGGACCCTAAAAAAAATTAAACAAGGTGAAACTATAGATAGGAAGCGGCGTGAGGGTCAACCCACCAGAAAATCAAATGTTAAGTTACGATCAAAGGTGTGCAAACTATTTGATAAGAATCCGAGTAGGTATCTCTTCCCGGGATGTGGCGAAAAAAGTAGGAACAAGTCAAGCAAATGTCCAAAAAATTAAAAAAGATTGCGGCATTAGAACATATAAGAAGCAAAAGGCTCCGAAGAGAACTGTGGATCAATATAATCGTGCTGTTAGACGTTCCAGGTTTTTGTATACCTTGTTGATTGAGAAAAAATGTTGCCTAATTATTGACGATGAAACCTACGTCAAGGTAGACTTCAAGTCTTTACCAGGTAACCAGTACTATTCCTCTCGTGACATTTCGATTCTCGACGATCGGAAAAGGTTATCCCAGTAGAAAAATTTGCTAAGAAATACCTTGTTTGGCAAGCTATATGCCAGTGCGGCATGAGGAGCTCACAATTTATCACTACCGGGACTATTAACACCGATATTTATATATATATCCCATTATTTAAACAACTTAACATTCTGCCATTACCGTCCTTATATATACGGGAAATATGTATCTTTGTTAAGTCGAAACCAATGCTCTTTAAAACTCGGGGTGAAGTCATGCAACGTCGTACGAGAGTGGACGTTATGAACCGGTTGTATAAACCTCGTTGCTTTAAACCCGTCTACTCAAAAAATGTGTTTAACATGTGCATTAACATCTATAATGCCCTACCTGAGGACATACGGTTGCTCCAGGGAAATATGTTTAGGAATAAGTTAACAGACTGGCTTTTTGATAAGTGCTATTACAGTGTTAAGGATTTTCTCGAGCGTAATATTGATGTTAATTTGTAATTTTATTTTAATTTTGTTGACATTTGATTATAACTGAATTTTATTTTTATTATTTTACTATTTTATATTTATATCTTTGAATTTAACTTGACATTTTATTAATATTTGCACGCCTGCATACACTGGACGTTTAAATAATAATGTTTACTACCACTTAAGAAACTGTGTTCAGCAAATAAACTTTTTTGATTTGATTTGATTTGATTTGATTTGATTTGATTTGATTTGATATATCAGAATGCTTGAAAAAGAGACTGTTACCATTTATGAAGAAGCACTATTCCTTAACATTGTTTTGGCCAGATTTAGCAAGTTGCCATTATTTATCTCGAACTTTGGAATGGTATAAGGTGAATTCAGTCGAGGTAGTGCCTAAGGAGAGTAACCCACCAAACTGTCCCGAACTTCGCCCCATCGAAAAATATTGGGCTAATATAAAAACTAAACTGCGAAAAACTTGCCAACCTGCCATTTCATTGCCAGATTTTCAACTAAAATGGGTTAAATGCACAAAATTGTTAACCGATGATTCCGTGCAAAGTTCGATGAATCACATCAAAAGTAAAGTCCGGGAATTTTCTCGTCGTTCGTTAAAATAGCCATAATGTTTTTTTCTTTCTACGTTATATAAAAATTGACATATAAAGAGTTTTAAGCACTTTGGAATTTTATTTTCGCTTCTGTAGCATGTTCGACCTGCGACAATTTAAGTGTTCACCCTTTATCATGTAACAGTAAAAAGTGCACGTAATGCATAAGAAAACATTTACCTAAATCAACAGGAACAAGGCAAATTACATGCTTTCAAATTTTCAGTTGGGATTTTTTTTGTAGAAATGTATTAGTATTCGGCATCGTTAGTATTCGGCGTCCTTAGCAATATCTATCTCTCTGTTTTTTTTTGCAACCAATTTCCAACAAATCTATGACATAGGATATCAAAGTATTTCTGTTTTTTCCTACTGTTAATGCCGATTTGCTTATGATTTCTTCACCGTGCACCAGAATCTTATTAACGGTGACAGTCATTGGATGCCATGCGTAGATTTCAACATATTTGACGGCTAAAGTTTTACCAAATTTATCAGCATCCACTGGTAAACAAGATAGTACTACAAGTACAGTGTGCAAATCATCAAGTAACCAATGATTCAAATATAGACCTACAATTTCTGCAAAAACATGGCGATGTTTCTCACAACACAAGGCAACACAGCGCTGTCCGAGCTGTGTTGCCTGCATTCCTTGTACCTAAGGTGGGTTTACAAATATCCTTTGCCGTATCTCGCTTTGGATGTTTTTCTTTCTTTCATTGACCATAGAAGCTTGCGGGGTATTTTTCGAGACTGCCCATATTTTTACGCGTGGATCATTTTTGTATACTAAATGGAGAAGGAAGTCCACACATACATACGTATCCATGCATGGTAACGGACCATGTTTTGCAATGGTCTCATGAGTTTATTTTGTATATATACAGTCAATATATTTATGAAAACATTATGCATGTTCATAAGAACATCAGTAATTTTAGAAAGAACTGTGACATACATAATGTTAATACCAGAAATAAAAATAAGCTCGCAGTGCCCTTTACACGGCTTCACAAAATAAAAAACTCTTTCATGGGTAATTGTATAAGGTTCTATAATAAGCTCCCAAGTAGTGTTACTCATTTATCAGTAAATAAATTTAAGAGTTACGTTAAACGTAAACTAATTTCTAAAGCTTATTATAGTATTAAAGATTATATGAATGATGACAATGCTTGGGACTGATTTTTTTTGTATTACAATTATTAATGACCGTGGAGACTATTTATATCTCCCTGTATGATTACCTATTATTTTAATATGACATCTGGAGACTCTTTACATCTCCAAAATTGACCGTGGAGACTTTCTACATCTCCCTTATTTATTTATTATTTTTGTATTTTTTTTTTTTTTAATAATTGTATTTAATTTTAATTTGACATCTGGAGACTCTTTACATCTCCAAAATTGACCGTGGAGACTTTCCACATCTCCCTTGTTTTGTGTTTTTTTTAAATTATATTTAATTCTTAATTTTAATTTGACATTTGGAGACTGTTTACATCTCCGAAATTGTATTATTTATTTTAATCCGACAATTTAATTATTATTACTACTGGGACCTGTACATCCCTCTGACATTTAAATTGTGTAGCTTAAGTTTAGTATTGTAATGTGATTTATTTGGAAAAAACGGCTTACTGTTGAGTTTCTTGCGGCGCTTCTTCTCAACAGTGGTCTCTTTGGAAGCGCTGGTAGACTCAGACTTGTAAAAGTGCCTACAGGGCCTACTTACAAAACTTTTTTAAATAAATAAATATACCTACATCATGTCCACTTTGTTGAACTGGGTGGCAGTAAGATTGCGAAATTGACACCTCATTTGCGATGCAGTCCCAGTAATTATATTTAAAACCTTACCGTCTATGATCGTAATATATGGTCTGCAATGGGCAGATATTGTGTTGCCTTGAAGCATCGTAATGCTTATTGTGTCTAAGGCTTCTATCTGATTTTCTACCCATTCTTTTTCTGATAGAATCAATCCTTAGTTTCATTACAGAACTGTATTCGAACAGGTCGACTAAATCTGTACGATTGTGAGGTTGGATGGGTCCACAATATTTTCCCACTTTCAGTTGAAATCCTAAAAGTTGAAGCAAAAAGACTGCTATCATAAAGTTTTGCTTATAATATAAGGATTGTCCACTGCTGCCATCAAAACCCCAGGAACCTTCAAATATACAAATCCAAAAGGCTTGGGCGGACATCCCCCAGCAGGATTCGGCGGCTCCATAAAGCCTCACCCCCAAATCCTCCGAATTTTCAGTATGGGGTTTTAGTGTTACCTAATGTAACAAAAACCAAAGCCATGCAAATTTTGTCTTTATAATGCAAATCCATTGACGTTAGAAAACAGTTTTTTTTTTTCTTTGCCCCTCGGCGACTTTACCAGCTACTACCGCGGGAATATGGCGTTTCCACAATTAAGTGATTTCGCCAGTGTCAAGTATATATAAGTATAAATCAATATAGCAATAAAATACAATCCAATCTTCTCTAGGAAGATTGGTGGCAACGTTGTACGGTGATATGTAGGACAGAGGCCAAGATAGTTTTAACCTCTGTACCACTGCGAGTCCACTTGAAACGAGAAGTAAGATGCCAGGATACATGAAATAAGTCCAAGTCTTCTATCACTGTGCAACACAAAGGCATTAAAAGTACAAATCACTAACAAAAAAGAACTTTGAACACCTAAATACACAAAAATAAAAACTAAAACAAATTACACATCCGCTATCTTTTGACGTTGCAAATGGCCCGTCCTAGAAAACAGTTATGACAATTCGAATATAGATTTTGACATTGACAGGAATTTAACTTGGAAACTATATGTCGACAAAGTATGTAAAAAAACTCGAGCAAGGTTGCAGGTTACTGCATGCAGGTTGAATATGCTCGAACAAAAATAGTCTTATTACCGTATTCTGGCAAATGAAGAAATTTTTAACGAGGGTGGACTTTCCTGTGCCACAAACCTGCACTGAATTAAATATGGATGTGTTTGATCTTAAAATAAAAGTTCTGATGAGGCAACCCTCTCAAAATATTTTTAAAAGTTATTGTGCAGAGATATATTAAGATTCGGATGTGTAATTTTTAGAGGTAATATCTAGCAATAAAAGGAACATTTTTATCTAAAAACCGAAAAAACGTAATTTAGAAAAAAGCCATAACTCTACTTTGGTAAGAGGTTTCAGACTGATTTTTTTTTTAAATATAGCTCATTTACGTAGATATGATATTCCCAAATATCGTTAAACGCACGTAAGTTTTTCAGTATTAAATATCGTTTCTATGGTTTTCTGCAGTTTCAGAATCCTATTTTCGAAAAAAAAATCTGCGACATTATGATGAATGGACACGCCGTGACTTTTATCCTGATGTCGAAATGATTTAAATAATCGATTAATTAGATCAATATATGGTGTCCGTTTTGCAGTCCTAAAAATACTCTGTGAATCGGTAGAGGAAGCATTAGCAGGCTGACAAGGTAAACTGACAATTTGGTGAAGGTTGCAGAAGAGATGCGGGTAACGCAGAATCTCTTTTGGGACAGGCAACTATCCAACAAAGGACGTTTTTTGAGTGACATAATATTAGTTAATTCATTAGTAGACATTTTAATTTATTTACTTATTATCATAGTTCAATATAATATGACGTTGGGTCAATGATACCTCGTTTACTTTCATCAACTTATACGTTGACTTTAACTCTATTGGGGAACTCTAAGTAAGATGTTACACATTTACCTTTACAAAAAATGCTTCCATGGTAATGTGGTTAAGATCCAGAACAGTTTGCAGTAGGCTTAACATTTCCTTCTGCGTTTCGTTGGCTTTGAACGTTGAGTGCAGAAGAGGCGCCCAACGAAGAACTTCGAATACCTCGTCTGCAGTTACATTTGGCGGAAGAGTCCTGGAAATCATTTAATTTATTTATAGGGCAACAAGGTAATAGAGATCGAGAGAAGAATTTAAATGTATCTTTTCACGTGGCAAAACACCAAAATAATTTTAGCAGATTAAGAACGTTGTTAATATAAATATAAAGTGCTAAGAACAAAACCTCCTCCTTTTAGGTCATAAAATAGAAATATAAATGTGACATTATAAGCTGGATATAACCCGTATTTAAATCAGACTAGGTAGAATGAAGATATTTGGAATGGTAAAGTTTCAACATTGGACGCTGTTAAATGCTAAATTTACATTCCGTGCATTTGTGAAAAGACAGAAAAATAAAGAGTTTTGTTACAGTCGGCCTTATGGTGCTCCCAAACTAGCTGTTATACATTTTATATAACGTTATAAAACACGATGACATCCACTTACACTTCATAACATTTTGTTACAACTTGTTAAATATTTCAAATGCTCCCCCGCTGGTAAAAAAATTATAACATGTTTGTTACCGTGTTGTAATTTGTTATCTATACTATCTATATATATAAAAATGAATTGCTGTTCGTTAGTCTCACTAAAACTCGAGAACGGCTGAACCGATTTGGCTGATTCCTTTTTGGTTGTATTCGTTATTGTCAGGGCAAGGTTTGTATGAAAGAAAAAAAAACCACCGGGAACGTCGGAAATTTGCAGCGGGCGAAGCCGCTGGCGGGTCACTAGTATAATATAAGAATTGAAAAGTTATATAACGTTATATACTTTTGTTTTAATTATTTGTAATATATCTATTGAAAAACGACGAAAAATTATATATTAAGAATAAAACAAGATATCACTAAAAAATATTAAATAACACTTAGCTCTAAGAAAGATAGATAAGAAAAATAGACTAAAACATTCAATCTCAGAATGGCCCCTTACGTTTATAACAGCAAGTGTTGGAGCTCCATTATAAGTAGCTGGACACTTTTTTACCTTGTCGCTTTAATGCCTCTGACAGATTAGTGCAGCAGTTCAAAGATGACGTTAACGAATGCATAAAGTGAAAAAGTACTAAGGTGTGTAGCTACTAATTAGGACGACCGTATTCAATATTCGGTTCACGGTATGGTCACAAGATGTCATGAGAAGGTTCCACCAGTGAAACATTTGCAGGACCGAGATTATAGGCGGTAAAAAGCATTATGTCTGTTATCGTATTGTTAACGTTTTGATAGTTCTTATTAATTACTTGACAGTAATGACAGCCGAGTTAAAAACAATACCATAAAAGGTCAAAGACGATCTGAGATGATAAGCATTTGACCACTTTTACAGTAAAATTTGGATACAAAAAACTAAAATGTGGAATTTAATTAAGATATTCACAAAGCTAATACAACTTAAGTCGACTCTAAATGTCCAGGACTCAACGAAGATATTTCTTTTGTTCTTTTAAAGGGACGTTCATTGTAATGACATCTTCCATTCCGCCATACCCAGGTCTCAATGATGAACTTCATTTTGTTATTTGAGAAGGCCGCGGAGAATTAGGATAGGGTCGCCATACAATCAGTAACCAACCCTAGCTTAGTAAGACATCCGCATAGTGGTTTATAAAGACATCAACTGTTTTTAACCCACTTAAACACAAAATGAGGAGGTGCACATTCTAGTTATGCCTATGTAGTACTGAGAACCTTGTCATTGTGATTGTTATTGCACGCATAACGCTGCGTTAACTTCGGTCATCTTTAATCGCCAAATATATGAAAGGCGCATGAAAAAATATTGTCGAACTATAGGTGCGTGCGTACCGCACATACCAACAATATTCTAAAGAATACTAAGCAATGTATAAACTAATAATAGAGTTTATTTTGTGAGAACTATGACTTACACATTATTAGCGAACTCCTGGGCGGCCTTCCGGGAAATGACATTCAGATCGCAAATAGTGACCGCTGGAAATGGAATGTCCCAGATAACTCCGTGAGTGCTCTCGATCACCTACAATCCAAATGTTTGCATAAGAAGTAAGCACAAGCAATGCAAACTGTGCAGTTAGGTATACGTATACTCGTATATTGTAGTGTGGTCTATTGGTTCGAGTAGATAATTAACAGGGAACTGTGAAAGAGAGTCAATAGAGCCCTAATTAAATATCAGATGCAAACTAATGTCAATCAAGTAACCAGGGGATTAGATAGTAGGTACGAGTATCTAACGGCGGCAATCAGCGTCAGTTGATGACGATTGAGTGTCAATTTAACACATAAGTTTGAAAAAGGAACGAGTTAATTGTCTCTAAAATGTCTCTGAGTACATGAATAAGTGACTTAATTGGTTCTTTCGTGTTTATCTTCTGACACTGGCCCTAGTCTCTCATTTTAAACTCCTGTCCCCATAGGGTGTTAAGCATAAGTTTGACGCCTAAGACAGTAAAATGGCTATAAAATAAATATTCATCTAAATGTTGAATTACCATATCATAATTGTAGTTTTCAATACCTATGAATGATTTAAGAATTTGAATGTCTGTGAGGGGTATCCGAAACCGACGTCAAACCTACTAAATGCCTGCCAGTATGGCCCACCGGCTGTAATGATTTAAACTAAGTGATTTATGACAACTCTTCATCCGGAGGTTTTGGATTCAAAGTTAAAAATAGTTTCATTATAAATAGTTTAATTACAAGCAACCAAATTTATGCTAAGATTCAGATTCAGATTTTATTACTCAATATAACGCAGTATAAATTATATGACATGTCAAATTATATGCAGATACATTGAGGTCGTCAGAAATAGAATTAAATATTAATAGTAGGTAAAAGTCAACACAAATACGAAGAACATTACAAAAAAAGCAAAAAAATAAAAATAAAATAAAATAATAATAATTAATAACCCTGCGGACTAAGATGGAATGCCTCTATGCTAGTCATTACACCGGCTATCTTATCCCCAAACCGGAACACAACAATGCGAACACTGCTGTTTGGCGGTAGGTTAATGGATAAGATGGTGGTAGCGATCCGGACGGACCCTGCACAAGCTCCTACCACCCGCAAAATAACTTTCCAGTAGGCTTCACGTACACTGTTTTTTTTTAAATATTTAATTTCATGATTACTACCTGCAACGTATAACTTTCAGTAGCTATATAATATGTGTTCCAAAGTATGTTTTATGTGAAATATTCGTCTCTACATAGATATTTATATATTTTACCGTAACGATGGGATTTCTAGCGTACCACCGGTAGGCGGTAACGACAAAGTACGCCGCAAAACCGATGCTTACTACCACAGCCAGCGCCCAGCAACTTCTGCAAACATACGAAGGAACAACGAAAAAAACGGAAGCTTAGTGTCCAACCCAAAAAAAACAGAAAATAAATAAGTAGGTAGTCCTAAATTTCACAACGTACCAAGTAAAGTTGCGACGTTGCGAGACAGTGATCAAATTTTGAAATTGCCACCGAGTGAGACGGTCAGTTCAGTTCTCTTGAGACTACTTATCGGATCGGATAGAGTGGATGGATTGGATATGGGTCGGCAATAATCGTTCGTAAAAAGATGGCCGAGTGGCGAGAGAGTGCGTCAAACCTGCCGAGTGAGCTAGCGGGACATTACGGGGAAGCGCGGGGTTTGGCACTCGGCCTAGTAAATAAAACGGGGCCGAGCTACCGTCTCGCCTCTTTGCTCAGTACTCGGCCAAGACCAAGAGCACTCCGACGGTACGTGTGACCAAGGCATTACATATACGAAAAAACACTATAAGTCATTTAAGTTGTCTAATAATAGCAAAGTACCTGGATGACCGGTCCCGGACCGGAACGGTTTAATGGGCATAGTTCATACTTTTCAATACAAAGAATCCTTTTTTTTGACATTTTCCTACTACGGTCATGGTATGATCGGTGTAGTGGGCAGAAACCTTTAAGGTACTGTCAACTGTTGCAACATTGCCAACTAGCTACAACATTGCCCGTTTTGTAAAAATATCATTTTCTACCAAAGCGTTATCTATTTTTTATTACTGTTTTGAACGCAGTGGCTGTCAAAGCTTGCAAAACGGCCATGTGTTTTTTTCGGTGTCTCCAAAACTTTTATCATTAGTCTGAAAATACATAAGATAGCTTCTTGGGGAGTGTTCATATGCTAAGTAATAATGGTCTTTTTGTTACTTCGCGTACTTTTACTTGTAAATGTAATGATTTAAAGCTAATACGAGGATGGGTAATGTTGTTAAGTGTTCCTTAGAAAATACATGCCACAAGTTAGCCTAAGGCTTGAGTTGTCATTATTTACTCGATTACGAAAAAAAAGATTGATTACGCCTGCTGATCTTAGTGTGTGGATATTTAAGTGTTGAGTAAATTATTTTATGAGTCATACCTACATAAATATCCAATTGCGCCAATCCAATCCAATCTTAGTTAGTCTTTAAATGAACCTATATACAACAGGGTCAACACATGCAGTTTTGTGTAGATTGAAATAGAAAAAAAACCCTTTTAGACTTTGTTTAAGTTTGGTATATTAAGACTTTAGAAAGGCCATCTTCGGCTTGCTTGCCAGTGAAGTACCTAGGTACTCTGAACTATTTTGTTTTTGTGTTTGGCACAACCCTGACTACGCTTAAAAAAATGTATGGAGAAGAACGGGAATGCTATTTATTATTATTGCTACAGCATTGCATACCAAATAGAAAATATATATACAGGGTGGAACAAAACAAGGGACTTTCAAGAAAACGGGGAATTTTTTAGGTCTTGTACTTTATTTTTCACCAGTTAACTATATTAATATTTCTAACCGTTTTAGAGATACAGCTTGTTAAACATTAGTGCAAAATCTGCACATTAGCAACCCTAGCAAGTAGATCCGATTACGTCATCGAGATAAAGTATCTAGATAACTTAAGGATTCGTCAAACAGCGGGTGTGAAAACGCCACGCGGTGATGTTAGCGAGCAAATTAACAAGGAGTTGTATGCAAGCCGTCACACATAATCACGCCACGCCGAGAGCTAACAACACACTAAGAACACGCTGATCGCCGCGTGGCGTTTTCACGCCCGCTGTTTGACGAAGCCTTTAGACCTTTTTCACCGACTTCATTAGTAAACTAACTAAAAACTAAAATTGACACTTATCTTCAACTTGCTAAATGTTTTTGCAAATTTTTCAAAATTTTGCGCTCTAGTTTCTAAATAGTAATATTTTATCGTGAAGGACAATTTTATTTTAAGGGAAAAAAAACCTATTTAAGTACAAACGAACTCTTTCGATAATGGCCAGGCTTCTTGGTTCGGCGATTGATTGAATACGATTACAGGTGACGTGCTTGTCACATGTCATATCGTCTTAGCACATCGTGTTAAAAATTCCACAATTAGACGCTATAGGTTATTTAAAATTACTTTTTTATACGCGAAGTGCAATTATAATGCTGCCGACGCTTTACGTCAATACCGAAACAGATACCCACCACCTTATCCAACCCGCATAGGACAATATTACGAGCTATGGACCGTGTCACTAACAATCGTCCCATTGTACCACGGACAGGATAGGACGACCATCGCGGAGAACGTTGGATTTCTTTTTCTGGCTCACTTTAAAAGATATGGTGTACGATGAGGAATGCAATACCGCAGACGAGATGAGGCAAAGCCTAACAGATGCCTTCGAAACTCTCCGTAGGAGGAATGTCCAGAACCGCATGTTATTAAAGGTACCTACACCGTTATGCACGAACAGCGGCAGCGTGCATAATATGACACGGTGGTACTTTTGAGCATCACATGTAAAGTTAAGTCGATGACATGTGTCAAATTAAAATGTAAATAACTTTAAACCAGTAGTAGTAGGGTTGTCACTGATATCAAATTGATTAATTTTAATTATTTGGTTTTAGTTCTAAGTCCAGCTTTACAATTATTATAAATCGATTGTAGATCACATAGATAACACTATCCTTTAAGCTCAGTCCCTGGTTTTCTTCCTTCCAGTATATGGTAGTTTGGCCATTTCCAATCAAATCCCGGCATAGATATAACAGTAATGAATTCAAGAATTGGTCCCTTTTTTAGATACTGCATTTAATATCTCAGATAATCCGCTAGGCGAAGTTGACGTTTTTGACTACAACTTTACCTGCAACTTTGACTGTCTCTACAAGGCAATTTATCTTCTTATGATCTAAAATAGCTTAGCAATGCAAGAAAATAACGTATAATTTTAGAGTTATTTAAAAAAAACATGAATTTCCGTTGCAATGTTGCAGCAGTTGACGGTATTAGAACGATAGATACTGCTACAAAACAAGACATCGTTCTTGCTACCAGAGGATGGTGTGCTATCCTGGGTAAACTTAAATAAAAAATAAACGAAAACTAAGTAAATACCTATATTTTGTTCGACTGGGGTGTTGTAGGCGTGGATTTAGTGTCCAAGTGAAAATTAATGTGTTTGTTTCTTCTAAACACAGATAGTTAATTTCATCTACTTTTTAATCCGTATACCTCGGACGTTATCATGTGAGCTCTGGAGCCATAAAATAATTAGTGAACAAACAAAGAAGTCGCTGCAAAGTGCGAGCGTGAGCTATGCTTACCTCTCAAGAGCAAGCGAGATGTGCGAAAAATGGTTTGATGGACCCAGAGCTCAGATGATAACGTTCGAGGTATAGCAAAAGTCGTAAGACATTTATTATGAAAATTGAGACCTTTAATAAAAATAATTTCCTAGTTACAGTGCATAAGTAGTTCTCATCAACAAACCTCTCTGTAAGATTGATATCTTCCATCACAATGTACTTATACCCGTGCAAATCCGTTCTGTTGCAGAAATCCCTGAACTTGGTAACCAAAAACCCTCTCTGGCGCTGTTTTCCAATCCAATGGTGGTCATTTAGCCCTTTTTTGGCTTTGAAACCGTACGTATTATCTAGCCCGTAGTAAACCATGGTCGGCTTGTCCTGCAGTCGCATGCAGCGCGCGGGGCAGGCGTCGAGCGGCGAGTGGGCGACGCGCCGTGTCACACCACTGGCACACCACCGGGTAATTATAAGCTTAGATCTCGAACTCAGATAGGCAGGCCTCAACAGACATTATTTATACAACACGGAATAAGGATCTCGTTAAAATTAAATAAAGCTAAATTGTATCTAGGTATGGTAACTTTACATGTAATTGATGAACGCGCAAATAGTAATAGTATACATTTACTTACGTACCTCATACCTTTTGTATCAGTTTGAGGCTATTAGACACGATATATTAGTTTCCTAAAATATCCGTTGGGTTAAAATATCTCATCCCTAAGATACCCCTCCACCTAGCAAAAGTAAGTATAGCTCATGCAATTTATGATGGCGAGTGGGCTTTACTTGTGGTAAACACATATCTGTATACGGTGTCAAAGTGTGCGTGACAGCGAGAGCGGGTATGGTAAGCATAAAAAATAAAGAGAAGTATTGGAGTAAGAGAAGTATATTACATTATACTTATTATACTGTCGCAAACCCTCTAGCAAATAATGATAAGAAATAATGCAATTAAGTATTTTAAACCGACTTCAAAAAAGGAGGTTCTCAGTTTGACCGATTTGATTTCTCCATCAATTACCTATGGTCCGATTACAAAAATTATTTTTTTGTTTTGTTCGACTGAGTTTACTTCCGAGGTGATATAACGCTTATATTTTCTGTCTTAAAATTACGTACAATTTTATGTTACTTAAAATTAAAACCTATCTGTAGGTTTGTCTTTATTTTAGAGGGCTTATTATTGCCGTGTTTCTTGGGTGACTAAACGTGGATCAAACATCCGTCACTCTCACACTTATATATATGTACTTGTCAGAAAGTGTCGAATGTTTTATTACCGTTTTGTCAAGCGATAAACACGGATAGGCCCACAGTTCTAAATAAATTTACTATTTTTATTTTAGGATACTTCAAAATAAAAATACGTTATACATCGCTATGAATAACATTGCGTCTTTTTCGGATATTGGACATGCTGACGGTAGTTCGTGGCAGTAAGCGTCGTGGAAACAATATGCACAAGTAATTCGAGCGACGGCGCGCTCGCGACTGATCGCTCCGTCAGACACGCACACTACCGCAATGTGCATGTACACGTTCAACCACTAATAAAGCCCACTCGCCATCGTGAATTGCATGAGCTATACCTACTATAAACGTACATAGAACGTTTCCAGAAACACTATTTCGTGTTTCGTACATGACATGTATTACATTGATATGTGTACCCAGGCAGGTTTTGGCACAATTATATCGCAGTTTCGATATATGACCATGTTATTGTAGCTCCATACATCACGTTTTAGTCCTATAGTTGTACTTTAACGGCGTCGTGTAACACTTTTCAAAGTTTTAATAGAGATTATCGTCCATCACAAAAAAGTAAGAAAAAAGTGTTATGTTAAAAATCAGGGAGCTATCCATCCGTAATCGGTGCGAGTCGAGCGGCGGTGCATGCTGTTCCCAACTTGAAATAAAAAACAGACACTCCTAGGGAAACCAACTGACGTAACTATTTAAAACACTAATCTGTGAAATTGGAGCGTTATTATAATTATTCGATTGTTGACCGCTGGTAAAAGTGTGTTCGTGCATACTATAGGCTTAGTATAAAACTATCTATAATGTCAGTCATTTACCGCCATGACAGAAATAGGGTTCCGTGGCATCTAAATAGACCGTATAAGAAACCTTTAATGACATATTTTCTTACATCTGATTTCGTCATTATTTTCAGTGAAGTCGTTTCCACTTTAAAAAACCGATCAAGTGCGAGTCGGACTCTAGCACCGAGAGTTCCGCGCCTACGCGCGCTTTTATGAATAATTAAAAACCTAATAAAGTCCTACCGCTACTTGCTGTCTTGATACGTAAGAAGCCCCACCACGCCTACTGGGCATATCTTTCAAAAGTAAACAGAGCCGTACCTTCACCAACCTTGGTAGTTAAATTATCCTGTGACTGTTTTTATATTTTTTCTAAAAAACATTATTGTTAGAGCAATTCTTCTATTTTTCCTATAATAGATATCATTTCCTGGCTTCAATGTAGTATATTTTTGTACAGAATCCAATAACTGAGATCTTTGTGGAAACTCACTGTGTATTTTAATTTATTGGTTCCATAATGACTTATACCTACTTAGAATAATAACTTCCTTAGTGCCTGATCTAAATTAATGTTTATATTGGTACAATATCATAATGTATTTTTTATTTTTTTAAGTTACTAATAAAACAGTATAAAACTATTTAAAATCAAAATAGGACAGAGCAATGTATGGGTGAAATAGAGTAGATACTCGTATGGTGTCCGATTTGGATGACTTACCCAAGTTTTGCGCAAAAAAGCTCTGGTTTAGTCATTATTACTACACGGGTGGTAACATTGAGACACTATCTGTTCATTCATTGTATAGTGGTATAACTTCCGAATACTGCATTTCTTTGAGATACCTGATGTTATAGTTATTAAGTCAATCATCATCATCATCATGTCAGCCGAAAGACGTCCACTGCTGGACATAGGCCTCCCCCAAGGCTTTCCACACAGACCGGTCTTGTGCTTTTCGCATCCACCGCGGTTCCGTGATCCTGACGAGGTCGTCACTCCATCTTGTTGGAGGCCTACCTACAGCTTCTTAAGTCAATATAGGTATCTTAATCTAAATAAACCAGATAAGGTTTATTTTTGCTTAATTTTTATTTGCCGTAGTTTTAGGTTTATTTTACCTTGTTTTATAGTTTATAGAGAAGAAAATCTTAGAATTCATTAAGCGAAAGAAGAAAAATAACCGGGTAAGAGCATGTGTGACCATGCCCTGTGTAGGGTTCTGAAGCCGTTACTATACACAAAGTATCTCAAAAGAAACAGGAATGAACTAATTCTGTATTAAACGTTATTTGGTGCTGACTTAGATGATTTTAGTAGGTATAAACACTTAGTCGCCCGCATCTCAGGAACCAATCATGTCTACTTAGTCGTGATAGTTTTTCTTATTCGTTATTATGCGCTTTTATTGAAGATATTATTCTGATTTTTAGTATTTGTAGTTTTGTCTGTAGGGTGGGGGGATACGACACTAACAAAAATTTAAAGCTTAATATTTCATATACGGATCCCTTAATCGAAAAATTGTCTCTACAAACCCGCAATATTTTTGAAAGACCTATCTAACGACACCCACACTATAAGACAGACGAAAAAAAGGATCCCCAGATTACGTGTAGGTACACTAAAAAATATATTTCAAGATAAGATAAAAAAGATAAAAGATGTTTATTCAGTAAGTAGGCCGCACGGGCACTTTTACACGTCAAAATCTACCAGCGCTTCGCAAGAGACCACTGCTGAGAAGAAACGCCGCAAGAAACTCAACAGTCAGTCGTTTTTTTTAAATACTACCTACTTATGATATTATACAATTATAAAGCTTAAACTAGCATGATATAAAACAATGAATTTAACATAAAATAAAAATAAAAATAAAAAACATTCAAGCGTAGCTTGAGCAGGAAAATGTGTCAAAACTAAGAATTTTCATAGGGTAGTAGGGTAGTAGTAGTAATAAAAAAAAATATAAAATCTATATATTAAAAAAAAAAAACTTTCCTATGACAGTGCATTACAACCACCACATACAAAGTTTCGATACATTCTCCTACAGAAACCGTGTCCCCTAGACAATCTACAATATTTACATATTTTTTATGCCTATTTTATTAGTCAGTTATTTAGGTGTTTAGTTAAGTTTAGGCCAAGCATTTTTATCTGTTAGATAGTCCTCGACCCTATAGTAAGCTTTAGACATCAACGACTTTTTCAAGTAACTTTTAAGTACTGGAAATGGTAACTTTAAAACTGATTCAGGTAATTTATTATAGAAAAGAATGCATTGACCTACAAATGATTTATAAACCAAGATTTCATTTTACCACTTTGTTGGCGCGTCTGATATGTATATTAATGCCAAATTACAGCATTCTAGTACTAAGAATCTCTGAGCTGGGCTGCGGACGGACGGACGGACGGACGAACATGGTGAAACTATAAATGTTCCTAATTTGACTACGCAACCCTAAAAAGTACCACATAAAATATACAGACAATAAATTTCTTCGCAAAATGGTTTCCTAAATGTCAAAAATTCGTTCGTTAAAAATAAATATCCGCACAGTGTTGCAAAAATATGTACCTACACCTAGACCTTATTGCCGTAGATATAAGGTCTGAATACATATTTGTGAGACTTAGAATCTTAGGTTTTTTATTTTTTAAACATTTATTTTATTTTATACTTTGTAGTGATCCTATTTATGCTGTTATGTAGTCCCACTTCTGAATTAATGAGAAACTACTCGTATATAAAACTAGCTTCTGTCCGCAACTTCGTCCGCGTAGAATAAGTAATGTTGACATCCCACGCGAACACTGATTTATTGCAAACTCTTTTCCAAATTGTGTCCAACCAAATTCGTCCATCCGTATTAGCGAAGAAGTAACAACCTCACGTAAACTTTCGCATAATATGTGTAGGATAGGATGTAAATAGGTCCAGTGGACACAATCACTCTGGCCGAAATCGTAGTCGACAAAAATATCCTCGGTGCGCGAGTTCGACTCTCATTTGACCAGTTTTCAGTATTTGTAGTTTTTAGGGTTTGTACTTTGTACAAGTAGTCATACCAAAGGCTTTAAAAGGGTTTCCATAGTAAGTCGGCCCATCTTTTGCCGAGTATGTCCATACTCCTACACCCTACATCCTACTTGTAACAGTTTCTGACTTATGATTTTTCAATTATTATTTTTATTGTTGGTTTTATCTGTATGAATTCAAGCGATTTGCTTCAAACGTTAAAATTATGTTGTTTAGATAGATTTGCATCGCCACCCAAAAAACTAATTCTAATTATCGTATAAAGAAAAGAAATAAACATATTTTTTATGTGTTTTTGAAGTAGTGACGTGACATCTCTAGATTTTTTTCTCAAAATAGGCCATATGCGAGGGCTGTTTGATAAGTACCAGTTTTTGGAAAAAAAGAACCTTTTTTTTTGTATATAATGCATTTATTTTTCTACGTAGTCACCTTTTAAGTCTATACATTTGTTCCACCTATACTCAAGCTTCAATAAACCATCCAAAAAGTATGATTTTGGAAAGTCATTAAAATAGGCCTTTTTAGAAAGCTTATGAATTAAGCAAATTATCCCTGTAATTTGTACGCGAAGTGTCATAATTTTTTTTAATTATGCTTTAAAATGTTACAAAATTTGGAAAATAATTACTTGAACTTCTAACTTGAAATCCTTTTATTTATTTATTTGCAAAATTTGGCATTTTTTTGGCATATTTTTTTATTTTTCGTAATCAGTGGTTCAGTAAATGACGAAGTTTTTACAAAATTATTAATTTAAGGTCGATGGGCGGGTATTTAAAAAAAAAACTATAAACGAATAACTCGAAAACCAATAAGTTTTGACCCCTGGTTGACTGGACTTAAATCATTACAAATGAGCTGTAGAATAACCCCTTTCAAGGAATACGGCGAATTTCCTGTCACCCTGTATGTAGACAACACTATGCATTCAGCGAACGACCGCTTAAACAGGAGTTAAATCGGTCTTACAAAACCTCTAGAACGATGTATGAGAAACTGAACTGGAAGATCATCTAGGCCCGTTGATTTAGCAGTATCGACATTGATAATCAGTTTGGAAATTAACTCGGGATTAACCTCGATACTTGATATTGGAGTTGAGGAGTTACCAGTAACATGAGGTATATCTGTACTTCTTGGTGTCAAAAAAGAGGTGCGGAAATAATCATAAAAGGCGTTACAAATATATTTACCATTACTCACTAGTCTATCTCCGCACTTAAGGCTACTAGGTATGCCGTGAGAGCTAGAGCGACATTTAACTATACATTCAAGGCGTGAAATACACAGAAGCGGCGCACCCACTTGCGCGCTCGCCTCTTTTGTATAATTTAGTATCGCGCCTGCGACTTTTCCACGCCTTAACGCACCTTGCCTGACCGCGCCTACGCCTTGCGTGCGCCGCGCCTGCGCCGTGCCGCTTCTGTGTATTTCACGCCCAAAACTGCTTTGGGTTACTGCACAATGTTATTTTCTTTACGGTTGACATACGCCGCGTAACAATCGTGTTCTATCCCTCCGTACTCTGTAAGAAATGAAATCGGATTTATAACCATACATTTTGAATTTTCTCAGATAGACTTCTCTTTAATAGCTTTTTTTAAACTAGGCGAAAACCATTTAGAAATTGTATAATTGTCTCTTATGTTTTTAAATACACAAAAATAAAAACTAGATACTGATATAAAGATAGTTTGGGAAATTTTATATCCGATATAATTGATCGATAGAAGTTGTTAGTTCATTATTAATAGAAGCATAATCACCCTTTTAATAATATTTAGTGCGAGAAGCAGGTTTAATACATTTCAAATTGGCATATTGTACAGATATAATTTAACGCTTCGTGGTAAGGATCGATCACAACACTTACCACATACAACATCGCTAAACAGAACAATATCCAATGTTTTATCGTAGCGATTAGGGATATCATTGAATTAACACAAGTAAAGTTAGTTTAAGGCATCGGTGAAGCCACCACGCTCACGTCACTGTTTGTGCAATTTATGGGAATCAAAAATAATTCGCGTGAAATCAATTCTATATATTATTATGTTACTCAAATTAAAGTCGCTATATAATAAAAACTTGTCGTCGGTATAATTCAGTACGAAACTTTGTGTAACAATTGTTGTGAAAAAGTATACCTAGCCCATATTTTGCTTACACAAATATAAAACGCAAAGGTGTAATTTAGTTGGCATGTTAGAACTATCGCTAAGTGACCCATAAATCCTCAGCTGAAGAATGATACTCAGTCCTCGGTGCGACTGTCAGGTCTCTGCGAGTGGCAATGAGGACGAGGACGCCGCGGCCGCGGCTCTGGCCAGTCAGAACCAGGTCACGGTCCCGCCTCCAAACCACGCAGGTATTGATCATCGAAAAGCTCAGTGTTTCGGTTTAAATAATTATATCATAAGAGGCTAAATTTTACTTACGGAATAATTTCAATGCTTTGAACCGCAGCCCGCTTACATTCTGATAATAGATTATAAGATAGATGGATATTCTGTTGCTAATTTTATTAGTAGCCATTAAAAAGAAAAATATATAAATAAACCATATAATCATAATAGTGTTTAAAGAAAAAGAAAGGAAAGCGAAGGAATAATCAGAATATTCTTTAACAGACATAACAGTTTCCCATAAGCGCGACCGTGTGAGTCATTAGGAAGTGCGACAATGAGTGCAATAAACAGAGATAGTTATCTGTTAACGAGCATGTCCGTTTTAAAAATAATACATTGCAAGGAATGCGATTAACGATAAGCCTCCTGTTTCGACAATAACAACTGCTGATCCGCTCGGGTAAGGCAGAGGTTCCCAAAGCTTTACCTCTAAATATAAATATTACCATGACCATGAAAAATACCAATAACAACAACAATACGAGTATGATAGAAAAGCCCATCATTAGGTAGTTATTCATTAGTTGACCAACCCAAATCTTCTCTCCCGAACGGTATGGTCCTCATGGGCAATATCTGTAATACAAATTCATGATATGACAATTTGTAAGGACTTCTGTTTAACATCCTGGTTAACTTTGTTTCCCTAACCGATTGCCTACCGTAAACCGTCTTAAGTAAACTGACTGAGCTTTTCTCGAAATAATAATGGCCCCAATTCTTCAGTGGAATTGTCATAGCACACGACTTAAAATTGAAAATGAAAAGTTTGAATTGGACTTAAATTGGCTTAAGCGAAACTGTAATTTTTTACAAACTTTACACCTGCTGTCACTAGCCACAATGTTTAATTCTATATTTGGGAATGGAACATAAGCGTTTTTTTTTTTGTAGTGCATAATTATGTACTACTAGAGGACGCCCGCGACTTCGTACGCGTAGAATAAGTATCCCGCTACTCCCCCTACTTCTTCCCGTTGGGGGTCGCATCTCGGGAAACCGTTTCTTACTGCACCCCTAAACCTCATATGGAACCTATGTACCAAATTTGGAGTCTTTAGACTCAGCGGTTTGGGTATTTGCATTGCACCAAGCTTATATGTGAATTGAATCTTTTATTATTATTTATTTATGTATGTAATGTAAATTAAAAGCACTGAGGAGTATTGATATTGTACCGAAAATAGTTTTTTCGTAATGGGTGGGACGTACCAAACATCTTGCAGGGTTACTCGTTGTAGCTTCCGTCTTACATTTGCTTCAAGTATTACTGAACCTTTGCCTTCAGCACGAATCAAATTGCCATTAGCCGTTGTTACAGTACGGACCTCGTCAAAGCGTTGAAAATGTAGGTATCTATCCGCCCGGTTCGTCACGTAGCTCGTGGCGCCGTTATCCACGAACCAGTTTCCTGTGTCAGGGTCGATCGAAAATATTCCTCTCTATGGACATCAGGGTCATGTTCGCGGATTTGGAGGAAGAAGGTGTTGCTTGCGAATTACTGCTTTTCGGAGGCTTGCCGTCATTGATCCACTTCTGACAGTTTCTCACTCGATGGCCGATAACTTGGCAATAGTTACATTTCAACTTCCTGTCCTTCTTCTCTGTAGTAGACGTGGTGCCGGAATTTGAAGCTTCCTGTTGAAGTACCGTGAAATACGCCAACATTGCCACCAAGGGTATCATTGCCCATAATGCAATTTACAAACAAATTCGTTAATGTGGAAAAAATCTTCTTTACAGCAACACTATTTACTATGGTAGAAAATAAATTATATTTATTGTAACACTGTGATTGACATTTGTCTCTAAGTTCACTCAGTAGCTTGCTGCGACTCATCAAAGACAGGGTGTGTTTTTGCGGGCAGAAATTTGATGTGAAGTGCGTGTGTATTATTATATGATGGCGAAGACGCAGGAGAGTGTATCCAATTATATGTAATAAAGTACACCTTGGAGAGTATTTTAGCTTAGGATTTAACATTCTAGGTTTTATATAAATAAAGTTATGATCATGGGTAATGTTATCCGTTAATTTTTGAATGTATGACGGACAACTTTGCCCGATGTCGTTAAAGCGTCAGGGTTGTCACATTTCATAAATTTATTATATAAGTAAATTGAAGCAGACTCCCTCTGAGTATATTCGGGAAAATCGAAAAAAAAATTGATTTGCATGCGGTTATGACTATTATTTAGATCGCATTAATAAACGGGGTCATACACCGGTATTACTATAATACAAAAATACCGGTATTAAATATCGATATCTCGCAAATTATTGTTTTTTTTTTGTTTTTCGACTAACTTATATTATAGTTTAATGTTATTACCTAAATTAAAATAGATGTATCAAGGGAATGATGCAAGTTAAGAAAGACAGGTATTTTAATTTTAAGTTATACCTGTATCGATCCCCGTTTAATAGTTAGGGCTCGGAAACCGGTTAAAATTTAAACTGCTTACGGTTTCTGTTTTTGTTATTGGATTAGTTGTACCTATTTTTTTATGATACTGGATATTGGAGTTCTTGTATTTGTTACCTACTGATTACTGACTTACATTTTTTAAAAAAACTACAGTAAAAGGTAAGTTTTAAAAATACCGTGTTTTATTTTGATAATTTTCAATATTGTATGTCCTAAAACTCAAAAATAAAAAATAGTTTAATTCAATTAATCAAAATAAATTCATTTAAATATTTAACCCCAATGTGACAACCCTAACATTTTGAAATCGCTCTTGGTGACTTGTATGGAAATGAGCAGAAATGCCTAGATAACATTGCCCACTCATTTTTAAGCGAAAGTTAAGATGATATCTACTCGACGATTAAAGTAAACGGTAGGATATCCCTTACTCTTGACCTGTTGCTCATTTCAACTGCGTAGGGCCTATATTTACGTCGAAAATCATCAAGGGCAATGTTGGCTGAAAGTCCAGATAACATTGCCCGCCATTAAAATCGATAAAATCAGGGTTTAAATCAAGTATTAGGAGTTATTTTTCAACATGAATGGAAGGACATGACCATATTGCTTCAGCAAAGATTTAAAAAAACCATAGCTGTTATAGAAAAAAATCGAAAAAAGTGTTTTTTTTTACAAAAATCGGGCAATGTTGGCGTATTTCACGGTATGTTGTTTCTCCGCAGTGCTCGTTCAAATGGAAACAGACCGATAACCTGTTATAGTTTCGGTAGTGGAAGTGGAGGCTTGGAGAATAAACCTAGTAAATTAATTAAAATAAAGCTTTAAATATCTTAGATAGATCTTTGTTTTGTGGCATATGTCATTTGTGTTGCCACTATGATTTCGCCAATGTCAGGTTTAAGGAAGGCACACGTTTTAACGGATAGTGAAACATTTTTAAAAGTTGAATAAAATATAAAGAATGTTTCGGTTTCATAAACTAACAAACAAAACAAATATTTACATGTTTACAACTTAATTCTATTTTTATGAATGAAACTAACTAAATATTTAATGAGAGGACTATTTACAAGAGTTAAAATGTTTTTCATATTTATAGGACGAGGAAATTCCAAAGGGATTAAGTCGTAAAGTGAACATGGTAACTTAGGACACGAAAAGAAAATATGATCAGGGGAGCCTTCGTTCAAAACGCACTCACAGAGAGAGCTATACTTGATCCTGATCTTAGCTAAGTGGACTGGGGCACAAGCATGACCAAAGCGAAGGCGTTTAAATATCTTTCTTGTATTTTAATCTTGACGTGACAGGACGAATCTATAATGACATTACGTTTTTTTTCTGAATATAAAACATAAACGGAACACAAAAGAGGTTTGAATACTCAAACTGCAACATTGCGTAGACGAAGAATTAGGAAGAAAGGTCAAGGCAAATGGATATTGTAAAACGTCCATAACCAAAGCGACGTTATTTGTCGAAAAGCCTTTACACACATGTATCGGAATACCTCGAGAACAAGCATAAGAAACTAATTGGTATCCGCCCGATTGCCGTCGGCTGCACCTTTAGGCGTTTGGCGTCGAAACTTTGCTGCCGAAAATATCGTAATAGACTGTCAGACATTTTCAAACCTCGGCAGCTGGGTTTCGGCGTCAAAGGAGGTTGTGAGGCAGCTGTCCACGCTGCGCGCTCTTTTCTAAGCCGTCCGGACTATGAAGTTTTTCTAAAAATTGACGTCAAAAATGCTTTTAATTCGGTAGATCGTGGTGCCCTTCTAGCTGCTGTCAAAAAAGAAGTTCCAGAATTATACGGCTATTTGTGGCAATGCTATGGGGCACCATCAAAATTACTATTCGGTGACAAAATCATATCTTCATGCATGGGTTGCCAAAAGGGAGACCCACTCGGGCCTGTAATTTTTAGTTTAGTCATTCATCCAATTATTTCAGATCTAAATTCCAAATTCAATCTGTGGTACCTTGATGACGGTTCCCTTGGTGGGGACGCGTCAACTGTACTACAAGACCTGCATACGATCATCACTAAATTTTCTATTATAGGCCTCTCATTAAACTTTACTAAGTGCGAAATGTATGTGCCAGATCACATTTCTTTAGAAAAAAAAATTGATATCGTCACTAATTTTAACGCAGCTTCACCCAACATTTCGGTCCATTCAAATTCATCTTTAACACTTTTAGGTTCACCGATTTTTGACGAAGCAATCAATCCCATTATAAATTGCAAATTAAATCTTTTTAAAAATACTTCTGACCTTTTGTACGAAATAAATCCCCACATGGCGCTTTTTATTATTCGTTTTTGTCTTTTCACTCCAAAGTTCATGTATTTATTACGGAGTTGTCCAATTTGGAAATTTCCAGACATCATGGCTTCTATAGATATTACTCTTCAATCAACTCTGTCTAAATTATTAAACATTCATTTTAATTTAAGGTCTTGGACTCAAGCGGTTCTCCCAATTCGTTTCGGTGGACTTGGTATTCGATGCTCTTCTAGCGTGGCACTGCCGGCTTTCCTGTCCTCCGCTTATTGTTCGTTGTCTCTCGTCAGTATTATTTTAAATCTCCCACAGATACTTGACGTTGAGATGGCGAACCTGGTGGAGGCCAGGGATGCTTGGTGTGAGTCTTGTCCCGGAGTGGATATGCCAGTCAAGAGGCATATCCAAAGAGCATGGGATACACCTCGCCTCGAATCAATTCATGCATCTCTTGTACAAAATAGTCCGGACGATTTAGATCGCGCCCGTCTCCTCGCTGTCTCAGCAGGCGAATCAGGCCACTGGCTCCACGCTCTTCCTTCCCGTAATATAGGCACAGTCTTGGACCCAAGCTGCTTGCGAATTGCAATAAGCTTACGGCTTGGAGCCAGAATCTGTGAACCTCATACTTGTACGTGCGGGAAGGAAGTGAGTGAGCTGGGACGACATGGCCTTTCATGTTTTAGAAGTGCTGGCCGTTTGTACCGCCACGGCACAATTAATGATCTGATCCGTCGTTCGCTTGCCACTGTCTCTGTGCCTGCTGTCCTGGAACCAGCAGGTTTGCATAGAGACGATGGCAAGCGACCAGACGGAGCTACGTTGGTGCCGTGGAAACTAGGTAGGGCACTGGTGTGGGACGCGACGTGTGTTGATACTTTCGCCCTTTCTCACGTCCAGACAACCCGTAATCGGGCCGGTGCAGCAGCTGAACAGGCCCAAACCAACAAGCGCCGCAAATATTCATCATTATTAAATAATTACGAATTTGTGGCGCTTGCGGTGGAAACAATGGGACCTTGGTCAGCTGACATGAAAAGTTTTATTAAGGCCCTGTCATCCCGGCTCATCGACACCTCTGGAGACCCTAGAGCTGGCGCTTACCTTTCCCAAAGGATTGGGCTAGCCATCCAGAGAGGTAATGCAGCCAGTGTCTTAGGGACCATGCCGCGAGCGGACCTGCTAGAGGGGGTGTTCTTTTTATAGTGGTGTTTATGTTTAATTTTTAATATTTGAGTAGCTTAGTTTTATTTTATTTTATTTTAAATAAGTTTAGTTTTAACTTTAACTTTTAAATTTTAATGTAAAGTCCGTATTTATAGTTGTACCAAATAAAATATATTTCAACAGAAACTAATTTACTCTTTCAATGGGTACGAACAGCTTTGTAAATATATTATGTACCTGGACGAGGAAGACAAAGAAGACCACGAGGCAGTAGAAGAAAACTATCTCATGACGCTGTCAACAATTGATCAAGAGTTAAACTCGAGACAGACAATAACCAGCGTGCCCACGCCGCCTCCCAGCCATTTGCCAGCCTCTACTAAGAAATTACCACCCATCACTATCAAAACCTTTGATGGTAAGTTCACAGAGTAGATGCCTTTTATCAACCTGTTTTCTTCCACGATTAATAACGACTGAAGTCTTATTTAGTGCAAAAGTTTTATTACTTGCGCTCGTTTCTTAAAGAGGAGCCCTCAGATCTAATTAAAAACCTTCCGATCACGGCTGAGAGTTACACTGAGGCCTTGAAAATTTTAAACGATCGCTAAAGCAACAAATATAGAATCACGGTGGAATATATAGGGCAAATACTTGATTTAAAGCCAATAAATAGGTCAACAGCAGAAAGTCTTAGAGCCTTTTTAGCATTAGTTAAACAAACACTTGCAGGAATCAAAAATAATGAACCTGATGTTAAATATTGGCAATCAATTTTGTTGTGTTTTCTGTCTCGCAAATTAGATTCGTTTACTGCACGCGCATATCAACTCGAGTGACACCAGGACACGAAACCGCTGTTGGAAGACTTCTTGAAGTTTATTGAGAAGAGAGCTCTCGCTATGGAACACAACGAGCAGGGTTCCAGCCTGTTATTGTAAGTGCAAATTATCATAAACTATTCAAGTGCAAAAAGTTTCAAAGTGCTGTTGCGCATGAACGATTAAAGTTTATTGATGAAAATAAAATGTGTGTAATATGTTTAGGAGGGCATTCGGGTAAATAACAATGTAGATAACAATGTGCTTCTTCCCACAGCTCAAATAAAAGTTGTAGGACGCGAAACACCGAGTACCACATCAAAGCACTACTAGATAGTGGCTAACAGGTGTCTTTTATCCCGACGAAGGTAGTGGAATTGTTAGTGCAAATGTCCCAGCAGAGCAACTTAAATATAATTGGCATAGGCAATCAAAAAAACTCTGTAAAGGTGTGCATCCCCATAGAAATACATTCATTGAGTTCACCATTTAAAACCATGATTACCTAGTGTCACATCGTTGACCAGATAACACGCAACTTACCACAAAATAAATTAAATATCTCAGATTTAAAAATCCCTGCTGGCATTATGTTAGCTGATGAGCAGTTTAATACGCCATGGGAAATAAATATGTTAATTGGTTGTGATGTATTCTTTCAGACACTCTTGCCAAGCGAATCAACTCAGCTGGATAGCTCCCAGCATTCAGCTGGCCCTGCAGCAACATCAACGCAGGCGGGGCTGCCTGAGAGCAGCCAGCCTAACGTCACTGCATGGGCTCTGGATAGTAAATACAGTATTTGGCCACATTCTTGGAGGTAATTTGCCATCTCATATTGTTCAGCCTTCATGCAACAAAGTAGTCTTAAAATGTGAGTTAAATATTCAAGAAACTATGTCCCAATTTTGTACCAATTTGAAAGTCCCAGGAATTTTCAATAAAAAAGTTCAGAACAGGAACTTTGTGAACAAATATTCCAAAGTACTGTGAAATTAGATGACAACCGATTTAAAGTTGACATACCGTTAAAGTTGCCACTATCATAAGTAAACGATAAACTCGGGGAATCTTTCCACTATGCTTTGAAGCGATTTTTTAATCTCGAAAAGAAACTGCATGCAAATCCTGATTTATTTATGCAGTATCAGAATTTCATTCAAGAATAGTTAAAACTCAATCACGGTCACTATGTTGACATTGAGCGTTACGATTTAAACAAGGAAGCAACATATTTTCTTCCCCATCACGCTGTTACTAACGACAGTAGCAAAATAACAAAGTTTCGTACAGTATTTGACGGCTCTATGCTGACCAACAAAAAAGTTTCTTTAAATGACTTACAATTAAATGGACCGTTAGTTCAACGTGATTTGTTTGACATCATTTTATCGTTTCGCCTTGGCAAATACACATTTACCGCCGACAACAGGCGCATGTTCCGAAACATGCTTGTCAATCCTGCATTTAGTTCATTGCAAAATATACTATAGCGGGATAGTATTGACGAGCCAGTAAAATGTATAAGATTAGACACTGTCACATATGGCCTTAAGTCATCAAGCTATTTAGCTATGCGCTGTTTAAATGAGCCGGCTGTTAGGTTTGAAGATTCATACCCTACAGCCTCAACTGTTATCATAAACAATATCTATGTCGATGACATAATTTACTCAAATAACAATTTAAACACTACTCTCGAAGCGAAAACCCAAGTGTGCGAGTTACTCAAATTAGGTAGTTTTCAAACCCATAAGTGAGCTTCGCATCGTCAAGAAGTTTTAGTCGATATTCCATCAGAGCTGCAACATTTTGATAGCTTAGATTTGCAGAAGGATAACTTTAACATGAAAGCGTTAGGCTTGCATATTAACATAAAAGATGACAATTTCATCATCTCAAGCCCAACACCACAGGCCACGGGAAGGGTAACAAAACGAAGTATTCTTAGTTATATTGGTAGAATATACGATCCTATGGGATTTATTAACCCTTTAGTTGTAAAGGCGAAAGCTATTATGCAAAAAATATAGATTGCTATACCAATTGGAATGATAGCCCTCCAGCTAGTTTAGAATCAGAATGGCTGCTATTTCGGGCCGATTTAGAAAAAATGGAACCCATCTCACTGCTTAGAAACATACATATTTTAGATTCACAGACAGTGGAGCTGATTAGTTTCGCAGATGCTTCGAGCTCTAAAGCCCACGGTTGCTGTTTGTACCTACGACTCACTAACAATTCAGGTACAAGTACTGAAACATATTTACTCTGTTCCAAGTCACACATAAATCCTGTACAAAAGAAGAGCATGACCGTGCCAAGGCTTGAACTAAATGCCGCACTCTTACTTTCAAAGTTAGTCGCCAAAACTTACGACGTTTTAAAGCTCAAACTGGACATTAAGAATGTATACTTGTTCAGCGATTCACAAATAGTACTTGCATGGCTGAAAACTGAAATGACTAAATTACAAGCTTATGTTGGAAACAGAGTGAACGTGAATGTGATTCAACAGAACACTCACAGTTGGCGCTGGCTGTATGTCAACACAAACGAGAACCCTGCTGATTTAATAAGCAGAGGTGTTCCACCAAGCGAGCTCAGCAGTTACAGGTTATGGTGGAAACGTCCACAGTTTCTGCAAACCAGTAAGCATGATTTTAATTGCTACAATGCGAATTTACCTCACGATGTGTCAGAGGTAATGGAACCTTGCTCGGTATTTTCTAGCAATATGCGAGTAGCATGTGAAAGTCGTCTTGAGAATATACTATCTCGCTTATACAATTTTTCTGATATTAACAAAATAATTCGTGTCTTTGCGTACATATTGCGGTTTTCAAATCACGTAAACAAAAAAAAACGTACAATAAGCACGAAATATTACAGAGTTAGCTAATCGGTTATGTTGATAACCAAATATGAACAAAGTAAATACTCTAAAACTGAAATTGAAGCTTTGAGTAAAGGCAGTAATATAAAAGGGAACTTATGGAGCATTCATACTTTCCTTGATGAGGTAAGAGTTATTCGCGTAGGTGGAATGGTGGCTTCATCATGCAAACATTCCCTACTCTCACAAACATCCAGCCTTATTGCACAAGAAGTCATTTATAACTAACTTGCTTATCAGAAGTGAGCATGAAAGGCTGCTGCACGCGGGACCCCCGCCCGAGTCACCTTCACACTGCTCTGTCACACTGGTGTTACGGTCAGGAAATAATTTTACTAAGCACCACACTGTTAGTCAAGCAGTGTGACTGACAAGAAAACTGTTTCCTAATCTTTAGATTAGTGTGAACTATAGGAATCCAATTTCCTTATCTTAACCTCTTACTTGTACAATTTACAATTAAAACCTCTTTTCTACATGTATTACCTGGCCACTTCACTTGAGTATTTTCCTTGATAAACAAAATAATAATTAGGTATGTTTGTCAAAGTCTCCGTCATCCATTCATTCCGAAACAGAAATAAGTACAATGGATTTACAAAAAAAATATGGAACTGGTGGCCATGTGCTCTTGTATGAAAGGCGTCGATATCATAAAAAACCTAGCGTAATGGGAGCATTATTTGGTACTGCATCGAAAGACGGAAGACACTAAAGTGTACTGGATCTATGACCACATCTGTAAGTTGCCAACCGATCTTCTATTTAAATCATAAATATCTACTAAGTAAGACCACATAGTTTATCAAGAGTAGTTAGCTTCATTCGATTGGGTAGGTAGGTACTGTACCTCGGACAATAACCCGTGCTATGTTGTCTAAAACTCACGCTCGTTGTATAGGGAGCCTGATAAATCTAACGCATTAAACTTTTATAGAATGAGCGAGTAGTAAATTAAGTGCAACACGTAAATGAATGTAGTGTGATGCCAAACTTAGCACAAAACGAGATCGCAGTTTGTATTAATCGCATGAAGAAACAGGCAAGTACATCATTTGAATCAATGCCCAGCATATACAAAGAGTGTATGAAAACTATCATAGACACAGGACTGCCAATGGTCACCGGCGTTCCCTCATTTGATAGTCTAAAATACAGTTTATATTCGGCAAGAAAAGTTTCGCAACAAGTAAAGCGATCTACTTTTAAAGATAAGAATGATATTGAAGTGCCTGCAAGTTTGGTGGATGAATCAGTGGTATTAGAGATTAGGCAAATTCTAAGCGAAATAAAATAATGTTTTGGTGACGGAACTTTCAGTGTTACACCGAGGCCTTTTATACAGTTATTTGTTACTCTAGGCGATTTCGGCAGTTTACAAGAAACAACAAAAACGGTTCCTATATTTTACGCACTCCTGACGGACGAAAAAGAATCTTCGTATTTGGCTTTATTTCATGTAATAAAAGCGACATGTGCGCATTTTAACCGAATACGAAATTTCACGCTGACTTTGAAATTGGTGTGAGTAATGCTTTGAAACAAGTCTTTGCGAAGATAGAAATTAAAATATGTTTTAACCACTGCTGCAAGAGTTTATGGCGTAAAGCAAAAGAAATCGGATTAAAATCAAAATTGCAACGCCGTATTGTAGGATTATGTACCGCATTATCACTGCTGTCGGCTAGTCAAATTCAAGATGGGTGGAACTACATTTTGTCAGCATGCGAACCAAGCAGCCCAAAGATAAGCTAATTTGTACACTATATGAATGTAATTTGGCTTAAAAATGTTAATTTTATTAACGAATGATGTACTTACGGGGAGCGTCATCGAACAAATGTCTGTGAAAACTGGAATTCACAAATTAACAAAAAAGTGCATAAAAAATATGTTACAATTCTTAAATTTCTTTCGGCCTTGAAAGAAAATGCTGCTGCTTACAAAATGAATTTACACTGTTATGCAAATAATAGGAAACAAATAGAAAAAGATAGGGACTATTTTATAAAGAACACGCAAATGCAGCTGATATATTACTATGGGCCATTTTTGGAAATCCTCCGTTGATGCAACTCAATCTAATTGATCAGCCTAGAGAATGTAAATAAATTGAACTCCAAAATATTTTGTAGGAGAACAAATAGGTTGTAAAGCTAATGTTAAACTATACTACCGATATAATATAATCGACCGATTTATTGTTTTTTTTTTAAGTAGAGTTGGTATCATGTATAAAGTCGTAGAATACGTTTGTGGTATTGTCCACCGTAACCCATTCAAGTACAAATAAAAGCAATGTGAAGGTTAGTCCATATCGATGGTAGGAACGTTAGTAAAAAGACACTTAAATCCAAACAGTTTTAAAGGTGATGAAATCGTATTTTTATCCTTCATACTAGTGTGGTGGCTAGTAAAGTTATTTCCTAACCGTAACACCAGTGTGACAGAGGAGTGTGATGGTGAGTCGGGCGGGGCAGGACCGCAGGAGCTAGGCTTGTACTCTCGAGTTTAAATAAAAGGTTTTGGATAGTGAATGAATTGATGGAGTTAAGAAAATAATCATAAATGTGACACTTGTTTCAGACAAAAGGCAACTGTCGCAAAACAGCTGATGGGTTCCTGGCCAACGAGTCGAGTAACTGCTACTAGCCGTCCTTTTGAACAAAATAGATTTCGCTGGGCCAATCCAAGTCAAGCTCTCTCGCGTAAGACGATCTGTTATTGGTAAAGGCTACACTTTAGTATGTGTGGTTTTGCAACAAAGCCAGTTCATTTAGAACTGGTTTCGGACTTAACCACAGAAACCTTCCTAGCATGCTTGAGAAGAATAATTTCAAGACGAGGTTTACCCAGGGAAATTCACTGTGATAATGCTAGTACTTTCAAATGTGCAGGGAGCCAGTTAGTTGAAATGTACTCACTGCAGTCTTCACAGAGTCATCGAGAGCAGGTACACCGATTTACTTCTCAAAACGGAATAGACTTTTACTTTATACCTAGCTACTCGCCGACGTTCAGCGGAAACTGGGAGGCAGCAGTGAAAAGTACCAAGTACCACTTAAAACGGATATTAAAAGCTAGTGTATTAACATATGAACAATTGACAACGGCAGGTACTATGTGAAATAGAGGCTGTCATAAATAGTAGACCACTGTTACCACTATCATCAGACCCAAATGTTTATTGTTTCTTAACACCGGGTAATTTTATAATAGGCGGCCCTTTGACTGAGGTACCACAAAATACATTTAATTATTGGAAACAGTGCCAACATATAAAGCAAACTTTTTGGAAACAGCGGCAGAAGTATTACCTAAATGCATTACAGAATAGACCTAAATGGTTAAACGAAGCTTGTAATACAAAGTTAGGTATATTAGTAATCCTAAAGGACGATAATATTCCCCCAATGTGTTGGCCGAATGCAAGGGTTACCGAACTGTCCCCTGGTCATGACGGAAAGGTTAGGGCAGTAGAGGTTCAGGGGTTATGAAGTCCTAACAAAAAAACTCATCTCCGTGGTATACATAAAATTTGTATCTTGCCCGTACAAGATAATTAAAATTAATGTTTGTCATGTTACTTACTCTATTAAAGTTACAGCAAAGCGGCCGATGGGCGGCGCCAGTGTCATTGTAAAATTTAGTCTCACTACCTACCGATAGATGGCACCACTATGATAATTATGTTTACGATCTTTGCTAAATAATGTTAAGTTTGATTAAAACAAATGTAAGCTTACGTTTAATTTGCAAATAAATGGCGATTTCCTATACACAGCTTATGCGGTGATGTGGGCTGGCTGCGCTCAGGCTGCCTTTATTATGTTTAGGTACTCATTTCACAGTGTGTACAGTCAACGTCAAAAAAAGGGATCATTTATGTACCTTGTCGCTTTCAATCGTTTCACAATTTTGTATGACATTTCAAACATGACGTTAAAGTGACAAGGTACATAAATGATCACTTATTTATGACGTTGACTGTACAATAACTGTGTACCTTTTTTAGTACTCTAGTTCGTAGGACTTCTTTATGATGTATAGTTTTTAACTATGATACCAAGAACTAAGTGCGCTCTTGGTTCATGATAAAGAACAAACTTTGTTTTATTTTTATAGACTATTAAAAAATGTTAAGCTAATGTAACTTAACCTATTAGTTTGTAAAATGTGAAGCTAGATGTAACTTAATGTAATGCATGTATGTATTAACAAGCCTTTCCTTCAATCTGGCAACACCAAGTTTTGTATCCCCTCTCTCTCTGACATCAGCGACCCCGGTGAAATACACGGTATAGAAGACTCCGGCATTTTAATTCAATTCCACGGACCCTTGCAATAATAAGAAATACAGTCCAGATACCGTCAATACAGAAATACCCACTTGATTCTTAGTATTTTCTTACCTCTTGCTTCTCTTTTTTTTACTAACTTCCATGTATTATTTTGTCGCATTGAATTTATTGCGTTCTCCCAATTTCTATCTTTAATAGCTTCTTCATATTTATTTGGTATTTCTATGTATATATTTTCACTGTGCGCTATATTCATAATGTTTTAAACAAGCAGGTTTCTTTACTACTTTTCCTGACCTTGTTGTTTCGGTAGGAATTTCTATGTTTGTTGTGTCTTCATATTCTGATAATGTTTCTTCTTCACTTGTACTTCCTTGTATCTGTAAATCCTTATTAATATTTTCTTGTATTTGTATTTCTTCAAAAATATTTTTTCTTCTTCGTGTAATTCTTCCCTGTCATTTTCATATTTTTTTTCCTGTTCATAATTTATTTCTTGAGTTGTATCTTCGTTGTTTGTATTTTGAAGTATTAAAATTTTCTTCTTTTTTTTTTTTTAACTCCTTATAATAATTTATTTCTTTGCAGGTACCCAAAGCCGGTATCCAGTCGGAGCATAGCCAACCATAATTCGTTTTTCACTTCGTTCATCTAATTTCTTCAGTGGTGTCAGGTTTTTGGAATACACTACAGAACCAAAAGTTTGAATGTTTCTTACATTTAGTTTTCTTCCTGTCAACTTCTGAATTGATGTTTGGTTTCCTCCTTCCTTTAGGGTCCTATTCAGTATGTATGTAGCTGATAGCGTTGCTTCGCCCCACATCTCTTTTTCTTGACCAGACTGAAACAAAATTGCTCTTACCTTTTCCATAAGAGTTCTCTTGAACCGTTCGGCTTTTCCGTTTTGTTGTGGGCTGTATACAGCTGTATAGTCTAGTCAAATACCGATATTTCTACACCATGCTTTTAATTGTAAACTGGTATATTCACCACCATTGTCACATCAGACTGCACTAACGTTTTCGCTGGTATGACGCTGAACTTCTTTAATGTAATCTTTTAAATGAGTAAAAACTTCACTTTAGTTTGTGATTAGACATATCTGTGTATAGTCAGTAAAATCACCAATGAAAGATAATACATATCTTTTTCCGTCCCAGATTGGAGGTGTGATTGGGCCACAGACATCAGTATGAATGGTATGTATTTTTCTTCCAGCTTTATTCCTTGAGTAGAAAAAAGCTTGGTCTGCTTTGCTCTCATGCATACTCGTACATCACACATTGAGGTAAGCGAAGCGTCTATTTTTTTTTTGTTATGTTCATGTTTCTTTTCCAGGATCATACCTTATATGCCAGCCTTCTACATCGTATTTGCAGAACAACATTACTTCTTCTTCTGTATTAACTAGTTGTTAAATTAATACTGTATAGACCATTGTTATTTTTTATTCCTTTCAGTATTATATTGTTTTCTTTCTTTATTATAACGTCTTCTTTTTCAAAAATCACCTCTCCATCCTTTTCTGTTATAGCATTTACTGGTTTTTTCTTCAGATCAGGTACTAGCAGAACATTCTCAAACTTGTCATTTTCACTTTCAATCATTCCCATTTTCTCACAGTTTAAAGTGTTTACTTTTTTAGCATTTTGAATTTTTACTGAACATAGTTTTGTGTCTTTTAATAATATTTGGTTATTCGTCATGTGTTGTGAACAATCAGAATCAATTATTGTGTAAAGAATGACACTGTACCTTTATCTTTAATGTCTTTATTTCTATTCCAATAAGTATTTTTCTTCATGGTTGTATTTCTTGCATAACTTGCATTGATCTTTATTTTTAAAATAGCAATCCTTTCTACATGGTTTGTTTTTTTACAAATGTTACACTGTTTTTATTGTAATTGTATTTTTTTTACAGACTTTACCAGGGAACTTCCTCTGACACTTATTTCGTCTGTGTATTCAGATTAAAACGCCTTTGTTAAACTCACAAGAAACTGTAATAACTTTAAACTAGAAACTAAACAAACACAGATAATGTCAAACAGTGCTGTCAATAACAGGTAATCAATTATACTAACTATCGACTAATAAAAACAATACTAGGATATAATTGGTGATATTAAAATAAAGTGTTTATATGAAATTGCTAACATTCGCCTAATCCTGACATATAACGCATCCCCAGGTTTCAGATTCCAACAACCATAACAGGAAAATAAAATTAACAAAATGCTTTCATAACACTAATACTTACACTAATACTTACACTTATTGCAATTATATAATCGTAACTACTTCCTTAAAATCTTCATTGTCACAGGTATTACCTGCAACAACTCACTCTTATAAACTACATCATCACGAGCATTCACCTGCAATGACTCACTCCTATAAACTACATCATCACAAGCATTCACCTGCAATGACTCACTCTTATAAACTACATCATCACAAGCATTCACCTGCAATGACTCACTCCTATAAACTACATCATCACAAGCATTCACCTGCAATGTCTCACTCTTATAAACTACATCATCACAAGCATTGACCTGCAATGACTCACTCTTATAAACTACATCATCACAAGCATTCACCTGCAATGACTCACTCTTATAAACTACATCATCACAAGCATTCACCTGCAATGACTCACTCCTATAAACTACATCATCACAAGCATTCACCTGCAATGACTCACTCTTATAAACTACATCATCACAAGCATTGACCTGCAATGTCTCACTCTTATAAACTACATCATCACAAGCATTGACCTGCAATGACTCACTCTTATTAACTACATCATCACACGCATTCACGTGACCACCCGCCACCCGACCCGCACCGCCTCGCCTCGAGCGGTTAGTATTCTTTATATGGATTTGTATGGGCATGCGCTCACTACATCAACTACGTAGCGTCACCGGATCATCTCGCCCGCGACGTGTCCACGCGCGGACGGCGAGTGGTCCACTCGGTGATAGCTCGTTGCTCGCATGCTTGCCTCACGTGAACCACTCGTCGACCACGCAAGGCCCATTCGTTGACCACGCGAGGTTCACTGGTGACAACGAGGTGTCCACCCAAGGACCACCTGTCGACAACGAGTGGACGCCGAGCGACGACGCGGCGCTCGGCGTGGTCGGGTGCCGGGTGGCTCTAATGAGCTGTGACCTCTAACCGACTTATCCTGATTAGTCTAATTACCATAGTCCATTATTGCATTTGTGTATAAAAAGAGCTACGAGTATTACGATATTACCCTAGCAGGTAGTCCTATGCTGATTAAATACAATACTAGATTCATTTATTTTTATAGAAATAGCTAAGTATATGCTGATTGTAATAAGTGAAACACTCATTTAATAAATATTTTTTATTGAAGGGTATAATAAAATCACTCTGCGAAAACGACCAAATAAGTAGAACAAAAAACAAAAAATATTCTAAGCTACTATCTGACTAGTCGATTTAGGCAGATTAAATAAATGTGCTATCTCGATACCTTTGTTTATTGTATAATCCGACTAGTTGACCGATAGTAGATTGTCTGTGATCTGCTGATTAAAAATGTTGTCTTTTAACGGACAAAATAGACTAAATCAAGTACTTTGGCTGCTCTGGACATTTTAGAACGCACATTTCGTTATTCGCCGTTTTATACATAATTGCAATGGAATGATGTACTAAACAGAAGATGCTTTCAACAGAATATTTTTTTAAAAATCTAGTTCAGAAGGTCATAGCTAACTCATTTTCCTAAAAAATCAAACTAGCTCGTCTTTTCAAAATAGCTTGGAGTATTTTTTCTTTATTTCCATTATAATTATTTTTGGGAAATCGAGGAAAACACAAATCCAAGGTTTCCATTTCGAAACTATTATTAAAGTAAGTGGACACAAATCTTCTTTGCATAACTTCAGTCTTTTCAAATATACTGAATAAATATTGAAAATAAATTAAATAATTAAAAAAAATTTACAACCAATTTTGATATTTTCGTCAATATTTTACTTTTTTTCTATAAAACTGTATTAAACGTCTCAAAATGAGCGATTTATCAGAAAATGACACCGCACTCGAGGTGGAAGGTTAATTTAAATGCTGCGCGGCGAGTTCACGTCTCAGTTAATTCCACCCGCTGTCTTTATTGGCGCTGCCGCGCGGGTAGGTATATTTGTTTCTTTTGCATGTCTCAAATAATGGGTATAAATTAAAATTATTGTTTTTAAATCTGCATAAATTGGATTTTTTAACCGTATTTTTTGTGTATATGATGTTTTACATATATTATGAAATATTGTGTGTTGAAACAAAAAAGATAAACTGATGGTGAAAAACTTCATTATGTACCTATCTTGATAAAATTATATGAAGAAGTGTAATTGTCATATAAAAAATGAAAGCCACATCTATGGTTTATCAGAAAATGACACCACGCTCGAGGTGAAAGGTAAATTGAAGCCGAATTTTCTTTTATCTTAAGTGCGGCGGTGAATGCGCCCAGGGGGTGGCGAATATATACCGGGCTAAATCAGCTTAACCCGTCCTAGGATACATCTGTGCCAAGTGAATTCATCTGATACCAAATTTGGCCTCGCCATACGTTGTGTGACACTACCGCCCGTATTAACAAGCCCAGAGCTTAGATTGGGACTAGTAGTTAGGGAAGTGGCGAGCAAAATTTCTAGATGATCAGCACACGTGGCAGACGTAATTAATAGCGATAATTATACCCTAAGAAACATCAAGGACGTCGTCTGCCACCAGCTGCGTTGTCAATAGACAGCTTTTGAAAAACGTAAACAAATTTATGTGTAATATATTATACGTACATGTCTGCCTCTGGGGCTGATGATCACAATCATCTTGTAAACACAAAAAATCGAAGAGGCAGACATCCAGGGATCTGACTTTTCTAGTATTCGATTATTTAAGTTTTTTTTATGATTTAAAAAACTGTATATGAAGTGCACACTTGGCCGACTTGAACAGTCCTATTAAAAACAATGAGAAGGAACACGGAAAAATAACCTGCCAGCATGTTGCCTCTGCGTTGTCTATTGACAGCGCTTCAAAAATGTAAAAAAACGCATTTGTGCTATATTATGCGCAAATGTTGGCCTCTTAGCCTGATGTTTGGAGTTCTTATGAAAACCAAGAAAATCGATGAGGCAGACGTTCAGGCCTCTGATATTCCAAAGGCAGAATTTGGTTATTACTTTTTCAACCCGACTCTGGCGCCAAGCTACAAGTACAACATTCTACTGAATATTATTGAAAATAATTAATATAATCTATAGGAACGATTATCAAAATGCGGCAGAAATATTTAGGTTCTGTCTTTTAACTGCGTCCCATGTAAAATACAAATAGTTGTACAGCTAAAAATCAGTGAACAAAGTGTCTGCCAAATGTTTTTTTCGTATCCCGGGAGTTATAATGAACCGAATGGGCGCAATGAGAACCGTGTGCAAATGACTTAGTAGAATTATTTTTTAAACATTTTTACAACTTCGTCCCATGATAATGCCGGGCCCTGAATGTGTGCCTCATCGATTTTATTCGTTTACACGTGACCATGAACCCCAGAGGCATACATGTGCAAATTATTTCATATCCCCATTTTTTTCAGAAACTTCTATCCGTTGTAACGCAAAAACGCAGTGACATAGGACCTTAATTGACTGGACCAAATCAATTCGTGCTGATCTAAACTACAATCCACCGCGATGTGAAACATGTGCAAATCATATGCCGACATGCTCGCCACCACCCTTACTATAGGTCAATTGGTGTGAGATCGTTCCTTGATATTTATTTATGTTGTTTTTATTATTAGAAAGTTTTGGAAATCTGAAAGCATCAATATATTTTTATATCACTTGCAAAACTTCGATTTCGATATTATATCAACTGAATTAATTAATTACCTAAAAATATATTACCAATTATCGTAAAATCTTACCTATAATATAACTTAAGGTAAATAGGGTAAGTAAGAAAGTTACTTATCAAAATACAGACTAAGGCAGGTACGACTAAGTTTTTCTACCACCCCGAGTGTGAAGTGCAGCCTTCTATCACACAACCCATTGTTTGCAGGTTGCAATTGCTGCAAATATTCAAGTTGAAGCAAGATTAGAAGAACAGCAAGAAAGGTCAACTGCACTTTTTGGGTCTTGGGCCCATCATTGAGCAAACATATTCAAGTCATCGAAAGCTTCAAGCGAAAAGCTACCGAAAGAATCTCTCGTTGACGAGCCCCATGACGGGTGATGAGCGTTGAAATCACCTAGAATAATTACCGGAGAGGAAAGGACTGAAAATAAGTGATTCAAAACAGAAACTACTTGTAGTGAAGAGTTAGGATGGGCTATATACTGTGATAGGTGAGAAATACTGAGTGAACCGGCAACGGCATTAATTTCATCACCGCAGGGAGAAAAATGGATTTGAGGATAAAGAAAACAACGTTTAATTAAATAATGGTGCTGCTTTATTTAGTTAACTAATAGAGCAGCACCATCATAACCATCATTCCGATCATTCCGGGGACAGGAAAATCCCTGGACCAGGAAACGAGACCGAGGAACTAACCACGTCTCCGACACGGCCACTACAGCTGACTGTATCTATTAATTAAATGAATAAGATTTGCTTTTCTCCGACTATTTGGTAATCCACTGGAGAAGATTAACTGCAATTGTGAGATACTTAATATGGAAATATGTGTATTTTTTTCGGCAACGTTAAACGGTAAACAATCATTAGGAATCATTCATTACTCTTAGACACGATATTTAAAACCATAAACAATATGAGGTCCAAGATATTATGATTCGGGGAAAGCGACCTTTGGGTAAACTGACCAAGGGCGCAACCATTGGGAGACGTAAACGGAGGGTATGAAATAATGTCATTATGAGCTCGAATGTTATAGCTGGGTGACAAAGTAATTCTCGGCTTTGGACTTATGAGTATTGTTTTTTTATGACTTACTCTTCATGCAATGCCGATGACGGCTGAGAGACTGCTTATAGACATGAAGGACAAGAACTAGCAACCTCCGAATACAACCTTCTCGAATTAACCGTAAAAAAGCCTCCACATATGAAATATTGCCCTGTGACATAGAGAATTTGATTTTTTTTCCTTACATTTTCCGGGCAACTTGGGTCCGTGGCGCAATGTGGGCCTGAGCATAATAAAAACAAAAAACAAACACATACTAGAATTAGAATCGTTGCACTGTAGTGTGAAGCCAAATAAGACTTAGCTCAGCATGTGCTGCAGCCGAAGCCACAGCACTGGTTTTCAGCTAAACTCTAGTGTTGCCTATTCGTAGCTGACCGCAAACGCATGATGAGATAATAGTAGTTTACTTTAAAATGCTATGTAATCTTGCCATAACACCAGTAAATAGGAGCCAGTAGGTTAAAGTTCCTGGGCAGCTATCAGAAAGTGTCCAGTAAAGTTGAGGAATTTCGAATTTGGAATCAATAAGTGTGTAAGTAAGTATGGAAATTGCATAACATGTTACTGTTACAAAATGTTACTGGCGTGCCAGCGCTGATACCGTCTAAATCCCTTTTGTAATAAATTGAGGTCAAGGTATTTTAATATAATGTACCAACAAATAGAATAACTATCAATAATTATTACTTAAGAGGTCTTTCATGCTACTTTACCACTATATAAGCGCTTTGTGAAATCCAAAAAGAATAATTGTTTATTACCGGATTAATTGTTCTTAGGGGCCAAATCAGTCTCTGATGGTGGTCGAATCTGTGATTTATTCAATCAATATTTTCGGTCAGTTTTTGAGGTGCCTCAAACAACCACTCATGATGACTCTGACTCGGCTTTGAATACTGACTCAATTAGTCTGCTTTGCCTTGGGGGAGTAGACGTGAACTGTGATAAAGTGTGTAGTTATTTAAATACACTCAGGAGCAAAAATACCGGGTCAGAGTGCGTTTTTCATACAAACGAGACTATTTCGAAGCCTTTGTTCCTCGCCTGGGGTTGTTTTGAGTGAGGTTTAATGGTGGATACTGGCATCTCCAAAGGGTTCAAGGCATTTTCAAAGCACATTCGTTATAATTTTTTTCGATGTTGTTTGTACTATCTCTTTTTTTCGTTTTTTTTTTTATTTTGTTTTGTTTGTACTTGTAAATGTTGGAATGTCTGTATCACCTTCCGTGTTTTCACCGAGCGGTCCCAACGGAAGACCAGCGTTGGCTTTACAGCCAGCACATGCTGAGTTGGGACCATTTCGCAACAATTTCTCTGTGTCTTGTTCTTTTTGTATCTATGTAATGTACTTTTTTGTATTGTTGTGAATAAATTTCTCTTTATCTTTATCTTTATCTTTACTGCGAGGTTCAATGGAGGAGGTCAAGTTCTTAAGATACCTAACTGATCGCACAATCAGTTAACACCACAGCGGGAGAGTTTGGGTCAGCACTTGGATTTCTTTACATTTTATTGCTATTTTAGATGTTTTTCTGAACATGCTCAATTCCGGCGTTAACCGCAGATTTATTCAGTTGGGTATCCTATGCACTCTGGAAGTCTTGTATCGATGCTTGAGGTATTCATCATCAGATTTCACTAAAAGCATTCCCTGGCGAGGAACCAAGGCTTCGAAATAGCCTCTTTAGTATGAAAAACGCACTCTGACCCGTTATTTTTGCTACTGAGTGTAGTCTCAACCTAACCTAGAGAGCACTCTAGGTTAGGTTGAGACTGACCAGCAGGTCCTGATGGCATTCCCCCAAAATTTTTGTATCATTGCCGTAGCCAATTATATAAACCAAATGCGATGTTATTTAATATTTCTTTGCAGTCTGGAATAATGCCCAAAACTTGGACACAGTCTTTTGAAACACCGGTCATTAAGGCTGGTGATAAACATAATATCGAAAATTATAGACCGATTTCTACACTAATTACTATTCCTAAGCTCTTTGAGAAGATTGTTTACGAAAATATGTTCACCTATGTTAAACCCTTTATAATATCGGAGCATCATGGTTTTGTAAGTAAAAAGTCGGTTGAAACAAACTTATGCGAATTTGTAGACAGTGTTTACACTGTTATGGATGAGGGGTTCCAAGTAGACGCTATATACACCGATTACTCGAAGGCATTAGATAAAATTTCCCATAAAGTTTTGCTTAGGAAACTGGAAGGGGTCGGGATTCATGGCGACCTATTGCGCTGGGTAGAGTATTATTTGTGAGACCACAGCCAGGCCGTATAGATGAATTGAACAGAATGAACAGAATTTGGTGTAAAAAAAAAATCAGTACAGGCCAGCGGTTAATACTCGTAATAGTTCACGCAGGAGGAAAAGATGGTTTTATTCCCAACGCTTTGTTAATGTTTAAGGCAAACCAAAAAACGGGAGATTACTATGACCAGATGAACTTTGTCGACTACGAAAAATGGTTAAAATAAAAATTAATACAGAACCTTAAACCGAATAGCGTACCTACTTATCGTAGATAATGCGTCCTATCACAACAAACTTTTGAATCGTGCTCCAACGTCAAATTCTCTTAAACAAGAAATAATGGATTGGTTGACAGAACACAACATTTCATATAGCCCGTTGATGTACAAAACCAGTCTGTATGATTTAATTAAACAAAATAAAGAGCGGTTTCGTGAGTACCACATAGATGCAATTTTAAAAGAACATGAAAATATTTGGTCCATGGTAAAAGGATATGTAGCGAAAAGAAACGTTTCTTTAAACATGCAAGGCATTATGAGTTTAGCAACTTGAACGAATGAATACTATTACTGCTGAGGACTGGGAAAATATTTGTCGCCATGTCAAAAGTGAAGAAAATAAATATCGATGTCAGGAAGGGGAAATGGATCGAATTTCAGACAATCTTATTATCAATACTTGTGACAGCTCAGATGAAGAACTTGATAGCGACTAAAAGCAAAAAACAGAGGACTACTACTTATTCCGTTTCTTAAGGGTATGTAATTTTATTAAATTAAGAGAAAATTATTCTCCATTTGTTGCAAGCGGTACAACCACTACAAATGCGATTCCATGTTCTCGATAATTCATCTATAGCAGTGAAAGGATATTTATTGCTCTAGTTTTTGCCGGTAACATCTGGGGTCCCGCAGGCTTGGGACCTTTATTCTTCAATATTTTTGTTAATGACGTCATCTCAATATTTAGTTCCGGTAATTGTTTACTCTAAGCTGATGACAAAAAAACATTCAAAGTTATCAGAACTGTTAATGATTGTTATCCTCTGCAAAATGATTTAGATAAGCTTTACCAATATTGTTCTGATAACCATTTGCATCTTAACATCGATAAATGTAATATTATTACTTTTACAAGAAAAACACTTCTTATAAATTATGACTATCGTATTAATAATAAAATTGTAAAGAGGACATCACTTTAGGTGTTTTTTTGGATAGCAAATTGCTGTTCAGTAATCGTGTTGATTATATTACTGGTCGGGCTTTTGGACTGCTGGGTTTTATTTTAAGAATAGGAAAATAATTTCGGAGCGCAGATGGGTCAATTTTCAAACAAGCGTTTTTTGCGGTCCCAGAGCTATAATTCTAAGTATATTTAACATTGAGTATAGTTACATATATATTTGCATTTTGTGAATTTTAATCTACTTAAAAATATATATTGCAGTTTACTAAATATTAATGGATTCCGAAAGAATCGAATTCGAAATCCTAAAAACAGCAAAATTTACCGCTTTTCGCGTGTCCCACTTCCGGTTTTGCTTAAATAAAAATTCATAACTTTGGACGTAGACAACGTATTAATATACAATATATATCGTTGTAAAGAGCTTTTATTGGCAAACTGATTAAAATAATTTAAAAAAAAAACACATTAATAATTAAAACCTGGAAAGTATTTTCGTGGATGTCCCGCGTGCGACCGTTTTTATGATGACTCAAGGAAACCCCCTGAATCTGGTTTGTCTAATGGCCTACCTTCTTATTTACGTTAGGATACCAAAGTATGTTAGTTGGGCTTAGACCGCCAACGAGAGTGGACGCAGAGCCAGTGTTTTTGACGGAGGAAACAGGATAAGTCTTTTAAAGATGTATTTTGGTACGGTTATCACGACATTTGTATGGGCGTTTATTTATTGACATACGAATGAAATAAAAATGTGTGTTTCATAAACATTGTTAGCAATATGGGTAAGTAAGAATTTCGTATTAGTAAATAAGAGAATAGAGTAAGTAGTGTAAGAAAGATCGGTGAAAAACGTTTTTGTCGACATTTGTATGGCGACATTTGTACGGTTATTTTGTCCATACAAATGTCGAATGTGGCATACAAATGTCGGTTAAAATCAAAATCTAAATAAAATCGTAATATATCATTTCCATGTCCAATAATATCAACTTTTATGTTAAGTTTCATTATTGTAATATTTTTGTGAGCTATCGTATAAAAAATAGAGTACTTACTTATAAGCAGGGCTCTGATTTTACATCGCGCGGTAAGATGAAAGAAAACTATGGAGTCGATATTAAAATGCAAACTTGAGTAGTATCCATACTCATACTTATTCATATTCTTGGTCCCGTTTTTTTATATTTATCATGCTGTAACTAGGTACTTCAACGTAATTACGTACCTAGTTTTACAGACTATATGGTTGCGATAGACCTTTATCAAACTGGCCGCTTTATCAAATTTTATCGTGTGCGTCATGTCAATCATTAACGACTTCCGACGTGTCATTTATTTATATTTGCAGTCTGTGCCCATGGCGTCAATTATTAGGTGAACATTTTATTATGTCTGCAAGTTTGTGCCATTTTTTACTGGATTGAGCCTTACAAGGATCTAAAATGAAAAATGTGCCGTGTTGTGACATAACCTTGAAGTTTTTTATTATTTATTATTTAAACACGAATTTTAAAATTCCGATTGTGAAAACTTCAAAATGTCATCGCTATTCCGAGTTAGGTTTCCGAAGTATCATAGCATGTTTAATTAATATCCGAATATCCGATTAAAACTAGGTACGTAATTAAGTTGAATTAGTTACAGCATGATAAATATAAAAGACGGTACTAAGAATATGAATGAGTATGAGTATGAATATGACTTAAAGTTTTAATTTTAGTATCGACTCTATAGTTTTCTTTCATCTTACCGTGCGATGAAAAATCCGAGCCCTGCTTATAAGCGAAGGTTTTCATATTTAATTATAAGTAACTGAAGTGAATTACGGCACACGGGAGAGACTTTACATATAAATGATATAGATACTTAATCCACCCCCAAGTATCAAGCTAAAGGTTAATGAAAACCGCATCAAAATCGGTCAAGTACTTTTCGAGTTTATCCCAGACTGACAGACATACGCGGCTGAGGAGTTGGTTTTGAAGGTTACACTGACGGTATATTATCATCATTTGCTAAAAAACGTTTCACAAACTGGTTCATTTCACAAACTTATAATTTTGCATATAATTGCTTATAATTTCGATATAATAATCAGTGAGTTTGTTCCAAATGGTATTCATGCCAGTAAATACGACTTTTCGACATTTGTATGGCAGTATCGACATTTTTATGGCACTATATCGACATTTGTATGGCGTTGTCGACATTTGTATGCCACCGTTTTTTTTGCGTCAATATCTAGCTAACTATTAGAAGCAGAGTGGTGCCTCACACACCATATTTTTTCTTGTTAAGAACCTCACCTGATGACGTCACTAAGAATAAAATAAAATAAAAAAATTGCCATACAAATGTCGAAAAAACACACTCTTCAAAAATTGACCCAGATACAATTTTAACTCTTTTCAATTTCTTAGTTAGACCGATTTTGGAGTACCTATTCGTCAACTGTTTGGAGCCCTCAATACAATATTTATATTGATTCCATCGTAAAACTTCAAGAAAAATTGATCAAACATCTGGAGTGGAAATCTAAGCGGTCGGACTGTCCGTTCTGCCGCGGCAAAGTCGTTTCCCTGGATTGCATAAAATTATTTCGAGTGAGATTGATTCCCCGGATTTGCTAGGCAAAATTGGCCTCAGGACTCCTCGTATTATTAATGCTCGAAGTAATAACGATTTTTTTCGTTCCCTTTACTTGTAACAAATATGCGTCAAATTCATTTTTATGCAGAACTTTTAAAAACTATGATAGCTCATTTTCTCTCTTAGTTAATAATATATTTAGTCTTTCCCTTCGTGGATTTAAAACTGCATTTAATACTTGTACTAGAATTGAATACTATGTAAACACACATTGACGTATTACTCTGTACTGCATTAGTTAATTGTGGCAACTGTTCTGGGCAATGTATTATGTAAGTTTTTCTGTAATATTTTTTCTTTACTTGTACCGTTTGTGCCAAAATAAACATTAAACATTAAACATTTAATATTAATTAAAAAGTAGCAAGTATCAAGATCATTTTGATAGTATACGCAAGGTTACTATGCGAATGACGGTAGCGCCCTCGTTTATTATCTACTCTTTTATGTCGCACTGTATGTCTGAGTATATTGTCTATACAGGGTGTCCCAGAATCCGACGTCAACCCTCCTAGGGCTGAATAGAGCAGCTAAAAAGCTATCGATTTAACCCATATGTATGTTCAGCGATTTTTACTAGTTTAGGAGATATTGATCATTTTAATCGTTTTTTTTGTATAAATTTCTCTTATGTCCATGTCAAGATAAATCATTAGGTTCATGTTTTGTTTCATAAGTTTTTCAGTGGTATAGTTGCGGTTGTACACGACATAAAAAGGTCAAATACGGCTTTTTCTGAACCAAGGATTTCCTTTGGCAACATTAATCTTTGGGTTCCTAAGACGTTTTTAAGAAGTGCAGATATTTCATGCAGGCAGGGGGAGGGAGGGCTTTTCGCCCCGGCGATGTCTGAAGTCAATTACTGTTTAAGTTTAGATACTAAGACGAGTTCGGTATCGTTTTTAATTAAATCAAATATGTACCATACAATTCTGGAATAAAAATTGCATCAATATATAGTAAAAACACAAGAAATTTCAAAAATAGTTAAAAAGAGTTATTGCCTTGTAATTGACCCCGAGACCCTCAAGATGAGGCTGGATTGGATCCAGAGGCATTTGACGAAGTAAATGAAGGAACATCTGGACCATTTTAAACATTTTTATGTAATAAATACCTCTGTAAACAAGATATGGCGTAGTTAATTCATTTATTATTATTAAGTTAAATTTTCTTTGATATCATGGCACGAATTGGCCTAAAACGGAATGCATAACCATTACTTATATTTATTGACATCTTAATAATGATTGCGAACCCATCCCTATCATTCTAGGATCGCAAAAAACATTTTATTAGAATTTTTCGATTTCAATTTTTATCACCGTCAGCAGTTTATTTGTACTACACCCATACGAAACATTCAATTTTTTATGGGAACGAATAATAGGGCTCTCTAAAGCATCTTTTTTTTTGACACCCCCCTACTGCCACTAGTAGGTATCTTACCTAATTAAAATCATTACGAAACAGATAAGTTTTTAAACAGCCCGTTTTTAGGGTTCCGTAGCCAAATGGCAAAAAACGGAACCCTTATAGATTCGTCATGTCTGTCCGTCCGTCTGTCCGTCCGTATGTCACAGCCACTTTATTCCGTAACTATAAGAGCTATACTATGGAAACTTTGTAAGTAGATGTATTCGGTGAACCGCATTAAGATTTTCATACAAAAATAGAAAAAAAACAAAAATTTTGGGGTTCCCCATACTTAGAACTGAAACTCAATTTTTTTTTTTCATCAAACCCATACGTGTGGGGTATCTATGGATAGGTCTTCAAAAATGATATTGAGGTTTCTAATATAATTTTTTTCTAAACTGAATAATTTGCGCGAGAGACGCTTCCAAAGTGGAAAAATGTGTGTCCCCCCCCCCCCCCGTAACTTCTAAAATAAGGGAATGATAAATGTAAAAATAATATATGATGTACATTACCATGCAAACTTCCACCGAAAATTGGTTTGAACGAGATCTAATAATTAGTTTTTTTTTAATACGTTATAAATCGTAAACCGCATTTTACCTTTCATTCAATCAACTCCAATATAATAAAGAATAAAGAAAAACATTTATTTAGATGTACTGTACGGAACCCTACGTGCGCGAGTACGACTCGCACTTGGCCGGTTTTTTTTAAAAATATTTTTGGTAATTATTTAAAGTTTTGTCTTCATACTAGGTGTCCCAGTGTTTGCTTTTTACTTTGTTGCATCCAGAATATTGATGAACGCTCAACTAAGGGTGAAGCCACACGAGCGTAATTATTTTTACGCGACTGACCACTCACAAAATTACACTCGCGTGGCCTCACCCTAAGCCGATTGCGGCCAATACGTTCTAATATCATTACGCTTCATAAATCTTCCTAAAGTGACTGGATAAAAGGTTGTACCATCCGTCATTAATCATTACTACTTAATGTTTATTTTTGAATATGTACAACATACGGTGACGCTTCTGAAGGTGGATACTGAGCTCGGCCTACAGGCACGCGAGTTATTTCGTTATTGTTATAACACTCACCTTGACGGCACCTACGTCTTACAAGACGAGGGGACCGAAACAAATTAATTAGTCTCCTTAATTGAAATGTTGCAATGGCAATCCTCATCTTTAGGCCCCTTCCTGTCCTTCCACTTTCTCTTATTACATGAACCACAAACCGTGCGGGGAGCCGCGCGTTAGCGTTTCGTACTATTCCATTGTTATAATAGATGATTCTAGGACATTAATTAGAACATCTAAAGGTGCTACTTGTGTAGAATCAACACTACTATAGACTGGAGGACGAGATCTCCCACCGGCAACTTGCCCAATATTTACAGCAAAAATATACACTAATATTAAAATATACAACTAAGTCTATTATAAACACAATCTATTCTACGATAATACCACCAATCCTTTCAATAATATACATATCAAAATTTAAAATTGTAGGTATAAAAAACCATGACCGCTTCGTAAGAAGTTTCCCGCCCTTTTCTCAAGCGGGGTCTTTGACGTCTAAAACCTTGTGAAAATGATAGCTCTTATTTACTTGACAGTAATGATGGCTGACGTCAAAACAATACCATAACAGATCAAAGACGATATGTTTTTTACCGTCGGGAATAGAGGCCGAGGAAGAAAAAACTGCTACCTTACTATTGTTTTTACGAGTCAGCAGCGTTATTTAGATGACTGTTTGTGTTCTTTGAAAAAAAAACTTTTTGATCTTGTGCGGACTACTACATATAACACGTGGAAGGCTACCATGGCATATTTCAGCAGTTTAGTTTTGGTTGAGAGAAAGGGACAGAGCTATTGCAGTTATACAGCTCTGTCCCTTTCTCTCGACCTAAACTGAACTGCTTTTGATGTCATGGTAACCCCCCTGTTTCAAATTTCAGCCCGATAGATACACCCATTTCAGAGTTAAAGATTCTTGCCCCACTGACCAAGAGACGGCCCGACAAACTACAAAGTTATAACGGTTCCGTTTTTCAGAATTTGGTACGGAACCCTAATAATATTGCCCCAAATCGGCATTAAAGTTCGCATTAATTTAGTTTGGTCTTAACCTTACCCTGTCATCAGCTTATATCAATCCTAAACATTATCTACTTTCTAAAATCGCTAACTTAGCGTGATGCATTTTAAAAATGCCCCCTGATAGCGATGGAGACCGCAATATGGCCAGGCGCCGCACCGGTGCCCTACTTTGAAAAAATCGAAGTTCCAAGTTACTTTAGCTCCATCCCTTCCTCTCATCGAAGTTTCGAAATTTAGTACTTCGTAGTAAACAATCACGTGCTCTTGCGCGAGTTGCACGGCGAGACATGTGAGGTGCGCACTTGGATATGGGGGTTGACCCCATCAGTTAACACACGCTCACTTTTGCTGGCTTATTACAGTTGAATAAAGTTCAAAGAGGCAACAAAAAAACGTTGGGTGGTGAGTGAGAATAACCCGCATATAGGACGCGCCGCGCGATCAAGGTTACGGCAATTATGGCACAGAGACACGCTATTCAATACTACCCAATGTTTGAATCTTGCGATCCTGAATAAATAAAATATGAAACGAGTCACGCACTGAATACATTTCGATTATCTCGACTGAATGGTATTTAATTAAAATCGTATTTGACCTGGGCCTCTATTCAACACGGTAAAAACAATATCGTTTTTGATCTGTTATCGTATTCTCAACGTTTTGCTAGCTCTTATTTACTTGACAGTAATGGCGACTGACGTCAGAACAATACCATAACATATCAAAGACGATATTTTTTGACCGTCGGGAATACAGGGTTGGGCAGATTAAGTGTCCTATTTAAAAAGAGCCATAAAATTAAAACAAGACAGAAATTTTTAAAATTTATCATGTTTTTATTTTTAGCGTACTCTATACAAAAAAACTAATTCATAAGTTCAAATCGCTCGCCATCAGCTTTAATAACTTGACGCATTCTTCCATAGAATGCATTGCACGCGGCACGCACTACCTCGTCTGGTATTTCATCCCATATCTTGACTAATCGATGCTTGAATGAGTTTAGATTCATGCCCTGTGTGCTCCCAATCTTGCTCAGCATGTAACCCCATATCGAAAAGTCCAAAGCATTCAAATCCGGCGATGATGCAGGCCATTCTTGCCAAGGTATAAAATCTGTCAAATTTGTTCTACACCAGTCTTGAGTGCGTTTAGCTTTGTGAGATGGGGCACTATCTTGTTGGAAGCAGTAATAGTCGTTTCCATTTAATTTTTGAGCATTTTCTAGCAAATGACCCTGTAACACGTTCTGGATGTAATAGTCTTGGTTAATTTTGACACCTCGATCAATAAACAGCAGCGGTAACTTGCCTCTAGGCGATATCGCACCCCATACCATGACAGCTGATGCACTCTGGAACCGTTGTACGGCTAATTTGTCCACAGGAATATCCTTCAATGAAGCACCATAGACACGATCGTTTTGTTGGTTGTGACTGTCTTATAACTGGAACATCTTTTCATCGGAAAAAATAATATCATCACCGTCGTGCCAAGCTAGCAATTCCCTACATTTTTTCACTCTAGCTTTTTTCTGGGCATCTGTTAAGCCATGATTTTTTTGTTTTTTGAGGGCCTTTAGCCCAAGATCATATTTTAAAATACGACTCATTGTTCGACGGGATATTTTCATATCTTTAGCAAGTTTGCTTGCACTTCGAGTTGGATTTCGTCTAATACGCTCACGAATATTTTTAATGATGTTTTTGGTGCGAACAGATGGCTTTCTCCCAGGTTTGGGCCTGAATTGTGAAGATCCCGTTTCTTTGAATCGCTTGACGGTCCGCGATATAAACCTTATATTGATATTTAAATGTTTCAGCGTCTTCAATATCTCACACGGTCGGTATTTTTTCGCACACGAGCTGGCGTTTCGCGTCCATTGTTGAAAACAATATAAAAACAAAATATATCAAGCTGACGTGTAGAAATCATAAAGAAGGTTAAATTGTCAACAAAAAAAAAACGAAGTGAATAAGAAGTTTAGTTATATTTAAGTAAAAAAGCCACACACACAACTAGGACACTTAATCTGCCCAACCCTGTAGAGGCCCTGTTATCGTGTTGTCAACCTTTTGATAGCTCTTATTTTCTTGACATTAATGGCGGCCGACTTAAAAACAATACCGTAACCAGATCAGAATAGTAGATTGTACAACAAGGGCGTAAAACAAAACATTTTATCCAAGAGTTATGGTATCCATCCGAGCCGGCAGGCGAGGTAGCATAAATAAGTCGAGGATAAAATGGGTTTTAAGACAGAGTTATACATTCTGCTTTTTTTGTTAATGTAAAAAATCTTACATTAATGAGAATGTACTGACTTGTTTGCCGTTTCTCCAGACTTTCAAATTTTCATACGTTTTGAAATGAATTTTCTTGGATTTACGCGGCAATGTCTTTTCAATAAGTTCTTTTGCAAATTTTTTATTACTTATGTTAGGTGTTAGTAGTAGTTAGTAGCTTTATTTCCTCTTCAATCAAATCCGTAAAACCGCTACTTTTGCAAAGAAAACATCTACCTAATGAATAGTACAAAACTATAGACAAAAACCTCTTTCCCGCCACTGTATTTCTTTATATATTTTCAATTTTAATTTTCTGCATGGTATTTTTGACTTAGGTCGAACGCAATACTGCCAAGTCATACGTTAATTTTGTAATGTTTTTGTTAATGATGCATGTTTTTAATAGTTTTAAATTTCTTTTTTGTTAGATGCAACACAAAAGGCAAATAAATTAAAGTAAATGTATTCAAATAACAAGTTTATTGAATGCAGTCACCTCGTCTGTCTGGCTGTAGGGCCTAATTGTCTTAGTCTAGATCAGGGGTTCCCAAAGTGGTCCAGGTGGACCCCCAGGGGTCCACAGGAGACTCGACGGGGGTCTACGTTGGCGTGACAAAAAAATGGGGGATCACAATTCGTAAGTGGGGGTCCACGAAAATGTATCTGGTTTCGATAGTAAAGAACGAAAACAGATACTATTTTTTGTGCTATTTTTATAGCCTGGATCACTGATAAATATAAAATAGCTTTATTACGCTGCTCCTCGATTAAAACTTCGAAAAATTAAACTGACATTTTATAAAGATTTCACCATTTGCCTCCAAAACTTGTCGACTGCCAGTCTGCAACAAATCGCGAGCGAGCTGTTCGACAAGCGATCAAGTCGAGACTTGCGAAGCACCGTCGCTGTCGCCGCCGCCGTCGGCTACGCTTGTTCGGACTTCTTCGACTCTTCACCAATAAATACGAATGCTAAGGACAAACGTTACTCATTTGTTTTCGGAATTTCGAAAAGAAAAGTCAAGTGAATCGATGTTCGTGTTTGCCAGAGTCGTGTCGGAAAAGTAAGTACATTATCTGTCTATCTATTAAAATCGATTTGTTATGCAACTTTTATCTCATTTTGTAGTTAATATATTTGTCTTCTTTGCGTATAATAGGTAAGTACGTATTAAAATTTAAATACTGAACAGTACCATTGTTACCTACTTCCATAAAAGAATAGATAACCGTGTAATTATCTGCAAACAACTCCTTTTTCTATTCAACTGGACGAGTCAACTTTACCTGGTAATGAAGCATTATTATTGGCGTATGTTCGATTTGTTATGGATGAAGAAATTCATGAAGAGCTATTATTCGCCAAAACTTTTGAAAACGGACATTAAAGCTGAATCAATATTTAATATCATGAGCGATTTTTTTATCTAAAAATCGATTCCGTTTACTAACGTTACTTCGGCGGCAACAGATGGAGCTCCTGCCATGGTCGGGCGATATCGTGGATAAGCCATCTTAAAAGAATACCAGAGGTAACTGCAATTCACTGTGTCATCCACCGACAACACCTAGTAGCGAAAAATGCGAGTGATAGACTGCACCAATCGCTTCAATTTGTGATTAATGCGGTTAATGAAATAAGAAGCAATGCGTTGAATACGCGTATTTGCCCAATTGTGCGATGAAAATGATGAAGACTTCCAACGATTGCTCTTACATACTGAAGTACGCTGGTTGTCGAAAGGGGCATGTTTAACAAGATTTTACTCACTTTTTGAAGCCGTTTTAGAGTTTCTGGATAGTAAAGCTCCAGATTTAAAAGAAAACCTGATCAAGTTTAAAGCAGACATCGCATATTTGACAGATTTGTTCAAAAAATTTTATGATATTAACTTACAATTGCAAGGGGACAGCCTCAATTTAATAAAAACAAAGGGTGTAATTTCCGCTTTTCTTGGAAAATGAAATTAATGAAGCAAAATATTAGTCGGCGCGAATTTTCCCACTTTTCAAACTTGTCACAGGTAGAATGCCTTGATGATGATATTCAGACATACGTTCAACATTTGATTGCCCTGCATAATGATTTCAAAATCAGATTTGAAGATATTCTGACGATGGAAATACCACCATGGATCATAAATCCATTCGATGAAATGGAAGTGGAGAACGTGATATTACAAGAGGAGCTACTTGAGCTTAGCACTAATGAGGAGCTGAAGGTGAAATTTAAAAAAGGGTATCAAACATTTTGGCTGCAGGCAGAAATACCCGAAAAATATCCTGGACGTAGCGTAGCGTTTCCCTCGTCATACCTTGTGGAAAAAAGTTTTAGTGTCGATACAAACCTTTAACAAAAAATAGGAACAGATTGAATATCACAGAACGGGGAGATTTGCGATTATTCCTAACAAAACTGAAGCCAAATATTGATAATTTGCTGTCAATCCATCAAGTACATCCCTCCCATTAAAATTATGACTATTTTGTGATTGTCATTATACTTAGAAGTTACGTTACGTTATTTATGTTTAATTTTAATTAATTTTACTTGAATAAATACCACACAAGAAAATATACAATATTTATTTTTATTTTACCTTTCCGAATGGGAAGAAGTGCGAATCGATTGGTTGCTTGGGCTGTGAGTAGATGTCAAAAAAGTTAAGTTGTATGGAATCACTATTTTGATTTTTGACATCCACTCAGATTCAATTAATAAAATTGACCCATCAATTCTCCCTTTTTTTTCTAAATCTTTTAATTCGTGATTGACACTCAGCCGCAACGAAAATTTTCATAGTTAGATCGTTTCCAGACTTATGTAATTTTCACATTTTTTGCCGAGTTTTGGGAATATGGTAGAAATGTGGTGTAGGGGGTCTACCAGAACTAGTTAACTTATGAAAGTGGTCTATGAGAAAAAAGTTTGGGAACCCCTGGTCTGTGTTGTCGCCATCTGGCGACAACACTTTATGCACTAGTCATAAAATGCGATTTTATGCAGCCTATACCCAGCATAAAGAAGGACTTTACGAGCATGAGAAGTGAAAATTATTTTGTTTTTACCGTGTTAAATAGAGGCCCTGCCTAACTTTATTCTTGATTGCTACTTATTACTACTAGTACTTATGTACTTCGACTTATCAGAAACATCAAGAACGTAGACCTTTTGGGAAAAAGATCTGGGCTACAAATAAGAAGTGGATAAGTTCGCATTTTGATTTTTATTTATAGGTTATTATTTTTCATACATTATTGTGCCTGTGACGCATGTCATTTGGCAAATTTAGTGATGCTGCTAATTAAAATGGTATTCCATTTTTTCGATTATCGATAAGGATAATAGAGGAAATGTAATCGATTTAAATTTCCGTTATAATCTTGTTTGTACTTTAAAATAAGGTAACATAAATCGTCTAACATAACGCTAGAACTATATTGCCATTGTATGTTAAATTTGCAAACACACCTATCTAGTTTTTTATGGGGTAAATTAAAACGCAATGATATTAAATTTTTAAAATCGTATCAGCGAATCGATTTGTTGGAAGAACAAAGTTCTTGTCAAACATTATTTAACGGTCCATTTCGCATAGGTAGTATAATTCGTTTTATTATTTTGTCTTTAATCCCATGAAATATGTACTTTATTTTTCATAATTTGTTTATAAAATGCGTAAAACAAAAATTATTATGTTTAGATCCGAATTAACTATAGTAAAGTATTTTTAAAGTTAGTTGACCTGCTCAATTTGTTGGAACAACTTCGCGTGAAATGTTAAATTCTAATCCTTTTTTTATATTTATTTTTTCAAACCAGTAGACAATACAAGTGAACTCGCCAAACTGAGAAGACAGTTGGCAAGATCGCGCTAAAATTACATTTACATTATACAAATTAATTAAGTAAGTATACAAGTACTCATTCTAATATTATTGTAAAAGAGGAAGAAAGGATAATTTAATTTTACCGACGGCAACCCTTCCAAAAACAGTCCTTTTTAGGTATTTTTCACTACGTTTTTGCTACTTTTTTTGTCCGCTCTTAACCAATCAATTCCGTTATATATTTTTGAAACCAGATACAAATTCGTTCTCCTACCATAATTGTTATTAGCATAATTTTGAACATGCTCTCTTAATCTAACTGCCTTTGTATTGTATTTATTCTGCTTATAGACCTTTAACTCACTAACATAACAATAAGATGAAAAAAAAGGAAGATAGAAAGGAAAGGAATATAGGAGGAATAGATAAAAAGGAAGTATTTTACATATTTTATATAATTTTGCATAATTGTTTTTGCACTCGTTTTTATTTTTCTTAGACTTCAAGTATTTAATAGATAATAATATGTGGATGCGAAAAGCACAAGACCGGTCCGAGTGGAAAGCCTTGGGGGAGGCCTATGTCCAGCAGTGGACGTCTTTCGGCTGACATGAATATGTTGTAAAGGATCTGCCATATACAGGGTGTCCCAGAAACCGACGTCAACCCCGTGAACATTTACTGTGACATGCTAATAAAATTGGGTTGCTAAAAATAGTTTATTTTAATTTACTAATTTGTAGTTGGTAGAACAGTGACATCAATTTGAGCTTCCTCTGTTATTAAATAGCAATAGATATGAAACTTTTGAACAAATAAGTAAGTGTTATACCTTTTTTTAAACTAAATTAGCTAGACATATTTTTAATGTCTAGTGCCACTATAGGATAGTTATTTTTTTTTATACCATGGGGGACCAAAGTTACGGGATGAAACAGTAAAATATCTGAAAACTGTCTCTTAAGTCGTTTTACATCCAAGCTAGATTAATATTAAAATAAAATAATATCACGTTTGAAAGCCTATGTTTTCAGCAATATTTATCAGTTATAAGATTAACTAAATTCGGTCGTTTGAGGCTGTAGCATACGAAAAACTAAACTGAGGGAGAAAAAACGTGATTTTTACAAAAATTACAATATTTCGAAAACTAAGGCATTTTTATTAACCCTAAAATGTGATATTCTGGGAGTTAATTAGTAGGCCTATCAGCCCTTAACGGGTTGATGTCGGTTTCGGGGACACCTGTATACTAAGTCCGTTATTAATCACTGAATCACTGACTAATCTGTCACAGGCACAATAACATATTACAATGTATGGAATGACATTCTCATGCGTTACGATAAACCACGTGGTTAACAGTCGTCCCATACATTTTTAGTAATAGAAAAGACAAAAGTTTGCATCTTGGCTACGGCCCCTTTCCACGCTACACAGGAAAATATTGCGAAAGTGGAGAACTGATATTGGAGGATACTGTAGGGAAAATTATAACCAGACGAAGAAGTCGCGGTGGCAATAACGTCAACTAACTAGGGACTTCCTTCCGATATAAAATTTATCGATAACTGAATACTTATTTGGAAGTGACATTCCATATTAGCTATAAAGTTCATTTTACCTATACTTTTTAGGAGTTTTAAAATTCAAATAAAAATCAACCTTTAAAAGTATTTTTTTTATTATCGATTTCCATGCAAAGTAAACTGAAACCTAGAAGTGCATTACATTATTTACATTCAATCAATTATGAAACTTATATTTGTCCAACGACGCCTTACTTGCAATTAAATGTGACCTGCTCGATTCGTCTTCAAGTTTACCAACTAAAACATTTGCAATTTGCTCTCCTTTTGCATTAGTCTTTTCGTCAACTGTCACATATATATCTTTGTTTGTAATTTCAAAGCGTATATTTTGCATGGATTCCTTGTACACTTTCAGAAGATAATGCTGTCTTATATAGTATGATTCAGATAGTACGGACGAATTCTTGTATTCTCCGTTGATACAGTTCTGTATAAATAAACAAAAATTTGGATTATCCAATTGATGCCAGGCAATGTTAAATGTTATCAAGAATTTTGTTAAGTCCATATAAAACGAACGATTTTTCATGTGGGTGCCTTTAATGTGCGTTTCACTATTCAAATGCTTCTTGACATTATATTTCTTAGCTAGGACGCTAATCTCACATTTAGTACAAAATATCTTAGATCCGTAAATGCGTAATGCGTAAATTCGGGGAGGTTTTTAGCCAAGATTATAATAAATTTTCACGACACTGTTTTCTAGGTGGCATTTTACGCGCAATATTAATTCCTTCGTTTAATCTCTCTGAGCGGACAAGATTGTCATATTATGTCAACGTCACGTCTAATACATGCATAAAGTATGAAAACCGTTATCTTCCTTAATCGACCTATACGGACTTCAGTCTTCATACTGTATTAATTATACAGTATAATAGGTATTGCAAGTTGCATATTCATAACATACGTTATCACATACCTAGTAATAACCAGAGCCCGGATTTTTCATGGCAAAACAAAACACTATCGTAATCTGGCTAGTGATAGAAACATCATTTTATCGATATTGATAATTATGTAATAGAATAAAAAACGTGACCAACTAAAATAACATACCTATACAACATAAAAAAACATACATAGTTTGTATGAAGTTATATAGAAACATATTCACTTTCTTCGTCGTAATCCACGTTAGTACACACAGCAGCACATGGCGTTTTATTCGTGTAATGGTGATAGGAGTAGATAATCATTAGTGTTTCGACATTATCTGGCAGCAAACAGATTAATTTATTACTATAACGCCATTTATACATACTAAATGTACGTTCAACTTCACTTAACGTCAAGAGAGCAAATTTATAAAATTCATTGTAATTGGTATAATTTTCAGTTTTTAGTCCAATTTTCAGATATATCTCGTAAATTTTCATAATCAGGATTTCGTTCGAGCACAGCTTTTATAAATAATACTCGATATCGATAAAATGATGTTTCTATCACTAGCCAGATTACGATAGCGTTTTGTTTTGCCATGAAAAATCCGGGCTCTGGTCATAACACAAGTACTGTCATAAGAAAGTACAACTTATCGATAAAATTATATCGTGTGGAAGTCCTTAGCTAAATTTTATTCATGCCACCACGACTTCTATGTCTGTTTATAAACATATTGTTACGAGGGTCAAACTGAAAGTTCTTAGAAAATCAAAAACTGATTAAACTAGCAAGTTAAATGCTTTATTACATCTTTTCAAAATAGTGTCCATTGACGTCAATACATCGCTGCATCCGATGGAACCACTGACAAAAGCACTTTGCCCACTCGTCCTTAGGGGTCTCTTCGAGGGCCTTTTGAAACGCAGCCACAGCTTCCTCGGCGTCCATAAAACGTTTTCCTCGAAGTTTTATTTTTATTTTCGGGAATAAATAAAAATCGCAAGGTGCGAGGTCCGGGCTATACGGCGGGTGACCCAGTAATTCCACGTCTGACGTCGCCAAATAGTCGATCGTTCGCCTGGCAGTGTGTGACGAGGCGTTATCGTGGTGAAGGAGGATCCTACTGCGAGGTCGTTTCTCCCGAACTTTTTACAAGACAAGACAACAATTGTTAGTGTACCAGTAACTGTTTTTCGATCCTCTAAGACAATTGTCGCGTAATGACCTGTCCTTACGAAGAACGAGGCTACCATCTTTTTTCCCACGCTTCGACCTCTCTTCACTTTAGTTGGCAACTCCTCGGAAGGAAACACCTACTGAGCAGAATGTCTTTTGGTTTCGGGATCATAACAGTAAATCTATCTTTCGTCACCCGTAAGTATGCCGAATAGCATTTGAGTCACCTCCGTTAAATCTTAAAACCATTTCACGGCACCCATCAACACGACGGAGTTTTTGGGCCTCGGTCAAATTATTAGGTATCCACAGGTCACAAAACTCCCTGACCGCTAAATGTTCATGGAGGATTTAGTGCACTTGACTTATACCGATGCCCAAGCTTGTACGAATCTGCTGATAGGTCACTCTTTTATCAGTCTCTATCATACGCCGCACAACACTGATGTTATCTTCTGTCGTTGCCGTAGAAGGCCGGCCCTCACGTGGATCATCGGTGAGATTATTGCGACCACGTTTAAACTCATTACACCAATTGTAAACAGTGGCACGAGATGGGGCTTCATCGTGAAAGGCCAATCGTAGTCTATCATAACTTTCTTGTTGACTTAAATGACATCGAAAGTCATAAAAAATCATTGCACGAAAATTTTCTCGCCTTAAATTCATGCTGACGTGACACAGACAACTTTCAATTTGCCGCCAAATCGTAAAACAAATGACAAATGAATAAAATACATACTCAATAATATTGGCAGAGTTCCATTTTCAAAATTTAAACTTATTTTTTTATTATATTGTTTACAAGTGGCCAGATCTAAAAACTTTCAGTGTCGCCCTCTTAAAATTAACTTTTATAGGCGAAAATGGGTAATACAGAACGATAAAAATACTGATATAGAGCTTCGTAGGCAGGGTCACTACCAACCCAGCTAAACATTTAGTTATTTTATAAACCTTTTGCACTCATCCAATTCAAATTAGGATGTATGAACCTGTGTTGTTAGAAAGAAATGTTACATTATTTTATTATTGACGTGTGGTTTTACCAATCACGGGAGTTCACAGGACTAATAATGAGAGTTCTGGACCTTTATAAGGAGTACATGGAGCCAAAGTCGATACGCAGAGGCTCTTTAGGCAACTTTTATTAACTAAAGTGATGGCAAGAGTTAGCCTAAACTAAAACTAAGTTAGAATAAACAAATTAATAGACTATGGAGCTGAAATGATATGGATTTTCATTATGCCATTATGATGTATGCTTATACCATTGCGATATATCTATGCCGATGTTAATAACTTTGGTTGAAAAGGTATACGGTGACTCGCCACTAACTACATAACTTCAATAATCTTATGGTCAAGATGCAATTGTTAATTTAAGGGCCGGTTTTTTTCCTCTTTTTATTGTCACAAAAATTGATTAAGTTATAAGAATAATGTGAAAATCTGGTTTATATATCGTCCCCTTACTTCTAGAACCGCTTAACTGCATGAAGTATAGTTTTGAGAAAAACGCATTTAAAGGTGTGAGTGCTTAAATTTCTAGTTTAACCCAATTCTAAGTAAATTATATTTGTGATTTCATTACGAGAGGTTGTTAGTAATCAAAACTGTACGTAACAAATTAGTATATTCTAAACACAAATGGGTTAAATTGAGGGTTTTGTAAAAAAGGTGGTGCAGATAAGCGGTTTTTGCTGTAGAGTCAATTTAAATTTATCTTTTAAACTAATAGGCTTAGGCAGTATTAACTTAAAGTAAAACTTTCTTACTTATATAAACTACATTTTGTAGTAGAAAAATATTAAAAATTGTGATTAATTATGCAGTTATCTTAGTTTATATTATAGTCACGCGTCAGTTAGTTGGTTTTGGCTGTAGAGAATATGATATTTTAGGATTAAGTGCACTTAAAATGCAAAATATTACTAGTATGTTTTGTCATGTAGCTAACTTTACCAACTGCCACGCCCCTACAAGATATAGCGTTATGTTTGGTCACGTTTGCACTACTCAAGACTTTAACCTATTAGCTTACAAAGTTTCGTCGAATTATATTTACTAATAGGCGTTAATTAAATAATAAGCAATTTTAACACAAACATTAGTATTGACTGGAGAATATTGTAGTCAAAAAAAAATTAACAAGACATTGGTTTCAAAAATAGTTTATTAGGGTAAACCAGTCGTGACACTCCTCTGGTATAATGCTTTTATCACTTGTACTTGAACCACTGATAATAAAATCGCTATTCAAAGACGAATCCAAACTCTATGGACCTACTATAAGCTGTTGAGGAGTTCTTATGGCCACCTTCCCTCTCGATCAACATACCAGCTCGATGGTACTGTGGGGGTGGTGGGGTAAAGGGCACCCCACCATCATCATCATCGGAATCAAATTAGCATGCAAAATTTCAAGTCTATCAGACAACGAAAAGTAAGTTAAAAATATTTCAAGATTTATTTAAATAGTTTTTGACTGAGTCAATCAAGGCCGTAGATATTGCGACAACGATGACCTTGCGTAGGTACTGTGACTGTGATAAAAGGGGTTGTGAAAAAAAGAACCTTCGTGATTATCTTAAAGCATTCTTAGTAGCGTAGCAAGTTTTTCCAAACAATCGGCGCTGTTTCATTTTATCGCATAAACAGAGTTTGTATAGTTTAAATCAATTGCGACACTTAGTATGCAACAAGTTTAATTCTACAATGTTTCTAACTACAAACAATTATAAACTTATTATTATAGGTACATCCCTCGTCCCTCTGGAAACAAGAATGTCACCTATCAGGCTCTAAAATCTACCCACACAAAGGAAATCACAATTACTGATTGGATGTTTCCAATAGATCTTATTGATTATCGTATACTTATACTTGAATTTTATACAATGTAATGTAGTGTGTTACGTACGCTAGCCTATGGGCGACTTACAGATTGTTTTTCAAAACGATCGGTGGCCTTCTATTACATCTCATTAATTAATTACATATTCGATAAAAAAAACCAAAAACCCACCTTCAAAAATGCAAAAACTTCTTATAAAATGGTAGGTAGGTCTGTCCAACTGTATTCGGATATCGGTTTAAAATATTGTGGGACCCCGACTTCAGTTGGACTGACCTACCTACAATTTTATAAGAAGTTATTTTATACATTTTTGAAGGCAGGTTTTTTGTTTTTTAAACATTTATTTTATACTTTTATTATACTTTTTAGTGATACTATTTATGCTGTTATGTAGTCCCACTTTTCGATTAATGAGAAACTATAGAATATTTCAAGCACGCCGCGGGAATGTCAGTCGTACTTAAACCTGAATGTGCTAAAAAGATGATAGTGTGTACATACATTCACGGTCATAAAACTCTATAAACTTTTTCGCCTTATGTCATTGAAATATAGAGAGAATGTGTAAATATGTTTATGACTGTGCCTGTACACCTATATTCCAGTTTACATTTATTAAATTAACTACCATACCTAAAAAATATTTCTAAGTTTTTTCAGTTTGTTTTGAAACAGCAGTCGTGTTTTTTTTTTTTTTTACTATTTATTTTATTTTATACCTTTTAGTGACAGAAAATACCTAAGAACTTAACGCATTCACTGCCATAGGGCGTGGCCTAACATAGCCAGAAGTCATTTGAGTCATATACTTGTTATAATATTATCCACACTTCTCAGTTGAAAAATATCGTAAGCGCCGCTAGCGCAGTCACGTCTTATATAGCTGCCAGTAAAAAACTTCATTAGCGCGATGAAGAGCATTTCGTGTTTCCTCTCCAACGGTAGGTACAATTAAACATATGAGTATCACATATTTTTATGATTGTCTTTCAAAGTGCTTTCTTTTGATACCACACTCAATAGGTTCGGATGCCATTTTTTTTCTGTGCGTTGTAGTATAAGATAATAATAATAATTATTATTGTAAAAGACTTTTTAAAATAATTTAAAAAATCTGTTTCTACCAAAATAAGCTTTAAACACATAAGTTTTATATATATATTTGTAATCGTCTTTTAAATCTCTTTATTTTGAGACCCCACTTGATAGGTTTGTAATTTTTTTTTTCTTTCTGCTCCGCAATGTGGAGTATATAGTCGGCCATTTTGTTTTCATTCTAACGTCACATAGCCTATGTTACTCGGGATGACGTAAGGATTCTAACGATACCTCAAACATCTAATTCGGTCAAGGGGTTTAGAAGTTACAGTGGAATAAAGAAACTCACATACATACAAACATGAACCCTGAAAACATTACACTCTTTTTTTGGGGCAGTCGTGTAAAAAGGTGAGATGCGACTAAGCGGGGAGGGCCTCACTAGAGAGAGAGCAGAGCGTGAAGCGCTTACGCGCACGTTAAACGGTTTTGGCTGAATCAGATTTTACCGCCGAAAGCAAAATCGAAGCAAGCAAAACCAATTATAATATATTTTAGTGTTTTTTGCTGATTAATATTCTTACCTGATGAGAAATTTTGAAGTGGCAAAACATTTTATCAATTGGTTTGAATGTTTTTGTAGATGGCAATATAAAGGTTTATATTTTTATGGTTAGCATCAAAAAACTACTACACATTGTTTAGTATGTTTTTGCAGTAGTTAAATTGTATTTTTATTAAATCATGAAACCTGCTAAAACCGCTTATAAGAGGATAAAATGTTTTTCTTGTTAGCAATTTAAAATATTGATTATTATCAGACATTTAGTAGTTTCTGGTTGTTTAAAAATTTAAAAATATCGTTTTTAACAGCCATTTAGTAGCTTTTGTTTATTAATAATTTAAAAAATCGCCGTTAAACTACTTTATGCTAAAGGGTAACTCGAGAACGGAGCATCGTATTAAAAAACGGGTTTTACCAAAATGTAGATCTTGGAAAGTACTTTCTAACGGTATTCTTAACTTGATTTTGCCTAAAAGGGACTTTAAGCGGTTTTAGAAGTGAGGGGACGATATACCGTATCATGCTTTTTAGGCACAATATTTTGCAACATTGATTGTATTATTGCAAGTGCTTTAATATTTTTCATACTACGGTGATTAGTAAATAGCACTACGGTACTTAGAATAATTCACATTTACCTAAAAATATCAAAAAATTAAAGTTGTAAAAATACAGCAAAATTGTTATACATAGACGCTTTAGAGTTATTTTATTTTAATAAACGACAGCGAACTTCCCTTTAAGACCAAATTTAAAGAACGGGGTACGGGAATTAGAAAATTTGTAAACCAACGGTACTTAGACACTTACTTGCACTGTGGCAAAAGACGGCAAACCTACGTTCACACAGTTTGAGTACCAAGGCAAAACCCTCAGCTTGCGACTCATGCAATTTTAATGAAAGAATATTTTGTTTCTTGAGGATGAGCCCTCCGAAAAGCAGTAGTTACGGTAATTACACGTTCGGGCCGGACAGATAGTTTTTTAATAATATATTTTTAAGGAATGGTCCTAGTGAATTATAATGTAATCGGAATATATAGGCAGTATTTAGCCTAGCATGTTTTAAAATGGCAAACACAGAAACCGTTCCTAATTTAAATTAGAAGCGAATTTGAAGACCAAGGTAGCGTGCGGACAGGCTACGGTAATTGGAGAATAAGGTTTTGAAAAATAAAATAAGTAGGTATGATAATAAAATAACAAAGCTATATGTCGAATACCTTTAAATAAAACCATAATCTATAAAAGAAAAATATATGCAGTTATTTCTGACCATGTTTAGGGATAAATATTGACCTGGACATGCAAAAATTCGCTATTATGAGAATGGCCGAGGTGGTCATCATCGTGTTCATGTTACGCAGGAAGAATAGGTATTGGATCATTTTCAAAACCAACCAGATTCTAGTACTAGGCGGGCAGGACGCGATTTATGCTTGAGTCACACCCTCGACTCGTACACAAAATACTAAAACGCGATCGACAACATCCTTTCTCCGTAACTAAGGTTCAACGGTTGAAACCTGACGATTATCCCAGACGGGTTCAGTATGCTAATTGGGCGTTAGAAAAAAAAAGAGAAGGTCCTCACTTTTCAGAAAAGTTATTTGGAGTGATGAGAGCCTGTTTACAAAGAATACTATGTGGAATCGACGGGTTGTTCATCATTGGGCTCCAAAAGTACGAAACCCACACGTGGGTCGCGAACTGTCTCATCAAACCAGGTGGTCAATAAATGTATGGGCTGGTATAAGAGAGTGGGTACGATATCCTTGGGCCAGTGTTCATAAATGGCACAACAAACGCTGAGCAGTATCTTCAGGTGCTTAACGGACAGACCTCTCAGTCGCTATGTTGATAGCTTACCTCTCAGTCATGTTTGGAAACCAATGGATCGGGCGGTTCGCACCAATCCCTTGGGCTCCGCGTTCGCCGGATCTCACTCCGTTGGCTTATTTCTTTTGGGGTTTTGTGAAACAGTTGGTGTTCAAAAAAGAATCAAGTGCTCGCGAAGAAATGGAATAACGAATAGTTCAAGGTTTCGACAAAATCAAACGACGTATAAGAGAAAATCCTAGTTTGATGAGAAGGGTGCATGAAAATAATTATCGTCGCTTGCAGATATGCGTCCATAACGGCGGGCGACATATATAACTGCGTCGCATTTAATACGTGAGTGTGCACACACCTTTATACTTTTAATAACATTATGACTAGACCCCGCTATCGGAGGTGCAAAATGGTAGCTGTCAAGTTCTTAGGGATGGGTAAAAATATTTACGCTGTCGAGATAGATAGTTGATTTTTCTGTACAATTACTTTTTTTATGTATAAGTACCATTTATTTGACTACTACATTCCTTAAGATTAGTATTTAAAGAAATTAGTATCTTGACAGTAGCGTCACAATTTATTTATGAGAATATTATTTATGTCATTAAAAATCAAGACTCTTTTGTTAAGAATTGTGATATACATAATTTGAATACAGGAAATAAAAATAAAATTGCTATTAAAAAAATTCGTGTTCGTAAGATTAATAAATCATTTGTAGGTCAATGCATTCGTTTCTATTATAAATTACCTGACTCAGTTTTAAAGTTACCATTTCCAGTACTTAAAAGTTACTTGAAAAAGTCGTTGATGTCTAAAGCTTACTATAGGGTCGAGGACTATCTAACAGATAAAAATGCTTGGCCTAAACTTAACTAAACACCTAAATAACTGACTAATAAAATAGGCATAAAAAATATGTAAATATTGTATATTGTCTAGGGGACACGGTTTCTGTAGGAGAATGTATCGAAACTTTGTATGTGGTGGTTGTCTTGCACTGTCATAGGAAAGTATTTTTTTTAATATATATATTTTATATATATATATATATATATATATATATATATATATATATATTATTATTACTACTACTTATTACTACCCTATGAAAATTCTTAGTTTTGACACATTTTCCCGCTTGAATGTTTTTTATTTTTATTTTTATTTTATGTTAAATTCATTGTTTTATATCATGCTAGGTTAAGCTTTATAATTGTATAATATCATAAGTAGTATTTTAAAAAAACGACTGACTTTTGAGTTTCTTGCGGCGTTTCTTCTGAGCAGTGGTCTCTTGCGAAGCGCTGGTAGATTTTGACGTGTAAAAGTGCCCGTGCGGCCTACTTACTGAATAAACATCTTTTATCTTTTATCTTTTATCTTTTTACAATTTAACATGTTACATACTTATACTGATAATAAATTATTTACGTCAATAGATAATCAATGTCATCTTAAAACAATATCTTCGATTATTTAGCTGTGTTTACAAGCATATTCCATTCGTATAAAATATGTGTTTTGTATAAAATGGAGGCTCTTCTTGCAGAACACCCTGAACTCCAAATAAGTAAAGAAAAAAATTACTGTACAATTTGCAGTGTACACATTATTTCCAGATGTTGGAATATTAAAAAGCATATGGAGTCGAAATCCCATCAAGAGAAAATCAACAACGTATGTCCTACTCATATTGATTATTTAATAAAGGACATTCCATACTTGTGAACGAGGACGATATAGTAGATTGATAACCGAGGGTTGAAAGTGACCCATTTCACCCGAGATATTTCTGGCGCTCGAACGAAGTGAGAGCGCCAATAGTTCGAGGGGAAATGGGTAATTTCACCCGAGTTAGACACTCTACTTTTCATTTCGACTGTGAGGAAAGTAAAATACTACACGCACATTTTATAAAAGAGGTATATTAAAAATAATCAGTGAAAATTTAATCGACTTGGTCACGGCCAAGGAGCATGACTTCCATCTCATTCTTACCCTAACTAAAGAAAGAGATGGAATATATTCGTGACGTAATAAAGGTCAAATTTCTTGTTTCGAACGGATGTTCGGTGTTCAACCTCCTTGTTGTATAATAAGCTCCTTGGTCGTAATAAAGGACTATGTCCATTTTCCTTATCGTTAGCATTTGGCTTTTGAACTACAAATATTTATATAAACTTTAAAGGTTATTTTTACAAGTTGACTTACTTCTATTAGAATTATTATCTCAAAAACTTAAACAGTCAAAGATCAAAATCTACCAAAACCAAAACAAATCTAAAGTATCAAAACTAACAATTATCTACTTGAGCAATCAGTCTCATACGTTTTAATCAGTCTTAACAAAGTGGTAACCGTTATCGGTCTATAAAAAAATATTAATAGCTAAAATTTAAAACAAAACTAGGTAGTGACGATTATCCTTGACTTAAAAAACTTTTACTTTTTAATATTAAACTGTCTGAGCGACTTTGGGAATTCAAAGGCACCTACACGTCTTGAAGATGATTTGAATTGGGGTGGAGGAAGCTTTTTTACCACTTGATACTTTCCTATCACACTAACATCAAGTTTTTCGGGCCATTTAAACTTTTTTTCGTTAATTTTTTTTGCGAATTTTACGTCCAAGCTTGCTAAATACACGTTCATAACTTGGCCTACGTAACGATGCACTAAGTTTTTTTTTGATGTTAAGTTCACCACAACCCAATCACCTTTACGAACATCCTCATCATCGCCGTCGCCATTTTCTTCAGACTCACTTTTTTCATTTTCATCATCTTCTAATACATAATCAGAATCTGGTGATGGTGGTATGACTATATTTTCTTCATCGGAAGAACTCGTTTCTACATTTCTTCTTTGTTTCTTCGCTTTAGAAACGTTTTTTTTCTTGTCCTTGTTTAGATTTCTTTTTACTGCTGTGGCTAACTTCTTGCGTTTCTTTTCTTCTCTTTCACGATGCTCTTTTTCTATGGAGTCTTTTTCGGGCGTATCCGTCAATACTCTTGTGGCACCTTTCTTTCTTCCCTTATTTGTATTTTTTCTAGGTCCAGCCTTGGGATGCGGTCGAATCATAACTGGACTTACATAAGTTGAAAGTGTTTTTGAACCGACGTCGGAAATATTTGCGGATATAGATAAATTAGCAGTAAAAAGGTCATCAGAGCTAACCGCAGCCGTTGCAGTATTTTCTAGAATAGTATCAGTTTGATGATTTGTAACATTGAGCTGCTTAGTTATGTTCGTGGGAGATTTTTGAACAGTCATAGTGTCATCACGCGTAGGTGTTTTGCATAACGCTAAGCCTGGAGAAGACGAGTGAACTTGCGGTGCAAGACTGGTAGCAAATAAGGATGTATTATCTTGAATTATTGAAGGCCGAGTAGCAGACGACAATTTATTAAGAGCCCGAAGGGATTGTCGAGTCAAGCTTTCTATGTGGGTTTGGTAAGTGGCAACTGCTACAGAATTCTCTTCTGCAAGTGACAAATCTAATGCAATAACCGGAAGTGATTCTCTATTCTTAGTTTTATCTGCATCTGTAAGTAACTTCTCGAGTCCGTCTTGTTGAGGCGGAGGCGAACAACTAGAAGTGATTGATGTACTTACAGCCGCATTAGAGTTTTGAGTTGCATGTGATGATTCTGGCACATAATCACATAATACAATAGGTGGAGATGATTCCCTATCTTGTGTGTCATGTTGCAGCAAATCGACAGTCACAGAACTCGCATTTCCGACCATAAGAGGCTCTCTTGGATGGTCTTGCTGATCTAGGGTTGGAGCAGATGATTCTCTCTCTCTAATATCATGTGACTCTTCAGGTCGATCTGTTACATACGATGATAAGAATTCGTCATCTGTAAATATGTCTGCGTTTAAAGGGAAAATTCCAGTGATCTCAAAACTTTTGGTAATATTCCTTGGAGTCATAGCCAGTGGATAAGCTCTTCCTAATAAGCCGCTGATGTCATAAATTGTGATTGTTCTCCCAGGATGTGTAACCATCCAATCATCGCAGGCTGTGTCATAATAAGATTTCAGAGTTCCGAATAAAATGCGGTCGAGAGGCTGCTGCTTCTGCGATGTGTGTGGAGGTATGGTTAACAAATGTATCCCATGTTCTTTGGCATATTTAACGGAATCTATGCTAATATGGCTTTCGTGGTTATGAAATATAATGAGGGTGGGGTTTTCTTTGGATGATCGGACATGTTTCTGAAAGTGTTTTAAATACTGTAAGAATGTTACGGCATTCATCCAGCCACTGGGATTTGGAGCACCACTGGTTCCTGGGGGACCATTATCAAGCATCCGGTCTTGCCAATTTTTTCTGGGGAATATCATGAACGGTGGCAAATGGTTCCCAATCGCATTAATTGCGGAGCAGACCGTGACAAGCTCTCCTCTTTCAGCAGATGTAACCTTCGATACTTGTTTTAGACCACGACAAGCTACAATTTTTTTTGGTTTATGGACCGTTGTTACACCGGTTTCATCTATATTGTATATTTGCTGTGGGTCAAAACTGTACCTTTCCATTAGGCTTTTCAAATTATCAAAAAATGCTTTAACGTTGTGTCTATTGAAACTAGTTGCTCTGCTTAAGCTTGTAGCCTCTGGTTTTCTAAGTGATAAATTTCTATGGCGTTGCATGAAACCCCAGAACCAATCATAACTAGCTTCTTTTTTGAATTCCCAATTGTCAGGAATTTTTTTGTTGTTTATTTTGACAAACTGATATGCTAAAGTTCGAACATTTTTTGGAGTAAGGCCATGGTACAACTTACTAGCTGTCTCTAAATATATTGACAACTCTTTCTCTTCGTCGGCTGTAAATACCTGTGATCGCTTGTAGTTAGGTTCATATTGTATTTCTTCATTTGATGCTTTTTGTAATCTTGCGTACCTTTTTAACGTCATTAGAGGGACACCATATTGCTTTGAAGTTCCTTTCAATGTTTTTCCACCTAATACTGCAGCTACAGCATTTTTCAATTTTTCCTTATCGATTGGTTTTCTCTTTTTTGATCCCTCTTTGGTCACATATTTTCGCGGCATTATTTCCTAAAAAAAATATGTATAATTATGACAACTCTAAATCCTCTGATTTTTCGACGCTAAGGTAGACTTGATCCCTCTCGGGGACACATGATCCCGGGATCATGTCACCCCCAAAGAAAAGGACAAAATCTCCCCAAACATAGTGAGGTTATAAACCATGCCGTAATCAAAATTAATGTACACTTATTTCAAGTGAATCAAAGCTAATGTATACTCAAATAAACCACTAACAAAGTAAACATAGTCACTAATAGCATTTACTTCACATTTTAATAAATAAATCCGATTAAAACTTACCGAAAATTAATTATCACACCTCGCGAATATTCCACCGTCCGCCATTTGCAAACCACTGACATTTGTCAAAGAGTGCTATGCTAGAGAGTGAACTTAGGAATGAAGGAATCAGTGTTGCCAGCTTAAAAAAACGTATCACGTTTGGTATAACTTTTAAATAAAGTTACCAAGTGTCCCCTAGGGATCGACCCTCCCCAGGTTCCCCTACGTGAAGAATGCGTAATAGAGCTGATTTCCTGTTTGCTTGAACAATTTATGGTACTTGTTTTTAAGATTGTTGTGATGAATCAAATCTCCCGTGAACCACTCCGGGTAAGATTTCTTTTTTTTCCCCGTGTTTTTACGGGGGACGGATACCGATAGGATGTCGTTAATTATAGAATAGAAGTGATTAACACATTCGTCAGCCACCTTTATGTTGTATAATTGTGACCAGTCCGATTTAGCGAGTTTATGATAAAGTAATGGGTAGTCAGCCTTACGAAAATTCCTAACAGTGGCATTAGTATTGCAACTGTCATGCGATACCTGCGATGAGCCATCAAATAAGGTAGCACAGGAAAAAGTTATGTCCAGTGGTACGTGATGCTGCTCAGATGATACCAGGCCGGCGACAGCCTCCGCAACGGATACCTCCAATATGGTACCATTTATCAACACCAAGTCCAACAAGCGATCTAGACTATTAACTACATTATTTTGCTGCGTTAGATGACAGGACGAAAGAAACAAGTTGAAATCGTTTCTAACAGATACTGATGTGGAATATAAATTGAAATCCCCGACTATAATAGTCGGTAATGAATGTTCACCAATAACACGTTCTAAGCAGGTAAAGACGGAACTGTATCTGTCTCTATGTATATTCGACGGTAAATAAACCACACACAAGATGAAGCAGAGATGTCCTTTTGTAACGAGTGCGCAGAGTAGTTCATTCTGTGGGCCGGCGCCCGCGTCTAGGCGCTGCAGGCGGTAGGGCGCGCACGCGGCGAGCAGCACGCCGCCGCCCCCGCGGAGCTCGCGGTCCGCGCGCAGCACCGCATAGTCCGGCCGGCGGGAACAGCTCAGAATCGTAAACAGCTCAGAATCAATCCAGTCGCGACTCTGTCACCGCTATTATTTGAGAGTGAAATGTACAGTCAGCGTCAGAGAAAAGTGACCCCCCTGGAATTCACATTGAACGGTATAAGAATTTCAACAGTTACAGTAACAGCGGTGTGGCTTAGTGGTTGTCTCATAAGGCATGAGAGCCTGAGTTCGCAGGTTCGAACCCCATACGATGTCTTTTTGTATTTTCCATTTTTACAATTAAGTTTTAGTTTTTTTATTTCTAATACAATCAAACATTTTTAATAAATATTTAAATAAACAATGTTACAAAAAAAAAATGTTTTTGGTATAATTTTATTTATTTTATTACAAATTCGTAACCTTTATTCATAACATAATAAATAACAGCGAGAAATAAATACTTAAAGAGATATCATTTTTATTTTATTATATTCCTAGGAATTTAACAACACTGTGTTAATATTAATTTTAGATTCGTCAAAATTATAAAGATAATATTCTTGTTACAATTTATATTTAAATAGTGTAATTTAAAACGAAATATTCAAGAATCCAGTCATGCTATTAAACATTGTGCCTTCTTTTATTTTACTTAGTTCTTTATGCTAATTGCTAAGTATACATAATATTATGTAATTTACTACTGATTCATAACAAAGGTATGCATAGGGTTATTCCTAGGAATATAATCGCAGTTGCTCCAAACGTGTTTTTTTTTAATTGCGAGAGAACCAACATGCTAAACTAAGTAGTAAGTATAGCAATTTACATCTCTCTTGTTTTCATCACAATTTGGAACAACTAAATACAAAACAAAGAAACGAAAATGTATTAAGTCAGATAGTGTGCCGCAGCAGCCGGGTATTTATTTATTTATTTTGTTTCTTTAATAACGCAGAGGGTAACCGTCAGCGTCTTTTACTTGCTCCAGTCGGCTTCTCATGCTCGAGACCATGTTGGAACATGCACTGCTGTTCCGCATCAGTTCCCACGTTCTAAGGACTTCGGCATCTAGTTTTTTTTTTGTTTTGACCTCAGTAGGATCCCAGTTTAACACCATTTGACCCCATACATTTTCAATAGGGTTCAGGTCAGGACTTTTAGAAGGACAATCCATAACTGTAATATCTGCCTGAGCAGATAACCATTCTTGCACTATACGCGAACGATGCACCGCACTATATTGTCTTGCACTAAATATATTTGGCCTTCAGGGTATGCGACCCGAACTGATGGCACCATCACGTCCCGCAGTATCTCACGGTATCGTTCACCGTTCATACGGCCCCCTGCTTCCACGAGCTCACCTGGACCCATAGAGGACATCCAACCCCAATACCCTGAAAAAAAACACCATGTAATATTTTATAAACATTATTTTCGAATAATATGAGGATAAATACGAGGAAATAATAAACAGTCTACAAGTCGTGCATAGTTACCTAATGTTATCCTTCCGCTTGTTCTTAAGTCTAGCATATTTTTAGGATTGTATCGCTCCCCACTTCTCCGCCACAATACTTTTCTTCCGTCTTTATCCGACTTGAAACATTTTTCATCGGTAAAGATGACTATTTCGTTCTCCCAGTCAAAATGTTCATATTTCTTGGCGAATCTCACACGATCGTCGCGATGTGCCTTCGACAGATTTATTTTTCTAGCCGGTTTGTAATGGTGTATTTTTGCAGCGTGTAAATTTCTTCGAACGGTGCTAAGTGATACCTCGAATGTCTCAGCACTTGAGCGAGTGGTCGTGAACGGGGCGTCAGTGTGAACTTGCACAATACTACGGTGCCGCTCGGATTCGTCTGTATAAGCTGTAGGACGAGGGCCTTGGCGATTACAATTCACTTCACCCGTTTCTTGATATCGCCTTATCCATTTGCGAACTGTATTTCTCTGCAAATACAACATAATTTATTAAAACACATGTATTCAATACAGTTATAAATACACAATAAAACACTGAGCTATACACAATAAAACACTAAAATATCATTAGAAAAATTGAGTATTTATAGGTAGGTAACTTACTGTTATATTCATTTCTCTTGCAATTTTTTTAATATTCTGGTTTTGTTCCCAAAGAACTACAATTTTGGCTTTCAAAAAAGTAGTAAGTCGAACCATATTAGAATTCAGCACAAGTTTTTGAGACGTAAGGAAATCGTAAATCGCTTAATCGAGTTGAGGAAACGTTACTAACTGCACACCGTCAAAACTCCGGTTTGATTTGCAGAGGTGATTATAAAAGTTACCCTCAAACATATTTCTAAATGAATTGGGTAAATTATACTAATATCAACCTTAACGGTAAGTAGTCACGGTCGTTATAAATCACATTTGGCAATAAAATATGGGTAGTTGAATAAACAAAGACAAAACTATTCTTTTCAGGCTGGCTAGACAAGGACGCATGGGCAGAACTATTAATCATATTTTACAAGTAGTTGCTAGCAAGTGATTCATAAATTCGCTCATTATGGTATGGGCACGATAGCTCAGTGGAAGCGGTGCAGAATAATTATAATACAAGTGCTGTCCCCGAGTGGTCGGGGGTTCGATCCCGGTCTATGTGTAGTGAATAGAAGGAAAATATTTTTGAAGTTGTGGCTGACCGCTTGGCTAGCAAGATTGAGTAAAGTAAAACTCAGCTTGTCTTGCCTTGCGAGTTGTAGTTTTAAAATCTAGGGGGTCACGTTTCTCTGACGCTGACTGTACTTAGAGCGTTTTTTACACGGGTCAAGTTGGCTTTTAATCCTCTGACATTTTGGTAAAAGACATTAACCTTGCGTTGCTTCGCGATTTTGCGATCGAAAAAAGATTCTTTTTGCGTTGTGTCCTGTCGGTTTTTTCTTATAAATGAACCATCCCTGAAGTGCAGTATCTTTCGGCCAGTAGTCCGGTGACATGAAGAACTCAAAATGTTGCAAGGGCAAAGATAGTATGAAGCAATTATGTCTCTCATGGCACGGGTCTGGTTTTTTTACACTGTACAGGTTGCACGCTCGCTTTCTATTCAGGAACGAAATAATATTTTTGTACTCGTCGATTAAAATCTGTGTATTAAGATTTCATAGAGAATACTGCAACGTCACTCTTTTCATCGTTGACACTTCCGAAACAACCGAAATAACCATTTCGATACGCTCAAGACAACTGAAAAAAATTTGAAAATAGAACTTTGTATTTCAATAATATGTGTCCTTGTTTAAGGAGACTCGATCCGATACAAAATTGCCAATCTATGGCGTTTCGGAACGTAGCAGCGTCGCGTCATCTGTCAAAAATCTATTTAAACCCGCTTCAGTATCCAGGGCATAAAAAAAATCAAAAAAATACGGTTTGTGATTGGCTAGTTTTTAGCCAACAGAACAGCACAGTACTGCAACAATTACGGACGCCGTGGTTTGATACAAAGGTCGATGTGGTGGTGATTGTATTAATGACTTAAATTATTAATTTTAATGAACTCGTACAAAAAGTATTGTTCACAATAGTGTCATAATCAAGCTTTTTAATCTGGTACCTTACTTAGGCCACTCAGCAAGCTTCGTGGCCTAAACACGGTACTCGACTAAAAAGCTCTCTATTATAACACGATTATGAAAATAACTATTTGTTCAGTCGTGTCTGGGTGAAAATTCCATGCGTGAATGTAAAGCTTGTCACAGAAAAAAGTGTCGCTTTTAATAACCGAGGTTGTTTGGTCAGACTTCAATCAAATAGGTTTGAAAACTATTTTCCTAGTTAGCATAGTGTCTAATATTTGAATCAAGATAAAAAAAAACAGATGTCGTCAGTTAAAGAAAAGTTTCATGAAAAAATTCTGTACAAATATGTTCAGTATCGCGGTATATCTGTGAAAAACATTGCATCGGAGCTAAAAACCTCAGTAAGAACCGTTCAAAGGGTTTTAAATCGGTTCAGAGAGTGTGGTAGCATACAGCGAAAGCCTGGAAGTGGCCGTAAGCCTGGGATTGTAAATAAAAATATAGCGAGGAACATTGTGGCAGCGTTACAGAAGAAACCTACTCTTTCTGTACGGGACTTGGCCGAAAAATACAAAACATCTAAATCTACGGTGCAAAGGGTTAAAAAACATAATTGTATAAAGTCATTTAAACAAGCTAAAGTACCCAACAGAAGTGCGAAACAACAAACGGACGCTAAATCCCGGTCCAGAAAGCTCTATTCGGAAATGACTAAGAAAAATTATTGTATTGTTATGGACGACGAGACCTACTGTAAACTTGACTTCAAGTCACTTCCAGGACACCACTATTATTCAGCCACTGATAGAAAAACTGTCGATGAAGAGTATAAGGTCATCAAAATGGACAAATTTGCAAACAAAGTTCTCGTGTGGCAGGCGATTTGTTCATGTGGGAAACGCAGTACACCGTATTTTGCCAAAGGAATCATAAATGGTGATATATACCTTAATGAATGCCTTAAAAAACGACTGTTGCCATTCATCAGGAAGCACAGTAAACCTGTCCTCTTTTGGCCTGATTTGGCCACGTGTCACTACACGAAGCGGGCAATAGAGTGGTACAAAGCAAATAGTATCGATTTTGTTGAAAAACACCAAAATCCTCCCAATTGCCCTGACTTACGGCCCATTGAGAAATATTGGGCTCGCATGAAGCAAAAGCTTTTAAAACACAAAAGTAATGCCACTTCAGTGGAAAACATCAAACGGAAATGGAATGAAGCTTCCAAATTAATCACCGATGATGATGTACAAAAATTAATGGCACGAGTTAAAGCAAAATTAAGGAGTTTCTGGATGAACAAAACTTAAACCAATATTTATAGGAACTAAAATATATTTTAAGAACTTTCAAATACAACTGTATTGTAAAATTTAATGAATTTTATTATTTGGTGGGGTTTTTTAACAAGATAATATGCGACACTTTTTTCTGGGACAAGCTTTACTTTGCAGGTTCAATTATCTGCAAATCCTTATCCGCCTCACCTGTCGCTCATCATAAGATAGAGCGCCGTGAGCGTACTAAATGATGGTTTAGCGTTCAGGGTTGTACCTTCGGGCTTTGACTTTGTCACCATTTCCTTACCATCGCAAATCGCATCTGCCATGGCGGTATTGACGTCTACCTGTTGAGTAGGGCGCTTGGTAATTACATTTATTGCATTTATTATAGCGGGTGTCTCTTAGATTATATTGTATATCTTGCAACTCATTTCTGACTCTGACCAAGTTTTGTATTGAGAGACATTTGAAAACCCGTTGTATTGATCTGAAATCTTAGTGATTTTATTACCCCAAAAAATAAGGGTTCTTTTTCAGGACGTCCTTATGAGTAGACCCCGCTATCGGAGGTGCAAAATGGTAGCTATCAATTTTGAGCCATTCTTAGGGATGGGTAATAAATTATTTTGAAATACTTGCTATATGTCGATAAATATAGCTATATGTCGATAATTTTTCTTTACCATAATGATAGTATGAGACTTTAATTAAACGTGTTTATTTTATAAAATAGGACTATCTAATTACAAAATGAACATTTATTAAACATTTTTACTTTTTATAAATAAAAATCTTCAATCTTTCATCATTACAACGGGTTTTCAAATGTCTCTCAATACAAAACTTGGTCGAAGTCAGAAATGAGTTGGAAGATATACAATATACTTTATCGTCCTCGTTGGGGTGTATAGAGTATCGCCTCCTAGTGTGGGTGGAGGGTAGGAAACCGCGAGGACCTAAAAACCCAAACGGAATACTACCAGCTACCACGGCACACCCCGGGCAACATTGCTGGTAGACTGGTAGGAGTCCACTGGGCCCTCCTCTTTACCAGCAATGGCTGAGAACTCTCGGCTCCATCGGGTTTGTAGGCGACCCGATGGACTATCCAGCCTACCTAGCGGCAGTCCACCGCAGTTGAGCGCCGTATGCGAGGATGCAGGAGTCCTGGGGGGTTAAGTCGAACGGAGTCGGGATAGCACTACCGGGAGACAACACGCCCCCTTTGGTCCGAATTTCTGGCGAGACGGTGGCCTTGCAACTAGCCACTGCAAGGTATTGGACACGCGTCCGTACGGTCGAGGTGGGTACGGTTCGCAGGCGAGATGTGTGGGGGCTCTCTGGGAGGGCGGGGTGTCGGCCATGCTGACGGGGCAAGGGCGTGTGGAACACCTGGGAAGATCCGGATCGATCAACCCAGCCATGCGTCTGCAGCTCCCGATGTCGCGCACTGATACCCAACTCTGCACATCTATATCTCACAAGTAATCCTGGTGTTCTTTTAAAGACATCCCCGGTGCGGGCTCCGTGGAGGGTGGGAAACTTGTGAGATGAACAAAAAACAACGGAATATGGAGAAACATAGATCCGAAACCCCGAGAATGCCGGAGGGGAAACCCAAAGGCGCTCAACAGGAGAGCGGTGCTCCTACGGGCGTGCCAGCCTCTCCCAACACACCAGGTGAGGGTAGTAGTGGCCAAGGGCCACACCACACACAGACACCACACAGAGGTGGCGGTAGGGTGCAAGCCCCGCCAGCTACCTCTACACACCAAACACAGCGGAAGGTAAGTGGCACGAAAGTGACGCTACCTTCCTACACACGTGGTTTCGAGGCATCGACGTCGACCTCGAAGACCACAAAAACACACCCACGCGGGGGCGGTGCCAAGGCACCGCCACACTCATACAAAGGGTCTGCGAGGGGCGGGAAGTCTGCTGGGAAACCGGCGGGCTCAAAACCCCGAGCGTGGACTCAACACACCCAGCCCAGGCCACTACGCAAAGCCAGCCCGGAGATCGTCCCGCCTGCACCTGCAGAGAAATCCGCAGACGCGGGGCAGACACCGGCGCTGCTACCCACGCCTCCTACAGCTTCCCAGCTGGATGCCAGCTGGAAACTTCCCGTGTTGACCACGTGGGGAAGGAGGGAGCAAACCGCTAAGCGGGATGCCCCAATACCCAACGCTGAACCCGGGAAGAAGAAGCACAGGAACCAGAAGCAGCGCCGCAAGTACCGCAAGCTACTGGCGGAACAAGCTGCTGCTCCGGTGCCTGGCCAACAACCAGGTGCTCCCGGGATGGAGACGGTGCGAGGCGCTGCCGGTGACCCCGGTCATCCGACAACAAGCCGTGCCGCTCCCAAAGGGAAAGGAGCCGTCAACAGGGCCTCGGAGGGGAGCCCCCCGGTGGCTCGGGCCTCTGCTAAGAGGGTTCGACTGGACGAGACTATGTCTCCGAGAGGCGAGCCCAAAAAGCAGAGGGTCGAGCCATCGCCGGGTACCCCGCGGGTAGCGTACGCGGATGCAGCGAAGGCGGACCTGATGGTTGCTGTCACATCAGCAAGCACGGGTCACCTCTCGGCTGAACTCGCTGACGAGGCCCTAAACCTCATCCAAGCCCGCGTGATGAGAGAAGCGGTCCAAAACCTGCAGAGCCGGGGCGGACCACAGTTCCAGGGAAAGCCGTTACACGTGAACGGCACCCTGAGGCTGTGGTGCGGGGACCAAGCAGCGTTTACCTGGCTCAAGGAGTGTGTAGCCACCATCACACTCTCCTCTGGGGACAAGCTGGTGGTGAAGCGCCAGAGCGAGATACCGCGCAGAGTACGCTGCGGCATTCTGCTCCCAGGTGTTTATGACGATTTTGGCGTAGTAGCGCACTCGCTCCGCTATCAGAACACCTGGGTGCAGATGGACCGGTGGCTTCTGCACAGCGCTGACAGGCAAGGAAAGGAGACGTTTGCCATCGTCAGCATACCGGAGACGGAGGTGCAGGCCATCCTGGACAGGGGGCGCCGGCTCACATTTTTGTGTGGGTCGGTGTACCTCAAATTTCAGGGGCCACGGGGGAAGTTCGTGGAGACTCCACCCCCTAGCACCAACGCCACTGCAGCTGCTGTACAGCAGACCCCAGAGCCGATGGACGCGGCCTCAGCGACCGGAGCGACCGACGACGTTGTCGAGGTCACGCCCGGACGCCAATCCCCGGCGCAAGGCGCCCCCTGCTCCGAGCACGACGAGGAAGAGCTCCTTCGTGACCCCTCGGAAAGCGGGGAGGAGTGCGCACAGGGGATAGGCAAGCTGGCCATCGGTGAGGGTGACGGCGGGGAGGGGTCATCGGGGATTCGCACCAATGACGGAACCCCCTTCTCCCGGCTGTAACATCCTCCAGGCAAACCTCCACCACAGCGAAACCGCGACGGCTCAGGTCCGGAAGTGGCTGGAGGCCAACAACACCGCCGTGGTCCTGATTCAGGAGCCGTGGATCAGGAAGGGGGCCATATGCGGGCTCCGGAACATCGGAGGTAAGCTCACAGTACACACGGGACCGGAGAACCCCCGGACCTGCATTTACACCACCAAAAATATACATGCCGAACCCTTAACCAGTTTCTCCTCTAGAGACCTGTGTGCCATCAAGGTGCGAGGGGCGCAAGAGTCCAGCCTGCCGGAGGTGGTCCTGGCTTCCATCTACATGCCAGAGGCGGAAGATCCACCGCCACATGAAATGTCGAGGCTAGTGACCCACTGCGAGGAGAACAAGCTGCAACTAATTGTGGCCACGGACTCCAATGCACACCACCCCCTCTGGGGCATGAAAACTGCTAACAACAGAGGTAAGCTACTCGTAGAATACCTAATGTCAACCAACCTTAACATCCTTAATACAGGCTCTGAACCCACATTCGTAAACAAACGAAGCAGCACAATCATTGACTTGACTCTAGCAACTGAAGGAACTTCGCAGTACATCATGAACTGGCATGTCTCAAAGGAACTGTCGTGCTCAGATCATAGATGGATACGCTTCGTTATTCGGGTAAACACAGTCGCAGAAACTGCAAGGCGGAACCCACGTAAAACCAACCGCTTGCAATACGCCGAGCGGCTGGTACGTACGCTGCCGTCGGTGACCCCATACCAAATCGAGGGCCATGAAGCGATAGAGAACCAGGTAACTCTCCTAACGGACGCCATTATAGCAAGTTACCACCATGCCTGTCCACTCTCAAACCCACCGGCTAACCGCAACAGCGAAGGAAAATGGTGGGGCCCTGAGCTGGAGAGGCTCAGGAAGAAGATGAGGCGACAATTGAACAGAGCAATGAACACTGGCGCAGACCAAGACTGGGAGAGCTACAAAACGACCAAGTCTAGGTACAAGAAACGCCTTAGGTACAGGAGTACGAGCTCATGGCGTAACTTCTGCAACAGCATAGAAACATGTTCACAGGCAAACAGGGTAAGGAAGGTTCTCTCCAACCAGACCACGCTCACCATGGGCTCCTTACGCAAGCCAGACAACACACTCACTAGCTCGTCAGAAGAGGCAGAGCGGTTCCTCATAGAAACGCACTTCCCTGACTGCGTGATATCACAGTCGACCAGCTGGGCGAGCGTAGAGGCCCCCCCTACCACGGTAGATTGGGAACAGGCCCTCAAGGTAATCAACCCCCATAAAGTTAAATGGGCAATCAACAGCTTTGACTCCTTTAAATCACCGGGACTGGACGAGATCTTCCCAGCCCTTCTGAAGTGGGGGGGCGAGCGATTGGTTCAGACCCTCACCGGGATCCTGACCGCCAGCCTGGCACACAAGTACGTGCCCAGACGGTGGAGGGAGGTCAAAGTAATATTCATACCAAAACCAGGTAGGAGTGACTACTCAGACCCCAGATCCTACAGACCCATCAGCCTAACCTCGTTTCTACTAAAGACCTTGGAAAGGCTGTGCGACAGGGATCTACGGGAGAGTAGCCTGGCGAACATACCAATGCACCCAAACCAACATGCCTACAGCCAAGGTAAGTCCACAGACTCAGCCCTACATGCTGTAGTAAGCAAGGCAGAGGAAGCCATCAAGAACAGAACAATGTGCCTGGGCGTCTTCATAGACATTGAGGGGGCCTTCGACAAGACCAATTTCAACAGCATAACAACCGCACTAGCCAGACACGGGGCAAACCCGACCATGGTCAAGTGGATAGGTAATATGCTCAGTAAAAGGGTCATCAGACTCAATGCAAACAACAACCAACTAGCACTGGTGGCAAAGGGCTGTCCTCAGGGCGGCGATCTCTCCCCGTTACTATGGAACATAGTTGTAAACGAGCTGATCGCCGAACTGAACGACAGTCACTACTACGCGGTAGGCTACGCGGACGACATAGCGATACTTACAAGTGGCAGTGTCACCAGCACGATATGTGACGTCACCCACTCAGCCCTAGGTATCGTGGAACGCTGGTGCACAAGCAACAAACTATCTGTCAACCCGAAAAAAACGGAGATGGTACTGTTCACAAACAAACGCAACCTGGGCAACTATAAACTCCCCAAGTTGTTTGGAACAGAACTCCAGCTATCAAATGAGGTAAAGTATCTAGGAGTCATACTTGATAGCAAATTGAACTGGAGCAATCACCTAAACAGCAAGATGGACAAAGCAACAATCGCTTTCTGGCAGTGTCGAAGGATGGTAGGTAAGACCTGGGGACTGCACCCCAAGATCATCCTATGGCTCTACACGTCAGTGATACGACCAATCATAGCCTATGGTGCGGTAGTCTGGTGGCCACGCACTAGACTGTCCACTGTGGAAGCTAAACTACAGCGACTCCAGAGACTAGCCGGTATGGCAGCCACCGGATGCATGCGGACTACACCCACAGCATCCCTGGAAGCCCTACTCGACCTCCCGCCACTGCATCTCTTCATCCAGCAGGAGGCGGCGGCGACAGCGGCACGTCTTAGAAATTTGCACCTGTGGAAACCTGCCCGGGTACCGCACACCGAAATACTGTACGAAGCGGTTAACGAGGAGCCGCTCATGGAGGCAGCGACCGACAGTATACCAAAACAGTTTATCTTCGACAAAAGGTACAAAATACAACTGCACGAGGATCCGTGGGAAGGTCTCAATCCCAGGGAAGTAAGGATCTTCACAGACGGATCCAAGACTAAGTCGGGATCCGGAGCAGGTACCTTTTCGGAAGATCTAAACATACACATCTCAACGCCACTAGGAGCCCATAGCACAGTCTTCCAGACGGAATGCGTGGGCATCATTATGGCTACAGAAGCGATCGAGCAAAGGAAAGTAAAAGATCTCCCCATCCGGATACTCTCCGACAGCCGATCAGTTCTCCAAGCCCTACAGAGCTATACAACAACGTCAGGGCTAATATACGAATGTCACAACGCCCTTTCCAAGGTATGTAACAGTAACCCCATCACCCTACAGTGGATAAAGGGACATAGCAACTCACGCGGTAACGACGCAGCCGACATACTCGCGAGAAGGGGCTCAGAAATGGAAATGATAGGTCCCGAACCATTTTTGCCCCTTCCGACCAGCTGGCTGCGAAATAAACTGCGCCGAATCACCAAGGTAAAGCACCAGCATTATTGGAGCAACCTAAACACCTGCAGGCAAAGCAAGGAAGCTCTTCCGACAATCAATCCCGGATTGTCGCGTAAGTTACGACTGCTCAAAAGGGCCCAACTCCGACTGCTAACTGGAGCCATAACCGGCCATGCCTTATTTAACAAACACTTGTTCAACTTAGGTGTTACAGACAGCCCCCTGTGCAGAGCATGCATGGCGGCGGAGGAAACCGCAGCCCACGTCATCATGGAATGCCCGGGGGTGGCAACATACCGGGCACGTCATCTCGGAACACCGAGATCGCTACCAGACGCCGTCGGCAACGTCAAGGGTCTGCTAGGCTTTCTGGTAGAACTGGGTTGGCAGGAGTAACACCACCAACCCCTCACGCAAAATAGGCGCAGCTTTTAAGTCGTCGAGTTGCGGAAAAGAGCCCGCCATAACCTATACCTATACCTATCGTCCTCGTTCACAAGTATTGGAATGTCCTTTATTAAATAATCAATATGTGTAGGACATACGTTGTTGATTTTCTCTTGATGGGATTTAGACTCTATATGCTTTTTAATATTCCAACATCTGGGAATTATGTTTACTCTGCAAATTGTACAATAGATTTTTTCTTTAGTTATTTGGAGTTCAGGGTGTTCTGCAAGAAGTGCCTCCTTTTTCTAGTATAAAAAATACATATTTTATACGAATGAAATATGCTTGTAAACACAGGTAAATAATCGAAGATATTGTTTTAAAATGACATTGACTATCTATTGACATAAATAATTTATTATTGACATAAATAGTATAAGTGGCCAGTATTAACCTTTATTGAAAAGGTTTATCTCAGGAGCGTTCATGCACTGCCCTGCAACTCGAAACATAAGAAGTTTTTGTTGTACTAATAACGGTTTATAATTTTAATGTCAATGATTATCATCACAAAAAAACATGTTATATTGTAGTCAAATAAATGGTACTTATACATCAAAAATGTAATTGTACAGAAAAATCAAGTATCGATATCGACAGCATAAATATTTTTTCATCACACTTGCTCGTAAATGGTGTTATTCCATGCCTGTATACAGAAGGACAATGGCCTAAATTGTTCCCGCGGGAATTATGGCGAGTTTGTCATCCCTAGGGAGTAATGACTTTCTTTTTAAAATTTGCAACTCTTTCGTACATCATTTCTGACTAAGGAGGTTTAATTTTCAGCCAAAAATTAAATCGGTTTCTAATTTCATCTTTAAAAATTAGCTATAGACTAACTTACATTACACAAAACCTATACGCTTCATTAAACTTCATTATTTTTATACCTATTTCAAGTTTATATCAACATTTATCATTAATTTTAGTAATTATACATTTTTATCAAATTGGCTAAATCTGGCTCGAATCCAGGTCGAAACTAAACGCAGTTATTATCTGTCACAAAAAAAATATCGTTTCCATTTACGTTCCCGTTCGTCAAAAGTTATTTATTTATATTTTGCAGAGTTAAAGTGTTTTCTCTTTGTTTTTTTTCCTCGCAAATGTGATGAAAACCATTGTGTGTATCACAGGCAGTAAGGGGATTACTAACTCGAGTAATTAAAAGCCCTCCGCCTTCGGCGTCGGGCTTCTAACACTCTCGTTAGTAATTCCCTTCATACTACCCTTTATGCACAATGTACTATTACCCATCCCTAAGAACTTGACAGCTACCATTTTGCACCTCCGATAGCGGGGTCTAATTATGACGTTGTTTTTACTGATAAGATTGTAAACAATGAGACAGGGAGTTAAAGTTTCCTGATTTCATTAAATTAGGTACCAATTCCATTTATCTCGTCTAAACATTGACTTTAATTCTTTGCCTTTCATTCATTTACATACTGTAATTTATTTCCTTGTGGGGACCGTCTCCGTTTCCAGCCAGCTCCTACTCCTCTAATGAAATCTGAATTTGCAAAGAGAAAATCAAGCGGCCCAACTGTAACACTATCCATTCTAAAGTCTCTATTTATCCCTTGCAGGTGAACACACACGCACGCACGTGCACGTGCACACACACACACACACACACACACACACACACACACACACACACACACACACACACGCGCACGCACGCACGCACGCACGCACTCACGCACTCACGTACGCATTCACGCACGCGCCCTCGCACGCCCACGCGCACACGCACACGCACACGCACACGCACATGCACACTCACACGCACAGGTAGCGTAAGTCAAATGTATAAAATAACTTTTAACTTTCTTGTGAACTCTGTATTGTATTGGTTGTTTTTGTACCCCAAATCTTGATGCTAAAAGAGCGGGATCTTCTGTCACAAGTATTGCCACACTTACTAGAAGGTTCCAACCCTATCCTTATTGTAAACACACTGATTGTGACCAATAAATAATTTTTCATTTTCATTTTTCATTTGACAAAAAAGACACGAAAACGATACCAAGACCCCAGTGTTATACGTGTGAGGCTGCCCAGGCTATTCCAGAAGAATAAAGTAACTTTTATTGTGTATAAGTATTTAATATCTCTGCAAGTTTTAAATGCCTCTGTGGCATACAGATAAAGTGGATTATGTTAAATAAGAGTGTGTCACGGTCGCCTATCAAGTTCTCTGGTTCCTGTCCGGATTTAAGTAAGACGCCTGATAATCATAATCATAATCATATTTTATTCATAAATTTTATATTACATAGGTACTATGTAACCAAACAGACTCGCCGATCGCGCTTAGTAAGCGTAACCAGCCGGACTATGAATGCGAAATTAAGCACGATTTATCGGATTTCCGTCAGGATTTCAAGGTGCTCATGGATCTTAGCAAAGCACAAAACGAAAACATGCTCGGTATGAGATCTGGTATATCCGAAATCAAAGACCAACTTGTAAGTATTAAAGCTACAACCGAAAATCTTATCTTGGGGCATAACCAATTTAAATCTGACTTGGCTGACCTAAGGAAATCTTTAAACTTTCACTCGCAAGGTCATGACGCCCTGAACACTCGTAGCAAAACTAAAACGCTAAATAGGTAAGGACTGCATACTGTCAGGGATTCGCCGGAATAGGGGCGTTATGACTGAGGACATCATCGGCATGCTGGGGAAGCCGCGTCTAATATATGTGAATGAACATCTGATACTGTCGAATAAATTACTTCTCAAATAAACGAAGGCAGCGGTGAACTCACCAAGATTTAAATTCGTGTGGGTTAGAAATTGTAAAATCTATGCTAGGAAAGACGATACACTAGGTACCGACAATCTACATAAACAAAAATGTGACAAAAAAAAATTAAGTGACTTTGTAGTATTCACAGCGAGCCGTACTTATATGAAACTTAACTTAACACTTTAAGGGTGTACATATGCGCAGGTAACTTGCACCCACTTTTTACTTAACACTTTAAGGGTGTACATGTGCGCAGGTAACTTGCACCCACTTTTTATACGTAGTTTTCGTCCCATAGTTAAAGTCATAGATTATTGTTTTTCCTATATCAAGAGTCACAAAGGTAAGCTCATAATAATAAATTTACTTCTGGCTACATTTATCACTCCATTTTGTGATTGTTATTTGCGAAATTCAAGTGTTGTTATCCGTCGGCACAAAACTTTGTTTTATTCCGCTGTTTCGTTTCTCGGTGTACCTACTCATACTCCCAATATCTATTGATACATACAGACAAGTGACAACATTTATTTATCTCTAAATATCGTTCGGAATATAAATTGTATTCGTTTTTATTACCTTTCTATCAGAATCCATATATTACATTTTATTAGTACCTATCGGTCTCTAATGGCTAATAATATTATTACAAATTCTAAATTAATTTTCTTTTTACCAAAATGTTCGAGGTTCCAGGACGAAGTGTCTCGAACTGTACGATTATGACTTGATAATATTAACTTAGACATGGTTGCAGTGTGATATTTTGGATTCGGAACTTTGCGATTTTAGGTATGACGTTTTTCAATATGATAGGGACTTTACTCTGACAAATAAACAAACGGGAGGTGTAATAATTTTAGCCCAGCGCAGCTTGAGCGCCTCTGTGTGCCGCGAATGGTCGTGTCCGAGCATCGAATCTCTGCGTATAAGCATATACCGGCCCGCGCGCTCGGCTCAGCCGCCGAGTTATTTATTGCAGTAGCGTACCAGACAACCCTTAATAATCTGTGAGCGTACCAGTGGCCTATCCCACAAAACTTACAATTACAATTTTACAATTGTCACGTTACAAATTTGTCATATAACAAGTGTGCGTACCACAAAATATACAAATTACATATTTGTACTGGAAAATTTATACAAATATGTAAATTGTATAAAAAACCTACAATTTGTTGTATCACAAAACTTTACATATCGCACAACTCTTTTCCGGAAAACTTACAAATTTGTAGGTGACAATTGTATCATGCAACAGTAAGTTGTAGAAATAATTGTACATATTTGTAGAATTGTAGCTACAGGTTGACAATTCACCAAACGTGTGTCATTACCTTTTTACAATTATTCCAACCCTCGTAATTGCATTACATTATATTGAACGAACGTTTGAAACCGATTAAAGAAAAATACTTTGTATACTTACCATTGTGCGTCTCTTCCAATTTTGCCACATAGTGTCCCTTAAGTATTTCCAGTCCTTATCTATAGGTAATAGCCGTATCATTCAACACTCTTGCAATATGGGCCGTTATCAAAAAAATTGTACATAATTAAAGGCTTATTGAAAACAAAATCACGATCGCTTCCTTTGTGTAACGAAAGTTAGTCATACAAACTATATGGGTAACTTTCGTCACACAAAGGAATCAATTAAGTTTTGTTTTAATTAAAGCCCTTAACTATGTACATTTTTTTTGAAAACGACCCATATCCTTCCATTGATTTATTTTATCACTATGGGTCAATTTATCGCAAAATTTACCAAAACATGTTTTTTTTCACTTATAGCGTTTAATATGGTCAGTTTTTTTTGCAAGTCCATTTTAATTAGATACTAGATGTTTAGATATAAGTGCAATAGATATCACTAGACAATAAGCGTAATTCCTTATTAAACGGAGTGAAACTACCTTCAAAATCATAGAAGCAAAATAAATTGTTACATATTTAAAATTGTAACCTTACATATTTTTATTTGTATATTTACAAATCTACAATTTGATTATTTTGTAGTTGTCATGACATACCTTATTTTTTTGTGATACGCTTCCACAAAAGTAAATTATTTGTATACTACAAACTTGTAACAAATACTTATTTGTAATAGTTGTGTTACATGTGTTTGTTTACAATGCTACAATTTTGTCGAATTCTACACTTGTAAAGTTTTGTGGGATAGGCCACTGGCCCCTCAGATGTCATCTTAGCGCTGCACTTAGACGAGGTAAAAAATAACATTACGAGCGTCATTGCGAATAACTCTTAGTAATTATCTTTTACTGGGCGATTTAATCTTCCGTGCATTTCTTGGAAAAAACATGGTAGTAGATCATCTATGGTACAATGTAAAACACATTGTTAAATCAGGGAAGAATAGTTTATCAAAACGCTTCCATAGCATTTGTCGAGCACTTACAATACAAGGGGCTTAAACAATATAATTTTATTAAAAACTCATGTGATAAATAATATTCTGGATCTTTATTTTGCAACTTACCGTTAACAGTTACATGGTCGCAACCATTTACAACATTAGATTTATACCATCCTCCTCTTGCAATTGATATCCTTGATCTTTATATACAACCTTTTAAACCAATACTAAGCTACGTTTTAACTTTTTTAAATGTGATTATAGTAAAGTAAATGAGTATTTGCAGCAAATTGATTGGACATTCTTATCCCTTACTAAACGCGTTGATGAAGCGGTCGATGCGTTTTATAAAATTCTTGATGAATGGTTCGCGATATTTGTCCCGATGTCCTATTCGAAGAGTGATTGTTACCCAGTATGGTACCGCTCAGCGTCAATAAAAATAACTAGCGAGAAATTAAGGCTACATAAAAAATGGAATAAATATTCTAACCCACGTGATTATATACGACGAGTTCTCACTGCTTAGAGCCAGATGCAAACGAGTTCAAGACCAATGTTTTCAGCGCTTCACTAGCAGAGTTACATATTAGGCACACTCCTAAAGTTTTTTGGAAATATGTGAAATCGAAGCGTGGTGGTAGCAATTATCCCAATAATTTTAGTCTGGATGGTAAGTACTACAACAGCGGTGAAAGGATATGTGACGCATATTAACAAGTTTTCTCAAAGTGTTTTTGCTGCTCCCACGTCCACGAATACCTCAAACAGCGCTTTATAGTTATTAGTATACTATTTTATTGGATATGTATGTACGATGGTATTTAAGATTTAGACGACAGCTCCTTGAGAAAATTTGTATTATCCAAGAAGGCGTTAGCCAAATTGGGCCTTTCAAAGACTACTCCTATTTTATATTTCTTTTTTTTTTCAGATATTTGATGCCCTTCACGAACCGCGAAAAGCTCCCGCTTAGATACATCATATCTCTGGACCCTATAAAATTATCTGGAATAATACTCTCGACAATCACAACGATTTCGCAGCCCGTTGCACCGCCTATTGTAGTCAGCTACTCTGTAAGAAATATACTTCTCTTTTCATCATTTTCGCTGTTGTCGCCCTCGACAGCGCAATCCGCGAAGTCAGATTCGCTAGACTTAACGCTGGAGCCAGAGTTCGAGTCCTCTTCCTCCTCTTTATGAGCTTCATCAACCTGCATTTCTTCCGTTTTTTACTCGGGCCGAAGAAGACGACAGACTGGTTGAAGTTTTTGGAAATTTACTCTATACAGGGTGTCTTGAAAACGTTTTGAGATATTTGGCGGGGTAATAGTTCCCACGATTCTGATTACCGGGGTATCGTTAATTTTTGTTCCAGTTAATGTAAAAAAATAGGTTTAATTATATTAATTTTGTTTCTTGATGTATCGCAGCCGATATTTTTACTTTGACATTTTGACGGTGAAACTATACTACTCCAAACGTTCGTAGTACTACTAGTAGTACTAACGTCAAAATTCCAAGTTCAAGGTCAATGACCTGAGGCCATACGTTTATATTGTATGTAAACAGTTCGCTCCATGTAAACCAAAATCAAGTTAACATTATAACAAAAATGGTTAATTTAAATGCAACTTACCTACTGTATTTTCGTTTTTGCAATTGAGCTTTTTAGCGGGTTTTGAAATGTTCACTAGATCTCTTGAATTATGCGCTGCCAAGACCTGATTATCTCATCCGTTTCATATTGATGTCGAGATCTGAACATTTACCATTTTTTCTACTACTAAAGAATAGACCATATAATAGTTTTTAAACAAAAATAAATCAGACTTTTTTTTTTCTTTGCCGCGCGGCGACTTGAACAGCTACTACCGCGGGAATATGGCGTTTCCACTATGAAGTGATTTCGCCAGTGTCAAGTATATATAAGTATAAATCAATATAGTCAAAAAACACAATCCAATCTTCTCTAGGAAGATGGGTGGCAACGTTGTACGGTGATATGTGACAGAGGCCAAGATAGCTTTAACCTCTGTACCACTGCGAGTCCACTTGAAACGAGAAGTAAGATGCCAGGATACACGAAATAAGTCAAAGTCTTCTATCACTGTGCAACACAAAGGCATTAAAAGTACAAATCACTAACAAAAAAGAACTTTGAACACCTAACTACACAAAAATAAAAACTAAAACAATTACACATCCATCTTTTGACGTTGCAAATGGCCTCCTAATTCAGACTTGGAAATCTGAAATTTAGTGTAACATGACATCTGATGAAATGACAACCATAAATTCATAGACTTCATGTTCAAGTTCAAGTTCAGTTCTTCGATAAATAGCTACTGTCATAGACTACAAAAAGTTCGGATGGACATGAAATAAACGATCCGTTTATTGCCGTCCGTATTGATCTTTATGGTCATTCATGGCGGCACCCTCTAGTCCCAGTAGTTCGGTTGATTAGTCCGGGGCCGAACTACTGCCACACTTTTTTTCCCATTAGTTCGGTTGTGACGTCAAACCGGACTATTGGGAAGTGGTGTGTAGTTCGGTTAATGATGTGCAAACAACTTTTATTATTAAAAAATCCGGCCAAGTGCGAATCGGATACGCCAAAAAATCTGTATTTTGGATTGAAGGACAAACTTAACTTGTCATTGAAAAAATATTGTCCCTATACCTACAATATACATCGACATAGGTCGTGGTTAGTTTATAAACTGCAATTTAGATTGTAATTACAAACTTAACTATTTGAATATTTTACCCGACTGCGGCGGAGCTCAAAAGGAGGGTTATGTTTTTCACAGTCATGTATGTATGTCCAGTTCTATGTTCCCCGCTACAGTAAAAACGGCTTGGACTATTTTGACAAATGAGGTATCATTGGATTTGTCTTCGCAGCGAGAGTGTCATAGGCTACATTTAATCCCGGGAAAACGTCCCGTTTTTTTTTTTGGGATATAAATATATTAGTGTCGGTACAGAATGAACGATTGTAAGGCATAGATACCATTCCTTCTGCTCCAAGTTGAACACTTTCGTGCACTTGCTCGTACCTATTAATATTAAAACTAAAAAGTCAAAATTAAAATAATAATGAAAAAGGCAAAAAACCCGACTGCAAAAACGTTTTCTTGACGGAAAAGCAAAAAACCAGCAACGTATTATGCTAAATAATGTCAGCACTGCAACGTTTAGGCTTTATTTTAAAATCAACGCAGGCGGGACCCACCCATAAAATAAACATGTTGTTTTAAGCTTCTACAGCTGTGGGCGGGGCCCGCCTGCTGACATTATTTAGCATAATACGGGTTGGCAAATGAAAAAGTTGTGAAACGATACATTCGACCAAACGTATTTCGACCAAAAGGCGCGTGAGCGATCTAATACGACGAAGTTACTTAACCTTTTTTTTTATTTATTTAAAAATGTAATGAAATAAATCTCTCTTTGATTTTTTATTTAGCTGTGCTGTGTATGTGTGTGCATCCTTAACCGTACTTTTGAGTCGTTTTAATTCTCAGTTAGTTCGGTTTGACGTCATAACCGAACTAATGGGAAGAAAAGTGTGGCAGTAGTTCGGCCCCGGACTTATCAACCGAACTACTGGGACTAGAGGGGCGGCACATAGCTAACAGTCCGGATATAAAGGCCGTCGCATATTTGATTATAATTTGTATGATGATATCGCACTTGTCATAGAGAAATAAAATAAAATAAATGACCTACCTTTTCCAGACCATGGCACCGATATACGTAAGTAGTACATATTCAATCTATGTTCCAGGCTTAGAGTAATAAATAAAAGTTACCAGCCGCCTAGTCGTTTGTTAGTCGCCTTAGGCTTCTTCGAGAGGCATGTTGCCAACGGCAGAGGCTACTGCAGCCGTCACCACCCGTCGGCCTAAATGCCGCTTGTCTGTAAGACGCCTTACACAAACTTTCCCCGTATGAGATCAAAATTCAATTATCATCCACATTTACAAATAAAATCATCATAACCCTCATAACTCAATAAATAACCTGACATTATCTTACTCGTTTTCGCAATATAAGAAGCTTCAAGAAAATGCCTTGCTATAGACATAGCCAGCCGTATAAGAGTGTAAAAAAAACATTTTTTTTGCGAATTTGATCTCCCATTGAAAACCCTGCTTTTCGGATGGATGGATGGATCAGCGTGGTAGGTACATACCTCATAGAATTAGTACCTACTAACATAGAATCTGGACTATAAGGGCCGGTACAGATGGAAAGCATTTAAACTGCTACCCAGCTGCAAAATGGCAGTTCAAGTGCAGTTGACGTACGTACGTTTTGATGCAGTTACGTCAACTGCATCAGAACTACACTCGAACTGCAATTTTGCAGTCCATCTGTACTGGCCCTTAGTTATAATTTGCACCATCTATCTTTCTCTGCGTTTTAGATTACGGATTCTTAAGAGGAAATGAAACAGAAACTACGCTGTTTTTTCTCCTGCAAATTGACCTTTTGTCCAGTAGGATCCACTATCTCGATCCACCAGTGGATTGAATAGCACGCCGAAGTTCACTGTGATCCACCATTTGTCTCGGTGGATCTTGTGATACTTGCATCTCTTAATATGCTTCACCAGTGGATCGAACATAATTCAGGGAGTTTGATAAGATCCACCACTGACTTCAGTGGAACCTGTGATATAATTTATACACCGTGTTTTTTTTGATTTACGATAACTTCGGCATATTTCTAGGTATATCTATAGAAACTAATTGGTAGATTAGATTTTTAAAAATAGCAAAAAAAAATTTTTTTTCAGTTTAGAACAAAATAATGAAATCTTTTATCTTTGGTCATTCTAAAAGGGCCTTTAGAGTTACCTAGCTAATAATCAGTATCAAATACGTCTATGTTGGCGTGACATACACACACAAGTAAAGATAACACTTGACAGGTACAAGTCACTTTAGATTGACGCGTATACAAACCTAACAATTGGAAACTCTTTACTCATACGTATTAAAAGAAAATTGTTGTTATCAATTAAGAGCCTTTTACACTAGTTTAACGTGATTAACTGATTAAATTTAAAAATTAAATATCTTTAAAACCGTTAGACTTATCATTTGTCTGTCTTTGGGAAATTAACTTTGTTTGACCTAAAGAACGTTCCCTTAAAGTTATCGTAAATCAAAAAAAACACGGTGTATATATAGGCTCCACTGGAATCTCGGTTAGCCACGATAACTTAATAAACATCTGGAGCATATTTTAAAGCATACATTATGCTTTAAAATATGCTACAATATGTACCGAAAATTTTATATACTTCAAAATAAATGTACCTGATCCTTGTCCGATTCGTAGTCACACCAATTTACCACACTGGTTCATTTTATTTACTCTTGTCACACCAAGACTGAATTTGCGTATATTTCTCATTCAAACTCAAACTCAACAGAGTCGAGGAGGACTCAACAAAGTCAAGAAAATAGGTGCTCCTATTTTTGAGTATTTTTGGTGCGGCCTGATATAAAAACGAACGTAACCTAACCTAAACCTACCTCCTATTTATGTGTTGGTGTGACTACCGATAAATAAAATGAACCATAGTCACACCAGTGGAGCAAATCGGTGTGACTACGGATCATCCGCTAATAGATCATGCGAGAGAGTTTGGGGTTGCCGTGGAGCATCTCCCCAGTAACCACAAATATAATAAATCCATGATTCATGATCTCGTACAAGAAGTTTAATGTACGAGTACGAGTACTATTTTAGCTGTGTGAGCTTAGAATAATTGTGTGAGTATGATTAAAAATCGTAATCGTAAGTTTCGTATTTAAATTATTTTAGATATTAGGCCCTTATTCTTAACCTTTTCAACGCCATATCAAATACAAAAGACATCACTTACACGCCAATGACAGCTTAAAACCACAGCTAATGTTAACCTTACGTCACAAATACTCGGGTGTATTTTGCACTGTATCTATGAGCCACTAAAACGGTCGATGGCGTGGTAGGCACCACAGTACACGACCACTTTAGTGGTTCTTGGCGTTGAAAAGGTTAACAGAGACCCTCTTTACGTTCATAATACAGAATAAAGTCTCAGTTTTCTTAACCCCGTGGAGCTTTTGACCATGATTAGAATCATTTTTCTCAGGGAACAGTTTGTTTATTTACATTACGTTGTGACACATAATTATGAATGAATTAGTTAGCATTGATGAATTAAGAAAGGCGATGATTAATCAGTCTGTAGGTAACCCAGTCAAATATTGAGTTAAAATAGGTACCATAATTCCTAACTATAAAAATGACGACATACCTATATCACTGAGATTGCGTATCTTCCTACCTCTAAAGAGGTCTTCCACCTTCATGTGAAGTGTACAGGTGTAGTGCATAATTGTTTTCCTTCGTATTTTCACGGAAACGTACGAACGAGTCTTGCTATTTCAGTCGGTCACAGTACAAAAAGTACTGAGGTTGACTGAAGTAGCATGACACGTTCGTACGTTTCCGTGAAAATACGAAGGAAAGCAATTATGCACTACACCTGTAATCGCGTGAAGCGTCTATTATGATAAATATGACAATGACATTAGATATTGCTTCATGTTTCAAGAAGAAAACGCGTAAATAATGTATCGACGGTTCTGTGACTCAACCTTGTATGTTGAATAATGTTCAGTATAAACTGACACGCACTAAGTATGCACTCGCGTACTTAGTGAGTGTCAGTTTACACTGGACAATTTTATATATATGAGGTTGAGTCACAGAACCGTCGGTATAAAGAATTTATTCGAACCACCAAAAAAACAAACCGGCCATTATCGAAGATGGATACGGGTAAAATTTGGACGGCAAAAACCCAACAAGCAAATCGACTCGATGGCGGTGCGTAAATAGAGTGTTGTACAGCTTCTGTGACATTAAATGGAGACCAAACGAAAATAATTCTTAAGAGCAATCATACCTGCGTGAAAATTCAAAATATTTATTCAGTAAACACATCGGTAATATATAGTGAATCTACCAGCGCTTCGGACAAGACCATCATTGCGGAGCAGAAACGCCGCAAGAAACTCCAGCAGAAGGTCCTTTTTTCAATCATAATAACAATAATACTTAAAAGTAAGTTGCATTAAGTAATATTAAGGTAATAAAGTAATAAATAATAAAGTATTAAAACTAGCAAAAAATTATTACAAATGTAAAGTCATTCATTAAACCTTAAACAAAAAATAAAAATTAAGACTATGAGCACAACACGACGAGGTCTTTACGTCAAAAGCCTGGGTCCAAAGATTTGGGATCTGTATAGGAAACGTATAAATAAAATATGATGTACATAGTTACAGTCGCCATCAGATATATCGGAGCGGCCGAGGTACTCAATTATTTCTGAGCAGCAATAAATTTCAATAAATTCTGTACGGTAAATAAGGTCAATAACATCTGAACATCCAATTCGCCACAAATATATGAGCAGTGGTTTTTCAATTAAATCTGAACACACAACGAGACAATAATATCTGAAAGCACAACTCGTCAAAGTTATCTGCACAGACAGGGTGATCATACATATCTGAACATTTAAGGAAAATATACCTTAAATCACTTAGCATACCCATACGATGCATCTTAGCATGCATCGGGTAACGTACTTCAGTTAAAAATCACATAATTTCCCGGAGTATTGGTGACCGCGGGGGTTCGAACTTGGTACCTTATCTTATGATTAGGGTTAGGATTTTGGTGGCATTTCGTGGTTCTAGAATCCATGGAGTCGATATTTCCTAATTATTATAATACATAACACATTGATTTTGACCTTCGGTATTATCATATTCAAAAATGAACTAAATACATATTTAGTTCGGTTATTTCATAGCTATTAATATTTGCTTGTTTGTAACGCTTTCACATCAGAGATATCCTTAATACCAAAATTAATTTAAATTGGTGCGGCCGAATAACGAATAAATGAATTTTGAAATATTAAAATACTGAAGGTCAAAATCAAAGTGTTATGACATGTATTATAATAATTAGGAAATAGCGACTCCATGGATTCTGGAACCACGATTTGCCACCAAAAGTCCTAACTCTACTTATGATCATGAGTCGACTCCCTAAGCCACTAGAGGAGCAAGCAGCAACGCTTTTTATCCCTAAAATTAAGTCCGATTTCAAAGATTTTCTTGTGTTGTAATAAAAACTAGGTTTATAAGTGGGGAGAGAAAATAATATCTTTACCGTCACTCTATCAGCCGAAGCAGTGTGAAAGTATGAAAAAAATAACTTGTACGTCACATTGTTCCACTCTGGGGTTTTAGTCGGTGCGAGTCCGACATAATCGCTCGGCCGGGTCGCTTGGTATCCATAAAAAAAAATTTAGGTTAAATTTTAGAAGACAAATGAAGCAAAACCTCCTTGAGCAATGAGACTACTCGACCATTCGGGACCATTCGAATACTGTCAGATTACGTGACTGTGAACTTGCGCGCGAACAGAGGCAATTAAGGTTAATTTGCCATAGTGATGTAGGCAGTAGTTTTATCCTCTCAAGCTTTGGTTAATTTTGACACCCAATCCATCAAACTATTTGCGCATACACTTCACTAGCGGAGCGCGCTCGACTGAGCCCCCCCGGCCCCGCGTTATGCACAACTATAACATTCAATATATAAGCATAGAATTGGCTATGACGATGATGATGATGATGATTATATTTTCGATTTAGTGCTGGTGTGGGACGCTACTTGTGTAGACACCCTAGCCTCGTCACACCTCCGCGGAACAGTAAATAAACGGCTGAGGAATAAGTACAAGGTCTCGGTGCAGAATATCGTTTCATTCCTTTCGGCGTCGAGACCGTTGGTCCGTCGGGACCCCGTGCTATTAGCCTTTTTAAGGACATTTCAAAAAGGCTAATAGAAACCACCCTCCCACCACAGAGCTGGCAGCTTCCTCGGGCAAAGCATAAGTATTGCTATTCAACGAGGAAATGCTGCCAGCATCTGTGGTACTTTGTCACGGGGTCCTTTCTTTTTTAGTTTTTATAAAGTTTTAATTTTATTGTATTTAGCTTAGTTATAATTAGGTTTATTTTAGCTTTAGTTTACTTTTTAATTTGCCATAGTTATATTTTTAATTTTTAATTGTTACTTTGTATACATTTAAAGTTTTTAATTTGTAAGATAAATAGGAATTGTATTTTTAGGAACATACCTACTTGCCATAGGTCTAGTAGTTACTTAAAGAAATGTTATTTTGTTTTTTATTGTCAATCTTCTTCCTTCCATATATCATTAAATATTGATCCCAGCAAAAAAGTGATTTGGGCCACCGTTTAAGAGTTATTTCCGAAAAATAAAAAACGACCTTTACATCCCCCAGTTTGTGGGTTAAACACCATTTCCTACAACTATGCAAAAACTTTCCTTCGTTTCTTAGGCTATAGGAGGTAGACCAGTCACAATGTCGGAGCGCAGCTTACGATATTACAAAACTTTTAATCAAGCAAAGTACTTTGTTTTGCGGCCGCCATGTATAAACTAATTTTAAGCCCTTTACGAACTATTCATCTTGAACGACAGCAGTGCACGACATGGGCACGTTTTATAAAGCTACAAGTAACAATTTTACTGTCCTGAATGACTGACTGACTGACGGACTGACTGACTGACTGACTGACTGACTGACTGACTAACTGACTGACTGACTGACGGATCAACGCACGTCCTAAACCGCTGATCGTAGAGACTTGAAACTTGGTGGGTGTGTTGTTTGTATGACGTAGGCATCCGATAAGACAGGAATTCAACCCCTAAGGGGAGGGTGAAAAAGGGGGGGCAAAGTTTGTATGGGACAACGTGATTCCTTGCTCCAATCTACTTCAAATTTCGCATCAACATTCTTTAACAGAATTGATGGAAGACATGTTTCGTATTTTAAAAAGAGATAGAAAGTTATTTTTATATCAATAAGTAATCCTTAGTGCTATTGATTTATTATGACACCTTTATTTTACGAACTCAATCTGACTTTATTCAAAAAAGGTTGAACTGACATAAAAGCTTGGTGCAATGCAAATACGCAAGCCGCCAAGGAACGATTCCATTTTTGGTAAGTACATAGGTTCCTTATGATCCCTAGGGGTGGTGCAGTAAGAAAGGATTGCCCGAAAATCGACCCCCAACGAGAAGAAGTAGGGAGAGTAGCGGGAAACTAATTCTACGCGTACGAAGTCGAGGCGCCTATTAATAGCTTTATAAAACAGACCCCTGTGGCTTAAAAAAACAGTAATAATGTAAATTCCGTAACACAACAAGTTTTGCAAAGAAAACAACTACTTATTAAGTACATAGTTGTTGTCCAAAACGAGACAAAAACATTTTTCCCTCAAAGGTACTTCTTAAAAAAATATATTACTGCATGAGTTTCTTAACTCACAATAACTGTAGGTCGATCGCAATACTGCCAAGTCATACGTTGACTTTGTAATGTTTTTGTTAATAATGCTTGTTTTTAATAGATTTAAATTTCTTTTTTGTAACATGCAACATATAAGGGAAATAGATTAAAGTAAATGTATTCAAATAACAACTTTATTTAATGCAGTAAACTTCGTCTGTCTGGCTGTAGGGCTTAAAATGTCTTACTCTAGATGACGACAACCATTTATGCACTACTTGGTGCATAAAATGTGATTTTAAGCAGCCTATACCGAGCATATAGAATAACTTTACGAGCATGGAAAGTGAAAAATACATTTGTTGTTATAGCGGTACTAGAAATACACACTGTAATGAGATATACAGCCCGCAGGCAGACGGACGGACGGCCAGCGGAGGCACAGTAATAGGGTCCCACTCCTGGCAGTTACTCTGAAGCACTTAATAAGAAATTCTAGTAAGTCAATGACGGGCAATAATCACGTGATATTTGTTCAAGTTTTTGTTTTATTTTATTCGTCAACATTTGCTTAAGTATGAGATTTGTGATATACATATAATACATAGGTAGGTCTTACAGCTATTATCAAACCGCGATTAGAATACAATCGAGCACATATGTCGTTTCTGAATTAATACATGAAATGACATTGTCAATGGTAGAGTGTGCAGATAAATGAAAATGCATATTTCTGTACCAAGAAGTTTAAACCTTGGGAAAAAAATAATTATATTTACCTACTTTAAAAAAATACAAATAGTGTAATAATTAAATTTAGGAACACCATCAAAATTTATTAATTCATAACACCATCGTCTTCAGAAGTGTCCGTATCATCACCTGGCACAGAAAAAACAAAATAGATAATTAGTGTGCTAAATAGTGTTAAATATGCACCGTTCACATCTAACAGGTGTGTTATTCTCTCACAAAGCAAAGGTGATCGAACGCACAGGTGATGCCAAAGCAGCGAGTTTAAGTAGTCCCGTACGAGCGAACAGAACACATATTAGGGCGTGCATTCTTACGTTCACGTTATTATACGTTCGAGAAGCCATGCTGCTAAATTGAAAATGCATGCCCTAATACGTGTTCTGATCGCTCGGATGGGACTACTTAAACTCGCCGCTTTGGCATCACCTGTGCATACGTTCACCTTTGCTTTGTGAGAGAATAACACCCCTGCATAGAAACAGTTTACTGCTGTACCTACCTATGGTGACAACTACTTCATTACGAGGAATTTCCAAGCATTCACTTTGCCAGTAGTCATTTTCAATACGTTTCACGTGGTCCACCTCTTTTTTCCAATCATTTTCTGTAGTCATTTTCTGTGTATTATAGTAACCTCAGAAATCATTACGTTTACACTTAGAATGACCATCAAAGACTTCAGAAGAACCTTTGTTTTATCATTTTCATTATTAAAATATGTTAATACATTGAAGATGATTTCTCGGCACCGACCGTTTAACACTTTGCCACGATTCATATTATACATATACTACACAAATTTATTTTCGACACGTACAGCGATTCGGTAACCGGTAACATGAAAATTATGTGGAAAATAATGACATTGAGTTGTCAAACATTTATTATGACTTTAATTTTTTTATAATACAAATGACACAGCATTTACCAAGAATAGGTAGAGTTTTTATACGAACTCAATGATTATGATGAATGAAGCAATTCTTTGAAACTTTTATCTATAAGTGTCTGCAGTTAAACTATGAAGATATCATAGATTGACTTATAATTAATTATATTTATTCATTATATGTACTTTTGTGCTAACGGTACTTCCGAAGTGTATACTAATCGCGGTTTGATAATAGCTATAGAATAACGATATATGCTACGTTAATTAAAAGTTTATATAAAAATACGTCTGAAATCAGCACCTTTGCCGGCTGCTTGACAACTAAACAATATCAATTAGGCCTAAAAGTAGTAATTACTAAATAATTAATTGGTGATTTTATCGTTTTTTTATTGCTCTTATTAAAAAAGAGCTTACAAACTTAATATTCTATTTTGTATATAATTTAAAATACCCTATAGAATAGCCGGTTAAACACGAGCGGGCTACCAAAGTAATAGTTGATCTCCATGCAGTCATTAGAATTCTATTTCGCCTTTGGCGTTCTAGTTTCAGTACAAATACTTGGCATACAGATATCGCAACTCCACCCGAAATCAACACAAAAATTAACTTATTCTACTACATATAATAAATGCAATATACCTATTTAACCAAAATATAAGGATACAAATGCAAACCTTAGACAACATATTATTTCCAATCTTCCCATGGAACCATACTTAGTAGGTAACTATTACTTACAATGTGTCAATAACATCGAAAAGAATAGAGTTGCAGGTGATTTACTTATTACAACTATGGCTAATAGCTGTTTAACAACACGGTAAAAATATCTATGCCGGTCAACTATGGGTATCTTAGCAAAGAAGTGTTTGAGGAGACGCGAGGGTTTAATCATTTACTAAAAAAACCGGCCAACTGCGAGCTGGACTCGAGCACGAAGGGTTCCGTGCCATTATCCATACAAAAAATCACGTTTGTTGTATGGGAAATACTTCGATCAACAATCTTAAATATTTATTTTATTTTAATTTTATTATTGTTTTTTAAAGTGAATATACAACTAAATATTCTGTGAATATTTCAAGCGTCTACCTGTTGCCGTTAGTGATATCGAGGAAAAATACCGCAAAATAATAACGTTTGTTGTATGGGAGCCCAACTTGAATGATTAATTTATTGTTTTTATTTTTAGTATTTTTTGTTATACAGTGTAAATACTAAATACATCATCTGCGAGAATTCCAAATGTTACCACGGTTAATGAGATACAGTCTGTCGACAGATAGTCAGACAGGTAGTGAACCCTAAAAATGAATAAACCATTTTTATTTTATTATTTTACTTTGTCAAGTAACAAAAACCGGCCGTTTTCTCGTGGTCCTACTATTTTTGTCCTACTGACTTTCGACGGAGCCCTGCCTTGCGGCAGGGCTCCTATTTCTGGGCGGTTTGCCCTTCGGGCGTTTAAAGATACCTAACGAACCTAACCTACCTACTTTTACAACCACAATTAGTATTTAGTGATCAAATCTAGGTTCACTTTTTGACTAGTAGGACAAATTAGTAGGACCACGAGAAAACGTGTCAAAAACCACATTAAGCCAAGGACTGTAAAAGTATTATAAGCTGCCAAAGTATTACCGATATAAAATTAATACCTGTATGTTACGTATGGTACAAATAGGAAGGTAGATTTGAATGAACGTACCCACGCTTATTTACCAATAAATCTACAGCCAGTCCAACTGGGTGTTTCATTACATTTAGACATAACAGTGGTGACGGGATTTTCGCTAAATCACTGAGTACCTAGGTAGGTACACCATTTTGATTTAGTGTGTGACGATGGCACTCGGAAGTAAAGAAAGTCTTCGCGTCGGGTCCGACTGGGATGCGTATGTGCGCTCGAGGACCCATTGCACGTGGCTTCGCTAGTGACCTTAGTAGGAGCGGAGTGTTACAAATTAACGTGCGACTTATGCGCACCGGATAAGCCCGAGGAGAAAAGATTCGCCGTTTTAGTTAAATTAGTGAGAGATCATTCGGAACACGAGAGATCTGAAGTTGGGGAGCAACACATCTTTCGCCAGAGAAAGCAACAACATGGAGAAAGCATATTTGAATATCTACAGAGCTTGAATCATTTGGCGAAAACCAACTAATTCAGCACGAATCTGGAGTCAGCCTACTACGTGACTAATTCGTGTCGGGACTGTTTAGCGAAAGCGAAGAGATGAGGGCGCAGCTTTTTGCCGAAAGGAACATCCATTATCATCGCGCCCGTGGAGTTTGCGTTGTCGCTGGAGGCGGCGGTTTAAAAGTGGTAGGTATATACAAAGGATAACAGTGCATATAAGAAGTCAACGAAAGGTCAGTACTTTTTAGATGACTCAGATTCCATCGACAGTGATTGTCATTTTAAAAAAATGTTGGTAAATAAACATATTTTGTTATTTCATTTACTTACTCCTAAGTGCATCGGAATCGAGTATTAAAATATTGATACCGGCGTATCTTTCTCGGCTCCGATATTATAAAACGCCTTGAACTATAAATGTTTAGTGATGGGGACGGCCCGTTGGATATATAGCTTACCATACGTACATTATGTACCTATTGTGTAAATTCTAAGTGGATACCGGTAGTAAGATATCCGACGTATTAAAATCTTTCTATGAAAATCATTCTGATTTCTTACCTATCTATCTATATGTATATATATATCGAGGAGTGTCTTTTGTATCATAGTATACCTAGTTAGTTAGGAAGATTACTTTTCAGCCACCCCTCGTGTGAAACCTTAAGAGAAACTAATATCCTGTGTTCTAATACGATGAACTGACAGGCTGGTATCGCCTGACGGGCTGTTAGTCTGTAAGGCTCTTCAGTGTTATAACAACCTGAACAGTTTCTTTGAAAACTCGGCAGTCGGCTTATTTTTACTAATTCCACGCCAACATAATTATGATACTACTACCTTCGACTTCGTCCCCGTAGATTTCTAATATCGTTATTCCCCCGGGAACATTTAAATCCATGGTATAAGCTATCTCCATTTAGAATTTCATCCAAATCCGTCGAGCCGTTGCAGCGTGAAGGAGTAACTTTCGCGTTTATAATATTACTAAGGAAGTAAGGATAATAAATTGAAAAAATAATAATATTGGTATCATCGACAAGACCACCTTCATATGAATGCCGAAAAGAGGTGTACAACATTTGTTAGGTATTACGATATATGACAGTGTTTTAAAGATCCATCACAGATGCGAAAGTTTATAAGTAAGTATACTCGGACGTCCTTTTCCATTAGAACGACCACATTTAATAATTTGGCAAAAGATTTGTGATATTATCATCTCTAACAAAATTTGGCCAATGCTGTATTATCTCGACCAGCTTATCACCCGGACTTTGCGTTGACATAAGGTGCCGGTGTGCAAATAGTTTGTAATCTTTGGCTATTTTACCAGCCGCCACACCTCGCGCAATAAGTTTTTTGCAGGCATCCAGCTGTTTCTGGGGCGGAGCTTCGTTAGTGAAAGTGCCTATAAAGGCGATCGCGATGCTGTACTTGTTGTAGCCGAGGGTGTGCGCGCCGATGTAGTCCCAGCCGCGGCCGAAGTACGCGGAGCCGTCGCCGCCCACTAGGTAGTTGTAGGCGATGTCGTACCAATGCCGCGACTCCACGTGGTACGACTGCACCAGCCGCACGTTGTACACGCAGCTGCTCTGCACATCCACAACACATCTCTTTCACACACCACTTCTAAATCGTCAATGTACGAGTACGGTCACGAGCGTTAATTTGGGACCCATTTTAAGAAAAATATGCATGAAGTCGTCAATGTCATTAGAGATGTCAAGACATTTGTAACTTGTAGGAAACTCAACCTTATTGTTGTAGAATGTCAGATTGACTTTGGACCTAAGGTGGGTCCCAAATTTAATCTCGTGACTGTACCTACCACTAATATTGATTTGATAATATAATAATACATACATACCGACACGTCTTCATCCCAGAGTGGGGTAGGCAGAGGTACAGAATTGCCAACAACTGTTAATCACTTGTAGTTAATTATTTAACCACATTTTGCACAAACAGGCCAGTGTATATTAGTGACAGGTTGCAATCCCATCGCCTAACAATATTACAAGCCTTTAATCTTACGACTAATATAAATATAATAATAATATAAAATAAAACACATAATACACATACCTGAGTATGGCAAAATGAAGTGGCAGTATGACAAATGATCACCCATGGTGCTGGGAGTATTAATTTGTCCAAAGGACCCGTCTCTGGCTGTGCCAACCACTCCAATCTGGACACGATCCGCAAGTGATCAGGTGCAATGAGAAGTTGTTCACCCGCTAGCACAAATTAATACAAAATATTAATCAAATGGAATTATGTTTGCACATAAAAGAGTAATAGCAATAAAATAACTGCATTATACATTTTGTAGCCTTGTGTTATCAATTAGCTGATTTAATAAAATCTTTGAATAAATTATTTTCATCTACCTACCTATTTGTTTATGTTGGTTTTTGATCAAACCGCTTTTATTAGTCACATTCTCTGACTGCCACTTTAGAAAACGAAAGGAGAATTGCATATTTATGGTTAGTAAACGATACGACGCCCACGCCGAAATGAATGGTGTTATAACAATCACCATTATCGTGAATCCTGGTGAGTATTGAAGCCATGATCCCGCCACCTGTCCGCCTGAAATAAACATGATAGTCACCATCAACCAGTAGTCACCCATTCCATACACCAAATAAGTAACTATAAAACTATTGTAAGAAACACGGATTCACCAAAAATATTTTGATAAGTTTATCAAATGATCAGGGGCAACATTAGAGGTAACCAGGACACAATTTACTAACTTTATCAAACTATAGCTTGTATATATTTTGGAAAGAATCCGGTTAGCAGTTAATTGAACTCAAACAAAGTGATCTTAGATGTTCAGGTGATGAAACATGGTGGTCATGCAACTGTGTTCATGTATGTATAGCCATACAACAAAGAATGTGCTCTTACCTCCTATACCTAAGTGTCAACAAATCGTTAATATAATAGTTACAGTAACAGTGCAAGAGGTTTAAAAAGACCTGTTTCACAATCGATCAGTAAAGTATATTTGACATCTAAATTTAGCCCTTTCTCTTTCTTGCACTTGAAAATATACAAGGAGAGAGCCAACTTTAAATAGCAGACAGATTTCGTTGTCGATTGTGTAACAGGCCCTTATTTAAACACGTACATAATGACAGTAAGTGAGACCAATAGGTACATACCCAAAGGTCGCTTAATGGTCGGTGCTAATAGACTTGAGCATAACTTGAGCATTCGCTAAAATGCTCGCTAAAATAAGGCCTGTTCACGGAAAAAAAGTAACCACTAAATAATAGGCCCAAATATTCACAAACAAATTTATCGTTTCTTTTTGCACAGAGAAACACACACACACTAGAATATTCAGCGGAACGAGCACCCTAATTGTTGTTTATTTCAAACAACAAATCGGGAAGCTTATGGCTTGTTCACGAAAAAAAGTAAAAAAACCATTCATATTATGGAATACTTCAAAAATAATGTGAAATGTAATTTAAAGTATTTTTATTCAAAAATATAAAAACAAGTTAAAAAACTAAAAGTCGGATTACGCAAAGACTTGCACTTTTTTCAGAATACTTGCCATCTGTATCCGAACTGAGGGCTCGAAATTTTACGAGTAGGAGCGTACAGGTAGCGGCACGTAAGTCTAGCGCTGACCGTTTATGCGCAGAAGTCGAAAATAAGGTATCTCGGGGGAGTGAAGGGAGCGCGCGCGGGTGAGCGTATGCGCTTATTGGCTCTCCAGTCGTACTCTGTCCCGCGCACCGATACGACGCCCCGCTGACTTCTGGTGCACAGTCGCGTTCTAAATTGCATTGTTATTACTGTTGTTGTTTTCTGTTAAGTTTGAGTTTGTTTTTTATTGACTGTTTTAATTAAGTTTGTGTTTATTTGTGATTTTAAACAGTGGATATGCCTAGAAGTAATACTGTTTTGAGAAGACAGGCACGGAAAATGGTATATGATGTGCACTCTTTTTTAAAGACAGAAACTAGTACATTTATTGATTCTTTGAAACATATTAAAATTCAGATTGACGAAACAACGAATATGTTACTCAGTCACTTGGGCACCGGTACTGTGGATTTAAACATGATGAAACAAACTGCACAAGTTATTAAGACGGAAAATATGAAATTAAATTTTGTAGTCAATGATTTAGGGAAAATTCAAAAAAGAACAGCAGAGGCCACAACAACATCAATTGCAACTGTAAGGAACATCTCCACTCAAGCCAATAGTTCCGGTTTGATTGCAGTGTTCAGAACACCTAGCAAAAAACGTTGTAAAACAAAACCGGTTACCAATATCGATAATTTCGACCAAGGAGTTATAAAGAGATGTGTACACAATTTTCACAAAACAAACAACGAACTTCCCACCATTGCAAAGCTGAAAAGCAAACTAGAGGAAGACATTAATTTCCAAGGGTCAGAACGAAGTCTTCGGCGAATCATCAAGGACACAGGGGTTTCGGTGGAAAAAGACTGAAAACAACCGTAAGGTACTGAAAGAGACGTTAAATATACGTTTACAAGGCATAAATTATTTACGTAAAATTAAACAATACAGTCAAGAGGGAAAGTCTATTATATATACCGATGAATCCTACGTAGATTCGTCGCACTCTACTCCAAAAGCCTGGACAGATGGTACTACTAAGGGCATAAAAAACCGATATCTAAAGGACAACGAGTTGTCATTGTCCACGCAGGATCTGAAACTGGGTTTATACCGAACGCGTCACTTACTTTTAAAGCCGGTACTAAATCAGGCGACTACCACGACAACATGAATTATGAAAACTACGAGAAATGGCTTAGAACACAGTTAATTCCGAACTTACCACCCGATTCCGTTGTGGTAGTCGACAACGCATCGTACAATGGGATCTCGCGCCAACCTCAAATACGAAAAAAGCGAACATGCCGGCTTGGCTCACGGAAAAAGGTATACAGTATGACGAAACATTACTAAAGCCCGACTTGTACGATTTAAAAAAAGCTAACAAGGAAAGATTTAAAACATTTGCCATAGATCGAATTCTAGCAGAAGAAAATCACCTAGTGCTAAGATTACCGCCATACCACCCAGACCTTAATCCGATTGAAATGGCATGGTCCGCTATCAAGCAACATGTAGCAAGCAAAAATGTAAAATGGAATCTTAATACGTGTATAGAGCTTATTAAACAAAAAGTTTCACAAATGGGTGACCGAGATTGGAACCAGTTAAGCAGGAAGGTGAAGGATATTGAAGAAAAATATGCAAAGAGTGACCATTGTACACTTGCTCACAGAGGAATTTGTTATTTGCGTCAATGAAGACAGTTCCGAAGATGACTCTGACGATTCTGATAATGACGATGCTAATGATAACGATGAACGAAGCAGCCCTGAGCCCGGGCCCTCATCAAGAAAAAAACATTGTACGGGCCAGGCATACGGCAGTTTAGTGGAAGGCGTGCTACCCCTATCAGATTCAGATTAAAGCTTTTTTAATAAAAAAATCCAACTTTTATTTTATTTTATTTTTACCCCCCAATATTAGTTATGAAACTAGTTTAAACAAACTAGCTTATATATAAAAGAAGGATAAATAAAAACACGTTCCTTATTAGTAAGGATTCTTATTTTAATCAATTTGTAGAGATAAAAATTGCGTGCGTAACAGTACCTATGCGCAGCTATCCCCTCCACGTTCCGTTCACTGCTAGACTTACGTGCCGCTACCTGTACCATATTTTTTGAAACCAGCTCCTTCATTGGCGACTGAACCCTTTTTTAACAAGTAATCTATACTAATATTATAAAGAGGTAAAGTTTGCGACGTTATAAGGGGTAATCTCGGGATCTACTGCCGATTTTGAAGAGTCTTTTACCAATAGAAGTGGGCACGGGAACAGCTAGTGTTTCATATCTGCCCAATACCTCTCCATCGGGCGAAGCTCTGCGCAATTTGGTGGATTCATATTTTTTTTCTACGTAAAGCACTTTTTCCTTCTTAAGTAAATCCAAGGTGTTCCTAGCAAAGTGCGCAGAAGCCAAGTCCGGCCAAAATATAAGGGCACATACATGCCTTTAAATTCAGAGGCAGACGAGACGACGCTTTTCGGCACTAAAGAAGCTAGAACTTTTTAAGCCACACGAGCAAATGGCTTGCCATACTAGGATCTTACCGGCGAATTTTTGCAAACCACGAATTTATCCTCATCTGGTACATCTTCGGCAGCTGCACACGTGTAAAACTGCATGTCTTTTTTAACCTAGGTTTCATCATCCATTGAGATGCACTTGTAACGATTTTTGTATAAATACCTTGCTTATCAAAATTGCTCGAGATTTCGCTCTTTTCTGTTGAGCAGCTCAGCAGTTCGTTTTGGTATTTTAATTTTTTTACGGCGCTTTGTTATTCCTGTTTTGGTATGATTTGGTATGTTTCGTACAGAAGTTTTGCAATTTTTGGACACAGCGACGTGAGAACGATGGATTTTTGAGACAAGATGAAACAATGTGGTCGCCTAGTTTTGGATTACCGCAGACTTTTTTTCGACCGCTCCCTAGCATATCCCTCAAATTATTAAACTCCCCAAATTTAATAATGACTTCACGATGTCCATCCTTTGATATTTCGCATATTTTTGCAAGTTGTCATTATGAAATTTTCTCTGTGCAATAAGAAACGATCAATTTGTTTGTGAATATTTGGGCCTATTATTTAGTGGTTACTTTTTTTCGTGAACAGGCCTTATTTTAGCGAGCATTTTAGCGAATGCTCAAGTTATGCTCAAGTCTATCAGCACCGACCATTAAGCGACCTTTGGGTATGTACCTATTGGTCTCACTTACTGTCATTATGTACGTGTTTAAATAAGGGCCTGTTACACAATCGACAACGAAATCTGTCTGCTATTTAAAGTTGGCTCTCTCCTTGTATATTTTCAAGTGCAAGAAAGAGAAAGGGCTAAATTTAGATGTCAAATATACTTTACTGATCGATTGTGAAACATGTGGTGTGTTACTAAATTTGACCTTAACCCGAAATACTTTTTAAACCTCTTGCACTGTTACTGTAACTATTATATTAACGATTTGTTGTCTATCAGTACCATTGTAGTTCATAGATGAAAGTTATTGGCTCTTAGCTATTGTATAACAGTAAATACATAATTGGAAAAGAAAAATAAATATTTTACAGATCATGTGCATCATAAAAAGTCAACTTACTTTGAGGTTCGTCCTCATTTCTATCAGGTATCATTTGCAACCCAAACACTATTCCACAGATGCTCGCAACTATGAACAGGACTGCAGAAACAGTTACCTTATGCCATTTCTTCATAACAAAAGAGACTGATCCTGCAATTTTGTTAAGAAACATGAATCAATATAATATTACCATGAAAGAACAGGTAAGAACACTAAATTTGTCCCTGAGTACTCAAGGACAAAATTAAGAGAACAATGGAATATGTTTAGTTGAACTCTTGATTTAGCCCCTGAGGCAAGTAAGGAGTGGTTCAGTAAAAAAGTAGCAATTAATTATCTAGTATTTATTTATTTATTTATGAAGCTGTATTTTTTTTTTGTATTCTGTAGATATCATAGTATCAAATAAAAATACAATAATAATTAAATGAATGAGATTTTTTGTTTTCTCAATATTTATTGCATGTACTTTATAACTTTTTGGACAACACAATTTGACAATCTTTGCTCACCATTTTGTACAATGCCACAATTGAATTTCCATTTCCACAAGTTATTTTTTGTCTTTGAGGAAAATCGTCTTCCAAGTAAGTTATACCAATTAACTGGATTTTTGGCCAATAAGGAAGTCTCTCCAATCTAACCTCTGACAGAGGTTTTCCTATGGGAGACAAATTTCTGTAAAAATGGCAAATACACAAATGTTGAAATTCCATGGAACTACCTTAAAGTAAAGTCAAATCAATAAAGTTAACTATTGATCAAAATACAATTTACTAAGGTATTAAGTAGCCCATCAAATTCAAAGAACAAATCATATTTATGACCAAACACCTCATAAATTCTGTCAAAAATGCTGTCCAAAAAGTTTTATGTGAGATTTAATATAAAAGGCGAAAACTTGGAATCGCCCATTAAATTTTAGGATAGGATATTTTTTATTTCATTGAATAGTATCTACAGATTACTATAACAAATACACTGCTTCAAAATTACCCCACAATAAAAAAAAACACATGTGCCGCTAAATTTTTTCCAAACCACTCCTTAAAAGGAGGTTGTTGTAAGGTTCGTTTGGTCAGCCTTAAAGGTAGCTAAACACTACAGTGCTTTGCCACTTTAACTTCATATTTAAACTGATGCACTAATCTGTCAAAAGCAACAAAGTGGTATGAATTGAAATAATTTATTACAGAGCAAACATTTTCTTAATATGTATTGGCAATCTTAATTTTTGTATGAAACACTAATGACAGATATGCTGTCAGTTGCAAGTGCAAGGTTTATAGCAATAGCTAGCTGAACTCTATTAAGAAGCTGGGAGTACTATAAGTAAATTGGCCACATGAGGGTTATTTTAAGTCTTTAATATGGGTATGTATGCTGTCATACATTTAATATTAAAATACTAATCAACATTATTGATAATGACTATTATAGAAAAACATCACGATGAGTCTCTACGCCAGGAATGACAACTATATTAACTAACAGGATAACAGGGCCTTCCAAGTAGTGATGTGCCGTGGGAATATTTACGGGAATGGGAATTTTTCTATGGGGAATATTCCTTTAAACCCAAAACAGGGGAATACTGCAATACAGATTGGGCAATATTTTTTTTATTAAACTTAGTTAATAATAAAGTACTCAGCAGAAGACTTTTGCTAAAAACCTCGTGTTAAGGTTTTTTTTTATCGGTCTTTTTTTTAACTGTGCAGTACGAATTCATAAAAAATTGTCAGATTCGTCCTAGTATTTATATCGTAATAAGTACTGCACCAATACAAAACCCAAACTAGATAGATAGATAGATAGATAGATTCATTTATTCGACTATTAAATAAAACAAAAAAAAAACACATGCATTTGACAAAACAAAAACAAAAGTAACTTATTTATAACTAATTAAAATTAAAATGAGATAGCCGAAACGGAGTGCCAGCTCAGCATGTGCTGTGGCACGGAACCGCAGCGCTGATTTTCAGCTGGACCCGTAAGAGATGGTAATATAGCAAACAAACAAAGTACATGATTTACTGTGATTTTTAATGAAACTGTGATGATTTGTATAGTTGTTGCTAATAAAAAAAATACTTCTCGAAAAATGATTTATTTTACTTCCCTAGAAATTATGGGAATATTCCTGGGAACATTGGGAATATACCCCGGGAATATTGGGAACGTTCCCGGGAACATTGGGAATTTACTTTCGCAAGTGAGTTACACTATTTAATGTCTCGGTAAATAGTTCAATGAATAATGTATTGATATAATCATCAATCACACAATATGTGAACTTATACACTTTCAAAATTCCCCAATGTTCCCTTTGTGTGGGAATATTCCCGGGAACGGCACATCACTACTTCCAAGCATGAACAGACCGGAACCCACAGACAGCACCTGTTCACGAGTATGACGCGTAACTCAGTCATCGCCTCCGTCATTATAAGACAGTCTATACCAATGTAGCAGTAGGTAAACCCACCTATAACTATAGCAGCAGTAACTGAAGAAACTTTTGCCAAGGAATGTCAAGAATTTAACAAATAAATACATACCATTCTCATTGTTACTTTCTTTATACAGAGGTGGTTTCGAAACATTTTCATCATCTGTCTTATCATAACTGACATTATCAATGCCTGTTTTGTTTTGAATTATTTGTTTAATGGTAACAGGACCTTGAAAATATGTATTGTTTCCAAATTGAACATTCTCCGAATTGCTTACGGTGACAGTACCGAACACTGGTGCCGAGACAACGGGCCTGGCCACTGCACTAGATTCTGTCGGGGCATCATCTTCGCTAATACACGTTTCTTCAACAATCTCCAAATCACCAAGTGCTCCCACAACACTAATATCAAGGTTTTTATTTTCGTCGCAGAAGTTTACGGCGTCCTTGTCAACAACCATCATGCCATATAATAATAATATAAAATAAATGAATGCTTATACAGAAATGAACATTTTAATTGCTATGCTTATTTAATTTATTAATTTATTTTATTAACCTCATGGAAAATATGTAATATGGCGTTCATATTTTTGTAACAATTATCATACAGAAAATGCAAATGATAAAATGTATTTATAAACTATTAATATAACATCCGAAATGTAGTGTAGGTATAGGTAGGTATTCGACACTCATGTACTACTGCAATCAAATCAAAGAGATGTTTAATTACCTACTTCATTGTTACTGAACTCGCAGTCTCTACTTATTACATTTCAAAAACAATTTAATTTCTTGTTACAGAACTCTTGTTCGTAATTTACCGTGAATTTACCTAAAAACGAAAGAAAATCTAACACTATTTTGAATGGTTTTCCCCAATGCCGTCAGAATAGAATAATAACATACTTGTGTTCTCACTCTGTGGTTTCTTTCGCTGAAGTCACATCTAAAGGGCGTATTACACTATGCTACACGTTATTCAGGAACACCTTCCCTAAATCAGGATGGTGTAATAAGAGAAAGTAAGTAAGGGTCCCTAATTAGTGCAATGTGCATGGCAAGCGGTTGCCTTGTGTCCATCGTTGCCACTCGAGCGACCGCCATCTAGATTCGACGACAATACGAGCTCAAAAAAAGTTTATAGTATCGCGTGATAGACATCTTTTCTTTTTTTCTTCGGACTTTGTTCTTTTCTTTTCTTCTTTTTAATATAGGTAATACGTCCAACTGTTCCGGCATTCACGTAGGTACAAACTTTGGAAGGGGCCGATTCTCATTGCAATGCTATAGTCAAAGGTGCAATGTAATAGGGAATAGGGAAGCCCTTGCAAGGGGCCACGCCCCATCCTAAATACCGGGCCCTACATATGTAATAAAACAAGGGTTTCAGAGCTTCAGCGAAGATTCGAGTTGGCATTTCTTTTTAACATCCTAAAGAAATGAAAAGACTAAACCCTAAAAAGAAAAAAAAATATTCGTCGAATTCCACTGATGTTAATCCAGCGTTAAAGCGATCTGTCACTCGTCACAAACACGTTGATATCATCAAGCTACTTGAGCCAAGCTAATCTTTTTTCACTTCTCATGCTCGTAAAATCTTTCTTTATGCTGGGTATAGGCTGCATAAATAGTACATTACTGCAGAGGCCGTGAAGTAAGGGATTCAACTACGAGTTTGGGTTAGAGTCCTTCAATCCCTGTACCGGCCCAGGATTATATAGTGGTTTTCTCAAGCAATGTGAGAATATATTAAAAGTTCATTATTGCAATCTTACGATGGCTAGCGCAAGACTGCAATCTTACGATGGAAATCTCAAGACTGCAATCTTACGATGGATTCAAGACTGCAATCTTACGATGGCCATCTCTAGACTGTGCAATCTTACGACGGCAATCTCAAGACTGAAATCTTATGATGGCAATCTCAAGACTGTGCAATCTTACGATGGCAATCTCAAGACTGTGCAAATTATGGATAGAATAAAGCGTCTTTTCTTTATTCCACTCCATTACAAATAATTATAAATTAAATAATTAATGCCCTGTTTGCCAGTTTTTCGCTCTAACTCAAAACTTTCAAAAGTCAAAACACGGACCCCAGCCCCCACGGACGAACGCGGGGAATGTTTTCCATCCGTGACGGAAAACTTGTTTGTGTTTTTAAACAAAAAATATTTTGGCCACGCCCTTTTTCTGTTCGAAAAACATATTAGAGGTTTGTAAACATCGAAAACACGGCGCAGCGGACCGGACGCGGCTTTAGTAAGATTTTATTTTGGGTACAGTGGGTGGGCTTTAATCAAGGATCGGAAAAATGCCCGTCATTCTGTTCCGTACAGCAGAGACTTACTCATGATGATGTTAATAAAAAATATTATTAGGTATTTTACATTTGTTATACCATAACATAATTTACATGTATTCAGCGACAATTTTATTAATTAATAACACCGAAATGGTAACGGGAAAACCTAAACACACACAAACAGTATTCCAATGTCAACGATTAAACATGCCCCTGACGTCCGTAGACTGTGAAGGAACATTTTCTACTCATAAATGCCATGCCAAAGATAAATTAAGACACACAGATTATTAAGGTATGTGCATAAATGGGTCCTGAACTCGTTAAAGGCGTTTTTTTTAATGTCATTATCTTCTTGCCATAACCATTCCGGAGTCATTCATTAATAAAATTGTCGCTGAATTCATTATAAATTATCGTATAATAAATGTAAAATACCTTATTATATTTTATTAACATCATAAGGAAGTCTCTGCTGTACGGAACAGTGTTATGTATTCAAAATGGTCAAAATTTTCAATAAAACATTTTTGGTTTGTTAAAATACTGTATTAATTAATTTTATTTGTAATTATAAAATTTTCAGTGTTATTTTTATTTAGTTTAATGTTTGCTTTTTATTTTAAATCTTAGAGAATTTGTTTTTTATATATGTTTTGTAAATACGTAGGTAAATGTACAGGTACTTTTATGTTAGAGTCAGGCCAACGAAAGCTGAGACTGGAAAATAGCGACAAATTTAAAAAATCGGCGTGTTCAACACCGCGGGTAGTCCAAAAAAACAATAATAATAGTTGCCCTCGAACTATTTCGAGGGGAAATGGGTAATTTCACCCGAGTTAGACACTCTACTTTTCATTTCGACTGTGAGGAAAGTAATATACTACACGCACATTTTATAAAAGACGTATATTAAAAATAATCAGTGAAAATTTAATCGACTTGGTCACGGCCAAGGAGCATGACTTCCATCTCATTCTTACCCTAACTGGAATATATTCGTGACGTAATAAAGGTCAAATTTCTTGTTTCGAACGGATGTTCGGTGTTCAACCTCCTTGTTGTATAATAAGCTCCTTGGTCGTGACCAACTCGATTGAACTTTTCTAATGTTGGCAGTAGTGTATTTTCTAGATGGCCATGCCGAAACGTGAAAGAAAAAGTTTCATGCTATGCTATCACGGCATTATGGCGGGCAGCAGAATAGAGGAATAATTTTAAATGTTGATTTTCTGTAATTGGGAAAAAAATAGACCAGTCTTAAAATGATTTTCATATGAACCTATAGGCCGTAATAAATACATCGTTTAACGTATAGCCGAGTTTAGATATATGAAAATCTTTTATTTTAATAATATGACGTAGCTCAATTATCTTAGACTCCGTGGCCAAACGTAACTATTAAAAAAAAATACTTTCCACCCTAGAGATGAAAACGCAATTTTCCACCCGGCTATCCACCCATTCAAATTAAACTTTCCGAACAGGAGAGATGAAAAGGGTTTTGTGGAGACTGGAGACAGTGAAAAACACTGCCGAAGCTACGAAAACGTCTGTTAGCATAGTCAGTCGAATTATTAGGGAAGCGAAGGGCTCCGACCTGCTCACTGTATTTCGGACTGTATTTAAGACCTAGTACCAGCGCTGGTATTGACTTAATGGAAGAAATGTCCTTTTTAGTTCAAGACTAATCTATTTTACATAGTTTCCTGTATTTTTTAGTGTTATTCTAATAATAATATAAACATTTTTTTTGCACGTATGTGTACGATGCGCGAACTTTCCCTCACTACCTCGCCTAATGTTCAAGAAGTAAGACGGCAATTATATTCATGATGAACGCTAGAATTAATGCAAATATAACACAAACAAATATGAGTGAGTGATGAGCGACCTCTGTTTGATAACGCTTTGACAGTTGCTTTATTGTTGCCATATAAAAAGTTTTGAAAATATCTCAGTTTCTCTTTCTCTTTCTCTTTCTCTTTCTCACTACTTTCATTAGCCAGACTCTAGTAGAATAAAATAAGTTTAGTGGCTTGTTGTTTCGTTTTATTAAGCTAATGGCCTAGTCGCCAAAGCTTTAACATATAAAAAAAAAAACTGATCACTGACTGACTCATGCCGGCGAAAATCAATGCGAAAATGGTATTTTGAAAGCAGTGAAAACTAAATTACGGCATTATTTATTAGTGAAATAATCGACTATGTATGTAGCCCACGAAGGTGAAATCCTTTTAAAGGAGAAATACGGCTCTTCACCCACAGAAAGGTTTTATGTTAAACCACCAGGTAGGTAGAAAGTGTTGATAAATTTCCGCCGAATATAAAATTGTGATGAGTAAAAAAATATTTCCTTTTCATGAACATTCGGTCTTATGGTTATAGTAACTGATCTAAATGTTTATTATGCAACTGCGTTGTAAATAGCTACTTACCTACTACTTTTTAGTTTACATTATGAATATTTTTTTTAGTTATTTTAAGTACACCTGCACAATTCTGCCGTGTCAAGCGAATGATTTACGCCCTACAGGTGTCATATAGCTTATTTTCCATTGTTCTAAGCCCCTTCTAAAACCCATTTTTTTATAGGTGTATTTACCGAGTTAGCATAGTCCCCAATCTTTGTATACACCTCTTGTGTGTGTAAACAACTCTTGTCACGCACCCTCCTTCAAGTTGAGATGCAGTAGATAGAGCTAATAGTTACAGTAATAACCGTATTTTGATCTACTACAAGGTGAAATGCCCAACTAATTCATCTCAAGTTGCAGCCTTGTTGCTGTTAGAGCGTGTTACAGCTCTTATATAGGAAAGTTGTAACGCATAACTAATTTAATTGTTGTATATTCTAAAATAAAAAAGAAGACGATATTTTCAAGACATTTTGTATAGTGACACTTTTTACGTATTTTCTTCATACATTCCTATTCATTAAATTTAACTATTAAAGCTCTATTGATAAAACATGTGTAAAATCTTTGTTTGCTTTTCTCGGTTTCTCACTTTTTGAGATGCAGTAGTTGTGCCTATATGCGTTTTTCGCAAGTGATGTTGAGCGTATGGAAGAGCTCCTTCACAGAATGGAACCTGTCAGTTTTGATCTTGGTCTCAAAATAAATCGCATCAAGACTAAGATGATGATTGTTGATTGTGCGAATTGTGAGGTATTTCAATCATATGTCTATCTCGGAGCACTGATAACAAATAACAGTGGCTGCATAAACAAAATCAAGAGGCGCATGGGGATGTCCAGATCGGTTATGGATAAGTTGAAGTAAATATGGAAGGATCGCCAAGCATCAACAAGCCCACCAAAAAAAAGACTTGTTCTCATATTCCCCATATTTCTTTATGCTGCCAAGACGTGATGTGAAAAGAAACAAATTGATTTTTTAGAGATGTGGTGTATGAAGATAATGCTCTGTATATTGTGGAGGGAATTCCGAACAAATGAGTCCATTCTTCGAGAGCTACACATCAAGCATAGTAAAAGCTCGTATTCTTACTTTGGACACATATCGCGACGCGGATGCGAAGAATCTATCAAATACCTGGTAGTTCGAGGCTAGGTCGAGGGCATCAGACCACGCGGAAGATCGCCGATGAGGTGGACGGACCAAATAAAAACCCGCGCCTTCGACGGTCCTCTGTACGAATGTACCAGGAGGGCGGCATTTCGCGAAGAATGGCGTCGCATTGTGAAGCTGGCGCAGGCCACAAAATCAACGTGACAACCACAACTACTCAGACAAGAGTTTTACGCCAAAGAAGACAGTTGTGCCTGACACAGCAGAATTGCATACAACCACAAAACCTACATTTTTACTAATGTACCTACTGACGTGACTTGTTAATTATCTCCTAGTTATTCTTTTTCATATTTATTCATCGCTACCACTAAACAGTTTTAAAGCGAAATGTTACAATGTGAATGTAGAAAAAATCCATGTCTTTTAATTTGTAGGTATTGTTTGTAATAACCATGAAGAATTACCAAAATGGTACAAAAGGATCCCTTATGGTGAGACTTCAGTGTCTGTCTGTCTGTATGTCACAGCGGCTTTTCTCACAAACTAAGCTATCAACTTCTGTTTTAAATACTTCCTACAAACAGTATAAGAATAGAAAGTAATTAACAGACATTTAAGAGATTCTGATACCTATTGCCGCTCTGGCACCTATGGTTGTCCTAACTTATTTTGGTCACCTACCTTATTGGCCATACTTTGATATGATTTATATGCATATGCAGTTTCTATGAATTACACACACCTGAAAGAAATGAAGTAGCACCCAGCCTATAGCTACTATATGGATTAAGAATACAATGGCATATGATGTGAACAAAGTTACACCCTTATTATGAAAAGCTGCAAGTGGGCTATAAATATAAAAAATAAACCTTATAGGTACTTCACAGAGTCTATCCTTTCTTATCTGGAAAAATAATAGGACCAGGTTTTTTAAATTACTTGTAAGGCATACACGGAACAATGCAAAGGGTTCCCTCGATACTTGTTGCACAACCAATTGCAAAGGCGGCCCTGAGTAACCGTACAGAGATTTAGTTTGCTTGTGATGGCTCATGCTGTACGGTCCCATATGCACACATTCAAGCTGCGCGATGTGCCTTTGTTTGAAGACAAACTACTTTCTATTCTTATACTATTTGAGAAATTATATAGATGAAATAACGAGAGCATGGAATTGCATATGTAGTAGTATTGTATATTTACAGGCATTCTATATTTGAATTTTCTATTTTCTCGTACTATCAGCATAAAAAGAGGTTTGTTATATATTGAAGAAGTAAATACCAAAATAATGTCAGTATCAAGTTGTGAATATTATTTACGTTGTGCATATATTTTTACGTCTGATTTTATTGTATTCTCACAATTATCATAATAATTTTGTGTCAGCCCGTATGACTAAGTGTAAGTTACATAATTTTCAAAAAATATGGCAGTGAGTAATTTTGGTCCAATTGAGAGTCAAAGTAAGCAAATTATTTTTAACTGTTATAAATATTTTGAAATTCACTGAAGAAAAATTTAAATTCCCCTTACACCACTGCCCAGTTAGTTGAAAAAGCTACAGGTGTTTGTCTCCCTACTGTTTATAACATTGTGTCTGAGAGCAATAGTGAGAAATACGCATCAACAAAGAAATTCACCTCCCCGAGAAATAAAAAGTTAAGTACTTGTCCGTCATCAGCAGTAGACGATTTTGATCAGGAAGTCATCCGGAGAACTATATACAATTTTCATCTGTCCCATAAGCAATTTCGAACATTAAAGGCACTCCACTCTGTGTTAAAATCCGATATAGATTACAAATTTGGCATTTCCACCTTACGAAAACAAATACAAAAATTAGAATTTAAATGGAAAAAGACCGAGGACAACCGAAAAATATTAATGGAAAGACACAACATACGACTGCTAAGAATAAATTACCTTACCAAAATTGCGGAATATCGGTCTAAAGATAGACCACTAGTTTATACTGATGAAACCTACATCCACACTTCACATGTGTCCGGAGAGGCTTGTAAAAAAACAAATCAGTACAGGCCAGCAGTTAATAACGCAGGAAGAAAAGATGGTTTTATTCCCAACGCTTTGTTAATGTTTAAGGCAAACCAAAAAACGAGATTACCATGACCAGATGAACTTTGTCGACTACGAAAAATGGTTAAAAGAAAAATTAATACCGAACCTTAAACCGAATAGCGTACTTATCGTAGATAATGCGTCCTATCACAACAAACTTTTGAATCGTCCTCCAACGTCAAATTCTCTTAAACAAGAAATGATGGATTGGTTGACAGAACACAACATTTCATATAGCCCGTTGATTTACAAAACCAGTTTGTATGATTTAATTAAACAAAATAAAGAGCGGTTTCGTGAGTACCACATAGATGCAATTTTAAAAGAACATGGCCACTCCGTTTTACGATTGCCACCGTAGGTCCCGACATTCAATCCGATCGAAAATATTTGGTCCATGGTAAAAGGATATGTAGCGAAAAGAAACGTTTCTTTAAACATGCAAGGCATTATGAGTTTAGCAACTGAACGAATGAATACTATTACTGCTGAGGACTGGGAAAATATTTGTCGCCATGTCGAAAGTGAAGAAAATAAATATCGATGTCAGGAAGGGGAAATGGATCGAATTTCAGACAATCTTATTATCAATACTTGTGACAGCTCAGATGAAGAACATGATACCTAGCGACTAAAAGCAAAAAACAGAGGACTACTACTTATATTCCATTTCTTAAGGGTATGTAATTTTATTAAATTAAGGGAAAATTATTCTCCTTTTGTTGCAAACGGTACAACCACTACAAATGCAATTCCATGTTCTCGATAATTCATCTACACCAAAAGGGATTTGTATATTGAATAATAAAAAAAATTATAATCTAAACCCTGTTCTGACTTACTTGTCTTATATGAAAAACAACTTTCTTACCTCAAAATGAAACTTTTTTGGCTAAAACAGCTCTTGTATCGTAAATAAAGTAAAATGAGAAAACCTTTTGGACATCACTTGGCCAATGTCAGTTGTCCGTGATTGTTTTATTTCATTTAAAATAGCGATTTAATACAAAAAAGTTGCATTTTGATGTTAGAAAGTGGTTTACGTTAGACGAGTAAGTCTGAACAGGGTTTATGTATACAAATTGGTTTACCCTTGAAATATCGAAACTCACTGTATAGGACGTTTCACTTCGCCGCATTACATCGACCGGCATTTCCATGTGCAGGAGCTTTATTTTTTTGTTGTCACACGTCTAACCTAACCTAATCTACGTAACGAATTCTCAAGATAACCTGATAACTATAAGGTTTCAGCAGAAATAAGCTTTTGATGAAATGAAATTCGGTGAAATGACACGTTTGATGAAACATTTGTCGATATTTCAAGGGGATCCCATACAAATTAAATACATAGTATACTTATATATTGAAAAACTTGTGTGGTTCTCCACACCCCTGGGCCAATGCACTGCAATTCGCGCTTGGCCGTGGTGAATACAGGTGCCAAATATTCTCTTATTTTTGTATTCTTTTTAGTATTTGTCATATTCTGAACAGGTTTGCTTCAACGGCAGGGAACAGGGAACCCTTGAGATAGCATAAAGTGTAGTGCATAAACCTGACCATGTTTTCAGATCAAACTACAGTGGTGCTGTTGGATAAAAACAATTATGGTACTGTTACTGACATTTTTACCAAAATATTTTTACCTCAAGGCTACCCTGAGAGTGTGAGCAAAGACTATTTGTCATACCAAAAATGGGACACTGCACAGGCATTCTGTAGTACAATTACAGGTAATCATAATAAAATTGTGTTGTGGGGATAATAAAGATCTCTCATGTAATTCTAGTTCTTAATTAAAACATTATAAAAGGCTATAGCAGTATGATTCATGTAAGCTAAACATGATCAAGTAATTTATTATATGAAGGTCCACGGAAAGAACATGTCTAGTCACATTAGTAACTTTTTGAGATATCGCGATTTGAAAGTTAGAAACCGTGTCATTTTGTACGTAATTTTCGTGTAGAGGTGTTTTTAAGAGTGAAAAAATACAAGTTATATGAAGATTTATATCTGAAACTGAGTGGTAGGTAATAGTTCATTTTGTCCTCTACATTTGGAGATCAAAAACTAATTTTCAAAAAAAAGTGACTAGACATGTTCTTTCCGTGGACCCTTCATATGTGATCACTTTGAAAAATCGTGTTTAGAGTAAGTGTTAACTATGACTTTCAAATAGGAGGAGGTTCTCAATTTGTTCGGTTTTTCTTTTCTTTTTTATTTACTTAAATATTACTCAAAGACCGCTGGGCTGATTTGAAAAATCACGTTTTTGTTTGAAAGTGTTTACTTTCTAATTGGTCACACGGTCAACACGTCAGGATCTGATGATGGGATCTCGGAGAAATCCAGGGAACTACTCAATATTTTAGGCACACCCATACCGCTTTGGGTATTTTTCTTAGTAACTCGTACATTTGCTCATGGAAAGTACTTTATGGTGAAGTGGAACTGATGATGAAGACCACAGATGGCCACCAGGACTCTTTTAACGGGATTTCAAGGGTGGCAATAAGATATCTTGATTAAGGTAGTTGAGCGACTATGACGAAGCACATTTAGATTTAAATATATGACTACGACATTACCGCGTCGTTGCTTGCGGCGACCTTGAAATGTTCTATAGTTTCTCGACTATGACGACTTTTAGAAAAAGTGTATAGCTGGTTAACTGACTGTACTATGAGCATCTTCCAATCAAACTTAAAAAGGAACCATGCGACGAAACATCAGCTGACAAACCTTCTATTGGATAGATAATCCATAATAATGCGTGGATGAATACAAGGTACTCGAATTGTAAATTCTCTTCCCATTATTACTTTATATATATTTATTTTGTAATTTGACACGGGATAGGTGACCATTTTAGAGTAGTTTTATTATTTATTATTTAATATGTTGCTTTAATTATTTCCGTTGATATTTTTTATTCTGTTATTATTATTATTTAGTTATCTAGATATTTATTTTATCTCCGTAAATTAGGGATAATATTGGAATATTTAATGTTTTCACAATAAATATTCAATTTTTAAAGTAAAATAACAATACCACTTTACAAAAATAACAATACATAATCTAACCTATCTCCGGGTGCTACTAGAACATTAATTATTATTTATATTTATTCTTATTGACACTTTCAAGCTAGCGTAACGAGTAGAGGCGTTATCAGTTTGTTTCTAAAATAATTTCTTTTAGAACACCGGTATTTAAACCTAAATACCATAAGTGATAAAGTGTTTAACCTGCTAATGACAAGTTCAGTAGGCGTTGGTTGCCTAGTGCTACTTATAACAGCGAAACCATAGCGATCTAGCAGGGCGATAAAGCAGAGCGATAAACCAAGTGATTTGTACATAAAAACCTTTGCGAACAGGTAAACTGGGTAGGTAAGTTTACAGGAATGTAAAGCACTCTCCAAAAAACAACAAAAAAAACAAATATGATAGTCCAGCCCAAGAGGGAACGTGGCTACTTTAAATACCGAGCATAAAAATGTTTCATAACAAATAGGATCTTTTTTTTTCTTTTAACTTGAACAATTAAAATGACAAATAACAGGAATTATAGCAGAATCCTTTAAGGCAAATAATGAAAACATAGCAATATAAATCAATCTCAAACTCATAAAATGCTCATAAATCAAACAGTTCGTTTTAACACACTCATTGCCGCCCAGCCAAACAGAGCCACAAAAATATACCCGACTATAGGGTATTGTGTAATACCCTATAGTCGGGTACCGTTGCACACTTACCGAACGAAACGACGCCTCACGCCAAGATCTCGGCAGCCGGGTACAAAATAGGGTAGCGCTAATAACATTGGTTATTACTTTGGTTGGCTCACTCATTACGTTATATGTTTGATAGAGAATTCTGATCTATACCTAATTTTAGAACAATTTAAGCCAATTGCACACGATCGGTTTTTGCGGTTGAAAATGAACGTATGACGGGGATAACCTAGCGAAATTCGTTATCGGTTCGCGGTCACACGTCAGTTCAAATCAGCTATTACATTATCCTTACTGAGACACTGACGAGAGGGATGCAGCTATACGGTGGTAAGAGAGCGGAGTTGTGATCCCGCTCCAAAGTAGTGCTGCGTCCCTTTCGACTGTGATATATTAAGGATAGTGAAATAACCGCTTAATTTCTACATAAAAACAAACAAAACCGAAGTCCTATAAAAGGGGGGACGTCATTTAAGACTTACGACAGATAGTACAATATTAGCAATGAGCGCTAAAAGACCGTATAAGGCTTTGCGCGCACGAGCAACTTAGTTCCCTAGCGACTTTACATCTGTCTCTTTTGCACGTTCAAAGTGACTGACGCTCGTTTCATAAAACCACACTTATTTAAAGGCCACTCATTATGCATCAGGTGCATAAACTTCTATTATCTACATCTATGGTATAACTTCCCTATAATATGTTCGGAAACGATAAGCAAACGTCAAATACTAGGAGCGCATAAATATTAGAAGTACCTACATAACATAACATACAGTGTAACGTGTGAGTTGTCCGCGCTGCGCCGCACAGTCATTTGATTCGAACTTTCGAATAGTTCCAAAGAACAGAAAATAAAGTTATCTACAACTTGAAAATGTAGGCCATATTGTACATGTTGTAGAAAACTTATGATATGCTTGTAGATAAAGTTTTGTATGCGACTGTATGCATAATTAGGCATTAAAACACTGGTGTGGTCTTATTATGAAACTGGCCTTTCGGCTCGTTTCATAAAACCACACTCGTGTATTAATGTCTCTCATTATGCTCCAGTCACATAAATAACTATTACATGCATATCATAATTTTCTATCCATATATGAGAATCCTGATTCTGTGGTTGCCTCGATAACCGATACTTCAATGACATGCAATACTTTAATGTTAACATTAAAATACAAACACAGATGCAGGTTTCATAATATAGGCCCTTTGCTTATCGGTTCTGAACATGTTGCACTATATGTTTTTGTTATATTTACTTTTATTTGTAACTTGTTTGCTGGATGTTATAAAATGGCTTTAAGGGCGGGCCCTTCACTTCACGCCGTCGATTCACGCAGTGACTTGCATGCGCAAACGGTTTGTGCAAAAATCGGAATGGGATGGAATCGGAATTGTGCGGTATACCGTTTTGCCGTCTTATGCACATGCTTGCTTGTGCAAATTGGAATTTGAAACTGGGCAATTTTTGTTCATGAGGAATAACAGTTAATGAATAGGAGAAAGAAAACAAAGACATGGTAGTGGCAGATCCAGAGAGGAAACGGGAATAAGTTCGTATAGACTAGACGCCGCCCGCATATCCTCTTAACACATTCACCACCTAGCAGTTGTATGTCAATTGAACTCTATATCCTTGTCACAGGCGCTAGAGGTGTTGAAGCTTTACCCCGCGACTCGGTCCACGCAGTTGTTTCTCGCTATTTGTTCCATTTTAAAATTTACATTATTCGGTTAAAGCCTTAAACTGTAAAAATGGCAAAGGAAACACACTTTCGTAGTTATAATAATTACTTAAGGATTTCAGTAACCCATTTGGGCTACTAAGCAGGTAGCAAGTTCCTGTGTGATAAGCTAAGGACAAGTATGTTATTTTTTTTAGGAATACTTGCAACTCAAGAGGTATTAAGAGGAGTTGGAGTTGGTGACACAAGTGCAACCCCGCTCTCTGCTACAATCACATGGGTTTTAAAAGATGGATGCGGCCACATTGGAAGAATACTTTTTGCTTATAGTCATGGGTAATTGAATAAACTAACCTTCGCTTCTTAACAACAAAAACATATATTAGGTCCGATTTAGTACTGCCTAAAAGCCCCTTTTGTTCTTAAACCTAGGTGAAGTTATCTATTCTATTCCCGTCATCGTAATCTATTCCCTTGTCTTTACAGCACTCACCTAGACGCGTACAGTAAAACCTGGAGACTTTACGCCGACACACTAAATGATGCTGCAATGTGCATTGAAATTGCTTTGCCGATGTTCAAGAACTACACCACGTTTGCATTATGTATCAGCACGGTAATGAAAGCTATTGTAGGAGTTGCTGGTAAGCAATAGAACATTACTGCAGAGATCGGGAATAAAGCTGTTGTTTACTTTAATACCACTACATTAATTATAAAAGCCGTTTACCAGAATAAAGAAGTTATAAATACTCAACGATTGAATCAAAAATCATCGTTAAACATAATTGGTTGGCTTTGGGTGTAAACATACTATTGTCAGGCTTGGTCTTCGGGATAGCCAACAGTTTCAATTGCGTGAAAATATAACATTAATCAAGTGATTCTAACCTAAATAGCACTTCTCGTCGGTCAATCACGATGACAAAGATGGAATACTTTCTTGCGACTTTCCTTGCCTGGATATACCTACGCGTGTAACCGACTAAACCCGATTTGTATTTATTACACGGCCAAAATACGTACCGTGGCAAGTGGCTCAACAATCCCGTGTTGTGACTGTACTACAATCATACTCAATTTGACGCTTTATGTTTTACCGTTTTTACAATACAACAGACATAAAAATGTTTCTTAGAAGGGAAACTCCTTTATTATTCCACTGTATTTTAAAATAAAATTATTAAATCCGTATTATTACTAAAAAAACCGGTCGGTTGGAAAAAGCAAAAGAAAATACTAATTTTCTTATGAACTTACTTTTTTAATTTTGGTTTAGATTAGCCTAAATTTTAACACAGATGTTTAAACAAAGATGTGGATAATGATTCCAAAACTGTAAAGTTTAATAAAGTCATTTTATTGTTCGCGTAAAATTTAAATAATTTTCTTTAAATAAGGAAATTTTGAGATTTCTTGGTCCAAAAACATCGGAGACATTTTTTGTAATTTTTTGCCTATAAATTAAAAAGAACATACTTAATCAAAACAATTTTTTTTATAATTTTCCATTAAGTATGTTCTTTTTAATTTATAGGCAAAAAATTACAAAAAATGTCTCCGATGTTTTTGGACCAAGAAATCTCAAGTCCAGATTCTTTGCATAATCAAAACATTTTTTTTTATAATTTTCCATTATGCAAAGAATCTGGACTTTCATTATGACACCACGTTTGCTATAATCAAATCATCTTCATTGTTCAACAACACCCAATTCTAGACCCCTTTTTAAATAGGTATTTAGAAATATATTTTTTATATTAATCTTAATAAAAACAGATGCAGGCAAGCAAGTTATGAAACTACTTATGCCAAATTTCCAGTTGATATATATTTCAACTCTATAGTTTCAGAGAAAAACTGCTGTGACATATTGACAGACAGCTTAGATAAAAGTCAAAGAGCGCAAGATAGGTGACTAACCTTCGGGGCACGGATGTCATAAATCAGGCCCAGTGGACCTAATTGACTCAGTCGCAATCCGAGCGTCATTGACGTCACACGCGGACGTGTCAAGATACTTTTATGATTTAAGCAAGATAAAGGTACGACAATGCCTTCGTGTGCTTGTAATGGTTGTACAAATTACACAGCATTACTTTTCACTGGTTCTTATTAAATATGTCTCGATCTATTTCATTTCGATAGCGCAAGCGTTCGCCATTTTGCAGAACGGGACAGAATTGTACGATACGTAAATGTGCTACAAGTTAGGTGTTCTCTACAGTTTGATTGCACAGTACCTAGCGTCAGCATAAAAGATTTAAAAAAAAATCGGACGAATAATAGCTATTACTCAAAAAAATACATCTATAGTTTCAGTGGTTTCTATTTTCCATACAATATTTCAGCATATAGGTATAATAAATAGATGTGACTTTTGGTCGAGATATAAACGAGTCAGAGGAGCGAATCCGTTTGCAAAAGCTACTAAATAATAATATCAAGCGAGCAGACATACGGACAAAACAGCCAAACACACATACAATTTTTCATTAACATTTGATATCCTAAGGCATTTTGTAAATTAAAAAGTAGACACGTTTAATAAAATAAAACTGACGTACTGTTGTAATTTATCGTACTTGTTGCAATTTAACATTGGAATTTGCAATCATTCATTATTATTAATAAGTACGTACCTACTTCATAAGATTTAAATTGTTATAGAAATACATAAACCGAACCAATTAACACTTTTTTTTTGTAGACCCTATAAGTCTTTTGTTTAAATTAACTCGCCGAATGTTGCCGAACGTTACCGAGTAACTGTCTACGCGAGTCACAGTAGCAGGAGTTCGTCTTGCTCGCGCGCCACCCATTTGCGTCTTTCTCTCTCTTTCTCTCTTGACATCTAATATTAACTTAATGTGTGTGAGTAAATGTATTTTTGGTAGTGTCACATCCACTATTCGAGTACGGAATAAACGAACGTCACCTATCTTCCGCTATTTTACTTTCATCATAAGGGTCGTATTAATTAACGACAAACCATAGAACGCTGTCATTTTTAACGCATCTCGCGACGAGCATTAGAGTTGAGATCAGTTTATCAGCCTAAGACAGACCTTTGAGACAGACGGACACCGAAGTCTCAGCATAAGGGTTCCTTTTTTATCATTTTGTTACGGAACCCTATAAAGAGATATTACAATAATTGGTGGCTTACGTCCGTAAAAAATTACAAAAAGTAAATATTATTTATTAGTATAATAAGACTAAGATACACTTAATGCATCTATTATTTCGAATTGACCTCCCTAGGGTTATTTATTTAAATATAACAACATTATTCTTTTAAGGAGTGGTAACAATTCGATTTTTTATTCCCAGTTCTTTTTCCCCAGTGGGGCAAAAATGTGGGGACAAATGGGAATAGGCTTTCGGAGCTATGTAGTTATCCTGGTCCAGACATGGCTTTAATAATTAAAAAACCTGCAAAAATATATTTTCGGAGTCAATGCTAATATTTTTTTCATTGCTTTGTGGTGGCCTCGAACGTGAAACTTCCCGCGCTGTTGTAACAACAGTAAGGTGAACAATTCATTCAGCGTTTCGAAAAATGTATACACTTATGGTTTGTTCATGGGATAAAGTAGCCGCATAAAGTCGGGCTTGCATAATTATACAGATAAATTTTGCTATGCTAATACGTCATATTACAACATAGATCTATCTTATCTAATCTTTCTATCTAATACCTTTAAACGAGAAATTCTTCTATATATAGAAAAATCAATTTGTCAAGTTTCATCTTCGGGAAATTTCGTTTTCAACCCGAGCGACGCTATGTCTTCCGGGTACTATTGTCTCATTTAAGGAAAATATGCATTACCTAGTTGGTTACTAAGTTCTGTTACTAAGGTTGATGCAAATAAAACTAACTTATGTTTATTTTTTAATTTCAATATGTATAAAAATTAAAAGCTAAATTAATATACATTTTGAAAAACAATTAATCATTTTTCTTATTTTCCGCAATTCCCGATACGATCTTTTAACATTCACAGCCGGCATCGATGAAATTACGCATGACATATCTGTAAATTTCATTTTTTGAAATCGCTTAAAAGTTACTCTTTGTTTACCTAAGAACTTTTTTTGTATAATATTATAAAAAATCCTATCTCTGTTTATGTTTAGAGACCAAAATTATATTTCTCAACATGACTTAATTCCAACTTATGAAGCAAGAGATTTGGTGTGTTTTCGTATTTCTGCAAAATCATGTGAAATCTTAAAGTCGATTTAATGAGTCATCAAGATTGACCGGTGCCCAAGCGAATCTTTAGTTGCTTTGAATACATTCGTGTCAGAATTTAAAGCTAGAAGTCTGTTCAATATGTCACGCAAATTTGAACTCTCTACAGGAACTCTTACAAAAGTTGGGGCCGTTATCAGTATCATCGTCGTGCGTGATTTTAACTATGATTTTATCGTCCGAAATGGGAATACTTCAAGCTCGTACATCAAATAATTGCAATAGTTTAGAATACATTATTTTTATTATTATTCTATATAAATCAAAGTTTTGATTAATATACAAGTTTATGCAAAACTGCTTTAACTTTTTTTTAAAATTGTAATTAATCTCAGTAACAGAACTTAGTAACCGACTAGATAGATGTTGATTGTCTATCAATAGACTTGATAGAAATAACATGCCGAGGATAAATGAAAATATTCGTAAATTAATGATAGTATCTTATTGTACAGAAAAGGGCATCTCTAAGCGTCGACTCGTAAAAATAATATCTAAAGATGGCGTGCGAAAAATTATATAAAAGTTAGCGGAGTTTAAAATGCTAGGTGATCTGGCAGGCCGAGGTCAGAAAAGGCTGCGTTAAACTGGAATTGAACGAAACAATAGTGGCGTCGTTTCGTCGTTTCGTCAAATTCCATCTGCGTGAGTGCGAGATATAGCCAACAAGTTTAAAACAGCGGTCGGGAACGTGCATAACGCCAAAAAATAATTAATTTACCGAGTAAAAAGAAACATAAAATCCCAAAAAGGACTGCTATTCAGCTTGAAAGAGTGAAATCTTGAGCTAAAATATTAAACCAGCTTTTAATTTAAATTCGCGACAGATGCATAGTACTTACTGGATGATGAACATATCTAAGACAAAAATGATACGAAAACGTTACCAGGACTCCAGTGTTATACGTATCAGGCTGGCAAGGCTATTCCAGAAGAATATGAGCTCGTGGCTATTGAAAAAGTCGCTTAAGAAATCTTTGTATAGCAAGCCATTTGCTCATTTGGGCTTAAAAGTACCAGCTGTTTCACTACGGGTTCATCAACGGTGATGTCTGCCGAAAGGAGTGCCTTAAGAAGCGCATTTGTATAGGACAATTAACGTCACCCAATATTCTAGCCAGATTTTGCTTATGCTCTAATGAGCATAATTGCTTAAGACACTTTAAAGTTCCTTGATAAAACATCGATTATATTCTGAAAAGCATGATCCCACAAAATTGCTCAAAACTTTGCCCGATTGAAAGATTTGGGTAAACATTAAGAGATACCTGCTCAATAAGGGTGCAGTAGCCGACTTCAAACATGTATGGAACGCGGCCGCTTGTCAGTTCACTAACACTTCAATTCGTACGCTGATGGCAGGTGTTCGAAAAAGGTTAAACAGTTTGCTCAAACTTAGGTTTTCCTTAAAAAAATATGTAGTACTAGACGACGCCCGCGAATCTGTACGCGTAGAGTTAGTTTCCGGCTACTCCCCCTATTTAAGCCCTTAGGGGGTAAATTTCCAAAAATCCATCCTTAGTGCTCACTTACATCATGAACGGAATCCCTGTACCAAATTTCATGTTTCTATACCTTGTCTATTTAACAGAGTTAATACTAGATAACAGAGAATGCACGTAATTGGTCAACGATAAGGACGATGCACAGGCACAAGGTAGGTTTACATGCCTGTCAAAGTTTAGTCAACATCTGTCGCTCGTACGGTGCGGACGCTTTCAAGTGCTTATCTTTGGTTACAAATTTTTACCTGGCTCGTTTATTGGACTGTTTCCCGTTTAACCTGTGACTCGGCTTGTTTTTTGGACTGTTTCCTATTAAACCTGTGACTCGGCTTGTTTACTCGGCACTGCAGGGCACATATTTAAATATTATTATCTACTACTTTAAATTACATAATTAGGATTTATAGATGAATTAACATGACATGACAATGTGATGTTATCAGTAAGTTAACTATTTGAGGTGCCTCTAACTACAAACAAAAATAACGAGAAATATTAAGAATATTTTAACAACAGGCGGCATGTAAGCCGAGCCCGCCATTGACGTGCGTTTGTTGACGCCCACTGGCAGTTTCTTGTCCCTTTCATTTTCATACAAAAGTGCAACAGAGACAACGCTTTGTTAACTCTGTTAAATAGACAGGGTATAGGTACAGTAATTTAGGTTGTGCGTTGATAAATAAGTCAGTGAGTCAAGGTTGCCTTTTATAAATGTATAATAGAGGACACCCGCGACTTCGTACGCTTAGAATTAGTTTCCCGCTACTCCCCCTATTTTAACCCCTTAGGGGGTGAATTTCCAAAAATCCTTTCTAATTGCTCACTTACATCAAGAAAGGAAGCCCTGTACCAAACTTCAAGTTTCTAGTTACAGTAGTTCCGGCTGTGTGTTGATATATAAGTCAGTCAGGTTTGCCTTTTATATATATAGATAGATATACTGGGAGAAATCCACGATTTATTTAAATTTATAGATGGTTATTTTATATCGTGAACAAGGCTTATTGTGTTTATAAAATACTTATCATGGAATTGGCATTTTTTACCCTTTAAATGTCATTTTGTATTACTCCAAACAGGAATTGCCTAGTGTGTTACCACTAGTTAAGAAGAACAATGTACCGTGTACTCTTGAAATAAAAAAAAAAACATTGTTATTTATTATCAATCTCATTGGATTTTCCACCTGTGTTTATAGTTCTTACATATTAAAATAACTATGTGTTAAATTTTACGTACATTTACGCCATCCCATCGTACAGTCAGCTTCATTATAGTACGTAGCAGTCAAGATCACCAAATAGTTGGATACATACAGAATGCTCATTAACATCGACGCAGCCTAAGTGATCAAATTGTTCAAGTCTCATAGTGCTCAAATATACTGGAGCACATACAACGGCAAATACTTGATTACATTCAAGACACCGCTCGTACCGTTACAACTACACCGCCGCGGGTAGCTTAGCATCTATAGTAACCAAAAGTACGGAACACACTAGAAAACCGAGAATTATTTTAAATGGCATAAGATATTAATTTGGCCTATTTTAATTTTATACTTCGAATTTCTAACCTTTACAATCACTAAGAAGAGTACTAACTTGTCAGTGAGCGTTTCATCACTTTCACTTTAACATTAAAATTGATTATCTACGTCAGTTTGTAAAGATTTTCTTTTTATTAAATATAGCTTCAATGTTTCCAGGGCCTCTATTCCCGACGGTTAAAACATATCGTAATTGATCTGTTATGGTATTGTGTTCGCCATTACTGTCAAGTAAATAAGAGCTATAAAAACGGTGACAATACGATAACAGATCAGTGGGCCTAGTATGGCTGCGTCTATATCGCGTGTCAAATGTGGATAAAGCATCCGTCACTCTCATACTTATTTAGGTGTCAGAAGTTGATGCCTTATCCAAACTTTGTCACGCGATAAACACAGATATGTAAGGGCCTCAGAAAAGATATTGTTTTTACCGTGTTGAATAGAGCCGCAGTATGTTAATATAATATTATAAAATAGTTTTTATTACTGTTCAGACAACCAACCGCTCGGATTATAATGACAGAGGACTTGACCACTGAACCGAATATAACACGTAATTAAGTCCATTTCCCTAATCTGTTGTGTTCCGTTCTTTTGGTTACTTCGGATGCTAAGCTACCAGCGGCCGTGCGGTTGTAACGGTACGAGTTGCCGTTGTATGTGCTCCGTTATATTTGATTATATTTGAGCACTGTAGATGACTTGAACAATTTGATCGCTAAGGCTGCGTCGATATTAATGAGCATTGTGGATGTTTCCAACTATTTGGTGTTCTTGACTGCTACGTACTATATGACGCTGACTGTACTATATAATAATAAATTGCCGCGTCTCGTCCTCGTTAAAATCACTAATAATTATTTGTTTTCATACGGGCAGGTTCTGCTACCCGGGTAGCGATGACCCAACACCATGCAGTTAGAGGCAACATGGCTGACGTGGCGGCAAAGGACGCCGCTCAAGAAACAGCAGTCAATCTAGTAGCTTCTATAGCGGCACTGATGATTATTTCATTGTTTGGGTATAAAAATATTAAAATTTATTTTTTCTGGTCCGCGTAGGTACTCTTAAACGCTTTCGGCCATAGTCGTAAACTGATCTAATCAAACATGTCATCCTATAGTAGTAGCTAAGAAACAACCTACTGACTATCTCCTTGTCTCAAGGTTAAGGTACTCCCCTTAACGCTGCTTCTAGTATTCTTGGTGTCGATATATCGAGCAATGTTCAGTTCCGATGTCATCTAGAAGGTAAGGCTAAGTTAACTTCGAAGAAGCTTGGTGTGCTTTGGGGAGCGGGACGGTATTTCACGCCGGTTTCATCGCCTTTAACTTTACTAGGCACAAATACGGCCTCATATGGAATACTGCTCCCATATTTGGGCCAGAACACACCAATATCAACCTCTTCCACATGACCACATTCAGAGAAGAGCTGCTTGAAGTATTGACAACCGGGGTTTCCGTGTCTTTAACCGCACTTATCAAGGGGAGTGCTCCGAGGAATTATTTGGATTAATACCAGCCAATGGATACCGCCATTGTAGTTACAACTCGTACGTACCAAACTATCGTTTCATCAACATCATCTTGTGTGTCATCATGTTTTCCCACGCACCTAATCTATGTGTGCTTCTCTTTTCTCAGTATTGCGGCTCTTTATGGGTCGCGATCATCATGTTCTCATTACTGTTCTTTTAATTTTTAATGAACTGAAGTAAAAGTAAAGTATATCTTATAATGAAAGAAAGAAAAATATATAATGTATAATATTAACATAGGTTATTTACAGTTAACTTCGTGTATATTGAGCTTAAAGGTTAAAGAGCCCCACTTTTATTAAAGTTTGAAGTGAGGCACTACACGTCAGCGGCAGTCTAAATAAAATGACCTAGTTTATAACCGTTTCGTTACTAACTGTCATATGTCAGCCAGACAACACACTGTTCACTCTTAAAGCAGATGGGAATATTTTCACTTGTTACCACAGCTGGGATTCCTTTTCCCACCTGTTGTTACCACTAAGTTGAATAGGTGGTAACTACTTACTGGAAATAAAAATTCCCGGTAGGTACCACCACTTTACTTTAAAAAATAAAGTGATGGTAAATATAAAAAAATGTTCGATGTTTCGACAGATCGTTCAGAACTCTGCCTGGAAAATGATCATATATGTATATGTGGGTTATTGACAAAAAGGAAGGAAACGCAGATTGACAATTAATAGCTTTATTTTAAATAAAAGTTAAAATGAGCACACACCGCACAGGTCGTGGTAACCGCCATTCTACTTCTCTCCCTCTCGCACACTCTCTATCTCCGTCATTCGCTTGCGCGTCGTTGGGTTATTCCCACCTGTTACCATCAATTTGTTACCACTGGTAACAGCTGGGTTTTTTTTTCCCACTTGTTACCACAGTGGTAACAGGTGGGAAAAAATATCCCATATTTTTCCCATTTGTTACCACTAAAATATTTGGTGATAACTACTGGGAAATAAACCCCAGTAGTTAGTGGTAACAGCTGGGATTTTTTATTCCCAGTAGTTACCAGTGGTAACAGGAGGGACAAAACATTTATTTGATATCTACTCGTAATTACAGTGTGAAATGTTTATTGGTTGATAATTAACTAATTATACAAATAAAAATAATATGGTTTAAGTTTTGCACAAACGCGGTAACATATGCGGCTAGTTCCGGACTAGCCGCATATGTTACTGGCATTCCCTTGGTTGATATTACAACTTTTCGGCTATTTTCGGTTTGGAATGTTTAACCATTTGTCTAACATCACTTTTCATATTTTTTGTAATGAAATAAATAATGATTTATTGATCTAACCGCGTTTAGTCTAATAGACGCGTTGCACCATTTTTGTATAGTATAATATTCTTATACCTATCGATTAAGTTACCTAACCGTCGTTTAGTATAACGCATATTTAATCTAATTGAGTAAGTATACTGATCATTTGATCGTTATGCATTCTTTTTATTTAGTCTATATACTAAGGTTTCTAACGATTCGTCTTATTAAGTGCAGGTAAATAAGAGTGTTCCCTTCTTTTACAGAAAATAATTTTTGTATTATAATATTTTATTTTTAAGGTAATTTTTTCGGCACGGTATTTTTTATTTCATTGATTAGATTATAAACCGACATTTTATTTGACGAATAAGACGATTTCTACTATTAGGCAAGTTAGGTCGAATACTATTTCAGAACTGACTTCAGGGCACCCTATATCCACGTGTTCTTGTCTGCCCTACCCCAACAGTGTTTTTGGAAACCGCGGAGCCAAAAGCTCGCGAGGGAGGGCCCGCGCGGAGGGTGCAGCGTAGCGATCGTAGCCCACGGAGCGAAGGTCTTCCATACGAATGTAGGGTGGGTCCCGCAAGCGACAGTTCTTGCCCACTAATTTCCAATACGAAGGCCACACCGAAATGATCGGGAATTTAGTACTTGGGATAGAGTCAGCATAAAACCTTTTTTGGTACGTGAGTACTGGCCACTTGCAATCGTAATGACAATAACACAATTTTAAAAAAGGCCGGTTTTTTTCGTCATGCCAGTTTCAATTTGACAGGTCGATGGACAAATTGGAGCTCACGCGTGAAAATTTCTGTGCCATAATTTATCACAACTTTCGTCGAGGGTTATCTCAAGATGAATGTCTCGGTGAGCTTGTTTCCATATATAATGTGGAAGCACCAAGCCAAACGACTATTTATCGCTGGTATTTGGAGTTTCGACGAGGTCGTGCCTCTCTCAGTACCGTACCTTCTAGTGGTCGACCAAAAACAGCAGTAACGCCTGAAAACGTGACGACTGTGCAAAAAATTCTACAATATCAACCTGTGACATACGAGCAGATTCAGGCTTACATAGGGATTGGAATGACTGCAATTCAATTTTTTTTGCATAATGAGTTGGGAGCCAGAAAGTTAACTTCTCGCTGGGTACCCCATAATTTGTCTGAAGAGCAGAAGGCGGCTCGTGTTGAGTGGTGTCTGTCTACTCTCAAACGCTTCAATGGAGGGAAAGCGAGGAAAAAGAGGGAGGTCATAAGCGGTTTTATAACATGGTCTTAGGTGACGAATCAGGGATTTATTCTTATGAACCTGAAAGAAAACATCAGGCGGCAGTTTGGGTCTTCGAAGGTGAGGTGAAGCCAACTAAGATGGTGCGCTCCCGTAGCGTATCGAAGAAAATGGTCGCTTCGTTTGCTTCCAAAAAAGGGCATGTGGCCACAATTCCGTTACAGGATTACAGAACGGTTACCGCGCCGATTGGTACACCTCGGTTTGTTTGCCAGAAATGATGGCTGAACTCCGTAGAGGTAATGCTACACGCCGAATCATCTTACACCACGATAATGCAAGCGCCCCTGCCGCTCGCAAAACAAAAAAAATTTTGAACCAATAAAATGGAGTGTTAATGTCTCATCCTCCGTATAGTCCCGACTTGAGCTCTAACGATTTTTAAACATTCCCAAAAATTAAGGATTTGTTACGTGGTCTGCGATGTCAAGACCCAGAAGCGGCTGTAGAAGCGTATAAATCGGCCATTTTGGAATCGTCTACTTCAGAGTGGAATTACTGTTTTAATAACTGGTTCGAAAGAATGCAAAAGTGCGTTGATTGCAAGGGAGAATACTTCGAAAAACAATAACATATAATTTAGGTATAAAGTTCTTGTAGTTTTTTTAATTCCCGATCATTTCGGTATGCCCCTCGTATCTGTCCGTTAATTCATTTTTTAAATTCGATTATTTATGTGAAATATTTTAATTTCGATATAATGTTGATTTGTGAATTGACTATTAGGCAATATGAGTATTATGTATACTGATATTATGCACCTGAATAAAAGGCAAACCAAAATTATGACAAATGAATGATATAATTGACCAAGTGATTATTAGGTAGTAGGAGTATTAAATAAACTGATATTAGGCACTACAAAAATTAAACAAACCAAAATTATATACTATGAGTGTTAATGAAAAACAATATTATATTAAGCGATTATTAAGCAAAGTGAATGTTTATGACAAGTGATTTTAGACAAACTGACACTATGCCAATAGCAAATAGATAAAAAGTGGTTATACCAATCATTGGACAACCTATTTTACTACTACAATCTTAATACCAATGTCTCAAGTCATTTAGAACACTGCCGAAAAATCTCCACCTGTTACCAGTGGTAATAAATTGGTGGTATCAGATGGGAATATCCTAACATATGAGAAAATTAATACGAGAAGTAAAAACTAGTTCACAATTTATTTTCCCATCTGATCACTGAACAAGTAAGGAAGAGAATGCCATTAGTTTTGACTTATTTACAAGTCAATTTGGCTGGCCTGGCGTGCAGTCGCGGAATTTAAAACCATGATGATGATGATGGTGAAAGAAATTAATTTACTTTCGGGTGTAAACTGGTGGCATTTTATTTCCCGTCTTTTGACAGTATGAACAAGCAAGAACAACATGCCATTAGTTTACAGTGGGGACAGCCCAAATTAAGTACCTACCTACCCTTTGCTATTTAACCATGCGATACAAATTCAAATAAAATAAAATAACATTTTTATAATTTACTCCTTAAGGAAAATAATAGGTACGAAGTCTATATATGCAGCAGTATATTTACAACACCCTTTCCCATCATATAATCATATTTCAAAACTGGCGCATTCATTGTATAATTAAATTATTTATTATTTGCAACAATTATCTATTGGAATGGCTTATCTGTTCTATTCCAATAGGGTTATAATTATAAATAAATAAATAATTATAACTCCATTACCACCTGTAACGTCGCCGTCAATACAACTTGTGAACGATGTAAACAAATTAGTACTGTTTGACACATAACCTCAACTATTCACCAAGCGTGTTTTTAGTAAAAATAACGTTATAATTAATAGTTATTTCAGGGTCCATTTTGACTGTCATAATTATTTTTATTCATAAGGGGTTTTAAGTCATAATCATGGGAATTCATAACGCATTATATTCAGTAACTGTTACTTTTTCAGGATTTTAATAAATTAATCGTAACCTTACCTAGCCTTATCTACACGTTGAATATTTAAGAATTACTGAAAAGTTTACGGTTCCAGCGATAGTACAAATTATGAATAACAATTTTATGAAAACAGAATGATTATGACCAAAAAAGTTATGTGAAAAAGTGCCGTCCCATTATTTCATCTTAAACTTAATATGAAAATAATAATCTGGTGTATAAATCATTGCAAAGACGTCACTTATTATTATTTATTTATTTATTAAAAATTATTAACAAAACAATTGGTAACAATATTACGATAGAAATTTGTCCCAACAAACTGTTTACACAGTTTGACTGCGGGATCAGCGAGTCTCTTAATTAATAATAATAATAATTAACTTTACTTAATACTAATTTTAAAATGTTTACAGTACTAACTAAATAATTGAACAGTCTTCTTTTAAACTTTGCCTTGTTGACCTCTAACCTAATATCTGTGGGTAAGCTATTAAGAATGTAGGGTAGGCGTTTCTGCAGGCATCGGTCACCATAGTAGTTAGCGACCCTCGGCACAGCGTACTTCCCCGCAGCCACCGACCTAGTGCCGCACGCATGGTCGACAAGGGGTAGATTATGCCCTTGAGCGCCGTGATGATGAAGTGCTAACAGGAACTTGATCTTTAAGAGTCCGTGATTATCGAGTAATCATGGTGAATTGGTTCATATGGTTTTGTTTACATCTGTTGCAAGTTCTATTGACGGCGACTTTATACTTGTACGTCACAAAAGTTAATTTGTGACCCATTTCAAGAAAAATATGCTTGAAGTCGTCTACGTCACTAGAGATGTCAAGTCTTTTGTAACTTATAGGAAACTCAACCTTATTTATTGTTGTAGAATTTAAGATTGGCTTTGGACCTAAGGGCCAAGGGGAGTCCCAAATTTAAGTTCTCGACTGTACATATAAAGCGTTAAGAGGAATCGTTGCAAATTATATTTAGTCAAGTAGGTATATACCCTCATCTTAGGGATAATGTCGTTCTGTTTTCCTGTCGAATGTTTGAAGGAATCTCGCTATAAAATAGGCGGATAAATAGCGGCGTTCGCCTGCACCAAGTATGTCAGACGGACAGTACGCTACCGTCCGTCTGTCACACTTGGACCTGGCTGAAAATCAGCGCTGCGGTATCAGCGTAATTCGTCCCATTCGTTTTTCGTTCATTTCTTATGTCCGTCTCATTCTGTGTTCGTCACTCATTCTTTATTCGTCTCGATCGCTATATGTCCCTATCGTTTTAAGTACAATTATGTAACCTGTCTCTTTCTTAACAAGTCTTTTTTCGTTTTTCGTCACGGTCTTCCTAGGACTCATTCTTTCTTATTCCCTTTCGATTTTTGTCTCATTCACTTATTCGTCTCATTTTTTTTCATGGATTCGTTATTAGTCACATTCGTGATTAGTCTCATTCATTTTCAGGCTAATTCTAAGTTCGTTACATTCGTTTTGCGTCTCGGTCACTATTTGACTATCTTTTTCCGTCAATCTTATTTTTTTTTAAATTATGTCTTTATTATTGACGGCATATCAAAATCTATGAATGCAGTTATTCTTATTTTTTCATATGAAATAATGTTTATCTTGAGAAAAATTAACTATCTTAAGTATCTTAAGTCCCAGACCCTTCAGGGCCCTCATTTTTTTCCGTTCTGTATATGTACGGGACATATAAACTTCAATTTGTTTATGAATTCCGATCCGGAGGACATATGAATAGCAACTAAGACCTACTAGGACGGGACGATTAGCGAACGTGCCCAAAAAAGAACGGAACGAGTTACCATTAAAGACAAAAAAAGAGTGAGACGAATAACGAAAGTGACTAAAGATAAAGTGCGAATGATACCAAAAAAGAGAGACACAAACAAAGACATAGTCCTAGGAAGACCGTGACGAAAAACGAAAAAGACTTGTTAAGAAAGAGACAGGTTACATAATTGTACATAAAACGATAGGGACATATAGCGATCGAGACGAATAAAGAATGAGTGACGAACACAGAATGAGACGGACATAAGAAATGAACGAAAAACGAATGGGACGAATTACGCTGATACCAGCGCTGCAGGGGTTTTACACCTCGGCATTATGTTGAGCCAGTGTCCGATTCATTGCCGCGAAGACAATACTGCCTTTTTTTGTTTTTACTTTAATCCTATGTGCCTTGTGTGTGTAATAAATGTTATTTTTTTCTTTATTATTTCTTTAAATCCCGTGGTTTTATTAATTATGAAATCATTTACTTTCAGTAATTCCGTCTTCATATTCATAACTATGATAATACTTCATATAATATGCAACTACTTAGCGGTGCGCGCAGTATGTTTAAAAACTTTAAACGAACCGAGGTTCTTACAAGTTATCGACAGATACATACACCAAGAGATAATTACTGCCCCATGTGAAATAAACCAGAGTGAACCGATAATATTCTATATGTTGGGATCAAATGTATTAGGTAAGCTTATTTTAGACTGGATTTATGGGTATATGTGGGTAACCCTCTCATTTATAAATGTACAATAGAATAATTGAGTATAAACCAAAATAAATGTTTATTAAAGAAGAGTTTTGTCACCGTCGAACCTGTCGATTAACGTCAAACACATACATTATTGTAACGAAATTGTAAGTTTGACACCATTTAAGTGACATTTAAATAGCGTTTTTATGCACATTTATTTTGGTTTTTACCCAATTATGTATGCTTGTAACATGATATCATATGTGTGCTTATAACATGATTTGGCCTCATCTTTCTTTGTGACATTTAAGGACAGAAAGTTGTAAAACAATATTTCATGTAAAGTGCTATTTCCTTAGTACGTAGTTATCTATCAGCTTTCTATTGACGAATTTGGCCAATGGCACTTAAGGACTGAGAAGATGGTTTTGTGGGTTAAGATACACAATTTATGAATGAATATATCTGGGGTCCTTGTGAAACAGGATATTAGTCTTCTGAAGATCAAGTGAAATAGGGTTAAAGTCTATAGGTAGTATACTCCGTTCATGTATATACCCTTTTTATTACGAATTAAGTCGACTTCTTCCCTTTTTCACAGGGCCCGAGAAATGTGTACTTATGTATAAAAATATAAAGTATTTATACTATGTTACAGATTTGAAAATGACAGGATTTCGGATAACATTAGGAGAGTCTTTTCGAAATGTTTCAAATGCGCTGCCTAGTGCGCGTTACCTGAACGAGATTAAAGATGTGTACGAGGAGCGCAACTACCTGGTGGTCCCGGACGTGGCGCGGCGGCGGCTGTTCGTGCTGGTGCGCGAGGACGCCGACGCCGACGACGCGCTGTGCGCTTACTTCCACGCCGTTCTGCTAGCCATGCTCACGTGCGCGATCAACGACGCGCTGGTACACTTCACTACGTTATATACTCACTCTTATTAACTATACGAGTAATATGTCCATAACATATTTGCGGCTTTCCCAGATGCTTCTGTGCGCTGCTGGAATTGTGCTTATATTTATGTGAAAGGTGATCTACCGTAACACAGGAGACAAAAGTCGTGTGGGTGAAAAAGTTGATTCACCCAACTATCTAAATTTTTAGCCAAATCTGAAGGAGGCGGAGCCCAGGCCTTTCGCACAAATATGCCTCACTCTGCAGGCTGTAGAGTGGAGCCGCCAACCCCGCGATGGTGAGGTGGCCAACAACGACTTTGCATATGAACCCTCCATTGACCTCATGAGATATGTCAACAAATTCGTCAACACTGAGTGGCGCAGAACAAGAGCTGCACTGGGGAGAACAGGTACGGCAATAACTGCGCTCGGCCACTGAGAAGTGACGAGTCGCAATAAAAGAGGGCAAAATATAAACAACCTTTACCTGATAACCAGAGGTCGGCGAGGGTAAGCTATTTTTACGTCATTAATGTCATGTAGTGTCTTCTAGATATTAATATAGATAAGGTGTATCCATAAAGAAATATTAGATGAAAAATGAATGATGAAATATATATCCGCTTATACACTTCTAATTGACACAACAGCATAGCCTCGTAAGGCCCTCGTCAAATTTCGTTAATTCGAAAAAGAATCTTATCTCAGTCAACTAAAGTCAAAAGTCACTTCAGATGCCCTAAATTTAGGACATCGGACCTTACGAGGATAAATATAATTATGTCGTTGTAATGATATTTCACCTAGAGAGAATGTTGCATCCTTAAACAGATTTATTGCCTATCTGAAGAGGTTTGATATCATATGATATATCACTTAATTAACCTTCGTAGTATCATACATATATATAATATACATATATGTTATGCAAAAACTGAAAACAGCTCACCCCCGCCGACTTTTGCTGATAACTTTGTACCTATGTGTAGCGACAGGTTGGGTACACTAAGGTCCTGTTTCACAATCGACAAGTAAATTTATCGGCCATTTAAAGTTCCGTGTTTATTTTCAAGTGCAAGAAAGAGAAAGGGGTAAATTTATGTGTTAAATATGCTTTACTTTTCGATTGTGAAACAGGCGGTAATTGTAACGTGTTTACTTAACAGTTATTATCAGGCCGCAATTTGAATATGATTGGAAAGTACTCCAGTACACCAGTACTATCCAATCCACGGCTATCCTCTAAACTTCACTATGATTATGTATTAAATACATTAACGCAATCACTGCCAGTCCAGTAGGTACTGTTTTTCGATCTTTCGCCAGGTGACATCTTTTGTTTTATACGGAGCTTGCCTACTGTAAGTACGCACATATGCGTTGAGGGCACTGGGTGGAAGTCAGGAGAACGCATATATGCGTTGCTGGCAGTGAATGCGTTAAAATATAAAACGTACGAGTATAACTTATTGATTTATTAGACGGTGAATATTGAATATATATTGTACATAACAATTTCAGATGAGGGTATTTTCTTGTTTCATACTTCTCAGTAGTTCGGTTTTAGTTTTTGAACTTAATGTAGGTGACAAGACAGACGGGTCTTTTCGCATACGGATGCCATAAGAACTGAGTGTTTTGACTTAATAATGTAAAAGTAAAATAAATAAAATATTATTTTGGAACGGGTGTGGGAAAGTATGTTTTGGGAAACGGACAGAACGGTCCGAGACCAATAGTTCAACCCCTCTTGACAAAAAATATTTCGTGTGTATACCTCACAATGCGACTGCAACTGCAGTAACAAATGTGTTCACTAATCGCATGACTATACTATCCGCAAAATTAAGTGGCGAGTCGGGCAATTAACGTCAGTTACCTTCCTTTTTGTGCCTACTGCTACCTGCACTATTGTTGCACGGCCCGCTGCATAAGGCCGTACAGGTGCGAAAGTGATAGCATGATTCCGATGATTTATGACCCGACTCGCCACCTAATTTTGCGGATACTATAGCGAACTAAGCCCCGGGTAGAATGCGCGCCGACCACATTTCCCTCGGTCCCCTCTGCCGTCGTACCCCGCGCCCCTGTACTGCGCGGGCGAGGACTTATTGAACCGGTTTAAATCCAGAGTCGGCCCCCATCGATAAAACTATAATGGTGACTATGTCCGCGTATAAATCTAAATATCACGTATGTGCAATTAAATATCTATGCCGTGATGACTGAACAAACAAACATTTATAATACTTAATCAGGTCTTTTTGTTTATTTTTTTGGCATTTCCAATTATTCGCAAATAGGTATTTAAGTTAGAGAAAATGACTACAAAAACTCTGTGACGTCTCGTCGCTTAACTAACTCAAGTCAAAATTGGCTGTATGTAATTTTGAATTTTGTATTACCTTAAAAACAAATTAAAAAAAATCGGACAAGTGCGAGTCGGACTCGCCCACCGAGGGATTGAAATGTATAGTTTTCGGATTTTTCCCTATACTTGTATTAAGTATAAGATGGTATTACTTGCCAAATGTCATAGTTCTTGGTCAACGGGAAATCTATTACCTATATAAAAATGAACCCCTATTTCTCCTAGTCTCGCTGTAACTTAGAGAACGGCTGAACCAATTTGGCTGATTTCTTTTTTGCTGTATTCGTTATTTTCAGGACAAGGTTTGTATGAAAGAAAAAGAAACACCTGGGATGTCGGAAAGCAGAGGGGCGAAGCCGCTGGCGGGCCACTAGTACCTTATAAATTTTGATTCCTTTGAGAGTGTCGAAATATTATAGAGTTTTTTGTGGCATAACCGGCCGTATCATTTTTTTACGCTAACTTTTATCACAGTTTCAAGGAAATGTAGACCCGAGTATATGCTTTTAATTTCAAATCGAAACCTCCACTCGTTCCCGAGAAAAAGGGTCTTGACAGACAGACGGACGGAAGGACGGACGGATGGACAACAGATTGATCTTATAAGGGTTTCGATTTTTCCTTCTGAGGTACGGAACCCTAATAAAGAATGTAGTTCAGTAAGTCATCGTACAAACGGCGGTTCTCGAATTTCGATTCCATGTCACATAAGCAGGGACAAGCGCACTATCATTGTCTCTATCAATGAAATATCGAGTAGACTCTGACCATCGCGTCGTGCCACAGGGTATCTATTCAGCAAGCCTTGACAAGTTACATTAAGCTATAAATAGGGGTGTGTGCTTGGTAAAAAATAAAACTAATTAGTCCGTCAGTAAGATTATTAAAAAAATAGTGAACACGTATTTTTTGGTTTATCAGATCCATCAAGCGAAATTAACAAATTTAACGCGCATGAAAATTCGGGAGTGGGGGCTCGTGACGTCACAACTTGGTATAAAGTGTGCCACGGCGTGATGTCACGTGCAACTTCACTGCACTTTATAGTCGTCATTTTTTGTTTAATTGATAAAAGAAAAAATACGTGTTCAATATTTGTTGATAATGTAAATGACGGATAATTAGATTAATGTCAATCAAAACAAAAGAGGAGATATTTTTATTTTTCAGTATTCTCCCCCTATATTTACCCATACTTACACTTAAAAGATGGTTAAATTTTATTTACTTCAGAATAAAATATTTTTTATCTTTGGTTTTAAAATGATCCTGCGCTGGGTGCCTTCAACGCTTTATCGTCAGAAATCCGATTTCCTCGCGGAACCTTTTACGATCAGGCAGTAAAAACAAGTCGCAGGGGGCCGAGTCTGCCGGACCGACTATAGGTAAACCGCTTTTTATGAGTCCTCGCCCGCGCAGTACAGGGGCGCGGGAGTACGACTACAGAGGTAACTGAGGGAACCACATTATCGACAACGGCTCTTACGATTTTGATGAAAATTGCCAATAGGGGTTATGGGTAAATAAATCGATCTGTTAGTTGTTTCTTTCTTTAGGAAAATTCGTTTTCAACTAGAACAACGCTCAGTATTCCAGGCAACCCTAAAGGCCAATTTTTGTCCATTTTAGTGTCGTATATAAATTTATTTCACAATCTTTAAAAAAAGAAATGTTTCGGTTGGTGTAAGTACCATTCCATTTATGTACAACTGCCGCGTATAACGCCCTTAAACATATGTTAATTTCCTTTTAGGTTGGGATTTAAGCAAACACCTTATATTGATGGACGAGTGGCGAATATGCAGCGAGAAAGTACCGTTAAATCGAATATCTATGCAGGTCCTCCCCGATACCTCTACGTTAAAGCTTTCAGCAGCAACATCGGTAATATTTCCCGAAGGAACATTTGAGACCGAGACATTTAGTAACTTGAGCGCTGAAGATGGATTTACCATAGAACCAGAGTACAGTATAGATCATCCAAGAAATATTAATAACACAGCTTTACGAACCTATGACCAACAAATACAAACCGCAACAGAAGTAAAGCCTGATATTACTATCGTCAAAGATGACTGACTGATAGTTGACGGCGAGGTTATTAAAGTACAGCCCGTTAAATGCAAGCTGTAAAGAAATAAAAATTGCCGCCGTCAAGTGATGACTTACCTTCAAATTAAGTAGATAATGAAGCGTAAATATTTACGGTTACCGTCAGCATATTGATAAGCAAACTAAGGAAACAAGATAAATACAATGTCGTTTGATAGTTAAATTAGTTAACTATAATTTAGTCAATGTAGGTCGATCCCTGAACAGCCGTATTTCGTAATTTCAAACACCATCGTTTCTGGCAAACTTCTTCAGAATGTAGGGACGTAGTTTGGGAAAGTTTGCCGAGAACTGTACACCTAGTAAAGCTTATAACGTGAAGTGATTAGTTATTTCAATTACTGAAGGTCGTCGCAAAATTATTATTGATGTAATAATTATACAAACTCGTCAAATAAATTAATGTAACTCAGATCACAGAAACAAGGAAGATATAATGCCCACAAATTCGCCCAGAGGGGCTATTGTCTAACGCACTCGCAATCGCAGTCATTTTTATTTTGAAAATCGAAGGCTTGTCTTTGTCTGCGTACAAAATGAAAACAATTGTTTTGAAGCCGATTGTGAATGCGAGTGCGTTAGGCAATAGCGACGCCGATGTGGTCACTTTTAAAAATGTGTGCGTGTAACACTTAGGCTGTATGAATTTCAACAAAAATAACCTCATAATTGGTTACAGCTTACGATCTAAAAACGCCGTAACATACATTTGATGGTAGCACAAAATTAAGCTTCATGTTAAATTTTCAAAGTTCAAAAATGCTGAACGATGGTTTTTTTTTTTCGTAGTTCAGTTACTGAACGTAACTAGTTCACTTAACTGCCATCTAGCGCCGAGTAAATAATTAATTACTCTGCGCTAGAAATGTTTGCAGAATGCCACTAGGAATGTTTCAAAATATTTCGATAACCATATAAAACTTTTTTGCAACGTTAACATAGGTACTATTCAATTTTCAGGCAATAGGTAGGTACTATTATTTTTATTTTGCTACTAGTTTAATCCAATTACATCATGTAAACTTAATAGTTTAATGTTAGAATAGAATAGTATTTTATTAGCAGGAATACGGTTTACAGTGCGATAGCTCTTAGGTTTCGGATTTGTACTTGTCTCTCACTTGCTCATCATGCGGTCTTATTAAGAGCGAGTGAGAGAGAAGTACGAACCCGAAGCACATTTTAAGTGCTTACAGACCATACATGTCTTGAATACAATTCAATTCATTTATGATCAAATGCCTACGACTGACCTTGTAGGTGTGGTTTACTTTGCTTTGCAGTAGTAGACAAGAAATAAAATCTTCTAGGATAATAATGTGTCTAGGTTATGGTTGTCCTAGTACATTTAGGCCGGATAAAAAAAGAAATGTATGACAACGCACCGGGTGTCAAACTTGAATATATCCGTATTCTATAAAAGGTTCAGAACACAATACAAGTAGTTATATCCTTAGGAATATATGGTTAGGCATAATATCTTATCCTCCCTAAATGATAAATTTTTATGTAAGTACAAGCAAGCTTTTACCCTATTGCTTATATAAACTTGCTCTTCTTGTCTTCCCTTATAAGCATACGTCGGACTCCAGCGGTCATTTTCGTGGCATGTCAGAATGATAGGTAAGGTTCGCATATCAATCAATTCACTTTCGAGTATTTGTACTTAGTATTTGGTACCTAGTATTTATAATGTGAATTTCCAAATATCATAGCAACTAACTGCGTTATTTATAAACGTACTTGGACTACACATAAGTCAAAATGGCGAAAAAGTTCGTTTAGCTTTATCCGTCACTCAGACAATTGCAGCTGTGAGAAAGGAACAAAACACAAATGAGTTAACTGGGCATGTCAATTTCTATGAACACGGCTCTAAGGCTGTACGTTAGTTAAGTGTTTTTTTTTATATCCTTTAAATTTTAAATAAAAATAAGATTGAATAGTCCGTGTTATATTTGATTTAATTTACATTCATGGTATATTTGTAGGTATATTATGAGAATATATTATTAATATTTTTTCCAAATTCTTGGCAGTCAATGTTCTTCGTCGGCTTGTAAATATCCATTTTAAATGGGAGAACGATCTTTCAACATCGACTGAAGTCATTGGCAAGTATTTGCATTGCTCAAAATGCTGAAGAGTGTTTTTATTGACTTTATTTGTAGTCTCAACCTCTTCGTTTTGAATTAGTTTATTCATCTTACTTACTGTCTCATACCCAGGATTACATTTTAAGACGCTTCGTAATTTAAGATATATTTGTTTTCCTTTAGGGTGCAGACGTACTTTTGACAATTTGTTCATCGTCTTATTTATTACATTCAAAGAAGACTGCAGCGGCAAATTCGGATTTTGCAAGTGTTGTATGCTATTTGTTATCTCGGAAAAATGTGTATGAATAAACTTCACTTCTTTTTCTACGCTGGCTATAGCAAATATTGCATTTTTACAATATATTTTATCATTTTCAATACTAAAATTTATATCTTTATTGACCAGTTTAGCAAGAGTAGTAGTTTTTCTTGATTTGTGTGTTTTTGAAGATAGATGACGATCAACATTATATTTTTTGGGCTTCATATTAACTTTACATATTAAGCAATATATGTGACCTTTCTGTGACTTAAGTTCGGAGTGCTGTCGTAGTATCGTATCCATTGCAATACATAGATATGCAAATTAACAAATAAAGCAAATCTTTCTATTGATTAGACTGCACTCTACCAACAAATATAAGTATGAACAACAGTCATAATGACGCATGTCAGCTATTTATTTGTTTTTTAAGTGGCCACTTCAGTGGGCTATCAGTCATCACTTCAAAGAGTATTTACACATTAAAGATGAATAAATGATAACGGGTAACTAATTTAATTAACTATGTTACAAATACTAGGTACATTATAATACTCGTAAGTTAAGATTTTTTTGTAAACCTTACCTTGCCCTCAAACTGCCCCCTATAGTCCGACGTATGCTTATAAGTGCTCTATTCACTGCTCTAATATAATAATCATTCCAAATAAATTCCAAATGAATATGTAAATTGTTGTATTCGGTTTTTTCAATATTGACTAATTAATAAAGTTAAGGTTAATGTAGCTTAATTACTGCTGTTGATACATTTTGTACAAGTGTTGCGCGCCGACGATGGTACGACTGACTGATCCAGCTGGCGTGCGCTAAAATCAGTTTCAGTGTCATTATTTAAGTGTTTTATTAAACCTGTAAGGGTCCGTACTCACAGACCGGCTCGGGGAGGAGAGCAGATTTTTTATCACGTTGAAAACAGTTTTATTCATTGTAATAAGGTTTATTTTTGCATGTTCACTTTTGTCAATTGACAAAAGAATTGCTCATGCAAAAATATATGTGTGAACGGACCCTAACCCTTATTTCTATAGGTCGACTGTCATAGTCTTGATATTCTTCTCTATCCACAATTTTTTGCTGCTTTACTAACATAAGGCAAAGTCGTCTTTACACGTAGTCGTGGTTCTAATTACTTAATTCTACTGTGACTGGTTTCTAGTGTTCAATTTACGGTTAAAGAAGACAGCCGAAAAAGGAGGATAATGTTTATGTTGTGATTTAGCAAATTGAAATCACTTAGTCAAAGAAAGGTTTAGGAAAAATGTTGGGAAAATTCTTATAATCAGTTCAGTAGTTCCAAAGATTAGAATTTTAAAACCAACAAGCACATCACTTATATTATTATACGAGGGCGACACTGAAAGTTTTTAGATCTGGCCACTTGTAAACAATATAATAAAAAAATAAGTTTATATTTTGAAAATGGAACTCTTTGCCAATATTGAAAGTTGTCTGTGTCACGTCAGCATGAATTTAACGCGAGAAAATTTTCGTGCAATGATTTTTCATGACTTTTGATGTCATTTAAGTCAACAAGAAAGTTAATTGGCCTTTCACGATGAAGCCCCATCTCGTGCCACTGTTTACAATTGGTTTAATGAGTTTAAACGTGGTCGCAGTAATCTCACCGATGATCTGCGTGAGGGCCGGCCTTCTACGGCAACGACTGAAGATAACATCAGTGTTGTACGGCGTATGATAGAGACTGATAAAAGAGTGACCTATCAGCAGATTCGTACAAGCTTAGGCATCGGTATGAGTCAAGTGCACAAAATCCTCCATGAACATTTAGCGGTCAGGAAGCTTTGTGTCCGGTGGATACCTCATAATTTGAACGAGGCCCAAAAACTCCGTCGTGTTGATTGGTGCCTAGAAAAGGTTTTAAATGTTTAACGGAGGTGACTCAAATGCTGTATTCGAAATACTTACGGGTGACGAAAGCTGGATTTACTGTTATGATCCCGAAACCAAAAGACAGTCTGCTTAGTGGGTGTTTCCTTCCGAGGAGTTGCCAACTAAAGTGAAGAGAGGTCGAAGCGTGGGGAAAAAAGATGGTAGCCTCGTTCTTCGGAAGGACAGGTCATTACGCGACAATTGTTTTAGATGATCGAAAAACAGTTACTGCAGAGTGGTACACAAACAATTGTTTGCCACTTCTCTTGGAAAAAGTTCGGGAGAAGCGACCTCGCAGTAGGATCCTCCTTCGCCACGACAACGCCTCGTCACACACCGCCAGGCGAACGATCGACTATTTGGGGACGTCAGCCGTGGAATTACTGGGTCACCCGCCGTATAGCCCGGACCTCGCACCTTGCGATTTTTATTGAATCCCGAAAATAAAAGAAAAACTTCGAGGAAAACGTTTTGTGGACGCCGAGGAAGCTGTGGCTGCGTTTCAAAAGGCCCTCGAAGAGACCCCTAAGGACGAGTGGGCAAAGTGCTTTTGTCAGTGGTTCCATCAGATGCAGCGATGTATTGACGTCAATGGACACTATTTTGAAAAGATGTAATAAAGCATTTAACTTGCTAGTTTAATCAGCATCATTTCAACCGAGAAAATGGTTTTAAGCTTTCATCATCGTGGAATCCAGTTATCAGCAAGTGTAAACCTCTTCGGGTATCTTCGGACCAATCGCCAGATGTCGTGAGTGTTGTGTGCCGGTATACTGACAACCCTGGTGCACGTAATGCAAATATTGACCAAGTGCGGGTAATTCGAAAAACTCGCACAACAAGATGCTGATGCCCGCCTCTTCAGTCCCCTCGAGACCATGGGCGTAGCGTCACGTCCGAAACGTCGAGGTAATAATTAATTTTAGTAATTAATTATATATCCCTTAACGCGATTAAGTCCCGTGTAGTAATAATAATGAATCAAAATCGTGTGAGTTTAAATCAGTATAGTTTAATCAGTTTTTGATTTTCTAAGAACTTTCAGTTTGACCCTCGTAGTATACATAACTTTTGTTTACGAAGCGGTATTCGCGGTGCGGTTTAACTTGCATAATTCCATTTGTTACAGTACAATATTTAATAGTAATAATTTGTCGCGCAGGGAACGATGTTGTCCATCGGTTTGTAAGTAAAACTTGTATTTTCCTGTGAATAACAGTGCTAAGCTGTCAACGTTTTTCGAGGTCAAAGCACGCAATTTATCGATCAATAAATCTTTGAAGGTCCCTAGGAAATTTTATTCATGGCACTGAAAGTTGTCTGACTGTCGCTAATACTTACCAATGTCATAAAAATATTTTACAAACTGAAGGACAAGGTGTATAAATAAGTAAAGTTACTTAATTATAATGTAATCAACTCTAGAGAACCACTGATTGTTGTCAGAGACCAATGTTCTTACACACATGAACTATTCTAGTAAATATAATAAGGTGAAAAGTGTAACCATATATTTTGACTCCACTAAACATACAGGATGTATTAATGGTCCACAACTTCCAAAACAGAAAAGATAGTTTAATTAATGCTGAATCCGAATATCAAATTAAGAAATTAAAACCTTAGGTCAGAGAAATAGAATTTTCAATTTTTACCATTTCTACCTACATTTAATTGTGGACACCAAAAAAATGTAGATTATTGTTGTTAAAAATCGTTCTGAAATGGAATTTAACTACAAAATAACGGTATGGTTTACATAACCTAATGTAATGTAATGGCCTGCCGATTAGGAAATCGTTCAGTCCTAATTCTAAGGTGTCAGCAATGTTTAGACCACTCACAAAGTAAATGTTTACAACATCAAACATTTCCCGATTGTACAGAAGTAAATTTTCTTGCTAGCATTTTTTTTCATCAATTAAATGATTTAACAATTCACTTAACAAGCACTCGCTCGAAACAAACACGGAACTGAGTACGCTTGCGCATAGTTTTGTGAGTGTAGTATCAAACAATAACGTAGACTGATCGTGACAATAAGCGGCTAACTCCCTTCGTAGCTACAGAAACGAGAGACCATGTTTTTTTATAAAATAGCGAGAATATCATATGAAAAATAAATAAAATATAAATGTATTTTTTGAGCTCACAATCATGACCCCTATTGTGGAAGTTGCTGACCATTAAAACACCCTGTATATATTATTGAAATGCTATTTAATTTGGTGGCCAGGCAGTTCCGCTATGATACGACGAAATAAATAAGTATTCAGATAAAATAAAGGATCTTATAATAAAATATATATAAAGTACAATACATAATCATTTATTAAATCACCTTACAAACTCAATTTCTTGTATATTCATTTATAACCCACTGCTTGTCGATTCGAAATGCATTCTTTGTTCCGGTTCTGTTTAGACAAAAACGCATGTTAATAACAATAAATGTGGAGTAGAGCTATAAGGCATTTTTATAAAATTATTTTAATTTATCATGCGAAGCGAACATTGCCACAAATATTCTCAGAAGACGTCATGATCAGTCATGAAGTATCAACATTGCACTCTGTTCATACGACTGATCGATAAGTATGACTGTAATCTGCTGTTTCTGGGTTATCGTCTACCGACGGTGCCGCTGGGCTATACGTCTTCGTCGACGTCTTACAAAATCTGTGCTGGTAACGTCGAAATGTGAAACTGGTAAATCCTCGGACGTAATTTATATATTAACTCTGTTCATCTGTTGTATTTAAATACTGTGTAATGCAATATTTGGTCTTGACTGGAGCTCTTTTTGAATAATGTTTCAAATACTTCATAACTTTGACATCTTTATATTTTATGGAGTAAATATACAATATAAAGCCATATCTTGACAAAATGTTGCATTATACAGATTTTAATACACCGAATACACAGAGCTGATGGATTACATTTACACCTGAGCATTCGACTCAATTTTGTCGAAATATTCAAGAAAAACGTAAGAAAACAGTAGCCCACGTCGCATTGTGTGCATGCCGTAAACACAACGCACTCACTAAAATAATTTAAATAATTTTTTGCTCGGGGCTTTCCACGGGTGTATTTATTACTTTTTAAACGACATCAAAAAACAAAAAAACGCCTTCAAAAAACAAAAAAATAACTTCTTTTAAAATGGTAGGTACTATCAGCCCATCGGAACCTTGACCCACCATAGAACGTTGTCACAGTGACGTTATGATTCAAGTTGTAAGAAGTGCCAAGCAAATGTTTCACAATGTCACTGTGACACTTTTCTATGATGGGTCAGGGGTCCAATGGGCGGATTGATAGTACCTATAGGTCAGTCAAACTGAAGTCGGCTTTTGGTTGAAAATATTGTCAGTCGCCGACTTCAGCTTGACTGACCTATAGGTACTATCAATCCGCCCATTGGACCCCTGACCCATCATAGAAAAGTGTCACAATGACATTGTGAAACATTTGCTTGGCACTTCTTACAACTTGAATCATAACGTCACTGTGACAACGTTCTATGGTGGGTCAAGGTTCCGATGGGCTGATAGTACCTACCATTTTAAAAGAAGTTATTTTTTTGTTTTTTGAAGGCGTTTTTTTGTTTTTTAAAACAGTTATTTTATTTTATACTTTTTAGTGATCATAATATGCTGTTATTAAGTAGTTTCACTTCCTAGTTGATATGAAATTTTAAGACATTTCAAATTAACCTAACCTAACCTAACCTAACCCATCTAGGTGTAAAGTTCTCATCAATACAAATTAATCAAGACCAAACACCAGGTAATTGCTGTAAAGCGTTATGGAGTTCCCTTGACTGTCTTTCGGCTCTATCATCAGATCCACTCCAGACCTTCATTAAATAGTAGTGTTTTATAATGAAAAGCAGTTTGTAGTCGCTCAACTATCTTAATGGAGTTATCTTATCGCCACCCTTGAAATCGTAACCGTTAAGGAGTTCCGGTGGCCATCTGTGGTCTTCATCATCAGTTCCGCTTCAGCAAATGATACTTTCTGAATGCAAATGCTGGAGAAGTCACTTCAAATACTAAAATCGCTATATGTTTGGCTACAATATTTGAGGAGTTCCCTCAACTCCTCACTGATTCCCTCATCAGATCCCGGTTTTCTTATTATGGTACCACCCTTGGAATATCTCCTTTCCAACAAAAAAAGAATCATCAAAATCTGTACATAAACGACGAAGTTATCCGCGAACACACATAAAAAAATATATATATATATATACGGTCGAATTGAGAAACTCCTCCTTTTTTGAAGTCGTTTAAAAAGGAGGAGTTTCTGAATTCGACCGTACCTATTTTTTTTTATGTGTGTTCGCGGATAACTACGTCGTTGATGATCCGATTTTGATGACTATTTTTTTGGTGGAAACGAGATATCCCAAGGGTGGTACCGTGATAAGGAAAACAGGATCTGATGAGGGGATCAGTGAGGAATTGAGGGAATTCCTTAAATATTTTAGGCAATCATATAGCGATTTTAGTATTTTTAGTGACAAGTCTAGCATTAGCATTCAGAGGGTTATTCCCACCTGTTACCACCAATTTCTTACCACTGGTAACAGCTGGGAATTTTGATTCCCAGTAGTTACCAGTGGTAACAGGTGGGAAAAAAAATCCCAGCTGTTACCAGTGGTAAGAAATTGGTGGTAACAGGTGGAAATAACCCTCTGAATGCTAACTACTGGAATATTTTTTTCCTAGTAGTTATCACCAAATATTTTAATGGTAAGAAATGGGAAAAATATTCCACACCACAGATGGCCACCGGAACTCCTCAACGGTACCGATTTCAAGGGTGGCGATAAAATATCTCGATTAAGATAGCCAGCGCGTACGACGAATAACAATTAATTGTTTAAAAATGACTATGATTATCTTTGCTTTTGCTTAAAATGTGCGGCGGGCTTAAAATGTCTTAAATAGGAACTCCATCATGGATTAAGTGAACGACGATAGGTAAATATTTCGCACATTGAGAATCAAACCGTCACTAAACAAAAAAATACTTTATTTGAAATCCAACTTCATTTTGATGGCAATATTGTCATTATTCGAACTCTTATATATTTTGTTTAGTGATGGTTTGATTCTCAATGTGCGATTTTTTAAATATTGTTATTTGTTCAGCACAATATAAACTTCAAATTATAAAGACACAACTGTCTGAAAGTTGTTTACGTTTTTCAAACCAGTGCGTGCTAGAAAAAGTGTATTCGAACATACTGGTCACGGTGTATGTTGAGTCTTAATTTAACGTTCAAAGCGGTTAATATAAAATTCATACTTACTTATTGGATCAAGTTCACTTGGGATAAATAAATGAAACAATTGCATACTACACCGTACCAATTTATTTTTAGTATTGTCAAATTATTGAATCGCGTCTTGGTATAACAGCTACACCACTTGCCAAATCCAACCAGGCGTAAGGCCTTCGAAACTACATAAAATGACTTGAATAAATAGCAATGAATTCACTATGTACTATGTAGCAATGAATTTACTACGACATTCTAGTTTATAAGTCCTCTTTGTCGGACGAAAATGTCAATACAAAGAATAAACACTTGGTAGACCAAGCTCAGGATCAAGAAATATATTATTACAATTTGGCGTAACAGTCATCAAGGCCGCGGCAAGCCGCTGGTACAGATTCCTCGGTGTTGATGTACGCATGACGTAACTACTGTGTATAAGCGTGCCACGGTCCTGATTGAGTGCGAATAACAATTGGTATACATATACATATATACATATACTTTGGTAACTCAAATAACAGTGAAGTGCTATGTATTACTTAGAACGTACTAAACTCGAAGTAAATGATGATTGATTAAGTGCAACATAGGAAAGTATAGCGAAGTATGACGTATTTTTCTATGTTAACCTGTCCCCATTGCTAACTTGATATCTAAGCTACACAGCTACGCTACAGTGGTGCGTGCTACGATCATTCTAACATACAATTTTTCTATATAAATATATATTGGATAGAAAAGAATACTGGGTTAACTACAAAGTTTATTCGCAATTAATACATTATTGATGATGATAATTATGTTAATAAATTGTATTTGCTGTGGAACAGTATGCACAGCAAACCGCCTTATAACTAACACTCGACTTCTATAAGTATTTTTAGAGTTTTTTTTACGGTAGCTACGTGAGGTTAGCAGCTGAATCACACCACTAGTCAATTGGATACTTATTTATAATATATATTATAAACATGATTTTTGTTCAAAAATAGAACATAATAATTTTACAAGTAAATATATAGGTATAAAGTTAAACAATAATATAATCACAGAAATAAGTACATGGGACACGTAGCACATTTGCTCGATTTTTATACTTTAACAATAATTTAAAAAGAAAATATACAGCTATAAAAAATGCATCACTTACGCTTACTACTATATGATTAATAAATTACCTAATAAAAATCTAATTGATCGGTCGCGATACATTGTGTAAGACTATTGTATTTGGTGTGAATCGAACTGTTGTTCAATGTGTGTGGGGGAGTGGGGCGGGGGGGCCTGCGGCGGGCGGGCGGGCGCGTTACTTGCCGTACTGTTTGATGAGCAGCTCGGTGCTAAGCGACTTCGGTCGCTCGATGGGCAAGCCGAGCGCGCGCGACCACACTAGCTGCGCGAGCACGCCGAGCGCGCGCGACACGCCGAACATTACCGTGTAGTAGTTCATCTCCTTCAGCCCGTAATACTGCAACAACACAACCGACTCAATTTTCAGAACAGTATTCAATCGTAAACATACATAACGTGAGATCGACAGGACCCGGTGTCCGCTAGCGCCCAGGGCCTCTATTCCCGACGATAAAAAAAACATATCGTCTTTGACCTGTTATGTTATTGTTCTGACATCAGCCGCCATTACTGTCTAGTAAATAAGAGCTATCAAAACGGTGACAATAGGATAACAGGTCAAACACGATTTGGTTTTTACCGTGTTGAATAGAGGCTCTGCATCGTTTGATCCTCGGCCGATATTATAACGTGTATATTATGAAAGTTCTATGTATAGTCAGCGTTATATCCAGAATACTCATTAACATCAAGCAGCCAAAGTGATCAAACTGTTCAGGTCATCCACAGTGCTCTTATATGTATACCGGAGCACACACAACGGCAAATACATTCAAGATGCCGCTCGTACCTTTGGTAGCTCGTACATCGTACCTTCAACGGGGTTACAACCACAAAGCCGCTGGTAGCTGTTGCACCAAAAAAATTACAATGGGTTAACCCCAGGTTAAATAATTAAAGAATGTCACATTCATTTAAAAACTGTCAATTTTAACCTGTTAACCTAGGCTTCAAATGTACGTGCAAATGGGCCTTACTCGAGTTAAAAAGACAGTTTTCGTATGAATTTTGTTTGTATTGAAGTTTTCGTACGTTAATTAACTCGTTTACTGCCGCACTCAGAGACGTCAATTAATGCTTGATTAAAGTTGCTGCTGTCACTTTCTTAGCTATAGAAATAGAATAAGACAACTAAACGTCACTAAACAAGCATTAAATTTAATTGACGTCTCTGATTGTGGCAGTTAGTGTCCTAAGTCCTAACCCAGTGTTACATTTTTGTTGAAAGTGACCCTTAGCATCCGAAGTAACCAAAAGTTACACTAGAAAACTGCATACTAAATTTCATGAAAATCGTTGGTGCAGTTTCCGTAATTCATAGTCATAGTCATAGTTATATCATTTATTGCATTTATGTGTTGCAATGGTGTTACAATTATTAAAATAGTCCAACATAAACCCTGCAAGTGTAAGGGCACAGCAATTTACATGTTTATTAATTTACACAAACTTAAGCTTTGTACTTATGACTAATACCTAAAATCTAAAAATTCATGCAACGTGTAAAAGCTTTAATATTTTACATTTTATCTATTAGAAAATCCTTTAATTTTTTTTTTAATTCAGATTATATATATATATATATATATATATATATATATATATATATATATATATATATAATCTGAATTAAAAAAAAAATTAAAGGATTTTCTAATATATATACAGGGTTATTGGTAAGTCGACCTATTCCCGTTAGGCGGTGATAGGGGTGACTATTTGCGATAAGTTTGACCCCCATATGCATTATGCAAAAGTGAACCATTTTTGAGTTATCGCGTTTATTAGTTTTTTTTTAAATTAGTCGGAAATTCAACTTGAAAAATTTATTACAAAAAAAGTATCAATTTAAATCTTTTTTTTTCTTCTCATTTACAAAACCGATTAAACACTGGTTATTTCTCAATATTAAAACAATAATTATCGGTCCAAATTTAAAAAAGCGAGACGGAAAACGAAATTTTTTCAATATTTTTTGCGATCGCTTTCCACTAAAATGCCTTAAAAACAAAAAAAAACGTTATGAAACTTGGCTTGCAGATTATTTTAAAAACTTAACTGTTTTCTTAGCTCTCCAAAAACGCATAACAAGTAGAAAATTATTTAAAAAAAACCTAAAAAAATAATCATCACAAAGGAAGCGGGCGGAAACAAAAGTCACAAATGCAATGCAATAACAACATTAACTTATGTAAAAAGTTACAAAATTAAAACTAATAAACAATTAAAATTGAAATAATTAGGATTTTTATAGTTCATTTTCAAAATGGCTACCTCCATTTCTTATTCTCACATAAGTTAATGTTGTTATTTGTGTTTACGAGTATAACAGTTAGTTTTGATAGATTTAGTTAGTTAATTTTAAGTTTTGTTCGGACGTGACTTCCTTGTTGCTTCCTTTGTGATCAATTATTTCCAGCAATCTTTAACAAAACTCATTTTAGTTTTAATAGCTCGTTAGAAAGCTGGAAAAAGGTCAATGTTTTATGTGTAATCTGCACGCCAAATGTATTGGTAATTTTTTCTGTTTTCGTGTACATTATGTTGGAGTTTGATAAAAAAAACATGTATTTTTTAGTTTTCGGCCTCGAATTCTCAAACGTGTACGGATAATATTTTTTTTAATTTTGCATAGGAACAACAAATTCATCTTGTACAAAAGCAAATAAAAAATGTATGATTTAAATTTGGTATGTTTTTTAATTTTAATTTTTGAAGTTGCATTTGTGACTTTTGTTTCCGCCCGCTTCCTTTGTGATGATTATTTTTTCAGGTTTTTTTAAATAATTTTCTACTTGTTATGCGTTTTTGGAGAGCTAAGAAACCAGTTAAGTTTTTAAAATAATCTGCAAGCCAAGTTTCATAACGTTTTTTTTTGTTTTTAAGGCATTTTAGTGGAAAGCGATCGCAAAAAATATTGAAAAAAATTCGTTTTCCGTCTCGCTTTTTTAAATTTGGACCGATAATTATTGTTTTAATATTGAGAAATAACCAGTGTTTAATCGGTTTTGTAAATCAGAAGAAAAAAAAAGATTTAATTTGATACTTTTTTTGTAATAAATTTTTCAAGTTGAATTTCTGACTAATTTAAAAAAAAACTAATAAAAGCGATAACTCAAAAATGGTTCACTTTTGCATAATGCATATGGGGGTCAAACTTATCGCAAATAGTCACCCCTATCACCTCCTAACGGGAATAGGTCGACTTACCAATAACCCTGTATATATATATATTGCTCGTTTAATTAAAGGTATTAGATGTAAAAAAATCTTTTTGCAACAATGTTTCCTCGTTGAAAAGTTTTTTACTATTTTTATTATTTTTTATTAAAATAAAAAAATATAGAAAACATCTGGATTTTTTTGTTTATGTTTCGGTGGTCTAATTAAAAACAAAAGTTATGAACATTACATTTATGCAAAAAATAACACTGTATCTGTAAAAGCACCGGACGTTAATAACACTTCGGCACCGGTTCTGCATACTTAAAATTAGGGTATCGATGTCTTCTTGTGGGATAAGGAGGAGGTGCGGCGGAGGTGCTCAAAGAGCTCATCTTCCATCCTCAGATTGTCAGGGAAACTGCTCTAAGACCTTCGCTGGAGCATATCCCATGCATGCTCGATTGGGTTTATTTCGGGGTACTGGGCGGGCCAGTTCAGGACTGCAAAATTGTGCTCTTCTAAACACTGACTCACGAGTCGAGCCGGGGGCGTTATCATGCATGAGTATAAAATCTTGACCAATTTGTGATCGAACTGGTAAGATTACTGGTCTCAGCACATCATTGCGATATTTTTGGACGATGGACTTCCTGAGGGTGTCGAAGCTGGCTTGCACGTCCAAGAGTTCGCCAAACACGTATTCCTCGCGAATCTGGATGGAACTCGAACTGAGATTCGTCTGAAAAAGTCACTCTAGACCATTCGCGATCTTTCCAGGGCACATGTTCTCTAGCCCATTGTAATCGGAGTCCGCGATTGCCTCTACGTAATGGTGGTACCCGAAGCGGCCTACGAGCATGAAAACCAACTTCATGCAACCTTCTTATCACAGTTTGGTCACTCACAAGTATACCGTGTTCTGATTGTAACTTTACAATCAATTGCACAGCTGTAGAATTTGGTTGTCTTTGCTCGTACGAGTTAAATTTAAAATAACCACATTTTAAATAACATTTTTTTTTAAATAAACCAATATGGCGAACTAAATTTTATTCAACTTTCCGGCGTACTTTTTTATTTTTATTATAGAGCCAGTAACAAAAGTACATTTTCTTTTTTTGATAGCATTTATTTTTCGAGTTTTGCCAATAAAAGTAAAATATCCCTGGACAGTGTGTGTATATATTTATATGAAAGTTAGTCGCGCCGAAGACAGGGGCGTAGCGGGGTGAAGGGGGAAGTAGTATTTAAAGCGCGGCATTTGGGGTCTGAGGGGCTATTGTCTAACGCACTCTCGTAATCGAGATCGTTTTCATTTTGAAAATAGAAGGCTTGTCTGCATACAAAATGAAAACAATTGTTCCACTTTGAAGTCGGTTGCGATTGCGAGTGCATTAGACAATAGCCCCTCAGGTCCAAGGAGATTCGCTTCTACGTAGTTATTATTTATTTTTATGCCACTGCACAGCTGTTTAAAGAAAGTAAGTGATAATGTTATGTACCTATGTATAATGACATTAATGACTAAACGTCGTCTTTATGTCTGCAAATAATTAATATCCGAAATTACAAGGTTTCAAGCTACAATTTGATATTTCACAAATTTGTTCATACAATATATATTGCTCGCGAGTTCGGTAATCATAATGAATCCCGCCGTAGGTTGTTTAAAATATCACAATTATTGTTAACTGATTCATCAATAAATCAGGCTAACGACCACGTGTGCGTAACCGAGGTTGAGTTCGTGTCGCCGGTTTAGTTGTCTCTAGTACCTACTGGAATAATTTACCTGATACGTGTAGCTCGTATCTCGCATGACAGTTAGCCCGGTTCCTAATGAGAATGACCTATTAAGATAAGCAGTCAGATTATACATATATTTTTTGGTTTCCACGATGATAAAATATCACAGAAAGGAAAGTAGGAAATAAGAAGTTTTCGTAAGAGGTTTCGAGCCGAGGGTGCTGACGCCTACGAGCACATACGAGTAAAGGTATCGCGGCGACCGCGACCGGCGACGGCGACCATGTCTAGTATGCGACTATGTAATATGTTTAGTATGATTTTTTATAGACCGCTGACCAAACCTAGCGACCGCGACGTCGTGCGACCGACACGCTTGAATTTAGTCAGTGCTCCATATAAATTCATATGGTCGCGGTCGCCGTTGCCGGTCGCGGTCACCGGTCGTGGTCGCCGACATCGGAATTATACCTACCTAGTAGGTCCTAAGTTCTGTCACAAAGGTTTAGTCAGATAAAACTATCTTCTGTTTATTTTTTAATTTTAAAACATATGAAAATTAAAAGCTGAATTAATGTACATTTTCAAGAACTAATAATCATTCCACATAGTTTCCGCAATTCCCGATGCGATCTTCTAACATTCACGGCCGGCAACCATTAAAATACGCACGAGTTTTCTGAAAATATCATTTTTAAAAACGCTTTAAAGGTTAGTTTTTGTTAACGAAGAAACTTTTTTGTTTAATACTGTGAAGCCTCTCATCTGTGGATATGTTTAGAGATCAGCATTATTTTCCTTACTACACTCAAAAACTGAAGCTCGAAGTTTGGTCTGTTTTCGTATTGCTGCAAATTGATGTGAAATCGTAGTTTATTTAATGAGTCATGAAGATTGACCGGTGTATAAGTGGATCTTTAGTTGCTTGAAAATACATTTGTATCAGAATTTAAAGGTAAAATTCTGATCAATATGTCACGCAAATTTCGACTCAATACGAGAACTCTTACAAAAGTTGTAGCCGTTATCAGTATCGTGGTCGTCCGTGTTTTGACACATGATTTCTTGCCCCGAATGGAATGCTTAAAGCTCGTTCATCAAATGATTGCAATAGTAATGAATATAAATGACGCTTCTTTTTTTTCTATTTAAAATAAGGTTTTGATTGATGTACTACAAGTTTATGAAACTCTTTTATTTAGAGTATAAAATCTCAGTGACAGAACTTAGGAACTGACTAGGTATAGTATAGTGAAATTAGAATTAGAATGTGGAGGGCTATAAAGCAAGAGGAAGACCTAACAAGAGATGGATGGATTGTGTGAAGAGTGATAGAGAGTGATGTGAGAAAGAAGGGAGTGAACGCTGAGGCAACGGCTAGCAGGGATGTGTGGAAGGAAAAAACGTGCTGCGCCGACCCCAGATGTTTGGGATAAGGGGAGTAGATGATGATGATGATGGTATGTTACCTGTAAGAGGACGCCAGAGTGCGAGTCCACGTTGGGCCAGGGGTTCTTGACCTTGCCCAGCTCGGTGAGGATCGGCGGGACCACCTTGTACACGGCCGCGACCAGCTTGAATAGCGGGTCGTTGGGGAAGTGCTTCAAGGCGAACTCGCGCTGGCACGTGTACCTTTAACAATGGTAAAGCTATTAATTCGAACCAATACCAAAACGTTCAGATATTTATAGCACGTTGTTGAAGGGACTGCAAAAGAGGCATTAAAGAAACATCCATCGATCTATTGCCAAGCATCTCTCTCTATTATACAAACTACAAAACTCAAAAGTTACAGGTAACACTCACCAGAAATAATGGCTCACAGCCAGTTAATAAACATGGATAGCTTTCATGAACAAGTTTGAAAAAGGAACAACTTAATTGTCTTTAAAATGTCTTTGAGTAGGTGAAAAGATGTAGTGTTTAATGGTTTTCCATCGTATTTTCACGGAAACAAATGAGTGTCTTGCCATTTCAGTCGGTCACAGTACAAAAAGTACTGAGTTCATTGAAGTTGCATGGCAAATACGAACATTCCCGAGAAAATACGATGGAAAACACTTATCTATCAGGGCCTCTATTCATGACGGTAAAAACGCACGCCCACACTGCGCACACTACGTCACGCGACATATGTATATCGAAGCATTGTTAATAATGGCCGAAGCGCCATCGACAATGAAATATCAAGACACACGGCAGTGTGTCCGGGCAAGTCCGAAGAATACGCCGACCGATACTGCAGTGTGTATTCCCATCCTCGTAACTTTTATCCCAGTACAGTCAGAAACCTGTTTTTTACAGATAACTTAAGTCAAATGATCTCACAGCCAAGCATTAAAATGATTGTTAACTGGTAGAGACGGCATTAAGTTCGCCTTTTGCATATTAAGTGTATTCTTTTGTGCAATAAAGATTAAATAAAAAAATGTTATATCATTATTCGTTACCCATTAAAGATTTATTCATTTCTAAAAACTGCTTATTTTGTACTGACTGAATGACTCAGTCATCAAAATTCTAACGGTAAGTACCTAGAGCTTTGCGGCATGGAAGTAGTGCTTACAGCACAAATAAAGGAAAAAAACCGAAAACTATAAAATATTTCTATCCTTGATCAGAAAATAATAAAATGACAATCCCTTTCTACTCTTTAATAAAAATAAAACGTAACTTCTAGTTGTATTGTGACATGTGATGTCATTTTTTATTATTAACATAAATATATTTAGAAGATTAACATACATATATCGACTACGCACCAAAAACATAAATTTAGAAAATAAAGTATGTTGACAATATCATATTTCAGACTAAATAAATTAGTCTGACTGTTAAAAATCTAGTGCCAATTCGGGCACCTTTATAGATATCGCTACTTTTGGTGGCACATGAGAACTTGGCCTATTTTTTACATTTATTATTTTCGTGGGATTCAAATTACCTGGGGTCAGTCTTCCTGAGGACAGCGTGTCCATACCCGGGAACCACTTGTCCAGATTTAAGGGTCTTCCAGATGAACTCCTTTAGCTGTTCTTCCGTGAAGTTGTCACCGACCTGTTTGCGAAGTCTCTCTAACCAGACAAGTACCTTGAAAAAAAAACAAATAGTTCTTAGAATCCAGATAACCAAATCAGATTATTCATAGAGTAAAGCGTTTATGTTACAATTCACTCGATACCTAAGTCGGTGCTCGGTGTAGGCTTAATTTTCAAGTAGTCCTTCCAAACGCGGGTTCAAATCACACAAATCATTGGTAAAACTTAGTGTGATGACCCAGAACAAATTGTACCCAATCTAAAAGCCACTTTTATGTACGAGGGTCAAACTGAAAGTTCTTAGAAAATCAAAAACGGATTAAACTAGCAAGTTATTAGCTTTATTACATTGCTTATTAAATTGCAAGGCGCGAGTTTCGGGCTGTACGGCGGGTGACCCAGTGATTCCACGTCTGGCGTCGCCAAATAGTCGATCTTTCGCCTGGCGGTGTGTGACGAGGCGTTGTCGTGGTGAAGGAGGATCCTAATGTGAGGTCGTTTCTCTCGAACTTTTTCCAAGACAAGTGGCAAACAATTGTTAGTGTACCACTCTGCAGTAACTGTTCTTCGATCCTCTAAAATAATTGTCGCGTAATGACCTGTCCTTCCCACGCTTCGACCTCTCTTCACTTTAGTTGGCAACTCCTCGGAAGGAAACACCCACTGAGCAGACTGTCTTTTGGTTTCGGGATCATAACAGTAAATCCAGCTTTTGTCACCCGTAAGTATGTCGAACACAGCATTTGAGTCACCTCCGTTAAATCTTAAAACCATTTCACGGCACCAAAGAACACGACGGAGTTGTTGGGCCTCGGTCAAATTATGAGGTATCCACCGGGCACAAAGCTTCCTGACCGCTAAATGTTCATGGAGGATTTTGTGCTCTTGACTCATACCGATGCCCAAGCTTGTACGAATCTGCTGATAGGTCACTCTTTTATCAGTCTCTGTCATACGCCGCACAACACTGATGTTATCTTCAGTCGTTGCCGTAGAAGGCCGGCCTTCACACAGATCATCGGTGAGATTATTGCGACCTCGTTTAAACTCATTAAACCAATTGTAAACAGTGGCACGAGATAGGGCTTCATCGTGAAAGGCCAATCGTAGTCTATCATAACATTCTTGTTGACTTAAATGACATCGAAAGTCATAAAAAATCATTGCACGAAATTTTTCTCGCGTTAAGTTCATGCTGACGTGACACAGACAACTTTCAATTTGCCGCCAAATCGTAAAACAAATGACAAATAAATAAAATTCATACTCAATAATATTGGCAAAGAGTTCTATTTTCAAAATTTAAACTTATTTTTTACTATATTGTTTACAAGTGGCCAGATCTAAAAACTTTCAGTGTCGCCCTCGTACTAGCCTTTGCCCATGGCGACTACGTCCGCATAAAACATATCGATTTTCCCTTGGGAAATGATAACTTTTCCGGTACATAGTTCTTATAGCCGCTCGTGCGTGATTTAAAAACAGATATCCGAACAACATCTTCATATGTATATAAAAATATCGTGTCACGGTGTTAATGGTTGAAGTCCTCCGAAGCGGTTCAGCCGAATTGTATAATGTTCTTTTACATACTTTTTAGGTATGAGAATAGGTCTTAAGTATAATCCATAAGATTTTTATGAAAAAAGAATAACACCCAGTCGTCCCAGGCGGCGCCGCCGGGCGCTATCAGCCAGTTTATAATATTAATATAATAGTCAAATTCAAATTCTTATCGATATCTAAATCCTAGCTATAGATAATAGCTATATTTACATTTTACCCATCAAAATACACAAATAGAATACATGCATGACATGAACTTCGGGTAATTCTATAACAATATATGCATGTAGAATGCAGCGATTAGATATAATTTTCCCTTTCCTTATTCATCGTGATTATGTTATAGATTTTTTTTGCGCTTATTCAGGGTGGGCCAAACATTTGTATACTTTTGAAACATCCATTTAAATTAAATTATACATGTTTTTCGTCATTTTATTCATTTAACCTAGTAACAGACAATTGCAATTTATTTTCTAAACATTAAATCATCCAGATGTCCTCCGTCTCCTGCCATCGACTACGCAAACTTTGGAAAACTCGATGACACATGCTGCGAGGGATCGCGGCTATCTCATTCTGAAGTTTTAGTTTTAACTGGGGTATTGTCACCGGTTTATTAAGGTACACTCGACACTTTAAATATCTCCACAGATATAATCGCAAGGTGTTAGGTCCGGGCTCCATGGCGGCCATGGGATGTCACCTCTGCGATAAATCAACTTTTTCGGAAACATTTATTTTACTACCGGTAACCTCATGTATTTCGTATGGCATGTTGCTCCATCTTGTTGCATCCATGTTCTTCTGTTGTAAACTTCAAATTCACGCAACTTTGGTGCCAAAAATTCTCGCAACATCTTCTCGTATTCCACTGAATCCACCGTTACGTTATTACCTCGATTATTTTCAAAGAAATACGCACCAATTATGCCATTTGCTAATATGGCAGCCCAAATTGGATTTAGATGAATAAAGTGGCTTATGGTGTTTAAAGCGTGGGTTTCTCTGCTCCAAAATCGACAACTGTGTTTATTAACGTACCCATTGATATGAAAATGGGCCTCGACCGTAAACAATACATTCTCAAAGCTAGAAAATCGTTCCAGTATAATATCAGCCAATAACTTACGATGAATGTAATCGTTCGGTTTCATCTCCTGCACAATTTGAAGCTAGTATGGGTGCAGTTAAAGATCCGGTTGTAAAATTCGCCGTAGACTACTTCTTGGTATTGCTACTGCTGCTGAACGTTTACGCGTAGATGATTCTGGATCGTTCTCTACAGAAACTTCAACCAGCCGTATGTTCTCATCATTTCTTGTTGAATGTGGCCGCCCTGTTTGTTTAATATTCAGTGTCGAACCAGTTTGCTCAAACTTTTTGACCGAAGATTTAATCAAACTAACACTTGAACACTCACTTACTCGGCGTAATCCGTATTCAATTCTAAATAGGCGTCGTACAGAAACGTACGAATCGTAAAAACTGATTAACACAAAAAGCCCGTTGATTTCTCGTGAAACGCTCCGTTATAAAGAAAATTGCACGAAGTGACCTATAGTTTCCCGCCGCTCAATCTGACGGTTTTCGATAAATTCAGAGTACCTATTTGCAAAAATTATGGCCCACCCTGTACATACACTACAGGTCAAAAGTATAAGTTCACTCTGTGAAATTAGGTTTTTATATTAAAGTGTATTTAAATATAGAATATATTTCGAATTTCACACGTTTAATTGTTTCCATGACTACCCAATAACAAAATAAATACCTCTTCGAGGAATTCTTGTATTGTTATTCGCAAATTTGATCCGTTTAAAGATTATTTTCTGTATTTCCTATGGGATTTATTAAAGTTCGAAATCATTCAAGCCGACTGAAGTGTCGAAACTCGTGCTGTTATCGTAGCTCTGTCTAATGAAGGCTACACGACACGGAACATTGCCGAAAAGGAAACAAGAAACCGGTCTTAATTCCATTCGATTTCGTTCAGATAGGCCAAACGTCACGTCTAAAAGCGAAAACCAAATTATTTGCGTGCAGAGCAAACGCCAACGTACTCGAACAGCCCCAGAAATTCGCGAAGAACTCGACGCCACTCGAGATCAGCCAGTATCGGTTTCAACAGTGCAGCGGCGTCTGCGAAACTATGTTTTAAAAGTTTGTATTGCTGCCAAAAAACCTCTGTTACGTAAACAGAATAAGGGTAAAAGGTTGCAATGGGCTCGAAAACATATCGGAAGCCTGAGCAGTGGTCTAAAGTTTTATTTTCTGATGAATCAAAATTTGAAATTTTTGGAGGGAGACGTCGTCAATAGGTCCTACGACAAGTAGGCGAACGAATGACAAAACAATGCGTGATGTCAACAGTGAAGCACGGTGGAGGTTCAGTTATGGTCTGGGGATGCTTTGCGGGCGATAAAGTTGGTGATCTCGTGAGAGTCAATGGCATAATGGATAAGAAAATGTACCATAACATTTTGCAACGTGACGCTTTTCCATCCGGAAAACGAATTGTAGGCAGAGGTTTTGTTTTTCAACAAGACAACGATCCCAAACATACTTGAACTACATATCATCGAAAGAAAAACAAAAAGAAATGAAATATACGGATTGGGCCCCTCAATCGCATGACCACAATCCTATTGAGCTATTATGGGATGAATTGGACAGGAGTGTGCGAAAAATGCGGCCAACTAATCAAGAACAGCTATGGGAATACCTGCAGATTTGTTGAAATCAAATTTCGGCACATACAATGCAAAAATTAATTACACGAATGCCATGACATGCGAATTAGCTTTGTTTTTACTTGTAATAAAATACTATTAAATATTTTAAATGTTTCGTATCGTCGTCGTCGTTTTTAGTATCTCTTCGTATCCGACTCGGCTGGGCAGCATTCGGGAACATTCGCAGCACCTTTTCGCCCAAATTACCGCAGTGTTTGAAGCCAAAAGTCTTTGACCAGTGTGTGTTGCCAGTGATGACTTACGGATCTGAGACGTGGGCGCTAACAATGGGCCTCATAAAGAAGCTCAAAGTCACTCAGAGGGCTATGGAGAGGGCTATGCTCGGAGTTTCTCTGCTTGATAGAATCAGAAATGATGATATCCGCAGTAGAACTAAGGTTACCGACATAGCCCGAAGAATAGCTAAATTGAAGTGGCAGTGGGCGGGGCACATTGCTCGCAGGACTGATGGCCGATGGGGTCAGAAGGTTCTGGAATGGCGTCCGCGGACCGGAAGACGAGCTGTAGGTAGGCCTCCAACAAGATGGAGCGACGACCTCGTCAGGATCGCGGGACCGCGGTGGATGCGAAAAGCACAAGACCGGTCTGAGTGGAAAGCCTTGGGGGAGGCCTATGTCCAGCAGTGGACGTCTTTCGGCTGACATGATGATGATGATGATGATGATGAAATATTTTTATAAATAAATTGTGATGTAACTTAATTCAACCGAAATCACAGTGTGAACTTAAACTTTTGACCGGTAGTGTAAATGCCTAATACAATGAAGGATTGTGCTCCTGCTGCTATCAAATAATAAACACACGATATAGATGAAGAACTTATCGCATAATTATTAAACGATAAGTTGAAGAGAATGCTCATTATAAAGTGAATGCTGCCATATTGTTGATAAAAACACGCGATCATTTATACTATACTATTCACTCATTAAATATTGAGGTCACAAGGTGTGAGCGAAGTCCCTTTGCGACGTACGACGCCAAACAGTTTATTCTTTCAAAATGAAGAAAAAGTGAAAGTACTATGTGAATCGTAAATTTATACAAAATTTAACATCGCTAGTGGTCGTTTGTTAGGCCTTTACCTCAAAAGCATAAATTACTTGTAGCGGTTCACCGAATCGCTTATCACCTCGAACGTATATTTAATTTTCGCGTTGTGTCTCGATCGTTTACTGTTTTTCGTTATAAGTTTTAGTCGCATTTCACCTTGATCGTGCATTTAACTATCGCGTTGTGCCTTAATCGTCATATTTTTGTCGATATATAAGTTTTTGTCGCAATTCACCTCGATCGTGTGATACATTTTCGCTTTGTATCCTAATCGTCTAATTCAGTATTAGACAATATCTTTAGTCGCAATGTACTTTTTCATTTTTTTAGCCAGGTTCAAGCTCCGTATTTTCTTACAAATATTGAATTACAAAATTATAATAATAATTACAGAACAGACGTGCTATGGTTCTGCAGTCATCACAAGATGCTTCTCAGTACAGGCAGCTCAATAGACAGATCTCTAAGTCTTTGACCCGCGACATACGCCAATTTAATACTAATAGTATTGAAGAGGCTATTGAGCGACACAAAGGCTCTAAAGTGTTTAAAAAAGATTTGTCTATTGGGCAGAGCCAGCTGATGAGGCTGAAGACCGATGACGGCAGGATCATATCGTCTAAACCTGAGCTTTTGGGAGAGATAGAGAAGTTCTACGGACAGCTGTACACGACAACACGGCCACCTGTCAGCAACCTAGCAGAAGACCCAAGAGCTAGGTTGTCCCACCACTACACCGAAGATATCCCGGTCGTTAGCCTGTATGAGATTAGAGTGGCTCTAAAACAGCTTAAGAACAGCAAGGCACCGGGTGATGACGGAATTACGGCTGAGCTTCTGAAAGCAGGTGAATCACCGGTTTTAAAAGCTCTTCAGAAGCTATTTGATTCCGTCATAGCCCAGGGTAAAACGCCGCAAGCATGGCACGCGGGCGTGGTGGTTCTTTTCTTCAAAAAGGGTGATAATACCCAGCTGAAGAATTATAGACCCATCACGCTCCTGAGTCATGTTTATAAGCTGTTCTCTAGAGTCATTACGAATCGTCTCGCTCGCAGGTTTGACGACTTTCAGCCTACCGAACAAGCCGGTTTCCGAAAAGGCTTTAGCACCATAGACCACATCCACACGCTGCGGCAGGTTATACAGAAGACCGAGGAGTATAATCAGCCACTATGCTTAGCGTTTGTGGACTATGAGAAGGCCTTCGATTCGATCGAAACATGGGCTGTGCTGCAGTCTCTTCAGCGGTGCCAAATCGACTATCGGTACATCGAGGTGTTAAAGTGTTTGTATAGAAACGCCACTATGTCAGTTCGCCTTCAGGACCGGAACTCGAAGCCTATCCAATTGCAGCGAGGAGTAAGACAGGGAGATGTAATATCTCCGAAACTGTTTACTGCTGCATTGGAAGACGCTTTCAAGCTTCTGGACTGGGGGAGTTTTGGCATCAGCATAAATGGCGAATACATCACTCACCTTCGATTCGCCGACGATATTGTCATCATGGCTGAGACCCTGGAGGACCTTGGTACAATGCTCGATGGCCTCAGTAGAGTCTCTCAACAAGTGGGTCTTAAAATGAACATGGACAAGACGAAAATCATGTCAAATGTCCATGTCGTACCCACTCCTGTCAAAGTTGGTGACTCTACTCTCGAAGTTGTTGACGACTATGTATACCTAGGACAAAAAATCCAGTTAGGTAAGTCCAACTTCGAAAAAGAGGTCAATCGTCGAATCCAACTCGGATGGGCAGCTTTCGGTAAGCTACGCACTATCTTCTCGTCCCAAATACCACAGTGCCTCAAGACAAAAGTCTTTGATCAGTGTGTGTTGCCAGTGATGTCGTATGGATCCGAGACATGGTCGCTTACAATGGGCCTCATAAGAAGGCTCAAGGTCACTCAAAGGGCGATGGAAAGAGCTATGCTGGGTGTCTCTTTGCGAGATCGAATCAGGAATGAGGAGATTCGCAGGAGAACTAAAGTAACCGATATAGCTCACCGGATTGCAAACCTTAAGTGGCAGTGGGCGGGGCACATTGCTCGTAGAACTGATGGCCGTTGGAGCGGAAAGGTTCTAGAGTGGCGACCGCGAACCGGGAGACGAAGTGTTGGCAGACCTTCCACAAGGTGGACTGACGATCTGATAAAGGTCGCGGGAAACCGCTGGATGACAGCAGCAGAGGACCGATCGTTGTGGAAAACCTTGGGGAAGGCCTTTGTCCAGCAGTGGACGTCTTGCGGCTGATAATGATGATGATGATGAATAATAATTATTGTATCCTACTTTAATGTCACGGTACTTCAATTTCGCAATGACGGAATATCATCTAATATTTATTAGTCACAAAGATAATACTTAAATGACTTTGATAACATTTAAGACATTAAACTACTGGTATAAAACGCGTTTTAAAAAAATTGTTACAGAATTTTAGTGCGAACATCAATTAACGCGGCACATTAAATAGAGTCCCAAACAAACATCGATCGCGACGAAATGCGTCTAGGGTAAAATAGTACAAGAAAAATTAAATGCTACATATTAATTATATTAATGTAAAAAGCCACGCGAAACATTGCTTCAAGTAAAAGATTCTATTAAAATTTTGTTCATTCGAGGTGAAATGCGATTCTGTGAATTGCTACAAGGAATTTATGATTTTGAGGTAAAGGACTAACAAACGCTAGTGGTGGTAAGAGGTAGTATAGCGCTTTTATGTGACAAGGTCGTAAATTACAGTGTAGTCGTAGAAGACATTTTGATGCAAGTGTGGAAAGTATGTCATTTGACACGAGTCCTCAGGTGTCGTGGCCGAGCTGCAAGCAAGGGACAAGATTCGAGCCGTGTGAAAATTACATACTTTCCGCACGTGTATTAAACAACGTCTTTTAATTTAATACATTTGCGAAAAAATTCAATGAAACCAAAATATTCATTTCATTGATTTAAAGAATCCATTTTGCTAAGAAATTTAATGTCACAGTAATTTTTGTATATATATATATATATATATATATACAAAAATTGCTCGTAATGTGTGGCCTAGAATAGGGGATAATATTGAAAACAGACCCTCTAGAGTATCTGAAACCAAAACCCATATATTACACACAATAAGAAGTTAAAGTTACGATTCATAATCAGTGTATTATTGCAAAACGATATTATCGCTAACGTTGTCAATGTCGTGGTACAGGGGATTGTCAAAGAGGCGTGGCTACTCGGATCGTCTCTTTGACAATTCCGAAAAAGTACGATGCCTTGAGTTCAGCGGAACTATTGCATTTTTCGCATTACATTGAATTTATAATTAAATTTGTTAGAAAAAAAAACAAAAAATAAAGTTTGATTTTAATTATTTGGGACCATAATGATTCAATTATAGATGAATTATCGAGAACATGGAATTGCATTTGTAGTGGTTGTACCGTTTGCAACAAAAGGTGAATAATTTTCCCTTAATTTAATAAAATTACATACCCTTAAGAAATGGAATAAGTAGTAGTCCTCTGTTTTTTGCTTTTAGTCGCTATCATGTTCTTCATCTGAGCTGTTACAAGTATTGATAATAAGATTGTCTGAATTTCGATCCATTTCCCCTTCCTGACATCGATATTTATTTTCTTCACTTTCGACATGGCGACAAATATTTTCCCAGCCCTCAGCAGGAATAGTATTCATTCGTTCAGTTGCTAAACTCATAATGCCTTGCATGTTTAAAGAAACGTTTCTTTTCGCTACATATCCTTTTACCATGGACCAAATATTTTCGATCGGATTGAATGTCGGGACCTACGGTGGCAATCGTAAAACGGAGTGGCCATGTTCTTTTAAAATTGCATCTATAGGTATGAGGTACTCACGAAACTGCTCTTTATTTTGTTTAATTAAATCATACAAACTGGCTATATGAAATGTTGTGTTCTGTCAAGCAATCCATCATTTCTTGTTTAAGAGAATTTGACGTTGGAGCACGATTCAAAAGTTTGTTGTGATAGGACGCATTATCTACGATAAGTACGCTATTCGGTTTAAGGTTCGGTATTAATTTTTCTTTAAACTATTATTAACCGCTGGCCTGTACTGATTTGTTTTTTTACACCAAATTCTGTTCCATCAGTCCAAGCCTCTCCGGACACATGTGAAGTGTGGATGTAGGTTTCATCGGTATAAACTAGTGGTCTATCTTTAGACCGATATTCCGCAATTTTGGTAAGGTAATTTATTCTTAGCAGTCGTATGTTGTGTCTTTCCATTAATATTTTTCTGTTGTCCTCGGTCTTTTTCCATTTAAATCCTAATTTTTGTATTTGTTTTCGTAAGGTGGAAATGCCAGATTTGTAATCTATATCGGATTTTAACACAGAGTGGAGTGCCTTTAAGGTTGGAAATTGCTTATGGAACAGATGAAAATTGTATATAGTTCTCGGGATGACTTCCTGATCAAAATCGTGTACTGCTGATGACGGACAAGTACGTAACTTTTTATTTCTCGGGGAGGTGAATTTCTCTGTTGATGCGAATTTCTCACTATTGCTCTCAGACACAAATGTTATAAACAGTAGAGAGACAAACACTTGTAGCTTTTTCAACTAACTGGGCAGCGGTGTAAGGGGAATTTATTTTTTTCTTCAGTTCAAGTTTAACATATTTATAACAGTTATAAATAATTTGCTTACTTTGACTCTCAATCGGACCAAAATTACTCACAGCCATATTTTTTGAAAATTATGTAACTTACACTTTTTTTCTTCTGATAATTTGTCTGATTTGATTGTATTCTCACAATTATAATTCTGATAATTGTGAGAATACAATCAAATGCTGATAGTACGAGAAAATAGAAAATTCAAATATAGAATGCCTGTAAACATACAATACTACTACATATGCAATTCCATGCTCTCGTTAATTCATCTATACTAGTGACTTATAGAGCCTCAGTTTTCAATATTATCCCCTATTCTAGGCATCACACTGTATATAATCTGGATCTCGGAAACGGCTCTAACGATTTTTAGGAAATTTAGTATGCAGAGGTTTCGGGCGCGATAAATAGATCTAGCTAGGTTTCATTTTTAGAAAACTTACTAAAAAAAAGCTAAGCTCTGTCATCCAGGTACTTGCATTTAATCATCAAAATCAGCCAGGAGGTCACTTACTAATATTATAATACTCTTTAAGCCAGCGGTCATTGATAAAGGTGAATTCACGTTACGCCGTGCTGAGGCCGGCCGGTCCCGGCTCCGGCATGATGTAACGTGAATCTACCTTAATACTCATCTAACAGATCATTCGTAGTACTCATAAGTATATATACAGATATTTCTTGTTTAATAGTATAGGATTTAATGCAAGTAGTCGCGCCCCACTTCAACTATTTTCATGACTTTAATTTCAAGACCATTAAGAACTATAAAGGATCAATAGAAATTAAAGTCGTAAGTTTGTTATTTTTTGGCGCATAGTACGAAAGTATAGATCAAGTCGTATCAGTTTATCTGACCATAATTTATCTTATCAATGTTGAAATGACTCAAAAGTTACTTGAGAAGGTTTAACTACAATAATATGTATGCGTGTTTAATGTATGTACAATACTTAAAGAACAATTAGAATATTCATCGAATTTTATAATAAAATTGGAAATAAATCTAAATTTCTTAGTATCGTGATTTGTTATAGATTAATTTTCTATAATTATTGTGTTATATCTATCTTCGTTTTAATAAGCAGAGTATATTACTCAAACAGAGCGATTGTTGTGAATTAAGTGTGGAATACGTCCTCGCCAAATTTGTATCCTATTCATCTACGTCGTAGATTCTACGAGTATCTGATGGTTCGCGTTCCGTGTGAATTTACTTTACCCGATCATAATAACAGAAGAAGTAATGGGATACGAGATAATAAATGGTTACCTCTTGGTTGGCGAGGCCGTGCAGGGGCCCGGCGAGTCCGTTGAGACCGGCGGCGAAGGACAGATAGGGGTCGCTGAGCGCGGAGCCCACCAGGTGACTCGTGTGAGCCGACACGTTGCCGCCCTCGTGGTCGCTATACAACACAAATAAATATACTTACAATAAATATCTAAAATATACATCTCACATTACTAAACTAAGCCCAAAAATTCCATCCACGCCACAAAAAAAGTAATATCCATTCGTTGGCTTTCTGAAACATTATATAAATGTTATAAAAGTGTATTTATCGCTTGTTTGTTCAATCTTCACGGTTTAGCGCCTTAATCAATCGAAGCAACGTGAAATATTTATAGCCGTGGTTTATAGTACCTATGGAAACGGACATACAGTTATTTGTATCCCGGAAAATTTAACAATTCCCAAGGGAAGAGTGGTAAATAAAATAACTTTCGCGCGGATGAAATCGCGGGCAAAAGCTTGTTATAATAATCCACGTCTGAGACTCTTTAATAATACCAAACGCGTGTCCGCTCATAGACAATTCATTGAAATGAGTAATATCATCATCATCATCATCATCATCATCATCATCATGATCGTCATCATCGTTATCATGTCAGACGAAACATGTCTATCACTATCACACAGACATATCGTACACCTGTAACACCTGTTTACTTTCATACAAACATATCAGACGGGTGCCGATGTCTAAAACACAGTTTAAATTTTAAATAGATAATTAAAGCAGGATATCACACATCGCAATGCGGCTATAATTTTGAAGCTGGTTAGACACTACTATTCCTGATAAGATAACACATCATTACAACAATACATAGCAAACAGCATAACATGACATCGTTAGTACGAGCGAATCGTATTAGAGCGAAGGACACACTCGTGACGTGGGAAAAACATCATAATTTCGCGCTGCCAAGTGTTTAAGGCCACGGTTATCTGATACACTCGACGAAACAATACGCCACTGTACGGAAGTTACATGTAATTTAAAAGCCTTTTGTTAAGATGTTTATGCAATTTGCACTTTTAAATGAGGCAGACATTATCTCAATAACTTCCTTTTATATACTTTAATTTTAACTCCTATTAATTTGGACTTCAACTCGTTATTACAATGCCACTCTTTTCATAAATTGCATATATTTTGCTGAATGCCAAATGTAAAAAAAGTCTAAATATTTGACCTCTCATTACCTGTGTGAATAAATGTCTATCATTTTTTTACAAAAAAGCAAGTTGTAACCATCTATCCAGTACGCAGAACCCGAAGTAGGTATTTAATAAAAAATATATAAAATTTGACTAGTAAGGTACTTGAGGTGTATGCCCGCCCGTATAGTCTAGTTCATAAATATGTGTACACTTTAGTACCTTGTCACCTAAACACAGTGACAATTTATATGTGCCGTGTGGTTGCCGGCTTAGAATAGTGCCACTCCATGCCCTACTGTGGAAGTCGTAAGAGGCGACTAAGGGGTTAAAGACTTGTAGTATTGTTAGGCGATGGGCTTGCAACCTGTCACTAATATGTACACTGGTAAACATCTTGGCCTGTTTGTGCAAAATGTGGTTATAGAATTAACAAAAAGTTGTTAGAGTTGTTGGTAATTCTGTAGCTCTGCTATCCCACTCTGGGTTGAAGGCGTGACGGTATGTATGTATGTACAATTATATATGGCGGTTTAAACATGACATTAAATAGACAAGGTACGTACGCATATTTATGATCTCACCTGAACACAAACCAAGCGATTGTCCAATAATTTTATCATACTAACATCCTCAGTTAAGTAACGCATTTTTTGTAAATGTATAGATTATTGTAAATAACCATGACATGAAGATTCGTTCACTGTGTAAAGGTGCAAAGTCCATTCACTATCAATAGTCAGTATACCAATGATTTATGCATGAGAAACTTCAGCGGAGTTATAGGATGGGGTCACTAAAACAAAACAACACGCAACAATCACCATTTCCAATAGATCTGAATTCAGCAGTGGTGCGCAAACTATTATTACAAAGAGAGCGTATATTAGTAGGGGTTACATGTACACAAGCAAAGTTTTTATATTAATACATTTCAAGAATCACCCCATTAATTTCATTTCAGAGCGGAAATGCAGGTGTTTTGTAATACTATCCCTGATACAAAAAAGCAAACCTCTCAAAAAGTTGATGAATGAGGCGATGAAAAATATTTTCAAAGAGTACATGAAGAGGCCCTTGGCTTGGTACGTTTAACAGCATTTATACAAGAGCCTTAGTAGGCCTCGAGAGAGAGAAGATTCGCGCTTTTCTCGTTTCTTGGCCTCTATTCAACACGGTAATATCGGTAAAATTTACCTGTTATGATTTTGTTTTTAACTCCGCCCCCATTACTGTCAAGTAAATAAGAGCTATCAAAAAGTTAACAATACGATAAGAGGTCAAAAACGATTTGGTATTATTTACAATTAACGATGGTAACGATGGTACAAAATGGTAACGATGGTACAAAATGGTAACGATGAATAAACAATTGAAAATAATCACAATGTCCGTCGAAGTTTTTGAGTTCATTATTCACCTGTGGATGGTAAGGTAGAGACGCATAAGCTCCGTGAACTGAGGGTCTTCGAAGCCGAGCATGGTGCAGTAGTTGGCCGACCAATCCTTGTTGTCGTCGATGGCGCCGATGCCCTTGCCGTCGCGGTAAGTGTTGCGGTAGATGGTGGCGGCAATCACGGGCAGCTTGGCGATCAGGTTCATCGAGTCTTCGTATACATACTGTGGAGGAGATTGGCTATTCCCAGTTGTCCGCACCCTTTTGACCACACTGCGGACAACAGGGTTTTTTTTCCTAGTTGTCTGCAGTGTGGACACCTGGGATCATTTATTCCAAGTTGTCCGCACCTAGTAGGGAGTTTTCATTACCAGTTGTCCACACCTAAATTCGTTTTTATTCCCACCTAACAATCTCTTAAGGAAAAACCTTGTAGCGTGTGACATAGAACTTCATCAGGTTTTAAAATCTCACTTTGTTTTCCCCACAGACATAATGATTATGTGGTTTTCCCTTTCACTTTTGTATCAGTATGATTTGGCGTTCACCACTTTATCCGGTTTTCATGAACCCAAAAGTGTTTTTACAATAGAAACATAAATATAAGTTATTAACCTACCTCCCAGTACTTGGACTTGTGTACACCCTCGTTGTAAGCCTTCACGAAGGTCGACTCGCTGTTAAGTGCAGTGACGGCCGCGGAGAACTGCGACATGGGGTGCAACTTGTTCGGCATGTTGTTCAGCATCGTAACGACATGGGAGGGAAGCTCAGCCCTTCAACATAACAAAAATTATGCTTTAACTTTAATTTATACGAGGGCGACACTGAAAGTTTTTAGATCTGGCCACTTGTAAACAATATAATAATAAAATAAGTTTAAATTTTGAAAATGGAACTCTTTGCCAATATTATTGAGTATGTATTTTATTAATTTGTCATTTGTTTTACGATTTGCGGCAAAATGAAAGTTGTCTGTGTCACGTCAGCATGAATTTAACGCGAGATAATTTTCGTGCAATGATTTTTTATGACTTTCGATGTCATTTAAGTCAACAAGAAAGTTAAGATAGGCTACGATTGGCCTTTCACGATGAAGCCCTATCTCGTGCCACTGTTTACAATTGGTTTAATGAGTTTAAACGAGGTCGCAATAATCTCACCGATGATCTGTATGAGGGCCGGCCTTCTACGGCAACGACTGAAGATAACATCAGTGTTGTGCGGCGTATGACAGAGACTGATAAAAGAGTGACCTATCAGCAGATTCGTACAAGCTTGGGCATCGGTATGAGTCAAGTGCACAAAATCCTCCATGAACATTTAGCGGTCAGGAAGATTTGTGCCCGGTGGATACCTCATAATTTGACCGAGGCCCAGAAACTCCGTCGTGTTGATTGGTGCCGTGAAATGGTTTTAAGATTTAACGGAGGTGACTCAAATGCTGTGTTCGACATACTTACGGGTGACGAAAGCTGGATTTACTGTTATGATCCCGAAACCAAAAGACAGTCTGCTCAGTGGGTGTTTCCTTCCGAAGAGTTGCCAACTAAAGTGAAGAGAGGTCGAAGCGTGGGAAAAAAGATGGTAGCCTCGTTCTTCGGAAGGACAGGTCATTACGTGACAATTATTTTAGAGGATCGCCCGCCGTATAGCCCGAAACTTGCACCTTGCATTTTTGATTTATTCCCGAAAATAAAAGAAAAACTTCGAGGAAAACGTTTTATGGACGCCGAGGAAGCTGTGGCTGCGTTTCAAAAGGCCCTCGAAGAGACCCCTAAGGACGAGTTGGCAAAGTGCTTTTGTCAGTGGTTCCATCGGATGCAGCGATGTATTGACGTCAATAGACACTATTTTGAAAAGATGTAATAAAGCTAATAACTTGCTAGTTTAATCAGTTTTTGATTTTCTAAGAACTTTCAGTTTGACCCTCGTATTTGCAATTATATCGTTACAAAACACTTTAACACTTACTTATTTATCATTTTAAAATATCTGTTTTTGATTATTATTGCAACTTTTCATCCCCAAGGTGCATTATGTATGATATTTATGATAATTATGTATTAGGATTTTTAATATGTATTTAATGTAATTGTTTTATTTAGTACAATAAAATAGTTACATACATACTAGAATTTTTCGTAAACGATGGAATAGACCGGAGTCGGATGATCACACCAATCAATAAGTGATTGCACTTTCTAAGGTATATTTTTAATAGAAACACCAGGAAACCTTTGACTTAAAATGACCGCTTTATAAACGGAGAAAATGTGTTTACAGAACAAAGAAAACAAGTTTTTAGAGTTGTTGGTAATTCTGTAGCTCTGCCTATCCCACCCTGGGAATGAAGGCGTGAAGGTAGGTAGGAAATTATGTGTGTACGTATAAATGGAGAACTTTGCATGCAGAATTCAAAATTACCTGCTTTAAACTCTTGTCACATCGTGTGCGCTTACAAAAACATTTCTAAAAATAGCGATAGGAATTTCAAAAGAATCCCAAATTACTGTACACTATAGAAATATCGTGTAATAAGGTTTTTGGTGTCCAAAATAAATACAGCTAAGAGAAGACAATCATCTAAGACATGTTATTTTAAGGTTATCAATGGAATTATCACGCGATCGCCAGCTGGCTGGCACCGTCCCGGATGCCGGCCGTGAAGCGATCATTCGCCAGGCCATGTCGTTGTGTATTCCCAAAGGACTCATGAGCAAGAGAGTTTATTTGCGCAGCGCTGAGAGCACATTTTTATCAGCCGGTTTGGCAAACGGTATCACGTCGGCCTTTACTTGCAAGTTTTGCCTACGCTGGGATATAATTATTATAATAACTTAAAGAAACTTAAAGGAAAATATAAAAAAGATTAAGTCCAGTACGAGTAATGTTGTATATTCAATAGGATGCCACATACATATATGAATAACACAGATAGACAGGCGTAAAGTCTGACCGTAAGGGTTTCTTTTTTACCATTTTTGGTACGGAATCCTAAAAATGAATTGCTGGTTCCCTTGGTCACGACATATTACGAGAATGGCTCGAGCAATTTAAATATTTTTTTGTTGTATTCGTAATTTATCAGGACAAGGTTTTTATGAAAAAATGAATACCTACACCTGGGCAGCGCCGGGCACGGACAGCTAGTTATATATGAAAAAGCTTTGTGTAATTATTATTGATATGTTGACTGACTTAAACGGAGTTCATCGCTAATTCATGAATGCCTCTGAACTTACCTCTGTGCCCACTCTTTGGATAGAGCTTTGACTTGCGCGTCGGTGGGGACGTCTCCTGTGATAAGGAGCCAGAAGAGACCCTCAGGCAGAGGTTCGTCGCCTCCTTTAGCCTTGGGCAGGGCCTTTTGGCACTCAGGGATGGACAGTCCGCGGAATCGGATGCCCTCATCAGCATCCAGGACTGATGTCTCCCAGACCAGGCCCTTGATACCGCGCATGCCGCTGTACATCTACGGAGTTACATACAATTCAAAACCATTATCGACAGCAAAGGCTTCAGAATTAGCTACTGAGGTAAATTAATCTGTAATTACTCGTGAGATTAATACCTACATAGTCGTTCAATAAAAAAGTTGAACGTGTTTGAACCTCTTGGTATCATTGACAAAGTCATAATTGAAGTTCAATATTCTTTTAAGTTTATGACAGGGGTCCTCCGGTAACCCTCGAGGAGGGAAGATGGCCGATTAAAAAGGCCCTGGGCTTTTACTTTTGTTAAATTTGATTTACTTCTATTTACTGATTATACTCTCTCACTGACACTAGGGAAACCACTTGGTGGACCGCCATTAATTTAGAGAAGAAGAAGAAGAAACAGCTTATGGCAAGGCAATGAAGTGCTGTTTTTTAGGGTTTTCATTATTTTTGGTGTAATAAGACTAAAACAAATGACATTGATAGTTATTAGATAAAAAAAAAGATAAAAGATAAAAAAATTGTATGTAAATAACTAAAACTCGTTACTACCGCTAACTGTGGAAAATTGATCTTAGTAAGTTTACATAGAATAATCGCAAACACTATAGATTCAACTCTATACATTAAAATCGTACTTGCACACTTGCGACGTTTGCGACGCTAAGCCATTTATAACATTTACACATGAGACTTTGTTCCAACAGTTCACGAGGAGTTTCTCAACAAAAAGCGATAACAGACACATTTCAGTAAGAAAACGTTTTTGTTTTAAACTCAACCATACGCCAATTTATTTTTATTTTTTTTGTAATGGCGTTTCGTGCCTGCTCATATTTATTGAAGTATTTGATTATTTTCAATATACATACAAAAATGATTATTACAAATGTAATTAGTCAAACACCTACTTATTTACTTATCAGGTATGTTTGAATAGCACTAAGGTACAGTCACGAGCTTTAATTTGGGACCCATTTCAAGAAAAATATGCTTGAAGTCATCAATGTCATTAGAGATGTCAAGTTATTTGTTATGACATCGTGAAGTTATTCAAATTTGCAGTATAATGACATTCACGAGCATTTACGAGATTACACGATTAATCACGAATACGTTTGACGAAGACAGTAGTAGCATTTTTCTTACCACAATCGAATATAGCCGACTTTGTCCGATTAGCAACGAATGAATCAACCTATTCATTGGTCAACACCATGACGAACGTTATTGGCTGTTGCTATGGGTGATTTATCAACGAATTAATCAACCTATTCATTGGTCAACACCATGGTGAACGTTATTGGCTGTTGACTTCCTATTTAACTGTTGGCTAACCCGAAGACCAAGCCTGCCAACCTGACAATAGAGTGATTACACCCAAAGCCAACCAATTACAGGTCTAGAAACAGTAACCTAGCGACGATTGTTATAACATAACGTAACGATAGCTGCGGAAAAATCATAATATATCATGATTGGTCAGGGCCACGAGCTTTAATTTGGGACCCACCACGCCACGTTGATATATATCATTTCAAGATTTTCAAGGGTCGATTCGATAAGACATTTAAATGTCTTAACTTGACATTTCAACCCTATCGAACTGAAGTTTCGACCTTATTGCATTATGAATGAATATAGACGTGTCATCATTCGTTATCAGTCGTTCACGACGATGTCACACGAGTACGCCCGATTTGCATTATATGGCTAAATTATGAGGCTCAACAATCCCGTGTGGTGACTAACTTTTAGGAAACTCAACCTTATTGTTGTAGAATGCCAGATTGACTTTTGACCTAAGGTGGGTACCAAATTAAATCTCGTGACTGTACCAAGCAAATAGGCAAATGCAAATGCTATGAGTCTTGGCACCTTATACGAGCAATTACCTATACTAGTATTTTGAATGAGTGTTACTGACCATATCGACGGTGACCTCGCCGACTTTAGTGTTGCCATGTTTTTTGCGGAAGTCGCGGACCCTCTCCTGTTCCTTTGGGATCTTCTCCTGGAGGACACTTTTCAAGTTGGTCGGCTCAGCACTCAGGCCCCGTAGTAGAATAGATGCCGTTGGGCATGCTTTCTAATTAAAATAGATATCGAATTAAACACTTTCAATACTTGTGACGAGCAGATGGGCAATTCCAAAGTAGAGAGTAACGGAAGTTACCAATTTCTGGCATTCTGCTTGTTTTTTTAGTTGTATTGCAAAATGGAAGAATTTATTTATCTCTATATCTGTTTTTTAATTTATATCTAAATATTGACATAAGAAGTTTAAAAAAAACAAACATTAAAATGGTAACATTCGTTGCATTATCGTGGAATTACCTGATGGGAATTAAATCATTCTAGTTTCTGCTTCCTTAGAACAAAGGATCTTTAGTTTAAAGAATTCCGTTAATCATCTCCAGTTTTAATTACTAAATTTAGAAGAAGTTTTAATCTATTTAATATTATAATTTTTAATTGTCCCCAAATCGCACCAACAATGCCCGCCTACTAGACCTTTGGACACAATATAAACTTCGTGATTAAATCACTCCACGACGGGTAATTCGTGAGTTACGAACCAGCTTGAAGGTTACCTTGGCCGCGGCTCGCGAGTAGCATCTATCAAAAGACGGATCTCTCAAACGACTTGACTGATTTGAGTCCGTAACTGGATCAGATCTGAGCAATTTAACCAATGATCGCGGGGCAGCGAATCAATCGTTAGCGCGTGATAAGGGCAGCGCAGGCCAGAGTTTAATTGAATTGAATCTGAGCCTAATAGCCGTGACGAGTCAAATTTACGAATCGTTTGACCTTTTGCTACCGGAGGACATTTAAATGTAACGACGGATATTGTTTTTTAATAAGTACCTACCTACCTACGGAAAAGATATTAGGCAATAGTTAAATTTTAAGTATTAACAAGAAAAACACCTCTGCAAATATAGAAGAGCAATAAAAACCATTTTCACAAAAATATAGGTAGTTAAGTACTTGAGTTTTTTTTTACAGAATGAGGTCATTAAACATAACAACCTAGGTAGAGGCTAAGCGAAGATTTCCTTGCATTTGAACAACTCTCAAGAGGAAAAATACATTCAGCAATTAGCATAATAAATTAGATACCTAATACATTTCAATAAATGTGTTATTTTATTACAATGCCAAGTCGGCGGTTATAATAACAATTGAGTACCTAATTAAACAACTAACATCTTGGGTAACTCTAACATCATCAGATGCTTGGTTTTTTATTGAATTCGGAGTGAAGGACCGGGTTAAAAGTAAGTAAACGCAAAGTCGAGGAAACGTCATTCCTAAAGCGTCTTCAGACGGACGTCTCACTCAGGTTCAGTTTACTAATGCGGCCCTAAGACACTGAAGTTTCCACAAATAGAAATGGCCGCAATATTTAATTCAAGCACCGACTCGGTCGATCGATTGCAACTCAAGACGCCATGCGCCATTCTAATTTAAAAGTCTTATGTAATTAACCGAAATACGAGGCACATTCGGTCACAGACAGTTTAAAAATGTTGTTTCCATTATTCCCCTTTCCGTACGTTAACGTCGTCGTAAACGAAAAATTCTAACCGGGTTCCGTTCAATTTTCAGATCAGCCTGGCTTCGAATGAGTCAAGTTGTAGACCGTTTCTTCTTAACAAGATAATACTGACAATTTTGGTCGTCGTCAATTTTCAAAGGATACCTACCTAAGAACCGGCACTTTGACGTTCATTGGCTTAATACAATCTTATTCATACCCCATCCGCATCCATTCTTAACACGTAGCCAGTGATGTCGTGAAGGAATTTCGGCGCTTAACACAGTAATTTATCGTATGATGCTGACATAACGAATGTATACAGCACGAAAGATATGAAGAATGAACGTCGTGTGGAAGAAAACTTTTTTTTTTTATATCAGTTTAATAAATATTTCATATTGCTTTTACTAAGATAAACTTCGGAGATAAGGAGGGGGGAAAAGGTATATTTTTGTACAGTTTTGGCTATAAATCAAACGGTTTTGAAATTTGGAGTTTGACCCCTTTTATATGACACCCCGTTTGCTATAATCAAATCACTTCCATTTTTCAACCCTCATTCTAGACCCCTTTTCAAATATTTAGAACAAAAAAAAACTTTTTTTTTTCAACTTTTTACACATGCGAAGCAAGTTATACAACTATTCCCAGTTTCATATTGATAGCTTCTATAGTTTCAGAGAAAAACTGCTGTGACATACAGACACCGAAGTCTCACCATAACCTAAAACCCTAAAAAACATGAGGCATTCTTCTCCACACCGTATGAGTATAGCAGCACTCAATTAAAACATATATAGCTGGTAATAATAACATTTTAGCGAGTGAATCATTAAATGTATCGTGTTTGTAAAGACTTGTGGTCACCGAGCTCACTTGAGCACCGACCAATTTACTGTGGGTCATGTTCATGTGTAGGTATTCGTTTTCCTATAAACATTAATACTTTAACATGTCGTCACTTGAGCTAAGTTAGATTAAATCCCTTCTGACTACATGTTTGGCTCATACTCATAATCATAATCATAGCCCAGTATTATTCGTGTACCGTCGCTATCCGTATTATCGTCTTCAGGGCCGGTTTTATAAAGGACCGTTAGAAAATATGTCAGATCAAATTTAAGTATTATTATAGGTATGTTTAACATATTATAGGTAGTAGGATATTCCGAAAAGCATTTAGGTATTATTGTTGAGACAGGGTTGTGTGTAACCTACTGTGGTGTTCTATCGGGCAGTACCCGATCGTTCACTATTAAGATCAGTTTCAGTAATGGCATTCATCAGCTCGGAAAGTTAAGAAAATTATCAAACTTATTTAGGTATGATGTTGACTGTAGTGTTACTCAAGTTGAAATGTCTAAAGATTAGATAACGTTTCAATCACTTCATTGTTACTCTCACGTGATTCAAACTGTAGCACGTGAGTGAGACCAAACTGAATATGACTTACCCAAAATAACCCAAACAGCAAAATTTATAACAATAAGAAGATAACGTTTATTTCCACTCTAACTTTAGATTATTCTCCTCGACATTCACAAGCTCACAACACTTTGGTTAGCTTGAAACGTATAAAATTATAACCTAAGTAAATAACTAGCGTGAAAAACGCGCCAGGTTTGGTTAGAAGCCATAGTTGCCGCCGCCGCCGTCTCGGCCATGACATTGAACGAACGCGTCACCGTTTCGCTTACGAGCTGTATTTGCCCACATTTTTTGTTCTTACATGTTTTTAAGTAAAATATATGGTAAGTAATGAATATTCAAGTCATACCTTATTTGTAAGTAGCTATATTATCCATCGAGACTTTAACTAAATGACTATTTCCTACTCATTGAATAGGTACTTTCGTTAGAGCACCAAAATGTTTTGTTTCATGGTAAAACATACTGTTGACCCATCGTGACACTTCTTTATGTTAGGTTGTCGAGAACGTTTACTTCTGTTAATTTACTGCTCCTGATTTACATGTGATATAGCTGTAAAATCTTGGAACACAGCCCAAATGTAAATAAAGAAAAACTTCAAACCAGAACTGAATAGATTATGGCTTGCTTTACTCACCTTTGCCTATACCAACCAGAAATTAAATTAAATTTTGTCAACTTATTCTGTTGTGGCCATAATGGCGTAAGTACTGAAAGCATCAGCTTACGTTTGTTTAGGGCCGCATAGAAAAAATCGGACTTTTCTTTATCTCGAGACCCCATGAGTGGGGCTGTTGTTAGCAATAGTGAAGGACAGTTCTCATAGTGGAAGGTATTACTGTTAACACATATACAGTCCAGTCAGAACTGTATATAGGATCCTTTGCATAGGCATAGAGGAAATTGGCTTCGTGTTGCAAAGGTATGGGTGTGGTATGGGTAGTTGGTAGTTAGGTTGGTAACTGGTCAACATTTGGGAGCGTGCCGAGCGAGCGCGACATACATGACCTGCGTTTATCTTTAGAGCAGGGGGCGCAGAGGACACGCATTGCAACTGAATGTCATCGCCCATCCGAGCCAGTATTGATAACGAGATCAGCCGCGTTTCCGAGACTACGTTATCAATGTTATCATGATAGATGCCGCGATTAACGTGGTTGTGGCGAACGGGCGCTAATCTAGCCACGTGATGACATGACAGTTGCCATCTCAATAACTTTTGAAAGACACCCAGAAGTAATTTCCTGAACAAATGTAGGTATAGGCATGAGACTACTATAAATTGCGATCACGCAAATAATTGTATTTGCAAATAATTGTATTTGCATGACAGAAGTTGTGCTGTAGAATACTGCACGGCTTCTTGTTGGAGGATGGATGAACACCAGTTCGCCTGAACGCCGCAGTCAAATTTAAAAACACATGACGACCGCCTTCAAAAAGCCTCTAAAATGGTTAAAAAAACTGGCCAAGCGCAAGTCGCACAAGCATTCTTGCAAGGGGGCACCTATTTTATTTAATATAACTTTATTGTTATTTTTATTTATTGTTATAGCAGCAAAAACTAACAGCAAAGACTGCTCAAAAAAAGGAGTGTGAGCCCTCTCACAACCTTAGAGCACATAGCCTTAGAAAACATTAGAGCCCCGTCTCACCTAGCGTCTTTCGAACGTTAGTGTCTCATTAACAGCCATTAACAGCTCCGCAGCGTCGACGCCACGTTCTCGCAGCGCCGCCGCGACGCAGTGTCGTTTATCCAACGTCAGCGTCTCGATCACGCCCGCGCAGCGTTTTGCGCAGCGCTCGTGCAACGTCAACGTACGACGTGCAGTCGCACTGCACAGGCGCTGATAAGACATTCCGATGTTCGATAGTCGCCACTAACGTCGCCGTGGCGCTGCGCGGGCGTTATTGAAACGCTGACGTTCGATAAACGCCACTGCGTCGCGGCGTCGCAGCAAGAACGTGGCGTCGACGCTGTGCGGGCATTAATGAAACGCTGACGTTCGAAAAACGACACTGCGTCGCGGCGTCGCAGCGAGAACGTGGCGTCGACGCTGTGCGGGCATTAATGAAACGCTGACGTTCGAAAGACGCTAGGTGAGACGGGGCTCTAATGGTTTCAGGGTTCATGGTTGTATGTATGTAATGATGCTTTATTCCACGATAACTTCTAAACGGCTGAGCCGATTTAAATGTGTGTGCTACCGTTAGAATCCTTTCACCATCCTGGGTGACATAGGATACCGAACTGTTAAAATTGAAATAACAACAATGGCAAAAAGTCAAATCTTTATGTCAACAACAAAAAAAGTCTTCTAATTATTACAATATGGGTATCATTTAAAAGGTCTTAATGTGACCATCTCAAAAATATACAAATATAGTAGCATTAATAAACGGATTCAATAAAAAAGCAGTCGGGTTTTTAAAGCTTGCTTTTTATTCAGTTATTGAATTATTCATTTAAATGGTTGTCATAGGGGCAATAGTAATAAATACTCTGCCTACACAATTTCAAGTATCTCTGTCTAGCTATTAAGTTTTATGGGATACAGCTTGCTGACAGACAGATAGGCAGACAGACAGCGGAGGCTTAGTACCAGCCCTGTTAGCATCCTTTGGGTACGGAACCCTAAAATTACCAGTCTCCTTGGTACTAATAATACTACTACTTGGTACTAATATTATTTAGGTGCATGAAATGTAATGGCGTCAAGAAGACTGTTAGCAATCAATATAACCTAAATTTGGCAACGGACTTCGATGTACCTAATTACCCATCTATTTCATGAAGTTAGTTAGGTAGGTACGTACTGTCCATGCCTGCGTCACGAAAAAGACAATTTCTTAAGAAAGGTTTAAAGTAATAGTAGAACCCACGACACTAAACCTAGTTCGATAAGACTACCGGATGATATTTATATATATATATATATTTAGTCTCATCATCAATGTGGGAACACGAAATAGCAATGCTGCAATGCGAAAAACCTGGCACATATTTTTTTTAGTTTTAAGTTCGATGTCTAAATCTAAATGCAGCATTGGTTTTTCTAACACTGAAATTGGTGATCTTTAAGGTGAGCTTTGGTTTTTGAGAAGATCGATCATAAAAGACACTCAAGTAAGAGGCCTCGCTTATCATGCTGCTGCCACTGATTAGGCCAATCAGGGGGGCTTGCAGCATTGCATTGTCGTATATTCTTACCCCTCCCCTGTTCCGAAGTATAAACGAAACTAGGGAGTCTTATTATCATAACAGTCATCGGAGTTACAACTAAAAAAATAGAGCCAGGTTTTTTGAATGGCAGTATCACCATTTCATGTTCCCCCATTAATAACGAGACTAAATATATATATAGATCATGCAATAGTCTTATCGAATTAGTTTTAGTGTCGTGGGCTCCTAGAATATAAGTAATTAGTATAATAATCTATACATATATCTACACTAATATTATAAAGAGGAAAGATTTCATTTTTTGTTTGTTACTTTGAATTGAATAGGTTCCGAAACTACTGGATCGTTTTGAAAAAATATTTCACCATTAGAATCCTACATCATCCCTGATGAACGTAGGCTATGTTTTATTTTCTGCGCAGACGCAGTCGCACTATATAAAAATGAACCCCTATTTCTCCTGGTCACGTTATAAATTGAGAACGGCTTTACCGATTTCATTCATTTATTTTTTTAATGTTTTCATACAATTCATAGAAGGTCGTCACATTAAAAAAATTAAGAAAATAGTGCAGGAAAATCCAGTGGGAATGTCAGAAATTTGCAGCCCAATTTAATATGTATACTTCAGACACAAAATAATACTATTACAATTGGGAGTAGCGTAGCCGAAAACCATAATAAAACACGAAAGTAATTCTTGCTGGTAGGGTACACAAATATTTAAATAGGTACATAAATTATAACGGAAATGGATCGCTGGAATTCGCAGTTTCACAGATTACCCAGTTGGTGAGTAGGTATCTCGAAGCGCCACCGTGCGTGGCAATGACATAGATCCGCTGCGCAAGGTCGACGCTTCAGAAACACGCTTGCTGGGTTATTCCTTGAACCGCACGCGATGGCTGTTGGTAGTGTTGCTGCCTGCTGCCTATTAACTACGTTCAATCGTTTAATTCTGGGTACCTATTTTATTACACGACTACGGGAAGAGCGGACGTGGGTGAGGCCCGATTAGGCATTTCTTATTTAAATGATATACATAAAAAAATAACTGTGTAAAGATAGGTATAGTCTTTATTATTTCTAGCGAGCCGATCTTCTACACAAAGGCCATTGTTTGTGTACAATACTATTATCTTTCTTTGTGTCCGTAACCGCAAGCCGATTACATACAAAAAAGTTAGAACTACATTGAATGTCCATAGAATTATCAACCCTATCCTCTTAGTCAGTAGGTTTAAAATGTAAAGTGTCAGGATACAGATATGTCTTTATTATTTGAACCAGTCAATATTACCATCACAATATTACCCTACACAATATTACCATCTTCTAATAAAGACATATCTGTATCCTGACACTTTACATTTTAAACCTACTGACTAAGAGGATAAGGTTGATAATTCTATGGACATTCAATGTAGTTCTAACTTTTTTGTATGTAATCGGCTTGCGGTTACGGACACAAAGAAAGATAATAGTATTGTACACAAACAATGGCCTTTGTGTAGAAGATCGGCTCGCTAGAAATAATAAAGACTATACAGTGCTGTACTTCTTTTAGGTCCTTCGAGAAGGTCTATTTCGTTAGACCAAAATATTTTTCCAAATGTTCATTTAGGTACCAAAAAGTTGTTTCCCGTCGCGTCGCAGTTGATTTAATTTTTTATGTAGTCACAAGTGTAACCCAACCCAGACGTAGCAAGCGATTTCGATATCCCGGATATAAAACAAATAGGTACAATACAAAATGCTTTTGAGTAAAATCATATTCGAACAAATTAAAATAATAATTACAAAACATCTTGAAAAACTAACTATAAATGAAATAACCCTTGTACTGCTTGTACCCGCTTGTGTGTGGCGTGGTGCCTAAATGCTGGCCGCGGTTTCCTTTTGCACAGCCAGACTGAGCCGCCGCTGCGCAAACGAACCCGCTCTGGGATCACCCGCCGCCAAAATAAATCTTTCCGACACCTCTTTTACAAACTTCTTGGTGTCGGAAGAAGACGGACCCAAGGTTACCATTGGAATTGCCCGCAAAAAAGTGACTTTCATTTAGGAAAGCGTACTTGCGACACTTGATGGTCTGGGCACGGTCAGCCGCGGACCCGCGGTCCACGCATATTAAGTCCCAAGCCAAGGGTCGGCCCAAACACCATGGCACCAAAGTGCAGCCGTCAGGTCTTTTGCCATCCGAGACAGAAAGACCTGAGGGCTCCAGGGTTACCGGAATATTGGCTGTGCCGAGGGAACTTTTAAAAATGTCGTTTAAGGAATTGTGCCTTTTAGTGCGGCCAGCTTTAAGGTGGCAAAAGAGAGCGTACCGCCTCTGTGAGTTGACCAGTTGACCACAAAGGCAACAGGGGTGCGGTTCAAATATATTCAAATCCAACAGGGATCGCAAATTTCGAGAAGGGAGAGCGTGAAACCAGATTCCCGCTCAGACACTGCTAGCAGTCTGGCTCGTTCAGAAAGGTCGGTGATGTTGCTTATAAGTTTTTTGTGAGAAGGCTATTGTAATAGAGTCCCACCCAGGCGGTTTGAAATTTTTTGTCAGGAGGGGCACTCTCCCTGGGTTACATGTGTTCCATTTAGTTTCGGCGTCTGCCAAACACGAAACCTCTACATCAGCGGTGTATTTTAAGTACACCACTGATAGGGTGAACGTGCTGTTGACGGACGACAGAAACGCGGGGAGTGCCAGACTGCTAGTAGATCTTATGCCTAGGCCACCGATTTTTACTGGAAGAAGTGCTTGGGTCCAACTTAGCGAAGTAAAAGCTACGTTAGAATTTAGCTGATACTAATTTTCATATGTTGTTGATATTTTCAGTTAAAGACACGTTAAAGATTGGAATTTCCAAACCGGTGCACAACGAAGAACGTGTGTGAATTTTGGGGAACGTCGCAAAATAATAGCGTGGGAATTAATTAAAAAAAATATCGGATATTATCAATTTTTGAATTTGAAATTAATAATTTGGGAAATAATACTCGTACATTTGACCAAAAATATTTTGGCCAAACAGCGGGCTCCCTCTTCGCGCTCGTAGGTACTTCTTTGAGTCTAACCGACTATACCTAAACCCGAAATTACTTTAAGATCTCTTGCACCCTACAATACCAATTCAGTTACGTATATTAGGTTTTATTTATTAAAAGTTGGATTTTGTATAAACTACGGCGGATTCATTAAAAGTCAAAATCTAAAATATTAAATTTCCTATTCACTGCCAATGACTGCCAATGATTATAACAAGTATGCTTGACTGTAATTGTCTTTAGATAGAGCATCAAATAGTAACGAGAATATAATGTTACATGTAATTAGTTTAAATGGTTGATAATAATATTAATTATCATCATCATCGTATTACTAAGCTCGGAGCGACAGAGACTCTCTTATCAATCATTATAATGTCAAAACTAATTCGTAAAATAACTTTTTGACCAGAGTCTGTCAGTCTAACGGTATTTTCACCGTAAGTGCTTATCACCAAATAATACAATGTTAAATAGAGATTACTACCTTAAAATTGTCATGAAGAGTATAAATAAATAATATAACTATGCTCCACCTTCAAAAGTACTCGAATATGGAGTTATAATGGTAAATTGATTTGTTTATAAGAGTGACGAAATTAATAGGAACAGACCTTAGGTATAGTTCAGGAAATTCGGCCGTCTGTTATCTACTTTGCGACCTTTTTTCTGTGCTAAGACCTTACCGGACAATGTGACTCAAGGTATCAAAATCTTTCAACCCACTGCTGTTTGAAGAACGAGGGTAGTTTTAAGATTACCTTTTGTTTGATATTGACAAAAGGATCTGAAGATTACACACGGCCAATTCATATTTCCTGAACTATATCTACTTACATTCTATAATCGACCTTTACAAGTAGGTAAGTTAATAAAAAAAGTTTACGAAAATAAAAAGAGGTCCAGTTTTCTCAAAAAGTGTTCCTATTTCTAGAGGCATAGACCACGTCAGATAGGTATTTAAGAGTGCAACGTCGGATGAATAGTAGGTACCTACTATCCTACGACTTGAATCATAATGTCACTGTGACACAGTTCTATGTTCAGGGTCCCGTTGGGCTGATTGTACATTATTGCTAGCCACTGTACTGTATACCTAAATATTATGCTGTAGGTACATAGCTATCTTCATTTAAAACGGCTAGGCATCATTGCGCGAAATGACAAGACAACCATACTTTCAAAATTGAGTCTGCCTGAATTGTGCAGGAGAAATTGGTGGGAAGACTGACATTTTACAAAAAAAACGTAGCAACGTAGGTACCTACCTATCTCTTATTCGCAAATTACTTGCTACTGAAGATGTCCCTATAGGTAGATAGGTACCAACCTAATTTTGAGTACCCTTACATGCTGTGAAGATGTCGTTCAGACCAATAGCTAGTTAGACTAGTTAAGTAATTTGTGCACGATTATTTTACATTTATTAGTATCAACGTTGGTGCCTGAAAATATTTATTATGCCTACCTATAACTGTTAAAGAATAGGTAAGAGTTACTTAAGTACATTTGAAAAATAAATACCTAAATAGTATACCTACCTACCTGATAGAAAAATAACCTTCCCTTGCCCCCGTAAAACTACTTTATTTTAGACATACCTGGCTGAAACATGCATAATATTATAATTCATGGATTATATTTTAACCTACTAGGTAATACCTACATATTTATAATAGTTCACCACATTATATTAATACCGATTTTTTTTAAACCACGGAATCCTGAAAAGTAATCTTACCAATGGTACTTGCCTACCTGGATGCTTTGGCTACCTAGAATCATTTTACCTGGAGATTTCATTTACCTACTTTGGTTGTTTAAGGTGTTTTTACCGTTCGCCATTGTAATTACTTCAACATTCATTATGTAAGGACTTGGTAAAATGTAATGAGTCAAATGAAATTCTAGGTATACTTTATGTCAATCTTAGCTTTCATTTCGTCAGATACTTAGGCCTACCAACTAATACCACGGGTACCTACGATAAACGTGGGATATAATGGGTTTAATGGTCGGCATATACGGTTTGATGGTCAGCATTTTGGCAGGTAAAACATAATAAGGAGATTAGATGTGGTAATATTTATAGAAAACTAGTGGGTTTTCCATCAAATGCTAACTTCAACACGCTACAACGCCAAGCCGAATCGCGAATCGCCGGGTAGCCCGGGCAGAAATTCGATATGGACAATCCACGGGTTGACGTTCGGCACTAAAACTCTCTTTGAACCGAAATCAAAGTGTTAATAAGCTATTGAAATGCACAATGGGTGTACTTGGATTCAGGAAAAAAAATTAACATTACATAACTCCTAACTCAAAATGTGGCCAAGAAGGTTATAAAAATAAGTTACATAAGTGAAAATTATTTTATATATCAAAAAGGTAGCGGAGTTAATACGGAACAAAAAAGATTATTTACCTGCACTTCTACTAATTTCGTAGATGTAATTCTGAAAAGAGCCATTTTTGATCCCGCCGAGCGCTGACTCTCACGAACCAACCACGCACAACTACTAAGCCTAAGGTATCTTCATTCAGAGCGCGCGGAACGAACCGAACCAACGATCGATGACGTTTGCAGGATTGTGTTAAGCACTCCTGAGATGATCAAGCCATTTGAGACAAGCTGCAATATTTTCGCTTGCCATGAATGTAGGAATTGACTTGACAAATAAGCTAGCTGCGACACTTTTTAACTTAAAGTTCTTTAGAGTCCGGCCACGCTAAGTTCACAAAATTTAAAAGCCGTTAGTTTTATATAATATGTAAATTTATACTCCGTCTATGATTTTATACGTCTATGGTCAGCTCAGGTCAGGTATTGTTTGCTCAATGCATTCATAATAAATAAGCCCGTGAAAAAACCGTGGTGGACATTGACGGTCAAACTTTGGCAGGACGCCGCCGGAGGCTCGCTTCACGAAGCTACGAGTTACAAATTACAAGCGGCAGTCTCTATCTATCTCCTTTTACTAGAAAGAGAGTTCGGCTTGTAATTTGTAATTTGTGACTTCGTCAAACGGGCCACAGGACGCCGCGCTAACTGATGCGATAGACTGACCGTGAATGTCCACTTTTATGTGTTATCAAGTGTCATGTTTAAAAGGCGGGATAATAATAAGTAAGTAATCAAGTCAAGTCAAGAAGTCCACAAGCGAGACTTTGTGACTAGTTTATTTGAAGAGGAAACAGATTTTACACGGACTGTGTGATTAAATATAATATATTTATCTAAGCGATAACGCAATGCGTTGGGTTTTGATTTTAATCGTTTCGCTACTACAAGTGGCAAACTCCGTAACAAGCGGCAGGATTTTTTTCCTTGGCCGGAGCAGGGGCGGTAATCTAGGTGCTCCTGATCACGACTGTGAAGTGCCGGTGGCGCAATGGTTTAAGCAAAAATTGGATCATTTCACCCCATCTAGTCTGGCGACTTGGAAGCAGGTAAGTCGTCCTGCAGATAAATAAATTTGCTTTATGTATAAATCAGGTATGATTGGCCATTATCACTCATTTGTGTGTATTTGACCACTATGGCAACTTAGGGCTGTAGGAACTTAGGTTAAATACTTAGCAAAATCAGTAACAGTTTGCTTGTGCACTCAGACTTTCCATTGACACCTTAGTTTGAATTACTTTACTTATAGTACAGCAAATACTCTGTACTCTGTTGGAAACCACATTTAATTTTAAAATGCTTATACTGTTACTTTGCAGTTAGCCGCCTTCTGGCATTACACCAACCTTAACCATGCAGCCATAGTGCGTAATTCAAGGCTTAGTAAATATGTGTGCAATGGTCGCCTGATTTATTTACATTTAAATGATGGCCTTAAAATTGAAATGATTCTGCTTTTGTTTGTATAAAGTTAAGGGCTTGATTATTAATATAAAAGTATAAAAAAAAGAAGTCTGGTCTCAGGGAACACTTTTAAGCTTAGCTAAATGTTGCTCCTGTCAATAGTCAAGTTATGCTGAGAAAGGAGGGCTTGTAAGGATTTTCAGGTAAATCCCATAATATATTTGGAGAATGACACAAACATGTGGGAATTTCCGTGGGATTACTATTATGTAATTTTAGTTCTGATAAAAAAAAAAGTGCTGTTCGGTAAATATATTTAAAAATTATAAGTGTAATACTGTGACTAGGTCAATCAGTCATACTGTTTCAAGAAAAAAACAATAAAATGCTAAAGAGTTAGACCAGCCTCATGATAGGAGCAAAAGTAACAAGAGATAAAATAAGAAAAAGAGGAAAACAATGCTAAAGATGGATAGATGAGATTAAGCTACTTGCTGGGAATAACTTTGTTTCTATAATTTTCACAAGTGATAACAATAAAAGACACATACGTAAAACGGGGCTATTTTTGAATCACAAGGCTATTTGGTACAGTCAACGTCATATAGTTGGTAGCATCCAAAGTAGCCAAATAGTATGTTACACGTCATTATTACCGTAGTAACAAGGGCGTGTAACGAACTATTTGGCTTTTTGGATGCTACAAACTATATGACGCTGACGGTACTAAGTAATCATAAGCTTTAAGATGATATATTTTTTGTCATGGCTATGATAGAACTGTATAACTTGTTGTCAGGCGAAGTTTTCAGTTCTACCATTGCCATAAAAATATAGCCATAGCAAAAGTGTTTGAACATGGTCTCAGCTCAAGAATAACCGACTTCCTAAAATCTACGAACGCACTATCCGATCGTCAATATGCTTATCGCAAAGGCCGATCGACCACATCGCTGGCGCGGTGTGTGGTGCGTCAGATATTAGATGCTCGGGAGTGCAAAAAACAGGTTGCCGTGATCTGTTGCGACTTGTCTAAAGCATTTGACGTAGCAGATCACGGAGTTCTGGAAGACAAACTGTCATACTATGGATTTGCTGATTGCGCTCTTGCTCTAATGGTTGACGCACTACGCAGCCGATCTCAGGTGGTTGTCGCGGACGGCGGGCGCGTGCGCTCAGACGCGGTACGCACCCACTTGGGCGTCGCACAGGGTTCATCCGTTTCGAACTTATTGTTCTCCCTCCTTCTGAATGACCTACCCGAGGCTATACATAGCGGCGAAACTTTTATGTACGCGGATGACGTGGCGGTTGTTGTCTGCGCTCCGACCTGTGGTGAACTGGAACGCCAGCTTAATATTACCGCAGCATGCCTATCCGAATGGTTTAAATGTAACGGTCTAATATTAAATATGAAAAAGACACAATACATACACTTCGACCTCTCGGGTAGGCAGATGCGGCCGCTGTTAGTAATTGCGGATGGTTACACCATTGATCAGGTGGCCAATACTACGTTCCTGGGGTTCGAAGTGGACAGGGGTCTCACTTGGGCGTCCCATATAGATAAAGTGTGTGGTAAATTGTCCACGGCTTGCTTTGTTCTAAAACGGTTAGCTCGGGTGGTGCCACGTGAAATGGTTCGCAAGTGCTACTTCGCAACTGTTCACACACATCTGCAGTACGGAGTCGAGCTGTGGGCGAGAGCTGCTGACTGGGAACGGGTGTTCCGTCTCCAAAAACGTGCCGTGCGAGCAATAGTTCGTATTACACAGACTGAGTCTGCGAGGCCACACTTCAAGTCCTTGGGTATCCTTACTCTACCATCATCGCTATTAATACTCCAAGTCGCAGTGAACACACGACACCATCTAGAGGAGCGCGGCGCCAGCACCCCGCCGGTACGCGGCGCGCAGCACCCGCGCCGGGGGCGCACCCGGCAGGCTGCCCGTCGTGCCGCGCCGGCTGGCCAAGTCAGACAAGCTCACACACGTCATGGGCCCGAAGGTGTATAATCATCTCCCCGAAGATGTTGTTGCTGCACAAAGTGCATCGGCATTTAAATTTAAACTTAAAAGATGGCTAGTCGAGCAGGCCTTCTATGACCATAAAGAACTGTATTTTTAATTTAATTTAGTTTTAATATACAATTTATACTTAATTTTGATTGTTATACTATGACATTACTATTATTATTATTATTAAATATAACGATGAATTACGTTTCAGTTAACGTCACTGCACTGTTAAAGTGCTTATTGTATACACTTTGATTTTGACCTGTAATTTATATTATTAATAAATATATGAATATGAATATGAATATGAATATATCAACTAAAAGCTTATAATTACTTAGTTCCACTTAGCTTTGTGATTCACAAATAGCCGCGTTTTATCAGTACCTATTTTTTTTATTAAATGTCAGTTTTTTATTTATTAAATATTACTTTAAAATGTTATTTGAATAGAATTATTTTGTAGCATGAAATAGAATGTTCTTGTACTTTAAAGTTTCTGATATGTGAATATAACTTTGTTTCTTTACAGCGCTACTTTGTGAATGATAGTTTCTATGACTTCAATGACCCTGGCCCTGTGTTTCTAATGATTGGTGGTGAAGGCCCAGCCGACCCAAAGTGGATGGTCAAAGGGGCTTGGATAGATTATGCCAAGAAGTTCAATGCTTTATGTATCAATTTAGAACACAGATACTATGGAGAGAGTCATCCCACTGGGTAAGAAGTAAAGTAAATTGATTTGCCTTTATTCATTAAGTGACATCAAAATAGACTTTGGGTGCAAGGTAAAGCTGAGCAACATTTTTCTAAATGTTTTTTTAAATTCAATGGTATATATATATATATATATATATATATATATATAATAATCTTCGTAAATTAAATCTGTCAAGCGCACCACTTTTTGTTCTGTGTACAACACTAAGAATTAAATCTGGGGCCCTAACATGGCTGCATTTATCCCGTGACAAAGTTTGGATAAGATATCCATCACCATCTGACACGTAAATAAGTACAACCGTGCCAGATGCTGGGCCCACTGGGGTCACGAAATTTTACGTTGATTAGTATGTGTCCCCAAAGCAAAGTGGAAGCACACTTGGACGTTTGACATTGCACTTGGACGTTTGACATTGTCATATCATTTTGTATGGGGACGGGGAATTTGTTAAAAGTCCTCTGTTATTAATGTATGTACGTCTCTCCATCCTTTTGTTAACAACCACCATTACACTTGAAAACATAGACATGAGTGACTCGACATTAGTCTTGCTGGATGTTAGTGGCTCTGGCTAGCGGTATAATTATAAATAATAACTACATTTAGAAGCGAAAGTCCCGGTTGCCGACGCGCGATAGGCGCTTAAGATACCTACCGCCTGGCGACACCTGAGGTGTATAGTCAGTCAGGGGCGTCACACACGGAATATATATTAATTTGCCAAAATATATATTACAGCATAGCAATACAGCTTACGATATATTTTCCGTACTAGTTGACAGAGTCGACACAAGCAGCTATAATATAGTATATTAATATTTATTTAGACCTTGCTGTAACATTTATTTACTCTGTCCACTTACTTGCCACCATAATGAATGGGATGGATATATATTTTCATATCTTAGTATTGTCTGGTTTTTTGCTATTATGTCATATATGCCCACATACTCACACAAACATATAACCCCGTAGACACATCAAGCTCTTAATAATAATACTCATTGCTCGAAAGGATCTTGGAGTTGTATACACGTGCAACTTTAAGTAACAATATACAGCTAAAGAAACCGGCCAAGTCCGAGTTGAAATACATATTTTTTTGATAGAATTCTTGTTTTCCTGAAATCGACATACAAAGGACAATTTTTTGTATTAATTGATAATTTTAGGCTCAATAGTTTCGGAGATCAGGGGGGGAGGGGAATGGTAAATTTTTCGTCTTCTTTCATGAATAAAATCCAAACTATATATTTTAAAATAATAAAAATAATATATGTGAGATTCTCGTAACGAGTCCTTTTATTTGATGTATACATGACACAGTAAGGTTTGAAAATCATTTTTCTAATTTCTTAAATTGTGTGTTCCTCAAAAATTAAAATAATTAAAAAAATAAAATACTTTTTACTTTTTGTTTCAGTCATCAATTTACATGTGTACCAAATTTCAAATCGGTCCAGTAGTTTCGGTTTTCGACTGACGGACAGACAGATGCACGAATTACCCTATAAAAGTTCCAGTTTCTTAACTTTTTGGACCACTTTTTGAGCAACTGTTTTTGCTCCCTGGGCTTTCTTCCCTGTGGTCCTTCTCAGTAAACGGACATTATACCCAGCAGACCAAATGTATCACATGACGTTTTGCTCTCAGCACGACCCGATCTGAATTAAAAATAAACAGCAATGTTAGCCTTGTTACTTAATTACTCATTCATTACATGATCACTGTTCATTTTATTAGTTTCTTAGTCTGTATTACAATACGGTTACATTTCAGTCTCACTGTTAATTTTAAAATTAGTCTCCAGAGTGGTTTTTTATCAATAGCCACCAGAACTGACTGACTGACTGTTGAATAAATGTATGAATGAATGCTTCATTGAACAAAGAAGAAACTTGGCCAATAGAAAAAAAAATCTATGTATGAAATCGATTGTTTTTTAAATTAGAATACAGATAAAAGCTACAGGCTATTTCAAATTTTCATACTGAACTTAAAAGAGACAAATGAATATTTTGCATGACAGTTGAGAACTCGGCGGGGAGTGTATCAAAACAAACACATGAAAGTGTAATTATTATTTATTATTGACAAACTCATGCACAACGGTCGTAAAATGAGTAGTTATTGTAGATAATTATCATGATATAAGGTTGTCATAATAAGTACCCCATGCTACATAGCTCATCATAGAAGTAGTTAATTGAGGAACTTAAATAATGGTGATAAGTGGAGCTGAGTAACTTTTTATGTACTATACATTACTAGCGACGCGCCCTTGCTTCGCTTCGGTCTATGCGAGTTTTCTGCAAGACCCGTAAATAAATCAGAATTTATTGTATTTAAAAACCTTCCTCTTGAATTATTCATTATCTATTGCTGAAAACTGCATGAAAATCCGTTAAGTATTTTAAAACATCTAAGCGAACAGACAGCCAAAGCGACTGCATTTTATCTCGTATGTAAAGAAAAGATATAAATAAGTCGTATAACTTGTACAATAACAACATTATAAGGAAAATTATTACTGCCTACTACTGGTTCATCCAAATAAACTTCCTGTAGAACTAAATAACAATTTGCTATAATTATGTTGCTGATGATTTACTTAAAATGAAATGTGGTAAGCTCGGGTGGGGCAAGTGCATTCTACACCTCTATATACCATGGAGTAAGTGCCTCACACCCATAATATCCACTTACCTGACCTTATATATGTTTTTATTAGTAAAATAATACGTTTTCATTATTAAAGATCGTCACAATATACTAAGTAGTAACTTGACACAGATTCTTCACGATTGCAAATACATAAGTCAAAAGCAAGCAGCTAAAGTGCTATCACGATAGCCGTGATTTTTGGTCTCAAAGCGAAAGGAAAACTATCACGACTAAGTACACAGATACAGGCGACTTAGGTGTTTCTACTTACAAACAAATCATCTAAAACAAGCACCGAATATACAAAGAAAATTCGTTAATACTTGTCTAGAGTTCAAACTATTACCAGAAAACAGATTATATTACGAGGCGACGTGCTATTTTAAACTTTTACAGTCTTAATACATTATTTTGTGGCTCATAATAAATATACTATATTAAATAATCAAAGAAGGTATGCATGGGAAGCACATTAGGAAAATAATTATAAAATTGGTTCAGTAGTTTCAGGCTTCTCCAACATACAAACACATAATTATTATATTTATAATATGGTGCATAAAATCTTTGTTTTGCCTAAAATCGCACGTAGCATCCGCCATGTTGGCAGTAGTGCATGCAGTATATAATGATTTCCAGTATCGGAATTGAAAATCAGTATTGAACCTCAATATCGGAATTTCGGAATTACGCAGGGCATACAATATCGAACTATTTCTAATACCGGAATTGAAATTCTGTATTGTGTCTCAATATCGGAATTCCGATACTAGTATCAGACTGGGATCTATTAGAAAATCACACTTTTTTAAATTCCGTTACTGGAAATCGTCCGATACTGCATGTCATCTATGTGTTGGGACTTGAAATTATACGAGGCAACTCCACAGATAACTTCGAAATACTACGTTTGTTTTGATATAACAATACCGGAATTAAAAGGTAATGAATATCAGATTTACGATATTGATAGGCCCATTACCGGAATTCAATTTAGATATTGAAAGTGTTTTAGTATTGCTCCGTTCCGTCTAATCTCGGAATTGTAATATCTGAAAAATTGGTCCCAGATTTCGAAATATCGGAATTCATGCCCTAGTTGGCAGTAATATAAAACGTAGTTGTGGAACCGTCGAGGATTGAGTCTTTTGACTCTCCCGTAATCGGTATTTTAAAGGTTTTATTCCTTTACTCAAATGATAACAAAACAGGTTAATGCCGCAGTTTTAATTAATTAGCAAGATGCTGATATTTCCAAAACATTTAGGAACACGTTTTGTTATATCATTATTATTAAACTATTATCGATCTTATCATAAGGTTTTTAAATAAGTGGCTCATAAATAAAACAGGTTTTTTACATTTTAAATTATTTACATATATTTTTTCAGAGATCTTTCGGTTAAGAACTTGCAATACTTATCATCAGCTCAAGCATTAGCTGACCTTGCCAACTTTATACGCGCCATGAACAACAAGTACAAGTTGAACAAGGGTGTGAAGTGGGTAGCTTTCGGCGGGTCGTATCCCGGGTCGCTGGCGGCGTGGCTGCGGGTGAAGTATCCGCACTTAATCCACAGCGCGATATCCTCCAGTGGGCCGCTCTTGGCTAAAGTTGATTTTACAGGTAAAAATCTACCCTCTCAGGGCGACGGGGTGGCCAACGCTTTTCTGTACTAACTTGTACGGGCGTATTTTTTATTATTTGTACGCATAATTTTGTAACCAGGTCTAGAAATGATTTTTTTTTAGAATACTTCCAAGTCGTAATAAATGCATTGCGAGAAAAAACCGGCAAGGATGATTGCTCGAACGAAATCAAACAAGCACACCAAGAAATTATCAAATTAATAACAACAAGTCCAAGTAAAATTGAAAAAGAATTCAAGTAAGTTTGTTTCATAGGTCTAAATTCTCTAATATAAATTGGCATGATGATCAACGCCATGATTTGTTATGGTTGTGTTTAGAAAAACCAGTGTTTCGTGTGTCGACGCGATGGTTACATGTATGAAATGTTATTAGATCGGGATATCTTTTATAAATTGTTTTTTTGTGCCGTCCCGCTTCATGGTTTTACTTAGGTACATAATATCGCAACCGTTTAACGTCTTCAAATTGATTCTGTGGATTTAAAACACTATACTTGTGTCACGATGTAACTTTATTTTAATTTGCAGAGTGTGCAAACCATTTGCCAGCGCGTCCACGAACGACCTGAATAACTTCTACAGTTCACTGGCCGACGATTTTGCTGGCTTGGTCCAATACAACGAAGATAACCGTATCGGTGGCGACAACAGATATAGAAACCTCACTATTAATACTGTAAGCGTTCTAGTTAACTTATGTGATAACAGTAGAAAAAAATGTATTATAGTTACATCGGAATATTTTTTATTGAAAGACTTGAAGTTGAAAGTATGAACTTGCTGTACTTGCCACAACTGTCGGTTTAGGTTAGGCGTTGAGACTTAATTCAGTATCTTCGTTTATATACCTATAGACTAGCGTTTGGTCCGTTATTTTCCCCATAGAACTTTTATTTACGTCTAGATACATAGAAGGCAATGTCCCGGTTGACTGACTGACTGACTCATCAAATTCCGTCCGTCCTATCCGTTAAAGATAGAAATATGCAATTTTGATGAGGTGTTGTTTTTGTAATATATAAGAAGTGATTTGTCAAAATTCATTCCTTGAATGCCTGAATGGGTGTTTTTTTTTTATGGAAGTCTTTTATTTTTGAAGTTAGATACGTGGAAGTAGTTTTTTAAGTAACTTTTTTTAAACAAAACATATTGCTTACGGCGATCTTGGAAAAACTATCACTAAAGAGTTAAAATTGGGGGTAGCTGTTTGTGTGGGAAAATGGTAATTACTGAAGTGAGAAATCTGCAGACAAAGTAAAATGGTATAATTCGCATTAACCTTTATAAATAAAAAATATTTCATGGTGATTTTATAAATAAAGCGTTATTGGGGGTGAAAGTTCGTATGGGGTATTATTTTTATAATCATAAACGAGATACTTGGGATCTTAGACTACTTTCGATAAAGTTATCATGGAAATTAAATAATTTTCAATGTTATATACGTGACATGAAAGTCTGTATCGACACTACTAATATACACGATATTCATTTACATATAGTAGTTTAAAAAAACCAGTTTTGAAAATTTTAAGTATTTCTGTAGCCCTGCCTACCCACTTTGGAATTTCAGGCGTGAATTTTTGCACAGGGTCAAGTTCAGATCTAACAGAACCCTTCGAAAACTAATAACACCACATTGCCCACTCTTTCGTAATACCGTACTTGGAGCTTATTCATCCATAGAGCGTCTTTGTAAGTGGTTGAATGCCAGCAGTTGCCATGTATCTGCTGAGTCACTGTCCAGATCCTGTCAGAAGTTGAAAGTTTTTTTTGTTTCATATATTGTAATCTACCAGGAAGTTTTAAATACGTACGTAACTATTATTACTAAAATAGCCTCTTCGTACATGTACCTGCATCTTGCATCCTCTTTATAGCCGACTGCGGCGAATCCCTAAAGGGTTATGTGTTTTACCGGCGCCTCTATTCTAGGCGGTAAAATCCAAACCGTATTTGACCTGTTATGGTATTGTTTTCAACTAGGCCGCCATTACTGTCAAGTAAATAGGCACTGTCAAAACATTGACAATACGATAAAAGGGCCTCTATTCAACACGAAAACAAGTCTCAATGTTACTTATCATGTATTTACTTTTTATTTCGCCAATTTCACATTTAAATTAATTTATGCCTATGAAACTCTAGTGGTTAAGAAGAATCTAACCACGTATTAAAAGATAAAAAGATAAAAGATAAAAGTCATTTATTCAGTAAGTAGGCCGCACGGGCACTTTTACACTTCAAGAATTTACCAGCGCTTCCCAAGAGGAGACCCCTGTTGAGAAGAAACGCAACAACAAACTCAGCAGCCAGACATTTTTTAAACATATTTCATATTCAAGGATAGGAAAAACGCCCGTCATTTTGAAATCATAACCCTGTTCCGTACAGCAGAGACTTCGTTATGATGTTAATTGAAAATATTTTTAGGTATTTTATATTTATTATACAATATGTATTCAGCGACAATATTAATAATAAATAACACCGGAATGGTTATGGCAAAAAAACACTTTCACCAATCAAAACGAATATCCATTTTTCATTAAAAAAACCTGTCATAACGACGTGAATTGAGGACCTATTTATGAGTCGAAAAAGTTCGGTCACAGTCTACGGACGTCATTGTGGCATATTTTATATTGACATTGGTTTACTGTTTGTGTTATCCCAATACTATTCCGGTGTCATACATTAATAAAATTGTCGCTGAATACATGTAAGTTATTTTATAATAAATGTATGAAATACCAAATCATATTTTTATCTAAAATCAGGGAAGTTTCTGCTGTACGGAACAGGCTTATGTTTTTAAGTTGACGGGCGTTTTTCCGATCCTTGTTCATATTACAATGGTACTACTTTGTCTAAGCATTATACAAAGCTATAAATATTAAATTAAATATAATATCAAATGACAAGCATACCTAGTTCAGTAGTTCAAAACATGCCAAAATTTTGGGAGCGAGGTAGAGGGAGAAAAAAAAACCACCTACTTGTGTATTTAAGACGGTGCAAGACGACCAAATAAAAGTTTCGATATGTCTTCCTACATCAACGGTGTCCCCTAGACAAGATAAAGTATTTTTGCATTTGAACAAATTATTATTGACTAAGTTTCGGCTTTAGGCCAGCAATTTTTGTCTATTAGATAATCCTCGGCTCTATAATACGCTTTAGACATTAACGACTTTTTAAATATTTTTTAAGTGCTGGAAAGGGTAACTTTGAAACTACGTCAGGTAATTTATTATAGAAATGAATGCATTGACCAACAAATGATTTATATACTTTACGGAAACGGAATTTTCGAATAGCGATTTTATTTTTATTTCTAGTATTTAAATTACGTATAGAGTTTTTGGTGAAATTATCTAAATTCTTAATAACATAAATAATATTCTCGTAAATAAATTGAGACGCTACAGTTAAGATATTAATTTCTTTAAAAAGTTCTCTTAAGGACTCACGTGAATTTAAATTGTAAATAGAACGAATGGCCCTTTTTTGTAACACAAATGTAGTTTGTATGTCAGCTGCCTTACCCCAAACCAGAATACCGTAAGAAATAACACTATGGAAATCACTATAATAAACTAAGCGAGCTGTCTCAACATTACTTAGTTGTCTAATTTTCCTAACGGCGTAAGTAGCCGAACTTAGTTTACCTGCCAGTACACCTGTGTGGGGACTCCATTGCAAATTTTTATCTATTATGCCTAGGAAAACTACCTTATCTACCATTTGCAAACACTCGTCATTTAGAAAAATACTAGAATCTACCGGTTTAACATTAGGCAAAGCGAACCCAACACATTTAGTTTTATTAGCAAGTTGTTACTAGTAAACCAATTAAATACTTTAACTAGTGTGGCGTTTATCCTACTGTAGTCTACGGATTTTCTATCTACCTTGAAAATTTGTGAAGTATCATCAGAAAAAAGTACAATATCACCAAGTTTATGGTGGTTAGTCATTTATATAAACCAAAAATAAAAAAGGACCTAGAATCGAGCCTTGAGGCACACCTATTTTCACTGTAGCTCCAACAGATTGCGTTTTGTTTACAACAACTGTTTGAGTTCTATCACTTAGATAAGAAGAGATAACACTTAAAGCTTTATTGGACAATCCATAATGTTCTAATTTTAAAATAAGGGTCTTATGATCTACGCAATCACTGCTACTGCATCGCAAGATTTCTCCCAACTGCTATACACGGTGTTACACGAGGAAACCGAATAATTTTAACAGCGTATTCCAGACATTATTTGGAGTTAAAATTGTCGTATAATGTTTGCTAGATTCAGCTTGGTTTTTGAGATATTTGCGTTTATGTTTAAAAAAGTCGTAATGAAATCTCCAGTACAAAACACCCTTACAATTGCGACGTTGCGAGCCCGCCACGTCTAAGTTGACTGTAAATTGACTTTCATTCAGAACCGTCATTAGTATGTTTACATGTCAACGTCAGCTTAATATTTTTTCTCCAAAAACGTAAAAATATCGATAAATTAATAATAATAATCCAATATTAAATTGAATATTATGACAAAAAAAAACAAATATGAAGAAACTTTCACAAATCTTGGAACATTGTAATTACTGAAGGCAAGCCGGATCAATTTTGGATTAGATTAGAACAGCACATGGTGAGTACATCACTCACCTTCGATTCGATGACGATATCGTCGTCATGGCTGAGACCATGGAGGACCTCAGTGCAATGCTCGCTGACCTCAGTAGAGAGTAGAGCTTCCAACCGAGTTGGATTGAGAAGACAAAAGTCATGTCCAATTTCCATGTCGCGCCAACTCCCGTCATAGTCGGAGGCTTTGTGCTCGAAGTTGTTGACGAATATATTTACCTGGGACAAACGGTCCAGTTAGGTAGGTTCAACTTAGAGAAAGAGATCACTCGTCGAATCCAACTCGGCTGGACAGCGTTCGGGAAGCTTCGCAGCACCTTTTCGCCCAAATTACTGCATTTGAAGTGAAAAGTCTTTGACCAGTGTGTGTTGCCAGTGATGACTTACGGATCTGAGACGTGGGCGCTAACAATGGGCCTCATAAGGAAGCTCAAAGAGAGGGCTATGGAGAGGGCTATGCTGGGGGTCTCTCTGCGTGATAGAATCAGAAATGATGATTTCCGCAAGAGAACTAAGGTTACCGACATAGCCCGAAGAATAGCTAAACTTAGGTGGTAGTGGGCGGGGCACATTGCTCGCAGGACTGATGGCCGATGGGGTCAGAAGGTTCTGGAGTGGCATCCGCGGACTGGGAGACGAGCTGTAGGTAGGCCTCCAACAAGATGGAGTGACGGCCTCGTAAGGATCGCGGGAGCGCGGTGGATGCGAAAAGCACAAGACCGGTCTGAGTGGAGAGCCTTGGGGGAGGCCTATGTCCAGCAGTGGACGTCTTTCTGCTGACATGATGATGATGATGATCTATAACGCCGTATAACTATAATTTCAGGTGTGCAGAATGCTAACGGACGATGGTGCCACTCCAGCGTACAAGAAACTGGCCTCGTTCAACTCTATGATGCTGGACAAATCAAATCAGACCTGCTTAGATTACAGCTATGATAACATGATAAAAGACCTAAGAAATATCACATGGAGCTCAGATGGAGGTAACCGATTTGTAACAAATGCTACATCATGATTACTTTAAGTTTTGTTGTTTGTTATATGTATGGCTACTCTCTGTATGTATGGTTTGTGCGACAACTCTGCTTGGAAGCTAAGAGTAACTAATTGTGAAAATAATTGCAAACAATGGTAATCAATTTTTAAATCGGTTTCAGGAAGGCAATGGACGTACCAGACTTGCACTGAGTTTGGTTTCTACCAAACCTCTTCGGGTGAAACTGATTACTTTGGCAACAACTTTCCTTTGGAGTTCTATGTTCAAATGTGTCAAGATATTTACGGAAAAAAGTAAGTGGCGTTGACCGTTAAAAGTATCACAACACACAACTCAGATTTAAAGTGGATTGTTTCATTTCGTTTCTTAAATAACCCAAGCGCTGAGATTAACGATGAGGTTTTTTTGCTGACCTTTGCCGTATCGATGCTTAAAATTAAGCATTTACAAAGCAACCAATATTATCCCATATTTCAAACTCGTTTATACTAGGACTCCAATCGTGACCAGGCTTTCGTGTAGACGTGTCGGGTATCCGTTTCCGTGTTACAGGGACACTGTGTTTTTGGCCGCTTCGGAAACGGGTGTCCGGGAACCCGTGTAGCAAGTTCGTACGTATACCCGGAGACGGGTCACCGGATCCTAATTACCCTGTAAAGGGTGGGTACTGGTTAGCAGAAAAATCCAAAAATCCAAAGCAGAGTGTAATTAAATTAATAAAAATTACTAAATACGGTACACCGGTAAAAGCTAGGCGCAAGAGACGTGCGGCGGGCTCGCTAATAAGTTCGGCACTGCTCGGGAACATTCGGTAAAGCTTAGGGCTCGGTCCGAGCACCGCGCGCCCCGCACCCCTCTCGCCCCTTACATTATCAGTTTTATTTTTTAAATAGGTTCTGTCGCGAACATGCCCCACCCCAGTGCTGTACTAGCAGCACTCATCCCCTATAGGTAGGCGAGCGACGCGTGTAGCCGAACGAGTAAGTAATCCGGATTTTGTTTTTATTTTAACCATCCTGACGCGGCCATCTCGTCCAGGCACAACTTCAGCCACGATGCCCCTAGGCCAAACGTTGCGGGGTCCATCGGGTTCTACAGTTAAAACTAGGTCCCCCTCTTGTAAGGGCCTCTGCTCCTCGTGCCATTTCTTCCGCGGTACCAAGTCGGGGAGAACCTCTTTCACCCAACGCTTCCAGTAGTGGTCAGCGAGCAGCTGAGATATTCTCCACTGTCTTTTCAGGTAAAACTCAGAGCCGTCGAAGACGCCAATTTGTGGTAAAGCGGATGGTGACCCCAAAAGGAAATGATTTGGTGTCAAAGTTTCGTTGCTATTGGGCTCTACGGAAACATGGGTCAATGGTCGGCTATTCACAATATTTTCGACCTCGGCGAGCAATGTGTTAAAGGTTTCCTCTTTAGGTGCTCGCTCCTTTAAGATGATTTTTAAAGCATTCTTGACACTCCGGATCAGCCTTTCCCATGCCCCACCCCAGTGTGGGCTGACAGGGGGAATGAACGTCCACTTAGTTCCGCGGTTCATAGCCTCGTTCTTGAGTTTGTTCTCATTCAGTTCCAAAATAGATTTTTTTAGCTCAGTATCCGCTCCTCTCAGGTTCGTTCCGTTATCGGAATACATTTGCTGAGGCCAGCCTCGTCTCGCAGCCATACGGCGGAGCGCCATGATAAGCGAGTCTGACGTGAGCGATGCGACGGTTTCCAGGTGTATGGCTCTTACGGTTAAACATGTAAATAGGACGCCATACCTCTTCTCTCTACGTCTTCCAATTGAAACCTCCATTGGCCCAAATAAATCTACGCCACAGAAGGTGAATGCACGATGATGGTGAGCAATTCTAGCATGAGGTAAGTCACCCATTCTGGGAATCTCCGGTTTACATTTTCGAATTCGGCAGATCATACATTTGGATATTACATTTTTTACTGTGGGTCTTATTTTAGTAACCCAGTATTTTAATCTTAAATTATTTACTACCATCTCCTGGTGACTATGTGCAGCGCTAGTATGGTGAAACTTTATAATTAATCGCGCTATATAATTTTTTCCGTCTAAAATTGCAGGTCTCTTCGTATTTGACGACACGTCGGCGGCGGCGTCGATGCGACCCCCCGCGCGCAGAACTCCGTGTTCGTCAAGGAATGGTGATAAGGTAAGTATTTTACTATCTTTTTTTACACATTTTCCTTGTTTCAGGTCACTCACTTCTTGTCCAAATGCTTGGGTTTGCGAATATTTCAGTAACAGATTTTCAGCGGATTCCATCGTGGTGCCAGTGACGTCATCTTTAAGTTTTCTACATCGGTTAATAAAGGTAAACACCATATGTGTAGCTCTAAGTAGGCGAAGCCAGCAGGAGAACCTGGTTGGTTCCGGTACAGGTAAGTCGATATCTTTTCTTTGTAGTATAGATACGCATTCCAGGTCATTCTTATTTATTTCAGGACATAGTACATCAGCAGGCCAGTCGCTTTCTCCGCATTGCAAGAAGGTAGGTCCCTTAAGCCATTCATTTTCCAGGATACTACAATCATAGCTTTTCCTCGTTCCCAGATCAGCAATATTTAATTTTGTCGGTACGTATCTCCATTCTTTAATAAGCGGCAACTCATCAATCTCACCTAAACGATGTGCTACGTACGGTTTATAGGTACGCGCTTCGTTCCTTATCCAGTGCAGGGTTGTACTAGAATCACTCCAAAATGTCTTTTGCACAGCTTTTATCTTATGTTCCTGGGTTATTGCGGAGGCAAGGCGGGCTGCTAAAACAGCTGACTGTAGCTCAGACCTAGGTATAGATAGGTTTTTATTTGGCGTCACACGGCATTTACTAGCTATAAATGCAACGTTAATAAGCCCATTTTCTTCCCACCGCCAATAAGCTACAGCGCACATCGCCTTTGACGAAGAATCGCAAAATACATGCAAATGTAGGTTTGTATAACAAGCATTCATTCGAGGCTGAGCAAGTATAGATAACGGCGCGGACGCACTGTCTCATTGCATCAGCTGATCGCTAGCCGGTTTGTTATTCGTTGCGCTAGCACGGCTCGTTCCCGCCGCATCATCATAATATCTCGGAAGCCTCACATTATGTAATGTTTTTAGAAGACTCGTCCATCTGCACCACTCGCTGTATACATCGTCGGGAACAGGTTCATCCCAGGTCAAATTTAATCGCCAAGTTTCCTGAATTATAATTTTTCCAATAATAGTAAACGGTGATAAAAAACCATATACGTCGAATATTGATATTACGACTCGAAGCATATCGCGTTTTGTAGGCCTTTGTTTTCCACTTATCAAACCGTCAAATCGTCGTATCAAATCACGTCAAAACTTAAGGTATCTTCATCGGGACGCCATATCAGGCCGAGCGTTCGCTCACCTTGGTACTGCTCGCCTATTTTGAACCTTACGGCAGTCTGACCGAGGGTCTCTTTTGGGAGAGTGTCGAGTACAGATTTACTATTACTTGTAAAATTGCGTATTTCGAAGTTTCCTTGTTGATGAATCATTTTAACATCTTGTATTAACTTGATAGCTGTTTCTTCGTCTGGCAAGCTGTCGATCCAGTCGTCCATGTAATGCTGCTCGTAAATAGCTTGTGTTGCCGACGGGAACGATGATTCAAAACGTCGCGCATTTTTATTTTTTACGAATTGCGCAATAAAGGGTGAACAGTTAGCTCCAAAAATCAATGACGTCATTGCAAAGGTTTTTACAGGTTCTTCTGGATCGCTTCGGTAAAGAAATCGTAGCGCATCTTGATCAGCTGTTTTGACTTGACTCGTAAAAACATATCTTTAATATCGGCCGTCACGGCTATTCTATTCTCACGGAAGCGTAACATTATTCCGAATAGAGACATAAGTAGGTCGGGTCCTTTTAGTAAATAATGATTTAAAGATAAATCGTTCGTTTTAGCCGCCGCGTCGAATACTAGGCGAAGTTTCGTTTTATTCGGGTTGTCTACGCCGAAATGGGGTAAATACCAGGTTTTTGGAGTCACCCTCGTGTCCACTAGTTCCCGAGCGTAGTCATTGTCAAATAAATGATGCACACGTTCTTTGTATCTATGCTTATATCCTTCGTCTTTCTTCATTTTTTGCTCGACATTTTTCAGACGTGACATGGCGTGAGGGAACGAGTCGGGCATGCTGCACTGTTCGTCTTTCCAAGGTAACCCGACGTACCACTTTCCGTTGACGAGACACGAAGTTTGCTCCAGCAATTCACGAGCGCGTTCATCTTCTGAGTTTAGCCGTGGTTTACTCCCAATCCCCATAGATTCTACAGCAAAGTTTCGGCGAACTTCCTCGTGTAGGTCGTTCAGTAATCGTTGGCTCTCGACGTTATCATAATTGTCGTCAGGGGTAGTGACGACCGCCTGCAGGCGCCCGACCGTGCACACACCAGCCCAGCGGTGTGCGGGTGGCACAAGGCTCGTTGTGACCACCAATGACCACTTCCAAAGGTAAGATTAGATGGTAATTATCTTGACCTATCAGTATTTCAGGTTTAGACTGTCCATAACACAAATCACTTTTAAGTCTCTTAAGATGCGTAAAGTTATCGCAGTTAACTATGTTAGAATCTTGTCTCGGTAAATCAAGTTCCTTAACACTACGCGCGCGCAACGTAAACATCGATCCAGCTTGGTTTGACAAAGTCAGATTGACCAGCTGTGTGTCGCACACTAGCTCAGTATCGTTCCATGCTCCACGCACACGCATGCACTCGCGCTGCCCGCGTACCCCCGCCCGCGCGGCTAACCCCGCGCTTATCAGTGTCACAGTCGAGCCATCGTCGAGGAGGGCGGACGCGCTAATTATTCCTTTAGGACCGTAAATGTTTATCGGAACCACTTTTAACAACACTGCGCTTGCGTTACAATTGTTACCAATATGTGTAACCAGTTCCGAGTTCGATTCAGTTTCTATCTCCGTCACTTGCACTATGTTATTGTCATTATCACATTGTCTTTCACTAGGTACGAAATGTAACAAGCGGTGATGCGCCTGCGCGCAGTTATTAACGTCGCACACCGGCGCGGGACAGTTTTGCTTACTGTGATGAGATAACAAGCACTTGTAACACAAACCAAATCGTTTCACATGGCGCCAGCGGTCTTTTCTAAGTGACTTCTTGAACTTTTTACAGTCTGTTAAATTGTGACAAGACACGTAACAAAATCGACACTTGTGGTTACTTTGCCCGCTTTGTACCAAAATCGTTTCCGAGTTATAAGCACGAGTGTCTGTATATTTACGCCTATAATTATCTTTTGGCGTATTAAGTAACGTAACACTGCACTGAGATATCTTGACGGCTTCTTCGTGAAGGAATTGAGACAGAAGGTCGAATGTAGATGACGATCCAGCAGCGTCGTGAGAAAATCTATAGTCGGCCCATTTAGACAGCAAAATAGTCGGTAGCTTCGACAACACGACGGTGACTAAACTCGTCCCTTGCAAATATTCGTCACGGCTTAGTGCACGTACAGCAGCCACGTAGTTTTTAATTTTATTAGCAAACACCACAATGTCTTTATGGTACTCCGCGGATACAGTGTTCATTTTTTTAATATCTAGCATGATCCGGGACAGTATTTCATCGGGGTTGCCGAACTGCAGTTCGAGTGTAGATATTAGTGTTTCAGGCGAGGTAGCCGTGATAAGCAGCGCAGCGACAGCTTCTTTGGCGGGTCCACGGAGACATTTTCGTAATCGCCACAGGTTCTCCGTGTCACTGAACTGACACACGCGAGTAGATTCGTCGTATGCCGCTTTGAACTGAAGCCACTCCATGGGTTCACCGAAGAAAAGAGGCAGTTCTCTTGGCGTGCTGAGTCGGCTGAGTAGATTAGCATTTTTAGTAGAGGATACGGAGGCGGTGATCATTTCCTTTAGTGCGCTCGCCAATTGCTGAATTGAATTATCGGTGCCGGCAACCACTGCTGCCGGCGGACACAGCGGGCCCATGTTGTTCTCAGTGTCGGGGGCCAACTGTGACTCCAATTCCTGCTGACTGCGCTCGACCCACCTTGCGACGTCACTCTTAATGGATTTTTCATTTACTTCTGTTGGTGGACTGTATTCATCGTCTAGCTCGGCAAGGTCTGCCTGTAGTTTCTTGTCGATTAAATCCATTTGGATGCGAGCTTTTGCCTCAGCTGCTTCAAGTTCAAGCTTTTTCCTACGCGCTTCAACGGAAGATGACATTTTACACTTCCAGCTTCCAGTAGTATCGTCTTATTGACTTGCAGTTGTTCTTCGTCTTGCTTTTTTATTCCGCTCGTAGACGGTTGAGCTTGTTCGGCCTCAGTAGCTTGTTTTCTAAGCTGCTCCTTGCGTAAAGTGTTACGCGTATTTACCATTTTGTTCTGCGGTGGAGTGAGAAACATTCACGTATCTGGTTCGAAGACCACTTTTGTAAAGGGTGGGTACTGGTTAGCAGAAAAATCCAAAAATCCAAAGCAGAGTGTAATTAAATTAATAAAAATTACTAAATACGGTACACCGGTAAAAGCTAGGCGCAAGAGACGTGCGGCGGGCTCGCTAATAAGTTCGGCACTGCTCGGGAACATTCGGTAAAGCTTAGGGCTCGGTCCGAGCACCGCGCGCCCCACACCCCTCTCGCCCCTTACATTATCAGTTTTATTTTTTAAATAGGTTCTGTCGCGAACATACCCGCAGGGCCCTCCTTCCTTGATGCGATAATCCATGACGTTGTTTATAAGAGTTAGGAATGAATGAAGGTATCTATCGCGAGTTCCAAATATATTATGACTTTTACACGTCAACATTTACACGTCGACGTCGGAGTCACAGACGTGTAATATCCACCCACATCTCGCGTGCACGGGTTTCCGAATCTTTATTACTAAAATTAAAGTCTAATAATTGATGGACATAGAAAATTTGCGTTCGTATGTATTCGGAAATGCGATGATTGCCGATGTGCAATATTTACGGCCGGGCACTGTACATAGGTACTTAAATATTCTTCAAATCGCGGACATTAGGTATGCGCGGCGAACTAAAACCAAGCAGTAAATCCATTTTATTTTTAACCGTTATAAACACCTATAGATCGTTCGTTCAAATAGTGTGCATTGCACATTGCACCCCTTTGAAGTCGCCGACACTGCACCGCGGCGGCTTCTTTGTACCTATTGTAGCGGCATATCAAAGCATGCAAACTATTTGAACGAACGAACTATACATGAGCTATTTACTTTTGAATAAAAAAGTGCAATGTGTGTGTAGGTACCTAAACTTATTGAATTTGCAATATCTCGGGTATCTGCCATAAAAAAAAGAATAAAAGAATAAAATAAATTTATTCAGTATCCATTTTTGGATAGGTATGTTAGTATGTTGCACAGGTAAAAAATACAAGATTTGGAGTTTGGGGTGGTTAGTTCGCTAAGAGTTTTTACTATCTAGTACAACTAGTGATGTGCCGTTACCAGTAACTTACTCAAAGCAGGTATTTTACCAGTAACGCTACCAGAAACATTACCAAAAAGCGGTAATATACGGTAACATTCAAATTTCGTATATATAACTATATGTTTTTATACATGTTTATACAATTTTAGCACCAGACGGACCCTTTTAAACTAATAATGATAAGATGGGTTCAGTAGTTTAGCATATTACCAATGTTACTGGTAAAATACTCATATTTCCGAGTATTTTACCAATGTTACCGGGAATATTACACTCTCTCATACTATACTGACTCATGACATTGCCGAACAGGTAAGGTACAAATTACAATGCAATGAGTAAAAGAGACGGAAGATGCGATGAGTTACAGAAATAATTCATAGTTAGTAAGAATATATTAACTTTTTAATTATAATTAATAAACTAAAATTAATAAAGAATACAAAATAGAAAAAATCGATTTCTATGTCCGCTTCTGGTAATATTACCGGTAGCATTGGTAATTTACTGAGTATTTTACCAAAAATCGATATCTATGTCCGCTTCTGGTAATATTACCGGTAGTATTGGTAATTTACTGAGTATTTTACCAAATGGTATTATACTCGGCCGGCACAACACTAAGTACAACTAGTACCGTCTCACTTATATATAGAGCAATAAGTCTGAACTGCCCTTCTATAGAAATATAAGAATCGATCAAAAATTGAATTGCAGCGCATTGTTTTATGGACATGGCAGACTAAGGTAATAGGCCCTTAATTCATACTGGTTTATTGGATTATATGGGAGACTGAGCATCGCTCGGGTTGAATCTATTTTTTAGTCGTTAGAGCCGTTTTCAAGAGCGTGATTTTATATTCATGTACAAACTCGCTTCTGCCCGCGACTTCGTCCGCGTAGTTTTGTATTATCGTTATTCCCTTTGGATACTTTCCCGGATGACAGTAGGCTATGTATGTGTTAATCCAGGTTATGTATGTGTTAAAGTTACGTATACAGGGTTATTGGTAAGTCGACCTATTCCCGTTAGGAGGTGATAGGGGTGACTATTTGCGATAAGTTTGACCCCCATATGCATTATGCAAAAGTGAACCATTTTTGAGTTATCGCGTTTATTTGTTTTTTTTTAAATTAGTCGGAAATTCAACTTGAAAAATTTATTACAAAAAAGTATCAATTTAAATCTTTTTTTTTCTTCTGATTTACAAAACCGATTAGACACTGGTTATTTCTCAATATTTAAACAATAATTATCGGTCCAAATTTAAAAAAGCGAGACGTAAAACGAATTTTTTTCAATATTTTTTGCGATCGCTTTCCACTAAAATGCCTTAAAAACAAAAAAAAACGTTATGAAACTTGGCTTGCAGATTATTTTAAAAACTTAACTGTTTTCTTACCTCTCTAAAAACGCATAACAAGTAGAAAATTATTAAAAGAAACCTGAAAAAATAATCATCACAAAGGAAACGGGCGGAAACAAGTAACAAATGCAACTTCAAAAATTAAAATTAAAAAACATACCAAATTTAAATCATACATTTTTTATTTGCTTTTGTACAAGATGAATTTGTTGTTCCTATGCAAAATTAAAAAAAAAAATCTGTACACGTTTGAGAATGCGAGGCCGAAAACTAAAAAAATACAGGTTTTTTTATCAAACTCCAACATAAATTACACGAAAACAGAACATTTTACCAATACATTTAGCGTGCAGATTACACATAAAACATTGACGTTTTTCCAGCTTTCTAACGAGCTATTAAAACTAAAATGAGTTTTGTTAAAGATTGCTGGAAAAAATTGATCACAAAGGAAGCAACAAGGAAGTCACGTCCGAACAAAACTTAAAATTAACTAACTAAATCTATCAAAACTAACTGTTATACTCGTAAACACAAATAACAACATTAACTTATGTAAAAAGTTACAAAAAAAAACTAATAAACAATTAAAATTGAAATAATCAGGATTTTTATAGTTCATTATCAAAATGGCTACCTCCATTTCTTATTCTCACATAAGTTAATGTTGTTATTTGTGTTTACGAGTATAACAGTTAGTTTTGATAGATTTAGTTGGTTAATTTTAAGTTATGTTCGGACGTGACTTCCTTGTTGCTTCGTTTGTGATCAATTTTTTCCAGCAATCTTTAACAAAACTCATATTAATTTTAATAGCTCGTTAGAAAGCTGGAAAAAGGACAATGTTTTATGTGTAATCTGCACGCCAAATGTATTGGTAAATTTTTCTGTTTTCGTGTAATTTATGTTGGAGTTTGATAAAAAACATGTATTTTTTAGTTTTCGGCCTCGCATTCTCAAACGTGTACAGATATATATTTTTTTAATTTTGCATAAGAACAACAAGTTCATCTTGTACAAAAGCAAATAAAAAATGTTTGATTTAAATTTGGTATGTTTTTTAATTTTAATTTTTAAAGTTGCATTTGTGACTTCTGTTTCCGCCCGCTTCCTTTGTGCTGATTATTTTTTCAGGTTTTTTTTAAATAATTTTCTACTTGTTATGCGTTTTTGGAGAGTTAAGAAAACAGTTAAGTTTTTAAAATAATCTGCAAGCCAAGTTTCATAACGTTTTTTTTTGTTTTTAAGGCATTTTAGTGGAAAGCGATGGCAATAAATATTGAAAAAAAATCGTTTTCCGTCTCGCTTTTTCAAATTTGGACCGATAATTATTGTTTTAATATTGAGAAATAACCAATGTTTAATCGGTTTTGTAAATCAGAAGAAAAAAAAAAGATTTAAATTGATACTTTTTATGTAATAAATTTTTCAAGTTGAATTTCCGACTAATTTAAAAAAAAACTAATAAACGCGATAACTCAAAAATGGTTCACTTTTGCATAATGCATATGGGGGTCAAACTTATCGCAAATAGTCACCCCTATCACCTCCTAACGGGAATAGGTCGACTTACCAATAACCCTGTATATAATATTAGTAACATATTCCTCATTAAAAAGTATAAATTGGATATAGGATAGGATCATACCGCGGCCGGCGAGAGCAAAAATGCGTTGACAGCTTAATAGTGCGAGGACACACACTTTGGTCGATGTCGATAAAAACAACACGATGTACTGGACCACCGTTATGATATGCAGAAGTATTAATTATTGTTGTAAACAAAATTAAAACCAAGTGATTGTATTTATTCAGTATTTTATGTAATTTTCGTAATATACAATTAGCATTTTTTCTAAATTTTCTGATTTTAAACTCCTTCGCCTTGGCGATAAAATCCATTTCATCCAACTAAAGGACCGTTCTAAATCTACTGTAGTAATCGGAGCAAAACGAAATAATTCATAGTGATTATGAATTTGTTCTGTATTAGGTAGTTCCACTTCTCTGCCAGATATCAAATTATTTAAATTGTTTAAAGTTAAAATGCCAACGTTCTTCTTCAACACATTCTGATACTTATTGTGAATAACTTTACCTTGAGGATGTAACCGTAATTTTGACAAGTGCACTTTCAACTTGTGAACTATATTTAAACTGGCGTCCAGACTTAAATTTTGATTTTGTAATTGTTTTATTGTATTAGGTATTATTGAAATATTATTATTTATCCATTTAAGATCATTCAAAATATTTAAATCGTTCATTGCACGTTTGACTTTCAAAATATACATTGAATCCCTATTAGGGAATGCCTGTATGACTCGCTTGATTTCAGGCAAATATTTATGATAGTAGCAGGCCGCGTTAATCCATGTGCCCCATCTTATTATAGTTGGCTGCGGTGGTAAGGGAACAGTTGGTAACATCTGACGAAACGTTCTTATTCTTTTAGGCGATTTTCGGAACACCTTTTTTGTCTATGCGATTAAATTATTTACAGCGGGAAAAAGTAATCGAACTTGTTCAGCCACCCTATTTACGCCATGAGCTAGACATGTAACATGAACTAAATTAGGAAAAAGAGTTTTCAAGTTCTTTCCTGCCTTTAACTTGTAGGCTACGCCATCCGTAAGGAGTAACAAGACTTTGTCATGTTTGTTATGGTCATTCCCCCATAGTTTCTCCAAGGCAATTTTAATAAGTGTTGATATAGTAACGTTATTAACTTCGTCTAACCAAAAACTCGATATGATGTGTGGGGTACTTATCTTTTCTTTTAATAAAGCTCCAAATGTAATGGACATTACCGATTTGACGTCCGTTTGCATCTGAGGATTCGTCTACGCTTACGTAAATTCTAGCATTTGCAAGTTCAGTCCTGATTTGGTGCATTTTCTCTTTATATGCAATGTCCAAAGTAGTTCTTCTCAGAAAAGATTAATCGGGAATACAAACTTTACAAAATTTTCCGGGTATGCAATTTTTAATGAAATTATTGAAAATGGGGTTCTTAATTTGGGTCCAGGGGATGTTGCAAGCCAAAATAAACTTTAACAGTTCCAGATTGAATACATTTTGTGTTTTTGTTGAAACGCCGCAGTGCCTTTTGCTTCTGATGTGTCTTTGTAAGGAAGATTTGGAATTTAACATTGTGATTTCACATTTTTTACAAAATAAATGTTCACCTCGATCTTCTATATATTCCGCGTAATCGGCTATCCAAGTACACTGTTTCTTCTTGCGTGGCATGGCGGGTCGATAATATAAATGAATTAAATGATGGTAAATTAATTTGTCTCAATGTAATTTCTACGATTGACACCGATTGATTTGAGTCAATGTCAAATAGCAGTTGTTTATTATCGCGATATACACATATGATATGAAAGAGGTCTATTAGTTACGAGTATGTGAAAAGTATCTATTTGCAACTGTCACTCACTCTTATCTATTACGAACATTCCCGTGAGTATGATATATTGATTATAATTGTAATCAGTTGATTGAAATAGTATATAAGCTTAAAAATAATAATTGTGCTTAATTAAATCCATATGTCGATAGAATAGTCGATATTTAATTAAGCACTAGGAGCAGAAGCATTTTTGCTCTCGCCGGCCGGGGTATGATAGGATAGGATACATTCTGCTCTGTTAAATTTTGTGTTGTGAACGGTATATCGTGTGTAGACTCGCTAAAAATGTTAGGTAAAGCCTATGGTGAGTCAGTGTTATCAAAACACGGGCCTATGAGTGGTACAAAGCATTCAAGGAGGGTCGAACCATCGTCGAAGACAATCCTCGTTCCGGACGACCGTCGACATCTTCTACGGACGAAAATATAAAAAATCAGGAAATCGTACTCGATAATCGGCATTCAAGCTTGAGAGAGATAGCACGTGACCTTAAAATCTCTCATGAGTCTGTTCGTTTGATTTTGGTAGATAAATTGGGAATGAGACGCGTCGCCGCTCGACTCGTTCCAAAAGAGCTAAATGTTCTACAAAAACTGTACCGAAAACAGACCTCTTTGGACATGCTAGATCGCGTCAATTCTGATCCCACGTTCATGGAACGCATCATAACTGGTGATGAGACGTGAGTCTACAAATTTGACATGCAAACAAGTCAACAGGCATCTGAATGGAGGACAAAACACGAACCAAAGCCCAAAAAACCACGTCAAAGTCGCTCAAGAATCAAGGTGATGCTCATTGTTTTCTTTGATATTCGTGGCTTGGTCCACCATGAATTCGTTCCGGAAGGACAGGCGGTTAATAAAGAATACTATTTAGCCGTATTAAAGCGTTTGCGTGAGAAAATTCGTCAAAAATGGCCCGAACTGTGGAACAACAACTCGCGGATTTTGCACGACGATAATGCACCATCGCATAGAGCAGCTATTGTGAGCGAATTTAAGGCCAAAAACTGTACAAATACCATTGACCAACCACCGTATTCACCAGACTTGGCCCCGGCGGACTTTTTCTTGTTTCCAAAACTGAAATTGCCGCTCCGTGGTAACCGTTTCGAGTCCATCGAATCCATAAAACGTAATTCGCTAAAAGAATTAAAGGCTATACCGGAAAACGCTTATAAAAAATGCTTCGAAGACTGGAAAAAACGCTGGCGTATGTGTAAAGCATCAGATGGGGCTTATTTTGAAGGCGACAAAATAAATATTATTGATTAAACGAAAAGTCTGCATTTTATTGAATAATTCCCGGTACTTTTTTGTCAGAATGTATAATCTTTCACAGTAGGTAATTGTGGTCATGCTTTACAGTTCCCTTTGAAAAGCATGACGTTCCCTAACTTAACTTGTTTTATATTCCAGATTCAACAAGGAGTTTATAACTCGAGCTGCTGAGTGGACGAACAGTTACTACGGCGCCTTGGACATACAGGTAGGCCGTGTGATGTTTGTACACGGCTCCGTGGACCCCTGGCACGCGCTCGGCATCACGCAGACCCGGGACGAATCCTCGCCGGCTCTCTACATTCATGGTAAACTCACATAAAATAACCCTACAAGTACCTCTGAAACAGTTTGAGTTTTGACGAGTTCTGCAAAAATCCAACAATATGTATTACGTAAAAGATAGAACTTCGTCATTATTATCAAAAGTCGCGTTTAGGTTGCTACTAACTCATGTGATAGCATTTTCAATCAAATCTTGGAAAGGCGGAAAATCCATTAGGCCTTAATTAAGACAACACTTTAACGAAAATTAGTCATAAAATCGTATGGCAAATTTTCGTTACAAAACGGAAAAACTTAGGGACTTATTAATTGACTCCTACGTACAATAGTTTTTAAATTCCCCCTACATTATACCTAGTCGGTCCTTAAGTTCTGTCACAAAGGTTTAGTCAAATAAAACTAACTTCATTTTTTTTTTAAATTTCAGAACATAAAAATTAAAAGCTTAATTAATGCACATTTTTAAGAACTATTAATCATTCCACATAGTTTTCGCAATTTCCGCTACGATCCTCTAACATTCACGGCCAGCACCGATTAAAATACGCACGAGTTTTCTGAATTAACAATTTTAAAAACGCTTTAAAGGTTAGTTTTTGTTTACTAAGAAACTTTTTTGTTTAATATTGTGAAACCTCTCATCTGTGGGTATGTTTAGAGATCAGCACTATTTTCTTAACGTCACTCAAAAACCAGCTTAAGATGCTCGAAGTTTGGTCTGTTTTCGTATTGCTGCAAATTGATGTGAAATCGTAGGGTTTATTTAATGAGTTATGAAGATTGACCGGTGTATAAGCGGATCTTTAGTTGCTTGGAAATACATTTGTATCAGAATTTAAAGGTAAAAGTCTGATCAATATGTTACGCAAATTTCGAGTCAATACGACTCTTACAAAATTTGTAGCCATTATCAGTATCGTGCGTGTTTTGAACCATGATTTCTTGCCCCGAATGGAATGCTTAAAGCTCGTTCATCAAATGATTGCAATAGTAAAGAATATAAATTACGCTTCTTTTTATTATTTATAAAATAAGGTTTTGATTGATGTACTACAGGTTACAGAAACTCTTTTATTTATTTTTTAAATTGTAATAAATCTCAGTGACAGAACTTAGGAACCGACTAGGTAGATCCCTTTAAAACTTTTCCATTGGTTCGGTGTCTCGCGATAAACGCATCCATATTGAGCATCCAGGGCCTCTATTCCCGACGGTAAGAAACATCATCTTTGACCTGTTATGGTATTGTTTTGATGTCATCCGCCATTACTGTCAAGTAAATAAAAGCTATCAAAACGGTGACTACGATAACAGCTCAAACACGATATGGTTTTTACCGTGTTGAATAGAGGCCCTGCGCCCTGGTATAGTTCTGGTACTTATCTAATGTATTAAATGGAAGTCATTTATATCTACACCAAAAAACTTTCAGGAACCGCTCACTGTGCGAATATGTACCCCCCCAGTGACGACGATTTGCCCGAGCTGAAGGAAGCGAGAGTCAAAATCGAACAACAACTTGCAAAGTGGATCACAATGTCTTAAAATGTTAAGATCTTTAATTTAGGTTACAAACAAGTGAGGTTATATTTTAATAAATGATCTGAGTTAACGTTGTTAATTTGACTATACATACCTTTGTTTTAGTTAGGTATAAATATAGTCGCGATGTAAAAAGCTCGGCACTTTTATACTAAAAAAGCATTGGAGTAGATTTGGTAAGTGACGAACGTAACATACCACGAAGAACTACAAAAAACAGAGCAACAAATACACATCGTTAAATAAATATTAAAGTGCTTTGGACGTGTTGCACAAACCTTAATTAAACTTAATGTCACATAAACTTGCGTGTTGTCACTTTCCACCTTGGCAAATAAATAAGTAGGAAAGTGTCAGGTGCTCTAATCGGACATTACAGGACAGGGATCTTAAAATAATTAAGCTACATCGTTGCCGCGCTCTTAACTTTTTTCATTAAAAAATATAAAAAATATTAATGGTTCAATTGTCGAAATCCAAACAAACCTGGGCTTAGAAAAGATGCATTCTGAAAACGTTATGTTGGGAATGTACAGGATTCTTGCCTAGGGCCCCAGTAGTGTCGCTACGGTCGGCTGTTTGCAGAGCCGCGTCGAGGTCGAGCGTGGAATGACAGGGACCGATACCAGTATTAATTAAAATTTAAATATCTTCCTTAATTTACAACATTTTATTGATATTTTCGATTGTAATTTAGGTAATAACACTATATTATTACATAAATTCATAAAAGAAGAAATATATTCAATAATAAGTGAGATACCAAAATTGAATACTGGTATATGATCCCTCTGGAATAACCTTTTGAGCTTCAATGTTGCAGCACAAGTATGCCGATTGGAAATTTTACGTGACGATTCGAAATTTTAATTCTCACAAGTTGACACTTGCATGCCAAAGACAAATTGAAGTTAATTTCAACCTTATGTAATTCATTACGACGGTTCGATGTCTTTCTCTTCGATCTGTATCAAACAAATCTGTCAATTATGCTACGGAGACCATTTTAGATGTTATTCAGGGTCTAGGTTCAATTATGCCTTGTTGATGTTGTTCAAGTCCTTATCGTGTATAATTTAGAGCTCTCCAATTTGCATTTGGGGCCAATTATAGTAAAGCGCGAAAGGTTATCTCTTCTTCACCTTGCCACAACCGCTGTGGACCACGGCCGTGCTTCATGAAAGTCTTCAAAAGCCACGTCAGATAAAGATTAAACTGGTTTCATTTAAGAGAAGAACTAAATCTGTGACGGTAGTTAAATTTGGTTACATAACTCAAATATTTTATTCTGGGTTTTCCCATTATTGCGTTCTGTTATGGGGATAAGACAAACGATGGAAAATGACCAACCGCGTAAATTTAGTGAGAGTACGGATACTCCAGTAACTTTAGTCATCATACGTTTGCGTTAAATCCGGTAGTTCTAACTTTTTGCAGACTTGTCTATGATGTTAGCCCAATGAATAATCCAAGTTTGTGACCTCGAGCGCCGATTCATATTTTGGCGATTATAACCCTAAAGAACTAATTTTTGATAGTACAGTCACAGACTTTAAATGTTATGCCACTATGGAACCCTGTCGTAATGACAGCGTCAAGTGACGAGATAGAAATTACATGGGAATTAAGCCAGGTGGCCTTCTAAACGAGACTTATCGATTCCACTCCTTGCGGACATACCATCAGGTGCAAACTTGACCTTGCATTACTAATACACATTATATTTCATTATCTTGTTTTCAACTACTCATATAACAATCTTCTCTCCTGCCTTCCACAGCTGCGCATGTTCCACCAATCCTCCTTGCAGAACTACCGGATTTCACGCAAACTACCCCCGTACTTTCAATCGCCAATTTTACTCGAGTAGAATCGGTTGGAGAAATTACTAGTATAGAGGCATTCAATCGTAGTCCTCAGGTCTATTGGTCACAGATCCCACTTAGGTACGATGAGATCGCTTTCTTCGTCATAAAAAAATAAATATATAGCAACCAACCAAAGATAATTAAATAACAGATAACAAAAGTTTATTTAATATCAATTCAGTATATTGCTCTTACAATAGTAACATTTATTAAAATAATATAACATGATTAATTCATTCGATTTGCTGATTCGATATAGTTCATTATTTATTACAAAATATAAATACAATAGATATTATATCGAAACGTATATAGGAACATTCAGAACTCGAACGTATGAAAAATAACGCGTATGAACTGCATCAAGCTAATAAATTCCATTTTATAGGTGTTAATAACAGAGGGTTCTTGTTACGCGACGTTTTTCACATTATCGCGCACTGTACTAGGTACCACAGCCTTCTTACTTATCTTTAATAACTTAATACTAGATAAAACTGTACGATATGCCGTGTATCCGTACGGCCTCCTTTATAAATACGGTCACGCTGTGTCAGGAGATCACATTCAAACAATTGGAAGCATAGTTTTCGAATAACTCTTATTATTTTTATTGACCATTTATGAATATGCAAATGGGGTCGTTCCAGGGGTACTGGATAAAATAAAACCATCATCATCATCTGTGATTGAGGTAGTCCCGTTATATTTCAACATAAATTCAAAAACTTGGAATGTCTAACCCGAAACCTACGTTAAATATACAGATAACAGGTTAAAGACGATATGGTTTTTACCGCCTAGAATTTCGGCCCAGGCTTTTATCAGATTTATTGCACAATGGGTGTTGCCTGCGACTCTGTCCGAGTAAAATAATTTTAGCCTGTGTTACGCAGTGATAATATATCAATCAAGTGGTAAAACTATTTTTGAAATCGATCGAGTCTTCGAGTCTTTCATTACAAACAAAAATACAAATCTTTATAACATTACTAATATTATTGTAGGTAGATGACGTGAAACTCCGTCATTAGGTCAGTAATACTTGAATATATATTAATTACCGACTTTAGGGCCGCCATAGACGGACTGCTTAGAGCAGCCAGGAGCGACAGCCTCGTGGTAGCAATTGGTCATTCTGCAGTTTCAAAACGAACATAGAACATTTAAATTGCAGATCGCCCAATATCGACCACGGAGCTGTCGCTCCTGACTGCTCTAAGAAGTCCGTCTATGGCGGCCCTTACTGTAATGTCCTCGTCTGTAGATTGCCTATTTATTTATTTATTTATTTATTTGCGTATAGATTAAGGTTACAGTTTGCAGGTACATTCGCTTATAATTATGTTTCACTTAACCCTACCCTTACAGGTGTACACGCCTTAGAAAAAGTAAAACTATAACAAACAATAAAACATAAACCAAATAACACGAAATTATAAATTGAGACCACGAACAATTTTAAAATCTAACTTGAACTTTTGTTACTATATTATATTATTATTATTTTATTAGTTAGTATTTTCTTAACATGTTCAATCAATCAATATTATTATTCTATATTATAAATTATCACAAAGAAAGTCTCTCACACTGTAATAACACTTATCTATCAACAATTGTTTCGTCAAATGAATAAATTGCTTGAGGCTCTTCTCTTTAAATGCGTCCGGCAGTTTATTAAATATGTCTATACACATCAGATAAGTGTTGCTGGAAGAGAGTTTAAGTCTAGCAAATGGCTTGTGGATTTTATTTTTATGTCGAGACCTTAATGCTCGAGAAGATACATCTTGCTTCTGTTTAAACGGGTCTCTATTGACTGCCATAAAGTTAAAGTTTCGATTATTGTTAGCCAAGTCGTTTTACATTATACGTATTAATAGTCATAATGTTTTTAGTCATAATTTTGATGATTATACATCGGAATGTCAATTATTGCGGGTCTTTCTGTTGGAAGTCATAAAATTCATAGTCATGCCAATTTATGTCATAATAATTTAAGTTCATAATGCCAAAGGTAATAATTGTACTTGTTATAAATGTTTTAGGTCAAAGTTGTAGATCATAACAGTACAACAAATACAATTTGAAGTAAGTCACTTTTTTAAAGGCGAAAATTGCAAAGTCCATGTCCAAATACTATTTTCTCAATGTTCAAACAAAATATAGACATGTATGATGTGACGGGGTCGACGGAGCTCCTATTTCTGGATAGTTAAGGCCTTCGGCCTTGACGCAATACTAACCTAACCTAACCTATTGATCTAGATTTATCGTCTATAGTACGGCTATAGTATTTTGGTTAGGCAGGAGGCTCTGCCCCCCGTAACCGCCTCCGTTACCACTAAGTGTTGCCTTTTAATGATTTCCATAATTGTAGATATAAGAATATTAAAAGCAAGAGGTATGTTGAGTTGCAGTGTATATGTCAAACAATAATAATTATTTTTTCTTTAAATTATAGTGTTTAATATTTTCGTTATATAAAAAAGTTGTAATTAACGTTTGCTAGAAAAACCGTATGAATTAAAATAATTGATAGTATGTCCTAAAATATTTCTGACTCATTTTTAACATGCCTTTGAATGTTATAGCGTTTTAGGTTATGGCTTTTGTATATATAATTTTAACATTATGGATAGTTAACGTTCGAATTATAAAGCGTTATGACGAAAAATTGTTATGACTTCCGATAGTTATGAACATAAACAATATGGGTACAAATGTCTGACTTTTAATAATAGAAACTATAAATGTATGGCAGTCAAAGGGATCCCCTGTTTAAACAAGTTCTTGTACTTAAAAACAAAAACACAGACCTCCAGTATGTATAGGCAAGGCACAGTTAGTATTTTATATTTTATAAAATAGGGACGGCATGAGCCAGTTTGACGTAGGCTGAAAATATTTCTGATACATCGTTTTTGTATTAATAATACCTTTTCATTATTAACAGCATTTCCCCAAATAACAATGCCATACCGGAATATGGAATCTACGTAACCATTGTATGTCGTCATAGCCGCTTCAATCGATACAACTTGGCTTACTCTTCTCAAGGCAAAGGTAAATTTATTAACTCTCGAACAGACAGACATTACATGGTCTTTCCATTTACAAAAACAATCTATATTAATTCCCAAGAATTTGGCTAAAGAGACTTCCTCTATGGTTTGACCGAGATAACTAATGTTTACTTTTACAGGTCGACTTTGAGCGCTACGAAATTGGATGAATTTAGTTTTACTTATATTAACTTTTAAATTATTTACTGTCAACCATTCAACTGTCTGAGATAGCGCTGCATTTATGTCATTATTAAATGTGCACTTTTCTTTTTCTTCAATAATTATTGTTGTGTCATCCGCAAATAATATACAATCATCACAAAGGTAGTTTGGTAAGTCATTAATGTAAATTAAAAAGAGCAAGGGGCCTAGTATGCTACCCTGGGGTACCCCATAGTTATTTGCTATGTATGACGACCGGTACGATACCATAGTTTTACTTATTGGGCAATATCTTGAAGTTTGAACGCATTGAGTCCTGTTATTTAGATATGACTCGATCCAGTTCAGTGCAGGACCTCGTATGCCGCACCTAGACAGTTTATATAATAGCCTCTTGTGACAAACAAAATCAAAAGCTTTGCTCATATCCATGAACAAAACTGCAACAGCTGATTTTTTATCTATACATTCTATTACTCGTTTAATCAATTTAAATATTGCAAGAGATATACTTCTACATTTTCTGAAACCGTGTTGTTCTTCTTTTAAGATTTTTTTCCAAAAAGCTAAGTAGTCTTGCATACAATACTTTTTCAAATATTTTTGAAAAGATTGAAATTAGAGTGATTGGTCTATAGTTGTCTACGTTACAAACATCTCCTTTTTTGTACAAGGCTTTGACAATTGATTTTTTTAAAGCTTCAGGGAAAACGCCTTGATTCATAGATAGGTTAATGACATACAGTAATGGTCTTACAACAGTAAATAAGCTTTTCTTAATTTTGTCGGTTGTTAAATCATCATATCCAACTGCCATCGTATTCTTTAAGCTGTAAACTATTTTAGTTAATTCTGACTCATTTACAGGATTAAGGAATATACTAGATAAAACATTTTCCATATCAACATTTGAAGAGCAGCCAACAGAAGATGTATCATCACTAACATTTTTTACAAAATAGTTATTAAAATTTTCTGCGATCAGCTGAGGATCCTCTATGACATTATCATTAACTATTAGTTTTCGGATACATTGTAAGTTAGAAATGTTGGAAGTGGTAGAGGTATATTTTTTAATAACGTTCCAGGCCGCTTTACATTTGTTTTTTGTATTTAGTATGTACTTGGTATTTTCGGTTTTTTGCAGCAGTGTTATACATTTTCTTAATTGATTGGAGTATGTTTTGTACAACTTTTTATACCCAATAGAGTGCCTACTCATTAAATACAGCTGTCTTTTTGTTTGACAACTTTTTTTAATTCCTTTTGATAACCACTTGCAGCTACGGGTTTTATTACAGATTTTGACTTTTATGATAGGAAAACATAGGTCATAAAAAAGTACATACATATCATAAAATACATTAAAAGCACAGGCAGCGCCTGTTTCACTAAACACTTCTGTAAAAGATAAACATGAAAGAGCATCAGTAAACCTTTTTATGTTAATTCTATTATAGTCCCTCTTGTATATATACCACCACATAACAGATGGAGCTGGAGGATTCTTCACAGGTATGTAGAATGTCTGCGCCGTGTGGTCCGAGAGCCCGATGTCATGCACCATAGCTTCCCCGTCGTTTATATTGGTTGCAATGTGATCGATGCATGTTTGTGATTGTGAAGTCATTCTTGTAGGTTCGTTTATCACTTGCTTTAAGTTATACATTTCCAATACTTGTTTTAGTTCTGATGAAATATTTGACTTTCTCATAATATCTATATTAAAGTCGCCGCAAATGATATACTTTTTCCTTTTATTTTGACATAAGGAATTCAAAAGGTCGTTCAACTTGTTAAAAAAAGTAGAAGTAGTAGATGAGGGTGTTTTATTTGTGTAGATACATATTATTACAATGCCATATTGGGGTAAATTTACCGCACAACACTCAAAAACAAGCTCATGTGATATTTCCTGGGCTTCTCTTATGACCGTGCATTCAATATCTCTACGAACCAATATAGCTACACCGCCTCGCTTAGATAAGTTTCTTGAAAAAGATGCCGCCAGCTCGAAGCCTTTCAGTTTAAGATTGAACTCAGAACCATGAAGTATATTAGTTTCAGTTAAACAAATGAAATCTATATGCATTCCATTATTACGCAGATGATTGATTGCTATGTATAACTGGTCCTGTTTGTTCAGGGCTCCTGAAATGTTCTGATGTAACAATACCAATCCGATATTACACTGATTGCGAACGAAAAAACTTTTTTGGATTTGCATCAACCTTTGAATAGGTGCATGTTACAGAGTTCTTGTTTACCATTTCAGTATCTTTGTTCTCGAATGGTTTATGCTTAGAGTGTAATTTTGTAGATTTGGCTGACTTAATGTTGCGTCGAAGCTTTTCTAACTGATACTCGGAGTTATACAAATTGCATGCCACCTTGTGAATAAAACCCTCCGCAACATTTTTTTAAAATATTATCTTGTTATTAGACACTATTTTTTCATAGCTATAGTCCATGAAATGGCAGTTCTCGAATTGAGTTGTCAAGAACTTCAACATAGAATTTAACTTTGATTCATTCAGGTATGGACTGTAAGAAATTTGAGATACATATACGTTTGTATTCTTCAGGTTTTGTAAACCGTTATATAAATTTGCTGACATCTTACTAGGATTTTTGTCGTTAGATCCTGTGAGTATTATCATAAAATCGTCTTTTGATAAATTAATATTCAATTTGGAGAATGAATGCAGAAGACACTTCGTATTTGCTCCTGGCGATGTATAGCAAAATACATCAAAGAGACTACCATATACATCATTCAGAATTAGTCCTAGACTCTTACCTTGCTGGTCAGCTGCTACTATTAATTTCCGTTTACCAAGTTCATACGACATTCGTAGTCCTCTTGAAATTGCCGAGTTATATTTTCTACGTAGATAAATATTTGATGATGTCGGTGTCTTTGAGCCCTCAAGGTTTCTCCTACTATCTGATTTTAAAGTTTTCTTTATGGTTTTAACTGCTTTGGTATTGCGACTCGTGTCTAGTGTCTTTGCCCAATCATCCCCAATTGCAACCGAGGGTGCTATAAGGGTAGGTGTAAAAAATATGTCTGTGATACTCGCATCAGCGCTTATTTCATTCTGTTTTCTTCTACTTTTTCCTTGTGTGGTTTCGCTTTGGGTGTCAACTGCTTTGGTATCGCTAATCGCGTCCAGTGGCTTCGCATAATCAAGCTGAACTACGGCAGAGGGCGCGTTAACGGTAGGTATTTCAGTGCTTATTCCATTTTGATGATTTTCATTGATTTCGGAAAAATCCAAACGTGTGCAGTTTATCGATCTGCGATTAGTTTTAGTACCTTTTTTAGTGAACGTTGATTTTCAGATGGTGGTCAACTTTTCAAATTTCAACTGATACTCTGCAATCTTTTTTGCTAACGTATAATTCTCTGCTAATACGTTTTCTATCTCCGATTCGGCAATGTCAAGCTTTTCAGTCAAATTACCGATTTTTCCCTACATTTCATCCAACACATAGCTATTATTTAATTTTATTTCAGAGCAGCTCCTGTTTAAATCTACCTTAGGTGTTGAACTAAATGCCGTTGAATCTATATCGTCATCATCTGAGAGAGATTCAAAAGAGTTTTCAGTAGGTATGTTTACTATGATCTTTTTTCGAAGTGTAATATTACTCTCACACGATGAAGGTGCTCTCGGTAATTTTTTAGTTATTTCTGCGCTTCCACAGGGAACCGGGTTCATTTTATTCAGACAAAATTTGCACTTAAACTCTTTTTTATTTTCAGGAGTTATTAAATAAAATCGCTTTGAAGTAACGATTGTGCAATCCAAATGATAATGATTATTACATAAAACGCAGATGAGGAACTGGCGATTGGTAATTTTTTTACTGCACTTTACACACCTTATTGCAATTTTTTTGATGTCCGTCGCTCCTGTGTCTGTGTACTGTCCGCTTCGATCGTAAGTCAGCGGCCGCGCAGCGCTGCCGCGACGCGCGACTGGTAGCGGGTGACTCATCGTTGCTCGGCGGCTCGCCGTAATGTAACAGCCGTTAAATTAAACTTTTTAAAATTATTCTTCTCATAACTTCGAATCGCGCACATATATTTAAAAACTGATTAGTGCACTGTAATCCTTAGGTCCTTGTCTAAAAAATAGTATAACGCTTAAAAGGGAATGTTTATTTTTTCACTTTTATAAATTAAAAAGACCACGGAAGAAAGAATAACGTGACTGCCTTGCGCTAGCGGTAAACGAACTCCTAAGATATATATAGGAAGAAAGTTTTACAGTTCAATCTGGCTTATTAACAGTGATCGTAGATTTTCCAGAATTTTTGGCGCAGTAGCGCGCGCCTAGGCGCGCTAGGGTTGATAGTGGTTGAAAATATTAAATTGTTTTAACCAAGAATCAAATAAAATCAAAGCCATTTAGAACAAAGTAATAGATATGATTGGTAATAAAATCCCGATTCAAGTCTCATCTTGAAGACCGACTGTTATCTACTTCTACTTTTAAGTTTTATGTTCTGAATTGTATGTATCTTTTGAAGTGAAGTTGAAGTGTGCAGTAAAGAGTGTATTGAATACTTTAAACAAATTGAAGATACAGAAAATATTATATGTAAAGACCAATATGCATAATGAAATGAAAGGTTTATTTATTATTTATTTAAGCATTAACTGAGTAAGTAAAAAAGTACTGCTTCATTTTCAACGATAACATGATATTACATTATTTTAAAAGTCAATCATATTATACACCTCGACAACCCTAGGTCACCGTCGTGTCATTGGAACGTCATTGCGCCAGTGTTGCTGGTAAATCTACTGATTATTAATGATATGTAGAATAAAATATAGGTACAAAATCGGTAGCTCTGTCCGTTACAGAGGGCCTTGCCAAGATGCATTAAGCTAACTAGCGCTTCTATTCGTTTCGTTTTAACCAATCGCGACACTGGTATCACGTCATCTACCAGTGACGCGATTGGTTTAAAAACTAAACGAATAGAAACGTTACTTAGCGTAGTGCATCTTGGCAGGGCCCTCAGGTCTGCCTATAAAATAATTAATACTTGATTTCCCTTCACATGCATATGCCAAATAAATAAATATAAACTCGTGAATACTCTTACAATATTTCAGCTCAAAATGCTTCATGTCTACCAAAGGTCAAAATTTTAGTAGGGGGGGGGGGGGGGGGGGGGTCCGGGAGTTTACGCGCCGTCGCGCTTCAGATATGAAATACGTATCACCTCAAGTGATATAAATAATTACACTCCTTGATATAAAGGGTACCTATAGCCGGGTAAGCATGGAGAAACTGCCCTTGGCGAGAAAATCGTTTTTCTTTTACTAGAATATTTGTCTTAATGTATGAAGTAATTTCACCAAATATTAACCTTCAAATGCTTGTGGTTTTTGAGAATTTAAAAAAAAAGGAATATCATTTTTATTAATTCTTAGCCAAACTACTAATCCGATTTTTTTGTAATTTGGATATGTTGTACGTATTATTAAGGTCACTAACTGAAAAACAATTGAATGATTTATCTTTTGAATAATCTCAATTTATTTACGAGAATATTATTTATGTTATTAAGAATTTAAATTCTTTCACCAAAAACTCTGATATACATAATTTAAATACTATTAATAAAAATAAAAAAGCCAAGCCTTTTTAGGTACTGTTTGTAAATTAGATATTTGAGAACAAATAAAACAATAGCCGTGTGTTGATATGGTCCGTTGAATCAGTAACTAATTCAGTATGGTCACAATCGTTCCGATTAGCAAAAACTATGCTGTCCTGGTCTTGGTCTTCGCTTACATTTTCATGGACAAGTAATGATTTTTTTCTATGTGCTTTCGTATGACAAGCCGCACAGATAACATCGCCGGCGTTAAAAGTATGTGCAAATGAAATGGAATAAAAATTGATGTCTACGGATGTTAGCAATGTTTTTTTGTACCTGGTACTTTATAATCACTTTTTCTGCAACTACACTCAGGAGCAAAAATACCGGGTCAGAGTGCGTTTTTCATTTTCATTCTGACCCTGTATTTTTGCTCCTGAGTGTATCACAAATATGCTTGTATGCCGACATTTCGATTAAATATAATACAGTAATCAATTGAATTATTTAGCACCTAACATGAAGGTTTACTGATAAGTTACATTTATAGATAGGGATTCATTATTAATAGCTCCACATATGATTATCTACGTAAAACAGTAACAAAACAAATTATTTATCGTGGTTGAACGGTCATAGTTTTGACGACGAGTAGCGCAATGCAGGCATTTGCCGATTAGAACGATTGCTTCTTCTTCGTCAAGAAATACATCGGTAAATGACAATACTTCCAGGAATAATGCAACTAGTATGGTTTTGGGAACTTGCACGTAGTCAAACATTATATTCTTCAATATTACGACCTACAAACAAAAATAACACGCCATCTCGGTTATCACCTTTTTGAACTGTAAATGGTCTACACCCCAGTGGTTCTTAAATGTTCACAATAGATATTAAAATAAAATAAGATGGAAGTTTTTACTGAACACCGTTCCTATAACCGTAAATTCTGTACAGACTTCTATTGTCTAAATTCTAAGGCGGCATTGTCGTTTGAACAGATGAACTACATGCAGGAGAAGCTTTACTTAAGTTTTTTACCTATACCATCAAACAATGTAAGTGAACTATTATAGTCGAAATCAAAAATCGTTAAAATACCCTTAAGCTTAATAAATTACAAAGACTAATATTATACAATTACTAATCAATCAGTTAAACTAAAGTTTATAATTCCTACGGATGCCACAAAATTTCATACCATTGCTTAGTTTCAAGTAAATACACTAACTAACATAAGTAATAACAACAAAACTTACATTTTCCGCTAAGGAGTGACGACTTTCTTTACGTATTTACGTAGTCGTAGACAAATATTGTCATAAGCGTGAATATACAAAGAATTCATGCGGCGTTGCATCGAAAATAGTTTTCACTTTCAATCGTTAACGCTCTGAGAAAAATTCGTGCCAATTTTCCTGCTTGTTTTATTTTTTATTCTTTGATTGCCGTACGCCCTAGCTGCATACAGCCACGGAGAAAATTTAAAGTCCGCCCTCAGTAAAACAAGCCGCGTTCTAAATTTAAAGGCGTTCTAAATTCAAAAATGGAAATACAACTTCCTATTGAAATGACGTATAATATATTTTGTGTGAAGAGAATGTATGGGTGTTACAAATTCAATTATTTCACAGTTGTTCCAAATTATTATTTTTTAATATATGTAAGTGAATATTGAATTTTCAATGAAATATATAAATTTTGGTAACTGTCGCCATGTCGCAAGTATTTTATTTTTATTTTTGAAAACTTTCAACTTAAATATTAACTATTTTTTCATAAGACAAATTAATCTTTTTTTTTTCAGGAAGTGACTTTTATTATAAATATAATATAGGTATCCAAAATACAAGAAAATTGGGTCACTAGTGAGGCTACAAACAAATTAAAAATGATTCTCCTATTTTTTTAATTTTCTCATAAACCACTAGCATTTGAGGGTTAATATCTGGTGAAATTACTTCATAGATTAAGACAAATATTCTAGTGAAAGGAATACCATTTTCTCGCCAAGGGCAGTTTCACCATGCTAAACCCTTTATTAAGATACATAAAGAATTTTCCCAACACCAGCATATATTTTTAGTTACAACACTATATTTTATAATACATATATGTACACCATCATATTTACCAAATATATGGTCAAAAAGCCCTATTTATGCAGATTTAAAAATTATATGTAGAATAAATAAATATACTTAAGACAGCGTATTCAAAGTTACACGCCGCCGCGCTCCGGAGTAAAGTACGGTGGGCTTGGCATTTGGGCTGGCTACTAGCGCTCCCAGCTTTCCTCTCCTTCATCCACGGCACAATCACAATCATCAGCGAGATTCTGAACTTTTCCAACCCCACTGATGTTCAGTTGTCGTGCTTGTCGGATGCAGAGGATGATTGGCGTGTCTGTAACCCGGATGAGAATTTGTCAGTCGAAAAAGCTAGCCAAGTAGCATGGGACCTTATTTCTGTCAAAATGTGCCATTGCAATCTTTTATAAAATAGTCAAAATTCATCCGAGAAATCCCGTTGCTCCCTTCACGTACCCTAGGGTCTCTTTTAGATCCTAATACTAGGTTAGAAAGGTGTGGCGGTAGCCTTGCACCAAGGGTCGGCTTTAAGTCCTTACCTCTTCCTGTTTATTATGGACGCTCTGACGTCGGAGATACAAGAAGAGGCATCCTGGTGTATGCTATTTGCCGACGACATTGTACTTATTGGTGAAAACTGACCTGAGATCCAGAGCAGATTATAGAAATAGCAACGGAAGCTGGAGAATGTGGGCTTGAAAATCAGCAGAACCAAAACAGGTCAGAACAGACAGGTCATAGCTTGATGCTGCACTTCTCCTGGTATGCTCCGACTTCTGATATCTCGGTTCACTTGTGCAAAGCGATGGCAAAGTAGATGGGGCTGTTAAGCACAGAATCAACATTGGATGGGTGAAATGGCGGCAGGTCACGGGAATAATCTGCAACTTCCGCATTCCCCTTAAACTAAAGGGGAAGATTTATAAAACAAAGGTTAGACCTGCTGTCTTGTATGGATCAGAATGTTGGGCCACGAAAGGGATGAATGAAAGGCAATTGCATGCAGCTGAAATGAGAATGCTAAGAGGGATGTGTGGTGTTACGCGAATGGATAGATTAAAGAAATGCGTATACGAGTATAAGAGGAAGTCTGAAACTGACACCGATGACTGAAAAGTTGTGAGGGAATCGGATGCGGAGAAATGCTAAAAATATCGTCAGGAAAGTTTTGAGTAAGAATGTGGATGGCTATACGAGTAGGGGAAGACCAAAGAATAGATGGATGGACTGTGTGAAAGATGATATGGCTTGAAAGGGGGTGACTACCGAGATGACGACCAGTAGAGAAGTACGTAAGAAAAAAAAAAGTTGTGCCGACCCCGAATAAGTTGGGATAAGGGACCTTGGCATAAAAATGTATGTTAGAAATGTAAACTTTTGTCACATTAAGTAGTTATATATAAATATTGCGTTAATGCCATTATTATTTTTCCACCGCGATCGCATAACTCGCTACATTGTAAGTTTTTTCGACAGTTGCACCTAATACCGCACTGTGACTTGCACTTGCACCGAATTAGTTCCAGACAATATGTAGCAGCAACGGGAGCAGTAATCGAAATTGGTTTCCAATCGTGATTCGATTGTACTTCCCATCCCGAACCCGCCGTACTCAGAAGATTTTTAATCGGCACCATCGCTTGGCCCCATACGTGCACAACCTGGTAAACAGCTTTTAGGAGATGCTGCTGGAAACCGGCATCCGTGGGCGGAATATTCTCTAGCTGTCTGTGGTAAAATAACTCCGTATTGTGAATCCACCTTAAGTTTCATTTGTTTATTAGGAAAATAATATGTAATCTGTGATATCAATAGTATATAGGTAGTGCAGCAGGCTGCGCGGCCAGTTCTCGTCTCAGTCAGTTCCGCCCGCTGTCTTAAATGGCGCGGTTATATTTATTTTACCTAGGTACATGTCTCAAATGGTACAAATTAACAGTATAATATTTCTTAAATTTGCATAAGTTGGGCTTTTCAACCATATTTTTTGTAAATATGATGTAGATCTTTATCTTTACGTAGTATAAAATGAAGTCGCTTCCGCTGTCTGTTCGCTTAGATCTTTTAAACTAATCAATAGATAGGGTGATTCCAGAGGAAGGTTTTTTGTGCTTATAATAAATTCTGGTTTATGTACCGGTGTAACAAAAAACTCACATAAGCCGAAGGGATATAGTATATTATAAAATATTGTGTGTGTAAGAAAGAAGATAAGCTGATGTTGTGAAACTTGTTTATGTATCTTAAATACATTTATATCATTGAGTGTAATTATTATATTAAAAATGGAAGTCACATCTATGGGTTTTTCAGAATAGGACACCACACTCGCGGTGATAGGTAAATTTTGAACTGAAGCGCGGCGGCGCGTAACTTTGAATACCCCCTCCCTACTCCCCAGGGGGTGGCGGAGTTTGTCCTAGGATACATCTGTGACTAGTGAATTCATCGGATACCAAATTTTGACCTCGCCATAAATTGGGGGCCACTACCGCCCGTACCTACTACAGTCAAGTTCATAAATATGTATATACTTTAGTACCCTGTCACTTTATTCGCTGTGACAATTCAGATATGGCAGTTTAAACATGACATTAAATATACAAGGTAAGGTACGAAAGTGTAGGTACACATATTTACGAACTCGACTGTACAAGCCAATAAAAGGCCGAACATCATACAACTTACCATCGTACGTACTAACATTAATATAATAGGTACTTATGTACATATACCATATGCAAAACCTGTAAATTTTCCGTACAAAGATAACGATAACGGCGAATGCAAGAGCGCTTCACGTTCTCTGCCATATTCTTGGCACGCGTCACTCTGAAACGCGTAAATCTTTTGAATCGTATAATTAAAACAATTAGGTAATTACTTTTGTCGTAAACTTTATAGGTACATTAGTAGTGTGGTGTATTTTAGTAGTGACGCGGACAAGTTGCGCTATTTTCCGCATCATTATTCATTCATTACCAGTACTTTAAAGGACGTAGCTAAAAGACTTACGCGTCGCTTGGGTTGAAAGCGAATGTTCCCGAAGATGACAATTTGACGCCCCCATAAACCCCTCAGCGTGTCTTAGAACTAAAAAGCTTTAATTTGTCATTAATATACATATTAGTCACGCCAACAAATTGAACCGTGTTTTTTTTATTTTTTTATTTACGTCCCCTAGACGTAACGTGAGGATGTTTTTAATTTTCGATTAAGGGATCCGAATATTAAATATTAGCCACCACAGCCAAAACTACAAATACAAAAATTTGAAAATTATCTTCAATGATAGCGCATATAACGAATTTAAAATAAAAACTATCATGACTATCATACCAATAAACTTTGAGTAACCTTGGTGTAATTAAACCATGCTTTGTCCTTATCTGTCAGTGTGACATTTGAATTTGACAAATAAGGACAAAGCATGGTTTAGTTACACCACGTTTATTAGTAAGGGGGTAAGTAGACATCATTGATTTTTGAGATACAGACGATTAAAGTGTTTATACCTACTAAAATCATCTAAAACAGCACCAAATGATTTTAATTACAAAATTAGTTATTACTTGTTGTTTTTATGTTTGTAGTACTTAGCGGCTTCGGAACCCTACACTGAGCATGGTCCGACATGCTCTTGCCCGGTTTTACCAAACAATTGCCTACAAATATGACTTTTCAATTTAGACCACCAATTAAAAAGGTCATGATGAATTTTATTTAATGACGTTGACGTTATTCCGTAGTGAAGATTTGTCATACACAAGAAAAAGGAATGAGTTAGTTTACTCTGTATGTCTCTGAGTACGGCGATTAGTCGCAACTCTGCAAATAAATCTATCCACGACGCACTATTTCACGATGCGAGACTTCGTGAACTAAATAAATATTATAGATCACAAGAGGAGGCACGCGACTTTGTAGTTTCACGCTTTTCTCCCTATTTCGTGGCGTTCCTTATATCATTACTCGTTTTTGCATCCCCAGTGTACCCAAGAAATATGCCCTTAGAACTTCGAGTCCTTAGGTTCAGCGGTTTAGAATGTGCATTGTCTGTCAGTCAGTCAGTCAGATGTATAAAAGATTTCAATTTTATTTAGAAAACTACGGTCGCATGGTTTGTCATCCGAAGTAGAAGCAGATAATAAAAGCGTAGATTTCGTCATGAGTGTTCCGTTATCCGGTGTTCCTCCTGCAGAACCAATGAATCCAGGGTCCTTCCTTTCAGCATTATCTCCGTTATGCTAAAAACATGTAAATAAAACTATTATAGCTGTGTTTTTTTAATGTATTCGTAGCGTCCAGGTCGCGCAACTTTGTCTGACGCAGATCTAACAGAAACTTGAGGCTTTTCCTATCTTTTTCGCTAGTGGTACCGCACTTAGGAATTATTCGTTAGGAATCATAGTTCCCGTACAGCAATAATACGTATATCCAATATTTGATATGTCACGTCTCATTACCTGGAGGTATAAGAGCGGTTCAGTTATTTTTGAGCGCAATGTTGTATAGTGTAATATCTAATCCTGGTGACTGCACCACGAAAATGGAAATTTGGACGAAGTTAAAATGAAAAAGAAATTGTATTGGTAACATTGTTACAGGTCTGGTTTTATATTATTATTAAAATACTTATGTAATTTCTAACAGGAGAGTTTTTTAAATATCTATTTTATTACACTGTGGAAGACAACATATTCCTAGTTACAATAATTAAAACATGGTTGCACCAAAACTTTTTTGTTTTCAGTACAAAACAGAAAACTCTCCAAACCAGACAATCAACAACCCGTTACCTAGGTTACAAACCAAAGACAATAACTTATAATTAAAACCTCATCACCCCTCCTCAATTCTAATTCACCACAGAATAAGAATTGTCATAACACAGGAATCAAATAAATAATTATATGTAAAACAAAGGTTAAACAATATAATATTAAACAAAGAAAAGTATGTTTTCATTTAAGTAACAAATCCTATCCCTCCCTCAATTTCAAGAACTTTAATCATCTTTGATTACTTTAACATAATTACAGTAACAAGTAATTATTATAACCCATTATAGCAACTCTATATAGCCACACTCAATCAATTGTGCTTCAGTTTTCCTAAAGCCTTTGTTAAAACATCTGCTACATTTTCATTCGTACTTACATATTTTACAATTATATCTCCTTTACTAACCAAATCCTTGATGAAATGACATTTAATATCAATGTGCTTTGACCTCTTACCATTTTCATTAGACTCCATGAACTTAATTGCACTTTGATTATCTACAAGTAACATTGAATTCGAAGAACAGTTAAAATCTTCTAACAAACCCTTTAAAGAAATTAATTCTGTGGACGCTAGAGCCGCAGCTACATATTCAGCTTCGGCTGTCGATAAGGCAACAACATTTTGTTTCTTACAGAACCAGGCCACTAAATTATTGCCAAAGAAAACTACAGAACCACTCACGCTTTTTCTGTCTTTTTTGTCACCAGCCCAGTCAGCATCGGAATAGGCAACTAAGTTACACCTGCTATCCCGTTTATATACGAGAGATATTGACTTAGTTTCTTTTAGATACCGTAAAACACGCTTAGCTGCTTTCCACAGTGACAAACTGGGCTCATCCAAAAATCTACTTAAGAAAGACACTGCGAAACAAATATCAGGTCTACTCGAAGTAGCTAAGTATAGAAGACTACCTATAAGCTCACGATATGGTATATCCAAGGTAATGCTTTCATTGTCTTCTGTTGTGAAATTTACTTCCATCGGTGTCTCCGCTCCTTTGCAATCTGTCATGTTAAATTTATCAAGCTATCTATTTATTGCTGATTCTTAAGAAATTGAGATTGATTATTGCGTTCTCACAATATCTAATCCCAAATAAGCACTCACCTCTCCAAGGTCCTTAACATTAAATTCAGTTTTAAAAAAATCATGTGACTTATTTAAGTTTATTTCGCTTTTTGACATTAGAATAATATCATCGACATAAACTAACAGAAATACATCTTCTAAAATATATAGACAGAAATCATGTTTAGATTGTACAAAGCCTTTCTGCATTAAAAAACAATGAAGTCTTTCGTTCCAACATTTAGGTGCCTGTTTTAATCCATAGAGGGATCTTTTTAGTTTCAAAACAATACCTTTTTCAACTTTTACTCCTAGAGGTGGTTTTATATATACATCTTCCTTTAAATAACCATTTAAAAAGGCCGTTGGAACATCTAATTGTCTTAAATACATATCATTTTGTACTGCTTGGCTCAGCATCAACCGAATTGTAGGCATACGAGCAACTGGTGAATATACATTAAATAGTGTTTCTTCTTGAAAACCTTTCGCCACTAATCTGGCCTTTTTTGTACCATCCTTTTTAGTAGTGAATACCCATTTGATATCTATAGCCTTTTTATCTTTAGGCAATTTCGATTCTTCCCAGGTTCCCAAACATTTAAGGGAATTTAATTCTTTGTCTATAGCATCTTGCCACTCGTGACCTCTTTCAACAGCTTCTTTGTAAGAACTTGGATCACCCGTACATAGACAGTAGGCCACATGTGTTTCATAATCTTCTAATCTTTTCGGAGGCTTAACAATTCTGCCACTTCTTGTTTTTATCACATGTTCATTTGTGTCGATTCTCTCACTAAAGTTTTCTTCCATACCATCTTCAAACATTTCTTCTGGTTCCGTAATTCCTTCATTAACATTTGTATTATCAATAAAAACGTCTTCCTTATCTTCATTATCTTGTTCAGATTGAGTAATATTATTATTACTTTCAGAATTGACCTCTGACATACTTACTCTTTGCCACTCTTGTTCGCTATCAGATTGATTGCTTTCGTTATATATAATGTTGTTTTCGTCGAATCTCACATCTCGTGACACAATTATTTTATTGTTTTTAGAATCCCATAAATAATACCCTGTCCTGCTATACCCTACCATTCTACACTCACGTGCTCTTTCTGAGAATTTATCAGGTTTAGGTAAAATGTAAGCCCACGCCTTTGCACCAAACACTCGTAATTTGTTTAAGTCTCTTATCCCATATAAAACTTCACAAGGAGATTTGTAATTAATAGCCACAGAGGTACAACGGTTTAATTGATAAGCTGCACATTTTATAGCTTCACCCCACAAACTTTTCGGTAGCTGGGTTTCAACATGCATAGTCCTTGCTTTGTTATATAAACTGCGATTCATTCGCTCTGCAACACCATTGCTAGATGGTGAATATGGTAGACTATATTCCAAAGTTATACCTTTCAGAACACAAAATTGACGTAATTTATTACAGGTGTATTCACCTCCGTTATCACATCTAATCCTTTTAACTGTTTTCTCAAATTCATTTTAATATCGTTGAATATAATTTATAATGTTGTCAACAGCTTCTGATTTTCTCTTTAACAAAAAAACTACACAAAAATGGGAGAAATCATCTATGATCGTTTGAAAATAAAAATCAACCTGTATAGTTGGAATCGTGGATGGACCTGCTATATCACTGTGTAATAGTTCTAAGATCTGACGTGACCTAGGTAGCTCTAACGTTTTGAATGGTAACCGTGTTGCCTTACCTTTCATACACGCATTACATACGTTGTTATTAAGTGGTAGCTGTAGCCTTTGTAAAGTTTTAGAACTGGTATGTCCTAAACGTCTGTGCCATAACATGCCATCCGCCGAACATATGGCTGCGACTCCGTCTTCTGTTATAATTTCACCCTGTAAAATGTAGTTTGCCATTATTGTATGCCCATATACACTCAGGAGCAAAAAAAACGGGTCAGAGTGCGTTTTTCATACTAAAGAGGCTATTTCGAAGCCTTTGTTCCTCGCCAGGGAATGCTTTTAGTGAAATCTGATGATGAATACCCCGAGCATCGATACAGGACTTCCAGAGTGCCTAGGATACCCAACTGAATGAATAACGGTTAACGCTGGAATTGTGCATGTTCAGAAAAACATCTATAATGGCAATAAAATGTAAGGAAATCCAAGTGCTGACCCAAACTCTCCCGCTGTGGTGTTAACTGATTGTGCGATCAGTTAAGTATCTTAAGAACAATTGACCTCCTCTATTGAACCTCGCAGTATCCACCATTAAACCTCTCAAAACAACCCCTGGCGAGGAACCAAGGCTTCGAAATAGTCTCGTTTGTATGAAAAACGCACTCTGACCCGATATTTTTGCTCCTGAGTGTAGTAGATCCATTATAAAAGGTAATTTTTGCATAATCATTTACAAATATGATTTCGTTTGATTTTTCCAGTAACTTTCGTACCGGTAGAAGATTATAGGCTAAATTATCCACTATAAATCCATCTATAGTAAACTTTACCTTACCACATTTTATTGGTAAACTGCCGCTTTTATATGCAATTAATTTTTCACCATTAGCTGTGTTGATTTTCATGGGATGTTCTAGGTTTTTAACATTTGTCATACAATGTGTATAAAGACCAGATATAAAATTTTGTGATGCACCAGAATCTATTACAAAAGAAAGTGTCTGATTAGAGAATGCCTTACAAGTTAAATTAAATTCTCCATCAATAATGCAGCCCACTTCCTCTGGAGTCTCTTCGTGGACTATTATTGCATCATCCCTCGATGCTCTATTCGCACTTCGATTTCGTCCGTGCATTCTGGCACGACCCCGTCTATATACTTCACCACTTCGGACAGGAGCTCCCCGTTGGGAAGTATAATACTGTCTGTTTTGAACATTTTTGTCGCAACTGTGTCTTGCTGTGTGTCCTCAAATTCCAGCACTCAATATTAAATGCACTATCCTGGTTTGATGCAATCGTGTTCTCCAGTCTAATTTCTGCATCCAGTAGAGTACTTTTTGTCTTTTCTAAAGTCTGTTCTTCATTCAATGCTTCTAAGGCTGTCGTAATATTATTATATTTACTGGGTAAGGCGAGTAGCAAATGTACCACTTTATCAGACTCGTCCATTTTTGACATCACTTCAATGTCACTTACCAGTTTGCCAAATTTCAAAAAAAAACTTGTAATTTTTCGTTGTTGTCACATTTCAACTCAATTAACCTCTTTTTCAAATTGTATTTATTCATTATACTTTTTCGTGTAAAGATATTTTCTAAAGATGTCATCATATCTTTTGCACTTTTGCACCCTTTTACAATTTCCAGAAAATTATCTCCTATGCATTGTACTATTAGCGATCTCGCTTTCGAATCCTTCTTTTTATTTTCCTCATTTACTTTAGCACAGGCCACTATATCACCAAGGCCTTTCTCCTCCATTAACAATTCCAATCTAATTTTCCAATTATGAAAATTGTTTCCATCCTCTAATCGACAAACCACATTCTGTATTTTCGACTGAGCCATATTTTGCTTTTGAATACCTTTTACTCCAATAGGAAACTCTTCTTAACGTGCTTTACAATTTTATATGCCTAGTTATTGTCAAAAAATTATATTACCGTAATTTGGTCAATTTCTAACCGAAAATGGAAAAAATTAGGAATATGGGGCTGCCCATAACCTTTTAAATATCTATTTTACTACACTGTGGAAGACAACATATTCCTAGTTACAATAATTAAAACATTGTTGCACCAAAACTTTATTTTTCACTACAATACAGAAAACTCTCCAAACCAGACAATCAACAACCCGTTACCTAGGTTACAAACCAAAGACAATAACTTATAATTAAAACCTCATCAGAGTTGACACTTGCAGAAAAAAACCCGGTTGACAAAGTGCGAACGGGATTTAGTACAAACTTACATTTACTCAGTGTCGTCTAGGTCGTGTCGAGTAAATGAACATACGGTATAGTAAAACAGATTAGATCAGAGAAGCATCATATTGAACAGAAAAAACTAAAATACTTCAACGCGCTCGACAGTCGTCGCGTCATACTCCGCTTATCGCCTTGGTTGGTTACCTATATAGATAACATAATATTGACTGAATCATTTCTTAAGATTCCTCATAGCTCTCTCGCAAACTGTAGTAGTGATAGGATTCTTAAAACAAAGTGGAACACCTGGGCGCTTCGTGATAAACATTTATCCTGATTTCTGTCTATAAATACTTACGCCGCAAAAAGAAATACTATCGCCTGGGTGCCCATGGTGAGGTAGAAAATGGCATTTATGTGGTCGGTACCGAGCGTTGCCTTGTACACTTGCGAATAAAGAATCGCAGCAAACATCGCCACTAAATTCTCCATCACTGACAAAAATGCGTACGCCACTCCTAGAATAAAAAAGGATATATTTTCCCGAGCCTCGACATACATAGATCTAAAATTAACCTATACGCCGGTAATTTTTGTAAATTTATTGCTATAAAACTATAAATCATAAAGTAACGTTTTTTTGATAGAAATACTTTGGAATGTGCAGATGGAGCATTTTTAGATGACACCCCATTTGTTTTTCAAAATATTTATATTTTTAACTCGCCATTTTAAACTTTTTTTTCAATATCTCAAAAATATAATAATGTTTTTTTATTAAAAATAGGTGGGGGCAAGCAATTTGTGCAACTACTTATTTTGTATTTGCTGCGAAAAACTGATATAGAACACGGAAAGACGTACACCGCAGTCTCACCGTAAGCGTTATTTTTTCATCAATTTGTCACAGAACTTTAAAAAGGCGACAGCTCTTAAATATCAACCGTCGCGGACTTCAGGAGGCTAAGTCGTCCTCCCCGTCAACGCCGGTCATCGTTCACTCGTAGCCGAGTTTGTATGGGCTTTGCGCGGAAGTAGGTACGAGTATTTATTTTATGATGCAGCGTTTTGGGGATGCACAAAGGAGTTTTGCTTCCGCGTACTCTTCCTCATTCTTATATTAGAGGTTCGACACTTACCTCTTTCAGCGGGTGGCAAGACTTTGGAAGTCATGGAGCGCACCAGCGGCGCGACGCAGGGCCCCAGGGCCGCCGCCGTGGCGCCCGCGTACAGCAGCTTCCACGACGTCGCTTGCGCATACAAGAAGTGCCCGGTCATGTGGGATGCCGCACCCATCATTACTATTAACTGTAAATTAAATGACAATTGCATATATCTTAGGGTGTTTCATTTTTGACACATTGCATTTTTTAATGAATTCGATCGAACCCTTGGTCCTACTTATCTGAAAGACCAGTATTCAAAATTATAATACAATTACTTAGTTGGTATTTAGGGGTTGCACATCTTGATAACTTTTTGAATAAATTTTCCTTATAATGCAATTCTCCACAGCCGCAATAGCAGGAAAAAGTAGTGATGATGGTCAATATCATAAACATAAAATAATAAACATTGAAAATCTGGTCCGCCTATGTAGTAAATTTGTGCAACCTCTAAACATTGTCCAGGCATTCATATTGAAACTAGACATTTTAATTCTTTACAATAAAAAGAGTTAGAGCGTAAGCGAATTTGGTAAAAATGAGACTTTTTTTTCCATACAAATGTGAAAGACCCTAGTATAGTTTATTTTGTGAACCCCTTCTATGTAACAAACTTCTAGAAAAATAAGTTTTAAATATCGCTGGCTACTGAGATAACGAGATAACCAAACAGGACAGAATCCCCCATGTAATTATATGCATGATTAATTTTGTACCTGGGTTATTATTATACTAATAAGTGATGCCAGCTCAATATCCAAGTCTTAAGAGGCTTGCTTTTAACGAGACTTCAATTAAAAAAAAAGCAAATTGTGTCTAAATTTCAGAGTGATGCTTTGATTGGCCAACAAACTTTGATTTTAAATGATCCAAAATAATTAACACTGAAAATTATTTGCGAAAAACTGTTATAGAATTTGAAAATACCATAATGTTAATTCATAAGGTTAAGTTTCGTTTGATGATTATTAGCTTTATGAATAAACAAATGAACACTTTCGCATTAGTAGGTAAGGGTTGGAGAAATATACATTGACACTGCCCAGTATTAATTCTGCCATGCCACTTTAAATTACTTAGTTTAAGTAGAAACCGCTAAGCCAAACTCATCTAAGTAATTGCATCATTGTCAACTTCGAAGTGCAATAATAAGATAACTGTACCAACCGTATCTTTCCAGCGAAATACTTTAGTCATAAGCGGGATGCCGAATAGCATCAACAGAACATATGCTGTACTCAAATAAGTCCTAAAATTACTGTAGTCCGTTTGGTCCCACTTGAAAACATTTTGTACGTACAAATACATCACCGGACGTTCATCTGCAAATCAGAAACATTGATAAATGAAATTACCTAGTAACAGAAAGTTGCATCTTACGACTACGAGACTATTACACTACCTTCCTAACTGAAAACAAACAAATGCCCTAGTACGCAACCCTAAAAACATCAATAATCAGAAATGAAATAATTAATATGACGATTTCACGTAGGTATATATTAAGTAACAAAATTGGATCACATTAAATTTGACATCGAGAAGATTCTAAACATAACTTTGTCTTCTATTAAAATACTCAAATTGGGTCGATTCGTACGCGACCAAGAATCATGACAAGAACTATTCTTATGTTAAGATAACGCTTATTATTGTCTTGGTATCTTTTATCCACGCTTTAAATTATTACCATTACAGAATGTGACGAAAGGTTCAACAATGATAAATTATCGTATCGTAACTAGTTACACGTAGTGTTTGTACACTCGTGGTCAACTAATACGGGTCAGTTTGTCAGTTCACGGGGTTGTTTTGAGTGAGGTTTAATGGTTGATACTCCGAGGTTCAATTAAGGGGGTCAAAAGTTCTTAAGATACCTAACTTATCGCAAAATCACTTAACATCACAGCGAGAGTTTGGGTCAGCATTTCGATTTCGTTACGTTTTATTGCTATTTTAGATATTTTTCTGAACATGCACTATTCCGCGTTAACCGCAGAATCAATCAGTTGGGTATCCTAGGCACTCTGGAAGTCCTGTATCGATGCTCGGGGTACCTATCCATCATCAGATTTCGCTAAAAGCATCCCCTGGCGAGAAACCAAGACTTCGAAACAGCCTCGTTTGTATGAAAAACTCACTCTGACCCATATTATTGGTCCACAAGTGTGTATGTATATATATTACTAGCTGTTGCCCACGGCTCCGTCGGCGTAGAAGTTGTTTATCGCTGCTCGCGTGTAAAAAGATTCAAGACTTTCAAGCTATCTCCATACCAACATTCGTCGAAATCGGTTCAGCTGTTTAGCCGTGAAACCGTAACAAGCAGCCTAGGCTACTGTCACATTTAAAATATTACTAGCTGGTGCCAATTAATCACTGTATCTTTCGATAAAAACCGCATTAAAATCTGTTGCGTAGTTTGAAAGATCTTAGTGTACATACAGAGGGACAGACGGCTGGAAGCGACATCGTTTTATAATATGCAAAGATATTATGGCTTGTAGAATAGAAGTAGGTACTTATATATTTAATTCCGCAAGCATTTATGAGGTAGCTCGCAATAAAACATTTTTAATTAATTACCTCTCTGGAATGTATATAAGGCCATAGAAATAAGCAGAAACCATAAAAATAATCTTCGATTGTTTGTCCTCCATGCTGTCAGTACGACTACTGTTTTCTTTATATTATTGTAATCGAAGAAGTCGGTGATCGGGTTTCTGACGCCGGCCTCTCTGAGAGACATCTGTTCAGGCCTGGTCTGCCATTTAAGGCATACGAAACTGTACACTGTAGCTATTACCATAAGGCTGGTGTTGATTGTAAACATCACGGTAAATGACCGGTTGACCACTTTAGTGTACAACAAGTTTCCTGTAACAAGAAGTTTACTTGTCATTGTATGTATACCGAATTGCGAGTAATGATCCCATATTACGCGGCAATATTCATGTCAGTGTGAAATAGCGGCCATTTATAAATTATTGGTGATGCTGCACAAATGCATAAAAAAGAAACATGGCGGAATTAAGAGTCGCCAGAAGGCTCGCTTATTTTGGAATGCCTAATCGGATAAAAAATTCAATTGGCCAATTTGATTAGAAGGCCTGAATTGGAAATAGGTTTATAAGAGAGTACCTACATGCAATTATAGGATCATGTGTTCAGCAAATACTCATTCACACAAGAGTGGTAATTGATATGTGACATCTGTATGTCTGTCTGTCTTGGAATGTTAATGCTAACAATTGGTTTCTTACCAATAGCTACTCCCATTGACATAGTGCTTAAGTACACGGCGTCCAGTATGCCTACACGTAGTGTTCTGTTTTTTACTGATGACACATCAGCTATATACGCGAAGGCACCGGCAAATATCGCTAAGTCAGCGCCTGTCATGGCACTAGGAAATGCTGCTGTGTAAATGATGTATTCTAATGGCCAGGCTAAAAGCAGAAATTGATACATTAAAATATTATATATATATATATATATATATATATATATATATATATATATATATATATATATATATATGTATTTACATTATATTGGTAAAAATAAATAAATATGATCTTTTAAAAGTACTTTCCTTTCATAGAATTAAGAGTAATCATTGCAGAAAAGTAAAGTTTCCCTAGGAGTCCCGCGAGTAGAATTGACTTTCTACCCCTTTTGTCACTGTAAGAGCCTAGAAAGAAAGCAAGCACAAGCGGCACAATGTGTGTAGCCACTCCATTCCATTGAAGAAAAGTGGACACTGTCACCTGCAAAAAGAAGAATGCTTCCGGACACATACCTAGTACACTTTAATCTTAACAAGGTTTCCTGCGCTACGAAAAGGTACATACACCAGACAACGGATTTACGATATTTATTTATGTACTGCCGAAGACTCGAGACCTGGGTTAATTATTAGTAGGATGAGGAACTAACTGTCCACTAGACTTGCGGCCAGTGGCTCTATGAATAAGCCCGTATCAAAGTATTTAATTGATATTTATTAACATTTGTGTATTTACGCTTATCACACAATTTTTGCTCCTGGTGGAATTCCAGAAAAGCCACACTACATTAAGACCTTCGAGTTAGTTACTGTTTGACGATCCCACTAAACTAAGCTTTTATAGTTTTTGCACCTCAAGACGACGCATCAACACTTTATTGTATACAGGGTCGTACTCGATAAAGTGTACATATTGAAAGGGTGAAATTTTAGGTTAATTTATCGGTAAAACATATTGTTACACCGATGTGGTAAGGCGTTTCATTACCCACTAAGAGCGAAGGAGATAACACTACGTACGTAACAATATTTTTCTAATTTTTTTAGCCACTGTTAGTTTAAGACATTCTTAAACTTTTGAATTAAGTTAGGGTAGCACACTTACTTGGGACGGTGTAAATATTGATCTAATTCCCCAAAAAAGATAACTAAAGGTTTTACCGATAAATTAGCCTAAAATTTCATTCCATTCAATATGTACAGTTTTTGGGTACGTCCTGTATTGTAACATATTGTAATGAAATAGATGATACAGGGAGTAAAGTAGAACACGTTACCTGAACATTTTCATTAATTTCTTTATAGCCGGTTAAGTTGTAACATATTTCCTCGCTGTACCCATGATTGATAGTGCAAGCCCGGAACACATAAAATGTCTGTTCTACGACATTTGTGATCATGAACGCCATCATGTACAAGAACATCGTTGGCTCTACTGTAACATACTTGTACCATGGCGTTCGTTGTATTTTCTGTAATGAAATATTAAACGTTAATACGGTATTTTCCATATTAATCTTACAACACAACTGTATTTGCTGATCGAGATTCTCAATCACTGTGTTATCAAGCCGTAAAATTGATTTTAATGCAGACTAGGCAAAATAATAATGAACCAAATATTATATAATCTCTGTGTGAGCGTCAAGCTGTGAACTTGTTAAAACAGGTTTCTTTTTAACTTCAAAAACATAAATCTGCCACCAGATAGCTGCTCTTAGCTGACTGATGAGCTGCAGCCTGAGTGTCGCCCTGTAGCCAGTTATGGTGGTGACGACCCTGAATCATAGCCGAGAGAACGATTAAGAAGCTAAATGGCTAAATCGAAACCTTTCTACCTAATATCTTCATCTCCGTCAAATAGGTGTGTTCGGTGATGTTTTAGGTAGTCAAATCATGCATGTAACCGAGAGGGTCAGTGTTCAACCCCTGCCACAATCAGGGGTTTGTTAGATTAGAAGTTTTACGTGTGTATCTGTGCACCTACATGAGGTGACGTGGCTCCCGAACGGATGGACCTATTCGGAGGCGGTTATTTTAACATAGAAAGCTAGAAACTGGTTGGCCTTTAGCTAGGTTTAATAACAATCCGCCGTTTAAGGGTTATCAGCTGTAGTCAGGTACTTACAAAAAGACTTCTCATTCTCACTTCACGAACAATTTACGTCAGACCCAGGAATCTAAAGACTACTGCTGTAAGATTAAGAAAACCATTGCTAGGAAGGTGGGGGAATATTCGGGCGTATCAACCGCCGCCAATTTGTGTTCAAAATATTTATGAAAATAATGATAACTACCAGCAACTTTTGATGTCAAAATTATCCTACCCGGGGGTAGTATCCATTCCATTTAAAAGTACAAGAAATGTATAAAGTTTATTTTGAATAATATGAGAAGACAATAATGACGGCGCGGCGGTTTAACGCCGAATAATCACCCAGGTACGAATGGCTTTAACGTATGAGGAGTGAAATCTGGACAAAGTTTGAACCTCGGTTTAAAATATTAAATTCCTTAAAAAAGTACAAAGTTGTATTGTGTTTTGTTTAACAAGTCATCTGTTAATAATTACGACAAATTTCATAGACGTAGGATTTTTTTCACAATAATAATGCCAAATTGAGACAAATGCGTCGCGAAACTGTTTGTAATTTCTTTGATACACATTTCCTCGGACGAATGCGAAGGTCGTGGAGCATTTCACACACAAGGTTGAGAGTCGAAGCACAGTTAAAACGACTACAAGAAAACCCGGTTCTGGAAGATTATCCTGTTTAAGCCAGTCTACTGAGAGGAGTCGTTTAACGAAAATTACCGCCGGCCTTGTGGCAAACTCATATTCAGAACTAGGAAAAAAATTCAAATGCGACGGCAAATTTATTAAAAATATCTTGATGACATGGGTTGCGTTTGAAAATGAAAAATTTACTCAATAAATCCGGCTTTGCAATTTGGTCCAAGGTACATTCCAAGCTACAAACGACGTCTTGTGCGTAATGAACGACGAATCATATTTCACATAAGACGGAATTGAATGGCATGGGAATTATAATTACAAAAACACCAATGGCCCAACTGAAGAAACCGTGAAATATTTGGAGCACACGCAGGTTCCCAAAAAAGTTTTACTGTGGCTTGAGATCAGCCCTCGCGGTATGTCAACGGCAATTTTTTTTTTAAATTCTGGGTTAGCCGCTTATTATGGAGCGATGTTTGCGAAACCTGCAGCGTTTTATAAAATTGGAAATTAGAGGAGCGAATGTGGTGTTTTGGCCAGATTTGGCTTCCACTTACTAGTCAAAAATAAGTTAAGCCAAATGATCGAGCTAAAAATTCACCTAACGCCCCAGAACTTCGCCCAATTAAAGATTATTTGGGCAAATCTGAAACGGCGAGTCTACTCGAGTAATTTTCACTTGATGAAGTTTTTTTTTGCCCCCCGGCGATTTCGACTTCTACTACCGCGGGGTATATGGCGTTTCCACAGTGAAGTGATTTCGCCAGTGTCAAGGATATACAAGTATAGATCAATATAGCAATACAATACAATCCAAGGAAGGAATAGGAACATTGGGAGCTACGTTATACGGTGCTATGTAAGACAGAGATCAAGATAGTTTTAACCTCTGTACCACTGATAGTTCACTTGAAAGGAGAAGTAAGATGCCAGATACACGAGTCCAAGTCCAAAAATACAAAACTAAAACAAATTACACATCCGCCATCTTTTAACGTTGCAAATGGCCCATTAGAAAGATTAAATTAGAATTAAATAAAATGCCGACATTCGTGTTTACGTCAGCCATGCACAATGTTCCACGGAACTGACGCAAAGCAGCTCGCAAAGGAGTAAAGTATTTTTTGCATTAAACATTGTTAATAATTATTAATAATACTATTATTTATAACAAACATTTTTAACACTAGGTACAGATATTTTATTATATTAAAATCAATAGGTTATGTTATGTTTTGAACTTTGTCCAAATTTCACTCCGTATACATTATAACTTATAAGTGAACGCGTAGTAACTACATAATATTCCTTATTTTTAAGCTTAGGGCAGTTTTATTAAGGTCTTAGATATCTCACGCAAAATTAATGCCTGCGACAACAAGGTCAAGCAAGTTGCACCGATTGAACTACTAGACAGCGAAACCTCCGAGTCCAAGATCCTTCTAATATCGCAGACAATCATGAAGGGAAAACTTCATGGGAGATTCCCTACCGCATTTTACGTGTACCTACCTAACATGATCAACGATAATATCCATTTAATATGTACTTACCTATTACCAAAATTTTAATGTTGCGATATTTGTATTCCAAATACACCTGCTATCAATTACGGCGGGTATCTTTGTATGTGTGTCTGTGTATCTGTATGTGGCATTGGAGCTCCCAAATCGATAGATAGATTTAGACGCGGTTCTTTTTTGTGCTAGCTAGTTTAATCGGGATGACCTTTAGCTAGATTTCATGAAAATCGGTTCAGCCGTATAAGAGATCAACTAGGAAAGGATTCGCCCTTATACAGGGTGTTAGGTATATAGTGGATAATCCTTGAACTACGGATAGAGGGCACTTAGGACGTTATGAAAAAGCTAAAATAGGTTTAGTAAAAGTCGCACGGTTTTCGAGATTTTTGGACTTTTTTGTTTTTTTTTGAAAATTGACACCCTTACTCGAATTTTGGTCATGGTTAGTGTACAAAGATTTTTTTTAATTTTCTTTTTACCTTAATAATCTTTTTAATAGTGGTGCTATCAGATAAACATTACCAATATGGCGTCACTACCGTGCTTTAATAAAAATAATAATCACAAACTTAAATTTTACATCATCGATCGAACATTTACCAAACTTTGAGGTGATGCAGTGAAAAAAAAATACATTACCACAAGGTAGCCCATTAGCTTAAAAACATGCCCATTTAATAGAGATTTTAAAAACATTAAATATTGTTTTATTTAAATATTAGAATAAAAAAAGAACTTCAGTTTTCCGCAATTGAGTCGATTATTTCGTATTAAATTTGTGCTCTAGAATTCCAGATAGAGTACCTATTGATGACAAACTTTTCTTTGCTAAAATAAGAATACTGGCCACTAATTTTGTGAAGCATTTTATTTAAAACGGTTTACGTTCTGGGCAAAGCATTACAACCTTTTTGTTTCAATAATAACAATACTGGCCACTAAAATTTTAAATGCCATTTATTCGAAATTTAAAACACTCGATCGCTTTTTGGTTTCTCAGCATTTTATGTCAAACTTTGGTGTCACTGCATAATGTGAATTGTACACTAACTATGACCAAAAATTCGAGTAAGGGTGTCAATTTTCAAAAAAAAACAAAAAAGTTCAAAAATCTCGATATTCGTGCGACTTTTACTAAACCTATTTTAGCTTTTTCATAACGTCCTAAGTGCCCTCTATCCGTAGTTCAAGGATTATCCACTATATACCTAACACCCTGTATAAGGTGTTTTATCCATTTAACTGATATTTACTTGACGTTCCACTAATGTTATTTTCCAATTTAATTTTTTTTAGTTACTTTATAAATTATTACTGTGTGTTGACCATTAAAATGAGAATGATAAAGAATTGGGTTGGCATTGAAAATAAATAACTAAGTAATAAGTAATATACAGCATTGATAATATTGACATATGATAAGAATAGGAGGCTGCTATCACTATTCTTAATATTCTGAGATAAGAGTATTTGATCTTACTCTGGATACATGGATCATGTTATCAAATAGTTGCAAAGATATGAGTTTACTCATTGCACTCAAGATTATTATAGTTATTCAGAAATTTTCCTTGTGATAAGGCATACCTACTGTAGATATTAATCTAAACTTTTGTATAAGTAGTGCAAAGCTATTTAGAGTACCCAGCATTTAACCTAGAATAGAAATGAACAATAAATCATTCTGTGAATAAACCAAAAATACTTTGGATAAGCTTCAAAAAGCTCACAATCTCATTGAAACTCAAAACTCAAAGTAGCAACATTTATTCAAAAACACACTGCTGTACAACAAACATAAATTAAATCAATAAAATATGTTTTTCTTTTTTTTTCCTTAGCCTTTTGATACCTGATATTGAGATATAATTCTTTGGAATGCTTACTAGCTATACTGTCTAGTACAAACATTTTTGTTAACAGGTTATTAAAACAAATCAAAACTTTGATATTTTAAGGGCCGACTGCACCAACAATCAAACAGATGGTTAGCGGTTTAACGGTTGTCAAATGTATTGACTAACAGCTAATTAAGACTAAATCTACTGTTAAATTGGTTGGTAAACTTGGCCCTAAATAAGAGAAGAATGTGGTCAGGAAATAAAACTGCCCTTCATTCTACTAGGTAAAACGATATTGCTTTTGGCATGTTATGACCTATGAATATTACAACACCTATTTACTTGACAGAAATGGTGACTGAGCTAAAATCAATATGATAACATGTCAAAGGCAATATTGTTTTACCATGTAAAAAATATAGGCCCTGATCAACTGTTAGACTTGCAAACCTAGGATCCCATTCAATCATAATACCTATGAATGCTAATTAAAAAGTAAATAATAAGTAAAAATAGATATCATAGGTATCACATGACTTAATTTACCAAATCATGTACATAAATCCTATGATAATGTCCCTAACGGCAAAAGTAAAGCAACAAGAGACAAAAACAGGATCAGATTACAACAGCAACCAATATCTACTTTTTTTATATTTGACTCTTTTTTTTTATTTTTACACCACCGCCCAAAAAAGGAGTGTAATGTTTTCAGGGTTCATTTATGTAGTGTGACTTTGACATAGTCCAAAGTGGTATAGGAATTCAATTCCTTGATGATATGTAATGATTCTTTATTCTTATTTGTTTTTACAGTAATAAACGTATAAGGATATCCATCTGAATAAATATATAACAAACCAATCAACTCTTTCAGATGAAACTATGTTTATTTATAATATCAACTTATGGATTAGTCATAAGTCTTACCATAACTTAAGATTAAAACATGAACAATGAAATCAATAACTCTCTTAACATTGAAAATAAACTTTAACATGAAATACATCTTGGAAATACATTGTTTAGAAGTAGCATAGAAATGTATGTAACTAACCTAATAAGTTATTTTTTTGCTATAGTATAATTAAGGTATCAATTTTAGTTGTGTGTTCTTTGATTAACAAGCAAAGTGGAATCAAGCTCAGTGCCAAGACGAAAACACAACTCTTAAGAACCCAGTAAGTTATTGCACACAGTTAATTTTTTTTGTAGAATTATATACAAGCTCAATAATATGCTTCAGTTATGTGAGTAAAACGACTTTCATTTAATAATAAAAAAGTTTAATAACATTTGTACACTAGTTACTATAATAGCTATAGGTATATAGTACTTACATATAAAAACGGAATAAACTAAAAACTATAAAATTTTGTTAAAAATCAAGTAACAAAGAAAAATAATGTTCAAAAGGTGTGTGTTTTTGTAAACGAAGATTTCTTTTTGCCTGGCAATTATCTTAGCTTTGTTATTAACCCGTCAGGTGTCCTACGCACAACATGTGTGCGCAGATTTTTTGATATTACGTGACTTATTAATTTGACGTACAGTTTAATTTTGATGTACAACAACTTTGACGGGTTTAGTGGACCAGAGCTTAAGGTTGTCACTTGTCCAATGTGCATCGCGTCTGACAATTTTTTAAGCAAACTGTGAGACGCAAATACACATTGAACAAAGATCTTGGACAAGTGGAATACCACCCTTAGAACAGAGAACTGTTGAGAAGCGCGTCATTTGTGTGATGTGGCTTTCTTAAATATATTTTAAGTGTGGTGTAATTAATATGATTTTCAGTTCTTATTTCTGGCTTCTACTGATTATTCTGACAATTCATCTGTAGATAAAGTGTTTTGAACACTCCATAAACTTTCCTTGGCCTTCCTCAGACAGACAGACAAAGATATATTTTTTCAGTATTAATCAAGTTGAACTGCTTTTCAAGAAGTTTTCTTTGGTCTTGGAAGTGGCTTTAAGTTTTCTTTAGTCTCCAAAATGCATTTTTTTGGCATATGTATGTTATATAGTGATAAGAGTTTGTAACTCATTAAAATTATTATTATCTTTGTTTAAGATTTCTAGAAATCCCTTTATTTCATAAAATACAAGCTGATGTTGTGGTCTCTAAATTCCCGACAGTTCTGGAATATTTTGTAGCAAATTTGCATACAATCATATGAAACGGGTTGCGTTTCACTTTTAAAATTAAAATTCACAGGGACCAATGGATGTGAATGAACGAGAGGTCAAAAAGTATCTACCATAACCAAACTTTAAAAATAATACTTCACTGACAACAGATACCTAGTAACAAATCAAACCATTATTTAGGACATATTTATGTTTCTATTATCCAAACGTACCCTGGTTTAAAGTATCCATCACAGAAACATTTCACAATAATAATAATTACTTTTTAAGATATGAGATGAAGATTCTATCTTATTTTCATACTCGAGACTTATGGCAAGTAGGAAGAGCATGTACCTATGCTTATGTGCCTTTTAATTAATAACATTTTCAATCCGTTAAGTACGCATGTTTTTACGCATGCTATTAACACCAGTACACCACCACCCTACACTTAGCGAAACTGGACAAGAAACATAGTAAAAAAAAAGAATCACAGCTGACAAAAAGTAATATATAAACAAAAACTAACCATGGCGTAAGTTCCATCCTCTTCCTTAGACTCGTCCATTTTCACTTACGATTAGGTACGTATTTTTTATCACACACTAAGAAAAAAAAAACAATTTTGGACCAATTTTAGTGTTAACTAAAAAAAGTAAAGTTAACCCTTTCTGCCTTGCCGCCAAACGCCAAAGTAGTAGCACAGATTGTCTCGTCTCTGTCTAGTACTTATGTACCACAGATTATTAAGGTATGGCTAAACTGTACCTAGGAAAGAAAAGATTCTTTCTACCGTTTATACCGTTTCTTGCACAGATAATAAAATTCGTTATCACCGAAAGCAACGCGTGAATGTGGAGCCTATTCGCATATTTTCGCTGGTTCGCACCTTGTTAGCCACTTACTCGGTTTTTTGTCCGCGTTAAAGAGCGCGTGCACTATATATAGTCTGTCAAAAAGTCTAGAAATAAAAAAGTGGCAACACTGTAGTGTCATCCCTATCAAATTAATCTAAGAAAAAAGGGTCGACACTATACTGTGAACACAATAATTGTGAACCACAAACATTATATTAACTAGCAGACTAAACATTATTTCAAGCCTCCATAGAATAGTATAAAAAATGCCACAACCCCTTTCCAAGTAATACTAAATCGTATAAACCTATTATTTTATTTCACTTATTGCTACACCAAGGCACACAAAGACAATTTTGAGCCCGTGGCAGTCGTCATCTATGTTAAGTGACATTTAAGCGACATGGCGTTAAATTTTTGTTGTTGTGAACGAGCGTCGGATATCTTGTGGGAAATAATATTATTTTGAAATCAAGTGAATCAAATCACGGTGAAATGCTGTGTTCCCTTGCGTTACAACGCATAATACAGTAAAACACCTGAAATTGCGTTCCACCGGTAATTTAATCTTTTGCTATCAATGCTATCATTCGTCATAGATTTATTTTTGTTTACCGCACCCTAAATAACATTGGTCTTCAAATATTTAGAAATAATTACAAAGGCAATATTCATGAAGCTGATCAAACTTTAAATGTAAGGTTTACTAATCAAATACGAGAAGTATAGTAATAAATAGTTTTACTAATTAAAATAACCTAATTTGACACTTACTGTACTGTGCAATTTATACAGGGCCGATCTAGGCCTAGGCCCTACATTTGTTTGATAATGCTGCTAAGGAGTACTGGATTTAACAAAATTGTGATAGCTACTCATTGTGATGCACTTGACTGACCTTATTTATTATTGCATTGCTTAAAACAATTCAAAACATAACATAATTTTCAACACACTTGCTCAAAACGACCTTTTTATTCCACCGATTTTTGGCTCATAAACCTAGATATTAAACACGCGTGCTTTTTCAGTATATTACGCACAAGTGCCTTTAGTTTATTAACCCAAACAATTTACATTTGTAGCCTAGTACCAAGTTGTAAGCACGAAGAAGAAGCGATATAATTTAGTCGGGTTATACCTTTTTTTTCTTAGCAACAAACAGTTTTTATGCGGCAAATAACATTATCTACATATTTATTTCAATAAATTGGTGAAATCAGCTTTATTACTAAAAAATAACTCAATTTCATTAAAATCATTAAAAAAAATCTGTAATTTGTATTTTAAACATGAATTATTACATTTTAAATTTGGCTGTTGGCCGATCTCGTTCGCGCCTTAGCCTTGCGCGCGCATCGGTATCGCGGCAAGAAAAAAAAACAACGCGCCAGCCGCCATTTTTCGTAAATAATTGACGGCTGTGACGAAGATAGTTTGGATTAATTATTGTGAAGTTTAATATTAACGAAAATGTAATTTTACCAACTGTTTTAATAATTAATTAAAATTTGACTAAATGAAGTCTTTATTTGAAACTTAGAGAGAGAGTCCAGAAAGAAGAATTTACTATTTTTCGGCATAGAGGAGAATGAAAATAGTGATAAAAGTTTAGAAAAAAATATCTTAGACATAATTAACACCAGGATGAATGTGCAGTGCAGCAGCGAAAATATAGACAACTTAAGAAGACTAGGCAAGAGAACTGAAAAATGCAGGCCTGTTCTCGTCATCTTTACGAATATGACAAAAAAAATAGACCTCCTTAAACGGAAAAAAGCGCTGGCGGGTACCGGGTACTATATTAATGAAGATTTCCCTCAGCAGGTACTAAATAAACGTAAAGAATTACAGAAAAAGGTAGAAGAAGAAAGGAAGAAAGGGAACTTCGCCATACTAAAATACGATAAAATAGTTATTATACCAAATACCAGCAACAGTAAACAGTACACTCAGAAACAAAATAATAATAAAAGATCTCTATCTCACTCACCAGAGACAATCACACCAACCCCGGAAAATACAGAGAGCATGGGAAGACCGACCACTCAACAAATTTCGAAAAAGAACAAATACGACATAACACGCTTCTTGAACGACAGCACATCCAACAAAGTCAAATAGCAACCAACAGCCTCCCCATCTCCCTCAACACAACAAAACGATAAACAAGAACCCATAATATCTCCCAGTACGGGTGGTCGCCGCGGGAGTATTAGACCGAAACCCTCCATCAAAACAGAAATATACATTAGCACGCTCAACGTAAGATCATTGGTTGGTACAGGCCGCCAAGAGGAGTTGGAACACTCTTTGAAAAATATAAAATGGGACATTTTAGGAATGTCAGAAATTAAAAAAGAAGGTACTCTCATTTCTGAACACGAACATTATATAATGATGTACACTGGTAAGAAAAATGGAAGAAATGGAGTGGGCTTCATGGTGAAGAGACAGCTGAAACCGAACATAACTAATTTTAAACCAATATCTGACAGAGTTGCCAGACTAGACCTCCACTTAGAAAATAAAACTCTTTACATAATTCAGACCTACGCACCCACTGAAAAAGCTCCTGAAGAAGAGGTAGATTCCTTTTACAACAATATTCGCTCCGCTCTAGAAAACACGAGCTCTAACGTAATCATAATGGGCGACTTCAACGCCAAAATTGGACACTCTACACCGGATGATACATCAGTCATTGGTCCGTGGGGCTATGGTAAGAGGAACAAAAGAGGCAAAACTCTAATTAACTTCTGCTCAGAACATGAACTCTACATACTCAACTCTCACTTTAAGAAAAAGACCAAGCAGAAATGGACGTGGAAGTCGCCAGACGGAAAAACAGTCAATGAAATAGATTTCATAATAACGAAAAGAAATAAAATAACTCAACTTGAAAATATAGAAGTCTTAAATACTACCCACCCCACGGATCACCGAATGGTGCGAGCGACTTACACGCTGCAAACACATAACAAGAAACCTAGAAAAACATTCACCAATAAAAGGATTCAGGGATTTAATCCCGCAGAACAGGAGTCGCTTATACATATTTTTAAGGAAGAGTTTTCACCTCGCGAACACACTACAGTACAAGAAACTTACTCTAATTTAACAGAAACAATTAAAAAATGCGTAAATAAACTACCAAGCTTACAACAAACATATAAAATGGCCCCAATAATTACCGATGATATTAAAGATTTAATTTTGGAACGAACTACTTTAAAAGACAAGAAAAAATTTAGAACTAAAAAAGAAAGAACAAGACTAAAATCGCTGTACCCAAAAATCAAGAATAAAATTTAAAAAAAAAAAATTATACCATAGAATGAACATTATCAAGGAGGAACTAGAGAAAAGAAGCTCTGCAAAACGAGCGAACAAAAGGCTCAAACAATTTAAACTCTGGATACCATCTCTAATGAACGAATCTAAACAAACACATACAAATCGAAGGGACATTCTGAAAATAGCAACCCAGTTCTATCAAAAGCTCTATCAGTCTCAATCGAATACTGAGATTAGAACACATTCAGTATTAACAGGTGAAGTACCATCTCTAATGCAGAGCGAAACACGCCACGCTATCAACTCTCTAAAAACAATGAAGAGCCCAGGCCAAGACGGCATAACTAACAATATCATCAAAGCTATACAAGAACCATTAACGCCGATTCTGACAGAGTTATTCAATAAAATTATCAATGAAGAAACTATTCCACGGGACTGGGAAACTTCACTAATTACACTTCTATATAAAAAAGGCGACCCGCTAAACATCAATAACTATCGCCCGATAAGCCTCCTGCAGTCAACATATAAGCTATTCACAAATATTGTACTGAACAGAATGAAACAAACCCTAGACTTCGAACAGCCTATCGAGCAAGCAGGCTTTAGACGTAACTACTCTACAGTGGATCATATCTTCACATTACAGCAAGTAATCGAAAAATACAGAGAATATGGAAAAAAGCTCTACTTAGCATTTGTAGACTACTCTAAGGCCTTCGACTCAATTTCACATCAAACTCTATGGAAAGCGTTGAAAGAGCAGGGTATCCATGCCAAATATATAAGTACCTATACTACAAGAAATATATAGGAAAAGCAAGGCCGTTGTGAAGCTAGAAAGGAATGGAGATAACTTCGAGATCAAACGAGGGGTAAAACAAGGAGACCCTATTTCACCAAACCTGTTCACTGCCCTGCTGGAATATATCTTTAGAAGGCTGAACTGGGACCAGTGCGGCATTAGAATAAACGGTAAACTGTTAAGTCACTTACGCTTTGCCGACGACATTGTTCTGATAACAGAGAGCCACCTGGACCTTCAATTCATGCTCCAAACCTTAGATAATCATAGTAGAGAATGCGGACTACAAATGAACCCCGATAAAACCCGAGTAATGACAAATAGTGAATCAAAACCGGTTGTTATACAGTTGAATACAATCGCCTACGCCGAAGACTATTTATACCTTGGCCAGAATATATCCTTTAGAAAACACACATTGGACGAAGTCGAGAAACGCATAAAGAAAGCATGGAGCGCCTACTGGTCATTGAAACACATATTCAAGTCTAAATTGGATAATAAACTTAAAAAGAAAGCGATGGATTCAGTCATCACTCCAACTCTTATTTACGGATGCCAGACCTGGGCCATAACTAAAGAACTAATAAGTAAAGTGCAGGTATTTCAAAGAACCGCAGAACGCAGCATGCTTGGCATCAAACTATTAGATAAAATAAAGAGTGTTGACATCCGTGAAAAGACCAACATTATTGATGCCGCCGAACTAATCTGCCGACTAAAATGGAGATGGGCCGGGCACACGGCGCGAATAAGAGACGGCCGCTGGAGCGAACAAATGCTGCAGTGGTACCCACGCGACGGGCAAAGGGTTAGGGGCCGCCCACGGCGTCGCTGGCGAGACGACACGTCGTAGCCGTGGCTGGTGTTGCCTGGACGAGACTTGCCCAGGATAGAAATACATGGCATACGATGGAGGAGGCCTATGTCCAAAAATGGACATCCCAATAAATCACAATATTATAATGTAATGAAATAAAACAATCAATATTAAAAATTATAAATGTAATGCATGGAACAAATTTTTTAAAATGAAATGTATTATTTATTTTTAACATTATAAACGTAAAAAAAAAAAAATTAAGAAAATTCATGTCATGTCATGTTTTTAAGGAAATGTAATATTTATTGGAATAAATGGCTATATTATTATTAAATGAAGTCTGGTTTTTTTTCGCAAGTGTGATGAAAAACGTCGTATGTAACACGTGTGCCTGTGACCATAATATACGCGGCTTTCTTGTGGCGCACTCGCTTTCGCTCGTGCGCACACAATAGCGCCTTGTATACAATGGTCAACTTAGCACACTTGTATCATAATGTACTATTACGCACTGTCTACTGTTTTGTCTTGTTCTGGTGTTGTTTATGAGTTAGCTATCTTATCTACCTACGTGAGTTGCGGGAAGGTATTTAATAGGACTTAATGACACAGCTATTGCAAGAAATAAATTAATAAAAGTATTTATTTAAACTGTTAATATTTTCAAGTTTCAGTTACCTTAATACGTCTTGTTTTTGTATTTGTGTGAGTTAATCTTTTATGTGTGTAAAGATGCCACGCATTCTGAGCAGTAATGTTATGTCTGCTAGTTTATATAATGTCAGTGTTGTGAACACTGCGAATGTGGAGCCAAAAAGAATTCACGCGCTATTCGCGCCTGTTAATTGCGCGCGAATGTAGTGCGCCCGTAACGCCCGGTACCTAATTTTTTTGTTTTTTTTATGGCATAGAGAAGGCTAACGAGAACAAAGGCCACCTGATGGTAAGTGCAAACTGTGTCCCATAGACATTCGCATTCACAAGACCGCAAATGCGTTGCCAACCCTGAGGACTAAGATGGAATGCCTCTATGCTGCACATTACACCGGCTGTTTTATCCCCAAACCGGAACACAACAATGCGAACACTGCTGTTTCGCGGTAGGTTAATAAGCTCCTACCTTCCGCATATTCAAGAAACGAATCGTTTTCTTTACGGGCCGTAGCGTTATGACATTTGCTACGTAAAAAATGTGTCATATTTTAACAAGGCCGTAAGGAAAACGATTCGTTTCTTGAATATTGGAACCGGGCATAAGACGATGCCGCTCATAATTAACACTTAAGCACATAAATAGAATTCTCATAAAAGGAGTTATATAATAAAAAACGATAACACAATAGTTGTCATATTTACTCTAAAGGAAAATTTAATATGCTATGAAGAGAACACTATATGTCTGAAAAAGTAAGGTTGTACTCGTACACGGGTTTCTTTGGTTTTTGGAGGAGCATTGACACATTTGTCAAAAGTTCACCGGAAACTATAGAGCTAGGAAAACATCATATCACCGTCGCCGTAAACATGGTCTAGACATGGGACTAGTCAATACCTAATGTCGATATCGACTCTACTCGATTGCGACTTGGTTATAAATAAGTACGGTATCGTAGCGCTGCCGTTTTTTCAAAAATATTTGTCAGTTAAGTCACTATACACTAGGAGTACAGCAGTAGTTCTATTCAAATTTGTTTTAACACATTTTAGGTATATGTTTCTTAAATGTGTTTCTCAACGCCCCCACAAGAACGAAAAGGGATAGCTTTTTGTTACATAATAATAATAACAGGCAGGCGTCGTAGTTTTATCGGGTTAGTATCGTCTCGTCTAAAACGCAACTGGTCTAAGTAGCAAGTGGTCTAAAACGCAGCTGGTCTTTTGTAGTAAGTGGTCTAAGTCAGCAACTGCCGTATTTATTTTCAAAATTCCTCTCATATTCAACAAGATGGCAGAGCCCCGTTGAGCGGGGCTCCTATTTCTGGGGGGTTTGCCCTTCGGGCATTTGAAGCTACATAGCAAACCTAACCTACCTACTTTTGCATTTTTCTTTTTCTTTTTCTTTCCTATTGCATTGTACTTGCTTATTCTACTCCAAGGTTAACTGGAAGAGATCCCATATGGGATAAGTTCGCCAATGTACATTATCTATAGTGATGCAAAGTGTGTTGTAATTGTTTATGTGCAATAAAGAGTTTACATACATACACACTTTTTGTGCGGCGGTGTTTGAAACTGCACATCTTAAAAAAACCTAACTATAACAAAGACATAAAACTAAGGGGTAATAAGGAATAAAATACAGTAGTATACAGCTCAATCAATGTAATTTATACGAGGTCAAAAATGATAGTTTTTAGAATATCAAAAACTGAGCAAACTAGCAAGTTATTAGTTTTATTGTATCTATTCAAGATAGTGTCCATTCGCATCAAAACATCGCAGCATCTGATGGAACCACTGAGAAAAGCACTTTGCCCACTCGTCCTTAGACCCCTAAGGACGAGATCTTCAAACGCACCCAGTGATTTCTCGGCGTCCATAAAACGTAATAAACATTAACGAGTAAGATCTGGCCTATTTTCAGTCAATGTAGCAGAGTTATTTTCAGTGGCATGTGGCTGCAAAGAAAATTACAGAATTATCCTCAATAATATATCGTCTAAAAAATGAACCATTGGTAAGTCCCTAATTGTTAATTAATGTCTATAATGGCGTTCAGGAAATCCTTTGGGATTAGAAAACCGTTTATTTCATCTCAATAAACCTCATATGAGGCGAGATATTTCTGTTTGTTCAGAACAAACAGAAATATATATAGGGTTCCAAAAAGGACTCCAATTTTTTTCTTATTTTTTTTGTCGGTAGAAATGGTGAAATTGCATCAGACCTAGTTACATTCTTATTTGTTTGTGCACTTTATCCTGGGATACACTGTATTTGCATGTATGTCTCCTATGTACTCCAAAATGGCTGGACCGATTTTGATGAAGTTTACAGGCAATCTTCGGAGACCCCAGCAAGTGATCCTGTGAAGTGTGGCAGCGATCGGATATTATTATTATTTTCGACAGGCAGTTGACACTAAGTCTAACTCACTGGTTACCAAGCCTAAAATAAAGCAAAATGTATTGGCAGGAACGCACCGGGTTCTAGCTAATAATTTAATAAAAACTAACGAATAGGCCGAAAGTATCCACCGTAACTTATTTATTGATATTTCAATTACGAACAACCCTATCCGCCTAAAGTACTGTTTAATTTAGTACGAAAAAATATCTAAAACTAAACACAATCCTGTTATAACGCATGATTAATCTTGATCTATAGTTTAATACTAATACGAGTATGATACATACTCAAAATACGCAAATTTCTTAAAACTGACCTGCTGAAACAGGTGTGTTCGTGTGTGTGCATTAGTGAGCGCAAGTTTTCAGTTAGTGATGTGCGGTTTATCGATAAATTAGGTTAACCATAATTAAAAGGCAAAGGATAAACCTATTTTCAATAATAATTGTGACTGATCACCAATTGAAAATTGACCTTATTTCGGAAAGTAAACTGAGTAATTAACTTTTTTGTCGTGTAATAAAAATAAAGACAGTTTTTACAACTATTATTTAATAATATTTAAAAAGTTTATCTTTAATAATGATGATGAATAAGCCTTATAAAAAGTAATTGGAAGACTGTTTGTCACCCTTTTTTTGGTGCGGGATGCATTGAAATTTTAAAAGTGAGCAATCCATGGACTGGAGTATTGCAAGAATGGTATGTCTTGATGGAATTGCATTTCGTGTGTTTGTGAATTCTGTTGATCTTCTGCATTTATTTAATCAAGCCATGCACAAATTTCCATTATCCGCGAACACTATTAGAAAATTAGTGTTTAAAAGATTTGAAACTGTAAAACAAGAAATCACGCATGACTTGAGTAAACTGATTAAAAATTGACAAATGTGTTCGATCACCATGGATGAATGGACTTCTGCGGCTAACAAGCGTTATGTTAACGTAAATATTCATTCTACTGGTATAAACAACACGAAACATTTTTATAATATTGGTCTTTTAAGGATAAGGGGTTCTGCTACAACCTGTACACAGCTCTTAAATTATCGATTAGAAGAATATGATTTGAAAATAGATGACATCGTGGGCCTTTCCATGGTCAAAATGGGTCGCAATTTAGCGGTCTACTATCAACTATGTTATGCTCACGGCCTAAAACTAGCGATACTGGACATCTTATACAAAACAAAACCCAGCAGGTGCCGGTAGTGAATAAAGAGTCTGGTCGTAGAGATCATGAGGATTCAGATTCTGACATAGAAAGTAAAGAGGAAAATGATTTGACTCGCTGGAACTGAATTTGATCAAAAATGTTCACTCAATTCTTGTGATTTTTAAAGGATCGTTGGATTTGCTATGCGAAAATGACGCAACTTTGCTCACAGCTGATTTCGTACTTAGATTTATATTATCAAAGCTGAACGAAATTCCGGGATCATTGAGTAACGCATTTGAAACAGCTTTGAAGAAAAGGATTATAGAGAGATATCAAGTGATTCAAAGTGTACTTAAGTATCTCGATAATCCAAATGATTTTTACAATGACACGGCATATGATTCAATTATCTCCCGTCCGTCCTTAAATGATATAGTGTCGATCATCATGGCGTTGTTGACCAAAGCCGGCCATGAAGATGAGAATGTAACACCCAGGAGGGACCCATTAACGGAAGGATTGCCGCCGGCACAAGATTTACAAATGATTGACCTGGGTCCATCCACATCTAAATCTATAAAGGAAACACTTCGAGAGGAAATGAGTAAGAAGGTTTATGGCCAGTGCAGATAGCAGCGACTTCTATCCATAAAGCCAACTAGGTACAATACAATACAATACAATACAAAACACTTTATTGAACACCAAACAAAAACATTACAGAGATCCAGTAAAATTAAAACAAAAACAACAGGTAAACAACAGGCGGTCTTATCGCTAGTTAGCGATCTCTTCCAGACAACCTTAACAGGGACATGGTGTCGAACAAAAATATTTTACACAGTAGGTGGCGCAGACTTCACGCAAGCAATAACAAGACACTTTAGGTAGACACTTTTTTTAGGTAGTGTGGAGTGTGAACGTACATTTTCCGCAGCTGGATACAAATTCGATTTCGATCACGTATGAATGAAGAAACAATTAATTCCTTAATTGTTCTTATACATTATTTATTTTCATAGAAACCAAATACTTAAAAAAAAAAAATGGAATTTAAAAATAGTAGACATTTAAAAAAAAGCATTTTTCTTTTACTTTATCAAGCATATTTATTAAAGATTTATATTGTTGTTAGTTTAGGATGACTATTTAATGTCCGTCTTTTACTGTAGATTTAATTATGATATATTTTGTTTTCAAATATGATTAGTAGGTTATTGTGATTTGATTACTGTTGCTTTTATACTTAATTATTTTGTTAAGTGAATAATTTATTTATATACCTAAACTCAGAAACATGCATTTGTTTGTTGATTATTTAAAAATATTATCATATGTATGTGCAGTTACGTGTAAATTGTGTGTGATAATGACTATTATTCATTAAAATGAGTTGTTTAATTTTAAGACTGATTGATATTTTTTCTACGATCAAAGTTTCCTTAAATATACGATTTTCAATCATTTTTATTACTTTTATTTAAAAAAAACACATAAACCGGTAAGTTACCGGTTTACCGGTTTTGCCTTACCGAGGCCGGTAATTTACCGGTTTTCAAATTCGGCCGGTGATTGCATTCCCTAATTGCAACTTCCGAAACCACGACGAACTATTTCTGTTAGAGCATCTCCAACCATTCCTGTTTGAGTCTGCTGAATTCTTTTTCGAACATAGTCGGTGACTTTTTCGGGGTGTCCCATTCCAATCACCCAGACCACTCCAAACAAATTTCAGCCATTCCTCTCTGACTGGCGAGGGTTTTGGAAATCTGAAACGATACAATTAATTAATATCAAACAGGCTCTTTCACCGGTCGATAGATATGTAGGTACGAAAAAAATACATATTAAATTGAAACAGCGACGGGTAAATATTGAACATGAATAACGAAAGATCCAAATATCTAGAATAATTATGCCATGCCTTTGTGTAAATTACAAGATGTAATACCATGATAATTTTTCTAATTATATTTGCAAAACAGCCGCATTATGGCCGAAAATTACAGATTTATTGTAAAACATCACTCACCTGTGAAAGCTTATATTTTGAGCATAATTTTCTTTGTTTCCCATTCGGGATTAACACCCACGAAATACACAGGCCATTGCACTTTAACTATATGTTAATATAACAGTGGTAACTAGTCGAATAAATATATTTTCTAAGTATTTTTTTCAAATTCCGACCGATGGGCGAACCGATAGCGAACAACAACAGTAATCCGACTAAATAAGTGACACCCTAGCCGCTTATTCTATCCATTCGTCTTTAATTTAGTAGGGTTCACATGTCCGGCATTAACCAATTAGCATTGGCTATAAAGCTGTGTTGTACAGTTAAGTATTAATAAATGATAAATAAAATAAGCTATGTAGATAACATATATACATTGATACAGATGTAGTGCATTATTGTTTTCCTTCGTATTTTCACGGAAACGTACGAACGTGTCTTTTTTTTAGGTCTATTTATTTAATGGGGCTTTGGCATTACAAGAGCCATGTCAGTCCCATAACTCCCTAATCTACCATAACAACTAATTGATTTAAATAAAGCAAATAGCACTCTGGCAGTAGCCGACACAGGCTTTGCCAGGATGCTATTAAAAATACCCAAGTTTAAGCCGTGACCCTCCAACGGCAGCATTGAAAGAAGAGCATTCCTTTTAGCTTCGGTCTTGATACTCGTACATTCCACTAAGAAATGGTGCACATCCTCTACCTCATTACACTTTACACAATTTGGACTGTCAACTTTCTTTATCAAAAAACCAAACTTATTTAGTGGAATATGTCCAGACCGAAGCCTATGTGGACAATTGAAGAACGATTTAACTCTACATAACAAAACCAGGGCACTCGAGGTGGCTCACTTTGCAACGTCCTATACCAAATTCCTTTCGTTTTGGAGCCTTCATCAAATTATAATTTCCAAGTCCCAAACCATTCCTTTTTAAACCTTAAGAAAGTTTCAAAAAACATAGTCTTAACAAACACCTCTGAACCGTTTACCGAACCACTTTTGGCCATCCTGTCAGCCACCTCATTGCCTGTTAAGCCGACGTGTGATGGAATCCATTGCAAACCCAAAGTTACATTATTGCATCTAAACTTATCTATAAACCTTAATATTGAGTAGGCAACGGGTACACCTCGTTGCCCATTCGTGCATCGGATTAAATGCTGCAGGGCGCTTTTACTGTCCGAAAATATAACGACCCTGTCCGTCTCTATGTTACTGGCATACTTCAAAGCTTGTAATATAGCAAATAACTCAACATACATATTAGAAATACACATTGAAATATTAGACGCAATCTTGTAGCTTTCACCTTGCTTAAAAATTGGATCAACGCTGCTCCCATCCCCTCAGCACTCTTAGACCCATCAGTATATAGTTTATACCATCCACAATATTTATGACTTAATTCATGTATAACATTATTTCTTAATAAATTTATTTCATACATTTTTTTAGGCTTTTTAACACTTTCCAATATCAACCTAACAACGTTTTTGGTTTCGAATGCTGAAACCCATAAATTAGAACTAAACATTTCAAGCGGGTACGAGGAGCTTTTTTTGTCATCCTAAATATTATTGTATTCTGTCATTAACAACGGTTTCTTTTTATTCTGCCAATACCTTAGAGAATCAAAAGAACTGAGCTCGGAGCGTGGAGCATTTGGACCAGGACATTGCTTTTAGACAATACTTGATTGCTAGATATTTCCTTCGCAGGTGTAGCGGCGAAACACATATCTCACTCTCCATCACATGGATAGGAGTGCTTTTGATCAAACCTACAATTCTAAGCGCGCTATTCTGGAACCGAAACTTAAAAATTCTAACTATAAATCAAGACTAAAGTAGAACTATGCAGACCTCCTTTATTACACTTAAGAGATGACACTTATCGTAAATATAAAATAACATAACATAACAAAAACAATCCCACAAAAAAACAAGAAAACCAGCTTCGGAATCATTATAAATGTTGTTCTGATCGGGTGGACGACTCCGATTATGAAACTGGTAGAAGAGGAGGAGGAGGAGGAAGGGTCGACAGTATGATGCAAAACAGTATTTCCAACTTCCATTTCACAGTCAGAATCAGAACTGTTCTCTGGTGTATCATCGTCTGAGTTTTCATGCACGGTGATTACAAAACTAGCCGTATGGTTTTCTAATTCAGGTTCGTGTGTTCTGTATTCGTTTTCGCATTTGATGGCGTGGTCACATACTTTTGCCCAAACATCGGGACCAATCATATTAACCTTTTCCTGTACCAATTGTTTCACAGTCTATCGGGTTGAAATCAGGATGATACGGCGATAGTTTTAGTACCCTGTGTCCATATTCGTTCATAAGTTTGTCTAAGTATAGAGTATTCCACAAAGTCTTGCTTGTGCTTGCGAATAATTTCATAAATTTCAAGTTTTGTTAATGACGGATCAATCGGAATGTTATGATTTGCTAACCAGTCAATCATTTTTTGCTTTAGAGTATTTGAGTTAGGAGGTCTTTCCACGTACTTATTATGATATGCAGCATTATCTACTACTAGTACCGAATGTGGAGCTAAGTTGGGAATGAGTTGACTACGTAGCCATTTTTCATAGTTATCACTATTCATGGAGTTGTGGTAGTCACCCGTTTTATCAGTGGACTGATACATTAGCAGTGCTCCTGGAATAAACCCTTTTCGACTGCCAGCATGTACTATAATCAGACGTTGACCTTTCGAAATTAATTGTTTCACTCCGTTATCTGAAGAGTCAGCCCAGCTTTTACCCGTCAAATGTGAGGTATGAATATATGTTTCATCCATGTAGACAATGTCTCTCCCTTGTGATCTGTACTTTTTTATCAAGGCCAAAAACTTTACTCTTTTTAAACGAACGTCATCTTTCTCGATAAGGAATTTTCTGTTGTTTTGTATCTTCTATACCGAAAACCCATTTTCCGAAGGATTTTTCTTAAAGTAAAGTCACATCCCTTAAAATTAATAGTATCAGATAACTTGGACTATTTGTATATTAAATGAAAATTATATACTAATCTGCGTATTACGTTGTAGTCGAAATCGTCAAGATCTAGGCAAAACAATTTATTTGATCTACCCAACTTTGCCATTTTTGGCCTATTTGTGGTAGATTGAGTTTTGTACTCTTTTTGTAATATTTTACTTATTGTTCGTTGAGTAATTCCACTGGCCTCCGAAACTCGTTTTTGGACTTTACAGAAGTAATCAGCATTGTTGCTATATTTAAATTTATCATTTTCAGATTAGAAATATAAATAAATGTTGAAAATAATCTCACAGGCTTGTCGATCTAAACGTTTCCCAGGTCTTAATGCTTTCGGCATGACTATTAAAAAGAACTGAAAAAAACAAACTTAAATATTGACAAAAAAACAGTGGTATTAACCACTCTATATAGATTATTAATATCGCGATGCAACCTTCCCCCACGTTATCTTGATGGGTACTGAGTCTGACTGAAGTAGCATGACAAATACGAACATTTCCGAGAAAATACGATGGGAAAGGATTATTCACTATACCCTGTCTATTTAACAGAGTTAACAAAGCGTTGTCTCTGTTGCACTTTTGTATGAAAATGAAAGGGACAAGAAACTGCCAGTGGGCGTCAACAAACGCACGTCGATGGCGGGCTCGGCTTACATGCCGCCTGTTGTTAAAATATTCGTAATATTTCTCGTTATTTTTGTTTGTAGTTAGAGGCACCTCAAATAATTAACTTACTGATAACATGACATTGTCATGTCATGTTAATTCATCTATAAATCCTAATTATGTAATTTAAAGTAGTAGATAATAATATTTAAATATGTGCCCTGCAGTGCAGTGGGACGTATAGTACAGGCCATACAAGTACAAGTATGGGTGATGATGAGAAAGAGAAGTAGTAGGTATATATATACATAGAAATAAATTATTAAATAAAATAAATTAAATTTGTAACCATAGATAAGCACTTGAAAGCGTCCGCAGCGTACGAGCGACAGATGTTGACTAAACTTTGACAGGCATGTAAACCTACCTTGTGCCTGTGCATCGTCCTTATCGCTGACCAATCACGTGCATTCTCTGTTTTCTAGTATTAACTCTGTTAAATAGACAAGGTATACATCTGTATATGGAACGTGTCTTGCTATTTCAGTCGGTCACAGTACAAAAAGTACTGAGGTTGACTGAATTAGCATGACAAATAGGAACATTTCCGACAAAATACGAAGGACAAAAATTATGCACTACATCTGTACAGTCAACGGCATAAATAAGTGATCATTTATGTACCTTGTCGCTTTCAATCGTTTCACAATTTCTTATGACATTTCAAACATGACGTTAAAGTGGCAAGGTACATAAATGATCACTTATTTATGGTGTTGACTGTACAACGCAAATAGGTTACCTACCGGGCTAAATTACTTTTTCTTATTAATGTCATTGTTTTTCTCTTTCTTTCACTTAACTCTTTTAACATTAAAAGTAAGAAAGGGACCAATTAACTACTCACATTAATAACTTCTAAGCTTCTAAGCCGAGCGACGTCGTTTTCGCTCTTATTGCATGGGCATAAAAAAATTACCGGCTCAAGCCGATTCCGCGTCGATAGGTAAATAATAATATAATAAATATCAGGGGACTAGGCTTGTATTATGGGTACTAGACAACCATATAAATACTTATTATAGAGAAATAAATAGTTAACTACCTACATAGAAAACATACAACACACAAATAACTGCCCTTACCGGGATTTGAACCGCTAGTTTCGTAGGCAGGGTCACTACCCAACTAGGCCAGCGCGTCGTCAAAGTCAAGGGAGACCCTTAGTATAACATTTTTAATCCAAATAACCTCAAGAATGCGCTGTTAGAATCTTTCGGTCGGGTTCCTCGTTCCCACGGTGTATATGGTTGCCTAGATTTTAGATATTAAGTTTCCAGCGCTAGTGTTGAGACTATGCGATAGAAAAAAAAATGAAGCGGAGACAGCTGTGTGTCGAGCAGCTGCTTTGCAAAAGAGAGTGGGAAAATGCTCTTTTTTCTAAGCAATAGACCAACACCCAGCGCTCAGCGATTTCCTTGGCTCGGACATCTAAAAAATATCGTTTTAATGAAGCTCTGGTTCAATTATTGACTAAATAGGGAGATAAAGATAATGTAGTGTCAATAAATAATTATTATTTTAGGTTTTTCATCGGTTTACTATAAAAAATAAGACTGTGGATTTGATATGCTCATGATACATTGCCTACTTTATTTACTTTTAAACGCAGAATTAAAATTATAACGATCGATCTTTCGGGCCACGAGTAAAATGATGACATACTTTCCGCACTTGCATCAAATGTACTGTTTGAATATCGTACTCAGTAACGTTACCTATGTGCTAAATCAATGGCTGCAAGAGAGAATATCCAGTTAAGTCAATTCAAGTGGGTTTTTGCATTTGCTTTAGTCTAAGGATAAACATGCAATTTAAGTCATGTTGAGTAACACGCGCTCACAAAACGCGTTTTATTGCATACAACTCGATATAGGTTGGCAAAAAGGAGTTTGAAAAATCGCCCGTGGGCATGGGTCCTTATGATGAGACCCTATTACGTTGACAACCGAAGTTTGAAGTTACGCTAGCTCCATCCCTGTCTCGCGTCATTCGACACTAAATCGAGAGAAAGGGGTGGAGCTAACATAACTTCGAACTTCGATTATCAAAGTAGGGCCCTGAGATTCACAATTTTCTCAAGTGACAACTGAACCACCACATTAAACGGCAGAATTGGGTTTAAAATTGGATCATGTTGCAATTTCACGCCAAACAGCTTATTTGCCTCAGATTAATTAGTGTGAGTTTTTTTTGCAAAACTGTATTTTTTTAGTAAGCAGATTAAAAACAATGGGAACATTTCTTGGTGAACACTACTTGTATTATCTACGACTTATAAATAAAGACACGATTTATAAATAAAGAGGTAGCAAATGGCTTTAGACCTACTTACCTTCATAATCTGTGGCAAATGGGTACCAATAAAAAAATGTAAAGAATAGTCACAATTACTGACACAACATTGTCAATATTCTTTAAATATGATCCTGGGATAGGCCGTGTGTGCTTTATTATTTTCTTAAATTCGGTAGTATTTTCAATTTTATTTCAATACCTACGTAAAAGGAATATGATTACTTAGCTACGCTATTTATTTAATCTTGTTTCGCATTAATACACATAAGTACTAATAAAGAGATAGACTATAAGATGCATTAACATTTGACCTGCATTCGAACTGCAAGCACAATAAGATGAAATAGTAATTAGATATATCCCAACCTAAATTACCTAAGTGTAAATGAACAAAGGTAGGATATACATAACACTACTTTATTAGAATAGTTACGGTGATAAATGTTGGAAAAACAAAAAATCGCCATCAAAAATGCAAAAAATTACTTCGTTTAAAATGCATTGCCAATGGCAGATTTTTGTTTTTTTTTTTAATATTTATTTTATACTTTTTAGTGATCTGATCACAATAAGCTGTTATCTACCTATAGTGCCACTTTTTAGTTGATATATAACTTTAAGACATTTCAAGCTCGCGCAAGCAAAGCCGCGGGTATGTCAGTCATATTATAGTCGCTCAAATATCTTAATCGGTGGCCATCTGTGGTTTTCATCATAAGTTCCACTTAAGAATCACTAAATCGATACAAAAGTTTGTGGTACACAAAACCTATTTCAGAATGTAAGAAATAGGTACTTTGCTAAAAACCGCATCTAAATCGGTTAGGCCAAAGGCGAGATAATTGCGGACAAACATACATACTGTAAGACCACAAATATAAGTTACGCCGGCAATCTTCGTCCACGCAGAAAGGTGCTCACTAATGCCAAAGATAAACGAACGTAAAAATCAATTCAATACCAACCTTGTCGTGTTACGCGTAAGGTAGAATATGAAATGACAGTTAAACTCGTGCTTTCTCGCTCATGTCGTCATGACATTGCGTGGTAATAAAAAAGGTGCACCTATGAAACCGTGTGCAAAATGAAGAAACTGTGTACCTACTATGGCGCCCCACAAGCGACTTCCTTGCAAACCCTATCCTGCTTAAAAGATAGCCTATCTCTGTTACCAATCCAAGTAGGTATGTACATTCTGCCCGACCCACACGTTGAACCCTGCATGCGTGGATGTCATTCGAATCACAGATTATATGGCAGTGCGTCCGGACAAGTTCGAATATATTTAAAAATCCTAGCATCATACCTACACACTGCAGTATTGCAGAGTGTAGGTATGATTACTTATTATACTCCTACGATTCGAACCCATTCTGGCCCTAGGTATTCCCCAACAACTTTTTCCCCAGCAGCAGCAGCGCAGGGTCTTCTCATTACTTAAAAAAAATATCCAACGGTCCCATAAAATAATATTAATTTCCAAAAACAGTATCTGGTAGACACTGACTGATTGACCTCATTAAAATCTGTGACCAGGGTCATTTGCTTCAGGCAAATGACCCTGGCAGAGCTACAGCTCTGCCTACTCCACTCTGGGAATGAAGGTGTGAGTGTATGTATATTATATACCTACTCGACTACTTACTCGTATGTATGTAATTTACAGATGTAGTGCATAATTGTTTATCATCGTATTTTCTCGGAAATGTTCGTATTTGTCATGCTACTTCAGTCAACCTCAGTACTTTTTGTACTGTGACTAAATGAAATAGCAAGACACGTTCGTACTTTTCCGTGGAATGACGATGGAAAAACATCTGTAATACTGTCCCTTGTCCCTTTTGGTGGTATATGAGAAGACGGAAGACCAGTGCTGGCTTTACGGCTAGCGAATGCTGAGTCGGGACCGTTTCTCAACTGTTTCTCTGTGTCTTGATCTTTTTGTAGGTATCTATGTAATGTGGTTTTGTATTGTTGCGAATAAATGTTTCTTTATCTTATCTTATGTTATCTTAACTTGGCTTACTTTTTACATATACGTTTCAGGTGGGATAAGGCTATACTGGGTGAGCAATGTAAACGGGTCAGTGTTAAGAATTCGGACACCATAAAAGTTAGGGTAATCTGGTTCATAGGTAGGACCCAAGCGCTCGATATGTATAAACTACTACTAACCGGAAATCGATTCCTGCAATTTTATTGTTCTCCTAGTATTATCGCAATTCCTGCAATTTTATTGTTCTCCTATGAACCCTCTCCTATTGTTCACTAATATAATTATTGTATATAGCATATATCTCGGGATCTTATTTATTTTGAGGCACAGAGCGAAGGCTATCAGTTACAGTAATAAACGACGCGTGATTTTTTTTGAAAAAATATATTTTCCACTTTGAACCTGTCTTTTCTACACAAATATTATTGTAAAGAGGTAATATTTGATTATTGGTTTGCATTGAATAGGCTCCGAAACTAATGGACCGATTTGAAAAAATCATTCACCATTAGTTTAGGTGACATTATCCCTGATAAGTACTATATTTTATTTTTCTGCGCGGATGAGTCGCGGGCAACAGTTATAAGTAATAAATATAGAAATTCAGTTTTTCCCTTTTCCTGAATCAAAGCATCCGTTGAACAGATTACCCTAACTCTTAGGTAGTTTCCGAATTCCCCATACTGACCCGTTTGTTGTTCACCTGCATAAAAAATACAAGGGTGCGGTTACAAGGTTTTATTCGATTTGCTTTATCCATGATAAAGCAAAGCAAGTATCCTAAAAATTCTAATTAGTCTGTAATTGACATTATTACAAAATTTTGTACGCACACAATTTTTTTCTATTGTCAAAACAAAAAATGACGCTGGTAAAGGGCGTTGAAGTTTCGCGAACGAGTCATTCGGACGAACGTCTGACGATCAAATTAGAATTATTATCTTTATACCCAGAACACATTTTTTGATCCGAATTGCCTAATCAGAATGGGCATAAATTTAGTGCACCTACAGTCCAAAGCATTATGATCTATACAGCCATCGCGTCAAATATAACAGGGTGTCCCAGGAAATGGAATCAAGCGAAAGTTCACAAGTAGCTCGATCACCTTAAGGGGCATCTAGAATCATCCATTATTCCACATGTGTATGTTCCGCGATTCGTCGTTTAGGAACCCCTAAGGCAATGGGTTTTTCTATTTTTTTACTAAACTGTAACCACAGAGACACTTTTAGTTTTTGCTCGTACTAACTACATTAATTATTTGGTGTATTCAATAAATTATAATTTTGTTAGAAAGTTAAATGTTGTGGTGTTCAAATAATAGTGTTATCGGAAGAGCATAGCAACATAAAAAAATGGGGGCTCTCAAAGTTTCGGAAATCAATAAAGAAGTGTTTCATCCTCAACTTCACAATGAAAAAAAAAACAAAATTGTTTACAATTCTTCCGATTTCCTAAAAACATCTCCAGATCATGCCGATTCTAATGGTGTGCCACATGCATTACAAAACTCGTAATAATTTGAGTTATTCGCTAATATAATAACTTCCAACCGGCCGTGAATGTGGCGATTTTGATGTTTGGGAAAATGTACTTCTCTACTCAGTTACCTCGTCTTACGCTTATCCTTTCTCGTATCCTATTGCCATAGAGGGTACAAACATTAAAACCTCCTCGATATTACCTAAAAATTGCAGATTTTACCTAACACCCTGTATAAAAGTAGAGATATATGTATTGTATGTAGTTAACAATAAGTACATGTTAAGAAAATCAACAACATTGACCGTTTTGACCAAAATAATGAAAATCGAATCACAACCTAGAGAAGATCAAACCGCTCGGATAAATTAAAAGTGCCCTTCTTACCTTCAAAAAATATTTAATTTAGATTATTGTAATAATATAGATAATTTAGAATATGAAACGAAACTGTTTAATTGGTGGATTACTATTTAAGTACAGTCGCCCGATAAAAAAGTTGATCATACTTAACACACACACACCACTTAACACTTTCTCATTGTCATGCTTGTCATTTGAAGTTCAGTTTGAAGTTTATTATGACAGTGCACTAAAGTGCTTAACATTTTCGTTGGGGTACTGTACATAATCTTATTTTGTACAGAAACTTAACCTCGACGACTTTAATTATGGAGTGTCTTTGTTTCTTACAGGATTTTGTTCGTGAAAAATGGGAAAGACTAGCTGTTTAAATTCGCTCCCCACCGCCAAGTCATGCTGCTTGTATTTCGAACTTAAAACTGGGGTATTAATTTTTTCTTTTCTCGGTCATATTCCGAGTATTTTGTACATAATGTTTTTTGAGGGCGGAGGGAGTATATTAATACAATATGGAGTCGACGAAATTGCATCATATATTATAATTCACGTGTTTGCTGCACTGGGGCTACTGTCGATGCCCGTTCATTTAATTCTCACAGTGGCTAGTTTGACTTACAACGAAATACTAATTTTATTGTATGAATGGTTTTTGATCGTTTATTTGGTGTTTGATATAGCTATGATTGTATTTATAGTTAGTATGTCAGTAAGTAAAGGTTTTGTAGCATTTGGATTGTCTCTGCTAACATGGGAGGTGTGCACATGGATGATGGTGCTTACTGTCATACTCCCTGTGGTGAATGGGTTCAGACAAAGCATATGCACAGTGCGCATTGTTTTGAAATAAAATTGTAAGTTTATTAAAGTGCTATTTCTGGTCCAAATGAGTTTTTTCTGGTCAGTTAGAAGATAATCAGAAAGATTATACCTACAATTGCTTATAGGTTACCGAGCGCAAGACGATAAACAAGTTCTACGCTAGTCACGGGGGGGCGTTAGTAGGAAAGTGGTAGGTATATATAAGGTGCTAACAAATTAGTCACGGATATTTTTACAGCTGATAGTACTCGGTTCTCGGAGTACATTTAAGTATGAAACATCATAGGTTTTCTTATGTTTTTTTGGAGAAAACTTGGAAACAAATTTGCTACGTTAAAACACCCTGTTAATAAGATAATTAAATGAGACCTCTTTAGACATTCTAGAACCTCTTTAAACTATCATTCAAAAGGCCGCTTAAAAGTTGACCTACAGTTTTCCCGCCGAGTCATAATGACATTTACGAAAAACAACTTTTGACGTGACATGACAGACAGTGTTTAACATCTTGACAAGTGCGTAATAGGGTGATTATTTTAAAGATCAATTATATATATTTTTTTTTTTTCGGTAAATTAATACAATAAAATGATATACAAAGGTTCCTTAATTACAGTTAAAAGTTAATTGATTTAATATAATCTATTATCTCTTAAAATATCCGTGACTAATTTGTTAGCACCTTATATTACTAGTAGATATGAAAGTTTGTATGTCAATCACGCATACGACTGATCGTATTCTCTGCAAATACTGAACAGATTTAAAAACGCGAAAAAATCCGGGCAAGAGCTTTTCTGACCATGCTCAGCGTTGGCTTCCGATCCGAAGCCGTTAAGTACTACTTAAAAACGATCTCAATAAATAGCGAGTATGAACTAATTCTCGTTATGTTATGTGCGGTCCTAGATTATTTTTGTATTTTTAGAGTAGGTAAGTACCGAGATATAAACAGTTACCTATTATTAGTCGCCTGTATCAATCAAGTATTTCTACTTAGTCGTAAAATTCGTTATTATGTGCTTTCATTTAAGATTTAGCTTCTGCATTTTAGTATTTGTAGTTTTGCTCAAATTAGCACTTTCAATCTTAATATTTCACAAATGGATCCCATATTAAAAAAAAATGATATCAATAAACCCGAAAGTTTTTTGAAAGACCTGTCCAACGAGCCCCTACACCAGGGTAGACGAGAAATAGTTACGTGTAGGGGAGGAATATACCGTAAAAAACATGATTTTATTTTACCTATTTTAACCGTGTGACTAATACGTTTTCATGCCAAATAACACCAGTCTAGAATTAAAGAGTCCCTGCCCTGAGCTAAGCTGCGGGCGGTCGGGCGAACATGGCGAAACTATAAGGGTTATTTTATTCGTTCCTTTGTAAGAAAGTTCCTTCAGGTAATTTGAAGGAAATAGTGCGAATAAAAGGTCTCGGTTGATCCTTCAGTTTTTTCCAAGGAACAAAGACGATAAAAAAAAATCGCGGTTTTTCCTTTATCTCTTGTGAAGGAACTAGTGTTAAAAAAAACGCAATACTTCCTTCGCAGGAGGAACATCTAAAGGAACTGACGCGAATAATCCCCTTTTGCGTCGGGGGATCAATTCTACTTAAGTAGGTACCTACTAGGGCATCCAATATCGGACTGTTCTCAATTCCGGAATTGATTTTCGAGATTAGCCTTTAATTCCGGAATTCCGGAACTAGTTCCGGAATTGAGGATTTCATTCCTTTTTTTGCGATTCTTTCAATGTAGGGCAAAATAAAACAAAAAATTGTAATCAACATTTATGTACTAATAATCAACAGACGTAATTAGTCGTTTTTTCCTTAAACCAAATTAATAATCACAGTAAACATTATTACTCAAACAAAACATATGGTTATTATAATAATTTACAAAAGTGTTAATATTTGGCAAAAGTAATCGACATAATTAAGATTACATATTAAATAAAATACACACTAAACATTTTAAAAATCACAACAAAATTCAATTAATAGGTAAACTCGGAGTCTTAGCAATAACCAAAAAAACTAATAATCCTAAACCTTTTTTGTCATGTATCGATACCTTATTCATAAATAACCAAACATGCTAAAAAATGTTTGGTTATTTATGAATAAGGTATCGATACTCTTAAGTTAACATAAAAAACACACTTAAAAAATCTCAGAGATCATATGCTTTAAATAATCAACATTGTAAAAATAAAAGAATAAATGGTTAAACACAATTTTAGCAATCGTGTTGCCCGATTTAGGTAGATCGTGTCCACTCTTTTTAAATAATTTTCGTAGATCTTGACTTTCACTAAAAAGTCTAAAAGTAACACCATCTAAGGCCGTCATTCTGGACACGATCGTTTCCAAGGATTCATTCCCAGCCGACTTGTATAAATCTGTCACAAGTTTTCGTTTTTTGCCTTGTTTTGTCGGCTGGTCATATTCTGTTGACATAGGTGTCGAAGCAGAAATACCTGTAGATGTTCCAGGCGTTTCACTATTCACTTCGAGATTTGAAGGCGATATCTGGATGTTTAGAGCGTAGGCTGGTGTGTGTGTAAGCAGTTTTGAGTATTTTGTGACATGTCTTGCACTGAGCCGACTGTCCGTCACTAGCACGCAGATAGTGTTTCCATATTTTTAATGTGCTCTTTGATAATTCCACGTACATCACCTTTTTTCCTGTAGAAGACCTGAAATATAATAGACATTTAATATACCTAACTTGATTTGTAATCTTTTAGTACGGTTTTTTAAATATGCAAAAAACAAAACTTAACAAACGACTATACTTTAAAAAAAAAACATTCAACAACAAACATGGGTGTTCATGTTAATGGTTTGTTCTTTTCATGTATACAGAGTGTGTGCAACACATTCAATTCAACTTAGATTGACCACAGAAATTGTCAGTTAAGAAATCTTTTAAATGCCTCATACCTCACGTGCTTTACATACCCCTGGGTGAGCCAGCTCGATTGCTGTGTTTTATGTTACACAATGTTTTAAATTCTTAGGTTTATTTTGTGCTTGTGTTAGTGAGATTAAATTATGTATCACGGGGCTGACATAGTCGCCAAGCGACTCAAAGACCCTAATTTTTTAAACGAGAATTAAAAAAAACATTAAGGTTTGGAAATAATCAAGGTAAATAATACTTACATTGTTCTTTGATGCCGCACGCATGTCACACACATTTAAAATAAGGAATACTCTCGCATCGGTCACGAAGCCACAAGTCACAACACAACTTCCATCAACAGGTTTGCAATAGGAACTGATTGTATTTATTATTGTTTAGGTGAAAGAACAATGTGAGACAGACATAGGATTTTAACGGGTTTTTGTCTCGCTCTGACGCTCGGTCGCAAACCCTTAGGGCCATAAAACATTACCTGAACATTACCTGCGGAGCCGAAGGTAACATTGATTGCAATTGAACTAATTTTTGCCGTGGTTATTTCGTAAAATAATAATTTTAAATAAACATCTAATACAATTAAAACTGTATTTGTTCAATTCCGGAATTTCGATATTGAGTGTACCTCAATTCCGGAATTGAAATATCGGAAAAAGCTCCGAAATTCCGGAATTTCGAAATTCCGGAATTCCGGAATTCAAGCCCTAGTACCTACTAATGTTTTCATAATTGCGGAATATAACTGTCGAGACAAAATAGTCTCGTCTATAAGTAGTATTATTATCGTAAGCGGTCTAAAAACCAACTCGTCTAGACAAGTATTATCAAGTAGTCCAAATTGTAAATGTTCTAATCAGCAAGTGGTCTAAGACACAGCTTGTCTAAGCAGCAAGTGGTCTAAGACACAGCTTGTCTAAGCAGCAAGTGGTCTAAGACACAGCTTGTCTAAGCAGCAAGTGGTCTAAACTAAAATTCAGCTGGACTAAGTAGCATGTTGTTTAAAACGCAGCTTATAATATAGCAAGCGGTCTAAAACGTAGCTGGTCTAAGTAGTAAGCCTAGCTAGCAAGTGTTCTTTGTACCGTTTTTCCGTGTTTCAAGTGTACATAAAAAAGGTGCTAAAGACGATATGTCTAATTATAGACCAATAGCTTTACTCGCTAGCTTTGCAAAAATCTTTGAAAAGGTAATTTATAAAAGACTATTAGGGTTTTTTGAGTCTAACCATATTCTTAGTCCAAAACAATTCGGTTTTCAAAAAGGTAAATCTACCTCATTGGGCATTTTCAATATCTTTATGCACATTTGGGACGAGATCAATGAGAAAAGGCCTTGCACCGGACTATTTTTAGAAATGTCCAAAGCCTTTGACTGCGTTGTTCATGACACAGTTCTGTCCAACTAGAAAATGTAGGTATAAGAGGTGTTGCCCTTAAACTAATAAAAAACTATTTATGCAATAGAGAGCAAGCAACAGTTATTGATAGTTACAATAACACCGAGAAAACAGTTGTACAAGAGCAATCGGAGTTTAAAACTGTTCATGTTGGAGTACCACAGGGTAGTGTATTAGGGCCACTCATTTTCTTAATATACATTAATGAGCTACCCAAAATTGTAAGCGATTCGTGTGTGCTATTTGCAGATGATGCCACAATCCTGTTTTCAGGTGCAAAAACGCAAATGAATCACACATCAATCACACTTTAAGCAATGTTATTCTTTGGCTCAATACACTCAACCTAAAAGTTAATATAAGTAAAACAAAACTCTTGCAGTTTAGAAATTACAGAACTCTTCCAATTGATCTACAAGTTTCAGAGGCAGGGGTCAACGTTGAGCGAGTGAATAATGCTAACTTTTTGGGGGTTAAAATAGACTGCCACTTAAATTGTATGCCTAGTGCTTTAAGGTATATTTTCCTTAAATGTTCAGATATTTATGATCACCCTGTCTGTGCAGATAACTTTGACGAGTTGTGCTTTCAGATATTATTGTCTCGTTGTGTGTTCAGATTTAATTGAAAAACCACTGCTCATATACTGGGTGGAAGGGGACGGGGGACCTTCCCGGAACTATAGCATTAATTAAGAGGTACACAGTCGATTTGTGATGGTAATAATGATGAATTAACTAATTAAAACAAAAACCAAATTGACTAATTTTTCATTGCGGTGACAACCCTGTTACACCTACCCATTACGACAGTGTATTCCCCGTGGCACAACTATTTGGCACTACATTAATAGGAGGTAGGTTTAGGTTATGTTAGTTCTTTAGCAGGCCCGGAGGGCCAAACTACCCAGAAATAGGAGCTCTGCGATAGCAGAGCTCCGTCGAATCTATTAAATTTGATTTTGAAATAGAAATCATTGGTCAGTTGTGCCACGGAGTAGTACCACGGGCAAGAAAGGATTACGACTTGAATATGAAAACTCGGAAACTACGCTTATTTCCGAACGTTGACGTTGCCATAGTGATAAGGTGATAACTTATGATTCCTAGACGTCAAATAATCCATAAACAAAACGAAATGAAAATGATTTTTATTATTTACAAAATTTATTAACCATTAGTTTACACATTATCATGTTGTTATAAAAATCTAACACCTACGTCTAAAAAAATCTTCAATTACCCTCACATTCGGTGTTCAAATGTCCCTCCGCGGCTTATTATACACGCTGCAGCCCGTGCCCGAGTATGTCGGTGCACCCTTGACAAAATATGCTCTTCATCATTTTTTCTCCGCAGATCGTTAAAGGCATCAGTTATTCGTCGTCGCATCTCGTCCGCAGTGTCACATTCCGTTTTGTACACACTATCTTTTACAGAGCCCCACAGGAAGAAATCAAGACACGTGAGATCCGGGCTTCTTGGCGGCCAACGGTGCGGCCCAAACCTGCCTATCCAGCGATCCCCAAACTCATTGTTCAATTTCATTCGTACTTCGTGTACAGAATGAGCTGGTGCACCATCTTGTTGGAACCAAGTGACTTGTCTTTCAGCCAGTGGTAATTCGTCCAGATAACTGTCTAACTCGGTGTTCAAAAGAGACATGTATCCGTCTCTGTTTAGAGTTGGAGGCAGAAACACAGGTCCTATGATAGTTTCTCCGTGAATCGCCGCCCAGACGTTAATAGACCAACGATACTGGTGACCCGAGAATCGATAAGCGAAAGGATTCTCCTCGGCATACACATGTTCGTTTCGTCTATTCCATATTCCGTTGCGTTTGAACGAGCTTTCATCACTCCAAATAATATGCCTTATGAAATCTCGCTCTTCTACTATCTTTTGTAATAACCATCGGCAGTAGGCTTCGCGGATAGGGCAGTCCCGAGGGAGTAGATCTTGAACCCTCTGTATTTTGTAAGGGTGAAGGCTGGCACGTTTGAGAATAGTAAGTACTGCAGTATGGGTTATTCTGAAATGTCGACCCGCTACTCTAGAACTCGCTCTCGGATGTCTTCTAAAATAACGCATCACCCTTTCTTCATGTCGAGCCGCAATTCGAACAACGCCTCCGCCACGTTGGTCGTTCTGAGCTGTTGCTGGTACAACGGGCTGGTTGTTGGCGATACGATCCAAAGCCCTTAAAATTGTCCTATGCCCAGTTGGATGTGGTGGAGGATATGTTTCTCGGTATCGACGCAAAGCTTCAGCCGCGTTATTATTGCACGTCGCGTACAATAAAAGCAAATTCAAATAACCACGAGCATCTAGCAAAGGCATTTTTATTTGAAGAATGACATAGGTAAATTTAATGACATTTTCATTTTAACATCAAATGCATCGATAGCCAATACAATAACGCAAAGAGGTTCATAACTCATAAGTTAAGTACCTAATCAGTAGTTCGTAATAATGTTTATTTGATAAACGTTTCACATGCACGTTTTGAAGCATGAAAATGAATGAAATATGCCTACTCAGTAGCACAATTTCAATTTATTCAATTAAATCAAATTCAATTTCAATTAACTAGCTAAAACCTATTTATCAATTTAGGGAAACTAAGATACGATGAAAGAAGGTTCTAATTATCGTCTTTGATTGTTTATGAAGATTGAGTATACTTCATTGTCTGTCAATGTCGCTATTTCAGAAATGTGTCAAGTTGTGCTTCGTAGGATGTTAGTAGGTCATTATTATGTTATAATATTCATAATTTTAGGAAAAAATAAATAAAGTTGTTCAAGATGTACCTACAAAGAGACTCACAAACCCTGCAATATTTCTCTTACCGCATTGGAAGCAGGTCTAAGTATGCATCCACGACAAAAAAAACGTAATAATATCCTGTATGAAAATGTTGTTTACAATTAAGTTCACTGACCCAATCATATGTTTAGGGTTGAAACAAGTAGTTTTTTATGTGAATGTTTAACCGGCTGTAATTTGAAAACGGCTGCTTAAATTCACATAGTTTGTATGGGGGAAATAAAGTGTTAAGGCTAAACTATCTCCCATTATCGGGAAGGTCCACGGTCCTCTTCCACCCTGTATTTGTGGCGAATTGGATGTTCAGATGTTATTGGCCTTATTTACCGTAAAGAATTATTGAATTTTATTGCTGCTCAGAAATATTTGAGTACCTCGGCCGCTCCGATATATCTGATGGCGACTGTACACAGTTATACAATGAATGATAATTCTATTTCTATTTCTATTTCTATGTTCACAACTGCGCTATGTATTTTCAAAATCCCTCTCTTTATGCGAGGCTCCTTTTTTTGGGCGGTTTGCCCTCCGGGCACCGGAAGCTCCCTACGTAACGAACCTAACCTACCTACCTTGTGTGGGCCTGTGTTTTGAACTGCACATCGTGCCTTTTGTAATCATTTCCGACTTAATGCTACTTTGACCAGCTTAGTTTTGGACCGCTTGCTACTTAAACCAGCTGCGTCATAGACCACTTGCTAATTAGAATATTTACAATTTGGACGATAATACTTGTCAAGACGAGTTGCTTTTTAGACCGCTTATTGCCGTAGAATAGTGGCGTTTTAGACGAAATGATACTAACCCCAGAATAGGTATGTCATTTATTAAAACAGTGTCGTCCATCATTTATTATATGATATGCACAGGCGACCTTTATATTTAACACAACCTAAGTATATAATGACTAGAAATGTTTGCAATGCATAAGAGGCTAGAAAAATATAAAAACTGTAATAGAAGCGTTAACTGCCAGAACTAAGGATTTTTTGGTTGCTTCATCTCAACTATTTCAATGCCTAAATACGAGAGTTGGACCTACTAAACTTACAGTAGGTAGATACTAACGGAGGCACTCAGAGTCAGTTAACGACGATTAAGTCGTTCCTAAGTGGCTATTTTATACTCAACTTTGAAATAGGAACGAGTTAATCGTGTCTAAAATGTCTCTGAGTATACGCCGGTAAGCATTATATTAAAGTTAATAAGCGGAAAGTTTTAAAAGACACCAGACAGTAACTTACGACCCTACGAGTTTTAAGTGATTCTGGCATCAACTCGTCACCGCAAAAATGTGTTCTTACTGGTTAATCTGGTTATAATGCTAAAAGCAATATTATTTGTTTTAATCCGTCACATGTAAATTTAGTTCTATTCACGTATTAGTTTTGTATCTATCGGAAGCTCGTAGAGAGGGGGTCGTCCCCCTGAGGGGGACGATAACCCTTGAGTCGGGCCATCTATTTTACTTCAGGGAAGGGAGCCAAATATCTCAGGGTGGTGTGGGGTTCCTCGTCAACAAAGCCCTCCGTGACAACGTGATAGAGATCTGCAGCGTCTCGACCCGGGTAGCGTACCTTGTACTGAAACTGACCGAGAGATACTCTCTCAAGGTCATACAGGTATATGCGCCGACGTCGAATAGCACAGACGAAGAGGTGGAGGCCGTTTACGACGATGTGGCAAAGGCCATGTATCGTACCACCAAAACCCATTATACCGTTGTCATGGGGGATTTCAACGCCAAAGTGGGAAAAGAATGTGATGAATCTTGTTTGGGACAGCATAGCTATGGGCGCAGAAACCGTAGGGGCCAAATGCTGGTCAACTTCCTTAGCATGCAGGGGCTGTTCTGTATGAACACCTTTTATCAGAAAAAGCGAAGTGGGAACGAGGCATTTTCGGAAAAGGCGAGCAGATAGGAAGTCCAAACTTTCTGGCGAGACCCTAGATCTGATGCGATTTAGACGTGAGACACCTGAGGAATCCTTGCCAGATCCCCAGTCACTCCACAAGAAAATCAGGAGCTTGGTAAGACGCGACCTTCGCAGCTGGAACACCCGCCTAATACACGAGGCGATCGAGCGAAACCGGGGGTCGAAGGTCTTCACCAAGACACTGGGGAGGAGTCATCTGACAAAGCTAGCTACCTCAAATGGTGAAACCGTCACATCAGTCCCGGGGATACTCGCTGAAATTGAAAACTTCTACGGACACCTGTATGCTTCGCATCACCAAAGCCTCCACCTGACGCGAGAGATCCTAGAGCCCCACTTACCCGCCACTTCACTGACGATCTCCCAGACGTAGGTGGCGACGAAATCGAGGCGGCTCTCAAACAGCTTAGTAATGGGAAGGCTCCCGGTGAAGATGGAGTAGCCTCTGAGCTCCTCAAGGCTGGGGGTAAACCTGTTCTGGAGGAGTTAAAGAGGCTCTTCAACACTGTAATAACCAACGGGACTACCCCGAAGGCGTGGAGCAGAGGTGTAGTGGCATTGTTTTTCAAGAAAGGAGACAAAACGCTTCTTAAAAACTACAGGCCGATCACGCTTCTGAGCCACGTCTATAAGCTGTTCTCGAGAGTCGTCACGAATCGTCTGGCATCAAGATTAGACGCCTTTCAGCCACCGGAGCAGGCTGGGTTTCGTAAAGGCTATAGCACCGTGGACCACATCCATACTGTTCGGCAGGTTATACAGAAGTCCGAGGAGTATAACCAACCGCTGTGTATGGCGATGGTGGACTACGAGAAGGCCTTCGACTCCATCGAAACCTAGGCTGTTCTGGAGTCTCTGCAGCGATGCCAAGTCGACTGGCGGTACGTGGAGGTGCTGAGAAGTCTCTACCAAATGGCGACTATGTCCGTCCAAGTGCAGAACCATCAAACAAGACCCATCCAGCTGCTCAGAGGTGTAAGACAGGGTGACGTTATCTCCCTGAAACTCTTCACCAATGCTCTGGAGGATGTCTTCAAGACTCTGCGGTGGAATGGGATGGGCATCAATGTCAAGGGTGAATATCTCACACACCTCCGCTTTGCTGACGACATAGTGATAATGGCAGAATCGCTACAAGACCTGCAGGAAATGCTGTCCAGCCTTAATGCTGCCTCGAGACGCGTTGGGCTCGGGATGAACTTAGACAAGACTAAGGTCATGTTCAATGAGCACATCGTCCCTGAGCCCGTCTCCGTCGAAGGTGTAGCCCTCGAAGTTGTCCAGGAGTACGTCTACCTAGGACACAAGTTACAGCTCGGTAGAGACAACTTTGAGGGTGAACTCACCAGAAGAGTGCAGCTTGGTTGGGCAGCATTTGGAAAGTTGCGTCACGTCTTTGAGTCACCCTTGCCGCAATGCCTGAAGACCAAGGTATTCAATCAGTGCGTCCTGCCGGTCATGACATACGGAGCCGAGACGTGGAACCTGACAGTGAAACTAGCCCACCGACTACACGTCACCCAGCGAGCTATGGAAAGGTGTATGCATGCTCGGAATCTCGCTAAGGGACAAAATCCGGAATGAGATGATCCGGCATAAAACTAGGGTCACTGACGTAGTTCAGAAGTGTAGCAGACTGAAGTGGCAGTGGGCTGGTCACATCTGTCGCAGAACCGATGATCGGTGGAGTAGACGGGTTCTCGAGTGGAGACCACGGCTCGGCAAGCGTAGCGTAGGACGCCCTCAAGCCAGATGGACCGACGACCTGAAAAAAGGGGCTGGTGGTGACTGGATGGCGAAAACGGGAGATCGGGCCTTGTGGCGAACCCTGGGGGAGGCTTACGTCCAGCAGTGGACTGCAATAGGCTGAAATGATGATGATGATGATGATTAGTTTTGTAGCTATTGGTATAGGTCACACTGCGGATCACCCCGTGAAAAAGTTCTAACTGGTCACAAGCAGAATCATAGTATGTATGTGCAACTGATACATAATAAAGTCCACTATAGCACCTTATGACTGTTTCACGGGGTGATTTGCAGTGTGACCATTTGTTACAAAACTAATACGCGACTTAGTAAAACTAAATTTACATGTGACGGATTATACAAATAATATTGCTTTAAGCATTATGACCAGTAAGCACACATTTTTGTTGTGACGTGTTGATGCCAGAACCCATAACTAGGTATAGAATAGCGAGTTAGCGAGTGACAATAGTTTTATATTTATAATTTGACAGTGTTTTAAAATATTTAGTCACACGTAAGCTAATAGTAACATATGCTAAAAGTGGATTCTCTTCAAATAGATGTGTACATGAGTATACGCGTTAGAGTAGAGTTGACTGCTTCAGCTGATGTGGATGGAAAAAGCAAGTCTTCAACGAAACTGTGATTGGAGAAGCAGCAAATGCTTGGTAGTAGCAGCATAATGCGGCCGAACCGAGTGGAGTCCTTCCGGGAGCAGTGTTCTTGGAGCAGCATCAAGGTTTGGTCTTGTAACATCTCCAGCTGGAATGACACGGCGCCCTCGAAACAATCTAGCGAAACAAACAAGTTTAAAATCACATTAATAAATATTATTGATATCACACTTACAGTGTGAACTAGTAACAAATGCAGGACCAAAAATATAGTTTTTTTTGTTGTGATAAGATTATGAAGTCCGGTTTCCATAGCATATATGACGTAGGTAACCGCACCGCTGAATTAATATTGCATTGGTCAGAAAAAATACGATTTTTTTAATTAAGATCGCTAGAAATAAAATTGAGTAATCGGTATCACGTGGAGGGAGGTGATTTATTTCATTGTTTCAGAAAATACATGTATTTGATTTATGAGTAACGGATCCGTAGGTATGGTTCATTTTATTTATCCGTAGTCACACGAACACATAAATAGGAGGAAGGTTTAGGTTAGGTTCGTTTTTATATCAGGCCCGGAGGGCCAGAACAACCCAGAAATAGGAGCTCCGCGTAAGCGCATCTCCGTTGACTCTGTTGAGTTTGGTTTTGAAAGAGAAACAGACGCAAATTCGGTCTTGGTGTGACTACGGGTAAATAAAATGAACCATAGTCACACCAGTGTGGCCAATTGGTGTGACTACGGATCGGTTGTGCTACGATTTATGCGGTAGGCAGGTGAACCAGGTTATCGAAAATAATAGGGGCAGGTTGGCGACAAATACGTACAAATAAGGTGAAACTGTTAGCAGGTTAACGAAAATGGGTACAGCTGAGTAAATATTTAAATAAAAACTATATTAAACTGACAACAACTGCTTAGTTTGAATATTTTTGATTAGTTTTTTCCTTATCTAAATTATTAATATAAAATAAGACGGCTATACAGGGTGTTATATTATACATACATAAATACCTACCTACATACATCCGCTCGGAAAATAACCCTGTTTCGTGCAGTCGGGTAAACAACATTAAAGCCACAAACATCTTAGGTTTACAGTACAAGTTTTTAAATAATTATCGTTCGCCTGCCGTAAACGTCGTTCACCTGTTTTTTTTGTAACAAGTGAACGACATCCAGCTAGGTGATGGACAAAATGATAGTTATAGGTATCATCAATACAAGTTAAGTAGTTGGTTAATGAATTGCATATTTATTCACATCGAAATAAACCATGTCTTACGTGCTATAACTAAATAGCGGCAGTGTGAGGAGGCGCGGTCGAGTTCTTTTATGCGACCGTGTATCGGTTAAGAAAAAAAATTAATCTCTAAATAGAAATACTAGCTATTCACCTTGGTATAATGCTGCTCTAATTAAACTAATATAAGAAAAATATAAGAATCATAGTTTTTTTTAAATTAACTACAAAAATAAGTCAGATGAAGTCATTTTCAAATTGCTCCGTCATATGGTTAAATTGATTGTAAGCCAATATTGAAGAAGCTATTTCAAAAAATCCCAAACAATTTTGGTCGTTTATGAAAGATAAAAGGATACACGGTTCATACCCAGCCACAATGAATTACTGTAACCAATGTAGCAGCAATAGGTTAGGCGTAATTGAATTTTTTTCCTCGTTCTTTTCCTCTACATTTTTGTACTTTCATACTGCTGGCCCAACCACGTTTATAGCCATCTAGTTATGAAGCTGAACTTGATTCCAGTTCTTGTGACTTCTATGTGACTTCTATTGAGGTCGTCAGGGAGCATGTCTACAAATTACTAACGACTCTACATCCTAACAAATCGGCGGAACCATATAACCTTCCAGCAACTTCTCTATTCAATTGCGCCCAGGAACTTGCTACCCCTGTATCAATGCTGTTTAGTCGATCTCTTTCCGAGGGAGTGGTACCTTTACTTCGGAAGTCAGCATATATATAACGCCAATTGATAAAAAGGAATCTAAAAGCAATGATGAGAAAAAAAGACCTATTTCTAAATTATGCCCTTTAGCTATGTTACTGGAACGGGTTGTTTATGACCAGATGTATGCTTGCACGAAAGCAATCATTCTCCCTCAGCAACATGGTTTTGTCAGCGGCAAGTCCACCGTCACTAATCTTGTGATTTTGATTTCTTGACATCCAATATGGACAAAGGTAATCAGATTGACGTTATATACACTGACTATAGCAAGGCCTTTGATAGAATTGCACGATATACTAATTCATAAACTTCAGGCCTTGGGAATTCGTGGGGATCTGTTCAGATGGTTCACGGCTTATGTTAAAAATAGATCACAGGCCGTCGTTCTCAATGGATTTACTGGATAAAAATTCCCTCTGGGGTACCCCAGGGGTCCGTATTGGGACCTCACCTGTTCACACTTTTTGTAAATCATATAGTGCTATCTTTTTTAAATAGCATTTTTCTTTTGTATGCAGATGACATGAAAATCTTTAGAGTTGTGAACTGTGAAAATGATGCTAGACTGCTCCAGGAGGATTTATATAGGCCAGATCAGTACTGTGCAACAAATAGGGTGGATCTTAATGTCTCGAAGTGCTTCTCTATTAACTTCAATAGAAACCGTAATGTCTTTAAACATACTTATAGGATAAAATCAGAAAATTTAATAGTTAACACTTCGACTAGAGATTTGGGAGTATTGCATGATCATAAACTTATATTGAACTTGCATATTGAAAACATTGTTGATAAGGCATATGTACGATGTCAACTGGAGTACGCCTCCCAAGTGTGGAATCCACATTATAAGGTCTACTCGATGATACAGAGGAAGTTTATTCGATTCCTAACATAAAAATTTAATTTATCACATGACATGTACCTCTTCTTGTCACTGTCTTCACCCCGTCGCTCTGTTCAAAAGACGGCTTGCTAATGACGCGAGTCTACTGATGAAGATTGCTCAGGGCCTTGTTAACAGGGCAGAGCTCCTAAGCGAGTTAGTTTTTTATACACCCTCAACTCAACTTAGAAAAAGAGGTTTTTTCCACATTCCCCTTTACGGTTAAAGATATTTATTTTCTCAGAAGAATTACAAATTCACTTATCGAGAAAATACAAACTTAATATATTTTATGCTTAAACTAAGCGTACTAGTGGTTTAATTTGTTTTTAATTTATACAATTAAAACTAAAACGTGTTAGTGATAGTCTTACGCTAAATATAGTAGGTACTTAATACTAAGCTGTTAGTACATTTATTTAGTAGAACTATTACATAATATTAATACATCTTATAAGAGATGTTAGGTATCATTTATTTTTACAACAGTTAGGGTAGATCAGTTTTGCACCTCGCACCAGTGCATACAATGTTAATGTTTATTAAGGAAGCTGCTTGAGTGCATAAGCGCTATATTACAGATATTTTAGCAAATTATGATCTATTTAAGTTTTATTTTATTTTATATTTTATATATATTCCACACACCTTTCACACACAAAAAAACCGAAAAAAATGCTATTTCCCCCTCAATACTAAAATGTACAATGAATTGAATTCTGGCTCGAGATTAGATCTCTATTATAATAGTACTCACTCTGTCAAAAACTGTACATTAAAATATTATCTGTATAGAGTACTACATCGTAATAGTGTTTTTCGCAGCTTTGTTTTAGCATCATTGTGTGCTTTGTTTTGTTTTGTTGTAGTTATGGCTTGTTCTGACTCTTTAGCAAAAAAGTTATTGTTTGCATATTTAAATCTTAGACTTTGCATGTTATTCTGTGAACGTTTGGAAGCTCGTAATTTGCTTTTAGATATAAGTATAGGTCAACGACTAACGCAAAATAGCGTCCACTTGTGTTAATTCTGATTAAGGGTCAGGGACCCTCAGATATCGATTTTCTGGGCAATCGGACCAGTAACAAAAAAGTTCAATATGGCATCCACTTTTAATAATTGTGACCTCAAAGGGGCCTTTGAGGTCACAATCCTCCGTACAGTAAGCGACTGCTAGGCAAAGCATTTTTGCTCTTAGGTACCATTGGTTAAAGCTTTGTCGCTGACTATACCGGGGCAATGGAGAATCGATGCATAGGATAAACTTTTTTTTTTGTTGTGGTTTTTATTGATTTTCTGTAGTAGGTATTGTCAGGCTGCAGGTTGAAAACTCAGTGCATAAATCTTGCTTTACTTTGTAATAAGGGACGATAAAATAGTTTTGGTACAAAAATTATGTAGGCGAAATAAATATTAAGCCAACATAATAAAATCCAAACTCATACGGTAGACGAAGTATTGAGTGCAACAGTTTGTTAAATTTGAACCTACTGCTCTACTTTATATGTATATATATATATATTTAATCATTGGCTAGTAAATTTATATAAATGGTGCTTCAACCAAAATCTCCGGTAAGTGAATAGTTTTTTTGGAATAAAATGGTTCTTGGGTCAAAAATCATCACCGTCTAGCAAAAAAAATCAAACATTTATGTTAAGTGGTAAAAACATCGCGTACGCAATGTACGATTCCATTTTTTTTTCAGATGTAGTCTTTCCACGTTGTCTTTTTACATATAAAAAAATATACAATTATTGCTTCATCAAGTAAGTACAAATAAATAAAAATATTACAAATTTTAGTACCAATATTCGTCAACACCGTCGGCGTAATATAAAAGTCGAGGTAGTTTTGGATATTCACGGCAAAATACAGCGCGTGTATCCCCTCCCGCTCCCTTAGTCCGGTTCTAACAGCGAAAGTGAGTGGACGTTTACGCATGTGCGCGCCGATCAGAAAAAAATAGAAAATTGTTTTTAGAAAAGTTGATTAGCATTAAACTGCGTCATAACCATCCAGGAGTAGTTTAAAGTAAGTACTTGTATGATATTAAAACTAATTATCTACGAAAACGTAATCCCAAATGAAGATACTGACGTGGCATTGCTTTGCTATTTAATATTCGGTTTTCTAGAATAATCTACAATAAATGTGCAAATCGTCAACCCCCTACTCGTCATCACCGGTTTTCAAGCAATGGCTGGTTATGATGCCATATGTATGGTGATGACGATTTTCTTGATTTTTTTATTTGTTTTTGCGTACTGCGCACTACGAGTAGTAAATCTTCAACAAATAAATTATTTAATGTTTGTTGAAGACGTACACGCTTGGAAATAGTTATTTGTTCAACAAGAGAGCAAAGTTGGTTTTTGCTGCGAGTGATGATTTTGAATCCCGATACGCTCGTGATTCTAGGTTAGAATCCTGAGCGTAGCGAGGGATTCAAAGATACGAGACGTAAAAAACTTTGGTCTCGTGTGAGACATACAACTTTTTACCTCAGCAGCGAGAACAACACAAGCATTCGCATATGCATCAATCACAAGCATTTTTGAAAATACTAATAAAATAAAAAGTGGAAAAAATAAACATGAAACAGATAAAACCTGTCGCTCAACTTGATAATGCCGTAGTGCAAACACAACTTTATACAGCTTTATGTAGTCTGTGGCTTTAAAAAAAACCTAACTAGGCCTTGTCTATGGCTATTGACTATGGCGGACAAATTAACAAAAATTACATCGTCATTTACATTACATTACATTTATTTAACTTAATTCTGCATTTTTTACTTGCTGTTTCAACGCTTCCGGTGTTAAATAGCTGTCTTCGTCACTGGACTCGCTCATATTTATTTATGATTACTTTTATTATATCCAACTATTATCGAAATTAGATAACGTAGCGTAACAGAAAAGTAACAAAAAACATATTTTTTTAAGTACAATAATCCCGCTATTTTTGAAATGCGTTCTGAAACTGCCCCCGCGGTTTATGTCACGAAATTTAAGATTGTTTTCATCACACTTGCTCGTAAATGGTGTTATTCCATGCCTGTATACAGAAGGACAATGGCCTAAATTGTTCCCGCGGGAATTATGGCGAGTTTGTCATCCCTAGGGAGTAATGACTTTCTTTTTAAAATTTGCAACTCTTTCTCGTACATCATTTCTGACTAAGGAGGTTTAATTTTCAGCCAAAAATTAAATCGGTTTCTAATTTCATCTTTAAAAATTAGCTATAGACTAACTTACATTACACAAAACCTATACGCTTCATTAAACTTCATAATTTTTATACCTATTTCAAGTTTTTATCAACATTTATCATTAATTTTAGTAATTATAAATTTTTATCAAATTGGCTAAATCTGGCTCGAATCCAGGTCGAAACTAAACGCAGTTACCATGTGTGGTAGAGGTCACAAAAAAAATATCGTTTCCATTTACGTTCCCGTTCGTCAAAAGTTATTTCTTTATATTTTGCAGAGTTAAAGTGTTTTCTCTTTGTTTTTTTTCCTCGCAAATGTGATGAAAACCATTGTGTGTATCACAGGCAGTATGGGGATTACTAACTCGAGTCATTAAGAGCCCTCCGCCTTCGGCGTCGGGCTTCTAACACTCTCGTTAGTAATTCCCTTCATACTACCCTTGATGCACAATGTACTATAAAACGATAACAAAATTATGTAGATACATGATAAACTTCTTATTTTTCATTAATTTTGTCGTCAAAACATTAAATAAAAAAAATGATTGTAGGTACAATCTGTATAAAATAGTTATAATAAACACATTTCAAACTTTAACAGATAGTTTTATTTGCAATTTTACGGTTATGTGTGCATCCGAACGTGCGTTTCTTTTTGGGCCTACTATGTGTGGAATTTGAAAATCGAACTTCGAATCAAGTTGTTTCTATCTCTCGCTTGTTTCCTATCGAAGTGAAAGTGACAGAACAAAGTGAAGTTCAATTTTTTCGAATGTTGTGAGTAGCCCCAGCACTGCTCACGGCATTTAAAAATAATAATTAAAACGCTACTTTGCCTCTCGCTCGCAGCAAAATTGAATTTTGCTCACTGTTTTTAAGCAGCAAAACCTGAGCTGCTGAGGTGAAAATAAAATTATATTAAGTTCGGACGTATAAATAATATTTTAGAGAAGGTTTATCAATGGATCGTTTTCTTTTTAAACGACTTCAAAAAAGGAGGAGTTTCTCAATTCGACCGTATATATATTTTTTTTTTTTCAGATTATCGAAAAGTGTTATATAAATATATTTTATTAAACATGAAACTAATATATTACGTCCTAGTAATAGACACAAATCGCTACACGTCTAACCTAAATTTATTCATAAAGTTTTGGAAAATTCTAAAGTAATGGTTGCCACATACGAGGGTGGTATAGCTCATGCAATTTATGATGGCGAGTGGGCTTTACTTGTGGTAAACACATATCTGTATACGTGTCAAAGTGTGCGTGACAGCGAGAGCGGGTATGGTAAGCATAAAAAATAAAGAGAAAAATCTATTCTTCTTGAAGAAAGTGAAAGACTTTAGCGACCATTGCTCGTCCCTACAAACAATATAAAATAAGATAAAACATTGAAAACAACATACTATTTGTGTTCTTGACGTGATATGCGAACTATTTAGTCATGTATGCAGCGACCTTCTTGGTTGCATCTACGAAATTGATGTAACTAGGTATCATTTGTAATGTCTTCGTATTTTCTGTCCTTAAATTACGTACAATTTTATTTTAATTAAATCTATCTGTAGGTTTTTTATTTATTTCAGAGGGCTTATTAGGGCCGTGTTTATCGCGAGACTAAACGTGGATAAAACATCCTTCACTCTCGCACTTATATACCTACTTGTCAGAAAGTTACGAATGTTTTATCCACGTTTTGGGACGCAATAAACACGAATAGGCCCCACAGTTCTAAATTAATTACCTATTTTTATTTTAGCATATGTTAGAATAAAAATACTTTATTATACCTCACTATAAATAACATAATGACATGCTGACGGTACTTCGTAGCAGTTATCGTCGTGGAAACAATATGCACAAGTGACTTGAGCGACGGCGCGCTCGCGACTAATCGCTCCGTCAGACACGCACACTACCGCAATGTGCATATACACGTTCAACCACTAATAAAGCCCACTCGCCATCGTGAATTGCATGAGCTATATTTGTAAAGCCCTGTGTGAAGACTCTGAAAATATGATTATTCACAGAATATATGAACAAAAATCATGTTTCCCATATTATTCCGTTTACGTTGACAAAAAAGGGACAATAGAAAATTTGCGTGACTTGTGTCGGGATATTATATGGTGAAATGATTATTGGCAATCTGATCATGTGGTCGCTCGCTTCGAATAGTGGAAATACACTGAATTTGGGCATGGCAAGGGCGCTGCAGATGGGGTTGGCGCAGTGATCAAAAGGACGGCTGATGCGGCAGTTAATCATGGCACAGATATAACATCGGTGTTCATGCCAATTTCGAGTTCAGGTGGCAAAACCAAGAGCCGGGCTAAAGATAAAGATTATGTCACAACACTGAGAGCCACAAAGCAATAGATTCACCATCAAAATTTACCATCGACTTCCCGTGATACGAACTTACTTGTAGCTAAGCCCTCAGATATAAAAATACTATCAAACAAGTTAATCACTCTCCGTTTCATGAAGCTACAAGTTACTATTTACAAGCGGAAGTCTCTTTCTAACTCCTTTTGATAGAAAGAGACATCCGCTTGTAATTTGTAACTTGTAGGTTCGTGAAACGGGCCACAAATATCGATATTCAAGGTCGGGCCAGCGCCAGCAGCCCTTCCTTGACAACATTTTTCAAGACCCGTGAACCATATCGTTGCTGCTTTGTGCTGCAGCAGTAGTGGATGAAATACGCCTCTTACGCCTTAGGTAACGATTTACCCTCCCATAAGAAGTTATCACTTCAATAATTCGAAATGTAAGTATAGTATTCTCATTCGACACTACAGTTTTAAAAATATAAAAAAATGTATTTGGACTAAGTTACGTTGGTGATTTTTACGTTTTAATTAACTCGAAACACCTCACGCCTCACGCCTCGCGTGGGGACACTGCAGGTGAGCGACAAAACGTAGTTACAAATTGATTTTATGGTTTTTAATATAATTTAAATTTATATCAAAGCATTTATATGGATGATGCTTTGTAAAAAAAAAGTTCTAAGAGAGACCTATTGACTGGCGGCGGTGATTTTTTTTGAGAACGATCTAAATTTTATTGTCTTGAGGCTTATATTTCGCCACAAATTATTATTAAATTTTAGCCACATCGCTTCGTTGCAATAGTCTCTGGGTAAATTGGTTGCCTCTAACAGACGGACGCACGCTGAGCCTGTGAGGCTCAGAGACAGACGTAAATAACGAAATTATAAAAGTTCCGTTTGGCTACGAAACTCAAAAATGATACCAAATGTCGCCGTCAATAGAACTTGCAAAAGATGTAAACAAAACCAAACGAACCAATTCACCTTGATTACTCGATAATCACGTAGGTACTTTTAAAGATCGAGTGAAGTCTTTGCAATGATTTATACACTAGCCCCCTTACTAATAAACGTTGAATAACGGTAGTATAGAGCTATACAATGTTTTGTCCTTATCTGTCATTCTGACATTTGAATTTGACAGATAAGGACAAAACATTGTATAGCTATAGGGTAAGATGGGGGAATGGCGGTCAGCGGGCAATGCCGGTCACGTCAAAATATAAAACTTCCAACAACATTATGCAATCGCTACTAGTGTCGCCATCTAGTATGCGGCCGAGTAACCTAATTTACCGAGCGGCGCCATTGTCTTTCGCGCGCAGTGAGTGTGACAGCTGTGTATAGGTTCGGACGTGTTTTGTTGTAATAAAATCGAAATTTTGATGAAAGGTAAGCTTAAAGTGATTTATACCAATTAATATCTTCCTTAAAGTTAATTACTGTACGTTTGCAAGTGTATTGTATGTACTTGTTGGATTTTATGAAAGTTATTTACATTTTTCGTGACGAAGCAAAAAAACCGTTTCCATATTTTGGGGTTATGGCAATCACTCTAAGCGGGCAATACCGGTCACTGACCGGTATTGCCCCGTATGGAGTTATAAGACAATTTATTATTTGTGTGTTTGTTAAAATAACGTCTCATTACAATTATTTTTATATTTAAATAGATGCCGAGACACAGGAACAGAACCACAACGAAAGGGAAATGGACAAAAGAAGACTAAGTAAAGGCTATTGAAGCCTTAAAAATATATAATAATTAAAATACAAATAAATGAGAGTTCCTGAGCGTATCAATCTGTGATTTTCAAAGTAGAATTTATAAGTATCTAATTAATAATACTTGTTCGTTTTTTTAAAGAGTAGATTTGGGTAAATATAATAAAAAGAAATATATAATATAGTTAGAATCTAAGTTAAAGTCAGTTCCTGTGCGTATCATCTGTGATTTTCAAAGTAAAATATAAATAATAATAATATTTTTTTTTTTAATAAAAAAGAGTTAATTTTGGTTAAATAAAGATAATATTAATAAACTGTCGTTTTATTTCGTTTTGATACATTTTAGAAGCAACCCTGTGTTCATTTTGAATGACCGGTAAACCGACCGGTATTACCCGCATTTGCGGGCAATACCGGTCAACGAAGGGTTTCACAAAATGATCAATAAATAAGATACCCGTAATATATTGATAATGTATTGCATATATATCAATAAACTACTATATAAGCTATGTAAAAAGTTAATTTCCGATACCGTAAATCATAAAAATAAAATAAAAAATTAATAACCGCTTAAGTGACCGCTATTCCCCCATCTTACCCTACCACCGTTACTCAACGTCTATTAGTATAGTTCTTGCAATTCACGATGGCGAGTGGGCTTTGTTTAGTGGTTGAACGTGTACATGCACATTGCGATAGCGTGCGTGTCTGACGGAGCGATCAGTCGCGAGCGCGCCGTCGCCATACAATACTCTTTAGCCGTCGCTCAAGTCAGTTGTGTGTGCATATTGTTTCCACGACGATAACTGCCGCGAAGTCCCGTCAGCATGACATCATATTATTCATAGTGAGGTATAACAACGTATTTTTATTATGAAATATGCTAAAATAATAAAATCCGTGTTTATCGCATGACAAAATGTGGATAAAACATTCTTCACTTTCTGACAAGTAGGTATATAAGTGCGAGGGTGGCGGATGTTTTATCCGCACGTTTAGTCAAGCGATAAACACGGCCATAATAAGCCCTCTGAAATAAATACAAAACCTACAGATAGTTAACAACACATGTTAATTAACATGAAATTCTACGTAATTTAAGGAAAGAAAATACGGAGACATTACAAATGTCATCTTCGTGACCTAGAGTTACATCAATTTCGTAGAAGATGCAACCAAGAAGGTCGCTACTACATGTATGACTAAATAGTTCGCATATCACGTCAAGAACATAAATAGTTGGTTGTTTTCGATGTTTTATTTTGTTTTATATTGTTTGTAGGGACGAGCAATGACCGCCAAAGTCATTCACTTTCTTTAAGAAGAATAGAATTTTTTCTTTATTTTTTTATGCATTCCATACCCACTTTCGCTCTCACGCACACTTTGATATGTGTTTACCACAAGTAAAGCCCACACGCCAAAGTAAATTGCAAGAGCTATAAGGGGGTTATTCATTCGTTTCATATTATGTTTAAGATACTACCTAATTTGTTTACATCCATCGTTCACAAGTTCTATTGGAGGAGAGTTTATATAGGTACCTATAAACGCGTGTAGTTCCAAGTCAATGTCTTAAATAAGCACTTTGTAAAATTATAGTCTTGATGGTGATTGGTGTCCCAAACGTTCGACCATTGAGGCGCAGTTTCAGCTAATGTTTGCTTAATTTTTAGTTCTTCGACATAAGTAATATTACAGGGTGTCCCTAAAACAACGCCAAGAGGGCTGATAGAAGAGCTTATAGGCTATAAGATTAAGCAAATTTGACCCTTATGAAAATTTCAGTTTTCGAGATATTGGCACTTTTATAAAACTCGTGATTTTTGATACCTTGAACCAGTTTTTCGGGGACTATGACTGCAAATATAATATTTTGGAAATCTGTTTATTGCAGGGTGTTGCCAATAAAATGTGCTATCGAATGTGATTCAAGTATTTTTTTGTAATCATAATGATGTGGCAGTTATAAAAAAAATAAGTGTAATTTTTAAATTCTTGTTTTCTTTTACTGAAGTTTTGATTTAATTTAATTTTTTAAAAAATGTACTTAACCAACCTCGCAAATAACGTTAAAAAAATACAAATTTACTGTGGTTTTTAAAACAATATCGAAGTGACTAATGTATTTAGCATTTTCTGAATTAATGCTATTTTAGTACACAAGGAACGGATTTGCAATTTTAGTACAAAAGTAATGCTGATTTCCATTTATCTCCAAAATGAATAAAAACATCTAAAATTGAATCTTTTTTATTTAAACTAAATTAAATGTTGGAATTGCCCGCCATTTACTTGAAGACAAGCTCGGCATCTCCTTAAAAATGCTCGAGTGATGCGACGTGCACTTCTAGTTACGTCTTCTTGAGCCACTGTGTGAATGCGTTGTCTAAGCTCCGCAATACTGTTAATCGGTTTGTCATAAACTTTTTCTTTGATATAACCCCAGTAATAGAAATTCAGAGGATTTAGGTCCGGAGACCGAGGAGGCCATAAAATGGGACCTAGACGCCCGATCCATCTCTGTGGGTAAGTTTGATTTGGTTTAATTTTGTAACTTTTCACATAAGTTAATGTTGTTATTTGTGTTTACGAGTATAGCAGTTAGTTTTGATAGATTTAGTTAGTTAATTTTAAGTTATGTTCGGACGTGACTTCCTTGTTGCTTCCTTTGTGATAAATTTTTTCCGGCAATCTTTAACAAAATTCATTTTAGTTTTAATACCTCGTTAGAAAGCTGGAAAAACGTCAATGTTTTATGTGTAATCTGCACGCCAAATGTATTGGTAATTTTTTCTGTTCTCGTGTAATTTATGTTGGAGTTTAATAAAAAAACACGTATTTTTTAGTTTTCGGCCTCGCATTCTCAAACGTGTACAATTTTTATTTATTTAATATTGCATAAGAACAAAAAAATTATCTTGTACAAAAGCAAATAAAAAAAGTTGATTTAAATTTGGTATGTTTTTTAATTTTAATTTTTGAAGTGGCATTTGTGACTTTAGTTTCCGCCCGCTTCCTTTGTGATGATTATTTTTTCAGTATTTTTTTAAATAATTTCCTTCTTGTTATGCTTTTTTGGAGAGCTAAGAAAACAGTTAAGTTTTTAAAATAATCTGCAAGCCAAGTTTCATAAAGTTTTTTTTTTGTTTTTAAGGCATTTTAGTGAAAAGCGATCGCAAAAAATATTGAATAATTTTCTTTTTCCGTCTTGCTTTTTTAAATTTGCACCGATAATTATTGTTTTAATATTCAGAAATAACCAGTGTTCAATCGGTTTTGTAAATCAGAAGAACAAAAAAGATTTAAATTGATACTATTTTTGTAATAAATTTTTCAAGTTGAATTTCAGACTAATTAAAAAAAAAAAACGCGATAACTCAAAAATGGTTCACTTTTGCATAATGCATATGGGGGTCAAAATTATCGCAAATAGTCACCCCTATCACCTCCTAACGGGAATAGGTCGACTTACCAATAACCCTGTATATATTTATATAAAAAAAAATATAAATCTGAATCTAGATCGGAAACGGCTCCAACGATTTTCGTGAAATTTAGTAAGCAGGGGGTTTCGGGGGCGATAAATGGATCTAGCTAGGTTTCATTTTTAGAAACCTTACCAAATAAAAATACCAGTCATCCAGGTACAGTCAGCGTCATATAGTTGGTAGCATCCAAAGTAGCCAAATAGTACGTTACACGTCATTATTACCGTAGTAACAAGGTCGTGTAACGAACTATTTGGAATTTTGGATGCTACAAACTATATGACGCTGACTGTACTTATATTTTATGCAACTCGTTACGGGCAACATAGAAGTCCCGCTTTTGTTAGAAATATTGCGACTCCTCTTAGTACTTCAATATGTTCAAAGAACTGTTCAACCAGTTGAACATACTGGATAACTTTCCTCCAATTTATTCAAATTTAAAACTTGGTTGAATATTTTAAACATATTGGAGGTTTAGGGTTTATTTTATTACAAAATGTAATATAATATTTTGTTTGTAATTTCTAACATAAATATGTAGGCGGGTTTTTTGGATTTGTTGCAATGTCAGGAATAATAAACTAAATATTCACAATGTATGAATTTTAATTATATTATTTGATTTGTGTATATTATTTTATGTAAACATATTGTGAGACCCTATGTTGCACGGCCACTACAATCTCTGCTTTGCCTATAGGTTAACTGGTAGAAAATGCATTACGGCATTAAGTTCGCCTTTTGTATATTAAGAATATTCTTTTGTGCAATAAAAAATAAATAAATTATACAACTAACGCCGAGTGTCACACACGTATGTTTTGTTCATGGTAGGTACTATTAGGATAAATCGATGTCATTTGTACCATCAATGGTACTGCCTAATGGTGCAGGTGCACCGGAGAGGTTGAAAAGTTGGGGTAGTTCTTTCTTAACTAGGTAGGTTTTATATAAATATGTTGGGCCGCTTTAAAGTACTCATATAAGCTAAAGGTGGCGTCGCCATATTGCCGCGCCCTGTCGTGTTTAATACGTAGGTACTTATCGGCTTAAAATCCCTTGAAACTTACCATTCCGGTACAACAACGCAGACTTTAGCCAGTCGTACTCGGTTTTATCCAGTCTACACCGAGCTATCCTCTTGACGAGGGATGTTAACTTTTTAAATCCTACTTTTGCATGCAACGATGTTGCTAACTGCGTATCATCTGCAAAAAAATAACAAGACCTATAAACATACACATAAAATTGCTTTTATGCCCTCCTAAGCCAAAAGGCAGTATCTCAGATAAACTCCTGTAGAAATATCAACCTCATTACTAACAGAAGAGAATTAACACTGCTCTGGTTATTGAATTTGAGATAAGGTAAGGTGGGGGAAGATGAAAAAAGGGGAAAGATTAAAAGTCTCACATAACTCCCTAATTTGTTTAATTTTTTAGTGCTGGTATCAATCTTTTAAGCCGCCGTTTTGTAACGATTCGCCGCTCAGTCGCCAGTGATCGCTCAGAGTGAGTAGACGCGTGTTATGTGCTATTTTGTGAAGGTCGGCATTTCGTGGTGAATTCGTCGATTTTCAATCTTACCCCGTGTTTCATAACTTGATTAATTAGGTAGGTATAAAAGTTCTGACCGACTATTTATGTGTTATTTGAGATTTTATTTTTATTTACTAGTGCTAGGTGTAGCTATTCATCATATATTGAGATTTACGAGAAGTTTCCATCTTTACCCAGCCAATTTCGATGGGGTAACATTGAAATAGTAATGTTTCAATCTTCCCCCGTTTTGAAAGTCATAGAAAAAGACACATAATCTCAAACTTTGCACTTAAAAAAATAATTACGTAAGGTTTATTTACTGACCTAATCACGATAACATAAATAGTACTGTAAATATATGTTTATTTAGCTTTATTTGCTTATTTGTTTATTTAAGTACTCATATAAGTCTTAAAGTTTTACTCATAAAACGAGCTTTTCTTACTTTGGGACTAAGTTGATTTGAGTGAAGTCTTCCCCAAATAATAAAAAAACAATCAGATGTACAGTCGACTACAAAGAGACTACCTACTCAATGTTTAAAAAAAAGTATTCACGACTTTATTGTCTGGGGATAAAGGTTGTGGATACATATTTTTGAATATTGGATGTGTATATCTCTTTTTAGTCGACTGTACACCACGATGAGGCATTACTTTTTATTTTAAATAAGGGTCTATAAAGTATTAACTAAGGAATGTTGTTTTTTTTCAGCCATAAAAACCAATACTAATTATACCAGTATCCGCTCCAGAATATAGGATTTTTATACGAAGAATATACAATCAAAAGTTTGAGTATCACTGTCCTTTTCCCTGTAAAGCGGGGTAAGATTAAAATACTTTTTTTTTCAACTGCTGTTTTCTTGTTACCTATCAGGAATATTTACGCAAAAATCATCTGTATCTGTTAACCGTAAGGAATTCTATAGAGTAACGAGCAACAGTAACCGTTTGCATTCATTTAAAAGCCTTTAGACACTATGTCAATCTTACCCCTCGACCATTTCATTTTAACCCGTCTATTTTTCAGTCAAAAATGTATTTTATTTAATTATTTTTATATATTAGCATAGGCGTAACCGAGTTTTATCGATAGATTACAAAAATATACTCCTTGCCCATACCTTCCAATTTATGCAATTGAAAGAAATTAAATAGTTTTTTATTTTACGAGGGTTTTAACACAACACTGTCCATCTCATAAAAAAACCATTCAATCTTCCCCCTTACCTTACCTTACTGGCTTTTGGCTTAGGAGCATTTTTATTTATGGAGTGTTTTTTCTAATAGCTCCCTACACTATCGGCGATTACTAGCGGACACAAGCGATAGTAAGAGCATGCTCGGCTGTATATCGTCTATGATCGCCGATGATCGCCACCGACCCTTGATTTGTTGGTTTTCCGGAGAAAGGGAATCGCCGATCATTCATTCCCCGGTGGACAATTAATTAAAAAATAAATTGTATTATATATTATAATATAATACCATTCATTTATTATTGTGCCTGTGAAGGATGTCATTTGACAAATTTAGTGATGTGGCTAGTGAAAATCGCATACATTTCTTTCGATTATCGAGTCCAACATAAAGGAAATGTAATCGATTCAGTATTCGGTTATAATTTTGTTTTGTTAACTTAATTTAATTCACTATAAAATAAGGTATATTAAATCGTCTTACATCACGCTATTCACGCTACAACTATAACCATCATAATTATGGTAAAGTCTAGACAGGTGTTTATAGGTTATTTTTAGGTTTTATATACTTTCATATTGAGACAGAGCCTTGAGAAGAAAATTTATCATACGTGTAGGTGATTCGAGTGAAAAGACATGTACCGCAGACCAAGTTAGGCAAGAAATAATTGTGGATTTGGAGGAAGCACATGGAGTTTGCTCCACGCGCTTAGTTCTGCCAATCCAGATCCGAACTTACAAAATGGAATCGATTCGGTCGAAGAACGAGGTTATTGTCAAACTCTTTTAACGGTCCGTTTCGCATATAGCATGAAGAAGAAGTTTCATTATTATTAAGTTTTTAATTCCATGAAAAACGGGGATAATGTTTCAGAATTCGTTTATAAAAATGCGTTTAACCATAAATAAATATGGTTTTTTGAAACTAATTTACTATAGAAACCTATTTTTTAAAGTTAGTTGACCACTCAATCAGTTGAAACAGCTTTTGCGTGAAATGTAGAATCTGGATCTTTCACAGGCAGAATAATAAATGAAAAATATTATAGTTATTGTATCTACATACTCCGTTTTATAATGATTAATGCTCAAGCACTAGTACCTAGCACCACCATCTTCTTTTCCTCCATTTGTTAAATAAATAAAGCAGCAACACAGTCCACGTCCATCTTGTACGCTTGCCGTTAGACAAACTACTACTATACTACTACGCTACTATACGTGCGATCGTGTGGAATTGTGGATGCTCGCACGTCGATCGCGCCGATCAGACCATTAACGATCATCGCCGATAGTGTACGACAGGGTTGAGGAGCCATAGGGTTGCAGGCAGCGTGCACATTTATCTGTCTTTATTAAGTGTAACTAGTGTTTAATTATAATACAGAACAGCACAGCTAATTCTTATGCACCAGGATGTTTGGTAGTAGAGTACAGGGACTTTCAGGGATGGCATTAAAAGTCCCATGTTCTTCTTAAAACCACAAAACTGCACAACGAATCTGAATTAAATTTACTTTTCATCCCGAAAAATTGGTCGAAGGGAATAGCGGTAAACGATTTGTAGGTTCGCAGTGACGAAGTTGTGGGCGAAAGCTAGTATGTGTGGTATCGTTAGAATCCTTTCACTATCCCGGGTTATATATAGGATACTTAAACTGTTAAAATTGAAATAACAAGAATGGCAAAATGACAATTATTAACATAGGTAGGTATATCGACGATAGTATAAAAAAAACCGTTGGGTTTTTAAAGGTTGCCTTTCATTTCGTACCTTCGTCGAAGTAGTAAGAATATTGCGCAGCTGCTACGAGGAACAACTCTCGCCAGTTATGGTGCAACAGATCAATTTGGTTGGAGGATTTCAACTGAGTGAAAGACGGCACAGAGTGAAGCCATTTTATAGAAGCTACCAGTAGTTTCGCCGCCGGATCATGAATTTGTTCACCTGAAACCGTCAAATATCCATCCATGTGTAATTTAGGTTTAATTCTCTTCTCTTCCAGGCCTCTGTCTTGTTTTCTTGTTACATCCACTGGTCTGTGATCAACTAAGTTTTTACCAGAGTCCAAGGCACGAATCTCAGCCATTTTAGAAACAACGTGAATCACTCTAGGATTGCAGTTGATTGGGGAGCACACGGTTGTATTCCTGGTATCTGTTTGAACAAGTTATTGTTAGTTACCGGTCTTAAAAAATAACTGTTGTAAAAAACAAAAAAATGCCTTCAAAATAACAAATATTTTTTTTTTGTAAAAGGGAAGGTATAGGCCAGTCAAACTGAAGTCGGACTTTGGTTAAAAATATTGTGAGTCGCTGACATCGGTTTGACTGACCTATACCTACCATTTAAAAAAAAGGATTTTATTGCGTTTTTGAAGGCGGGTTTTTGTTAGTTTAAACATTTATTTCATTGTATACTTTTTAGTGATCATAATAAGCTGTTATGTAGTCCCACTTCTTAGTTGATTTGAAACTTTAAGACGTTTCAAGCTCGCCGCAAGCAACGCCGCGGGAAAGTCATACTTAGTCATATTTAAACAATTAAATTTTCTTCGTTATAGTCGCTCAACTATGTTAATCGAGATATTTTATCGCCACCCTTGAAATAGGTACCGTGGACGAGTTCCGTTAGCCATCTGTGGTCTTCATCACCAGTTTTCACTTCAAGAAATGATACTTTCTGAATGCAAACGCTGATTTGTTACTAAAAATACTGATATTGCTATATGTATGCCTTCATTAATATTTGAGAAGTTCCCTCGATTTTTCATGGAACAACTTGATGACAATGGGACCACCAATATACTCTACTCGTATTAAATTTTTTTTAAATTCACGGCTATATCAGTGAACATACATTAAAAAAAAACATACAGTGGAACATAGAACCTCCTCCTTTTTCGAAGTCGGTAATTAACAAGGATAGGGGCTCAGGGCCGTTTCCCAGATTCCTAATTTTAAAGAAAGATTCGATACCTATATCTGATATCTGGTACTAAATGTTTTTATTACGATTAGGTAGTGTTCTATCTTTATTACTCTACCTATCTAGATCATTCAAACAATTACGTTAATGTAAGGACGAGGAAAGCAAATAGGTCTGTGGTACGAATATACCGAACGGGTCGAGATGAAAAACACATGAAAGTGGCGCTACACCGACGCGACGTTAACCGTTAAAAAGGTGCATTTGCCGTCCCCGGGCAAGTCAAAATGGGGCTAAGCAATTTTATCACTGAAAGTCTATGGGAACGGTTTTCGGCGATTAATCCTCCGTGGTATGTCCGATTTACAATCTTATTTTATCTAAGTCATCTATGTCTAGATGTTGTATTACGGGCTACATTTCATCCTGATATCTCTAATAGTTTGGGAGGAGTATTTAGTGTACCTATACCTTGATTATTTTACCTTCTTTGCTGATATTCTCCATAATCTGGTTCGATTTAAAGGCTTCCTCGGAGCTGGAAACCTCGTCTTCTTTAATTTTATCCGGTAGTTGAGAGTCCGGCTTTTCTGTTGTATGACTTTGTATTATAGATTTGAATTTCGGTGTATTCACGGCGTTCTCATCTGTTCCTGTTATAGGAATAAAGTCCCAGGTTAGGTTAGGTTAGGTTAGGTTATGCATTGACGCACAACATTATTTTAGGAGCGCAACAAAAACAATTCATCGTCAACACTGTCAATAAAAGTGTTTCCATAATGACTTAATATTAATATTATTATTTATATTAATCTGATCAGTAGATTTTAAGGCCGTAAATGAACCGTGACAGCTAGATTGAAATTTTCACAGATGATGTATTTCTGTTGCCGCTATAACAACAAACACTAAAAACATAGTAAAATAAAATATTTAACGGGAGCTTCCATCCAACAAACGGGTATTTTTTGACGTTTTTTGCTCGCTATTAATAACGGAAACGTACGGATGCTCGTAATATTCACAGCATATTTAGTTGTATGTTCACTTTAAAAATAATTAATTAAATTAAAATAAAATAAATATATAAGCAGGGGCTACCCATACAATAAACGTGATTTTTTATACGGAACCCTACGTGCGCTAGTCCGACTCGCACTTCACCGCTTTTTTCATAAGTCGTAATTGTATCGATGCATGATTTGATTTTATCTTGCTTTCTCCGTTGGCTTAGGTATAAGCAAGATAAATATAAACTTATCCGACAAAAACTACGGGAAAGGATTATTAACTACATCTGTATGCCTCTTACGTAGTTAATAGAGACGTGTTAGATATTTTGGAGCCCAATTTTGGATATGATATACAGTTAGGCTCAGACGTTGCTCTGCACATTTTAGTAATTTGTCATCAATTGATATACTAAATTGAAACCACTTTCACTTTCATTCGGTACTGCCACAAGGTAGGTACTTAAAGGCACAGCTACTCCTGAGCTTGACTGTACATGGTATGTAAATATGGAAGATACCGAATTATCAGAGCTCGGAATTGGTAGTGCCTATTTACCTAAACTTCGCGGGAGGACGTAACTAAGAGTGGTTACAACCAACAATAATTTATTTTTATTGAATGCGGGATCCCCGGGATTTAATGTATTACTCTAAAGGCTTACCTAATACATTTAACTTATACGTCTTGTTATATTGCAAATTGTTTATTTATTTATCTTGAAATAACAATCAGTCATAAAACGATATAATATAATCAAATAATATAATAAAAGAAACGATATAATATAATAAAAGGGAGCCTGAAATTTGATCTTTTGTAGTTGATTTCGGATTCCCTTTGATTCAAATTGATCTATATTATATTGTTTTATGACTGATTGTTATTTCGAGATAAATAAAAAAAAACAATATGCAATATAACAAGACGTATAAGTAAAGTTAAATTTATTAAGCCTTTAGAGTAATACAGTAAATCCAGGGAAATCCCGCATTCAATATATTTTTTTAATATTTTTCGTGGTTGCAACCACTCTTTGTTACGTCCTCCCGCGAAGTTTAGGTAAATCGGTACTACCTATTCCGAGCTCTCCTAATTATAGCAATTTTAGCAAAAAATATACTCACTACTGGTTTCTTCAGTAGGTGTCGTTGATCTTTCAGTCTGAACAAGTGGGGGATAGAAAATATTTGCAGGGAAATATCCGCTTGGCGGCAAAGGGTAATGGAGCTGTGTAGGAAAGAGCGGAATCTGAAATGGATTTAGAGAGCTCATCGAGCCGATTTGAGTGCCGAAGAGAGGGCTCAATTGAGGAAATTCCGACGGCATCGCTTCAGGAAGTCGTGAGAAGTCTTGAAAGGAGGTTTCTAGAAAGGTGGGTACGGCCAAGTCGGGTGTGGCGGCCGCGTGGCTATTGTAGGTGTTAAGGTGGGGCAGTGTGGAAAAGGTAAGGGGGTTGGGGGTGGGGAAGAAGTTCTGTTGGCGTGAGAAATTGTAGCCGAGTTTCTGAAGAGCCAGCTGGTGGTGGGCGGCGCCGGCGGGCCGGGGGGCGCGTTCGTGCTGCACCGCTGTGGTGTGAACGCTTCATTAATAATGTCACTTCACATAACCATATCGGACATTCAATCACCTGTATCGTTTCTTGCAATGAGATATTTTCACATTTACGATGTTGTAGTGTGTTTGTTTCACGAAGGTGCAAATTTTAAGTTTAATTAGATAGTGTTAAATAAGTGGCGGGGCTAGATTTCGTGGAATATCAACACTAATGTCTTCTACAAATCACGGAAAGACAAGTTTGTGCCATATCAACCATATACTATGTATTTAAGTCATTTTTTAGGTAGGTACACTAAATCAATTTGATTTATAGGCCACTACGGAACTATGTCAAGGAGACATTTGAATTCAATTCTTAAGAAGTCTAATACAAGGACCTTTTACTAAAGCAGGACTGAGTACTGTTAACCAAAATTCGGTCCGAGTAGGATGTCAAGCACAGAGGCTGTTTATCTCTTTCTAATGTGGTGACCATGATTTTGTAGTAACGTGGAACAAAAAACTATATTTATTTGTATGAAGCAATTTTCACACCATGTAATGAATGCTCGATTATTTAGCTGTACTAGTAGGTTAATGAAATTGTTGAAAACAAAACAAGCCTTTGCCTGCGATTTCGTTCGCGTAGGTACATTCTACATAATTCTATAGTAATATTTGTTTTGAAAGGAGGAAATATTTGTTTTGTCTTGGATAACCTGTCAAACTACAAGTCTAATCATTTTAATATTTGCTTTACCATTACAAAGCTATATTTAAAGGGGTCTGTACCTACCTACATACTACACAGACGAAGCCGCCGGATATAAACTGTAATTCTATGGAACTTGCTAACTATGTAAACAAGCCGCCATACTAAAATTGACATTAGATGTCAATTTCAATATATTGTTTGTTTACATAGTTAGCATAGTTAACAAGCCGCCATACTAAAATTGACATTAGATGTCAATTTCAATATATTGTTTGTTTATACAGGGTTATTGGTAAGTCGACCTATTCCCGTTAGGAGGTGATAGGGGTGACTATTTGCGATAATTTTGACCCCCATATGCATTATGCAAAAGTGAACCATTTTTGAGTTACCACAATTTTTAGTTTTTTTTTTAAATTAGTCGGAAATTCAACTTGAAAAATTTATTACAAAAAAAGTATCAATTTAAATCTTTTTTTTTCTTCTGATTTACTTAAACGATTAAACACTGGTTATTTCTCAATATTAAAACAATAATTATCGGCCCAAATTTAAAAAAGCGTGACGGAATACGAAATTTTTTCAATATTTTTTGCGATCGCTTTCCACTAAAATGCCTTAAAAACAAAAAAAAACGTTATGAAACTTGGCTTGCAGATTATTTTAAAAACTTAACTGTTTTCTTAGCTCTCCAAAAATGCATAACAAGTAGGAAATTATTTGAAAAAAAACTGAAAAAAAACTCATCACAAAGGAAGCGGGCGGAATCTAAAGTCACAAATGCCACTTCAAAAATATAAAATAAAAAACATACCGAATTTAAATCTACTTTTTTTATTTGCTTTTGTACAAGATAAACTTGTTGTTCTTATGCAATATTAAAAAAATATATATCTGTACACTTTTGAGAATGCGAGGCCGAAAACTAAAAAATACATGTTTTTTTATCAAACTCCAACATAAATTACACGAAAACAGAAAAATTTACACAGTCCACCAGTCACCCGTCCAACAGTCACCCCTATCACCTCCTAACGGGAATAGGTCGACTTACCAATAACCCTGTATAGTTAGCAAGTTCCATAGAATTACAGTTTAGTTTGGGTTATGTCTTTGTAATCCGGTTCAAGCCGTTTTTATGGAATCGAATATAAATAATCCTAAAAATCTGAAATTTATTTATTTATGAAATACCTATTCTTAAATAAATTTGAATTGGCTAATGTCTTTATCAGCTGTAACTCATGTGGTTCTTCGTTACATTCATCTGGGTGAGGCGAGTCAAACAAATTATGAAGTTTTGTAAGAAATAATTGTTTTAAATACACCAAAACATTCAACCACATTTGATTAACTTTTTCATCCTTCGGAAAACTGCCAATGAAATGAAATCACATCATTAATTTTTTTCTTGCTTATGACAATGACCGATCAGATGACCGATCAGAAACCCTACCCACAAGCAAGGTCACCCTACTTGTAAAAATCCAAAATCTCTTTTTATCGGCTTAAACCTGTGAAACGATATCCCACAGCCAACATAGGATTCACTTTTACAAAATTGTATGCAACATGTTTTCACCATTTTGTACTCTTTTAAAACTAAGATTCGTTAAATGAAATTTCAATATGAAAACCGAGCCGCCATGATATGATTGATCATGATTGATACACTCAATGGGTTGACAGCCTAATCAAAAGCAATACTTCCAAGTAGGTTTAAATCGTCACATTTTTAAGTTTATGGGGTAAAAACCTATTACTATAAGAATTTAATTTATACAAATAACATAAGCTTTAAGATACGATTCACATTTAATAAATTGTCTAAAACAGTAATTTTAATTTTCTACTAAATGCCGAAATTTTATCGCATGGCAAGTGTTAGAAAGGGACAAACTCCTCCGTTGTATCTATGCCGCTCGTACCGGTTTTTGCTCCTGTAAAGCTAGCAGCCCAAATTATGTCTTAAATCTATAATATAAGGTTTGTTTTAGCAAAACAATTTTTGGTTAGTCATCAGTCCTGCTTTAGTAAAAGGTCCTTGGTATTGAGCGTACGTTGTTAAGATACCTAATTGTTAGTTTTAATTGTTAGAAACTTTTTTATAATAAATGTTGTAATAAGTTCGTACATTGGCTCTGACAATTTTCTATAGATTATAGATCTTGTTCTATTTCGCTTTTCAGTTGATGCATTATTGCCAGGTTTTTTTAAAAATAATGTATATATCCTTAATTATTTGGGATGTGTGTATTCACTTGTTTTGCTAAAACAAACCTTATATTATAGGTTTAAGACATAATTTGGGCTGCTAGCTTTACAGGAGCAAAAACCGGTACGAGCGGCATAGATACAACGGAGGAGTTTGTCCCTTTCTAACACTTGCCATGCGATAAAATTTCAGCATTTAGTAGAAAATTAAAATTACTGTTTTAGACAATTTATTAAATTTGAATCGTAACTTAAAGCTTATGTTATTTGTATAAATTAAATTCTTATAGTAATGGGTTTTTTACCCCATAAACTTAAAAATATGACGATTTAAACCTACTTGGAAGTATTGCTTTTGATTAGGCTGTCAACCCATTGAGTGTATCAATCATGATCAATCATATCATGGCGGCTCGGTTTTCATATTGAAATTTCATTTAACGAATCTCAGTTTTAAAAGAGTACAAAATGGTGAAAACATGTTGCAAACAATTTTGTAAAAGTGAATCCTATGTTGGCTGTGGGATATCGTTTCATAGGTAAGCCGATAAAAAGAGATTTTGGATTTTTACAAGTAGGGTGACCTTGCTTGTGGGTAGGGTTTCTGATCGGTACATTGTCATAAGCAAGAAAAAAATTAATGATGTGATTTCATTTCATTGGCAGTTTTCCGAAGGATGAAAAAGTTAATCAAATGTGGTTGAATGTTTTGGTGTATTTAAAACAATTATTTCTTACAAAACTTCATAATTTGTTTGACTCGCCTCACCCAGATGAATGTAACGAAGAATCACATGAGTTACAGCTGATAAAGACATTAGCCAATTCATATTTAAATTTAAGAATATTTCATCATACAAAATCAAACTCATTAAAAAATTTAGGCAGTAAGATTGGTCTGCGGCAGAAATTACATAAAACGATTTTCTTTAGCCATGTTTAATTTTTTAACAATAAATGTATCTAAGCTACATATCTTCTTTTATTGAAACTTTATTATAATCCCTAAACTTTATTATAATTGCGAAAGTAACTTTGTCTGTCAGTCTGTCTGTCTATCCCGGCCTAAGTATATTGTTATACCGGTAAATTTGACAATTACCATGCCAAATCACCAATCCATGGATGTCAAATGTTGTTTTTTTATAACGTAATATTTTTTCTTGGTTATGTTGGTAAATAAATTTCCTTTTCCTGTTCCCACGGAAAATACGACTAAGTTTTTAAAAATGTATAAATTTCAGATTTTTAGGATTATTTATATTCGATTCCATAAAAACGGCTTGAACCGGATTACAAAGACATAACCCAAACTATATCCGGCGGCTTCGTCTGTGTAGTATGTAGGTAGGTACAGACCCCTTTAAATATAGCTTTGTAATGGTAAAGCAAATTTTAAAATGATTAGACTAGTAGTTTGTCAGGTTATCCAAGACAAAACAAATATTTCCTCCTTTCAAAACAAATATTACTATAGAATTATGTAGAATGTACGCGAACGAAATCGCAGGCAAAGGCTTGTTTTGTTTTCAACAATTTCATTAACCTACTAGTACAGCTAAATAATCCAGCATTCATTACATGGTGTGAAAATTGCTTCATACAAATAAATATAGTTTTTTGTTCCACGTTACTACAATATCATGGTCACCACATTAGAAAGAGATAAACAGCCTCTGCGCTTGACATCCTACTCGGACCGAATTTTGGTTAACAGTACTCAGTCCTGCTTTAGTAAAAGGTCCTTGCTCAATACAAGTTATGAACATCTATTCAAAATACAAATAGGAAAAAAAAGTTCCGCGGTTTTTTTGTAAAGTGAAGTTTTAAATGCTTGCATATTTACTAATATTTAGCCAACAGATTCAAACTTGGAAACCTTTTTAAAAGTAATTGGACCACGCATAATAAAAGAGTTCGGCCTTAATATGATTAAATAGATTCATATTCGTAATAATTAATCGTGTTTCACGAAATTAAATCCTTTTTTTAAATATATTTGCACAGTTGTCAGTTTGAGGTTATTTTGACAACCAAAAATATGGTCCATACGCAATCACTGAAAATGGCGATAATCCTCCATTCACAAACACCGTGATTGGTTGTTTAGGGGTTTCCAAAGTAAATTAAAAAAAAAAACTTTAATCCCTTGAGATTAATAAGGAGCTTTAGTCCCGATTCGCAGAGATTTAAGTAGCATTTTAAGAGCATGAGAAGTGAAAAATATCTTACATACCTATATTGTATACTTACTGAAGGCATATTTGTTAATTAGTTTGAGAACAAATTTACTTCCTCATTTTTAGTAAATAATATTGAATAAATTAAACTGACATGGCACTTACGTAAAACGAATAATAGCAAACTAACACGTAAATGAACGGAAGGATAACATTACAAGTGGTTGACAAACATACGCCGTCGCGGCGTGGGGGCGGGAGGGAACGAGCCGCCAGGCCCGGCACCGTGGCGATGATGGCGGCGGGTTGAAGCGACGAGCAATCAATTTCGTATGTAAATAAATATCGGTGCGAAAGCCAGCTGCGGGCGACAGCTCGCTACAAATATTTACCAACCCTCCATTATCTAATCACATTTAAAACAGGTCAAGATTCACCTCATTTGTTTAACACTTTTGATAATATTAGATGTTCACTTTAAACCCAATCGTGTGCTTATTTTATAGGATATCCCGTAAACCGACGTCAACCCGTCTAGGGCTGATAGCGCCGCTAAAAAGCTACCGATTTAACCCCTATGTACCAATTGTTCAGCGATTTTTACTAGTTTTGGAGATATTGATCATTTTAATCTAATTTTTGTAATTTTCCCTTATGCCCAGGTCACGAAATATCCCTCATTTCATGTTTTATTTCCGAAGTTTTACAGTGGTATCTTAAATTATTAGAATCATGACGAATCAGTGAAGTTTTGAAATGTATTTTTTGTACTCGTCGATTAAAATCTGTGTATTAAGATTTCATAGAGAATACTGCAACGTCACTCTTTTCATCGTTGACACTTCCGAAACAACCGAAATAACCATTTCGATACGCTCAAGACAACTGAAAAAAAATTGAAAATAGAACTTCGTATTTCAATAATATGTGTCCTTGTTTAAGGAGACTCGATCCGATACAAAATTGCCAATCTATGGCGTTTCGGAACGTAGCAGCGTCGCGTCATCTGTCAAAAATCTATTTAAACCTGCTTCTGTATCCAGGGCATATAAAAAATAAAAAAACTACGGTTTGTGATTGGCTAGTTTTTAGCCAACAGAACAGCACAGTACTGCAACAATTACGGACGCCGTGGTTTGATACAAATGTCGATGTGGTGGTGATTGTATTAATGACTTAAATTATTAATTTTAATGAACTCGTACAAAAAGTATTGTTCACAATAGTGTCATAATCAAGCTTTTTAATCTCGTACCTTACTTAGGCCACTCAGCAAGCTTCGTGGCCTAAACACGGTAGGTACTCGACTAAAAAGCTCTCTATTATAACACGATTATGAAAATAACTATATAAGCGCGTATTTTTTAAATCAACTGTCTTAGTTAGTAATGAAATCGGTAAATGTATTTTTTCCATACCAAGTGAAAAACAAACATTGGGACACTTAGTATGGAGAACCAAACTTTATGACTTAAGTGGGTACTTAAAACTTGATAAAAAAAACGAGCAAAAGAGTTTTAAAACTTCGCTGATTCGTAATGATACTAAAGATTGTAATTATGTAAGATACCAATAAAAAAACATTGGAAATAAAAAATGAAATGAAACGGAACATACCTACATAGGGGTTAAAACGATAACTTTTTGGCTGCTGTATCAGCCCTAGGCGGCGGGTAGACGTCTTTTATTATGGGTCACCCATATAAGTAACACCAATGTATTGCAAAGTGCGTTTGAACAGCGTTTTGAAAACAAACATGATTTTTGACGTAATTTCTAGTTATTTATTATATTTATTTGTTAGGTTTACCAACCATTTATAATTAGTATAAATACCTAATGGGTTTATGTCTAAATGCACAGTCTATTTATAGGTAAACAACTCACGTAAATTAAAGCAACATTACATGCAATGGTCATAAAATAACATAACATATTATATCATAAAAATAACTCACAATATGTTTCACAAAATAAAATATGCACGTCATATTTTACATTCTAATAATACCACAAATATTCTAAATACTTACACACAATTATTACAAATTTTTAGTCATAATTATTACAACATACCTACCTATTAGGTACCTTTAATCACAAAGTCCCCGCCGTGCCGCGTCTGTCTGTTTGTACCTACCTAAGTATGTTCGCGATGACCCAAAAAATAAGTGACGGTTTTAGGGTTCCGTAGTCAAACTAGGAACCCTTATAGTTTCGCCATGTCCGTCCGTCCATCCGTCCGTCCGTCCATCCGTCCGTCCGCAGCCGGGCTCAGAGACTCTTAGTAAGAAAACTCTTAGTTAGAAAGCTGTAATTTGGCAAAAATATACATAGGTACCTCCCCTACACGTAGCGTGGGGATGTTTTTTTTTCTCGTCTGCCCCGTAGAGTGTATACCTTCGACCTTCGATCAAAAATAACAACTAGATAACCAGTCCCATACAAAATATAAGCTAAATTCTGGCTGGAGGAATATATAGGAACAGATGTAGTGCATAATTGTTTTCCTTCGTATTTTCACTGAAACCTACGAACGTGTCTAGCTATTTCAGTCGGTCACAGTACAAAAAGTACTGAGGGTGACTGATGTAACATGACACGTTCGTACGTTTCCGTGAAAATACGAAGGTAAACAATTATGCAATACATCTGTACGTCAGTTTCATTTGTTTACAAACGAACCGCGACAAACATTTTAAAACAGTTTTACTTAAGTTCAACCTAATAACAACCATGGTACCTAGTAATAAAGTTACAAATCTTCAAAATTTGATTTGATCTCATACCTACGACTATTCGTCTCATAACATGAACACGTCAATAAATGACATCTGCTACATACAAACGAATATACGTATGTTAAATAAACTCTATTGTAAATCAATCTTATCGTGCAAAATATAAAGTACTTTTCCCCGTTGTTGCCCTGCGGTTACATTGTTTTTTTATCTATTCATTTTGCCTCTTCGAATTTGAATAACGGAGGTATGGAGTCGCATTGAATTTAAAATCAATGTAAATAGGTACGTAAAAGTTTTGTGGTTTAGTTATGATTACTTATGTTTTGGGTAAATATTATTATTAGTATTTATACATATTAGTCTGTTTGTAAACTCTTTATAGTACATGGTGATTTATTATTTTATTGACGTTATCTGTATTTATATTTTTATGCAGGTATAATATATTTATTTATAAAAATTTAAATAACGAAAATAAATGGATATACAGTAAAAACAACGTTAATAAAATGGCCAGGGTGTCTATCGCCAGATAACATAAATAAAAATTCTTATCACTAAATGCGACATCTTTATTTATTATTGATTATACATATTATGACAAGTGCAGTTCAGTGCAATTAAGAAATAATAAAATCCAACGCAAGCACTAGCACACTACTCATGTGATTGACTAATTAGAGAGCGGTATTAAGGAACACCGGAACTCTACTATATAATTGTTTAAAGTAAAATTCCGAATTCGAAAATAAAACGGCCAAAAGCATGTCAGATCATGCTCAGTGTAGGGTTCCGTCACCGTTACTACAAACACAAAATTAAATAACTATTTCAGAGAACAACAAGTGACATCACACAGTGTTGTTTAGTAAAAAAAGTACTTATACCCTTGCTATATACATATACGGGAGAAACGTTTTTTTATTTATTAATTATAGAATTGATCTTAGTGCTCGGTATAAATATCTATATGTATACAGAATTTCGATTTTGAAACTTTGATAGTCTCTGAGAAAAAGTGAGTGAGACTTACAAACGGACATGGCGGAACTATAAGGGTGACTAGTTTGACTTCGGAACGAAACTAAAAAGTCCGCTGACGGAAAACGCTTGCTGTTCTGGTAACAAAATACCTACCAGGGCCTCTATTCGACACCAAAACCAAATCATCTTGGACCTGTTATAGTAGGTATGTTGTCAACGTTTTGATAGCTCTTATTTACTTGACAGTAATGGCGGCCGAGTTGAAAACAATACCGTAACAGGTGAAATACGGTTTGGATTTTACTGCCTAGAATAGAGGCGCAGTAGGGGTACAATAATAGAAAACCACTCCATGCATCAAATTTACAGGTAAACAAAATTTTGCGCGTATTTTGGCCGACCTTGGCCAAACATTCATAGCTGTGGTTTCAATGTTGTTATTTTGTTGGAAATATGACATGTATAAAGATGGAAAATAATATATTCTGGTAAGTAAGACACTCGGACCGATACATTTCTTTTTCGATTATTATTTTTGCAACTTCTTAATGCACATTGTGGCGTTGTGATGCGTGTTGACATTGGCTGTCTGTCACCAGAACTACCGCCGGAATGAGCCATTAGTAATAATCACAAATCAAGAAGATTTTTTTGCGCTGACCCGTTGCCTAGTTGTTATTGTTGAAAGAAAATCATCTAAATGTTGTTTTAATGTTTGTAGTAGGACTTAGCGGCTTCGGAACCCTACACTAAGCATGGTCCGACATGCTCTTGCCCTGTTTTTTATACATACTCGTAGGTTAGAAAAAAGAACGATTCAATTGTCCCTAATGCTGGGCATTCACGGACGCGCTGTTTGTGTCGGCGACAGATCAAGTGCATACAACTGGATGGGCGTAACATTGTGACCACATTCACGGGCGCGACAGGCTGATTAGAAAATGGCAGCCAGACAACGCATTCACGACGATGGCACTTGACTTGGCGCGGTGACTTGGCCTGTTCAAACGTTCAATAGCGACATTCACGATAGTTTCATTCGGAAAGCACTTTGGCGCGTCGCGCTGGCTTTCCGTCCATTTGGAAATCCAATGGCTTGCGCCAAGTACTTTTAAACGATATAGTTTTGAAATTCCCGGATCGGTTTTGGCGCGGCGCTGCTCTAATCTCTATGCTCTATGGTTTGTTGGAGCGGTCGTGAATGCCCAGCTTCATGTCTCTGAGTACGGCGCTTAACACGGGTTGAATTTTCGCACTAAAAAACTTATGCACCTTCCGATATCGATAACCAAACTAATAAAGCAAGATGAAAACTACGATGTACGTATTGGAGTATTCACTAAGTATGTATGTAAAAAAAACTTTTGTAACAATTGTAACAATTTGCATTTAATCTCAAATCCGTCATAATGTAGGTAAGTGACTGGCCGTGATTCGGAAGGGAACGGATGCCCTCGCGTTTTTTCCTCCCGCCTCTCATCGGCACTCGCGTACCGCAAATACTTGAATGTCTCCTAATGGAAAAGACATGCTACAGAAGAGGCGCTGGATAAATACTTTATTGAGACAAGTGCCTGGCCATGTTCACTATTTATTGTGCCGTTCAATTTCTGCCGCGGTGAACTAACGTTAACGGAGATTGTAGTGCTAAATTGCATTTGTGACTACTTTCGAGCTTTTACATATGATATGATTAGTACGCGGAAAGTACAACATAAAGCCTTTTTAATTAGAGCAGAAAGTATTAATTAGGTACCTATACTTAACTTCTAGCCTCTAAATTTAATAACTCGTCAAAAACGATATAGTTATTACCGCTAGAATAGAGCCCGTGGGCTCTTTTGTACCTATCTACAAAATCTTGTGCGACTCTACATCATTTCGTCATATTGGGCACAATTTGTGGAAGAGAGCTTTATAAGTAGGCATACCTACCTACAATCAGTGAAGAAAAATATTATGGTTCAACATAACATCTAACTGACCGTCCTTTTTCATGTTGACACGGAGGCATTTGGAAAAGCGGCAGGCCTGGCACTGGTTCCGCCGCGTCACGTCCACCACGCACCGCCCACTCTCCTTGCACACGTAGTCCAAATTACTGTACAATACGTTCAATTGCACAACATAAAACTTAATTTATAATCTGTAGGACGATGAGTTGCTTTCTGCGAACTTAAGGGGCGCTCAACTTAAATACTTATGTAGGAAGCTGTATGTGATTAACAAAACCTGGCCTCATTTTACACGGTCTAACAAAATTAGACTAGCGCTGTGTGGAGTTTGTTGTAAGTACCATTATTTCAAGTACGTAAGAACGCGACCATAAAAGGGGCGCTGGTCTTGAGTGTCTTGACTACTCTCGTCTACACAACTTCCTCTCAAAATGTCTTCGGTTAGAATTGACACACCTTGTTATTTTGCTATTAAAACCTTCAAAAGAGAATTAAGGAGGAAGAGTCCTACGTCGAGCAATGAACGTCTTTGGCTGATAGGTAGGTATCATGTTGAAAAAAATCTATAGAATAATTTAATTTAGGTAAATGAACTGCACGCCTAGCATAAGGCTGTCGAAGTTAAAATTTAACAATAAAATAAAGCGTACAGTATGTGCGCACTTAAAAGTTTACACACTAAGTTTGCACTCGCACTGTACTAGGTATTATTTCCCTGCTAAAGTACCTACAAGCGTTGAAGTTTGTTTTGACTTGAGTCGTTTATTATATACGAAGCGAAGAGACAATTATAATCATTTAATAAATTACAACCTACCTTATTCTACCTAATAAGAAACATAGGCAAATGGAAAAGGATTATTTTATTGTTTATTTTATTCACCGTATCATTGTATCTTCGCTTACCTTGATAGGCAGTTGACAGAGCTTTTCCAACATTTGTGTGTCGTGAAAAAATGTACATCAGGTAGATATACAGTAAGCTAGTGGGGCTTAAATGAAGACTTACCGTCGAATGCTCCTTTTGAAGAAGCCCCGACACCCGTCGCACGAGGGCACTCCGTAGTGCTTGCCCGAAGCCTTGTCCCCGCACACCCGGCACATCGCCTCCGGCTTGCTGGTGCCCTCCATCACCTGACACCTCAACGCACTTCAATTATTGAGCCACCATTCAACCTAGTCGTCATCATGACGGTGTCGAATTACGATAAACAAAGTACGTAGGGTAAACCATTTAGCTATTGCCCACTTATGGATTTCAAACACATTGACACGCAATAAAATAAATAAATATGATAGGTACCAATTTTTATTACTATTTTCTTATGAACTAATAAGCCCTCCTATAGATTATCAACAGTTTTTGATTAAAATTTACATACCATAGGAAATAATGCGCCAAAATTTAAATCATCTAAAAAATACAGTGATTGCCCATAGTCTACAGTAATTGTCAACATCACAGCACAGTAATTGTCAGGTATCTTATAAACATACATTAAAGTCTTTATCTGACTACAGTTGTCTAAATTGAGTTTAAACATAAATAAACATTAAAAAGAAAACATTGAACTCAAAGCTATCCGGATAGGTATCAATAAATAAAAAAAAAATTGCGTTTTGGTTTCATAAGAGCATCAAATAATTCGCTGATGATGATGGATGAGTCAGAATCACCAGAATCAGAACTAACTACCTTATAAAAACGATGGCATAAAATTGAGCTCAAATCGGTGTAGGAATGCAACGCACATGAGTGATTTTTAACAAGCACTTGACTCATTTGACTTTTTTTCACATTGGTATGACAAAGTCCACAAAGATTATTATTACCAGGTTTTATCACAACATTACTTACAACAGTTATCTTTTTATACGCTGGTAAGTAATTGCTAATTTTCTTTCTTGTCCTTAATTTTTGCGTCTACATTTTATTTATTGATTTTCTATGTAATGGGTCCGAGTTGTTGCTTAAAATGTGCTTGCCCGGGCAATAACTATAGACATTACCACATGGCAATTACTAAAACAAGGGTGGGCAATAATATCTAAAAATATGAAAATTTTTGTTCAGTAATTGCCCACAGAGCCGGATTAATGTCGGGACCCATAGGCAATGCAATTCTGGGGCCCTTTTAACTTTTCTTGCTTCCTGAAATACCTACATTTTTTGTAGGTGATGTAGTGCCCCTAGCTATAGTCGATGCGCGGCAGTTGCCTACACTGCCGAATGTATAATGTGGCCCTAATTGCCCATGGCTAAAAAAAACAAAAACCCGACTTCATAAATGCAACAAATAACTTCTTATAAATTGGTTAGTAGGTAGGTCAGTCTAACTGTATTCGGCTTTTGGTTTAAAATATTGTAGGACGCCGAGTTCAGTTGGACTGACCTACCTACCATTTTATAAGAAGTTATTTTTTGCATTTTTGAAGGCGGATATTTGTTATTTTATGCTTTTTAGTGATCCTATTTATGCTGTTATGTAGTCCCACTTCTCAATTAATGAGAAACTTAGAACATTTCAAGCTCGCCGCAAGCAACGCCGCGGGAAAGTTATATCCATACTTAAACAATTAAATGTGCTTCGTCATAGTCGCTCAACTACCTTAATAGTACCTAAATAGTAGATACTTTTCACAAGCAAACAGTAACAGTGAAAAATACCGAAATCGCTATAGGTGTACCAATTATGAAGGAGTTCCCTTGATTTCTCCCAGATCCAACATCAGATCCTGACATGATACAATGGGACCAACTAGAAAGTATACCTATTCAAACAACGAAAAAAAAATTCCTATCGGTTCAGTGGTCTTCGAGTAATCGGGGAACATACATAAAAAAATTTACCCGACGAATTGAGTACCTCCTCCTTTTTTGAAACCGGATAATAATGCCCGTTAGGATTAAAATTTAACTCGGATTTACATTAAATACTATGTAAATACTTTTAATTATATCACATTCATGCAATACTTCTATTGCTGAATATCAAATAACCCAAACCAAATAATAACATTAATAACATTTAAGAAGGTAAGTTTTTAAAAAAACTGCCAAAATGTTCACCTGTTTGAGTATAACACTATCACTTGCTTCTTATTCTTTCTTAAATTAATATATGTTAATACATTGATGATAATTTCTCGGTATATACCAATCGTTTAATACATACTTTACCACGATACATATTTGATAAAATGTACTTTTTGATAGGTACCTACAGCGATTCGATAACGTCAAAAGTAAGTGAAAAATAATGAAAGATATTAATATTTTTTATAAAACAAATGACAACATTTCCAAAGAATATTTATTTATTTGTGTCTTTAACTATTTTTGACTTAAATAAATGGAAAAATATTCTGTTAATTTTTCTGTAAGTAAAATATTTTTAGAAAAAAAAGTAATAATATATTTTAAACTCAAGTATCTCAGTCAATTTAAGGTTAAAATTTAAATTGGATTACAGCTAGCTAGGAACAATAAAAATACAAAGATCACTTTTACATAAGCCATGCCCTTTACAACGGGATAAACTCCTAATCTATCAATACTCCGATGAGTAACAATATGCGCATACCTAACACCTTATTTTCTCCACAATGGCTCAATCAAATTATCTGCAAAATGGCATGATGTGGCAGAGGAAGGATAAGTTTGAAAAGATATCGCCACGTCACACGGGGCATTGATAGTCGATTGATTATTCAAATACGCTTGGAGTCAGCCGCATTATGCGCTCAAATATTAAAATATCCTTACGACGGGGGACGACAAACGAGCGTTTGATATCAACTTGTTCACGCGCTTCTATTCATGTAGTATGTTTAACTAAACTAAGTAATTTGCCAATATCGTCCTCGTACAACTTAAACATTCGATTCGAGTAATTTAGCCAACACAACACAGGCTTAACGTATAGGTATTTATATCGTTGTCTAGTACCGTTCGTACAAGCCTAAATCTTAGTTTGGGACTAGGTCAATTAGTGTGACATTGTCCCCTCATATTTATATGATGGCAAAAAACGAAGGCGCTGCTTTAATAGTCTGACGAAGCCGCCTACCTATTTCTGCCAACAAACAATTAAAACGGCAAACAATACCTCAAGGACTCCGCATCCGCCAGATTTAAATTGACACCCTGATTGAACGCCCTTGCCAATGGGATTCAACTATAGTGGCAAGACATGTATCATAATATTTATAATTGACAGGAACTATTTTAAAAGGTGTTCTAAAAAAACATTCTAATGGAAGTTTAAGTAAAAACATACACTTTTTTTGTTTGACTAGAGGACTTAAATGGAAGGCATTATTTCACCGGTTGAGCCCCGCACCGGAATACAGAAATGCGAACACTGCTGTTGGGCTGCAGGTTAAAGGGTAGGTAGGTATCTAAGATGGTGAAAGCGATCCGGACGGACCCCGCACAAGCTCCTTTTACCAGTAAATTATAGAAAAATATTTACATATGTACCCGAGAGGTCACTTCGTACACTCGAAAGCATTATATCTACACAGGCATCGCATCAAATATAATTATGTAGATATACACAGACGTTTTTGTTAGTGGTATAGGGGCGGGTAGATATTTGTGGCGACTTGGGAACTCACTTCAATTTGTGAGTTTTCATTAATCAAATGGGTCTCTTTTTGTGTGTGGTACAGTCGAGTTCATAAATATGTATAAATTTAGTACCTACCTTGTCACTTTAATCGCTGAGACAAATCATATACGGCAGTTTAAACATAACATTAAATAGATAAGGTACTAAAGTGTATACATATCTATGAACTCGACTGTGCTATACCTACATACATATTTTCGTAACAGCGTCCCCACAGTTAACGTAACGTAACAGATATTTTTCCGTCGCTGAGACTTTCCAGTAATTGTCTCACGTGGGCGCTTTCCCACGAATTTCCCGAGGGGAACTTATTACCTAAGCCATTATCTACAAATTGTGAACGCAAAACAGGAGGTCCGCCTGTCTGTTGTAAGTCAACTTGACTAAGTTATATTTTGTCGTAATTATTAAAAGGCCTGCTTTTCAATCTTAAAATTTGAACAAACAGAAGCTTCTCCAATTAATTTTGCGAGAGATTTATCAACTTCTTGTTAAATTCTTCATTTTAAGGGTACCGATTGAAGATTGTAGAATCTGCGGCGAAGAGGTGGAAACAATGAAACACTTATTGTAAATGTGATGCCCTCGCCGGAGTAAGAATGAGAATCCTCGGTTATGGCTACCCAGAAGAGAACCAAGTGATTTCAAGGCACTACCATTGCTCTCCACTATCCGCTTTCTGGAAGGAGTGAAGGCTGCATTGGATTAAGCGCTAAAACAGGGGTAAATACACAAAAGATCCCATAGGGTCGAAGTGTATCCGTAAGGACTCAGCCATTAAAATAAGATAAGATGAGGGTACCGTACCAAAATATTCTAAATGTCCACGAGTCTGCTAACCCTTTTCTCGGAAATGGCTTAAGCTACTAGGCCGAAATTTAAAACAGTTCTAGGGAGTCGTTTTAAAGGAATAACCATTTAATTTTCGGATCTTAAGATTTAAAATCTTAATTTATGAGCAATTTAGGTACGTTATTACCTAAAAACTAACACGATGTTAACACAATACCTTCCATAAAACCATAATAACATAACATAATACCAAGTCTCCACGGCTGTTATAATATAATAGCAGTCGAAACGTCGAGATAAAAAGGTTTATTTTCGATTAAACAACGAATTATAGTTTAAGCATGTTTAGATAGGTACCTACAGTAAAAAATTCGAGAAGGAGGTCAATAGAAGGATACAGCTGGGTTGGTCAGCGTATGGAAAATAAAGTCCGGTCTTCACAACACCTATTCCGCAAATACTAAATACAAAAATCTTTAATCAGTTCGTCCTACCATGCCAGGCCATACGGAGCCGAAATGTGAATACTCATGGTAGGAGCTATGGAAAGTACTGTGTTGGGAGTTTATCTGAAGGATCGAATTCGCTTCGAGGTGATTCGACAGAGCATTGAAGTCAGCGACGTAGCTTACTGAATTGTCCAGCAAGTAAAAATGGGTCGGCCAAATAATTAAGCCGCAGGACCAATTAACCGTTGGAGTCATCGTGTTCTTGAGTGGAAAACGTGGTTCGGCAAACGCAGTGTAGGACGCCCTCAGACTATGACATTGAGAAGTTATGGTCTACGCAGGGTGACTAGCAAAAGCTGGATAAGAATGGCCGCGGGTCGTGCTCGGTGGCGACAACAACAGGAGAGGCCTATGTCCATCAGCGGACTAGTACAGTCAACAGCATAAATAAGTGATCAATTATGTACCTTCTCGCTTTCAATCGTTTCAGAATTTTGTATGATATTTCAAACACGACGTTAAAGTGACAAGGTACATTAATGATCACTTATTTATGCTGTTGACTGTACAGTCTGATAGGTACTTACTATCCATATTCATACTAATATTAGTTAGATGTTAAAGTAGTTCTGGTGATAATCGCCCGCGATAATCGACTTCTACGTGGACGGTGTCGCAGCCAGCCGGTAATATTATTTTGATACAATTCTAACATCTTTGAAATTTATAAATTGTAATTTCGGGTATGTTACAACTTATATGATAACTTACAATGACATGACGTATCTAGTGTGTAGTATACTGATGTAGATACTTATTGTAGATTTATTTGAAGGTATTTAGCCCTAATGTTTTTCGGAATACCTCGTGGCGTGCCACGCGCCGGTGTTTAGTCGTAATCACGACGATATCGTATAACTAATTGTCGGCAAAATGCTGACATGTTTTTGTAATCGTGGCGTGACGCAGGTTGCAATACAATTATGCCGTATGTGGCGTCGAACCCCCGATATAATAGTTAGTTACGAGTATCCGTTGAGCACGTGACTAACGATGTAAACACCGCAAAAGCTTTCGTTAGAGAAAAGCAATAGATATAACTTAGCTACTCGTATATTGTCCGAGCAATATTGTGAACGATCGATTTTTACACCACTTTGTTTCGTCTCTTCCTTTTCTTAACTTTCTCGGAAAAGCCTAGATTAGGTATGGTTTAAGATTCCGTCTTGCATGCTATCTATTATGAAATGTATAAAATCCTAATTATTTAGTGTAATGTAGCCCAACGGTTTCAGTCATATCAGCCACAAAGGGTATTTTATGATAGACCAACGTAATATAAAGATAGACAACAAAGTCATCTACATCGACTACATTATAATGTTTCCGTTTTTCAATATTCAGCCAGGTGCTAGGTATCAGGCACGCAAGATGTGAATAGGTTCACGATTATGACAATTTGTTAAGGATCTATCGTTTAGTATTTTTTTGGATTATGCTTTTTATTGATTAAAAACCAATACTAAGTAGGTATTGTGTCTTGTGCTACGTGTCTTGAAACTTTATCTCACATAAGTATAAGTACTTACATAACGTACGTGACGTGATGAACACTCTTATATACTACTGAGCACACTCTGAGGTAAGGATTTCTTAAGAAGAGTTTCATGATTGCAAAGTTCCTTCAAAGATTATTATCGCGTAGAAAATTTTTCATAGGTATATTGAAGTCAAAATGTCTAAACGTTCATAGGAAAAACAATGAATATTTATTTGTAAATATAAAATAACATGAGAAGAGTACCTTAAGTAGGTACTTAAACGACACCGCGTTGCTTATATTTGCCTCGCACTCACCGCGAGGGGTCGGGGTTCAAATTCAAATGTCATAGAGGCGAATGTGCCGCCCTTTGACTTCGGACGCGGCACGCAATCGGTGCCCTTCCCATAATAATGGGTTGTATTTTAACATTTCCTACAATATGCTACACGCGCCAAGGAATAATATTTAGTAGCGGACCCTAATTAAATGAATAGTTAACTGATTATTAACACAGTGTTTCGGGTGAAGGTAGCCATATTTTACTGACAGCATTTTTAAGTTTATTCCTAGCATCCGACGAAAAAAAATCAAGGGCAAGAGCATAGCCAATCATGCCTTTTTTGTTGCCAGTAAAAATAAAACACAAAAGTTTACGTGCATCGCACTTACTTACAAAACTTTTCTTATAAATTGCAACCGGGTTTTTGTAACGAGAATGGTGTTATAATAATTATTTAAAATAACGTCAAGGTAATTAGGTACCTTAAGGATTCTCCCCTCGCTTGTGGACGTTTAAAATAAGTGACTTATTTTGTTTCAACAAATGGTTAGGTTTTTAGTAATAGTAGCTACTAACTTAGGTAGTGTCCACGAGTGAGGGAAGAGTTCTTGAGGTAGCTGCCGTAACTAGCAACAAAAGCCTTCATGTTAGGGGTTTCCAAAAACATGATTGACCCCCGACGCAAACAGTGCGGTGCTATAAGTTTAAAGCGTTTATCTGTATATTTACTTGTTTTGTTAATTTTTTGTTAATCTATCAGTGAACATTTGAGGTATATATGTATGTACGAAGGCAATACAGAGTATTCATGACTTCATGTCACAGCTTCCATAAAAGCTGACTCAAGTAACAAACAGTTGAGTAAAATATTTTTAATAGCTATAATAATAACCAGGATATAAGCAACAAAGGTTTGTTTTTACCTCTTTCTAGGAAAACAGAATTTAACATGGAGTTTATATGGCCGACCTGTTACATGACGTCATATGCATATCGGATGTCTCTCTAATGGCTGTCTAATTAGCAGTTTAAAATGCTTGTACGAGTATCATTTGTATTTCTTGACCGTTTTTATTTTTATTTTGGTGTTCTCTATTTTTATATTTGGTTGAGAAATGTGAAATAAATTATCCATGCATATCCCCTACCTACATATTTGATAACTCTATGACTTTCAATACAACAAAAAAATAAATTACAAAATTTTACTTGTTTCAATGAGCAAACTATTTTAAAATTGATTAATTTATCAATAATTAAAAAATCAATCTCATAAAAATGACCTTAACTTTTGCATTTGACATTTACTTACATTGACTGACAATTTTGCTTAGGTAGTAAGCAAAGTACAATTCAATAAAACAAAATAAAAATAAAAACAGAATGTTTCAAATCTGGAAAATAAGAGGAGGCAGTAGTTTGTAAAGGAGTTATAGCTAGGTACTGCTATCGCAGACGAGTTTTTGAGAGTGCGATGAGGTTTTAACAGCAATTCCACTTTGCAAGATTTTGCCCTTCCGTCGGTTATGCTCCATTTATTTCCAACTCAGCGTTGCTATAAAGTCTAATCTATAATTATTGTTTTGCCTTACTAAAAAAAAAAAAAAAAAATGACTTTAAAATAAAACCTTACCTATGCCCTCCGTAATCCGCCATATAAAACTGGCTTAGTCTTCTTTTGGTATTTTGCCTACTAACGTCCACTTTTTTACTTGTTGTGTGTCGTCTTTGGCATATTTGAGTTGATCAATGATACTTATTGCGGGTAAATCGGTACAAAATTCACTTTAATTACCTACGCTCGCGATATGCTCGGAATTGTTCACCTGACTGTTGCAAAAACACCACAGTTAGGAAGCCCTTCGTTTCTGACCAATGAAAAAAAAAAAAACAAACAGAGTCCAATGGCACCGACCGTAAAAATGAACTAAATTTAATTATTTTCCTGTTATTCTATGCTTTTTTTTAAACATGCTAGGACTAGGAACACTAATACCCGTGTATAATTTGAGGTTACAGACGTAACAATAAATCGTAGCGGTCTAGCTTTGCAAACCGGTCTGCTAGCCTAAGAAAATATAGTAAAATCAGCCGAAAGAATTCGAGCAGTTTTGAAATTTTGTACAGTTAATTCTTGAGACGTTTGATGATCATACTTATTAATGAATTTTGCATAAATACACCGAAGGATACGACAAGAATTTCGTCTCGACAACAGAGTAATCTGTGGTTGTCGTTTGTCGTTAACTAATAGTAGTCGGCTAATAATGTTAATCTCCATGAATTATATTTTGTGAATTTCATATAAACGTAATCATTGGCTATAAAAACTATTATTTGCGTGTTTTTATATTTTTATACGTTTAGTCTTCGCCGTCAACCTACGATAACCGGGCCACTTGGGGAATTTTAGGGCCATTTTGTGGACAGTTTTATCTCTTTTGGTGATATTGAATTAAAAGAACAACGTTCGCCTAATGCATTTTGCGTGTATATGTATAGCTAGCTAGGGCCACATAGTCCGTGGGCCAGCCAAGATATCGGTATAATTTGAGGTTACAAACCAATTTTCTTTTTCACAGTATTTGTGTGATGTTACAAAACCATAATTGCTATCTCAAAATGGTAGCGGGGTCGTTCTTCTTTTTTACCGAAAATAAACCGTCGAATTGGGTTTTATAGATTTTTGAACTATGAATAATTGTGGTCTCAGTGTTTCATTTCAAAAAAGTTGCATTTATTATTTATTAAGACTAATTAATAGTTCCTGTCATGCTTTACCAGAAACACTGTGGCAGAGCGGTCGTTTTAAATTTTTAGATGACCACTCTGTCCCGGCATTCTATAAAGAAAACAATAATACACCTACAACAAATACTGGGTTAAAGAAAGAGCACGATTATTTAGTAATATTAGATAAATATAAATATAAATAGGGGCGAATATTAAACACGAAAAGCATAATTATCAATAGGTACTCTAATATTAGTATGAGACGCTTAATAAGATGGAGAGACAGGCTAAAGGCTAAAGGTAGGTAAAAAATAATAACGGTCCAGCTCAAAAAAGTGGCAGCCAATCTAGTCAAGTTGGCGGATTTGAAATTTAAAAAATCAACGACTCGAGAGCTATTTGTCCAATTTAATTACTTTTTTAAAACAAGATAATTAGTAATTTAGCCACAGAGTTGGCAGCTTCCTTGGGCAACGCATAAGCATTGCTTTTCAACGAGAAAATGCTACCAGCATCTGTGGTATAGATGAATTATCGAGAACATGGAATTGCATTTGTAGTGGTTGTACCGTTTGCAACAAAACGAGAATAATTTAATAAAATTACATACCCTTAAGAAATGGAATAAGTAGTAGTCCTCTGTTTTTTGCTTTTAGTCGCTAGGTATCATGTTCTTCATCTGAGCTGTCACAAGTATTGATAATAAGATTGTCTGAAATTCGATCCATTTCCCCTTCCTGACATCGATATTTATTTTCTTCACTTTCGACATGGCGACAAATATTTTCCCAGTCCTCAGCAGTAATAGTATTCATTCGTTCAGTTGCTAAACTCATAATGCCTTGCATGTTTAAAGAAACGTTTGTTTTCGCTACATATCCTTTTACCATGGACCAAATATTTTCGATCGGATTGAATGTCGGGTGATACGGTGGCAATAGTAAAACGGAGTGGCCATGTTCTTTTAAAATTGCATCTATGTGGTACTCACGAAACCGCTCTTTATTTTGTTTAATTAAATCATACAAACTGGTTTTGTACATCAACGGGCTATATAAAATGTTGTGTTCTGTCAACCAATCCATCATTTCTTGTTTAAGAGAATTTGACGTTGGAGCACGATTCAAAAGTTCGTTGTGATAGGACGCATTATCTACGATAAGTACGCTATTCGGTTTAAGGTTCGGTATAAATTTTTCTTTTAACCATTTTTCGTAGTTGACAAAGTTCATCTGGTCATGGTAATCTCCCGTTTTTTGGTTTGCCTTAAACATTAACAAAGCGTTGGGAATAAAACCATATTTTCCTCCTGCGTGCACTAATTATTAACCGCTGGCCTGTACTGATTTGTTTTTTTACACCAAATTCTGTTCCATCGGTCCAAGCCTCTCCGGACACATGTGAAGTGTGGATGTAGGTTTCATCAGTATAAACTAGTGGTCTATCTTTAGACCGATATTCCGCAATTTTGGTAAGGTAATTTATTCTTAGCAGTCGTATGTTGTGTCTTTCCATTAATATTTTTCGGTTGTCCTCGGTCTTTTTCCATTTAAATCCTAATTTTGGTATTTGTTCGTAAGGTGGAAATGCCAAATTTGTAATCTATATCGGATTTTAACACATAGTGGAGTACCTTTAAGGTTGGAAATTGCTTATGGGAATGGGACAGATGAAAATTGTATATAGTTCTCCGGATGACTTCCTGATCAAAATCGTCTACTGCTGATGACGGACAAGTACGTAACTTTTTATTTCTCGGGGAGGTGAATCTCTTTGCTGATGCGAATTTCTCACTATTGCTCTCAGACACAATGTTATAAACAGTAGAGAGACAAACACCTGTAGCTTTTTCAACTAACTGGGCAGCGGTGTAAGGGGAATTTAAATGTTTCTTCAGTTCAAGTTCAAAATATTTATAACAGTTAAAAACAATTTGCTTACTTTGACTCTCAATCGGACCAAAATTACTCACAGCCATATTTTTTGAAAATTGTGTAACTTACACTTAGTCGTACGGGCTGACACAAAATTATTCTGATAATTGTGAGAATACAATAAAATCAGACGTAAAAATATATGCACAACGTAAATAATATTCACAATTTGACACTGACATTATTTTGGTATTTACTTCTTCAATATACAAACCATAACAAACCTCTTTTTATGCTGATAGTACGAGAAAATAGAAAATTCAAATATAGAATGCCTGTAAACATACAATACTACTACATATGCAATTCCATGCTCTCGTTAATTCATCTATACTTTGCCACGGGTCCTCTCTTTTTCAGTTTTAATTAAAATTTATTTTAGTTTAGCTAAAATTAGATTTATTCTTGATTTAATTTATTTTTTAATTTGTCATTATTTTACTTAGTCGAATTTGTACCTAATGTTTTCTTTGTCGTTCTTGATCCAGAGAGAAATAAAAGTTTTAATTAGTAATTATTGATTATAATTTTTTGTGATAGTTTTTTAATATTAGGTTTTTACAAAATATCTTGTACATTACAAATATGCTTAAATGAGGCAAATTAGTGAATTAAATTGTCTTTCATTTGATGTATGTATAACATTGTACTGGTCTAATGACTGAAAACATATGGAAACATGAATTTGACTTTCCTTCCGTTGAAATTCACCGTTGACTAAATACCTGCGTACCTACAGAACATAAAGCTTCAGAAAGAAGTTGTAGAGTAGGTACAAAAATAAAACCAGCCATGTGCGAGTTAAACTGAAGAAGGTTCCGTCCGTAGATAGGTTTTTTTTGATAGAATTCTTATAGGTTTTCTAGTAATCTACAAGCAATGAACTATATTTTGTAAGTATGTTTATTCAAAAATTTTGGCTCAGTAGTCTCAGAGATCAGAAGAGGGGGAAAATATAATTAGTAGTATGATGATAACACCTTATAGGTATTACACGCGTAGTGCGTCATTGTGACCCAGTATGTGCGTTTTGCGGACAAGGAAAGCTAAAAGCGTTGAAACTGTTAAGTACAAGCCCATATAGAATTTAACTTGCTGTTTTCACGGCTTGGAAGTGAATTTAAACTTTCAAATTCTGACCACAATTTAATCGAAAAATTTGCCTATCAGTTTGCATACTCAAGGCGCACCAAAATAGAAATCATAAACGGACAAAGATACAAATGTTCTAAAGTCTACAAGGCAATAGACTCAGCTAAAGTTTCTTCATGTGAAGATTGCTTCAACATTCAAAACGAGCTAATTATCAAGCAGCTACTTATTTGGCACAGATGTTTGGATAACTTTCCTGAAATACCAATCCAGAGGATCATGGATGACTGGGGCATAGGGTGGTCCAAAATAGAATTAAGAAAAAAAAAGTATATCAAATCATAGCTTATTTTTGTTTACGATAATTTAGTTACTTATGTGTCAAAATTAAATTTGCAACGTGGTCGTTTACTGGTCGCCCAAAGCGTTTAGTTTATAAATGCCAAAAGGATCTCACTTCCATACAAAAACACATGTGGTAAACTTGGTAAGGATTAAAAACAGTAGTAGAATATTCTTTTCACCTCAGCAGCTCAAACAAGCAGGTTTTGCTGCTTAAAAACAGTGAGCAAAATTCAATTTTGCTGCGAGCGAGAGGCAAAGTAGCTTTTTAATAAAAAAAAATAAATGCCGTGAGCAGTGCTGGGCTACTCACAACATTCGAAAAAATTGAACTTCACTTTGTTCTGTCACTTTCACTTCGATAGGAAAAAAGCGAGAGATAGAAACAACTTGATTCGAAGTTTGATTTTCAAATTCCACACATAGTAGGCCCAAAAAGAAACGCACGTTCGGATGCACACATAACCGTAAAATTGCAAATAAAACTATCTGTTAAAGTTTGAAATGTATTTATTATAACTATTTTATACAGTAGGTACTTCGATCAACAATTTACAACTAGATTCAACGTCACAGCTCTGAAAATGGCCAGAGAAATATGAGCACAAAATAAGTTTGTGCTCTTATTTCTGACAGTACGCGTCAACCACAGCCAACGTGAGGACGTGACAAAATGCCTCAATGTGCTTTTAAAAATTGCGGTAGCAGCCACCGTAACACTAAGGTTTCGGAAGGAATATCTTTCTTTAGGTAAGTACAAGTCAGTATTTCATTTAAAGTACGTAAATATTAGCATTTACATTAAAAAAACAATAATATATTGTTTGGACAACCATCTTGTCAATAATCGGTGGTTTGGGAACAAGAAATTCATGGAGTAGTTCTCATTTTAAAATAATATATTTATGTTTATTTTTTTGTAGATTTCCTAGTGATCCTTTTTGCTGTGCGGCATGCCCTTTTAGAATGAGTAAGGTTTAATCAATTAACAATAAAATAAGTAAATATCAATCCTAGCTAAAATACATAAATATTAGCGTCGACCTATTTTCACAGGGAATACAATGGATTAATCAAATTATAGTGTTAGAAATTTGAAATGTTGTCATTTATACATTTAATAATTAGTTAATAATTTAATTTAGTTAATTATTCTTAAGTAAATTTCATTTCATGTCAATATTTGTATATGTTAATTTGTTTGTGTTATATCTCAGTCAAATAAAAAAAATGTCTGTCTTATACCTAGTCGGTTACTAAGTTCTGTTACTGAGATTAATTACAATTAAAAAAAATATTTAAAGCAGTTTTGCATAAACCTGTATATTAATCAAAACTTTGATTTATATAGAATAATAATAAAAATAATGTATTCTAAACCATTGCAATTATTTGATGTACGAGCTTGAAGTATTCCCATTTCGGACGATAAAATCACAGTTAAAATCACGCACGACGATGATACTGATAACGGCCCCAACTTTTGTAAGAGTTCCTGTAGAGAGTTCAAATTTGCGTGACATATTGAACAGACTTCTAGCTTTAAATTCTGATACGAATGTATTCAAAGCAACTAAAGATCCGTTTGGACACCGGTCAATCTTGATGACTCATTAAATCGACTTTAAGATTTCACATGATTTTGCAGAAATACGAAAACACACCAAATATCTTGCTTCATAAGTTGGAATTAAGTCATGTTGAGAAATATAATTTTGGTCTCTAAACATATACAGAGATAGGATTTTTTATAATATTACACAAAAAAAGTTCTTTGGTAAACAAAGACTAACTTTTAAGCGATTTCAAAAAATGAAATTTACAGAAAAGTCATGCGTAATTTCATCGATGCCGGCTGTGAATGTTAAAAGATCGTATCGGGAATTGCGGAAACTAAGAAAAATGATTAATTGTTTTTCAAACTGTATATTAATTAAGCTTTTAATTTTTATACATATTGAAATTAAAAAATAAACATAAGTTAGTTTTATTTGCATCAACCTTAGTAACAGAACTTAGTAACCAACTAGGTATAATTGCGACTCCATTATTTCCCTGTTCCTAAAATAGAATGACATATTTTTGAAACGAAGAAAGTTCTTTTGTTTATCGAACGCTTTTGCTCTTGAGACGAAAGGTGGTAAGTATTTTAAACAATTATTATTATTTGGATCTTTGTTCCTTAGACTTAAGGTATAATTTAAGTTAATTTAGAAGGTTCACAGAACACGGCCACTTTTTCGCTTTGATTTTGTATGGGACCTTGAATCTAGTTGTAAATTGTTGATCGAAGAGTAGGTACAATCATTTTTTTTATTTAATGTTTTGAAGACAAAATTAATAAAAATAAGAAGTTTATCATGTATCTACATAATTTTGTTATCGTTTTAACAATCTTTAATTTCGTGACATAAACCGCGGGGGCAGTTTCAGAACGCATTTCAAAAATATAGACAAGGCCTAGTTAGGTTTTTTTTAAAGCCACAGACTACATAAAGCTGTATAAAGTTGTACGGCACTACGGCATTATCAAGTTGAGTGACAGGTTTTATCTGTTCCATGTTAATTTTTTCCAATTTTTATTTTATTAGTATTTTGCAAAAATGCTTGTGATTGATGCATATGCGATCGTGTCGTTATTTAGTCGTGTATTCACCAAATGGTCACAACGGAAGACCTGCGTTGGCCCTGCCAGCTTCACGCTGTGTTGTTCTCGCTGCTGAGGTGAAAAGTTGTATGTCTCACACGAGACCAAAGTTTTTTACGTCTCGTATCTTTGAATCCCTCGCTACGCTCAGGATTCTAACCTAGAATCACTCGCTACGCTCGTGATTCAATAATAGAATCCTTCGCTTACTCGGGATTCAAAATCATCACTCGCAGCAAAAACCAACTTTGCTCTCTTGTTAAACAAATAACTATTGCCTACTGCTGCGACACAGAATATACAGTGTCATGATCTGTCCAAAGCCTTTCTCATTTGATATCTTTATTAGATGAGTGAAGCTCTATACATTTTTATATGAAACAATCTTAACGTAAAGTTTATTTAATTGCAATAAAACTTACAGTATAGCCTATTTTAACGTACATTGAAATAAAAAGAAACTTGTGGAGAAAGAATATTACACTTTTGTTTATCGAACCACCTGCGGGGGCACCTGAAGCAGTGTTATATCTCTAAGCTGCTCTCCCCCATACAAGGAACGTGTTTATTCAACATATCTTTATTTTCGTTGTATCGTCAAAACGGTGAAACATTTCAGCGCCAAATTTGGTATGATTACCTTTGATATACCTACCCAGTTACAAACCCTGTACAAGAACTACAAATACTACAAATGATCAGTGTGAGATGGGCTCGCGCTGATTCGGTTCGAAATCGACTTCAAATCGGAATATAATAATACCTAGGTACTGCGCGGCAGTACGGGACCCTCGGTGCGCGAGTCCAACTCACACTTGACCGGATTTCTTTTTACTTGTTATAACGATTAAAATAAAGGTACGATTCCGTAGCGCGCGACACCGTCGCAGCTGCATCGCGGGCATCACGCAGCACTTAAAAAACAGTGTTGTCGTGACGTCGTCGACCTCACTTCTTTCTATGAGCTCGTGCTGCCTGCGATACTGCTGCGACGGTGCCGCGTACTACGGAGTCGTACCCTAAGTTCTGGTAATGCTAAATATCACAAGAAAATCGGATTCTATATTTCCATAAAACCTACAAATTTAGGTAAGATTGTAAGTTCGTTCGTTTTTTTTTTGTAAAAAGTTAATGCCGTTTTAAATAAAAAAATAAGAAGATAAAGATTGAAACAGTGATTTTGGAGCGTCCATTCAATTATTTAGTAAATGGTTGATTTAAACGGAAGTAAACTCAAATCATGTTCGTTCATGTTTTGCAAGTGTTTGTAGCCATCATGTAATTTTAATATCTAAATGTCAAATGTTAAAAACTAAAAAAAACTATAAAAGATTTAAAAAAAAAAACTTAAAGAGCTGGGTTTATTATGTAATTACATATGTATGACTAATATTCACTGCGACACACGGTAACCATAGCCATCAATAGCCTAACTCCAATTGCTCATTATACTCTACAATATCTAAGATTCCTGGACGTTAATCGCTGGTACTTTACTGTGCCTTGAACTAAATGTATTTCCGTTTTTGTAAAATAAATCGCAACGCTCAAGATATTTATTTCACTGCTATTCGGGCACGAAATCTGCATGCAAAATATCGAGATATATATATGTACACAGAAATGGGGTTTTAGGTTTGACGTAAGGTGCCGGACGGTCGCGAAAGGCGCATAATTATGTCAATTCCTGACTGATAGCTCTCGAAAGGCGTCAACTTTCGTAGATTGCAACTTGTTGCCAGCTGTTTTGTTGCGAGATAAGATAGGCAATTATCATTACATACCTATCTGACTGCAAACCTTAAAAGTAGTGAACAATTTTGGAAAAGATTTACTTTAGAAGACGGTTTGTGAATTATGGAGCCAATTTTTTTAACAGTAGTTGACTAAATTGCGTCGAGAGAACGCTGCCGGATGTGGCGCCCTCACTACTATAATTGTGTTGTCTAATAAACTGAAATATTTTCTTGAAATCAGACGGTGGTTTTTTGAACTACAAATGAAAACACAACTTGTAGGATACATCACATAGTTTAATAACAATTAACCTTCGAGTTATCATAATCAACTTAACGGAAAAAAAGTCGCCACCTCTTCCTAGAGTTTGTTACGTATTCCATAAATTGTGTTTTTACTTGCGGTAAAAAATAGTCCGATTCCAAGGAAATCCTTTACTTAATTAGAAAAAACAATAACTGGGCGCTCGACGTTTGCTCGGGGCAGTCTTAAACCTGAACCAAGTGTGTTGTTACATATTCTATTACATTTTCGTATTTTGACCATTTAGTTCTGATCAAAAGATCAACCCAGGAATGAAGCGGCATCACAGACTAGATATAATACCTATTATCAAACGTTCGCAATTGCTTATAAATAAAAAACTTAAATACAGTTGTCAGTAAGCTTTGCCATAGTACTGTAAGTAAATAGGTTTACGTCGAACAGAATAACGCCTGTATTTTGTGCAATTACCCTACCTATACTTACCTATTTCGAGAATAACGTTTTACCGCCGTACATTTTAGAGACAATTAGTTAACTCGTTCCTTGTTTATGAAACATTGTCCATAATATATAAATAAGGAACGACTAATCGCCAAGCTGACTCCGAGTGCGGCCGTTAGTTCGCAAATTTTACCGTACGCTATACTTTTTTTTACATTACAATAATAACGGTAAATTCGCACACGTTTCCTTTAATAACGTCTAAATATTTTTTATCGAAGTATATTGTTGTACCATGGATAAAACTGAAAATATTCTAATTCTTGTCATTAATTAAGAACTTTACAAGAGACGAATGTTAAACCCTTAGCGCATGAATTATTAAGGAGAAAGGATAAAAAATCATTTTCTGCAAAAATATGTATTTTTTTGCTTAAGACAATAAATAGTTATTGGTAAATAAAAATAGTTTCTATTTAAGAAATTACAGTATAAAGCCACATATGGCCTCGTATGCACTACGGTGAAAGAATGAGACATCATATATGGCTTCATAGGCGTGTTTACATGTTTTTTTTTAAAACAGGAAATTAAATCTATCTGCTGGGGTTGTTAATTATTTAATTTATCCAGTTAATCTGTTCCTTTCATTTTTTTTTAACGGTAGATTTCCATTTGCCCTTTTAATCCAATTAATTAAACGTGTTTTGACTGCAGAATAGATTTTTTTTAATAAAAAAAACTTAACCATGAAAACCTACTTTTTCATAATTACTACAACATATTCAAAAAGCGGCCAAGTGCGAGTCGGACTCGCGCACGTAGGGTTCCGTACCACTATACATCTAAATAAATGTTTTTCTTTATTCTTTATTATATTGGAGTTGATTGAATGAAAGGTAAAATGCGGTTTACGATTTATAACGTATTAAAAAAAAAAGAAATTATTAGATCTCGTTCAAACCAATTTTCGGTGTAAGTTTGCATAGTAATGTACATCATATATTGTTTTTACATTTATCATTCCCTTATTTTAGAAGTTACGGGGGGGGGGGGGGACACATTTTTCCACTTTGGAAGCGTCTCTCGCGCAAACTATTCAGTTTAGAAAATATATATATTAGAAACCTCAATATCATTTTTGAAGACCTATCCATAGATACCCCACACGTATTGGTTTGATGAAAAAATAATAATTGAGTTTCAGTTCTAAGTATGGGGAACCACAAAAATTTATTGTTTTTTTTTTATTTTTGTATGAAAATCTTAATGCGGTTCACCGAATACATCTACTCACAAAGTTTCCATAGTATAGCTCTTATAGTTACGGAATAAAGTGGCTGTGACATACGGACGGACAGACGGACGGACAGACATGACGAATCTATAAGGGTTCCGTTTCTTGCCATTTGGCTACGGAACCCTAAAAAAATCGTGGAAATCAGACTTGATGTAGGGGGTGAGAAATGCTATCGCCCAGAGCTGAATTTGTATGTAAAAAAGAAGAAAATATTCTTCTTAATGCATGCGAAGCCAAATATGATCCCCAATCGTTTTGCTTGAATACATTGAAGCCAAATATGGCATTTACAAAAAAGCGCTTCAACACGTTATAAAGGAAGCTTCAAATAATGTGTTTATATTTTATTTGGAGTTATAACTTCCCTTTTTGGATTTATTATTGATGTAAAAGTCGAGCTACTTAATCTGCACTTTTTCATAAAACTCGCATGTTATGACAAATAAAAAATTGCATTTTGTTTAACGAAAGTGTGATTCTTACAAACAACTACATTTTATAGATAAATAACATTAGCATAAGCTACAAAAAATAAGTAAACATGGCAGGTCAAGTATGGCCTTGTATGCGGGGTTAATGTCTAATTTTGACTTCTTTAAAGGCGCAAAACGTGGTCTAAATAATGTTTACTTATTCTATTCTTTAAAAAAAACAGTCAAATAAACGTGCGAGTCGAAATTGCGCACCAAGGGGTTCCGTATTTAAGACAATATTTTTACAGTTTTCACTATAAAAGGATGCGGCCAAGCGAGTATTACAACACAATTATGCCAAATTTTAAGTTGACAGCTTACATAGCTTCAGAGAAAAACTGCTTTGACATACTGACACCGAAGTTTCACCATAATGGTTTCTTTTTTACCATTTTTGTACGGAACCCTAAAAACAAAGTACCTAGGTACAGTCAAAGACTTAAATTTGTGACCCACCTTAGTCTAAACCAATCTGACATTCTAATCCAATCCAATCTTGTTTTAGTGGCATTAATTTGACATTTCACAACAATGAGGTTGAGTTGCCTTTAAGTTACAAATGACTTACACTCATATTCACAAACGTCACTATGAGGTATCACAGAACGAACGAACGCACAGGGTGGTTCTAATCGTCTCTTAAACAAAAGCTGGTCAAAAAGGACCAATCACTAAGCAATATTGAACGCAGTGCGTTTACTCAGTGAAGGATCCCTTAAGTATTGTTTCATACATCTCTTATGTATGACATTGCCGGTCTAAAGTTTTTTTTTTAAATGGGTTTAAAAATTAAAGGGAGCCCAAGAGGGGATTTTGGGATTTACTATGTCCATTAATTGATTTCATTTGCAAAGTTGATCGGCCCATACCTATTTATAAGCAAATAAGAGCTTTCACTAGTAGCTATGGTTGCAAAGCATCCGAGTGGTTAGGATCGACGGCGCGTAAATTAATCGTCCAGCCGAGCAAGTTATGCAGTTTTTGTTTTTGGTTGATTTTCATTGGGGATATGAGGAGTCAGTAGAGTAGGAATGTACGCGGATTAACCACAGACACTGGATTACTAGGAGTCAAAATTCGCAGCGTTATTGGCATTATTGCCAATATAGGCATCTATGTGGTCCCAATTGCTTGATAAAGCGAAGGAAAATATTACTTCCCGATTGCGCCAAATTGGCCGTGGCGCTCATTTGCCCAAATCGTATATATGGCAAATACCTACTTTTTTGAAAAAGACAAAACCATACCATCACTAACAAAATTTTAATGTGTTAAACCCTTAAAAATACCCTCAAGAATAGTTAACTTAATAAGTATGACAAAATGAGCACTTACCAGTTAGGTGTCTTCAAAGGGCGCAATGTCACACGAATGCTGTCAGCACTTGCCGAGCCGAGCCAAAATGGGTGGATGGGGTAGTAGGCGGGGCGATGTGTCACCCCCGTGACAGAAGTCCCCTATTGGCTACCTGATGTGTGTGTGGGCGTGTTCAAAGTTTGACTTTAACTCGAACACAGGTGTTATTGCCCTAGATTTATGTCAGATAGAGTTTCAACTTCTGTGGTGTGTTGACGTTGATGCCGATCTAAGTTTTAAAATGATTGATCTAAAGTAGGTAGGGGCGTAATAGTCTTCACTGCCGCTATTTCGCACTTGGTCTGGGTTCTGGGAATCAACAGATGTATAGTCTAGAATAAACTCCGGCGAAAGTCAAGGAGCTTTCGTACTAGAGAAACAATAAGCTTGTTTCATTTAGATATAAACGTTCAGAGGGCGACAAAAGCCTTGCAATTGCAATTAACGAAGTTATAGCTTCAGTAGAATTTAGTCAAGTAGGTAGGAACCTATTCAAGATTATCAACACTGCTCGGAATCAGGCCAGCGAAAATATGCTGGCCTATTTGCTGGTTGGTCGAGAGCATTCTTGTCCGTCCTTGAGATTCAATGAAAATCAATCAATACTCGTATTTGCATTACGGCGCCATATGAAATGATCAATTGAAATGAATGAATGAAATTGATCAATCAGAACGGTGTTATTACAAAAACTTAAACAGCCGTCAATCCATAGAAAACTGTCTAAGTTAAGTTTTAGTAATCACACCGACAATATTTAACCGCGACGCAGAAAGCACTGTTATAAGTTTGAAGTATGTATTATTGTGTATCTGTGTAGCCACCAAACAGATGAACCGATTGTAACGCGGTTTTTGAAAGAAAGTTGAATCAGGATAGTTTCCAACAATAGTTTTATAAAAATCGGTTGAGCCATTTAAGAGATAGATAGCAGCTTAGAAAGCAAGCGGATTCAGCGAAGATATTTACATAGCTGAAAAGCCTCTGTTCTACTCCACCCGCCGCAACTTCCTAGGGTTTGCTAGATCCCCATGCCCCGGATGGCCAGTCTGTAGGGTTGAATGCAACAAACTTTTTCCTTACTAGTTATTCACTTTTACTCTTTTTATTATTTATTGAGCCACATACCAAGAGTTTCTTTTTAATTCATATTATTTTGGTGTACCTACCTACGTCAAATTTCTGTAATTGCCTTTTTATTATCATTGGTCAAGCTATGAAGTTTTTTACGAGGTTTTGATTTAAAAATTCCACTGGTAAGAAATCGCCTTAAAAAGGTTTTCATGATTAAAATATTATGAAATTTGCTCTTGCCCTGGAAACTATGAGTGTTTCTTAATTAGGTCTTATTCCTACTTCAGATCGAACACGGGAACAAGTTAAATTTCCTAAACCCTAAACTTTATGTAAATAATAATATGTACCATATTGGTACATAGGGCCTCCAAATGCCGGACGTTTCCCAAGTCCGTTATTAATATGTTGAAGAATGTAGATTGAATGAGGAGCGTTTTAACTCTTTAATAAACAGTGGTTATGGTAACTGTGATAGATTAGGTACTTCACCAACTGCTGTGATTCAGCCGGAGATGACCCTTGATACTTCTAAGGCGTCCCCTAGACAAATTATAAGTACGTATAAAACTATTGTTTACTCTGACCAGCTTGGATCTGGATATCTTTGTTTGGATATCTTTATTGTTAAATAACAAATTAAAACAAAATGTTACAAATTACTGTTACCATAATGCAACTCTTATGCAATTAAGTGATTTACTTTTAAAAGGAAGTTTTGATAGTACCACCACTTTAATAATTTTGGTAGGAAATAGTCTTGGTGTGGATAAGTCCGGTGTAGATAAATTAATGTCAACACTAAACACTATTGAAGATAGAGGCATAGGTAAAATTATACTGTGTGCGCTACCATACTCACAAAGTATCTCATTTAGCCATAATAATAGAATAGCTCACTTTAATTCAATAATATATAATGCTATATGCTTTAATAAAAAATATCATTTCTTTGATTTAAACAAATTTATAAAGCGCCTTGATCTAACATCAGGAAAAATTCATTTGCCCAAGAAACATATTTTGACCTTGGTTGATCTATTAGCTTTTAATATAGAACCAAATAGATATAATAGTTCACAGCCCCAACAAGCCAAAATTGGTAATAATGCTTTGCCTCTTGATTTAAACTAAATTATAGGACAGCGGAAACACCCTTGAGTATAAATTTAATTCACCAAAATATTCAAGGTTTTTCCAGCAAAGAACTAGAAATAGGGTTGTTCTTAGATAATGAAAATGTACAAATAATGTGCATTACTGAACATTGGCTTAGACAAGATCAATTAATTTTTGATTTTTTAAATTTTAAATTAGTAAGTTATTTTGCCAGGAAAAGTGCCATTCATGGTGGCTCTTTTATAATTATTAAAAGTACTCTTAAATCCAAAGAAAGAAAGGATATTGTAAAGCAATCGATAGAAAGGATTGTAGAAATTTCATGCGCAGAAATAGAAAGTTATATAATAATATGTGTTTACAGACCACCATTGGCTGATTTTTGCACATTTGAATCCACTATGGAACATGTGTTACAATTAGCATGTAATAGCCAGAAGCATGTTATAGTTTGTGGAGATTTTAATATTAACTTACTTGAAAAGTCAAATAATACCACTAGGTTACTAAGTTTATTTAAATCTTTTAATTTAGGTAATCTGTTCTTTGAACCCACTCGGATAGGTGTTAGTAGTGCAACTTGCTTAGATAATATTTTTTGTAACTGCGATTGTTTGGATAAAGAAATATTTAATTGTTTTAATTCTGACCATAGTGGTCAGAAGGCATCTTTCATCTCCGATTTTTATCAAAAACCTCACACAATAACTTACCGACCTATAACTAGTAATCGTTTGAAATTATTCAAAAATAAAGTTCAGAGTAATCTTTTAGTGTTACCTTTTTCACAGAATGAATGTAATAGTATTTATAAAGACTTGTTTGGCGTAATTCTACATCAATTTAACAACAATTTTAAAATCAAAACTATTACTAGGTCGAAAACCAGATTTAGTGAATGGGCTACTGCAGGCATTCATAAAAGTAGAAATAGGCTTTATGACCTATATAGAGAGAGGGAGGACAATAAGAATGCTGATTTCCTAAATTATGTTACGAATTATTCGAGGACCTTTAAGCAAGTTTGTTTAACTGCTAAGGCATTTTTTCTTAGTCTTAAACTCAAATCATCTGAGAACAAGGTAAAAACTGTATGGAATATTATAAATAGAGAAACGGGAAAATCAAAAACTCGTGATAATCAAGTCACCCTGAACACAGGTGGCCATCCAATCACGTCAAATAAAGATGTTGCATTAGCATTCGAAGATTATTTTTCCAGCATGGCAATTAATACTACGAAATGTCTTAAATCATCCGCGGTTGAAGCTCAATCATTACTTTGCACTAATGTCAGTAAATGTAATATAAACTTTGAATTCAGCCCTGTAAATTCAGATTCAATAGTAAAGATATTTAAATCGCTTAGTTTAAAAAAGACTGAAGATTTGTGGGGCACATCAGTTAAAGTGCTCTTTCATATCATAGATGTAATTGCACCCCATCTAGCATTAATTTACAATAATTGCATATCAGAGGGGATCTTTCCAGATCTCATGAAATATAGTAAAGTCATACCTCTTTTTAAATCAGGCGAGATGAGTGATATAACGAACTTCCGTCCCATTTCCATACTACCAGTTTTAAGTAAAGTCTTTGAGAAACTAATGCTGAAGGATATGTTAGGTCACTTTAACAGAAATAAACTACTTAGCAATAACCAGTTTGGCTTTACAAGAGGTCGATCAACAATTGATGCGGCATCTGTACTCATTAAATATATATATAACAGTTGGGAAAAATCTTGCGACGCAATAGGAATATTTTGTGATCTTTCTAAAGCTTTTGATTGCGTGGAACATGACCCTTATTTTAAAATTAGAACATTATGGATTGTCTAATAAAGCTTTAAGCCTTATGTCTTCTTATCTAAGTGATAGAACTCAAACAGTTGTTGTAAACAAAACGCAATCTGTTGGAGCCACAGTGAAAATAGGTGTGCCTCAAGGCTCTATTTTAGGTCCTTTTTTATTTTTGGTCTACATAAATGACTTACCACCAATAGTAGATGAACTTTGCGATATTGTACTTTTTGCTGATGATACTTCACTAATTTTCAAGGTAGATAGAAAAACCGTAGACTACAGTAGGATAAACGCCACTCTAGTTAAAGTACATAATTGGTTTATTAGTAACAACTTGCTACTAAATGCCAAGAAAACTAAATGTGTTAGGTTCGCTTTGCCTAATGTTAAACCGGTAGATTCTAGTATTTTTCTAAATAACGAGTGTTTGCTAATGGTAGATAGGGCGGTTTTCCTAGGCATAACAATAGATAAAAATTTGCAATGGAGTCCCCACATAGCTGCACTGGCAGGTAAACTAAGTTCGGCAGCTTACGCCGTTAGGAAAATTAGACAACTAACTAATGTTGAGACAGCTCGCTTAGTTTATTATAGTTATTTTCATAGTGTTATGTCTTATGGTATTCTGGTTTGGGGTAAGGCAGCTGACATACAAACTATATTTGTGTTACAAAAAAGGGCCATTCGTTCTATTTATAATTTAAATTCCCGTGACTCCTTAAGAGAACTTTTTAAAGAAATTAATATCTTAACTGTAGCGTCTCAAGTTATTTACGAGAATATTATTTATGTTATTAAGAATTTAGATTCTTTGACCAAAAACTCAGATATACATAATTTAAATACTAGAAATAAAAATAAAATAGCTATTCGAAAATTCCGTGTCCGTAAAGTATATAAATCATTTGTTGGTCAATGCATTCATTTCTATAATAAATTACCTGAAGTAGTTTTAAAGTTACCCTTTCCAGCACTTAAAAAATATTTGAAAAGGTCGTTAATGTCTAAAGCGTATTATAGGGTCGAGGACTATCTAACAGACAAAAATGCATGGCCTACACCCGAAACTTAGTCAATAGTAATTTGTTCAAATGCAAAGGCTTTATCCTGCTTTTTCTTGTCTGGGGGACACCGTTGATGCAGGAAAACATATCGAAACTTTTAAGTGGTCATCTTGCACCATCTCATATACACATATATAAGTAGATAGTTGTAGTTATTTTATTTTATTCTTTTCTATCTTTCTCTCCCGTAAGATTTTTGGCATGTTTTCCTGCTGAACTACTGTTATTTGATATTATATTTAATTTAATACTTGTAGCTTTATATAATGCTAGATTAAGTTGAACATACCATTGTAATATGAAATATGAAATAAGTTTAAAAAATGACTGACTGCTGAGTTTCTTGCGGCGTTTCTTCTCAGCAGTGGTCTCCTCTTGGGAAGCGCTGGTAGTATCTTGACGTGTAAAAGTGCCCGAGCGGCCTAGTACTTACTGAATAAATTTCTTTTATCTTTTTATCTTTTAATACCGGTATTCACTTTCCCGGAACCCCGTCCGATATTGTTTTTTTTTTTTACAAAATAAAAACAATGAGATTGTTACTTTAAAATAAAGCGTAATTAAATACTTTGTTTGATTTGTGTATATTTCTCTAATTAAAAAAAGCTTACGTATTACACATTTAGAAAATAACTAATTAAGCAAACAGTTAAAAACAAACAAAATATTTACCTATTTAAATTTTATTATATCTTAATTTGGTGTAACTTAAAGTTAAAGCAAACACAGATAGGGTATTATATGTTTTATTCCATTCCCCCTATAAAAAGCTTGTTTAAAAGCACTTTATACACTATTTTGGTGTTTGAACTTAGAACACACCAATATATTCGACATCCATCTCAATGCTATTAAAGCATGCGCAAAAAATACGCATTACAAACTCCTGTGCACAGAATACGCGACAATTCGACATACAGATTCCTTGTGCAAATAACTCATCGAGATTTGACTGGTCGACATTAACGACAAGGCGTTTAGCACTAAACATTTTTTTTGTGTTATTTGCTGTCATTTGTAGGTAAATTGGCGCCTTTTTGAATACTGTAAGTTGTAGGAACACAAAATAACTTCCATTTTTCGTCATTAAATGTCTATTTTCGCTTAAATTTTCTTTTTCTCGTTGTCATGGTACGCAACTCGTGAGTGATTTAAATGTAAGAATCCTGAGCGACGCGAGAGATTCATGGCCCACGATATAAAGAATAAAATTTATATCGTGGGCCATGAATCTCTCGCGTCGCTCAGGATTCTAACATTTAAATCACTCTCTACGCTCGTGATTCAATCATCATGAATCACTGCCTGCGGTCGTGTTTCAGTCCTTCACTTACTCGTGAGTCATCATTGGCCCTCTTTAAATCCGTCCTTTATTCACTAACCCCCTTACTAAGGGCCCTCCGTTTGATCAGTAGTTAACTCAGTATTTAACTTAAATTGTTAAAATTCGAAAAAGGAATCGAATATTTGACACATTTCCTTGAGATCTAACCATCACTTACGGTTTTTAACGATTAGTTATTTAGTTAGTTAACTACTGATCAAACAACAGACCCTAATAATAAACGTTGAGTAACCGTGGTGTAGTTAAACCATGCTTTGTCCTTATCTGTCGTTCCTCTACACCTCCGTTCCTCAACGTTTATTAGTAAGGGGGTAATTGCATAATATACCAATTTTTTTTCGTGTTAAAAAAGATATGTTTTATTTTATATAAGCTAAGCAGCACATAAAATACGAGATTTATAATAATTAGTCTCATAAAGTCACAAATACTCATAGCATCTTAATATTATTTATTTGTTTTCTTATACAGGGTTTATTTATTTATTTATTTATTAAGGAAAACAAACAGCTTATATTATACATTAATATTACAACAGAGGTGAGTTATTCATAAGCCAACAAAGTTTTCACCACTGTATGTTACACATTTAGGAATTATAACTACACAAAGCTAGCACCTTATATTAAAACATGCACTTAAAACAGTAACTTTCTAGACATGAAAAAGATATAGTTTTCAAAATTCATAAGCGATAAAAGGTAAAAGGTAACTAAATTAAATTAAATTACAAAGTCATTTTAACTGCACTTACATAGCTGCCAAAACTGTCATGGAATATGTCAGTATGGATATATTTGTGATTGTGAGTGGAACACGCCCTTGTAAGGAAGCGATTTTTCGAATAGTTGTTCCTACAAAATTTTATGGCGAATATATTTTTGGACCGAGTACTTAAACATGAGCACCTCAATGAAATGTTACTGAGGAGATACGGAGATTCGACGATGTTGTTCAAAATTTTATAAAGTAAAATTTGGTCATGATGTTCCCTACGCATTTTCAAGGGGACAATGTCTTTGAGCTCGAGGTTTTTAAACTTGTAAGCTAAACGTTTCGTAAATTTCCTTTGAATGCTTTCGATACAATCAATGTAACATTGGTATTGAGGATTCCAAGTTGCAGATGCATACTCCAGATGAGGACGAACAAGTGCGTTATATAACAAGATGAAAGTACTAACATTTTTGAAATCGCTACCTTGCCTAAAAATAAACCCCAACATCCTGTAAGCTTTCGCAACTATTCTGTCAATATGTGATGAGAGTAATAGTTGTTGATCAAGTTGAACTCCCAGATCCCTAATTTCAGGTACATTTTTTAAAGCGACGTCAAACATTTTATATTTAAAAATAATAGGTTGTCGTTTTCGGGAATATGAAATTGTACAACACTTATCAGTATTTAAAATTAGTTTGTTAGCAACACAGTATTGACCCAAACGATTCAGATCATTTTGAAGGTTCACACAATCATGTTCGGTCTTAATAATTTTAAAGATTTTAGTGTCATCAGCGTAAAGTAAAATATGGGAATCCTGTATGCAATTAGCCACGTCATTAATAAAAATGTTAAACAGCAGGGGTCCGAGGTGGGACCCCTGAGGGACCCCGGAACTAATGGGAATAAAGCTCGAAATGTAACCTTTTACAGCAACGGCTTGAGTTCTGTTCCGAAGATATGATTCAAGCCATCTCAGGAGGTCGCCGTGTATACCGATTACTGCGAGTTTTTTAATTAATAAATTATGTGAAATTTTGTCGAAAGCTTTTGAGTAATCGGTATACACTGCATCCACCTGATAGCCATTACTCATAGCTTCTAGAATGATGTCCAAAAATTCACACAAGTTGGTTTCTGTTGAGCGTCCCCTGATAAACCCGTGCTGGTGATTAGTTAAAAACGTTTTGACGGCCGGGAAAAGGCAGTCATACACAATCTTTTCAAATAGTTTGGGGATAACAGACAACTTTGATATACCGCGATAATTCTTAACACAATGCTTGTCACCACTTTTATGGATGGGAACAATAAGGGACCTTTTCCAAGTTTTTGGTAAAATACCATTTTTTAAAGAAGCGATAAATAAAATTGATAAGGGTAAAGCCAATTGCTTAGCACACTGCTTTAAAAATATGGGATGCAGTCCATCTGGACCACTACCCTTAGTAACGTCAAGTTGCGTCAAATATCTCAAAACTATATTTGGGCTAATATCTACCACACTAATAAGTGTTTCATTAAACTCTGGGACGGATAAAGAACAGTCAGACGTTGTGTCCACTTCAAATACAGATTGAAAAAAGGTATTAAAAACATTTGCCATGCCCTGGCCGTCCGATACTATTTGATTATCTAAGTATATGGAGTCAGGGATGGCATTGTTGCTCTGTTTTGATTTCACGAAAGACCAAAATTGTTTAGAGCTATATTTTATATTACTTTCAGCACGCGATATATATAAGTCATAACAAATCACTTCTAAACCTTTAACCTCACGTCTCAATAAGGAAAAATAGCTGTAATCACTTTGTTTTCCATATATTTTCCACTTCTTATGTACTTTAAGTTTTTTGTTAATTAATTTAATTAATGGTCGAGTAAACCAAACTGGATACTTGCGACTTTCTGTGATGATTTTTGAAGGGACGTGTTTGTCCACAATCCCATCTACCACTTGATAAAAACACTGAACAGCCTTTTCGATGTCGTCAATATTCAAATGAGAGTCCCAATCTACTTCAGATAATTCCGCATTGATAGCATCATAATTAGCAGCAAAAAATAGTCGTGAGACACGTGACGCAGGCCGAAGCAAGGAATCACTGCACCCAAAATCTGTTTTTAAAATTAGTGAAGGATGATGAGGGTCTTCCGGGAGGGAAAGTGGTTCAGCGCGTGTAACAGAACCGGCATTATTCGTAAAAATCAAGTCAAGACATCTATTATTCGCATTCTGGATGCCATTGTACTGATTCCACCCCGTAAAGCACATAAAAGTAAAGACTTGAGAAGTCAACACATCTGCAGAAGGATTTTGTATAACGAAATTTGCATCCGCAAATCTCGGGATCCAAACAGCTTCCCGTACATTGAAATCTCCAGTCAAAATAAACCCGTCACCTGGGCAATCCATATACACATCGGATATATGTTCAAAAAACGTTAATTGTGAAAGAGCTTGATTACTATTTTGAGGGAAGTAACAACAAAATACATGCAAACATTTCTTAACGGATCCAATGGTAAGAGAGATATTAACGTAGGTAATGTCTGCATCAGGAAGTGGTGGTAGGATGCTTGAGTTATGCATGTCTACGCTGAACGGTCGGCGCACCGCTATAAGCGTGCCGCCGCCCAGGCTCATCCCGACACGCTGGTAATCTCGGTCAGTCCGATAAATATTGTACCTACTATCGAACAACTCGGCATCAAAGATACCTGGGAGCAACCAAGTCTCACTCAAGCATATGACATCATAATCAGAATTTAAAAGGTTTCTAAAAAATGATTTAGTTTTTGTCCGCAAACCGCGAACGTTTTGGTAATAGACATTAATCTCCATGTTGGTCCCTAAGTAAGAAATATATGCTCATAGATAATAACTTATTTCCAATAATATAAAATCCCATTTGAATTACCAAATACACTGGAAATACAATACTGGTAATACATCTATGTCTAATAAGTTGCAGGCACCATGATATAACCATAGTTATGCGATTGAAGGCATAAATGTATGCAGTCACTAATACACGTTCCAATATTATATATTCCCATAGGTTACAGACAGTTATAGGTTGTCTTGTACTAGCAGCCCGACAAATATAATAGCAGTGATTGTATAACAGATAAGCTGAGGTTACGAGTACGAGTAGCCAAACGTAACAATAATAATACATTAGCAGCATAAATGACGTTACAAACACGAAACTTAAACATAATAATATTATCACGCTAAAACTATCCAAATCCAAAATCGCAAAAAAAGGTGTCTCGACTTTAAAGTATACAGGACTAACAATTATAAAATACAACAATTTAGTCGTATAAAAAATATACGTGACCCTTATTAAGTAATTTTTTTTAAACTGTTCTCCGACGTGATATGTATAACCGGTGATTTGTCCGACCGACGCACCATTATTGTACAATTTCGCACCCAACAGTAGGCATAATTCTTCTCTTTAGCTATGTTTTTAGCCTTTAACAGTAGGGATTTGTTATGAGCTGATAGGTGGTCGTTAATGTAAACGCGTTCATTAGCTCTGCTTCCTGAAAAACCCAAATCACCAGCCTTGAGATTTTTAAGTTTCCGAATAGTTGCCAAAAAATTGTCCTTTTTGTACCGTGCTTGAAATTTGACAATAATTGGTTTTGGTTTCCAGTCCGCGGAGTCGTTTTTGACAGCAACGCGTGTAATAAAGTCAATATCCGTCTCCGTATTGATAGGGAACCCGCTCTTATTAGCAAGGCTCCGTATTACCTGTAATAGGTTTTCTCCTTCGGTTTGGGGAACTCCATTTATTTGTATATTAGACCGGCGAACCCACTGCTCATTACGCATGTTTTCGGCTTTAATAAGCTGAAGATTACTTTTTAACTCGTTCACCTCAGACAGTAGGGTTTCCCGTTCAGATTGCAACTGAGTTACTTGGTCCGCAACTGTGTTTAAAGACGACTCGATCCCGTTTATTTTTACTTCCCATGTACTCACTGTCAAAGATAACCTGTTAAGTTGATCAGTTACATCGGACTTAAACGACTCAATTGTGTCATGCAAAACATTAAACCTCGAGTCGATATGAGCCATTATTGACCTCGCTTCGATATTCATTATCGAGTGAGATGGATTATTTTCATCGGTGGAATTATCCTTGGTAACCACTGGACTGGAGTAGTGACTGCTGCCTTTTTTGTTTTGCTTACAGGAGGGACATTTCCATTTTAATCTATTCATTGGTAGAACTTTTTTGAAATCTGCTTCAGACAAACCTACGCAATGATAATGGTATAGGCCTGGGCAGGCAGAACATTTCATTAATTCATCCGATTTTACAAGTCCAGAACACTTTGCACATTCCATCACGAATTATTTATTAAACAATGAAGGTGGCACAACAACAAGCACGGTTTAACTCACGGGTTACCGCGCTAACTGAGCGTTTGGTCGCGACCAAAAGGGCATAAGCGCCGTGCAAATCGTGTCGGTTATGGGTTTAGTGCAAACACTCGTTGACTTAGCAGTTAGATTCGTCGCCGTACGTAAGTTTAACACTAAAATCTAGTATTATCACTGTTTATCAAGAGCTGAACAGGCCACTAACACTGTCACCAACAATGCAGGATGTTAGCTAACTTTGAGTACAATTTCCAATTGCGAATACAATGAATAACCTGATTTATTAATTTAAATATCACAGAATTGCATTACACTGCAGTCACGTACGCTCGCGTTTTATGACAAATTGGATTGGAGGGTTATTGGTAAGTCGACCTATTCCCGTTAGGAGGTGATAGGGGTGACTATATGCGATAATTTTGACCCCCATATGCATTATGCAAAAGTGAACCATTTTTGAGTTATCACGTTTATTAGTTTTTTTAAAAATTAGTCGGAAATTCAACTTGAAAAATTTATTACAAAAAAAGTATCAATTTAAATCTTTTTTTTTCTTCTGATTTACAAAACCGATTAAACACTGGTTATTTCTCAATATTAAATAATAATTATCGGTCCAAATTTAAAAAAGCGAGACGGAAAACGAAAATTTTTCAATATTTTTTGCGATCGCTTTCCACTAAAATGCCTGGATTCAACGCCAAAGTGGGAAAATAATGTGGTGAATCTTGTTTGGGACAGCATAGCTATGGGCGCAGAAACCGTAGGGGCCAAATGCTGGTCAACTTCCTTAGCATGCATGGGCTGTTCTGTATGAACACCTTTTATCAGAAAAAGCCCCAACGGAAGTGGACCTGGAAGAGCCCCGACGGTGAGACGAAGAACGAGATTGACTTCATCATAGGCGACAAGAAGCACATATTTAGGGATGTCTCAGTGATGAGTAGGTTTAATACCGGTAGCGATCACCGGCTTGTACGAGGCACCCTATATATCAATTTTAAGCTCGAACGTAGTCGCACGGTGAGGTCTGTTCTTCGTCCAAATGTGCCCCAAACTGGACATGATGCGTTCCAATTGGAATTGCAAAATATATTCGCCGCACTGGAGACCCCGGCAAATGTTGACGAGGATCTGGACGGCTTAATCGGGGTGATAAGCGAAGTGGGAACGAGGCATTTTCGGAAAAGGCGAGCAGATAGGAAGTCCAATCTTTCTGGCGAGACCCTAGATCTGATGCGATTTAGACGTGAGACACCTGAGGAATCCTTGCCAGACCCCAGTCACTCCACAAGAAAATCAGGAGCTTGGTAAGACGCGACCTTCGCAGCTGGAACACCCGCCTAATACACTAGGCGATCGAGCGAAACCGGGGGTCGAAAGTCTTCACCAAGACACTGGGGAGGAGTCATCTGACAAAGCTAGCTACCTCGAATGGTGAAACCGTCACATCAGTCCCGGGGATACTCGCTGAAATTGAAAACTTCTACGGACACCTGTATGCTTCGCATCACCAAAGCCTCCACCTGACGCGAGATATCCTAGAGCCCCACTTACCCGCCACTTCACTGACGATCTCCCAGACGTAGGTGGCGACGAAATCGAGGCGGCTCTCAAACAGCTTAGTAATGGGAAGGCTCCCGGTGAAGATGGAGTAGCCTCTGAGCTCCTCAAGGCTGGGGGTAAACCTGTTCTGGAGGAGTTAAAGAGGCTCTTCAACACTGTAATAACCAACGGGACTACCCCGAAGGCGTGGAGCAGAGGTGTAGTGGCATTGTTTTTCAAGAAAGGAGACAAAACGCTACTTAAAAACTACAGGCCGATCACGCTTCTGAGCCACGTCTATAAGCTGTTCTCGAGAGTCGTCACGAATCGTCTGGCATCAAGATTAGACGCCTTTCAGCCACCGGAGCAGGCTGGGTTTCGTAAAGGCTATAGCACCGTGGACCACATCCATACTGTTCGGCAGGTTATACAGAAGTCCGAGGAGTATAACCAACGCTGTGTATGGCGATGGTGGACTACGAGAAGGCCTTCGACTCCATCGAAACCTGGGCTGTTCTGGAGTCTCTGCAGCGATGCCAAGTCGACTGGCGGTACGTGGAGGTGCTGAGAAGTCTCTACCAAATGGCGACTATGTCCGTCCAAGTGCAGAACCATCAAACAAGACCCATCCAGCTGCTCAGAGGTGTAAGACAGGGTGACGTTATCTCCCCAAAACTCATCACCAATGCTCTGGAGGATGTCTTTAAGACTCTGCGGTGGAATGGGATGGGCATCAATGTCAAGGGTGAATATCTCACACACCTCCGCTTTGCTGACGACATAGTGATAATGGCAGAATCGCTACAAGACCTGCAGGAAATGCTGTCCAGCCTTAATGCTGCCTCGAGGCGCGTTGGGCTCGGGATGAACTTAGACAAGCCTAAGGTCATGTTCAATGAGCACATCGTCCCTGAGCCCGTCTCCGTCGAAGGTGTAGCCCTCGAAGTTGTCCAGGAGTACGTCTACCTAGGACACAAGTTACCAGAAGAGTGCAGCTTGGTTGGGCAGCATTTGGAAAGTTGCGTCACGTCTTTGAGTCAACCTTGCCGCAATGCCTGAAAACCAAGGTATTCAATCAGTGCGTCCTGCCGGTCATGACATACGGAGCCGAGACGTGGAACCTGACAGTGAAACTAGCCCACCGACTACACGTCACCCAGCGAGCTATGGAAAGGTGTATGCTCGGAATCTCGCTAAGGGACAAAATCCGGAATGAGATGATCCGGCATAAAACTGGGGTCACTGACGTAGTTCAGAAGTGTAGCAGACTGAAGTGGCAGTGGGCTGGTCATATCTGTCGCAGAACCGATGATCGGTGGAGTAGACGGGTTCTCGAGTGGAGACCACGGTTCGGCAAGCGTAGCGTAGGACGCCCTCCAGCCAGATGGACCGACGACCTGAAAAAAGTGGCTGGTGGTGACTGGATGGCGAAAACGGGAGATCGGGCCTTGTGGCGAACCCTAGGGGAGGCTTACGTCCAGCAGTGGACTGCAATAGGCTGAAATGATGATGATGAGGTATTGAGTGAATAATCCTTGAACTACGGATAGAGGGCACTTAAAACGTTATGATAAAGTTAAAATAGGTAGGTTCAGTAAAAGTCGCACGGTTTTCGAGATTTTTGGACTTTTAGGTTTTTTTCGAAAATTAACACTCTTGTTCAATCATAATCATAACACCATTCTAAGCTATATTTTTTTTTATTAAATTATTTGCTGTGTTCTTGAATACTTGTGTTATCAGATAGGCATAACCATTTGTGTGTGACTACAATGGATTTGTTTTTTTTTATCGCATCTTAATTTTCGCGTTTTCAATGGTAAATTGATCGAACTTTCCACTCTAATGTTAAAAAAAGAAGAACACTACCGTCTAGTTGCCTATAAGCTTAAAACATTCCAATATATATACAATTTAAAAAAGTTATTACCTTTAGAATTTAAAATCAAAATGATAAGTATTAAAAAATAATCACGCCCACTTTCAAACTTTTTGTTGCAAAAATTAAATTACCGCCCACTTTTTGTTAGGTTTTATTTATTTTAGCCATGTTTTATGTATAAATTCTGCTAGGGTATTTATTGTTTTATATAAAATATTTTATATGTAGGCTATGATTTATATTAGTAACATTTTTAATTAAGTATGGCAACACATGATCAGTCTGATTGGTCCATTCGATGGCGGGAAAATGAAGTCGCTCAGCGATTGGATCACGTAATTGATACGACTCGATGTCGTGAGCCAATCGGGGACTTGGATTTTCCCTCCATTTTATGTTGCGTTTTTGGTCAGGAGCTGACCTCCGGAGAGGCATTCTGGGTTGGGTGGAGACCAGCGACAGTTGTGATTAAGCTATTAAGTGTAATAAACCTTTTGAAAGTCAATAAATCTCGTCTGATTTAGTCCGAGTTTTCTTCAAAACCGCTGCCCATACGGAGTCTTTCATACTTCAGAAGTGACAAGAACAATTTAAACGTAAGTACACGCCCAAATTATACGCTTTCTTTGGTTGAAAATAATCATATTTTATTTAAAAATTAACGCTTGACTGTAGCTAAAACAAAATACTTAGCGGTATAACTTTCTTAGTTCAAGCTTCATAATCATTGCATATCCTTATTACATACTTTAGAATCAATCGTATTTTGTAAATGATAATACTATTCTAAATTTATTGTATCGTTGGTGGGTAGATATTTTTCAATCGCGTACTGCGTAAATTTCTACCGCTACACTGTCATGCATTGCTGATACGGACGTGATAACAATATTGTGAATAAGTGAATACCAATCTGGTTCGAATCCCAGACCATAGTTGACGGGTGGATTTAATAATTAGTGTAACTTATGGGCGCTAGCGTCTACCTATGGTATACTTACACTAGCATGATTTTCAAGGTTCCATGCAACAATAATTCAAGTAAGTGGTACGATCTTGGTATAACCCGTTTTCTTCCGATGGACAAATGTTATTTTTCTTGAACCGTTCATAACGCTTTATTTTATGCATATTTATAATTTCTCGGCCTACAAATAACAGATAACACTAAATTCGTATCTTATTGCGTTCTTATTAGTTGCTATAACGTAAATGTAGTTTGTAGATGTTACTTATTATTATGGCCCTAAAGGTTTTCATCCGTTTTCATTTTTGACTTTTTCTTGTAGCTTGACCCTCTAATAGGTTGAAATGTGACTTCATGGTTCTCAAATTCTTTGGACGCGAGGTTTCAGGCTATGTCGGAGTCTTCGGGTCGACGAAGGCTCATGACTCCGAGTCGGAGGGACGCCAACTCGACCACACGGAGCCGTAGTCGCCGGCGAAGTCGGAGTACCAGCCGCCGTCGGCCAGGATTTGACATCGAGCTGGGACGCGAGCGACTACGGATGCTGGAAGAAGAAATTCAGCGCGAACGCAATCGCGTGCATGCTGCCGAAGACCTGCGTGAGTCATCGCGGCACGATAGCGTGCCCCAAGCAGACTACCGTCATCGAGCCACCTCCCTAGCATCGAGGCGCCGGGACGCAAAGCATCGGGAAGAGCACGAATCACGGCAGCGAGACAGCAAACAACGAAAAGAAATCAAATCAAATCAAATCAAATCAAATCATATTTATTTGCCAGAACACAGTAATACATAAAGCAGATGTTGAAGAATTAGTAATCCAATGCGTTCAGCCTGCATGCAAGCGTGCAAATATTAATAGTTAGTCTAAAAAATTATTATATAAATCTAAAATACAATTATCAATTACAATACAAACATACAAATTATAATTCAATAAATAGGTAATAACATTCCGTAAAAACACAATCATTAGTCATTAGAAGTAAAATAGTCGATATTTCCTTACTTAGTATCTATTTAGGTCACTATAATTCAAAAATTCATTTATATTATAAAAACAATTTTGCAAAAGCCAATTTGTCAATTTGGATTTAAAAATATTTCCTGATAATAACTTTATGTCATGAGGTAAGCTGTTGTATAGTGTTATACACATATTAAAAACATTTTTTTTATATATGTATTTATGACAGGGAGGCCTATACAGTTGGGACTTCACACGTGCTCTTAGCTGCCTTTGCGTGACCTCACCACGTGTTTTAAACAACTGAGGACGGGAGTTAACAAATATACAAATTTCTTTAATATACATACATGGTAATGGAAGAATTCTTAGTTTTTTAAATAACGGCAAGCAACTGTCATCAAACCATGCATTGCATATAACTCGAACACACTTTTTCTGTATCTTGAAAATTCTGTCCAGCTCGACAGAGTTTCCCCATAGTATTAGGCCATAACTAAGCACGGACGACACGTACCCATGGTATGCCGTTAAGGCTGCATCCATCGAAACCGTCTGTCTTAGTCTGCTTAGGGCAAACACAAAACGATTTAGCTTATTGCAGACCTGTTCTACGTGGGCTTTCCAGTTCAGGTGCTTGTCTATAGTTATGCCGAGAAATTTGTAAGTTTCAACTTCATCTACGTTTTCATTATTATAAACTACATTAATTGGGATGCCATTCGAATTATAAGATAAGAATTGCATTAGCTTAGTTTTGCTAATATTTAATTTTAAATCGTTGTTACTCATCCAATTGATGGTGTCTTCTAAGGCCTTATTAACTGTACGTTGAAATGATTTTTTTTCAGTACACTTTATAACAAGTGAAGTGTCATCGGCAAACATTATACACTTATGGGGGGAACAATTAGGTAAATCGTTTATAAATAACAGAAACAGCAATGGACCCAGGACGCTTCCTTGAGGGACACCGGTGTTATTAGCTGTATATTGTGACCTGTACGTTCGTTTAAGTATAATATTCTTTTTCATAGTATTTTTTTTAATTTCAGTACATTGCATTCTGTCTTTCAAATAACTCTTTAACCAGTCCAGTGCTCTTCCCCTTATGCCACAGATTTCAAGTTTATGGAATAGCTTTGAATGATTGACGAAGTCAAAGGCTTTTGTCATATCTAATAAGATTGAAGCTACTGGAGTATTGTTGTTCAAGGAGTTAGTTATGGAGTTGATAAACTCAAAACATGCAAGCGCTGTGGATCTGTTCTTGCGGAAACCATATTGATCAGGGTGCAGTATGTTAAACTGTAATAAAAAATCGTTTAACCTAGAGCTCACGGAAAGGTCACGTAGTCCTATTTTTTCTAAGACAGATTTATTAGATCTATTTAAAAATTTGAAAGATGGTCTAGCATTACCATCCGTAAACCAAAGCGCACTACAACCGTTACAGAAAATTGATCATAAAAATATATTGCCAGATTTTGATCCTTCGTCCAAAAATCAGCAAATGGACGTATGGTTGAGGAAGGTCAACGAGTGCGCTTCGGTGTACGGATGGGATGAAAGAACAACTACACATTTTGCCATGCAAAAGTTGCATGGTCTGGCCAAGACATGGTATGAAAGCTTAAACACAATTCTTTTTACATGGCCTGAATGGCAAGAAAAGTTACTAAGTGCTTTCCCATGTGAACAGAACTATGGCCAGACCGTGGAAGATATGGTTAGGAGGAAGAGTAGATACAATGAGTCTATAGAGGTGTATTACTATGATAAGTTGAGTTTAGTGAATCGATGCGAAATAGTAGGTGCCCGCGCGGCACAGTGCATAATACATGGTATCACTGATAAGATACTTAAGGCAGGAGCTTTAGCACTACGTTGTACCCACCCTGATCAGCTGCTACGATATTTGATTAGTAATAGGGATTATAATCAGTTCAACCGGTCGGACCGCTTACACAGTAGGAGTAAAAATTTTGATAATTCAATTTCTCACAATATGGCGAACCCTAAGCCTGGCGTCAGGCCGACCCACGTTACCGGTTGTTACAACTGCAAGGAAAGGGGTCATAGTTTCTTGCACTGCCCTAAGCCGCTGTTAAAGTGTACGCGTTGTAATAAGGTGGGTCACACCGTGGAAAAATGTTTTCTTAAGTCAGATGACAAAGTTTTAGCGAACACTAGTGGTGCAGTGCAGAAAACTATGAGGATTAACTTTATGGACAACAAAGACTTAATTAATAACCCGAGTTCTAAATTTCTTAAAGATGTAGACGTCAATGGAGTTACGGTGAAAGCTTTCATAGATTTTGGGAGCGACGTCACGCTTATCAGGCAATCGGCTGTTAAAAAGCTAGGTTTATCTCACGATAATATCCCTACAATTATGAAAGGATTTGGCAATAGTCTAGTTCACTCACTTGGAAATCTGTCTCTTGACATGAGTGTTGATGGGGTAGAAGCTAAGGTTGCGTCCAAAGTCGTCAGCGATCATTTGCTAGAGGTCCCTGTGCTTATAGGGCAGACGTTCACAGAACGGTCACACATTTCGGTCTATAAAAATACGAATAGATTGCAGTTCTTTAATATCGGGAATGAGTTGCCCAATGGTGAATTTGTTTGTTACGATGACTGTTTGTTGACGTTTTCTCCAGCCAGGACAATTAAGATCTATGGTGCTGCTTCTGTTAGGGTAGAGACTCAACCTGCTTTCAGTGGCAATGTACTTTTGAAAAATAGTGTAGCCGGAAAGCCGAACGAGCAGTATTTCATCTACGGAGGACTTCATAGGTCTATAAATGGACAAATCCATGTATTGGTCGAGCCCTGCTCGAAATATTGTTGTATTTCATCTAAACTAGTCTTTTGTCGTGCGGAGATGGTCGATGTGGTCAATCGGGTAGTTGCTGAACCGTCTGAGGAGTCACTTGTTAGGCAGCCACTAGACGAAAGCCAGGTGCGCGTAGGCGAAGGAGTGCCAGCCGACGTGAGGCGAACTCTAATGGAGATGTTAGGGAAATATCAGCATTGTTTTGCATCCTCCTTGAAAGACCTAGGCTGCACGACAGTCACCGAGATGAGTATAGAGCTCAGTAGTCAACGTTCAGTTGTTTATCGTCCGTACAGGTTGTCACACCACGAGCGGGAGAAAGTGCGAACAATGGTTGGAGATATGCTAGACGCCGGTGTAGTTCGAGAATCAGTTTCTGATTATGCAAGCCCCATTCTAATTGTCCGCAAAAAGGATGGTTCTTCAAGGTTGTGCGTTGACTACCGTATGTTAAACTCAGTGACTATTAAAGAGCGGTATCCTATGCCTATCATTGAGGATGAAATAGCGCGTCTCGCTGGTCAGTCATGTTTCATAATTCTCGATCTTGCGTCTGGCTATTATCAGGTGCCAATTGCCGAACAAAGTAAACACCTAACATCCTTTGTTACGCCGGACGGCCAATACGAGTTTAATCGTATGCCGTTCGGCTTAGCAAATGCTCCAGCAGTTTTTCAACGAATGACAAACTCAATTCTTGGCTCGGCTCGGTTCAGCAAAGCTGCCGCGTACATTGACGATGTATTAATTTTCGGTAAGGACTTCGCGCAATGTCTTGAACGTCTTGAGGAAGTGCTAGAAATATTAGGGAGGGCAAATCTTACATTGAATCTGTCTAAATGCGAGTTCTTGCGTGATAAAGTCGATTATTTAGGCTACGAGATTAGCGCCAGTGGCATTAGACCAGGTGAAAAGAAAATTAGTAGCGTAGTTAACTTCCCTCGACCCCAGAATTTACACAACATTCGGCAATTCCTGGGCCTGGCCAGTTATTTCCGCAAAGGGTGATGGGCAATTTTGTATGGACCCCGTCCCCCCCCTCCAACAGTAACGGGTTGCAGGTCTATATGTTCATTAGGACCCAATAAAAGACAAAATACTTATCTTCGTAGCAAAATCAATGGGAATTTTTTTATGAAAACAAAGGGCCAGGCAAGGCAAATCATCTACATACGTGTTCATTTTCAAACAAATTCCATAGTTCCATACGATAAGATTATGATTTTTGAAGAAAACCCCATACATATGGTGATCGTCGCCATAGAAAAAATACATCATATTGCCAAGATCTATAAACTGGCACATGTTTCATCACTGTTGGTGGGTGGGGACATTTTTACCCATCGTCCTTTATAGAAAAATTTGCTCGAATATCTTCTCCTCTCAGTAAGCTTTTGAAGAAGGATGCGGCATGGCAGTGGAGCGACGATCAGGAGCGAGCGTTCGAGAACTTAAAGTCGATTTTGGTTAAAAGGCCGGTTCTTGCTATACAGTGTGTAAATGGAATACGAGCAAACATTTAAACTAGACGTAGGTTATAGCTCTACAAGTCATGTAAATGTGGAATTTCGTTAATAACTCTAATACATAGAGCGCAATTAATTTTTAAAGGTCCCATCGAGCAGCAATGTATAATGCATAACTTTTTCAGACCTTTCGTATATCGGCAGCCAAACTAGCTACTTCTTTATTATGAAAACAGTTTATATATGAGGAATTGCACTACTGCATACAGAAAACCCATCATGTAGTAAAAAAGGATAACTGGATGCTGTTACGCAATAATGTGTCAATCCACAAGTATTTAGCAATAAAGTGTCAACCCTTAGAACTCTTGTTGTGGGTTGACATTTTATTGCTAAATAATTGTGGGATAACGCATTTTTGCGTAACAGCATCCAACTATGACATAAAATATGCTGGAAAACAGTTACATAAATCTAAAATGCCGCGACCATCTAATTTTAGTGCTCAGGAATTGAGTGATATGATTTTAGCATATGGTGAAGCTCAACAAAATGGAAACAGAGCGTTAAGTTTGTACAGAGAGCGGTTCCCGAATCGCAGAGTTCCGAGTAGCGCTCGAGTGATTGTGAACGCATTACAGCGAGTTCGAGAGGATTTGCCTGTGACCGGAAGAACTGATGGTGCAGCAGTGAATCGAGAGGTTCCCGTTCAAACAGAAGATCGAATACTGCTCCATTTTTCGTCTAACCCAGAGGATAGTACCAGGAATGCTGGGCGACGCTTTAATGTGAGTCAAACGGTGGTGCACAATATCCTCAAGCGCGACAAGCAACATCCTTACAAATTTTTAAAGGCTCACGCTTTGCTCTCCAGGGACTTGCCGCCACGAATTGCACTTTGTCAGTGGTTGCTCAGCCAACATCGAGAAGGCGGCGATTTTTTGGCCAAGATAATCTGGACTGATGAGAGTACATTCACACGGAATGGGGTCTGGAACCAGCGTAACAGTCATTACTGGTCACGGGTAAATCCTCACAATTTAAAAGAAACTGGGCACCAGTATCGTTGGGCTGTAAACGTTTGGGCTGCGATTCATGGCAATCGTATTATCGGGCCTATTTTTATCGACGGTAACCTAAACACAGACAAGTTTATACAGCTTCTGAATGGGCCTTTAGCAGACTACGTTAATACGCTGCCCGAAGAAGAACGCCGGCAGACATGGCTGCAGCTGGATGGTGCTCCGGCTCACTCGGCAATTCGCGTGCGAAATGTCCTCAATTCAATGTTTGAGGACAAGTGGCTCGGGAGGTTTGGCCCACGTCGCTGGGCGGCTCGTTCTCCCGATTTAACGCCACTAGATTTTTTTCTTTGGGGGGCAGTTAAGAACGAGGTGTACTCGGAACCTAGGACGTCGGTGGAACAGCTCAAAAACAAAATAACCGAAGTTTTTGAAAAACTGAGACAAACGACCGATCTCAGCCATGTCATAGACTCCATTAAACGACGCTGTGAAGCCTGTATTGAAGTACACGGTCGACACGTGGAGAACAGCTATCTCAGGCATGTACACCGGCGGCAGTGAAAATTTCAACAGTATCTTTTTTAGAGTACCAGTACCTATGTTTGTAAATAAAATTAAATTTGATATTCGCGTTATTGTCCAGTTCGCCATTTACTCATTAAAGGTCTTAATGTCCCTTAGGAAGATCACCCATAGCATCTTTTTCAGCGATGAAATCACCATACAGTTGCAAAACCCGCGATACAGTCGCTGGTCGTAACCTTTGCACTGGTAAAGAACTACGCTTGTGTATAGCTAATAACACAATACAGCAGTGTCACGATTTATTCAATCATCGTTACTGATCGAAAATAGTATCATAAATATGAGGTACCTAGGTTTAAGCTATGTTAGTTTTGCAGCTGGCCTGAAGGGCTAAAACGCCCAGAAATAGGAGCTCCGCGCCAGCGGAGATCCGTCAACCCTGTCAATTTGATATTGAAATAGAAATCATTGGTCAGTAGGACTACGCAGTAGAACCACGGGCAAAGAATGAGAATTTTTTACATTTATTAGTGGGATTAGTGGGATTAAGTACTTAAATGTTATTATTGTAGTATGCAAAACTTTGAATTAAGTAGGTGTCTAACTTCCTTCGGTACAATTATTCTGTAGAATAAAGATTAGATTAAAAGAAATGAAAGAAGTTACAAAGTTAACTCGGGCAAAGTACCGTGGATGTTTGTGTTTCAATCACGCAAAAACGGTTTAACGGTTTTGTAGGAATTCGACACCCACGGATCGACTTATTATGACTCATGACACATAGGACAGTTTTTATCCCGATATAAGCGATAAACAATTTCTACGTGGACAGACTCGCGGGCAAAAGCTAGTAAAAATTCTGCTTGAAACGAAAATATTTTTCATAGTGCCAATAAGATAGAAAACTCTTTTGGCAGGGCAGGTGAGTATAGCCAATGTTGACCTTATGTCATTACGAGTGGCCGTCAGTCACATAACCTAAAGTATCAATCAATGCTGTGTGCCTTGGTTGTTTGTTGATAGATTTTTATTAAGAAAAACGTTATAATTTTGCATTATTATGGAGAACAGGTATCTACATTGTCTTGTGATTTTACAATGGTTTCCCCTGATTTACATCGCTGAGTTTGGAACATCGTGGATCAACTAAGGATTAAACGAAGATATTTTTTTTTAATTTCTGTAAGTGTGAAGGAATCAGTATGTGCATGAACTAAGTGTTTTTTATTAAATTAACAACAAAATAAAAAGCATTTCCACTGTTTTTCATTCTAAATAAGTTTTAAATACACATAACTACGACTGTGACCCGAGTCTAACCGAGTTTTCCCGAACCACTTGAAACCTTGTCAGTTGAAACGAAGATTTAAGTCGCAGTTAATTGCAGGTTAATTGAGTTATTTGTAATACATTGCGTGGCGAATTAATTAGTATGAAAAAAAAAATTACAACTTAGGTTAACGATACACATGTTTTTATGTTAATTAGGATGCATATTAACCGTCGTTAAAATATTTGCTCGTATTGGATTTACACACTGTATATGACCCTACTGCTGAATTAGAGCTGCACACAGATGCCAGTAGGTTGGGTATCGGTGGAATTCTTCTGCAGCGAACGCAAGGCAGCGAGAACTTTCACCCTGTGACGTTTTATAGTCGACAAACTTCCCCCGAAGAAAGGAATTTCCATTCTTACGAGTTGGAAACCCTAGCGGTAGTGTGTTCTCTTCGTAAGTTCAGAATCTATTTATTAGGGAACGAATTCAAGATTATAACAGACTGCAGTGCATTGCGTTCCACATTTTCAAAGCGCGATTTAATACCTAGGATAGCACGGTGGTGGCTGACACTTCAGGAATTCGACTGTACTGTCGAGTATAGGGCTGGAGTCAAAATGAGCCACGTTGACGCACTGTCTCGAAATCCTGTTGAACCGTCAGAGCCAGAGTCTCTCGAGGGTCAGTTCCCAATGGTATTGTCCATTAGTAGCGAAGACTGGCTTCACACGCTTCAGTTAGGCGACACGGAGCTTTGTAGAATAATTGATGTTTTGAAAAGTGACCTGGACGAAACTGGATTAAAATATATAAAACAGAATTATGTAATCAAAGATAACAGATTATTTCGCTGTTTGGACGGGGATGAGGAGAAGATTAGGTGGGCGGTACCAAAGGGTGCAAGGTGGCAGGTGTGTAAACTTAACCATGACGACATTGGACATTTCGGGATTGAGAAAACATTGGAACGAATTAAAAGTAACTATTGGTTCCCAAAAATGTCCAAATTCGTCAAAAAGTATGTGGGCGCTTGCATCGAATGTGCCTATGCAAAAAACAATGCAAGTACTCGCGAAGGGTTACTGCACCCTATCACTAAGGTAGATATTCCCTTCCACACCCTTCATGTGGACCACCTTGGACCCTTTGTGAAGTCGGTTAGGGGCTTTACTCATCTGTTAGTAGTCGTTGACGGTTTTACCAAATTCTGTTTTCTCAAGCCTGTCCGGAACACCAATGCGCAAAACGTAATTAAAGCTCTAGAAGACATTTTTAGTATATTTAGATGCCCTGACCGGCTTATAAGTGACAGGGGTAGTTGTTTTACCTCGCATGCGTTCAAGCGTTTTTGCTTAGACAGAGGAATAAAACATGTATTAAATGCAGTAGCCAGTCCCAGGTCTAACGGGCAAGTTGAGCGGTATAACCGCACAATTTTAGATTCCCTTAAGACACTGAGCGTTAAACATGGCGAGAAAAGTTGGGACAGTCACTTAAGACGCGTTCAATGGGAACTCAACAACACCATTCAGAAAACCATAGGTAGGGCGCCGTCGGAGGTGATGTTCGGAACCCATATGAACAGCGAATTTAACCCCATGCTTAATGAAGTCATCACAGATAATCATAAAAAAGATGAATTGTTAGAAGTACGCGACAGTGTTAAAGCTAAGATAGATCAAGAGCAGATTAGACAGAAAAATAGGTATGACATGGGTAGGAAACCTTCCCACATTTATAATGAACGAGATCTTGTGAAAATAACAAAAAAGGTGTTTTAGTAACGACGGACAGAGCAAAAAACTGATGGCCTCCTTCACAGGACCATACCGTGTGAGCAAAGCTTTAGGTAACGACCGTTATGTGGTATCCCCAATACCAGGGTTAGTCCATACTAAAAACAAACGGTCGACAATCGTTGCCGCGGACCGCATGAAACCATGGATTCATGTTACCGCTCTAGAAGTTGACGAAAATGACGTCGATGAAAGTCTTGGGAGTAATGACGAAAATATTCGCAATGACTAGAGCTAAAATACTATTATCTATTAAATTCGTTTTTAAATTAGTTACTACAGAATGATATTCGTTGTTACAGAGCCAGCATGCGAGAATCGATCGGTTCGCGGCTGGTTGCAACGTATGTAAGTCCTTCGACTGCCATTACGAGCATTAATCGATCGGCTCGGACGGGCGTCGCTAGGCACCCTGACTAATCGATCGTGCAGGGGATTAAGGTATTCTGATTAATCGATCGTTCAGAATATCCGTTTGATTCAAATAATTTCCGCCACGATATAATCGATCGATCGTGACGATACTTTCATCTTTGATAACCCAATCAATCGATCGTTTGGGTTCACAAGGTTCAACAGAAAATCGATTGCTGATGTATTTTATTACTTCGAGTGTCATTTGATTAGCCTGTAATGAAAAATTGTTTTACAACTGCATTACTATAGATTTCTATTAAGAATTATTTTTAAGTTTGTTCTCCCTATAGTAATAATGATTATTGCTTCAATGTTTACATTTACTTTTACCGTAGGCATTTGTAAGTTAAGTAGTTATCATTGAAATTATTTGAGATTGAATAGTCACTACTTTTTCAGTAATATTTTTTCTATTTTAAAATAATTTAATTAATAAATGAAATTTACTTTATTTGCCAAAACGAATGATCAGTACTTTAACTGTGACCTCCCCACTAGGCTGGACTGGTGGTGTATGGCTATATATTAAATTATTAGCAGTGATTTACATATTTAAGTAAAATGTAGGTAACCAAATTTGTATACAATATATAATGACTGACTGACTGTGACTCCTCTGGTGCTGCAGGTGTCTATGGGTGACGGTAATCTCTTACCATCAGGCCATCCGTCTGCTCGTTTACCTCCTATACCATAATATATATATACATATACAGTCACCCAATGTTGAGCATACTTAGAACCTTGTCATTGTGAATATCATTGTCATTTTCATGTGTGTCATTTGATGTTCTATTTGAAGTTTACTATGACAACGCACTAAAGTGCTTCACATTTTCGTTGGGGTACCGTACATACATACACATACATACATACATACCTTCATGCCTTCATTCCCAGAGTGGGGTAGGCAGAGTTACAGAATTACCAAAAACTCTAAAATACTTGTTGTTAATTATAACCACATTTGGCATAAACAGGCTAAGATTTTTACCAGTATATTAGTGACAGGTTGCAAACCCATCGCCTAACAATACTACAAGCTTTTTTCATACACATATGATTCTTTCAGATATAGTCAAGAAACTTCAGCCCTCAATATTCCAACGCAGTCAACGTCATCAAAGTCTGATCAAGTAATACTAACAATCTATCAATTAAGTAAAAGAAAACTACCATGAAATTATAACACTTTGTTTAACCTTGATGTTTTTTGCAGTCTCTAGCATGTATTGTAAAAGAAACTGGAGACAATGTCAATACTGATATGGATATCAGCATTGCAAATGATTCAGTTAGTAGCCGATAATGTATACTTGTAAAGTAATTTAAGTTATTTTAATGATTAATGCTGTATTTTTCTTACAAATTCAATCGTGCATAAATTCATCTTTAGAAGAAGATTCTGAAAACGATTCTATATTTGAAGAAATTACCGGGGACAATTCAGAAACTGAATTTAATTTGACTATTGAAAATATAAAATACATTACATTAATTTCATAAATAATTAACCTACCTTCGAACAGTCACGGACTTTAATTGTAATGCCACTATGGAACCCTGTCATAATGACAGCGTAATGTAATGAGATATAAATTACAAGGGAATTAATCGTAGGTTTTTGTACGACAAGGTTCTATAGTGGTATATCAATTATAGTCCGTGACCGTACCTATATTATCAAGAAAGGAAAAATATATTTAACGTACTGACGTTAAATATATTAGGGGTAAAAGGAACCACAGAGGAAGGGAAACAGTAGTGTGTAAATCAAAAACTATGGACTGACTAATCTTTTCCTATAGTTCCCCTTACCCTACCCTAATAACATTTTCCCTTACAGGATACTAAATCAGAAATACCTTTAAAGGTTGAAGGGAGACGAGTGGTTAGCATACAATACTTCCTAGATCAAATAATAGAGATATCTAAACATAATCAGAAGTTTGGTTGCCAGTTAGATTTTCTAGAAATATTAAAAGAAAACAGCCATGGGTTCGTGTCCACTTTTGTTTTGCGCTGTGGTATGTGTAAGTCTCAATTCAAACTTCGTACAGCAAACAGTGAAGAAAGTGTAAACGATGTAAATCACTCTGCAGTTTCTGGTACAATTCTTATGGGTTGTGGTTTATCTAATTTAAATGAATTAACTGCATCTATGAATTTGCCTACTTTAAATCAGAAAATATATGAAAAATGTCATGAAAATTTGTACGGTTGGTGGAAAGAAGTCGCAGAAAATTCTATGAAAAATGCAGCTCTAGAGGAATGTGAAGCAGCTGATGAAAAAAGTACTACAGGAAAACCCATGATAACCGTAACAGCAGATGCTTGTTGGGGGAAACGCTCGTACAAAACTAATTATTCTTCGCTATCAGGTGTCGGTGCAATAATTGGTATTAACTCTGGAAAAGTACTACACATTGGTATTAAAAATAAATATTGCGTAATATGTGAACGAGCAAAAAATAAAAGCAGCGATCCACCTAATCATGAATGTAATATAAATCATTTGGGTTCCTCTACTAGTATGGAACAGACAGCAATTGTAGAAGGCTTTCAAGAATCTGAAGAAAAACACGGATTAATATACTCAAAACTCATAGCAGACGGTGACGCAAGCACTTACAAGAATATATTAGAAAGTCGTCCATACGCAGATGTAATTGTACAAAAAATTGAATGTTCAAACCACTTGATGCGAAATTACAACGGCAAAAATTTGAATTTGGCGAAGGATACTTCAATACAGCTGAACCAAAGAAAACTTTTAAATACTGAGCGTATCAACCGTTTACGCATTGCAATAAAACAGGCTGTACGGTTTAGGATCGCACAAAATTTACCGTTTGCGGATCAAGTGAAAAATTTAAAAAAGGATATACTAAATAGTCCTAAGCACATATTCGGTGACCATACCAACTGCGAAGACTACTACTGTTCGCCTGAAAAAAAACTCGAGCAAAATAATGTACCCAATATCCCAACATTGATGGCAAAATTAATGACAAATACATCAAATTTGGCTTAACATTCTCAAAGCCTCATGTACAAACAAAACAATAATCGGGCTGAGCAGTTCAATGCAGTGGTTGCCAAGTACGTGGGCGGAAAGCGCATAAATTATGCCTTGAAAAAATCTTATGCCTTGAGGTGTTATGCAGCAGTAGTAGCGTTTAACACAGGCATGCCAATATACACGCTGCATAAAACAATAACAGGCCAAAGTCCTTCAAAGTTCTCAAAAAGAGTTGAACAGCTAAAACATAAAAATAACACGAGGAAAAAGGTGTGGAAACCAAAGCGCCAATTGGTTTGTTCGAAAAATGTAGACTATGGCGAATCATGTCAAAAACCGGATTTAACACACGATGAATATGAAAGACGAAAGGTTAGTTAGTTGTTTTTTGAACGGTAGAACTTCACTAGTGACTTTATTATAAATCAATACATACTTTAAACTTTACTTTTTAATTGGTTATTCGTTTATAACGTGTATGTGTAGAATGCGTCCTGACGGTGTCAATTAATATTTTTTTAGATGCTGTATTTAAATGGCTTGAAAAGGCAACTGGCACAAAGAGACACCATAGAACGTGACACCATAGAGCAGTCGGAAAGTGCCCTATGGTTGGAATTAAGAAGGTGTTTACTGACTGCATCCAATTTTGCAAAAGTTTGCAAACGTCGCAATAACATCAGTCCAGCACCATTGGTAAAAGCTATGTTGTATAGCTATTCCTTAGATCATGTTTAATCTATACAACATGGTAAAAAAAATGAAGGCGATGCACTAAGACAGTTAGCAAGCCAAGAAAACATTATCGTGGAAAAATGTGGGCTTTACATTGACCCAAAATTTTACTTTTTGGGTGCGACTCCCGATGGTTTGTATGAAGAAGGTATTATTGAAATAAAATGCCCAATATCTGCATTTGGCATGGATCCCGAGGACGCGATGAGGCAAAAAAAAATTAATGTGTGGAAGCTGTTGAAAGGAAACATTGTTATAAATCGGAAACATGACTGGTTTTATCAAGTTCAGGGTCAGTTGCACATTACAAACAAGCACAAGTGTTTGTTTGCAGTGTGGACTGGCCCTGGGCATAACCTGAAAACGGAAATAATAGAAAAAGACGACAATTTTTGGGCAATGAATATGGAGGATAAGCTGATAAGATTTTACGAAAAATGTTTGCTTCCAGAAATTATCGATCCTCGAAAGACGCGATCTATGCCTTTAAGAGACGATCCCTTTTAGGTAATAGCTATACTGCATTAATTCAACAACCTCTATATGTTCATTATTTACTTAAAATAATTGAAGAAATAGAAATAGAAATAAATTCGGTTAATATTAAATGGAATAAAAGTTGGGAAGGATACTGACTCATTATTTGTAGTTTTATAATACATAATTAATTATATTAAGTACAGTTGCAGTGGATAACCAATGTCGTCGTATTTTGATGGATAAGTTCGTTATTATTATTTTGTTTCCTTAATTAGCTTGTCAACGGGTACTGCAGTTTACTTATAATTATAGTCTCGTATTACACCCTTTCGGTACGAAACCTTAATCCAAAACATACACAAAAATGTGTATTTCTATAATTTAATTAGAAATTCCAATAAGTTGATATCGAATATACTATTTAAGCACAGAATAATATATAATCTTAAAAAAATGTAGGTACACTTACTAAGGAGTCTCTCTGTCCTATCTTTTTTATTCATTTGCACACACCCCTCAACAAATGTCTTTTCGCAATTTAACATGTTTCTGCAACGTGACATGGCCCTAAGATGTACAGCTACTTCTGAGTTCATTGTTTTTCAGATTATTTGTTAGCGCAATTTCGGATTATACATTATTGCCGGTGACTGTGTACCTACTTGTAGCTTCGCGCCTAATATGCGGGGTGCACCGCAGGTCTATAATAGTTTCACAAAATCACACATAACGATCAACTAAAAATAATTAATAATACGCACAAAAAGAACTTAACCTTTTAAACGCCACGGTCGATTGCTATTTTACGTGCCCGTGACGCCACGGACGTCATATGCCGCAACAAAATATATGAAGGTTAGAACAACTCGCTGACAGTCTGGCGTCCACGGCACAAAAATCTGCCGACGTGAATTGCCGTCTTTGGCGTTCAAAAGGTTAAAGTTAAAACCTAAGAAAAAATATCAAGATTATTTAGTCCGTGTTATTACACCTTCAACGCAACTCTAGGTAAGCGCGCCTACACGGTGAGCGCTAACGCCATCTTCTATCGAGCTTGATTTTGTCGAACCAAAGAACTGTCAAGATTCTAAGGCCTCTTAAAGCGAACTGACAACCCCTTGCGATAGCAATACAAAAACGTAGACTGAGACAAAAAGTATGCGCATGGCGTTTGTGTATGAGTAGATAAGGTTAATGTACTATAAGTAATACTATTTACTATAGATCCATGCTATGCGAAACAGGAAAAATATGCGATATGTTATAAATGACTAGGTATAGAAATGGAAAACAAAAAATCAATTAATAACGACTCGAAACAAGCATATTACTTAGCAGAAATACAACAAGATGAACGATTTTTTTTTACTTTTTTAAGCACTTTAATTGAAGACACTCAAATATAAAGGGTTCCCGGGATCCTGTCTCCAACGTGATGAAGATGGCGAGAGCAGATATCCTTCCGGGCATACACACATACACCGGCACGCCTCGGGAGATTGAGCTAGAGTTTTTAACCGTGATACAGTAAGTATGATTTATCGGCAGGGCACGATACTTGTGTCTGTGAGAAATAGTAGGGTCGGCTATGCAGTCTCCATAGGATAGACTGCGTTAAGATTTGAGTGAATACGTCTGTTGTTGCAAAAGTCCACCTGCGTGGATAAGGATGCCGTTGGTAACATAATATTTAAGTATTTTTTCCTTGCCGTTAGCAGTAACATGAAAGCTAGAGAGTGGGTTGAAGGGGTGATAAAAAAGGAAGGAGTGATGAAAGCTAAAGGCACAAATGCACGATACGAACCTGCCAAACCTGCCTGTGGTACGGTTTGTCGGCGCGGCAGCTTACGGAAGGGGTTCCAGACTCCCCCTGTTGCAGCAGCCGGGTGCACTCCGGCAATTACGTCACGGATTTTGCACAGGTTGGCAGTTTAGCATCCCAGGGCGGATTATTAATGTTTTTAATTTGATTAATTTTACGTTATCCCTTTCTTCCAGGATAGGTACTATATTAATTAACAAGATTTTTTATTTCCTGTCCATGCTTTCGAATGGCATCATAAAAATATGGGGGTTTTTTAACATTTAAGTCTGTTCAATCCCCACACAGTAATTTTTAGAAAATCTTTGAATGCAGTATTACTAACTTTTAAAAATAACATACTATATTATTTTTAAGAGATATTTTAAATTTAGAGTTACGTCTCTATACTTACTAATTTTATGACTAGAAGTTTGCAAGCTGAAATTTTGAATTAGGTCACTATTGTCCTATTGTTCTGAAGGTGCGCATGTCTTCTATCAGCACAATATCCTATCTATGATATTTGTACTTACTTTCCCTTCATGTCGCATAGTCTTGGAATACAGGATATTCCGACAGAGAGAGGGGTAAATGCGTCGTTTAATATATTTTTTAAGGAAATACACGATTAAAAACTATGTTTGCGCCCTGTTATTGACGTAAATATCGAATGTCGAACTGTCTATAGATACTATAGATACTGTCTATAGACACCTATAAGTCTTTTGAACAGCGATCAAGCACCTCGATGGCGTGTTTCTATGATATCTATCTAATGCACTGGTCCCACGTACCATCGTGTTCTTTTTGATGTAGCACGTCGGGGTTTCATCGCTCACCATATTAAAAGTAGGTAATTTAAAAACCTAGTGTGCCGTCCATCCATGGCTTATTGCAATATTGAAGCGTTACCAGAGGTAGCCACAGCTGATGCAACATTGTGACCCTTGCGAATTAACGCTAGAGGCAAATTAAGCAATAAAGTTTTGCCTGTGTGCACCGGGGCACCAAGTACAAATAGGTCGCCTACACAGCTCTCAATCCGTTGTGATACATATTTTGTGCCAAATTGTCTTCGGTTGCAGATTTGATACCATTATGAAACCAAATTCAGTTGGTAGTTAGGTATTAACCTCGGGTTAAGAATATGTACCTAAGTCTGCTACAACCACAATGGATGCACTCAACGAGGTTGCTAGTGCCAGATAGCAGGGTTTAAGTGCTCTGTTCTCTATAATTTGTCAGACAAGTCATGCCAAAACCCTACTAAAAATTATCTAATAGAGCACCAAATAACTTTAAATAGAAAATTTGTTTACACTAGTTGTTTTTCGAGGTTTTTTTTGTTTGTTTTGTAACGGCGTCGGAATCCTACACTGAGCATGGTCCGAAATGCTCTAGCCTAGTTTGACGCCGTTATTGCATAAAAAAAGGCAGAGAGAAAAACAGCAAGGCTAAAATCCGGCAGACCAGCAATTAAGTAATAAATCCCCTTGCAAAGAAACCGGGCACTTTAAATTTTTGAAGTACTTTAAATATAGTATAACTATACCCTGTCCATTAACAAGTTAGTCCATTGTCTCTTTTGCATTTTTGTATGCATGCACTTTTGCATGAGCGTGGTTTCCATGGTACGCTTATTTTTAATGTTATTTTTCTTTCTGCATGTCGGTTTTATTGAAATTTTGGTTTTATAGGCGGATTCCATTGACGTTCACGTATAATTACGAGTAAGCGATGTTATAATACCACTGCTGAACTTAAAACTTATATTTTGATCGATGCTTTGAAATTTGGTGTTTGAGGTTAAATGATCACTTTTCTTGTGTATAAAATGATCCCTGGGATCCAATCACCGCATTAAGAAATGTCTATTGGTCACAGATCCTACTTACTTACATTCAGTGGCAGGTGTGCTCGTTTGCCTTCTCCATATTATAAAAAAACATTTTTTTATTTTTGCTGATCATGCCGCGAGCTTAGAAGCGATAAACGACTTTTAAATGTTTGTTACAACTATTTCAAGTTTAATTTTCTTGATTAAGTATCAGTAGTTAAAAAACTATCTCCAAGTCGCTCACGACGTAAAATGGTATGTGTAACACACGCTTACATATTTTTGTAGTCTTAGGCAATATATATGATTAAAGTAAACGCCGGGATGTTTTTTTATGAATATTACTTATCACAGTATACCGGGGACAGTTTTACACAAGTGTATAAAATGCTGTTAAGCATTAATTATTTCATATTCAGATTCACTAGAGTCATTTTCTTGTACATTTACCTATTTCAAATTGATTACCTTAGAATAATAACACAGAATGATAGTTTCCTACAGCCAACCCGTCAAAAGTGTCGCACAAAATGGATTCATGTGGGCGTAATCAACGCGTACTAACACACGACAACACGCACACAAGTAAACAAGTTGCTTGTTGCTAGCGGATTACATTTCCCCCTAAACTAGGGGATTTTTTCATATAATCATTTTTGTTAAATTCGATCATTTTTTGTAGTTACTTAGTAATAATACAAACGTTTATTAACACTTATGTAATAAGAAAATGTTTTGTCTCTTTCTAATTCGCATAAAATATCATATTTTAAGTAGGTAGTTTAAATGTTCTAAGGTACTTTTTTGGCCGGTGGTTTTTTGGCGGACTAAAATCACATGCCGCCGCGATTTTTATTATGTCTGTGTCATTAAAATGTACAGAACATATTTTTGTCCTCCTAGACGGCTTCCACCAGCTTTCATTTCAATTAAGCCTAATTTTTTCAATCCAACGTGCGGCAATAATCGGATTAGAAGGAAATCTTGAACGAGAAAAACAAGTAATTCAATTCGTATCACAGAATATCACAAAATAGAACAAGTACTTACTATAATTTCGCTGATGCGGGAGTGCCGGACTTCTTTGCCGTGCTTCGAGCGCGCTCTGCGGCCTTTTGGGAAAGATTACGAGCCTCAGATAACGAAATACTGTCAATGATATCTGATGATTTCAGCGACGTATTCAAAAAACATTGGGTCTACTTGCACCGGTCAGCTAACGGGCAGTTATAACTGCACCTAAAGTTTTATGTTTATTGTTTACGTCCTATTTTATTGTTTTACAACATTATTTTCATTTAATATTTTTAACTTATTTTATTTTAGTTTAAGTTTTAGTTATCCTTCATGCTCTGTCTTTTGTAGAAATGGGTTATTTAAGTGCCTGAAAATAAACGATTATTATATTATTATATTATATTATAACAATTTAGGGGGAAAAAATTCGTTATAATGGCAACATTTTCATGTAATGTCGTTAGAAAATAATTTAATATTTTAGTGAATGTTTTACGTAAAACAACAAGTCAAAACATATTCATTACACGTGGAATGTTATTTTATAGTGTTTATTTTCTTGGTCTGAAGTGTTGTGGCACCCATTAACAATACAAATCGTCATAATCAATAAAAATCCGGGAGCTGTTGACGCTGTGTGACGTGATTGCGACTGACAGGCGGCGATCGCCGAGTACACCAGAATGGTGTAGTTTAAGTCTGACGGTTTTGGTGCGCGGACTAGGTTTCTATGTGTTATTATTCTAAGTTGATTACTATTGCTCCCGTCTAATGCATTCATTTTCGACTATTACATGTTTTCCACGTCCTTGTAGTATTCTTTCCATGGTATAAATAATATTTTATGCTACAAAATAAGGAGAGAAAGGTTTTCGATGAAAAATAATGATTTTGTATAAATAATATTAAAACAAATATGAAACATATTTAATAGTTATTTATGAAACTGGTACATAATGAATAGACCCCGGATTCTTGTCGCGATGACGTCACAATAGGGTAATTTGGGGAGCAAATGGAACGGTGGCACAAAATGATACATAAAGAATAAGATAAGCTAAAATATATATTCATTTCACCAAATATTCATTCAGGACATGTAATAGTAGATCACAATGTAATATATTAAAATTAACTTTATCAATTTATGCAATCTATACTAACTCAATAAAGATTGACCTTAGATAATGTCTATATACATATGGATTATAAACTGTTTATATTATAAACTGTTTGCTTTATAGACAACTGCACGTCACATTGATTGTATCAATGTATCAAGACATTGTCTCACAGGGCGTTTGCTTTAATGATTTGTTAAATTAAAATAAAATAATGTCTTTCGATAGATATCTTACTAAAATTGACTTTTTGAAAGTAATCGACAGTAAATTATATTGTAAATGGTGTATACAAATAAATCCAAGCAATCCTTACAAATCCTGCTTTGATAACCGCAAACTTTTCAAATACGCTCCAATAACATCTGTCGAAGTGGAAAGAAGCTTTTCCTTTTTGAAGTGGATATATTCGTCTAGAAGACGTAGCCATTTAGGCAAGGCATTTAGAACAACTTTTGATCTGTTACGGAGAGTCAGTTAACGAAAGAACAATGTCGATAATTAAATCAATTGACAATTGATTTAAAGGAAGTTTCGCAGTAATATACCAAAAAATAATGAGTAACACTTTCGTATTAATTTACACCATAAGACATTTTTTTATCTTATCTTATCTAAATAAATCCGTATTAATTACTACCGTTCCATTTGCTCCCCAAATTACTCTATTGTGACGTCATCGCGACAACAATCCGGGGTCTAATAATGAAGGTTCCTTATGCACGAGTACCTTAAGAGCTAATTATGTACCGTTGCCTACATAACTTTTTACGACATTAGGAGACTACAAAGTTTGTCGTAACTAGCTTAGTTCTTACTGGCGGTTTCTAAACTGACAGCGACCAGCCGACCACAGAGAATAACTTTGGCGTCATACGTCTAGCGTAGTTTATTTATATTATTTTTATCGTTTCTTTTTAGTACATTATGATACAAGTGTGCTAAGTTGACCATTGTATACAAGGCGCTATTGTGTGCGCACGAGCGGCAGCGAGTGCGCCACAAGAAAGCCGCGTATATTATGGTCACAGGCACACGTGTTACATAAGTACGACGTTTTTCAACACACTTGCGAAAAAAAACAAGACTCTTCATTTAGTCAAATTTTAATTAATTATTAAAACAGTTGGTAAAATTACAATTTCTTCATTTTCTTTACTTAAAGAAGACATTTTCGTTAATATTAAACTTCACAATAATTAATCCAAACTATCTTCGTCACAGCCGTCAATTATTTACGAATAATGGCGGCTGGCGCGTTGTTTTTTTTTCTTGCCGCGATACCGATGCGCGCGCAAGGCTAAGGCGCGAACGAGATCGGCCAACAGCCAAATTTAAAATGTAATAATTCATGTTTAAAATACAAATTACAGAAAAATTTAATGATTTTAATGAAATTGAGTTATTTTTTAGTAATAAAGCTGATTTCACCAATTTATTGAAATAAATATGTAGATAATGTTATTTGCCGCATAAAAACTGTTTGTTGCTAAGAAAAAAAAAGGTATAACCCGACTAAATTATATCGCTTCTTCTTCGTACTTACAACTTGGTACTAGGCTACAAATGTAAATTGTTTGGGTTAATAAACTAAAGGCACTTGTGCGTAATATACTGAAAAAGCACGCGTGTTTAATATCTAGGTTTATGAGCCAAAAATCGGTGGAATAAAAAGGTCGTTTTGAGCAAGTGTGTTGAAAAGATTATTAAATGTAATGTTCTTCGAAAAGTTTACTAATTTAATATTTTAGAAATATTGACACATTTCTTTTTTAAATAGTTTGAACAATAAAGTATAATAATTATATAGAATGACAATTTTATTCACCAAATGCCATTTCTGGAGCCGCCATATTGAAGTTTTGCAAAAAAGCCGAACCAATTACCGCTCTGGGGCCTATTGCATAATATGAAATATTTTTGTAATGATTGTGACGTGTAATATTCTGTAAATATTATGAATAAATGACTATATGACTATATGACTATATAAAGTACAAGCTCATACTAGGAGTAAAAATCCAGGTTGTGCTTTATTTTGCAATCGGCCCCTGTTCGTAATTAATATTTCTTTTAACGCTCCTGTTATGGTTATTCATTATAAATTATCCGTATTTTTAAACATTTCAATCGGTCGTAAAAACATTTGTTGACCAGTATAACATGAAAATTGAGATGTCAGTTGATCACCAAACACCATCACTGACATTTTGCTCATGCGCGTAACCATGGTAATAACAATGGTATAATTATTATTATAGAAATGTTATTACCATGGAAACGCCTATTGTATAATTGTTTTCACGCTTCGGTACCGCTATAGACGGTATTCTGATACCGTTAACGATGTCAATATAAGCATTTTACGCGAGTAGAAAAAAACATTAAGCTACAGTATGTTTAAACTTCTTGTTTTTTTTAAAGTGTTTTTTGCAAGGGGGTTTAGATAGGTCACCAGACGTCGCTGGGCATTACTGTCGTTTACCGACTGAATACCTTACAGTGAGGCTAGACAAGTTGCTTAACGCTAACGTAAACGATTTTCGTGCACTGACAAATTGTATGGAAATGGAATCGACGTCGGCACTCGAAGCGACATAGATAAGGATAATGAACGCCGAATGCATCTTGTTTAGGGCCTCTAGTAATGTCAAATATAAAATTCCACTAGGGTTTGCAACTCATTTTCTTTTTTCGTAAATACCAAAGGATATCTTTTAGAGGGCATAAGCTGATACGGGTGTGATTAAAACGCTGAAATTAGTAAATCCATATAATAAAGTACACAGTATTGTGGTTACAGTTTTTACTTAACAGGAGACTGGGACTCAAGACCACGTGTTTTGGACAAGGATATAACTAATTTATTATTTTAATTCTAATTTATGTCCGTAGGTAGAATATAGAAAAGCTTTCAATAAAAGTACCTTGTTATTTTCTTGTCGAAATGACGTGGTTTTGGTGTCGCTGTCTTCTCTTCTATAGTGCATGTCAGATAAATTCACATTTTACTTATTACATTGGTGATATGTTATGTTATTACGCGTATCTTAATATCTAAGCTTTACTGTGGCGGATTAAGGTATTTAAGCAGTGACTGAAAGATAGCAATATACCAAGTGAGAAAATCTAAGTAATTTATTGACAACCAATGTTAATGATAATGCTCAAATTACCACTTTGTTAAATTTGTTATGTACGCTAAACGATAACAAAAAAAAGAAGTAGCCTTACATCATTTGGAATTATTGTTTTTATTTAGACATGCGCATGCCCGCCTTTACTTTGCACTGGAAATTTTATTATAACAGGGACTATAGTCGTTCATAATTTATCTCAAATTAGATTATACAATTAACCTAAATGCATTAAGGTGCTTGAAAAATTTCGGGTATCTATTATTGTTGTATATTTTCTACACCTGCAGGTAGATCACTAAATAAAAAATGAAAACTGTCGACCTTTAAGTTCTGTCCTAGGCTATGACCGTGGACCGACAAGTTGACCCGGACATCCAACAATATTCAGTAGGTAGTATCTTATCAATTTCCGACCATTGTGAGATTTTATGGGATGAAAGAGTGCAGCATCTTGAGTTTGTGGCAACCTGGCATAGGTAAACTTATTTTTATTTTTATTTTATAGACATGGCAGAGCCCATGGCTTAAGTTGAAATCTTGTTTTCTTAATAAAACCAGAATACCTGTGGAATACATCCAAAAATAGGCAGTGAACCTTTTGCTAAAGCATGGTTCACTTAGAATTGGCACGTATAAATTAATTTAAAAAAAATGTTTCTTGAATTCTTATTTCAAAAGTGACAATCACGGTTTGTTGACAACGTTTTGATGTTTAAATGGTGCAAAAAATATAGACCTTGATCAATGCGTTTAATAGTTATCGACAATGGAACTTGAAAAAAGGAAAGTAATTGTGGACAAATACTTGCAAAATCCATCATGGTCTGGGTCGAAGATAGCTAAAGCACTAAATTTCCACAAAAGTACTGTTTGTAGAGTTATAAAACTATACAAAGAGACCCTGTCTTGCCGCAGAAAGACCCAGGTCAATCGTAAATCTGGTACCAGGGATAGAGAACTTAAAAAGAAAGTGTTGAGAGCTGTTGCACAAAATCCAGGGCTGTCCGATTACGATCTGTCCCGTAAATTAAAAAAAAGTCACAGTACTGTGAGACGGATTCGCCTTCGAGTTAGTTATAAGAGCTATAAAGCTATTAAGAAGCTAAATCGCACCATGAAGCAGAACCTTCAAGTTAAAAAGCGAGCTCGCTTGTTGTATGACAAAGTTTTAACAACATTCAAAGGGTGCTTCTTGATGGACGACGAAACCTATGTTAAACTCGATTTTAAGCAACTGCCCGGTTCAAAGTATTACTTGGCTGATGCTAGAGGAAATGTTGAAGAAAAATATAAGTTCGTTAAATTGGAAAAATTCGCAAAAAAATACATGATATGGCAAGGGATCTGTAGTTGTGGCTTAAAGACCAACATTTTCGTTACGTCTTCTACAATGACGTCAGATGTTTACATGAAAGAGTGCCTGCAGAAACGAGTTTTACCTTTCATTCGAAACCACCGTCTTCCTGTGAAGTTTTGGCCAGATTTAGCAAGCTGCCATTACTCAAAAAAGGTACTACAGTGATATGAAACCAATCAGGTCGATTACGTGCCTCGTGACATGAATCCTCCAAATTGTCCACAGTTTCGACCAATTGAGAACTACTGGGCAATTATGAAAGGGAAACTCAAAAAGAGTGGCAAAATGGTCATAGATGTAAATTCGTTGCGATCTACATGGAATCTTCAAGCCAAAAAAGTAGATAAAAGCACTGTGCAGAAGATGATGGGATCTATTACGAAAAAAGTTCGGAATTACATACATGGTTTTGACAACTGAATATTTTTAGTGTAAAATGTAAAATAATAATACATATTTTTCAATTTATAATACTAACTGTTTTATTTCATTAATTATTTTAAATTTTATAACCTTGGTAATATGTACCAATTCTAAATGAACTATGCTTTAGGTAATAAGAGATAATATTTATTATAAACAAGAAAGTTCTCTCAAATAGCCATAAACTAAGCGCGTTTTACATAAATAAACAAAAATCTATAGAGTAGGGAATTTATCAGTAGCACGGCGGGAGGCATAGCTTACTATTTTATATACAAAACTATAGTTTTGAGTATATTCAACTAGTGTATTATTATCAATATTTTTTTCCGTGTAAGTACACGAATTCGTACCGTCCCGGGTCGGCCGGGTATCGTGTTAGACACATAGGTCAAGGTCGCTCTACAAATAACCTCGCTTATTACTAAGGGCCAAGCGGCCTCGACGCTAGGCAGCTAGCGATACTATGCAATCCTTCACTTCGCTAGGGTCAGTCACTAAGCGAGTCACTTTGCTCTTAGGATTAAGCGAGGGTCTTTCTAGTGTTTTGACTTCCCCAGGTTTTCCCACTAGGCCTGTGTCAATAGCGGAGCTAGCACAACTTGCTTGCGACTTCTTAATCGCGTAGTAGGTACGTCTTCCACCAATAAGTCACCCACAAGAAAGACACACCCAATGGCAAACTTGTGGGGTAAGATTGTCAACCGTAAAAAACGGAGACCTGAGGCTGGATGTAGTTTTTCTTGGGTTTTTATAAAAGTGGCTGGACTTTTTGAAGTAAAAATAAAGCTGTTTCAGAGATTGATCGAGCAATCGAGTTAATTGCATGACTTTTGTACTTCACAGTGCCAGTGCACTTACAATTGTTGTTATTATCAGTGATCGGAATAGGAAGTGCTAAATTACCTTAATTCGACGCATGCCGATTCGCATGTCAAACAAAGCATTTCATTAGTTGTGCTATGCATCAGGGGTAAGGCACTTCTGTCTTGCCCTGTGCATTTATTATTAGTAACTCCTGTCTCACTCATGTGTAAATAAACTTGCTCCAAGTTTACGTTACGGATTTCGATTGCTGGTTATTATAATTTTACTGCCAATTAACTTCGCATATGTAGACTTAAATTTGATTGGTTAAGTTCGTCTTAACACGATTCTTCAACCAGTTTAGCGAACTTAGGTAAGAACTATTTACATCTATCTATTCATTTTATGTCTATTCATTTGGGTAAGCTGCCAACTATGACTTGAGAATCCTACGAACCAAACAGGTCAACTACTTAAACTCGGATTCATAATTAGATTCCATTAAATCTACCAAGAAATGTCACTGTCACAATAACATCTGTCATTGATCCAGATGCCACCAACCCTTTCTTAATAATAAAAATATAATTATCGTCCAGGGTGGTGAAAAAGTTAACGAAATCCCTGTCTCTGTAGTGGAGAAGAAAATTAATAAGTTACGTTCGAATTCAAATCTAATTTCTGTATACACTCTACAATAACACCTACAACACCTACGTTTACGTAGGTGTTTTATTAATAACACAAACTTAACGAAAAAATAACAGAAAACCAAAACTCAACAATGGAAATTACCACGACGAGTAAAGAAAACATTCGAGCACTCAATACGGACGTCAAATGACGACTGACCACCATATTCGCCAGAAGAGGGCGTTTTACACTATCCTGAATTTGGCATGCTGAATGGATCCTAAATGTTTCGGTCTAATTAGTGACTTGGTTTAACTCCCCCTCGTCCAGTTAGGATGCTACATTTATGATAGTGCAATTCGCATTATAAATAGCCAACACGACAGGTAGGGTTTCTTTTCCAACTTACGTTTTTATTATATACGCTCATCTTTAAATGATAATATTATTGTATCAAGACCCATACAAAATGTTATCGTGACCTGAAGTTTTACCTTTGCAATATGTACATTTATACAGGAGCGTCTTCAATGAGAGCATTAGCGTATAATGAGCATTCGGCGCGAACACCGAGTGGTTTGTCTGGTTTTTATATAGGTCAGCATGTTTATGTAAAAAGCACTAAAACAGCATTTTGTGCTTTCTATCGCCAAGAGTAAATTAACTAATTTTGGAATGTTTCATTTTAATGGCAACTCTGTACTTGATTTGATGGAATCTAATTATGTATTTAGTAGATATTGGATTTGAATAACTACCCCTTCGAGTGGCAAGTAGCCGTATAACGGCTGCTGTCAAAACAATTAATACCTACTTTATGACATTAACTCAAAATTAAAACACCTTGCCACTTGAAGGGTTAAGGTAAACGAGGGAACCTGCGGGCCCTCACTGATAGCGCCCTTCGCTCCCTCTCCATATGGTCATCGCCTTTGAGGTCAATAGGAAGCCGGTGCCCTAGATATTTAAATTTATATATCTTTTTTAAGGGGACACCATGTCGCTTAGACGGAGGCACGCTAGTAAAATTAAATATTTCAGAACTTTGTCATAAAAAAGAAGAATTTTATGCAACTCTCCAGCATGAGACGAATCCAATGACATATAGTTTTATCAAAACCGTAGATATGCGAGATCGATCTTGTATTTCAACTTTTTTGAAATAAAAAGACTACAGTGTAATACATTGGCATAAAAGAGCCCAATAAAATATAAATTAAAAATTGTACACAATGCGTCTGTCATTCATATAAACATTGCCCTTGTAAATAGACCGTTTATTTGGTTTTTTCTTAAGTTTCTTGGTGTTGCGTTTATAAGTAACCAACTCTAAACTTATATTTTCTCATGCTGAAGAGCTTACAACAGGTTTTGTGTAGAATTCTTGATTATTTATTTTACATTGAGACAAATCCAATGGCATATCATGTATCAAAATCGGACCATAGAAATAAAAATGTTTTTTTACTGAAGCTGCATATTTATAAGTTAGCAGAGAACTTTAGATTTACAGTAAATCCATATTGCAATTAAATCGATAAAGTTTTAAGTATTATGGATAGTTATCCATAATACTAACACGAAAATAATTTCACTCTAAATCTGTTATTGCTTCGATAAATCCAACTACTTATTATAAAATATGACCAGCGCATGTTCATAAAGGAAAAGCAATAAGTTATTTCGAAAGAGCCTATCCCTGTTGTACTTTGTAAAAGAAAATATATGAAATGAAGTCTGCTCGAGCCGAAAACGCCAGAATATCAAAATACGAGATTCTCAATAGGTAATAGAGTCTGGAATCCCAAAACTTAACATTAAAAATACCTACGAAGCATTGTTAAACCTTATTTACCTTATATTGCTAATCTGTTGTTTCGGGAATCTGGTATATATAGTGGAATCTGGTATTTTGAAATTCAGATATTTTATGCAATGAGTGTTTACGTCATAATACAAAATAATAGATATATAATGATATATTGGTAGCCCCGCAACAGACGCTTGATGATTGTCACTTGTGACTCTTTGATTCCCGGTGAATTAATCGTACTTTATGTTATTAATTAATTCACGATCTAACCCTTGTTTCCCGTAAAGCTAAACAACGACAATATAATATTTGGTCTACTTTGAAACGATGCTACAGATTAGACTTTTTGCTAAATCTAAATTTAGTGATCAGTTTCGAATTGGACTTATTGTCCCAAAATTTTACTTATGTCACTTAAATAAAAAAAACGGTGATATTCTAATTGATTTACACGCGATTTTTTACGTGTTTGAGTTGACCTGTTTATTGACTTAGGTCACTGCTTTATCGAGTCAGTAACGTTTACGTGTCGTCATCGAGAAAATGAGTATTCAATATTTATACGGCATACTAAAATAGATATGTGTACATACCGTAAAACAATATATGTAGAAGTAGGTTTAGAGGGTGAATATTCGGGCGGTTCAACCGCCGTCATTGTTGTCTTCAATAAATTGACGAAAATAATGATAGCTACCAGCAACTTTCGATGACAAAATCAACGGACCTGGGAGTACCATCCATTCCATTTAAATGAACAAGAAATCTATAAAGGTCGTCTTGAATAATATGCGGACAGTAATGACGGTGGTTAAAACGCCAAATAATCACCTTAGAACACATTTCCGAACACTAAAAGCCTATTGACGACTGAATGTCTCAGCTAACACACACTCATCTCGGTTAATAATTAGTGGATTTATTTATATAATCACATAACCCCGAACTTTAAACATAAGCCAAATATGTCACAGATTCCATAGCTTCGTAAAACTAGGATATTGGTTTTAAATATTAACACCAATATCGTTGCTTTACGAGACGCATTTTTTAAATTAAATTACAAATATTCGATGTCCGTTAACCGTGTACAGCGCGGCTCGCGAACATGCCACTTACAACGACCACTTAAATAATTGATGATTATAACTAGATTCAATAATAGAATAACATACTTAGTATAAACAAACAATGTTTTTTTGTTTTTTTACAAACCAGATTACATTTTGTAAAAACTGTTTACGCCACGTCCTAAATAAAGCGTCTGCATATGCGACGTCGACTCAAAGAGTGACCCTTAACATTTTAATAAATTATATAATACATCGCACAAACACGCAGGCGAGCGCCCGCCGACACAATAAACCATTCACTAATTTTATTTATCAACTAAACCCTACATAATTCAAGATCGACGTTGTAAACATGCAATAATTTTAACTTGCATTCATGTATGAGCATATTATATAATAGTCAAACTATTTATAAATGGTTACCCTGTGAGACTTCAAAGCACTTAACTAATCGCTTTGAGGTACCGTTGTGTAATACAACGGCTATTGTGTAGTGACCTAATTTACAACACTCACTGAGTGTAGTTTACAATTGAAAAAATACGACTAATTAAGAGGCCAGCACCACAGTTTAGAATTATTTTATATGAATCAACCACTACTATTATAACTCCTTTTCCCTTTTTAGGGTAAGCCTTAACTAGGGAATCCATTCAATCCTGCAAACGCTGGATCTCGTACGCGTTTGCGGGATCAATAATGCGGGACCATACATGCAGCATCCGCGGGACTGAACATTTTGAAACCCCGTGTATTACTTAAATGTCTGAAACTGAACTTTTGCGAGTCAAACTATTCCGGAAGGGATTAAAAACGAAGTATACGGGATTCGCAGCGAATGGGGATTCACCTCGCGGAAAACGGTGATTTCCCTCACTTTTCAATACGTCCTCACCTTTATCTTTACGTAAGATGGTACTAATTGAAAACGGAACTAACAAAGACACGTGGGATATGCTTATAAACTATCTGCGTAAAGTTATTTCCGCCAACCAGTGTATGGCTGCGACTCCACCGAGGCGGAGATGAGCGGAGTGGAGCGGAGCTGTGCCAATATTAACTAATGGAATCTAAACTAACGTGCGCAAGGCGCGCTCGATGTGACCAGATGCGCCTTCTATTGGTTAATATTGGCACAGCTCCGCTCGTCTCCGCCTCAGTGGAGCCGCAGCCTAACAGCCAAACGTGCACTTTCGGCCGCTGGGTACATGACAAGTTGGCAATAAATAAAATCTCATTTAAAATATGAAAATATACTAATTATGCTATTTCCTCTGAATAACCCACATCAAAAATCTCCTGAGATCAAAGTATCCTATAATTTTGACATTTTGCAACATATCTCAACGCAGTACATTGCCAAATCAAATATATATCAAAAAGGGATATTTTAAGACTTGAACATTTTTGATACGAGTATGATATTTATGTTTAAGATAAAATATGAAAGTATAAAAGATGTTTATTCAGTAAATGTATTATATAATATTGCAATCAAAACTAGAAGCTTTGATTGCAATAGAAATTTGTGAAAGTCAATGAAATAACTGCTTAACACAAAGCGTATTCATTTTGTTCGCAATACCACACATCCCCTGTTAGAGATTATGCCGCGGGATTGGATTCCCTAGCTTTGATCTTAGATACTTTTACAATGAATGAATATTTCCTGTTTACAATTTTGATCTTGAATTATTGATCAGACCTTAATAACGCAGGCCCCCGCACCCAATGGGCATAATAAATATAAATAAAGTTAAACACACAACATATAGGTACTCAAGTCAATCCAAGTTTATTAAATTGACACATTTTCTAGCAACAACATTACGACGAACAATACTTAATAATAAATCTAAGCTTGTGTCAATAATAAAACTTAACATTAATTATTGCCGGAACAAGATACATCCTCTAAGTTCAGGGGTAATTTGGCAGCTTACGTATACATCTATGGTATATATCATATATAGGTAAATCGCCACTAGAAATATAAGTAAACAAGTAATCTACTTTGTAAAATATGTACTGAGTTTGTACTACGACAATTGTATTGCTATATTATGCGACACTCTACTTGGAAACTCAAACACGCACTTGAAAATTCAATTGGTCGCCTTAATGACTTTTCGATCGTTCCTTGTAAAAATAGCGACCAACAGGCCATTCAATAGGGAATATACATGGTTTTTGTAAATCGTAACGTACACTGTGTTTGAAATTTGTTTCAAAAACTATATTCTTGACAGAAAATTAATATTACAGACGGCGTTAAATACCGTACAAGTGTATTTTTTTAACTCTTTTAAAAATGTCTATTGGTTATAAACCAATTTAAAAAGTTAATAAAAGGCAATCGCAGAGGCTGGCGAAGGTTAATTGTGCGAGAAATTATCTCAATGAACAATTTGCTTTAAATCATTAATGAAGGTCTAAAGAAACGGATGTATAATACCCCTCTGTTAAAAGCTTAATATTTTGTAGGGATTTAAAAGTCAACATCGCGATTAGCCTCAAGATTGTCTTCAAGTGAATCAAATGCCTCGTGCATATCCGCATACGCAGATTCTGCAATTGAATTTAAAAAAATAATCGAAGAATAGATTTCCTGTATCGATCGGTGCAGTCAAGTCAAAAAGAAATGTCAAGAAGAAGTGAAAGAAATGAATTTTATGTGAACTCTAAAAACGATCCGATGACGCAACGATTTTATGTGTTTTAAAAAAACCTCTCCCATATTTTCCTTATATTATAAGTACAATTTAAACAGCTAGCTGACACAATAGTCTGACGACATCTGGTGTCATGTACATAGATTTCGTTTATTTTCATATATTCTTGTTTTTTAAAATGTTATCTGTGATACTGATAAATAATAATAATTTGTTTAATGAGGTTTTCCAAAAGTGAATAAACACGTCGGAAAGACCGCTTGACTGTTGGTTATGTTGGTAAGTTTTGGATCTCTTGTCAATAAATTGAATGTGATGTGTTCGACAAATCTACTCGGGGAGAAGGTTCACGCAGGAAATGCTGCGTAAATGTAGTACTAGTACCTAATACTGTGAAATATTAAAAACATGGATGGATTGATATATGTATGTTTATAGTTGTCTAGTACCCATAGAACAAGCCTACAGCTTACTTAGGGACTAGGTCAAATTGTGTGTGCAATTGTCCCCTCATATTTGCAACCCCCCAATTTAATAATTTTAATTACTAAATATATGAAACGCCGCCGTATGTGGTATTTATAAAAAATCAGAGAAATAAGGAGTGTGTTCATGACCCCAACCGTAAATCGAGCAAACTTTAGCGAAGAAGGTAACCGATAGAATATGTAAGGCAGTTTTGTTATAGTTCTTTATACCTATTTATTTATTATAATTGATGCTTAATATAATAACGTTTCCTTTTACACCAGAAACGCCCAGATGTGCGGGATACCGAGAGCAAAGGGACCCTGCGGCTAGGCTGCCACGAGTGTTTGAGGCCAGCCGCTGCGCGTGTGGGAACGTAGCCTTGCCAGCAATGTGACGTATTGTGGTTGGTAATTTTTCCGTATCTACCACTCCTAGTGTTACATTCGCGCGAAGGTAACTTGTGCACGCTTAAGAACTTTTATTTTTGGTGTTGATGTTGTTGACTGCTGCACAGCTGTTGACTGAACGGTACTTATTATACTTTTATTTTATGTTTAACATATCACTAGTTTACAACGATTTTAGTTTAAATTTCAGCGTTTTTTAATATCAGTGGATCAAAGACGCGGCAAGTTTAAGCGTTTTTTTTTTAAATTATGTGTAAGAAAGACGACGCGATCATCATACGCGTACTGCGCAAGGTCCAAACAACAAGAAAACTGATTATTGATAAGTTCCGTATTCAAAATGTTTTGAATTAAATTAGTAAATATTCAATACTAAGTTGTGATTGCCCGGGACGTACCCGAAGGATTTTAACAGTGTGTTCCTGAGATAATTTGGAGGTAAAAATGTCCTATAAAGTAAGCTCGATTTGGTCTAGTTTTTGAGTTACATACATTTATGTCGGTTATAAAAACTTAGGTGCAACAGACCCTTATAATTGCGACGTTGCCACTTTTATGGCGAGTTAAATCATCTGTATTGCAAATCACAATTAATTTAGTTACGGACATAAGTGTTAGGTACACACACATATGTCCGTATCTATCTAAAACTATTGTTGACAAATGGGTAGAATCCGGCATCGCGGCAGACCAAATAAAGATGTCACCGGGATGAACTTGATAGGTAACTTTGTTTAAGACGGGAGAGAGAGTCCGAAATAATTATGGACAGAAATAGAAACGGAGTGACATTTAATTATGCCTAGCAGTGACACAAACACAACACTGCGGACCACGAATATGCAGGACTCCTTTAACCATGAATATTCGACACGCTAGATTTTTGTCAACGTGAGATATTATACAGCCGGAGGATTAAAATTAGATCCTGCAATGAGTTTTTAAAGTTACAGTGAAATACTTTGTTGGACTTTAGTGAGAGGCACAATACGAATCGTTTTGTGGACAAAACCATTAAACTCACTTCATCGGTCACACAACACTCAATCGGAATTGCATTATTTATTCCGTTTCAGCCTACCAATGTTTATCGTTGTAAAATGATACTAAACATCTTTTTTAATTTGTTTATTAATTATTACTTATAGGTATGAGATTTTAATAAAGTTCCACTCACGAATCTCATTTTTCCATCGAAATATAATAAGTATAGAAGGATAACTGTCACTCAAAAAGCGTTCCACATACTTAGTGCTGAAATGGGCGGAGCTAATACTTGGTGCTCAACCGGCTTCCAGTAGGCTTTGAGTTATTGTGTCAAATGGTTGTCATTATAGTTTTGTAAAATAATTATAAATAACTGATAAATAAGATAAACTATAGCAACAACGATGCCGACGTGCATCGTAAATTGGTGTAGGAGTCGCACGGACCCTAAAAAGGATGTAATTTCATTCCATTAGTAAGTAATTACAATTAAATAATTTCCTTACAAAATGGACATGGCCGATGTTATGCAATATAAGTTCTGAAATAATTATAATATCAAAGATTAATGAATGTTTTCCTAGAAATGATGAAAAACGTTTTGCTTGGATAGCTGCAGTTCGTTTAGAAAAACGCGATGAAACGTGGCTTCCCAGCAAACATTGTAGGATATGCAGTATCCATTTTGAAGAAACTGACTTATTAGTTTCAAAAACTGAAAGACATTTTTTGAAATGCTCAGCGGTTCCAAATTGCACAGTACGTTAAAAATATATATTAATAATGGATACATTAGATTCATGCATCATCATTCATCATCATCATCATCATCATTTTAGCCGAAGGACATTCGTGCACTCTATTCTATTTATTCGATTCTATTTATAGTAACCATTCAGTATGTCACAGCTTATTTCTCTGAGACTAAAATATTCAGTCTAACTAGATGAAATGTGAAACCGCAACATAGGTATCCTACGATACTTATATAATGTCAATAAGCTGAGTGAAGTAAGAAAAAACTAATTCAATACAAGCGTGGAGGTGGGGGATCTACAGGGTTATTGGTAAGTCGACCTATTCCCGTTAGGAGGTGATAGGGGTGACTATATGCGATAATTTTGACCCCCCTTTTGCATTATGCAAAAGTGAACCATTTTTGAGTTATCGCGTTTATTAGTTTTTTTTTTTAAATTAGTCGGAAATTCAATTTGAAAAATTTATTACAAAAAAAGCATCAATTTAAATCTTTTTTTTTCTTCTGATTTACAAAATCGATTAAACACTGGTTATTTCTCAATATTAAAACAATAATTATCGGTCCAAATTTAAAAAAGCGAGACGGAAAACGAAATTTTTTCAATATTTTTTGCGATCGCTTTCCACTAAAATGCCTTAAAAACAAAAAAAAACGTTATGAAACTTGGCTTGCAGATTATTTTAAAAACTTAACTGTTTTCTTAGCTCTCCAAAAACGCATAACAAGTAGAAAATTATTTAAAAATAACCTGAAAAAATAATCATCACAAAGGAAGCGGGCGGAAACAAAAGTCACAAATGCAACTTCAAAAATTAAAATTAAAAAACATACCAAATTTAAATCATAATTTTTTTATTTGCTTTTTTACAAGATGAATTTGTTGTTCCTATGCAAAATTAAAAATTTTTTTTATCTGAACACGTTTGAGAATGCGAGGCCGAAAACTAAAAAATACATGTTTTTTTATCAAACTCCAACATAAATAACAACATTAACTTATGTAAAAAGTTACAAAATTAAAACTAATAAACAATTAAAATTGAAATAATCAGGATTTTAGATAAATAAAAGAAGGGCTTATTAGATAAATGTAATGTAAAACCACAAAGGTCTTAAGTATTCGCTTTTTTCTCTTCTAACTTTTGAAATACGGACTAAAACAATACTTTTAGGGCCACTTAACCGGCTTTTAAATATTACAGATGGTTAATTCACGAGAAACACACTCAAATGCAAATCGCGAACTTGGTATTATCGCAGAAACCAAGAACAAGACACCACCTCACGTAACGTCACGTAAGCATAAACTGGTGAGAATCAAAAAAAATCTTTAGCCGATGATTTTTTTTTTCCTATCTTAAATGACTAGATATAAATTAATTTCTTCATTGCAGCAAAGCTCAACGATTCAATGCCCGCACTGTCAATGCAAGTTTAATGTGCAAGGTAACTTAGACGATGACAACGAAAGTCCCTCCAAAGTCATGAAAAGACAAGATAACCTCGATTCAATTTCATCTTCTGAAATAGAATCTACTTTAAATTCTCCAAAAACAATTCGAATCAAAGAACAACTCAGGCGTAAAACACATCTAGCAGAAAAGCGACTTAAGAAAATTAAAATATTACAACGGAGAAACCGAACCATCTTGAAAACAAACATAAGTTTAAAGGATGTTCTTACAGAATTAAAGAGAAAAGGCCACGGGCAGTCAAACATCCACACCGCATTAGGGGGATTTTCTGGCGACTTAGTTACTAACTTACAAAAAAATCTCAAAAAAGTAGGGCTAGTTTTAGGTTCACACCAGCCATAAAAAAAATTGCTTTGACATTAAATTATTACTCCCCAGCTGGTTACAAATATGTAAGAACGCAATTAAACTTATGTCTGCCGCATCCTTCCACATTAACATAATGGTACCAATCTATCGAGGGCGGGCCAGGTTTTACAAAGGAAAGTTTCAGGGCACTTAAATCGAAATATAAGCAAAGTGACAAAAACCTTGCCTGCTTAATGGTAGATGAAATGGCTATACGACAGCAAAGGATTTTAAATGGCAATGATTTCGTGGGTAATGTCACTTTCAGTCCTAAAGGAGATATTGCCAGCCAAGCCTACGTGTTGATGATAGTATCCCTAAACGATTCATTTAAGTTGCCTTTGGGATATTTTTTTGTGAATGGGTTGGCTGCAGAACAGAGATCAAATATCATTAAAATGTGCTTAAAAACATGTCATGACGCTGGTGCCGAAGTCGTCAGTCTAACTTTCGATGGGTGTCCATCTAATATTGGAACCGCTAAGCTTCTAGGATGTAATTTTGACGATCCAAACAATTTAAAAACTCACTTCAATCATCCTTCGACTGGAAGGCCGGTTGTTCTTATATTAGACCCATGCCATATGTTCAAACTTGTAAGAAATACATTTGAAGCGAAAAAAACCATAATCGATCAAAACGGGGAAAAAGTTGAATGGAAATACTTGTAAAGTTTGAAACTTCTACAAGATAATATTGGACTGCACTTTGGAAATAAATTGACGAAACGTCATTTACAGTTTCGAAACAACATTATGAATGTCAAATTAGCCACACAAACACTCAGTCATAGTGTTGCTTCCGCTCTTAAGTTGTGTGCTCATGAATTAAAAATTCCCGATTTTAAGAATGCGGACGGAACAATTAATTTCATAGAAATAATCAACGATTTATTTGATATTTTGAACACTAGATCACTAGGTCATGGTTTTAAACATCGTTTTTCCATTACAGAAAAATATTATTATTTTAAATTTCTCGATAAAGCTAAAGCTTATATAAAAGGTCTTAAGATTGACGTTCAATCAAAATCAACGCGAAAAATACAAGGTCAAAAAATAACGGTAAACAGTACAACCCAAAAATTTATAACAAAAACCCAATCCAAAACTGGCTTTTTAGGACTACTTGTATGCATTGAAAGTCTAAAAACGCTATTTACAGATCTCGTTGAAAACCGACAGAAACTGAAATTCATACTGCCATATAAATTCAGTCAAGATCACCTTTAGCTATTTTTTGGAGTCATTCGGAACCACGGCCGTTGCAATAACAACCCAAATGCAAAACAGTTTATGGGTATTTATAAAAAAACACTATTACATTTAGAACTACGATCGAAATTCACCGGTAATTGCATCCCTTTGCAAGATTTTCCAATCCTGAACTGCTCATCGACAATTAATAAGTCCACTCTTGGGTATCGACATAACGACCAAGAGTGTGAAGATGTTTTTGCAACTAGTACGGTCGACACGGAAATGCAAAATTGCTCAATATTTTCCAATATGCTGGATAGTGAACGACCACTGCCAGAAACTATTGAGCAAATTGTCGGATACTTTGCAGGATTTGTAGCAAATAAAGTTCATTCAAAATTACATTGCCCCGATTGCGTCAAGTTGCTATTTGCAAATGAGAAATTGTACTTTCATAAGCTCATATCTTTGAAAGATTTTGGCGGTTTCGTTTATTCGTCAGTAATATTATTTAAAATATGTGCCCAATCAGAGCGAATACTAAGAGAAATGATAAAACGCAATAGTCACGAGAAGATTTTTTACAGAGCCAAAAACCTTCAAGTTATTGTGAATCAGTGTCAAAGGTTAATAATAGAAAACGGTGATATTTTAAGGGCATTGTCAAACAGCCATCCGTTCGACAGCAACCATACCATGCTGTTATTGAAAACGGTTATAGAAGAATTTCTAAGAGTGAGGCTTCATTACATCGCAAAAAAAGATTCTTTATTAAATTCCAGTCGTCAAAAATTAAACAAATTAACCATATTTCGCGGTACATAGGCTTTCATATTTTTTTTTCTAAATTTTCAGCTATATTTTATGAAGTTTTGAATATGAAATATGCCAAATTTCATGTATGTAGGTAGGTTAAATACGTTTTGAATTGTGCTGGGGTCAAAAATAGATAGAAATGTTTCGTGTAACAACACACGGCTGCTACGTCGCCAGTTTCTTTTTCTTTTTCTTTGAACTTGGCTGGACACGCTGCATCGTATCGAGATTTTGATAGCTAATCTGTAATTTTGTATTTAACTTACCGAATCTGCCGAGTTAAGGTTTGATCAAGGTTGTAGATGATGATTTTGTTTTTTCATGTACAGTGTGGAAAATAAGTCGGGCCCTGAAGGGAAACTACCTTAAATCCTTAAGTTGGCTCATTTTACTTTAAAGGTAAGCGTCCACTTGTCGGTATCGTACGCATCGGACGTATCGCACGCAACGGATCGTAGTATTCTTTGTATAGAAACTCATATAAGTGCGTCCACTTGTCCGCATCGTACGCATCGCACATCGGCAATGCCGACACCGTTGCTCCGAGAGGCAACTTATGCGATGCGTGCCGATGACGTCATACGGAATGCCGATCAGTGGACGCACCCCGCGCGCTCGTTCTGCATCGTCGGCCATTTGCATTTAGCGTTTGTCGTGTCAACACGCGTTGTTTTTGCAGCATGGACGCGTCAAGACTAATCGCGATTGTGCAAGAGTACGAAGAAATATATAATTTAAAAAACCCTAACTATTCTAACCAGCAAAGAAGGGACAATATCTGGGAGGAAATTGGGAACAGGTTAAATCAAAATGGTAAGTTTGTAAATTTTTATTTCATTACTTATACAACACGCCTTCCAGCCCGAATTCTCCTCAATTGCCAATCTACCGACCCTGCTTCTGAGTTAAAATAACTTTTGAAGCTATCCCTGACTGCTAAAGCATCTGTGCGTGAATTACCACCTAAATTCCTTAGGTTTTGCAGTCCTCTCATAGATGTGTTTTGTGTGTCGTTTTCTGTCCAGTGGCACGTGTCATTTCTTAGAAAGTTGTGCAAACAGCATGTAGCCATTACAACAGTTACAACGTGCTCTACGTGCATAGACAATTTTCGTTCGAAAATTCTAATTTTTCTTGCCAATATTCCAAATGTATTTTCCACAGTATTTCTCGCACGACTGAGCCGATAGTTAAACACTTTTTTTTCTTCATTTCTTTGGGCATAGTCTCGAGAGTATGGTCGCATTAAATACGTGCACAGTGGAAAAGCTTCGTCACCGATGATGACATGAGGTAGTGCTTCAGTGCCTCCTGGTGGTATTTTTAATGGAGGTATGTTTAGAGTGCCATCCTGTAAACCTTTGCCTAAACTCGAATTTCTTAAAATACTGGCATCAGAGTTCTTACCAAAAGCACCGACATCTACGACGATGAATTTTTTATCTGCGTCGACTAAGGCTAGCAGTACCAAACTAAAGTGTTTTTTATAACAAAAGTAATTTGAACCACTGTGCGGTGGAGCTTGAATAAGCACGTGTTTTCCATCAATAGCAGCGATCGCGTTGGCAAAATTCCATTTCTCGTAAAAACCTTTTTCTGATTGAATCCACGTATCTTCAGAAGGTTTTGGCATCACTATGGGCTGTAGAACTTCAATAATGGCTTCGCAGGTCGAATACACAATTCTTCGCACTGTACGTTCGCCAATCCTGAAGGAAAATGCCAGTGATCGAAAAGAATTCCCAGTGGCCTGCCTGACACAAATGAATTTTTATTTATTGTTACAGGCAATGTATGCAAGGACAAATGGACCAGAATCAGAGACAACCATAGGAAGGCTTTGAATTTGCGTAAGACCAAAAGCGGCCAAGCAGCATCGAAACTAAAACCTCCCAAATTCTTCCAAGAACTTTCTTTCCTAGTACCATACCTAAACGATGAGGAAGAACGGCAGTCAAGCCTATCGCCTAGAATGGTCAACAATAATGACGAAACACAGCTTGAAGCACCGTCTGATTCTAGTAATCTAGATACAAGCGATACAGGAAGTCAACAATCCATACAATCCGTTCGAACTGTCGGTAGGAAATCGACTTACGCAGCATCACAAACTTCACAAGGTTCAACTGCAGCCAACGTTCTACAACAATACTTAATAAGAACGGAACAAAGCAGAAATCTGAGTGATCCTCTACTGGATTTTTTCATCAATATGGCTAAAACAGTAAAGACTTTTCCTTTACAAGACCAAATTCACATTAAATCTCAATTGTTTCAAATGGTTAACAACGTGGAGATGAGGCTTGCGACAACTCCAATCAATCCTGAATATCCTGATTCTAATCTTACGGCATCTGGTTCAAATGAAAGAGAGAGAGTGAGAATTGTTTCAAATGTAATGGTTCCGGCACCTACTCGTTCAAATACAACGATGTTTACTTCGCCTGCTATGAACAAGATCACAACCATCGCTTCGACACCATCTGTGAATAATACTCAATATATGATGTCACCTGCTCCTCCACCTGCCATGAACGAACCTTTGCACAATCTGTCTACGGCAATGTTTTCTCGTTCATCTACACCTTACGAAATGCCGCCTTCACCCATGGATGAAACGATGTCTTCACGTGCCAATAGCGAAACTCTGCGCATGATGTCCTCCCAAGAAAATGTGAACTATACGGAACGTTTACATGCAGTGGATCAAAATACGCAGATTCTCGGCCAATATTTACATTTTAATAAGAAATAATGCATAATCTGTTTAATTTCAATAAATACCTTAAACACACAGCAAGCCTTTCTTCTGGTCCTATAGCCTCCCTGTATGTAGTATTCTGTCTCAGTAAATGTGGTTTCAGGATGTCAACAAGATAATTGAATTTATCTTGCGACATGCGAAAATATTGGAAGAACTTTGCGTCATCGTTCAACAAATCAGGAAATAGGGTGTGATATTCTCCATGTTCCGATCTCTTCTTGAATATGCTGTGTATCCAAATACTATGTTTTCTTTTTTTAGCTTTTTTTTCCAATTCTTCCTCTTCTGCTAACAAACAAGCTACAACGACCAATTGTTCTTCATCGCTTTCCTCCATTCTCACAGAGTCCACACGTGCGCTCACTACGAAAATCCGAATGAACTGGCATCGTCAATCCGTATGCTGGTACTTACCTTCGGTAATCCGTACGCTGCTAATACAGTGGACGCACTGTGAAAAATTTATCCGTTTGATGCGATGCGTCCGTTGCGTTCGGTGCGGGCCTGTGGACGCTTACCTTAAGGAGACATTCCTTTAAAGAAACAAAACTGCATTCAAAGATTTTCTAAAAGCCGCTAGCCTCGCCCGGGAATCGAACCAGCTAAAAAATAACAAAATAGAACTAGCTTTTTTAATCTACTAATCGACAGGGTTATTGTTCAGGATAAAATCTCTCTAATTAACATTTGGTCTTAGAAAAAAAAAAGATCGTAAAAACTATTATTAATTAATAGGCAGTGTTTATTTTTTGAAATTTTAGCTGGTTCGATTCCCGGGTGAGACAAACAATTTTAGAAAATCTTTGAATGCAGATTTATTTCTATTTAAAATTTAAAGAATGTCTCCTTTAATTAAAATGATTCAACTTTAGGATTTAAGGTACTTTCTCTCCAGGGCCCGACTTATTTTTCCACTCTGATTGTATTTTGTATATATTTAGTGATGTTTTAAGCGTTTGGACAAGATGATGTTAAGAATAAACGACTATATTAATATTATATTCCGAAAGTGCAGTTTTACTATGTTGAATAGCCACACACACCTCGACATTCATTTTATGAAATTTTATAAAAAAAATAACATTATGTGTTTTAAGGTCACAGCACACATATCAACTCGGAAAGGGATCGTCACCCTATCAACTCGAGCCGTTCAGTATCATTTGTATGAAACTCCCTACTGCAACGCAGACTAATCAGCACCGTAACGGCATCGCCTCATTCATACAAGGCGAGGCGATGCCGATCCGTTGCTGAGCGGTTATGTCTGCGACAACCCTTAGTAGGTAATACTTAGGTACTGCAACTTGTTTTATTTAAATTAGGTACGATCAAATACCGCCATGCCTCATCTTAAAAAATCTTGATTTACCTATTATAATAATGTACTATTATATTATATCCGTATATAATATCGTTATTTATTGCCTACTAAATATTATATTTTTAAGAATAAATATTTACTAAAACATTATTTATTGCTGTATAAATAAAGTATACACCTTAACTTATTTAAATTACGGATCACTTCTGCATTAAACCATCCAAGTTCAGCAAAATGTCAGATGTGTCATTTTATAGCGTGTTTGAGTAGCCATAGCGAGAAAAAATATAGACCAATCAAATCTCTTGTCATAGCAGTTTAACTAATCAGTTTTCTTATGGGTGAAAATATATACAATAGCCGAACGAAGACCAAAATTTGCCTGTCGGGGGAAAAAACTCGTGTAAAAGCGAATTTTGGCATAGTTGTAAGGTATGGGGTTTTAAATCACATACTAAAAGTACTGGTGGGTGGGGGTGAAGCTAACGGGGAGAGCGGGGTGTAAAGGTCCCTTATTTTAGTTTTTAGCAAAAAACTCGTAAACTGTGGCCTATAGCTAAAAATGGTTTGAAACACAAATAATGTACGTAAAATTCTCTACAAAAAACATATACAATTTTTTTCTCTGGGATCAATATTTCATGAGATATGGAGGGAAGTAGATGACAAATAAAGAAATAAACACATTTATTTAAGTACGGTACGTATATTCCTAAAGATAAAATTCCTAATTATCGTCTAAATCTAAAATATTGTCATAGTATGTATTATTATTATTTTATTATACTCAATTATTGTTGAAAAAATTATAAGAATGTATGTATGCCATCAGTATATTACTTATGTACAGAAACATTACGGTCCAAATTGTATAGTGATTTTTGATGGTTCTGGTGATGTCGACGGTACTAAACGAGCAGAGCAAAGCGACGTGGTCTGACAAAAACTTCGGTCGACATAAATTTTAACGAACATACAATCGTCACCGTTCAACAGGAGCATTTCTTCGCTAATGATAACAATAAAACAAGGCTGATTCAGTTCCTTACCGAGAAGATGACAGTAGCAGGAATTAAAACAACCATTGCAACAGGAGATGCTTATGGCACTATTGTCAGGTGCGGGTTGGAGAAAGCTGCTTTACATCCAACTGTTGTTATTGGGCAGGATGTCGACTTGATAGTCCTCCTCATAGGATTGGCCCCACCACATATCAACGTGTTGTTTTTGAAGCCAGGGCGTGGGAAGGTTGAGGACAAATTGTTTTCAGTGCACCAACTTCAACAGCTTCCATTTGCACCTCAGCGATCCATGGAAAAAGCAAAGTGGGAATGGCGAAATTGTTCGCTGCTAAATCAGACCTGATCCAAAAGATATCCGATATTTTCAGTGGGCCCTCGTCACCAGAAAGTATTTAACAGGCCGGCGAGAAGCTGTTTTTGTCGATTTACCAAGCACCTATCGAGGTACAAAACCTCAACAAATACCGCTACTCACTTTTTTTAAGACCATCGATGAGACCAAAATCAGATCTGGCCACTCTTCCTCCTACTAGAGGAGCTTCGAAGCAGCACTCTTTCAGAGTTTATCTACAGGTATCTTTAATTACACAAGTTGTGTATTATTTTGTCTTTAAAATGCAAATATCTATATAACCTAAACTTACATTGACCTTATGACTATTACAGATACAACAATGGCTCGGCAACTCCCTACAACCAACTCAATGGGGATGGGCCAGAGGAGATGATGGCATCCTAAAGCCAGTGACAACCAACGACCCAGTGGCACCTGACTCAATTCTCAAAACTATATTCTGCCGGTGTAAGACGGGGTGTGGGATGCGATGTGGCTGCCGGAAAGCTGGAATTCCCTGCTCCAGTATGTGCGGTGTATGCTCCGGCTCATGCACTAACGGAGCTTCCATCGAAGACACCGCTGATGACGATGATTATGCTAATATTTTAGAATTAGAAGATAATTAGGAATTTTATCTTTAGGATTATACGTACCGTACATAAATAAATGTGTTTATTTCTTTATTGGTCATCTACTTCCCTCCATATCTCATGAAATATTGATCCCAGAGAAAAAGTGTGTATATCTTTTTTGTACAGAATTTTACGTACATTATTTGTGTTTCACACCATTTTTAGCTATAGGCCACAGTTTACGAGTTTTTGCTAAAAACTAAAAAAGGGACCTTTACACCCCCCTCCCCCCTTTAGCTTCACCCCCACCCACCAGTACTTTTAGTATGTGGTTTAAAACACCATTGCCTACAACTATGGCAAAATTCGCTTATACACGAGTTTTTTCCACTGAGTTTCCTTCGTTTGGTGGACTACAACCTCTACACTAATGGCGTCTACTCAAACGTTTCAAGCGTAGAGGAAATGGGACGTATTTCAACGTCAAGTTTGTTCGGTGTTACTCTTCCATACTTATTATATTCGATGCTTATTGTATTTCGATGCATTTTTCATTGTACTTCAGCATAGCTCAGAAGAAGATATGTGTTACCAGATTTTCTTGGACCACATTTTCTTGCAGATGATGCTAGACCAAAATCTTAATAACTTACTATTATTCGCATTACAAGTAAAAAACAGGCCAATTGCGAGTCGGACTCTATAAAAAATCACGTTTGTTGTATGGGAGCCCACTAAATATTTATTTTACTTTAATTTAATTATCTATCTAATACCTTTAAACAAGCAATTCTTGTATATACAATTTGTTACCGGCATGAGGGCTTTTCTTGATATAGTGTAACAATGGGCAACTCCTTTATGTACTTACCAGTCGCGAGGCGTTCGTACAAGCCGATTATTTACGGCTTTACCAAAAATTCCTATGCATAGAGTAGGTATACAAACAAAACGTAAAACCGAAAATAACCCGGTATACCTTGCATTACCATCTTCATAATACGATGCATAACCAAAACGCAATTTATTTACTAAGCCGAAATCTATCGCAGTACTCGCTCGCACATATTCACTTACCTACAAGAAAGAAACAATAACAATATATTCGTACACACGCGCAGTTACATTTCACTGCGCGCGAACTTACACCCACAAAATTATTACAAGTCCGGCCGGTCCGGCGGTCCCTCTCGGCTGTACTTGAATTCAAACATTCAAACATTTTTCTAGCGCTTCGAACTCACACAACAGACACGGCAGCATGTGAAAACAATAAAAAACAGAGTGAGAGAACGCTCTAGTCCGCGGTAGGACGACGGCTTATTTCAAACAATTTTCAACTTTAAGTGTATAGCACGCGTCACTTTCTTTTCTCGAGGACGCCGTCGCCGCCACCTACGACCTTCAAACTTTAATAATATTTTGCATCCTTTTTTCATTACGCAATATTACGCGACGGACGCCATTACTTTAGTTCGCGTCGTCGCGCAAGGATAGTGTAATTCTTGTGAAAGTTTTTTTGAATTACCTATTTATTTAGTGTTTTATGATTCAAGTAACTAGTGAAATTTAGCTCGCTAAGTGTTCGTTCTGTGTTCATGTGCTGTGTTTGTAGTTACCTACTGTTTGGATTATTTGTTTTTGTTCACGACGACGGAGGTTGGTGTTTCTATTCTATTTTTAATACGTTAGGTACCTATAGGTTTTACCCAAATCTAATTTAGGTTATATTCGTGGTTTTTCAATATTTTTGTCTGTCTGTAGGTACTCAAAATATGGCCGCATTGGTTCAAATTGAGTGTTGTCTTGTCTTACAGATTACCTACTTAATGAGCTAACAAGTTTTTCAAGGTTATCCTTTGAAAATAAAAAACATGTCATTAAGTTAGGACGCGCTCTCCCAGACCTAAAAATTGATTATAAGCGTAGAGAAGGATTCTTCAAACACTTCCATAGTGAATTATATGATAAATACAATTGGCTGACTGGCAGCTGCAAATTAAACAAATTGTTTTGCTATTCGTGTTTGCTGTTTTCTCTAGCAGTGTTTGGAATCGAACCGGTTTTGCAGATATCAACAATATATATAATTCAGCTAAGAAACATGTTCAAAGCGAGAAACATATACGGAGTTGTATATTATTACATAGTTTAGGTTTACTTGGATTGTTTGGCGCTTTATTCGTGTCATCATGGTTTTCTTAATAGGTACAGTAAGGCGGGTACGGACGGCGCATGCCGCGGGCTGTGGGTTTTCTTTATTCGGTTGATTTTGTTGCACGAATTTGTAAATATATGTTTAATTAAGTCTTTTTTTTGGTTTCTGTGTGCAGACCTGCAGTGCATGTATTTAATTTGGTTTATTTTTGTTTTGTTTTTAACAAAGGACAACTTTTTATTTTGCATGATAGGTATTAGCAAGCTAATTTTTACTGTGTTTTGATTTCTAACGTAAATTAACTATATTGTCTGTGTGTTTAATGTGTGCGTACGCAACTAACGGCTTTTTTCAAAGCCACTTTTGTCATACTTGACATACACTGTTCATGTAATACCAGTGATGTCATGTATGGCGAAGGTGGTGAACACTAACTGCAAGGATCGCACGTAGAAACAGTTACCGCACTTACTTCAGCACTGCTTTTTGGGAACTAAAAGATGACATCTATTTTATTAAGGTAGGTAGGTATGGTTTTTTTAATAATGGAAGGGGCAAACACGTACACACGCCATACACCTTTTTTTGCTCCGGCTTGTCTATTTATTTACGTGACGCTTCGCCACTGGTACTTACATGTTTATTTTAATTACAACGGGAAAAAATAGTACGCACATGTTTTTGAACAAAAAATAAATTACAAGCAATATACACCGATTGCATTAAAGTTAATTAGTTAAGTCACGTGACCAAACTAAGACTTGTTTAAAAGTGACCATAGTGCAGCAACCCCATTTGACGTCTGACCAAAATCGAAGATCGAATACACTTAGTTATGTCCTTTTCTCTCGCTTTGGTTACGAATGGAGAGAGTGTGACGCCCTTCAATTATTCGGTGAAGCTGGAGCGTGCGTTACGTTTCACTGCTCCTGCGCTTTTACATATAGACTATGGCTCGGATCGTTCGATATTTTCGGCATGTAAATTTATTTTGTTTTAAGATTCATGAAGTATGTTTAGAATTATCTTTTGGATTGTTTTAGATTTGTTTTGATTAATAAATTATTAAAACAGTGAGGGCATTACCGTCAAATCTCACCAATTCAAGGAGTATAACTCTCTAGGTTTTGCCCCTGTACCAACGTATGCGTGTATGAAAAAAATAGAGAGTTATTAAAACTCCTTGAATTTATTAGATTTTCCTGTAACGTTCGTTCACTGTTTTAACACTTTAGAAATCAAAACAAATCTAAAACAATCAATAAGATAATTCTATAGATACTTCATGAACAAAATAATTTAACATTCCGAAAAGTATCGAATGATCGGAGTCATAGTCTATTTGTCAAACGCAGGAGCAGTGAAACGTAACGCACGCTCACGCTTGACCGAAGAAGTGAAGGGCTCCGTCACAGTCTTTCTCCATTCGTAACCAAAGCGAGCAAAAAGGACAGAACTAAGTGATTCGATCTTCGATTTTAGTAAGACGTCAAATTTAAACAAGTCTTAGTTTGGTCACGTGACTTTACTAATTAACTTTAATGCAGTGTACATTGCAATTTATTTTTTGTTCAAAAACAAGTGCGTACTATTTTTTCTCGTTATAATAAAAATAAAAATGTAAGTACATAAAGGAGTTGCCCATTGTTACTCTATACCAAGGAAAGCCCTCATGCCGGTAACACAATGTATACCTATAATTATATAATCTGAATTTCTGAAACGGCTCCTACGATTTTCATGAATTGAAATTTAGTATACAAGCGCAAGGGGTTTCGGGGGCGATAAATCGACCTAGCGAGGTTTAATTTTTAGAAAACTTACCAATTTTTTTTAAATTAATTTAATGTTATTTTTGTGTTTAAGTGAAAAATTCAAGCGTCTACCTGTTGCCGTTATTAATATCGAGCATAAAACGGCAAAAAAATCGCGTTTGTTCTATGGTAGCCCCACTTTTTTATTCATTTTATTATGTGTCTAGTATTTGTTGTTACAACGGCAACAAAAATACATATAACTGTGAAAATTTCAACTGTCTATCTATCACGGTTCATGAGATACATCCTGGTGACAGACAGATAGACAGACGGACAGACGGTCTTAGTAATAGGGTACGGAAGCCTAAAAATCGTTAAGATTATGTTCTGGGAGATAGATCTGTTAAGATAAGTGCTATTTTGGTTTCGGAGGACAAAACTCCGTTACACTAAAAACATTGTTTACAATTTTCAAACGGAGTACCCAAATAGTTTAGCTACCCGGTGGACGCATATGAAGACTGCTAACCCATTCGCCTACTTCGGTAGCGGATTCACTGCAGGTGCCCTGAATTTTGCGGGGCTTTCTAACTTAAAGTGTAGCCCCCTCATAGTTACACTAACCTCTTCTAGACCTAACTTGTATTTAGTGGAGTCCAGGGCAAGTGAGGCTAAATCACTGTAGCCACTACTGCAAAAGAGGTGAAATAGGTATGCCACCACTGATACCAACATTGGTCATCATTGTTCTTTTGGCACCATCGGCGCGTACTGTCATATCGGTATTATTGTTATCATGCGCACCATCAACGAACTCGAAGCTCGCAACAATTAAAATGTACCATCACTTAACCTCAGGAACACGCTGTTTAAAAATCCTTCGGATACGTCCCGGGCACGGTGTATAATAAGCGGAGTATTCTTACGAACGAAAACGTTTCTTATTTATAAAATGGTTTAGATTTAGATTAATTAATCGGTAACCCCTCGTCATTATTAAAACATTTTGCAGAATCCTATTTTCTGTTTCTATTGGTAACCCTATATAAATGACCGACATACAGTTTAGAGCATTTATAGAGGGAGAAACCTCCAAAGATTTTTTCCTTTACCGCGATATAAGATCAAATAATCATGCGCGTTTACAAAAACTACATTATATAAAAAGTGGGTCGCGCGACGCGGGGCCCGTTCCACGAACGCTTGTAACTTGTATTACAAGCGGTAATCTATGTTCAACAATATGGACTCAAGAGACTTCGTCTTGTAATACATGTTGAAAGCTATCGTGAAACGGGCCCCTAGTCGTCGTCACCGGACGCGGGCTCCTTCATTGGAATCATAACCGAAATCGAATTCGCAGACATTTAAAATAACATTTCACATAAATACTTGTCACCAGGTTTATCATATTTTGTCCCGTGTAAATTTTGTGATGTGAGTTGTGTTTGCTTGGGTGCGCGATTTGATGTTAGTATTTAGTGGTGTCAATGCGTAGGGATGAGTTTATTTATTTTATTTGTTTTAGAGCGTTAAATGTATCTGCCATTTAAAGTTGGCTCTCTCCTTGTCTATTTTTAAATGTAAGAAAGACAAAAGGGCTAAATTTAACCGTCAAATATGCTTTACTTGTCGATTGGGAAACAGGCGGGTATTATAAGTACTATTGCCCCGTCGCCCTCGAAATACGGAAGACTTATTTGCATAGGAAATTGTACCATTAGCGTCTCTCGGTAGAAATGATCTAAGGAGTACATTATAAAACATAAGTTCTTTGTTTATACGGCTAAACCAGCTAAGGCTTGTTCACGAAATAAAGAAGGCACTTAAAATCGGGCTTATATAATTATTTCGATGTCATTGACTTGATAGAATCTACATGCCGAGGATAAATGAAAATATTCGCAATATAGTGTCTTATTTAACAGTTTTCTGTACAATAAGACACTATAATTAATTTGCGAATATGTGAACATGGCTTCTTATGCGTCAACTACAGATTACAAATGGCGTGCGAAAAATTATACAAATATTTGCGGAGTTTAATATACTGGATCTTCTGCCAGGTCGAGGTCGCAGGAAAGGCTGCGTTAAATCGAAATTGGACGAGGCAATAATAGCGTCGTGACGTCAAATTCCATGGGTGTATACGCGAGATATAGCCGACAAGTTTAAAACTGCGGTCGGGAACGTGCATACCGCTTAAAACATCATTAATTTACAGACTAATAAGAAACATATAATCCCAAAGAGGACTGCTATTCACTTCGAAAGAGTGAAATCTTGAACAAATATAACAAAAAAGCTTTTAATTAAACATCGCGACAGATGCAATCTTATAGGTGATGAACATATGACTTAAAAGACACAAGAACTTTACTAGGACTAGGATTGAAAAATTCGCTCAAAAAATCCTTGTACATGTGGGCTTAAAAATTCCAGTTTTTCACTACGGGTACAATCAACGGGATGTCTGCCGAAAGAATCGAATTCTGCCCTTGTGTAGTAAATATGAACGTCCCCCAATATTTAAGCCAGATTTAGCTTCTGCTCAATATGCTTAAGACGCTTAAATTTCCTTGATAAGGAAAACATCGATTATGTTCCGAAAAGCATGATCCACCAAATTGCCCAAAACTTCGCCTGATTGAAAGATTGGGTAAACATTAAGAGATACCTGCTCAAGAAGGGTGCAGTAGCCGACAGTGAAGCTCGTCACTACACTTCAATTCGTACGCCGAAGGCAGGTGTTAGAAAAAGGTCTTCCTTAAAAAATTATGTAGTTTTTATTTTTTAAATATTTGCGTTTAGATTTAATTTCGTTTGTTTGAAATACTGTGATAAATCCAAGATTTATTTATATTTATCGATGGCTATTTTATTTCGTGAATAAGCCTTACATGAACTACTACTTTAAAGGTACAATTAAATTGTTATTAGGCTAGATATTTTTTTATTTTGATCAATTTCTTTCTTCTTCTTCTACCAAATTATCTCTGTTTAAATTTAAACTTATTTTAAAAGTTAAGATTTAATTTCGTTTTTCTAGTCTCGTTAGTGAAAATTGTTATTTCTACTGTTTGACCTAGTTCTATGATGAATGTTGTTGCACTCCTGTTATTAAGGTACAAGTTAGATGTGATCCTTATTCATTAAGTTACAAAATGTATAGCCTTGTACTTTGTTGGTGTGCCAATTATTAAATAAATAAATAAATAAATAAATACAATAAGGCGTTATTTGAATTTACCAAAATCTATTGTATGCTTGCTGATGAGTTTTTATGTTTATTGCTCTATTCAAAAACGTCTGCAATCCATCGCACAACAAGTGCACAGAACTGACGCCATATTTTATATATAACCTACATTGCAACCAACACGGGCAAGGGACGAGACAGTTAGGCCGCTCGCACACTAAAATAGTGTATTCTACTAGGTAGGAGAACATAGCTGTACAAAAAGTACAAATATGAACATTCAAAAGGTAAATAGGTCGATCAAATTAATAAGACTAATGATAGCAATATTATCAGGTACTTAAAGAGAATACGTTTAATTCTTGCCTCAATTATTGCAAACAGATAATGCTTATTTTTCCGGATTGTTATTTCAAATTGTATGAACACATTTAGAATTCAACTCGACAGGATTTAATTTGCATCTCGATATCGATTGACACTACAAAAACCTTATCACTACAAAAGTCATCACATTTGTTATTTTGTTAATTACCAATCAATATCGATTAGCTAATAATGTAATAGATACAACTAAAATCATTAGATCTGTCAAATGAATAAAAGGCGCATGTCCACGATCTTCTAGTAAACTTACAAGGTTCGCCCATTCACTGGGCTGCTGTAATCGGGCCTTATTTCTTGAGGCCTATATTTCGGCAAGCATTTCTGAATAGTAGTGAGTGGCGTTCAAATAGTCCAGTAGTCGCCTCGGCAGAGGCAAGTTGCTTATCAGGTCCCGTCGTACGTATTTTAATATCACAAACCTGAAAAGCACCACAAAGCGTGAATTTAAAACCGTTGCACATCGACAAGTTAAAATACAAAATTTTAAGGGGGTTTCGAACAAAAAACTTTAAAAAAATGTACATGTTTCTTGAGGCGTTCGTAAAACGCAAGGAAAATCACCCTACCCTCCCTCCACCATGTATTTCAAAAACAACCAAGGATGAGACTTGTATACCTACACTAAACAAAAAAACCAATGTTAGCGGCGAGATTTTAAAATTAGGGTTATTTTTTGGATCCGCAGATAGACATCAACAGTAATCTTTCAGAGCGACATAATAACAAGTTTTTAATCCAAATACTGTTTTGTACTTTTGTATTATTTCTCCATAAACATATTCTTAAGTAGACCAAATCATTTACAAAGAAAGAAAATGGCTATGGTTATGTCAAATCAAATATCATTACATTTGTTCAGTATTAAAATAAAACCCTAATTTATATGAATACAGGGGGATAATTACCACAGAGCAAAAATAATTTCGTATTTTGGACCCCATATTGGTGTTTATTAGAATTACCTGCACATGTGTTGCAAACTTTGCACTCGCTTGAACCTCGACACCGGGTACAGAAGCTGCACCCTCACTGGCCCCAATACAGGCCTCAAGTTGAGGAAAAACAGGTATCGACCGCTCCGTGACGTTTCTACAGCGTTTTCTATAAATTCCACTATCGTCTGAGCTTTGAACATTGTACAGCCACCAAAACAGAAATTACCTGAAAAATATAAATATTTATGTATTAACCAACTTACATTTACAGGCATACTACTAGTGATAGGTCGTTCCCTGGAATAATCCCAGGGTTGTGCCCGGGAATATAGTGGATTTATTTCAATTTGTTTATAATTATAATTCAATCAAGTATTTTGCACAATTTAACACCATCGTTTATGTTGGATCCCTTACCTAAAACTATATTCCCAATGTTCCGAGCAATATTAAAAACATTCCTCATTGTTCCATTATGGAAATGAAACATATTATTAATCAATTCGTTGAATATCCTTAAAAATCGTGGAATTCGGACTTGATTTAGGTGGTGAGAAACGTTATCGCTCGGAGCTAAATTTATATGGAGAGAGTTAAGTGCTACGCGAGTTAAACGTAGGTTCATAAACCTCTTTAATAATAAAATATAATGCAATTAAAGTACTATCTGGTGTTAAGTCAAATAACATAATAACACTGATCTAAGCTATACAATTAAAAGAAACCTTTTTGCCATGCATTCATAGATCAGTATAAAATAGTTATTTTTCTACCCGCATACTACAAACAGCTAGTATTGATATCGTTAACGGTATCAGAATACCACCTATAGTGTAACCAAAGCATGAAATCAATTCTATTAGGTATAATTAATATAGCACTAATAAGAATTAGCACTGTTATTACCATGGTTACGGTCATTCCGGATATCAGTCTTGGCGTCTAGTGAACACTTGACATCCTAATATGTAAATTAAACGGATAAAAAAGCTTTATTAACAATTAAAATATTAGATTAAAAACAGCAAAAATAATTGAGACTAATAATGGGTTATAGATTTCATTTTTATTAAATAACTTAAGAAGGTGATTAATATTCATCGACTTGCTGTTGCTGTTAAAAATTGTCAGTACTAATGTACTGGTTCTAATAACAATTTAAATTTGCCTGAATGTTGTATAATCATTTATCAGTTAAATTCACGAACTGTTAACGCTAATCGAAATAATGAAAATGACTTTGCTGACAAGTAATTTGTTAGCAGAAAAATCAAGGAAAGTATACAAGAAAAGTTAGCCACCGTTTATATTTTTCACTATCATTTTAAGATTGTACAATAACTTATGTATGCAACGGTTCGTAATTAGCTCTTAAGGTACTCGGGTGAATAATTGGGCGTTTCAACCGCCGTCATTATTGTCTTCTATATATTGACGAAAACAATGATAATTACCAGCAACTTTTGATGTCAAAGTCAACGGACCCGAGCCAACTACCCGTATTAAGTCCATTTAAAATCATAAGACAATTAAAAAGTTTATCCTGAATAATATGCGAAGACAATAATGACGGCGGTTAAAACTCCGAATAATCACCCAATCATGCCTGTCTATCATTAGAGCGCGAGCTTGTGAGCCTCGCTGTTCGCTGCTTGTTGCGAACCTCGGCACTCGTACCTTATGAAGCTTCATTATGTACCAGTTACATAAATAAATATTATAGTTTCTTTGTGAGTATTAAATACAATGCTCTTTGTAAAGCTTATTTATTTAATATTTTGGAAACTTTTGACACATTTTTATTTTTAAATAAAGTACTTATTAAATTTTAATGACAATTTTCTATACCAAACGCCATTGGTTTAGTACCGCCGTAGTATAGATGAATTATCGAGAACATGGAATTGCATTTGTAGTGGTTGTACCGTTTGCAAAAAAAGGAGAATAATTTTCTCTTAATTTAATAAAATTACATACCCTTTAGAAATGGAATAAGTAGTAGTCCTCTGTTTTTTGCTTTTAGTCGCTATCATGTTCTTCATGTGAGCTGTCACAAGTATTGATAATAAGATTGTCTGAAATTCGATCCATTTCCCCTTCCTGACATCATTATTTATTTTCTTCACTTTCGACATGGCGACAAATATTTTCCCAGTTCTCAGGAGTCTATTACTCCTGAGAACTGGGAAAATATCTGGGAAAATACCAAATATTCATTCGTTCAGTTGCTAAACTCATAATGCCTTGCATGTTTAAAGAAACGTTTCTTTTCGCTACATATCCTTTTACCATGGACCAAATATTTTCGATCGGATTGAATGTCGGGTGATACGGTGGCAATACTGGCAATCGTAAAACGGAGTGGCCATGTTCTTTTAAAATTGCATCTATGTGGTACTCACGAAACCGCTCTTTATTTTGTTTAATTAAATCATACAAACTGGTTTTGAACATCAACGGGCTATATGAAATGTTGTGTTCTGTCAACCAATCCATCATTTCTTGTTTAAGAAACACAACTGTGCGTGTTATCAGCCAAGAAAAGCCCTTTCGTCACAACACCTCAGTTCGAAGGCACTTTCCTCGCCATTAAGCCCAGTATCGGAATCCTGGGCGTTGACATTTCTCATGACGTTAAGTTCCGTAGTCATTTGGAAGATAAAGCCAAATTGGCTTCCAGGAGGCTTGGCGTGCTTAGTAGAGCAAGACGGTACTTCACAGCTGACCGCTGTCTCCAACTTTATAAGGCTCAGGTCCGGCCGCATATGGAGTACTGTTCTCATCTTTGGGCTGGGGCACCCCAATACCTCCTTCTTCCACTTGACCGGATACAACGCAGAGCGGTTCGAATCGTCAACGACCCAACGCTCTCCGTCCGATTGGATTCCCTCTCTATCCGAAGGGACGTCAGTTCACTTTGCGTGCTGTATAGGCTTTACAACGGGGAGTGTTCTGATGAATTATTTGGACTTTTACCGGCCGCAGAGTTCCACCACCGAACTACTCGTCGCAAAGCCAGGTTCCATCAATATCACCTTGATGAATGGCGTTCTTCCACCGTGCGTTTCACTAGGCACTTTTTGCCTCGTACAGTGAAACTGTGGAATGAGCTCCCTTCGGCGGTATTTCCCACCAGTTATGACATGGGTGCCTTCAAGAAAAGAGCTTACATCTCCCTTATTGGCCAGCAACGCACCGACAACTCTTCTTGAGCTGATGGTGTTTATGGGCGGTGGTGTTTACTTCCCATCAGGTAACCTACATGCACGGTTGCCTCCCAATGATATAAAAAAAAAGAAAAAAAAAAAGAGAATTTGACGTTGGAGCACGATTCAAAAGTTTGTTGTGATAGGACGCCTTAAACATTAACAAAGCGTTGGGAATAAAACCATCTTTTCCTCCTGCGTGCACTATTATTAACCGCTGGCCTGTACTGATTTGTTTTTTTACACCAAATTCTGTTCCATCGGTCCAAGCCTCTCCGGACACATGTGAAGTGTGGATTTAGGTTTCATCAGTATAAACTAGTGGTCTTTCTTTAGACCGATATTCCGCAATTTTGGTAAGGTAATTTATTCTTAGCAGTCGTATGTTGTGTCTTTCCATTAATATTTTTCGGTTGTCCTCGGTCTTTTTCCATTTAAATCCTAATTTTTGTATTTGTTTTCGTAAGGTGGAAATGCCGAATTTGTAATCTATATCGGATTTTAAGACAGAGTGGAGTGCCTATGGTTGGAAATTGCTTATGGGACAGATGAAAATTATATATAGTTCTCCGGATGACTTCCTCATAAAAATCGTCTACTGCTGATGACGGACAAGTACGTAACTTTTTATTTCTCGGGGAGGTGAATTTCTTTGTTGATGCGAATTTCTCACTATTACTCTCAGACACAATGTTATAAACAGTAGAGAGATAAACACCCGTAGCTTTTTCAACTAACTGGGCAGCGGTGTAAGGGGAATTTAAATTTTTCTTCAGTTCAAGTTCAATTTATATTTATAACAGTTAAAAATAATTTGCTTACTTTGACTCTCAATAGGACCAAAATTCATCTATATCTCTAAGTAGTCTGTGGTGCCACCATACTGCCATTTTTCAAAACAGTCGAAACATTTAACTTTATTGATCTGTTCTTAATAATTATTTTCTTTTATAGCCGCTGGTACGGTAATATGTTCTTATATTTTTCGTATTTTTACACATTTATTACAACAGTTCTTGACAAGTAAACAAAAGAATTGAAATGTCAGCTGATCACCAAACACCGTCACTGACATTGTTCAAGCGCGTAACGGTAACGGTAATAACAATGCTATAATAATAATTATAGAATTTATAGAACTGTTATTACCATACCGGCCTTTGTCCAGCAGTGGACGCCCCCGGGCTGATGATGATGATGATGATGATGTTATTACCATGGCAACGCTCATTATAGAATCGTTTTAACGTTTACGTTTCACAGTTACGCTATAGATGGTATTCTGATACCGTTAACGATATCGATTTTAGTGGTTTATATAGTACGCGAGTAGAAAAACGAATTTTATTAAAACCATCAGTAAAATGAAGTGTAAGAACTTACCCTGATCATGTTCAATCCTTACATGTCTCAGTCCGTTTAGCTTAAAAGTTAAGGTGAATATGTAATGGTCATCACTGCTGTCCCGCACTATAAATGAGCCATCAGGTTCGTTAGATAAAATTTTTTCAGCAGCCTCTACCGAAATCGGGCCCCAATACCATCCATACTGAAAAGGTAAGCACGTGAATTTGAAGTGATATTACTTCTGAGTGCTACAATACAAATCCATATATCTATAGAGAGAGAAATAAGTAATTGAGAGTAATGATATTTCATACTAGAGCACGCTCGCGACTTCGTACGCGTAGAATTAGTTCTGCTTCTCCCACTATTTATACTGCACTTGGAAATCGATGTCCGAAAAAAACATTCCTTATACACCCTCAAGGTGCTCAAGGATTTTTCCTTTTAATTTTTTAGATTTAGCGGTATAGAATATATATTTGTAATCACGCGGTCGACAACGGCTCCCAGCGGCGGCATTACCCAAAGGGGTTTACGGGGCAAGAAATCGATCTATCAAGTTATCATCTTCGGCGAAATTCATTTTCAACCCGAACTACGCTCAATCTTCCAGATATTATATTATGTACGTACATTTTTGATATAGCGGTTAGCCTAGTTGATGTATGACCATGCCTAGGAAGCTAGCCGCCCGAATATGGTTCCTGGTAAGGGCAAATATTTGTAACGAGCACATATTATACCTGAGTCTAGGTTGTTGTCTTTGTATCTATGTATTTATTCTACATTATTTTAAGACTAGGTAAATTTGCGTTACAATGTCCAATGCTATTCTACCTCTAGTATTTATTCAGTTATTAGCTTAGTAGTTAGTAGAGCGCGGCGCGTAGAAGAAATTCCGGCACTTACATCCTTGACCCTCTGAATCGAGGTGGCAAAGTCCATGAAGGCGTCGTCAGCGGCACGGCGCGCGCGCGGCACGGGCGGCAGCGGCGGCAGCGCGCGCCGCACCGCCGCCGGCGGCGACTCCCTAGCGCCAGCCCGCGCCCCGTCGCCACCGCCATCCCGCTCCTCCTGCCTTCTCCAACGAAACAAATTGCAAAAACTCTGCTTTAAATTTAACGACAAAATCCTCACTGGAGACATCTTCTTTTGATTAGACTTCTTCACACACTTATCACTCTTATCTATCTCTATGACGTCCTTAACAACTTCTTTATGTTTCTTATTCTTAACGTTCATACCAAACGAGTGCTTGTTAGGTTTCTTGTGATTATTATTTGTCTCCATTTCGCTACATAATTCCGTTTCTTTTGTTGCGGTAGTCTTCGCCTCTTTTGGTTGCCGCACGTGTATTTCCACGTTAGGTATTATGATGTTATTTGTCTTGTTAATAGTATTCCTGCACTCCGAATCGCTCGAACTAGAGTAAAGAGTGTGCAAATATTTTCTCATTTCACGCAGCGTCAAGTGTAGTGAATCAGTCTCTGAATCCGATATAGTTTTCCTACAAGACGAACTTGGCAAGCTGTGCCTTTTATTTTTGGATTCTTTATGTCTGGTTGTCGATTCCTTTGGCTTGTGATTCCTATCCGACTGAACGTGATTCGTGGCCAAGCTTTGAGGTATGCCCTTACCACGTTTTTTATTGGACCTAGGAGGTTTCTTCCCTTTACTTCTCATATTACTGACGCCAGGCCGAACCATGTCGATGGGCACAGCGTAGATGTCGCTGTCGAATGGAACATTGTACATGTCAGTAATGTCAGAGGTCTTAGCAGAAAGCGTGTCGTGGGAGATGGCTTGCGTAATGAAACTGGAGTCGTCTTGGAACTGTGTAATAAGGGAGTTGTGGCTACTCGAGAGTCGCGACGTCAGAGAGTTTCTCGAAGACGGTCGATTTGCTCGGCAAGGACTCAAATGCAAGAGCCGCGGGCTTGCGAACCGGTGGTTCAGGCACTGCCGACGATCGTACAATGACTCTGGTTTAAATTTTCTTCCATACAAAGGAGACGCATGTCTCGTAGTCATTGGAATATCTAAACACGATGATTTTGATTTATTTACAGAGTCATTGTTAAATACAACCAATGGAGGTACAAACACTGCTGCACATTCAATGATATTAACTGTGATGGGATTATCCTGAAAAAGGAAGTGTTACATGTGTTACATGGGCCGTTCTTCTTATTTACCGACAATTTCAAATGACTAGGGAATTATTTTATATTTTGTTTTATAATACTTTGATTTAAAATAACCCTATAGTTGTCATTTAATTGCATTGTAATTTATATTAATTTAAGAGGAATATATTACTGCGGTAAATAGACCAAATGCATAAAAGTAATAATCATTAAATACAGCTCTGTCACACTTTATGACTAGACCCCGTTATCTTGTCGCACTGAAATTGTTTTTCAGTAGAGCGTGAATGTTTTTTTTATCGACCTTCTTTATATCGATATTTATATAAAGCAATTGAATTTTCGCCTTTTAAGTTACATATACATGAAAGGTAGGCTATGTGTTAATCCAATATTTAAGCTGTCTGCATTCCAAATTTCACCAAAATCCGTCCGTTAGTTTCTGCGTGAAAGAGTAACAAACATCCGGATACATACATTCTTCATAATTTCGCGTTTATAATATTAGTAAGATATATTTTTATACAAAAGTAATAGAACCTAGTGACTCCTCTTCGAAATTATCAGTGACATATACAGTATCGACATTTAGATAGTCGATAAAAACTTTCACGCTCTACTGAAAAGTAATGACAGTGCGACAAGATAACGGGGTCTATTTATGACCACTGTGTCACAATAATTCGATTTTGGGTAAATCCATTTCTACAAATATTAATAAAGTTTCAATATGGGGATTAGACAGAAGCCTAAAATTTAGTTATACATATAAAAAACAACAATAAGTGTTTTTTTTATCATTGTCCATAAAAAGTAGGTAAAACAAACATGCTGGGCACTGTTACCTGAAATTCTGGAGGTGGTTCAATAGTTGTTAGCAACACTTTTCCTGGTCCTTTCTTGACAGTATTAAAAAAATCACCTCCCATGCGTTCAGACGTCTCGGTGGACTCGCATAACGAAAGGGATTTTTCATCAAAATCACTTTCTTGCAGCTAAAAACAAAAACATTTGTACTCTCAATTGGCTTAAAATACTAATTAGTTACAAATTCTTATCAAATATGTAACTTGACCTACTGATCCTGGCACTTTTGCTTCCCCTTGTAAAAATAAAAGGTTATGTTGAGAACAGTTTTATATCTGTACAGTAATCAATTGCTCATTCTGCCCAAAATAACTCAAAAATCCAAAGCAGTTTAAAATGAATTATAATACCAAAAGACAGAAATATCAAGGCCAAAGACACTTGTTATGTAGTAAAAGATAAATACAAATATAATTTATTAAATCGCACTGGCATGGTATTTAAAGTTAGCAAACCACAAATCGACTCTTTAATACCTTACTCCTGCAAATGGCATGTTATATATTGTATGCATATAACCAATATTAATGTTAAGAAACTTAGTTGTTACTGAATAAATAAATTTATTATTATTACCGCCTGTTTCACAATCGGCAAGTAAAGCGTATTTGACAGATAAATTTAGCCCTTTCTCTTTCTTACACTTGAAAATAGACAAAGAGAGAGCTAACTTTATATGGCAGATAAATTTACTTGTCGATTGTGAAACAGGCCCTTATTATTATTATTAATATTGTACCTTTGTTATACCTATACATCACAAAGGTACAATATGGGTTATATGCGTACATGATGACATCGATGATATGAATAAACAAACGACATGGCGAAAATTTGGAAACCATGACTATTTCCAAACACTGGTAACATGTTCATACCATACTTTAATAGTCAATGACAACCGTCAAAGTGAAAAGTTGTAAGATACAATAATAATACAAAACTGACACAATGACAAAACTGACACCACTCAATGCATTCCCTGTATTAGGGATAGTGTTTTTACGTTTTGTTTTCCTATTCAAAAACTGATAAATGTTGAATAATTATTACACAGGCCTGTTGAAGTGTTTACGTCTTTTCGAGGCTTGTGGCATAATTGTTTTTTTAAGAAATTGCTAAAACAATACAAGTACATCATATTTTTAAATAAGGTAATATGATAACAACTACATTCTATAAGTAAAATAATATTTTTTCTTATAATACGAGGGTCGTCCCAAAAAATTCCAAACTAACAAAAAAAAACCCTTGGATTTTTTTTGTTTTTATTTTTCTACATAGTCTCCTTTTATCTCAATGCAATTTTGCCAGCAATGTTCAAAAGCTTCGATGCCTTGTTTATAGTGAGAACTGTCGAGCTCCTCAAAATAGCCATCAACTGCCGTCTCCACATCTTCATTGTTGGAAAATCTTTTACCCCTGAGACATTTTTTTAAGTTTGGGAAAAGAAAATAATCTGAATGGGCCAAATCTGGCGAATAAGGTGCGTGAGGAAGCAATTTAACCTTTAACTCGTTGATTTTGGCCATCGCAATCATGCTTGTGTGAACTGGCGCATTGTCTTGATGAAACAACACTTTCTTCTTTGCCAAACGCGGCCGTTTCTTTTTATTTCATCACTCAAACGCTGCAATAAGTTCGCATAATACTCGCCATTGATTGTTTTACCTTTTTGAAGATAATCAGTAAAAATTATTAATTCCCAGCAGATGGAAGTATCTTAGCCTTCTTTGGAGCAGGTTCTCCCCTTGAAGTCCATTGTTTTGACTGTTCTTTGGTCTTGGGTGTCACATAATGGACCCATGCTTCGTCCATGGTCACAAATTGGTCCTAAAATTCGGCTTACTTACGGCAACGGAAGCATCGTTATGACGCGGTTTTTGTTCTATTGTGAGCAAAGCGGCACCCATCTTGCGCACAGTTTTTATGGTCAAATTCTCAGTCAATATGTGAAGTACACCACTTTTTGAGATGCCTACTATATCTGCTGACTCGCGCACTTTCACCCGACAGTCATCCAACACTATTTTGTGGATTTTCTTGACCATTTCAAGCGAGGTCACCTTGTTTAAACTCTGCTACTCAATATTTTACTGCCGTAAACGATGGAGCACACTCTCCTAGTGTTGAATCTAATTCAATATGAATATTTGTTGGAGTTAAGACCTTTCAGATAAAAGTATTTAATCACATTAAAGTAACTAATTTTACTTTTTTTTTTCTTTTTGTTTAAAACATCACTGATTGCGTTCACTTTGAAGGCTGATAAAGAACAAAAACAAAAGAATGTAGCGTCTTCCATTTTCAAAATTAAATTTAAATTTATTGTACTTTCGAATGCAATAAGTTTTTTTAAACATTTACGGCTATATACATATCAGGTCGGGTACTTCTGGGACCACCCTCGTAAGTATTCATTTTTCGAAGCTACACCTTTTCAACAGGTATGGTATAGTATAATTGAGAAAGCAAGATGAATCCATACTTAATAGACAAAATATGATGTTGTATGTTAATCACTACACAGTACACAATAGAGGACTATCTACAGTGTGTTATGTCATCGGTGTCGGAGATTTTAGGGGTGTGTAGTACAATCAATTTTATCGACAAATTAACTATATACCTTTTTTTTTCCGAACCAGTACCGAATGGCAGCCATTTTTATTTTTAACATACCTAAATACGGGTACACACAGTAATTACGTCATATCTGACATGGGAACTGTCTGACTAACCCGAAAAAAATGTTATTTGGTAGCTAGAGTTATGAGCAATAGTTCTGCGTTAATAATTCTACAGAAATACGGAAATTACTTGGTAAAAAAAAATCATCAAAATAAGAAATGTGAAAAAAAGAGCGGTTAATTATTAGTATTCCTTATTTTCTGATAAATCTAGGTCGTTAACCTGCTTTTTTTTTATTTTTCGTAGGAAGCAGGCAACATAAGCTACATTTTAGTCTAAAAATTGAAGCTCTAACTAAAGTAAGTCGAAAGTTACAAAAGCTTAAACATGACCTCTTTTAACATACCTCTCTCTTGGGTAGAAGTGTTAATAATTAGCGATTTAAAGGTCTTGGATTTTTTAAAGGTATGTTAAAAGAGGTCATGTTTAAGCTTTTGTAACTTTCGACTTACTTTAGTTAGAGCTTCAATTTTTAGACTAAAATGTAGCTTATGTTGCCTGCTTCCTACGAAAAATAAAAAAAAAGCAGGTTAACGACCTAGATTTATCAGAAAATAAGGAATACTAATAATTAACCGCTCTTTTTTTCACATTTCTTATTTTGATGATTTTTTTTTACCAAGTAATTTCCGTATTTCTGTAGAATTATTAACGCAGAACTATTGCTCATAACTCTAGCTACCAAATAACATTTTTTTCGGGTTAGTCAGACAGTTCCCATGTCAGATATGACGTAATTACTGTGTGTACCCGTATTTAGGTATGTTAAAAATAAAAATGGCTGCCATTCGGTACGGGTTCGGAAAAAAAAAAGGTATAGAGTTAATTTGTCGATAAAATTGATTGTACAACACACCCCTAAAATCTCCGACACCGATGACCTAACACACTGTATAGGGATATATTTCAAAATCAGATTAAAATCAGGTTTAAACATTTATTTCTATGTATACAAAAACCACCGCAAATACATATAATGCTTAGCAATGGAAATATAAATGAAAAAAAGTCATAAAACAGCAACAGTACAAAGCATCGGAAATATAAATTTAAAAAAACATAACACAGCAATAGCATGAAGCATGGTAGAAAAGTGAAGATAAAAGATATGCCAGTATCCAACGTCAGCTACATAGAACAAACAGACGACATATAGGGGTAGCCTCATAATTAGGAACACAAGCATTTTTCCAATACCATTTTTTGATTGGAGGTCTAATCTGATAAACCATATTAAAATCAAATATTACAAACTTTTTAGGCAATGTTATGAAAAATACCCAAGTGTGTAGTGTATCTAATACCTAATCATGTGGCCACCACTGTATGTGCCATCAATCCAATAATTATAGAAATCAGTTTAGTTATCAGCTATTTGTCTGTGAAAACCGAACTAACAGACCCCATTTGCATTTATAAGTTTGGTAAGTATAACAATGAAGAATAACAGAGCTAATATGCTTCCAAAAGGATTAAAAGAGATTCATACAATTATTTAGTTAGAAAACTATTTTATAATGCTTCGGTTTTTACTCTGCTTGAGTCTGTGCAAGTTGTTTTTTATTTTTTTTATTTTAGCAAGGCAATTATTTTAAAAAATTGTTTTGTGGCCTGTCAATTTCCTTAGGATGATTTAAAACATGATTTTTGGTAATTAATTTACATTTCCTCATAGCTGGCTAAGGCTGCAGTGCTTTTTAACTGTGCTTTTGAATAACTATTTCCAAGCAATCAGCAGTAGACAAATTAAACAACAAACAGAAATATAAGTAGAATATCATAAAAGAAATTATACTATTGATAATGAAATGAAAACAGTTTAGAATGATAATGATTAATAACATATATTAAAAATAAATACTGCTGTTGCCTACGACTGCTTTTGAGTATAATTGTTCATCACTTTTTCCTTGAACACAGTCATATTTTTTGAAATAAAAAGCACCCTTTGTCCATCACAGGGTTTAAGCTAAGTTCTTACCAAGTTTGATTCAAATCGGTTCAGCGGTTTAGCTGTAAATGGGTAACAAATGAGAGGTACTTTCGCATTTTACAACATTAGAATTCCTTGAGTATGGTAATATAGTTTAATAACAGTATAGGTTTCAATTGTGTTGGCAATTCTAATTTTAGGTTTTATTTTCATCCTCCAAAATAGGCATGCAAGATTTCCATTCCTTCCTGTTTATTGCTTGGCTTGCCCAGCAATTAGCTTGAACCAATTCATGAATGGGAAACAGGAAATGATCAGTGTTACTCGCAAATAATTGAAATCGCCGTAATAAACACGCAACAATGAAAATAGTTTTCGTTTCAATACTGCTAAAATATTCGTTATATTAAAATTTATTCAGTGTCGAGTGTTGAAAGAACTGACCTCGGATGAAACGTGATGCCAGCCACTAGCGGAGTCGCTCGAGAACGATCCGCTCGTGATGAGCAAACCACTGTCTTCACTTAACGGATGTGCCTCGGAATGGGTTGAAAACGAAGGCGGTGACTCCATCACCCAAACAATGTCGTTCTATACTTCTGGCGGACATATAACGGACGTCAAGTATACTTGTTACAAAAAACAACAATCACAATTACTAATAATAACTGTAAATGTAGCATAACTTCCTTTTCTTATACTCAATAAATGAGTTTTTTCAGTCATTTTATCGGTCTGTACTCATTTGCTTTTTAGTTGCTGGCTTGTCGCAGATGTCGCAGTTCATTCCACAGATTATAAGGGTTCATTCAAACTATTTCATATCATAGATAGACCATAGATAGACGCATAGATTTTTTTAAAGTTTTAATGGCGTTACAGCCCCATTTGTTGTAAAACTAATTAGAATTATATGAAAAGCTCCAAATCCAGGTATTTTCAATTTTTCATTTTTATTTTATATTTTTATCTCAAGATCATCGACATTATATCACTGTCGACGTAAGCTAATATGGTGGCATCGGTTACATTGCATTATCCACTTTTGACAACGATATACGACAAACGTCATATTTTATCGACTTTGCTTAATATGGGTGGCCACTTTGGATCGACTTTTGACATCTCAATTCGATAAGTTTATACAAGTGCCGTACCTTAATAATCTGTGGTGCCGGGTTGGTGACGACAAGACATTTCATTTGGAAAATACTCAAACTCTTGTAAGAGATTTGGAGGATTCTGCTTAGGCTGTGTTAGTTAACGCATGTGTCCGGGATTCGAATTTCGTTTATTTGTGTTTTTTCTGGCAAATTTTCACTAAGATTTGAATATTTTTAGTTGGTGGTGTGGTTGTAATTATTGTAAGGTGAGTGTTTTGTTTGTATTCGTTCTGTGATGTCGGAGATGGGAGATTCTGAGCCGCCTGATAGGGGCGGAGGAAAATCGAGTTTTAAACCTGGAGAAAAACGGCCTAGTGGTGACTCATATGAAGAAAATGAGCTCCATGGCAAGAAGTCAAGTCCGCCAAATGCGTCAATTCAGCATACTTTCGTCAGATCAGGGTACGAAAACGGATCTGATATAAAATATTCGCAATCTGACGTGGGCCCTTTTGTTGTCCATGTCACTCGAACGGATACTGACCAACCAAATTCTCCAACCCGTATGCGTGCTCTTAAAATGGCCCAAGTAATCTACAATGGTAAAGTAGCAGGCATTAAAGAAATCAAAAGTATCGGCAAAAACAAAATGTGCGTCTACTTTCTCTCTGCTTTAGATGCCAACAGCTTCCTGGATAACTCGATATTATCATCTCATAACCTTTCAGCAGTTATCCCCAGGTTTCAAGTATCACGCATGGGTGTAGTTAGACAGATTCCTCTGGACTGGACGCTGGAAGAGTTCATAGACAACATTGAATGCCCACCAGGTTCAGGCCCTGTTATTAAAGCTAGGAGATTGAACTCGAAAAAACTGGTTGATGGTAAAAGAGTCTGGGAACCAACCGGTACAGTGGTTTAAACATTTTTAGGACAGAGGCTGCCGGAAAAAGTGTACTGTTTTAGTATGTCAATTCCACTTGACACCTACAGACTGCCAATAATTCAGTGCCATAAGTGCTGTAGATTTGGCCATATTAAAGACCAATGCCGGTCTAACCCACGTTGTTCTAGGTGTGCACAGAATCACGAAGTCTCTGACTGCAAAATCTCTGATTCTGTTGTTTCCTGCCTGTTTTGCTCTGGCCCACATTCCTCAACGGATCCAAAGTGTCCTGAATTCTCCCGCCAGAGATCTATCAAGTCAGTAATGTCTGAGGAAAACATTGGGTACATTGAGGCTGCAAGACGGTTTCGTCCAGTCCGGCCTTCATACTCTGATAGAGTCGGTTCTAATCCTATAGTGCAACACAGCCAAGTAGCCAGGCCTATTCCATCATCACCCCCGACTTCATCTCAGTCTCAGTTTGCTTCACAGAGCCAGTCATATCGCAAAACCATTTCTGTTCAACGGCGACCCAGGCCAGAACTGGGGAAGTCCTATGATATGAATGCTCATAGAGATATAACCTCTTCTCCGAGGTCTACTGTTCCTAATGGCTGTGCCTTAGGAGAGTCCACCCCTGTCACTCCTAATGATAACTTGGGGGATCTTATTTCCCAAATGCTTGTAAACTTACTGTCTAAATTTGCAGACATCATACCGTACACTGTTCTAGAATCCCTGCAGGGTCATATTAGTTCTGCTATAAATAAAATTATTCAAGATGGCCAATTACAACGTAATACAATGGAATACTAGGAGTATCAAAAATAAAAAACAAGAAATTATTCAACTAATAAATGATTATTGTCCGGTCATTCTTGCCATCTCTGAGACCTGGTTGAAGCCCAGCTCCCTTTTTAGGGTGTCGGGTTACTCCTGCCTCCGGGATGACAGGAATGATGGCTGGGCTGGTTGTGCCATTTTAGTAAAGAGAAATGTAACTTTTTCCCAACTTCCTATTCCCCCCCACTCACCTGACTTAAATGTTGTTGCAGTCCGCTGCCTTAACATATCATTTGTATCCGTATATATTCCACACCCGAATCGTGATCGTATCCAAGAACTTCGCGACATACTGTTACCTCTACCGGCCCCTATGATTGTCCAAGGCGATTTCAACTGCCGCCATACGTTATGGGGATCTCACTGTTGCGACTCGAATTCTTCATTCCTGTTAGAGCTCATAGATGACGTAAACTTGTGTGTCTTAAATGACAAAACACCTACGCGTAGAGTATCTCCTCTCCAAAACGTCAGTGTCCTTGATCTTACTCTGGCATCTCCAAACTTAGTACAGTCCTTATTATGGAGAGTTTGCCCTAATTCTCTAGGAAGCGATCACCTCCCTATTCTTTCTACCATCGTAAACCTTCCTATATCTCCATTGCCTGTCGTAGCCCCTCTTCTCAAACATAGAGTTTGTCAGGCTGACTGGAGCAAATTCAGGTGCAACTTGGTGCAGTCCATTGAGGATCTTCCCGATATATCGCAGGCGAATTTTTTGGAGGTTTACAACTTGTTTACTGAAGCTCTTTTGTCTGCAGCTGATAGCTCTATTCCCTTAAAGAATTCGGCCTGCCGCAAAATTTCTTCTCCGGCGTGGTGGGATGCCGAGTGCACTGCCCGTGTCAAGGAGCGTAACCTTGCTGAGTTTCTTTTTGCAGAGGATCTCTCTATGGATAACTATTTGAACTTTCAACGAGTATCTGCTCATTGTAGAAGATTCCTCGGCAAAAAGAAGCTCCAGGGCTGGCGTTCTTTTTGCGAATCCTTGTCCCCTAGAGCCTCATCTACAATGGTGTGGAAAAAGATAAAATCATTTCGCTGTTCTCAAGTCAACAATAACGTCAATAGTAATGTGTCATCTTGGCTGGAAGACTTTACTTCGAAGCTTGCCCCTCCTTTTGTTCCGCTTCAGGAGGGCCTGGGCGGCTACTGCTCACTATATGCTCCATCTGAACGAATGAACGAAGCGTTTAGTTACGATGAGCTCGGTTGTGCTCTTGACCGTTTGCGTGACTCCACACCTGGCATAGACGGTATTCCATATTCTTTTTTGATCCAAAGCACAAAACCTATAAAGCATTTTTTTTTGGAACTCTTAAATAAAATATTTTTAACGGGAAATGTGCCTGACAGTTGGAAATCGCAAATTATTATTCCAATTCTTAAGCCAGGAAAAGACCCTTCTAATCCTAGTTCTTACAGGCCCATTGCGCTGTCCTCAGTATTAGCCAAAATCACGGAGCACTTGGTGAAAAATAGATTAGAATGGATTCTGGAAAATAAAAATGCAATTTCACGAACCCAGTTTGGATTCAGAAAAGGTATGGGAACCATGGACAGCCTGAGCATCCTTACCTCCGATATTCGACTAGCTCTCTCCCGAGGAGAGCATGTGGTCGGCGCATTCCTGGACATCATTGCAGCTTATGATAATGTAGATCTTCCTATACTCAGGCAGAAAATGCTCAATCTGAGTATTCCTGTGAGGATTACCAACATCATCTGCAACATGTTTATGGGTCGCTCCATAGTGATTCGAGCTAATGGAAGTCTTATGTCCCCTCATCTTGTGTGGAGGGGCTTACCACGAGGCTCAGTTCTCAGCCCCATTCTTTACAGTTTGTATACCTCAGATCTTGATATGTCAGTCAATTGCTTTTGTAAAATTTTACAGTATGCTGACGATATTGTTCTGTATTCGTCTTCTAAATTCTTCCCAGAAGCTTCGCAATCTCTGAATTCTGCGCTGTTCTACCTTAATACATGGCTATCTGACCATGGTCTTTCTATATCTGCAGAAAAAAGCAATGTAGTTGTTTTTTCTCGAAAAAGACATGTCCCAGACCTACACATCCATATTGATGATGAACCTGTGATGGTTAAGGATCAGGTTAAGTTTTTAGGTGTCTTTCTAGACTCTAAGTTGTCTGGCATTCATCATCTTAACTATGTGTGTCAGAAAGCTGAGAAAAATATAAATATCATCCGAGCTTTATCAGGTGTAAGGTGGGGCTCCCATCCATATAGTCAAAAACTATTATATAATGCCCTTATTAGGAGTCATTTTGACTATGGTAGCTTTATTCTGGAACCGTGTAGCAAACTCGCCTTAGCAAAACTAGATAGAATCCAAGCTAGATGTTTAAGAATAATTACTGGAGCCATGAAATCTTCCCCAACCAATGCTCTTCAGGTGGAGTGTATGGATCCCCCGTATTACTTACGAAGACAATATTTAGCCGACAGATTCTTTTTTAAAAACCTCCAAAAATCATCCCATCCTCTTCTGCCAATCCTCGAGTCCCTTGATCAAGTGGTTTCTGTTTCTCCGTATTGGGCTCACAAAGTTTCTCCTCTGCTTGTAAATAGTTATAGAAAATTTTTAGACCTCCCTGTTCAAGTTTATCAAAATTTTACTAACCCCCTTTTTGAAAATAGCTATGATAGTCTTGTTTTCCAGCCAACAGTTCTATTCAGTCCGGGCATTTCTAAAAGCCAAATAGGCGCTAATGAGTTATTCAACAAAGTGATTGATGTTAAATGGTCAAGCTACCTTACTATTTTTACCGATGCCTCCAAATTGTCTGATCAAGGCCCGGTGGGATCAGCAGTCTGGATCCCCAAGTTTAAAATTATTTTAAATTACAAACTTCCTCCTGGTAATTCTGTGTTTTCTGGGGAAGCTATTGCCCTGCTGGAAGCAGTATCCTATGTTTTCTCTCACAAATTAAACAAGTCCCTTATTTTAACAGATTCGCTGAGCTGTTTACAAGACCTAATTAAACGCCCATTTCATGCTCGAGACAACTTCTCAGTAACTTTAAAGATTAGGGATGTCTTGCACAAATGTCACATGGGAAAAATTGAAGTAGTACTGGCTTGGATTCCGGGTCACAGTGGTATAAATGGTAACGAGACTGCAGACCTCTGTGCAAAAGAGGCAATTACGCTTGGTAGTCCCTTGTGTGACCGATGCTTTCCTCGCGACGTTAAAGCTCTAGCTCTCCCAGAAATGCGAAACGCTTGGACCGCTCGTTGGCAATCGTCCCGCTTAGCTGTTGGCAAACTGCAACCGGAATTACCCACTAGGCCGTGGTTCTCCACCAAGAAATCGATCCCAAAGGATATTACGTCTACGATTATCCGTTTACGCCTCGGTCATATATGTACACCGGTTTTCTTGGCTAAAATACGTGTTCGAGACCATTCTTTGTGCGAGTGTGGTCTGGCAGAAGGAACCCTTGAACACGTATTTTTCTACTGCAATCGTATTGTCACCCCGCTTTACGATATCCTCCCCTCCAATATCCCCCGTCCTGTTAACATCCAGTACCTTCTTACATTAGTCTTCTCCCCTTTTGTATTTGTCCTCAGTAAATTTATTAAAATTAACAATCTGTTATTGTAGTAGTTAGTCTAACAATAAATGTCTGTTTTGTATTTTGTCGTAGATTCTCTTCTGAGTGAACCAGCCATCGGAAGATACCGGCCAAAATTTCAATAAACACGTGCCTTCCTTAACATTGACGTTGGCGGAATCATCGATAGCCTCGATGGAGCCATAACCTACAAAAATTGAATTGAATTGAAACTCTTGTAAAATTTAAGCGTAAGTTGGTTGATTTTATAATATTTTTACTTATTAAAAACCGTTTAGTTACTTATAATAAAGGCGTTTTACATAATAATTGGTATACCTAAGCTGTATTTTTTCGTAGAATGTCTAGATACTACTACTACAGTCTCACGCTGCAAACGGAGAAGGAAAGGCGAAAACTACAGCGCAGGACGATTCGAGACGCGTCGAATCCTTTCGAGCTTCCGGAGGAAGAGTTCCGGCACGTCTACAGTCTGTAAGGAGATGGCTCTCCATTTATGTGCCGAACTCGACGTCGACCTCCAGCCGCACAATAATGACGGTTTACCCGTCTATATTAAGGTAATATTTATTGTTTATTATACATATAAATAATGTTACTTTAGGCACAAGGTGAAGAGCCAGATAATTATTGTTAAAGCAATTCGTAAAAATGTACCCTTTCACAGGTTCTAACATCGTTGCATTTTCTGGCGGATGGTAATTACCAACGCAGAACAGGGCAGGACCACGGTTTGTGCATTGCACAATGCACTGTGAGCAACTATCTGGCTCAGTTTACGGACGCTGTAATCAGAAGGTAGGCATGAAAGTTGAAATAATATATAACATTATCGTTTTCTAAATTGTTAATGACCCAATGGACCTATAGTTTTGAAGTGAAGTTTATTTACTTACTAACATTTTCATATGTGCTACTTGCTTTAATTTTTTTAATTAAAAAGTCCATCAGTTATAAGTCTTCCTCCGGGATATAACTATCTCTGTACCTATCAAATTTTTATAGGTATATTTTAAGGCTTTGAACAGTATAGACCAAACAACAAAACTGTTTGAAATGAGGTTGTGGGCCGCTGACCATTTTTGTCTATGGACTCATTGACAATGTATTTCTAACTTTGAATTTAGTTCTTTGTTACTGTCAAGAGCGTATTGGAGAAAATAGAATCAGTCTGTTGTTATTCCTATTATGTTGTAATATGGTTATAATATATTTATTATAATTATAAAGATATTTCTATGTTTATCCGTTGTGTTAATTCGTGTCACTGCCCCCTCTGCTATGCCATCATTAACAGGGTTATGGGCGAACTAAATTAATCAGCTCGAACATGAAAAATGCCAACGGATTCTGGAGATTATTTTAGCAACGCGGATAATAACCAAGGTACTGGAATTATGAATAGTACTATGCTTTTCGAAAAACTGGATGGCTGCTCGAACTATTCAACATGGAAGTTCCAGATGGAACTATTTCTAGTAGATACAGACTTGTGGGAATACACGAGTGTAACTCCCGAGGCTACCGATACTGCAGGTACGAGAAAGGATCAAAAAGCAAAAGCTAAGATATGCTTAATGGTCAAACCGCATTGCCTGGTACACGTCAAACACGTTAAAACAGCTAAACAGGCATGGCATGTGTTGAAAGAAGCTTTTGAAGATAAAGGATTGAATAATCGCTGTAGAAAACTTTCCAGTTTAGTGAGCTATAAACTAGAACAGTTTACAACAGTAAGAGAATATGTAACAGCGATAATAGCGACATCGCAGGAGCTTTCAGATCTTGGGAAGGAAGTAGACGATGAGTTGTTAGCTGCTTTGATGCTTCAAGGTCTTACGAGTGATTTTCAACCCATGCGACTGGCTGTAGAAAACAGCAACATAACGTTGACAACTGATTATGTCAAATCGAAACTTTTTCAAATGGAAGAAGTGTATACGTCACCGAGTACGAGTGGAACATCAACAACTTCTGCATTGTTTTCAAAGCAAAAAGGCAAGAAACCGCTGAAATCAAAACAGAAGAAGATAAAATGCTTTATCTGTGATGCCCACACAAGGCATCAGTATGCCCAGAGAAACCAAAAAAGCAGAAAGAGGCTTTTAGTACTTTTGCATTTGCCATGACTGGAAACCGTGAAGAGGAATGGGTCCTGGATTCCGGAGCGTCCACGAACATGACAAATAGAAGACAGTGGTTTAGAGACTATAAGATTACAGATCGTGTTTCTGTAACATGTGCTAATGGTGACAAGGTATACGGAGAAGGACGAGGTACGGTGCTGTGTGAGTCAAATGGAATGACTGTAAGTAACGTAATGTATGTCCCTAAGTTATCAGCTAATTTGATGAGTGTGAGTACTATTGCAAGAAAGGGGTATGTAATAGTATTTGGTCACAACAGGTGTGACATTTATAGTCGTGATGATTGTAAGATAAGTGGTACGGTTCTTGTCAAAGGTATAGAAGATAGAGGTGTATACAAACTAAATGAGTTTTGTTTACAGAATACGGCTCTAAATACTACGTCGGAACGCAGTGATACACTGGAATTATGGCACCGCCGTATGGGGCACTTAGGTATTCGGAATCTTCTTCTTCTGAAAAACAAGATGGCGACTGGGGTAAGTTTTTCTAACAGTAATTCTAACCTGGAATGTGTATCCTGCCTGAAGGGAAAACAAACCAAGCAACCGATGAAGAAAAATCGTGTAACACGAGCAATGGAAGTACTGAGTCTAGTACACTCTGATGTGTGTGGTCCCATTAACGTAAAATCGTTTGATAAATGTCTGTACTTTCTAACATTTATTGATGACTATACGCGTAAAACTTTTGTTTATTTCTTAAAACACAAAAATGAAGTTTTTAAGTATTTTGTTGAATTCAAAGCATTAGTTGAAACGCAAACCGGTCATAAATTGAGGGCGTTAAGAACAGATAACGGGAAAGAGTATGTTAACAAGCAGATGGGCGATTTTCTAAAACGAAATGGCATTAAGCACCAGCTCACGGTTGAATACACCCCAGAACAAAACGGAGTCGCAGAGAGAGCGAATCGTACGATCTGCGAAAAGAGCAGATCGATGTTACAAGAATCAGGCCTGGACAAGTGTTTTTGGGCCGAAGTCGTACATCACGCGGTGTTCCTCAAGAATAGATCACCAACGATTGCAGTCAAAGACAAAACGCCAGAAGAGGCATGGACGGGGAAGAAATGTAATTTGGACAAAATAAAAGTGTTTGAATGCAGAGCTTTTATGCATATTCCTGACCAGAAACGGACAAAGTTTGATCCCAAAAGTGTGGAACTCGTCTACACAGGTTTTGCGGATGAAGCAAAGGCATACAGACTGGTAGATCCAAAGACTGGTAGAGCATACAAAGCAAAGGATGTGGTATTTTTTGAAAACCAGATGTATCAATCCCATAGTCAAGAAACAATAATCAATAATCAATATTGTAATATTACATTGACAAATAAATAAACTAAACTAAACTAAACAATGACCAAAGAAGCCCCAGTTATCCAAATTTTACAAAATGAGGAAGATCGAACAGAAGTTGATGCAAGAGCTGAGCAATCAGAAGTCGAATTTCTACCCGATATTAAGGAAAGTCAACCTTTCTGTATAGAAACAGAACAAAGGGTAGAAGAACCCAAAGATAACATAGAAGAATCGGCAGTGGATCCTATCATGGAAGGAGTTCAATTTCCTAGAGTGGAGATTGAAGTGGTTGGTCATGAATCTGACGATTTCATGTCGGCGGATGATGAAGATATAGAAGAAACTGAACAAGCGAGAAGGTATCCCCTAAGAATCAGAAAACCCAAGCAGTTTTCGGACTATATACTATATCAGACAACTGAGCATGACAAGGATCCAACGACCGTTCAAGAAGCTCTGTCAGGTAAAAATGCTGACGAATGGAGAGCTGCGATTCAGGAGGAGTTAGACGCTCTCAAGAAAAACAACACATGGACTCTTGTGAAGCCTCCCAAAAAATGTAACGTCGTTGATTCAAAATGGATATTTAAAATCAAAGAACAGGCGGGAAAAAGGTGTAGATTCAAGGCTCGACTGGTGGCAAGAGGCTTCAGTCAAAGATGGGGCATTGATTATAATGAGACATTCTCACCTGTTGTGCGTCATAGTTCACTGAGAATGCTAATGGCTTTAGCAAGCAAGATTGGACTGAACATAGACCAGATGGATGTTAAGACTGCCTTCTTAAACGGGAACCTAAATGAAACTGTTTACATGAAGCAACCTGAAGGTTATGAGATCAAAGAGAAGAGGGATTATGTATGTCAGCTCAATCGTTCGCTTTATGGGCTAAAGCAAGCACCTCGAGAGTGGAACAACAAGCTTGACGGGGAACTGAAGAAACTTCAATTTCTACAATCCAAAAATGAACCATGCATTTATACAAGATCAAAAGGAAACAAGATCATCATAATAGCAGTCTATGTCGATGATTTATTGATTTTTTGGAATGATGAAGCTGAGCTTCGGAAGGTCAAGAGTGATTTAATGTCCAAATTTGAAATGAAGGATCTTGGGAAAGCTGAACTTATTTTAGGGTTGCAAATAACTCAGACAAAGGATGTGATCAAAGTTGATCAGGAGAGATATATCGAGAAACTCCTGAAGACCTTTGGAATGGAGGACTGCAAGACAGCAGCTACTCCGGCTGCTGCTGGCTGTCACTTAAAGAAGTCAGAGCACAAGCCTGATGATAGGATCCCGTATCAGAGTCTTATTGGATCTCTAATGTATTTATCAGTGTGTACGAGGCCAGACATAACTCATGCAGTCAGTACTCTAAGTCAATTTAACACCTGCTATGCAGAAGAACACTGGGTAGCAGCCAAGCGTGTGCTCCGCTATCTCAAAGGAACCAAATCTCGTGGAATGGTGTATTCTAAAGGATGCAGTTCTGACAAATTTTTTCAAGGATATTCAGATGCAAGTCACGGAGGTGATGAAGACAGAAAATCCTGGACTGGCTATGCATTTACAGCTCAAGGAGCAGCTGTCTGCTGGCAAAGTATTAAGCAGAGGACAATAGCACTATCTACCGCTGAAGCAGAATACGTAGCTATGTCAGAAGCTGCAAGAGAGGCAATATTCCTCAAGAGATTAATTGCAGAGATTACTGGGAAGAAAGAGGAACTGATCCTCATTCTTAGTGATAGCCAATCTGCAATAGCAATTGCAGAAAATCCAGTACATCATCAGAGAACGAAGCATATCGATGTACGCTATCATTTTGTGCGAGAAGCAATTACGAATGGACAGATCACTGTTTCGTATGTTGAGACTGATCGTATGATAGCTGATGTATTAACAAAACCTTTGCCAAAAGGAAAGTTTGTATGGTGTACAAGTAGGTTGATGGGCATGTAAGATGACTGAATTTTATTAATGCTCGCGTATTCAAAGTTAAGGAGGAGTGTTTGAAATGAGGTTGTGGGCCGCTGACCATTTTTGTCTATGGACTCATTGACAATGTATTTCTAACTTTGAATTTAGTTCTTTGTTACTGTCAAGAGCGTATTGGAGAAAATAGAATCAGTCTGTTGTTATTCCTATTATGTTGTAATATGGTTATAATATATTTATTATAATTATAAAGATATTTCTATGTTTATCCGTTGTGTTAATTCGTGTCACTGCCCCCTCTGCTATGCCATCATTAACAAAAACAAACAGGCACACTTACACAATTATAATATTTGATTTAACCAGTGCACAGTGCTGCAGTGTTATTAACACACCATCCCGCGGGAAAAGCGCTTTTAATTTATTTTATATTTTGTAACTTTTTAGTGTAATAGTACTAACTTTTGTATATTTGGGTTATCTTTTATTTAGTTTTCAAGGTTGCTATACCCTAATATGGTTCATGTTTAGCACTATATTACACTCATTTAATATATAAATGAAATTTTAATTACTGTCCTCACATTATGGCACATATATTTCAGACAGGAGTTGTTGTCTTAACTTAGCTCCACATGGATACCCTGCAAGGGAACCACAAATAATATACCTACTCAAGTTTTAATACTAACATCATTTAATTACTACAATAAATGGGAATTTGGTTTTTAAATAAAACATAAAAATAGTTAAATATGAACTTATAATTATTCACAAACTTGATGTTAAATCCAAATGCAATTACAGTAGGTATAACTAAGTATTATTTTCAGGCTCATGAGAAGATGGGCAAAGTTCCCTGGAACAGACCCCAATAGACAAGCTGTTGCTGGGGAGTTTAGCGCAGCTTACAGAGTGCCCAATGTGTTAGGGACCATTGACTGCACACACATCAAAATTTTCCCGCCACCACTTCCCCACAGCATAAACTACCTCAATAGAAAGGGGTTTCATTCCATGAATGTGCAGTTGGTAAGTAAAAAACATTAAGCAGGTCAAAACCCCCATGTAATTGCTCCTATACCCCAACAGAATTTTATCGTTCTATAAAAACAAGTTTTTAATTTAAATTAAAATGCATTGAAATCCATTCAACCTCAATCATTTAATATAATTTAAAAAAATAAAGAAATAAAAAAGATTCATGGCTCCTCCTCAGTTATAATTTGCGTGTCCTCCAGCCTGAAAAGAAAAAGGATATCATTTTATATTTTATTGTTACATTACATTATTATTAATTGTTACATGTAAATTAATTTGCCATAACGATAGAGAACCGTTTTTTTTACCTATACCTAAGTACATACATATAACTTGTAAGAGTTTAGAATTTAATTTCTTATTTACATATTATTTTTCAGAACACTTGATATGGAGCTGGCTGCCACAAACAGCAATGAAATCCTCACCACCCAGCAGCTACTGGCAAATGGGCTTTTACTAAGAGTGGCCCAAGAAAAAAGGGCCACCATAGTAAATAATTATTTTGCTTACTATTGTGTTTTATTCCATTCCCATATAAACAGTTAAAGTAGAAAACTATATTTTAACAGTATAAAAAATAGGATCAAGCTATCTGTACCAAACTCAATCTTGAATTAAGATTAAGGTTCAGTTCAGCAGTTTAGCAGCTAGAACGTAAAAGACAGACCGAGTTACCTTGCATCTACATATTAGTGTGGATTATAAATGATCTACCATATTATGTTTGAGTATGGATAAAATTAAAGCTTGCTGGTTTCTCCTTAAAATCCTATTCTGCTCCCTCAGAATGTCATTGTGTTCTGACTTGAGCTGATTCAGTTTTACTAGTTGTTGTATTATATTCTGTAACATAAAATACAATTGCTTTATTTTTATATAAAAAAATTCATTATGAAACAAAGGGCATTAGGTAAGTTTGTATGGACAATATGGTCATATTTTTTCCCAGGGGACATGGATAATTTTCTTAAAATAGTTTAAGAGGACCTCTACCTACATATAAATATATGACATTAAATGTCTTTGATAATATTCGAGCCAAATATTAAAAAGATATACATTTCAAGTTTTCATTACTAAAAGACAGTATTAATAGATAGAATATATAGAATTTTGAATAGATCATTCTGTCATAATAATACCTTCATAACTTTTAGGTATGCCCTTCTTTTTCTTGTTCTTTGTGTGCAATGTAATGTGGTAAATAAGGCGATGTAGGCTAAAACGTTAATGTTACCCGAAAAATATGAATGTATAGTTATTAAACAAAATACTTACGATTTTCCATGATGCGACGGATTTCTCCGGGCTAAACTCTCGCAACATCGAAGCCAGATTTTGCCACTCAGACTCGTGTCTTTGAGATCCGAGTGGCCCACTGAACTCCCAGTTTGCGAATAAGGGGTGGCTGGCCATATATTCAATTTTTTTTCTTTTTTGTACTGCTGTACAGCGACTGTAACACAACATGATTGTTTTAATCATTAACAATAAATAAAGAAATTGACAATGCACTTACACTCATATTAGTTCACAGTGTTAAACTTACACTTTTGTTGTTTGTCTCATTTTCGGTTTATCCAAGAACAATTTCGGACCGAACTAAAATTCCAATACAAACTTTAAACTTTCGTAGGTACTAAACTACTAACCGTAAACTAATAACCATAGAATATAGAACTACCGAATCAAGATGTCAACATAAACCATATATTTTTAATAGTATGGCGTCCGGCTTCTTTCTATGACTAATTTATAACTTCCCATTTTAGAAGCATTATATAAAGTCCGCCATTCGACATCCAACATGTGCAAAAATGTATTGATTTCGTGACACTAGCAACTTTTTTGCAAATTGGTAGTAATCTCATGTGATTCTTGTCACACTGGGCTTAAACACAATAGTCGTCGCTTTATCGGCGCAATAACTTTATCGACATTGTCAACCATATTAGGGATTTCGATAAAATAGACGACTTTGTTAAAAATTTATACATATCCACACGATAAAAAGGTGCCACGCATAATTGGCCCGCTGTGACATATAAAATTATAAAATGTTATTAAAGGCATACTATTATAATCTGTTCAAAACAAAAACTACTTTTTACAAAAACTAAACTCAACGCCGTATTTAGATTCCAAAATAACTACTCATGTGTTGCCAATAGAATGAAAAAGTCTTCCATCGATAAAGTTTTAACTTTTCTAAATAATGTACATATGTAATTTATTTATATATAATTGTAAAGTTAAAATTAAATGCAACCCCATAAATAAATAATTTAATGTATATATTAATTTCACCTACAGATATTTAGTTGAAACTGTTTTGTAGAAGAAAAGCTCATATTACAGTGGTAACACTTCAGGGTTTAACAACATTTGGATACATCTTATAATTTGCGTTTATACTATTCATAAATATACGTATACAATACTTTCATCCCTAAAGTCATTCCCAAAGGATTTACATGTCTGGTATTTCTCGACATATTGTGTGTAACCTAATTAACGCAAACGAAATCGCTAGCAAAAGTTAGTATTTGGGTACGTAATTAAGTTATTTGGGGGTAGTGTTTTGTATATAGGTATATACAGCGTGTGGCCTGTAACAGGAGCAAAAAATTAAAACGTAGATTCTACTCCTCAAACTAGACAACTTTTGTTTAGCAACTTTTTAAAATCATAAAGTTTTTAGATTGTTCATTTTTCAAACAAAGTAAATAGTATAATCAATGTACTTAAAACTCCGTCTAATTGACATCGCCTGTCAGTCTAGTCACTCTACAGACATAACCAATTTCATAGTACATTGCGTGTTCGAATTAACTTTATAATGTAATAAAATTCAAACCGCAAGTTTTTTTTCAAAGTCGTCAAACAAACGTTGCGTAGTTTGAGGAGTAGAATCTACGTTTTAATTTTTCGCCCCGGTTTTGGGCCACACATTGTAGAAAACATCAAAAACTTAGGATACTCTTGACACTTAAATAACAACAAAATATTATTTGACTACCTATTTTTATAAATGTGCATGAGTTGGTTACATCTGGAACGTCACAATGACAATGACACTTGTGACAGTGACGTTCGGCCATCTTTGGTAACTTTTTTGGAATCTATATACGGCGTTGAGTATATGTGCGAACGCGTGTAGGTGGGCGTTTTTCGCGGCGACTGTCATGAAAAATAATTAATATTATGTTTTGTGTCTAGTAGCTGTGCACTATGGCGCAAAAACTGGTCCGCGTGAGAGGGCTAAAATACTGTGTTAAAATACCACTCAAAAACTTATGAAATACATATTTTCGGGGATCAAAAGAGGTACCTAATTTAACTAAAGTTTTCAAACCTTACTGCGTCATATATCAAATGAAAGGGCTCGTTATGAGGATCTCAAACATATTTTTGTTTTTATTGTCAAAAAAAAATTCTATGAAATAAGACTGAGCCTAAAATTTTGAAAAATGTACTAAATATAGTTCATTGCTTGTAGATTACAGGAAAACTTATCAGAATTTTATCACAAAAAAACCTATGTACGGAACCCTCTCCACGCGAGTTCAACTCGAACTTAGCCTTTTTTTTATGTTACTTTACAAGCGTAAAATTTAGTGTGGTTATAGGGTATATGGAAAAAAAACCCTAATAAAAAAGAGAAATAATAAAAACAGACCAAGTGTGAGGGGCGAGTCCGACTTACACTTGACTGCCTTTTTTTTGTCAAGCGAGGCTTTGCCAAAAGAATAACAACCCTATATGTAGGCACAAACGCATTGTCGCCAGTTTATGAAAAACGTAGTGCCTGGCTCTATTATTCGGCATCGATTTGTCATCACGGACAGGCATATTTGTGTCGGCCGATGGAAATTTTCAATTATAAACACGTGCCAAAAGCCGTAAAAAAGATTTATTTTAATGCACAGTGCAAAGGTAATAAATTATTAATCGCGGAAACCCAGGAATTGATTACAAATATTACAAACTTGTACAATGTATTTTACCCCCTTACTAATAAACGTTCAGTAACCGTTACTCAAAGTTTATTAGTAAGGGAGTTAGATAATATCGTCTGTATAAATGGTTTATTGCCTTATTATATTATGTAGTAGATACTATCAGCCCAATGGAATTCAGACCCACCATAGAACTGTGGCACAATGAGGTTATGATTCAAGTCCTAAGAAGTGTCAAACAAATTACATTATAATTTCACTGTGACATCGTTCTATGATAGGTCAGTAGGTTTGATTCTTTTTGCGCAAGTGTACGTGTGATTAGCTCGATAATTCAGTATTTAATTATTACTTGATCTTATTTATATGTTCTTAAGTACCTATATTATGTGTCCATACCATACGGCTAAAGCTCAGATAAGGACGAGGCGTAAGAATAGATAGATAGATTTTCCATAATTTTTATTTTTGATTTAATCCTGTTTACGAAACTATTAGCTACCAATGTTATTGTGCGCGCCCGTGCTTTATCACAATCAGCCTTGTCATTTCTTTTGACATCGTTGATTTACAGATTGTATGCGACTGGATTAGTTCAGTTCATTATTGGATTCGATTGAAATAATAATTCAAATAATTTAAATATGTAAATCTTTGCTCAATTTATTTGTGTTTTCTGGGTTCCGTGTCAAATACTGAAAAACGGAAATCTTATAAGCTGTCTTTATAAATTTTTCCTACTGTCACCGAATAGGTATCTGATGAGGGATTCGTAAGGAATTGAGGGAACTCAAATATCATATCATTATCATTTGTTAAAGTGGAACTGATGATAATGACCACAATCTACCATCGGAACTCCTCAACGTTATCTATTTTCAGGACGGTGATGATAAGTTATCTATCTCTATTAAGATAATTGAGCGACTATTACGAAGCACACTTAAAATGGTTATATGAATGACTAAGGTATGTTGGGGTAAGATCGGATCGGGTCAAGGCCGGATAATTCAAATTACTACCAAATTAACAAAGATTTTTGATATCTGGCAACACACCTGCCTACGCCCTTCATCTTGTTGCTCCCATCATTTTGTATGGAATTTTTTAGGTACACATGCCTCTTCACTACATAGTATAAAACAAAGTCGCTTTCCCTGTCCCTATGTCCCTTTGTTTGCTTAAATTTTTAAAACTACGCAACGGATTTTGATGCGGTTTTTTTAAATAGATATAGTGATTCAAGAGAAAGGTTTATATGTATAATAAGTTCTGGATCATGAACGGGTTTTACAGAAAACTCACATTAACCGAAGCGAAGCGAGGGCGGGTCGCTAGTAAGAAATAAAAATAAGTCTTAAGGCTACCAAAGTGTCAACAGTCCGCTCTTACCCCAACAAACTGACTTTCCCGCGGTTGCTTGCAGCAAGCTTGAAATGTCCTATAGTTTCTTATTGAGATGTGGGATATATATATATGGCTGATTACTTGGTTGATCTTGCAAGACGTCAGCGTCTTGCACTCTATCTGCGGGAGCTCTTTCACCCAGGACAGCTTATGTCTAGGTACCGCTTATAAGAAAATACCTGCCCAAGATGAATGACGACAGACCTCATTTTAGATAATGAAAATATTTTGCCACTCTAGTAATAATACGCGCACTACAGTCACGCGGGAACGCAATACACGAAAGCGTGAAAGCGTGAATGTGAAGGGCGTTCGCGGGTTCTCACATGGCGCGATCTGGGCCGCGAAGGCTCCACATTCACGCGCACCTTTTATAAAATATTAGCTCCGTGCCACTAATACTGGAAAAATATTAAAATCATTATTCTATTACGATGAATACTCGTCATTCACCATCTTCGTTTCCTCCATTTCCTTTTTTATTAGTTTTTTACTATTAATGTGGACCAAATTACAGCGTCGAGCGCGTTAACTATACTGTGAACACTGCGAATGTGGACCCAAGAAGAGTTCACGGGTGATTATTCGGCGTTTCAACAGCCGTCATTATTGTCTTCGCATGTTATTCAAGATAAACTTTATAAAATTCTTGTTCTTTTACATGGAATGGATAATACCCCCGGGTCCGCTGATGTTGACGTCAGAAGTTGCTGGTATTTATCATTATTTTCGTGAATATATTGAAGACAACAATGACGGCGGTTGAAACGCACGAATATTCACCATCACAAGCAATTCTCACCGCGATTCACGTCCGGAATGTATAGCGCGCATAAAAAAAACCAAAATTCTTAATGTGTCTGTTTGACGTGTTTGTCATGTTTGTCAATCGTCAATCAGTCAAGCAAAAGTACGTCCTACGAAAAAGCGTATATGAAAACCTTCAAATCTATTTTAGAGCTTAAAAAGGTTATATCGTGAAATCGAAAATTAAATATTATGTGTTAAATGAAAGCCGCCACCAGCTTGTATTTTACCATGGCGGAATCACAAGTTGCCAACATAGTCAACGACATTTTGGTTAGTATTATTGTTATACCTTTATGGACATGACAATATGATGTTTAATTTAAGTAGCGTTAAATTAGTTATGAGCGATGAGTTCTTGAGTAAGTAGAAAACTAATAACTATGTGTTATAGAAATTGTATAATTTAACGGAGTCTTTATTTAATACTAGCGTCCCTGTCCTGGCTTGGCTCCAGTTAAATATAGAAAAATTAGCCTGTTTCCATCCCAAATAATGTTGCATTTCACTGGTAAAAGAAGTATTTGAGAAGGTTTGCTGGATCTTGAGATTACTTGATAAAAGATAAAAAAGATAAAAGAAATTTATTCAGTAAGTAGGCCGCACGGGCACTTTACACGTCAAGATGATAGATCTTGTTGGATATATACAAACTCATTCGATTAATATAAACTATGTACACTCTCCTGATCATTCATGTTAATAAAACCTAATTAAGAAGTTTATTAAAACTAATATTGGTTTGACTGTTTATGTTATATTTTAAATAAATGGTATTAGCCTAATTGTGTAAAATGTGGTTACAGAAAGAACAATAAATTTGTAGAGTTGTTGGTAATTCTGTAGCTCTACCTATCCCACTCTGGGAATGAAGGCGTAAGTGTATATGTACAGTTGTGTGCAAAATAATAGCAGTCTACAGAGTAATTTTTTAATAGGTGCACTAATTTTAGTATTTGCGTTTCTTTTGTTAATCAATAACACATGTTGCGTTATTTTTACTCTAGCTTAAAAAATATTAGAGATATTGCCGATTCAATGAATCCACTAACTTAACGATATTCATGGACCCTCTAATACAGAGGTGCGATGAGAGCGGAGGTTTGTCAGGTAAGTTAATAAAAGAAATTTCAAATTTACAATATCAGTAGGAGAGGGGCTTGTTGTCTGATAAGCTGTACATGAAATTTTAATTATACAGTATATGCAGTGTATCATATACCTACAGCTTGACAACCCATCTCATCATTAACTAAATGATCACTTTAGAAGACTTTGTACACGTGTTCAACTGAATATTCAGTTGTTCACTACAAGCAAATGCAAACAGTTAATTGTACACTTGTAACCTTATCTCCTGATAATAAGGTTCGTGAGAGTCAGAATGGCGGGTGTACCTTCACAAATATATAAAATGATTATACTAAAAAAATGTACTCAAAATGTACTATTTAGTACCTACTTTAAAATAAATTGTACCGCTCCACAAATAATGTTTTTACAATGTGAAGGTACACCCGCCATTCTGGCAGTCAGGACGGCGGGTGTATGCCAATTCACCATGAACTGATAGACTATTGACTAATGTTATTACTCCAAAAAAATGTACTAAATTTGTACTTTAATATGCAGTTAAAAGGCGTTATCACTAAAAAGTGTACCCAATTAAGGAGTGAAATTAAGGAACTTTAACTTTGTCAGATGGTAGATGGTCGAGGGCGCTAACAGAGTGGTGGCCGAGATTAGGTCACAGATCAGTGGGCAGGCCACCAGCTCGTTGGTCTGATGACATTTGGCAGACAGTTGGGAAAGGATGGATGGCGTTAGCACGAGACCGGGAAAAATGGCGTGGAAATGAAGAGGCCTTTACCCTGCAGTGGGTGGATGTGGGCTGAAATGATGATGATGATGAACTTTGTCAGTGTTGTGACGTAAATTAGCCATAATTGCGGCCGTCAATGTATAGCTAATTTTCGTCACAAAACTGACAAAGTTAAAGTTCCTTAATTTCATTCCTTAATTGGGTACACTTTTTAGTGATAACGCCTTTTAACTGCATATTAAAGTACAAATTTAGTACATTTTTTTGGAGTAATAACATTAGTCAATAGTCTATCAGTTCATGGTGAATTGGCATACACCCGCCGTCCTGACTGCCAGAATGGCGGGTGTACCTTCACATTGTAAAAACATTATTTGTGGAGCGGTACAATTTATTTTAAAGTAGGTACTAAATAGTACATTTTGAGTACATTTTTTTAGTATAATCATTTTATATATTTGTGAAGGTACACCCGCCATTCTGACTCTCACTAAGGTTCACTAGTAGTCAGTTAACAGTGCGGGCAATATGTACATAAGTTATGTTGTGTTTATGATTTGTTTAAAATAAAAACCACACTCAGCAGCGATGTTATTAAAATTTATTTAAAAAATACAAATACAAAACTAAACATACTTTAACAAATGCTCAAAATAAACTCCGTTATTTTCTATACAAAGCCATGTACGTTTTAGCAAGTTGCTCTTTAGACGGTCTAAAACACTAATTACGTTTTTAATACCATCAAATGGGGTGTACCACGTCCATCAGCGTGCTGGGGGGTAGTAAATTGGCCGTATGCCAATAGTCTGCTATTGGCGTCCAAAATTGTTCGCATGTTTGGTACCGGTGAATTTACATATCCTTGGCTATGAATTTGAGGTAAACTTTCGCCTCGGTACATCCTTTCTATTAAACTTTCACCGTTCAGAATGTACATACGGACTATTTCGTAATACTCAACATTAGAATATTCATAAAACATCGCGAGCATTTTTGTCTTTCCTGCAAAAATTGTAGTGACATGACGCTGTTAGCTGAAGTTTCGCTATTCGAAAAAAACTAGTTTAATTGTAAAAAGGTTTTCATTGTTGAGGGTTGTAAAAAGTGATTTTCTACCGTGACTTTGTGTCCACACGAGAAAGTAAAAGAAAGATAAACAAAAAAAAAAAAATTTTGATCTCGTTTTATTGTTGTAATATATTATATTAACGATACAAAATCATATGTTAAAATTTGGGCACTGATAAAAAAAATACACTGTATGTACTTAAGTACTTTCTAAAATAAGACAGGTGCTCAAAACAGGGCTTCACAGTAAAAACTACATTCAAAAAAATATATTCCATATAAAATTACAACTATGGGAAGAGGAAGGCATTGTTCCAGAGAAAAGAGAATTTTGATTAAAAGGTTGATTTAAGAAGGAAAAACATATAAAGCTATACAAGACATTTTAAAATGTTCAGCTAAGATGATCAGTAAAGGCTTGGTGAAACACACGGCGCGACGCAGCGCCGCGGCCGCGCCGCGCGACCGCGGCGGCTTTAAGTACATGCTAACAGGTTAGCGACGTCAAACAGACTGCGTCCCGGCGGCATCGCGCCCCGCTTCTGTCGCGCTCCGCGCCGCGCGGCCTCTTGCGTCCACGCGGCGCGAGCGCAGCGCAGCGCGGCGCGGACGCGGCGGCACGCTGCGCCGCGCTGGGTCACATCAGTCAGGAATGAGCGAGCGACGGCCCGCGCGCGAGTCACGCCCGCATCGCGCTGCGTCCGCGCCGCGTCCGCGCGCGCGATGCGGGCGTGTTGAGAGCGCGAGGCCGGCGTGATCCGCGCGCGCCCTGTTTGAACAGGCATCGCGTCGGCATCACGCGGCGCGGCCGCGGCGCTGCGTCGCGCCGTGTGTTTGACCAAGCCTTTTTGCTGTGAAGTGGGAAGAAAAACCCGAAACTAGAGGTAGAAAAAAGGCTACAACCAAAAAAAGGGATTCAAGAATTGTTCGTCTTTCGAAAAAGCTCCCATTTCTGTCTTCAAAAGATATTCAAAGCTGATTAAACTTAAATGTGAGTACTTCTACAGTTCGTCGTCGACTCATTGAAGCTGATCTACACGCCAGGAGTCCGAGGAAGGTGCCACTGTTGACTAAGAGGCAAATAAAACAGAGGCTTATTTTTTCTAAAGAACATGTAGATTGACCTTTGGGGAAATGGTGTAATATTCTATGGAGTGATGAAAATAAAGTGGTACTGTTTGGGTGTAGAGGACGTCGAGAGTATGTCATGAGACCTGCGGGTGCCGCTTTCATGCTGCATTATACAATAAAGACTGTCAATCATGGTGGACTTAGTTTGATGGTATGGGGATGTTTTCATACAATGGTTGTAGGCCCTATCATTGAAATCGTGGGCATAATGAACAAAGAATACTATTTAATAAAGGTGCTCTAGGAAGTAATGTATCCACATGCCTACGCTGAGATGGGTTTTGACAATGACAAGACAAGACAAGACAATGACCCAAAACACACAAGTAAAGATGTGAAAGAGTGGTTTAGAGTCAAAAAAGTAAATGTTTTACCTTGGGCGGCTCAATCGCCGGACCTCAATCCAATTGAGAACTTGTGGACAGACATCAAGAATGCTGTAACTGATCAGAAACCTATCACAAAGTCCCAATTATGGCATGTAGTACAGTCAGCATGGAACAGTATCCCTATAGAGAGATTGTCAAGCTTTAGTTGACTTAATGTCGAGAAGATGTGAAGCTGTTATTATAAATAAAGGTCAAGCCACTAAATACTAACAAGATCTTATTATTTTTTTGGTTGATTGTTTGATTATCAATTTGCCTTTTAATAAATAAACTGCTATTATTTTGAAAACGGTATTATTGATATTTTTATGATTCACTCAAAAATACTTGAGATTTTTTAAGGTTCATTATGATCTAGTATTATTATATGTATATTATGTAACTGTAGGTAAGATATACAGTGTGTAAATGGTATACGGGCGTTTATTAAAACTGGACATAGATTAAGACTACTAATCATTAACAGAAAGAATTATTTTGATTACGCTAACGTATACACCGTTATTAATTTTTGAACATACTATCGACCCGCAATGTACATCGAAGTCCATCTGTCAGGTAAGTACGTAATGTTTACTTGTGAAAATGTTAATTGCATTTTTCGTTATACATTACGTGTTAAATTATTTTGTACGGCTATTTTTTTTAAATTTAATTTTAACAAAAGCTGCCTAAATGTGCTCAGTAGGGGTTATACTAACTACAGTTAAAAGGAACGCCCGTATACCATTTACACACTGTATAATCTAAAGTTATATTTATAATTTTTAATCTTTAATTTGGTCTTCACTGCTATTATTTTGCACACAACTGTATATACAGTTGTGGACAACTAATTAGGGACACTTGAGGCAAACATGTGAACATCTAGTTATACCCTTACAAATTTCGAAATCGGGTAATTTCCCGCTTCGATTTATTTTCAGTGTTTACTTCAATTTGTATACTACAGACAATTATAAGAAATTAAAAGCAAGGTATAGTAAATAAAATATTTAATAAGAAATAACAAACAAATGTTACTTTTAGGCATTGCACAGCTGGACATTTAATTAGGGACTCCGGGAAAAAAAAAAATAACAACAAAATCTGACGTATTTACGTATAAATAAGTACGTAAATATGAATTTTAACCATCCTCGACTGAGATTAAAGATAAATTAACAACCCGTAGCAAAGCCTTTATTTTTAATGACAGCTTGACATCGGCGTGGCATGAACGATATCAGTTTGCGGCATATCTCCATAGGAATGTTAGCCCATGCTTCATTGAAGGCTTTGTAAAGCTCATTTAATGACTTGGAACGATAACCAGCTACCCTTTTCTTGATCTCGTGCCAAAGGTGTTCGATTGGGTTAAGGTCTGGGCTATTTGCCGGCCAGTCTAGAACCGATACTGATTGACTGGTAAGGAACGTCTTGACCGATCTTGCAGTATGCTTCGGGTCATTATCGTGCTGGAACGTCCATATAACCGGAAGGTGTTCCTCGGCATAAGGTAACATGGTTTCTTCCAATATACTTTTATATTGAAACTGGTCTAAATTTCCCTCAACTTTGCGGATGGGCCCGCATCCAAGTCCAGAAAATGACCCCCAAATTTTGATGTTTCCTCCGCCATGTTTTACTTGTTTTTTTGTGAATCTTGGATTTATTTCGCTGTTTACCGGCCGTCGTACATAATGTCTGCCATCTGATGATACCAAATTGACCTTACACTGGGAATAAGTCCAATGTTCATATTTACGAGGAAAGGCCAGACGTGCATCACGATGTTGTTTCTTTAATAAGGGTACTTTGCGAGCTATTCTTTCAAACAGCCCCGCTTCTTCTAACCATCGTCGTACAGTCCTCGCTGACACGCCTGCAGTTACGTGTGCCCCATATAATTCACTTTTTATTGAAACGGAGCCTTTAAAAGGATCGGCTTTTGCTAATCTTACCATCATCCTATCCTCTTGGGGCGTTGTTTTTCTTGATCTTTGTTGTCTGGGTACATTTTGTACAGTTTTATTGCGTTGAACATGTTGCACTGCATTATACACCAAGTTTTTAGAGCATTTTAAATGATCTCCTATCCTCCGATAAGACCATCCACGCTTAACAAAGTTAATAACAATATTTCGTAATGTTTCATCACAGTTTTTCTTTTTACCCATCTCTTTTTCTATAAATTACGCTCGAAAGAGGAATATTATTTACTTAAATGCCGCGAAAAGAACAGAATATTAGAATACCGAAAGATTATTCATGCCAAGTTTTTAAATTTTGAAAATAGAACACAGAGTAGAGTGCGTCCCTAATTATATGACCGGCCAGTGGGTTTGACAAAAAAGGTTTGTATTGTATTTATGGTACAATATTTATAAAATGTGTGAATAAGTACATATATTATATTATTTTGTAAAGAAAATAACTTTTACTACCCATTATTGAAATAAAAAATAATAGTTTTTTAAGAAAAAAATACTAAAAACGCAATATGAAATTCAAAACTCGGTGTCATCATCAAGTGTCCCTAATTAGTTGTCCACAACTGTATGTGTTAAATAAATGGTTTATGTAATTGGTACAGTTGTCTTAACTAATGAAAGCGAGTCTGCCATACTTGTGTGCGTACATTTTCTTTTGAGTGCGTAGCTGTCGTCACTAAGCGTCGCCATAGTGTCATGTACTACAAGTATGGCCCATCCGCTTTCGGATATAAACTGTATTGGTATTTATAAGGTTTAAAACAATCCTATCTTTTGCAGCGAGTTGAAGCGGTTGAGGAAGCCTTTAGCTGTTTCCTCATCTACAAACCTGAGCATGAAAATGAGAGGCTATCAAACTACCAAAAAAAACTGTGCACAATAATGACACCTTTAAGCACAGAAATGCAGGAACCTGCAATTAGACAGTACCTCACACTGACTGCAGTCCTCACTAACAGATATAAAATGAAGCAGCTTCTATCACTCATGGAAAACTTAGTCAACACAAATATTATCCAAGCACGGTATGTATCTGGATCAATAGAACACAATAATTTTAAGCTATAAAATTATAAAACACCATGAGATTAATCCATAATACATCTAGTCAATACATAACAAAACTGCATAACTCCCATTTCCTGTCAAAGTTTTATTTTATTAATAAATATTAACTACGTAGAAGCGAAACTCCAGGCTCCCGACGCGTGCTCGACACGTGTTGGATGCCTACAGCCTGGCGACACCTGAGGTGTCTTGTCAGTCAGGGGCGTTACACCGGAATATATGAATATGCCAAAATATATATACAGGGTGGTACTCGATAAACTGTACATATGGTTATGGTTATGGTGATGGACTCCTTTTTCCGCACTTAGCCCGTGTATGTCGGGCCATTGTGCGTGGTACCGGCTAGTTATCTAGCCAGCCTAACTCCGACCAGAAGCGCAGGATCCTCCTGGTATCTCCACAGGCTTCTCGAAGTGACCTCGGTGACTTGAGGATTTCAGTCCGTTGAGCGGCTACACCTACGCATTCCAGGATTACGTGGGGGGCTGTTTCGTCGGCCGATAGGCATCCCCTGCATAGGGGGCTGTCGGTCATACCTAGAACATACAAATGTTTGTTAAGCGAGCAATGTCCAGTAATGTTTCCTACAATTATTCGTAGGGCCTGTCTAAAGCATAGTTCATTTAGAATTGGTACATATTACCAAGGTTATAAAATTTAAAATAATTAATAAAATAAAACAGTTAGTATTATAAATTGAAAAATATGTATTATTATTTTACATTTTACACTAAAAATATTCAGTTGTCAAAACCGTGTATGTAATTCCGAACTTTTTTCGTAATAGATCCCATCATCTTCTGCACAGTGCTTTTATCTACTTTTTTGGCTTGAAGATTCCATGTAGATCGCAACGAATTTACATCTATGACCATTTTGCCACTCTTTTTGAGTTTCCCTTTCATAATTGCCCAGTAGTTCTCAATTGGTCGAAACTGTGGACAATTTGGAGGATTCATGTCACGAGGCACGTAATCGACCTGATTGGTTTCATACCACTGTAGTACCTTTTTTGAGTAATGGCAGCTTGCTAAATCTGGCCAAAACTTCACAGGAAGACGGTGGTTTCGAATGAAAGGTAAAACTCGTTTCTGCAGGCACTCTTTCATGTAAACATCTGACGTCATTGTAGAAGACGTAACGAAAATGTTGGTCTTTAAGCCACAACTACAGATCCCTTGCCATATCATGTATTTTTTGCGAATTTTTCCAATTTAACGAACTTATATTTTTCTTCAACATTTCCTCTAGCATCAGCCAACAGCCAAGTAATACTTTGAACCGGGCAGTTGCTTAAAATCGAGTTTAACATAGGTTTCGTCGTCCATCAAGAAGCACCCTTTGAATTTTGTTAAAACTTTGTCATACAACAAGCGAGCTCGCTTTTTAACTTGAAGGTTCTGCTTCATGGTGCGATTTGGCTTCTTAATAGCTTTATAGCTCTTATAACCAGCTCGAAGGCGAATCCGTCTCACAGTACTGTGACTTTTTTTTAATTTACGGGACAGATCGTAATCGGACAGCCCTGGATTTTGTTCAACAGCTCGCAACACTTTCTTTTTAAGTTCTCTATCCCTGGTACTAGATTTACGATTGACCTGGGTCTTTCTGTGGCAAGACAGGGTCTCCTTGTATAGTTTTATAATTCTACAAACAGTACTTTTGTGGAAATTTAGTGCTTTAGCTATCTTTGACCCAGACCATGATGGATTTTCCAAGTATTTGTCCACAATTACTTTCCTTTTTTTCAAGTTCCATTGTCGATAACTATTAAACGCATTGATCAAGGTCTATAATTTTTGCACCATTTAAACATCAAAACGTTGTCAACAAACCGTGATTGTCACTTTTGAAATAAGAATTCAAGAAACATTTTTTTTAAATTAATTTATACGTGCCAATTCTAAATGAACCATGCTTTATCTAATGATAGGAGACGCTTTGTTAGACGCGCGTCCGGGTGTGGCACGGTTTCCCTAGATTGCCTACATGTACTGGTATTTGCCCATTGATTAGCATGTTGTTCGAGTGTTCTGTGACGTAACCATGACCTAAGCTGGCTGAATGCTAGGGGAAGCATTGGAGCGGGACCGATCGCTGGGCGATCCGATCCTCTCCTGGCCAGCTGGTCAGCCGCATCGTTACCTAGAGATCTACTGTGCCCCTTTATCCATTGTATCGTGAGTTGGTTATTTAGACCTATCACTTCCAATGCTGAGTGGCACTCTAGTATGAGCCCGGATTGTATTATTTTGTTGTCTAGAGCTCGTAGTACTGCAGCGCTGTCGGAAATAATTCGTATCTTTTGGTCTTTGATACCCCGTTTAGCCACTGCCTCGGCAGCCTGTAGTATGGCAGTACATTCACATTGGTAGATGGAACTGTATTCGCCTAAGGCTGTTGATATATTAATGTTGATTTCGGGTGAGTACACTCCTGTACCTGTTCCCTTTTTTGTCTTTGATCCGTCCGTATATATGCGTAGTTCGTATATACTGGACTGGTTAGTGGGTTCTTCAGCAAGCTGGATGGTGTTGCTTTTGTTGAAGTTGTGTTGTTTGGGTACCTTGTCATTAGGAGCACCTATCAGAGGTTGATATGTGATTGCTTCCTGAAGGATTTCGGTATGAGTCCCGTTTGTTGCTCCCCAGAGGTTGAGAGATTTCAGTCTGATGGCTGCTACCGCCGCCTCCTGTTGGATGAAAAGGTTTAGGGGCGGTAGACCCAACAGTATCTCCAGCGCCGCTGTGGGTGTAGTTTTCATGCAACCTGTAATAGCTACGCAAGCTAGTCTCTGAAATTGTTGCAGTTTATTTTTGGCTGTGGTCAGTTTAGTTCTGGGCCACCAGACCACAGCACCATAGGTGATAATAGGCCTGATCACAGCCGTGTATAGCCACATGGCAATTCTTGGGTGTATACCCCAGGTTCTGCCAAGTAACCTTTTACACTGCCAGAATATGACACAGGCCTTTTCTAGTTTGTTATCTAAGTGTTTGTTCCATAGCAGTTTGTCATCCAGGATGACCCCTAAATACTTGACCTCTTTTGAAAGGGTCAGAGTCGTGCCAAAGAGTTTCGGTAAGCGTAGGTTATTTATAACCCGTTTCTTTGTGAACAGTACTAGTTCGGTTTTTGATGGATTTACTGACAAACCATGTTCGGAGCGCCATCGTTCGACGATTTTGAGAGCCCCTTGCATAAGATCGCATAGGACTGACTCAAACTTTCCCCTTACGAGGATAGCTACATCGTCTGCATAGCCTACAGTGTAGAAGCCTGCCTCGTTTAGTGAACGGATTAGGTCATCCACCACGAGGTTCCACAGGAGTGGTGAGACGACACCTCCTTGTGGACAGCCTCTCGATACAACAGCTCGTGTGGTGCCGTTGACTGTTACCCGTACCGCCCTTTGTCTTAGCATGTTGTCGATCCATCCGGAAACGGCTGCATCGGCGCCATGGCTAAGTAGGGCTTGGCTTATGCTGTTGAATTGCGTCTTGTCGAAAGCCCCCTCGATGTCGATGAAGGTCACTGCATAGCTGATGATTGTGTTGATAGTGCATTTTCTATGGGCGAAATGACACTGTGTAGTGCTGATTCGGTTGATTTACCTGAACAATAGGCGTGCTGTTGATGGTGGAGAGGATAATGCGCCAGAGTCCCGTCTCTGAGATCCCGGTCACAGAGTGGTTCCAGGGTTTTCAGTAGGAATGACGTAAGGCTTATTGGTCTGTATGATTTAGGCTGCGTATAATCACTCTTACATGTACATATTGAAAGGGGTGAAATTTTTGGTTAACTCAGTAACACAACTACTAATCGGTAATTTTTTTTTTTAAATATTAGCCTCTTTTTTTTACTGATTATTGAACTTGCACAGCACAATTATCATTATGTTTTCATAAAAACACGATTTTCCGCGAATTTTGCTGATTGTTCACATTTTTTTTTGCTATTTTTGTTCCTCGTTTAATTTTAGATCTAAATATATTAAAAAAAAGGTATTTTATTTCAAAATTTTGAGAAAATCATGTTTTTATGAATATGTTTTTTTTGTAGTAATTTTCCACAAAAAAAGCAGTTACTCAGGTGTCGGGTTTATCGTCCACCAGTCTCTCGTGAACAACGTGGTGAAGATCGAGAGCGTGTCGAGCAGGGTAGCGTACCTTGTACTCAGAATGACCCAAAGATATTCGTTGAAGGTCATACAGTTATGCTCCGACCGCGACACACTCCGACGATGAGGTGGAGGCTATGTATGAGAATGTTTCCACAGCCATGCATAGCTCCAAAACTCACTACACGGTTGTCATGGGGGACTTCAACGCAAAGGTGGGCAAACGAGATGGTGAAGAGCAGAGAGTGGGAAATTTTTGAGTGGGGTGTAGGAATCACCGGGGCCACCTACTGGCCAGTTTTATGGAGAAGGCGGGACTCTATATGATGAACTCCTTCTTCAGAAAACGTGAGCATAGGAAGTGGACCTGGATGAGCGCTGATGGTGTAACGAGGAATGAGATAGACTTTATCATGTCGACGAAAAAGCACATATTCAATGATGTCTCCGTGATCAGTGCAGTTAAAACCGGGAGTGATCACCGTATGGTACGAGGCTCATTGAATATCCAGTTCAAGCTTGAAAGGTCTCGACTGATGAGGTCTACGCCCCGCCCGGCACCCGCTCAGCTACAAAACCCCGAGAGCTTTCAGCTCGAACTTCAAAATCGTTTCGAGTGCCTTGGTAGCGATGTGGACGATTACAACGATGGGTTTTTGGAAGCTGTCCAAACGGTCGGGTCTAAGTTCTTCAAGATCCGCCGTAAAAAAAACCAGCAAGCTCTCGGACTTCACCCTTAGGCTCATGGAGGTGAGGCGAGGTAAGGTGTTTGCCAGGGACCTGTCTGTTGGCCAAAGCCAATTGATGAAGCTGAAGACCGACGACGGCAGAGTCATTTCATCCAAACTTGAGCTATTGGCGGAAGTTGAGAAGTTTTATGAACAGCTGTACATGACAACCCGAACACCCGTCCAAAATCTAGCTGAAGACCCGAGGGCTATATTAACCCGACACTATACCGAAGATCTCCCCGACGTCAGCCTGTACGAGATTAGTATGGCCCTCAAACAGCTTAAGAATGGCAAAGCCACAGGTGAGGATGGAATTACAGCCGAACTCCTGAAGGCGGGTGGTAAACCCATCCTTAGGGCCTTCAGACGCTGTTCAGCTCCGTCCTCCACGAAGGGAGAACGCCGAAAGCATGGAACAGAGGTGTGGTGGTTCTCTTCTTCAAGAAAGGTGATAAAACTTAGCTGAAGAATTATAGACCCATCTCACTTCTGAGCCATGTTTACAAGCTGTTTTCGAGGGTCATCACAAATCGTCTCGCGCGCAGGTTTGACGATTTCCAGCCTCCCGAACAAGCCAGTTACCAAAAAGGCTATAATACCGTAGACCACATACATGCGTTGCGGCAGGTTATACATAAGACCGAAGAGTATAATCTCCCCCTTTGCCTTGCATTTGTGGACTACGAGAAAGCCTTCGATAATATCGAGACATGGGCTGTGCTGCAGTCTCTCCAGCGGTGCCAAGTTGACTACCGATATATCGAAGTGTTGAAGTGTCTGTACGAAAACGCCACTATTTCCGTCCGACTACAGGACCAGAGCACGAAGCCTATTCCTCTGCAGCGACCAGACAAGGAGATGTGATCTCTCCGAAGCTGTTCACCGCTGCATTGGAGGATGCTTTTACGGTTCTGGACTGGAAAGGACGAGGCATCAACATAAACGGTGAGTACATCACTCGCCTTCGATTCGCTGACGATATCGTAGTCATGGCTGAGACCATGGAGGACCTCAGTGCAATGCTCGCTGACCTCAGTGGAGCTTCCGACCGAGTGGGCTTGAGAATGAACATGGACAAGACGAAAGTCATGTCCAATGTCCATGTCGCGCCAACTGCCGTGATAGTCGGAGGCTCTGCGCTCGAAGTTGTTGACGACTATATTTACCTGGGACAAACGGTGCAGTTAGGTAGGTCCAACTTTGAGAAAGAGGTCACTCGTCGTATCCGACTCGGCTGGGCAGCGTTCGGGAAGCTTCGCAGCGTCTTCGTCCAAATTACCGCAGTGTTTGAAGTCAAAAGTCTTTGACCAGTGTGTGTTGCCAGTGATGACTTACGGATCTGAGACGTGGGCGCTAACAATGGGCCTCATAAGGAACCTCAAAGTCACTCATGGAGAGGGCTATGCTCGGGGTTTCTCTGCGTGATAGAATCAGAAATGATGATATCCGCACTAGAACTAATGTTACCGACATAGCCCGAAGAATAGCTAAACTGAAGTGGTAGTGGGCGGGGCACATTGCTCGCAGGACTGACGGCCGATGGGGTCAGAAGGTTCTGGAATGGCGTCCGCGGACCGGAAGATGAGCTGTAGGTAGGCCTCCAACAAGATGGAGTGACGACCTCTTCAGGATCGCGGGACCGCGGTGGATGCGAAAAGCACAAGACCGGTCTGAGTGGAAAGCCTTGGGGGAGGCCTATGTCCAGCAGTGGACGTCTTTCGGCTGACATGATGATGGTGAGAGAGATATAAAAATTGATTTCAATATTAGAACAATAAAAAAAAAACTGAATAACTGCTTTTTTTGTGGAAAATTACTACAAAAATATCATTTTGTTTCATAAAAACATGATTTTCTCAAAATTTTGCAGATATTTTACGATTATTTTAACATTTTTAGATCTAAAATTAAACGAAACATATTAAAGGATAACAAGCAAAAAAAATCGTGGGCAATCGGCAAAATTCTCGGAAAATCGTGTTTTTATGAAAACATAATGACAATTGTGCTGTGCAAGTTCAATAATCTGTAAAAAAAAGAGGCTAATATTTAAAAAAAAATTTTTTACCGATTAGTAGTTGTGTTACTGAGTTAACCTAAAATTTCACCCCTTTCAATATGTACAGTTTATCGAGTACCACCCTGTATATATTTTGGCATATTAATATATTCTGGTGTAACGCCCCTGACTGACAAGACACCTCAGGTGTCTCCAGGCTGTAGGCATCCAACACCTGCCTGGAGTTTCGCTTCTACGTAGTTAATATTTATTAATAAAATAAAACTTTGACAGGAAATGGGAGTTATTAACGATAAGTTAACCTAAAATTTCATCTCTTTCAATATGTACCGTTTATCGAGTTTATATTTGTATATATTTTGGCATTTTAATATATTCCGGTGTAACGCCCCTGACTGACGACACCTCAGGTGTCGAGCACGCGTCGGGAGCCTGGAGTTTCCCTTCTACGTAGTTAATATTTATTCTTATGGTTTAATACTTAAAGTCATTGAAGATTATATAAATGAACTATAATTCTTACTTCCTTACTCCTTTTGCTCAGCGACCCGAAGTGGATCTTGGCCTCCGATACGAGTTAGCACTAGCGCGTCCTGTCCTAAACGAACTCCGCCCAGTTTTCTGCAACTATACACAACATCTGAATTTGTAGATAGCAAGTGAATGATTATAGCAACTGAATTTAAAAAAAATGTGTTTTTAGGCATGATTTTACAGCAAATACGGGGATACTTATTAAATATGTCCATCTGGATGTGCCTACATACATACATAAACTCACGCCTTAATTCCCAGGGTGCGGTAAGCCGAGCTACAGAATTACCCCACATAAATTAATACTAAGTAATACCTACCTTAACTGCCGAACCTTAATTAGATTATAAATGAATCAGAATAAATTCCAACGTTTTCTCGACACCAAACGCGTGTCAGGAACTCAGGATCAGCGCTAATTGAACGCAGGTCCCCGCAAGTTGACGGTAAAAGGAAATCATTGAAATCCGCATTTCAAAAATAAATGCGTACACAACAAACGTTCGGCTGTTCGCCTGTCTTTATTTTATGTTCGAATATCGTGATTAACGGATGTCCTAATTTAGAACAAGGCACCGTACTTAGTTCCTATGTATGTATTTGTTATATTGGTTATCGTCCTGGTAAATAATAAGGTTGTATTTTCCCAAAGGAAAGACCAAAAGGTGACAAGCGCACATATGGTCTGGTACTATGCTCTGTTTAGTAGGTCTACTAAACGTCTTATATATTTTTTTAGCACACTCTGTGACTGCATATTAACCAGTGAAAAGCTATCCTATCAAAATGCAGACTATTGGATAGAATCTTTCAATTTGGTCAGAAGAATAATAGGGGGTGTGGACTATAAAGGTGTTAGAGAAATTATGAAGGTAAGCTAACTGGTAGTTATAGTGATCGGAAAATGTAGTGCACATTGTCACGGATTAGATTATCAATATTATCGTGTCTCTGTCAGTAGATCCATATCACGAAATATTGATGCGGATCATAAGGATATCCAAACATCGCGATAATATTGATCGTTTATTCCGTGTTGTTAGTAAGGTTCGCGATCCAACTCATTGCGGCGTAGCCGAGTTTTCATATTTTGTTTATTGACAGACGGGTGTAATCGTGTTTATTCACGATTTCCTAAAGACACGTACGAGGGCTGTTTGATAAGTCGTTTTAAAAAGTAAAAAAGATTTCTTTTGTTTAAACAATTTACATTTATTTCTCAACATAGTCTCTTTTGAGGGCCAAACACTTGTTCCAGCGAGTTTCCAATTTTTTTATCCCCTCCAAATAACACGTTTTGTGAAGGTCTTCAAAACAGGCGATGCAGTCCTCAGTTGTCAATTTTTTTTGCCCTCCATGCCATCTTTTCAGATTTGGGAATAGGTAATAATAGCACGGAGCTAGATCCGGCGAATACGGAGCATGCGGAACCAGCTCGAAGCCCAACTCGTGGATATTGGATTTTGATTGCAGTAGTTGACGTGTGCACTGGATGTCTTGATGAAAGAGGACTTTCTTGGGGGACAATTTTGGTCGTTTTTCCAACAATTCGGCATTAAAACGGTCCAATAACTCTGCGTAATAACGGCCAGTGATAGTCTTTCCCTTCTCCAAGTAATCAATCATAATGATTCCTTCGCCCTCACCTTCCCAGCCGACAAAACAGCCTTGGCCTTCTTTGGGGCACGTTCATTGCGCCATCCATTGTTTTGATTGCTGTTTTGATTCAGGTGTATAATGATGGACCCAAGTTTCGTCCACGGTGACAAATCGACTCAAAATAATCCGAGGATTACGCTTCATCATATCCAAACACAGTTTTGAAATTCGCTTTCTTTCGCGTTTTTGTTCGATTGTCAACAAACGTGGAATCCATCGTGCAGACAGCTTTGTCATACCCAAATCTTCATGCAGGATTTTATGTACTCGCTCAGTGGAGATGCCTGTGTTCTCAGCTATTTCACGCACCTTCACTCGGCAGGCGTCGAGTACAATATTATGGACTTCTTCAACAACATTCTCAGTAGTGACTTTGATTGGGCGACCAGAGCGTGGAGCATCAGATGTGCTTGACCGACCACGTTTAATATCATTTATCCAGTTATAAACAGTCTGCAACGTTGCTGCGTTGGTGCCATGAACAGAATCAAGTTCAGTTTTTATAGTGGCAGCACTGCAATCCTTCATAAAAAAAATGTTTTATTACGGCTCGAAATTCAGATTTTTCCATAGTTGTTGAAAATTTACGAGTGATCACAGTTAAACAATGGTTATACTGACAAAAACTTGTTTTTTTTTTGATAATTTTTTGACAGTCTTCATTTAAAAGAATGTGCCTGCCAGTGTTAATGCCATTTACCAGAAAAAAGGTTTTACAAATAGTTTTTAAAAGGACTTATCAAACAGCCCTCGTAAAACACGCAGCAATTATACACTGCTATATACTAACGTACAATTTACCATTGAATTAATTATGTTAGGGTGTTACCAGTCCGTGTTTCCGGAATTTATCCTACTGAGGAGGACTTTCGGGAGTCTACTGCAAGCTTAGAATTTTAAAGGTGCTTTGAATTCCTGCTGTGTACTTAAACTACGAGGGCTGATTGGAAAGTTCGCGGCCTGAACATTAAAAAAAGTATATTTAAAAAAAAACTGCCGTCATTTTTAACTGTCATTATTCAGTTTTCATCCCGCGAATTTTTAATTGGAAGGCAATATTTAATATAAATTTTACGTCTGATTTAAAAATACGTGTAAACAGATTTTTCATAATGGACAATTTGGAGCAACGTGCTGTAATTAAATATCTTCATAAAAAAGGATTGACTCCGAAAGAAATTTATGAAGATATGCAGTGTTCATTGGGGCAATCCTGTCCATCATATACGATGGTAAAAAAGTGGGCAGCTGAATTCAAGCGGGGACGAGTCAGTATCGCAGATGACCCTCGTCCCGGAAGGCCAACCACTGCGACCAATCCACATAATGTGACAATTATATGCGACATGATAATGAAAGACCGACGATTAAAAGTAAGAGAAATAGCGGACATCGTGGGCATATCCTATGAAAGAACCCAAAACATTATAGTCAACGAATTAGGTTTTTCGAAGGTGTCGGCGAGATGGGTTCCAAAGCTCCTTTCAGTGGAACAAAAAATCACTCGTCTAACAATTTCACGCGACTGTCTAGACCTGTATGAAGCTGACCCTCAAGACTTTTTGGACAGATATGTTACTATGGATGAGACATGGGTCCACCACTACACGCCCGAGACTAAACAGCAATCGAAGCAGTGGGTTCGTGCTGGATCTCCGCCTCCCAAAAAGGCAAAGGCCATTTTGTCGGCGAATAAAGTCATGGCATCAGTCTTCTGGGACGCAAAGGGAGTAATAATGGTTGACTATCTCCAGAAAGGTAAAACTATAAACTCTGACTATTATTGCGAACTGTTACGGCGATTACGAGAGGAACTGAAAGTAAAAAGACCTGGATTGCTGACAAAAAAAGTTTTCTTTCACCAGGACAATGCACGTGTGCACACGTCACTAAAATCGATGGCTGAAATTCACAACTGCGGGTTTGAATTATTGCCCCATCCGCCTTATTCGCCCGATTTGGCACCGTCGGACTTCCACCTATTTCCAAACTTAAAAAAACACATGGGCGGTAAGAAATTTTTGACCAACGACGAGGTCCAAGCTGAAGTGGACACCTATTTTGAAGACCTGGAGGAAAGTTTCTTCAAAAGTGGTGTATTGGCTTTGGAATCCAGATGGAATAAGTGCAAAGACCTCGACGGGGACTACGTAGAGAAATAAACATATAAAAAACAAACTAAGGATTTGATTTCATACTTAGGCCGCGAACTTTTCAATCACCCCTCGTAATATGTTTAATTAAATTGACATTGAATATTTTTCTAGCGTGAATTGAGTAGGCCTCCACCAACGTGGACCGACGACGTGGCTAAGGTGGCGGGAAACCGACGGATTCAAGAGGCGCAGTACCCGTCCTTGTGGCAAAACTTAGGGGAGGCCTATATGCAGCAGTTAACGTCTTTCGGTTGAAATGAGACGACAGTCTCATCTTTTATAATGCAGTTACTCCCAGTCTTATAAATAAGCTGTTAATGTAAATGTTTTAGGGCTGCAGAGAGAAAGCTCACACATTGCCTGTACAGCTAAATTCAAGCACAATGCCGCAGTTAAAGGCCTTGTATAACGTGATCGAATACATCTTCGATCGTAACGCATCCTTGCTCCCTGCATATTTCATCGTCACTGAAATACAAAAAGACTATCCAGACAACAATCACTGGCCGCACTGGGTAAGTGAAACTTTTGAATGGGTCCCTACTTTTGTAATTAAACATAAAATTGTGGAAGTACAGATACACGCGCGATAAATCCCCTTCCCAAACATTAACTTATTCTTTCATACTCTTTGGTTTGTCAACAAATAAAAATCTGACAAAATACCAGTGCTCAAGATGAGAGATACTTTGTTCTACTGCAACTCACAACGGCAACATGTGTAGTTTTAATTATGTCAAATGAATGTGTGGTTTGTACTGCGCAAAACGTTATATCTATCTCATGTGTTGAATAAACATGACAAGGTTTTTTAAAGAACCAAAGAAGAAAAGAAAGGCACATTTACTTTGATTTCTATCATCGTACAAAATTAACATTTTCCAATGGTTTTAGCAACTCTCAAAGCTACTCACTAGCTTTGTTCAAAGTTTCAAGCCGTGCGCTCAAATGGTTTCTATAACTGGACATTCTCATATGCTGCCTGTCGTCGAGTTTTCCGGAAACGCCGATCACCTAGTCAATCCGTGGCGACTGGATCCGACGACATTAAAGTTTTCACTAAAAGGCAGTTTGCCGTATGACGACAAGTTGTTAAAGCCGCAGATAGCTCTTTTAAGGCATGTTTTACAGCAGCCTTATTCCAGAGACATGGTGTGTTCTATGCTCGGACTTCAAAAACAGCATAAACAGCGCTGTATCGCGTTGGAAGACCAGCTCGTTGAACTGATGATTCTAGCGATGGAGAAGAGTGAACAAGAAAGTGAAGACGACGAGATGTCTTCTACGCATTGGTGCTGGCTGCATTTGTCATCGCAAGTTATATATTTAATACTCTTTGGATTCGCGTCATTTCCAAACATAGTAATGGGGTTGCACAATAAACTAGTAGGACACGATATGAAGAAAGGTCGAGACCATCTGATGTGGGTTCTTCTTCAGTTTATCTCTGGGAGTATACAAAGGAATCCACTGTCAAATTTTTTGCCTATAATAAAGCTACACGAGCTTTTGTATCCTGAAAAAGAACCGCTGCCGGTGCCTGATTGCACAAAAGCGCACTGCACTCATCAAATGGCGGTTGTTTGTATTTGGATGCATCTGCTGAAAAAAGCGGAGACTGAACACAAAACGATGCCAATGCCACAAAATTTAAAAGTACAGTATGAGTGAGTAAGATCGGTCAATACGTTTTGCTTATTAGTTTCTCAAAAAGATTCTGTGGTTTCATTTACTTTGTTATTATGTTTTAGTTTTCTGCAACACCTGATGACATCAAACAACACTCCGACTCTATTGGGGTCTGATTATCGCATAGCTCTTCTGTGCAATGCGTATTCGACTAATCAGGAATACTACGCAAGACCTATGGGAATCATTATAGAGACTCTTTTTGGCAATCAGAAGGCTTTACCTAACGGAAACCCAGGGACGCCATTACCCACTGTGCCGCTCTCGATGTGCATACTTGATAGTCTAACTTTGCATTGCAAGATGTCGCTTATCCATTCTATAGTAACCCATGTTGCAAAATTAGCTCAGAACAAGACGAGCGTGCCTGGCAGCAGTATGATGGCACCGGCGCTAGTCGAAACCTACAGCCGATTGCTGATTTACACGGAAATAGAGTCGCTGGGAATCAAAGGTTTCGTAAGTAAGTATTTTCATATTTACGCTGGTTTTTTTTTATGGCATAGTGAAGGCAAACGAGCACACAGGCCACCCGATGGTATGTGGAAACTGTGACCCATTGACATTCGCATTCACAAGGCTGCAAGACTGTAAATGCGTTGCCTACCCTGAGGACTAAGATGGAATGCCTCTATGCTAGTCATTACACCTTCTTAACCGAAACACAACAATGCGAACACCTCTGTTTGGCGGTAGGTTAATGGATAAGATAGTGGTAGCGATCCGTACGGACCCTGCACAACCTACCACCTGCTATGTCCAGAGGAAAATTTATTTGAAATATTGTCTAGTCTTATGCCGATCATTTGGGCCCTCTGATACACTTTAATAAAAATAGAAATAATAAATCTTTATTCAAAGTATTTTTTTACAATGTAGCTATAACTTTGTACTAAATAAAAACAAAATTAAGAGGTTCCAGTATCATAGGCGTATGGCCTACTGTGACGTAGCTGCACGAAAGACGTACGCTTTCGTCATTTTACGCTTGTGTGACGATTGCATGCATCTTGCGTACAAAAGAAACTGTGCCCACGAAGTGGCAAAGACGCATTTGCGTATCCTCAGACGTTCGTCATGTAGCTCGTGCGGCGGCATGTCAGCACTCAAGCGTATCCCAAGACGCAAACGCTCCTTTCCTCTGGGCTGACACACGAATTCGCATTGCAGTATTTTGTTTTTGTATCATTGATCTAATTTTGGTAAGTATTTCTAGTAAATCTCTACAAAAATCATTGAAATTAACAACAGATAAAACATACAATAATAACAGAAATACAAGGACGCTTAAATTAGTGTAGGTACCTAAATCGTATTTTGCAAGCTAAGTTGTTAGAAATAATGCAAGTCACTTTGACCCTGTGGGACCTTTTGTTCTGTCCTATCTTACAAACTCAGCTGTTCCAATGTGCCTGGATAAGGAGTTTGTCATATCGAATCGAGGTACCTTAGGTCAAAAAAAGTCATTATTTGTTAGATGGCAACCGCTTGAACTCTTGAATTTAAGCTCGCAACTCGAAACTTTTGTTGTAATTATTATTGTGTATCATTAATTCATTAAGCCCTATCAGGATATCTTTAATCTACTTGATAGCTTCCCTCCTACTAACTACTTAGTAGTAAGTAGTTCAACCGGTAGTTTAAATTGTTCAACCTTAAATAAATAGAATGATTAGATTACTAATGTAATCAAGTAGTGTTTTCAATCCAAAACGGCGCACCCCGCCAGTCTAATAAAGCAAAATTGAAATGTGACTAAAAAAATATGCGTACACAGGGTAAACCTATCTATGATAAGTAGTCAATACGAGTAGATCTATGTAAATTAAATAACACTAATGTATGAATGTGTATTGAATTCCAGTCCAACTGCTACCGAACGTGTTCAAGTCCCAGGCATGGGGTATTCTGCACAACCTTCTAGATATGTTCTCGTATCGCATCCACCATATCCAGCCGCACTACCGCGTGACGCTCCTGTCTAACATCCACTCGCTGGCCGCCTACCCGCAGGCCAACCAGACGCAACTGCAGTTGTGGTAATTAGCAAAAACTAGAATTAACCGGATAAGTTCACGTATTTATTGTGAAAGTAATCGTGCGTTTCTAACACCCTGCACCACTCAACGCCACTAAATTCTAACATCATACATTATATTAGCATTTCCCTATATTTATTTTATGATCTGAGCGGCCACCAAATAACTTTCCCAAAAAAGATAACTTAAGACCATTACATCAGTCGCTTATCAACTTTATTAGCTTTTTCTCTTTTATCTCTATCTATATCTTGTCGTCGATAGAAAAAGAGCACACAGACTATCGGACGGTAAGCCGGCTCTGAGGCTCATGAACGTGTTTGTTAACTTTATTTTTTAAATCACTTAACTGGACTAGTGCCGTAATAAGTCATGATATCTCCTGAGGCCGCGTTATAAACTGTTAACACCTGCCTAGTCAAGTTGCATTTTAAGAAAGCTACAACCTGTAGAAATCTGTCAATATGTATAGGATGACAGGCAAATGAAATGCAAGTCACCTTACGAGGGCTGTTTGAAGGGTCCTTTAAAAACTATTTGTAAAACCTTTTTTCTGGTAAATGGCATTAACACTGGCAAGCACAATCTTTCAAATGAAGACTGTCAAAAATTCAGCAAAAAAAAACAAGTTTTTGTCGGTATAACCATTGTTTAACTGTGATCACTCGTAAATTTTCAACTTCTATGGAAAATCTGAATTTCGTGCCGTTATAAAACATTACTTTATGAAGGGTTGCAGTGTTGCCACAATAAAAACTGAACTGGCATGTTCATGGCACTAACGCAGCAACGTTGCAGAGATAGGTTATAGGTTGTGGCGGGCTCTTTTCCGCAACTCGACGACTGTTTATAACTGGATAAATAATATTAAACGTGGTCGGTCAAGCACATCTGATGCTCCACGCTCTGGTCGCCCAATCGAAGTCACTACTGAGGATGTTGTTGAAGAAGTCCATAATATTGTACTCGACGACCGCCGAGTGAAGGTGTGTGAAATAGCTGAGAACACAGGCATCTCTACTGAGCGAGTACATAAAATTCTGCATGAAGATTTGGGTATGACAAAGCTGTCTGCACGATGGGTGCCACGTTTGTTAACAATCGAACAAAAACGCGAAAGAAAGCGAATTTCAAAACGTGTTTGGATATGACGAAGCGTAATCCTCGGAACTGTTTGAGTCGATTTGTCACTGTGGACGAAACTTGGGTCCATCATTATAGACCTGAATCAAAACAATGGATGGCGACTGGTGATCGTGCCCCAAAGAAGGCCAAGACGGTTTTGTCGGCTGGGAAGGTGATGGCGATAGTCTTCTGGGATGGCGAAGGAATCATTATGATTGATTACTTGGAAAAGGGAAAGACTATCACTGGCCGTTATTACGCAGAGTTATTGGACCGTTTTAATCCCGAATTGTTGGAAAAACGACCAAAATTGCCCCCCAAGAAAGTCCTCTTTCATCAAGACAATGCCCCAGTGCACACGTCAACTATAGGAATGGCCAAAATCCACGAGTTGAGCTTCGAGCTGGTTTCGCATGCTCCGTATTCGCCGGATCTAGCTCCGTGCGATTATTACCTATTCCCAAATCTGAAAAGAATTTTTTGACAAATGAGGACTGCATCGCAGGTGTAAACGCCTAGTTTCAAGACCTTGACAAAAGGTATTTTTTTGAAGGAGGGATAAAAAAATTGGAAACTCGTTGGAACAAGTGTTTGGCCCTCAAAGGAGACTATGTTGAGAAATAAATGTAAATTGTTTAAAAAAAAAACTTATTTATTTTTAAAACGACTTATCAAACAGCCATCGTACATCAATCTTATACTTTTTTTTTTCTGCGCTCTTAAACATTTGCAAACGCCGTGCTAACTCCCTTTCCACGTAAAAAGGCGCTTCACGCCTTGGCGCAATGTGAGATGAACTAATTTAGCAAATTGGCTTATATTTGCTTTATTGGTTTCATTAATATTCGTTTGATACAACATCTGTTTAATGGTATAGGAAGTAATATTATATTTTCTTAGACGTTGTTTGACAATACTTTACTGATTGAAGTAAAATAAACGTGTAATTAGATTAATAAAAGATTACTACTTAAAGAAAAAATACGATCGTGACGGAGTGGAGGACTTCTGTGCAATGTAAAAGATTTTACCCAGCTATCGTTTTGACACCACATACAAAGGAACTGATTTGACTGGTCAGTCATCTGGCCTATTTCCTATCCTGTGACTCTTGTCCTTGGATGCTGGAATAGGCATACTTCTTCTCGTCGCTTGGTAAACATGCATCATGTAGTATCTTTTTTCTTGGCTTAGTTTCGAGAGCACGGCACTTCGGCTAATCACGAGTCTTGGCAGCTCAGGCGTTCAGCTACAGATGTCGCGAGTGGTCTCGGACCCTAAGTCGCTGGTGTCTTCCGAGAACGAGGAGCTCAACCGCGTCCTTGTGCTGACGCTCGCACGGGGGATTTACATGTCTGGAGCTGGTTAGTACCCATTATATGAATAACAATTTAATTGTGTTATAAAGACTGTATCGTTAAGTATAAATACAACTTGGCAGAGGTTTAATTCGATTAAAACATGGATGTTCTTAATTCAAACTGATGTCAATCTGTACATTTGAATGTCGGCTTTGACTTGGATTGTTTGATTTCCAAATTTCTGAAATCAGGCCGAAAACCAGGTCCTTCAAACCCCAATTTGGATAGAAAGATAGTAAAGGCGTACAAAACCAACAAGGAGGCATCTGTTCGGGATTTGGCTAAAAAGTTAGGTACATCTGTTGGTATGGTCCAACGTGCAAAGCAGAGAAACAATTTAAAGACTTACAAGAAGCAAAGGCAGCCAAAACGAAGCGAAAAACAGCAAAGCTCAGTAAAATCAAGAGTTCGAAAGTTATACGACTCTATTCTTTCAAGGAAAAATTTGTGTGTAATAATGGATGATGAGACATACGTGAAATTAGATTATAAATCGTTGCCGGGACCGCAATATTACACAGTTCAAGATCGATCTGTTATTAGTGAATCTGAAAAGTCAATTTTCACAGAAAAAAATGGCAAGAAAATTATGGTGTGGCAGGCGATCTGCGAGTGTGGGCTCAAATCGACTCCATTTTTGACTGTCTACAATGACGGCAGATATCTATATAAAGGAATGTCTTAATAAACGACTTCTGCCTATGGTTAGAAAGCACAGTGTTCAGACTGTATTTTGGCCCGATTTGGCATCTTGGCACTATGGGTCCAAGGCTTTGCAGTGGTATGAAGAGAAAAACATCAGTTTTGTACCTAAAGCTATGAACCCACCGAATTGCCCAAATCTTAGGCCTATTGAACGTTTTTGGGCTATAATTAAAGCTAAACTGCGGGAAAATGGCCGTTCTAGAGATTCCGAAGAGCAATTTCGTCGAGACTGGAACAGAGTGTCAAAAACATTGGACCAAGACGCTGTCCGATCTCTGATTGTCTACGTTCAGACAGAAAGTTAGAAAAATAGCTAGAAATTAATGATTTTGTTGGGTTTAAAGAAGTTTTTTTATTATTTAACGTCTAAAACGTAGTAGGACATTTTTTTCTATTAATAAATATATGAAAGTTGTCAGTAATACGTTATTTTACTTGTATTTATAATTAACGATACAGTCTTTAATTAGCTCAAATTTTAGTGATATTTTTGCATCGAATAGTAAGTTTAAACAATTTAGTGTATGAAGAATTACAAATTATAGGTTTTTCCGCATATTCAGTTCATAGGATTAATCGTTGTAAAGTTATACAAGTGTACCAATAATAATTTTATATGCAGGAAGTTGACTATCATTGCTTTTATGTAATAATAATAATTTCTCTAGTTGGTCCAATATATTTCTATCTTCCTAAAATAGTACTGAGTCGATTGGCATCTATATAAAAACGTCATCATACCTATAATATGTTAAAGGTAGCGAAGGCGCAGCGGTGAAGGAGCTCCTCAGTACCATTATGACGAACACGCCGCACATGTGGTCGCAGCACACCTTGCAGTGCTTCCCTGCGGCACTCGTCGACTTCTTCACGCAGGTAATCTAACAGTGCTAGTGTAAAATCATCCTTTATATTTAATAAAAAAATATCAATTTACATTTGACATTACCCGCTTGCACGAAAATGTAAACCCAAGGTTATCCCCAGGTTAACAGGTTTAATTTGTAAAAATTAACAGTTCTTATATAGGTACAGTGTGTTACTGGCATGAGGGCTTCTGCTTTAACTAACGATAATATGTCGCGTCGTAAAAGTAATTAATTGCAGGTATAATTAAGTAGAAGTTAACTAGCGTAACGCTGCAATTTAACTTCGTAGATTTTAACTTCCATCAACGTATTGGAGCTATGTGGAAGTGTTGTTATTACTTGGTACAAGACATACATTGGTACAGGGGCCAAACATAGAGAGTTCCCACATTGTCGCGGCTCAGGCTCGTTCGGTCCGTTTCCTAAAATTGGGCTTCTTCCCAGTGTCAGTTTCCTATGTTGTCTACTTCTCAAAATGTCTGATTCTCAATCCTTTTTCCGGAAGGTTCCGGAGCCAAAATGGCGAAATCAGAATAGTTTAGTTTATTATACTTTCAGTCTTCTGTCCGTCAGTTCGTATTGATTTTTAGAGCAAACTTTAAGTGTAAAAGTTGTGAAAAGCAGACATTGTAGGAAACGCTTTAGAACACAAATAGTGGGCATTAAAGGAAGCATACATCGTAGGAATAGGACATCACAAGGAACGGACATTACAGGAAGCAGGTCAATTTTCGAAACGGATATAATAGGAAACGATCATTCTAGGACATTGGCATGATAGGAAACCATTTGCTGACATTATAGGAAAGAGTCATTTCTTGGAAGAAGACCAGTTTGAGAAGCAGACATGTTAGGAAACTGACTGAACGAGTCTGAGCCCAATTGATGTGTCTAATGATGCTGTAATAGACGAGCATCAAAGTCAGTCTTAACGAATTCTATAATATAATATAAGAATTATTATAATAACGATATTTCAGAATTCAGCACCGAAAGAGAACAAGCAGGTGCTTAAGAAATCCGTTGAAGAGGAATATCGCAAATGGACTTCAATGGCGAATGATAACGACATCATATCGCACTTCTCCGTCCCCGGCACGCCGCTGTTCCTGTGCCTTCTTTGGAAGATGATCTTCGACACGAACAGGATAAATCCAATTGCTTTTAAGTGCGTTACATTAGGGTTCTCGGTCTTATTTATTTATTTTATTTATTTGTTCCTTGATAAAACAGAGTTTTACATGTCAACAGTTCAAAGTGTATTTCCACCGACCGATTGTATTTGTTACCGGGACAGAAATTATTTTTTATCTATCTTGTTCATAACATAACATGTTCATATGGCAATAACACGTCACTAAAATTAAAAACGATTGCTACAACCGAAATAGACAAATATTGTGAGTCAGCGGGCCTAATATGGTTGCGTTTATCGTTTGACAAATTGTGGATAAAGCATCCGTCACTCTCGTACTTATATACACTCGTACGTGTCAGAAAGTGACGGATGTTTTATCCACATTTTTTCACGCGATTAACGCAGCAATATTAGGCCTCCTGATCTACATTAGGTATTTATCTATAGATACTGGTAATGGGAACTAAAAAAACTTTGAGCAAGTTTATCGACATAACGGGAGTTTCCGAGTTCAACGTATTAACAAATCAGCTAGGAAATGCTGACAGTATCATTCAGCAGAATGCCGCATTCCGCATTCTTATATTTTGTTCAGTTTTATATCAAACATTTGAAATATTTATATAGTTTGAACTTCTTGGGTTGAACAACAAATTTTCTTTATATCGCTGCGGCACCACTAATTTAATTTTGTACTTAGATTATGTATGACGTTAGAGAGTAGACAATTTTTCTCTGAATTTATGGACATTTAATATTTTTCAACGTAAAACCAGCCTCTTAAAACTTTCTTAAAGTAATGGAAACGTGCCAGTGTTTTAACCTCATTAGGTAGGAATTCCTTATGCATTCCAATGTACTTTGTCATCCTGTACATACTTTGCAATGTTTTTGTAAAACGTTTTCCTTTAGAATCCTGGAACGTATCGGCGCGCGCGCATTGTCCGCACACCTGCGCAAGTTTTGCGATTACCTCGTGTACGAAGTGACTAATCCGGCGGGCGGGCCGCATATAAACAAGTGTGTCGACGCCATCAACGACATAATATGGAAGTACAACATCGTCACTATCGACCGGCTCGTCTTGTGTCTGGTGAGTGATTATGAAGGAGAGCGTCAAAAATGTTGTATATCTCTCAAATCAAGCTGAAAAAACCGGTCAAGTGCTAATCGGACTCGCGCACCGAGGGTTCAATCAAACCAATTTCATTATCCAACCCCTCATTTTCAATTATATATAAATATTATTTATTTATTTATTTACTAAAATCAGATCGGGCAAGCAAGTTGTATATCAAATTTCAAGTTTCTAGCATTTGTAGTTGCTGAGTAAACCTGCTGTGACATACAGACAGACAGACAGACAGACATCGAAATCTCACCATAAGGGTTCTTTTTTTACCATGTCGGTACCGAACCCTAAAACATCGTTCATGTTATAAGTTCTAAACCGGTTACCACATAGTTTTATTTTATCGCATGGTGAAGGCAAGGGTTTAGAGGCCCGGCCATAATGAAAAATTACAAAAAAGCCGATTAAAATTATCAATATCTCTGAAAGTACTAAAAATCGCTGAACATACATGGGGGTTTTAGGTAGCCCTCAAGATGACCTATTGAAATTTTTCATTTGGACCATAAGAAACGCGACGCCCTATACAGGGCGTCCCACGGCTATGCCACATAGAAGGAAAGTACCTTGAATATTGTAGATGGAACATTTTACTGAAAGAAGTCATTATTTGAATTTAAAAAACAATTTAAACTGCATTCATTAGATATTTAAATAAATACATGGTTGAACCGGGAATCGAACCCGTTACACGAGAAAAATAATTACCCTGTAGCTTTATCATACCGATCGAAAGGCTTCATCATAAGGATTACTATTTGCTAAATAACATAGTGTCAGAAATAAAAGGAAGACCATGAATTTTAACATTTGATGTGAAATTTTGTTCAGAAAAATGTCAAGCTGACATTGCCGTAAGGACATACAACTGACATTATCATAAATACATATTACTAATAAATTTACCCACTTGAGAAGTACGCCTCATTTCCCTATTATAATTTAAGTGCATGATAAAATGATAAAGAGATACGTAATTAATAGGTACCTGGTTGTATGCAACAAATCGAGCCGTATCCTGAGCCGAAAGACGCGTAAATTATTTTGTCCATCGAAATTCGGCTGGCTGATTATAAAGAAATAATTCAAAAATGTGTTCCATTTTCAAACTTTTATTCTTTTGTTTCTGTAATTTTCATTGTACGATTTTTGCATTGTGTTGTGATTTTTTTACATAACCATTGCGTATCAAAATAATGTTGATTTAATCGAAGCATACTTTTTAAACCACAAAATATAACATTAGCCTTACAATGGCGAAATATATCCTGATAGAAATACACCATCTCGATTTATTATGAAACGGTTGGTGGATAATCTGCTAAATTTGGGACGTTTCTCACCACAACCGCGGCACCAAATGATAAACACTGACGACGAACTCTAAATACATATTATTCTAAATATCCACCACAACAAGATCAATAAATCGACAGGGAGCGAAATAATCAAGAGTGCGACTTTGTATTCAACAGGAAGGGACTAATTTCGCATTTGATTAATTGATTAATTTTGTATTAAAAATGTTAAAATTCATGGTCTTCCTTTTATTTCTGACACTATGTTATTTAGCAAAAAATAATCCTTATGATGAAGCCTTCCGATCGGTATGATAAAGCTACAGGGTAATTATTTTTCTCGGGTAACGGGTTCGATTCCCGGTTCAACCAAGTAATTATTTAAATATCAATGAATGCAGTTTAAATTGTTTTTGAAATTCAAATAATGACTTATTTCAGAAAAATGTTCCATCTACAATATTCACGGTACTTTCCTTCCATGTGGCATAGCCGTGGGACGCCCTGTATAATGGTGAATCCACGTTCTATCTATCGTCACAAATTGACGTAAAAATTAAGTAGGATTACGCTTGAATTTGGCTAAGCATTGCTCGGAAGTTGTTGCACGATGTCGTTTTTGATCGACTGTCAGCAAACTCGTCTTGTCTTGCGGAAAGTTTTTTCATACTCAAAATATTATACCGAGATATGAAAAACTCTTTCAGATTAAATGTGTACAGTCTCAGCTATCTCACATGTCCTTACTCGACGGTCATCCAAAACAATATTGAGAACTTTATTCACGACACCATAAGTGGTCAGGTACCAAAAGAGTCCGGAATTAGAAAAAATAGTTCATATGTCAAAATGATTTTTTTTAAACATAGTCACTAAATTATCAAACCGCCCTCGTAATGAACGACCTGGCATAATTGGCCAATAGGCGTCATTATTTCCGGACCAATACGACATGGGAACCTTAAAAAAAATAGCCTTCTCTTTTGTCAAAGGCCGGCAGCGCACCTGCGGTTCCTCTGTTGTTGCGGGTGTTAATGGGTCGCGATGATCACTTACCATCAGGTGACTCGCTTGCTCTTCTAACTCCTTTTTCATATTTCAAAATGTGTTTTTTTTTTCAAGGTGCTAAGGCCAAATCCCGACGGGGACGAAAGTCAGGTATGCCTCTACATTATCCAACTGCTACTATTGAAGGGGTCAGAACTAAGAAACAGAGCACAAGACTTCGTCAAGGCGAATTCACCCGAACATTGGAAGCAAAATAACTGGTAAATATTTTTTATTTAATAAATAATAATTATAATTTGTTCATGTTAGTCTTTTTTTACTTAGAAATCTTTATAATTTTCTGCGACAAAATGCAGCCCATATCTTGAGCAGAAAATCAGAATCTTGTGTGATTGGACGATAAACTTTTAACATCCTCGCTGCAGCCGACAGTGACATCTTCTGTGTCAAGTTAATGCAAAAACATAAATATACTGATGCGAGCTATTGAATTAATAGTATTGAATGAGTTAATTTTTAATAGTTTGTTAAATTGTAATAGGGATCTAAAAGTAATTAAAATGAGTTCTTTCACATATTATTATTATCGACAATGTCGATCAAGTAGTCGTTGGTTTATTTTTAAATAATTCCTGAACAATATTAATAGTTTTACGACAAAAGCGTCTATGGGAAGTTAAAAAAAAAAAACCTCATAGTTTGTGCATACATGTTTATTTTTATCCTCCAGATAAAAAGTCGAGCGGTGAATCAAAATATTTTTATAAAAATAAATACTTACTCGGCCCTCATTTCCGCAACTGCGAGGAAACAAAAGAGCAGCATCATGACTTTTACGCTGTGTTACAAGCTATATTTTACTTCATTTGTATGTTAGTATGTGTGTTTGGGTCACATTTAGCAAGTCAACTTTAAACCAGTTACGGTTATCGGAATAGGATAATATTTGGAATACTTATGTAAACCCGATAACAATGAAATATTATGGTGTCTTCAGGCTGATTACATAATGGAGTTGGAAAGTGGCAACAGGATCTCCGATGTACTTAACGTAGATCCACCGACTTTGGATTCGTTAGTTGGTCTCGATAAGCAGATGATGATGACTTTGTTATAAATAGTACAGCCGGCAACAATAACTTGTATTTTGAGGAGTTGACTCAATACCTCATGGATCCCCTCATCAGATACTGACTTGGCAGTATTAGGATTTTCGATATCGGTCCACAGTTGACGAAGAACCCGGACAACAAACACAAAAAAACTGTCGAATTGAGAATTTCCTCCTTTATTTGAAGTCGGCTGAAAAACGAGGGCGCGTGTCTACAGTTACTCGTTTATTCGAGCCAATATTTCGAAATATTGCAAAACGGTAACATTTGTTTACTGGCACGTAACTCATTTTACGGCTTTAAAATCTTTAAAAACGTAATCTTACCATAGACAAGGACTTAATGAGTTTTACCTTAAAACCGAAGTCCCAAAACGAACTGTAAACATGTCTGTGCCAACTTTTTTAGTTCTTTAGGAGTTTTATAGTGAAAACAAACAAAAATAGTTGTTAAATTTGGTTAAACTGCGAAGTGGCAGTCACCACATAAAGAAACAGGTTATGGGTAAAATTTGGATCACGTTTATTTATTCAGGATTTCCGACACGTTCTGACTTACGCTTATATGTATTTTATCATCTAGATCGATGATTACTCAATTATAGGCAACTACATCTTACGCCAGTAAATATACAAATTGAACGACGGCATGCATTAAGAACCAGCTTACTTTTTTTCCCCTTTTTTTGTTGCCAATTACTTAGTTCAATCATTACGATTTGACAATAAGGACAGATTTGCTGCGGATTCGCCAAAATCAACCGTATTTTTCTTTACCGTCTTCCAATATTTTTTCTTTAACTGTTCACCATGTATATTGCTAATGTTACCAAAATATCATGTCAAAAATATTTTCTCGGTAAGCTCTCAGAAACAAGAACAAAATAGATCAAAAGATACGCCCGCGAGATAATTGTTGTCAAAATACTAATCGTCCTAATCATTTCATAGCTAAAGAATTGAATATTGCACGCAGAACCGTCGATGATGTAATAAAACATTTCTTAAAGACCTCGTCCACTGCTTCTTCGGCTTCTGCCGAAGGTTAAAGAACATGGCCATCGTGTCCCTGAGCTCGAGAAGAAAATCATTCGGACGGTTCGTAAGAATCGCTGTATGTCTGAACGTAATGCAGCAAAAAATAAAATACACTAGCCAATCCGTGATAAGACGTGCAAGAAACCTAACTGGTATGAAGACTAAGAAAAGTCTAAGGTGCCTAAAACTACAGCAAAACAACGAAAGACCATCAAAATCAGGGCACGAAAATTGTATGATTTTTTGGACACAAACAACACGAAATTTTTCTCCTAATACTTGTTGACGAAACCTACGTCAAAGCCGATATTTATACATACCCGGTGATCAGTATTACACGATAGCTGACGGAGAGGTTTTCCCGATTCAGAAACGATTATTGGAGTAGTTTTTTGACGGGACGTTATCTTATTATAAAATATAAAGTCCAAATATGTACATAATGGGTCGCAAGACATAGTAACGGTCATAATTAGGCCCCGTTATCTATTTACCTATTTGCAACAGCATGTCACATTGACAGACAGCCCAATCCCTTGCAGTTCTTTGTAGTGTTTGTTTAATATTGACGTCGAGTTTATTTGCTTAAAACTAACTGTATTAGGTATATTGTAATTGTTGTAGAGAAACTATGATAAACAGTTTTAGCTACAAACACCCGCGATTTCAGGTTTTTTTACGTACCACGTGTTTCTGAAACCATACGTTTATCATGTTTTTTTAACAGGCCATTTTATGAAACCCATTAGGTTAGGTTTATTTTATAACAATTCTGATTTGAATTTGTCGAATATCTCCTGTCAGGTACGAAAAACACCAGGCGTTTCATAGAAAGTATCCAGAGAAGTTCGTTCCAGAAGAAGCCACAAGCGCTTACGGTGGCCCCATCCCCGTGTACTTGAGTAACGTGTGTCTCCGGTTCATTCCCGTTCTGGATATAGTCGTGCACAGGCATCTCGAGACGCCGCAAGTCAGCAAAAACTTGGAGCAACTCTTAGAGCACTTGGGGTACCTCTACAAGTTCCATGGTAATTTAAATAGTTGTGGTTTTTATGAGGCGGGCTTGGAGTTTTACTCACATGTAATTGTAAAAATTGGTAATTTACAGATCGACCAGTCACGTTCTTGTACAATACGCTGCACTACTACGAGACAAAACTACGGGACAAACCGCTGCTAAAGAAGAAGTTAGTTAATGCTATATTGGGATCTCTAAAGGAAGTGCGTCCAGCGGGATGGGCGACCACGGAAGCTTTCCAGACGTATTTAGCGAAAACCGACGCCGATACCACCACGTGGACGCCGGATCTTAACTACTACTTAAGCCTTGTCAATCGTATGGTGGACAGTATCCTTTACAAAAGTATATAGTGTAAAATGGGAGTCCGTTCTTCCTCTCGTTCCTGTCGGCCATTAGTCCCAAGTTCTTAATTTTCCATGTGTGAAATTTTGAAAATTATTATTTTGACGAATTCTTCTTTATGAAAAGTTTTAATTTAACCATTTCTTAATTTTCAGAATGCCTTCTTTTTCCTAATTATAGATAGTAACAATTCGGTTTTTTTACGGACGATAGTACAGTTAGACATTATATTTGAGAAATTAATAATGCGTGTACATTGACACTGTAATCTATATTGTTATTTCATGTTATGAATTAAATAAATCTAAATCTATTCATTTATGTTCATAATGAAGGAACCTATGTCTACTAAGCATACGTGCTTATAATGCCTATTTACCTCAGTAAGTTTCTTAAAACTTATTGCGTTATGTTGAATAGGCAATAGATAAAGTGTCATGGTCGTTTAAACAATTTTAAGCCATGTAAAGTAACGGTATTACTGGTTTTAAAAATTGTTTTTTTATTTGTAGCCAATACTAATTGAAAATTGTTTTCTTTAGTCATTTAAAGTATAAGACTGTACTTATTTAAGAAAATCCGAAGTAGTACTATCTATAATTAGGAAAATGAGGCATTCGGACAATTAAGAAATCGTAAAATTAAGATTTTTCATAGAGAAGAATTCGTCAAAATAATAATTTGCAAAATTTCACACATGGAAAATTAAGAACCTGGAACTAAACGCCGACGTCTTCTCGTTAATCTGATTGGAAATTTTCAGAGACGAAGTTCGAAATTAAGGGTAATTCATGAATTACTTTATTAAAACTTATTTTCAGTGATTTTAGAAAATATAGTATGTAGATAATAAAGATAAAAATATACTCGCGACGGTAATGGCCTGACAATAGATTCGTTTTGGTATAATTTTGGCACTTTACATGTTACCAATTTACCATATTTATTTGGTTGACCAACTTTACTTAATCTAAAAAAAAACTAATCCATTTGTTTATTACTTATTTTCCTTGACACGTTAACAGCAATGACAGGTACCTCTCACTTTCCTAACACGGACTGGCGTTTCAACGAGTTCCCCAATCCTTCGGCCCACTCGCTCTACGTCACCTGCGTGGAGCTAATGTCCCTGCCCATGACGCCGACCTCCGTGGGCAACAGTCTGCTCGACGTAATTACCAAAGGATTCGTTGTCATATCAGCGACGAAAATACAGCTCTGGATCAACGCTATAGGACTTATAATGGCAGCATTACCTGACTCTTATTGGACTGTCCTTCATGATAGGACACTGGAGTTAATGACCAACAGCGATATGACGGACTGGCCATATTTACACACGCCGTTTCAACTGTTCAATTTGGCGACGACGAATGACGGCATGTTGGAGAACAAGTACAGTTTAACCTTGGCTTTGGCCCATGCTGTGTGGTACCACGCAGGAGCAGGGCAGATCTTGCAAGTGCCACAGTGAGTATTACTAGTGACTCGCCCTGGCAGTGATCAAAAGTAATTCCCACTCCGGCGGGGACCCTTAAACTTTTTGGGTATTTTTTGTATATGTAAACCGCATTAAAACCTATTGTATACTTTTTTAAACTAACCGAACGAACAGAGACACAAATATCGACTATTTGACTTGAGATAACTGCGAGACTGCACATTGCTACCTTGTACGATTTTGTGGATTTAAGCCACAAAGGAGTAAAATGCAATATTTATGACGAGAGCCGGTATATCGACGGTTCTGTGACTCAACTAATTATGCATTCTTAGTGCGTGTCAGTTAAAACGACATTATTCTATAAACGAGGTTGAGTCACAGAACCGTCGATATTCAATCCAGAGTAAAGCAATCTTTAGTAGAAATCATTAGCATAAAACATTGTTAGTAATTTGGCGTCACTCCTACACATGTGTAGGAACACATGTATTTGTTAAACTTTCCCATTTGAATTGAATACGCGTTTAGTTCTCTGAAAAAAATGCACGTACATTAAAATGGGAGGCGGTTTTTCTTCCATACAATGCTCTCGACAGTCGACAGTCTTCCTGGTTTCTACTCTGTCCACTTCATCATGTCCTTTGTCTGATTTGATTTTTTAAAGCACTGCATGGGTCTCACCGTTAAAAATTTGTCACCGCTAACAGTGAACATTAACAAGCACTTAAAAACTAATTTATATTATACGACGCTTTAAACGAACTTTCAGATTCGTAAAAGAGAAGCTAGCGCCAGAGATCCACACGGAGATCCAGCTGGTGTTTCTCTGCAACCTGGTCGGACCTTTTCTGCAGCGGTTCAACGCGGACGTGTCGCGCGCCGTTATGGACCTGACGGTGGCACTGTACGAGCTGCTAGCCCACATTGACAAAACGCAGCCGCATCTGCAGTACATTGACCCCATCTGCGATCTACTGTATCCTTTTATTATTTTAACCCGCGACCATTTTGGAGCCTCTGTGGCATACTGGCCTAGCGCCCTCTGGTGCCGATTATAAAACGAAAAAAATAAAAAAATGTAAACATAACTTTGTCGTCGACCGTACAGTCGCCGTTAGAAATACACGGTGATTTTTAATTGGTCATCAGGTACCAATTTTCCTAATTCAGTAATTGATGCCGATGACGTTACAGTCGCAGTTACAGTCAGCGTCATATAGTTTGTAGCATCCAAAGTAGCTAAATAGTTCGTTACACGCCCTTGTTACTACGGTAATAATGACGTGTAACGTACTATTTGGCTACTTTGGATGCTACCAACTATATAACGTTGACTGTACATAAATCCACCCATTTTTTTTTTAAATTCCATATTTTTGTTTTAATAATAGATTATCGAAATTAATTGTCACCCTACTAATTCTTAGGTATGTCAAAGTGAAGGTTAAAGAAATTAGCTTCACTGTAATTTTTTAATAAACTTGACACTGGCAAAATATTATACGAGCCAGATGCTATTTATTCAAGATCTTTTCTTGATGAAAATCATTTTCTTTTATGACATAAACGACAATGAAATTTGGTAGTTTTGTTGAAACTTGGTCATAGCAACCCTATACAATGACCAATAACGATTCAGTAAGAATAGCTGATGGGGCGTTGTATGAGTATGACCAATTGTAGCTGTTGTTTAAACGTAGCCATAGCAACTATCAGCCCTCGGATAAAATCGTGGGATTTTGGTTTTTCCGATGTCGAAATTACCAATCATAATTTCTCCGTACACTAACATTAGTCATTACGGTTTGTAGACCTGCCTCTTGAAAGTTAAAGTTTATTGACGTAAGATCTGTTACATGCCCCGCCTAAGCGATGGCACTTGACGTGTCGTATCCACTTCACTTCAATAATGTAATGAATATAGGTGACCATGTCTTCAGTGGTTATTGGTTTTAACAATATCATTAATTGTAATTAATTAAACAGTGAGGTAATTGCGTGAGACCTCACCTATTGAATTCAATTTTGATTGTTAATAAATATTTTTAAGTCCTGATTACCGATAAAAAATCACTGTGTATATACTTTTACAATAGAGTTAAGATATATTTTTAATATGTTTTATAATCGAGATGGCTCGGTTTGATTGGGACCACTAAAAGGTAAATAAAGAAAACGAAACGTCGCTGTTTATTCTTTAGGTTAGTTACTGGCTAGGTCCTAGACTCTGGACAGTGCTGCATTTTTTGATTAGCTGGTCCTTGTTGAATAGGGTTTGCAGAGGAGTAACGAGTATATTAAGGTTTTACATTACGAATATGTATAGTGTGGAATTCGGAATTCCTCGGTATTTATTGAATAATAGTAAATAATAACATTACATTAAAATAACATTAAATACTAAAAAAAGTTATGTACGTCTGTAATGTTATTTTGTAATAATAGTCTTAAATTAATACATAATGGTACTATGCAATATTTAGAATCCATAGAATTTCTGGATATTGCCTGTAGGCCTACCCTCAATCCTAATCTTATTTTTTCGTGTGATGGAACAGTAATGTAAAAGAATGCTGTTATTTTACTTCTGTTCATATTAACAATACTAGAAACTTCATAATTGTGCAATTTGTAATAATAACGTCGAATAATTATCTTCGATCACCAAGGCGAGACGACAGTTTAAATCTTGCTGGGCCTTTTACACCCAAACCACACACATTCCAGACAAATCACAAGAAACTGTGTTAAGTGAGAATTTATATTTTGCCATACAACTTCTATTTCACTTAATTTCTATCAGCCTATTTTTCTCCAAAAGTCGTATACGCTTCTTGTCTGTTTTTTTTTTTTTCACTCCTTAACCTAAAACGCAGCTATCACATCAAGTACATGTTTGTGGGTGACACGCTAAAGAACGAAGTGGAAGCCGTGATCCGGAAACTGCGGCCGGCGCTACAGATGCGGCTCCGGTTCATCACGCACCTCAACGTGGACCAGATCAACACAGCCTAGCAGAGCGAGTACTACAGCTTTACCCCGTCGAGCTCTAGCTCTTGCTCGGAATGACCGGTAACGCTGTAGGAGTCCGACACCTCGACCCATGTCAACAAACGGATCTTGAGTGAGATGCTTATACACGCGTCTGAAATGACAGTCTTCTACGACTTGACATTCAATTTGATGTGTCTTCTAAGTGGCTCCTCTCTGAATACGGCTCCTTGTGTTCCGTGTCAAAGGGTGTCAAACAATCTTAGTGGTGTCAATAATGGTGTGGGTCACTTTGAAGAGTTTGCAGGACATTTTCGTAGCGTAGTCTTGGCTAGCGAGGTTTATATTACTGATAAAAAAGTTTCTTTTCTAAATTAAACTCCATTATTTTATTCCGTAGACTATAATGAATGAATGACATCTTCAAATGTCAAACGTAAAAATAACGTGGCCAGTTTTTAAGAAACAGTGCTGTTCTTTGTTTCGGTTCGTGGTACAATTATTAATAACCGATAAAATAAAAATTACTATGTACGTTTCAAAATATATTTTGAAGTACTTATCGAAAATTTATAATAAATAAAATCTACATTGTATTCAATCTTTAACCTACTAATTATTAAATTAGTGCCAACATAAAAAGAAATGACACTGACGTATCGCCAACGCTTTTTGTTGATCGTATTCGTAGACATACCTTATAATCTGTGGTACTCGTTACTTTCTTCGTAAAGTGATCGGATGTGTGTTCAGTGCGTTTTCTCGTGTTATTACTGCCGTTAACTTTATTTCTTACTCTTGTTTAGTTTAATTAAAATAATAAAGCGAGTGGTTTGGTGTATTTTCAGCTTTTTATGATAGCTATTAAGTTAGAATCGAATAAAATAATCCTTTAAATAAAAAATATATGTTGTATTTACAAAATATCTAAATATCAACGAAAGGGTGGCATTTTTACCTAAAGTATCGTAACATTTTAGAACTTCACGGATTATTCACTCATTGCGTTTTTGACACTTTTCTATCAATCAACATAAGTACCTACCTATTTATACCAATATTTTTTCCGTAAGTACCGGTTGTATTACATCACTATTTACGAGTTGCAAAAAACAGGCAACACATGAAATGTAATTTTAGTCTACGGAATGAAAAAATGGACTTTAGTAAAGTTCATGTTAGTTTTACAGGAACGTCTAAAGCAATCTAATTCAATGCAAATAAGCTATGGTCGAACACAAGTCCGATGCTATAATGTAACGCTCTCGAACATGTAATTCCCGGCCGAATGACAACAGAGAACCAAATAGAAAATACATTTACGTATTTTCTTAATGCTTCTTTTTTTTACCTAGCCTATATATATGTCCCGCTTCTTGTAGAAAAAAAACTGCGTTTATTTATTTATTTATTTTGGCGAAGGTTTTGAAGCCAGAATCGGTGCCGCTTATAAAGAAAGTTTACAAATGAATTTATGTAATTTAGGGCCGCACTAATGAACAGATTTTAGCTGAGATGCCCGTCTCAAAATATGCCAAAAAGGTAATCATAGAAAATTGTTGTTACAATATTTCTGTCTTCTAACTAGCGTGACTTAAGACTGGCATCCCAGCCAAGTTCCGTGTATGAGTACGGCCCTAAGGCACTCTCAATTGGAAATCAAACACTCATTTAGATGGATTATTGATAAATTTTATAAATTTTATATCGAATCATTATGTAAATAACGGTTAATTTACCAACGATAATTTGATACTCTTAAACGCTATAATATTTTTTTTTAAGCGGATGACCGTTCGCTCTAGCAAATGGGTTTAGATGCTCGCAATATATTGTTCATTTACTTTCCACACGTATACAAACGTTTTGCCAATATTTCTTGGCACAAATAATGAATTATATTCTAAAAGCCCACGACACTAAACCTATTAATGCCGTGACTAATTATATATATATATAATCATGCGGTAGTCTTATCGAACTAGATTTAGTGTCGTGGGCTCTCCTACTATTATTTTTACCTTAGTTTTTATTATCGACAAATTTTAATTCCGCACGAGCAATTAGATGCCAATTTAGAGGATTTAAGTTATAAATGAAAATGTAAAATAATTATATTTACAATGCAATTATGTTATCAATGTAAGTAATGTAAACGTTAAAAGAAGGACAGTTACGAGGAGCTATTGGAACCTTAGCTGTTGAAGTGTAAGCTCGTAAATATTAGTAATAAAATAAATACAATAGTTCTGCTGGTTCAGCGAAGATTTACTTGAATCACAAATGATTGTTGATCAAATTAGTAAAAATGGTTGTAATTTGGACTGGTCAAAGCCTTGCGTTGATTTTAAAAGATAAAATGATCGAGTAGGTTATTTGATATGCTTAGAACGGCGACTCAATGTAAGATAACGATATTTATAAGTTAGATGTTATTATCATTAATTTATTTGTTGGTAATAGCCTCATCACAACTCAATTCTTTAGAAGCACAAAATGAAGCAAATAACATTTACGAGTAGGTACCTAATGGTAGAAAATGTATGTTATGTATTTTTATACATTATTTTGTATTCAGATTTAAGTATGATAAAAATATGTTTGGATAATTTTGTACCACTAATGAGATAATGAGAGCAGGAGAAAGAATTTGATTGAACAAATTCAAATAAATATAGGCATGTTATTATTTAAATCAATGCATCACAACACAAACATCAATGCATCACAACTTCATTGCCTAGTAGTAGGAACTTGTGAGAAAATTTTAGGTTCTCATGGAGTTGTTCTTAACATGGATGGAAACCGTAGCTTTTTTTATTTTACTCCACTACCATTTTTTTTTAAATGGAGCTTTCAACCAAATAGGGAACTATTTAACCCCTTAAGTTTCTTCTTCACTTTTTTAACTTTAGTATAATAGGGGCCGTAGAGGACACTGTTACTTTGGTCAAAGACGTTTTACAATATCTACAATCAAACCCATTGATTCAATGGGACTATAAATCAGTGTTAAGCATATCGTAAAGTGTTAATTGTCTGTTACAACAGAGTATGTAACTTTTAATGCAAAAACAGAGGTTATTTCAACTGTGTTTGATTACCATCGAGATTGCTTAACCCGCATCAGGGTAACATTTTTTTCAAATCATGAGTATAAAGCTTATAAGTTCAACTTTGTCAATGCTTGCTATCGTGTTGGTTTACTGGCTCCTTTCAAAATTAGTTTTTTTTTCATGTGAATAATATAATTTCTTGGGGTTCTATAATATTTTAAAGGTTTTATGTTGAACTTTTAGGACAATCATCATTAGGCGTTGCGATATTTATTATACTGGTACATTTGGAATTTTTAATGCCATGGCAATACGCAGGTACAAGATTGGTATCCTTTTTCACTCAATTTAAATATTGTAATGAAACTTTTCTCGCTCATTCAAGAGCGGAGGAAATCGTCGCCACGCAACCCAGCTCAAGTAGAATAAAGGATTATAAAATGGATAAGTAAGAGAGCGCCGTCACTGAAGGTATAAAAATAAATAAATCTTTATCCCTACAATAGGACCATGGAAATGGGCACTCTTGAGTGCCACAATCAGTAGAAATTACCAAAAAAGGACAAACTAACCACTAACACATACCACTAAAATCGTATTCTTAATTAGACACAGTAAACTGACGTTGGATTACCTCATATTTGCATGTAATGTTTTTTTTGTTAAAGTTTCCATTATTGTTGACCAAAACGTTTTACATTACACTTGTTATTAGTCATAATGTTGAAGAGTATAAATCGGAAGGTCAATTATTGCGGGTCATATTTGTAGGAAGTCATACAATTCATAGTCATACCATTTATATAATAATAATTAAACTTTATATGGTCAAAGGTAATAATAGTACTTGTAATAAATGTTATTAGTTCGAAACTTGTTAGTCGTAAAAGTACAACACAAACAACTTACAATAGACATGTATGTTGTGACAGGGTCGACGGAGATCGCTTCGCGGAGCTCCTATTTCTAGGTAGTTAACTTAACGGCCTTGACGCAATACTAACCTAACCTATTGATCTAAATTTATCGTCTATACCAGGGGTATTTTGATTAGGCGGGGGTACCCCGCTACCTCCGCTTCCACTCAGTGTTGCCTTTTAATGATTTCAATTATAGAGATATGAATATTAAAACCAAAATGAAGTTATAAATAAAAAAAACAAAATCAAAAAAAAATATGTCCAAACATATTTCTGACTGATTATAATGCATTTGAATGTAAATAAAACATAAATATTGCCTTAAACAGATAAATACACACACGAGAGAAGAAGAGAAGATACAATTATACAAACTGTTAAATATAAAATAAAATAGGCTGCAGCGATATTTCGACTATTCAACACCATTTATTTTCCAAGACAAATCCTTCATTGTTTTTTGTAATTGACACAGTCAAATTCAAAAAGTACATTTTATTATTATGTCCAGTGTCTATTTACATCATCCTCCAAACAACAAAAATAATATACAGGAAAACACAACAACCCCTCCCCGCACGACAAAAAAAACAAAAGTAAACTCGGCACGTTTTTCCCACTGTCAACTCTTAACATTTAAAGTAGCGAGTACGAGTAGATATCGGTTACAATTAAAGAAAAATAAATAAATAAAAGAAAACCTAGACACTACTTATCGTCATATCGCATTGTCATTGTTTGAGCTAAGTTCTAGCGGGTATAACTTTTGACTAGGTCTTACCTTGTCCCCTGTCGCTGTTTTTAATTTCACTACTCTTGTGTGACCATCGGCCCCCGGATATACTTCTTTAACTATGCCTACAGGCCAATTTATTCTCTTCTCACCAGAGTTTATCAATAAAATGTCTCCAACTCTGGGTTCTGATGCTTTCTTGCTACCTTTACTGACTAATAATGAAGTGTACTCGTTCCTAAAACGTTTTCTAAAATCGTCACGTAACTTTTGAAGGTAACGGTATCTTAAATTAATATGTCGCGTGTCAATTATGTCTAAATCTGGCACGTCGCTACTGGGTAAACCATGTAAAAACATCATTGGTGTAAGTGGCCTCAAACAATCTGGATCATTTGACACGTATGTCAAAGGGCGGCTGTTCACGACTGCTTCACAGTCGCATAACAACGTGGTTAGTTCCTGCGAAGTCACGCACATCTTTCCCAGCATTCTCTTCAATATATCTTTGACAACTCTAATTAGCAATTCCCAGGGGGAATAAATTGCCACTTGATAGCTTGCGCTGTAGAACTAGCTTCTACTTGATGGCAATCAATCTTATGAAGTAGGTTTGCGGCTCCTCGGAAGTTGGTACCATTATCTGTATATATCGTACTTACTCTTCCTCTCCTTGCTATAAACCGCCTTAAAGCCATCATAAAATCTGCAGTAGACAGGGAGCTTGTAAGTTCCAAATGATGCTCTATATGTCGCGCACGTGAACAAAACGATCCAAACCTTCTGTCGATCTCGCAGATACAAGGGCCCCGCTAAGTCTATTCCAGTAATTTGAAATGCTGTGGCGCCTTCGAGCCGGTTAGCAGGTAATGGAGCTTCGGGCATATCGTAATGTTTGCTTTTAAAACGTTTACAAACTATACATCTCGACAATTCTTTCTTACAAGCACGCCTTACACTAAGTATCCAAAACTTATTCCGTAAATCCGTCATTAGTGTTGGTGTGTTAGAATGCAACAATGTTACGTGTCTTTGTTCAACTAAACGTTCCAAAATCTGGTGTATTCCAGGTAAGAAAATTGGACTCTTAAAATCTTCACTTTCATTCATGTTGTCCAATCTTGTCTTAACCCTCATAATGCCGTCGCTGTCTTTAACAATATTAACGTTTCCAGGGATGGCATTACTATCATAAAAATATTCCTCTTGTAATTATTAAAACTTTTTCAGCGTGTATGAACTCGTTGTTGTTTATGTAACTAGTTCGTACGTATTCTTTTCGTACTCTCGGACTCATCCTTAATAACCATGCCACTAAACGTACTATCTTTGTACATTTTGAGAATTTGCTGAGATAGCAACTAAATTTCGGTACGCTTGAGCCTGTACACGCAACTGTAGTTCGCTTTTGTTCGCAAGTGACGGCTTCTTCGTCCATTTCAAGCGTTGAGATATTTTATCTCGGCCAATCTACGAAATCACTTCGTAGCCAGTCTGAGCCTTCCCACCATCGTTGCTCTAGGAACGTCTGTGCGTTACAGCCGCGAGATGGTAGGTCAGCGGGGTTATAACACCCTGGTAAGTAATGCCAATCTTGTTGCCTGGTGTTCATGCGTATTTCTTTGACTCTGTTGTTGACAAAAGGTTTATATTGTACATCGTGGTGTAACCATGCATAAACAACGGCAGAATCAGTCCGAGTCCAGCAATAAACTTTGCACCGCGACAGCAGTTCTAAATTTTGAACTTCCCGGTACAGCCGCGAAGCTATTAGCGCTCCCATCAGTTCAAGTCGAGGTAACGACATCACTTTCTTCAGTGGCGCCACTCTATTCTTTGCGATTATGAGTTGCACGCGAACCTTTTTTTCTAATTGCGTCCGTAGGAAAATGCAACCCGAGTACGCGTGGTGACTTGCATCCGAGAATACGTGAATGCTTGTCTCGCATTCCTGTACAACAAATATTGACAGTCTTCTTGGTATTTGGCACTGTTCTATAATACTTGAAGCCTCGGTCCATGCTTTTAACTGACTGCTTAGTATATCAGGTATCTCTTCGTCCCAACCAATGTTATGTTTCCACGCCTGTTGTGTGAAAAGTCTGGGTATGAGAGTTACTGCGCACACAGACCCTAACGGGTCAAAAATCTGTTGCGTAACGGACAGCAACACCCTTTTAGTGACTTTACTCGGGACGCTTTTCTTAAACTTGGCATCACAGAATAAAGTGTCATCGTTTGTGTTCCATGTTACGCCTAACCTAATACAGACATTTCTTGACACTGTGCAATTTGTTTAGGAGCCGCCACCCATTCCCTTAATTCAAACTTACCCATTAACATCACGTGTTTTGCCTGGCAGATGAATCTATCCAACTCAGCCTCTGTATTAAAACTCGCAATACAATTATCCACATAAAACGAGTGCCTTAATATTCTTGCTGTATTTTTGAATTCATCTTCCGGCCACGAGTCCAAATGATAGTTAATCGTTGCCGCCAATAGGAAAGGACTACACGTCACTCCAAATACAACCCTGTTATGTTGGTACGTTACTACTTTTTCACATGTCTCTGGATTATCCCACCATAGAAATTTGAAGAATTTGCGATCTTCTTCCTTTAAGGAGATCTGTAAAAATGCCTTTTTAATATCAGCAGTAACACCGTAAGCACCAAGTCGAAATGCTATCAATAATCTTGGTATAAGCTCGATCATATTAACACCTCTGTCAACGCAGCTATTGAGAGAGACTCCATTCTTATCTTTCGCAGAAGCGTCAAATACAGGACGAATCTTTGTGGTGACGCTGGATAACTTTATGACGCTATGATGGGGTAGGTAGTGGCCGGTTAGTCTGCTGTCGTCAAAAACTCGTTGAATAATGCCATCTTTCACCCAATCTTTGAAAACCTCATCATAACCGTGTAGGTATCCCGTGTTCTTTAACTTATTCGTCACTGACTTCAGTCTTGACAGTGCTTGCTCGTAGTTAGAGTCCATATTTACTGCATCTTCCGTCCACAAGAGGTTTACTTCATATCTTGCTTCCTTGTCCACTTTTATTTTATCGTTGAAGGCTTTCAGTTGTTCTGCTTCTACAGTTTGACGTGTTTTTTAGGGTTCCGTAGCCAAATGGCAAAAAACGGAACCCTTATAGATTCGTCATGTCTGTCCGTCCGTCTGTCCGTCCGTATGTCACAGCCACTTTATTCCGTAACTTTAAGAGCTATACTATGGAAACTTTGTAAGTAGATGTATTTGGTGAACCGCATTAAGATTTTCATACAAAAATAGAAAAAAAACCATAAATTTTTGGGGTTCCCCATACTTAGAACTGAAACTGTTTTTTTTTTCCATCAGACCCATACGTGTGGGGTATCTATGGATAGGTCTTCAAAAATGATATTGAGGTTTCTAATAATTTTTTTTTCTAAACTGAATAGTTTGCGCGAGAGACGCTTCCAGAGTGGAAAAATGTGTGTGTCCCCCCCCCGTAACTTCTAAAATAAGGGAATGATAATTGTAAAAATAATATATGATGTACATTACCATGCAAACTTCCACCGAAAATTGGTTTGAAAGAGATCTAATAATTAGTTTTTTTTTAATACGTTATAATTCGTAAACCGCATTTTACCTTTCATTCAATCAACTCAGATATAATAAAGAATTAAGAAAAACATTTAAATAGTGGTACGGAACCCTACGTGCGCGAGTCCGACTCGCACTTGGCCGGTTTTTGCATATAGGGATCCGTAATTCCTAAAACTTCCATGTCCCACATGTCCTGTGGATAACAAAATAATTATTTGTCTTAGATCCTGAAAAAGTTGTTATTGACGGCCCTTGGACAGTCCAACCTAATTTAGTTTTTACTGCGAGTAGGTTATCTCCAAATTGTAATGTTTGCGCGTCAATCATTATAGCACCTAAATAATCACATCCAATAAGAAGGCCTATTTCCATCTCATCACAATCGGTGTCACTTAAAGTTATATTCATGTTATTTAATTTGTGCATCAAATCAATATCATTTAATTTAGGAAGGCTTCCACATAGTTTGCGCTGCTCCAGGCAGGTTAATATCAAACCGAAAGAGCTATCGAGATTATTTACACTTACCTGTACGCGTCGATGTGGCTCACATTGTTTCTACATACCTCCAAATAACGAATGTCCCAAGGATTCGGTGCCAACCACTTTAAGGTTCAGGTCTTCGACAATGTTGGTCATTACGTAAGAACGTTGAGAGCCGCTGTCAAGCAGCGCGCGTACCTTTTTTACCTTGCCGTTATTCTGCACTTCTACAATCAACGTCTGTAACAGTGTAGTTTTATTAAGGCACAAACATTGATTTGAATTTGTATTGGGATTGTTTACTTTTGGTTTATGTAAGTCTGGACACATTATGACAAGATGACGTTTACTACATGACAAACATGACACATAGGCTCTATTACGACAAAACTTCGACATGTGACCTTTTTTGAGGCAAATGTAACAAGCACTGTTTTTCTTCAAAGCCTCTTTCTTTTCGTCCAAAGACATTTTACCTGCTTTGTTACATTCGACTACTGTATGCGAAGTTTTATCACAGAAATAACATATTTGACTTTTACCTTCTGTTTTCCTGCTTACTTCCTTTACTTCAGTTGAAACTATACAAGCTGCTGTGGGCGTTATCTTCTCACGAAGGCTGCCATATGACGAACTCGACGGCCCTGTATTAAACGCAGACCGCGAAAGCCTAATCCGTTCTTCTGACTCAACCTCGTACCTTAAAAATGTTAGAAGCTGTGAAAGTTGATCAGAAGATTTAGGTTTTTGTGCCCGCGATCTACCCCATGCCAGTAAAATACTCTCAGGGAGTGCCGATTCGACAAGTGGGAAAAGCATTGCCTCGTACTTATCTTTGGTTACCCCTAAGGAATCTAATGCCTGTAAATACGTCATTAATTTGTCGTACAACGATCTAATGTCCATCAAAAAGTCTCTTTTTGTTTGACACAATACCAGCCTCAACAGTTCGCGCACGTAGGTCTGCACCAACACCTCTCTGGCGAAACGGCTCTTTAAATGCTCCAAGGCTGTATGGTAGCTCTTTCTGGATGGAGGGAAGCATTGCACCAACTCATGTGCGTTGGAGTCTTCCTTCATAGCTTGCACTAGATATTGATACTTGTCATCGTCACAATGTTGTCCTCGTGAATCTTCTTGAATTGCCCCCAGAAGCCAAGCCAATTTTTAGGGTCATCGTCGAACTTTCGTAGCTCCAATTTGGGCAACTTAAGATTTCGGCAGCTTCTGGCTGTCACACCTGAACCCGTTTGAGACTGTAGGTCTCCTTCACGTTTGGCCTATTCCACTTTTTGCTCGCATTTTATCCGAATCGAGATCCATCTCTTTTTGTATGCCTCTGCCTCGTCTACCATCTTCTCGAATTCTCTTTCGTTTAATAATTCCTCCGAGTCCAAAGCGAGATTGTAGATGTCCCTGTCCACTGCGAGCATTCTTTCAGCCACGTCTCCTAAGTATTCGTAGTTGCTTTTTACATCTGCTTTTGCGTCATCATTAATTTTTCCTTCTAACGTGTTTGCCGATCGCGTAAAAACTCGCCGCAGCTCTTTCCGTTCCCGAAGAAATCGGTCCATTTTATTTTGTCACGGTCGCCACTAATGTTAAATATAAAATAAAATAGGCTGCAGTGATATTTTGACTATTCAACACCATTTATTTTCCAAGACAAATCCCTCATTGTTTTTTCCTACATTGACACAGTCAAATTCAAAAAGTACATTTTATTATTATTTCCAGTGTCTATTTACAACACAAACACTTAAAAATATCCAGATATTAGAAACCCTGACATACATCATCACATCACACATTCTTTAGTACATTCAATCGTCCAAGCATTCAAGCAAATAAATTTAGAGGAAACACACAGCTGAGATATAATTAAACTAAAATTATAATTATTAAATTAAATTATAACAAACACAACACAAAGGCAAAGGGCTCGGGCTCAGCAATGAGCTGTGCTTGCACACAGCGCTGATTTTCAGCCCGCGCCTGCTCATTAAGATAACGCATATTTGTAGTAGATAGGGCATTTGAATTTAAGTTTTACTCGTTTAACACCCAAATAGTCTACTCGTAATATACGATATATGATAGGAAGGAATAATGTACAAAATACAAAACTAAAAATATCTAGGGCTGCCTGGTTCGGTGCGTTTTTCTTTTGATACAATATTGCAGGTTTTCTTTAAGTTGACGTTCTAGAATAAGGCTCCGTATCTTTAATTTGAACGTAGGAATGGACATGTTTTTCGTATGTAGTGGGAAGGACAGGTCATTCCAAATCTTGGAGGCGGCAAACCTAAAACTACTACTTTTGTGTATTATAATCTTTTACATTATGGATAATTAACGTCCAAATTATAAAGCGTTATCACCTAAAAAAATGACGACTTCCTTTTGTTATGGATATAAATAGTATGACATTCAATAATCGAAATAATAAATATATGGCAGTCAAAGGGATCCCCAATAAAACCTTATGTGAAACTGATAGTCTGTTCTCGTACATACGTTAAGCTGACAGGCCAATATCATCCGCCGAACTGTTAATCTCTGGTACCCTTATATTTGGACATTTCTATTGCAGATAGATTAAAAAACGTATTGGTTTTGGTTGGTATTGGTTGTTTTTATCGACATATAGTCGGCTCATTAGTAATGTTACTGAGACTTATTACAATTAAAAAATAAATTCAAGAACTTTTTTATAAACCTGTATTGTACAGTCACCATCAGATATATGGTAGCGGTCAAGGTACTCAAATATTTCGGAGCAGCATTAAATTTTTATATATATTTATTAAGCTAGATAAGATCTATAATATCGGCCCATATAATTCGTCATAAATTTAGGAGCAGTGACTTTTCACTAAATTCGTAACATACAATTAGGATTTTATTTAGTTTACGGGTAGTGAAGTACGTATAAAAGGTTAATTTAATGATATATAAGTAAATAAAGTGTTTGTTTTTTAATCTTAAAATAAAAAGTATTTTCTGCTAAATTAACGTTTTTATTCACCTTACTCATATTAATATGAATACCTATCAATAAAATGGCAGGTTGAATTTATGCAGTTTTCGAGAATACTTACTACTTGAAAACTTATCATGTACAGGTGTAGTGCATAATTGCTATCCTTCGTATTTTCACGGAAACGTACGAACGTGTCATGCTACTTCAGTCAACCTCAGTACTTGTTGTACTGTGACCGATTGAAATAGCAAGACACGTTCGTACGTTTCCGTGAAAATACGAAGGAAAACAATTATGCACTACACCTGTATCTAAAAGACTCACTCACCCACAATAGTGGTCAAAATTATCTTTGACATTGACAACTTAAGTCAATACAGGGTTATTGGTAAGTCGACCTATTCCCGCTAGGAGGTGATAGGGGTGACTATTTGCGATAATTTTGACCCCCATATGCATTATGCAAAGGTGAACCATTTTTGAGTTATCGCGATTTTTAGTTTTTTTTTAAATTATTCGGAAATTCAACTTGAAAAATTTATTACAAAAAAAGTATCAATTTAAATCTTTTTTTTTCTTCTGATTTACAAAAACGATTAAACACTGGTTATTTCTCAGTATTAAAATAATAATTATCCGCCCAAATTTAAAAAAGCGAGACGGAATACGAATTTTTTTAAATATTTTTTGCGGTCACTTTCCACTAAAATGCCTTAAAAACAAAAAAAAACGTTATAAAACTTGGCTTGCAGATTATTTTAAAAACTTAACTGTTTTCTTAGCTCTCCAAAAATGCATAACAAGTAGGAAATTATTTGAAAAAAAACTGAAAATAAAATCATCACAAAGGAAGCGGGCGGAAACTAAAGTCACAAATGCTACTTCAAAAATAAAAATTAATAAACATACCGAACTTAAATCATTTTTTTTTATTTGCTTTTGTACAAGATGAACTTGTTGTTCTTATGCAATATTTAAAAAAAATATTATCTGTGCACGTTTGAGAATGCGAGACCGAAAACTAAAAAATACATGTATTTTTATCAAACTCCAACATAAATTACACGAAAACAGAAAAATTTACCAATACATTTGGCGTGCAGATTACACATAAAACATTGACGTTTTTTCAGCTTTCTAACGAGCTATTAAAACTAACTGTTATACTCGTAAACACAAATAATAAGCCATTTTTAGTTTTATTTTAAGTTAGTCAGACTAATTTCAGTCAGCCAGAAGTGGCATTTGTGACTTTAGTTTCCGCCCGCTTCCTTTGTGATGATTTGTTTTTCAGTTTTTTTTCACTTAATTTCCTACTTGTTATGCATTCTTGGAGAGCTAAGAAAACAGTTAAGTTTTTAAAATAATCTGCAAGCCAAGTTTCATAACGTTTTTTTTTGTTTTTAAGGCATTTTAGTGGAAAGCGATCGCAAAAAATATTGAAAAAAAATCGTATTCCGTCTCGCTTTTTTAAATTTGGGCCGATAATTATTGTTTTAATATTGATAAATAACCAGTGTTTAATCGTTTTTGTAAAACAGAAGAAAAAAAAAGAATTAAATGGATACTTTTTTTGTAATAAATTTTTCAAGTTGAATTTCCGACTAATTTAAAAAAAAACTAAAAATCGCGATAACTCAAAAATGGTTCACTTTTGCATAATGCATATGGGGGTCAAAATTATCGCAAATAGTCACCCCTATCACCTCCTAACGGGAATAGGTCGACTTACCAATAACCCTGTATATAGGTCAATATAATTCATGGACAAAATTAGCAGAACGACGAAAAAATAAAAATAAGCTCAATTTGTAGCTTATTCAGTAAGCTGCAAACTCAGCCTATTATTATGTTTTCGCATGTTCCGCTAATTTGGTCCATGAATGTAGTAACGAATTCAAATATGAACCATGTGACACAGACTTAAGGTATATTTTCCATAAATGTTCCGATCTTTATGATCATCCTGGCTGCTTCGATATTTTTGACTTCTGTAAGTTCCGATATCTTTACCTAATTGTATGTTACGAATTTATTGAAAAGTCGCTGCTCCTAAATTTATGACGAATTATATGGGCCGATATTATAGACCTTATCTAGCGTAATTAATATACCTATTGAAATTTAATGATGCTCCGAAATATTTGAGTACTTTGACCGCTACCATATATCTGATGGCGACTGTATTGGTCAAAACTGGTTCCCCCTGTTTACGCGTAATTTTTTTAGTCATATTTTAATATTGCATTATTTTTTTAGGCCGAATTGTGTTCGTCCAGAAAATTTTGTAGCATAATTTGATGTCGCCGAATTTCACGCATATCCAATTGTAGCCGAATTGGTTTTGCGCATATTTTCTAAATCCGGAATAGTATTAAGGCAGAAAATGACTTAAGCATTAATTAGTCTCGTAGATAGTTAGTTTTCGCATAAGCTTATTTCGCCGAATTAGTAAAATTAGTGTTATATTAAGTAAACCTAACCTATGGATGTAGGTAATATAAAAAAGAATGCATGATTACTAAATATTTTTGTTTTATTCATAAATATTATTTAATATTAACATAACCTACTAATGACATAAGCGAGGAGAGCGCCGTATGGCCCGCTTCCTGAGGAGGTGTCGACGGCTTCGCGAAGCGCAGCCCCTATTCCGCGTAGTTTGGCGCTTCGTGCCTGGACACAACTCTAACCTAACCTAAACCCATTTTTCTTTTCAAATTGACCAACCTGCAGCACCTACTTAACGTTCCGTAACTGCAAGTTGTTTTTTCATTTAGTACAATAATAATCAAGAAATAGTGTTATTGTTCTTTCGGACATAAATTCGGACAGAGGTTCGGGCTATCAAAATTCTGCTAAGTTACAGATATGCTAAACAACAATATGCATAGTGAAAATCCGCCACATCAATATTATGCTAACATACCATTCGGGTAAACACCATTCGGATAATACAGATTTATGCTAAATAAAATTTCGGCAAGTCAAGATTCGGCGTAAATAAATTATGTGAAATTTGTTATGACAGTACGTTTCCGACATTAATAAATATGCCAAATAGATGGCACCCGTCAAAATTTTAATTAATTTAAAAAAAAAAAGTTCTTAACTATTTCAATTATTCGATGTACCAGCTTGAAGTACATATTCCCATTTGGGACTAGCACATCATCAGGGAGCGAAACTTTGATGCCGGTGACAGCCGTATGACGTCAAGCTTCATACAGAGTGTTTTTATCTACATTATAGATAATCACTAACAACTTATTGGCCTCTTTAGTTTACGGATATTTTATTGACACTTGAGACGGCCGGTACTTATAAAAAATGACACCTAACTGTCTTTGTCATATTAATCAGAAAATTGTCGGAGACAATAATAATGTATATCCGTTTAAATAGTATTTTTTATTCGTGAATTTAAGAACTGCGAATTGTTATAACTAGCACATTACAGGCATCGCTTGACCATAGTCGCCATGGAATCTATGCATCCGTATTTGAAGACGTATCCTTTTTTGGTTGTTAAAGATGAAAAAATGTTTTGCTCCTGCTGTCAGCAAAATTTAACAGCTAAAGCAAGTAATATAGAAACACATTTAAAAACCAAAAAGCATGTTGAACGAGAAGGATCAAAAATGACACAACATGATTTTAATATGGATTTAACAAATTTCATGATAGCTTCAAATGTACCTTGGAAACAATTGCAAAATAAGAACTTTTCTGATATCATCTACGTCACTGTTTTAATATGTCATGTATATTTTATAAAAACACCCTATATGTCAATTTGCGTCATAATGACGTCACCGGCATCAAAGTTTCGCTCCCTGCACATCATAGTTCAAATCAGGCACTAAGATGACACTGATAACGGCTACAACTACAACTTTTGTATGAGTTCTTGTAGAGAGTTCAAATTTGCGTGACATATTGAACAGACTTTTAGCTTTAAATTCTGATACAAATGTGTTTTAAGCAACGATCTTTCGTTGCATAAAATAATACTTGTCATAAGGGCTTGTCTACAAAAAATACAGTAAACATCTTTGTTTACTGTATTTTTTGTAGACAAGCCCTTATGACAAGTATTATTTCCTCAAGATTCAGCTTCCTATCTTTTTTATATTTTTTAAGATATGATTTTTTAAATGTTTTACTATAAACCATGTTTTTTCCACACTGTACACCACGACAAGTTTTGGTATAGTATCCTATATACATAATATAGAGACTCACAAATACTGTAAATTTAAAACCTCGAGCAATTCTTACATATACGAGCGTCAAACTGAAAGTACTTAGAAAATCAAAAACTGATTAAACTAGCAAGTTATTAGCTTTATTACATCTTTTCAAAATAATGTCCATTGACGTCAATACATCGCTGCATCCGATGGAACCACTGACAAAAGCACTTTGCCCACTCGTCCTTAGGGGTCTCTTCGAGGGCCTTTTGAAACGCAGCCACAGCTTCCTCGGGATCCATAAAACGTTTTCCTCGAAGTTTTTCTTTTATTTTTGGGAATAAATAAAAATCGCAAGGTGCGAGGTCCGGGCTATTCGGCGGGTGACCCAGTAATTCCACGTCTGACGTCGCCAAATATTCGATCGTTCGCCTGGCGGTGTGTGACGAGGCGTTGTCGTGGTGAAGGAGGATCCTACTGCGAGGTCGTTTCTCCCGAACTTTTTCCAAGACAAGTGGCAAACAATTGTTAGTGTACCACTCTGCAGTAACTGTTTTTCGATCCTCTAAAACAATTGTCGCGTAATGACCTGTCCTTCCGCAGAACGAGGCTACCATCTTTGTTCCCACGCTTCGACCTCTCTTCACTTTAGTTGGCAACTCCTCGGAAGGAAACACCCACTGAGCAGACTGTCTTTTGGTTCCGGGATCATAACAGTAAATCCAGCTTTCGTCACCCGTAAGTATGTCGAACACAGCATTTGAGTCACCTCCGTTAAATCTTAAAACCATTTCACGGCACCAATCAACACGACAGAGTTTTTGGGTCTCGGTCAAATTATGAGGTATCCACCGGGCACAAAGCTTCCTGACCGCGAAATGTTCATGGAGGATTTTGTGCACTTGACTCATACCGATGCCCAAGCTTGTACGAATCTGCTGATAGATCACTCTTTTATCAGTCTCTATCATACGCCGCACAACACTGATGTTATCTTCAGTCGTTGCCGTAGAAGGCCGGCCCTCACGCAGATCATTGGTGAGATTATTGAGACCACGTTTAAACTCATTAAACCAATTGTAAACAGTGGCACGTGATGGGGCTTCATCGTGAAAGGCCAATCGTAGTCCATCATAACTTTCTTGTTGACTTAAATGACATCGAAAGTCATAAAAAATCATTGCACGAAAATGTTCTCGCGTTAAATTCATGCTGACGTGACACAGACAACTTTCAATTTGCCGCCAAATCGTAAAACAAATGACAAATGAATAAAATACATACTCAATAATATTGGCCAAACGTTCCATTTTCAAAATTTAAACTTATTTTTTTATTATATTGTTTACAAGTGGCCAGATCTAAAAACTTTGATTCATTGTTGACGACACCACTAAACGTGTAACGAGGTGTATCTACCTTTTCTTTTATATCACCTCGTTCAGTTAAAATGATTCTGGCATTCACCTATATGGCTATTTTTAATCAAAATTCTAAATTTGAGTTCATTCAAAATCTATGTTCGCCTGGACACAACGACTGATCAGTTGCTCACGAGTTTCCAAGCTATGAACAAGTTCCAATCATAATTATAATGTTATAAATCAAGTCAATTACTTACATAAATATTAAAAAAGTGAAGTAAATTATATAAAGTTCCTTCATCTGAATAACCCTGTTAACCCTGTTTATGGCACTTATTGTAAGTTTATACCTTTTATATCTAAGACTTTTTTAAATTCATCTTACCACAGTTTTATTTTATTCTAAGTTTTCCTTTTTTGTTGTCCTCAGGTGCCTTATTTTTTATTATAATAACTAGAGGCCTTTTTAATAAATAACCCTGCCCTGGACTCCTGGTGTTCCTTATTACCATCCCCGTTCCTGTACCTGATCCAGGATCCCGCGACATTACCTGATCCGGCATCCTGTGACATTGGCGCTCAACGTTCCCGAACCCCACCCAGATCCACCACCAGCGACGCCGAAACCGAACAAAAATGAATATATATTTTTTTTAAATAATTTTATACTCCTATTGTAATAGTTAGATATAATTATTTTATTTTATTTTCAAAATTCAAATTGGTTATAGTCAACCGATCCAAATTTCGATCATCCCTCTCGGCCTAACTATTTTTATTTAATAATATTTATTTTAAAAAAATTTACCACTCCCTAACCACCCCAGGTATATTAATTACAATAATAATTAATTTTAATTAAGTTCTATTACATTATTAGTAATCGCGTTATAGGGCCAACACTGATAAGTACACTTACAATAAAATATTAAACACACTTTATCACAGACAATAACACATACAAGATTTCTTCGGAAATCTAAACATTTCCTCATCTCAACCTGAAGTGTTTTTAAAACTCCTCGGAGTCACTGACGGAAGAGTCTGGAAATAAATACGGGCAGTGCTGTTGGGGAATACCCTCAGTGTATCCCATTTCTTTCACCCGACATTTAAAACTTACCTTCCAAATTATATTTAAAACCAAAATAAACACAAATATATATATAAAATTTAATAAGAACAATAATATCACTATTATAACTTATTTAAACATTAATACCACTAAATCCACTATATCACTTTTACTATTTAACAACTTTTACCACTTCCCAACAATCTAATAGTGATTTTATAATGAATCCAATTCTACTAAATAAGCCTGAACTCATCTATGAGCTCAAACTTCGTGGAGTCCACTTTTCAAATACAGCACAAGCCGATGATTTGCGACAATTGCTCACTCCTCTGATCAATACGAGTAATTCTTGTTCAGATCAAGCGAGTCCATATCCTCTTGAGCAAGACTTCGAGGACATCAAGAAATGCCTCACTCTTGTCACTTCTCGCATTCTCCTATCCGCGACTAGCACAGCACATAACGATAAAATACAAACGTATTTGAAACATTTAACAGCCCGAATTAATCGTTTGCAAATAAATACAGAACATTCTTCCGAAATTTTATTGACATACAAAGACATTTGTGAGCAATTGATAGAATGTCAAAGAAAAATAAATTTTTCACAAACGTCAACCACCACATCGACTTACGAATCTGCGACCTCTTTACTTACTCCGCCTACAGATTTCGACCTACTCGCGCATAAATTAACTAACCTAGCTGAAAATAAACCAACGGATTTAAAAAGGTTTAATTTCAAAGGAGACGGCTGTCCACACGATTTTATACGGAGAGTGGAAGAGTTCGCAATCGCTCGTAATATAGACCACAAACGATTACATAATTATTTATATGATTTATTATCGGGCACAGCTTTAGATTGGTATAGAGCCAAAAAATTAAACCTGACAGATTGGCAAAGTTTTAAAAAACAATTTCTTGAAGATTTTGAACTCCATGACCATGACTATAATCTCTTGCAAACAATAAACTCTCGAAAACAAAATAATAAAGAGAGAGTCATAATGTATTTCTCCTCCATGGAAGCACTCTTTTCAAAATTACATGAACCATTATCTGAAACAACAAAAATAACAATTTTACGTAGAAATATCAACCCGATTTATAGTTCCAAATTATTACCCACTGATTTAATATCAGTTGACCAATTATTTAAATCTTGCAAATGGTACGAAAGTTGCAATCCCACACTTACTTACCATAGTCATGTCAATGACCAACAATCATTCAGAACAATTAACAACCCAAGAAGCCATACACATTCCAGTATGCCCCAGATTCCCCCATTCCCATATACATCAACGGTTAATGCCGAAACTCCTTCCCAAAATCCAACGATTCGTTACACCTGTCCACGTTGTCGGACAAACGCTCATTTGTTGGAAAATTGTACTAATAAAAATATAGTTTGTTTTCGCTGCGGCAAACAAAATGTAACTTATTCCAAATGTACCAACTGTCATAAACATTTAAAAAACGAGTAAAGGAGAAAAATAACATTAATAAAACTAATACTACAGAATGGAATCAATGGTTAGACACAATTAAAATATTTTTCACATCTTATAAATCGACATCAATACTCTTTACCAAAAATCCTAATGACGAACGTCCCTATGTTAACATACAGTCCAAAAACTTAATTCTATGTGGCCTGCTAGATAGTGGTAGCGCTATAACTATTCTAGGCAACAATTCCCATAAAGAATTAATACCCCACGGTTTCAGTCTCAACACAAAATATACAATTACAGGATCGGTAGCAAATGGACAACCAATACGCTCCATTGGTACCATTGAAATACCAATACTCTTCAAAGAAAAGGTAGCTATTATTACCGCTCATGTTATACCCTCTATCAATCAACCCTTGATTTTAGGAATCGACTTTTGGAAAATGTTCAATCTAGCCCCAGATATTCTTCAGACGTTAACGTCTTTTTCAAATAAACATATCAATACTTTAGTCATAGATACCCCCTCTAAGCAAGTCACACATTATAACACACTTACAGACACTCAACGTCTAATTTCGGATACTATTATCCAACAATTTAAAAATATTTCAACGGAATCCCAACCATTAGGAAAAACACATTTAATAGAACACCATATCGATACTGGCGAACACCAGCCGATCAGACAACGCTGCTACCGTCTTTCACCAGAAAAACAAAAAGCTTTATGCAACGAAGTTGATGTTATGCTAAAGCTTAATGTAATTCAACCCTGTGAAAGCCCATGGCTAAACCCCGTATTAATAACTCCTAAAAAAGATGGCACATGGCGCTTTTGCATAGATAGTCGCAAATTAAATTCAATAACGCGTAAAGATGCCTACAAGCTTCCTTTCATTTCAGATATTATTGACAAACTCAAAAATGCCAAATTCCTATCATCAATTGATATAGCAAAGGCTTTTTGGGAAATACCTTTACGTCCATCAGATAGACCTAAGACTGCCTTCTATGTACCCGGTCGTGGTATGTTCATGTTTCGTGTAATGCCTTTTGGCCTCACAAACGCCCCCGCAACCCAACAACGCTTCATGGACACTCTTTTTCCTTCTGAAAACCTAGATAACTCCGTATTTACTTACCTCGATGATATAATGATCATTAGTAACACTTTTGATGAACACATTGCATTATTAAACAAGGTTCAACAAAAGCTCGCTCAAGCAAATATTACAATTAACTTCCCCAAATGTTCATTCTTTGAGAAAGAGTTAAAATACTTAGGCTATATAGTTAATGAATTTGGCTTACAAACTGACCCTGATAAGGTTAAAGCCATCCTCGATATTCCCATTCCCACTAATCCCCGAGAAGTAAAAAAATTTTTAGGAACAGCAAGCTGGTACAGACGATTTATCCCTGAATTTAGTACAAAAGTCGCACCCCTCACTAAACTCACATCCACTTCTAAGAAAGCTCCCCCATTCAAATGGACTACAGAATCTGATAAAGCTTTCAAAACCATTAAAGAGGCTCTTGTGACCACTCCCATACTTACATGCCCAGACTTCACCAAGCCTTTCGCAGTCCATTGTGACGCTTCCAGTTACGGAATCGGTGCTATGTTGACCCAGGAAATTAATGGCGTTGAAAAACCCATAGCTTACATGAGCAAATCCCTAACTGGTCCACAAAAAAATTATTCAATCACCGAAAGAGAACTATTAAGCGTAATATTATCCCTAGAGCATTGGCGCTGTTACCTAGATAACGGCCAAAAATTCACCATTTATACAGACCATTCAGCATTACAATGGTTCCTCCATCTCGACAATCCTAGTGGACGTCTAGCTCGTTGGAGCATCCGTCTCTCAGCATTCAACTTTGAAATTAAACATAAACGCGGCAAAGATCATTTAATCCCAGACGCTTTGTCACGTTCTCTACCTATTAGTATTATTAATTACAACAGTTCCCATACAAGTGATGACTGGTATAATAATATTTACTCCAAGTGTAGCACTAACCCGAATACTACTCCAGATTACATTATAAATAATAATAAACTTTATAGATATTCACGAGCAACTTCATTACTCCACTCCGATTATAATTGGAAAGAAGTAATACCGCAGGAATATAGAATCCCTCTCATCATAGAAAACCATTCTATCCCTACTTGCGCACATTTTGGAATTTTTAAAACATACCAAAGACTAAAATTAAAATATTATTGGCCTGGTATGTACAAAGATGTTTCTAATTTTGTTGCAAAATGCGAAACTTGTTTAGCATACAAACACCAAAATCAACTCAAGATTGGTCTCATGGGGAAACCAAAACAATGTGTCCGTCCATTTCAATGCATATCGATAGATTTAATTGGTCCCTTACCCACAACCCTAAAACATAACAAATATATTTTTGTAGTTACATGTTGTTTTACAAAGTACTGCCTTCTTTTTGCAATCAAACGTGCAACCTCCTCCGTTATAGTACATATATTAGAAAACTTAGTTTTTCTCGTCTACGGTATACCACAAACTGTCATTCTTGATAATGGTCCACAGTTCACAAGTCAAGAAACGACTGACTTATTACGTTATTATCAAATACCCAAAGTTCAGTATATTCCATTATATTGCCCTCAAGTTAATCCCGTAGAAAGATATAACAAAGTTATAATCACAGCTGTGTCTTCTTTCATAGAAGATGACCACAGGACATGGGATATTAATTTACACAAAATACAGTTCGCAATGAATACAGCAGTAAATGAAACCACCAAATATACTCCAGCATTCCTTGTATTCGGCCGCGAATTAGTCACATGTGGATCGGTGTACAACACTACTGACCTCACAGATGACATTATCTTCGCACCAAGAGACGAATACGCAGAAAATTTAGGACTTCTTCACCCAATTTTCTCCGAAGTGCAAACTCGTCTTTGGAAAGCACACCAAATTAACACATCTTCTTACAATAAACATCACCAATATTACGAATTTAAAGAAGGAGATATCGTCTGGAAACACAATTATTCACTAAGCAATGCAAATAAATATTATTCCGCAAAACTTGCCCCAAAGTTTATAAAATGTAAAATAACTAAACAAATAACACCACTTATATATGACTTATCAGATATGTCCAACAAACCTTTAGGACGTTGGCATATTAGGGATCTAAAACCATTTCCTAAAATACATAACTAACATTATCTTTTTACCCAACACACGGACATAACTCGTTATTTTTCTCCTATTTCTTATCTCGTTTCTTAATTAATTTTGTACATATATATAAATACTTAATAATAATATCGTAAATTTAATTTTAAAATATTAAGATCATAACTCGCCTCATTAGTACTTTTTGCATAATAATCACATTAAATTACAAATTCTTCAACTTATAACATTATATTATATATAACATAATACCATAATATGTTATAATATAATTAAACATTATTTTCATAGTTCTCTAACTATATAACGTTCTATTTCTCAATTGTGTTATGTAGTAATTCTACAACACGTCTTATCAAATATACTTCGATTATAATATACATGAAGTATGTATTAACATACCACATCATTTAATATGTAGTACTCCTACATATTAATCTGTATACATGTTTTAGGTTAAGCATTCATCATTTAATTAATATACCAGCGGGTGGTTACTGTAACAAGCCTTAATACCAACTGGGAACGACTTTACAAGTATCTTCTTTATAACCAAAGTCAATACTCTAATGAAAGATATTTTGGTTATACTTACGTATTATGGTTAACCAAAACAATGAAAGATTGATGTATAAATGATAGATGTATGTGTGAACTAGTTTCGTTTCCCGTGTAAATACTCATCCCATTTCAAAATGATCATTCCTCATCTTACATTAATATTTAGGAAAAATCCATCAAGACTAATAATAGTCCCTCAGGATTTTCCCTTCCAGGGCAGCCCCGGTATTGTAACGAGGTGTATCTACCTTTTCTTTTATATCTCACCTCGTTCAGTTAAAATGATTCTGGCATTCACCTATATGGCTATTTTTAATCAAAATTCTAAATTTGAGTTCATTCAAAATCTATGTTCGCCTGGACACAACGACTGATCAGTTGCTCACGAGTTTCCAAGCTATGAACAAGTTCCAATCATAATTATAATGTTATAAATCAAGTCAATTACTTACATAAATATTAAAAAAGTGAAGTAAATTATATAAAGTTCCTTCATCTGAATAACCCTGTTAACCCTGTTTATGGCACTTATTGTAAGTTTATACCTTTTATATCTAAGACCTTTTTAAATTCATCTTACCACAGTTTTATTTTATTCTAAGTTTTCCTTTTTTGTTGTCCTCAGGTGCCTTATTTTTTATTATAATAACTAGAGGCCTTTTTAATAAATAACCCTGCCCTGGACTCCTGGTGTTCCTTATTACCATCCCCGTTCCTGTACCTGATCCAGGATCCCGCGACATTACCTGATCCGGCATCCTGTGACAAACGGCACCCCTAGGAGTATCGTTAACAAACATAATTATTATGTTAACAACACATAATAATTATGCATGTATGTACTGACTGCTTGTATGTACGTAAGAAACAACATGCATGACTACAAACTGAGTTCGTCCAAAAGACGACCTCTGCTAATCGTTCCGAGCCGCCGGCTGGCTAAGTCACGAAGGTCACTCAGCATCATGGGGCCCACCCTATACAACTTGCTCCCGACTGATATAAAAAACTCAACCAGCAATAGTATATTTAAGAGCAAGCTTAAATCATTGCTTATGGAACAGGCATGTTACTCAATTGACGAGTTTTTGCACACTCGGAAGGATCCGGCACCGTAATGTGTTACTGGTGTACCTACCTAATTTAATTTAATTGTAATTTTAAATTATGACTTGTAAAATGTACTTTTACCAATAAAGATCTGTATTCTGTATTCTGTATTCTGTACTACCGGTGATTTGTGTTGTACATTATATCGATAAAAATAAAACTAATTTTTCATCACACTTGCTCGTAAATGGTGTTATTCCATGCCTGTATACAGAAGGACAATGGCCTAAATTGTTCCCGCGGGAATTATGGCGAGTTTGTCAACCCTAGGGAGTAATGACTTTCTTTTTAAAATTTGCAACTCTTTCGTACATCATTTCTGACTAAGGAGGTTTAATTTTCAGCCAAAAATTAAATCGGTTTCTAATTTCATCTTTAAAAATTAGCTATAGACTAACTTACATTACACAAAACCTATACGCTTCATTAAACTTCATTATTTTTATACCTATTTCAAGTTTATATCAACATTTATCATTAATTTTAGTAATTATACATTTTTATCAAATTGGCTAAATCTGGCTCGAATCCAGGTCGAAACTAAACGCAGTTATTATCTGTGGTAGAGGTTACAAAAAAAATATCGTTTCCATTTACGTTCCCGTTCGTCAAAAGTTATTTCTTTATATTTTGCAGAGTTAAAGTGTTTTCTCTTTGTTATTTTTCCTCGCAAATGTGATGAAAACCATTGTGTGTATCACAGGCAGTAAGGGGATTACTAACTCGAGTCATTAAAAGTCTCGACTTTTGACTTTGACTTTATAAAAATGTCGTATCACGGTGTTTGTGGTCGAACTCCTCCGAAACGCTCGACATATTTTTATCATTTTTTTATGTATATTTGGTAGGTATGTGAATAATTAAGCATATTTCCAGCCATTGGAATTAGATATATTTCTGTGTCACAAAAAAAAATTCTTCAATCATGCCATCTGGCACATAACCTACATAGGTTGATGATATCCGATATTAGAAAATTGCCAACCGATTTAATCAACAATCGTATGCAAAACGATGATGAAGTCAATGTATGTAAGTTCAGTCAGCGTCATATACACGGTGATTTTTAATCGGTCATCAGTAGTTGAAAAATGCCAATTGCCAACCAAAATTGATTTCAATATGTGTGGTCTCACGAAATTACCTCACTGTTTCATTAATTACAATTATATTGTTAAAACCAATAACCACTGTGCACTGTAGACATGGTCATCCTACATTAATTATTGAAGTGAAATGGATACGACACGTCCATTTGTTCCTCGCAGATAACCAAGTTAGCTAACCAGCAGCCAAGAAGGAAGAAATTTTCTTCCCAGATAACTGGCTTTTTAACGGGAAAGATTTTTTCCTGAACGATAACCAGCTCAGGCCTGGTAGTTTATGATGAATAAAAATTTCTTCCCAGGTAACTGGTTTTTTAACGGAAGGATTTTTTCCTATAAGATAACCAGCCTGAGCTGGTTTTAATTTTTAATATTAGACCATAGTAAAAATTGATGTTATTGTAACACGGCGGTAATATTGTAGTATTTCGTGTAGTAGGTAGTAGTTATATTGGGAACATTGGAAATTAAAGGTTGTATTTTTATTATAATTTATTAAAATGAGTCGGTACATTATTAGGCTTAAAACAAAAATTAAACAAATGGACAAATAATCTCCAAACAATGACTGGTCGTTATTTGTCCTCCTTTTAATTGATCAATAGCTCTGCTTATACGAGCATTGAGCTCAATGTCTTGAGACCTTTTTTTCTTTAAAGCTAAGTTTGTGTTTTTTTTTATAAGCATGATGCTTAGTATTTTGCGTCTTTTTCTAAAACCGATAGTAAATGTGGCAGTGTTGGCTGAGCACGACCGACAAAATTATTGAGACGCGAATTCCACCCCTCGAGACAGTTTGTGGTTCGATTCTGTTCGCCTTCACAGCACCAAATACGCATCTTTAGAATTATAGTGACCTAATTGAAATATGTTTGATTTCGAGTTAGGTCGCTATAGTAATAAATATATGACTCGAAATCGAAAGTTGGAATTTTGAATTAGGTCACTATAATTCTAAAGGTGCGCTATCTCGAAAATTACGACATGTGAGCCATTGATTGTACATGTATGTATTAAAATCATGTATTTTAATCTGTTCAGGACTTTGAAATTGGATGTACTCCCAACTTCCGTCAATGTTTTCTTTCGGCAAAAGTGCGAGTGACTTTTGATTTTATACCAAGGGATTTGGCTTTTTTATATAAACTTTTACTAAAATGGTAAAACCAACCTTTCAGTTCAATGTCGGGAAGACATTTTTTTATGGCATTTCTTGGTGCGACTTCAAAGTCGAAGGTAAAGGGTATAGCCGTGTAAGCATAGCGAAACAGCCCTTAGCGAAAAAAAAAAGCCTTTTACTGGGTTATTAACCTTTACATATGTAGTGCTTTCACCAAAATTTAAGCCTCAAATCCAGGTTTAAAAAACCGCATAAAAAGAAATAACATTTTTATTTTATTTTAGCCAAAGTACTAATCCGATTACTTTGTATTTTGGATATGTTGTATATACAATTAAGGTCGCTTTCTAAAAAAAATATTAAAGAATTATCTCTTGAAAAAAGAAAAAAAAAAGAGTTAATAATTAAAAAAAAATAAAGAAAATACTTGCGATATTGCGACAGTTTCCAAATTTACATATTTTATGTAGAATTTAATGATGTTTAACCTTTTTTTTTTTCAAAAGCTAAAAGCGGGATTAACAGTTTGAAAAATCGAATTTGTGACATCCCATAACACTTTATCTTCATACAAGCAAAACCAAGTTAACAATAATTGAATGAAGTATATTTTGAACGCTATCTTAACGAATTTGTATTTAAAATGTGACATTTTGCACTATAAATTGCTTTTGTGGCTATATATACGGCTACGGATTACGCATTTTTTAATATCCCATACATATATCGACGGTTGTGACTTAACCTCGTATATTGAATTTTGTCCAGTATAAACTGACACACACTAAGTATGCACTCGTGTACTTAGTGATTGTCAGTTAATACTGGATATATTCTATATACGAGATTGAGTCACAGAACCGTCGATATTTGTATTATTACGCAGTTGTAACAGCGATTCAAATTGTAGCAATAACACAGACGGCGTAATTTTAGTTCGTTTACCAAAATATATTTGTCGTATAAAATCAGACCACTTAAAGACGCTAACTTTTAATAACTAGTATGTACACAGTCAGTACGTAGTCACATTTGAAAACTTCGATACGAAAAAAGTGTTAATAATATGTATATACGACCTTATTTGATATACGCCCCTATATTAAAGTAGTGTATAGGTACATACATATTACCTACCTCAATACCTATTACAACAAAACTTGTTTCTGAATTAAATAATACACACTGTAAATATTAAAATTATAACTTTTAATAATACAAACTTTAAATAAAATTAGTCCTCAGTCATCATCACTATCTGATTGGATAGTCACATTTAAGCCGTCATTTTTAAAAAGCGTCGTTAGTGTTTCATTCGGCCGTGGAATTTTTGATAGAAATCTACCGAAAGACAAAAAATATATTATAGCTGCTACGTGTGGGGATATCCCGGAAGTTCCATAATTTTAGTTCCATATGGATCAATCGGTACATATGTAAATGTCAAAAAAGTGATCCCAATAGTTCCATATGGAACTACATACTTGGTTTTACACCTGGTTTTGTTTTTATTTTAGTTTTAAATCATTTTCTTGAGTATCTTCGGAGCTTACCCCGTTATCAGTGTTGCAAAATCATTGAAAACGCTACGGTTGGCACTGCACATTTATTTTTAACATGTGCCTAGGTGTCATTTTTATGAGTCGGGGGTATTTTAAATTTTAAATTTTAATTTTTTATTGAAGAAGTAGCATGCAACAAATGTTACATGATTTGGGCCTAGTCTATTGTCTCTATAGAAACTTATATGTATGCCCCACCCCACTTTGATATGTATGCGAAGTTTTTCACCCCGTGTTAAAACGCTAACTGTAGCTTAATGGATTGTTTTAAATTATATTAAATGTTTACCAGAATAACAGTCACAGATCCGCGACTTTTGATAGTTTTCAACTGTGTACATCTCCAATGGGATTTTGTTTTACTAAAATTTGAGTGATAATAATATTCGTGCCCAAGATGTTGTAACACGCCATGCTTACCCCGGCCGCGTTTTACTATTGTAAAACACATTTTTTACCGAGGGACACTTGAATTGGCTTCTTGTATAAGAAACAACGTAAAGCCTGAAGTGTCATATACTTGACAATGTTAACTGAAGTATGTAGGTAATCAATGTGAAGAAGTGGCCAATTATGTAAAATAAAAATATATTTATATACAAAGGTCGTACTAAGCAGAGGTAGACATTTAATATTATGTACCAGTAGTTCCATATGGTACTTCTGGGACATTTCCTTCAACCAGAATATCCCGGTAGATCCATATGGAACTAGAAAATATGGAACTTCTGGGATATCCCCCTACGTGTGAGCAACATCCCACGGTTCTTAGACCATTGGCACATTCACAAAAGTGTTGTTCTATGGCGTCTATCCCTGTAGAGTTTGGAGCATATTGAATGAAGCATTTGTACATCCTTTTCGAAATGTGCCGAGAATACACTTGTATTTTTAATATGTTTGTCGCATCTTTAACTTAAGCGAGATTTAGACTGCCGCTCTCATCCAGTATCTCGGCTAAATAAGATATTGCTTGGCCAAACTGGTAACAGACAGTAAAGACAATAACCTAATATAAAAGAGAAGCTTCATTTCAGCTTCTGTCAATTGTGGAAAGTCCAGGATATCAGTGGACGAAAAATCACGGAAAGGAAGTTTCTTTCTGAGCCAACCTATTTCTTCTACTACCAAAGCTAAAAGATTTTCCTCTCGGTTTTTATAATTCATCCGATTATAAATGTCACTTGTCATGTGATTGTCTGAGGTTAGGGGCTTGCCAAACTGGTTGAGAATATACGAGGGGCGGCTGATAAATTCGCGGCCTGAGGGATAAAATTAAAGAAAAGCTTACATGACTTTTTTATTATTTTTCAATATAATCTCCTTCGAATAAAATACATTTTTCACATCGGCCATAGAGTGCCTTTAAACCACTTAAAAAATATTTTTTCTCCTTGTCCTCAAAATGGCGTTCTACGGCCGCCTTCATCTCATCATCATTGGAAAATCTCCGGCCTCGTAACTCCTTTTTCAAATTAGAGAAAAGGAAAAAGTCGCTGGGGGCTAGGTCCGGACTGTATGGTGGATGGCCAATTTCAGAGAAGCCAGTGTCCTTCAAGGCCTGCCGGGAAACTCGCGCTGTATGAACAGGTGCATTGTCCTGCAGAAACAGCACTTTGCGCGCGAGTTTCCCGCGCCGCTTCTGTACGACTGCCTCACGTACTTGAACCAGTAAACTAGCGTAATATTGACCATTAATTGTGGTCCCTTTAGGCAAGTAATCAAGTAATAGAACACCTTCGCTATCCCAGAAAACGGTCGCCATAAGTTTCGAAGCCGACTTTTCAACCTTAAATTTCTTCGGTGGGCGTTCTCCGGTTTTCATCCATTTCATGGACTCCTGTTTAGACTCCGGATCGTACTGGCGAATCCAGGTCTCATCTACAGTTATGATTCGGTGACAAGTTTATTCAAGGTTGTCCCCAGCTAACTCTAAAAAATCTTTACAAGTCTGTACTCGTCGCTCACTTATTTTTCGCATGTGCAAATGTTCGTGAATAATTTCTCCGACCCGTTCTTTACTAATCTGCACCTCTTCTGCTATCTGTCACAATTTTACTGTTCGATCGGCCAGAACAATTTTTTCGATTTTTCTCTTCACAGCTTCTCGTCCTTGTTGAAATAAGCGACTCAATTTTTGCACCATAGTATAAGAGGGCCCAGATTTCTGAAAAACTGACGACATGTCTTCAAAAATATCTTTCGGCGTTTTTCCTTTTTTAACGAGGTACTTTATTACAGCACGATACTCAAAATTACGAGAATTCTCCGAAGTTGCCGCCATGGTGATGTTTGTTCTTCCACAGATAAAATAATAAAGATTCCCATAATTATTAAAGAGTATATTCACAATACCAAAGACTTTTTGTAAAAATGATATCAAGAAGGAGGTTATATGTCTTTGTTCAGTACCTCAGGCCGCGAACTTATCAGCCGCCCCTCGTATGATGCAATCCTAAAAAAGATTTTTATTTTACTCAACATTTTATTGTCAATTGTTTGATCGAGAAGTTTAAACCTCTGCTTAAGTGCACCGTGGATTGCCTCCACTATCCAGCGAACTTTGGTCATGTAACAGGATTCATTAGCCTCTTTGGTACTCAACGGTTTACGTTTGCCTTTAATAGAGGGCATCATTACTCTGTATCCTTTTGACTTCAGCAAAGGAACAACATCTCTAAAGCCCCTATCGAGGACAAACATATCTCCGCTTTGGAGTAAGTTACCCATTCTGTCAATAACTTTTTTTATTATAGTTGCGTCGTTTTCGGTTGCATGATAAGGCCCCAACATATCAACCAACAATAAACCCATCCGACGTGCAAATTGTGAACGGTTTACACAAATGTGTCTTTTTTTGTCCTGAAAACGATTTTCTTTGGTACTCGCTATTGCTGCTCTTCTGGTGATATGCGTAAGTACCATCACAAATCAGTATAAGACAGTTTCAAAGATATGTTTACACTTTTGGACTTAATTGCAAAAAAAGTACTTACAAGCCATATAAGCCATAACTCAATAGATTTATCTTTATTGTCTAGTTGCAATGCCTACCGGAAGGCTCCATCATTAGACAAACTCCATAGTACAAGATTAAATACTGTATTGTCACCGAAGATATATCAGTATGAGTATACACAATCTGTTTAATCGATTAAGATAAGTGGTTAAAAATTCAGTTGCACGATTTCCCCCGGCCAAACATACTTAATAAAATACATTGCAAGTTAAATAAAAGCTTGTTACAAAATTATACGATTTTTTACTAAACACCACAGCTACAAGCATCAATTGTGTACAGACTTAACAATTATTTACATTCTAAGGCGGCATTGGCGTTAAAACAAGCTGTAAGTAGGTATCATCAAACTAAGTAAATTAATTATCTATATTATCATACATAGTTGAAACTCTAACTTAAATAAATTACGTATTGTAGAGACTGTACTATTATAAACCAATTAGACGGCATTATATAATAGCTACGAATGTTGTTTAATCACAAACGATTGCTTAGTTTAAAGTAAATACACTAATTAAGTAATGACAAAACTTACATTTTCCGCTAAGGAGTAACGACTTTCTTGTTCGAAATACTCTGTCACGGATCTTCGCAGTTGTAAACAAATATAATCATAAGCGAGAATATATAACGATTTCACCTCGTATTTTTTCTAAAAAAGTTTTTTCAAAGCTTCATATTTATTCAGGAACAGACATCTCGCAATCGTTATAGGTCTACAAGAATCTCATGAAAAAAAGAGAAACTAAAATTTGTAGCTAGCAACTCTGGGGAAGTAGGGTTAAAAGGTCGTGATACTTGAATTCTCCCCAATTAAATACATACATACCTTCACGCCTATAATCCCAGAGTGGGGTAGGCAGAACTACGTGTATGCTCGGTGCAGTTTTAATAAAAATAAAACAATCACATGTCATGCCATAACATTATTATAATATTATATAAGAAGAGATCGAGAGAGAAGAGATTAAAAAGTGGTCCTTGCCTAACCCTCTGGAAAACTGGCGTGATTTAATGTATGATGTATAAGAAGAGAGTTGTAGCTAGGTGTCGCTCGAATATAACTCTAAATACTCCTCCTGAATTTTTGGCTCTTCTTCAGATGAAGAGGATGATGAGGGCGACAGGTTTACTATAAATCTTTCTTCCATTACATCGATAATTTTATCCTGGTGCATGAAATCACTTTCAATTTTTTCTACGTGTTGACAGCATCTGTGCCATTCATTTTCACCAATTTCTAAGAAAGCTTGTTCCGTCAATGCTTTTATGTCACTTGCAGGTTTATTTACATTTATATCTGCAACTTTTTGCTTCATGATACCCCAAATCAGCTCGATTGGATTTAAAGTACATTGATAAGGAGGAAGCCTCAAAACTTCATGACCACGCGACTTTAATATTTCATCTATTTCATAGATGGGATCTGATCTATTTTGTTTTACTGCTTCGAGTAATTCACATTTACGCCAGCGATCATCGTAATTGATATTATTTGTACTGAGCCTGAGTAGGTGGTTTATTCAACCTCACAGAATGGTAACTTGCATTATCCATGACTATGAGGGAAGGTTTTGTAAGATTTGGTATGAGCTTATCTGTGATCCATTTGGTAAAGTTATCTTTATTCATATCGTGGTGGTAGTCAGCAGATAAACTTTTTGTTTTGTACACCAAACCGCAGTTTGGTACAAAACCGTGCTGCCCTCCAGCGTGTACAATAATACATCGCGATCCAGGTGAAATTTCCTTTGATGGACCACGTATAGTTTGGCTTTGCCAACACTTTTGGACGGAGCACGAAGAGTGAATATATGTTTCATCTAAATATATAACATCTAATTTTTTATTCTCCTCAGCGTCACGGTTTTGCTTCATACGCTCTAAGTATTTGTGTCTTTGAATTTTTATATCATGGCGTTCCATCAAAAGTGTCCTATTCGACTGGCATTTTACATATTCGAAACCAATTTTTGTAAGTATGACCCTGAAAAAATATTTAAAAGTAACTAAATACAATTTACTGAGCGATTTTAAAAAAACGGCCTTGCACGTTATATGTTTTAGTACTTAAGGGGGTTTGGTTGGCCTTTTCTATCGCATTGGGTATTAAACCTGTAATGATAGATAAGTTGATGATGATAATAAATAAATAAATAAATAAATAAATAAATAAATTTATCTATAAAAACTTAATTTAAAAGACTTCCGTGATTAACTGAATGATAAAACAACGCACAGCACAGCCCGCTGGAAATGCAGGGATGCACTAAGCAGGATCGTCTCCTAGCCCCATATCTCATTACATTATTTAAATAACTTAATGCTGTTTCTCTAACCTTAAAGACTCTCTCCCTCCTTTAAAATCAATGTCCTCTTGCAAAACTTTTAATAATTTTGCGACTGTTGGAATTTCTTTTCGAACAGTGTAAAATTCTTTTATTTTATTCCTAATCACTTCTAAATCGAAATTGTTCAAATTAATTCTTTTACATCCTCCTTTCCTATTTTTCCCTGGTGTTGAAAATACACCATCATGCGTCGTGCCTTCTTCCACTATTCGTCTTACCGTGGAACGAGATACTCCTGTAATTATATGATACAATATTAATATAAATAAGTAACATCGTCTATCTGTAACTGAAGTATCAATATTATTTGGCTACGCTACCGGTCAATTGAAAAACACGATTAAATATTGCAGATTGTGTTTCACTAACACCTCCTTCCTCACATATTTTATTGTAAACATGGTAAACAATATTTCTGGCTTGCGATCGTAATGGTTTTTTAGACATTTCTCGAATATAAGCACTTTATTTCGGTAAAAATAAACATACCGTTCATTCCGCGAAATTTGAAATGACAAGTGACAAGACTGGCAAGGCAACATTGCCATATCAAAATTTTTCATGAGATTCTGGTAGACCTATAACTCAGTATAAAATTCGTGCCATTGTACCATTCCCTCCTTTTTGTTTTTTATTGTCTGAATGCCGTAAGCCCTAGCCGCATACAGCCACGGATTTTAAGGTTCGCATGAGTTCGCACTCAGTAAAATAAGTCGCGTTCCAAATTCAAAATGCGTTGGAAATATAACTTATAGTGTAATACGTAGAAGTTATTTTGTTTGAAAATAATGTATGGCATGTTACAAATTCAAGTTTTTCACACTGTTAATCCCGATTTTAGTTATTAAAAAAAAAATGTTAAAAATTATTAAATTCTTCATAAAATATGTAAATTAGGTAACTTACGCAATTTCGCACGTAAGTATATTATTTATTTTTTGAAAATTGTTAGTGTCTGGCCAACGAAAGCTGAGACTGGAAAATAGCGGCAAATTTAAAAAATCGGCGTGTTGCAACACCGCGTGTAGTGCAAAAAAACAATAATAATACTTGAACAATAAAATAAATTTGTAGAATATAAATTGTTAGAAAGGGATTCTTTATGGATGATGGATCTTAATCATAATCTAGTTACTAGTTATTAGGGGTGTCGCCAGTGATTAAATTAAATTACCAATGAGTTACTAACCTAAAAAGTCCATTATCGTACGTAAATATTCGTTTTTCTGGGCGTAGTCAACATTTTTCTCTTCTTGTTTTTCATTAAACTTGCCTATTATAGTATGAAGTAACTTCCGCACAATACTTTTAATCGTAGTATTCATGATCAACGCTAGAATTAATGCAAATATAATACAAACAAATATGATCGAGTGACGATCGACCTCTGTTTGACAACGCTTTGGCAGTTGCTTTATTGTTGCCATATCAAAAGTTTTGAAAATATCTCAGTGTCTACTTTCATTAGCCAGACTCAAACTCGATTTTTTTCTATTTTTTTCAAGAGGTAATTCTATATTTTTTTTAGAAAGCGACCTTAATTGTATATAGGTACAACATATCCAAATTACAAAGAAATCGGATTACTACTTTGGCTAAAATAAAATAAAAATGTTATTTCTTTTTATGCGGTTTTTTTTAAAACTGAAGGATTTGAGGCTTAATTTTTGGTGAAAGCACTACATATGTAAAGTTTAATAACCCAGTAAAAGGAAATATATTTTTTCGCTAAGGGCAGTTTCGCCATGCTTACCCGGCTATACCCTTTTTGCGGCTTCCAGTCAGGGATTTGGCATTTAATTAGTTCAAATAAATGTTCATATGTTTTCTGCTTTTTGGTGGTCAATAGGGCATACATTAGAGGGATTTAATTCGTTGACTATTCATCACTGCCCAAGTCTCCGAAAATTACATACAACTAGGATTTGAGGCTTAATTTTTGGTGAAAGCACTACATATGTAAAGTTTAATAACCCAGTAAAAGGAAATATATTTTTTCGCTAAGGGCAGTTTCGCCATGCTTACCCGGCTATACCCTTTTCGCGGCTTCCAGTCAGGGATTTGGCATTTAATTAGTTTAAATAAATGTTCATATGTTTTCTGCTTTTTGGTGGTCAATAGGGGATACATTAGAGGGATTAAATTCGTTGACTATTCATCACTGCCCAAGTCTCCGAAAATTACATACAACTGTAAAAACGGTTTGCAACTGCTTCGGAAAGTACCGTCTGCTAAAAAATGATTGACTTTTTGCATAATTTTTTTGGCCTCCTCTGACGCAAAAAGTAATATTCTATTGTCCTCATCGAAATTACCGTCGGCAAAAAGAAATTTTTTGAAGCGACTCGGTACTTCAACTTCTGAAGGTTCTTTTGATACTGATTTTCGAACTTGTAAATCTCTATTTCACTTATTGTACAGACCAGTCTTCACACTTTGAAATTTAGGGATTTCCTCTACAAAGTGAACTCCAGCGTCATTTAGGCGGCATATCGCATAGTTAAATTGCTTTGGTATAGGTCTCAAGTCTTCACTCACATTTACTCGGAACACTTCCATTTCCTTCCGTATGATATTTTTATTCGGGTTTGGAAGACACTGGTCATCGCGTCGACCTGCTTTCTGAATGGTTTTTTCTGGAGACAGTGTCATATTCCCGCCGCACTTTTTATTCGTACATTTCCAAAATTGACACCCATTTTTATATAACTTCCCTTTATGGTATTGATGACCGCCGTGCAGCAGTACCTCTCCACCCTTCCTGGACGTGACGAACATGAATTCTGTCTCATTATGATTATAATAATCGTCCTCTGGTGCTTCACTTATTATTATCAATGAATTATCAATTGTTATGATAACTGTATTAGCTGATAGAGTTATAAGTGGCAAATGATCCGGAAAAACAGCAGTCATGACACGTAATGACAATGACGTCCAAAAGAACAAAATCAACTTTTAAAAATAAATGTCATATCATATTTACTTTACATGACGGTCGACATAAGTATCTATATTCATAAGTAAAGAGTTTTCAACAAGAGCCGGAAAATCGTATAAAATATATTTCGTTTGTATGGATATAAAGTATAAACTAGCTTTTGCCTGTGATTCTTGCCGCGTAGAAGCCGTTTATCGCTATTCCTTCTGGAACTGTCCTATTTTTTGTGATATAAAAGTATCCTTTATTCTTCCCCGGGACTCCGTATTAAGTTATTCGAGTTATTTATTCAGTAAATAGGCCACATCAGGGCACACGTCGGTAATAGTCGGAGTGAATTTTATAAATATTTGAAGAGGTCTAGAATGGGAGGTTGTTGAGCTGGTTATCTTGTAGGAAAAAATCCTTCCCGTTAAAAAAACAGTTATCTGGGAAGAAATTTTTATTCTCCGTAAACTACCACGCCTGAGCTGGTTGCCTTATAGGAAAAAATCCTTCCCGTTAAAAAACCAGTTACCTGGGAAGAAATTGTTATTCTTCGTAAACTACCAGGCCTGAGCTGATTATCTTAAAGGAAAAAGTCCTGCCCGTTAAAAAACCAGTTATATGGGAAGAAATTTTTATTCTTCGTAAACTACCAGGCCTGAGCTGGTTATCGTTCAGGAAAAAATCTTTCCCGTTAAAAAAACCAGTTATATGGGAAGAAAATTTCTTCCTTCTTGGTTGCTGGTTAGCTAACTTGGTTATCTGCGAGGAACAAAGGGACACGTCAAGTGCCATCGCTTTGGCGGGGCATTTGACAGGTCTTACGTCAATAAACTTTAACTTTTGAGAGCCAGGGCTTGACCTGACATGACAAAAAATGGCTTCACCCAAAAGTCAACCAATTGCAGGTCTTAATACCGTAACCTAGCGACCATTGTTAGTGTACGGTGAAATGTAATTTTTATTAAGCAAACCAACAAAATACAAAGTATTTTTTTTGGTATTTTCGACATCGGAGAAATGACAATCCCACGATTTTATCCGAGGGCTGATAGTTGCTATGGCTACGTTTAAACAACAGCTACAATTGGTCATACTCATACAACGCCCCATCAGCTATTCGTGAGAGTCAGAATGGCGGGTGTACCTTCACAAATATATTAAATGATTATACTAAAAAAATGTACTCAAAATGTACTATTTAATACCTACTTTAAAATAAATTGTACCGCTCCACAAATAATGTTTTTACAATGTGAAGGTACACCCGCCATTCTGGCAGTCAGGACGGCGGGTGTATGCCAATTCACCATGAACTGATAGACTATTGACTAATGTTATTACTCCAAAAAAATGTACTAAATTTGTACTTTAATATGCAGTTAAAAGGCGTTATCACTAAAAAGTGTACCCAATTAAGGAGTGAAATTAAGGAACTTTAACTTTGTCAGTTTTGTGACGAAAATTAGCCATAATTGCGGCCGTCAATGTATAGCTAATTTTCGTCACAAAACTGACAAAGTTAAAGTTCCTTAATTTCACTCCTTAATTGGGTACACTTTTTAGTGATAACGCCTTTTAACTGCATATTAAAGTACAAATTTAGTACATTTTTTTGGAGTAATAACATTAGTCAATAGTCTATCAGTTCATGGTGAATTGGCATACACCCGCCGTCCTGACTGCCAGGATGGCGGGTGTACCTTCACATTGTAAAAACATTATTTGTGGAGCGGTACAATTTATTTTAAAGTAGGTACTAAGTAGTACATTTTGAGTACATTTTTTTAGTATAATCATTTTATATATTTGTGAAGGTACACCCGCCATTCTGACTCTCACAGCTATTCTTATTGAATCGTTATTGGTCATTGTATAGGGTTCCTATGACCAAGTTTCAACAAAACTACCAAATTTCATTGACGTTTATCTTATTACAGAAAATTATTTTTTCTTGAATAAATAGCATCTGTCTCGTAGAATATTTTGCCAGTGTCAGTTTTATAAAATAATGCGGTTGTTCCGATCTGTTACCCTAAAGAATTCACCCTAGGGTGAATTCTGGGAAATTGATGTCTGAGAATTTACCCTAAGCTGGGTGAATAATAGGAATGTTTATCTATACTCACTTCCAATTTATTACCTTGATAAAATGTACACTTGGCTAGAGTTTTTCCAATACACTTAATATGGAGCACACATAAAAACAATAATAATATGGCAATTAAGATCTATAACCACCTTCCCAACTCCTTAAAAGATATTGAACCAACTAAATCTTTCATCAACAAGTTGAGAACATTTTTGGTTAACAAATGTTTTTATAATCTAGGGGAATACTTTAATGATAAGTTCGATGATAATGTATAAAGAGATAGGGAATTACGAGTCGGCGGCAGAGTGTGTGAATTTGTACATATTCTTTTCCTTTTAATTAGTAATGTATAAATATATTTAAATAGCCCTCTGATATTGCCTGCAAGGGTTTGCAGGGTGTCACATAGATTTCAATGTATAATATTCCATCTTAATTAGCCTGTAAATGTGATATGCAATAAATAATTTGAATTTGAATTTGATCTTTGATTTTTTTCTTATTTTATTTCTCAATAACTACTGGTCAAAAAATTATGATAAAATATGTATATTATTCAAAAATAAACGTTAACACGCAGGATTTTTTTCGAGGGCACTTTTCTGAAAGTTGCAGTGGTCAATTGTTAGCACGAACTTTTAGGTTTACCTAAAATAACCGAATGTACATATATTTTTCGTGTGATAACCTGGATGATGATATGATAACTAATATGTGGATAGTAATTCATTTAGTATCAGTAAATACGAACATATTTTTGTGTATTGAATATTAACGAATAAATTTAATATGTTCCAACTGCGTTTGTGTTTTGTTGACCTAACTTCTTAACTACACCAGCGAGCAAGAATAATGGGTTACTATACAATATCAGTACACCGTTCCAGTGTAATATTTATAAGTATTGATTGGTATGTCACAGAACTCAGCGGGTTTTTACCCCCTTACTAATAAACGTTGAGTAACGGTAGTGTAGCTAAACCATTTTTAAGAGACGCAATCTATGCGTCTTCTTCCATTTTAAGGTGATGCCCAGGGCCAGTTTTCACTGCAAACAAACACTTGTGTTTGTTTGTAATGTGGTCTAATGTGCAACTGACCCTGAGATTGATAGAACCAATCATGTTTCGGATTTAAAACAACATAATGTTTTCTTGGTTTGCTAGTCGCTTAGTGCATCGCGTTCATTTCATTTACCACATTTTATAGATGAAAAATAATCTAATGAATAGGTAGGTATACAACATAGCTTTTAGCAATGGCCGCCGTTTGCAGACTTTGGCAAAATTGGATGCAGTCAGTTAACAACTTCTTAACTCCAACCATTGGGCACTTTCCGACTGCTCTATAGTGTCACGTTCTATGGTGTCTTTTTGTGCCATTCGCCTTTTCAAACCGTTTAAATACAGCGTAATTGACACCGTTAGGACGCATTCTACACATACATTTCACAAACGAATAATACGGTAGTTGACTCTATATCAAATAGGGAACTTTTATTGAAACGTCAAAAACGGTTGCTAGTATGAAGCTTGTAAACTGCCTTGTGAAATCACTATTTTTAGTGATCAAACAAGTTCCTTTTTTCAGCTTATTAATAATTCAAAATATAGTAAATTCGAAAAATAAGCAAAAATTTAGTTTTTTCCGTGTATTTTTGAGTGCTTGGTTTAGTAATAGAGTTGCCTATATATTTTATTTTATACATTAGACAAATACCGTATTATAAAAAACCTTGTCAAATTAACGAAAACTCCAGGTACGGAGAATTTTAGCTTCAGGTAGAGTCAGCAAACATATCTAACACGTTTCTATTACTTGACGCAGCTATAACGCAATAATGGATTATATATTATTGCTGATGACTGTACAATGTAGCTAAACCAACAAAGCATGGTTGAGTAACGGTAGTGTAGCTACACGAACAAAGCATGGTTGAGTAACGGTAGTGTAGCTAAACCAATAAATAGATGAATTAACGTGAGCATGGAATTGCATATGTAGTAGTATTGTATGTTTACAGGCATTCTATATTTGAATTTTCAGCATAAAAAGAGGTTTGTTGTATTGTGATGATAAGGGTCATTTTTCGTAGTTTATCGTTGAAATCGTCCATTTCGCAAGTTATAGGGTTATTTCAACGCATATCTTAACTGTCTCGGTGGTGCAGGGGATTGACGGTGAGGCTATGGCGCATGATGTTCGGCGTTCGATCCCCGCGATTTGCGCGCGTATCTTTTTCTATTTATTTATTTATTTTGAGCAAATAATTTGATTTAAGTTAAACAAAATTCGGTGCGGTCACTCATTCTAGCTCATGTTGCTAAGGAGGTCACATCTGTGTAAGATATTATAACGCTCACGAAAATTACCCTCAAGTTGAAATTAAGTGACAATGTTTAAGGAAATGTTACGTTATTAAAGGATAATATACTTTTGTGTTTGTGATTCAGCGAAGGGGGTTCTTTGTTTTAGCCTGTGGATACGCCCTTCGAGTCATAGAAATAATTCAATCATTTTTATTAAACGAGCAAGTTGCTGCTAGCCGGTGGCACTTGGGATTGGCAGGGATCCGTAACAGATTTAAACCCTCCTGGCGCTCAACATTAGTTTAAGAATTAGATAAATAAGTAGGCTTAAGTACTAACGTCTTTTTATTAATTATAGTTTTACTTGTGCATAGTCGTTGGTGTTATTTGTCCTCGCTCATCAGATTAACCCATAACAGTATATTGAAGAAGTAAATACCAAAATAATGTCAGTGTCAAATATTGTGAATATTATTTACGTTGTTCATATTATATTTTTACGTCTGATTTTATTGTATTCTCACAATTATCAGAATAATTTTGTGTCAGCCCGTACGACTAAGTGTAAGTTACATAATTTTCAAAAAATATGGCAGTGAGTAATTTTGGTCCGATTGAGAGTCAAAGTAAGCAAATTATTTTTAACTGTTATAAATATTTTGAACTTCAACTGAAGAAAAAATTTAATTCCCCTTACACCGCTGCCCAGTTACTTGAAAAAGCTACAGGTGTTTGTCTCTCTACTGTTTATAGCATTGTGTCTGAGAGCAATAGTGAGAAATTCGCATCAACAAAGAAATTCACCTCCCCGAGAAATAAAAAGTTACGTACTTGTCCGTCATCAGCAGTAGACGATTTTGATCAGGTGGTCATCCGGAGAACTATATACAATTTTCATCTGTCCCATAACCAATTTCCAACCTTAAAGGCACTCCACTCTGTGTTAAAATCCGATATAGATTACAAATTCGGCATTTCCACCTTACGAAAACAAATACAAAAATTAGGATATAAATGGAAAAAGACCGAGGACCACCGAAAAATATTAATGGAAAGACACAACATACGACTGCTAAGAATAAATGACCTTACCAAAATTGCGGAATATCGATCTAAAGATAGACCACTAGTTTATACTGATGAAACCTACATCCACACTTCGCATGTGTCCGGAGAGCCTTGGACCGATGGAACAGAATTTGGTGTAAAAAAAACAAATCAGTACAGGCCAGCGGTTAATAATAGTGCACGCAGGAGGAAAATATGGTTTTATTCCCAACGCTTTGTTAATGATTAAAGGCAAACCAAAAAACGGGAGCTTACCATGACCAGATGAACTATGGCAACTACGAAAAATAGTTCAAATAAAAATTAACCGAATAGCGTACTTATCGTAGATAATGGGTCCTATCACAACAAACTTTTGAATCGTGCGCCAACGTCAAATTCTCTTAAACAAGAAATGATGGATTGGTTGACAGATCACAACATTTCATATAGCCCGTTGATGTACAAAACCAGTTTGTATGATTTAATTAAACAAAATAAAGAGCGGTTTCGTGAGTACCACATACAGTCTGTTTGACAAGAACGTGACCGGTATAATTTTTATTTTATGAATGTGGCACAGAAAAAAAAAGTACTGGCTGAATAGAGTGGTCATCTAACTACAATGATTTGTAAAAAAAAAAAACTTTTGACAGTTTCCCGCCAATATTAGTTCATTTTCCAAAATGAGTGCCGCGTTTGCTTCACGATATGAAGCAGTGTTCCTTTGTTCACACCCGAAGGGACCCAAAATGTCACGTGATCAGGCCGCCAAGTATATGAATAAGTCGAAGGCGTTTGTGACTAAGTGGGTGAAGCGATATTCCGAAACAAAAAACGTCGACGACTTACCAGAACGCGGGATAACTAGAGTGACCTCCTCTGTACAGGATAAACGGATTTTGCAATTATTCTCGAAAAATCCTCTATTATCATTGCGTGCAGGGCAAAAAAAATAAAGAATAAAGGCTTAAATATATCTCTAGCCACAATTAGACAGCGTTTGATTGAAAATGGATTGAAATATCGAAGTACAGTGAAGAAACCTCTCCTTACTGAAAAACATATGAAAAAAAGGTTGTCATGGGCAAGTGAAAATAAAGACCGGGATTGGAACAAGGTAATTTTTTCTGATGAAGCTTCTTTTTGGGCAGCCAACTACTCGACTCGGGCCTGGTCTACGGCGGAGAATAGAGTGCTCGTACGGACCGTAAAACACCCAGTCAAGGTGCATGTTTGGGGATGCTTCTCAAAACTGGGTTTTGGTCGTTTGCACATGTTCACTGGCACACTCGACGCTCAAAAAATGAATAAAATCTATGAAAAGGCATTGTTGCCCTCTGCTAAAATGATGTTTCCAAGCTTTTTGCTGCTTCTTGCTGCTTCTTGCTTGCTTAATGCTTCTTGGATCCTGCAAGAGGACAATGACCCCAAACACCGCAGTCGGCTCTGTACAACGTGGAAAGCTGAAAATGGCATCGATGTTTTGGATTGGCCCTCACAATCACCCGACGCCAATCCAATTGAAAATGTTTGGGCTTGGATGAAGCTTCAATTACGAGGAAAAAATATAGCTGGAGTTGCTGACCTAACTCGGGAATTGAAGTCCGTGTGGAGGTCTTTACCTCGTAGTTACGCTGAAAGTTTGATAGAAAGTATGCCTAGAAGATGCCAAGCTATTGTAGATAATTCAGGAGACTGGACACCTTATTAAATATAAAGCATGAATGTGCAATTGGTTAGCTATTTGATTTTCGTATTTCACAAAATAATTCTAATTTTTTCTTAAAATTTTACCGGTCACGCTCTTGTCGTACAAAGTGTAGATGCAATTTTAAAAGAACATGGCCACTCCGTTTTACGATTGCCACCGTATCACCCGCCCGACAGTCAATCCGATCGAAAATATTTGGTCCATGGTAAAAGGATATGTAGCGAAAAGAAACGTTTCTTTAAACATGCAAGGCATTTTTATGAGTTTAGCAACTGAACGAATGAATACTATTACTGCTGAGGACTGGAAAAATATTTGTCGCCATGTCGAAAGTGAAGAAAATAAACATCGATCTCAGGATGGGGAAATGGATCGAATTTCAGACAATCTTATCATCAATACTTGTGACAGCTCAGATGAAGAACATGATAGCGACTAAAAGGAAAAAAACAGAGGACTACTAAGTACTTATTCCATTTCTTAAGGGTTTGTAATTTTATTAAATTAAGAGTAAATTACAACCGTTGCATATTATTTATATTGCAACCGTCGGAGGTGAATCTACCTATGTTTTTTAGAGGAATGCAACTATATTCAAATGACTTAATTACGATCTCGAATAGGCGTTTTGCAATGGTGTGATCTACGTTCTCATCGCCGGAAAGGTCAATGAGATCTCAAAATCTACTTACAACACGCCCTATCTTTGGGTCGTAATATCGTACAACCACGCACATCGTCTTTATGAAACTGATGTCTGTGCTCTCATCGATAAGCACCGAGAACATTTGTGATCACAAATCAGCACATAAATCTACTTTTTCATATCACCTACTCGGAAAGGGGACTTTTCTTCCCTGCTAGGAGGGAAGAAAAGTCCCCTGTTGTTAAATTTGATAATTTCAGCATTACTAGAATGTGTGAATAATTAAATTTGTTTCGTTTGTTTCTTTTGTTTCATCACTAAGATCTTTTATTTTCCTCATAGGTGATGTGAAAAGCAGTATGTGTCACACGGTAGCAAAATTATTTCCACCTTGGGCTCACTACGCTCAGGATTCAATGTACGCCCTCGCCTTAAATATGTCATTTTGCTCCCTTGTGACACAATCTACTATTTCCGAATCTCCTAAGACATTATTTATTACAACTTGCAACTTTTTATGCTTCTTTTTTACATTTTTAGCAATAGTCGAATCAGGAAATGCGTCAACTAACAAATCTGTTAAATGGTCCATACTTGCATGTGGAATTTTATGCTCAGCCATAAATGCCGCTAGCTTAAGCTCTGCGTATTTAGCTTTTTCCTCATCTGCCAATATTTTCCCCGTTTGAAACACTTTCGAAATTGGTTGTTGCTTGGACATACTCTTTAATTTAATTTGGTGTTTCTTACCCGCACTATGACGCTGCAAAACACTTATGTCAGCCTGAATTGTAGTAGAGTCCGGCAAACGAAAGCGTGACCTGGACTTTTTTCAAAGTTTTAATATGGCAACATTTTTTTCTTAATTTGTCAAAGGCACGTCAAAGTCTTTGGTTAGAGGTGTCAGTATTTTGTGAACTCAATTATTATTCCGTAATATGGGTAAAACCATAAAAAGTAATGTGCGAAAGCTGCTACATACAATGATAAGTAAGTTTAAACAAAAACAAGAGGAGAAACAAGTTGTTTTCCAAGAGAAACAACAATGTTTAGATGCGATGTCGGTTTTTTTAGGTTAGTCTGACTTTGTATTCTTAATCCTTATTGGCTGATTATTTGATATAATAATATTGACGATAGAATTCTAGTGATGATACCGTTTCTTATGTTTACAGATAATCTTGAAGATATTCAAGGAGTCTGCAAAATGAAAAATATTGTTGACAAGTTTAGGAATTTGGAAAAAAAGTCTTTAATTGAAACTCAGACTAAGAAATATCTTTGAAGAAATATCTTCACTTACTGGTATGTACATGCATCAGTTTAGAATATGTTTATGTGTTTGTTCCATTTCACAAAGTTGTGTTAAAAATAACACAACTTTGTGAAAACCAACTTCAAAAAAAGGTGGTTCTCTGTTTGACCCGTAAAAATGAAAAATTAACCGACTTCAAAAACTCTTACCAAACTAAAAAGACTTGCTTTTTTCCCATTTATTATTCCGTTTTTCCTTTTTCCTTTTTTATGTCATCAAACTGTTTGGGTACTATATCATTAAACATGCATTTTATACTTTGTTTTGCAGAAGTTGGTGTCACAACACTAAAAAAAAAAAGGAAGGGTCTGTGAATGACGGGATGTGGAGCACTCCTGGAAAAAAACGCCCCCACAAAAGCACAGTGTCGGATTTAGACATTTTGATATAGATGCAATAAAAAATAAAATCAATGATTTTTATGTTGTGAGAAAGGAGGTACCGACATTACGAACATTATTAGAAGAATTGTCAAGTATATTATAAGCAATTGTACGGTGAATCGTCGTTGTCGTCGGCGTCTTCCAGTTCCAGTCGGCACACCATTGAAGATGGCGGGCATTCTCATCTTTCATTTGACTCTAATTATCATCAGCCTGTACTAGATTAAACATATTTTTGAAGAAAGTAAATGTTAAGTAGGAAACTATTATGTACATTCTAATAAATAAATCAACACACTGGTTTTTTTTACTCGCATCCATGACAGTCAAGGCTTAGTCACACCTCCGTCACACCAAACGGAGCTTTGAAATGTGTTTTTAACTACAGGTTAATATTTCTAAAGATGTGGTGTGGTTCCTCAAATAAGAAATTAAGTTTGCAAACAACTATAATACAAATTGATTGTCATAGGTAAATACAAAAATAATCAAGTATCAAATCCTTTTTTTCCTATTATAATTAGTGATACCATATGTATTTTTTTTTAATTTGCCGCATTTTCTCAAGTCACGCTTTTATTTGCCAAACTGTATCACAAAAGGAACACAGGGGGCCATTTGCAACGTCAAAAGATGGCGGATGTGTAATTTGTTTTAGTTTTTATTTTTGTGTATTTAGGTGTTTTTTACTTTTAATGCCTTTGTTTTGCACAGTGATAGAAGACTTGGACTTATTTCGTGTATCCTAGCATCTTACTTCTTATTTCAAGCGGACTCGCAGTGGTACAGAGGTTAAAACTATCTTGGCCTCTGTCCTACATATCACCGTACAACGTTGCCACCAATCTTCCTAGAGAAGATTAAAAAAAGGAACACATCGCTTTATATGAGTCTTTTGGGTATTCACGTAACCACGAAGACAAGTCCTTGTTTTTTAGCGACTCTTTTCTTAATGTTTTTTTTTGTAAGACGGTTTTTTGTGACCTTCCTTTTTTTTGATGGCCCTCCACCACTTGCGTCACTTGAATAACTGGAATCACTCATTTTAATATTTTGAATAGCAGAAAACCGCAACAAACGATTGCCTAACACATTTTATCAGAGTATAGCTTGTGTATGGCAGTATGGCTTAATTTAAATACCATGCAGTTACAGTGTATATCCTAGATATTTATGAACTTCGTAATTTGGTCGTATAAGCTTTGTCATCTTGTCTATGTACACAATGGTCAATAGGGGAGTCCCCAAGATTTGAATCTTTGGGACTCCTCTATTGCAGTGTTGCCGTAATAAAAATAGTAATATTCCACTAAAACAAGTGTTGCCAATATAAATAAGGATATTTAATAATATAAATGAGGAAATAAGGACACATACGATATTACGGTAGAATGTGGCACCGTAATAACAAGTCTACGGTAGATGGTAGATCTACAAAAATTACGGTAGGTCTACTTAGGTATGGTCAGCTGTAAAATTGCATAGACACCTTTACTTCTATAATCCTGTGAACACGCGAGGCCACGTTCGTAGGAAACAACCTAGATGGTGTTGTTAACTAAGGTGGTTAGCTACAACTTTTTATCCCTTTCGTATTAGAATCGATAATTACGCCCGTTTACTAGTACATAGGTCCGTTGGCTTAGTAGGTTAATGCCCTCTATTACCGTGGAATCAGATATGGATGATGGGCCGTAATAATTCGGTTTCGACAAGATTCAGATAGTTGTGCCCAGGAATAGTCGTATTAAAATGTATTTGCCATTCACTACATTTATGCTCGAGCGAGGCTTGCAAAGAACTGCCACCCGAATGCGAAACTTTGGCTCGCAATATTTATAAACACTTCAAAACCAGCAGTAAGCAGCAAAGTCAATTGGAAGCATTGCAAGAGTTTTGTGATACGAAAGTACATAAAATTTAGCGACCAGCCCAAACTAGATGGCTTTCTCTGTCATTCGTCGTCAATAGGATCTTAGAACAATGGGATGCACTCTACTTTGATGACAAGTGGCTTGAAGACCATGAAAGCCGTGAAATACACATTGCTTCAAGAGACCCTATTCTAAAGGCTTACTTTTATTTTCTTTCGTGGATGTTACCGAAGCGCACTAAAACTAAAGCATATTTTCAAAGCGAGTTTACATTTTTTTTAAATATGCACGTCAAAATGCAGGAATTATATAGAGAGCTGCTTCTATTAATTATGCCCTCAAGTTATGTAAACAATACTCCGCTGGATGCTATCGACCCCACAGACGGGCGTATACATTTCCACACTGAAAATATTTATCTAGGTCTTGGTGTCTTTTCTGTAAAGAAACTGCGATAAAATTGTAAACATTTCATTCTCAGGTCCGCAGTTGGCATTAGAAAAAGATATAATAGTCTAGACGACCAGCTGCTAAATGCCATTTCAACTTTTGACAACGAAAATTGCATATCTGTAACTGAAAAACGACAAACATATCTAAACTCAATTTTCAAGTTAAAAGGCTCCCAAGGCTCTTGAAGCCCAGCAGAGTATAGACGATGAATGGCGGCATTTTCCAAATTATATTCAACAAAACAAGTGTGATTTGAATGTGGACGTTAACGATCCCCCAGATGTATTTTGGCATCATGTATCGGAGATGAAAACCAAAGAGTCACTGCTATTCTTTAATATGGCATGTTTTATGTTAGAAATTCTATCCCTGCCGCATTCAAACGCCGATTGTGAACGCATTTTTAGTCATATTACTGACTTGAAGACGAAGAAAAGGAATCAGTTGTCCACAAAATCTATAGCTGGGAACCTGTTCACGCAACAGGTTATTAAGAGACATGGCAAAAACTGTGTTGATTTCCATCCCACCATGAGGTGATAAAAAAAATTAACGTGTCAATGTATAAAAAAACGGATCTGATTTAAATAATTTTAATGATAAATAAATAATAATAATCGTATTTAGAATAATAAACAATTCAGTTTTCTCGAACAACTTTATTAATAAAAGGTTACCGTTTTTTAACCGTTTTTTTTTTGTCTACCGTAATATTCTACCGTTTACCGTATTTTTTGACCGGCAACACCGTCATATTGATAGAGAGAGTTGGAGGGAGACACTGACCATAGGTACATAATTACCTATCTCAAAAACTTGAACAATCTAGAAACAATCTACCAAAAGAAAACCAAACCTAAATTATACCTCCTTGTATGTTTAATTGGTTTTCTTTTTGTTAACCTCCTCTGGTCGTATAGGTATTTGCGCGGCATCGTTTCTCCTAAAGAAAAAGTAATATATTAATACAGCTCAGCTCTTTGAATAGTCTGGTTATTTGATTACAAGGTAGACTTGATCCCTCACGGGGTTACATGACCCCGGGATCATGTCACCCCCTAAAAAAAAAGAACAAGTCTCCCCATAGGTACATAGAAAGATTATAAAATACCTAGGTATATCGTAGTCAAAACTGGTGATCACTTATTTCAATGAATTCAACAATAATGTACACTTAAATAAAAGACTATTAAAATAATCATACTCAGTAATAGAATTTCCTTCACTTTTTTTAATGAAATCTAGCTAAAACTTACCGTAAATTAAATATAGCACGACACAATTTTTTCTCCGTCCGCCATATGCAAATCAACCACTGACATTTGTCATAAAATAAAGCGCTCCATGGTAGAAACTAGAACGTGACATTAGGTACGATTAAATGAGTGTTGGTAGCATAAAAAAGTGTACGCTTACAATTAGTAAGAGTTAAAATCAAGTTTTCCAAGTGTCCTCCTCAGTTTCGTCTATGCTGTGTCGTCGCTTATTTGTGTATTTCTATTCTTAAATAATTGTTACCTCAATCATATAATATTCCTTTCAAGTCTTTCAACTGAATTTGGCGCCATAATATTACATTACGATAGCTTCCGGTTAGAATAGCCTTATTATTAAATAAGTACACGGTTCGTACTCAGACGTCAGCAAAATGAGTCAAGTTTTTCTTATTCCTATTTCCTAAGATAAGCTAAGATACATAATACAATTTCCTAGCTAGATTAAATTCACAGAATAGTTAACTCGACGCGCTGATTGGAGTATGCATAACCGCCATTTTGTAGCGTTGCTGAGCAACCAGTCGCTCAGTTGATCGTAATGCGAATGCGCCTACTGCGCCTGCGGTAAACCGGGCAGAGTGAGTGAGCAGGCAGTCCCGCAGACCGGCAGTGGCAGGCAATCGGGCAGGATACGTTCGGTAAATGCTGCGTTACTAACGCACCCTGGCAAAGCGGCTGTGAACTAATCTTATATCGGCGGCGCTCTCTTTCGGGTCGGACTTGTTGAGTGATTCAGTGCGTGTAAAATTAAGTTCTTGAGGGGAAACTCTTACTTTTTTTGTCAAAATGGCCACAGAAGTAACGAATAATGCTCCAGTTATTACTGAAAAGGAGAAAGAAATGAAAGAAGATCCTGGCGTAGATAATGGTCAACCTAAAGAGGATCCGCCGGCAGTGGCAGAAAAAACCGAAGAAAAAACCGAAGAGAAGAAAGTCGAGCCGGCCCCGCCGAAGCCGACTGTGCATAAAGTTAACTTTGAAGCAGACATAGTTTACTTGTATCAGTTTTCGCGTACTCCCCTGTTGCCGTCGACCTCGCCTTACTGCTTGAAAGTAGAAACATGGCTGCGTTTGGCTGGAGTCAAGTACGAGGTAAGTGCTGGTAATCATTGTATTTTTTGTTTTGATTAATTTGAAGCTTTCAATTTGAAAGCAACCACAGTACCAGTAGCGCCTATGTACGCGAACGAAAAGTTCGCAATTTAACTACCGATGAAGTATTTTTTTTTTATTTTGCTATTTTTCCCTTAATTGTGCTGTTTGTGATGTAGATACCCGCGTTTCTTTTGTTCAATAGGTTTCGTTATAAATTTAAAGGTCTGCTGAGCATAATATTTATAATTATAATAATAATTATAAATGAATCATAGATGATCTACAAAGCAACAGCGAATTCTAGGTCTTTTGCGAATGTTGTTTTCTAGATTAATGGAATGACTATGACCACCCTACCAAATTTTATGTTTTGCTTTGAAACATTTTTATTTAACAAAAATTTTGGTAATGTGTATTTTTTGAAATTTTCTGTTAATTTAATAACCTGCATGTATATAATATAGACCTGGTAGGGATTGTACTTGATGTAGGTGCCTACAACATACCTTTTTCTCTTTTTGTAAAACTTTCAATCTTACAGGATTGTTAAAAGAAATTTAGGTTCTATGCATTCATTTCTTTAGAGAAATGGTTGGTGATTAACACAAAAGACTCGTTTAAACAGTCACATTAGCTCATTCGGATTTTTGTAGGGTATAATTGACACCTTACCTTATGATCTAAAAAAATAGTCGGGTAGCTTAATTATTATTTGGCAAGGGTATGTACTCTCTAAACTAAAGACTACATATCTACCTACTTATAGGGAATGAAAATGCTATCTAAATGCTAAGAATTAAATTATCAAAAAAGGGTGTCAGTAATAAAAATATCCACAAATGTAGCTATGGGTTGAATAGCTCACCCCTAGGATTGAGAACTGCTTCAACTAGGTATGCAAACGCTTTTTATTTATTCAACTGACTTAAAAAAAGGAAGGAGGCGTTCAAGTCAACCCATATTTCTTTTTTTATGTATGATCTGATCACGCATAACATTTTACAGAGTAGTAACGGTGGTCCAATTGTCACCGAATCTGAATGTGATGAGGGGGATCCGTGAGGAATTAAGGGAACTCCTCAAATATTATAGGCATACATACAGCGATTTTAGTATTTTTAGTAACAAGTCTAGCATTTATATAAAACAATTAACCTTAAAGTAAACTTAAGCAAAACCAAATTTATCCAGTTCAGAAACAATAAAACAGCTCCTGTGCACTTGACTGTGGAGGAATCTGGGACTTCACTACAAGAAGTCGACAATATTCGCTTTCTGGGAGTTACTATAGACACTTTCCTTAACTGGAAAGCGCATATCGTTAACATTAATAAAATTATTTCTAGTCAGTGTTACGCCTTATCGATTCTTTCTGGAACTTGCTCTGAAAGTGTTGCTAGAAATTCCTACTTCGGAAATGTGTTTCCACTACTCACCTACGGAATCATTTATTGGGGGAATTCCGTAAACGTCCAAAGTACATTTGTGCTTCGGAAAAGGTGTTTACGTACAGTGTATCGCATGCGTAATGACCAATCTCTTCGTAATGTGTTTAAGGATAAAGGTTTCCTAACGCTAACTGGGATTTATATTTTGGAACTCTGTCTTTTTGTTAAGAACAACGCTGATTACTTCACTAAAAAGTCCTCACTAAAAAATAATTTGAGGGAAAAGTATAAGTACAATCTATGGTGTCCAAAAGTCAACAACTTAATGTACTATAAAAGCACGTTCATTACGGCAATACGCGTTTTTAATGCGCTGCCCAATGATTTAAAAATGCTAGAAGGCAATTATTTTAAGTTTAAGTTAAAAAAATGGCTTATCCTTAATGTATTTTATAATCTAAACGAATTCTTTGGCCTTGATTCATCTATAAATTATTAAATTCATGTGTTTTTAGATATAAGTTACAATAATTGTATGCTCGCAATGGGCAACTGTTGATGCTATTGTCATTTTATTTTCCATCTTTTGTACACAGTTTACAATAAATAAATACTTACTTACTTACTTGCATTTACATTCAAAAAGTATCATTTGGATGATTGAAGTGGAACTGATGATGAAGACCACAAATGGCTAACGGAACTCCTCAATGGTACCTATTACAAGGGTGGGTAAGATATCTCAATTAAGATAGTTGAGATAGTAATTGTAATGAAGAACATTTCATTGCTTAAATATGACTATGTATGACTTTCCCGCGGCATTGCTTGGCGAGCTTGAAATGTCTTAAAGTTTCATATCAACTAAGAAGTGGAGTTCCCCTTCACATAACAGCTTCTTATGATCACTAAAAAGTATAAAATAAAATTAATGTTTTAAAAACTAAAAACTGCCTTCAATAATTCACAAAAAATAACTTTAAATTGGTAGGTATAGGACAGTCCAATTGAAGTCGCAACTCGCAATATTTTTAAAGCCCACTTCTGTTGGACTGTGCTATACCTTCCATTTGAATAGAAGTTATTTTTTGCGTTTTTTAAGGCGGTTTTTTGTTTTTTATCTCTGAGACTTTTACGCAAGCTTTTGCTTTACTATCAAAACTAAACTTTTTAGTTTTATTTAGGATTGTAACTACATCCCCCATGTAACCACGTCACTGCCATCTGTATAAAAAGACTATATCACCAGCATAATTATATTATCAGGTTCATAAGAGTCTGCTGTCTATATCCACTGGATCACCACAATGTCCAGGCTTGCACTGCCTTATTATTTATTAGGATTAGGATAGGATTAGGATTTTTTAGGTCTTAGGATTTTATTAGGTATCTGAACCTCGGAAACGGCTTCAATGATTTCGATAAAATTAGAAATATAGTAGTCTTATAGTATAGTAGTGGGGCGGCAAACAATCTGTCAAGTTATCATCTTTGGTCAATTTTGTTTTCAACCCGATCGACGCTCGGTCATCCGGGTACTTGTAATAATTAGTAGACTTTTTTGTTGACATAAATAAATGTCATTTTGCCATTTTTGTTGTTTCAATTTTAATAGTTTAGGTATCCTATTATTTGCGGTCACTTTTAAATATTTGGAGAAATACCTGCAGTTATTAGATATTTATCTTCCCTATTTCCAGGTGAAATGAGTCCCAAGTCACAAAGCTATAAAAAAAATTAGTACATATATAAATATGAAACGCATTTTAGTGATTAATATTAACCTAAGTTAAGCAGAAACACGGTAGGCATTATAATTGGTCTTACATCTGCCCCCTATTTCACCATATTGACAATGACACATGACAGGTGACAATTCGGTATACATTGCAAAGTCAACACGCTGATACATCACTGGATTTCATAAAAGCTACACTACACATACACATGCATGTACACTGTAATGTCACCTGCCGCCTGTCATTGTCAGGATGGTAAACTAGGGGCCTGGCCGCGTGACCGAAGTACTGAAAGAGTCGTTACATGCAGATAGTCGATAGGCGGATCTTTATGCCGAGTTAGTTCATGATGAAAACTTTTCATTGAAAAGGTTTGTACGGCGGCGCTCCGTCCATAACGTAGGTATCTACCCAAATGACAAAAACATCGATCCTGCTCCGAGTGCATTACCTTCAGTGTCCTGTACCCTTACCATGAGTTACAATTACGGTAGTCGCTAGCGAGTCGAATGCTCTGTCCCTCGCAGTCCCTCTAGTAACTGCTCCTTCGGAATTTACAACCATTTCTTTTAATGTAGCTTAATCTTAAACCTTACTATAGGTGAAGAACTTAAGTAAGTTACTTAAGTAATTAGTTACTAAAAGTAAGTAAACTTAAGACCTCTTGCGTGTAGTTGTAAGTTGTAACACATCTGTTTAGACCGTTCGACATTCTAGGTATAATGTTTATTTAAATTTACTCGTAAATTCCATATTAGTTTCCACAACTACATGCAATACGTAGTAGGTCCTTAAGTTTTTCACCCATACTCCCTACCAAATTAACCTACTAAAAAATCTACAAAACCAAAGATAGGTACTTAAGTTACCGCTATCTGTTCCTTTTAACTGTGGTTAGTATAACCCCTACTGAGCACATTTAGGCAGCTTTTGTTAAAATTAAATTAAAAAAAAATAACCATACAAAATAATTTAACACGTACCTATAACGAAAAATGCAATTAATTAAACATTACGTACCTACATACTTACCTGACAGATGGACTTCGATGTACATTGCGGGTCGATAGTATGTTCAATTAAAAATAAACAAAAAACCCGACTGCAATAAAAAAAACCAACTGAAAAGCGAAAAACAAGCTATAAGTATAATCTATAGAAAATTGTATGAGCAATGTACTTATGCTATTTATAACAATTTAAATTTAAGTGAATATTGGAAAAGGTAGGTATTCCAGGCGGGGCCAAAATGTTATTTATTTTCAAGAAATAGGTTTTTTGAAATTCATTGCTTGTCCCCGCCTGCAATACCTTTTCCAATATTCACTTAAATTTAAATTGTTATAAATATCATAAGTACATTGCTCATACAATTTTCTATAGATTATACTTATAGCTTGTTTTTCGCTTTTCAGTTGGTTTTTTTATTGCAGTCGGGTTTTTTGTTTATTTTTAATAATTTAATTTATTTAACTCTTTTTAGTTTTTATAAATAAAAAAGTGGTTTAATTAATTATTACTAAGCGTCATTATGAGCTCTGGAGCTCGAATTTTGAATGTCGTGAAGCTACAAGTGACAAATTACTCGTATTAAGCGAAACTCACTTTCTAGCAAAAGGAGTTTTTTGACTTTTCTGTCAAAATGGTAGCATCAAAGTGTTATAATGTATATATATTTGAAATGGGCTATTTAATAGCTTTCATTTGATACCCATATTGTTATAATAGACCATACTTTTTTTTATTCCCCCTCCATATTTTTTTTCGCGGACGCCATATTGAAATTTTATATACCCTATGTCACTTCGGCAATTTAGACGAATCGAATGACACCTTGCATGTTAAAATCATACATACATACATACTCTCGAAAAACATAACCCTCCTTCTGACGCAGTCGGGTAAAAATTAATAACGGTGTATACTTTAGCGTAATCAAAATAATTCTTTCTTTCTGTTAATGACTAGTAGAGTCTTATCTTAATCTATGTCCAGTTTTAATAAACGCCCGTATACCATTTACACACTGTATAGTGAATTAACATAGGTAACGAGGCTGGTCGGAAAAGTACACTAAAGTAATTCGACAAAATACGATTTCGTATGTTTATGGAGGTACTTAGAGACAGTTGTCTTGTTTGGAACCTTTTCAAACTTGAGTATGAATATCGTCGCTTATTAATTACCTAACTAAATTTTGAGTCTCGCCGTTGAATGTCTTAAATCAGCATTGTAATTATCTTGAATTTCCCACTTCTTACTGGGAATGGGTTACTGCCCAAGTACGAGGTGCGGTCCAAAAGTTTCCGGCCTAACAAAGAAAACAAGTACATATATTTAAAATTATTTTTTTATTTTTCGATATAGTCTCCCTGTTTCAATGCACTTTTCAGATCTCTTAATAAGCATTTCTATCCCCTTATAAAAATACTCAGAAGTTTTGTCCTCAAAATGGGCGTAAACCGCACGGGTCACTTCATCATCTGAAGAAAATCTTTTTCCCCTTAAGTCTGCCTTAAGTTTCGAGATCAAATATTAGTTAGTGGTTAGTAGCCTTGGCAATTGAAGCAGTGTGAACGGGTGCATTGTCGTGGAGAAGCCGAACACCTCTGCTAAGTTTTCCACGACGCTTCTGCTTGATAGCCTCTCGTAACTGCTCAATAAGGGTGGCATAGTAGCTACCATTTACCGTGGTATTCCTTTCTTTTATGTCAATCAATAGTATTCCGTGACAATCCCTGAATACCGTAGCCATTATATTTTTGGTGGATTGTGTTACCTTCGCCTTCCTAGGCGGATTTTCACCAGGACGACGCCACTCAATCGATTCCCTTTTGGAGAGAGGATCATAGTACAAAACCATGGTTTCGTCCCCCGTAACAATTGACTCCAAAAAACTCTCTCCATGTCTTATATACGCGTCTAAAACTTCTTGGGAGCACGCTTTTCGCTCACTTCGCTGCAAGCTCGAAAGAAGTTTGGGCACCCACCTCGCACTAACTTTATTCATGTGAAGATGTTCATGGAGAATTCTAAGAACTGAAGTTTTCGAAAGCCCTGTCCTTGCCGCTATTTCCTTAGTCTTCAGTCTTCGATCACTCAGAACTTCCTCTTCCACTAATTTGACGCAGTCCATGGTGACTGCCTCCACAGGCCGGCCGGAGCGAGGTTCGTCGTCAATGGACTCCCGCCCTAAACGAAACTGCTTACTTCATTCTTTAATGGTGGAAAATGACGGAGAGATATCCCCGTACACAGCGTCTAACCTTTTTTTTATATCGGTCGGGCTGACCCCTTCCTTTGTCAGGAACTTGATCACGGAACGATATTCCAACTTAAATATTTCGAAAACTTTCAGACTTCCTATTATTCAAAACGCCGTCAAAATAAAACCACAGCCAACAGAAACCTCAAAACTATACACGAATAAGCAGAATAAATGACAATCAAAATGTCTTTTTTATTTTTTATTTTTAAATCGCCATATTTCTCCAGCCAGAAATTTTTGGACCGCACCTCGTAGGTAGGTATTTAAGCCACAACTCAACCTTACTTTTAACTACTTATCACTAATGGAAATGACAGATGATGAAATTAAATATTGATTCTCATCATGAAGACAATCATTTATTGTCTGCACCAAGGGCCTAGCTATATGTAATCGGGTCACGAAGCTACTTACTGCAAATTAGCTTGACAGGGCACAATATGTAAGTGCGGATGCTTGTGATTTCCAAACTTTGGTTCAAGAGTTGCTGATAACAACATTTAGGCGAGGTAGGTAATTTAGGCATCTCGAAATACCTAACTATAGTTCTTTTAATAAATACATTACCTAGAACTATCAATCCTAGTGAATCTAGAATTGTTAGTACGACTACCCCGGCGTTTTAAGTAAATTCGTAACTGTATAGGTACTCGAGCATTGTAAAAGAAAATCAAGGCTATTCTTAGCATGTTTATTATTTATTTATTTACTAATAAGATACATTAATAGTATTTACACAATTAAGATATAAAAACATTCCTATAATATTACACATTCTCGACTTGCTTGGCGCTTGAAAGCTTTTTGTTCCATTAAAAATCCCCGTTACTAAAATAAAATAGGTTTTTGTCTTTTTGTGGGTCCTCATGAACATAATGGACATGCATCCCGTGACTGTTGGAGGGTGGGGACGGACGGGGTCCTTACAAAATCGCCCATCACCCTTTGTTTGAAATAATGTTTGATTTGCATTTTGATCGATAGTTGACACACAGAAGAATTTCTGAACATTTGACCATTACGAGTATAATACAATAACATGGAACTACTAAGAGCACTATTAAAAAAGCAAATTCGCGGAAAACCTCAATATGCAAATTGTACGCGTTGAAAACAAGAGCCATTTAAAAGAGTCTAAAGAAAGCAGAAACGAAAGTTCTACTCTGACCTGAAAAATGAGTCTTCAGGATTGGTAGTCTGTTACGTAGATGATTAGTTGAAGGTACATTTTTTGTGAGGTTTTCCCGAAAAGTATACACTTCTTACCAAGCAAAATAAAGATAAACAATTATCATTTGCATAGAAATACAGCAAGTAGCACCTTAAAACAATGGAAAAAAGTCTTATACTCGGACGAAATTAAAATAAACGCTCAGAATTCCGACATCAAACGTCCAAAAAACCATGCTTTCGATACTAAATACACGAGGAGTACGGTCAAGCCTGGTGGTGGAAACATTCAAAGGGTAGGGACGATTTTCTGAATTCGGAGTTGGTCCCGTTCGAGAAGTTGATTCATTGATCTTAGTAGTGCGTGGTGTAAATATCTATATCTGACTATGTGTAATTTGATAGTTTCTAAAACAAAGTGAGCGTGATATACAGATAGACAGACAGACGGACAGCAACACTATAGAGGTTCCTAGATTGACTTCGGAACCCTAAAAATGAACGTGTAGGCGCTTACTATCAGCCGAATGGAACCCTGACCTACCATAGAACTGTGTTAAAGTGAAGTGACGACGTTATGAGTCAAGTCGTAAGAAGTGCGAAGCAAATTGTTTTATAATGTCACTGTGATAACGTTATATGGTGGGTCAGGGTTCCATTGGGCTGATAGTACGTAGGTATCTACTAACACAAGTCCTTTGCTTGGCTAGCTTGTTTTACCTATATTTATTAGTTCCTGCCAGTGTGAGTAGGTATTTCGATATAACAGCATGTCGTTGCGAGGCACTGCCTAGGCGGTGCAAACGATATCAGTCATGAGTCACGGTAACGCGCTGTCTTGTCGGTAGGTACCTACCTACCTACCTACATTATAGAATTCCTATCATACCTATTTGTTTTGTAGCTGACTACAGCCGCAAATAAGGCGTAATGAATGCATGTTGATAATGCAGCTAGCTACATAGGTAGCTCCTGCGTATCGATATCGGTATTCCGTATTAATAGCTTTAATTTATTATAAAATGTACAATTCCGCTAGATCGATAGGTAGGTAGGTAGGTAGATAAGTACCTTCTTTGCGCAAGAACACCATCATAATTTTAACTTTTAAAATCGCTTAACTATATGATGACACAGCTCTGAAACAACTGTGGAGCATGTGTGAGTAGAGCACTTAAATATGTTTATTTAGCTCACTCCTGACTCGGGAGTCTTGAGGGAGGGTGTAGGACGTGCGGTACCCACTCGCGGTCGTTGCCCTTGTACGTCGCCATCGACATCGGTACAATATTACTAACGATACACGAATGCGGTGCCCAAGGCTTTTTGTACGAAATAAGTATAATCGATATAGCTGTTTCCTAGCCTCTTTCTACCTTACCTTACCCACAGACTGATGTTACCTATTTTATTTAGTAATATTTTACGTGTACTTTATCTAGTTTGTAACGTACATACTCAAGCAATGAAAAATAAGTGTCATGTTGTTGTCTATATGCCTATCTAGTTAAGTTAGTTTCCGACGAACCAATTAGGCATACTTGTGTCCTGCATTGATTAAATAATAAAAACCGCTAGCCACTTTAAGTTTGGTAAACCTGCTGTTAAGTAGGTACCTATTTTGAGCGTTAATTTGCAGGGTGTCCTGTAAATCGACGTCATCTCGTCTAGGGCTGATAGAGCAGCTAAAAAGCTATCGATTTCAGCGATCTTAACAAGTTTCGGAGATATTGAGCATTATAATCTTGTTTTTTTGTAATTTTCCCTTATGTCCTTGTCACGAAAAATCCTTAATTTCATGTTACAAAAATTCTGATTATAATGCTCAATATCTCCGAAACTAGTAAAAATGGCTGAAAATACATAGGGGTTAAATCGTTAGCTTTTTAGTTGCTCTATCAGCCCTAGGCGGGTTGGGACACTGTGTATATCTACACAATCTTCATTATAATATACACAGGTAATATTATAAAGAGTTACAGATAATTTTCCATTTTTTTTAATGTCACTGGTAATCTCTAGAAGCAACGGTCCAACACATGTACTAAACAAAAAAATCCGTTAAATGGTACTATCAGCCCATTGGAACCCTGACCCACCATAGAACGGTGTCACAGTGACATTATAAAACAATTTCTTTGACACTTCTTATGACTTCAGTCGTAACGTCACTGTGACAGAGTTCTATGGTGGGTCAAGGTTCCAATGGGCTGATAGTACATTATTCCATAAGTAATAATATAAAGGGAGAGTAATCTCGGGAAGCATTGCTATTTGAAAAATTGTTGCACCGGTTATTAAAGATACATTATTCCAGATTCGACATCGGATTCGAAACGAGCCCCAAGTTATAAATAGGAGTATGAAATTGCTTTTGTAGACCCAGAGTAGCAAGGTCTATCTCACAGATAAGTATGATGGCATTTTCGTATGTTTCGACATTCGACGTTAACTTGAGTATGGTTGACCCAAATACCTTCTCTTTTTATATGCGAACAGGATCGGTTAGAGAATTGCTGAGGCGACAGAACTATTTTGAAATTTAATCGAGAACTTAGGTTACTCAATTATTATTTTATATAAAATTCAGTTCACCTTAACTATACGTACATTTAGAAACGTTGTTGGGAAATGGCACAGTCTACGTTTGTTCCGAACGACTAGTTAACATTGTTAATAAAAACCCTATTAGAAAAAAAGAGTTAAAATTTAAGTGCCGTCACATTACCCTAAGGCCCCCACAACGGTCGATGACCCAGCTCCAGTGGGCGAAGACGGCTTAATAGAGGCACGCAATCATTAATCTCAAAGATAGCAGTTACAGAGTAATTTCACTTGCTCCAGTAGTTCTCAATGTAATGTAAACGGTTTCTATCAACTACGCACTTAAGATTTTATACCTATACTTATGAATAACGCTACTAGGAGGTCGGTAGGTACCTACTTAGGTATACTGCGAAGACCTACTTCCTCATACCTAGTGTTCATACGGGATAAACCAAAGTGTAACCTCAGTATAGATTTAAAATATTCAGAAACAATGTGATGAAGAATGAGATAATTTGCGTTAACGTGGAAACATCTCTTCTTAATGAAAAACCAATATGTCTCAAAATAAAAAATAAATTCACGAACGCACAAGACAGTAATAGTTCATTGTGCATCAAGGGTAGTATGAAGGGAATTACTAACGAGAGTGTTAGAAGCCCGATGCCGAAGGCGGAGGGCTTTTAATGACTCGAGTTAGTAATCCCCTTACTGCCTGTGATACACACAATGGTTTTCATCACATTTGCGAGGAAAAAAAACAAAGAGAAAACACTTTAACTCTGCAAAATATAAAGAAATAACTTTTGACGAACGGGAACGTAAATGAAAACGATATTTTTTTTGTGACCTCTACCACAGATAATAACTGCGTTTAGTTTCGACCTGGATTCGAGCCAGATTTAGCCAATTTGATAAAAATGTATAATTACTAAAATTAATGATAAATGTTGATAGGTATAAACTTGAAATAGGTATAAAAATAATGAAGTTTAATGAAGCGTATAGGTTTTGTGTAATGTAAGTTAGTCTATAGCTAATTTTTAAAGATGAAATTAGAAACCGATTTAATTTTTGGCTGAAAATTAAACCTCCTTAGTCAGAAATGATGTACGAAAGAGTTTATTTTTCAAAGACATTAAAAAAATGATTTTAAAAATATGTGTCATACATTTTTTCGATTTCAACATGAACTTTACAAGAGAGGAATTTCGTGTGATGATTTATTACGACTACAAAAGAGGTTTAACGTTTAAGGAGTCACATGAAAACTTAAACACAGCGTTTGGAGAATCTGCTCCTTCATTAGCCACCATTTCCTTTTGGTTCGGTGAGTTTAAACGAGGCAGGGAGTCCGTCAAAGATGAAGCTAGACCGTGGAGCCCGCGGACTGCAGTGACTCACGAGAATGTGATCAAAGTGGAGTGGCTTATTAAAGAAAACAGAAATATTACACAATTGGATCACAAGCAGTTTCAAATATTTTGAACGATCACCTAAAAGTACGGAAAGTTTGTTCACGATGGATACCGCATTTGCTCACTGAAGATCAAAAAGCTCGGCGGGTAGATTGCGGCAAATATATGCTCGAAAAATTTGACCACGGCAAATCACAACAGGTGTCGAGCATCCTGACGAGTGATGAATCGTGGATATATAGCTACGACCAACTTACCAAGCAACAATCGACGCAATGGGTGTTCGAGGAAGATGGCTTACCTACGAAAGTTGTTCGAGGTAGGACGGTCAACAAAAAAAATATCGCCGTGTTTTTTCGACGTAGTGGTCCTGTAGCAGTTATTCCTCTAGAAGACCGAAGAACTGTCACTAGTCAATGGTATACCGAAGTGTGATTACTTCAAGCCTTCGAACAGCTCGGCGAGGATCGTCCGAAGAGCGGTACCCGCGGCATTCTTTTTCCCCAGGATAACGCACCAGCTCACACTGCTGCTCGGACCCTCGAATTTTTGGCCATTTCCCAGCCCAGATCTCGCTCCGTGCGACTTTTTCCTGTTTCCCACAATAAAGAAAACCTTGCGAGGACGAACTTTTAACGACTCCAATGATGCAGTCAATGAATTTAATCGTGTATTTTTCGACCTTCCGCAAGATCGATTTTTTTCTTGTTTCGAAAGTTGGTTTCGAAGAATGCAAAAGTGCATCGAAGCTGCAGGCGAATACTTCGAAAAACTGTAAATAAATAATAAAGATATCTCTTCGTTTTTTTGAGGAGCTAGAAATTTTCGGAACAGCCGTCGTGTATTGCTTAATGAAACTTAAATCAATTAATGATTTCATAAGTAAATCATTCAAAACAACCAAAATTCCCGATCAACCAGTCCCGAAATTTGGAAGATTTTGTTAAGTGGGTCGCGGTCAAAAGTGTAGTTAGAAAAATTACATTCATTATGCGTATTCCAGCATCTAAATACTTTCTTACAATTAGTGTGATTATAATAGTTCAACGCAAAGAAAATCTGTTTACTTGCGGCGAGAGCGGACAATAGAAATCGACTATTTCTGTTCTTTGATTTGAATAAGACTACTGATTGCGGTTACCGTTCTTGCTTCCTTATTACTCTTATTAGATATAATAGTAGTACGAGATACGGTATTAGAAATATATACCCCCATCGGTTAAGTATTATTGATAAAAATATATTCTATATAGATAAAATATGATATCATACATTGATACATAGAGGAAATAGGTTGCCGAGCAAAATTAGCTCAGGAAAATGTTAAATAATATTTTTTTAGTATAATTTGTTAATTTAGTTCACGGATAGGTAATTAAAAAAATGTGCATTCGTTGAGAGAATATAAGTGAGAGTCAGAATGGCGGGTGTACCTTCACAAATATATAAAATGATTATACTAAAAAAATGTACTCAAAATGTACTATTTAGTACCTACTTTAAAATAAATTGTACCGCTCCACAAATAATGTTTTTACAATGTGAAGGTACACCCGCCATTCTGGCAGTCAGGACGGCGGGTGTATGCCAATTCACCATGAACTGATAGACTATTGACTAATGTTATTACTCCAAAAAAATGTACCAAATTTGTACTTTAATATGCAGTTAAAAGGCGTTATCACTAAAAAGTGTACCCAATTAAGGAGTGAAATTAAGGAACTTTAACTTTGTCAGTTTTGTGACGAAAATTAGCCATAATTGCGGCCGTCAATGTATAGCTAATTTTCGTCAGAAAACTGACAAAGTCCTGACTGCCAGAATGGCGGGTGTACCTTCACATTGTAAAAACATTATTTGTGGAGCGGTACAATTTATTTTAAAGTAGGTACTAAATAGTACATTTTGAGTACATTTTTTTAGTATAATCATTTTATATATTTGTGAAGGTACACCCGCCATTCTGACTCTCACGAATATAAACCAACGAATTTAAAAAATAAAGGTTGCCTACTTTAAGTCATTATTTCAATATGAAGGGGCAGATACGCGGATGATGTTTCATCTGTCAAAAGCACCCCCTAATTTAAATCCGCACTTAAAAGATCGGTAAAATTATCCTTTTGAATATTGGAAACATGGCCAGGGTTTTTAAATTTCTTGTCAGGCAGCATGACATAAAACTTGAAAATAAATAAATAAATCTGTACACGTATTTTTGAAACTTACTAAAAATGATATTCTTCGAAATTCAAGCCCGAATGGGGTAACAAAGTTTGAATGTAATATGCTTGCCGTTAAAAATACTTAAAACTTGGAATTTATGATATTCGACACAATGAATGAAATACTTATATTTTCCGATGTTTACCAAATATGGACTTCTAAGGGCACCTAAAGGCGAAGTTAGTAATGAAAATAATAATAATTTATCTGAAACGACTTAGACTAGAGAATTGAAGTATACGATATTTTTTAAGGGTTCCGTACTTCCGTATTTAAGATCTAAATACTATAAATAAGGAAAGACTGGACACGGACGAGAGTTGGTATGATAGTGTGTTACTATAATAACCTGTCTGTTAAAAAACGACTGACTGTTGAGTTTCTTGCGGTGTTACTTCTCAGCAGTGATCTCTTGCGAACCGCTGGTAGGATTTTGACATGTAAATGTGCCTGCAAACATGTAAACTTACTAAATAAATATCTTTTATCTTTTATATCTTTATCATTCGCCTAATCAGACAGTGATTCTATCATAAATCATAATGCTGACTGTATAGTCATATTTACAGATTTGACAGACAACAGCCCTCGGACTGTTCCGAAAATTTCTCAAAAAAAAATCTAGCTCCTCAAAAAAACGAAGAGATATCTTTATTATTTATTTACAGTTTTTCGAAGTATTCGCTTACAGCTTCGATGCACTTTTGCATTCTTCGAAACCAACTTTCGAAACAAGAAAAAAATCGATCTTGCGGAAGGTCGAAAAATACACGATTAAATTCATTAACTGCATCATTGGAGTCGTTAAAAGTTCGTCCTCGCAAGGTTTTCTTTATTGTGGGAAACAGGAAAAAGTCGCATGGAGCGAGATCTGGGCTGGGAAATGGCCAAAAATTCGAGGGTCCGAGCAGCAGTGTGAGCTGGGGCGTTATCCTGGGGAAATATGAATGCCGCGGGTACCGCTCTTCGGACGATCCTCGCCAAGCTGTTAGAAGGCTTGAGGTAAGCACACTTCTGTATACCATTGACTAGTGACAGTTCTTCGGTCTTCTAGAGGAATAACTGCCACAGGACCACTACGTCGATAAAACACGGCGATCATTCTTTTGTTGACCGTCCTACCTCGAACAACTTTCGTAGGTAAGCCATCTTCCTCGCACACCCATTGCGTCGATTGTTGCTTGGTAAGTGGGTCGTAGCTATATATCCACGATTCATCACTCGTCAGGATGCTCGACAACTGTTGTGATTTGCCGTGGTCAAATTTTTCGAGCATATATTTGCACCAATCTACCCGCCGAGCTTTTTGATCTTCAGTGAGCAAATGCGGTATCCATCGTGAACAAACTTTCCGTACTTTTAGGTGATCGTTCAAAATATTTGAAACTGCTTGTGATCCAATTGTGTAATATTTCTGTTTTCTTTAATAAGCCACTCCACTTTGATGACATTCTCGTGAGTCACTGCAGTCGGCGGCCTCCCCGGTCTAGCTTCATCTTTGACGGACTCCCTGCCTTGTTTAAACTCACGGAACCAAAAGGAAATGGTGGCTAATGAAGGAGCAGATTCTCCAAACGCTGTGTTTAAGTTTTCATGTGACTCCTTAAACGTTAAACCTCTTTTGTAGTCGTAATAAATCATCACACGAAATTCTTCTCTTGTAACGTTCATGTTGAAATCGAAACAATGTATGACACATATTTTTAAAATCATTTTTTTAATGTCTTTGAAAAATATTTATAATTATCTTCGGCCAGTGTTTTGAAGGCAATAGAAAAAGGTTTTAATCGGTAGTATAAAAAGTATAGTTTTGTTAATAGGTTCGGGACAGCTAGAAACTTTCAGAACGGCCCTCGTATATACAACAGCTGACGTCAATTAACTACACCATTTCGTCGATTTCAGTACTTGTATTGATTACGTAGTTGAATAAATAGTAATTTTTAAGATAACTAACTACCTAATTTGCTAAATTATACAGAGAGTAATTTCGTTTTGGATTTTGGTAAGAAGTAGTCTGTGCCTAGCCCTCTGGGAAACAGGCGTGATTTAATGTATGTATGTACCTATATATAATTTCATTTTAGGCAAATTAAGCTAATGCCATCCTAGATTTTACCTGCGACTCTGTCCGCGTATAAGTCATGTATTGCTCTTCCCTCTGAAACTATCTATTATCCGTTTCGTAAGTTGAGGTTATACCTTTTTTTGTTATTTTAGCGGCCATATTATACCTGTACACTCTGTAAAAAAATCAAGTGTCTACCTATTACGGATCGAGAGCAGTATAGCGATTGCTCTGGTAGAGCAAATAACGCCGAATAAAACACGATTTTAGTATGGTGGCAATATAATTATACGGACTGAAAATGTCAACTGTCCAACTATTACGTTTCATGAGACGTTTTACGACGTATTACGTTGACAGACATATGGACAGCGGAGGCTTAGTAATAATAGGGTTCCGTCGGTACCCTTTGGGCACGGAACCCGATAACGTGTAAACAGTTGCGGTCTGGGCAGCTAGGGTTTTTGGGCATACTTTTTGTATAATGTAATTAATAAACATGCTTTCGTGTATTTAAAACACTTTTTAGAAAGGTTTCAGCGGTCATATATAAATACCTTCAACACGTCTCTTGACTTTCCCAATAGCAATTCGGAGAGATTGTATGTAATTAATAATTAATTGTATGCTAATAATTTTCGAGTACATTGGTAGCACTGTAAAGTAATTGGATCGGTTTCGCCGACTTGCATGGCCGGTGGCACTTATTATTCCACAGAGTGCGGGCGTTTTGTGCGACGTACTTGGTGGTGGAATGCGGCCGCAGCGCGTTAGCCCTCTGAAGTTGCTCCGACCGGCACACCGGCGATGAAATATAATCTATTTATTATTTGACAACACGGGGTATCCTAATTTTGATAGTAATCGACCCAGCCTGCGTACTAGGGAATGCAATAACCGCTAGCAATTGATAACCGGTTATTAACCGACTCCAAATCCACAAAACCGGTTAACCGATTATTAACCGGTTAATTTTTACTTTTAGTTTTTTAATGTTTTGTTACGTGTAAAAATCATTGTCTTCGTTTACGAATAGGTAAATTATAAAATAAATCAGTAACAAAAAATACAGGAGTATTTAATTCACAAATATAATATTTATCTAATAACCATAATACATGTTTTAGCTAAAAGTTCATAATTCCATTTTATATTCATACTAATACTTGTAGCTTAGCTAGAGCTACCAAGATTACGGAGTTTAAAATATTGAGTGATATATGTTTTTTTTTTATATTTACAAAAGTGTGAAAAGTAGACTAGTAATACATTAGGTACTTTAAATTATTTTCACACTTTTGTTATATTTGTTTATAAGTAAAGGCTGATTTATTATTTTTATATAAGTGGGTTTATTTTCATTTACTAATTTAGTCGTTTGAGGTCGCTTTGAGTATAATTTTAAATAGTTAATTTTCAGTTTATTTTTTTAATTTTAGGGAAATATTGCAGAACTGATTGTTAATTGTGCTCTTATCAAACTCAAATTCCAAAGAGATTATTTGATTTTTTTGTTACATTATATTATACGTATAGCAAACTAGTAACTAATTTACATTATATATCTAAATGAAAAACGTATTCCAATATGTTAACATTCATTAAAGGCTTGTCGATTACATGATTCGTAATCAAAACTTTAATTTCAAAGATACTGTGTGGTCTGTGTGTGATGTGATTACATTGTTTTAAGACTATTGAAAATTCGATTAACCGGTTAGCCGGTTAACCCATTTGCTTTCCCTACTGCGTACGAAGCTAGCAGCGGTCCCGGGTCGAATCACCGTAAGGGCAAATATTTATGTGATGAGCGCGAGTATTTTTGTTCCTGAGTCTTAGGTGGTTCCAATATACTTGTTTACATATTTATTAATTATAGTAACTATGTTGATAGTTGTCTAGGACAGGACAAATAGCTAAGAGCTTATTTTGGGAATAGGTCAATGCGAGAGATTCATCATCATCATCATGTCAGCCGAAAGACGTCCACTGCTGGACATAGGCCTCCCCCAAGGCTTTCCACTCAGACCGGTCTTGTGCTTTTCCCGCGATCAAAGTTAAGGACTGTGGAATTTATAGAAAGACTACGTGGACTAGCGGAAATTGTATTACCGCCAACAGTCCTTGAGATATTTAGTCATGTCCAGTGTCTTAGTTTAACCTGTTTTTATTTATATTTATGCTACTTAATAATTCTGTTTAAGACCTACACATAAAAAAACGTTATTATTAGGATATAAAACTTTATAGCATCCTAATAGAGAAAAATAACCATAATTAACAGCAGCTCAGTTATTATGGCAATGTAAAAATATTTATTTATTTATTTATTTATTTTATTTGGGTAAACAAACAGTGATCACAATTTGTCTTTATCACTAACTTAACTTAAATAATAATAGGTCATTGTGCCACCAACACCGTTAACCACACATTACTATTTTATTGTTGATTAGTGGTGGTGTAATTATACATGACATTGACTATTTATTAACAAATAAAGCATAGCATAGTACATTACCATTGCATAACATAATATCGCAATTATCATTTTTAACGGCACCAGCAATGAGGATACTGGTAAGTGCTGAACACCGCAGATCCGCGGCGCTAGGCAGTCTCCAGCACCCTCATTACCTCCCTCTTAAACATTCCAACGCGAGTGGCCATGATATCGATTGATACAAATTGTTCATTATAGGTTTTGACTATTCGGTAAAGAGGCGAGCGTTTACCGGCATTAGTGCGGCAAGATGTAATTGCGAAGACGCGACATTGGTTTCGACAGTGTGTTCTGTGGGGAACTTTATAGCATAATCTGTTATTGAGTGCATTACAATCATACTTATTTTGGCATAAGTCATATAACAGCATTATTTCTAGTTGCTGACGTCTAGCTTTAAGCGGTAGTAAGGTATATTTACGCAAGAGTTCATTATAGGATAATCTTGTATGATAACACTTGTAATGCATACATCGGAGGAACTTAGATTGCACAGTTTCCAGTGCATCAATATATTTATTGTAAAATGGATTCCATACGGGCACAGCATACTCTAATTGAGAACGGATAATGGATTTATAAATATGAAGAAAAGTCGACGGTCGGACGAACTCTGCACATGAACGCATGGCAAAACAAATTTAGTTCAACACAAACAAATTACGTACTAAAGTTAAATAAAATTCAAAACAATGCCAAGCGCGCTTTTCACATAAATAAATATAGCTTTGAAAGCATCGGTCAGACTTTACAGCAGCCAACCAAGTTTGGAGCAACCAACCCGACAAAGAACTCGGAAAAAATGCTCACGCCGTGTCCTACTTGTGGTTTACTATAAAATACTTATTACAAGTCTTACTTACCTTTTTTTTATCTTTTATCTTTACGACACTAAATCTAGTTCGACAAGACTCTAGACTAATTTTTAATTAGCTACGTCTTTAATGGGGGAACACGAAAGGGCAATGCTGCAATGCAAAATACTTGGAAAAGGTTTTTTTTTAATAATTTGTCCGAATGTCTAGTATGATAAGACTCCCATGTTTCGTTTGTTTCTCGGAACAGGGGAGGGGTAGGACTATATTTGCATAATCAGTGGCAGCAGCATGATAAGCGACACCTTGTACTAAGGTATCTAATATGATCGATCTCCTCAAAAACCAAAGCTCATCTTAAACATCCTCAATTTCTGTGTAAGAAAAATCACTGCTGCATTTTCTAAATAGTGGAAAAAGTGGTTACTACAGCGATTGAAGGTCGGTCTCCGCGCAGCCAGGTTTTTTGCATTGCAGCATCGCCATTTTGTGTTCCCCCATTGCGGGAGGTAGGACCTTGTGCAAGATCCGTCCGGATCGCTACCACCATCTTATCCATTAACCTACCGCCAAACAGCAGTGTTCGCATTGTTGTGTTAGGGTTTGGAGATAAGACAGCCGGTGTAATGACTAGCATAGAGGCATTCCATCTTAGTCCTCAGGGTTGGCAACGTATTTGCAGTCTTGTGAATGCGAATGTATATGGGACTCAGTTTCCACTTACCATCAGGTGGCCTGTGTGCTCGTTTACCTTCTCAATGCCATTTTTTTTTTAAATGTGACTAGTTATATATTATATAAATCATCTGGTAGTCTTATCAAACTAGGTTAAGTGTCGTGGACTCATAGACTATTAAGAGCTGAGACTCTAGACAATATGAGTGGCGAGATCGTTATCGATATTGACGTATTTGGATTGGTCCCGCGATCCTGACAAGGTCGTCACTCCATCATGTTGGACGCCTACCTACAGCTCGTCTGCCGGTCCGCGGACGCCACTCCAGAACCTTCTGACCCCATCGGCCATCAGTCCTGCGAGCAATGTGCCCTGCCCACTGCCACTTCAGTTTAGCTATTCTTCGGGCTATGTCGGTAACCTTAGTTCTACTGCGGATATCATCATTTCTGATTCTATCACGCAGATAAACCCGAGCATAGCCCTCTCCATAGCCCTCTGAGTGACTTTGAGCTTCCTTATGAGGCCCATTGTTAGCGCCCACGTCTCAGATCCGTAAGTCATCACTGGCAACACACACTGGTCAAAGACTTTTGACTTCAAACACTGCGGTAATTTGGACGAAAAGGTGCTGCGAAGGTTCCCGAACGCTGGTCAGCCGAGTCGGATACGACGAGTGACCTCTTTCTCAAAGTTGGACCTACCTAAGTGCACCGTTTGTCCCAGGTAAATATAGTCGTCAACAACTTCGAGCGCAGAGCCTCCGACTATCACGGCAGTTGGCGCGACATGGACATTGGATATGACTTTCGTCTTGTCCATGTTCATTCTCAAGCCCACTCGGTCGGAAGCTCTACTGAGGTCAGCGAGCATTGCACTGAGGTCCTCCATGGTCTCAGCCATGACTACGATATCGTCAGCGAATCGAAGGCGAGTGATGTACTCACCGTTTATGTTGATGCCTCGTCCTTTCCAGTCCAGAACCTTAAAAGCATCCTCCAATGCAGCGGTGAACAGCTTCGGAGAGATCACATCTCTTTGTCTGACACCCCGCTGCAGAGGAATAGGCTTCGTGCTCTGGTCCTGTAGTCGGACGGACATAGTGGCGTTTTCGTACAGACACTTTAGCACTTCGATATATTGGTTGTTAACTTGGCACCACTGGAGAGACTGCAGCACAACCCATGTCTCGATCGAGTCGAAGGCTTTCTCGTAGTCCACAAATGCAAGGCAATGGGGGAGGTTATACTCTTCGGTCTTCTGTATAACCTGCCGCAACGCGTGTATGTGGTCTACGGTACTATAGCCTTTTCGGAAACCGGCTTGTTCCATGCTTTCGGCGTTCTCCCTTCGTGGAGGACGGAGCTGAACAGCGTCTGAAGGCCCCTAAGGATGGGTTTACCACCCGCCTTCAGGAGTTCGGCTGTAATTCCATCTTCACCTGGGGCTTTGCCATTCTTAAGCTGTTTGAGGGCTATACTAATCTCGTACATGCGAGAGATTCCAATGTTATTTTATTTGAAAACTTAATAAACATAATTAATAGGCATAACATGTTTTTTTTTCAAATTTATCTAATATTTGTTAGTCTGCTTAAAAATATCATTTATACAATTTGACAATTGTGTCATAGTAATTCATTTAAAAACTTTGCTAAATAGATTTTTAATGGTTTCTGGTATTGTAATGGAGTAGGGCCATTCCAAATGTTTTTTTCACTTAAAAATACGATTTTTACCTCACATCTAGCGTTCAGAACGCACATGGCTCTTATCTTTATCAGGCTTTAAATGCCAACTTTTTGCCGACACAGTTTCTACAAAAATTAAATCCGTACTTCAGTGTTAGACTTCAAGGCAATGGTAGACTTACTACAGCATATTTAATACTAGAAGACGCCCGTAACTTTGCACGTGTAGAATTAGTTCCCCGCTACTCCCCCTATTTCTGTCTGTTGGTGTCGATTTTCGGAAAATCCCTTCTTACTGCTCCCCTAGACCTCATAGAAACCTACGTGCCAAATGTGAAATCCCTACACCCAGCGGTTTGGGCTGTGCGTTGATATGTCAGTTACTCAGTCAGTTTCTTCTTTTATATGTATATTTAGATTATTTATGGAATTCTTCGAATTACAGTAGTATTATCGCCGTCGTGGTGTTTGACCGTAGTCCATAAACACGTTTTATTATATACTACCGACTCCTTGGCTTCGCTTCGGTATGGCAGTAATAGCTTTACAAATATTAATATAATACGTAACGTAAGGTATCAAAATTAAATTTAAACTAAAATTTTACTTATAATTTATGTATTTTTTTCTTGAAATCCGATGAGCCGTTTCACACAGAGGGACAAAAATCCTAAAAACAGCAGACATTTTAGAATAGACATTCGTATTTCACCTAAATTTGGGCATTATTTTGAAATGACAGACAGATATTTTAATTTTATTTATTGATATAAGATAAATACTTGTAACGTCACCATTTTTTCGTCCTTTTTAAAATGACGGATATCTACTGAATTATTACCTTTTAACACGGTTTATAATTTAAGTGAGACTCGTGTGTTATGTTGCAATGAGTTCGAGAAACCGCAGCTGCGAGTAAGCTAGTGAGCTATGAAATCATTACACGGTATGCCGACTGCACTTTCTCAACTTCGCTACTCCGCACCTATGCAGCTCTTAGCGCAATATTAGTATACAGCACAGTCAATACTAGTAAGTCATAGAGTTATACCTAACGCTCATCGGCATCGTCCGAAATATCTGCTATGTTGAAATATTTCTGACATTAGTTTACATTGCTAGGCATCATTTTTAAGATTCGTGTAGGCACTAAATTTTTGTTGTTATTCTGAAGGCACCTAATAAAGTTAAGCCCCAAGTTATTTAAAATAGTATTTGAAAATAAAGCACCATAAATATTAACTAATTTCTGCTAAAGATTTTCAGTAGGTATAAATATTAACGTCACTCCTGTTTGACTCAAGATTTTATAGATTCAGCACAAAGACGCTGTTTAAAGAAGTTAAGATACTCGCGGTTCGTCAGCTTTTCTTTAGGAAAATTATTCAAAACTATTGTAGGGAAACCAATAAAATATTTGACGCTGATACTAGACGACGTAAAAGGTGCAAAATTCCTATGTGCGCTACTAGGTCTCTGCAGAGGGTATATATTATATATTTATACATCGTGTGTATATAGGTATATAGGAATTGATCTGCAATATCCGCAAATGAACTGTGCCGGTTGAACCAGATTAAAATTGGGCCCTGCAATGCAACACAGGGAATCAGGGAATTCTAGCGCAGGACCCAAAACCATGGTTATGCCTTAAGTTTTTTTTACATTAACATCATTTTCATTTCAAATTACTTAGATACCTATATATGTGTTGTTAGGTGTGTAAAACTGTAAGTTTATAAACCATGTAAAAATATACAAAAATAAAATCATAATATCCTTACAGGGATAAGTTCATCTTTGTAGATATCCTTGTAGTTTTTTGTGTTTATAGTAACGGCATCGGAACCCTACACTGAGCATGATCCCACATGCTCTTGCCCGGTTTTTTTTCTTTCGTTGACATATAGAACATATCCCAACTAACACCCTGACATAATTTGAGGTTTCTTCGTGCCATGTACTCGTATTGTAAAATGTGTATCAGGTACACAAATGAATAAATAAGTTGGATATTTTTATTATTACATCACTATCCTGCCAACAGGAACATAATTAAACAAAATACCGTCAGTCGAGCAATAATGGGTTCAAAGTTTATAATTATATTATTGATCTTACTCATTGCTTGTAGGAGGAAAAGTAAATGCGATAATAAAGTAAGAAAATGACGAAACTTTTTGTTTGTGCAATATACCTAATAAAAATAATAAATATCAACAAAAACCGGGCAAGAGCATGCCGGCCCATGCTCAGCGTAGGGTTCAATCGCCGTTACTACAAACACAAATACAAAAAATATGTCCAATAACCACAAGTACCTACGAGTTAATCTGCTTATGTGATTTTCGGTAGGTTAACTCGAGAACCAATAATGTCTACATGGTCCAGATAGTTTTTCTTTTAAATTCGGTATTTGTATGCGCTTTCCATTTAAGTTTTTTTTCAGATTTTTAGTATTTATAGTTTTGGCTGTAGTCCATTCCGGTACTTTACTGTAACAAAAATTAGCCTTTAAGTTAGATCACATACTTATCCCTTAATCCATATCCCGGATAAGCAACTTTTTTTTTTCAATATTTTATTATACCACTTTGTCGGCGTGACTACCTAGTCGGGTCATAAGTTCTGTTACTAAGGTAGTCTTACACAAAAAAGCTATACTAAACGATTATAGAGGAATTCCTGCTAAAAAAAAAAACATAATATAAGCTGTTAGATATTTACGTAGAAATATAAATACACAAATGTGCCATAATCACAAATATTATTTTTAAGTAAAATACTTCTGAAATTGTGTTATTGTAATATTATGAATAAGTGTTATATTATTTATTAGTACTCATGTTTAGCTTTTAAGTAGATTGCCAATGCCTTACAGGGTTGTACTTATGTACTGCAAATAAATAAATAAAATATATACATACATGCCGTCACGCCTTCATCCCAGAGTGGGGTAGGCAGAGCAGAGCAGCTACAGAATTAGCAACAACTCTAACAACTTGTTGTTAATTCTATAACCACAGTTTGCAGATACAGACCAAGATGTTTACCAGTGAATATTAGTGACAGGTTGCAAGCGCATCGCCTAACATACTACAAGCCTTTAATCCCTGAAATAAAATAGAACATTCAAATAGAACTGAACTATTTTTTTTCAATACAATATGGCAAAAATAAAAGCTCAATTAATGTACATTTTGAAGAACAAATAGCCTTCTATATAGTCGCCACAATCTTTTAAGCTGTTAATGTTACAACCGGCATTCATGAAACTACGCATGAATTTTCTATAAATTTAACTTTTTGAAAACGCTTTTAAGTCCGTCTTTGTTTGCGAAATATTTTTTTTGTTTATATAATAAAACTTCCTATATCTCTGTATGTTTAAAGACCATAATTATATTTATCCACAACACTCAATTCCAACTTATGAAGCAAGATAATTGGGTTTTTTTCGTATTCTTGCAAAATCATGTGAAATCGTAAAGTCGATTAATTGAATGATACACTTGATGTCGGTGTACAAGGGGATCCTTAGTTGCTTGAAATATACTTTTATCAGAATTTAAAGCTAAAAGTTTGATCAATATGTCACGCAAATTTTAACTCTACAAGAATTTTTACAATAGTTTTGGCCCTCAGTATCTAATATCGTCGTACCTAATTTGAACTAGGTATGATTTTCTCATCCAAAAAGGGAATATTTCAAGCTCGTGCATCAAATAATTGTATAAATTATATTTATTTATATAATTCAAAGTTGTGATTAATATACAGGTTTATGAAAAACTCCTTTAGATTGTAATAAATCTCAGTAACAGAACTTATGAGCCGACTAGGTAATATGTATGAATATATGTATACATATGCCAAATACAGCTTTCTAGGACTAACAGTCCCGGAGCTAAGCTGCGTATTGCTTAAAACGGTAGGTTAGTCACCGAATCCAGTAAGTAGTTTAACGAACGGGCTTAAACAAAGCTAGCGGTTATTACCCTACAAGCGTAACTGCACCTCACTAATATGCAGTAATAACCTGAAACACTAAAAATATTCACACAATGCAAAAGCGATTCTACGAATGCTTCTGTTTAAATAACGGCAGTACATTGTGTGTTCTTGCTTTGTTTACACTTAACACGCTTTACTGAACAGTAACATACATTGTTAAAATTAACTTTGATTCGATGAATGTTGTTTCTTACACTTAGCGAGGAATTTACGCATTTAGAGTCTCTAACTTTTGAAACACAGATAAACGAGTATCTATGCACGGTCGACTAAAAAGACATGCATCCACTTTAAACCCCTTTTCCGTTGAAAAAAGGTGCAATAGTGGATACATGTCTTTGTGGTCTACCTACCTAAAAAAATTACTGTACCCCGACGAAAATGTTAAGCACTTTAATGCGATGTCATAGTAAACTTCAAACTGATCATCAAATGACACACATGACAGTGACATTCACATTCACAATGACAAGGTTCTAAGTATGCTCAACATTTTTATTGGGTAACTACCTAGCTATTCAATCATTGTCAATAACATGGAATAAAAAGCACATTTAAACTTATTGATTTGCTCTACATTGTCTAGTGGGACAAACGTCGTGAGGTGACTGGGGCGTTTATAAGCTCAATTTGAATGAATTCAGTGAGCGAGACAAAGAAACATGTAGGCACGTTACGTTACTGGGGTATTTATAAATAGAATTCAAAAGTCAGGAACAATGCATGCAGATATTGCGTCATCGAGCTGCCCGATAGAGATTCTGGAGCTTTCGTTTGGGATAGGGGCGTAAATGACGTGTATTACGTTATGAGTTATGAGTGGTTGCCTAGACGGGCGGGTCGGCAACCGCGAGGGCTTCGACCTGCGGCGTGGAAGCGCCTGCGCGACCCCGCCCGGCCGCTGCGGCGGCCATCGACCAACCTCGCGCCCCTCCGCGCCCGGCGTGGCTCCCGGGCCCGGCTCCCGGCGCCCCTAGCTCTCCCGCTAAATATTGTTTTACCATTGCAATCGGAGCTCGCACTCTTACATACAGAATTACAGACTACAAAAACGTTCGCTCAGGTTGCTGTGACATGCTGTTAATAATATACCATGTACCTACGACTCGATGATATAACAAATGTTCTAATAATATCTTTTAAAAGACACAAAAGCGGGTATTTACTTTTTCATTTATTTTAACGCTGTACTAGGCAGGTACTGACCTAATTTTGATAACGACTGGCAGATAGGTTGCAAAAACGATCGCATAGGTACACATGCATACTCACACATACACAACAACCGATTTATTTTTGACTAAGAATATACCTAGGTTTTTCATCTTCATTGATAATTTAAAATATTGTCTTTTAGCATTTTCGCTATTTTTGTCATGCATGAGAAACACATCCACGTGCTAGCCTGTGTTCTAACACAAGTGAGACAAGACCACTGATCGCGGGTTGAAGAGTGTAGTAGGTAGGTTTCTGATGCCCCAAACAAAAAAAAACATCTTTTACCTACGTTTTTAGGTAACGCATCTTCGTTACAGTTTGTTACGCTAGCAGGTTGATATCGATGCGCTTGACCGTAATAGGTGTAGGTAGGTATAATAATAGGTATGGAATATATTAAGTCTTAACGCGCTATTAATATTTGTTCATGAATGTATTATTGTGATCACCGTTTTTTTCCTCTACCCCGAAGAATGCAGTGTCGTTGGATAGGTCTTTCAAAAATATTGCAGGTTTGTGAAAACAATTTTTCGAATAAGGGGTCCGTTTATGAAATATTAAGCTTTGAAGCGGTAATTTTTTTGTTACATTTAAATGTCGTCGTCCCCCTACAGCCAAAACTACAAATACAAAAAATCTGAAAAATATATTTTATAGAAGCATATATAACGAATTTTATAGAAAAACTCACGACTAAGTAGACTGAGATACAGGCGATTAAAGTGTTTATAAATACCTATTAAAATCATCTATAACGGCACCAAGTGACTTTAAATATAAATTTAGTTATTACTTGTTGTACTTAAAGGCTTCGGAACCCTACACTGAGTATGGTCCGACATGCTCTTGCCTGGTTTTTTACTTACTTCTTTGGCGTCGATACTGTTATTAGGTGCTAATAATACCCTGAAATAAGTTGTCGCCTCCCAACCCCTTGTTGCCTCTTGCCACCCTCCTCGCGCCGTAACCGTAGGTAGGTACGTTCAATGTGTGACGTCATGTTGGCTATTCAAAATTATATTTTCGGAAGAACCTAATGTTGGTTAAATCTGGAAGAAAACGGTAAAAAGTACTCATTTGTTTACGGAATGAATCTACTATAGGTATATGATTTTGTGTTTAGTAACGTCAAAGAATCTTAATACTTTTTACCTAAACCATGAATAGTCGACGTGGTAAGTGTTCCCTCGCCTAAATTTTGTCAATGGGCTCCGCTAATTGCGGCACCGTTCATTCAATTCAAACCTCATTGTTAAAAAGATGTTAGTTTAGAACAAAATTAAAGTACACGAAACGATATAGGTAGGGTATGCGGGCCCGTGATGTTGCTTACGCATTATTATTAACTTTTGGGTGGGCGAGCAATACTCGTTTTAATAGTACATTGTGCATCAAGGGTAGTATGAAGGGAATTACTAACGAGAGTGTTAGAAGCCCGACGCCGAAGGCGGAGGGCTTTTAATGACTCGAGTTAGTAATCCCCTTACTGCCTGTGATACACACAATGGTTTTCATCACATTTGCGAGGAAAAAAAACAAAGAGAAAACACTTTAACTCTGCAAAATATAAAGAAATTACTTTTGACGAACGGGAACGTAAATGGAAACGATATTTTTTTTGTGACCTCTACCACAGATAATAACTGCGTTTAGTTTCGACCTGGATTCGAGCCAGATTTAGCCAATTTGATAAAAATGTATAATTACTAAAATTAATGATAAATGTTGATATAAACTTGAAATAGGTATAAAAATAATGAAGTTTAATGAAGCGTATAGGTTTTGTGTAATGTAAGTTAGTCTATAGCTAATTTTTAAAGATGAAATTAGAAACCGATTTAATTTTTGGCTGAAAATTAAACCTCCTTAGTCAGAAATGATGTACGAAAGAGTTGCAAATTTTAAAAAGAAAGTCATTACTCCCTAGGGATGACAAACTCGCCATAATTCCCGCGGGAACAATTTAGGCCATTGTCCTTCTGTATACAGGCATGGAATAACACCATTTACGAGCAAGTGTGATGAAAAAGACTATAAAGCTTGGAGTAATATAATTAAAATCAAAACCGAACTAGTCTAGTTGACATGGGTTGTCGGACAAAGTGACGGTTTTCCTTAAAACTAGTTATACGCGAATATGTATTAGCTATAATAGTGGGTATACATACTTACTAATATACCCATGAGCAACGGTTATATTAATTCTATCTAAATATGTTTAAACCTATATGCCGCACAAATAGCGATTAGAATACAGGTTGCTCGACATTTAATTTCCTTGAATCGCTGAGCTACAGTAGGTAATATCCAGAACAAGTCCGGAGTGATGTCACAAGAAGAGCCGATAGTTGGTGGTTAGGGCTGCGCGACGAAGTACCGGGATCGCGACGGGGGCGAAGGACGGCGGCGGTGTGTGGGGGGATGGTCGGCCGGTGAACCTCGCCAGTCGAAATCAATACAGCTGCTCTCCCCGCTCGTCTGGAGCCCGTTGCCATGGCTACGCGGGCAGATAAACGCGCACCCACCCCGCCGCTCGCTAGCGCCGGGCCGGCCAGGCACAAGCCAAGCGTTTTCCTTGTCGTCCCGGGCGCCCACTCCATCCTATTTCGAGTATGTACCTACGTACCCTCGCGGCCTTTTATCGCACTTTAACCGCTGTTTAGAAACCCGATTATTGTGTCGACCTGTTGTTGCCACGTGGAATCGATCACAGAATTGCTTGATATAAGTGCTTGCATAAGATTTACGGTTTTAAGGATAATTTAAACCTACACCTCTAAAAACAACGAGTACCTATGAAGTAATAGGTATTATATTTAAAGTTATTTTGCGCTGTCGTCTTGATGATTTTAGTAGGTATAAACACTTTAATCGCACCTATCTCAGGAACCAATCTAGTCTTCTTAGTCGTGATAGTTTTCCTTTTAAATTTCTTATAGGTACGTATGTTATGTGCTTTGATTTAGGATGTTTTTCAATTTTTTATCACTTATAGTTTTTTGGTTTTAAAGGGCGGCGGGTGGTGGGATGGGGACATACGGAACTCTAGCGAACTGACACTTTTCGAGTTAAATATTTCCTAAACGGTCCCCAAAATCTGAAAAATTTCTTATTTGACACAACATACCTACACGTATCCTTGAGATTTAACCATCAGTTACGATTTTTAACAAGTAGGTAGCTACTTTAACTACCGATCAAACAACAGGCCCTAAGTAGAGTTGATTGGTTCCTAAGACACCTTCAGGTGAATTAAATGTAAATACCTACTAAATATCATTTAAGACAGCACCAAAAATCGTTTTATGGAAATTTAATACATTTCGTTTAAAAAAAATTGGTTGAAGAATGACTACATCCTTGACAACATTTTGCAGTAAATCTAAGCATTACAAACTAGGTCACACATGGGTTTCCTGGAATGTCTTCAGAATACGTGACCCCCAGATGTCTCCTTAATACAATACATGATATACATCCTTACCAAACTTTGTTACGAAACTAAACATATTTTACTGGTGATATTTTATACTAAATCGGGATTAATTAATTAAAAATGCTGCTGATTTTTAGCTATTGAAGCTAAATTTAAATTAAAATCTGTGTAGAAACTTTCCTTATGAATTGTTAAACCAGAGGACAAATTATGATGGATTTCACGGAAGAACTAAACATTTAGTGAGATTAGTACCTTGTCTGTAGTTACAAAATAATTAACAGTCACTAAATATTCAGATGCTACGTAATATTACTCTCAGTGCCATCAATCACGATGCCGTACGTAAATAGTATCATAATACCTATGAAACGTCTTCGTTAGCGTACGGTTTGAATCGAATTAAAACCGGTAACGTGACTTAAATTTCAAACCCCCGCGTGGGTGTCAATTATAAAGATAGGGGAGCATGGAGCATTGCTGGTATTTTTTTATGTACGCTGCCACACGAAGTCCGAATCTTTCATCTCTGCTTTACAACGCGTGCAGTGGGCCAGTTGATTTATACTGGGACTAAAACTAGAACTAAGGCGTTTTAAAATATGTCAGTAACCATTACTCATCCATCATCAAACATCTACGGACTAAGTTAACGCGCAATGAGTTTACTCATTATTATTACTAGTAATATGAATAAGAATGAATAACTCAACGGCGGCGGATATCTACCATAATGCCCGCCTTCCCGTACCTGTCATCTTAGTAACATTACTTTATTCAGGACCCTACGTTTCCTATTTACTTATTATTTATTAGGTATATTATTTGCGTATTTTGTTTCTAATCTTTGTCCTATGAATAATTTAATGTATTTGATTAGCTCATGAATAATAAATAACTATACTAGTCAAAACCCGCCAAGGTACTTAAAATACATTGTGAGCAAATGTAAGTCTATAATTTCAAAATTATGATTTATGATATCCAACTTTTGATCCACCGTTATTTCAGAATGTGGACCACAAGGCGAAATTCCGTTCCAAGAAGGGGCAACTGCCATTTGTGGAGTTGAATGGTGAAGAGATTGCCGACAGCACTTTCATCATAAAAGATCTCAGTGACAAATTCAATAGGGATCTGGATGCGGGTGAGTACTGCCTTGTTATTACCTCTCTAGCTATTTGTCACGGCGTAGGTCTGTCGCGCTTGAGTACCACGCGCTTTATGTACGGTCAAGGAAATAAATTTGCTACCCATTTCAAAGAAAATCTACTTGAAGAGTTCATTGTCATTAGAGATACCAAGTCATTTGTAATTGATAGGAATCTCACCCTTATTGCTGTAGAATGCCAGATTGACTTTGGAACTAAGGGTGGTGGCAAATTTAATTCCTTGACTGTTCTGTAATGAGATAACCTTTTCAATCATGATGCAAGTGAAATGCGGGAGGTCCAAGCAAAGGCTAGCAATAAAGCAAATATTCTAGTGGCTATTTTTTCATTCCAGTTTTTGAAGTATTTTGGTAGTTAATAGATTTCTGCCTATGATTTTTGGACATCGCTCATCGCGCTGTTTAGAAAATGGACTTATCTATTAAGTCTTTATTATCTTGTTGATGCTGTTGTTCGGTATCCCCTGAAAGATTTTTAATGGCTTCGACCGGAGATGTCTAACGTTTACAAAAGGTGTTCAGTTCATATTTTAGATTCATTCATTACGCAACCCAAAAAGATCGTTTAGTCTAGTTGAAATAAATCTGATATAGAAGATGAAGGTTACTCGTACTGTATTAAAATAACAAAACTCATTATTCCTAAGAAGCTAAATAAGTGATAGTTTCTTAGGCACTTATCCCACCGCCGTCGACAAACTAGTGGAAAGATTAACTATTAGTATATGTGTCTGTTTTATTGACACGGGATCTATAATCTTTTGTTTGGTTCTTGAGTGAGAAACAAGTCGATAGATAATCGCTTTCCAGCCTTTGTGACAGGTGTTGGGCAAAAATTAACTTGAATAAGAATAAGAATAAAACAGAAAAGTTATTCTCATTCAAATCGATTTGAATAAGAATAATTCTTGTACCTCGTTAGTTGAAATGGAATACTAGTGAATAAATCATGGTACTTTTATTTTAAATGAAGAATAAAATTTGAAATAACTATTTTGGAAATGGGATTATTCTAACTAACGTTTTATTCAACTAACATGTTATTTGGAATAAAAATAATTTTGTAGTACAATAAATATTGGTTTTGGCACATTTTTTCAATGTACTTACGTGTAAGTAAGTTTTGTGACGTATCTTAAGATTAATATGTTTAGTTTGTTTATATGAGTCGAATACATTTGATGTCATTGGTTTGATAATGAATCCAGGAGCATGGTTACACTGGTTCTCAATATAACAATAATACGAGGACCAAAGCATATAACGTTCGATTTACAAGATTTAATTAAGATAGCATAGTGGGTATAAATTAGACCAGTGTACTAGAGTTTCTACCTGTACTGTACGTAAATATTACGTAAGTTACATTTACCTACTTTATTCTTATTCAGATACTTTTATTCAAGATAAAAAATCATGAATAAATGTAATTGACTAAGAATAAGTTATTTTTATTAAATTTTCCCACGTACAAATTATTCCCGACGAAATTATTTGAATAACTTTGACAGGAATAAAATCGAAATGATTTTATTCTTACGAATCTTCATTCAAATAATGATTTTTCAACACACTTGCTCAAAACGACCTTTTTAATCCACCGATTTTTGGCTCATAAACCTAGATATTAAACACGCGTGCTTTTTCAGTATATTACGCACAAGTGCCTTTAGTTTATTAACCCAAACAATTTACATTTGTAGCCAAGTACCACGTTGTAAGAACGAAGAAGAAGCGATATAATTTAGTCGGGTTATACCTTTTTTTTTCTTAGCAACAAGCAGTTTTTATGCGGCAAATAACATTATCTACATATTTATTTCAATAAATTGGTGAAATCAGCTTTATTACTAAAAAATAACTCAATTTCATTAAAATCATTAAAAAAATTCTGTAATTTGTATTTTAAACATGAATTATTACATTTTAAATTTGGCTGTTGGCCGATCTCGTTCGCGCCTTAGCCTTGCGCGCGCATCGATATCGCGGCAAGAAAAAAAAACAACGCGCCAGCCGCCATTTTTCGTAAATAATTGACGGCTGTGACGAAGATAGTTTGGATTAATTATTGTGAAGTTTAATATTAACGAAAATGTCTTCTTTAAGTAAAGAAAATGAAGTAATTGTAATTTTACCAACTGTTTTAATAATTAATTAAAATTTGACTAAATGAAGAGTCTTGTTTTTTTTTCGCAAGTGTGTTGAAAAACGTCGTATGTAACACGTGTGCCTGTGACCATAATATACGCGGCTTTCTTGTGGCGCACTCGCTTTCGCTCGTGCGCACACAATAGCGCCTTGTATACAATGGTCAACTTAGCACACTTGTATCATAATGTACTATTATTCTTGAGTGCCCAACACTGCTTTGTGATTATATTATTATATGTAGACGGCTTTACGTGGCTTCTTAAACTTCACGACTTCTGCACGTGCTTGATTATGTGAAATCAAAAAAAATTTTTTTTTTAAAGAAGTATAATTTATTGGATGATAATTGAATACCGTTGACCTTTTTTCCTCACATGACTTCACATGTTAGTGAAAATCTATTTATCAAAAGTAACAAATGAATACAATAAATTCGTATGTCGCTATATTGACAATTCTGATTGTCAATATAACATTTGAGTTACGAGTAATTAAGATTTTCACTTTATTTTAGTAATAACAAATAAAAATGTGTAAAGGTCACGAGTCACGAGATAAGGTCACAGAATTGGACACAGTATAATTTCATTATTTAATTTTATCAATATGTAAGATTTCCCACACGATATCGATTTGGACATAAATGCAGCGCCCCGATATTTTTGTACTCTTTGGACACTGCATCAATAACTAATTCTTTTGAAATCTGAATTTTTTACTCGATTGGTGAAGTGGACACAATAACAAAAGTAAGTTTTGTATACCTATGTAATGAAAATAATGTGGTTAATAACCGGTTCACTGGTTTTGAGACATCTATGACCGGTTCCTTGTTATTGCATTCCCTAGTTTAGTCCTAGATACACGTATCAGAAAGGTCAGGTCCGGGCGTGACCTGGAATCCTAGATTGCTCAGGGACGCCGCGCATGTGCATTTTCCCCGCCGGAGTGGTGACCTGCGGCACTTGACCTGTATGTTCTATACGCAGCCCTGACGCCGGAGAAGCGGGTGCTCTCGCATGCCATGATCTCCATGGTCGAGAACCATCTCTCGTGGGTCCTGCTGTGGTGGCGCGCCAAGTATCCTGACAGCGTCATCAAGGGCTACCAAGTGAACCTGCAGAACGCACTCAACACTCGCCTGCCGAATCCTATTCTCAACTTCTGCTACAAACTCACCTCGGGCCGCAAGGTAACTTTAAGAATTGTTAAATTTGGTGTATGACATAATAGCTGTTAGCCGCGACTACGTCCGCGCAAACTCGTTTATCGCTACTCGCGGCAAAAAGTACCCTTAGTCCTTTCTCACATTTTAAACTATATCAAAGTAAAGTCACCGAAATCGGTTCATCTGTTTAGCCGTGGAAGAATGACAAACAGATAAAGTAATTTCTTATTTATAACATTAGTATGGATTGCTATCCTAATACTAAACTGGAGACACCAGCAACGATTAACAAAACTGTTTTCCGTGTTTAAGTACTAGGCGAATAATACACGTGTGACATTAAGTTCTTTATCTTTCAGGTCAGTAGGCTGGATGAAGTCTTGCATGATAGTGATACCCTTTTCGCAATACTAAATTTTTTGACCGGTTAGCGGTCGCCCAAAAATGTTACCTAGTTTAAATTAAGTGAATTAAGATTAAAACGAGTTCAATTATGATTCTTTTTTCTGTTTTGTGTTACAATATTATGTAAAAACTTTCTATCATCTTTATATCATAGGGTTAATTTATAGACCAATTTGAGCAAGATATGACATTTGTTATATTTTGACAACGCGGTGTAAGGTTGAGTTTAAGATATTGTTTTCGTTTATACAGGGTGTTAGGCGCATGGTTAAACAAAAAAAAATTACGAATAAGTGGTGCTATGTACTACTTATTCGAAACAATTTATTTTTTTGCGTGTTCTATGAAATGCCAGAATTCATGCTATGTTCTGTGAGAGATGATTTGTAAATAATTACTTGAAAAAACCCAGTGGCCCGTTTTACGTAGCTACGAGTTACAAATTACAAGCGGAAGCCTCTTCATAGCAAAAGGAGTTAGAGACAGACTTCTGCTTGTAATTTGTAGCTTCATGAAGCGGGCCTCAGGCCACACTAAAGTTTTAAAAATACGTAAATAAAAGCTAAAAGCCCATCAAAGCATCCCATTAAAAAAAGAATTAAAACAGGTCGAGCACTTCAAGTTCTTGATTTTATTTTATTAACTGTAGTTATTTGCCAATTTAGCTGCACACTTGGGACTCTTTGGCCTTGGTCCTAACATGTTTGAAAGAAAATAGTAGAATTTTGCCTCGTTACTTCTTCGTGAAATCCCAGTATTTTTTTATTAATATTTTCAGGGCATGAAGAAAGCTAAGGCTCATGGCATTGGAGTGCATAGCCAAGAGGAGATCATCGAGTTCGGCAAGAACGACCTGCGTGTCCTGTCCGACCTGCTGGCTGACAGGCCGTTCTTCTTCGGCGACGAGCCCACCCTGGTGCGTACTCATAACTCGACTATCTATTATATTACTTATACACTGAAGAATAACAGAGAACGACTGTCTCGTTGTCAATTTTATCATGTTAGTTTTAACTATTACTCATTCTGAGCACTTATCTTCCGGCATGACTAACAAACTAACTGTGTTTGACCCTCGGCTTATCTTTATTTAACTTGGCCCCCAAATATTCTCAACAGTTGACTCGCTGTTTAGATTTTCCCAAAGGCCCTTATCCATCGGCGGGTGTCGTACATGCTCTGATAGTGCGGTCGCCTACATCAAAAGGAAAGTTGCGGCGGCTAACGGCTAGCCTGCTCTTGTCTTTGCTATCAGACTTCTCTCAGGCCACGAATGGCCACTATAATCAGAATAACGAAATACGTCGTTGTAAGGTCCTTTTGATTCGCTTACTTATAATTATTGTAGGGCTCAGCATTTTGTATCGCACAGCAGGAATTAAGTATTTTTCAATAGGTACCTACTGAAGTATACTGTACAAATTCATTTAAAAAATAATGTAATCTGGCGCCTTATTGTGAATTTGTTTCTTACAAATACTACGCTATTGGCCTAGTGGTGCCTTGCCTACGTACGTAGCAAGTGGAAAATATTTATGTCATTTGCACAAATATCATATTATTTCGGATTTAAATATTTAAATCGTTGTCTAATAGTACTCGAGGTAAAGCCTAGAGCTTAAGATTGTTAATTGACTTTGTTAATTGACTTTGTCAATTTCTGAAAATAACTTCGTCAAAATATCTCTGTAACACGGTTAATGGTAAGAAAAGACGCAATGTGATTAAGACACAACTTATATTTTTTAAATGATTATTCGTTGGGGCTTGTCGGTGGCTATGTAGTACTTTGGACTCATGATCGCAAGGTGGATTCGAACTGTAGCGATTGACATCTACCAAAAAGTTTTGGCAGTTTAAATGCTCCCCAAATGTTGTGGTAACCTATGCTCTTGCAGCGATCTTCTACTGCACGCAGTAGAAGATCGCTACTACTGCACGCATTGCGTACTTAGTTAAAATGGTATTGCTGACTGATAGATATGGTGCCAACCGTAAGTTGATAACTTACGGTTGGCACCAACTACGGGTGATCTTGAGTGACATGCCTTTCTTAAGATGCGTCAGAACTAATATTGATGATTTATGTTTATTTAGGCGTGTATTGTTCCAGGTCAGTCTAGTAATGTATCCTTGTGCGTCTAAAAGTGGTCCGTGGTCTAATTTTGTAAATTATTGTGTTAGTCTGAATGGTATCAATAAATATAATATGGACCTAGTAGCCCGATTTTAACGTGTCCTTTACCTATTTTTATTGGTGTGTGTTTTTCTTTTAAATGTTAATAATTTGAGTAGTGATCTGACGGTAAGTTTGTCTGACGTGAGCATTGTCGGCAGTTGGACGTGGTGGCGTTCTCGAACCTCGCCCAGCTGAACTTCCTTGACAAGGACGTGTCACATCCGCTGCGGGACGCTATGAACGAAACCTTTCCCAACCTCGTCGGCCTCGTGTCGCGTATTAAGGTAATCTAAGCAAGTGTGCTTTATATGGTCCTACTTATCCCAAAGATACGAGTGCAGTACCCAATCGAAATTTATCAACTCAGACGAGTTTTTGAACCAATTTTCATCATAATATATAGTTCTCTCGAAAATATGAGGATAACATTAGGTGCTGACACAAGTCAATAGGATTCCATTTTTGCAACTTTTATGAATCAAATATGATATTTACATTTACTTAATTATATTCTAGGTGCGGTCGCGTAAATAAATAAATATATTCTCATATTTTCCCATAGAAATATGTGCTCCAACCGTATTTAGATTTTAGGTACAAGGTAATGAATCAGTTATAGTCACTCATAGTGTTTCATATCTCACTTTTATTTTCAGTTAAAAAATCGGTTTGATGCGATTAATTAGAAGACGACTCAATCCAACAATAAGATACTTTCTTAAAGCCGCTACATTGGTGTTTTTGAAACATATCACCTAACACATTTTGTTCCTTGATTGTCTGAGATATTTTTAAAGATATTGACTGCTATTATAGTATGAATAGTATGAAGAAAAACCTCTAATTGAATACGATCATATGTGTTAATGCATAATACCGTAAGTTATGTGTTTGATTTAGAGTTAAGTACAGTGTTTTACTTCTCAAAGACGGATAATGTTATGATAATAACGTCATCTGACACCATATACAGATTTTACAGTGGGGGACACATTATGAACGGCTGATAGCAGAACGATTTTTTTTTAATGGTTATGTGAAGGTGTGGTTATCAGAAAGGCTTCTAAATAGAAAAAATGGTAGCACGTGCGTGCATGTTATCGCCATATATTTTTTGTTAACCCCTGCCTCGACTTCGAGGTGAGCGGACTCTAGGAGAGTCGCTCACTTCGAAGTCGAGGCAGGGGACATTACCCGCCGACCCCGCCGTTCCAAATTATACGAGTATTCCCACCACAGTCACAGTGGGCACATATGTTCGGTGCTGGGTATCATACACGTGAATGTTTGAAATTTTGTTTGAAGGAGCGTGCTTTCCACGACTGGGACGACATTTGCTCCACGCTGGACCTGAACGCGCACCTGCCTAAACCGGTCAAGGAGACCAAAGAGGCCAAGGAAACCAAGGAGGGCACCGGGGTCGCTGAGAAACAACCGCTTTCAGATGAACCGGAGAAGGGCAAGGTACTACTTCTATCGCAATTAATGCCCCGTTCCCACGGGCAGTAGCGTTATGTACATCATGTGTCAAATTTTAACGAGACGTTGTGTATTGAATATTATAAAGAGGTAAAATTGACGTTGTAGGGGTGATCTCTCGATCTACTGAACCGATTTTGAAAATTATTTTACCAATAGTAAGCCACGTTATTTGTGAGTCAGGCTTTCTTTATTACGTTGAACCCGGAGCGAGGGCGGGTCGCTAGTACCTATATATAATGATAGTCTTAAGTTAATAAATACGAGCAAAGATTTTAATACGACTCCGATTTTAAAATTTGGAAATCTTCGGTTGCCGTATATGACGTAGTCCGTGTCCACTCACGTGACCACTGCTTCTCGGAAGAGAATACCAGGCGAGGTATATTATTGTACCATGAGTTTTGTAATGTGTTCCCTGGCCAATTGGGGTCCGTAACGCGAAAAACGATGTCTTTTTAATGGCTGTTCAAAAATATTACAGGGCGACGAAAAGGAGAAAGAGCAGGAAAAGGAGCCAGAAGAGAAGAAAGAGAAGGAACCTGAAGATAAATAAATGGTGAAACACGGCGATCCACCCACCGCACTCATTGCAAGTCGGAATACTTATACACTTAAGAGTCGTCGAACTCGTAATAGATTCTGTATATTATAAGCGTGTAAATCCATTTGTCTTTCCCGTTTTTTTCGTTTTCGAGGACGCCCATGCGCCGATTGATATAGGTTTTCTGCTTGAATGTTTTACTAGTTAATTAATGTAATATATATATATATATATATATATATATATATATATATGTGTTTTAACTCTTATGTCAAATTTTCAACTAGAATTTTAAATACTGATCTGTCCTTTGTAGAATTTTATATATATATAAGACTCTTTTTAATGTGACTGACACCTTTGTTAAATATATTGGTTGATATTCCTCTTAATTTCTTCCCATAGAGAATAGACTGGTGTAAGGCACCAATGTTTGGTCATTTTGTAATTCTTCAGGTACTTACAGGTGTAGTGCATAATTCCTTTCCTTCGTATTTTCACGGAAACGTACGAACGTGTCATGCTACTTCAGTCATCCTCAGTACTTTTTGTACTGTGACCGACTGAAACAGCAAGACGCGTTGGTACGTTTCCGTGAAAATACGAAGGAAAACAATTATGCACTACATCTGTACTGGTTTAGGTTATTATCATTTTACTTATTATTCAAATAAATTATCTATGTAGTAAGGGTATGTTCGTAAATAATATAAATGTTCATATTTCATCAATTCGTTGTATATGGTATTGATCTGTTACTTCAAGCAGCGATTTATAAATAATTAAGAGTTAACTGTAGATCGGACAGCCGCACTTGTATTTACTTCGAAGGCGTGTCAGCATTCTGATTGTAACTCAAATCACTCGTAAACCTATCTAGTGTAACCACTCATGTATGCATGTGAAATATATAATAAGAATTATAAGCTACGATGTATTTGTCTAGATTTATTGAAACCAAAAATTGGCTGATAATTAAATAGTGTTGGTAAAGTTCAGCTCGTCATTTAGGAAGCTCATAAAAAATGAGGCTGTTTTGAGACTCTTGTACTTTTTTTTACAAATTAAAAATTTACAATTTACAAAAATTTTGATAAACGAAAAAGCCTGGAAGACTGTTTTTCATATTATTATGTAATTCATAGTCCTTAAAGTTTTTGATAACGTATTAATTGTTAAGATTAAGTGATTAAATTGAATTAATAGGTATCATTTGGCGGCGAGGCTGTAAGCTCCTAGTCCGTGTCCTTGTCGCAGTATCTCTTGACATTTGTAATCGGCGTGGCGCTCAAGGTTGCCGCGGCGCACTGTCGCACTGTCGCACTCATCCTTCGTTACTTTTGTCGTTGCGATACAGGTCCTAGTGCGCCGAAATATGGACACAATCTTGACCCTGCTCCGAGTCAACAACTTGTCACGCTCACAAATCTCTGCAGGACGGCCGCGTTCCCCACATGTATCCGATCCCTTGGTTCTGTTCGGCTGAAGCAATGGTTCTCAAATGGCATCGATTCTGTTACTTGGCAAATATATAATCTTTCACCAGTACTGAGGATAATTTTATACATTTCTTGCTCATTGTGTTCGGTGATGCGGGCTGAATGGCACATGACAATTACCGCCAGTTTTAAAAATTCTCAATTCGTCTTTAATATTAATGTATCAAAATGACAGACATTCCTATGCAAAAACAAAAGATTTTATAGTCTTGTGAATTCAAACGTTTTAACTAGTTAAAGCTCCTTTTAGATTATTAAAAGTAGATCAATCTGAACAATAATTGCGTAAGTTAAACCGAGTCAAGATTATAACAACTAGATTGGCATAGACCGCGACAATGAAGCCAGAGATAGTTTGGTTTTCATAATAAAATATAAATACAGTGCCAAATATTTAACCAATAGCACATCGTGTTGTAAAATGAACATAATTCAACGAAACTCTCGCTCTAGGCGCGGCTATATTCGGTACTAATATTAAATTTCAATCGATGGTGTAGTATGCTGACGCACTTTGGCTCAGAAGACCGAGCAATCTCTAGGTCTCTGGCACTAGATTAGTAACTTTGATCTAACTTGGCAATCTTCTCTATAAGGGAATTACACTTCTCATGTTAGTGTAATAATGTTTGTAATTCGGTCTGACGATATTGCGTAGGTATATCATGTAAATCATAATGGTAGGATTACATAACTAATAATATAGGCGTAACCGAACGCAACTTACTATACATTAGGCGAGGAAGAGCGATCGTCAGTTGAGGATCAGTTCGCGCGATCCACTTGTAGATTTAAAATCAGTAATTGGGCCATTCTACTTTTCGATGCCGAAAATAGAAATGGACATTTAAGATCCATTTAAAAAATTAGTAGATATTGAAATTATTTTACAGGAGGCCCCACGTTAGGTATTAACCAGGTCTCAGTTTTTACTGTAAATTTACCCGCTATTTTTCTTGCGTTAACAGTCTCTACGTCCCCTTGCAAATAACGACCACTGCGTTACTATATTAGACTTTTTCCCCCAATGCCCCACAGAATTTGGTACAAAATATTATTCAGGTACGTAGATCAGAATCTGAAAATTGTGTGCATTTCTAATGTCGTCTTATTTTGTTAAAAATTATTACTTAAAACAAACGATCACGATAAGGGACGTTTTCTTACGCATCAAAAGAAGAATGACCCAATTAGTAGTGTATGAAATAAGGTGAAAAAATTATTTGATGTAAAATTTTGATTTCTCAATTTTTGGGGAATGGTTGACCTAGGTCCCTCCCGACAACTTCTACCGTCACTGCCATTAATTAGTCTCTCGTATACAATAAGGTTAATAATAAGTAACTATAGATGTCTTAGGAAAAGTTTGTACTTCGTAAGCTGTGTGTTTTTTGTAGAATCCTCGTCGAAAACCATCTTGTTTAGCAACAACATCATAACATAATCAAACGTCGTAGTAGCCAAGTCTGTCATTGTCCATTTCAGTCTTCCCCGATTCGGATCTTCGTTTGTCCGCATACTCCTCCCGAACTATTAGATATATCAGTATCAACTTTAGCCCGTAATACGACATCTAGCCATAGATGGTTTAAAATAATAATAATTGAAACTTACATACCACGGAGGAATAATCACCGAAAATCTGTTCTCATAGACTTTCAATGGGAAAATTGCTTTGCTCCATTTAGACTTGCCCGGAGACGGCAAGTGCACCTAGTTACAAATCTCTCGATTGAGCCTGTTTCAGTGCCACGGAACTGAGGAGAGCTCGAGACGTGTCGAGCGCCGCCCTTCTCGCGCTACCGTCCGAACTGGGTTATCAACGCGGCACTATTCCTGTGGGCTATTATTTAATTACAACTTTCATAGAATTAATCATTCCACTCTTACATCACTTTATAATAATAAATAATGTAACATTGATTAAAGGTTTATTATGTAATAAAATGTCAGTAAAGAAAGAACTATAAATTATACTTGGACGAATAAAAAGCGTCGCTCGTCTTTCTTTATTGTCAATTGTGACATAATAATGTCGTTTAAAAGAACATGACATTTTTTTGTGTTATAGTAAGTTAGTGTTATTATTACAAAGTAATTATAATTACCATAAAATTATTGTAACAATTTCAGGTATGTTAATATTATAATAGAAATTATTGTAGAGATCAATCTTAAACAACTGAGTTATAATATCCATCTAGTTGTTAATTCATGTAATCAATCATTCACTTAGTAATTGTGGTTTTCAATTATCGTGTCAATACTCTAATATTAAGTCATATTCAATTAGATATTAATGGTTCGCCATAATTGTGCCGACTAATTAATACACAACTGAGCTTTCAGTGGAAACCATGTTCTCATTAGGATTTCAGTGTTATATATTCTGTCGCCATTAAAGTATATATCTACCAAAACAATGCTGTAGCTTGTTCCGGCTCAAATTGACCTCAATTTGCGTCGAAGCAAACACAGGAGCTTTTATTCGCAATCCTTGCCTACGTCGCCTTATTGGGCTGAGCTGATAGCCGCTAGCGTTCGCTGGAATTATCGACAAAAAGTGCGTACCAATGGGATGTTCAGTTCCGAGAATCAATCAGTACCGTCAGGCCGTCTATCATTCTTAAGAACATGCGTAAAGGCCCGGACAGAGACCACCGTCGCGGGCGCGCAGCGCGGTATTTCCATACAGGCTTTGTACTACGCTAGCGGGTCGTATGGAAATATCGCGCTGCGCGGCCTGCGAGCCCGCAACTGTGTCTGTCCGGGCCTCTATCGGCATGAGAAAGAGGGACAAGATCACAAACTGAAATCATTATAATACGAGGGCATGTTGAAAAGCTCGCGGCCTGGCCAAAAAGTTTGTGCGTGTGGACTGAGAGACCACTTGGTTTTTAATGGTTTTATTTGAGTTCATACTAATATCATAAATGTAGAAGTGTCTCTCTGTTTGTTAAGTTTTATAACTAAAAGTTTGAACTGCTATTTTAATTAAATTTAGTATGAAGATAACTTGATCCCCAAGTAAGACATGAAGTACTTTTAAATTGTAATTTTTAATAGTTCATGATGAACAAACGGAAAACTAGTTCTACGCTTACGAAGTCATAATTTTCAAATAACACCTTGTAACCCATAGTATTGATACCACATTATCGAATTAGTTATTTCCCTTGATCCCTTCAACACAGTATAGTCTATGCCTTCCATTAGCGCCACCTACTGTCCAATAGCTGAAATAAGTGTTCCTAGTATTATTGTCATGCGTATTTCGCTACTAAACGTTAGATGGCATACCTGATATTTATGATCAAAGTTTTTCTATGACGGTATCTCCAATGCCCACTCTATTACCTATAATATTAATGTTTTTTAAGATACCGATTGAAAATTCGCGGGTTGACAGTCGAATAATTACAGTTCAAATGGTGGAGTAGAAGAATATAAAAATATAAAAACACTGTGGACTGAGAGACCACTTGGTTTTTAATGGTTTTAGTAAGTGTAAAATATAGTAGTAGTAGCGAATTACTTTGTAAAAAAATCCTGGAATTCGTAAAGAATTCACTAAAAAGTTATACTGCCAAAGGTGTGGTCCCTCAGTTCACACACTGAACCTTCCACTTCTGGGCAAGTGTTTAATATGCTGGCTTATTTTGATGTTACAGATTTAGTAAAAACATGTTTAAACGCATTCGTAATGACCGAAACGTAATTTGGAAATGATTATACACTAGAGCAGTCTTTCTGCGGTCCCTGAGAGACCAAAAAAAAACCTAATAAATCGGTACATTTGTACAAAAAAAATGCATTTTTCTTTGCAAACATTAGTAAAAATCACAAGGAAGATTATAAAAGTTAAACAAAAGCACATCTATTAATCAATTTCGTCAAATTTATATTTGTATGTGGTCCCTCGGTTCACACACTATGAAATTAATAATAGTACATTGTGCATCAAGGGTAGTATGAAGGGAATTACTAACGAGAGTGTTAGAAGCCCGACGCCGAAGGCGGAGGGCTTTTAATGACTCGAGTTAGTAATCCCCTTACTGCCTGTGATACACACAATGGTTTTCATCACATTTGCGAGGAAAAAAAACAAAGAGAAAACACTTTAACTCTGCAAAATATAAAGAAATTACTTTTGACGAACGGGAACGTAAATGGAAACGATATTTTTTTTGTGACCTCTACCACAGATAATAACTGCGTTTAGTTTCGACCTGGATTCGAGCCAGATTTAGCCAATTTGATAAAAATGTATAATTACTAAAATTAATGATAAATGTTGATATAAACTTGAAATAGGTATAAAAATAATGAAGTTTAATGAAGCGTATAGGTTTTGTGTAATGTAAGTTAGTCTATAGCTAATTTTTAAAGATGAAATTAGAAACCGATTTAATTTTTGGCCGAAAATTAAACCTCCTTAGGTTAGTCAGAATTAAATGATGTACGAAAGAGTTGCAAATTTTAAAAAGAAAGTCATTACTCCCTAGGGATGACAAATTCGCCATAATTCCCGCGGGAACAATTTAGGCCATTGTCCTTCTGTATACAGGCATGGAATAACACCATTTACGAGCAAGTGTGATGAAAAATAATTAAAATATCCTAAAATATAAACACTATGAAAAGTTTTGTCGTACTGAGGTTTAGTTAAAAAGTTTGACTACATATACAGTGGTGGTCACATAATTACAGACACTGGAAGCATATTAAAATAACTAAGATTTGTATGTATATTTTTTATCAGCCCGCTATTGTAACTTGCTACACAATTAATAAAATATTTGTGTTGTTATTGTGTAATGTTAAAGCGAAACATTAACAACAAAACTTGTCTTTTATTTGGTAAAACTTAATTGTAAGCAGTGTAAATCAAAGATAAGATTAGTAAGATCTGGCCATATAATTAAAGACACTCCATTTGCTTACAAGAAATAAATAAAAAAGAGTTATTATTGAAATTATCTTATTACATACGATTTCTAACATGTTTTTAGAATACATTCCGATACGTATTAATATTTGGTCGCATGTCCTTTTGCAGCAATAACAGCACGACATCTCTTGGCCATGGAAGCGATATTTTGTACAAGCTTGAACCGGAATTTGCTCCCATGCTTCTGTAAAAACTGTGTAAAGTTGATCGACGTTTGATGTACGCTTTGTCGCGACTGTCTTCTTCACCTGGTACCACAAGTTTTCGATCGGATTTAAATCCGGACTGTACGGGGGCCAATCCAAAACTGTCACACACTGGTTCCTTAAGAAGTCTTTTACTACTTTTGCAGTGTGTTTTGGGTCATTATCTTGTTGAAACGTCCAAATGACCGGTAAATTTTGCTCGGCATAGGGTAGCATGGTTTCTTCTAAAATATTTTTGTACTGGTATTTATCCATATTGCCTTCTATCTGCCTGACTGGTCCGACACCGAGTCCTGAAAAACAGCCCCACACTTTGATATTTCCGCCTCCATGTTTCACTACTTTCTTGGTGTACTTTGGATCCATTTCTTTGTTCGGGGGGCGTCTAACATATTGTTTTCCGTCAGAATTAATCATATTAATTTTTGTTTCATCCGAAAACAGTACATTTTTCCACTCTAGTTCAGTCCAGTGTTCATATTTTTTAGCAAAGGCTAACCTTGCCTTAACATTTTGCTTTTTCAAAAGTGGCACCTTCCGAGACACTCTCCCGTGCAAGTTTGCCTCACACAGTCTTCGTCTAATTGTTCTAGCAGATACACCCGTCGACCCTCCAGAGCCAAATAACTCGGAACGTATCAGTTCTGATCCTTTGAACGGTTCTTTTTTTGCTAACAGCACCATCCTAGAGTCTTCCCGTGGAGTAGTTTTCCTAGGTCTCGGTTTTCTGGGTACGTTTTCGGTCGTGTTGAACTTCTTGAAATGTTTTATAGCATTCATAACCATGTCCTTAGAACAGTTCAAATGGTTTGAGATTTTTCTGTATGACCAACCTTTGTTATGAAAGTTCAAAATAATCTTTCTCGTGGACGAATCGCAACTTTTGTTTTTTTTTGATTCGTTTAAAACGTATTAATTTTAATGAAAAAAGTTAAATTTTATGATTTATGTTGACGTTTCATGCAAATACGCGGCAAAACAGAAAGACAGAATGTAGGCTTTTTTTCTTTTTTTAAATTCAGAACACAGCGTTCACTGTCTTTAATTAGCTGGCCAGCTTGAAGTACGTTAAAAAAGTTTGTGTTACATTCCGATAGTGAGCAGTGTCTAAACTACTAAGCAACACAACTTTTTTTGTCTCTCATTTTAAGAATACAACGTCATATGTATGATTTAGTAACAAATACATTATATTTAATACCTACTTTGGCAATCTGTAGTACCATAATCAAGTTTATTGTGATCAATTAGGGGGTGTCTCTAATTATGTGTCCACCACTGTATATATATATATTTTTAACGTGGATTGATGGCGTATAATATAAGATAAATTGCTTTTTAATATTTCCTTAGCAGAGTGTTTATTAGGGTGTCTACACAATGAAAAGCATTTACTAACGTGAATCATTTTGCTTATTTATTAATTACAAATTAAATGAAACTACAACATTCCTGGTTGATTGAAGGTTACCTAATAACAAAATATTCGCCACCTAAATCTTTTGTAAATTAGAACGAAACGAAACAAAGTAATGAAACATAAAAAATAATAAAATTATACATGAAAGTTATAAATATTTAAGTATCAACGAGGGCGTAAGTTATTACATGTAAATGCATGTTTTTTTTAGTGCTTTCAACAATTTTACAAGAATTGTCATCATAAAATACAAATTTCTCATTTAGTAAAGAGTGGCACTTGTAATGTCCTATGCCATCACTATATAGGGGGGGTACAAATTCAATTGCCCCTACAAAAGTATAAATTTTACTTTTAATCATAATTGAATGAGGTACGTCGCTTAGACAATGTTGATCAGTACCGTTTAAATCAAATGAAATTACTTTCGATATTTCGTAATTATTATTAGTCTGCCCTTCACAGTGTAAACATTTTGTCATACCGTCGTCCAAAAAAATAGCCTCCTCAAGAGAATTAATTCCAAATATCTTAATTATATCGACATTCAGGGACAAAAACATGATATCCCTTGTAATAAGGTTCGACGAACAAAACAAGTTTGAACATTGTTTTGTATAAACTGCACTTCTACAGTATTGTAAAGGGAAACGTTCGAAAATGTTCGTTGCAATTACATTCGCAATTGAACGTGATTTGATTTTCCGAAATGGAAGGCGGTCTTTGCAAATATGTTTTAATTATTTTTGCCCGTAAACTATAAATTTCGTCGTATTTACTAACATTGTCAGAGAGTCGATGTAAATATTGTGGAATTAATTATTTTTCTTTATTTGTATTTACTACATTTCTAACATTACTGTTGTAAGTATATCCTGTACATAATAAATACATAACAGAATCGAAAGCACATCGACGACCGTAATCTAAATTGGCGTAAGGGACAAAAGGGCGAAAATGAGTTATGAATGGAGTTGTATTCAGTTTTTTTTTCTCTTTCGAATGGTATAGGTTACATCTCGATAGCTTGAAAAAACATGCCCCTTACACCCTTAAAAAACGGTTACTTCGACGCAGTTTTTGAAAAAAAATAGACGTATCAAACATAAAGAAATAATATTCAAATCCATCGTGGTGTAACTGTCGTCTTCGCAATTCACCTAACGTCGTAAGGAGCCATCAAATAAGTAAAAGGCCGATACACCATTTTACGTTCTCAAAAAGTATCTACACAATACATTTGATTAAATCACAAATAGATGTAACTATCATTTTCTTCATTTACCTGAGTCGTAAGGGACAATTCTGTTAGCAAACATTTCTGCGATACGCAGTTTTGCTTTTGCAGATGTAAGACAATACAGACCTTACGCCCATCTGTCATTGTTTCAAATATGTGTTCATGGCATATACGTAATTTTTTCACTACTACAAGCAGTAAACTACCGGCCCTTACGTTAAAACATAACTGCCTAATTTGAACTATTCCCATACATGTTAGCGTTATCTCTTTCATTAGATGACAGACGCAGTGTTCGTTGATATAGCTGAATTACTCGCAAGCATTTTAAATTGCTTTCGGGTAAAAGAGATATCACTTTGGCCATGTTTACAGGAAAGTCCCAGATAGACGTGCGAGTTAGTACGTCGTACTTATGGCTCGGCGACCTTACTCGTCCCTGTATCATCCTAAGTAGGTACGCGAACTTCTAAAGGTAAGCGCGGGCGAAAAAGGTCGTCGAGCTTTCAGTACGCCTACTTACTCGTCCGTCTATCTGGGACTTAAGATGTTGCTGCTGGTTTTAGCTGAATGCTGTGATGCTCAGTTCTGTTCTTCACGTATGTTTGTAAAGACGCACGCTTCAAGTACTTTTGGAAAATTAATGAGAAGAGATATACTATATTACTCCATACAGAATCACTCTTAGCTCGAAGCGATAAATTACTGCGAGCATAAGACAAGTAATTGCAGTATGTATCTTATATTACTCATATTATGAATGAGAAAGTGTGAGTGTTTGGATGTTTGTTACTCAATCACGCTTCAAACACTCTAAACGGATTGAGATGAAACTTGGCACACATAGGTTAGGTTCTGGAATAGAACATAATCCCGAAATTTTTAATCAAAATCTACGCAGATGAAGTTGCGGGTAGAAGTTAGTTTTTAATAAAATATTTCATTTTCGGTGGCACGTAATAACCGGGTTTGTGTTTATTTTGCGAGTCTTTTAGTATACAAAACAAGTTCCCAAAGCGTTATCACAACGAATATTTACCCAGTATATTCTTTGATTAATCAGTACTGATACTTCTCTATAGATATAAAAGGCAAATCTGACTCACTGACTTATATATCAACGCAGAGCCAAAACTACTGTACCATGGAAACTAGAAATTCAATACAAGGGGTTTGTTTGATGTAAGTGAGCACTAAGAAAGGATTTTTGGAAATTCACTCTCTACTGGGTTAAAATAGGGGGGGAGTAGCGGGAAACAAATTCTACGCGTACCAAGTCTTGGGCGTCCTCTATACAATTATGTTAATGTTTCGATATTTTGTACTCGCTTTTACATAAAATAGCGTGTTTAATTTTATTTTGTTACTTGTTATTAGTTACTTGCATATCATTATGATAATGTATGTACCTATGCCATAATTAATCTTTTAAATTGTTCAATACTCTACTAAATAACACAATTACATTTATGATTTCGTGTATTATTTCAACAAATAATAAATTCCATGTACCTTTTACACCATGTAATAGATCAGTTTAAATGGAGTTACATCCTATTATTTTTAATTTCTCTTAATTTAGTTCTTGATACGTCAAATTTACCCCGAAGTCTAATATTAAAGAAGGGTTTATCGGACATTTTAATTATTTTTTTGACGTAAGGGACATGGGTCATTCTTGAAAATTGGATTATTCATCTCATTCCCCTGTCGTTTTTTATTTTAATTAATTTTAAACTAGTTGCAATATAATATGAAATTTTACTTAATTATAAGCGTATTTATCGAATGGGCATCACATTCTGTCAACAAGGTACAGAAATATACCACTTTAAAATTTAGCTGCCAGGGGAATGATAAAAACGACAACGGAATGATAAAATTTACAAGGGAATGTTAAAAATGACAAGGGAATGATATCTTCAGCAGTATTGAGATCAGATGTTTTATTTAGTAAAATAACATTTTAACAAATTAACAGTCTTCTGGTAGCATTAATTGGTATTTTTTCTATAATCATATAATATTTTTTTTAACAAAATCTACAAAAATAAAAATTGACAGTCTTCTGGTATCATTAATTGGTATTTTTTTCTTAATCATCTAATAGACTATTGTCATAATCATCTATAATGTTCCCATAGCTGCATTATTTGCAAAAATACTTATAAAATATATAATTCTTTCTTTTAATGACAACGTAACAGGGTCGTCATTTCTATGACTTCTTTAACCATAAGTACATACTTAAACTTAAGTTCACAACCTCCAGACGGTGATGATAAGTTTTTTATTCTTAATAATCATAAGCGTAGTATGAAGCACTGAACATTTTTTAACATAATCTGAGATTACAATGATAATAGGTTTGGAAATAAAACATAATAATAAGTACAGTTAAACCAATAACACGAAAATATTTTTGTTGTAATTTGTTTTAGTATGTTACAAAGCAAGTTGTTACGTATTGCCTTTTTTAATTGATTTATTTTTATTATAAAATCATTAACAGTACTTTGATTAAAATTTATGTTCTTATAGAAGAAATACACTGTATACACTTTCGTTTGTAAGCTTTTTTCACGTATGTACACATAAAAAATACATACACCTTAGTGTGTAAGATTTTTATCTTATCTACATATTAAAATTTCATATGTACACCTTAGTTTGTAAGCTTTTTTCAGGTTTATTGCTTTTTTTAGGAATATACACATTAAATTTTAATAATTACAACTTAGTTTGTAAGCGTAAGCTAATATGCACTCAAGTGCTTTGTGCAAACAGAATTGCACAAGATAGCCCTTATTTGTTAATAAATAAGGTCGATCAAATTTGCATCAGCACTCAAGTCGGTAAAAAAGTATATATTAGCAAAGTGGTTTCAAATCAATTTGTCCCAAAATGGCGCTTTAGTCTTTTTACATCGGAAGGGACGATATGCAATGCGAATTAAAGGAAAACTATTGCTTTTTTCTAGGCAACTTAAGAAAACTATCATCACCTTGTTCAAAAAGTCAAGGAAATGGGAACCAGGGGAGTGAGAAAAAGTATGTTTCTTGTCGATTGTACTGAAACTGTTATTTTTACAGGAATAACTATTAAATCAACACATGCAGTCATTCATGAAGTTCTTTTTTCACTAAACACTGTATGCCAATTGCAAGAAATAAAATTTATATTCAAATTCAAGGTAATGATAATCACAGTGAACCAAAGACAGGGAAATGATATATTTACCTTCATAGCTCAGAGCCCCAACCACGAGTCACGTCCTGTTCCCACGGCGTTGGAAGCGCTACTGACGCTTGTCAGGCACGGTGGGCGCAATGCGTCGGAACACGTTTAAGTAGGGATGTGCACATTGTTTAGTGAGGCAACAAGGGAATGATAGGTAAGCTCCGGACAAACCTTTCATGTAGATTTAAAAAAAAACTATGATAAACACAGCAACCATATTTTTTCTTTCAAATCAATAACTTATATGCTAACAATTGAACTAAATACAATAATTAATTTCAATCCATATCTTAGTCTTTTCAGGGTCGTTTGTTCCCAAAATGGTGAATGGACGCAACAAGGGAATGATGTATTAGGGGTTTGATATTTTTTTACGACTTATTCTAATTACTTTAAACACAAAAAAAACCTGCCCTAGGTAGGTTGAGTGGTAATGTAACGAAACATTTTTAGTAAAGTGAATTGTTGTAATTGTACGGGTACTTTTTTCCTCTGGACGTTGAAAATTGACCCTTTCAAGAATCACCCACATGCTATCTCGGTAACTAAGCGTTAAATGATAAATTGAGTTATTTGTACTTAAAGAGTGAAGAAAAATAAATAATTGGCTAATTTTAGTTACATGATACGTTAACAATCAACAAAATTATGAATTTTAAAAGAAAAAAAATACAGTTTTTTGGCTCTCCTGAAAAGTAGCCATTTGACCGTTACGTCAATTTAGATTACCGTCGTCGACATGTGTTTTTTAATTTTACATTTTGGGAATCAATGCGAAGAGAAGGACAAGTTTCCATTTAAAAAAAAAAAAATTTTTTTTCCTGGTTCTTTTTTAGTGATTCTAGCTTGTCCCATCCAATTTTCTATATATGATGGCTGATCTGCAAATATGGAGTCATTATTAAAAATATTCATCTTCGGCTGTAATCAATCAATCTATCCTGTTGTTTCTTCTCTATAAATGAAAGCTGGTCTTCATTTATGGTTTCTTTTTTAATACAAAGAGGCGATGATTTTGAGAGTTCTGTATATTTCGACCTTTTACTATAAGTGGTTTTAGTTGAAGTAATTTTTCTTTTCCTAATTTTATGTTTAATAGTTTTATTTTTAACGTCTTGAGTAAGGTCACAAAAACACAATTTAACTTCCCCATCTATATAATTTGCATGAGATTTTAAAAACTCGTCTACTCTGTATTTTTTAACTTTAGTTTTGAATACTATATGCTTTAAACCCTTGAAATGACTTTCAACTTCTGAAGAAGATGGTGCTTTATTATCAGATTCAAAAAATGAGCATGGCAAATTGGACCATAGCGGTAGTTTCCACAATATTCTTTTGAATATTGAAATAAATGGAGGATAGTAAAATGGATTTTTGTTGTTGTTTGTAATTTGATTCTTTATTTTTATAGATTCAACAAGACTGTTGAATGACAACCAAACTGTAAAATCGAAATCTTTATCAATAAGCATGTCATCATTAAAATATTTATTTTCTTCTTCCATACTTTCGTTCGTTGTAGTTGGTTCATCAAATTTTATTTTGTGTATTAATTTATCAAGTCGACTTTTTGCTGTTTGGCTTTCGTTGTCTGTACTATTTTCATCATCACACTGATCGAGGCAAACTTTGATTATATCAATAATAGTGTCTTTAACTAACTGATAATCTTCACATTCTTTTAAAAATAATATGCACCTAATATAAAAATATTTTAAACGTTTATCATCATGAATATCAAAGTTACGATGGAGACTTTTTATAAAATGGCTAGTGTCTAACCTGATAAATGCTTTAGGTTTCTCAGAAGATGTACCTTCGAAAACGGAGAATAAATGCTGAATGTACCGTTTTGTTGTTAAAGAGATTGTAAATGCTTGAATACAAGCAGAAACTAAAGCTGCACTATCATCCGTAATAATTTCTTGCGGTGGATTGTCTATAAAACTTAGCCATTTTCTTAACCAAAATAATATTGTATCTTGTTAGTGTGAATCCGTTATCATTTGAAATACTGGTACAGATTTAAATTTTTCATTTGCTGTAACAAGACCTACATACAGGAACAATTTTTTGGTGAGTTGAGTTTGATTTGGTAGATATATCGGTTCGAAAAGGGATCCAGTAGCGTTTACTGTAACAGTAACTTTTAGAAATTTTGCTTGATAGTAATTATAATATTTTATTTGATTCATCATCATCATCAGCCCGGGGGCGTCCACTGCTGGACAAAGGCCTCCCCCAAAGAGCGCCACAAGTCACGGTCTTGAGCCGCTTGCATCCAGCGGCTCCCCGCGATCCTAACCAGGTCGTCAGACCACCGGGTGGGAGGCCGTCCAACACTCCGTCCACCGGTGCGGGGCCGCCACTTGAGAACTTTTCTTCCCCAACGGTTATCAGTTCTCCGACCTATGTGGCCTGCCCATTGCCACTTCAGCATGCTAACTCTCTGAGCTATGTCAGTGACCTTGGTTCTCTGGCGTATTACCGTATTACGGATCATATCGCGCAAGGAAACTCCGAGCATAGCTCTTTCCATTGCACGCTGAGTGACCCTGAGCTTATTTATGAGGCCCACATTCAGCGGCCATTCTGATCCATAAGTCATCACTGGCAACACACACTGGTCGAAGACTTTCGACTTAAGGCTCTGCGGTATTTTGGACGAGAAGATCCGCTTTAGCTTTCTGAACGCTGCCCATCCGAGTTGGATTCGGCGATCGACCTCTTTCTTGAAGTTGGATTTACCTAGTTGGACAGTTTGTCCCAGGTATACGTACTGATCAACAACTTCAAGTTGAGAATTCCCCACGTGAACCGGTATTGGCAAAACGCGAACATTGGACATGACTTTCGTCTTGTCCAAGTTCATTTTCAGGCCCACCCGTTGGGAAACTATCGAGGTCTCCGAGCATCTTACTCAAGTCTTCTAGCGATTCTGCCATGACTACGATGTCGTCCGCGAATCGAAGGTGAGTGATGTACTCGCCGTTGATGTTGATGCCAAGTCCTTCCCAGTCCAGAAGCTTGAAGACATCTTCCAGTGCAGCGGTGAACAGTTTCGGAGATATGACATCTCCCTGTCTCACACCTTTCTGCAACTGAATCGGTTCAAGCTCTGGTTCTGGAGCCGGATTGACATAGTGGCATTTTTGTACAAACACTTCAGCACTTCGATATATCGATAGTCGATGTGGCACCGCTGTAGTGACTCGAGCACCGCCCATGTCTCGACCGAATCGAAGGCCTTCTCATAGTCCACGAACGCTAGACATAAGGGCCGATTATACTCTTCAGTCTTCTGTATAATCTGGCGCAGCGTGTGAATGTGGTCTATGGTACTAAAGCCTTTCCGGAAACCGGCTTGTTCAGGAGGCTGGAAGTCGTCGAACCTGCGTGAGAGTCGATTTGTAATGACCCTTGAAAACAACTTATAAGCGTGGCTCAGAAGTGAGATGGGTCTGTATACTCATATACTCATATACTCATTTATTCATAATATTTACAGAATATTACATGTCACAATCATTACAAAAATATAGTAAGTTCGCCAATAGTTGTAGTTCTTCAATAAGGTTTTATCGCCTTTCTTAAAGAACAAGACCACCACACTTCTGGTCCACGCCTCTGGAACACCGCCTTCGAGAATAACAGAGTTAAAGAGCTTCTGGAGGACTTTAAGTATCGGCATTCCACCCGCTCTCAGAAGCTCAGCCGGAACTCCGTCGTCCCCTGGCGCCTTATTGTTCTTCAGTTGCTTCAGGGCCATTCTGATCTCGTACAGGCTGACGTCCGGGATGTCTTCGGTGTAATGTTGGGTGAGTTTGGCTCTGGGATCTGTAGCCAAACTTTCAACGGGTCGAGTTGATTTGTACAGCTGTCCGTAGAACTTCTCAACCTCACTCAAAATCTCGGCCTTGGACGAAATTACGGTGCCATTTTCGGTCTTCAGTTTCATCAACTGGGTCTGCCCAACAAACAAATCCCTAGCGAACACCTAAGAGCCCTTGTTCCGCTCGATAGCATCTTTAATACGCGAAGTATTAAAGGTGCGCAGGTCTGTCCGTAATGACTTAGAGACTTGTCTGTTAAGCCCCCTGTACTTCTGCATGTCCACTGAAGACTGCAGCCGAATTTCATTCCGTTCGTCCATGATCTTAAGAGTGTGGTCTGAGAGTTTTTGGGTTCTTTTCTGGCTGCGGGTCTTAAAGAACTTCGACCCAGCAGCTTGGACAGCCTGTACAAACCCGTTGTTCAGATCGTCTGTAGACTCGCATTCTGCTAGGCATTCGAAGCGATTTTGGAGTTCGAGCTGGAAGGTTTCGGGGTTTTGGCATTGGACTGGGGTTGGACGGAGCGTAGACTTCATCAGTCGTGACCTTTCAAGCCTTGTGTTGATATTCAATGTGCCTCTTACGATTCGGTGATCACTGCCAGTCTTTAGCCTATTGATCACAGAGACATCATTGAATATGTGGCGTTTGGTAGACAAGATGAAGTCTATCTCATTTTTTGTCGACCCGTCCGGGCTAATCCAGGTCCATTTGCGATGTGGCTTCTTTCTGAAGAAGGAATTCATCATAAAGAGTCCTTCCCTCTCCAAGAATTCAGCCAACCGCTGGCCCCTGGGATTTCGCCTGCCAACACCAAAGTGTCCCACTCTCAGCTCATTACCTTCTCTCATGCCCAACTTCGCGTTGAAGTCGCCCATCACCACCGTGTAGTGCGTTTTAGAGGTCTGGATGGCTTTCGAGATGTCCTCGTACATTGCCTCCACCTCATCGTCAGAATGCGTCGAAGTCGGGGCGTAAACCTGGATGACTTTCAGCGAATACCGTTTGGTAATTCTGAGTATCAGGTACGCCACCCTTGTCGACACACTCCCGATCGACTCCACGTTGTTGACGAGCGACTTACGGACGATAATCCCGACACCACCCTGTGACAGGGCGTCACCTTCCCGGTAATAGAACAAGTTACCGGACTTCAGGATCGTCGAGTCCTCTCCCTGTCTTCGGACTTCAGATAACCCTAAGATATCCCATCGTAACTTGTCCAAACATTCTTCCAGTTTTAGGATCTTCTCGTCAGTCCTGAGCGTGCGGCAGTTGTGTGTCACCAGGGCCAGATTCGTTTGGTGGTGGTAACCAGATCTCTGCCGGAGATTCTTAGCACCCCCTGCTCCGCCGTTACCGAACCCGCTACCTTGGGCCGGGCTAGCGGAGCCGCCGGGGACTAGTTCGGCGTCGGGAAGTGACGACCCCACCGCCCGTTGTGTGGTAACACTGGTAACTACTCACGGCGCAGTCAGTCAACCGACGAACGGCGGTCAAACCGTTCCGAGATGGGCGGAAGCCAAATGCCAGACACAGGACGGGCTGCAGCGTCCTGTGATATACTTCCGCCCCACTGCGATCCCCAACACGCTCGCCAAGCGTGGGGATTATGGCACTAACCCCCCCTTATGGTGTACACCAAAAAACTACGCCGGGGACTTTATTTGATTATCAGACCAAAAAAATAATCGGAAATTTGGAAAGACGCACAATTCGCGTATTTCATTTCCATTTTCATTGGTTTTAGCCATTGTCAACAAAGATAGAATTTGATCGGAATGTGGCAAATGTTGCAATCTAGCGTCAGATTTAATTTTACGGAAAGCTGACGATGAAGGAATCACTGGTGGAGATGATACATGTTCATTGTCGTGTATTAGTTCTGAAGCCATTTTGTTGCGAACCAACGTACTAGATTTATTATGTAATTCCTTTGCAAGTTGTCTTCTCCTGTAAGGAGTAAGTTTTGTTTTTATATTAAGGTTATGTTTAAATGAACCATCAAAATTGGAGACCTTACATAAAATTGTGATAATTTTATCAGTTTTTTCTTGAAATGAAATGAAATGAAATTTTATTTGCTCTAGACATGGTATGGTAGGTCTTAGAATAAAACATTTCTTGAAACACATATCTAACCGTAATCGGCATGCAAAAGCTTTGCTTAAAAACTAATTTAATTAAACACCACTAATATTTCAATACTATATAAATAATTTAATTACATTAACATTATTTTTAAATCCAATAGTTATATAAAAATAGTTAAATTACATTAGCATTATTATTAAACCAATTACCTACATTTTTATAACAATATTTAGGAAGTCAATACACTCGTAATATACACATATTCGTATGGTCGTCCGGTAATTTAATTACATTTTAATGGTTATTTAGAAATTCTTTAATTGAATAATATGTTTTTTGTTTCAACCAGTGGAAAAGTTTCACTTTAAATCTATTTATTGGTAGTTCTTTTAGGCTACTTGGTAGTTTGTTATATATTTGTATTGCCATTGGGTAACAGTTCCTGCGATACAAATCAGTTTTACATCTGGGAAATACTAATCGGTTTGGGTATCTAGTATTAAAGTAACACGCTTGGTTTTTTGCCATAAAAAGATGTTGCTGATTTTTGACAAAGCAAGCAACTTCAAAGATATATAAACATGGAACTGTTAAAAGGTTCAATTTTTGAAAAAGAGGTTTGCATGAAGTTATAGGAGAAACATCAGATATGCCACGGATGCACTGTTTTTGCCCTATAAGGATTCTTTTAACATCCACAGAGTTACCCCATAACAAAATTCCGTACCTAAGGATAGAGCCTACATAACCGTGGTAAGCTTTTAAAGCAGTTTTTTGGTTTGTTATTTTTGCAAGTCGCCAGAGTGCATATGAGAAGCGATTTATTTTGCTTCCTATAAATTGAATGTGTTGTTTCCAGGAACACTTGCTATCCATTATTATACCTAGAAATTTTACTTCGTTTGATTCCATTATTATTTCATTTTTATATTTCACTACGATGTCCTTCTTGATTCCATGCCTATTAGTAAATTGTATGTAAGTAGTTTTATTAAGATTAACTTTAAGATTATTATCGTTTAGCCATTGTATAATATCTTTAACTGTATTGTTTATATCATCGTTATATTTATCTTTATTTTTGCCTGAAATCACAACTGATATGTCGTCTGCAAATAATGAACAATGTTGTCGCGTCACTAGTGGCAGATCATTAATATATAATAAGAAAAGCAAAGGGCCCAAGATGCTACCCTGCGGAACGCCTGCTTTATTTGATTTGGTATTAGAACGGTAAATAGTCTCTTCTGTGTGTAATGATGTATTGTTTATTTCAACCAGTTGGTGTCTCCCACAAAGATAGCTTCTCAGCCAGTTGTTTGTGGTTCCGCGAATCCCGTACATTTCACACTTGTGTAGTAGCAAATCATGAGAAACAAAGTCGAAGGCTTTAGACATGTCAAAAAATACCACGGACGTTGGTATTTTGTTATCTAGATTTTCTGTTACGCATTTGACAAGGTTAAAAGCTGCTAAAGATGTGGATTTTCCTTTTTGGAAACCATTCTGTTGAATAGCGAGTATGTCATATTTTGTTACAAAACTATAGATTCTTCCATACATAACCTCGATGATCTTAGAAAGCACAGGTATTAAAGAAATGGGTCTATAATTGTCAATGATCTCACTATCCCCTTTTTTATGAATCGGTTTAACTACGGAAAGCTTTAGGCGCTTCGGAAAGATTCCATTTGCAAAAGACAAATTTATCAAATAGCTCAAAATAGGTGCTATGACGTCGGCTGTTTGCTTTAAGATTTTCGTGCTGATACCATCGAAACCTACTGATGGCGTATTATTTAGGGAAATTATTATTTTGAAAATCTCCAGCTCGTCAGTAGGAAAAAGGAACATGTTACACGCTTGTTGGTTAATCTTTTGTTTGTAAATATTTGTTGAAATATTTCTGTGACTGTCATTTGTCAATCCTATAAAATGTTCATTGAACATGTCTGCAATTTGTTTTGGATCAGTAACCATATCTCCCTGAATCTTAATTTGACTAATATCCTTGCGCTTAGTAGGTTTATTACTTGCGTTTTTTTTTATTATGTTCCACTTGGCTTTACAAATGTTTTTTGACGAATTTATGTATTGCGTGTTAGATATTTTTTGAGCAGAGTGAATACACTTTTTATATATTTTTAGGTAATTAAGATAAGTACGTTTGTTTAGCTTACTACGGCATGTATAATATTTGAATCGTAGGTGACGTTTAGTGTAGGATGCTTTTTTGATGCCTTTAGTAAGCCAAAATAGTTTGTTAGGTTTATTTTTTATTTTTATTCGCTGAAAGGGGAAGCAAAGGTCAAAAAACATAGTTAAATAATCATGAAAATAGTTAAAAGCTCGATCTAGGTCAGCTTCATTAAAGACATCGTGCCATGTCATTTTGCATAGACATTTATAAAATTTATTGACATTTTCATTACTGTAGTCACGTTTCGTAACATTCTTATGAGGATTAATATAATTTTTACCAACTTCAGGAACAATAAGCAGCTGAGCAGTATTATGATCAGACAGGCCTAGGGCATGAAGCTCACCTCTTGCTTCTGGTATGTTACTTATGATTTGATCCAAGCAGGCGTTGTTTCTCGTCGGTTTGTTTATATGTATGAGGTAATTATAGTTTTGCAGTATTCTTTGGTATTCTAGCGCTGCGTTAGAGTTTTTAAGTATATCTATATTAAAGTCGCCTGTCAATATGATTTTTTTTCTTGTTTTTGGTCGTAATTTGTTTAAAAGAATGTCCAATTTACTTAAGAAAAGAAAGCTTTAGGGCATGAAGTTGGAGTTCTATACAAGCAGACAATTATAATGTTTAAGTTTATTATTTCAATGCCACAACACTCAAAGGTGTAGTCAGTTTGCAACTCTTTTAGACAATGGAGGAGCTTAAAGTCTAAATGATTTTTACACATAATACAAACTCCCCCTCTTCTCTGATGCTTTCTAGAGTACCAGTCAGCTACTTGGAAATTGCTGATACTAACGTTTATTTCTTCACCAGCCCTAATAAATGTTTAAGCATACTATTCCTACTTCCCTATTAGCTACCAAAAAGTCGTGTAAAGCAATTTCCATCATGTCCCGTTTACTTAATAGCCCTGCAATATTCTGATGAAATATAACAAATTCACTTCTACAATTTGGAACGAAAAAGCTGTTGTTCATTTTGAGGCTTGTCTTTTTGTTCAGTATTTTTTGCTGACCTTTTCAGTTTAGGGAAATAATCTAATATGGTATTTTCTTTTTTAGCAATGTGTTTCGACGACGGGAAATCATTTTTTACCATATGTTTTTCTTCTGCCATTTTCATAAAATAGTAGGGAATTGTACCTTTTTTGTACATTTCTGCGTTGTTTTTTAGGTTTTGCTGGGTAACGCAGCGTTTCGTTTTAGATTTGAAGGTAAGGAACTTGTTGTTGTAGTATAATGTGTCAATATATGAATTTATTTTAAGGCATAAAGAGGGTAGATATTTCCCGTCATAAGGTAAAGTTGTCAGTGTGTCCAAAAACAAACAATTCTTAAAGTTAGTACAAATTAACCTTATCATGCTATTAAGTTTACTCTCGTTTAAATGAGGGTTATTCTTAATGCCTAAAATTACTAATGACCGATTACAATGTGTCTTTAAAAAAGTGCTTAATTCTATAAGTAAATTTGTTGGATTGCAGTCATCTTCGCCAACACATAATATTATATTGTCTTCACACGATGTTTTGGCAAGTAGTGCTGAGTGAGTGTTGAGTATGTCACCGCAGGTGGCTCCAGGTTTGAGAAAGGAGTAGATATTATATTTTTCATCTCTCCTGTTCGGAAAGTTTAATTTGAATGGGTGGATAGCCGGGTGGAAAATTGCGTTTTCATCTCTAGGGTGGAAAGTAAATTTTTTTTAATAGTTACGTTTGGCCACGGATTCTAAGATAATTGAGCTACGTCATATTATTAAAATAAAAGATTTTCATATATCTAAACTCGGCTATACGTTAAACGATGTATTTATTACGGCCTATAGGTTCATATGAAAATCATTTTAAGACTGGTCTATTTTTTTCGCAATTACAGAAAATCAACATTTAAAATTATTCCTCTATTCTGCTGCCCGCCATAATGCCGTGATAGCATAGCATGACACTTTTTCTTTCACGTTTCGGCATGGCCATCTAGAAAATACACTACTGCCAACATTAGAAAAGTTTAATCGAGTTGGTCACGACCAAGGAGCTTATTATACAACAAGGAGGTTGAACACCGAACATCCGTTCGAAACAAGAAATTTGACCTTTATTACGTCACGAATATATTCCATCTCTTTCTTTAGTTAGGGTAAGAATGAGATGGAAGTCATGCTCCTTGGCCGTGACCAACTCGATTTAACTTTTCTAATGTTGGCAGCATGTGTATTTTAACTTTTTTATGAATCTAAAAAAAAAGTTTTCAATAGATAAAGCGGGAAACGAGATTAAATATATTTAGGTATACCGTGTCTTTTTTCCTCACAGTCGAAATGAAAAGTAGAGTGTCTAACTCGGGTGAAATTACCCATTTCCCCTCGAACTATTGGCGCTCTCACTACGTTCGAGCGCCAGAAATATCTCGGGTGAAATGGGCCACTTTCAACCCTTGGTTATCAATCTACTATTTCAACACACTTGCTCAAAACGACCTTTTTATTCCACCGATTTTTGGCTCATAAACCTAGATATTAAACACGCGTGCTTTTTCAGTATATTACGCACAAGTGCCTTTAGTTTATTAACCCAAACAATTTACATTTGTAGCCTAGTACCAAGTTGTAAGTACGAAGAAGAAGCGATATAATTTAGTCGGGTTATACCTTTTTTTTTCTTAGCAACAAACAGTTTTTATGCGGCAAATAATATTATCTACATATTTATTTCAATAAATTGGTGAAATCAGCTTTATTACTAAAAAATAACTCAATTTCATTAAAATCATTTAAATTTTTCTGTAATTTGTATTTTAAACATGAATTATTACATTTTAAATTTGGCTGTTGGCCGATCTCGTTCGCGCCTTAGCCTTGCGCGCGCATCGGTATCGCGGCAAGAAAAAAAAACAACGCGCCAGCCGCCATTTTTCGTAAATAATTGACGGCTGTGACGAAGATAGTTTGGATTAATTATTGTGAAGTTTAATATTAACAAAAATGTCTTCTTTAAGTAAAGAAAATGAAGAGTCTTGTTTTTTTTTCGCAAGTGTGTTGAAAAACGTCGTATGTAACACGTGTGCCTGTGACCATAATATACGCGGCTTTCTTGTGGCGCACTCGCTTATCGCTCGTGCGCACACAATAGCGCCTTGTATACAATGGTCAACTTAGCACACTTGTATCATAATGTACTATTTCGAACTTCGTGTTGCGTCTGGATTCGAGTAAAGACAGTGCTAGTCCAGAGCACTGTTGACCACCAAGAATGAAGATGTTCTTTGTGCTAGTTTTACATGTTGGAGAGGTAAGTAATTTGCATATATTTTCTAGTGGATTATCCTTTTTTACATCAGGCTTTCTCTCTGGTGTTTTAAGTTTTAGGGAAAGGCCTTCTAAGTTTTTGGGCGAACTGTGAGTCGCAGGAGGTATTGTTTCGGGCTGTAAGATGGGTTCCCTATCTTCTTCCAGTCTTGAGTTATCAATGTGTGTTGTAGGCGTGCTTGAAATGTGAGACAGTATGGTACGTTTAGGTTTATGTGTATTTTTCTTTTTTTTTTTCGAAGAAAGTAGTCCAGGAGTCTTATTGATAATGTCTGGTTCAGAACACATTTTTTTTAATGTTTCTATATGAGTTTTTTGGTCAGTTAACTTTTTATTTAAGTTTATTATTTCTGAAGACAGGGATTCTACCTCTGCGTGTGCAATAAGTAGTTGGTCTTTGAGGTCTATTATTTCCTGTTTCATTTCCATGAAGAATTCTTCCGTTGGAATTAGTGTAGATAAATCTGGTAGACTTTTTATTCTGTCGGAAAGGCTTAATCCCGACGAGTTATTGCTATCCTCTGTCATAGAATTATAGGATCGATTTTTTGTTTTTGTCCTTGTTTTTCGTACAGTAACGTTATCTATGAGAAAAGATAAATCTTTATCAATTAGTGGCATTGTTATTGTTTAGTAGTGCCCTCTGTATTGGTTTTTTAAAGCTGTAATACTCTATAGTTTGTAATAGTGCTCAATCGTCTTGTAGATGGCGTTACTAGCGTTAAGCTAAGTGAGCTTGTATGTTGTTGATTCTTGAACGTAGACTTTTAGCACTGGTAATATTATTATTTTATGTCAACTGTCACTTGATGCTGACATCCAATCAGCAGGTTATGCTACAGTTTTGCTTAAAGGTGCTAACGGTTCTTTCGATAATTGTTCCAAATTTGGAGATTTTAAAAGTGTAACGGTTATAGTATAAGACATACCGAGTTAGTAATTCAGTGAAATAGCGTGTTCTATCACCTTTTCACAATAGACTTCCAAGGGTGAGTTGATGTATTCACTTTTAACTGCACAATAATTAGTATTCGAATTACTTTTCTCACTTTTCTTGTTAAAAATTTGACGAGCTCTGTACGTAGATGTTTACGTGCCTGGGGTTACCAGCGTGTATTGAGCGTGATTTGAATTGTTATAACAATATATGCACCACACTGAACATTTACCAGATATCTTAAAGTAATCATTACGTATAGTATGTTTTTTTAAAGTCAATGTACAGGGTAGTTTTGAATTTGACCAGATTTTTTCTTTTATCATACAACTCCATTTGTATTTTGGTAATTTTTTGTACGTTCTGTAAGATGAAGTACCACTTCTCTTCTTAAACCCTGTCATTGGTTGTATTTTCTTCCAATCGTATACATCAAGATTGAATGAAAATGATTTCGAACTCAATTCGTTATTTATGATTTCGGATTCCGATGACTTTGGAGTGCTACACGCAGATAATAAATCTTTATTTTCTTCAACGTTAGCCTTTTCACAATTATTATTTGCCTTTTATTGACGGTTGAATGCTAAATATAAAGCCATTGGTGACATTTTATGGTCAAGTTCGTTTGAAATTATTGTAAATATTGGATTGTTGTATTTAATGTCGCAATCTTGCAAATATTTAGCGTATTTTGTAAATATTTCCTTTTGCTGTTCATAAGATACTTTTGGTGGTCGACCGATGGCAGTTGTGTTACTGTAATAAAACATGTTGTTATGATTCGAATGCTCTGAATGATCTGATATATAAAAAGCGGCCAAGTGCGAGTCGGACTCGCGCACGTAGGGTTCCGTACCACTATACATCTAAATAAATGTTTTTCTTTATTCTTTATTATATTGGAGTTGATTGAATGAAAGGTAAAATGCGGTTTACGATTTATAACGTATTAAAAAAAAACTAATTATTAGATCTCGTTCAAACCAATTTTCGGTGGAAGTTTGCATAGTAATGTACATCATATATTATTTTTACATTTGTATTCCCTTATTTTAGAAGTTACGGGGGGGGGGGGGACACACATTTTTCCACTTTGGAAGCGTCTCTCGCGCAAACTATTCAGTTTAGAAAGAATATATATTAGAAACCTCAATATCATTTTTGAAGACCTATCCATAGATACCCCACACGTATGGGTTTGATGAAAAAATAATAGTTTCAGTTCTAAGCATGGGGAACCCCAAAAAATTATTGTTTTTTTTCTATTCTTGTATGAAAATCTTAATGCGGTTCACCGAATACATCTACTTACAAAGTTTCCATAGTATAGCTCTTATAGTTACGGAATAAAGTGGCTGTGACATACGGACGGACAGACGGACGGACAGACATGACGAATCTATAAGGGTTCCGTTTTTTGCCATTTGGCTACGGAACCCTAAAAAGTGCCTTGTAGTGATTTACTACCATCAACTGGTGAATGACAAACCATACTAATAGAATATAATGCTGCTTTAAGGAGGTACTTACCAGATAAACAACGCGGAAAAAAGAAGTATAAATAACAAATCCATTGCAACACAATACTAATTTGCCTATTACACAGCAATAACAAACCAAACACATCAATTCTAGTTAATTTACCGCCTTTTTATTTTTTAAACATAATACGCAGGGCAAGTATATTCGAGCTACATGTTTTACCGCACCAAATCTGATACCATATACTTAGTTTGTTTTTAATTTCGTAATTTTGCTTACAGAATCTAAAATGTAGTTGGCTGTATGCAGTTTTTCCTTGGTCCATTTAATGTTAGTAAGCAATTTTTTTTATTTATTCTAAATATATATACACTTAGAATAATAACACATAGAATGATAGGTTCCTACAGCCAACCCGTCAAAAGTGTCGCACAAAATGGATTCATGTGGGCGTAATCAACGCGTACTAACACACGACAACACGCACACAAGTAAACAAATAATGTTGCTAGCGGATTACATTTCCCCCTAAACTAGGGGTTTTTTTCATATAATCATTTTTGTTAAATTCGATCATTTTTTGTAGTTACTTAGTAATAATACAAACGTTTATTAACACTTATGTAATAAGAAAATGTTTTGTCTCTTTCTGATTCGCATAAAATATCATATTTTAAGTAGGTAGTTTAAATGTTCTAAGGTACTTTTTTGGCCGGTGGTTTTTTGGCGGACTAAAATCACATGCCGCCGCGATTTTTAATCGACGCAGTAGTACCGCCGAGCGCACGCAATGGTAACGCGGCGTGGTTGTATTAAGTTAACGATTCGTCTTTTCTCTGCTTTTATTGGCTAAAGCTGGAATGGCTGGAATCTTTGCTAAAATAGTCATATACATTATTTACAATTTCACGAGATTGACTGACTTTTTTTTACCACGCTTTAAATTCTTTGAAGCCATGATATACAACTATTATTACTTAATTTTACTAAATCTCGATACAAACGATTATTTTCACGAATGAAATCAGCGTTTTTAAACAAAAATTGTCATACTGTCAAAAAATAGTCACTATTTATTTTTCTTATTTGAACATAAAAATGTGTTAAGTACTTTAGGGCTATTAGGAGGTTTTGTTGTTGCGGGCAATATATTTAAAGGTCATATCTGTATATTTTTATACTATATGGGAAAAACCAGTGATACCGATAATAAACGAACTTATTAACCGACTTCAAAAAAGAAGAGGTTATACGTTCCACTGTATGTATCTTTTATTAAGCCTAATTTTTTCAATCCAACGTGCGGCAATAACCGGATTAGAAGAAAATCTTGAACGAGAAAAACAAGTAATTCAATTCGTATCACAGAATATCACAAAATAGAACAAGTACTTACTATAACAATTTAGGGGGAAAAAATTCGTTATAATGGCAACATTTTCATGTAATGTCGTTAGAAAATAATTTAATATTTTAGTGAATGTTTTACGTAAAACAACAAGTCAACACATATTACTAACACGTGGAATGTTATTTTATAGTGTTTATTTTCTTGGTCTGAAGTGTTGTGGCACCCATTAACAATACAAATCGTCATAATTAATAAAAATCCGGGAGCTGTTGACGCTGTGTGACGTGATTGCGACTGACAGGCGGCGATCGCCGAGTACACCAGAATGGTGTAGTTTAAGTCTGACGGTTTTGGTGCGCGGACTAGGTTTCTATGTGTTATTATTCTAAGTATATACATATTTTATATAAATATTTTTACAGAAGCGTTCATAACTATTTATTTATTTAATACAACTATAAATACGCACTTTACATTAAAATTTAAAAGTTAAAGTTAAAACTAAACTTATTTAAAATAAAATAAAATAAAACTAAGCTACTCAAATATTAAAAATTAAACATAAACACCACTATAAAAAGAACACCCCCTCTAGCAGGTTCGCTCGCGGCAGGCTGCATTACCTCTCTGGATGGCTAGCCCAATCCTTTGGGAAAGGTAAGCGCCAGCTCTAGGGTCTCCGGAGGTGTCGATGAGCCGGGATGACAGGGCCTTAATAAAACTTTTCATGTCAGCTGACCAAGGTCCCATTGTTTCCACCGCAAGCGCCACAAATTCGTAATTATTTAATAATGATGAATATTTGCGGCGCTTGTTGGTTTGGGCCTGTTCAGCTGCTGCACCGGCCCGATTACGGGTTGTCTGGACGTGAGAAAGGGCGAATGTATCAACACACGTCGCGTCCCACACCAGTGCCCTACCTAGTTTCCACGGCACCAACGTAGCTCCGTCTGGTCGCTTGCCATCGTCTCTATGCAAACCTGCTGGTTCCAGGACAGCAGGCACAGAGACAGTGGCAAGCGAACGACGGATCAGATCATTAATTGTGCCGTGGCGGTACAAACGGCCAGCACTTCTAAAACATGAAAGGCCATGTCGTCCCAGCTCACTCACTTCCTTCCCGCACGTACAAGTATGACGTTCACAGATTCTGGCTCCAAGCCGTAAGCTTATTGCAATTCGCAAGCAGCTTGGGTCCAAGACTGTGCCTATATTACGGGAAGAAAGAGCGTGGAGCCAGTGGCCTGATTCGCCTGCTGAGACAGCGAGGAGACGGGCGCGATCTAAATCGTCCGGACTATTTTGTTCAAGAGATGCATGAATTGATTCGAGGCGAGGTGTATCCCATGCTCTTTGGATATGCCTCTTGACTGGCATATCCACTCCGGGACAAGACTCACACCAAGCATCCCTGGCCTCCACCAGGTTCGCCATCTCAACGTCAAGTATCTGTGGGAGATTTAAAATAATACTGACGAGAGACAACGAACCATAAGCGGAGGACAGGAAAGCCGGCAGTGCCACGCTAGAAGAGCATCGAATACCAAGTCCACCGAAACGAATTGGGAGAACCGCTTGAGTCCAAGACCTTAAAATGAATGTTTAATAATTTAGACAGAGTTGATTGAAGGGTAATATCTATAGAAGCCATGATGTCTGGAAATTTCCAAATTGGACAACTCCGTAATAAATACATGAACTTTGGAGTGAAAAGACAAAAACGAATAATAAAAAGCGCCATGTGGGGATTTATTTCGTACAAAAGGTCAGAAGTATTTTTAAAAAGATTTAATTTGCAATTTATAATGGGATTGATTGCTTCGTCAAAAATCGGTGAACCTAAAAGTGTTAAAGATGAATTTGAATGGACCGAAATGTTGGGTGAAGCTGCGTTAAAATTAGTGACGATATCAATTTTTTTTTCTAAAGAAATGTGATCTGGCACATACATTTCGCACTTAGTAAAGTTTAATGAGAGGCCTATAATAGAAAATTTAGTGATGATCGTATGCAGGCCTTGTAGTACAGTTGACGCGTCCCCACCAAGGGAACCGTCATCAAGGTACCACAGATTGAATTTGGAATTTAGATCTGAAATAATTGGATGAATGACTAAACTAAAAATTACAGGCCCGAGTGGGTCTCCCTGTTGGCAACCCATGCATGAAGATATGATTTTGTCACCGAATAGTAATTTTGATGGTGCCCCATAGCATTGCCACAAATAGCCGTATAATTCTGGAACTTCTTTTTTGACAGCAGCTAGAAGGGCACCACGATCTACCGAATTAAAAGCATTTTTGACGTCAATTTTTAGAAAAACTTCATAGTCCGGACGGCTTAGAAAAGAGCGCGCAGCGTGGACAGCTGCCTCACAACCTCTTTTGACGCCGAAACCCAGCTGCCGAGGTTTGAAAATGTCTGACAGTCTATTACGATATTTTCGGCAGCAAAGTTTCGACGCCAAACGCCTAAAGGTGCAGCCGACGGCAATCGGGCGGATACCACCATCTTTTTTGGCTAGAGCCACAAGATTGGCGCCATAGAGGAGCGGGACAATCTCGACATTCACGCGACCTGACAACATAAGATTAATCAGAGCAGTGACGTTCTGTAGCAAAGCCTTTCCCGCATCCCCTAAAGACGAGGTGGTCAAATCTTTGAGATGTTGTGGTGAAAGACCATCCAAGCCGCCGGCTGAACCATTAGGGAAAGACATGATAGCCTGCTGGACGGCATCGACATTTACAGATAAAACAGTGTCATCTGATACGGGAGGGTCAGGAAGCAGGGAGGAGGCGGGGGGAATTGGGTGTTTCTCTCTGAGAGCTGCAAAGGTCTCAGCAGAGTGCGTGGCCAAGTCGTCATTTGAAAACAGAAGTCGGGCAGCACTGCTAACGTTCCCTTCTGAAAGTTTATTTTCAATTTGTTTCACTTTGGAACATTGAGAATAAGTATTACTAATTTTAAAATTTGGACGCGTTTGTGAATCAAAAGGTCTGTCGGAAGATAAAGTGTTGTTTTTAATTTGATTTGTGAGGGAGTCTTTTTTACTTTTGTCCGCATGAAGAATAGAATAGGGGAACGTTAGCAGACGCTCCCAGGCTTGAAGGGAATTTTCCGTGACAACCTTGGCGACGCACTCGGAGAGGCAGTTGGCCACAGAGGTTCGCGCTCCACGGGGAATTCTTTTTATGATTGGTACATTACGTTTCAGCAGCCCCAATCTTTCGGCGAGTGGTGTGGGAGTGCAATGAGTTGAAGTCGATGTCAACGCAGGCTGTGATGCGCTCTGGAGCGGGGGGTCGACATCCATACGCGTGCCATGTTTGCGTGCTGTATGAATTGCGAGCCCCCGCTGACCCTTGTATGTTTTGTTGTCACCACATATATTACAACTTAATAGAACCACTCCCGAAAAACAGGGCTGAGATGGCATTAACAAAACAAAAAACTTACTAGATATGAAAACTACAACACAATCACACAAACGCTAAAAAACACAATTACAAAATAAAATAAAACATTGTTGACACAAAAAGTCACAAAAATACGCCGGGCGCAGACTCGAGGCCCGCGCAGGCCCCGCGACACGGCAGGCAAAGACCCGCAGCCCCGCAGCAAAGAGGCCCCGACGGTGCCAAGAGATAGGTAGGAATAGTGGGAAGCGAGGGAGCCCAGCTATTATTTATCTATGAGCCATTTTATCAATAATAAAAATAATAATTGGATATATGTAGGTATTCAGAATGACAGCCAGCCATAACGTGTTTCATCATTAAAACAATCACTTGCAACTCAGTTGTTGAAGCTTTGTGTCTTCTATTGTTGATGTGGAATTTGCAGATGTTATTAAATGTATTTCTCTCGATTTCACTAAATATTTTTGTGATACTTATTTATTGATAACAATAGAAACATACCCCAGTGACATTTTAAAAAGTTGAATTTAAAAATGATTCACGTTAGTAAATGCTTTTCATTGTGTGGACACCCTAATAAACACTCTGCTAAGGAAATATTAAAAAGCAATTTATCTTATATTATACGCCATCAATCCACGTTATAAATATATATATATATATGTAGTCAAACTTTTTAACTAAACCTCAGTACGACAAAACTTTTCATAGTGTTTATATTTTAGGATATTTTAATTATTTTATTAATTCATAGTGTGTGAACCGAGGGACCACATACAAATATAAATTTGACGAAATTGATTAATAGTTGTGCTTTTGTTTAACTTTTATAATCTTCCTTGCGATTTTTACTAATGTTTGCAAAGAAAAATGCATTTTTTTTGTACAAATGTACCGATTTAATAGGTTTTTTTTTTGGTCTCTCAGGGACCGAAGAAAGAAGACTGATTTAGTGTATAATCATTTCCAAATTACGTTTCGGTCATTACGAATGCGTTTAAACATGTTTTTACTAAATCTGTAACATCAAAATAAGCCAGCATATAAAACACTTGCCCAGAAGTGGAAGGTTCAGTGTGTGAACTGAGGGACCACACCTTTGGCAGTATAACTTTTTAGTGAATTCTTTACGAATTCCAGATTTTTTTTACAAAGTAATTCGCTACTACTACTATATTTTACACTTACTAAAACCATTAAAAACCAAGTGGTCTCTCAGTCCACAGTGTTTTTATATTTTTATATTCTTCTACTCCACCATTTGAACTGTAATTATTCGACTGTCAACCCGCGAATTTTCAATCGGTATCTTAAAAAACATTAATATTATAGGTAATAGAGTGGGCATTGGAGATACCGTCATAGAAAAACTTTGATCATAAATATCAGGTATGCCATCTAACGTTTAGTAGCGAAATACGCATGACAATAATACTAGGAACACTTATTTCAGCTATTGGACAGTAGGTGGCGCTAATGGAAGGCATAGACTATACTGTGTTGAAGGGATCAAGGGAAATAACTAATTCGATAATGTGGTATCAATACTATGGGTTACAAGGTGTTATTTGAAAATTATGACTTCGTAAGCGTAGAACTAGTTTTCCGTTTGTTCATCATGAACTATTAAAAATTACAATTTAAAAGTATAGCTCATGCAATTCACGATGGCGAGTGGGCTTTATTAGTGGTTGAACGTGTACATGCACATTGCGGTAGTGTGCGTGTCTGACGGAGCGATCAGTCGCGAGCGCGCCGTCGCTCAAGTCACTGTGGGGCCTATTCGTGTTTATTGCGTCCCAAAACGTGGATAAAACATTCGTAACTTTCTGACAAGTATATAAGTGCGAGAGTGAAGGATGTTTTATCCACGTTTAGTCTCGCGATAAACACGGCCCTAATAAGCCCTCTGAAATAAATAAAAAACCTACAGATAGATTTAATTAAAATAAAATTGTATGTAATTTAAGGACAGAAAATACGAAGACATTACAAATGATACCTAGTTACATCAATTTTGTAGAAGATGCAACCAAGAAGGTCGCTGCATACATGACTAAATAGTTCGCATATCACGTCAACAACACAAATAGTATGTTGTTTTCAATGTTTTATCTTATTTTATATTGTTTGTAGGGACGAGCAATGGTCGCTAAAGTTTTTCACTTTCTTCAAGAATAGAATTTTCTCTTTATTTTTTATGCTTACCATACCCGCTCTCGCTGTCACGCACACTTTGACACGTATACAGATATGTGTTTACCACAAGTAAAGCTCACTCGCCATCATAAATTGCATGAGCTATAATACTTCATGTCTTACTTGGGGATCAAGTTATCTTCATACTAAATTTAATTAAAATAGCAGTTCAAACTTTTAGTTATAAAACTTAACAAACAGAGAGACACTTCTACATTTAAATGATATTAGTATGAACTCAAATATAAGATCAATAAAATTAAATCGTTCTTTTTCATTTACGATTTTCTACATTCTTGTAATATACATGAAATATAATCCCTCCATGGTTAAACGAACCATTTTCATTCGTTTCATTCTCCATTTTTTTTCTTGATGTATACCAAGCTAAAAAGACCATTCGTCATTAAATCTGATGGATGGAATACAAAAATTTTTTTTTATTACTATACAGATCAACGACCACGAGAAGCGGTGAAACAAACAATTTACATTTTTTACATTACTATACTGAGGCGCTAGACAAGATTCATTCGGCATTAATTAGTAATAGAATTGAAGTAAGCTGTTAGACCGTCGTGTCGAGCGCGTTTGAAACGAAGTATAAAGACGTGTTCCAATGTTCGTGTCAGAGTGAGAGAAAATCAGTAAAAAGCCACATACTGTCGATTCATCGTTACGATATCTATGATTGCATGGGTTTTTGTTGCGATTTCCGAAATCGTCTTCGTCGTTTCGATCGGTCTGAAGTGACGCATCGTGCAGACAAATCTAACCGTGAATGGGGCCCTTAACAAGACGTTTCGATAAAAAAAACGATAACAGAAATACGTCTCCCTATAGTACATCTACTCGACAACAGAGAGCGCTTATAACAACATCTTAATTTTCTAGAATCATCTGTAAAAATGTTTTAATAAAATCGATTTATTAAATAAATACAGAAAATAGTTCAGAAAATAAACTAAAATCACGTCCAGCGGCTTTTCCTTATCGAGATTTACAACAAAGCACTACGCAACTCTGCATGTTTCCATTAAATTTGATTTTTTACCAGACTGCGTCAGGAGGTTTATGTTTTCTTCGATGAAACTAAGATAGAACAGATACAACCTCACATGCGGGCGTGTCTAAGTAGACTAAACTTGGACTAAACGACTTGTTACGTCGAGGTAACAAGTTTTGCATCACACTTTTGTTCACTATGCCCCGTCTATTACTACTATACATTTACTGTCTTTGTTGAAAAACCATTTTACGATTCAATATATTATACCTACGTGTAGACCTGATATTGAATTATGGAGAAATTGGAACAACGAGCTGTAATAATATATATATATCTTTATTTTGAAACTAACATATTTAACTAACATAGTTTATATAACTAATATTAAATAAGACTAAATCTATATATACACTAAAACATTAAATCTAAGAATGGCCCCTGCGGCATTGTACCAAAGATGCTGGCAGCATTTCCTCGTTGAATGGCTAAACTTATTCGTTGAGCGAGGAAACTGCCAGCTCTTCGGTCTCCAGTGACGTCAATGAGTCTCTTTGACAATTCCTTAAAAAGGCTAATAGCACTAGGACCCCACGGACCAAGGGTCTCGACCCCGAATGGAATAAAATTATATTCTGGGCCGAGACCACTATATTTGCCAGTCTTATTGTTTTCAGCCGCTTCGGCCGCTGCACCAGCCCTATTGGAGGTTCGTGGGAGATGTGACGGGGCCAGCGTGTCTACACAGGTTGCATCCCACACTAGCACCCGCCCCATATTCCACGGAACCAAAGACATTCCGTCAGGTCTCTTGCCATCATTTCTGGAGATAACGGACGGCTCTAAAAGGGCCGGCACGTTAACAGAGGCAAGAGACCGACGGATGATGTCGTTTAGTGCAGCATGTCTTGAGAAGCGGCCAGCACTTCTCTGGCAAGAATGTCCGTGATGTCCTAGCCGATCGACGTCACTTCCGCAGGGGCACCGATGTGGAGCGCAGACCGGGACCCCAAGGCGAAGGCAAACTGAAACTCGGAGTGTGTTAGGGTCTAGGAAAGTACCAGTGCTTGGCGAAGGATGAGCTTGAAGCCAGTATCCAGCCTCCCTTGTACCGACTGCTAAAATTCTAGCACGAAATAAATAAATTAAATACTTACATAAAAAGGTCTGATACCGAAACTGATTTTTTATGCAAGGTAGGTATAATTGCCGTCAAACTTCTTGAACATTAGGCGAGGTAGTGGGGGAAAGTTCGCGCATCGTACACATACGTGCAAAAAAAAGTATCTAAGTTTTGTTACAGAATATTTTAAAATCTTAGGATAAATGATACACAAGTGAAAAAAAATGTTTATATTATTATTAGAATAACACTAAAAAATACAGGAAATTATTTACAATAGATTAGTCTTGAACTAAAAAGGATATTCCTTCCATTAAGTCAATACCAGCGCTGGTACTAGGTCTTGGTTCAGGGGAGCTGGAGGTAGTCATTGTTTCTTGACTATCTGTTAGAATTCACATAAATAAATCCGTCTCACTCACACTAGTAGTTCGCTAGACGTTCTCTTTCTTATATGGATAATAAGTTACAGTCTCAAGTGTTCCTTGTTTTTATAAAGGTTTCTTTTAAAGCAATATGTTTGCTTATAGTTAGTTCCCCGGGTCACCCCGTATCGATCGTACAGTTACGTTGAGTACACGCACGACTCTCCTAGTAAATAATATAACAATATATTATATTCACATATAAAACAAATCTCTTATTTATCACCCTAACCAATAGGTTATGGGCCCAGTCAATAAAATAATACTGTCAATTAAATTTGAGTTAATATGAAATACGATAAAGAACAATTTTAAAGTGTGTAATTTTGAAAAGACTTTGTGCATTAGTGTTTATTCTAAGTGAACTTTTATTGTTAGTGATAATGGACAATCTAACATCTAAAAGAAACATTAAACCGTTTAATGGGGACAAATACAGTGTGTGGAAACTTAGAATAAGAAATTTACTAAATGAACTTCAAGTGATAAAAGTGATCGACAGTGAAGTTCCGAAGACACCGGACAGTGCATGGCTCAAAGATGAGAGAGTAGCGAAGAATACATTGATTGAGTATTTATCAGACTCTTTGTTAGGGCTTGTAAATGAAATTGACAGTGCAAAAGATATATTTGATAGATTAGATAATATTTATCAAAGAAAAAGCATTGCTACGCAGTTAGCTTTGCGTAAGCGATTACTAAATTTGAAATTGGAACCTGATATTACGCTACTGAAACATTTTCAGTCGTTTGATGAATTAATCGTCGAATTAATTGCCGCCGGAGCAAAATTAGAAGAAGCAGATAAAATAACACATCTGTTCATGACACTTCCTAATGAATACGATGGTGTCATTACAGCTATCGAAACATTGGCTGAGGATAATATTACATTAGGCTTTGTCAAAACAAGGCTGTTAGATCACGAAATCAAAGTGATAAATGGAAGGCGTGACACGAGTTTGAAAATTCTCCAAGCACAAACAAGACGTCAAGAAAGTTTTAAGCAGAGAAATGTATATTGGAATAAAAACTCAAACAGAGTTAATAAAAACCCATATAGACCGAAGGACCACAAATTTAAGACCATTAAGTGCCATTGTTGTGAAAGAAAGGGCCACTTTCAAAAGGACTGTTTTTATAATAAATTGTCAAGCAAAAAAAGATCAACGTCAATGGGACAAAAACAATAGAACAGTTCAAACTGTTAACATAACGGGACCGGAAAATCCTCAGATGTCAGGTTTTGCTTTTATGGCTGGAGATCATCACAGTACACAAGAAAGCCAAAATTGCATAACATTTATACTAGACTCTGGAGCCTCTGACCATCTAATAAATAGAGAGGATTTGGCACAAGATTTCGAAAAGTTGCAAATGCCAGTTAGCATTTCAGTTGCGAAAAATGGAACCTTCATACAGGCGTCAAAAAAAGGCAATATTGCTGTTACCAGTGATTTTGGAATTAAGGGAATGCTACGAGATGTACTCTACTGTCCTGATATTCTGTACAACTTGCTTTCGGTTAAGAAGATGCAGCAAGCTAGAATGACTATTGTCTTTAACTACGACGGTACAGTTGAAATCATCAGCAAGGGTAAGTCAACAAGACAAAGGGTGAGTCTTTGAACAATTTAAATGGTATAAATTTTCTGGTTGAGAATTACGCTTTAAATACCGACAGCTCATCAAATAGAGTCGTAAAAAATAGTTATGAAATATGGCATCAAAGACTTGGTCATATTGGCAAATCTAAGTTTGCACAGATAAAAAGCAAACAAATGTTTTCTGATTTTGAGCAATTGAATAATGTTACGATTAGTGATAAAATATGTGAAGCTTGTATAAATGGAAAACAAGCGTGTTTGCCATTTAATAAATTGAAACATAAAGCCACAAAACGACCTCTATTCAATGTGCATACAGATGTTTGCGGTCCAATCACTCCTTCAACACTTGACAGCAAAAACTACTTTGTGATTTTTGTCGATGAATTTAGTCACTACACTGTGACATACTTAATAGCCCATAAATCTGATGTTTTTGCTGTGTTTCAAGATTATGTTGCAAAATCCGAAGCTAATTTTAATTTGAGATTTGTCAATTTATATTGTGACAATATGGTGGTGAATATTTATCAAATGAAATGAAACAGTATTGTGTGCAAAAAGGTATAAGCTACCACTTAACAGTGCCTCATACGCCAGCATTAAATGGTATTGCTGAACGTATGATACGAACAATAACAGAACGAAGTCGTGCCATGGTACCTGGAGCGAAACTCGATAAAACGTTCTGGGGTGAAGCTGTTTTAACAGCTACGTATTTAATAAATATTTGCCCTACAAAAGCACTGAAATCCGATAACACACCGTTTGAGCTGTGGCATACTAAGATGCCTATTCTTAAAGGTATTCGGTTCAACTGTTTATTTTGTAAATAAAACAAGGAAAACCAAGTTTGATGAAAAGTCGTTAAAAGGTATATTGGTTGGTTATGAACCGAATGGCTATAAGGTGTGGGATGTGGTAAATGAAAAGTTTGTAAAAGTCAGAGATGTGATAGTGGATGAGATTAATTTCTTATCCAGTAGGCCGTTGAAGCCTGGCGGTATTATTTCGGATAATGACCGTAAATCTGACGGGCACTCTTTAAAGAAGATGTGCATAAAATCTGATGTGGCAAAATCAGATGAGTGTAAACAAACAGGCAGAGTTTCTGCACCATTAGGTCCACCACCTAATAAATCTGTATGTGAAACAGATGAGCACAATCACTGTGGTTCATTTCAAAATGAATTGTCAAATTCTCAAAATGATATGGTTAGTGAGAATGATCTGAGAAGGAGTGATAGGATTAAAAACTTGCCTAAAGTAACATATAATGAAACTGATGATGATATTTCTGTTAACTATTTATTGTGTGCGAAGTCGATAGTTTGCAAAATACCGACATGTTATAAAGAAATTGAAACCAGGGATGATAAGCATTTATGGGAAAGTGCGATAAAAGAGGAAATAAATTCTCTTATTGAAAATAAAACCTGGACACTAGTACAAAATCCCGTAAACAGAAATATCGTCGATTGCAAATGGGTATTTACAATTAAAAATGATGAGTCTGGAAAACCCCTGAAATATAAGGCACGTTTAGCAGCCCGCGGTTTTAGTCAAGAATATTTGATTGACTATGATGAAACATTTGCACCTGTTGCAAGAATTACGAGTTTTAGATTGATATTAGCTTTTGCAAATCAATTTAATTTACTTGTTCACCATATGGATGTTAAAACGGCATTTTTGAATGGGAAATTAAAGGAAGAAATATTTATGAAAATTCCTGAGGGAATCCCATGTGCAGATAATCAGGTCTGCAAATTAAATAAGTCGTTATACGGTTTAAAACAGTCTGCACGTTGTTGGTTTCAAATGTTTGAACAAGCGTTGATAGAAAAGGGTTTTCGATACTCATCAGCTGATCGATGTATTTACATTTTAGATGCTGGTCATATAACGAAAAATATTTACGTAGTGCTTTATGTTGATGATCTTGTTATTTCAACTGCAGATATAAATACCATGAATGCTTTTAAAAAGTACTTAATGAACATGTTTAAAATGGTAGACTTAAAAGAAATAAGATGTTTCCTGGGAATTCGGATCGAAAGAACCGATAACAAAATCACTTTAGACCAGGAACTGTACATAAAAACTGTTTTAGAAAAGTTTAACATGAGTGACTGTAAACCTGTTAGCACACCCTTGGAAAGTAAAGTAGATTACAACGAGCTAAACTCGTGTGAACCCACTACAGCCCCTTGTAGAAATCTTATCGGATGTTGGATGTATATTTATGGTTTGCACTCGACCTGACATAAGTTTTGCTGTAAACTTGTTGAGTAGATTTACTAACAAAAACAACCATAAACTATGGTCACACTTGAAAAGATTGTTACGGTACTTAAAAGGGTCTATGGATTTCAAGTTGACTTATACTCGAAATAACTGTGAACATTTTTTGTGTGGGTTTGTTGATTCTGATTGGGGTAGTGATGAACTGGAAAGAAAAAGTACGACGGGTTATTTATTTAAACTGTTTGAACAATGCACATTATGCTGGCAAACAAAAAGACAACATACAGTTGCAGCTTCGTCAACTGAAGCTGAATACATGGCTTTGTTCGAAGCCGTTAGAGAAGCTCTTTGGTTAAAATCTTTAGTTACCAGTATAAATATTGAAACAGCCAGTCCAATACCAATTTATGAGGATAATAATGGTTGTATAAGCATTGCCAATAATCCAACAAGTCACAAAAGGTCAAAACACATTGACATTAAATATCATTTTTCTAGAGAACAGGTAGAGAGAAATGTAATTAAGATGATTTATGTTCCCACAGGTAATCAGTTGGCTGACATTTTGACCAAACCATTGCCCGCAGTGCGTTTTTCTGCGTTAAGAGAACAACTAGGAGTGATTAATCTATAAATATGTAAAATCAAATTACATAGGTCATAACATAATGTAAATATATAAAGTGGATTGGTCTGATTAGGTTTTTCTGGGTTTTCCCTAATCCTGTGCAACAAATGTTGGACCATGATGATAATGATTGTACCCCAGATAAAGGAGAGCGTGTGATTTTGATTTTGATATTGTAAATAAATAATTATTATTAATTATTATGTTGATAATGTAATTTAAAGAAAGAGGATTTATTTTTGAGGGGGCGTGTTGGAATTCACATAAATAAATCCGTCTCACTCACACTAGTAGTTCGCTAGACGTTCTCTTTCTTATATAGATAATAAGTTACAGTCTCAAGTGTTCCTTGTTTTTATAAAGGTTTCTTTTAAAGCAATATGTTTGCTTATAGTTAGTTCCCCGGGTCACCCCGTATCGATCGTACAGTTACGTTGAGTACACGCACGACTCTCCTAGTAAATAATATAACAATATATTATATTCACATATAAAACAAATCTCTTATTTATCACCCTAACCAATACTATCATCAATATCATGAATATCATTCTCAAATTGATTCAAAAATCAATATCAAATTATAACAAGAAAATTAATGATAACAATCGGCTTTGTCAGTGCACGCAAGTGTACTCGGGAGGCAGAGGGACGTGGACGCGGTGCGGGATGCAAACGTCAACTGATTGACCAATGGTGCTTGCTCCCCCGCTGCCACCTCTCGCCGCCCGCGGCCCCCCTCCCAACGAAACCTAAAAATCGCTTCTGCGCAAGCAGGTTACGTGTTCAAGAAGTTTGCCGGCAACTATACAGTCGGCCAAAAATGTGGTCTACCACCCTACGGTTGGAGTTCATTTGCACGTCATGAATACAACAAGTTCGATTTTCCCTTGCAATAATACTATTATGACAGTGGCAAGTGTCAACCTTAGCGATAATTAGATTTCACAGAGTTTTCAAAACTGGTAGACCACTTTCTTGCCGACCGTATATTAGGGGAAACCTGCCCATTATATACGATGGTAAAAAAAGCCGTGTTCCAACGTGTACGAGATTCCTCAGCAACTGGCCGAAACAGGCCTCTAATAGGCCTTCGCCGAGCAGTGGGAACTAATACAGGCTAAAAAATTTTTTTTATAAAAGATTAAATATAAAAAGTTACCAAAGCAGGTATTACATACAAAAGTCCACGGGACTAGGAAATAGGTGTTTTCTCAAATACTCAAATACTCAATCATTTATTGCGTTCCACAATGTGTTGGCAGTTGACAGGCTATAGTAGTTTACGTGACGGTTGCGTAATGACAGGCATTACAACATGAGTGTGGTTTATGAAACGAGCCACAAGGCGAGTTTCATAATAGATGACACGAGTGTTGTAATGCCAATTACGCAGAGTCGCGAACAATACTTTATCTACACACATATTATAAGTACTCTAAGATGGGTTCAGAAGCCGAAAGGCAAATGACCTGCATTGCTACCAGCGCTACCTGTAACATATCTAAGTACCTACCAATTTCACCAAACGATGTTAAATTTAATCAATGTTAATCAATTGTTGTCTACTTGGATAAGCAGAATTTTCATAAGTGGCACAATAAACTCAACAAAGAAATGAACTAAATGAAATCAAATTACGACTTACGATACGACGAATTGACAACAAAAATGGCGGCAAAAGCCTGTCATGTGTCACGAATATTAATGGTTTTTTTTAAATCATATGATAGACATACCTACTAATAAAGTCCCTATTCTCATGTCGTTCGAAATTCAAATATCCTACGATATTGTACTAAAAAATATAACGAGTTGACGTTCCAATTGATCCTAGAATTGGACCTATTTCAATTGTGTTAATTTTGGAACATGTTCCAAATTTGAAACTCATAACCTTACCAAAATCTATACTGTTATAACCATTACAGTACAAATTTTACCTACTACCACAGACAAGAAACTTTTCATAGTAAAATTAGTTGCAATAATGCTGGTCATTTCCTACGGGTTTTGAACGCATAAAAGAGGACTTACGATATGTGCGTAGATAAAAACATAAGCTATTACAGTAATAAATATATTACTTAATTATGGACCCTGTTGGGCACAGCAACATTAAGAGAGGGCTTTAGCTTAATAATCTTACATTGTATTTACTTAATAATTATTATTGCACATAAGGTATACCTATAATGTAAATTGTATCAAATTTAATTTGAACTAGGTAATTAAAACATGAATAGGTATCTATTATTAATATTTTGTATTATTTAATCCTATACTTGTTTAATTATCATTTATTCTGTGTATTATTATCATATTTTTGTATTTATCTCTAACTTATGATATCAATGTATTTAATATAATATTTATTTATAATATTTATCTATGTCAGTGTTTATTATTAGTATGTGTTGGTTTAAGTTAGAATTACAGTTTGTCTTCCAAGTACATATTTATAGTATAATAACTTTTTCTTATAAGAAGCTCCTTTAAGAGTTTTATAAATTTGTTTTTTTTTCTTTTCGGTTTTTATATTGTTCGGTAATTTATTATATATTTTTATAGACATTAGGGTAGGGGCACCAAAAGATGAACGACACCCAAAAGCTGAACACTCGATCGAAATAATCACATAACTAAATCCTGACAAATATTACATAGTTCGGAATTTATTTTTCTTAAACAGCAACTCTTTGCTTACACCTCCATTAAATCTTAACATAGTATTATATTCTTTTTGGCCGTGATCGGTCGTCGTTGTGGAGCTTCCCGCCGAAAACGTCGATAGTATGGGAAAATAGCTAAGGACAGTGCTCTCCAAATTTAAGCTTTTAATTACGTATAAAATTCAATAATTGTCAGTCTTAGAAGGATTTGCTTGGTATGTATTCTTGATTAATCACTCTTTTATTGGAGTTATACGATATTTCTTTTTTCTTGTTAGTTAACGAGAAATATGCCGTTCAAGTAATGGTTTCAAAAATATATACCTAAGCCAATACTTGAACGGTGTTCAGCTACTAGGCAAGGCGTACTTTTTTTAAAGCTTCTTAATAAATCGTACCAAAATGACAGATGGAAAATTTAAAACTTAAAATGATCGTTAAATGCTCTTGTATCTTTAAACCAAAAGATGAACATAGCTTTTGATGTCTAATCCAATGATTTTGGAGTTTTAAATACTATGAAAACTATCACTGTTCAATAAAAAATGTGTGCCTAATACTTGAACGAATTAAATTTACTAGTTCATGTTTTGGATTCTATTCCAATATGTGAACACCTAATTGATTTTGTTTGTTCATTTCATAAATTCTGTGTCCTAAAATTGAACTAAGTAAATTCAGTCGTTCAACTTTTAGGCATAGTTTTATAATATGAACACTAGTAGTAGTATACTAGTAGTATTTATGGAAATGTTTACTAATATTATAAATGTTAAAGTAACACTTTTTGTCGGTTTATCTGTTTAAAAAGATAAGTAACTAAGTAGTTTTGCTAATGATTATTGATAAAAAATACTAATTCGTTGTTTTTATGACACAAATAACATAAAAAATAGGAACCTTATGTACGTAAGTAATATTAAATAAATGTAAACAATTAAAAAATAAAGAATATTTCGTTAACTCGCATTTTATTGCTAAAAATGAAAAGAATTAAAATGACATAGGTATTTTATTATGTTAGTTCAACTTTTGGGCCCCAACCGTTCAGAATTAGGGCACGCTGTTCATCTTTTGGGCAAATCGGTACATTTTTGGTTTCAATGATTTTTAGAAAAATACGGAGATATAATAACAGGCTTTATAATAGTCATTTTCAATCTAGACCATATACTGTACCATATAAAAAAATTAAATAGGGTGAAATTTGTTACTTTCACTGAATATAACCTGTCTAAAGTTGGTGTAGTCGCTTAATCGTTCATCTTTTGGTGCTCTTACCCTATATAAGTTCCGTCAGAGCACATCTTCAGTTTAGATACGGGTAACATTAATCTATCTCTGTGTCGCAGGAAACGGGTTGTTGGTAAGTCTTCTCGTTTTTTGTAGTAGTCAGGATATTTCCTAACAAACTTACACATCTCAAGAATGTAAATGCACGGTAGGGTAAGTAGTTTATTGCCCTGGAAGTGGGGTTTACAACTATCTTTATTTTCTATATTAACTAGGATGCGGACGAGTTTTTTTTGTAGTGTAAAGAGAGCTGGCGCATCGGTGCTATTTCCCCACAGGATGACGCCGTAGCTGAATCAGGCGTACGCATAGGCGTAGTAGGTGACGAGTGCAGTTTCGAAGTCGGTTGATCTTTTAACTTCACGGAGCGCATAAGCGAATTGTGATATTTTAGTTCTAATGTTTTTTATACGTGTTTTCCAGTTTAGGTGAGTATCTATAGCTAGTCCAAGCAATGTGAATTCATTAACAACTTCTACTGGTTTATTTCTGTAGTTAAAATTTATTTCTAGCGGTTTTTTTTTGGTGAGGATGGAAAATCATTAGTTTAGTTTTAGAATAATTTATTTGTAGATTGTGCTCATTTAACCATTTTGTAGTTTTGTCTAATATGCAGTTCAGTTTTTCATTTAAGTTAACATTATTTTGGCATGTTGTGAGAAAAGAGATGTCATCTGCGAAGAGAATACATGGTTCATTCATGATTTTTGGAAGGTCATTTGTATACAAAATAAATAATAAACATCCTATTACACTGCCTTGAGGGATTGAGGCGTTAGTTATTTTGCTATCTGAACGAACATTCATTATTTCTCCTGTGTCGGGTTCGAAAAACTCCACCTCCTTGAACTGTTCGCGATCTTTGAGATAAACCAAGAGGTAAACCAATTATGAGCTATTCCACGAATCCCTGATCCATATAGTTTATTTAATAGAATTTTGAAATTTACACTATCATGAGTTTTGGTCATGTCCAATAATATACCGATCGCGTACTTTTTTTCATTTAAAATATTTAAAATCTCCTGGAAGTAGGTACTTGTAGACCGCAAGAGTCGTTGACCGTTTTTTGCGAAATCCGTTTTGGGTTTCATCAAATATTTTAAACTTCTCACAAAAATTGCCTTCTCAAATTTTTTTGATGGTGTTGGTAACAGAGCTATGGGGCGGTAGTTATTGGGATCGGTTTTGTGGTTTTGTTTGTGTATAGGTTTAATTATGGCTTTCTTTAAGAGATCCGGGAACACTCCCTCAGTAAAGGATTGGTTTATTAGAATTGTGAGAGGTTGTGAAAGTTGATCATCGCATTGCTTAATCAGCGATGGTGGCAGTTCGTCTATTCCGTGGCTATTTTTGTTTTTAAGACCTTTGATATACCGATGTACTTCCTGGTAGGTAACAGGGGTAAGGAACATGGTGTTTGGGGTAGAATGCAGCACGGGCCGCCCGCGGGGTTCGTCATTTAAACCGGTGTCCGAGAAGCTACTTTTTCCGCCTATAGATGCGAAGAAATTATTAAAACTGTTAGCTATTTGTTTTGGGTCAGTGGAAAGGATATTATTTATTAACAGTTTAACATTTTGTTTTTCGCTTTTCTGTTTTTTATTCATGCGCTCTCTAATAATACTCCGCATAGATTAAAAAAAAAAAAAAAAACTAACTAACTTTTTAACTTTGTGTGTTGATTTTTTTATTTTATTTTTATATTGTATCCTTTTTGCAATGACTAGGTATTGTTTTTTTTAAAGATTTTCTGATATTTGTTTAAATGTTTTTTTAGCACCTCATTGTTAGATTTTAATGTAAATATTTTCAAAAGTCTTTTGTTTTTGCATGAGAGCTTTATGCCAACAGTTAGCCAGTTTTTCTTGTAATTATTTTTTAGGTTAACTTTTTTCTTTGGTATGCATACATTTAAACAATCAATTAAAACATTAATAACAGCATTATAATTTTCGTTAACAGTTTTGTGAAGGTTTATAATATTATGCCAAACTATTTTGCTTACTTGAAGCTTAAATTTATCTATGTTTTTTTGGTTAAAGATTCGTTTTTTAGTATGCCAAGTACAGTTTATTGACGTGTTTTGTGGCAATTTTATATTTATAGTTGTGCCAGCGTGGTCCGAGAATCCTAATTCAACTACAGAAGTGAGTATTTTTTTACTATTAAAGTTGGTGAAAATGAGGTCTAAACACGTTGATGTGCCTTGTGTAATGCGCGTAGGTTGTTTTATATGTTGGGTAAAGTTGTTTTCAGACATAAAATCTAAAAAAGTATTTGTTTTCGGATTATTAATAAGGATATTTATGTTAAAATCCCCCCCTATTATAATGTCATGTTTGTAATATTTATTATTTATGTATTTTAAAATCACTTTTAATTGTTTATAAAATAAGTCTCCTTCTCTTCTATTCCAATACATTAATATTAGTAATAGGTATATTTAGCTGAGGTAATTGTACAGCGCAAACTTCAAGAACATATTCAATGGACATTTCTGATATGTCTTTATTTGGGGTGAACTGGATGTGGTCCTGAAGCAAGATGGCGATTCCGCCTCCTCCTCGTGTTTCTCTACAATAAGATGCTGCAAATTTGTATCCATTAAAATCATATTTATTTTTTCTAGCGATAGCCAGGATTCTGAAATGCATATTGCTTGGTGTATATTTTATTTTGATCAAGGTACGCTTCTAGTAATTTTTTTTTTATTAAAGAGACTGAAAGTTTTGAAATAGTATGATGAAGTTTTGGTCTTTAGCTTCGAAATGTATAAATGTTCCGAGGTTTATACTTGTTGCGAGGTTCAATAAGTTTGCGTCCTTGAGGGGTTGGCTGAGGTGGTTCTTCTTGGCATTTTGAGTTTTCAATTGAAGTTACTTGTGTATTATTTATATTTCCCTTCATATCGATTACTTTTCCGTCTACGATTAGCTGGTTGTTTCGTATAATAGCAAACAAACCTATTTTACGTGCCAATAACATTTCTTGTCTCATATTTTTCCTGTTTTCTTGTTCGTTTACATCCAAAAATTCAGAGATTGACACTCCAGTGCCTTGGAAGCAGTGGTTGTTTTGTAGTATGTATTTAGTCTTTCTTATACTAATTAATTCGACTACTAGGGGGCGGTTTTTATTGTTCCAACGACCAATTCTGTATGTATCCTCAATATATCCTGATAAGTCGGTGTGTACCTAAGACCTCGCGAAACATTTCAATTATCCTGTTGTGGAGGTCGCATTCTGGTTCTCTGTAGTACTCCGCGAAGCCGTAGATTACTAATTTATTTCTGGTGCATTCGGTAGCGTGTTGTATTCTATAGTCTCCAGTTATTTTTATTTCTAGTTCTTTTATTTCAGTTTTCAATTTCTCATTTTCTTTCTTCAGGTCTTTCATTCTATTATTTATATCTTCTAACTCCTCCTTGCGTAAATCATTTTGTTTTGATAGGGCTGCAGTTTCGGTTTTCATCTCGGTTCTCAAGCTTGTAATGGCTTTTTTTATTTCTATTTGGATAGTGTTTTGAAGTTCTGAAATTATTGTTTTGTTGTTTTCCTTAAGGTGGGATGCTATCATTTTGCTCAGGTTTTGCAAGTTTAGTTCCGGTGTTTAGTTCGGTATCTCTGAAAGTATCTCCGAGAAAGCTTTGATTTTCAGAGGTAATTGTATCATTATTTCTGTTCGTGTTTCTCGGCCGTCTTATAGTTATATTACTTATTTCGGGCTGCGTTTGCGTCGTATACTTAGATAGTGTCGGCTGTATTGGCCGGGTTAATGGCAGAAAGAGGCAAGTCGGACTGCGGGTCCGATCGGATTGGAGTATTGTTTCTATCACCTTTATACTCTTTGGAACGGCAAAGTGGGCATTTCCAATGTTTTTTGCTATCCTCGGACATAATGTTATAAAATCTCTTTTCCGACACGTTGGCGCAATCTAAGTCGTAGATACCATTGCACGATGAAGATGAACATTGTAGATGCCTATTATCTTCTATCCCCTTATGACATCCTGCACACTGCATTGTTGTTGTTGTTGTCTATTTTTACGATTAAATACTTACTAGTGGTGCCCTCTATTGTGTTACCGTCTGCACGAGCATGTAAGTATAGAGATTCAGTAGTTTAATAAATCAATAGCTTCGCGCAACGTTGTCGTCTTTTCGGCTTCTATCAATAGATGGCGCTTAGTTCTAAAACGCTTTTCGTCGTTAAGTGTCAATAAAATTATAACCTTATTATTTACACCGAACTGTTTCTGATATTCACTAATCACTTACTGATTTTCTATTTCGCTTGTAATTGTATGTAGTTTTTTCTTTTTTCATATTCTGTTTACCATTTTCGTGTACCTAATTAAAGCGGGAAACAACAATGTTTTGTATCACTAAGTAATTTTGTTTTATCACTTTAATTGTTCACTTTAGGCACTGTCCACAATAAATGACGTTATTTAACACTAGAGTTATAAATGTTATAATCTGCCACTTCTTAATTGCGTGGAGAAGTGTTTAAGATATTTATAATTTCGTTTTTGTACAGAGCTGAATGTTTACGGTAGGATAGTAGCGCCCTTTCTCGTGGTTCTACATATTTAATTTGTCCTATTGCACAATAAGTGCACCTAAATTTGAACACCAAATTCTAATTGTGGTTGTAAAAGTAGGTAGATTAGGTTTGTTAGGTATCTTCAGATGAATCGACCCAGAAGCATGAGCCCCGCCCGGCTGCGACGAAGGTCAGTAAGTCAAAATTAGCTATAAAGGTTTATATATAGGTAAATTAGTTATAAAGGTAAATAATGGTATCTTGGACAAACCTCCTGTAGCAAGTGCAAGCCTATTATACTAAAAAGTGAGGATTGAATCTACTTCATTTATTGAATTTGAGATAGGTAGGTACTGCTAATTGGCTTTGAGAGGTAGTAAGTATATGACTTATTTTTGTAACTCAGCGGAAAAGTAAACGTTAAAAATTAGCGCTTTAAAGCTTTATATTTTATAAACGGATCCCTTAATCGAAAAATTGTTTTCACAAACCCGCAATTCATTTTTATAGACTTATCCAACGACACCCCACACTATGGGGTAGGTAGATAAGAAAAAAAAGACATCCCCACATTACGTGCAGGGAATACACTAAAAAAAAATGTCTTTCAGGATTTCATTTTACGACTTTGCTGGCGTGACTAATATGTATATTCATGCCGAATTATAGCTTTGAAGTACTAAGAGTCTATGAGCTTGGCTGCCGACGGACGGACGGACATGGCTAAACCATAAGGGTCACAGGGGGGTATATGGGTAGTTTGACTACGGAATCCTAAAAAATCAGCGAGGCCCATTGTGTGTTAAATAAACGTCTCATCATTCAATAACGCGAAGTTCAGATCTAAATCAACTAACACAATTGTTATTTACGGCTCCCATTCGACTCGACTCATAAACAACCTTAATGATTATTTAGTCCCCGAGTGTCGAAGTGATAGTCTGACAAGTATAAATAAAGCTTTTATTGTTTCTATTAAATCTGCACTCTCGTTTATGAGTGGATTTTATTGTCGCTTTTATATTTTTTCAAGCCCAAGACTTCGTCCGCGTTGCTTAATTTTTACATGTGAAAGGGGTTTTTTATTATTAATTCACGGTAGGTACGGAAATTTCATCCAAATAGGTTTAGCCGTTATAAACTATTCAATTTATACTAGAAAAACCGAACATGGCGGACTAGGCAGGCTCAGCGTAGGCTTCCGAAGCTTACAAACACCACATTACCCTCTCCTACAAACTCAAAACCTTAATAACTATTATTTTTTAAATACCCCGGTGTTCTAAACAATATCAAATGAAATCCAAAATCAAGATCTTATCTAAGTATAGAAAATTATAAGAGCAAAGTAAGTTACGAGGGCGACACTGAAAGTTTTTAGATCTGGCCACTTGTAAACAATATAATAAAAAAATAAGTTTAAATTTTGAAAATGGAACTCTTTGCCAATATTATTGAGTATGTATTTTATTCATTTGTCATTTGTTTTACGATTTGGCGGCAAATTGAAAGTTGTCTGTGTCACGTCAGCATGAATTTAACGCGAGAACATTTTCGTGGACTTTCGATGTCATTTAAGTCAACAAGAAAGTTATGATAGACTACGATTGGCCTTTCATGATGAAGCCCCATCTCGTGCCACTGCTTAAAATTGGTTTAATGAGTTTAAATGTGGTCGCAATAATCTCACCGATGATCTGCGTGAGGGCTGGCCTTCTACGGCAACGACTGAAGATAACATCAGTGTTGAGCGGCGTATGATAGAGACTGATAAAAGACTGACCTATCAGCAGATTCGTACAAGCTTGGGCATCGGTATGAGTGAAGTGCACAAAATCCTCCATGAACATTTAGCGGTCAGGAAGCTTTGTGCCCGGTGGATACCTCATAATTTGACCGAGGCCCAAAAACTCCATCGTGTTGATTGGTGCCGTGAAATGGTTTTAAGATTTAACGGAGGTGACTCAATTGCTGTGTTCGACATACTTACGGGTGACGAAAGCTGGATTTACTGTTATGATCCCGAAACCAAAAGACAGTCTGCTCAGTGGGTGTTTCCTTCCGAGGAGTTGCCAACTAAAGTGAAGAGAGGTCGAAGCGTGGGAACAAAGATGGTAGCCTCGTTCTTCGGAAGGACAGGTCATTACGCGACAATTGTTTTAGAGGATCGAAACACAGTTACTGCAGAGTGGTACCTACACTAACAATTGTTTGCCACTTGTCTTGGAAAAAGTTCGGGAGGAACGACCTCGCAGTAGGATCCTCCTTCACCACGACAAAGCCTCGTCACACACCGCCAGGCGAACGATCGACTATTTGGCGACGTCAGACGTGGAATTACTGGGTCACCCGCCGTATAGCCCGGACCTCGCACCTTGCGATTTTTATTTATTCCCTAAAATAAAATAAAAACTTCAAGGAAAACGTTTTATGGACGCCGAGGAAGCTGTGGCTGCGTTTCAAAAGGCCCTCGAAGAGACCCCTAAGGACGAGTGGGCAAAATGATTTTGTCAGTGATTCCATCGGATGCAGCGATGTATTGACGTCAATGGACACTATTTTGAAAAGATGTAATAAAGCTAATAACTTGCTAGTTTAATCAGTTTTTGAATTTCTAAGAACTTTCAGTTTGACCCTCGTATAAGGTATGTTGGGGTACTTGATCGGATCGGGTCAAGACCATCAAGGCTCTTTGTTGCTGTGGGGCACAAGTGGGCCTCAGTGCCTTTGAAACCGCGCCTTAGGCAGCCGCGTGGTTACAAAGGCACTGAGGGCCATACGAAAAGTCACGTCATCAACCAGTGACGCGATTGGTTTAAAAAGAAACGAATAGAAAAGCTAGTTAGCTTAGTGCAGCTTGGCAGGGCCCTCAGGTCGCCTGTAAGAGTGAGAGACGTCTAAACGAGTTTAATTCCGAGTGGTCGTGAAATCCGAACTTTCCCGTGGCCCGTATCTCAACAACCAAATAAGTTTAAACTGTTTTTGTGTATTTTTTATTAATGGGATTAATGGAATTGTGTATTAATGGGATGATTATTAAATATAACTTGAATATTGGAAAAAGTGTTCCAAGCGGGAATAAGTTAATAGTCCAATTGTTAAAAATGTGTTTTCTAATTCATTGCATTTTTAAGGTTCCGTACCGTCTGTCCTAACTTTAAAGAGCTGTATCTTTTGAACCGTAATAGACAGCGGATTTATTAACTTAGTGCCAAGAAGGATAATATTTTTCTCGCGTATAAGTTTCGTATGTATGTAATATTCTTTTCACTTCTCATGCTCTTAAAATGCTACTTAAATCTCTGCGAATCGGGACTAAAGCTCCTTATTAATCTCTAGGGATTAAAGTAATTTTTTTTAATTTACTTTGGAAACCCCTAAACAACCAATCACGGTGTTTGTGAATGGAGGATTATCGCCATTTTCAGTGATTGTGAATGGAGTCCATATTTTTGGGTGTCGAAATAACCTCAAAACGACAACTGTGCAAATATATATAAAAAAAAGGATTTAATTTCGTGAAACACGATTAATTATTACGAAGATGAATCTATTTAATCATATTAAGGCCGAACTCTTTTATTATGCGTGGTCCAATTACTTTTAAAATGGTTTCCAAGTTTGAATCTGTTGGCATAAATATGCAAGCATTTAAAACATCACTTTACAAAAAAACCGCGGAACTTTTTTTTCCTATTTGTATTTTGAATAGATGTTCATAACTTGTATTGAGCGTACGTTGTTAAAAAATTTCACCAATTAATTGTGCAACTTTAGAAATTACGGACCAGAAATGTCATCATCATCATCCAGTGAAGAAGAATTAACGCCTAACTCCAGAATGGAGAAGAAAGCAAAAGAGGTGATACGAAATCTTTTGCCGCCAAAATCTAGTGGCATTTATTCAAAAACATACCAAACTTTTATTGATTGGAAATGTGGGAAGCAAATAACATCATTAATGTTAGATTAACGATAGTAATAATAAGATACCTAATTGTTACTTTTAATTGTTAGAAACTTTTTTATAATAAATGTTGTAATTTTGTTTAGAACGTCGTTTTTTTCCTCGCATTCAAAGTGAAAAGTAGAGTGTTTAACGCGAGACTAAACAACCATAATGACACTCGAACTACAGCCACCCTCGCTCGCAAGCTCGCTCGCGTGGCTAAACATCTCGTGTCATTATGGCTTGTTTTAGTCCCTTGTTGAACAATCTACTATTATTATTTAGAGAATGTGTTATTACGGCGGATATAGCTTTCATAGTCTTACCGATCAAAAAAGCTCTCGGTATACTGGGATTTGTTATTAGGAATAGAAAGGTTCTTATGTAGGAGTACTACCAATTTAGTTTTTACTTGGTACGGGTATGTTGTTCCGCACCACGCTAGAATACTGTAGCACTGTCTGGAGATCTAATTTAGCCTCACAAACACTTTGTTTGAAGGTACCGAAACGGTTTTTGTGGCATCTAGCTCGTTCGGCTGGCCTAGCCACGGCCTAGCCAAAAGAAGATTTTCCTACGAAAGTAGACTGAAACATTTTCATATGATTTCCATTACCCACAGAGCAGTCGACATTACTCATCTGTGTTTCTGTACAAGTTGATGCGGCACCATATCGATTGCGGTCAGGTTTTGCTTAGGCTCTAGTTCAGAACTAACAGAACTCTTCGAAAACCAATAATACCACTTTGCCCAACCTTTCACAATACCGTACTTGGAGCTAATAATAATAATATAATAATAGCGCGTCCTTGTAAGTTGTTCAATGCCAGCAGTAGCCACGAATATGCTAACTCACTACCTAGATTCTGTCAGTAAAAAAAATAACTCGCTCGACAGTAATACAATTTATAAATTCTGTCATTGGTTTTACGTTAACGTTACTCAACTCTAACGTACTAATTATTATTGCATGCATGTACCTAATTTCGTTTTAAGTAGGTAAATACTCGTAAGCTGGTAGTGTTTAACTATAATTAGTTGTGCAATTAACTCTATTTTAATGTAATACACTAAGTATCTAAATTGTATTGTAACAAATGTTGGTGAAGCATAAATAAATTAACAAAAAAAAAACTTGAAATAATAAAGGGAATACATGAAACTGGAAAAAAATCAATAAAGTTTAATCATCTGTGGGTATTAAAATTTTAGCTAGTCAAAATGGACCTTATTGCAAAGCAGAATGAAGTTCATAACAAATTGAGTACTTATTTCCTTTTGCTTTTTCCAACCATATTATCTTAAATACGGAACCCGCGGTGCGCGAGTCCGAATCTCACCGGACCGGAACATTAAATTTAAACTTTAAAAAGAACAGCACGACGAGGTTTCTACGTCAGGACTTCAGGAGCGATGACAAAAATAACCCATTTTTCCAAAAAAAAACTATACGGATCTTCAGTAATTTCTGAAATACAGGGTTTTAAGAGTTTCACGTAAATTACCAAATATCCCAAAAAAATAATAATATATACAGTGTGTGGCCCAAAACCGGGGCGAAAAAAGTAAATGGGGATTCTTTAGAACATTTCAATTAACTATCATAAAAATCTAATATTACAAAGTCTATAATTTTGGAGAAAACAGCCTACAAAGTTAAAAATCGTAGGTAATGTATTTTCCCGTCGCGATATCGTCGCTTGGTCACTTGGTACGCGGTATGTCTGAGTACAGGGTGCCATTGACAACACGCGGTAGATTTAGCGGTGTTTGCATTACATTGAATTTGCGATTAAGTTTGTTAGAAAAAAACTGAAAGTTAAGTTTTCATTTTAATTAGGTAAGACCATTATAATGTAATTACCGGTGATCTATAGAACCCCTGTTTTTAATATTATCCCCGGTTTTGGGCCACACACTGTATTTACCTACATATCCGTCGTAAAATAGCTAAAACTAGTCAGCTAGTCTGTCAATATCTGGAAGACATAGAATTTTGATAATTTCGTTATCGTTTTCCTGTATAAGAGAAACAAATGTCGATTAGTCTGAATTAGTCTTAATAATGTCATATATCTGAAAGCCCTTTGACATGGTACCTCATTAGTTACAATAGTTTTTTTTTAATCCCCCACTTTTCTTCACATGTACTCGTAGGTATCTATAATTGTATAAATAGTTGCAGTCAACCAACATATTCTCTATTCCCCTTGTCTTGCCAGCATCACCTAACCTTCAGTGCAAGATGTCTGCAGATGTTTTTTTTTTTCAAAATTTTGAATTCTTGCAAATTTAAACCAAAGAGATTGATTGGGGCCCGTTCATTTGACCAAAAGTGTGTACTTATATGATCTGTCAAGGCGTTCCGCCTACCAGAGTCACGAGGAATCGTTGATGAATATATAACATAGGTACACATACCTACATACAAACGAAAAACATCACCTCCTTTTTGGATAGTCGAGTAAAAAATAACAAGCGAAAATATGAAGAAATGTTTACACATATTGGAAATATTCGGGCCTTCCGACGTGGAGTATTTAAGTTTTATTCTGTGGTGAAGTGAAGTCGTCGGGCGGCTAAGCGGTATCCTGCCGTGGTGATCTCCTTGTTACCCGACTACCCCAAAGAGGGTTATGTTTTTTGGGTGTATATAAATGTACGCATGTACCTATGCATAAACGGCTTAACGGGTTTTAATATATGAAGTGTCATTTAATGAATTAAAAAACATATTAAGTATTTCTTTTAAAAAAACCATTTATTTAGGTACTCAAGTACTTATATACTGTTAGCTTGTCTTGCCCTGTGTTGAATTTGTCCCGTCAGATTATTTATATTATAATTAAAAAAGGCTTTATTTAATCAATTACATGGGATGGTAATTACAAAACTAACGGTGCATTTTTAAATCTTATTTTATTTTTAAACTAAAGCTATGTCTTAAAAACAGCCCTGCGGCATTGTCCCGAAGATGCTGGCAGCATTTATTCGCTGGATAGTTAAACTTATGCGTTGAGCGAGGAAACTGCCAGCTCTTCGGTCTCCCGTGACGTCAATGAGCCTCTTCGAAATTTCTTTGAAGAGGCTTTGAGCGCTAGGACCCCACGGACCAAGGATCTCGACGCCGAATGGAACAAACATAATATTCTGGGCCGAGACCACTATATTTGCCTACCTTTATGCTTTCGCCTGCTTCAGCTGCGGCACCAGCCCTATTAGAGGTCCGGTGGAGATGTGATGGGGTTAGTGTGTCTACGCAGGTGGCATCCCACACTAGTACCCTTCCCATATTCCACGGGACCAAGGACATTCCGTCAGGTCTCTTGCCATCATTTCTATAAATGCCGGTCAGCACTAAAAGTGCCGGCACGTTTATTGAGGCAAGAGACCGACGAATGATGTAATTTAGTGCGGCGTATCTGGAAAAGCGGCCAGCACTTCTATGGCAAGACAATCCGTGATGTTCTAACCGATCTACGTCACCGGGCGTCAGGGGCACCGATGTGGAGCGCAGACCGGGACCCCAAAACGAAGGCAAACTGAAAGTTGGAGTGTATTAGGGTCTAGGAAAGTACCAGTGCTTGGCGAGGGATGAGCTTCAAGCCAGTATCCAGCCTCTCTTGTACCGACTGCTAAAATTCTAGCACGATCCGCTGCGCAGCACTCGCTTAGTAGGGAATCAACAGTCGATTTACAAGCTATGTCATCCCAACACTTCTGCGATTTTGGGTTAACAGGAAAATTTTGACCGGGGCAAGCAGTTAACCACCCACCCTTTGCGTCCTCCAAGCCTGAAGTTTCATAGTTTAAAGGGAATTCCCTAAGGATTTTACCAATGAGACTATAAGAGCTATGGATCGACGAAAGAAAAGCTGGTAAAGTAATACTAGCAATATTATAATTAGGTAATACCTAAGATGGAGTGCGTGCATTTTGTATTGGGTCGAAGGTCTCAGCCGCGGTGCAGCTCGGCTAAAGTGGTGTATATTCCCTACTACTACTTGCGTGCATGTACGGATGCGCGGGGCAACTTAAGCTTGCCGGTTAATACCTGCTTCGATGTCCTAATATAGAGAAATGAGCCCTGATGTTTAGTAAACACTTATTTGCATTTAATTATTTAATTAAAAAATATTTGGTAAGTCGTATTTATTTTTAAAATTATCTTGATTTACCACAAAGATATCGTGACGAGTGATAAAGATTAAACTACCTACTAAAGTACAGCTGCAATATACCTTCCTACCTATTCTAATTTTTATTAGGTAAATACTGTATTAGTTTCAGGTCGGCGTATTTATGTATGTAAGTATGAGGCTTTGATTTTACAAGAAGTGTCTCGGATTAGCGGGCTGCTCAATGCACCGCCCACTCGGCCCGCTCCGCGCTCCGCCGCCGCGCACCCGCCCGGCGACCGCCACTGCACTGCTAGCGCGCCCGTCGGTCGGCCGCGTCGTCCTGCGCTCACTCGCACTGTCACCGGTGCACCGCGAACTTTCAACACGTTCCGAACTTTTATAGTTTCATTATGAGACTCTTAAGTTTTTTTAAGTTCCTTGTAATTTTCAAATTGACTTTAACTTTGGCCGAAGATTTTTGTCCTGCCAAATGCCAGTGTGTCCGAAACGCGATTCGGTGCCTGCACCAGGACCTCACCGCCATGCCGAAGGCGCCGATCGACTCGCACACTCTGTACGTATCATATGTATATAAATGTTGTAAGTTTTGTTTCGTCCTATTTATAACTTGTAAGCTTGGTCCGGTGTGCGTACGGTGCGTACCTCGTTTGTGTGCAGACTGCGAGCGCGCGGCAGCGGCGAACGCGATGCGAGAATGTTATTGTTGCGAAACCATCTGGTGCTGAACCGTGTTTTATCGGCTATCAAAAGTTTCTTAGAAACTGCCGCTTCTGCGAAATACGATTACTCAGTTCGGGCCTGTTCGCCATCAGCTCGCGTCCACCGCCGCCGGCCACCGGCCCGCGCGGGATTATCAAAATAACACTTGCATTCTCACAAGCTTTTGTAAAACAATGGCGGTGTGAAATTAATGCTTCACTTGTACACTTTCAAGATGGTTTTTCATCTTGATTGCAAATATTATGCACACAAATCGACATGCAAACAATTTTTGTATTTTGTACAGTCGTTCATCATAACAGCATTGGTCTTAAAATTATCACATCTATTATTATGTAGTATTATATATTAAAAGACGATAAAGTAAACTTTGTCAAAAAGATACTACTTAAACTGTACCTATAGGCGTTATCATTTTGAGTCGGGCCAAAACCAAATTGACCTGGTAAATACAAATTGTGAGATTTAGTGACACTAATTCATGTCAATCAACTGTTGTACGTACTCGTATAAAATTATAATTGCAAACAAGATGATTATAAAGTGATCCTTAAATAAATTAAAAGACATAAGAAGTAAGTTGATAATATAAAACCGGACAAGAGCAAGTCGGACTCGCCCACCGAGGGTTCCGCACATGACACGGTTAACTCAATTCAAAATTTGAACCGCCGTTCCTTGCATAAAGACCCTGTTTTTTTTTTGGATTTAATTGAAAATGTATAGACTAGTTTTTTTCCTATACTTGTACTATAAGACGGTTTTACTTGCCAAATTTTCTAGTTCTAGGTCAACGGGAAATAACCTATACATTTTGATTCCCTCGAAAGTGTCGAAATACAAGTTTTTTGCGGCATTTATAGCGCGTGCCCGTGTAGAGCGTGGATCTTTTTTTACGTTACACAGCTTCAAGGGACTACACCGGAGTATATGGTTTTAATTTCAACTCGATAACTGCACGCGTTCCCTAGATAAAGGGTCTTGACAGACAGACAAACGGACAGACAGACAGACAGACCGACAGACGGACAACAAAGTGATCCTATAAGGGTTCCGTTTTTTCCTTCTGAGGTACGGATCCCTAGAAATAATAAAAGGGTCTGTAAACACTTTTTTGGTTCTATATTTAGTAGGTATCTACTAAGCTTTGGAACTTAAGAAGCTTGTCTGAGCAAGGAATCTTATATTGCAACTTATAGCGCAAAAATCCGATTGGATCGTTTTCCTTTGCTTGAATAAACTATTTAAGGGATAACATTTTCTCAAATATGCATTAAGGCACTGATTTGCGTGGTATTATTATTATCATTTATTATCTGGCAACTGGGCCCATAGAATGTTAGTTAAATACAAATAATACTTACATGGCTAATGTTAGTATACAACCTTAACCTACGTCTTAGTAACAATATTCGAGTATTTGATATTAGTAACGCTCTGTTACTTTTATAAGTCAAACCTTATTTTTTTATTTTATAAGTTCTTCATTATGTTAAAACGTGGTCCTAAATGGTTCGGAGAAAAGGAGGCCGAGGAAGAGGATATGCCGCAGGCGATATTTCCGATATTGTTTCGACTAATACCTAGACCTATTTGTCGACACTATTTGGTAAGTGGCCCGTGGCTTTTCTACGAAACTAAAGGTTCTGGGTTCAATCCCCTATAAGAGCAAGTTTTATATTTGTGTGACATGACATGACCGACGAACGACGAATATTAGTTTCGGAATAGGTCTTTTTAAACAATCTAAATGTGTTTGGTGGCCATAGTACCTACCTAAAATCCTAAACTTTGGTTTGGGACTATAGTTTTTTGCACAACTGCTCTCCGACGGACATCCCAAATCTTTGGAATTGCCTTGTTTTCACAAAAACAGTGACAGAGCAAATAGGCTTGTTAAATTGATTAATCTGAAGCCTGAAGTTAATCTGTATCCAACGAATATTTAGCAGATTGTTTTAAAATCCGTTATTACGTTAATTTAATACTAAACCTACGCTTGCATAAAACATCTTGAGCGTGCCTAATGCTAACGTCGCGCCGTTCGTCGTGCCGAAGTAGGCGGCTACGAGTGTTTGCCCTAAAATAGTTGAAGCATTCTCAATGCTGCACGATATCATAACTATGCAATACGATTCCTATAACAAATAACTGCTTTCTTTTGTTGAGGGCGGTATGGACCTTGGTTTTTTGAAGAGTGTGGAGAATAAACCAAGAGCGTGGTTAGTACAAATAAGCGAGTATGCGACTATATTAAAAAGCCTGTCTTAAACCGTTTACCAATTAGTACTGTAATGGTAGTCCAGATATTATAGGGTTATAATTTATAATCTTCAGCGCGACTATTAAAATGTAATATTCCTCCCCTACTGCCAGTAAATTGCCAATATATTATATAAACATATAGACCTCGCTCTATAGGTTGTATGTCCCTATAACAACATTAATTACCACTAGTACCTGGATGACCGAGCTTTACTCGGTATGTTTTTTGGTAAAACGACGTTTTCTTAAAATGAAACTACCTAAATCGATTTATCGCCCCGAAACCCCCTGCATACTAAATTTCATGAAAATCGTTGGAGCCGTTTCCGAGATTCAGGTTATAAATATATTATATTTACATACGTTTATGTTGCTTTGTTTTTTATATTTGTTACATTCTAAGAAATATTTTCTTAGAAAGGAAAACGTACAGACATAGTTTTTCATGATACTTATCTACATTATCACAATTTGTATGGTAATTTTTAACTTCATTATCCTTTTAAGTGATCTAGTGAAAAAGATAAACGTACCTACTTAGGGCTATAAAGATAAACCAATTCTTAGATACAGCTGAGTATTTGTTTATCTTTCACATATTTATCCCCGGCTCAGAAACCAATACTGGAGCTCATGATACAAATATTTACCTTTATCGGGAATCGAACCTGGGAGTTCGCTAAATTGTAAGTCACGGTAAGCTAGAAAGGGTTAACTTAAGGTAAGTAAGGGCATGGACGTCCTTCATCATTATCATCGACCTGTATTATAGTGTATTTTTATCCGACTGCGGCAAAGCCCAGAAGGAGGGTTTGTGTTTGACTTGTATATAATATGTCCGACTCAATCTCCGTTCGTTACTAATAAACGGCTAAACCAGTTTTAATATATTATACGATAAAAGATTCGTCCTTAGAGTGTCATAGCCTATATTCAAATTATTTACAAGCGATATTGGTGAAATAAAAAATAAATAGATGATAACATTACTTTGACGACATTATCCAAACAGCAGTTGGATTTTTTTAAAGCCTGCTTTTGCTTGGTTAGACTTGTTGTAAACTATTAATTTACAAGTTACAAAGGCGGTTACAATTACAACACATCGTCTCCATGAGGGAAACGGCCTATTCAAGATAGGTAGGGTCTATTTGAAACTATTGAGTTACTAACGCTGCTGTCGAATTGCAATAGCTCTTTTTTATTTGAGTAAACGATCAATTCATGATCATTTTACATTAGCGGAAACAACAAAGAGGGAACTTTTGCAGCACTGAAACCGTTAAAATGTCATGTGTCTAGTCTCTCTGCCCTGCCGAAAACACGTTGACAGTTACAAAGTTTAATTGGCGCATTGGACTTGTCCGCCGCAGCTCGAAAGCGCTGTCGTCGATGTCGGTTCGAGTATAATAACTAGCTGTTATGCGTTATGCATGAAGGTATGTACTAAAATAAGAGCATACAAGTAACTTACTAATTACGTTTGAGGTCTAATTAATTCCTATACCATTTTGGGATATGTCAAAGAGACGTAATCAATGAAAACGTAAGAGACTTCTCATGATTTTATTTACAGCGTCAGTTTGACCTAGTCCAAAGTCGTATAGGAATTAAATTCCTTTACTGTACAATAGAAAAACCGGCCAACCAGTCCAGTGCGAGATGAACTCGCGTGGAGGGTTCCGTACATATATGTTATGACACAGTTAGAAATATCACATTTGAAATCCTCACAGTAAGACGCGAGTAAACTACTACTAGCGCTATCTAGTGGTGTTTTAGTGAACTATTTTCCGTAAGTGAATCAATTCTTACAGGTTCCTTCCTGTCATAGATAAGTGTTAGCAAATGGTTCTCTTTTTTTGAGTGTTGTCTGAAACCCTATAAGACCTGCTCTGCGTTCGGTTTCGAAGCCGTTACGACAAACACAAAACTATTTCAAAAAAGAACAACCTACTTATGAAGTAATTTTCTGTTTAAAGTTATTTGGTGCTGTCTTACATGATTTTTAGTAGTGCATACACTTTAGTCGCCTGTATCTCAGGAACTAATAAAGTCTACTTAGTCGCCATAGTTTTTTTTTGGAAAATACAATACGTATATACTTCAATACATACTTATTTCATTTTGTTTTACTTATCCATCAATGATTTTGGTGCGCGGTACCTATACTGAGATGTGATGTTTTATAGTTTTGAACTCGTCTTTGAGTTACTAGGTATGTCTAGGAGGGGTCGGCCATTGTTCGTTTCGCTGTTTATTGCTCATTGTTCTCTGAAGTCCTGCGTATTAGTAATTTCAGTGTTCAAATTAAAACGATGCATGTCATGCTTAGTGGGACGACGACTTAAACAGCGGCGGGCTTGCGGCGTCAAGGTTATCATAACGCTAACGTTTGTTGCTTAGGTATTATTTATTATCAGTCAAGTTATTTTTAAGTGGATGTTTCGGTCAAGAATTTCCTGTATGCGTTATAATATATTAACGTTCAACATAGTAGGTAGTTAGTTAGTATACCTATGTATACATCTGATATAAACGTAGTATTACTTTAGTGTTTTCAATCCACGACACGGCCCGCCCTACTAACGGCCGAACCCTATATTTAAACCGCGTACAGAAAAGGCTTACTTCGGGTTGAAATTTGACATTTGCCCATATAAAAATTTTCAAATTTTAATCCGAGATAAATTCGTGGTTTGAATATAGGTCCTTCGTGTTTCATAGTTTCATACTCGTCGCCAATATCCCACGTCATTGATTGGTGGGGCACGCTGCCGTCGTGAATTGAAAACGCTACGTATGTAAGTAGGTAGTTAGGAATTTTACAAATTATGGGCAATTTCCTGGTTTGTGAGCCTTTACTCGTTACGACGTGCACGAGTTGCACTACCCTTGACCCCTATATAACGGGGGTAGAGGGGGGGTTCCTTATCAGAAGTCGACCGGTACACATCTCCGCATATTATCCTGTGAAGAACATCTGGAAAAAATGGAAGCCACTGAAGCTCAAGTCGCCGTAGTCGTCTACCTTCTGCAAGAAGGGCGTAGTCAGCGTTCAGTAGCTGCCGAGGTGAATCTGAGCCAATCTACTGTTTGTAAACTTTACCAGAGGTTCCACCAAACTGGGTCTTTTACTTCAAGACCAAGAAGCGGCCGTAAAAGGTGCTCATCAGAGAGGGACGACCGCTTCATCGTCTCAACATCTCTCTGAGATCGTCACCTTACTGGAGTTACCATCCAGAAGCGTCTTCGTGAGGTGCGAGGAGTAGCTGCCAGCGAGTGGACAATTAGAAAAAGACTCAAGGCAGCGAATTTGACACCCAGGAGGCCTGCGACGGGGCCCAGGTTGCTGGCGCGGCACCGTGCAGCCCGAAGAGCATTTGCGGAAATTCATAAGAATTGGACGCTCGAGCAATGGACCCCAATTCTATTCTCGGACGAGTGCAGAATATGTCTAAATGGCTGCGACCGAAGGGGAAGAGTCTACAGGAGATCAGAAGAGCGATATGCTCAGTGCTGCTTCTCCGAAAGAGTCGCCTACGGAGGTGGCTCTGTTATGTTTTGGGGCGGCATCTCGTACGACGCGCGGACTGAGCTGGTTTTCGTGCCTAGCGGTGGTCGTGGGGGTGGATTGACTGCTGCCAGGTACATAACGGAAATTCTGGAAGAGCATGTCGTCCCTTATGCTGGTATTTTTGACGAGGGGTTCATGCTAATGCAGGATAATGCCCCTTGTCATACCGCAAGGGTCACCACTGCCTACCTCCACGAGGTGGGCATCGAGACCATGAACTGGCCAGCGATGAGTCCGGACCTTAACCCCATTGAACACATGTGGGACTATCTGAAGAGAAAGGTTCGGGCTCGGGATCCTGCTCCTGCCGCTGTTGAAGAGTTGAAGATAGCTTTGCAGGAGGAATGGGACGCCGTTCCTCAAGACTACATTAGAAAATTAATTAGATCGATGAAAAATCGCTTAAACTGTGTTAGCAGAGCTAGGGGTGGCAATACCTGATACTAATTTAATAATAATAAAGAGTATTGTATGATAAATAAGCCTTTTATTCCAAGTTTGCCTTGTTTATTTTTACCGTATTTTCAGGCTACTTCCGTTATTCGGTTTTTTTGTCCAGCCTTTAGGCCTTGAATATTAAATTAGCACATTTTTCAATGCGTTACATTATTAGCTTTTATTTGGTACCATAATTTTCAGATTCGGGTGGGAAATTACAAAGATATTGGGTGCACATGAAAAAATGCAAAGTGATTCGATACTTTTGCTCGCGAGTGTATTTCTGTAACCGTCAACTTTTTAGAAATTCTTGAAAAAATACGTTATGACTTGCGATAAATATGATCTTAAACACATTATAACTAAAAATAATTATAGCAGACAACAATCTGTAAATGTTGCTAAACTATTAAATTATTGTTTAGCAGGAGTTAAAAACTGCTTGCCAGACCTGTTAATAGCCAGTAGATGCAAAAAAAAAAAACTTAAGTATATGGGACTTGAAAATAAACCACAGGTTATATTAAGTTTAGACTTGCAAATTATTCGTCTGCCCTGAACTTTGAAGGGGCACTCCACTTATGTCCGAGAACTGGACAGTATTGGAGCCTGTCTAAATTCTCTTTAGATTTTTTTTGGATAATTATATCCTGTGCCTGTTAAAGCTCTAACTTTATCTTTCATAAAAGTTTATTTATAGCAGTCTTTAGCCCACAACGTCCTTCACGTACCTATACATGCTTTTCGGTATGAACGCTTATTGTTATATCGTTAACAATGAATTCTCGAGGCATTATACATGACCATACACACGACTACAATGAACCGATGAGCTACACAACGGGAGTTTGGCGATCCAGCGTATTTGATCCATGTCCGAGATTATTAGTTTACCTACTAGTAAAGGTTGGGTTACCTTTCAAGTAATTCAGGCATTTTGTTTTTTACGCATGCTACTATACTAATTTTAAGAAAGTGCATTTTTCGCTGTAAGTGAATTTTGAAATTCTTTTGAGGAAAATAAATCTCTTTAACCGTTACTTAGTCAACAACAGAATCTAATTTACCTACTAGATATAAAAAAAACTTTTGGAGTTAATATTTTGTCTGATATTTACAAAAGTATTTCTTATTAAAAAGGTAAACCACTATGAAAGGCTTTAGCTTAAATAGAGCTAACTATTTTCCTTCCATTTGTACCAATTATATTGATCGCTGTATCACGATCAAATACACCAGAATTAAATATTATGGTCCTCCTTCTGAACTCGACACTAAAGGCCTTGGATTGTGATCAGATATTTTTGTATACCCGTATAGTTATGCAATGCAACTTGTGTACCCTAATATATCGATGGCACTTTGTTAATGTGGGGCGTGGCGCAATGATCAGAAGTGTCGATGCGGTCGATTAAGCGAGCGAAGTCATACAAGCGAGCTTACTCGACGCGTAAATCCGAAGCAAGGATGCACGTCATAAAATCTTGTTTGTACGCATTGAAGAGACAACTTAAACCCGCCGGCGAATAATCCGCCAAACGAGCTCAAGAGCGAGTTGTTTACGAGAGTCGCCCCTAAGCTTCCCCTAGGTCTTTGTGCGCAAGGAATGGTGCCACCTGTATGATGTACGTACGAGTAGTCCGTTCGCGCTCGAGTTGAGGGTATATTTTTAGTGAGTAGGTAGGTATATGAGCTCATTTTTCCCGTCAACGCAGGTCCGCGACACGCACCTTTAGATTTGTACGAACGAAGGATGCATGTATAGCGCATTGTAACACAGGGATGACTGTACAATTAAATTCGAGACCCCATGTACATAAAAGATAAAGATAAAAGATGTTTATTCAGTAAGTAGGCCGCACGGGCACTTTTACACGTCATAATATTGTAAACCTCCGCCTTATGGCCTCCGTGGGTTTCCTTTCAAGAACTGCCAGTGTAATTAATTCGTACTGGGATGTTATTTTAAAACGGAGCAAAGAAATGTTTCCTCGAAAAAACTTATTTAACTGGTTCCACTTATATACATACCTACGTAATCTAGGTACTAACCAGTTTAACTAAAAGCAAGCTTTAAAAAAACTCAACTCCTTTTTGAATAATGTCGTCAAAGTAATGTTACTTATCGTGAACTTATATATTTTTTATTTCGCCATTTTCACATTTAAATAATTTTAATATAACACTAGTGGTTAAGACGAATCTATCGAGTAACCACGAATAATTTGTTAAAATCGGTTTAGCCGTTTAGTAGTTACGAGGGGACATAGAGTCGGACATACGAGTATATACAGGTCAAACACATAACCCTCATTATGGGCTTTGTCGCAGTCGGGTAAAAATACGCCCAATCTTTTAAATGGTTTCGTCAACGAATTCTCTTCGGTTGTGTCAGAGAATAATAAAGCGGATATACAACAAGTTATTACCGACGACACGCGCAAAGAATTCATAATCTCACTCCGAAATCGGCAGGTCAACCGCTTATTATGCATATTTTATAAGGAGCACAATTTATCGTTAAAGCTCCATATGCGTCAAGTAAAACATCTATAGAATAACTTATTTTTTACGGTTGTGTTGCCAACTAAGTAGTTTATCATTTGCGTATAGCGTTTTTGCAGACGTAAAATTCACCATTATTTTGAAACCCTCGGTAGTAGTCGTCCATTATCATATTCATCATCATCAGGTCAGCCGCCGAAATACTATTCATAGTATTCTCCTTTTCCGTTCACAGTAAAAGGAGAACGGAACGGGGGTACGTATAATGTCTCCGAAAATCGCCGTCGTGATAAGTAGTTTTCATACGAATATCGGATGCACCTTCGAAGCGGTTAAGCAAGTGAGATGTTTTACGTCGTACCCGACTGACTGCCCGAAGGGTATAATTCAATATTCAACTTATATAAGTACCTACTCATTGCTCTTAATTATTTTTATAGATTATAGAGCTTGTTTTTTTTATGACATTTAATTAATCACGATATGTTTTCGACATTATAATGTACACACGACAAAATATACACCAGTTCAAACGTGTTAACATTCCCGGCAGGGTCACCCGGCAAACGGGCCGCCTCCAGCGTGTGCCGCGGCGGTTGGCGCTGCTCGAAAAAAACCCGCGCGTAGTGGGGCCCGCTTTCTATGAGCGTCTACCCGCAGACCTAAAAAACGAATCTCCGGATTTATCTTATTTGGTCGCCGACTTAAGGACCTTTTATTGACGCAATCACTATGTTCCATAAAAGAGTATAGTGATACTAGGTTTAATTGATTGGTTATTTTTGTATTATTTATTATTATTACTTCTTGACATGATCGTTTTAATTTGATTTTTTCTTTTTATTCAATATATTTTTGGACACTAGTGACTGTAGCTAATTATTTTGTTTAATTTAATTCTTATTTTTAAATTTTGATTGCGTCTGTTTATATTTTATTATTTTTACATTATGATGATCTTATTGTGAATTCATTATGACATATAACTAAGAATGTAATTTACAATATGAAATAAATGCCTACCTACCTATTGCAGACACCCTAATGTTATCTGTATGTTAGCTATAATAGTACCTATAGTCAAGTCTGGAAAGAACTCTAAGAACTGATAAAAACATTTCAGACTGATTTGTATAGGTTTGTATAGCTTTAAACCGCCTTTAATAAATTCACCCCAACGGATGGGGGTTTAATTGGTTGAAAATGAAAACCATGCAAATGTTGTCATAATTAACGAGAGACAAAAAGTATATTCGGTGCAATTTAGCATATTAAGGTACGTTTTCTATCTCATTACGGCACGTTTTCAATCTATTTCAATCTACATTTACACGTGTAATTTAATCTAAGCTACGGAACATATAACTAAGTAACAACTTACTTTCGGCCATTGCAAGCCTGAGGAAAATATACAACGCGATGCATTTAGAGGAAATTATTAGAAAAAATATCTAAGTACATCAAATTTGCACCGGGGTGCGACGTCCGGAAGGTACCTACCACACTTTTAACGGTCTTTGTACTTCGGGGGCTGGCCTACCAATCTTTTATAAAAAAATGGAAACTATTGAAAATCGCCACAATCGGATTCAAATGATCCGATTGTGAATGATTTGCTTTAAATTCGCCGAAATCAAATGATTTGCTTTAAATTCGCATGCCATAAAAATATTGCATTTTTTTGGGGTCATGCATCCTGCCGCCGCGCTCGCCTGGAGTTTGCTGTGATTACATTTGACAAACTGTCCGTTGTTTTATATTATTTCTTAGTATAAAATGAAGTCGCTTTCGCTGTCTGTTCGCTTAGATCTTTTAAGTAAACTACTCAACGGATTTTAATGCAGTTTTCAGCCATAGATCTAGAGTGATTCAAGAGGAAGGTTTTATGTATAATAAATTCTGGATTATGTACGGATTTTTCAGAAAACCCACAAAGCGAAGCGAGGGCGGGTCGTTAGTTTTATATAAAATGCGAATGTAGTTCTTTAGAATAAGTGCCATGTTTGAATTTTCACGACTATTTTAATTTGCCCCTAAGTACAATCTATAAAATAATGATAAAAACAGTTCCATAATTTGCCCAGGGGTGCAAAATGAACTGGGCATATATAATGCTTTAAAAAGCATTATTTAAATGCCCATTTAATGTATATTTGCACCAACTGGATGAAGTAGGTCTAAGTGGTAGTAGGTCGAACATGTTGTCGTAAAATTGTCTATAAGTAAAAGAACTAACGGCACTAACTACCGATTAACAAAAAGTAAAGAGCATCTATTTTCAAAATGATATCGTAATAGAATAATAATATCAATTGGAATAAATTCCAACAGTCTTCCACACCGTCTTATAAGTGCCCAGTAATTCATTTTATACACTGTAAGAAATAAATAAACTGTCAAAGATAATATTGGACAACCAATTCAAGAAATAAATGTACTTTGAACTGCAAGTGAAAGGATATGCCACTTCACTCGCAGAGCTTCCAGCTTGCAGAGACGTCGACGTCCGTAATGCTTCTTGCAGTAACAACGCATTGAAGTTTGTAAAATGCACATTTTATATTGAAGATTTAGTTCATTGACCGACTATTTTGTTCAATATCTTCTTTTTAGGGTTCCGTAGTCAAACTAGGAACTCTTATAGTTTCGCTGTTCAGCCGAATGAATGGCCGAATCTTAAGTACCGGAAATTGACGTGCGTGCATGACTCGATGTATGAATGTGGAAGAAGCGAAAGAGATTTGTCAGAATCGTAGCAGGTGGAAAGAACTGGACTCTGCCTACCCCTCTGGGAAACAGGCGTGATTTAATGTATGTATGTATGTACGCCGGGCCGACATACCGAATACATTTTTTAGGCATAATTATTTGGCTCCCCTTCTTAAATCAACGTTTGGTTGTAATCATGGAAGAGCTTTACAAAACATATTTTTTTAAACAGTCTAACCAAATACTCGATTAACTTATCAAACACGGTCGTGAAAATTATCCCTTTTACAGGGGTATTTTTGAGAAGTTACTTACTGCCAAGGGTCTGAAGATTAAGTTCACGACAGGTTCAAATAGTTTACCCACTCTGTATAATAGGATTGATTGGTACCTCTCTAGAACAGCGAGGCAACTTCGAATTGCATGCTAGACGAAATCCTCTCCCGCTGAAATTGGGAAGCTATTTAGTTTAAGGCGTTATTCTTGATCTGTACTAAGTACTTCTAATTCGACTTGAAGTGCACTATGCACACTGAGGAAGATACCGATCATTCGATTAATGGAAAAGATGTATTAAATACTTGAAAAGGGCGATTGATCACAAAAGTTAGAATGAGTTGAGTTAGGAGCAATAATCCAAGTATACCTACTACATCAAAACAAATAAAGTTAAACTCCTTTAAAAAAAGTTATTAACTTTTTACAAATATTATCCGAAAAACTAAACTTTTAATGAAGATATTTAAGCTTAAGTACATTAAATAACTCTTTAATGTTTTTAAAGTTAAATAAAAAAGTGACTTTTTACTATCGACTGTGAAAGGAAAAATAATAGCTGAATGAAGTGCTGTCATCAGAGACGAGCTCTTAGTCTAGGATGTCTTAGGGTCAACTCACACCGAGACGCGACGCTGCGCTCATATTTTAATAGACCGACTCAAAATATACTTTATTTACTATACGAAAAGGTATGTACATATTTCATTGTGAGAATTCAGAATACGTTTCACTACGCAGCGTTGGGCCTCGAGATGCCTCGCGGCGTAGAGCGATGCATCGCAAGTCGCAATGCAGCGGTGGATCGCCGTTACGCGCGGTGTGCAAGAGCGGCGGTGCGCCGCCTGACGCAGCGCGACGCCGCGCGACGCGCGACGCCGCGAGGCGCAGCCTTGAGGCCGCCAAGCAGACTTGTCTCTTTTCCCTCTTGCGAATGGTAGACTGTAGAGGCGAGTAGACACGTTCGGCTGCACCGCGCGGAGTCTCGCTGCGCAGCGAAACTTTTATATATTGAGCAATTTTTATTCCAGAATTGAATTTTACATCTTTGATTTAGTTAAAAATGATACTAAACTTGTCTTAATACCTTAACTAAAACAATAATTAACCTCAGACATCGCCGGGGCGGAACCCCCCCCACCTGCATGAAAATCTGCGTGGCTACCTTTCTTAAAAACATTATTTGTACCCAAAGAAATTAGATAATTAATATCGTTTAGTAAGGCTGATTTTGTTCTTCTTGTATTCTATTGTTAATTTTGATATTATATTATGATAATAAAAATAGATATTAACAAACACATAAGTATTATGTAAGCAATAAATGTTGATGAATTATATAATTTAAAACTTTTTAGATAAAAAAAGATATTTTCACACTACATGCTCGGAATTGCCCAATTATATATCAAGCAAACCTCACCTAAAGCAAGTCATTATAGCCATCGGCTTACCAGCGGGTAATAATTAGATTCAGCATCATACATGTATTATGACCCGGCGGGTTATAATATGGTACTGAATCTCATTATAACTTGCGGGTTAATAAGGAGATTTGAATTCGTATGAAAAATTGTTCCCAAGCTTTGCTGTAGATTTCTATGGAACTTATTTGAAAATCGCACAGGCCACTACAAGCCATATGACGCAAAACAAAGAAAATAAAACAAAAGCCGCGAGTGTTGCAAAACGCTGCCGTATTAGCAGAAGGTTGAAGTTAAAAGATTATAGTTTGAATAAAAATTTGAGTGACGAAAGCGAAAGTGATTTGAGATTTGACGTTGTTTCTACATAGTAAGTACCCTTGCTTTTTATCGTCTCGCAAAAGGTGGGATAAAGCTGGTTTTGTCTTGGGCGAGCTTGAATCTCTCGCTGCACTCAGGACTCCGTTTAAATTCCCTCGCTTCGCTCAGGAATTAACTCGTAACAAGCTCGCTGCGCTCGGGAGATAAATCTGGAGTCCCTCATTTGCTCAGGATTCAATATCACAGTGCTAGTGCAGTGTATAACGGTGCTTTATCCCCTCGGTATATAATCTAATTCAGTGCCGCATGGGCACTTTTACTCGTCAAAATTCATTTTCTCATCATATTCCTCATAATAGTGCTTTATCCTCTTAAATTTTCTATGATTTATTTTAATCACAAAAATGTTTGGTAAATTTTATCACCCAGAACCGGTGGAACCGGTTCTCCCGGTTTATATGCATCCCAGAAACGGGTATCAAAAATAAGTAAGAAAAAAGCCATACATGAACCGTCAATTTACTTACATACATACATATACCTTCACGCCTGACTCGCAATGGCGTAGGCAGAGACTATTTAACGCCAAGTGCATAGGTCTAAACATACAACTTTCGTTTCCTCAATATTCATCAACCTCTTCATGCACGTAAGTCAGTCAGTCTGTTCATCAATCAATCAATTAGTCTGTCAGTTTACTAATAAAAGGTCTGACTGTAGGCCCCACCCCGGTGAGGTAGGTAGGTAAATAAGTAACGGTAAAAACATTTTTGATAAAGCAGTAAAAAAAATTACTTCCTTTGCACAGTCGTACATCAGCTGACAAAAATATTGAAGTCAAATAAAGGCAGGGTAATGAATTGCAATATTAAAACAAATAAAACGTTTATACTCGTATTTTTTAAATATGTCTTGGTAAACGCAAATCAGAGGGGCAGTTTCTGCGATATAAAGATGTTCTTAAAACGAGATTAACGTCTTGTAACATTTCTACCATGCACTGGGGGCCGAAGGGAAGGCGCTTACGTCCTTGCAGAAAAAGCCGCGTCACCTCACTGCGAAGGGTGTAGACGCCTTTGGAAGGAATCGTCCAAACGTCAGCTTCGCGAGACTCGTACAAAACCATGCTACAATTACAAATTTAACACCAGCGGACGAAGATTCGGTCCCCATGTATCCAACTTTAAATCAAAGTCCGGCTTTGCAAGTCACTCCAAGATGGTCTTAAGCAACGGCAGTTGTCTTTGTGTCATGTACCTTACTCTTATTTAATCTGTGGTTATGTTTTTAAGTCTTTGATTATCTAAATGTTTTTGCTCAACAGGTGTTAAGGAGGTGTTGTTACACCTCACCGTCGAAATGGAGATGTACTTACTTACTAAGAGTTAACTTTGAGGTGCGGGCCGGCTGGGTGTTACTGGAGTTACATGAACCCAAAAGCCATTCATGTAACTAATAGAGCTAACATTAACAGTCATCGGCTGATTTTTCTAGTATCTTGTTCCCGACCGATCTAAAACAAACAGGCATACCCAAGTTCTTGTTATGGTTGTAATTGATTGATTACTATACATAGCAGTCTGACATAAGTGGGCCGTGGGCCTCTATTCTAGGCGGTAATACCAAATCGTCTTTGACCCGTGATGGTTTTTAGCCCGGCCGCCATTACTGTCAAGTAACTAAATAAGAGCTATCAAAACGTTGGCAATATGATAACAGGTCAAAGACGATATTTTTTTACCCTAGGCCCTGTAGGAAACAAGTTGTAGCTATGGTTAGGGTAGAATATCTAAAAACTTCTAGAATATCCAATGTTTTGCTCTGCGTTCTTTACTCATATCATATGGTTTAACCTTTCGTGCCAGAACACTTGACTATAACAAAAATTAGCACTTTTTAAGTCTTATTATTTCACAAACAGATCCCTTAACTGTGGGGAACACTAGGAAAAAAACATACGCGCTTTACATATAGGAGAGGAAGGGACGTAAAAAAATATTCATGCCAAATGACAGTTACTATAACTAAGAGTTTCTGAGCTAAGCTGTGGACGGATGGACGTAAGTACATGGCAAAACTATAAGGGTTCCTAGTTTGACTATGCACCCGTAAAAAGGAAAAAAAAACAGTTTATTTACAGTAAATCAACTAAAACGAGTACGTGCCGTAAAATGGTACAGTGATTATATGTAATAATTAAACTTAATAAATAATTTCTTATTTCTTTAAACTTGCCTTCTCTCAACTCTTATGGAATATTTCTGCTCCTCATATGATAAACTTACGATAATTAGAGAGCTTGAAGTCGAGTAAGTTTTGCACCAATCGCAATACAAACTTTGTAAACGCTTACAGAGCTATTAGTCGACAGTTTTTAAATAAGTACCCTTTTCTCAGCTTTATGTGCGAAAATAGGAACGTGCCCTGGTCTTTAATACGACTTAGTTTTGCTAACTAGTTGGATTTCTACCAATCAATAATATTAGCTTAACTACTTATACTTTCTATAAAGTTACAGATGCTTTTCTAAAGTGGAACTCCGCACCCGTCCCAAAAGAAACGAATTTGAATTATGAAAATAAATCCTGGGTTAAGATAGAATGGTAAGGGTAAGACAATAAAGTGGGTATAAAAAAAACTATTCTCTATAAGAAGGTAACTAGATACTTACATTTGTAGCGCGATGTTTATCAGAGACAAAACCGGCTATGGTATAAAAACTAAAAGTTATATCTTCTAAAACGATATATTTAAGTAACTGGTTAAAATCGACTGTAATAAAACTTATAATCCCATGTTACCCCACTTACACAAGCAGTCTAATGATAACTTTTACCTAAGGACTGTTCAATTTACTAAGCGGACATACTTAATTCAATATTAATCCTTCAACTAAAAACATACTGATAGGCAGTGGCTGGTTATAAAATAAACATAGACAAGTCTATCAAGTGTCGTATTTATTTTTTTAATTGTCTAAATGGTTTTCACGATGGAGCGAATTCATATTAAAGATCGCAAATTAACTAATCTTGCAAAAATGGTGTACAGGCCAATTTTCACTGCGGAAAATTGCGAATGAGTTTAAATGTTCCAAGCCAGCCGTGTTTCAAATCATAAAAAAAATTGGAGAGCATCATACGCTCGACTATTTACCAAAATCGCGGCGGAGAAGTGGCCCGGCAAACCCAAATGTCGGAGAAAAAGTCGTGCGGCTGTTAAAATCAAAAAGTACATGTCCGTTCGTGAAATTGCTAAAAAAGCAGGTATTAGTGTAGGCACTGTTAAAATATCAAGAAAAGAAATAATATACGGACATATAAGAAGCAAAAAATGCCGAAGAGAAGTGCCGAGCAAAAAATACGGTCCAAAAAAAGATGCCGCAATTTATACGATATTTTGCTGCAAAATAAATCTCGATGCATTCTCATGGACGACGAAACGTACGTGAAATTTGACACCAGTACGTTACCGGGGCCCCAGTATTACAATGCGGCTGTAGGAGAAATTGTACCCGATTCCGAAAAAACCATAAAAATTGACAAATTCGGGAAGAAAGTCCTAGTATGGCAGGCAAATGGTTCCTGTGGCCTCAAAAGTACGTCTTATATTGCAACCGGAACTATTGGTGGGGAAATTTATAGAAAGGAATGCATCACAAAACGGTTACTTCCTATACCGGGTGTACAATCCAAATGGGTCAGTATGGTGAAGTCTGAAACTATGAGAGATAGCGAGATCTGTTCTTAGGAACCATGACGTCGATTTTAGATTTAATAATAATTACATTCAAACTTTTTTATTAACTCTCATACATAACTGGGAATCGAACCTGGTCAATATTTTTGTAAATGCGTTAAGTAAAAAGGACCAAATTTGGCTATGAAATCTTGTGTAAACACAACTGACAGTAAATTAGACTAAAATGCCCACAGTTTTATTAATTTGCAAAAAGTCGTGAATATGAATCGATCATCAATTATCAATTACGACACTGTAGAAGATTTAACTACAGCCTTAGAAAACATTTTAACACATGTTCACCCCATAAAAATACGAAATGCAATCTTGCGATCGTTACCCAAAATAATTAATTATTGCATTCAACAGAATGGCTACCATTTTGAACATTTACTGAAATAAAATAATTATTTTATTGGTGGGTTTTTCTTTCAATTATTTAAACAAGATTCCATTAGTGTTGTGCTTCTTGCGACTTGCAGAATTTATACACATTGATTTTGACCAGGTTCGATTCCCGGTTATGTATGAGAGTTAATAAAAAAGGTTGAATGTAATTATTATTAAATCTAAAATCGACGTCATGGTTCCTAAGAACAGATCTCGCTATCTCTCATAGTTTCCGTCTTCTCCATACTGACCCATTTGGATTGTACACCCTCAACGCCCTGTATATAGAAAGCACAGTATTCCCCCTTTGTTTTGGCCTGATCTAGCGAGTGCTCACTATGCCGGTGAGACTGTGGTGCTATTAAATTCAAAAAACATCGATTTTGTTAAGAAAGAAGGCAACCCACCAAACTGCCCGGAGCTCCGCCCCATCGAGCGATACTGGGCCACTGTAAAAAGATACTTGAGGAAGGATGGCCGAGAAGCTAGTAGTGGCAGAACTTAAACGCATATGGTTTGCTGCTTGTAGAAAAGTATCCAAAAGCGATAAGCAAACACTTATGCGAAGAATCCGGGCTAAAGTCCAAAATTTTTACCGTTGTAATCAATTCTTTTTTTCTTGTGTTATCCACTCACTTGCTTTCGGTGACTAGAGCTACCAAATTTGTACGCCTACAAATTGCTTTCGGTAGCCGTAGCTACCAACGGAGTTTATGCGGTTTATGATTTTTATTCTGTGGATGGCTCCATATATATGGTATAAATTGTTTTCAAAGCACAGATTACCAACATGACAACATTTTAAAAAAGTTACAGTAAACTTGAGAAACCAAAACAATTTTTATCTATTTTATTTTGTAAGGTGTCGGAACAAGTGCAAGTGCAGAATGACGTATCGGTTGTTTATTTACACTGAAATAATATGTTAATCATATTTATTTCCTTATTATGATTACGTGATTGTGAAGTGTGTGTTATAGTGTGTTTAAATAACGTTTTATATCGGTATTAAATTATTGATTTTGTTGGTGATTGGTATTACAAAAAGATCTAAATTTAGTAGGTACGTAAACCGTTTTTTTTGCTATTTTATTTTATATGGGAGCTATTAAGGTGATACATGCTAAAATATACATGTTAAATGATTCTCCATTTCTTTAGCTTTACAAAGTAAAAAATATCTTACCAAATTACTTCAGTACAAGCAAAGTTATCGATTTTCAAATAAAGCAAACACCGCGCCGATTTGTTTACGGAGTGTCCAAGCGGTTTAGGTCACCCTTTTTTGAAGTCGCAAGCAAGTGAGTGGTTAAATATTACTTTATTTTAATATTGGAAATAAATATTCACCGTAATAAATATATATTTGTTATAAGAAATCCGAAAATGAACCTATTTTTGATGTCCGCTTACTAAATTGAACAGTCCTTAACATCATATTTTAAACCTCTCGTAGGCGATAGAGGTAGGTATTTCTATCAGTTCATTGAACCTACAGACATCTTATAAAATAGAATATTTCAATTTTACCACGCTAAATTTTGTTATAATATTTTTATTTATTATTGTGCCTGTGAAGGATGTTATTTGACAAATTTAGTGATGTGGCTAGTGAAATCGATTATCGACTCCGTTTATAAAGGAAATGTAATCGATTCAGTATTCGGTTATACATTTGTTTTGTTAAATTAATTTGTTTACCATAAAATAAGGTATAATAAATCGTCTAACATCACGCTATTCACGCTACAACTATAACCATCATATGGTAAAGTCTAGACAGGTGTTTGTAGGTTATTTTTAGGTTTTATTCACTTTCATATTGAGACAGAGCCTTGAGAGGAAAATTTATCATACGCGTAGGTGATTTGAGTGAACTGACATGTTCCGCGGAATTAGACCAAGTTCGGCAAGGAAGAATTGTGGACTTGGAGGAAGCACATATAGTTCTACGCGCTTAGTTCTGCCCATTCCGATCCGATCTTATAAAATGGAATCGATTCGGTCGAAGAACGAGGTTATTGTAAAACCCTTTTAACGGTCTGTTTCGCATATAGGATGTACAAGTAGTTTAATTATTTTTATGTTTTGAATACCATGAAATACGGGCATAATTTTTCAGAATTCGTTAAATAATAAATATTGTTTTTTGAAACTAATTTACGAGTACAACCAATTTTTTCAAGTTAGTTGACCGCTCAATCAGTTGTAACAACTTTTGCGTGAAATGTAGAATCTCGATCTGTCACAGGCACAATAATAAAAGAAAAATATCATAGGGTGAGATTGAAAATCTCGCTAAATCTAAAACTACGGAAGATAGGCAATTTAATTTATTTGGGGGGCAGTCTGAATGTAAGAAACAATAGCACATAAGTACTTAGGTATTAGCACCAAAATATTGTAGTTATCTTTCCCCCCATAAAATAAAATATTGATTCTCCAAAAATAGACTTGCCAAATGACCATGCTTTTTTTACCGAGTTGCATTAACCAAGGGCGCACCCAAGAAACCGGAGGATTGGATGATGTAGCCAGACTAGCCAGGAACAAATAATACGGAATTGGGCGCTATGAATAGTTTGTATTTTATTTTATTTCCATCTTGCCCACATTCACATTACTTTTTACTTCTAAACTCTGCGATTCGATCTATAGACAAAAGGTTTTATTATACTAGACGTAGGTACCAACTTGCATACATTGACCATATTGATAACAATATCTATAGGCCTTTGCCACTAGCCACATCACTTGGTAAGCATAATTACTTGGCATCAATCAATAGCTTCGATTAACTACGGGCTTTGAGACAGACTTACCTTGAGACGCGGCCTGTGGAGTGATGCGCCTAGGGTTACAAACTTTGTTTCTATCAAATATTACATTTATGTATTTTCGAAGCTGTTAAGTACCTCTTAAAATATACTACGAGTACGAGTAGATGGTAAACAAAACAGTGTGAGGTTAAAATATTTACTTTATTATTTAAATACTTTTTTTTTTGCTGCTCCGGGTTAAAAAACGTTAAGGCCGCCGCATTCCGCTTTACGCCAAATATAGTAGTTTCGCCGACTATTAAAAAAAAAAGATATTATAATAGTAGGGTTGGCAACCCTAGATGTGCCTGTCGAACGAGTGAACGTCTAAAGCTGCCTAATTAAGAATACACGCGCTAAAATGTGTTTTGTACGCTTTGACGTGACTACTTAAAATCGCTGGTTAATACGAAGCTGCGCCGTGTGAACGAGGAATGCGCTTAAAAGAATTAAAAGACCCCTGACCTGAGCTTTTGAACCTTTAAATGACACGTGCACAGTGGCAAATACTTGTACCTACCTCTCAGGGGAAAATTACTAATATTACTATACTAAAATGAATGTGCTTTTACGCATGTAACGTCGGTAGTAAGTCGAAGGAGGACGTCAAGACCTATCGATGTACCTATGTCGACACAATAAAATATTTAAACTGATAAGACAACAGTTGCGATTTCTGTTTTGTAGGTCGAAAATTCGGAGGGATTAAGGAACCCAATAAAGATGAAAGTATAGATGAATTATCGAGAACATAGAATTGCATTTTTAGTGGTTGTACCGTTTGCAACAAGAGGAGAATAATTTTCTCTTAATTTAATAAAATTACATTAAGAAATGGAATAAGTAGTAGTCCTCTGTTTTTTGCTTTTAGTCGCTATCATGTTCTTCATCTGAGCTGTCACAAGTATTGATAATAAGATTGTCTGAAATTCGATCCATTTCCCCTTCCTGACATCGATATTTATTTTCTTCACTTTCGACATGGCAATAAATATTTTACCAGTCCTCAGCAGTTTCGTTCAGTTGCTAAACTCATAATGCCTTGCATGTTTAAAGAAACGTTTCTTTTTGCTACATATCCTTTTACCATGGACCAAATATTTTCGATCGGATTGAATGTCGGGTGATACGGTGGCAATCGTAAAACGGAGTGGCCATGTTCTTTTAAAATTGCATCTATGTGATACTCACGAAACCGCTCTTTATTTTGTTTAATTAAATCATACAAACTGGTTTTGTACATCAACGGGCTATATGAAATGTTGTGTTCTGTCAACCAATCCATCATTTCTTGTTTAAGAGAATTTGACGTTGGAGCACGAATCAAAAGTTTGTTATGATAGGACGCATTATCTACGATAAGTACGCTATTCGGTTTAAGGTTCGGTATTAATTTTTCTTTTAACCATTTTTCGTAGTTGACAAAGTTCATCTGGTCATGGTAATCTCCCGTTTTTTGGTTTGCCTTAAACATTAACAAAGCGTTGGGAATAAAACCATCTTTTCCTCCTGCGTGCACTATTATTAACCGCTGGCCTGTACTGATTTGTTTTTTTACACCGAATTCTGTTTCATCGGTCCAAGCCTCTCCGGACACGTGAAGTGTGGATGTAGGTTTCATCAGTATAAACTAGTGGTCTATCTTTAGACCGATATTCCGCAATTTTGGTAAGGTGTTGTGTCTTTCCATTAATATTTTTCGGTTGTCCTCGGTCTTTTTCCATTTAAATCCTAATTTTTGTATTGGTTTTCGTAAGGTGGAAATGCCAAATTTGTAATCTATATCGGATTTTAACACAGAGTGGAGTGCCTTTTAGGTTGGAAATTGCTTATGGGACAGACGAAAATTGTATATAGTTCTCCGGATGACTTCCTGATCAAAATCGTCTACTGCTGATGACGGACAAGTACGTAACTTTTTATTTCTCGGGGAGGTGAATTTCTTTGTTGATGCCAATTTCTCACTATTGCTCTCGGACACAATGTTATAAACAGTAGAGTGACAAACACCTGCACCTTTTTCAACTAACTGGGCAGCGGTGTAAGGGGAATTAAAATTTTTCTTCAGTTCTAGTTCAAAATATTTATAACAGTTAAAAATAATTTGCTTACTTTGACTCTCAATCAGACCAAAATTACTCACTGCCATATTTTTTGAAAATTATGTAACTATCACTTAGTCGTACGGGCTGACACAAAATTATTCTGATAATTGTGAGAATACAATAAAATCAGACGTAAAAATATATGCACAACGTAAATAATATTCACAATTTGACACTGACATTATTTTGGTATTTACTTCTTCAATATATAACAAACCTCTTCTTATGCTGATAGTACTAGAAAATAGAAAATTCAAATATAGAATGCTTGTAAACATACATACAAAACTACTACGAGTACATATGCGATTCCATGCTCTCGTTAATTCATCTATAGTCATAAACGCTTACCTACCAGTTTTTAGTAAAATACAGAATATCATGAACAATCTTCATAAATTCTCCTTAATATACCTACGGTGTGCATACGGGGTCAATAGTCAATAATGTTGACATAACCTTTTCCCTAGAAACTATTAAAAAAACTGCGTTTATTAAGTAAACCTTCTTTAGCAACACACTCATTGTTTAGTTACTGTCATTGCGAGGTTCTACGTACAATCTAGAAAGGGGCTTAAAATATGATACACGTAAGTAATTCGGTAACCTTTCCAAGAGGAAGCGACCTGCAAAAATGAAAGAAAAAAATCATTATATTCAATAGATCATCATAGTTAACGAAATTTGGGTACCTACTTAAAATTGATATTCTTGCGCATAAAAATGTATAAATTACAAGTAGTTAGCCAATTGATGGTAAAATGACGCAGTAAGCACTACGAGTATATATTGTCCAATACAATAGGGCTGTACAAGGAAGTCTTGTCGTATTACGAGTATATATTGTCCAATACAATAGGGCTGTACAAGGAAGTCTTGTCGTATTTATTTCCTCTGGGGACTTGTTAAATTAAGTTTGGTTTGACAATAGATCAGTTCAAAAATAACCGGGGAGCGCCGGGCGGCGCAGCCGCGCCCAGCTAGACGCGCCGGCGGCGGGCGGTGGGCACGTCTCGCTCGCGAATCAATGCAGCCCACGTCACACAGAAGGTGCCCTACTCGGGAGGAAATAATCAATCAATCTCGGAAGGTTGATTGAGTTTAATTCCCAGTTAAGGTTATGGAATGACAGCAATTAAACGACTACAGAAAATCATACATATATTCGTACAGTACCTAAAGGTACTCAGGGTGCCAACCCTCGACCTTCAACACAGAGGTTACACACTACCACTAACCACAAAGTCAGTCGGGAAGTGGTTAGTTTATGTATGAGTAGCATTTTTTCATATTACATAGAATGCATACTAGCAGCAGGCCACCTAACGCTAAAGGGCTCATTTGTAATCGCAAGACGTGGCCAACCCTCAGAACTGAGATAAATAACAAGCGCCCATCCCCGCCGCTATAAGTATATAAGTAGGTATTTAGTTATTTCAACGTCCTTCCAAAATTTCCTCAATGCTATATTTAGATATCATTTAGTTAGACAGAACACGGCTCTTGTTCTCATTATCTTTACTCCTATTTAGTTATCGTATTAAAAACCTCTTGATAGCCGTTATTAACTTTTATTGACAGTACCTAAAGATGACCAAGTCATAAACAAAACGATTGCAATTGGGATAAAGCCAATAGAGGCAATTACTGCCCATTTATGCGAGTCGGGTCGGATAATAAATAGTACATTATTGCCTAGGCGCGGAAAGTAAGGGATTTCCTGACGAGGTGAAGTGGTTAGCAGGCCGAGCAGTAGCGAAGCCCGCTAAAATACTACCTAGTCAGGAAATCCTCGTTTCTGCCGAGGCATTTATATGCCTCTGCCTAAGAGAAAATTGTTGTATTAAGTATATACTTAATACAACAATTTTCTCTTTCTCAAACAATGCGTGGAAATGATACAAAAACTAATTATAATTATTTTTAAAAACCTTTTTGTAAATTCGGAGAGAATTTTTGTTTGAAAACTACGTGTATTAGTTAAGTTAGTTTAACGCGCAACGAGCCTTGGCCGCCCCCTCAACTGCGTCCACAAGTTGGGTGTACGGGGTTTTTTTTCATGGTCCTTTCGATTTTATACGTAATAGAGAGCACTTTTATAAAACAATATGGACATGGCCGGAAAGTGTTTTCATAAGGAATCCTAGGAGTAAAATGAGGCACTTTCCGTCCTGGTGTTTCAATCGGGACACTGTTCTCTCCGAGCATGTTTGAGAAAGGCCATTTGTAATAAGGCCTCACTTGTGAACTCGCTTCTTATGCAAAAACTTGACGCTTCTTATCCAAAACAACTGAACTCTTATGAGATTAATTTGGTTTTCATCACACTTGCTCGTAAATGATGTTATTCCATGCCTGTATACAGAAGGACAATGGCCTAAATTGTTCCCGCGGGAATTATGGCGAGTTTGTCATCCCTAGGGAGTAATGACTTTCTTTTTAAAATTTGCAACTTTTTCGTACGTAATTTCTGACTAAGGAGGTTTAATTTTCAGCCAAAAATTAAATCGGTTTCTAATTTCATCTTTAAAAATTAGCTATAGACTAACTTACATTACACAAAACCTATATGCTTCATTAAACTTCATTATTTTTATACCTATTTCAAGTTTATATCAACATTTATCATTAATTTTAGTAATTATACATTTTTATCAAATTGGCTAAATCTGGCTCGAATCCAGGTCGAAACTAAACGCAGTATCTGTGGTCACAAAAAAAATATCGTTTCCATTTACGTTCCCGTCCGTCAAAAGTTATTTCTTTATATTTTGCAGAGTTAAAGTGTTTTCTCTTTGTTTTTTTCCTCGCAAATGTGATGAAAACCATTGTGTGTATCACAGGCAGTAAGGGGATTACTAACTCGAGTCATTAAAAGCCCTCCGCCTTCGGCGTCGGGCTTCTAACACTCTCGTTAGTAATTCCCTTCATACTACCCTTGATGCACAATGTACTATTTTCCGTCTATCTGTGATGTGTGATTAGTAGCGATTACCAGTGATCGTAAATTTTCCAGCATTTTCGGTGCTAGGGTTGACAATAGTGGCAAACATTAAATTGTTTAAACCAAGAATCAAATAAAATCAAAGCCATTTAGAACTGAGTAATAATGTAGATATGATTGGTAATTAAATAACAAACCACACAAAAACCCGATTCAAGCCTCGTCTTGAAAACTTCCTGTTATCTACCTCTACTTTTAAGTTTTATGTTCTGTATTGTTTGTATTTTTTATTGAGGTGTGTGTGCAGTAAAGAGCGTATTGTATACTTTAAACAAATCGAAGACACAGAAAATATTCGATGTAAAGCCCAATATGCATAATGAAATGAAGGGTTAATTAATTTATTATTTATTGAAGGGTTAACTGATTAAGTAAAAAATGTACATTAGGATCACACAAGTTTTTTAACGCCTAATTATGTACAGTTGCATACACTACTTTATCTACACATATATCTCTTAGATGGGTTCATGACAAAAACAAACAACTTGACTTGACTTTTTTTTTTCTTTGTCCCGCTGCGACTTTAACAGCTACTACCGCGGGGATATGGCTTTCCACAATGAAGTGATTTCGCCAGGTGTCAAGTATACAGGGTGGAAGAGGACCGTGGACCTTCCCGATAATGGGAGATAGTTTAGCCTTAACACTTTATTTCCCCCATACAAACTATGTGAATTTAAGCAGCCGTTTTCAAATTACAGCCGGTTAAACATTCACACAAAAAACTACTTGTTTCAACCCTAAAAATATGATTGGGTCAGTGAACTTAATTGTAAACATTTTCATACAGGATATTATTACGTTTTTTTTGTCGTGGATGCATACTTAGACCTGCTTCCAATGCGGTAAGAAATATTGCAGGGTTTGTGAGTCTCTTTGTAGGTACATCTTGAACAACTTTATTTATTTTTTCCTAAAATTATGAATAAAATAAAATAACATAATAACGACCTACTAACAGCCTACTAAGCACAACTTGACACATTTCTGAAATAGCGACATTGACAGACAATGAAGTATACTCAATCTTCATAAACAATTAAAGATGATAATTAGAACCTTCTTTCATTGTATCTTAGTTTCCCTAAATTGATAAATAGGTTTTAGCTAGTTAATTAAAATTGAATTTGATTTAATTGAATAAATTGAAATTGTGCTGCTGAGTAGGCATATTTCATTCATTTTCATGCTTCAAAACGTGCATGTGAAACGTTTATCAAATAAACATTATTACGAACTACTGATTAGGTACTTAACTTATGAACCTCTTTGCGTTATTGTATTGGCTATCGATGCATTTGATGTTAAAATGAAAATGTCATTAAATTTACCTATGTCATTCTTCAAATAAAAATGCCTTTGCTAGATGCTCGTGGTTATTTTAATTTGCTTTTATTGTACGCGACGTGCAATAATAACGCGGCTGAAGCTTTGCGTCGATACCGAGAAACATATCCTCCACCACATCCAACTGGGCATAGGACAATTTTAAGGGCTTTGGATCGTATCGCCAACAACCAGCCCGTTGTACCAGCAACAGCCCAGAACGACCAACGTGGCGGAGGCGTTGTTCGAATTGCGGCTCGACTTGAAGAAAGGGTGCTGCGTTATTTTAGAAGACATCCGAGAGCGAGTTCTAGAGTAGCGGGTCGACATTTCAGAATAACCCATACTGCAGTACTTACTATTCTCAAACGTGCCAGCCTTCACCCTTACAAAATACAGAGGGTTCAAGCTTTACTCCCTCGGGACTGCCCTATCCGCGAAGCCTACTGCCGATGGTTATTACAAAAGATAGTAGAAGAGCGAGATTTCATAAGGCATATTATTTGGAGTGATTAAAGCTCGTTCACACGCAACGGAATATGGAATAGACGAAACGAACATGTGTATGCCGAGGAGAATCCTTTCGCTTATCGATTCTCGGGTCACCAGTGTCGTTGGTCTATTAACGTCTGGGCGGCGATTCACGGAGAAACTATCATAGGACCTGTGTTTCTGCCTCCAACTCTAAACAGAGACGGATACATGTCTCTTTTGAACACCGAGTTAGACAGTTATCTGGACGAATTACCACTGGCTGAAAGACAAGTCACTTGGTTCCAACAAGATGGTGCACCAGCTCATTCTGTACACGAAGTACGAATGAAATTGAACAATGAGTTTGGGGATCGCTGGATAGGTAGGTTTGGGCCGCACCGTTAGCCGCCAAGAAGCCCGGATCTCACGTGTCTTGATTTCTTCCTGTGGGGCTCTGTAAAAGATAAACTGTAATTCTATGGAACTTGCTAACTATGTAAACAAGCCGCCATACTAAAATTGACATTAGATGTCAATTTCAATATATTGTTTGTTTACATAGTTAGCAACTTAGAATAATAACACATAGAAACCTAGTCCGCGCACCAAAACCGTCAGACTTAAACTACACCATTCTGGTGTACTCGGCGATCGCCGCCTGTCAGTCGCAATCACGTCACACAGCGTCAACAGCTCCCGGATTTTTATTGATTATGACGATTTGTATTGTTAATGGGTGCCACAACACTTCAGACCAAGAAAATAAACACTATAAAATAACATTCCACGTGTTAGTAATATGTTTTGACTTGTTGTTGTAAAACACAAAAAGTCGTTAGAAAATAATTTAATATTTTAGTGAATGTTTTACGTAAAACAACAAGTCAAAACATTCACTAAAATATTAAATTATTTTCTAACGACATTACATGAAAATATTGCCATTATAACGAATTTTTTCCCCCTAAATTGTTATAGTAAGTACTTGTTCTATTTTGTGATATTCTGTGATACGAATTGAATTACTTGTTTTTCTCGTTCAAGATTTCCTTCTAATCCGATTATTGCCGCACGTTGGATTGAAAAAATTAGGCTTAATCGAAATGAAAGCTGGTGGAAGCCGTCTAGGAGGACAAAATTATGTTCTGTACATTTTAATGACACAGACAAATATCTTACTAAAGGTGGCTTGTGCAGACTACGTCGGGACGTGGTTCCTACTAAGGTGATTGCGAGTATATACTGGGTGTCCCTGGATAAATTGACAAACGAATAGGGATGATAGAGCAGCTAAAAAGCTATCGATTTAACCCCTATGTATGATTAGCGATTTTTACTTTACTTTCGGAGATATTGATTTTAATCTGAGTTTTTGTAATTTTCACAAGTTTTTCAGAGGTATCTTACACAATTAAAATATTTACGAATCAGCGAAGTTTTTAAACTTATTTGCCCGATTTTTTTCAGTATATTTTTTTAAGTAATCACATAAAGTTTTTTTTTTTATACAAACACTGTGATGGAGAAACAAACTTGACGTGATTACTTAAAAAAAATCAGGCAAATAGATTTAAAAACTTGGCTGATTCGTAATTATTTAGGCTTAAATCAATAGTTTTTTAGCTGCTCTCTCTTCCCTATTCATTTGTCAACTTTATCCAGGGAGTCCCAGTATAGAAAATATTGAAATGTAAAAAAAAATGATTATATGAAAAAATCCCCTAGTTTAGGGGGAAATGTAATCCGCTAGCAACATTATTTGTTTACTTGTGTGTGTGTTGTCGTGTGTTAGTACGCGTTGATTACGCCCACATGAATCCATTTTGTGCGACACTTTTGACGGGTTGGCTGTAGGAAACTATCATTCTATGTGTTATTATTCTAAGGTTAGCAAGTTCCATAGAATTACAGTTTAGTGTGTACAAAACGGAATGTGACACTGCGGACGAGATGCGACGACGAATAACTGATGCCTTTAACGATCTGCGGAGAAAAAATGATGAATGATGAAGAGCATATTTTGTCAAGGGTGCACCGACATACTCGGGCACGGGCTGCAGCGTGTGTAATAAGCCGCGGATGGATTTGAACACCGAATGTGAGGGTAATTGAAGATTTTTGTAGACGTAGTGTTAGATTTTTATAACAACATGATAATGTGTAAACTAATGGTTAATAAATTTTGTAAATAATAAAAATCTTTTTCATTTCGTTTTGTTTATGGATTATTTGACGTCTAGGAATCATAAGTTATCACCTTATCACTATGGCAACGTCAACGTTCGGAAATAAGCGTAGTTTCCGAGTTTTCATATTCAAGTCGTAATGGGTAGGTATATATATATATATATATAGTTGTTAAAACCCCAAACTTTAAATCACTTAAAGTTTTGCGATGACATTTATAGAAAAAAAGCGAACCCTTAACGAGGCCAGTAACGCGAATTATCTACAATGTTTATAAACATTTTGTAAACGAAGCCGATATATAAAAATAATTGAGGATGATGATAATGTAAGTAATGTGTAGACGATTACACTGATAAATACGCCTGATAGCAAAATGGAAGGAATTGAGATTTTTCTAATTAAAACGTAGAGAACATATTTTTTCTTCGCACATTTTATTATTCTCCAATCTAAAACAACATTAACGACTAGGAGTCTGGGCTTGCGTCTCGTGCACGGGCCCTGGATGCGGAAGTCTGACTTCGAGTTTTTTATTTGGCAACGTATCAAAGGCAAATTGGTTGACTTTACCAGCAAGTAGGTACAGACTATTAAGTAAACAAACATTTATGTGGTAGGTCGTTTGTAGCAGGTTACTGTTTCATTACCCACATGCTACTGCCATGAGACTAACCAGACTCTTTTAATAATTTATATGATACGTAGTTAGCCGGTGTTATACGTTTGGTTTAGCTCTGCATTGTGTTTGCATTTATGTGTTCTTAAGGACGGTTTATGTTTGTGGACTTATTAAATTGCGGGCGTTTCGTGAAATTGCTAATTCCACGATGATGTAACGAAAGTTACCATTTCAATGCGTGTTTCTTTAAACTTTTAATCTCAATATTTTTCAGAATATAAATGAATCCTTCCATCTTGCAATATTACTAAAAAGCAAGCAGAGTGCTAGAAATTGGTAACTCTCTGCCATGGAATTGCCCAAATAATGAAATCGGTCAAGTTTTCATTAATTATGTACAAATAATAATATATGAGGCACGTTGACGCGATCAAACAACTTGAATTTTAAGGTATTTCAATATGATTTGTAATTTAATTTGCTATAACCATCACGCCATGTTCTAACATACATAAGAATCTCTAAAAGAAATCAAGGTCTGTCGTTTGTTGAAAATTACCAAACTGAGCATTCAATCAAGGTAGCTAGCCAAATATAGTGTTGCAAGGTAGGCACCCATATGGGATATCAATGATATCATGCATTAAACCTGAAATAACCAACATCACTTCGCCCTTAACAGTTTGCCCGTATTTATGATACTAACTAGCAAATGCCGACGATCAGAAGTTTAAACACCCACTTCAACGTCTGCACTACGAAAATAGAGAAGCCCATCGACGTTTAATCGGCTTAGTAATCAGCTTTATTTGTTCAATTATCAGGTTCTAAAATTGAAAACACCGCTGTAGTCGTAACTCCCTGCTGCGCTCGGAGATTAAAGGCTTCAGCAGTCAGCACACCGAACGCTTGTCGGGAGTTGCGCCGGTTGATCGGCACGCCAACTATTCGATGTTGGTAGGTAAAATGCGTTCTCTGTAAAGTCAATATGCGCGGGCCCGTTGCTACCTGCGCTGCTCTTGACACGCGTTTGGTGTGTCGGACGGAGCTCGTACAAACATTTTGGTGGTCCAAAGTCGTAGATTAATTATTTTTCAATTTATTGTCCTAATGATAAAAGCCTACTTACGAGTATAAGAGTTAACATCGATATCTACTTGGGCATAATTAGTTATAATAACTAAATCAGATATCACAAGTAGGTAAATATTATTAAGTAAAACAAATAAGTTAATGATCGAGTTACCTACCTACTAACGTCCCCCTCTCCCCCGATGGACGAGTCTTGAGTCTCCCCTCCACAAGTCCACATCTGATAATGATTATTGAGGATCGTCCTGTCCATCTAACATTTCATGCTTTTAACTCGTAGCGCAAAATTTTGGAGAGAAGCGCTCCAGATGAACTTACAGTAAATAAAATTGATAGGTACCTATAAGTACTAACACAATACATGCCTGTTTACTCTTGTTTAATCACAGCCTTACAGGTATTGAACCAACTTCAAAAAAAAGGAGGGTCTCAGTTTGACCTGTATGTATGCATATATGTTTGTCCACGATTATCTCACGTTTGGCTCAACCGATATTGATGCGGTTTTTAGAAAAATATTTTTACACTTAAGGAGAAGGTTTTGGTATTTCAACTGACTCCAAAAAAGGAGGTGCTCAGTTTAAACTTTTGACAGAGTTGTCCGATTTTAAAAAATCTTTTTGGTTTGATAGATTATACTTCCGAGGTGTTCCGATTGTCACCAAATCTAAATCTGATGAGGAGATGAGTGACGACCACAATTCCTCGAATATTATAGGCATTCATACAGCGAATTAAGTTTTTTTTGTAATAAGTACAGCATTTGCATTCAGGAAGAAGTGAGGTGGAACTAATGATGAACACCACAAATGGCAACTGTAACTCCCCAACGGTATTTCAAGGGCGGCGATAAGATATTTCGATTATGATAGTTGAGCAATTGCAACGAAGAACATTCAATTGTTTATACATAACTATGACCTTCCCGCGGTGTTGCTTGAGGCGAGCTTAAGATGTCTTAAAGTTTCATATCGACTAAGAAGTGGAACTACATAGCAGCTTATTATGATCACTAAAAAATATAAAATAAAATAAATGTAATTATTAAAAAACAAAAACCACCTTCAAAAAGCAAAAAATAACTTGTTTTAAAATGGTATATTGTATACTCGGTCATAGTCAGGACTACGCTAGACTAAGTATGCTATAGGTCTATCATAGATAGACCTATAGCATAGTCTAGCGTATACATAGGTACTATACGTCAGTCCACATGAAGTCGGCGACTCACAATATTTTTACCCAAAAGCCGACTTCAGTTGGACTGACCTACCTACCACTTACAAAGAAGTTTTTTTTGTTTGCGTTTAAAGGCGGTTATTTGTTTTTTGATTCAGTTAGTAGGTAGGTACTATCGAACCAACGGAACCCTGACCCACCATAGAACCTTGTCACAGTGATTGACGTTAGGACTGTCATACGACGCTATACGACAATCGTACGTCAATCATTGTGACAAGGTTCCATGGTGGGTCAGGGTTCCGTTGGTTCGATAGTACACTTTTTATAGTCGCGTTCTTGTGTCTACTAAGCTCTCACTTATAATTGGCATGCAATATCTGAAAACTGCAAGGGCAAGAATTGTCATGTAGATTTTTACTATCGTATCGTTTACGATACGAGTAAATTAAATCTAGCCTAACGGCAACAAAATCAAAGAGGCTCTAATTATCACAATAACTATGAGTTTCTTTTTTTAATGTAATTAAAGAGCATTTAGGTAGGTTACACCTTTTATAAACAAAATATCTGTAAAAAAAACCTATCAATGTTGCCAGTGTTGCCACAGGACAAAAGACACAAAGAAGCACCTTTCCGACTAGGGGCGTTTTTATAGTTTGATAACTTACTTCCAAACCAATTTTAATAGAAGCCAGCCAAAAGAGGTGCAGTAGCAATATTGTAAAAACAGTTGATCTTCATTCACCTATTACCTATTACTTATGTGTTTTATGAAATTAGCTTAAAAATAGGGGGATGCCTTTTTTGTATTTTAAGTGTCTTCGAAATATATGTAATTATTTCTCAAATAACTGAAAATTACATTTGGCAGCGCACTCCTCGTTTTGAAATGCAAATCTGCAACAAGCAAGCCTGCAGTGGAAGCGGTAACTCGATGAACCACCGTGTATGCAATCGACTCAATATAACTAATAGGTATTTAAAACGTAACTTACATCTATTACGGGCGTTAAGCGTTAAGACTCGTTTTGTTTATGCATTTCGTTCTACGCCTTGTTTTTCATCCGGGATTGATGACTGCACTTTTTGAAACGGCCTCCTAATTTCAAAACTATCATGTCCCATGTGTATTTCCTTTTGATATAGCTAGTTTAGTCTTTAATCTTACACACACGACTTGTTTTTACCCAACTGCGGCAAAGCCCAAAAGGAGGGTTTTATGTTTGACTTGTCCGATTCAATGTCCGCTCGTAACTACTAAACGGCTAAACCTATTTTAATAAATTGTACGTGGTTAGATTCGTTCTAACCATTAGAGAGTAGGCTATATTAAAATTATTTAAATGTGAAATTGGCGAGATAAGAAATAAATACATGATAAGTAACATTAATTTGACGACATTATCCAAACAGCAGTTGGGTTTTTCACCAGCTTGCAATTTGTTACGCTGGTTGTTCAACTTATAATGACTAATTGTGTAGAAACTGAGTTTTTGCAAAACTCTTTTTTTATGGATACCTAGAGCGATGCCCCACGATTAAAATTCTAAGGAGGCTACCCAGATGCCTAATGGTGTAGGATAGATGTCCTATGGAATACAATATACTTACCTACTTATGAATGTAAATAAACTATGCATAATATTTGCAACAAGTAATAAAAAGAAATACGCTATCAATATCGGGGTAAGTATAGAATTCTTAGAAGAACATAGAAATCCATCAATACAAATCGATTGAAAAAGCAGTAAAACTGGGTATGGGGGGATAGATGCCCCAAGGGCACGTATAACCCACGTAAATTAGGTGACTGTCCTTTTTGATATGGATAGATGCCTTTTTATGTTTTATCTAAACCAAATACAAAAGAACACTTACTTAGTAGTACACTTAATGAACCAGTTTATATGTAATTACCTGTTCCCGTGCCCACTTCGTTTGACTTTTTTTGTAACATATAGCCTATGATACTTCCAAATAACGTGGCTTTCTATTAGTAAAAGAATTTACAAAATCGGTTCAGTAGATTCAGAGATTACCCCTTACAACGTCACAAACTTTACCTCTATATAATATTAGTAAAGATAAAAACAGAACAGAAGTTTTAATGCTAATTATAAAGTTATGTTATGAAACTGCAAATATTTACGTTTGAAAATGTGAGGCGTTTTTAGTGCTCGTCGCGGAGATTATTACACACACAAACGAGACGCGGTTGTTCTTCGCGACGGCCTGCGGGGGCTGGGGTGTGTCAGGGGGGTATGTGGCCCTTGCGCTCCCTATATACTAGTAGACCAGGGGTTCCCAAACTTTTTTTTCTCATAGACCACTTTCAAAAGTTAACTAGTTCTGGTAGACCCCCTACACCACATTTCTACCATATTCCCAAAAATCGGCAAAAAATGTGAACATTACCTAAGTCTGGAGACGATCTAACTATGGAAATTTTCGTTGCGGCTGAGTTTCAATTACGAATTAACAGATTTAGAAAAAAAAGTGAGAATTGATTGGTCAATTTTATTAATTGAATCTGAGTGGATGTCCAAAATCAAAATAGTGATTCCATACAACTTAACTTTTTTGACATCTACTCACAGCCCAAGCAACCAATCAATTCTCACTTCTTCCCATTCGGAGTGGTAAAATAAAAATAAATATTATATATTTTCTTGTGTGGTATTTATTCAAGTAAAATTAATTAAAATTAAACATAAATAACGTAACGTAACTTCTAAGTATAATGACAATCACAAAATAGTCATAATTTTAATGGGAGGGATGTACTTGATGGATTGACGGCAAATTATCAATATTTGGCTTCAGTTTTGTTAGGAATAATCGCAAATCTCCCCGTTCTGTGATATTCAATCTGTTCCTATTTTTTGTTAAAAGGTTTTTAACGACGCTAAAATTTTTTTCGACAATGTATGACGAGGGAAACGCTATCAAAAGCTTTCTCGCAATTCTCCACAGTCCAGGATATTTTTCGGGTATTTCTGCCTGCAGCCAAAATGTTTGATACCCTTTTTTAAATTTCACCTTCAGCTCCTCATTAGTGCTAAGCTCAAGTAGCTCCTCTTGTAATATCACGTTCTCCGCTTCCATTTCATCGAATGGATTTATGATCCATGGTGGTATTTCCATCGTCAGAATATCTTCAAATCTGATTTTGAAATCATTATGCAGGGCAATCAAATGTTGAACGTATGTCTGAATATCATCATCAAGGCATTCTACCTGTGACAAGTTTGAAAACTGGGAAAATTCGCGCCGACTAATATTTTGCATCATGAATTTCAATTTTCCAAGAAAAGCGGAAATTACACCCTTTGTTTTTATTAAATTGAGGCTGTCCCCTTGCAATTGTAAGTTAATATCATTAATTTTTTTGAACTAATCTGTGAAATATGCGATGTCGGCTTTAAACTTGATCAGGTTTTCTTTTAAATCTGAAGCTTTACTATCCAGAAACTCTAAAACGGCTTCAAAAAGTGAGTAAAATCTTGTTAAACATGCCCCTTTCGACAACCAGCGTACTTCACTATGTAAGAGCAATCGTTGGAAGTCTTCATCATTTTCATCGCACAATTGGGCAAATACGCGTATTCAACGCATTGCTTCTTATTTCATTAACCGCATTAATCACAAATTGAAGCGATTGGTCTAGTCTATCACTCAAATTTTTCGCTACTAGGTGTTGTCGGTGGATGACACAGTGAATTGCATTTACCTCTGGTATAATTCTTTTAAGATGGCTTATAAACCCACGATATCGCCCGACCATGGCAGGAGTTCCATCTGTTGCCGCCGAAGTAACGTTAGTAAACGGAATAGACTTTTCTTTAATAAAATCGCTCATGATATTAAATATTGATTCACCTTTAGTATCCGTCTTCAAAGTTTTGGCTCTTCATGAATTTCTTCATCCATAACAAATCGAACATACGCCAATAATAATGCTTCATTACCAGGTAAAGTTGACTCGTCCAGTTGAATAGAAAAATGAGTTGTTTGCAGATAATTACACAAGAAACTTTCAATATCAGAGCTCATTTCATCAATACGTCTTTGTACAGTGTTGTTACTCAAAGGAACTCTTTTGAGTATGTCAAATGGAGATTTGTGCAGAACAGTTTTTAAAACCTCTTCAACAGCGGGTAAAATTAACTGTTCACCAATGGTGTGCGGTTTTCCAGATTTCGCTATGAGTAATGAGATATTGTAAGATGCCCGCAAGCCATCATCGTTACTTTCAGACGTTGAAGCGAACATACTGTGCACGGTGGGTCTCTTTTCATATTTTTCCTTCAATGTTTGAAAATATTTCAAATCTTTGCCTATTTTATCAGGATGACACCTTCTTAGATGATTTTCGAGCTTCGATGGTTTCATAGAGTCATTGCTCAAAACTTTGTTGCATAAAAGGCACATGGGCAATCGCTTATCTGCGTTTGAAGGAAGAAAACCAAATTTTAAATAATCCCAAGTAACACATCAAAGCAGTATAACGGCCGACTTACAGCATTACTGTATCGTTTTCGCATTTTGAGTTCGTTATATAGTAGCATTACAAACGTTTATACGGCTACTGTAATGCTTATTTGGGCACAAATTATACGGCTTTAGGTCATAAATAGGTTCACAACAGTTATTTAATTGCATTACAGGCGCATTATATTAGCATTATTGCGGTTAAGGAAGGTGCCAATCGCATTATAGAAGCATTATTATGGTCAATGAAGTTTCCAATCGCATTAAAGAAGCATTATTACGGTCAATGAAGTGGCCTATTGCATTACAGGAGCATTATACTAGCAATATTATTGATAATGAAGATGTTAAATGCATTACAAAAGCATTATACTAAGCATTAGAATGTAGTAAATGATGATTGGAGCTATTTAATAGTTCACAGTTAGAACTTTAATAAACCCTACGTCATTGCAAAAACATCTCTAATACCAATATGGTACAAAATGTTATACGTTAACGTTGTAATTTATAAAACGACTTTTTGTCTCGCAATATAAATGGCCATTATTTGTAAGCGTGAAAACAAAATTTAATAATACTGGGTAAGTTTTTGACTCTTGTTATTTTATACCTTCAATTATTACTGCGCAATGTAGTTTACTGACAATGTCTATATAAGTTTCATTGAAAATGTTCACGCGCCTTCGATATTTTGTAGTTTTATATAAAAATATATATAGAGATACGTGTGAAACAACCAAAACAATCGTGCATTCCTATTATAGAACGAATTTTGCATAACTAACATGATAGTAGTGGTTGGGCAGTATTAAATTAAATTATATCATTATTAAAAAGTTCTATTTCTAATATAAATAGGTTCGAATCTTAGAATAATAACACATAGAAACCTAGTCCGCGCACCAAAACCGTCAGACTTAAACTACACCATTCTGGTGTACTCGGCGATCGCCGCCTGTCAGTCGCAATCACGTCACACAGCGTCAACAGCTCCCGGATTTTTATTGATTATGACGATTTGTATTGTTAATGGGTGCCACAACACTTCAGACCAAGAAAATAAACACTATAAAATAACATTCCACGTGTAAGTAATATGTTTTGACTTGTTGTTTTACGTAAAACATTCACTAAAATATTAAATTATTTTCTAACGACATTACATGAAAATGTTGCCATTATAACGAAATGTTTCCCCCTAAATTGTTATAGTAAGTACTTGTGCTATTTTGTGATATTCTGTGATACGAATTGAATTACTTGTTTTTCTCGTTCAAGATTTCCTTCTAATCCGATTATTGCCGCACGTTGGATTGAAAAAATTAGGCTTAATCGAAATGAAAGCTGGTGGAAGCCGTCTAGGAGGACAAAAATATGTTCTGTACATTTTAATGACACAGACATAATAAAAATCGCGGCGGCATGTGATTTTAGTCCGCCAAAAAACCACCGGCCAAAAAAGTACCTTAGAACATTTAAACTACCTACTTAAAATATGATATTTTATGCGAATTAGAAAGAGACAAAACATTTTCTTATTACATAAGTGTTAATAAACGTTTGTATTATTACTAAGTAACTACAAAAAATGATCGAATTTAACAAAAATGATTATATGAAAAAATCCCCTAGTTTAGGGGGAAATGTAATCCGCTAGCAACATTATTTGTTTACTTGTGTGCGTGTTGTCGTGTGTTAGTACGCGTTGATTACGCCCACATGAATCCATTTTGTGCGACACTTTTGACGGGTTGGCTGTAGGAAACTATCATTCTATGTGTTATTATTCTAAGGTTCGAATAATAATATTTTTTGGTTATAAAATAAATATTTACAAAATGATGTCGGTCTACAGCAGCAAGGTGAGCCTTTAAAAAGGCTAATTAATGCCGGCAGCAGTACAAATACTCACACGTGAACAATTATACAGCCAGAGGCCGGAGAGAAGACTTATGATGAACCACTGTAGTGCCATTGTCTATAAAGTAATTCTATATGGGTTCACCGGTATACCAATAGACTTGATGTAGACTGAAATAATTCCATTACTTGAACGCAATTTTGGGGATCCTTGAGAAAAACAACAAAGGGGTTTTGTTGATGGCAGGCTTCCCAATGGCCGCCAAATGGTTTTAATAATACACTAAAATACAGCTTCACGCATTACAAGAACTCACGTGTATCTGATTAAAGAGCTGTTAGCTGCACAACAGAACTCAAGTTGATCTTTCAAATGCAAGCATTACATTGATTCACGTTTATGCTGTTCAGCAGTTCTAGGCTGTCACTTATTACTCAAAAGTGCTTCTGTACAACAAAGGGCATTAAAACCAGCTCAAAGGTGTATAATGGATTTACGGTGCATTATAATGGTACAAGGTTATGCTATTAAGCGGCATTAGGCAATATCTTACTACTTAAAAATGCTATTATACATCCTAAGGCACTAAAAACTGCTGAAAGCTGTATAGTGGATTAACGTGGCATTATAATGGTTCATGTTTATGCCATTAAACAGCGTTGGGCATTTATTTACTACTTAAAAATGCTATTGTAGATCTAAACGCACTAAAAAAAGCTGAAAGCTGTACAGCTGCCTTGTGGTTGGCTGCACTAAAACTTAAGGCTTTACAAAAGCATTTTGACATGCCATTATCTAACCGTTATACAGTGTAAAGCATCATAATGGTTTTGAAATGCCAATATAAAGCGTCAAGATGCTCGGTGAACTTATATAAGAGTTCATACGGACCTTAAGTTCTACAAAAGTTTAATATTCGTTTGTTAACATGCTTTCTGTGTTACTTGGGATCGACACTGTACTGCCGACATTTAATTTTTTTCTTAGATTCCGCCATGTTTCGTATTGACCTGTAAGTAAATAAAAAACTTAGTATTTGTAATCATAACGTGGTCTTACTTAACAGGATATGGCTATTTTAAGAGAATATTATTATTTATTACAATGAAACAAACAAAGTTCCGAAAGCATACTCATTCTAATTATCAAAAGCAATAAATTGCTAAGATCCTCAACAGAGTTTTATGAAAACGGCTTACCTAACCGATTTGAATGTAAGTAATGTATTATAGATTTTTTCATTAATTGTATTTTGATTTAGGTATTTCTGTAAATTCTATAGAAAATACTTTTAAATAACATTTTGACTCAAAACTCCGCGATTTAAATTATTTATTTATTACTTTGATGTACGTTACGAGTAGGTACGTAAAAACACGTACAATTTATGGAAATACATTTAATTAAGTCATTTATCATTAGCAACTACGAGGAACCTGAAATATGTACATATTCAATTATTCACAATCATGCGTCTCTCATAAATATGATATCTCTCCTTTAGGAGCCACCACACAGTCGAGTAATAAAAAAATACTAATAAACTTTAACTTGTCTCGGTTATCTTTTATTTTATGGAAGTAGGTAACAATGGTACTGTTGAGTATTTAAATTTTAATACGTACCTATTATACGCAAAGAAGACAAATATATTAACTCAAAAAGAGATAAAAGTTGCATAACAAATCGATTTTAATAGATAGACAGATAATGTACTTACTTTTCCGACACGACTCTGGCAAACACGAACATCGATTCACTTGACTTTTCTTTTCGAAATTCCGGTACCTAACAAATGAGTAACGTTTGTCCTTAGCATTCGTATTTATTGGTGAAGAGTCGAAGAAGTCCGAACAAGCGTAGCCGACGGCGGCGGCGACAGCGACGGTGCTTCGCAAGTCTCGACTTGATCGCTTGTCGAACAGCTCGCTCGCGATTTGTTGCAGACTGGCAGTCGACAAGTTTTGGAGGCAAATGGTGTAATTTTTATAAAATGTCAGTTTAATTTTTCGAAATTTTAATCGAGGAGCAGCGTAATAAAGCTATTTTATATTTATCAGTGATCCAGGCTATAAAAATAGCACAAAAAATTGTATCTGTTTTCGTTCTTTACTATTGAAACCAAATACATTTTCGTGGACCCCCACTGACGAATTGTGAACCCCCATTTTTTTTGTCACGCCAACGTAGACCCCCGTCGAGTCTCCTGTGGACCCCTGGGGGTCCACCTGGACCACTTTGGGAACCCCTGGAGTAGACTATTAATTCTTTGCTGCGATTTTGGGTACCGTGAAATACGCCAACATTGCCCGAATTTTGTAAAAAAAATCATTTTTTTCGATTTTTTTCTATAACAGCTATGGTTTTTTTTAATCTTTGCTGAAGCAATATGGTCATGTCCTTCCATTCATGTTGACAAATAACTCCTAAGACTTGATTTAAACCCTGATTTTATCGATTTTAATGGCGGGCAATGTTATCTGGACTTTCAGCCAACATTGCCGTTGATGATTTTCGACGTAAATATAGGCCCTACGCAGTTGAAATGAGCAACAGGTCAAGAGTAAGGGATATCCTACCGTTTACTTTAATCCTCGAGTAGATATCATCTTAACTTTCGCTTAAAAATGAGTGGGCAATGTTATCTAGGCATTTCACAATAATTAGCGAGATACCGATATTTAATACCGGTATTTTTGTATTATATTAATACCGGTATATGACCCCGTTTATTAATGCGATCTAAAAAATAGTCATAACCGCATGCAAATCAATATTTTTTTTCGATTTTCCCTAATATACTCAGAGGGAGTCTGCTTCAATTTACTTATATAATAAATTAATGAAATGTGACAACCCTGACGCTTTAACGACATCGGGCAAAGTTGTCCGTCATACATTCAAAAAATAACGGATAACATTACCCATGATCATAACTTTATTTATATAAAACCTAGAATGTTAAATCCTAAGCTAAAATACTCTCCAAGGTGTACTTTATTACATATAATTGGATACATTCACCTGCGTCTTCGCCATCATATAATAGTACACACGCACTTCACATCAAATTTCTGCCCGCAAAAACACACCCTGTCTTTGATGAGTCGCAGCAAGCTACTGAGTGAACTTAGAGACAAATGTCAATCACAGTGTTACCACAAATATAATTTATTTTCTACCATAGTAAATAGTGTTGCTGTAAAGAAGAAGATTTTTTCCATGTTAACGAATTAGTTTGTAATTTGCATTATGGGCAATGATACCCTTGGTGGCAATGTTGGCGTATTTCACGGTAGCTAGTTACGTTTTTGAAAAATAGGCGCGCCTATCCCTTTGCGGCATCTCTATCTCTGATTTACTATAAGTACAAGAGTGATGGATGCTTTATCTACTTTTTGTCACGTGATTGTCGTAACCATTCTAGGCCCTGTAGAGTATATTTTGATAAACACTTTGTAATCTTACGATTGTTACATCAACTTTCATTGGTAGGATCTTTATGTGGATCCGTCCGGATGGCTATCACCATCTCATCCAATAACGTACCGTGTGTGAGACACCCGAATCCCAATTACCTACACAAGCAACCTGGCGTAATACTGGTATCTAATATTAATGAAAGGCATGATTAATTTGCGAATAGTATATTATTCGTATGGCCGCAGGGAAGCTAGTGGCGAGTAGGTATACCCAATAATCAGACTAACGGGACCGTTACGTGATACAGGCGTGCAGTCGAGTTAATATCCTCGCGGTTGGAAAAATTCGTCGGGATACACTCTAGCACAACACAATACAGCATTTACTATAGAAACCTCACTCAAATAGCACTATACTTCATTTAATTTAGAATTAGAAACTACAATAACATTATATTGCGTCTGGTCAACTATTTATTACCTTGCAAATAGTACAGTACAATAGTCTGGGAGCCGCAAAATAAAATTGTTTTAATGTCACTTTATTTGCGTGTCGTCAATTGTTACTCTAGTACAAATTGTAAAGAGGTTACAGTTCACGAGCCGCAATATAATGTTGTTGTGGTTTCTCATTCTAAATTAAATGAAGTATAGCTATAATATAAGTAGGTAGTTTACTTCAGTGTAACGCGTAGTGGTACTGTGTTAATGATCGAAAAAGGAAAAATGTAGGTACGCGTGCAGTGTTATCTATCTTGGCCGGGTCGACGGAGCTCTGCGGGCCTCATAAGAAAACGAGCCCAACCTAGCCCATGTAATTACTAGGTATTGGGAAAAAATGCGGTAAGTAAAATTGCGAAACATGCGAATAGTATAAGTCACCGAGCATTAAATAAAGCTATTCAAATAATCGCTAGGTACCTACATGAAGAAAAGCGATTAAATTTACGGTTATAAAAAAAAACCGGTCAAGTGCGAGTCAGACTCTCGCACCGAAGGTTCCGTATTTAAGATTTGCTTACGATACCTCACATGACATGACACGCATAAGTAAATACGCTGTTTTTGAATTAAAAATGTAAGTATAGATTTCAGATTTTTCCCTTTAGTTATGTATATATAAGACGGCATTACCTACTTGCCAAATTTCATAGTTCTAGGTCAACGGGAAATACCTTATAAATTATAAATTAACGGCGGTATCTCTTTTTTACGTTAAGTTAGAAGTTTGACTGTTCACAGCTTCTAGGGACTGTAGACTTGGGTTGGGTAGTTATAGGTATGGTTTAAATTTCAACTCGATACCTCCACGCGTTCCCGAGATAAAGGGTCTTGGCTTGGCAGACAGACGGACTGACGGACGGACAACGAAGTGATACTATACGGGTTCCGTTTTTCCTTTTGAGGTACGGAACCCTAAAAGTGAGAAAATTCGCTAGGCATGACAAATGCTTATTGTGATAATGCTCAACCAATCTTCAGAGCTCAGAGTCAGTAAATGAATTGGTAAATTTATTTTCCATCTTATTGCATCGTAATAAGGTCCAAAAGTGGATACATCTCTTTGTAGTCGACTGTACATAAAAACTATACGAATAAATTTTAATTGGAGGCTGATAATAAGTTCTTGAACATGAGTTTGTCAATACATAATTATGATAGTTTTCGTATAATATTTTCACTTTAATATAATCTTTATAATAACCTACTATTAAGTTTCAAAACAAGCTAGCAAAAATAAATCCTCTTTTTTCCTGGAACATGCCTTATCGGGTCCTTTATGTTAGCTAAAGAAGTTAGAGCATTTTATGTACTTAGTGAGTTATTTTCTATTCATAATTGTAAGTAGGTATTAAAGCTGAACTATGCAGTGCTTTGAAACTCCGCTACGAAACTAAAGTTCTGAGGCCTTAGCCGAGATGCAAACGCTACTAACATTTTTCTTGTCTATCACTTCAAATGTATGGGTTGACGTTCTCGTGCGTAGCGATAAACCACGTGGTCACTGTCACCCCATACATTTTGAGTGATAGAAAGAAAAATGTAGGTAACTAGCGTTTGCATTTTGCCTACAGCCCCCGCTGGAAAACGGAAACTGGTTGATATTTGTTTGGCATATAAAGTGCCCGTAATAGTGCTCTATGCTCGATATACTCAATCATTACTACCCCTTTACCATCCCAAAAAACAGAGCCCATGACCTTACTGGCAGATGGGCCCATCTTGAATTTCTTCGGAGTTGGAGATGATGGCCTTTTCCATGTCATAGACTGCAGTTTCGTTTCAGGGTCATAATGATGGAGCCATGTTTCGTCCATTGTTATAAATCGCGCCAAAAAAAGTTCCCGGTCTTGCTGTATCAGGTCCAAAGCTTCTGGACTAATCTCGACTCTAGTTTGTTTTTGCGTGTCAGTAAGCATTCTTGGTACCCAACGCGCAGATACCTTTTTCATACCCAAGCGTTAATGTAAAGTATTATGCACGCTCCCCGTTGAAATCTTTACATTTTCAGCAATAAAACGAACCGTGACACGACGATCCGCCAAAACTAAGTTTTCGACTTCTTTCATAATTTCTTCAGTTACTGCTGTAGTAGGGCGTCCGGAGCGGGGGTCGTCCATGGTCGATGTTCTTCCACGTCTAAATTCGGCACACCATAGTGCGACTGTCGAATACGGAGGAGCATTAGATCCTAAAGTGTCCCGCAAATCTAAATTGACTTGGTCCGTAGATAAAAAATTCAAACACATGTATTTGATAACGGCGCGCGGTTCAATATTCTCCATTTTCGCTAACGTACTCAATAGTAGGTATTGCAAAGAAATTACCGTTTTTTTTAAACAAAAGACAATTAGTTTTTTTTTTCATAGCAATCAGCTAGATAGATTAGCTTTACCGGCCAGTATTCAATTTCCTAATATTGAAAGAGTTTGCATGTCATTCTGACTTTTTATTGAACGCCCCTCGTACTTTCAAATTAAGCCCAATATGGGCAGATGAACATACTAAAAGTCCTCAAGGGTGGGGGGTGTGCTGAGGGTGTAAGGGGGGGTTGAGAAACAGAAATGTACCTTTCTTCTGATTTTTGCTCATATCTCGAATATCTGTGGGGCTAGACAAGTTGCCATCGAATGCAAACGCTAGCGTCTGGTGATCACCTATCGCTTTGCGTTGTCAAAAATGAATAAGCTAGCCAAGTTGCCCTTAGATACCGACGTTTATCTCGTGATAGTGCTCGTGTTGAATTCAACCTGTCAAAATAGTACCGAGTAACGACGGACAAAACGTCAATACTATCACTATTCGATTGGCGCGAGTGATAGTGATCACATTACAGCGTGTCAGTTGTAAAGAGTGGTATATCACGTGACTTACGTCAATTCCATACATTCTAAGTGACAGGTGATCACCACACGCTAGCGTTCGTATTCGATGGCAACTTGTCTAGCCCCGCTGTACTAATATCATTGTTTTGGCTCACAAAAGTTTCTACATTCTGTGTTCTACCAATTTTGTAATAGGTATTCATTTATACACTCTAACATTAATACTTTAGGAGCGGGTGTTTAAGTTAACAAGGAGATAAAATATAGGCAAGGTGTCAGGAGCTGAAGGATCAGTGGTGGTAATTGGTTTGAGGGTTCCATCAGCTCCTCGCTTCCAACCCCACATTTCAGGAGGCATTTCGTTACCCAGCCACTGTTATACTTAGTGGAGGCCTCTTAATGCGTGATATTTTGCTGACCGTTTAGTACCGGGGCGAGTGGACGACCTTCTAAGTGTGTAATTATCTGCACGTGTAGCTACTTGAAAATCATTTTAATCATATCATACGTACCTAATCATAAAATTTGATTAACGTAAAATGAGTACTAGACCACTTAAAATAAGGAAATTAAAACCTTTCTATTAATCTCATACTAAATGTAAGGGAGTGTTTAAATCATAATTTTGGATAGGTACTTCCCGTTTGATTTATAAAAAGTGATTGATCTCATTTTACTCATTAGGTAACGTACCTACTCAGTTTGATATGAGTTTAAAGTTTTTTGTTATCTGTAATAGTTACGGGTTAATCGCCTGGTCACACTTAACGATTACACACGTACATCTGATACGCCTCCAGTAATAAGGACGCGTCATATGTTTTTGTGTCCAATGTTACCAAATAGTATTACTGGTGACTGTACTTGTATTGTGAACGTTTTGAGAAGTCTTATTTATATGACAATGAACAAAGTTAAAATAAAAAAAGAACATGTCAAAAGGTGTATGGTTTTACCGAGCAGAATAAAGCCCCAGCCTCTTAAAGGCTAATGTTATTACGTGTCAGCTTTACCAGTGTGGTTTTAATAGTTCCGCTGTATTGTGTTGTGTTCGATTCAGAACATTTCGTAGTCCTTTGCTTCAAGGATCGTATAGCGCTTGCATTTCCTTATCTAGTTCAAAAATCTGTCAGGCACAGTTTCAGTTTGAGCACCTTCATTGTGCTCGAGATATTCCTAATTCGGCTAGCTCAAACTGGAACGTAGTTTAATATCTTTGGTTTTACGTAGTCATGATTAAAAAAAAAAGACTTGTTTAGCATTTGGATATGTTTAATAGTTTCCGAGACTCTAAATTTTGAACTTCGTGTGCGGGTCGTCCCCGCCGACCGGCGCTCACGGATTATGACGCCTCCATCTTGATTCTTGATGCAGGATTGCGCGCTGTTTAGAGAAATCTGTAATACACAGGGTTGTATTTGTGCTTCCGCAATAGGTAGCTTTGTGAAAAAAAAGGCTTATAAGAGTTCCACAATGTCCACATACCTAGGAGAAAACTTCAAAACTTCAAACAAAATGGATTTTTTATACTATATTTATACATGTTTTGTTTTAATGTATCTTTGTGACGACTTTTTATTTATGTTTCAAATTAAGCTTATATAATAGTACTTATAAAACTAAACAGCGATCTGAAATTATACTGCTAAAAATATATCGAAACATGTAATTACTATGTTAAAGTGGTTACACACATACTGCTTTTAGTTTGGCCTAAGTACCTAGTTGTAGTTCAAACTGCGTCCAAAACGTCCATCCCTCGAGCACGAGTGCATGCTAGCTTAGTTTATACATATAAAGGTTAAGTAGGTACACGTAAGTATAAGTAGTTATCGTATAGTAGGTAACGGAGATTCGAGAACGTGACTTATGATTAAAATGTTCGTGATCGAGCCACAACGCGACTGAACTTCCTAAGTGTTTATTAATTTATAAAGGCTATGTCGAGAGCAGTTTAATTATTCCCGTCCTACGCTATCGACTTTATATCTGTGTGGCGTAGGTACGGTGCGGTATAGAAATACCTATGTTAGGAAATAGTTGTTTGATGAATTTATTAAAGAATCATCTGGCGTTGTTTGGCGAAGGTATATATATATATATATATATATGTTTAGGTATGACTAGAAATACTCGTGGTAATGTATCTGGGCTAGAATTTAATTCCATTTTTCCATTTTTATAAGTATGCTTGATCGGTGTTATCTTAACGAAAAGTTTATAAGTGTATTAATGATAAGTGTATTAAGTGTATTAGTAATAGCGATAAATGAATCTTACAATAATAAGATTGCTGCAGGCGGGATCACAGTTAATAGGCTGCATCTAATTAAAGTTTTGGGCTCGACTGCATCTGCTATTCGGATAACAAGTCCGACAACATACTTAAATTAACGAGGAGTGAGACGACACACCATCTACCTAATATACTATGCTAATATGAAAGAAAAACCCAAATAAATTATAAAAAATGTTTCATTATAAATTTAAAAAAAAGTCGACCTTACAAGCAACAGTATCAACCATACCTTATAGGAAGCGAGCAAAAAAGCGAATAGCCTTTCTGAAAATGTATTTTAGCATAATATTTTACCGAACAAGTAGATATCTACCTAAGTAATAAAAAGAAGAGATTTATGGAAAGTGAGCAATATAATTCTTGGATATGGGTAGTACCTACACGGTTAACAGTGAACTTTTAATATTAATAACACTGTTTAATCTCGAGTAATTACTTTTCCTTTTAAAACCGCCGTTAAATTACTTCCAAGACCTGAAAGGCCATTTTTAAAAGACTTCATATATTATAACATTTATAACACACATACATGAGCTTTAGAAAAAATTGATACCTTCCTCGATTATAAATATCTAACCCTCGTTTCTGGGGAGGTACTTTGTATAGTAATATAATATTTAGTAGTGTGACAGTTATTATTTTGGCGCAGGGATGTCCGCTTCAACAAGCTGTACGACATAGCGCCGGGGGCGCTAGCGCACCTGCACCGGCTGCGCTCGCTGCTGATCAACGACAATGCCCTGCGCGCGCTGCGCTCCGGCGCCTTCCACGGCCTGCGCCGGCTCAAGTACCTTTACCTGTACCGCAACCGCATACAGACCATCGACGCTGACGTCTTCCAGGGCTTGCAGCATTTGGAACAACTGTGAGTTTAATGTTCAATACTTTTGAGACAGGAGTGAAGATTATGGTCGCCACTTTCCCGAAGACATGTTTGAGGTGTAATTTGACATTATCAATAAATAAGTATCTGAGTATCTGAGTATCTGAGGGAGGCGATAGCTGAGATACGCATCATACTCGTGAACGGGTGCTTTTTGTAGGGGCCAGACTGTTCACGTTTCAAAGAGTTGTTGTTCAGTTAATTATTCGGCGCTTCTTCTCCGCAATGATGGTCGTGTTCGAAGCGTTAGTAAATTCACTTCATATTATCGACGTGCAAAAGAAAGCCCTCATGTGGCCAATTTACTGACCTACCTAAATTTTTTTTAATTATTCAATTTGGACCAAAAACTCAGTCAGCCTCAGGATACGCAGTAAAATTAGTATAAAAGTAAATTCCCGTGACAAATTAAATTGATTTACCCAATTTTAAACATAAATAATTATGTACTTGTATACTAAGTATAAGAGCCTAAATAAGACAGAAGGACATAAATATAAGAACTAATTTATTAGAATGAATAATCATTGGTACCTATTCGTTTCGTTATCAAATAATTTTCGATAAAATTACGAGCGAAATACCATTTAAGGCGACTTTCACGTTCGTTATAGCGACCTCCCAAGGGCTTCTTTCTACTGGGGAAAACCATATTGCCGTTACGATAACTCCTTATGTACGGTCACGGACGTTAATTTGCCACCCAATTCAAAGAAAATCTGCTTGAAGATGTCATTGTCATTAGAGATGCCAAGTCATTTGTAATTGATAGGAATCTCACCCTTATTGCTGTAGAATGTCAGATTGACTTTGGAACTACGGTGGGTGACAAATTTAATTCGTTGACTGTACGTGACTACAATTTCATTTTTAGGATTCCGAAGTCAAACTAAGAACCTCTATAGTGTTGCTGTCCGTGTGTCCCAAATTTCAGTTCTTGAGTATAATAAGTGTAAGTTGCTGTGACTGTTCATGAGATACAACTTGGAGACAGTCAGACAAACGGACAGAGGAGTCTTAGTAATAGTGTCCAGTTTTTACCCTTTGGGTACGGAACCCTAAAAAGACCATTGTAGTGTTTAAGCTCTTTACTATTTTAGCAGAATTTTATTAATTTATTCTCTCAGTAGGTAAATATGAATGGTTCTTTAAAGAACACGTTTAATAAAGTTCCTGTTTTCAATTGTTTAAATTCTTGTTTTTTATAACTAATATAATATTTAAATCATCGTCGTTCGATAAATTGGTGGACAAGTAGGTAATAGTACCAGGATGGAGTTTTGTTTTTTGTAAGTTTTGTTAAATGTAAACCTGTAGGTATAGCTAGATCGATTTATCTCCCCCGAAACCCCGGGCATACGTACTAAATTTCATGTTTTTTTTTGGAGCCGTTTCTATATATAGTTTAGTTAAGTTTAGTTTATTTATTTGTCAATGTAATATTACAATATTAGTTGCATTGCATGTCAAAAAATACGAAATTACATTGAGATCGTCAAAACATAAATATTAATAATCAAAGAATAGAATACAATAATAATTCATAAATTAAAACAATTAAAGTTAAACATCTAATAATGGTCATTCGTCCGATGTCAAAATATGTACAATGAGTAATAAATGTCAACAAAATAATAAATTTACATTTCCATATTCATATATTCATCCACGGAGTATAACGGATTATTCAATAAAAGGTTTCTCAGCTGATGTTTAAATGCTTCGTCGGATTGTAATTTTTTAAGTTTGGCGGGTAGACGCTCGTAGTACGTGGGACCGATGACACGCGGGTTCTTACCCGCAAGTGCCATGCGACGGGGAACTGTTCTCAAACGCCCGGTGTGGCGGAGCTCCTTGCCAGGAATATTCACGCGTGCAAAGGAGGAAATATTATTTCTTACAAACATTATTATTTAGAAAATGTAAACTGAGTAGTGCGTCAATATGCGGTACCTACGTCACGAAAAGGCCCCTGCAAGAGTGCCTAGGTTTCACCCCAGCTAACGTGTGTAAGGCACGCTTTTGCATGATCATCACTCTATTGGCATCCGTGGAGTTTCCCCATAGGAGCGTGCCATACGACATTAGGGAGTGAAAATGTGCAAAGTACACTTGTATTAATGCATCATATACATATATATATATATATATATATATATATATATACTCAATTGCTCTTTTAAAGGTATTACATAGATACAATACCTATTAACAAGATTCTATCACAAATTAACGTTCGTGACCGTACTTACAGCAGGTTACTTAGCAAGTTACTTACAAATAAATGTACTGTGCTATTTGTAATTTTTGTTAATTTAATGTTAGATAAATTATGGAACCGTTTATGTCAAACATAGGTAAAGCACCTTACAATGCCTCTGCTCAACACGGTAAACACCAATCGTTTTTGACCAGCGCCTCGATTCTAGACGGTAAAATACAAATCGTACCTATTTTTTCTTTTCTTTCTTTGCCCCGCGGCGACTTGAACAGCTACTACCGCGGGAATATGGCATTTCCACAATTAAGTGATTTCGCCAGTGTGAAGTATATATAAGTATAAATCAATATAGCAATAAAACACAATCCAATCTTCTCTAGGAAGATGGGGCAACGTTGTACGGTGATATGTGGGACAGAGGCCAAGATAGTTTTAACCTCTGTACCACTGCGAGTCCACTTAAAACGAGAAGTAAGATGCCAGGATAGACGAAATAAGTCCAAGTCTTCTATCACTGTGCAACACAAAGGCATTAAAAGTACAAATCACTAACAGAAAAGAACTTTGAACACCTAAATAGGTACACAAAAATACAAACTAAAACAAATTACACATCCGCCATCTTTTGACGTTGGAAAAGGCTCAAATCGTATTTGACCGGTTATGGAATTCTTTTACCTCGACCGCCATTACTGTCAAGTAAATAAGAGCTTGACGTTGACAATACGAGAACAGGTTAAATAACGATAAGGTTTTTACAGAGTTGAAAAGAGGCCCTGTTATCATGTAGGTATACCTTATACCATAACAGGTCAAATACGACGGGAAAAAAGGCGCAGAGCTTCTGTCGCGGTAAGATCACGTTTTGAGTTTTAGGTTTGGTTGCCGTAAAACGCGGAATCGGCAAGGGTTGCTAGCTGCTAGGCTACTCGTTGCATCTACCAATCAACAAGCAGCGTTTATGCCGAAAGTATGTTTTACCTAGTCAGGAAGTGTCCTAAGCCTGACGAGTAGCAGATTACAAGCGTGAGTAACGGAGGCAGTAGTTATCTTGAATGATAATAATTAACTATCAATGAGTTTAAGGCACACGTGAGCGAAACAACGTGGAATGAGCGCGGGGGCGCGCATAGCAACCGAAGTGGACGCTCGCCGGCGCCAGGCTGCCGACGCGTCTTCGCAAGTGGCTGGCGATGGCCCCACGAGATAGTTCGTTATACCTACATGATGTCATTGTTGTCACATATTGAATTGTGTCGATAGATATCTAGTTACATTGAATTGAATCGGTAATTCGCTGAGCACGCTTATTCGACGATTATTCAAGCAAGCTTTGACTATTCAGCCGACTGGCTTTGGGACGGTAACGTTTGATGTTACACGAATTTATGCACTGAACTGTAATTGCCGCGGCTCAGTGTTGCGACAAATTACCAACCAGCAACGTGTGTCAACATAATTAGCTCGTAGGTAGCTTATCATGTTTACTAGATAAAGAGTCGGACCCAGAAATAAACTGTTCACGGCGCTGCTGTAACTAGAATGTCCCAGATTTTTGACGATAAAGCGTTTACATTCTTTTTAATGGAAATTTAATCAATTTATAATATAAATCGCGTTTTATGTACGGTATTATAAATTATGCTCGGTTTTTGTTTTAAATTATACAGAATAATCTTTTTTAAGATCTAATTTAAAGCATTTTCGAGTAACGCAACACTATCCATTAAAGTTCCCAAATGTAAAAAGAAATATTCATTATCGTTCAGTTGAAATAATCCTGGTGGTTCCACTGATAAAACCGAATTCATTCAATATGACTTTTTTCTAATACTATTAATTTCTATTTACCATTATTTTTTTAATTTTGGTAAGTTAATTTAAATATATGTTCTAAAAAACGAATTCTCCATCTTTAACAATTATGTAAAAAAAAGGGAAACTAAGTAAACATTTTTTTTTCGTTCTTGGTAGAGCGGCCACTCGAATCGTCATTTCGTACGGCCGAAACTTATTTTCAAACCGCAGGCAGATACGGGTTACTACGGGTTAAAGTTTGACATTTTCCCATATAAAAGAGTCAATATCTAATCCGAGGTAGGTAAGGCTATCTGTCCGCGGTTTGAATATAGGGTTCGGCGATAGATAGCCTCACTTAACGTTCTGTTCTGTCACGCATATCAGTTTAAACGATAAAATAGGAAAGCAACTGTGTCAAACTAAAATGAAAAGTTGGGATGGATTTTATTACATTTTGTTAAGAAGCTGTTCTGGCACCGCCTAAGAACAAGAACTAAACCATAAATCCTTTTTACAAAGAAATAATATTATAACACATTTTGATGGTTATATTGATATTAACTTTCTACTCGTACTGGAAATGTCATCCTTTTAACTAATGAAATAAAAACTATGTTTGTTCTAATCATTGTCACCTTTTCCTATTACTTAACGTTATGTCAGATAATATATCAATTTGTAAGCTAAAATCGGACAGTAACTGTACATTAACTGTGTGTAAAAATTGAAATATTTAATAACTATTCTGGTTACGCTCCGCGTAAATCCTCTTTATAACGAAATAAAAATAAAAACATATTTTGAAAGCGTTCTGGAATAAATAATAGATTTCCCTGAATTGAATGAACTGATTCGTAATTTTCTTTACAGGTAATATTATATAATATTACCTGTGTTTTCTCTTTTTAAATATTCGGTTTAATATTATTGGATGCAATTATTTAAATGCAGGTTCCTAAGAATATTATCAAGCAATTTCATATCTGGCAGAAATACTTAGTGATGATGGATCAATGAATTTGGAATACTTATGTAAAAGCAGATTCCAATATACCTACGTATTAAAAATGAAAGTTCAATTCCGCCATATTTCTAGAAGGATATCCCTACCGATGTTTCATCGAATGTGTCCCAAACAGCATTGAACTTCGATCCACTGGTACCTAAGCGTTATTGTGAACGTGCCACCGGAACGCGGGCAGTACTCGTAGGGTGTTTTTCACACATTGCTACTATTGTCTATTATTTTTCGCACGGAAGATATTTGTCCAAAATCACGATTAGCCTAGCATTTTTTTTTAGAAGTCATTGGCCATTTGCAACGTTAAAAGATAGCGGATGTGTAATTGGTTTTAGTTTTGTACTTTTGTGTTCAAAGTTCTTTTCTGTTATTGATTTATCCTTTTTATGCCTTTGTGTTCCACAGCGATAGAAGACTTCGACTTATTTCGTGTATCTGGCATCTTACTTCTCGTTTCAAGTGGACTCGCAGTGGTACAGAGGTTAAAACTATGTTGACCTCTGTCCTACGTATCACCGTACAACGTTGCCCCCAATCTTCTTAGAGAAGATTGGATTGTATTTTTATATATGCCATATTGATTTATACTTATTTATACCTTGACACTGGCGAAATCACTTCATTGTGGAAACGCCATATCCCGCGGTAGTAGCTGTTGAAGTCGCCGCGGCGCAAAGAAAAAAAAGTCACATTTTACCTATATTTACAAAAGTAATACCAGGCTAATATCGCTGTAACGGTCAAAATGGATTTTAATATCATTTCTTTATAAAAAGGATTTATGCTTTACTTCTTAGGCGGTGCCAGAACAAATTCTTAACAAAATGTAATAAAATCCATCCACACAGTTGCTTTGCCATTTTATCCTTCAAACTGATATGTGTGACAGAACGTTAAGTAAGGCTTATTTAGAAATAACAATAAGAGTGGCCGCTCAACCAAGAAAAAAAAAATGTTCTAAAAAAGTACCTACATTTAATTAAACTTACCAAAAGAAAAAATAATGGTATATTAAAAAATAATCGTTATCGAGAAAACTCATATTAAATAATTTCATCATCATTCATTATCCTGCTGCGGCCTTTGTTGAAAGGCATACATACTTCCTAAGTATCATGAGTTTCTGCAATAAATGTTGATTCCGTCGTTTTGAACTTCTTGGAAAACCTTACCACAGAAATTATTAACATTTATCATACATAACTCATGTAGGCAAGAGAAATGGTCTCATTAAATACTTATATTAAATCCATTATAAGAATTACATTCCAATCTAATCTTGTTTTAGTGCATAAGAATTACCTACAGTCCATTTGTAAACAAATAAATTTGATATGACAACAGCTATCTTCTAGGTGTCAGCAAGGTATAAATTGTGCTTATAAGGTATATTGTAGAGGTTTTATAATTATGTTTTATGTAAAACCACAAATGAAGTTAATATCTAGCGCCATACGATACGGAACGCATTTAGTGGTCAAATGAAGGTCATTTCTATTGAGAAAAGAAGTGATTTCTATTAAGAAATGACTTTAATAAAAAATATTTTACCCGACTGCGGCAAAGCCCAAAAGGAGGGTTATGTGTTTGACTTGTATATACTCGTATATGTCCGACTCAATGTCCGCTCGTAAAGAACTATTAAACGGCTAAACCGATTTTTATAAGTTATACGTGGTTAGATTCGTCTTAACCACTAGAGTGTCACAGGCTATATTGAAATTATTTAAATGTGAAATTGGTATTGATAAGTAACATTACTTTGACATTATCCAAACAGCTGTGCTATAATTAAATCATCATCATTATCATCATTTCTGCCCGTAGTCGTCCACTTGATTTACAGTGAGAACGATCCAATGCGGCCTGCATCAACCGACTTCCTGCTACCTTTATTAGGTCATCTGTCCATCGTGCAGGCGGTCGCCCCTCGCTGCGCTTGCCAGGTCGTGGTCTCCACTCAAGAACCTTTCTGCCCCAACGGCCGTCGGTTGTTAGAGCTATGTGCCCTGCTCAATCCCACTTTAGCCTACTAATGCTTTGATCTGAGCTTTGTCGGTGACCTTAGTTCTGATTCTATCACGCAGAGAAACGCCGAGCATTTATTCAGTAAGTAGGCCGCACCAGTCAAGAATTTACCAGTGCTTCCCAAGAGGAGACCCCTGCTGAGAAGAAACGCCTCAAGAAACTCAGCAGTCAGTCATTTCTTAAACATATTTCATTTTACAATGGTACTACTTAGTCTAAGCATTATATAAACCTATAAATATTAAATAAATATAATATCAAATAACATGCGTAGCTCAGCAGGAAAAAATGCCAAAAATCTTGGGAGAGAGATAGAGGGAGAGAAAGGAAAAAAAACACCTACTTGTGTACATAAAACGGTGAAAGACGACCAAACAAAAGTTTCGATATGTTTTCCTACATCAACGGTGTCCCCCAGACAAGAAAAAGTATTTTTGCACTTAAACAAATTATTATTGACTAAGTTTCGGGTTTAGGCTTTCATTATTGTCTGTTAGATAATCCTCGACCCTATAATACGCTTTAGACATTAACGACCTTTTCAAGTATTTTTTAAATGCTGGAAAGGGTAACTTTTAAACTACGTCAGGTTATTTATTATAGAAATGAATGCATTGACCAACAAATGATTTATATACTTTACGTACAAAGAATTTTTGAATAGCGATTTTATTTTTATTTTTAGTATTTAAATTACGTCTATAAGAGTTTTTAGTGAAATAATCTAAACTCTTAATAACATAAATAATATTCTCGTAAATAAATTGAGACGCTACAGTTAAGATATTATTTTCTTTAAAAAGTTGTCTTAAGGAGTCACGGGAATTTAAATTGTATATAGAAAATTTAATATATTAAGTAATATATGGCGAATAGGTAGGCTGAAAATTATGAGTCCAGTATATAATTACGTTATAACTATTACTTAAAAAAGTAACTTTATTTTTTTAATTACCACTGCTTGTTTAATAGACAAAAAGCATACCAATCGAAAGTATAAAGCCTATAATAGAATATGCAAACGTTAGTTTGACTATTTTTATTTTGTTTCCATCATATAATTATTGGGCAGGCAGGTATAAAGCAGGTAAGTCGGTATTTTATTTATTTTTATTTATTTATTGGTGTTCAGGACAACAACAGCCGTAAATATACTTATTACATAGTATCAGTTACATAAAAGAAGGCCAATGACAGTTATCCATCAGTTACTAAATTAAAGAGTACACAAACATAGTGAAGATGAATACACATAAAAAATCGTAATCGTAAAAAGTAACACAAGTCAGAAATCTGAATGCTTTGCGTTGCACGCAGGCCCGGTAGAATGGAAATATAAACAATGCCATTCAGTAATTAACTTACTTGCAACTACATGCCCACCTATAGTACCCATTTAATTAAATTGTAATGTACTTTTACATTCGTATAGTACAATAAAAGCGAAAACGAATTTCATACAAACTTTAATAAAGTTTTGCCCACCTTTGTGAATCGAGGTAAAACATGAGGATATTAATGAAAAAAAATTAAATATTTGTTATGAGATTGCTAAGGTATTTGTTCATGATTAATAGCTTTTATTGACCTTAATTGTATTTAATTTAATTTCTTATTCCTATTACTATTCCTATTCGCGTGTTTGTCAGTAAGTGCGGTTCGAATCTATAAGTCAAATAGGTGCTTACTTACTAACATAAATGTCTCGTTTTAGTTTGTCAGAAACTTCTTTTACCAATTTTTTCTGTTCAGTAACCGTATTCAGTAAAAGTATTGTCGGTACTAACAATTTGCACCAAACCTAGGCTTCATACTTTCGATTGGTATGTAAGTTGTTTACGTACGGTACGAGTATACATAATGATTAATGATCAACCACTTCGAGCGTAGAGTTTTCATGTTTAATGGAGTGGATATTTGACATAAGTTTTATCTTCTCCATATTTATTTTGAGACCCACTTGTTGAGAAACTCAACTGAGGTCATCGAGCATTGTGCTGTGTGAGCAAATCGAAGATGAGAGAGGTACTCCCCGTTGACGTTAAGTCCTTTCCAGTCCAACCTCCAACACAGCAGTGAACAGTTTCAGAGATATAACATCTCCCTGTCTCACTCCTCGCTGTAACTAATTGGGTTTTTGAGTTCTGGTCCAGAAGATGGATTAAGATTGTAGCATTTTCATACAAACACTTCAACATTTCTATATACCGGTGATCAATTTGTCACCACTGGAGAGACTGTAGCACGGCCTAGGTTTCGGCCGAATCAAAGGCTTTCTCATAGTCTACAAATGCTAAGCATATAGTGGCTATACTTTTCTGTCTTCTGTATAGGTAACCTGCTGCAACGTGTGGATGTAGTCTATGGTACTGCAGCCTTTTCGGAAACCTGCTTGTTCGATAGGCTGGACTTCATCAACCTGTGCGCGAGACTGTTCGTGATGACTCTTGAGAACAGATATTAGAAGTGTGCTCTGTAGTTCTTCAATTGGGTGTTGCCCTTCTTGAAGAACAGCACCGCCGCCACACCTCTATGCTATGCCAATGCGTGGCGTCTTGCCCTCGAGTATGACGGCATTAAATAACTTTTTAAGAGCTCTCGGTACTGGTGTACTTTTAGAAGCTCAGTCATATTTCTGTCATCACCCGGTACCTTGACATTCGTAAACTGCTTCAGAGGCATACTAATCTCGTACAGGCTGATGACCGGGAATGTAGACGAATGATTTCCATTTAAATTATCGTACCTACCTATAGTTATTTATTACTTATCACGGTTTTTGTCTATTACCTATTTAAATTATCTCGTTAAAATAGCAAACATAATTATATTGAATTGTGTGTTTATTTCAGTTATCTGCACGTAAACGAAATTCACCAGATACAGCCGGGGACGTTTTCGCAAATGCCTCGCTTGGAAAGACTGTAAGTAAACTCCTTTGTCAAAGGTTATCAGATTTATATAATAAAGTTTAGAGACAAGCTATAAGCTACGCAATCACCAAGAACTCGAGATGATTCAATAAAGTTACAGCACAAAACAACCACCAGGCAATAAAGCACAAAGCTAACGAGCTGTTACGGGCGAACTGCAACGTAGGTCGTCGGCGTAATCACACTAATCACAAAAGTTGACTGTACATGTACTTATTTAAGTTTGTAAAACAAACAATATCAAAAATTAAAAGTTAAATGTAAAATTTATGCAGTTTTGCAAATTAAAAGTTACAGTTTTGTTTGGAACTAGGGCCTAACTAACTAGGAAGGTATGTACATACTACGCCAAAGCTTTACAAATGGGTAGTGCGCACATACATATATTTTTGTACTAAAGACGGATAAATACTTACTTTTGCAGCGAGAAAATTGCAGTCCGGAGCTTCATAAAGAAACTTTGGACTTTTTAGATTTGTGCCCACTGACATTCTCTCCAAAAATGCAATAAGTTTGGGATAGGTTTCAATGTGCAGTTGTGCACGTCACCTTTTGTCTTAATTGTGATTTTCAACATTGAGTAACCTACTCCAAATTGTAGATGGCTGCTTCGTTTTTGATAATTCTATGAAGTACGCTAACAGTACAGTCTCCGAAAAAGTGTATGCACCTTTTGCAAGTCTCCATTGCTTAAAAATATCATACGCTTTTAGATATTTTCAGACAGGAAACCTAAATTATTGTGCATTTTTTACACGCTGCTTCAATGCTTCCGGTGTTAAATAGCGGACTTCGTTACTGAACTCTTATATTTATTTGTTATTACTTTTATAATACTAAACGTGGATCGGAGGTAGATAGCGTAATAGATGAATAAATAACAAAAACAGGAAAAATATTCCGCTATTTTTTAAAGATGCATTCTAAAACTGCACCCGCGGGTTATGTTACAAATTTAAAGATTGTTAAAACGATAAATAATTATGTAGATACGTGGTACACTTCGTATTATTTTCATATTTTTTTCTTTATTTCATTATAAAAAAATATAATTCGATTATATACATAATAAAATTGAAGAAGCACATTTAAAACTTCAACAGATAATTTGCAATTTTAAGGTTATATTATATATATACATATATATTATACGAACGTTTCGTTGTATATTTCTTTTTGGGCCTCCTAGGTATGGAATTGGAAAATTTAACTTCTGCTTTTTTGGTATCGAAGGGAAAGTGACAGAACAAAGTGAAGTTTCTTTCCAATGTTGTGAGTAACCCCAGCACTGCTATCGGCATTTAAAATAAGAATAATTAAAGTCTTACTTTGTCTCACGCTCGCAACAAAACCGAATTTTGCTCATTGCCCTTGAACAGCAAAACCTGCTTGTTTGAGGTGGTGAGGTGAAATAGTACATTGTGTATTAAGGGCGGTAAGTAAGGAATTACGATCGAGGCTCTAGTAGAAGCCCGAAGTCGAGTCGAGGTTCGTATAATGTTCGTGTACGTCTACCGCCCGTGAAACATACAATGATTTTCATCACATTTGCGAGTAAATAAATAAAATTATAGGTAAATAAATAAACTTATTTATTAAAATTAGTCACTGTACAATTAGCAAAATTAAGACAAACGTTTTTTTAATTCAAATTGTAAATAATCATGAATTTTAAGTAAGCTTAAATAAGCTTTAATACACACAAGCACAACTATTATTACAAAATACGTGAACTTTTTTGAAAGCCGATGGCGGGCTTTTTGCCCACACGACAGATTATACAAATGTTTCGTTCAGAAACGTTAAGGGCAAATACTTACGTAGGTATACGGAGCCATGACGGAGAGTAAAAAATAATAATTTGACATTTTGATACAAAAAAACTATTAAAATCGATTATTAAGAACATTACTTGAGTATTTTTCAAATTCAAATTCAAATTATTTATTGCATATCACATTTCAAAAATACAGGTGGAAATACAGGTAGGTATACATGTGACACCCTGCAAGGGCACAGCAACATAGATCTAGAAGGGCTATATTTAATCAACCTATGTATGAACTAACACTCGATTAACACTTAACAACGTTTGGTGAACTGTTACCTACCTACTTAATCTTTAACCTAGGTTAATTAACACGAAAAATGTAAGTTTTATATATAAATTCACACACATGCACACACGCACACGTATTTAAGTAACATGTAGCCAGATTGCAATGAAAGTCCTGTTTAGATAACATTTTAAGACAATTGTTCAATTGCGTGTTAACTCCTTGCTAGAACTTGCACGTCCTGTGTGCTGTGCTATAAATTAAAAAAAAAAAATTACCGACCTTGGGTTTCATGACAAAAAGAAAGCTGAAAAGAAAACCCTCGTTTTATATGGGGCATTACGGCCCAGTTAACCTGTATGTTTAGATACTGTTTAAGTGTGATGATAACTTATTTGCTATGTAGCATCATCATGCCATTATGATATGTTCGAGTTAGTTTACGCCTACACAAGTAACGACAGACGGATAAAAGTTTTTCAATTATCAAATGCATGTAAAGGAATGTACTTACAAATGTAAACTATAATAAAACAATTCAAAAAGACCGTCAGTGCATTGTAATAGAACTACGATGTAATTGTGCACACAGTGCACAGCTTACAAGGCCGGATCCAGAATTTTATTGATATGGGGAGGGCCCGCCACTTCTAAACCAAACCTTCCTCAGGTCTTGTTTCCTTGGTTTTTATTGGCCCATCTCCCTGGCATTAATATATAGGTACTTAAATATAAAAATAAATCCCTGTTTCACCTTGGTCAGGCCATAACGCGAAAATATTTGACGATTTTTTTTTTGTTTTCGTAATTATCCGGACAAGGTTTATATGAAAATAAAATACACCCGGGCAGCGCCGGGCACGGGCGGCTAGTATAAGTATAAATATTGAGCGAGCACGATTCGTGGGCACTCTCATCCAAGATCGTCGCTCAGCCTAGTCTGAGGGCGTCCTACCTACTACGTTTGCCGATTCGCGGTCTCCACTCAAGAATACTATAACTCCAGTGATTATCGGTTCTGCGGCACAAATGACCGGCCCACTGTCACTTCAAGCTGCTAATTAGATGGCCTACGTCGGATCACATCATTCCGGATCCGATCGTTCAGACAAACTCCCAAAATAGCATAGCTCGCTGAGCGACTTTAAATGTGTGAACCAGCCCTATAGTAAGTGTCCAAGTTTCGGCTCCGTATGTCATACTCATGACTCGTAGGACGCACTGATTGAAGACTTTTGTCTATAGGTTCTGTAGTCGACGTGAAGACTCGACACAATTTCCCGTATGCTGCCCAATCCAGCTGTATTATTCTGTTGGCTCTTTCTCGAAGTTTTTTTTACCTAACTGCAGAGTTTGCCCCACAACACATATTCAACATATTCTCGAACACATTCAAGAGCACCACCCTGTAGTACAATCGCTCGCGGCATGACATGTTCATTGAACATAACCTTGGTTTTGTTCCAAGTTCATGCGGAGACCGACGCGTTGAGAAGAATTAGCTAGGTCTTTCAACATTGTGTTGTAGATCCTGCAACGTTTAGGCCTTGATGACGATATAGTCTGCAAATCGCAAGTGTGAGATATACTCGCCGTTTATGTTAATGCCACGTCCTTTCCAGACCAGCGTCTTAAACATACTTATCCTCCAGTGCCTTTGTAAACAACTTATTGGGCAGATAACATCCCTTTGTTTCGCACCTTGATGCAGGTGGATAGGTTTAGTCCTCTAGTTTAGTTTACCCTAACAAGTCATAATTCCAGGTACTTGCACAACAATCGACTGGAACGGATTCCTTTTGGGTCGCTGAGCGCAATGCCGAATTTACATAAGCTGCGTTTGGACAGTAACGCTCTGTTGTGCGATTGCGACATGCTGTGGCTCGTGCGCATGCTCACTACGCGTGCGCGCGCAGGCATGGCTGTCGCCGCCACCTGCTACGGGCCCCCAAACGCGCTCGGGACACCTCTTACAGCTATTAGGGAACAAGACTTGCACTGTAGTAAGTTTAGCATGTCTTCATGTTCTCAATTTCAAAGACTACAGTTTTATATCACATACCTATTTAATTGTCAAAATTTAGGAACAAGTTGGTATGCAAACCAAATTTGGTGGCCCTTTGTTGAAATATAGTTAATTTTCATTTCAGGGCAACCAGAAATCAATAAGGGACCCGAAGACGTAATTATTGAATTTGGTGAAGATGCCATGTTTACTTGTGCTGCAACAGGCAATCCAGAGCCTGAAATACTTTGGTTCCGTGACTCTAATCCAGTCACCCTAGACAAGACGCGATACGAGATTATGACTAACGGAAGTCTCATGGTTCACAATGCAGATGAAACAGATGTCGGAGTCTTCGAATGTATGGCTCAAAATCCAACTGGGAAAGTACACTCTAGGCCAGCTAGAATGATAATACAAGTTCGTCCCAGAGAAAACGGTAATTTGAATGTAATTAAATTGTAATGTTTGGTAAATTTGACGTAAAAAAAGATAACCTATCAAGAATATCACCATAACGCAGAAAGGATTAACACTGTCACTATGACTTGTAAAACAGATCAAGGAAATACCTATCACTCAGGTCCCCGTTTAGGGATTTTCATCCGGTTAGGCTATTATAACAGTTGTTTTTTTTCAGAAGTTCCAGTGTTTGTCGTCCGACCTAGAGACCAAATACATAAGAAAATTAGTCGCTCACGCGTAAGGTTTGATTGTGTCGCAAAAGGAAATCCTTCCCCTCATATTTCCTGGTATTTTAATAGCAGTAGAATTCTCTTAGATGAAAGAACAGAGTTACACCACAACGGCTCTTTGTTTATTGAAAATATCAATATTAATGACGTAGGCGACTATACCTGCCAAGCAGAAAATGTAAATGGAAAAATCAACGCATCAGCGAAACTAGTATTTTTGGGTAATGTTTTTTCTTTATTATGAAAACCTTACGGCAAAGCTTTATACTTTTATTAGCGATTCATAATTAATTTTCTTTCTTGCAGAGCGCCCCGTATTTATCATCGTGCCAAGAGACAACACTGTCTCTGAAAGAGAAAGAGTCGAATTCAGTTGCTCTGCTCGAGGATCACCTACACCTACAATAAGCTGGTTCATGAATACGATGATTCTTCCAGTTAGCGATAATATCGTCTTAAGCAACGATAACCAGAAATTTACAATTATTGAAGCTAAACAGGACAACGCCGGATTATATCATTGCCGAGCTCAAAATTCCGAGGGTGTTATTGAAATATCAGCTGTCCTGAAAGTACAAGAGTTTCAAGTGATAAAACCTCGCATAGTGATAAAACCCGTTGACACAGACGCATTTAGAGAGACCTCGATTCAATTACCATGTGAAGCAGAGGGCGAGCCTCCAGCTACAGTTACCTGGACTAAAGCTGGAACGGTGTTAGAGAATCAACCGCGGATTTCAATTGATCTAATAGGGAGTTTGATTATAAATAATCTCACGGTGAGCGACACAGGACGGTATGAATGTACGGCGTCTAACGGATACGGGAGAGATTCAGCATCCGTTTTCCTTACAGTAAATGATCGAAAACTTCCAGGGGACGAATATGTTAATATTGCGTTAATTGAAGCAACTAGGGACATTGATCAGGCCATCGCTAGAACTGTTGACGAACTATTTAATAATAAATCGGCGAAAATAGATGTGCATGACCTCTTTAAAATAACTCGTTATCCAAATGCACCTGCAAGAGATATTGCTAGAGCCGCCGAAATTTATGAGCGTAGTTTGGATATAGTGAAGGGATACGTACAATCGGGATTAAAAGTGACATCAGCAGAGCCGTTCAAATATGATAATGTACTTTCTCGTCAACATTTGGAAGCAATGGCTACTTTGTCGGGTTGCTCAGCCCATAGAGAAGAGAAAGATTGTACGGATATGTGTTTTCATAAAAAATATCGCAGTGTTGATGGTAGTTGTAACAATTTCGCACACCCCACGTGGGGTGCATCGTTGACGGGATTCCGTAGAATTCTTTATCCTATATACGAAAATGGTTTCAGTCACCCTGTGGGTTGGAATAAAGATGTGAAATACAATGGGTTCTTATTACCAGGCGCTCGTACAATATCGACTGCTATCATTACAACCACAGAAATATCAGAAGATATCGTAATAAGTCACATGACTATGCAGTGGGGTCAGTGGCTGGACCATGACTTAGACCATGCATTGCCATCTGTAAGCTCACAGACTTGGGATGGTGTTGACTGTAAAAAAACATGTGACTACGCAGCTCCATGTTTCCCTATAGATGTGCCGAGCAATGATCCACGTATCACCAACCGGCGTTGCATTGATTTCATTAGAACTAGCGCTGTTTGTGGTTCAGGAATGACTTCCGTTCTATTTGGAACCTTGCAACCAAGGGAACAAATAAATCAACTTACATCTTACATAGATGCTTCACAAGTTTATGGATTTGAATCTGCGGTCGCCAATGATCTCCGGGATTTGACCAATGAGAATGGATTACTGCGTGTAGGGCTTACATTTCCTGACAGGAAGCCACTGTTACCTACAACAGGCATAAATGGCATGGATTGTAGGCTTAATTTGAATGAAAGTAATCGAGCTTGTTTTGTTGCGGGTGACATAAGAGCTAACGAACAAATTGGTTTAGCAGCTATGCACACTATCTGGATGAGAGAACATAATAGACTTGCGTTACAGCTAAAAAGTTTGAATTCTTTTTGGGATGGAGGCAAGGTATATCAAGAAGCAAGAAAAATTGTCGGTGCTCAAATACAAATCATAACTTACTATCATTGGTTGCCCATTGTTTTGGGACCACAAGCTTATGATACACTAGGCGAGTACATTGGATACAACAAGAATCTTAATCCTTCAATTTCTAATGTTTTTGCAACTGCTGCTCTGCGGTTTGGACATTCCATGATCAATCCAATACTTCATCGCTATGATGAAAATTTCGATCCAATACCTCAAGGACATCTCTTACTCAGACACGCATTTTTCGCTCCCTGGCGTCTAGTTGACGAAGGCGGAGTTGATCCGCTGCTGCGAGGAATGTTCATGACACCCGCTAAGCTGAAAACCGCAACTCAAAATCTAAACTCAGAACTTACGGAAAAGCTATTCTATTCGGCCCATGCAGTTGCCCTAGATCTAGCTGCGATTAATATTCAAAGAGGACGTGATCATGCTATTCCGTCTTACACAAAATGGAGGCAAGTTTGCAATATGACTGACGTTAACGATTTTGATGATCTAGCTAATGAAATTTCCAATCCAAGTGTACGTAATAATCTAAAAGAGCTTTATGGATCTGTCCATAATATCGATGTTTGGGTTGGAGGAATTTTAGAAGATCAAGTTGAAGGTGGGAAAGTAGGACCACTTTTTGCTTGTCTTTTGGTAGAACAATTTAAGCGATTGCGAGATGGTGATCGACTTTGGTTCGAAAACCCAGACGTGTTTACGCCCCAACAATTAGACGAACTAAAGAAAACCACTCTGGCTCGAGTTCTGTGTGATAACGGTGACAATATCGATACTATTGGAGAAAACGTGTTTCTGCTTCCTGAAGTTCAGGACGGGCTGATTTCTTGCGAGGACTTGCCTTCAATGGACATAAGATTTTGGGCTGATTGTGAATCTTGCAGTGATTACACTCGGGACTCTTTATTTACACGCAGACGTCGAGATACATCTCATGTGGAACACGAAGATTTTCGTAATGAGCGTCTGCACCATTTGGAGGTTGCAAATGAAGATTTGAACGAAATTATAAGCGATCTGAGGAAAAGGTTAGAACATCTTGAACAGGTTTATACAAACAAGTAATTTATGGAATAATTCACCACAATGAGAAGCGCACGGGTTCGATAAGGAAGATTTATCCAAAGGAATGACACAGTACCTACCTAATTAAGATAACTACACCGGAAAAATCTATTACTTTCACATTTTGACTTGAAAGTCTATATGTTTAATGTGTGTACCGACTTGTGATTAATTCAGTTATTATACTTTTAAATCTTAATCGTTAATATGTATAAAATTTGCGACCCAATCCTAGTATCACTAAATCATAATTGAAATTGTGAAAAAAATACTTTATTATTTATCAAGATATTCCTCCAACCGGTTGCTAATTTAAAATATATTGCCTTTGATTTAAAAAATGATTCCAGTGTTCATAAACTTTACTGTTGTTGACTTATAATGTCTCTAAATGTCTATTCATGTGTGTCTATTGAAAGCTATCTGTTGAAATAAGAAAGTTAGGTATATACGACTCTAAGCTGTTTTAATACGATGAACTAGCCGGGAAAATATATATATATATTCGTAGTTACTGTGTGGGCAAGCATTAATGGTGGCAATTTATTAATTTATTTATTTTCCCGGCTACTTCATCGTATTAAAACAGCTTAGAGTCGTATATACCTAACTTTCTTATTTCAACAGATAGCTGCGTCTTTCTCGGCCAGACAGTTTAACCGTTAGTGTCGGGCGCCCTTAAATTAATATACTTAACCAAAGTAGAAATAGGGTTAAGCTGTGCCAATGGAACTTCCAATCCTTATTTTTCTTTTATTTAGGTGAGTTACCTAGTTTTTGCTAACATAGGATAGTACGACAATTAAGTTTATCATGAATATATGTAAATTAAACATGATCATTCATTTAAAGTACTTACTTACCTCCTTACGTTTAGGATTTCTGAGAAGCTCTGTTGACTAGACTAGTTTAATCAAAGAGCTTAATCGTATAATTTATTCCCTATTTAAGCTTAATTAAATGGTTTTACTTTGGCACCTCCTTAACATTATACCTATTTCAGAATCTTATGTATCTTATCATATTTATTAACATTAAAATTGTCTTTTTATTGTTGTATCAAGTATCAAAATTACTTTACAAATCGCTGCTTTAATACAAAAGCGACGCAAAACAAAATGTGTCTGTGTTGCATTTGAAATCGGAATGCTATATACTTTCAGTTTTAAATCAAACTATATTTGTTTTTGATTTGTGGCGCTTTTGTATTAAAGCAGCGAAATATTAAAGTATAAAAATCGGTGCTTCAGTACAAGTGAAAGGCACTCGGATTATTAATATCATTTAACATTATGATTATTATGAAACATTGGGACTTTATTTTATTAAATTATGTTTAATATTTTCCTGCTATTCCGAGTACCAATGTTAGGGTTAAGTACATTTTTAAATTCGTAATTGTAGGTAATGTGTAATTGTATAATTAGCGAATTATAAAGCAAATACTCACTGGGTGGGTAAACCACAAAAAACATACTTACCTACTCGGAAATCTTTTAAATAGCATTTGTGAATTGTTTTGTGTCTGTTTACTGATATGAGTTCCATGTGTTCTCTGAATTAAACCACATAATTGAAACTAGTAAGTGACATTGATTAAATTTGGATTGGCCAGCTTTCAAGTCAATTGAGAGTCGTTCATTTCACCGACCTTACTGCTCACAATCTCTAGGACTCTAGCGCCTGAAATTCAAAAATAGCTAAGATGCGCGAATCTCGGAAATTAGACAAATGTGGCCAGTAATACTAATATTATACATACGACATCGTATTTCGTTGGAATAGCTCGTTAGTATGTATCTAGATTTCTCAGTCGGTCTCAGTGTCAATTGAAAGCTAATTTGAGAAAACAATATAAATACGAACTATCCTACATAATACCTACGACGTCATATGATTCTCACACGCTCACACATGTCGTAAAATACTCAACGGAAGGCCGGCACTACTAATCATAATCATAATCGTAAATCATTTATTTGCTACAATGTAGTATTACAATAATGACAGGTGGTAATAAAATTGAGTTAGGTAGGTCCTTACATTCGGTAGTAATGAGCATACAAAAGTTTTATTTTTTAAATTATTTCAATAATTGTAGCATTACATGTATTAAATGTATGTCAAAATAATTTGTACTGAAATTAACCTTCCTCATCATTATAACTAAAATATTCATTAAGATTATAGAAACAATTTTGTAGTAGATAGCTGGTAACATTTTTCTTAAAACTTAACATATTCATTTCCTTACACTCAAACGGCAGTTTGTTATATACCCGTATGCACATGGAGTACACGTTTCTTCTACTGTTAGTCAGACAAACTAACTAATCTCTTTGTAAGTCAACCACGCGTTGATTGTTTAGACTTATTGTGTTCAATAATGTGTTTCATTATTATTATTAGTCTACATTGATCTGCTAAAACCGCGCGAAGGAATGAGTTTCGTATCAAACTTTGGTACCTATCAAATCAAGCCTACCTTCGAGTACGAGTTCTTACCTACCTAGTTATATTATTTTTAGTAAGTTACTTACTTTAATATTATTTTGCTTTAATATTATATGTAGTTATGTAATGTATGATCAATTTCATTAATAGGTACTTACCTTTAAAAGTATTAAGCGTAGTTTTTAAGATTTACCTATCTAAATGTTAAGTGTTGTGATTCGGTAGATATCGTCATTAAGTCTATACTTAGCTATTTTGTCAATCTATACACTATATAGGTATAATGGATATAATACACTTTTTTATTACAAAGGAGACGCACTCTATTTTTTTTCAAGTGGTAAATAAAATAAAAAAACCCTACAAACCGAAAAGAAAGATGGCGATGTACTTAGGTAGGTACACCGTTTATGATCTCTTTTGTCTATCTTAAGAAGAGATGCGGAGACCAAACATTATATTCGTCATCGCTTAAATCTTATTTATAAAAAATATATAGGAGCCAAGTATATTATTTTCAACAAAATAATGGACAATATTAGGATACTTAATTCAAACGGTAAGCAGGGTGGCGCGTTCCCGCGCGGCGTAGGTGGGAAGCCGACGACGGCGATGAGACTAGCAAGAACAAAAGGGATCAACGTTTCATAGAATACATAGCACGTATTGGATTAATATTGATTTAACTCTTAACGTATAAACTCTGTATCTCAGTATACTACAACTTCACTCGAATATAATTACTATTATATTCATTAATGAATTCTTAAAACAATTTTAAAACCAATTCACACACGGACCTAAAGCGTTCAAGATGACTGTGATTGTATCATTTTTTAATGAATAATTAGTTTATAATAAAGTGGTTATACGTGTCCCAATGAGCCGCACCAGAAAGGTTGCTATTAAAAATATTCTAAATTTAATGTTTCTACTTTATCTTTAATATATACCCACCGGTATATTTAGAGGAACAAAAGGTTTAATTTTAAAGTAACAATTTTAGCAAAGTTAAGTTCTTATTGGTGTAATATTTTTTAATGTTCCTCGAAATTTGCCGGTGAATGTACCTAGTTCAGGTAATCGTTTACTCTTTGTCTTAAACTATATCGGTATGGAAGTTCGAATTAGGTGGTGAAAAAGGGGTTAAGTAGCAAAACATCTAAAAACGAATGTTTTGTTCGTTTTTCATATGATCAAAATATATAAAATCAAATTACATAACGTACGAAATTATTAACATGTTAGCTTAAAAAAAAACGATGTAAATTAATAACTTCATAACCTTTATAATCTATACTGCTCACTATGTATAACGTTCAAAATACATATAGTCAAATTACATAACGTACGAAATTCAGAAAAAAATGGTTTAGGTCACTTTAGGTTATGTTAGTTTTTCATCCGGCCCTAAGGGCCAAATCACTCAGAAATAGGAGACCGCAAAACCGTAGCTCCGTCGACCTTGTACTTCGATATTGTATTCATTCGACTAGTCGTGTTGTATGTATTTTAACCTTTACGTTACGTGATTACGAAGATTATTAATTTAGACATTCGATATTTTAGCCCAGTGTAACAAACAACCTCACTCAACTCAACCTCAACTTTATATTTAACATTCGATTTTAGACGTTTTGCTACGTAACCGAAAAAGGGCATGATTCTGAAAATTAAATAAAGTGGATTAGAGGCCCATTCGTTCATTGCTTTTGTAGCGTTGTTAGTTACAAACTTTCAACTTACTTATTATTGTAGGTAATAGGTAATAGCTCCACACTTTTAGTTTAGGGTACCGTACAACACAGGGACCGAACGGACACTTAATTATATTATATCACAAGTTTGACTCGCAATTGACCACTTCTATAATAAATTGATTATTGTCTATGTGCCTGCCTCAATTTATTTTACGTTGGACTTTCAAATATAATTTAGTAAATATGCCAGATGAATTAGCATTTGTGTTAGATTTACAAATATGTCTCACAAAATAGTAATAAGTATGGTTGTTCAGCGACCCCTAAATTAACAAACGGATTATTATTATAAAATTGTTTCGTTGAATGTTTCAAGTTAGAGCTGTCTGGCTTCAGGTCCGGGTTGGCACAGTATTCTTGATGTACCAATAATATATATCATATAATATGTAACGATAAGGTCATCGTATTTACTAATCTACTTCTGTAAACTGTTGTAATATGTGTTTAATGTGAAATAAATGTTATAAAAATGCTTTTTTTTTTCATTGTATTTAAATAGATAAACGCAGTGGTGGTGGATGACTGCGGTAGGTATATTCAAGAACGCCATGGTTGGTACTCACTCGGTCTGAAATAGTTACGCCCAGCAGCGGCTTAGGAGCTCGAATGATAAATTAAAAAAGTGTACATTATGAAATTAGTGCATAAAGGACGGATTTAAAGCGTGGGCCATAGATGACTCACGAGCACGTGAAGGACTCTAACGACTGACTCACGACCGCGGGGAGTGATTCATGATGATTGTATCACGAGCGAAGCGAGTGATTTAAGTGTTAGAATCCTGAGCGACGCGAGAGATTCATGGCCCTTGATATAAATCAGTTTTATTCAAGAGTTGCATACTAAGTATACTTTATACCATGACTACGAGAAAAAGAAAGATTTAAGCGAAAATAGACATTTTATGACGAAAAATTGAAATTATTTTGTGTTCGTAAAACTTACAGTACTCAAAATGGCGCCAATTTACCTACTAATGACAGCAAATAACCCAAAACTTTTTTTTGAATGCTTTGTCGTAAATGTCGACCAATCAAATCTTGAGAAGTTATTTGCACAAGGAGTTTATATGTCGAGTATTGTTTGCTATCGCGTATATTTTGCACAAGGTTGTATAGCAATGAGATCGATGTCGAATATATTGGTGTGTTCTAAATTCAAACATCAAAATAGTGATTAGTAGTACTTTTTATTCACTGTTTTCAGTGAATAAAATAAGCTTTTTATAGGGGGAATGGTAGGTATAAACAACTTAAACCGCCTCAAAAAAGTAAACAAACAATAACTTCTTAAATGATAGGGAACATTGTTTTATAAATCATTTCATTTTGTATTTTTTTTATGCCTGCATAATACATACATGCACTAAGAGCCAAAAATAATGAATTCCCGGCACTGTACTAGAACGAACTATTCCGTAAAGTTTCTGCTCTTAGTTCATTTACTATAATAACCGAACAGAGCAGAGCAGGCAGAGCAGTGAGTGACACTGACAGCAAATAAGGACTATGAACAGACGAGTATCTTTCAGTGTACTAGTGTACTAAAAGAACTAAAAGACCGGATTAGTACATTTGAGCATTTGACTTTGGAGCGATCCGCTGAGTGAATGAGCGCGCAACCCTCTAGTCCCATTACTCAATGAATAAGAAACTATAGGATAATTCAAGCTCGCCAAAACTGCGAGTAAGTCATACAGGGTGCCATTGAGCTCAGGGCTTTAAATACCTATACGTATACGACGCCACGCTGGCCTAGTTGGTAGTGACCCTGCCTACGAAGCTAGCGGTCCTGGGTTCAAATCCCGGTAAGGGCAGATATATTTGTGTGATGAGCGCGAATATTTGTTCCTGAGTCATAGAAGTTTTCTATGTATTTAAGTATACATTTCTCTAGATAAGTATTTATATCGTTGTCTAGTACCCATAGTACAAGCCTAGAGCTTAGTTTGCGACCAGGTCAATTGGTGTAACACACAACAGGGGACACCCTGATATTTATTTATTTTTATTGTGTATATATTCTACTTCCCAAATGGAACTACTTTGGTTCTACCAACATTAAAAAAAAAACAGGTTAAGTATTTCATTTTTTATATATATTTATATAATATGTTTTAATACAATATATGTATAATATACATTTTTAATGAGTCGTTACACTTGTTATAGTAAGTAAGATTACGACACTATACATACACTGTACCACAGTGTATACACCGAGTGTACAGTGTACACAGTGTCCTAGTCTACCATTACACTTACCATTACATTAAAACATAAGAAAGGTTCAAGTACCTACCTACCGCCCCTGTACCAAGAAACACGGGTTACAGTATTCTGCCGTTGATTTACTGATTTTACTAATAAAATTTATTCACGTAGTAGGTAGATAATATTGTTACGCCGATGTGGTAAGGCGTTTCATTACCCACTACAAAGTGGTCACTAAAATCCTACGTACATACCCCCACGTACGTAACAGTATTTATACCTACATAAAAATATGTCATTTTCAAAGTGGTAAGATAAAAGAAGTACCTAGCATTCGAGTAGTACAATCGATACCTACTTACATACATATGTGGAGTATATATGTGTGTCTTCGAACCAAACTTCGGGTGAAATGGCAGGATCGTGTTCCAAACTCCGAGGTTCTACGTCGCGCCAAAATCACTGGCATGGAAAGTCTTCCGATGAAAGGACAGTTAAGATGGTGTGGACAGGACTTACGATTGCTTCAATCCGTTTTCTACTCCGAGCTTTCCTGTGAAATTCGTAAGCGTGGTGGGCAGTATCTCCGGTACAAGGACGTCCAAAAGCGACATCTGACACCCTGCGGCTTGTCTCATGATACGTAGGAGAAAGAGGCCTCGATGAGACCAGAATGGCGGGAAGCAGTAAAATCAGGCACTGAGAAGTTCGAAGATGCTCGTTTCAAAGAGCTCGATACCAAACGCCACGCCCGTAAAAATCGTCCCAAGGTCTCGTACAACTACACCTACAACACCAGTTACAGTGCAGCATTCGCAGCCGCACGTTCAAGATCAATTTCGGTTTCGCGAGTCACATCCGAGCACACGCCAAGAATTGACGGATACGTCGTGAAGGATGTCATTGTCATTTAATATTGTACAGTACTTGTCGGAAAATATTTTTTTTACTTTACTTAATTTACGTTTAGCCCCGAACACGTAGTTAGGCACCCTGTATTTAAACTATTCGATTTTACTTTGCGAAAGATACCCAGTCGTCGCTTAACTTTTTTAATCGAGATATTCTTTTTTTCTTGAAATAGGTTCCACTGAGAGGTTCACCAAATGTAACTTTCTGAATGGAAATGCTGGACTTGTTAGTGCTACTTATGTGTGTGCATGCATGTCTATAATAGGTACCTCAATTCTTCATGGTTCTCATCAGATCTGACTTGATGGATGACAACGGGAACACCTCGAAGGTACATCAGCAAATAAAAAAGAATCTTCTTCTGGGTTCGGGTGAAGTCGGTTAGACTCGCATAAGAGCATATGAAAGCGAGTGAGAAATAAGTAACCCTGAGTAATTTACAAGAGCTCGCACTGAAAATATCTTACTTTCTCAAGTAGCTTACCGTTTAATCTAAATGAGATAACAAGATAAATTGCGAACACCCGACAAAATACGACGTCGTATGATTATTTACTACATGCTACATCCGACCCTTGCGCTATAGCACCAAGGCTCTATTCTAGTCTGTAAAACGATATTGTTTTGTCATGCTATAATATTGTCAATATTACGATAGCTTTTATTCACATGTAAAAATAAATATGGTGTTACCAACTTCATAAGTATGTTTAGGTACACTTTAGTACCTTGTCTATTTAATGCCATGTTTAAACTGCCATATAATTAATTGTCACAGCGATTAAAGTGACAGAGTGCTAAAGTTTACACAATGAACTCGACTGTACAATAGAGCCACTGTAACTCTTATTAAATCAGCGCCCCAGGGTACCTGAAAGGTAAAAATGACTAACTCTCGGAAATTTACCGATTATTGGGGCAATAACGATAATCGTAATCTACACGGACGAAGACGCGGACAGAAGCTATATAGTTAAGTCGTTTAATGTTTCTACGTGTCCTGATGAGGTCTACCATATTTGCTATAAAATCAAACATCATACCTAAAATTAAATACTTTAAAATCACTTGAAATAATCATCATTTTATATAACGGTTAGTGACTATAAACTGTCTAATACTCATAATACCTGATATTTAAAATCGATATTATTGATTTAACAATATTTTCTATAAACTAACCCAGGTGTTACTAACTTGATGTTACCTGCATTGGGACAAGCAATTAAAGACATAAATATTTCTTAAAAAATGTAACATTTGCGTTGTTAATTGAGTTCATTATTCTCACAATTGTCTATAGATTATAGATTGTTTTTCGCTTTTCAATTAATGTTTTAGTTTAGTGTAGTATTACAATTACAATTAATGTAGTAGTGTAGTTAAAATAATTTAGTTTATTGATATTATTTCATTTCTTTACTATCTGTCAAACTTAGATTATTAGAGTAAATCAATTTTTAATTTTAAGCATAGAAAGTACGTTTATAGCATTTAAAACTTATGGTAAGTGAATATTATGGAAACTAACTATTGTATATGAATATGATGGTGATATGTATTGCATTAGAATTTATAGAAATTCAATAATAAATTATAGTAAATTAATTTTGGAGGAATTGTAATTAAAGCTTTTGATTTTATAGAAAACTAGCTGTTGCACGCGTCTCCGTTCGCGCAGAATAACAAAACATAGCGTATGTTACTCAGGTTACCTATTCATTGCAAAACAAATAACCAAACAAGCGATCAAATCTTGCAATATCTATGAAGAATGCAATTTTTTGTGGCATCAAAATAATATGCACATTAAATGATCAAAATAATTTACTTATCTATTTTTATACTGTATACAATACATATTCAAATCATCTACAAGTCATCCTAAATACCTATATATTTGGTATGTCTGCCCACAGCCAGCACTTGATTTTTGTCCTTGTTTCTCACTTCTACTTCAAGAAATGCTATCTTTTTTCCTAGTTTCTTTGTGATAGCTTCAACTTCAATATTGTCCCCTTCTCGTGCTGCACTGAAGTAACTGTGAAGTTAAAATTGCTTTTATCAACCAATTGGTCACAAACATTATAATATTTATAATATAATTATGACAGTGGGACATATATTTGATCTGTCTCTCATATTGTGTTCTTCACATTTTACATCAAAATACGAGGGTCAAACTTAAAGTTCTTAGAAAATCAAAAACTGATTAAACTAGCAAGTTATTAGCTTTATTACATCTTTTCAAAATAGTGTACATCGCTACATCCGATGGAACCACTGACAAAAGCACTTTACCCACTCGTCCTTAGGGGTCTCTTCGAGGGCCTTTTGAAACGCAGCCACAGCTTCCTCGAAGTTTTTCTTTTATTTTCGGGAATAAATAAAAATCGCAAGGTGCGAGGTCCGGGCTATACGGCGGATGACCCAGTAATTCTACGTCTGACGTCGCCAAATAGTCGATCGTTCTCCTGGCGGTGTGTGACGAGGCGTTGCCGTGGTCAAAGAGTATCCTACTGCGAGGTCGTTTCTCCCGAACTTTTTCTGCAGTAACTGTTTTTCGATCCTCTAAAACAACTGTCGCGTAATGACCTGTCCTTCCGAAGAACGAGTCTACCATCTTTTTTCCCACGCTTCGACCTCTCTTCACTTTAGTTGGCAACTCCTCGGAAGGAAACACCCACTGAGCAGACTGTCTTTTGGTTCCGAGATCATAACAGTAAATCCAGCTTTCGTCACCCGTAAGTATGTCGAACACAGTATTTGATTCACCTCCGTTAAATCTTAAAACCATTTCACGGCACCAATCAACACGACGGAGTTTTTGGGCCTCGGTCAAATTATGAGGTATCCACCGGGCACAAAGCTTCCTGACCGCGAAATGTTCATGGAGGATTTTGTGCACTTGACTCATACCGATGCCCAAGCTTGTACGAATCTGCTGATAGATCACTCTTTTATCAGTCTCTATCATACGCCGCACAACACTGATGTTATCTTCAGTCGTTGCCGTAGAAGGCCGGCCCTCACGCAGATCATCGGTGAGATTATTGCGACCACGTTTAAACTCATTAAACCAATTGTAAACAGTGGCACGAGATGGGGCTTCATTGTGAAAGGCCAATCGTAGTCTATCATAACTTTCTTGTTGACTTAAATGACATCGAATGTCATAAAAAATCATTGCACGAAAATTTTCTCTCGTTAAATTCATGCTGACGTGACACAGAAAACTTTCAATTTGCCGCCAAATCGTGAAACAAATGACAAATGAATAAAATACATACTCAATAATATTGGCAAAGAGTTTCATTTTCAAAATTTAAACTTATTTTTTTATTATATTGTTTACAAGTGGCCAGATCTCCAAACTTTCAGTGTCGCCCTCGTACGGCAACCATTTAGGGAACTCCTTTGTAATGAGTTGGCGGTATATTTTAGTCTCATGCTATATATAAGTATGCATCTGATCTGACCAAATTTGTTTGAATTGAATTTGAAAAGAATGAAATAGTCATAGCTAGTCATATACTCAGTCAGTCAAGTGTCTAAGGTGTTTTAATTTATCAATCTAACTAGGGATTACAGCAAGTAAAAAGAAACATAACACAAAAATATAAAATAATAAGAATAACAAATTATAATAAGCACCTTATTCATTGGTACTTAAATTGTCGCATATTTAATTAATAAAATATAAAGTCTGCTTTAATAAATCTGAACAGCAACCGCAATAAAACTTTACGTAAATAAGTGTCCAAATACATAATCAATAATCAATAATGATGTCAGTTAGTCAGACTGTAATATGGAAACTTTTCATAAAATGTACGAGGGCTGTTTGATAAGTCGTTTTAAAAAGCATTTTTTGTTTTTTACACAATTTACATTTCTTTCTCAAGAAAGTCTCCTTTGAGGGCCAACCACATCTTTCAGCGAGTTTCCAAATTTCTTTCCACTCCAAAAAATCGTTTTGTCAAGGTCGTCAAAATAGGCGTTTACACCCGCGATGCAGTCCGCATTCGTCAAAAATGTTTGCCCTCCAAGCCATCTTTTCAGATTTGGGAATAGGTAATAATCGCACGGAGCTAGATCCGGCGATTACGGAGCATGCAGAACCAGCTCGAAGCCCAACTCGTGGATTTTGGCTATTGCAATAGTTGACGTGTGCACTGGGGCATTGTCTTGATGAAAGAGGACATTCTTGGGGGCAATTTTGGTCGTTTTTCCAACAATTCGGCATTAAAAAGGTTCAATAACTCTGCGTAATAACGGCCAGTGATAGTCTTTCCCTTTTCCAAGTAATCAATCATAATGATTCCTTCGCCATCCCAGAAGACTGTCGCCATCACCTTCCCAGCCGACAAAACAGTCTTGGCCTTCTTTGGGGCACGTTCACCAGTCGCCATCCATTGTTTTGATTGCTGTTTTGATTCAGGTGTATAATGATGGACCCATGTTTCGTCCACAGTTCGCTTCATTATATCCAAACACAGTTTTTGTTTGATTGTCAACAAATGTGGCACCCATCATGCAGACAGCTTTGTCATACCCAAATCTTTATGCATGATTTTATGTACTCGCTCAGTGGAGATATCTGTGTTCTCAGCTCAGCTCTCACACTCTCTCAGCTCTTCACTCGGCGGTCGTGGAGTAAAATATTATGGACACAACTTCAACAACATCCTCAGTAGTAACTCCGATTGGGCAACCAGAGCGTGGAGCATCAGATGTGCTTGACCGACCACATTTAAAATCATTTATCCAGTTATAAACAGTCTGCAACGTTGGTGCGTTAGTGCCATGAACAGAAACAAGTTCAGTTTTTAATGTGGCAGCACTGCAACCCTTCATAAAAAAATGTTTTATAACTTCACGAAATTCAGATTTTTCCTTAGTTGTTGAAAATTTACGAGTTATACTGACAAAAACTTGGTTTTATTGCTGAATTTTTGACAGTCATGCCATTTACCAGAAAAAAGGTTTTTAAAATAGTTTTTATCAAACAGCCCTCGAATGTCTAATTCTCTTCATACATTGGTATGGTATTTAAATTTTAGGCCTTAACACTTCAGCTGTGGAGATGCCATAATTGGGTTTCATACACAATGGAGCCATCTGTGAAGTTGTGAAATTAATTAGAAGCCTTTCGCTACCATTGTGGCTGTAACTAGTGAGATGGTTTAAGAGGTGGGTTAAACTTAACAAAATATCCCTACATTTATGTAATTGTATAGTGCCTGTGTATGGAAAATGGATTGAATTTGGACGTAACTTCCCTTAATTCTCTACACTACTACAAAGACAGGGATTTTGTAAAGTTTTTCACCTGCAGTAAGATAAACATATTTTTTATATTTAACCTCTTGTATGAGGTAGACATAAAAAAATATATTGGCGTATATGGAGCAGATCCGCTACTAAGCATACGAGTGGTTAACAAAGGGTTGGTGGCATGTGGACCATCACGCTGACATTGACAGATGTTATTGTGACAGCGACATTTTTCAGTACATTTGATGGAATCTATCTAATTTTTAAGTCTGAGTTTACACATTGTATGCCATGGGCACGTCCTGTCATACATCCCTACTACATCCATAATAATTTAGTATTAACTCTGTTTGTCTGTTACGCTTTTACAGCTTAACTGCTGAACCTATTTCAGTAACCCGTATAGTTAGAATAGTGCCACTTTATGCCTTCCCGTGGATGTCGTAAGGGAATAAAGGCTTGAAGTACTAATAGGCAATGGGCTTGTAGCCTGTCACTAATACACAGGTAAACCTCTTAGCCAAATTGTGTAAAATGTGGTTACAGAATAATAAACAAAATTTTGGACCTGTTTGTAGTTCTGTAGCTCTGCCTACCCCACTCTGGGTATGAAGGCATGAGTTTAGTTACAAATTGAAGAAAATTCTTACGATACGCTGAGATCTATTGACACCCCTCTAGTTTCCACAATGTCATTAGCTGTCAGAGCGTAGGTGGAGATAGCGTCGACGAGATGAGCGATGAAGCCGCCGTGCAAGGTTCCACGCTGGTTCAAGTGCTCTGGGCCCACTTGGAAACTGGTCAGCAGTCTGCCGTCACCACATGATACAACCTTTACCTGAAAAAAAAGCTTTATATAAGCTTAAATACATTGAGCATGTGAGTAAGTACTAGTTAATTTAAAACAATGTACTATTACAGGGGAAATACCTTGCGAAGGTTGTGATCAAAACATTTGGTAGTGGCTATTACTTTAGTAAATAGCTCTGCTACCTTTGTTCCCTTATTTGAACTCATGGTTTCTACTGTTTAATGAGTTTCTTAACACATTTTTCATCAGCTGATAAAACTATGCCGTAATCTCAGATCCAAAACAAACACGAACCAAAGAGAATATAATCACTACGTTTTAAGAGACCGAACTTCATATAAATCATTTTCTGAACGTTTTGTATGACGATACCAAGAATTATGCACCAACATAATAAAAATCAAATGTTGCCATGCCATTCCAATTTAAAAACAAAAAACTAGTGTTGCGAAAAATCGATTACAGTGATTTTATTAACCGGTAATCATGGATGTAGCCATAACCGATAGTTTATATACAACTGGATTTTATTAGTACAAAATAAAACAAATAATTTTATATTAAACTTTATTTCTTTCTTAGGTACATTATAATCTATCTAAATCATCCTCATTACTAACTTTCTCATTCAACTATTACGTATTTACTCTAATAACAAAATACTCAATGCTTAATCAATTACAATACACAGAATTACTTATACTAAATAACTGCAACTAATAATTTGATTTTTATTTCATGAGCAGATCATTCCAATTTTGATTACTTCATAGAATAACTGTTCAGGGAATATTATTTGCCAAATTATTCAGTTTGTATGATTTTTAAATGGCAGAACCAAAAAACAACGAATTTCATTTGTGGTCGACGTTTCATTACATTTGTTTTTAAATAATCGAATACACATAGCTCCACAGCTACTCGGAACACCCAGTAGGTCTCAATAAATCTATAGGTTAGGTTAGGTTAGAATTGCGTCAAGGCGCGTAGCGCCACAACTACGCGGAATAGAATGGTATTACGTGAAGTAATTTTTATGTTCCGTTCTCAACATAATACCATAGATAATTGTGAATGCCAACTATCTTAAATTTACATAATATTATTTGTAATAATTTGCATGTTAATTAAATGTACTTGAAACAGTAAATCACGAAATGTTTTCCATGACATAATTCAACTATTTAATGAAATGATCATCCCACAAGTAAAAATACACTATAATATAATATTCTTTGCAATGACAATTCCACGAACTGAATTTTCGACGAAATGTAAATAGATGAAATGTTGACTTTGAAGTGAAATTCGACGAAATAAGTGTCAACAATTTGATGATAGATAGATAGGCTTACTTCGGATTAAAATTTGACACATTTTGTATGAGCAAATGTCAAATTTTAACTAGCAGTAAACCTTATCTATCCGCGGATTGAATATAGGGTTTGGCCATTAGTGCTGTGGGCTCCCCTACTAACGGCCAAACCCTATATTCAATCCGCGGATAGATAAGTTTACTTCAGATTAAACTTTGACACATTTTGTATGGGCAAATGTCAAATTTTAACCAGCAGTAAGCCTTATCTATCCGCGGATTGAATATAGGGTTTGGCCGTAAATGTAATGTTTTATAATTAGATTATAGGTAAAAAACTTAAGTAAAGCTCGTGGTGCATGTAGTTGTGTACAAAACTAATATGGGGTGTTACGTCAAATTTCAAATCTAGAATGTTTAACGGTCTATACAGATGTGTTAACTACTACATGCAACAGGAGCTTTACTTAAGTTTTTTACCTATGATGATGATGATGATGAGTGGGGACGCGGCCGAGGCAGACGGGCGGTCGAGTGGCTCTCCAGTCATTCCGCCCTGTTCCCCTTGGTCAGGCCTCAGGTTATTGGCCCGGCGGCGCTCCCATCCAGCACTGATCCCATCTTCTTGTTTTCCTATAGAACAAAAGTGCGTCCTGTAGGTTAATGCTTTTAAGTGTCTGTGCTGATAATGCGTCCTCCCCGAGTGTGCGATGTCTCAGTGACGAGTACATTACACACTCCGTTAGAACGTGTTGGCTAGTTTACTCTTTACCGCAGTGTGGGCATCGAGGATCCTGTTTGACTCCTATTACCGTCAGATGTCTGTTGAGTGTACAGTGTCCAGTCAATATCCCTGTCAGTATACTTAGGTTGTACTTACCAAGATTTAGTAGATACCTTGTTCTGTTTCTGTTTACCCTTCCTATCATGAGTTTGGATTGTCTGCATCCCTGTGTTGTTATCCATGCCTCATTTGTCTTTGTCTCTATTCTTCTGGCGATTACTCCTTTCGTTACCGTTGCGGATATCGGAAGGGCTGGCTCCGGGCCCAGATACTGTAGATCCGCCCCTGCTCTGGCCAGTTCACCTGCCTTTTCATTTCCTATTGCTCCACTGTGCCCTGGTACCCATGCTAGTGTTACATTGGATGCTGTGCCTAGATTGTTCAGTTCATTCCTGCACTCCTGCACCAGGGAGGATTTGATGACCGGATTGTCTAGTGCTTTTAGTGCTGCTTGGCTGTCTGAGTAGATTATAACGTGGCTTCCCGTTATATCGCTTCTTTCCTTGAGATCCTGCGCACACTTCATGATGGCATACACTTCCACCTGGAACACACTGGTAAAGCCTCCTAGTGGTATCGTTGTATGCTCATTCGCTTCTAGGTTGTAGATGCCTGCCCCCGCTCTATTTGTTGAGGACTTCCATGAACCATCCGTGAAGCATGTCGCTCTGGGTTCCGGTATCTCTGTCTCCCAACTATCTCTCTCTCCAATATGGATTCTGTATTTCTTGTCGAAGATCTTCCTTTTCTTTATTAGGTCATTGTTAGTCATGATCATGTTCATGTTCACCATTGACTCTCTTTGTATGCTTGCGTGTCTCTTGTCCATTTCGGATCCGATCCACTCTCTGCTCATTTTCATTCTGTACCACTGTTCTGTGGCTCTCTTTTCCACTTCAAGGTGTACAGGGTTCAGTCCTAGCATTATCTCCAGGGCCTGTGTGGGAGTTGTCCTCATTGCCCCGGTTGTCATTAGACATGCCAGTCTCTGGACCTTCGTCAACTCCTTGTCTATGTCTTTTATTTTTGCTCTGTGCCACCACACTATGGCTCCATATAGCAGTCTGGGTAGGACCACTGCTTTGTATATCCATTGTGTTATCAGTGGTCTTAGTCCCCATCTTCTGCCTATGGGTTTCCTGCATTGCCATAGGGCTATTGTTGCTTTCCGACATTGCTCCTTTAGTTTTTTTACATATACCCTTGTCTGTATATAAGGTACAGGGTATAAGGTAGGTATTCGTACTTTATCTCTAGTTAAGGTTCGAGGATAACGTGTAGGACATTATAAATCACCTAGCCATTCCCTGCTGTTGCGCTTTTTTGTTTTTGTCTGCTAAGTCTTCTTCCTGTGCAGACAACTTCATGTTTATACGTTCACACTGTCTTCTTATCAATAACATTGCCAGGCGTACAGATAGTATATTAAATATCTGACTGCGATGTTCATCGCATTTTATGAATGAACTGTCCCAATTAGCCATAAATAATGTGACTGTTAGGCTGCTTATGTTGTTCTGGTGGAGTATAGGTATAATTTCATTTTCAAATGTCTCCACACAATTTTCTACATACTTACAAAGATTTATATGAGGATATGTTAGTGAGGACTTGTCTGCCCACCACTCTCTTAATTTGATGTACAAAAATGTATCGTCGTCATGATTGACGGTGGTCAGACACTTCTCACAAATCGAACAGTGGTGTTTTTTTAAAATGGAACTGGCCAAGTAGCCACTAATATATACAATGGGCTGGCCTTCGACAGTAAGTAGTTTTGTTAAAGTGTCGTCTTCATGGTCGTCGGGTATATGAAGCGTAAAATTCTCAGAGTCTTCGTTTTCTTTGTTTTTATCTTCTTCACCTCCGTCGTCGTGTCGTTTATTTTCTTCAGTTCTGCAGAGCTTCGATGTGGACACTGAACCGAAGACTAAATTATGTAGGTCCGTCAGTATAATATTGGAGTCTTTTTGACAGTTTGAACCTCTGCTGTGCGGGGCAGACATTCCATTGATTACTGTCGTCTTTAAGGCAGCCACAAAAGCCGTTACGGTAGGGTTTCTATTGGTTGGGCTAACTTGCCGTATGACTCCAAACAAATTCTCGAGAGAGTCTTGGTTCAACTGCCTCAGATTTAAATACTTGAATCCGAGGCGTTGAACTTCGCTCCATATGTCCCTAAATGAGCATAGGGTTGTTAGGTACCCTTGAATGCATCGGACATTTTTCGCGTGACTTCCAGTTTCTTTATTTACAAATGTCACTGTTTCCAACATTTTCCTATAATGGGCCCACGCACTGACGTGATTTGTTTTAGCAGAAACATTTTCTCGCTGTCCTTTTTTAACATCCTCCGGGCCAGAAGGACCATTAGTGCAATCAAATAGTCGATCCAAATTGTGCACTATTTCTCCGGACTCGTTAATTTCTTGCCTCGTGTTCGGGCTTTCTTCTGCCAGCGCTAACAGTTTTAGAACTGCTGCGACCGTGTTGCTAAGTGTTTGTGCAGCATACTTTACCTTCATTTTAGCCCTGTATTTAGGCTGTATATGATTGGGTGTAATTTTACTGAGGTAAAGAAGATTCCTGTTTCTTTCTTCTACTTTCTTCATGTGTTCCCATTTCGCCTTTTTCCCGTCCATTTTTATTATACCGTAGTTCATGAAGTTGTTTCTAATGGATTTAAAAAGGTGGGGTACATCACAAACCACGAATATTTTTTTACTCCCCACATTAAAATAATTTTTCATAGAGGGCCCTTCCTCAGTTGGAGAATAATCCCTTAAGATTTTAAGTGCCCCCATATTGGTGGGCCCTTGATCGCAAACTGTGGCGAGTACTCGGTAGCCGGTTTCATTTACAGCGCTGATTATCTCCATGATAATTGCAGCCAACTTTTGGGACGAGACCGTCCCTTTCACAAAATAAAATGCAACCGGCTGCTTAAATTTGTTCCTTATGCCTTGGAGCATGAACACCAAAGCATGGTCTGCCAAAGAATTGCTTCGTTCTGACTTGCCCATGTCAGTGTAACCGTCTACTTTATCGCTTCTGCTGTTAAAGTTCAAACGTGGTTTTATTGCTATTTCATCAAAGAGTAGAGAGCAGTATTTATCTTTGATATATAAGGCTGAAGTTTTGCGCAGATGTTCCAAAATCTGCATACTAATGCCAGGCTCCATTGGAACTTTTTGCAATATACTTTGCAAAGTTTTGACACTCGGTAAAGGTACCAAATGTTGCAAATACTTGTATGCCTTTGGCGATCTTTTTAGAATGGCCAAACAAGATATTTTGTATTTTGTTGTCCATCGGTAACCACGGGGTTTTCGTTTCTGGTTTTGCAGCGCCAATGTAACAATTTCTTTAAGCAATGGCGATTCCAAGTTCTCCATAAGTCTTGCATTTTTCTTAAGTGACCTTATTGTTGCCTTAACTTCTTTGAGTTGTCTTATTAACTCATCCTTCTTCGTATTGCATTCTGTAAACAAGAATAAAAGGTTAATTCGTTACAAAACGTTGATTTTTACATTTCTTGTCAAAAAGACCTCTAATTACAGTTGCGCTTATTGAATAGCATATTTTAGTAAAACTTGTGAAATTATATTCCACTACAACGTTACAGTATAGAATAGTATAATTAAAAAATTCATTTTTGGGTTTCACGGTAAAATAGAAAAAAAACCGGCCAAAGGCGTGCCGTGCTATATATACTCAGTGTATAGTTCCGTAACCGTTATACTTATAACAAAGAAAATCACTACAGTGTAAATTTCAGTGTAACCTCCCCCCCCCCCCCCCGCTACAAAACTCTATTCTCAATATATTTGCCGGGAACTGCGCTTAATATAACTCAATTGATCTATATTGTTCAAAATAATTATCATTAAAAGTTACCAAATTAGGCTTTTCATGATTTTCAGGGTTCCGCAGCCAAAAAGTGCCTATTGATTATTTATTATTAGATATTGACTTGAAATTTTCACAGAATGTGTATTTCTATTGCCGCTATAAGAATAAATAATAGACAAACAGACAGACATGATAAAATTACAAGGGTTCCGTTTTTGCCATTCTGGTTACGGAACCCTAAAAATCGGAGCAGTGGTCGAGTGGGTAAACCGTGCGATTTTTAATCAGAAGGTCCGCTGACTTTAAACACATTTAAATGTATGCACAATGACACAATCAGAAGATTAAGTACTTACCAGTGTTTGGATTTGCTTGCTCTGTTTTATGGCGTTCTGAATCAATAACTACAGCAGTGCTCGATCCGGGGAGTTCATTTGCAATACCAGGGCATTTTGTTGGTACTGGCGCTGCTGAAATAAAAATAATACATCATATTTGGGAAGAAGCATCATTTTTACCCGACTACGGCGAAGCAAAAAGGAGGCTATATGATTTTGACCGGTATGTACATATGTATGTTTATATGTTTATTTATTTCATGAGGAAAAAAAGCAGTAAATATCGTAAGTAAATCTCTCTCTGTAAAAAAACATTAAAATGGTGTCAAAACAAGAGCTTCATACCCGCCATAGTATTTTTTTTATACCTGACATTGGGTTTATTAGGCTTGAGTCAGAAACCGATTCTGCCAAATCTATTCAGCGCTTCAAACTACCAAGCGTTTAAAAATACACCGAATGTTGTAAGGAATGGATTCTGTTTCCTGATTGGTCGATTTAATATAGCTCTATTCTGGTTGGTTGATACTATATATAAATAAGTAAATTAACGTTTATGTTCAATAAACTTTAGCCCCTAGAGGTTATTAAGTAGCTTTAGTCCCGATATGCAGAGACGTAACGTTTTAAGAGCATGAGAAGTAAAAAGATAATTACCATTTAAATTTTGAATAACAGATGTTGACAGTGGCTCTCTGCTCGTAGAAGGCGTAGGCTCAAAAGTGGCAAGCTGCTTCTCCACAGGAATAATCGAGTCTGCAGCTGAAACGGATATTCATTGTGTAGGTACGGTCAAATAACATAAGCCGATGTTCAGCTAATAGTAGCTGGATTGCACACATTATATTATAAATACGCATTGGGAGTCAAATATTATTTAATTTTACATAATTTCCACAATCCCAAAAATAACCAGATCGGCTTTAGCAGAGGTTGATCAACAATCGGATATTTGCCTGATATTATATTAATAATAGATCAATATACGTAGTATGATAAGATAATTCAAAATCAAACTTGAAATTGGTAATAAAATAAATAACTTATTGCCTTTTAAAGTTTTTTGTCTATCTCTTTCTCACGAAACGATGTTTTGCGTGTAATATATGGCGGTTGATTAATATGACGTCATATTACTGTATTTTCCTCCCTTTCTAGAAGCAAGTTTTAAACATTTATATCTTTCTTATTTTTAAAGATATTAAAAAACAATTTATTCTACGCTATTCGTGATTCGGAAGGTAAAAAAACCTTTAATTTAACTACTAATAAAAAAATTGGCAAATACCTATGCGGCCTCTTACAGTTGGGAGAAATCTTGTGATCTATAGTAGGAATATTTTGTGATCTTTCTAAAGCTTTTGATTGCGTGAATCACACAACCCTTAATTTAAAATTAGAACATTATTTATTTACTTTGCACGTCTGTGTTTGGGTCATCAATTTATATATGTGTACCAAATTTCAACCCAATCGGTCCAGTAGTTTCGGAGCAAATTGGCTGAGACAGACGGACAGACAGACAGACGCACAAGTGATCTTATAAGGGTTCCGTTTTATGGTTATTCTTTGCATAACTTTTTACGGTAACTTCGAAAAGTTTTGCAAGTTGATTACATAATTTTGTTGAAAGTTGATTGCTTCTAAAATCCGAAGGTTCTTTTTGAAGCTCACGTACTGTACCTACCTTTTCATATATTCAAGTTAAATATTAAATTATTATAAATATCAATAAGTAGGTTAGGTAGACATTGCTCTCATAATGTTCTATAGATTATATAGCTTGTTTTTTCGCTTTTCAGTTGATTTTTTATTGCAGTTGGGTTTTTTGTTTATATTAAATATTTTTTAAATAATAAGAATCTCGGAAATTATGCGTTATTGGACATTATATACTCCAAATAGGGTCAAGAATCGATGGTTAAAATCCTTCGGGTACGTCCCGGGCACGGTGTATACGTCCCAGTGCAGTACAGGGCTCAGCACAATAGTCCATAGGGCAATAGGCCCCACGCGGGTCTAGTGGGGATTGGGGACTTCACTTACATAGTTGAATTACTGTGCATTGCGATATTTTCCTTTACCGTTAAGATCATGGTAAATAGCAAATTTGATACCGCACACAAGTTCCGAAAACCCCAGAGGTACGGAGCCAAGATCGAACAACCGAACCTCTGCTGAGGGGCACGACCGATTACTAGGCTACCACAGCTTACAAGAAAGAATACAACTAAAGGTCTATACATGCATAATGATATTTAAAGAATCATCCTCCAACTCGTAACCGTTACTATACCCCCATAAGGTATTTTAAAAAAACGTTGTTACTTACTTGGCACATCACGTTCTTGGTTTATTTTATACCTTTTTGCTTCTTCCTCTGCAGTTTCACCCGGTCTCTTTACCGCTTTTGCTTTTACTGGTGCTAAAAAATGAAATAAAGTTAGTAACCCTTCACATGAAGTAAATATATATCTGCTTAATATTAATTGCGACGACGCGCTAGGATAAGTTTGTAGTGATTTTGCTTACGTCGCCAGTGGTCCATTTCGAATCCCGGCAACGGCAAAAAGATAAAAGTTTGTCTTAGTTTGGGACTAAAGCTTGTTACAGACAGAGTTATATAATATTCAATAGCTATATTATAATTTAGCATTCTGGTATGTTTCAAAAATATTTCATATTATTTTTAAGTCATTTGTTGGTAGTTTTATTTTATCCATTTTGTGCAGTATTTTTTGCTGTAATGTAGTGCAGTAAATAGTCCATTATTTTCATCACAAAAACTTAATACCTCCTCTGCTGCAGTTTTACATCTAATAAAGTTCACTATTCTGTTAAATCTTATTACTCTACATATAAACAAGGCACTTGCTTGAAAGTATCAATATTTCTTTAAAATAACGTAAAATAAATAGAAAATGTTAAAGAAATGTAAGTTGTCTTATTATTTCATTAAATATACATACAATTAATTACAATTAAATATTAAAAGTAATTGGTTTGACCGAGTCCATAAAGCCACTTTTAGCAGATTAAAATTGTTTTTTTTTAGCAGAAAAAAGTTGCAATATGAACACATATCAGCTGTTCTCAAATTGTGCTCCATCGCCTCTGCAAGGGCTCCGTTGAAAAGACAGTGACTTGTCAAAGTCATAAATATGTACAAGAGCAAAACCATATACTACAAGAAAAGAAAAAGTTCTCGAGACGTTGAAAATCAGACGTATAAATATACCGTATACATAGTACTTAAAACTGTATAGTACAATCTCGATTCAAGGAAAAGAAAAGGGACTGCAAAAAAAAAACAGTGAGTCAACGTAATGTAAACTACCTTTCCTTTTTTATTAGAGAACTACGTACTGGTACTATAAAGCCATGTTCTGCTTATTTGGGATCTTCATAAAATATTAAGTGTTTCACAAAAGTTTCATCGCTACAAAAGTTTGAGAACTGCTGAGTTATATCATCAGACACACATACAATCAAAGTCCTCTTATGATCAGATCAGAGGTACCTAATTGAGTGCCGAGATCATTCCAAAAGCCTATTCCACAAAACAACATATACAACTCAATGGCAACATACAGATATTGCATTTGTAATTTTTTGCCGTTCTAATCTGTAACTAGTTTTGTGAAATGGGTCCCTAGTTGCCTGTAAGGCGCAGTGTTGTTGCAATGTCAAGGAATTATTAACAAGATGAAAATAATGGACTGTGCAAGTATAAGAATATTATTGTAGATAAATAATCACAACAATAAAAATGTACTCTTGGTATTACATTACGAAACCAAAAGAGAATGTAGCAATAACAACAAGTAGCATAGACTACTAAAAACCTACATACAGTCTTTTTTTTATTATTTAAATACTTTATTGCACAAAAAAAACATAGTGTACAAAAGGCGAACTTAATGCTACAAGCATTCACTGGAGGAAAAAGAAATTGTACGTATTTACCATTCAAATTTTGAATGATGGATGTTGACAGTGGGTCTCTGCTTGTAGAAGGCGTAGGCTCCATAGCAACTTGCTGCACTGCAAGTGATGATCCTGGAGCAATTTTTGATATAATATAAAATAGGTACTATATTTTGTATTATAGTCTGAATATAATAAATATAGCTCCAAGATTAAAAAGTGAACTACTACACCGCGGCACTGACATAAAAAATGCAACAAGAAACTGGGTTATATAATAGCCATAGAACTCCCAATTGATCTGAAATGAAGCTGGTTTGCAGGGGAGTGTGTCCACAGAAGTAAAATTGTCTGAATCTGAATGAATGATATCCTGCTGCAAATCTGTAATCATGGCATGAGATTTGGCAGTTCTAAAGCAGTATTGGCAGTATTTGGTTATGTGTCACAGTGACATGAGCATTATGTTATTTAAAAAGATTTGTAAAAAGTCAGTGTTGTTTATTTGGTTCTTCTCAAGCCATATGGTACATTTGGTGAGTATAATGAACAATATATTACAGGTTTATATGAGTAGCTATGCTCGTCAAAATAATGCGCCAGCATAACAAACTATTGCAAACAATTGTTACCAAAATTATTACACCAGCTCTTAGTTCCTTTTCTAAATACATTTACATTAAGGATGATTACTTTATCAAGATTATGTTTAATTAGGGCTAGCTATACTATTTGGATTAGGTCTACTACTCACCCAATTTGCTGGCAACATGTTGTGGGAAAGCCCCTAATTGGTCATCGGACAATGGTGGTGCTGAGAGGTTCACTTTCGGATAAGCTCTTTTCTTTAATTTTTTTCCTGACTTGCCAAAGTCTCTTCTCTCAAAATGGTCACCACAAACATGACGTACTTCATGCAGTTTTTCAATGGGTACATGCACAAGGTCTTCTTTACCCACTAGTTTTACCCAAGCTTTACACCTGCAAGCAAATTGTACGCAAATTAATCACTATTGTATTGTACACAGTCAACATAATACTACAAGTAACAAGACTAACAAGTTACTAGCAGCAACTATACAAAAAATCTTAGTGGTTCAGGTCTTGCCACGCTCACCAGACTTCATATACAACATAATAACAATCATTTAATGAAACTGGATCAACTTAGAGGAAATAATTAATCTACTTAAACAAAAAGGGCTGTAAATGCGTGTCAAACCTGCAATAATAAAATAATATCACAAGGATAAGTAAATTTCATACTTGCTAAAGCAAAAACAAAGTTTATGTTATTGACTTACCGGGATTCATCTATCGGAAAACTGGCAAAGAATCCTCCTCTTTGGATTTCTCTGACACCACATATCTCACAATATCTGCTTTTACCAACCATAATGTAAGATAATCATAAAAACCAAGAGTCACTTTCTCAAAAACACCACGAGTCTCTATCTCAAAAATAACACAAGCGTACACTTAGTCAAACGGAGGAGTAAATTTACTGTAAATAAATATACTCAACTCAACGCGACACCGTGAAACACTATAGGTATACTTTAATTATGACAAAATTAAAAGTATGAAGAATTTGAAAACTAACACAAACGAAGCGAACGTTTTTCATTTGAGTTTACTGTCATATCTGTCATGTTGAAAACTCATCAGTGTTGCCACCAACATGTTTGTTTATTATGTTAGCATTAAAGGAACTCGATTGCTATACAAAGCTTTTTTCTATAGGAGTTTCCAACCACTGACACGAACGTTATAAACTATCACTAATGACAAACGTCAAATGTAAGTCCGTTCTAAAATAAGCTTACCTATTCAATTAGTTTGCCAAGTAACAGGCAGAGTAGCCATCCTGTTATTATAAAACGTAAATAAAAACTTAATCGAATGTAATTAAACTAGAATAAATATAACTACGGGACCACATAAGGCCTTTTCGATTATAGTCCCGTAAAAGGTATGTTTCATGTCTAAGTTCTAAACATACTAGTTACGAGGACTACTATTTGAACTATGTACAGAAATAAGGCCGGTCATACATAAAAATAGTAATCATGACTCCCCCAGTCCCTCACATATTAAGATTTTGGTGTTGCACTTGCTCAACCACAACAGCAGTTCAATAAAAAATATCTAAGTACTTAAAATAATCTAAATTTCGCAATAACATAACGTTTTATGGTATTCAAAACTCATATAAAGAGAAAATCGTATAAAATGGTAGGGGATATCTAAAAAAAGCCAATGTAAGTAAAACTTGAGATAGTAATGCCCATAATTAAGATGTGACGTGGTGCGAGTGCAAGACAAAGCAGTCAACAATCATACATACTTAAACTGGCCTGATTCTGGTGTAGTGGTAAAAGGGGTACGCGCTATCTAAGTACTTACAGGGTGTAAACAATCAGTCTTCCGGATGCTCTGCAGCATGGAACCATTATTTTAAACCGGTCAAGTGCGAGTCGGACTCCGAGGTTTCCGTATTTAAGATAATATGCTTGGTAACCGCAAATGAAAATACTCATTTAGTTATGAGCTTAACAAAAAAATAGTTTTAATATGTGCAAATTGAGCCCTTTCACATGACACCCCATTTGCTATATGCATTTTGCCATTCTACTTAGACCCTTTACAATTATTTATAAAGTATTTTAATATATTTTTTACTATATGCTATGTTGATAGCATATTTGTAGTTGCTGTGACATACAGACAGACGGACAATGAAGACTCACCATAAGGGTTCCTTTTTTACTATATTGTTACAGAACCCTTAAAAGACTGGAGTTACTGAGTAACGAAAATAATAGGCGTATCTGATGCTGCTCGAAGGACTAAATGTGACTAAACGTGTTGGCTAGTTGGGGTAGCTGTCCCAAATGAGTACCTAGTTATTTACACGTGTTTATCCTTCAATATAGAATGCACGTCTGAAAAACATGACAATTAAAAGACAAAGCTTAAAAATAATAACCATAAAAAATGACGTGCAAACTGGATATGACTATTAATCTAATAATAATAAGTTAACCCGAGAGAGGTTGCCGGGTTAGAGTAGCTAGTACCACTCCATGTCTTCCCGTAGATGTCGTAAGAGGCGACTAAAAGGTAATAAAGGCTTGTAGTAGGTACTGTTAGGCGATCGGCTTGCAATCTGTCACTATTACGGTGGTAAACATCTTAGCATGATTAAGCAAATTTTAGTTACAGAATTATTAACAAGTTTTTAGAGTTGTTAGTAATTCTGTAGCTCTGCCTACCCCACTCTGGGAATGAAAGCGTCAGTTTATGAATGTATGTTTAGATTATGCATGTTAGTGATTTTAGAGTTGTAGAAGTGAGTTTACTTACAGAAGCATACTCATATGAAGTTAAATTTAGGCCAAATGCATGCTAATGATGTGAGTTAAGTAAATGTACGTGAAGAGTAAATGATTCTAGGCAAACGAAAGCATATATGTAGTAGAAACAGTGAAAACATACAAAAGTCAACATGTTACCCTAGTTGGTAATGAGTAGGCAGGGGCCTACGAATATAGCGGTCCAGGGTTCAAATCAAACTCCGGTAAGGGCTGATATTTGTGTGATGAACTGATGAGCAGGAGTAAGTATTTGTTACTAAATCTTGGATGTTTTCTATGTATTACCTATATCTAGACAACGATAAGTAGTTTATCGTTGTCTAGTGCCCATAGTACCAACAAGCCCTCAGCATAGTTTGGGACAAGGTCAATTTGTGAGACTGTTCACTGATTGTACATTTATTAATTTTGTAATAAAACGCACCAACGTTTTATTCCTTCAGGAGCCGTCAAATGTTTCGGAATAAAAAGTACCATATTATGTATGTCCTTCCCCAGGTCTCAAGGTATCTTCATACCAAAGCCGGTTCAATCTTGACAGCGTAATAGATAGATAGACAGTATGGATAGGTATGGAAATAGATGTGTTGAACACACTAACACACATTGCGTTCCTCAAGGAATAACATCCCTCTGATTGGATCGTTGGATCGATCGGGTGGAGACTCGTTGCAGTCCGATCTGAAGTAATTCGAACGGCGAGCTTTATGATAAATGATAATCATTGTCGTTAAACTGCCGCGCTCAAGCTCTGGTGGAGGCGTTGGAGCGTTTGTTTTGAGTTACGGAAATATTTTACGTAACCTCAAAACATGTTTGCGTTTAAAGCGACCTCCTTATCCGTAGCAAGTGTAACTCGCCCGTAACATAATGATCAACTACGTCCGATAGAGAAACCTGCTGTCAAATCCAAGATTGATTTTTGGCCGGTTAGTCTAGTGGTTACGTTTTATACAACCAGACATCACGGGTTTCATTACGGGCTGGGATTCATTTATTATTGTTTCAACAGATTTGGAGAATGGTTGGTCGTATACATTCGTTGCTAAGAACGTGATCAGTTTATTTTGTAGGAATTATAAGGGAGCAGTCACCTAATGTCTTTGACATTTTATTTGGGGTGGGACGTGTGATGCGATTTCGCTGACTTGCTTGTCGTGAGTGGGATAAATACCACTTAGGTAAACATAATTTCATTCCAATCATGAAATTATGCGAGGCCTTTGGGTTAGTCCTTCCGAATGGTTTTCAAATTACCGTATCGTACATCTAATTATCAATTGTGTTTAGATTTATTTAAATATAATGCAGAGGGAATTATAGGCGACATGTCCTAGACTAACAACATACAACATACAATAACATACATTAAATAACTATAGCTAATCCGAGGACAGGGCTCTTCTCTTGATATGAGGGTGGAAGCATGGATAGAAGTTACGAAAAATATTACCCGTCTGTATGTAGTTATGTATGTTTGTCCGCGATTATCTCGCGTTTGGCTAAACCGATTTTGATGCGGTTTTCACAGAAGTATTTGTTACTTACACTTAAGAGAAGGCTTTGATATTTTAACTGAATTAAAAAAAGGAGGATCTCAGTTTGACCCGTAGTATGTATGAATTTTTGTCCGCGGTTATTAACGACACCCCTAGAGTTTTGTTAACAACGTTTTTTTTTTAGCAACACTTTCACCATTTGCAATCAGAAAGTATCATTTGGTGAAGTGGAACTGATGATGATTACCACAGATGGCTAACGGAACTCCTCAACGGTATCTATTTCAAGGGTGGCGATAACATATTTCGAATAAGATAGTTGAGTGACTATAAAGAAGAACATTTATTTGTTTGAATATGCCTTTGACTTTCAGCTTCTTATGATCACTAAAAAGTATAAAATAAAATAAATGTTTTAGTAAACAAAAAACTGTCTTTAAAAAGCGCAAAAAATTACTTCTTTCAAAATGGTAGGTAATTCTTTTAAAATAGGTCTAGGTCTAGGTTTTAACCAAAAGCCGACATCAGTTGGATTGACCTACTACCTACCATTTTAAATAAAAGAAGTTATTTTTACCCGACTGCGGCAAAGCCCAAAAGGAGGGTTATGTGTTTGGCTTGTATATATATATCCGACTCAATGTCCGTGCATAACTACTAAACGGCAAAACCCATTTCAATAAATTATACGTGTTTAGATTCGTCCTAACCACTAGTGCCATAGGCTATATTAAAATCCAAACAGCTGTTGGGATTTTTTAAAGCTTGCTATTAGTTAGACTTTTTTGCGTTTTTTAGGCTATCACAGGTGTGTTTACAGATGCTTTCAAATTCAAATAGTTAATATGGTATGTTTTGGAATTTCCATACCTTAAGTCTCTGGAAAGACTCTCTCTGATTCCAAATTCAAAATCCCTCAACTTTACTTTGGATACTTTCGTACTTGTCCGGGATCTTCAACCAATTGTGGGACTAGTATGACTGCGTCTATATCGCGTGTCAAATGTGTATAATAGTAGATTGTGTCACAAGGGAGCAAAATGACATATTTAAGGCGAGGGCGTACATTGAATCCTGAACGAAGCGAAGGATTCTAAAATTGAATTGAATTCTAAAATATAATCCTGAGCGTAGTGAGGGATTCAAGTGTTAACGCCCAAGGTGGAAATAATTTTGCTACCGTGTGACACATACTGCTTTTCACATCACCTATGAGGAAAATAAAAGATCTTAGCGATGAAACAAATTTAATTATTCACACATTCTAGAAATGCTGAAATTATCAAATTTAACAACAGGAAATTATCGCACTTAACAACAATTATCAAATTTGGCAACAGAATGTCCTTGAACAGAAAAGTGCCACTTTGATCCCTCCTAGCAGGGAAGAAAAGTCCCCTTTCCGAGTAGGTGATATGAAAAGCATATTCCGTCACTGTCGTATTTATTAAAGTGTCAGACGGTGACGTATGCCTTATCCAAATTTTCACACGCGATAAACGCAGTCATGTTACCTGGCTCCTAAAATTACTGATGTTATGGCAACATGTTATATTTAAGGGAGGCGCGCCCCCACTTATGTTGAGTTTATTGCCGCGTTTCTTCTCAGCAGTGAGTGGTCTTTTGCGAAGCGCTGGTAGATTATTGACTGACTGAATAAATATCTTATACCTTTTTTTATCTGGTTGGGAAACATGCCCTAGAGACGTCTTTCAGAAGTCTAAAACTTATTTCTGTGATTAGGCATCTTATAAATAGTAGTGTTTGGGGTTTCGTACCAGAAGGATAGCCCAATGGGTCCCTATTAATATGGCTACGCTATCCGTCCGTCCGTCCTAACTGTAAAGAGCTATATCTTTTGAACTGTAATAAATAGCGGGTAGGTATTTTTTTTCACACGAGAGTTACTGCTGCGGATTTACTAAAAAAAATAATTAAGATTCATTGACATGCAAACTGCTGAACTTAGAGCTTGATGAGTGAGACGGCTATTGAAGAAATTGAGAAACAATTTGGGGAAAGCTATATCGAACACTCATTGTTATTTCAAGCGCACGTAAGCAAGTTACCGATGATACCAATTAGAGTGACAAAGTGTGTCACTCACGCAAGTGTGCCACATATCCCATGTTTGCTTACCAACCTCATATCTTACTAAAACGAAATGTTTCTAAAAAGACCTTGACTGCATTTACACAAAGTCTAATTTTCAAGAGAAAGCGTCGTAAATATGGTACGTTGACAAAGATACATTGGTCGACATTGCCCGAATTGGGTATTCCCAGTGAAGCAAACCAGACACGACATAATCGAACGTGTTGCGGGTAAATGTGCGCGACCGGTGTTTAACCGAATACCTGCAGGTATATCGACGCGAGGTGAAACAAACCCGATTCAATACATCATGGAAGAAACTACTGAAGAATTACTTAAATATTGAAGATAGCAATTTTTACAAAGGAAGAGGTCATCTTAAAACGAATAGTAATATAAACCCCATTGCGAACTTAATTAGCAACTATGAGTACCTACATCATGGCCAATTTGACGGAACTTATTTATGGATTAGTGTATTTTTTTACGTTAAAAATGAACCCCTTTTTTAATGTTCCGCTAAATACACCCTTTCTCTAAAACTATTTATATATTACAACTATTTAAAACCTCTCAACACACGTATTGAGTTAGAGGCGAGGCAAGATGTAGGTACCTAGCCAAACTATAACTAAAATAACCCTATAACCCAACATTTAAATCGTAACAATAAAATAATATTTCGGGACGGACGGACGTATGTTATTATTATTAATGGCCATCGGCTGTCTATCGCTATCTCTCGCATCACGGTGCGGTGGACATTATATATTGTCATATGTGTTTCATAGTCAGGAACACGGCGAAAGCCGTTAACTATTATTATGCTTCCACGTTCGGTTAGGTAGGAGTCTCATAGCCAGTCTCATTGGATACCGGCATTGCGTATAGCTTTATGGTTGTGGTTAAGGAAGTATAACAAATGTTAAGTAGATGAGGATGAAGCGTATCAAGCAAAAATGCAGATGTAAGCTTTTATTCAAGCAATGCCAATAAAGAGATGTAAGTAGGAGGTAATGGTAGCCGATAAGGTGGCCGGGGCCATATTATATCTACAGGGCAGGGTTATCCCATACTTTAAGTGAGCAATTCTTGTATGTACCATTTAACTCCCGACTCAAACAGATATAGTAGGGGAGGGGGGGCATAGCGGGGTAGCGGGGCATAGCGGGTTAGCGGTACTTTTTGGCGAAGGACGAACGGCATGGCAATTTGAATAAGGCTCCGTGATTGGTGTTTAGTCACCGCTTGACCTCCGCGAGCTTCGCAGGCAGCCGATTGACGCCGGTAAGAAATATTTAAAATATTTGCAAAACCTGTGTAATCCTTAAAAATATTGTTGATATTTGATTCACGTTCATTCTTTACCTCTATACTGTAGTCGTAAAGGTTTTTTTTGTGATTTGCGGCGGATCTGAAGGATTTTATATTTCAACAACTAAGTCTGCTTATAAACAAGGCAAGATGGCGGTCGTTAATGTTTCGATGTGACAGCACGTAGGGGCAAAGTGGGGTTAAAGTGATGGGGCATAGTGGGGAACAAGCTTAATACTCTTAATAGGTACCCCACTTTGCCCCCTAATTTTTCTTGATTTACCTTATGTGTTATTAGTTGGTGCCTACCGTCGTTTGTTTCAGCTAAAATGGTTCGAACATATAAAAAGACCCCACCTCGTGTTTTGTTCCTACAGTTAGAACTGATAGGTATTATTTGATAGTAAAGATTTTATTCGATTATAAGAAGATGAAGATGATAAAGCCAATCTCTGTGCAATGTATGTTAATGATTCGTTGGGATTTAACGTTAAATTTAACTAATGATCTCCACAGTTACTGTTAGAAGTGATATTCTTTGATAATAAAGATTTAATTCGTTTATAATAGTTGTTATAATTCACTACGCCACTAAACCCCTTCTCAAGCCCCACATTGCCCCTTTTCATACCCCACACTGCCCCATTTAGTACCCCACAATGCCCCTTATGCTGCCCCACTTTACCCCAATATACGGGGCATAGCGGGACAAAACCCACTTTTGATAAAATTGATCATGTACCTAAATTTAATTATATTCGAGCAAAAAATAACATGCAGTATTATACCTTAGATACCAATAGTTAATTTAAGTTGGATTGCGTGTAAGTTATACAGATGAATCCGAATCTAACTCCCTCTGTTCCTTAGCTTCCCCGCTTTGCCCCCCCCTTCCCTATACTCGTAGCTGCTAAGCGGATGAACCGACCTGACGCGGCGCGGTGTAATTAAATAGAAAGCAAGAATGATTGGTGTGCTTGTTGCGTTAAAGTGCGTTAGTGTTCTCTGTGTACATGCCTGTTGATTGCGCGGAGAATCTCGCGGAGTTTACAGAAGTTTTAAGTGAAATTCATGCGATTACCGATACTTGTGGCAATGATTCTGTATTTGTGTTGGGAGATTTTAATGCCCATCCAAAGGAATTATTTTATTTAGAACTTGTGCAGTTTTGTGAAGATCAGTGTTGGCGTTGTGCTGATGTGATAAAGCTGGGCACTTTAACGGATGCACATACGTATGTCAGTGACAGCCATGATAACTGCCAGCGGTGGCTTGACCATTGTCTAGTCACGGAGGCTGCTTGGCTGTGTGTGTCGTCTGTTCAGGTACGTTACGATGTGTATTGGTCGGATCATTATCCCCTAGAAGTAACTTGTGTGCTAGGAAACATACCATCTAAACTTCACATTGAGAATGTATGTAATAGAATTAAGTGGGGAGACAGGGATGTTAATCAAATTGAAAAATATAAAGAAATGTGTTCAGCTAGGTTAAAGAATATTGACTTTCCAAATGAGCTAAGACAATGTGCGGATCAGTTTTGTAATAATTTAGAACATAGAATAATTATAGACAATTTGTATTTTGACATTATAAATTGTTTGAGGGACTCTGCCGAATGTAGCTTTGGACTTAGAAATTCTAGTACTAAAAAACATGTTGTGGGCTGGAATAAACACATTCGAGATGTCCACCAGGAGGCGCGGCTCGGTTTTCAAATGTGGATGGAAAGTGGGAAGCCCTCTGTGGGTCATACGTATGACAGAATGTGTGAGACCAGAAGGCGTTTCAAGTCCAAACTCAAGTGGTGTCAGAATAATGAAAGACAAATAAAAATGGATATGTTGGCAACACACCACAGAGCAACGGACTTTAAGCGGTTCTGGAGTCACGCAAAGAAATTTGAAGGAAAGTCAGTTATACCATCCAACATTGAGGGGGTAGCGGAGCCGAGTCGGATAGCGGAGCTATTTAGGGACCACTTTGTGGTGGAGTCTCCTCTTGGACCGCCGCGGGAGGTGCTCGATGCTGGGCCGGGGCCGGTACAGACGCGAGTAATATTTCAAGCGAGAGAAGTTGAGAAGGTGATTAAGAGTATGACACGAGGCAAATCACCAGGTCATGACGACCTCAGCATCGAGCATCTGCAGAATGCGGGTGCTCATCTACCTAGGACTCTGGCGCTTCTGTTCAATTTATGTGTGGGGCATGCATATCTTCCTCGGGATCTTTTAAGGACCATAGTTGTGCCAATCATAAAGAACAAGACGGGTGACGCCTCGGACAAATCCAACTATAGACCGATATCACTGGCAACTGTAGTAGCAAAGGTTCTGGATGGTTTGCTTGACCGCCATATTTGTGATCATTTAAAACTAAATGACGCTCAGTTTGGTTTTAGACCGGGACACTCAACCGAGGCGGCAATACTGCGGCTCAAGCACACCGTCCAGTACTATGTAACAGGAAACACTCCAGTATATGCATGTTTTTTGGATTTGTCCAAGGCGTTTGACCTGGTGTCATATGACGTTCTGTGGAGGAAAATGAGAAGTGAAACCGGCACACCTGGTGAGATAATAGATCTGCTACAATTCTGGTACCTGAATCAAACTAATGCCGTTAGGTGGGCCGGTGCGACTTCACGGGACTACAAGTTGAGTTGCGGGGTGAGGCAGGGGGGACTGACTTCACCGCGACTGTTCAACCTCTATATTAATGGTCTTATCGATGAGCTCAGCGGAGCAGACGTCGGCTGTTCTATAGACGGCAAGTTTGCAAACAATATAAGTTACGCCGACGACATGGTTCTGCTGAGCCCATCGGTCAGAGGCCTCGAGGTCTTATTGGCCATATGTGAAGGGTACGCGGAGGTACACGGTTTAAGGTACAATACCCAAAAGAGTGAGCTACTCGTATTTACAGCGGGGAATAAAAAACCGAAAAAAGTTCCACCGGTTAGATTGGGAGGAGTTCCTCTGAGTAGAGTCACGGAGTTTAAGTACCTTGGACACTGGATCACCGCGGACCTCAAAGATGACCTTGATATAGAGCGGGAGCGGAGAGCCTTGGCGGTAAGAGCCAACATGTTGGCCCGCAGGTTTGCAAAGTGTTCGCGGGAAGTCAAAATAACCCTCTTTAAATCATACTGTCAAACATTTTACACCTGCAGCCTGTGGGCTAATTATACTCAGAGGTCGCTAAATCGGCTTCGTGTACAATATAATGACGCGTTCAGGGTGCTGATGGGGCTGCCTCGCTGGTGCAGCGCGTCCGCAATGTTCTTGGAGGCAAGAACGGACTGCTTTAAAGCAATTAGGCGCAAACGTGTTGCCTCCATAATGCGTCGAGTGCGGGACAGCTCCAACAGCCTCCTGAATGTCGTACTTGAGAGGGTTAGTTGTCCAGTGGTGCGACACTGGAATCACATACATATGGGAGACCGAGTCGCACTCTTTAGCATTTAGTTAATTAGTTTCTTTAGCATTTAGTAATTCAGTTTAATGTAATTTTTATTTTAATCTTTGTAGTTTAGAATTTAAAACTGACATATCTACCTAACATAGTTTTCTAAGACATTAATAACAAAATCTGTATTTTTTATCTATGGACTTTCAAGTCTGAATTAAATGAATTTTATTTATTTATTTATGTTACCTAGCTAGGTTTGATAAAAATCGATGGACCGTTTAAGAGTTATCAGCTCTAAAAGTGGGGGTCGCCATCTTGTCGTATTTGTCTACATGTTTAATAGTTATCATAGTTATCATTTGAGTACTTGCGTGGAAACGGCTCTTGCAGTTTTATGAAACAAATTTATATTTTATATTGGACTTAAGTTTCTAAAATGCTAATTAGTAGTTTAGGGTTGTTGAGGTTTTAATGATACTCTTAGAAATGTCCTGGATTAAATTATAATTCCAAAATATCAATACTGGAGAAATAAATATGTATACTTTTTAAACGAAAGCATTAGTCGTTTTACGTTCAACATTTTTGACTCTTCTACTGCAGAAAATGTTAAGCAAACACGTAGGCAAAATAGCATGTTGTCTAAAAAAAAAAACTGAAACGCTAGTCTGCTGTTGTTATGTCAGATATTTTTGAGTGGAATTGTGGTTAACATATCATTGCTAGTAATGTATTATTATTCAGTAAAGTTATTAGGCATATTTGAAGGCAAACTCATTTCACACTTCAATATCGTTAATTTATTTTTTGTTAAGGTTATATCCCCTTTATAACCTGGTTCGTGTTTTAAGCCACTTATGTTCAGGTTAGAACACAATGAAAAGATGCAGTTTCTTCAATTTAGTATAATAGGCGTAATAATTACAAAAGTGCTTTGAAGCACGTTTCAATGGTAGTTGGAGATATGCGCGCGCGTCTTATGCCGTGGTCTATGTGTTTCTGTCCTCCCGCCGCCGGCGCCCCTCCTCTCGCCTTGTGACGTCGTCAACATCCTCCCCGCCCTTGGAAGAACATGCTGCTTCTTCCAAGACTTCAAGATTCTTTGGAGAGTCTGTCATGACAGGTAAAAGACAGATCTTGTTAATGGCTAGTATAGCAACTCTGACCACTCCATCGTTACCAGGATACAGCCGCTGAACTCGACCAAGTCTCCAGTTAAGTGGTGATAAATTAGGTTCTTTCAAGACCACCAGATCTCCTTCCTTAAGGTTTGTCTGTCTGCGGCGCCATTTGGTGCGCTGTTGTAGTTCTGCCAGATAATACTTTCTCCATCTCTCCCAGAATTGACATCGGAGTTGCTCCACTAGCTGGTACCTCGTGTGTATTCTCATTTCAGGCTTTTGCGACCCCGGCAGAGAGGTCAGTGGCCGCCCGATGAGGAAGTGCCCTGGGGTCAAGGGAGAAAGGTCGTTTGGATCAGATGATAAGGGAGTTAAGGGACGGGAGTTGAGGATCGCTTCAATTTGTGTGAATAGCGTGCTCAACTCCTCGTAAGTGAGACTAATATTCCCTGCTATACGCTTAAGATGGAATTTAGTGCTCTTAACGCCGGCTCCCCAAAGTCCACCGAATGTAGGAGAATAAGGGGGAGTAAATACAAATTTTATGCCCTTATTAGCTGTAAAATTAGTTATGCTATTTAAGTCTGATCGCAAGGCCCTGCCTAACTCATTGCTAGCGCCAACAAAGTTCCTTCCATTGTCGCAGTAGATGTACTCTGATTGGCCTCGTCTGGCAATAAACCTCTTGAGACAAGAAATGAATGCCTGCGATGTTAGATCACTGACCGTTTCAAGATGCACGGCTTTCGTGGAGAAGCAAATAAAGATGCATAAATAACATTTAGTGGTCTTACTGCCGCGAACCTTTTTGCTAGAAATCATGAAAGGGCCGGCGAAATCTGTACCCGTAATCTGAAATGTGTATGATTCAGAAACCCTAGTCGCAGGTAAGTTACCCATTAATGGTTCCATGGTTTTAGCTTTTAATCTGACACATAATATTACGCATTTACGCACAATGCTTCGAGCCAGTGCTCTGCCACCAGTATTGCTCTCTAAAGGATCTAAGGAGCAGTTGAGGGCCCGCATGGAACAATTGAAGGTACTCACTCGACATCATAATGATTGTAAGAGGATGATTGGATTGGTACAAAATAGGATGCTTCGTGTCATATTTAAGATTTGTGTTGTGTAACCGCCCCCCTACACGCAATAGTCCATCGTCATCTAAAAAGGGAGATCATTGCAAGATGTTAGATTTAAGTGTAGGTAATGGATTTATCTCGAGACCGAAAGACTCTTGCTGTGCCAATTTAAGAAGGTTTATGTGAGATTGATGAAGTTCCGTTGTATTAAGGGAATCCATACTCTTTTTTTTTAGGGTATTTGAAGTTACTAATGAATCTTAACACTTACGCAAATATATGCTTTAATCTTAGGTAGTTAGAGTGATCTGTAAAATGTATGAGCTTAGGATCCAAACACCTAAATATCTTAATAACAAATTAGTCATAAAACAAATATGTAAATATTGTATATTGTCTAGTGGACACGGTTTCTGTAGGAGAATGTATCGAAACTTTGTATGTGGTTGTCTTGCACTGTCATAGGTAAGTATAATTTATTTATATATATATATATATATATATATTACACATATACATATATACATATATATATATACATACATATTTATTATACATATATATATATATATATATATTATTACTACTACTTATTAGTCCCTATGAAAATTCTGAGTTATGACACATTTGCCTGCTCAAGCTACGCTTGAATAATTTTTGTTTTATTTTATGTTAGATTAATTGTTTTATATAATGCTAGGTTAAGCTTTATAGTTGTATAATATCATAATTAGTATTAAAAAAACTAGAGACTGTTGAATTTCTTGCGGTGTTTCTTCTCAGCAGTAGTCTCTTGCGAAGCGCTTGTAGATTTTTGACGTGCAAAAGTGCCCGTGCGGCCTACCTACTGAATACACCTCTTTTATTTTTTATCTTTATCTTTAATTTCTGCGAAACTAGTTAAAATCGCTGAACATGATGATGATGATGATGAGTGGGGACGCCGCCGAGGCAGGCGGGCGGTCGAGTGGCTCTCCATTCATTCCGCCCAGTTCCCCTTGATCCAGCCTCAGGTTACTGGCTCTGCGGCGCTCCCATCCAGCACTGATCCCATCTTCTTGTTTTCCTACAGAACATTAGTGCGTCCTGAAGGTTAATGCTTTTAAGTGTCTCTTACTCGTAGCACGTCCTCCCCGAATGTGCGATGTCTCAGTGACGAGTACATTACACATTCTGCCAGAACGTGCTGACTAGTCTCCTCTTTGCCGCAGTGTGGGCATCGAGGATCCTGTTTGACTCCTATAACCGTCAGATGTCTGTTGAGTGGACAGTGTCCAGTCAAGATCCCTGTCAGTATGCTTAGATTGTACTTACCAAGATTTAGTAGATACCTTGTTCTATTTCTATTTACCCTTCCTATCATGAATTTGGATTGTCTGCACCCTTGTGTTGTTATCCACGCCTCATTTGTCTTTGTCTCTATTCATCTGGCGATGACTCCTTTCGTTACCGTTGCAGATATCGGGAGTGCTGGTTCCGGGCCTAGGTATTGCTGGTCCGCCCCTGCTCTGGCCAGCTCATCAGCCTTCTCTTTTCCTATTGCTCCGCTGTGTCCTGGTACCCATGCCAGTGTTACTTTGGATGCTGTGCCTAGATTATCCAGTTCATCCTTGCAGTCCTGCACCAGGGAGGACTTGATTATCGGATTATCTAACGCTTTTAGTGCTGCTTGGCTATCTGAGTAGATAATAACGTGGTGCCCCGCTATATCGCTTCTTTCCTTGAGGCTCTGTGCACACTTCATGATGGCATATACTTCTGCCTGGAACACACTAGTGAGGCCTCTTAGTGGTATCGCTGTATGCTCATTCGCCTCCAGGTAATAGATGCCTGCCCCCGCTCTTTTTGTTGAGGACTTCCATGACCCATCCGTGAAGCATGTCATTCTGGGTTCTGGTATCTCTGTCTCCCAACTGTCTCTCTCTCCTATATGGATTCTGTATTTCTTGTCGAAGATCTTCCTTTTCTTTATAAGGTCGTTGTTAATCATGAGCATGTTCATGCTCACCATTGACTCCCTTTGTATGCTTGCGTGTCTCTTGTCCATCTCGGACCCGATCCACTCTCGCCGAACATACATAGGGGTTAAATCGATAGCTTTTTAGCTGCTCTACAGCCCTAGGCGGGTTGACGTCGGTTTACCTATGGGACACCTGTATAATATAATAATACACACTCTCTGGCGAAGATCGAAAGTTAATATACTTCTCTAAAGTTTAAATATCGAAGTCCGAAACATCCAAAGTTGAAATATCGAACGGTTATTATGCGGATGGTTGAAATATTTGAACGTACTTGCTGGGAATTACATTATGTAATCCAATACCTATCGAAAGTTGATTCATCTAGTTAAATATCGATGTCCAAAGCAAATTCGGAACATCAAATGGTTACTATGCCGATGTTTAAAGATATCCAACGTACTTGTTGGGTATTTAATCAAATATCTAAAGTTGATAGGTACCTCTAAAGTTAAAATATCGAAATCCGAAATATCGAACGGTTATTAAGCCCCGATAATATAAAAAATAAAAAGTTGGTTAAGTGTAGGTATAAATAAATCACTTAGATGGAATTAAAAAAAATCTAAACTTGTATCTTTAAAAAAATATAAGTACAAAAAATCTTTTATTTTTAAAGATTGATAACCTAATCTTTAAATAGGTAATATAAAATAAAGTAGTGCCGAGGCCGGCAATGGATTTTGTTCCGATTTTAACAGTCTGTTTCATTCCTATAATGTATGGATTAGTAGTTTAATTCTAATAAAAGGTATGACGACGAGCGTAGTGAACCTAACCTGACAGAGACAGTTTCGCATTAAACAGAATGGTTTGCTCGCTACGCTCGCTCACTTCACTGAAACACCTTTCTAGAAAAATGTGGAAAATCAGAAGTTCGATATGTAGATTAGGTAGGTAGCCGACCATTCGATTTTGTAACTTTCCATATTTTGGAAATCGATATTTTAACTTTAGGTATATCTTTCGATATTTTAACACAAAGATGAAATAACTGTTGTTGTTTTAATCATTCGATATTTTAAACCGGTGGTATTTTGATCGTAGGCCTTTCAGACGAAGATATTATGATTATGACATTTATGACTGTAGTTTTGACATTATGATATTGTTACTTTCGATATTTTGGACTTCGATATTTTAACTTTAGATACGTTAACTTTCGCTACCCAACTGCACATTCACGACAACCGTATTAATGTAAGCACAATACCTGCTATACCAATACCTAAAACTATGCATTGCACATTACATAATAGGTATTAGACGAGCCCCTCATTTAGGTTCCATGCAATTTACTGTTGGCTAATCCGTGGCTAATCCGAAGACCAAGCCTGCCAACCTGACAATAGAGTGATTACACCCAAAGCCAACCATTTATTATTGTAATTGGTCTAGAAACAGTAAATTAGCGACAATTGTTATAACGTAACGATAGCAGCGAAAAATTCATGATTGGGCATACATCGGAAAATTTCGGAATTTTTCGGAATACGACTTTATCCGAATGTTGTTTACGAGTCTAATAATTTTGTAAATTACCATGAAATTACCGATGATCTGTCAGATTATTTTTGATTATTTTTGAGCAGAGATGATGGAAATACCGAATGTCAAAGATAGAATTTAATTTAAATTTAACCCCCCGGGTGTTTCAGGTGTCCATCGGCCACGGTGATCACTTACCAACAGGTGAGTCGCGTGCTCGTCTGCCTCACTACAAAAAAAAGAATACTCTTTCTGTTACACGAATATAGACATGTCATCATTCGTTATCAGTTGTTCACGACGGTGTCACACGGAGCCCGATTTACGTTACATGGATAAGTTATGAACAGTGGCAAGTGGCTCAACAATCCTATGATTTCTTGATTTAAATATTAGTAAGTTGCTTACAATAACGATTAAATAAATAAAGTCTGCACAGAGACCATTATATTTATTAGAAAAAAGTCACCACAAAAGTAAACCCATTGCAGACAGAACAGGTTACATTATAGGTGTTATACTGCATTGTGCTGTTGATTTCCATAATAAATAAATAAAAGCAGCAGAAGCATGCTGAACTAGGTACCTATGTAGCTGAACAACGCACGACTTTTAAATGCTTACACTCTTAAGAGCTTTACAGAATTTGTGTAGATACCTACCAGATTATATTGATTATCCATCGTATTGTTTACTCACACTAGCAACTTGTAATGCTGACTATCCTCGTGGATCGGGGACTACACTAATGGACATCGGACAAATACCGGTCGACAAAAGGCTGTCCGGAACAGATCGTCAGAGCTGTCCTTTAGGGACCTACCTAGTTACACAAGAGTGTCGCACGGTGATGTAATTACGTCACCTTTGTGGGCGTGTTGGTAGGTAGGTACTGTGTTATTATTCTAAGGTTGGTACCAAATCAAGCCATTTCGATGCCACCAAGCCTATATATCGAAACTCAATTGAGTTTTCATTGCACACTTAGCGCGTTTTATAGTGTTATAGAATCTTATGTGTGTCACTTACAAACATGACATAAGTAGGTACCGCCATATTTATGTAATCCAGTTAGAGTGAAACACAGTACCTGTTTTACATACGAGTACAAGCATTTAAATCAACACAATCTTCTCGGTAACCAAAGCCATAACTGACAGTAATTTTCCGTGATATCATTGCGACTCCAACAGTTATAGATAGGTACCTACTATAGCTAGTGGGCATGAAATCATCAATATAGGAAAATTATAGACATTGGAGTCAGCAAAGAGCATCGCTTGGCCCTAAGGTAACCGGTCGACCAAGGCAAGGGTCGCTCTTACAGAGTTGCGCTCTTGTAAACAATTTAACTAATCACATACCTATTCACATCATCCTCTCTAACAATGTCAAAGCGGAATACCGTCAAATACATTAATTAGCGGTTCTGCGTTACGAGCAGTTAGTTGCGGATTAGAGTTCTAAAAGTCTTATTGGTAATTCCGGAAGCTGAATTGAAAAATACCTAACACTAATTAGATACTTAGGGCCGTATTAATAAACTCATCTTGACTGTGAGGTCCGTCACAAGATACGTCAAAGTAAACACCAAACCATAGAACACTGACATTTTTGACGCATCTCGAGACGAGTATAGAGTTGAATTCAGTTTATTAATACGGGCCTTATATGCAAAAAACCTGTAAACAAGTACAATGTTTGTTACGCATAAACTAAGAGTTTGTTTTAGGAATCTAGGTATCTCGGCCGATAAATCAGCCGTGCTCTATAAATAGATGTTATTAATACTCGCAATTTACACCTTTCAAAATACAAATAAGGGCCCGGCCGGGTGGACTAAACAACGGCGTGCTTTTGTTTTCGCCAAGTTGCATAACAGTTCGGTAAACTGCATGAATGCGTACTTGTAGCTGTGTAGGCGATCTGAGAAAGTGATTCGACCTGTTTCGCGGAGGAACCGCTTCCGCGATCGAGCCGGGCGTGGTTCCTGCCCCGCGCTTCCTGGCCCGGCAAGTCACATTACGGCAATCCGCGAGTACCGTACCGCACAACTGCCGGGTTCCCGGTAGGTACATTCGGCCAAAAATGTGGTCTGTCACCGTCTCTGTGTGGTTGAAGTTCATTTGCACGACATGATAGGTACTTACAAAAAGTTCGATTTTACCTTGCATTACCTAATATTATGACAGTGACCGTGTCAAGCTTAGCGATTTAATTAGATCTCACAGAAACTTTTGTCAAAAATGGTAGACCGCTTTCTTGGCCGACCGTACCTACGTAACGTAAAGTAACGGTAAAGTTATGAATTCCGATAATTATGACTTATAACATTTTATGAGTAAAAATAATTGTGAAAGTCAATATGAACCCTGTTACGGGACACAATTTCTTTATAGCCAGAAAATAAATAACCTCTCAATATTGTGACAATTATATGAACTGACATTTCTATTGCATTTCACAAAACATAAATAACCTTTTTTTTTCATGTGTTTTATCCCGGGGGGAAAGGCAAAGGAGAGAGATAGAGAGAGAGAAAGAGATAATAACATTATTAGTGGCGACCCCATTAGAGAATTTTTATAAAATATGCCGTCGGTTTGTGACATCTGCTTCTTTGGGTTATTTATCCAGTAATAATTTGGTGATGCACATTAAAATTAGGACAAAAAAATATGTTAACGCATTATTATTGAATAATCTAAATGCGCAAAATCAAACCACACAATCATTTTGCAACTTTGTACCTATCGTGATGCTAAATGCTCTGACATGCGTTTTTAATTCTTTTCCAGTTATTCCGTCATACTACCGTACAACGTTTCCTATAAAAAACTTTACATTTACTTCTTAAAAGGTCTTCCTAATGCTAATAAAAACAAGGTGCAAGGTGGAGTATGCCTGCGTGATTAAATTTTACAAAATATATATATGGTGACGAGGACAACGAGAATAACTTTAGTTACTGTGTGTAAAGAATTGGTAGACTCTATATATTTTAGCAGAATTAAACAAATTCGTCCATGGAAATAAAATAAAAAATATATGTTGGATTTTTTTAAATTGTACTTCAAGTAAAAATATTGACAGGGATTATTTTACATAAAATAATTAAAAATAATATATTAACACTTATTAACAAAATTAAACAAATTGGATTAAGCAAACTAATATTAACAGGTTTTTTTAAATATCGGTTTAGGCAAATATTTAACAAAGGTGAATTTAGTTTAACTTTCATGGATCTTACTTATTACCAAGAAAATTAAACACATTAATGCAAATCGTTTGTATTACTATATTAAAATATGAAACAACACCTAATATGTATATTTTTTATAAATTACGATATGGGATTATATATGTTTCATTATTCAACAACTATCTTCTATTACATTTTTTCCTGAACCGATATTTGATATTCTTGGATATTACTGAAATACAAAGAAATTTAAGTTTATTATTAAGAAAATTGAATTCATATAGGTATTAAGCAACAGCATAATACCTATATGAATTAAAAAGCATTTAGTATATTTTTTGTGTTATTAGTATTTTGGCTTAACGTACAATGTCAAATTATAAGATTTCTCAAAAAAAAAAAATTGTGGCGCTGGCGACCATTGTTGAATTTCCTAACCTACTGGTCAAACTTTGTCTCTCCCACAAAAAATCCATACAAACAAGTCTGTTATTTGTTTTTCTATCAAATTAAATTGATTAACGTAAAACCTTTTAAAAAAACGTATGCGCGGCTGTGAACGTTTCGCGGGATACAATTTAATACAGTCTCTTGTCTATACTCAACACATTTAATGAAAAATAATGCCGTTTTTAATTGCCCACCGTGCAGGGCATTTTTTGTTCAAATTCCCCGGGCTATAGGTAAACAATATGTAAACGCATCACTTGAAAAATAATGCCTCTGGTGAAAGTTATACTGGCTTATACTAACTTCTTTCCATCGGTTTCGGTTATATTCTTTTTTAAAGTTGTTAACATCATTTGTTATTGCGATGCGTTTCTTTCTCGAACCTACCTCACCTCCCCCAAAAAATGTCAGACGGTATTCAGGAAATTGCGGGTTTCATCCTCCTTTTGCTAACTTCTCTAAATGCTAATTAGCTATCGGGCTGTTTGGAACATGTTCTAGTAGGTATTACCATCTAATAGCTTCTAATAGTTCCACACAAATCATCGTCGATTTGTAATTGGAAACTCTTTATTCAGGCAAGAATTCTTGTTTTAACCGAGACGTTAACTTTTGATGAGCGGTAAGTACAGTAGTTGACAAAGACTGTGTCCACTTTTGCACCTTATTTCAATATAATAAAGTCCAAAAGAGTGTAGGTATATGTTTTTGTAGTCGATATGGCATTTAAAAGCTTTCAAACGGTAATCATAATTATTAAAGTCAATGACTTATGAGTTATGACTGTTATGAATGAGATATAGCTAAGTACATGTAGGTAATTAACGAGAATCGCAACGGATTAGAATCTACTGAAACTAAAACAAAACAGTCAAGGACACCAATATACACCACAATAAGTCTCAAAAATATGTACTTAGACCTTATTAATATGGCAATAAAATTCATGTAGGTTATAGATATTTTTGAAATTTTATGCGGATTTTTGTAGCATCATCTGCTTATCAATACCAAACGGGTCACCATCGGCTGACTCTATTATCAGATTAGTTCTTACATACCATAGGTCACGCATTGTCATCGGGTTTACAAATGTAGTCCAAATGTAACGCACTGCAATAACGAAAACTGGTTCAAAATTGACATGTAAGTTTTGGCCCAAACACACAATTATGTGGAGTTAAATAAATGCTTGTAATAATGCAACCACTCTCCGCACGTACGGTAGCTAGTGGCGGCGAGCTGTTTGTGAGTAGCCATACTACCTCACTACTCCCGAGGGAAGTTCCTGCTCCTCACCTCTCGTTTGCCTTCACCAGCTAGAGTGTACTAGGAACAGACCCTACCTGCTTGTCTTCATTGGCCAGTCAGAGTGGATCGCGATATGCCAGAAGGGCGAATGTGTTGCATTTGACGACGCAGCAGTAAGCCAGCTTAGACCATCCTAGTGACCCGGCCTACGTAGCTAACGGTCCCGCACGGGTTCAATTCCCGGTCAGGGTAAAATATGGTGTGATGAAGGCAAGTATTGGTTTCTGAGTCTTAGGTATTTTCTATGTATAGGTATAAGTACCTATTTGTTTTTCAATATAAGTATTTTATCGTTTCCGCGCTCATAGTACAAGTCTAGAGCTTAGTTTGGGACTAGGATAATTTGTGTGAGATTCTCCCCGACCGAGAGACCGTTTCTTTATTTGACGGTCAATCTTCGAGGCGGGTCAACCAATCTTGTGAATAGCCCCAGTGGGTAATTATCTCAACCACATTTTTTGAGCGGCGGACGTGATAATTGGGGTGTAAAGTACATGTATTGGAAAACTATTTATTTTATAAATAATCTTACTCAAAGTACCATATTGAGCCAAAGTTAAAATTATTATTAACTTATTATATTTATCGTAAAAAAATATTTTCAATCCAAAATCAATTTTGGTGTCGTGTCCTGTACTTCCCGCATATACTGATATGTCGTGGTACAAACTTATTAAGCCTCAACTAGACTTACTTATATGTTAGTTATCTGTATTCCTTATAAGTTGAGGTATTTTAAAATGTATCAATTATTGCATTTGCAAGTAAAAGGAAACTGGGAGCAGTGTAAATAAAACTGTCCAAGCGAAATAGTTAATTTTGGTGGTGAATATTGAAATTGATTTTATGATCGAACGAAACGTGATTAAACAAACAAATATAGCGTCAGATGTTCGTTCAGTTTCACTCTAGCAATAGACGGTGAAAGATTTGTACCATCTTTCTGCGTCTTCCCGCTAAGCACATAAGTATCTAATTTTGGTGGTATGAAATACACTTTATTAATCGTGATAACTTAGATAAGTCATTATTTCGCAAAAAGTTTTGTTGTGTGATAGTTTTTTCAAGTATGTTTATGGTGTCTTTTTAACTGTAACGAGTTAAGTTTTTGTTAAACGAAAACATTTGTTTTTAATTTAAAAAAAATGTTAAATTTTATAATTTTGGTGTTACAATTTTGGTGGCTTTTGCGAAACACCAAAATTATGAAAATTTCTGGTCTCCACCAAAATTATTTAAACAACAAATAAGCATTATTTATTATATTAGAAACTTACGTTTTGGATTTTCAAAAATAACAAGGAAGATCCCCTAACGATTATATTTTAATTAGCCCGATATGTTATTATTGATCGTGAGTTTTCTAAGAAAAGTAATTTTGGTGGATTATAACAATTTTGGTGGTACATAATTAGTAAAATCGTTATATCTTAAAAAACACTTGTGTTGACGCATCTTAACGTCAAGGCAGGACCCTAGCTCCATCTACGTATAAATGCATCCCATACGCATATATAGTTCACCAGCCGGCCGTAGAAAATATCACGACACCAGGAACCAATCAGAGAAGATATCACGTCATCTACAGCCGCTGTGATTGGTCGAGGTCTTCCGCTACAAAAATGCATGTCACCCCTAGCACATTCGCTAACCGCTACTCACCGAAGCACATTGTTTTTTTACTTTTGTAATTTATATTAATAAATCAGTATAAGGAATTCAAACTGTCTACAGTTTATGTCCTGCTGATCCTGCCTCTCACATTACGCCGAGCCCGTCCAGATCTACGCAAGAACATAAATTGGTCATTCGACTCCAGATTTTAACCAGCCCAGGATTGAGGATCTTGGATGAGAGTATCGCAATCGGCTATAGCCACCGGCAGCAGCACAGTGTTTTTGGTGAGGCGAACCAACCAAGTTATCGCGGCTTAAATAGTCACAATTTTGAAATCGGTGTTCAAATAATTTCAGTGACGTGTCATCTTTGCGGTGCCGACTCACACAGCTGATCGCGAGTCGGCAATCGAGCCGACCCAGCTGCAAGGAGTACCTGGTAATTCGGAATTACTGTAAGTAAGCCTTTGTTTCTTACACATTACCAAAATGACTAGTAATAAACCGCTAGATCCACTTGCGGATCTAAATAGGAAAAGAGGTTCTGTAAGAGGCAGACTGACGAAGTTTAATAATTATGTAGACGCGCTTGAGGGTGAGGTTTTGTCGGTGCATCAGCGCGCCGAAATAAAGCTACGCATACAATCTGTCATGAGCCTATACGATGAATTTAACAAAATTCAACTTAAAATTGAGGAGATTCTTCCTGAGTCCGAATTAGAAAATCAGCTTCAACTTCGAGATGATTTTGAAAACTCGTATTACACCGCAATGGCTCAAGCGCAGGTTATGTGCCAGGACGAGGAGGCCGCCGACATGAGTTCGTCCTATAATAGTTCTTTACAACTGCAATCCGTTAGGTTGCCTACTATTTCCTTACCTACCTTTGACGGCACATATGAGCACTGGCTAGAATTTCGTGATACATATCTATCATTAGTTTACAATTCTAAACAAATCACCGATATACAGAAATTCCATTACCTTAAATCGTCATTAAAAGGCAGCGCAGAATTAGTTATCCATTCGCTTGAATTTACGTCTAATAATTATGTTATTGCATGGGAATTGTTACTTACCCGATATAACAACAATAGGTTACTTGTTCATAATCACATCAAGGCATTGTTTTCCATGCAATCGCTATCCCGCGAATCACCGGCACTGATAAGAAAACTTGTAGATACGGTGTTAAAAAACTTACGCGCACTCAAACTGCTTGGGGAGCCTACGGACTCGTGGGACACATTAATAATTGATATGGTAGTTTCCAAGCTCGACTTATCCACTGAACGCGAGTGGGAACAGCGTAAAGGGTCCTTAATAACCCAATCAACTAATTCTAGCCTCAAACTTGACGATTTGTTAGCATTTCTTAGAGACAGGGCCGACGTTCTTGAAACTTTAAATGTAAATCACAGTAGGATTACGCACGAAACTAAAAAATACACTAATTTCAATAGCCCGCATACCCCTGCAAAGGTACATTGCAATGTCGTTACCGAAAAACCGCAGCAAAGGGTATCGAATCTAAAACAATTTAGGTTGTGTCCACTTTGTGCCGCTAAGCATCCGTTATATTCATGTCAATTGTTTTTAAACATGAGCATGCAAGATAAGTTAAACTTAGTACGCGAAAAAACGCTATGCGAGAATTGTTTACGCACTGGACACAAAGCAGAGGTATGTCGTTTTGGCCCTTGTAGGAAGTGTGATAAAAAACATAACTCGATTATTCATCATGACGATCCTAGTGATAACGATAACGGCTCCCGTTTTGGCACGTCAATGCCAAGCAAATCTGCTCCTTATGAGCCTCACGCGAGTACTGCCGCTGCAAGTAGTTACTCAATAACAACTCACGCGCACGTTGATAACGATCCCGGTAAACAATGCACACATCTAGATGTTCCATTCGCGCTGCCGTCAGCTGTGCAGCCGGTTCTCCTCTCCACAGCGCTCGTTGAGATACCCGACCGTTTAGGGAACTATCATAAAGTACGTGCTATACTTGATAGTGGAAGCGAGCGCTGCATAGTTACTCAAAATTTATGCGAAAAATTTAATACGCCATTATTACAGTCCACTCAGCGAATTAAGGGCGTCGGAGGTTCGATATCACAAAGCACGCAATTTTGTGATATTGAAATTAAATCTTTAATAAGCACTTATAAAACGCGCACAAAGTGTTTAGTTTTACCGCATATAACCTCCTCCCTACCTTCCGTTTCTATGCCAAACAAACAATTCTGTATACCAGATGGAATTCTTTTAGCGGACCCCAATTTTTATGAAAGTCAGCCGATAGACCTGCTCTTAGGAGCAGATATATTTTGGGACCTGCTTAAAGACGGCTTAATACGTTTAATTAATGGTCCAGTGCTACAAAATACGCGTCTAGGCTGGATCATATCTGGACCTATAAAATTTAAAAATATAAAGGTCCCCAAAAATACTTTATGTAATTTTATGCAAACTATAGACATGCAGGTTTCTATAGACGAACAGTTACGTAAGTTTTGGGAACTGGAAGACCTACCTAACAGTCTTAGAGCGAGTGAGTCAATGCGCAGCGAGGACGAGCGTATTTGTGAAGATTCCTTTTTTGCAATCAACAAAGCGACTTGATGATGGTCGATTTTGTGTACGCATCCCTTTCAAACACTCGCCTAATAGTTTAGGAGATACGCGCAAACAAGCTGAGCAACGTTTTTTTGCTTTAGAAAGACGTTTACAACGCTATCCGAATTATAAAAAAATGTATAGTGATTTTATCAAAGAATACTGCAATTTAGGCCACATGGAGCGCGTTAATGAGTACGGAACCCCGCACTATTTTCTGCCGCATCACGGCGTGTTCCGCGAGAACGCCGCGACCACTCGCCTCCGCGTTGTGTTTGACGCCAGTATGAAGTCCACTTCGGGACAATCACTTAACGATTTACAAATTATAGGGCCGCCAATCCAGGGTGATTTGCTATCCATATTATTGCGCTTTCGAGAAAATAGGTACGTCGCTTGCGCGGACGTAGAAAAAATGTACCGACAAGTTTTAGTTGACGAACAATAACGAGATTTACTGTTAATTCTCTGGCGCGAAAAGCCTTTAGACCCCTTGCAAGTTTACAAACTTAAAACCGTGACGTACGGTACAGCCTCAGCGCCGTATCTGAGCTGTAGGTGTCTCAAACAGTTGGCGCAAGAGTGTAATGATAACGAAATAGCTGAAATAATAAGGGACGACTTTTACGTCGACGATCTTATTTGTGGCAACCCTAGCAAAGAGCGACTGCGGCAAATTTGTTCCGAGACCACCAAAGTTTTGCAGTCAGGTTGCTTTCCATTGCGAAAATGGATATTTAACTTTGATTTTGTTGAATCCAAAATGCCCGCCGACACGTCAAAGGAATTGGCATTTGGAGATAACGCGCAAAATAAAACTTTAGGTCTAGGATGGCATAATTGCTCTGATGAGCTATATTACTGCACTCAATTTGAGTCAGACTCAAAACCAGTAACAAAACGCAGTATACTGTCAGGTTCTTCCCAAATATTTGACCCTCTTGGTTTATTAAGCCCAACCATTATAATCGCGAAAACATTGCTACAAAAATTGTGGCTTCTAAAAATAGAATGACGTTGCAAATATCTGGCATCGGTTCGTATCAAATTTACAAAACTTAGATGTTATTCGTATACCGCGTTTTGTGTTGTGTGACAACCCTAAGCAGTTGGAGTTGCATATTTTTTCCGACAGCTCTCAGATTGCATACGGGTCGTGCGCCTATGTTCGGTCCATTGATAACGCTAACAATGTGTCTGTCAAGCTGCTATGTGCAAAGGGTAAGGTCGCGCCTATAAAACCGGTCAGTATCCCGAGACTAGAACTGTGCGGAGCGGTCGTCGGGGCCCGATTGTATAAAAAAATTGTTAATTCATTGCGTATTTCCTTTGATAAGGTTGTATTTTGGACCGATTCGACAATTGTGTTGGGTTGGCTGCGCATGTCGCCTAACTTACTTAAAACATTTGTCCAAAATAGAACTGCGGAGATACATGAATTAACCAATAATAAACCCTGGCGCCACGTGAGAAGCGAACATAATCCGGCGGACCTTATATCGCGCGGTCGGAAACTAAACGACCTCTGGACTTCTACACTTTGGTGATAAGGGCCACAATTTCTTCACGATAGGTGGTTTTTGGAATCTAGTACTGAATCCGAAAGTAACCCCTTAGAGTTGCCTGAACTAAAATCAAATGACGTGTGTAATATGGTAACTTATCAAGATTCAGAGTTTTGGTTCCCATTTGATCGTTTCTCGCAGTTCAACCGCCTTAAGCGCGCCATGGCTTATTTACTACGTTTCATTCATAACGCGAGAAACAAGATTAACAAACGCGAAGATGAGTTATTGAGTGCGGATGAACTGAACGAGGCGGAGCGGCTTCTCGCCGCGCTGTCTCAGCGTGAGTCATACCGTGACGTACACGATTCCTTATCAAAGGGTCAATCCTTAAAAAATAAACACGCCAGCTTAACAAAACTTAATTTATTTATCGACAAAAATAGCATTTTACGAGTAGGTGGGCGCATCGGTAACTCTAGTCTGTTTAGTTATGATAAAAAGCATCCTATCTTAATTTCAAGTAAACATCATTTCAGTCTTTTGTTATTTCGTCACGAGCATAAACGTTTGCTGCATGCGCCGCCGCAACTATTACTGTTTTCATTAAGGGAAACCTGGTGGCCGGTAGGGGCTCGAGACCTGGCACGACAGACGGTTCATGGTTGCATTACGTGTAAAAGGTTGCAGGCTGCGAGTTCTGCTCCTATCATGGGCAACTTGCCTAAAGAACGTTTAGAGCCAGGTTACCCGTTTTTATACAGCGGCGTCGATTACGCCGGGCCAGTGTTTATATTAAATCGCAAAGGTAGGGGCGCGAAAACCGTCAAGTCGTACATATGTATATTCGTATGTTTTGTAACGCGTGCGGTTCATTTAGAACTGGTCGGCGACCTCACGTCTGACGCGTACCTTCTAACCTTAAAGCGATTTATATCAAGAAGAGGAAAACCCGCGGAAATATTTAGCGATGATGGCAAAAATTTCGTCTGTTTAAAAAACGAATTCGCCAAATTTATTTCAAGTATCTCAGGGGAAATATAAAAATACGCGTTAACTCAAGACATTAAATTTCGAATGGGTCCACCATACGCTAGTCATTTTGGTGGTTTGTGGGAAGCCGGGGTTAAAAGCTGTAAACACCATTTGCGACGTGTGGTAGGCAACGCACACCTGACGTTTGAAGAGTTCAGCACGGTGTTGACTCAGATCGAGGCCGTGCTCAACTCCAGACCGTTGACACCGATGTCAACAGACCCTAACGATTTACCTTTAAGCCCGGCACATTTCTTGGTTGGCCGCCCATTAACTTCACCTGTGTGCGCTGACCTGAACTACGTTCCTGAGCATCGGTTGACGCGGTACCAACGACTAGAACAGATCCGCCAGCACTTCTGGAGTCGCTGGTCAAAAGAATTCGTATCCGAGCTGCAGACGAGATCCAAATGGAAGTTCCAAACCGACGACCTTAAAGAAGACACGCTTGTCGTCATTAAAGAAGACCATTTGCCTCCACTGCGATGGTGCCTAGGAAGGATTATGAAGACCTATCCAGGCAGGGATGGCATTTCTAAAGTAGCTGACATTAGGACAGCTTCAGGCACAATGCGCCGCGCATTCTCAAAAATTTGCCCACTGTTCCAAGCAGACCAGTAGCTGGCAGACTTCATCATTTTATTGAAAACACGGAGTTTCCAAGGCCGGGAGTATGTTGACGCACCTTAACGTCAAGGCAGGACCCTAGCTCCATCTACGTATAAATGCATCCCATACGCATATATAGTTCACCAGCCGGCCGTAGAAAATATCACGACACCAGGAACCAATCAGAGAAGATATCACGTCATCTACAGCCGCTGTGATTGGTCGAGGTCTTCCGCTACAAAAATGCAAGTCACCCCTAGCACATTCGCTAACCGCTACTCACCGAAGCACATTGTTTTTTTACTTTTGTAATTTATATTAATAAATCAGTATAAGGAATTCAAACTGTCTACAGTTTATGTCCTGCTGATCCTGCCTCTCACATTACGCCGAGCCCGTCCAGATCTACGCAAGAACACTTGGTATAATAAAGGGCCATTTTAACACAGTTTTTTAGCCACTCACTTGCTTGCGACTTCAAAAAAGGGTGACCTAAACCGCTTGGACACTCCGTAAACAAATCGGCGCGGTGTTTGCTTTATTTGAAAATCGATAACTTTGCTTGTACTGAAGTATTTGGTAAGATATTTTTTACATTGTAAAGCTAAAGAAATGGAGAATCAAATAACATGTATATTTTAGCATGTATCACCTTAATAGCTCCCATATAAAATAAAATAGCATTAAAAACGGTTTACGTACCTACTAAACTTTAGATCTTTTTGTAATACCAATCACCAACAAAATCAATAATTTAATACCGAAATAAAAAGTTATTTAAACACACTATAACACACACTTCACAATCACGTAATCATAATAAGGAAATAAATATGATTAACATAATATTTCAGTGTAAATAAACAACCGATACGTCATTCTGCAACACTTGTTCCGACACCTTGCAAAATAAAATAGATAAAAAATTGTTTTGGTTTTTCAAGTTTACTGTAACTTTTTTAAATGTTGTCATGTTGATAATCTGTGGTTTGAAAACAATTTATACCATATATATGGAGCCATCCACAGAATAAAAATCATAAACCGCAAAAACTCCGTTGGTAGCTACGGCTACTGAAAGCAATTTGTAGGCGTACAAATTTGGTAGCTCTAGTCACCGAAAGCAAGTGAGTGGATAATTACTAATGACGTCACTTAAACGTTTAATTGTAAACCCTACCAAGAAAATAAAAAATACCACCAAAATTAGGATAATTTGACGCTTGTTGAAATTCACCCCGGTGATGTAAGTGACATCTTCCTAGAAAAATTTACTCAGGCTGGTTGCACGAAGGATACCACAGGGGAAGCACTGTTTTTGTTACGAGCTTATGTGACAAAGCTACAGAATTACATGCAGGTTAGCCAGGTAAATGAAGCCAAACACATGGTGAAAAATCTTAAACCTAAAGCTTCGAGCAAATACGACGAGATTCCCATATCTGTCATCAAGGAAAACATTGACTTGCTGAATTAGTTCATTTCTTCAATCAATGTTTTGAGACTGGTACCTTCACTGACAAGCTCAAGATTGCAAGGGTCCGGTCCGTCTATAAAAAATGGTATAAAAGGAATGTGAATAACTACTGACCAATCTCTCTCCTGCCAACGCTATCTAAACTGTTGGAAAGACTCATGAAGGACCGAATAATGAAACGCCTTAATCTCAACAATATATCAGACGAGGCTTTCAAAAAAGCAGCAGCACAAATGATGCGATAACTACATTGATTGGGGATATTGTCTCTCAACTCAATAACAAAAAGAAAGTAGCAGGCTTGTTCCTTGATCTGAGCTCCGCTTTTGATACAGTCCACCACGGCATCTTACTTAAAAAAATGGAACATTACGGGATTAGAGGGAAAAATACTTACTTTTTTCGGTGGTATCTTGCAAACAGGAAACAGTTTGCTGAAGTAAAATGGGTTCAAGATACCGTAGAAAGTGATATGAATACGATACTCATGATACGAAACTTGTGGTTTTAGCTGATGATACTAACGCTATCATATCGGCAGAGAATACTGTACAACTTAATCACAGAGTCGACCATACCCTGAAAGCTTTAAAAACTTTGTTCAGCACAAATAACATAAAACTAAATTATACCATGACCAATGCCTTACTCTTTAAAACCACTTCGAGGAACAAAGATAGTCTGCAAATCTCATCTAATGGCGTGAGCATTCAACAAGTGGATTCAGTAAAATTTTGTGGTGTCTGGATTGACTCAAGTTTAAAGTAGAAAAATGAGCTGACATCTATAGTAAATTCTATAAGCTCTGCTTGCTATGCGTTCAGAAGTCTAAGGGATGAGGTCAACCCGTCTCAATTAGAAATGGTGTATTATTATTGCTAGAATACCTCAAACTAAATCGTGCAAACTTATTTTTCGGATTTAGAGATCCTTACGGTCCCTTGTTTGTATATACTGGTGGTTCTTAGTGATTCAGTCAAACACCTTAACGGTATTGAAACGCCAGGAGAAAGACATAAGCGCGTAGCAACTAGAAGAACGGACTTACCACAAATTATAAATACAAAACTAAAGGTCGTCAAGCACTCTGCGGGTTATCAGTCAATTGCTCTCTTTAATAAGTGACCCTCTAAGTTGAAATCAGTTAAAGATAAAGATAAGATAAAATAAATTTATTCAGTAAGTAGGCCGCATGGGCACTTTTACTCGTCAAGAATCTACCAGCGCTTCCCAAGAGGAGACCACTGCTGAGAAGAAACGCCGCAAGAAACTCAGCAGTCAGTCATTTTTTAAACATATTTCATATTACAATAGTACTACTTAGTTTAGCATTATATAAAGCTACAAATATTAAATTAAATATAATATCAAATAACATCCGTAGTTCAGCAGGAAAACATGCCAAAAATCTTACGGGAGATATAGAGAAAAAGAAAAAAGAAAAAAAAGAATCAAGTACTTGTGTGTATATAAGATGGTGACCACATAAAAGTTTCGATATGTTTTCCTGCATCAACGGTGTCCCCTAGACAAGAAAAAGCAGGATAAAGCTTTTGCATTTGAACAAATTATTATTGACTAAGTTTCGGGTTTAGGCCATGCATTTTTGTCTGTTAGATAGTCCTCGACCCGCTTACCCGCTCGACTCGATACGCTTTAGACATTAACGACCTTTTCAAGTATTTTTTAAGTGCTAGAAAGGGTAACTTTAAAACTACGTTAGGTAATTTATTATAGAAATGAATGCATTGACCAACCAATGATTTATATAGGTACTTTACGGACACGGAATTTTCGAATAGCAAATTTATTTTTATTTCTAGTATTTAAATTATGTATGTATATCAGAGTTTTTGGTGAAAGAATCTAAATTCTTAATAACATAAATTATATTCTCGTAAATATATTGAGACGCTACCAGTTAAGATATTAATTTCTTTAAAAAATTCTCTTAAGGAGTTACGAGCCTGAACCTGTTCAAAAATAGGTTGAATACTTTTTTGCTGACGAAGTGTTAATTTATAGATAAATATGTTTGATAATTTATAAATATTAGACATGACATTTTTGATTTTTGCTTTTTAAATTGATTTTAATGTATTATTGAAAGGTGTTAATGTACGTAGTATACCTAATTTATTTAACTAACTTGAATACATGACTATGACTATGACATAAAGTCCTACTTAGGGCCGCGTTCTTCCGGCGAGGGAGGGGTTATAAGATGCCTTTTTTTGTTTTCTTGTGAAAATCTCGAACACTGATCGCCATTTAAAAAAAGGTACGTAATTAAAAAATATGATTGAATTCCCTACCTTAATTGGTACCTTATAAATAAATTTGTTTTTAAAAGTCAACACGAAATAAAGGCGTAAGTATCTACTAGCGGGCGCCGGCAAATTCGTACGCATAGAATTAGTTTCCCGCTACACCCTCTGTTTTAACAAGTTTTGACGTTGGTGCCCATCTAAACTGATTTCCTCCTGCCAGTCATTTCTTGTAGATGGACATTTTCTTTATATTCGATAACTTTGCACAAGATTTAAAATGGCAGCCCATCAGATATCCTTATAATCTGTATTCTTTTATGTCGCTCAAACTCCTGTTATGTTATCATATATTTTTTTTTATTTTTTTTTATTTATTGAAAGGTACACTTACAGCAAGTACAGAAAACATTCACATCATAGTAACAGGTTAAGGTATTATGTCTAGTGTACAAGCCTATTACAAGTATACACAGATTTCCAGATAACTTAGCGGACTAAATAAAAACAATAGATTACACTAAACATCAGTTCGTAATCATATTGACATAATGTGGATATTTTGTTGAGGTGTTTTTAACGATTCCTTTTTTTTAAATGGGTAAACCCATTAAAAGTTTAGTTCCAGAACTTATATTCAAGATGATAACTCATTACCAAAATGTAAACGAAAAAATGGAGTTGGTCCGTAAGCAAAAGGAGCAATGTTTACATGAAATTTTAAACCCTACGAGTAAGTCCGTAAATAAATTCTAGATATTTTATTACGACTTAATGACGTATTATTATATATTATTCTGAAGAAATAATATTTTATAAACTAAATGATGATGTTATTTTATTATAATACTAGCTTCTGCCCGCACTTCATTACTTACTAGACTTAGATAAGTAAGTTATTAAAGTTATTCCCTTGGGACTTTTAAAATAATCCGGGATGAAAAGTAGCCTATGTTTAAATCCAGGGCATACTTAAGCTATCTCTTTCTAATTTCATCAAAATCCGTCAAGCTTTTGCAGCGTAAAGAAATAACAAACTAACACACACAAACACAACCTTTCGCATTTTTAATATTCAGGATGGAACTCGATAAACTGTACGTTTTGAAAGGGATGAAATTTAAATATCATATTTAGAAAGTAAAGTATCTGATTTTTTTTGAAAAATACGTTTTTATGAAAACAAAATGTTATTTTTGCAGTAATTTTCCATAAAAAAAGCAAATACTCGTTTTTTTTTTTAATTGGTCTAATATTGATATCAATTATTACAACCGTAACTTATGTCGATACTATGCATTTGGTTTTATCTTTTTTGGGCAATTAGATCAAAAGTTACACCGTCCCAAGTAGGTGTACTACCCGAACTTTATTAAAAAGTTCAAGAATGTGTAAAAAAAACCCAGTGAAGTTTTACCGATAAATTAACCTAAAATGTCATCCCTTTCAATAACAGCAGTTTATCGAGAACCCTCCTGTATAGTAAGTAGTATAGTAGTATACTCAGTAGGATTTTATTTTAACTTGTATATATATATATTATTGCATAGATATGGCAAACGAGCACACAGGCCACCTGATGGTAAGTGATGGAAACAGACATTCGCATTCACAAGACTGCAAGCCTAAGACTGCTAATGCGTTGCCAACCCTGAGGACTAAGATGGAATGCCTCTATGCTAGTCATTACACTGACTGTCTTATCCCCAAACCGGAACATAACGATGAGAACACTGCTGTTTGTCGGTCGATGGTGGTAGCGAGCCGGATTGACCCTGCACAAGGCCCTACCCCCCGCAATATTAATTTATTTAAGGTTTTAGAATTATCTGAAGCGGTTCAGACGAACACCACTTCAAGAAAACAAGAAATCCGTGATTGGCTTACTTGGAACAACGTTCCTTGGGAAGAACACAAAAAATTGGATAACCTAAAACCATATGTTATCAATGTGATGATAAAATTGAGCAGTATAAAGACAGGGAGGTTGAAAGAGGAGAAGGGTACGGAGAAATTCATGTTCAGGAAGAACAATATGAACTTTTGAAGATTGAAAATTTGAAGATTTAACACCAAACATAAAAATAGTTGACCAAAAATCACTCAGCCTCCTAGGGTCCCCTGTTTTTGAAGACGCAATTCCAACTTTTATTCAAAATACTGTTTTAAAATTTCAAAATTATGTGGATCGTCTTCTCGAAATAAGTCCACATTATGCTCTTTCGGTTCTTAAATTCTGTCTTTTTGTACCTAAATTTATGTACGTGCTTCGCTGCTGCCCTTTTTGGAAATTTCGAAATCTCCTTACGCAAATTGATGACATTATTAAATTAAATTTGGAATCCATCTTGAACATTCAGCTAAGCGAGCAATCCTGGACTCAGGCCTCCCTCCCCATCCGCTTTGGTGGACTAGGGATCCGCAAAATTTCTTGTGTTTCTTTTCCAGCTTTTTTGTCTTCCGTTCATAGCTCGGCTAGTCTAGTAGGTAAAATCCTTTGCGCTTTGCCATCAAACTACACGACTGTCGACTTGGAGGAAGCCAAAAATGCCTGGAATCTTGCCTACCCAAGCAGTAATTATCCAGAAAATTTAAAGTCTCAGAGGAGTTGGGATGAAATAACCTGTAATATAACTTTTAACAACCTTGTAAGTAGCAACTCAGGATCTGAGCGAGCCAGGCTTTTGGCGGTGGGAACCAAAGAGGCTGATTACTGGCTCCATGCACACCCATCGCCAAATACTGGTACTTTCTTAGATCCTGAAACTCTCCGAATTTCTGCTTGTTTACGTCTTGGTGTCCGGGTCTGCACTCCACACATATGCCCCTGTGGCAACGAAGTTGATTTTCTGGGTGACCACGGACTTTCATGCCAAAAAAGCGCAGGCCGCTTCTCTAGACACGCCGCGCTCAATGACATTATCCGCCGGTCTCTTGCCTCCGTCAACGTTCCCGCTTTACTGGAGCCAACCGGTATCGCTAGGGAAGACGGCAAGAGACCTGACGGTATGTCTTTAATTCCGTGGAGTATGGGGCGATTGCTGGTGTGGGACGCTACTTGTGTAGACACCCTAGCGTCGTCACACCTCCGCGGAACAGTAAATAAACCAGGCGCGGCGGCTGAGGCGGCCGAAACAATGAAAAAGAATAAGTAAGTACAAGTGTCTCGGCGCAGAATATAACTTTGTTCCTTTTGGCGTCGAGACCCTTGGTCCGTGGGGACCCGGTGCCATTAGCCGTTTTAAAGACATGACAAAAAGGCTAATTGAAACAACCGGTGACCACAGAGCTGGCAGCTTCCTCGGACAGCGTATTAGCATTGCTATACAACGAGGAAATGCTGCCAGCATCTGTGGTACTTTGCCACGGGGGCCCTCACTTTTCTAGTTTTTATTTAGTTTTAATTGATTTTTATTTAGTTTAATTAATGTAATTTTATATAATAATCTAACACATATATTTAAAGAACACGGTCTTTTATATTATTGCAGCAAGCCATAATATATGAAAGAGTGGAATTTTTTGACTCAAATATCTCATTTAGCGATTAAACAAACATGTCAAAAATTGTTTTGCGTTTTATTAAGTAAAATCAAAGAATTTGGTTCCTGGACCGCTTTGGACGATGTCAAAGTGACACTGCGAAGAAAATCATATGAAGTCTCTTACGATTTCATTGATTACGTCACTTGGACATGGTCCAAAATGGCCTGGGACTCAATTTTTTTGAGTTTACCTTACGCATGTAAGATCTCAACTTGTTACATTACCCACTTACATACTTATGCGACATTAAGTTTTGCCCGCGACCTTGTCTGTGTAGAACTGGTTCATCGCGTTTCCTCGGGAACTGCCGAATTATCCAGGATAAAAAGTTGCATATGTCCTCTGGGACTCAAACTGTCCCTGTGGACATATTGTGCCGCAGTTTATGAAACAGGCAGGTTATAATATAAGTATATTAGTTGTTGCCGCGACTCCGTCCGCGTTGAAAAATAAAGCCTAAGATACTCACGGATAATTTAGCATTCTGATGGTGAAATAATTTTAGAAACCGGTCCACTCCTTTTTGTGTTTATTCGTTACAAACAAGCAAAAATATAATTTCTTCCTCTTATAATATTAGTGTGGAAGTAAGGATCCAGTATGCATATACATACTTCCATAGATAGAGTTAGGACTGGTGGGGAAATATATAACGCCGCGGGTAGTACCCACATAATAATTAGAGCTATCCTTGTAGTATCAAAATGAGTTGTGCGACTAAAAATCAATATTGCCATACACAAACTTATGGCTTTTACTGTTGTCACAGTAGTTGCAGAGTTTTGAGGGATGACTCTACTATCTCGATATTTCCACTCGGACTGTGGGTCTATATGGTCTAACTTTATTAAAGGTATGTAGGTGTTTACTAACTAATTTGTAGATATGGTGCATTCATGCAATGTTTGTTTGTAACGAAATGCCGCATGCATGGCAAAAATTTAGGGCTTTATTTTTAAACCGATTTGTAGTCGCCGATAGCCACTGACTCGAAAATAGCTGGCAATCGGTAATACCGCGTAAAATTCTTCTCATGTATTTATTAAAAAAACATCGATAGCACTCCACTGCAGTCTCCTGCATTATTTACACGTGTTATTATATTCCCGCATACGTGAGCACATAATCGTTAGCAAAGAGAAACTTCTGCAAGTAGGTATTTTTTTGCATAATCTTTCAATTTAGTGGTCACACCAGATGGGTAAATGCACAAAATGTTTTATACAATTGCATAACCAGCGCTGTCTGGCTGGCACGGTTATGTTTATGTATATTAAACTAAATAAGTGTATTAGTTATTTAATGATACTAGGTGAAGACGTACATGTTAATTAATTTTTGTGGCAGGCCTTTTTAATTAATTAGTGCTTTAGCTTTTAGGTACGGTCGAACTCAGAAGAAGCTGTTCTATTTTATTTGGCTATTGATATACTGAATTAAAATTACTCTTACTTAAATATGTTACTGCGATAAGGTACTAAAATTATCAGCTACTTCCAAGTTCGACTGAAAGTAATAAGGCATTTACGCCCTCTGCAGTTTTCGTGACTGCTTGGGTAGACAAGTGTCCAGGCATTTTTGGGCGTCCTCCAAGTCGGCAGTCGTGTAGTTTGAGGACAAAGCGCTAAGGATTTTATCTACTAAACTGGCCGTAGTTCGGCGTAGTTTGAACGGAAGACAAAAAAGCTGGAAACGGAACACATTTTTTTTTTGCGGACCACTATTCCACCGGATTTGATGGGGAGGGATGCCTGAAACCAGAATTGCTCGCTTAGCTGAATATTCATAGTAATTCCAATTTAATAAGTAATTTCATCAATTTTCGTAATGAGTTTTTTTTTTTCACAAAGGGCAAAGCAGGTCTGTATGTACCTACATACATTTAGGTACAAAAGACAAATGAATTGTACTTAACATATTTTTAGACTCTAAACTAACCGCTAATTCGAGAGGTCCAATCCTCAAAATAGTTTCAAATTGTTCATACATTGTTTGAAAAATGTGTAACTCACCCATTAAACTGACCTGCTCCTTATTGGGCCAGTATTACGTAAACACTACATTAGTAATAATTTCCGATAGAAATCGGCTCGGGTCAGAGAGCAGACTCAAGCGCATCGTGCGGAAGACATTATCGACGACGTCCGCGCCTACCCGTAATAAGTGTCTTCCGTTTTCGTCGTGTCGTGTGAGGAAGATCACGGAAGAGGCTTGTGTTCTATGAGGGCAATCTCCTCGCAAACAACATTCTAAGTACCACAGCTTTAATTTAGAGCCTGATTTTCATTTTTTGAATAATTTATAATATTTTATATTAATATTACAACAAGTAAGTAGTTAAACCTTTTTGTGAAGATGAGTCTTGTGGAACCTTGTGTGAGTGTGACGTAAAAACGGAATTTGGCTTTGGCTAATATTCATTATCCTTCACGCGAACAAATACAAAATAAACCGTATTGGAACTGGCGCCTTAATGGTTTTAACTCGGCCGCCATTAGGTACTGTGAAGTATGTAAATAAGGCCGCGTTTACACAAGCAAGTTATTGCTGTAAGTTTTGAGATGTAACTACGGGTTTGAACACAGAACAAGTAGGTAATAGTGCTAGTGACTTATTATCATATCGTATTGACAGTAATGGCGGCAGAGTTAAAACAATTTGATTACACGTCAAAAGTTATAATATTAACATGTGGAATCGAGCCGCAGTTTGCTTTTTGGCCATCACCATGCCGTAATAATCATCATCATCATCAGCCCGGGGGCGTCCACTGCTGGACAAAGGCCTCCCCCAAAGAGCGCCACAAGTCACGGTCTTGAGCCGCTTGCATCCAGCGGCTCCCCGCGATCCTAACCAGGTCGTCAGACCACCGGGTGGGAGGCCGTCCAACACTCCGTCCACCGGTGCGGGGCCGCCACTCGAGAACTTTTCTTCCCCAACGGTTATCAGTTCTCCGAGCTATGTGGCCTGCCCATTGCCACTTCAGCATGCTAACTCTCTGAGCTATGTCGGTGACCTTGGTTCTCTGGCGTATTACCGTATTACGGATCATATCGCGCAAAGAAACTCCGAGCATAGCTCTTTCCATTGCACGCTGAGTGACCCTGAGCTTATTTATGAGGCCCATATTCAGCGGCCAAGTCTCTGATCCATAAGTCATCACTGGCAACACACACTGGTCGAAGACTTTCGACTTAAGGCTCTGCGGTATTTTGGACGAGAAGATCCGCTTTAGCTTCCTGAACGCTGCCCATCCGAGTTGGATTCGGCGATCGACCTCTTTCTTGAAGTTGGATTTACCTAGTTGGACAGTTTGTCCCAGGTATACGTACTGATCAACAACTTCAAGTTGAGAATTCCCCACGTGAACCGGTATTGGCAAAACGCGAACATTGGACATGACTTTCGTCTTGTCCAAGTTCATTTTCAGGCCCACCCGTTGGGAAACTCTATCGAGGTCTCCGAGCATCTTACTCAAGTCTTCTAGCGATTCTGCCATGACTACGATGTCGTCCGCGAATCGAAGGTGAGTGATGTACTCGCCGTTGATGTTGATACCAAGTCCTTCCCAGTCCAGAAGCTTGAAGACATCTTCCAGTGCAGCGGTGAACAGTTTCGGAGATATGACATCTCCCTGTCTCACACCTTTCTGCAACTGAATCGGTTTCGAGCTCTGGTTCTGGAGCCGGACTGACATAGTGGAATTTTTGTACAAGCACTTCAGCACTTCGATATATCGATAGTCGATGTGGCACCGCTGTAGAGACTCGAGCACCGCCCATGTCTCGACCGAATCGAAGGCCTTCTCATAGTCCACGAACGCTAGACATAAGGGCCGATTATACTCTTCAGTCTTCTGTATAATCTGGCGCAGCGTGTGAATGTGGTCTATGGTACTAAAGCCTTTCCGGAAACCGGCTTGTTCAGGAGGCTGGAAGTCATCGAACCTGCGTGAGAGTCGATTTGTAATGACCCTTGAAAACAACTTATAAGCGTGGCTCAGAAGTGAGATGGGTCTGTAGTTCTTCAATAAGGTTTTATCGCCTTTCTTAAAGAACAAGACCACCACACTTCTGGTCCACGCCTCTGGAACACCGCCTTCGAGAATAACAGAGTTAAAGAGCTTCTGGAGGACTTTAAGTATCGGCATTCCACCCGCTCTCAGAAGCTCAGCCGTAACTCCGTCGTCCCCTGGCGCCTTATTGTTCTTCAGTTGCTTCAGGGCCATTCTGATCTCGTACAGGCTGATGTCCGGGATGTCTTCGGTGTAATGTCGGGTGAGTTTGGCTCTGGGATCTGTAGCCAAACTTTCAACGGGTCGAGTTGATTTGTACAGCTGTCCGTAGAACTTCTCAACCTCACTCAAAATCTCGGCCTTGGACGAAATTACGGTGCCATTTTCGGTCTTCAGTTTCATCAACTGGGTCTGCCCAACAGACAAATCCCTAGCGAACACCTTAGAGCCCTTGTTTCGCTCGATAGCATCTTTAATACGCGAAGTATTAAAGGTGCGCAGGTCTGTCCGTAATGACTTAGAGACTTGCCTGTTAAGCCCCCTGTACTTCTGCATGTCCACTGAAGACTGCAGCCGCATTTCATTCCGTTCGTCCATGATCTTAAGAGTGTGGTCTGAGAGTTTTTGGGTTCTTTTCTGGCTGCGGGTCTTAAAGAACTTCGACCCAGCAGCTTGGACAGCCTGTACAAACCCGTTATTCAGATCGTCCGTAGACTCGCATTCTGCTAGGCATTCGAAGCGATTTTGGAGTTCGAGCTGGAAGGTTTCGGGGTTTTGGCATTGGACTGGGGTTGGACGGAGCGTAGACTTCATCAGTCGTGACCTTTCAAGCCTTGTGTTGATATTCAATGTGCCTCTTACGATTCGGTGATCACTGCCAGTCTTTAGACTATTGATCACAGAGACATCATTGAATATGTGGCGTTTGGTAGACAAGATGAAGTCTATCTCATTTTTTGTCGACCCGTCCGGGCTAATCCAGGTCCATTTGCGATGTGGCTTCTTCCTGAAGAAGGAATTCATCATAAAGAGTCCTTCCCTCTCCAAGAATTCAGCCAACCGCTGGCCCCTGGGATTTCGCCTGCCAACACCAAAGTGTCCCACTCTCAGCTCATTACCTTCTCTCATGCCCAACTTCGCGTTGAAGTCGCCCATCACCACCGTGTAGTGCGTTTTTGAGGTCTGGATGGCTTTCGAGATGTCCTCGTACATTGCCTCCACCTCATCGTCAGAATGCGTCGAAGTCGGGGCGTAAACCTGGATGACCTTCAGCGAATACCGTTTGGTAATTCTGAGTATCAGGTACGCCACCCTTGTCGACACACTCCCGATCGACTCCACGTTGTTGACGAGCGACTTACGGACGATAAACCCGACACCACCCTGTGACATGGCGTCACCTTCCCGGTAGTAAAACAAGTTACCGGACTTTAGGATCATCGAGTCCTCTCCCTGTCTTCGGACTTCAGATAACCCTAAGATATCCCATCGTAACTTGTCCAAACATTCTTCCAGTTCTAGGATCTTCTCGTCAGTCCTGAGCGTGCGGCAGTTGTGTGTCACCAGGGCCAGATTCGTTTGGTGGTGGTAGCCAGATCTCTGCCGGAGATTCTTAGCACCCCCTGCTCCGCCGCTACCGAACCCGCTACCTTGGGCCGGGCTAGCGGAGCCGCCGGGGACTAGGGGCCGTGGTTCTTTGGTGTACACCATAAGGGGGGGGGTTAGTGCCATAATCCCCACGCTTGGCGAGCGTGTTGGGGATCGCAGTGGGGCGGAAGTATATCACAGGACGCTGCAGCCCGTCCTGTGTCTGGCATTTGGCTTCCGCCCATCTCGGAACGGTTTGACCGCCGTTCGTCGGTTGACTGACTGCGCCGTGAGCAGTTACCACACAACGGGCGGTGGGGTCGTCACTTCCCGACGCCATAATAAAAGACATGCCGTAATAAAAGACCCGTTATATGTTTTTAAAAGATAAAAGACTAAAATAATCAGTAAGTAGGCCGCACGGGCACTAATGAGAAGAAACGCCGCAGGAAGAGCAGTCAGTAATTTTTTAACCATATTCCGTACAATAATGATACTACTTAGTCTAACATTATATAAAGCTACAAATAATAATAACAAAAGTGTATATATTATTATGTCATATAAATATATTAATCCATATTATTAAATATTAAATTAAATATAATATCAAATATATGGTTTGTTTTTAAGAGTTTATTTTTAGGAATTAGGTAGTATTTAACGGAACCCACACCTATCGCTCATGGCTGCGTTCTACATGAATACATCAAGCATGTATACTGACGGACGACAGTGACCTACGTGTCATTTTCTCTAGTTAGGTTAGTTATAAGTACAATCGACAACACCTCGTGTGTAACAGGTGCTTACTCGTACGAACCTGCACGCTGCAAAACATGTATATAATCAGTTCAGTACCAATCGAGTGTTCTACCAAAGACCATGTGAGGTGGAAACTGCTTCAAACTGCCGTTTTAATTTTAATTAATTAGCTTCGATGAGGAATGTGATTACGAAACAAACATAGTAGGTAGGTATTAATGTCAAAAAAAGGTAGTCCCCATTTCTTCTCTTACTGACATTTAGACATTTCTCAAAATTGTTTCTTGGTACCTACATAAGTATTCTCATTTCAAGTTGCCCGTTGAGTACTACCATTTGCGCTTTTTTTAAAGTAATTATATTATACCTACTAAATAATAATGTGAAAACGGAGTGTTATTATATGAACACACACATCATAATGAATCACTTGATCTTGTTTGTCTTGTTCTTGTTTTATCTATATCCAAAATATATAGTTTTGCTTTCCTAATCGGTAATTAACACAGGTCACAAAAACATTTTTTTTTTATCGCAACTGACTATAATTATATGTGATAATCTGAGGGTGGCGGCACTGGCGTCACTGGCGGCGGCAGTCGGCAATTATTATTATATTGTTTAAGGTGGTCTGAGTATCCAAACACCAATCATTTTATATTACAAGTTTTCTTTATCTGCTGCTGCTTTTGTTAACAGTAACATGTGATTAGGTGTGGTTAATATCTGCAGCCCTAATTATGATCGTGTTTATCGTTGTGGATAAAACATCTGTCCCTTTCTGACCGATCTGTAACAACTAGAGTGACGGAGGCTTTATCCACCACGATAAAGGTGACCATAATAAGGGCCATATATGTACCTATATTAGCGTGATTGGTGGAAGTTTCTTTTTATAATGTTGGTTCACTGTGAAGACACAATAAATTGGTCAATTACACTCTGTTTCATTTAAGATGATACCTGTGATAGCTCATGTACCTACCTAAATACATAAATATTAGGTACACTTGTTTCTTTAACTTTACATAAATACTACATTGTTGGTACACACCTAGCGACGCCCCGTTCGGGAACTTAAACAATGATTTACCTATTTTTAAGTACCTCGCATGTGAGTATAGTAAGTGATTGAAATTACGAATCACGGCTGTCACATGGATCATTCTAGATGAAACAGATAATAGGTACCTTATTCAGACCCTTAAATCTGTGCCTTATTCTCGCTTGGACATGGCCCTTGACGCGAGTTACTTTCCTCGTGATTGGAGTAATTGAGATCGGGGACACATCTTAATCTGTACCTACCTTAGTACCGTTGATACCATCGGTGGACACAAAGAAAAGATGATAGGTAATTTGTGAATATACTCCTGAATAGGTTTTCTGTTTTCATATCATAAAACCAATTTTAAAATTATTGTTCGAATTGTAAGCATTTTTGATGTTTGTTTTACATTGCACATTGTACAGTGGTGCAGGGCCTCTATTCTACAGGGTAAACCCATATCGCCTTTGACGTGTTACGTATAGTATTGTTTTTGAGTCGGCCGTACTGTCGTAAATAAGAAAAGCAGTAAGGTTTAACGTGTGTAAAATCTTGAGTCCAGTAAACTTTACAGCATAAGTTATATAAGTACTCGTAGAAGCTTTGTACCTACAAGTACAGTCAAGATTAAAAATAAATCTCCCACATTACCTATAACGTACCTAAATGCTACATACTAACAAAGCAGATTAAATAAAATATTGTAAAAAGACGAGAAGTTACGGCAGATAGACTTCGGAAAGTTCTATAGCTTTTTCTATACGTACCTAAGTACTTGTGTTATTATTCTAAGCGTAAGTAATGACGATGTTCCCTTTTTATTCAAATTTTAAATTTATTAATTTTTACTTAAAAGCCAGATGCATTCCATTTTTAAATTCAAAGCATCTCAAAACTTTACATAGTGACCATTCTTTTAGACGTTTGATCGTTCTCTATCGTTTAGTCTGTTGATTGTTATGAGGAGTGATTTTCTAAATCTGTGTTAAATAACATTCAAAGTAAAATTGGTTAACTAATCCTTTCAGTGACTACATTTTAGACATGATTCGAGAGATACTTAACGTACGCAATGTTCTGATTGAAATAGGCGATGAATTATTAGGAAACCCTGTATCCACTCTTAATGAATTAATCTGCACAATATCTAAATGGAGACTGCTATGATTATTAATAAACAGTGATTGTTGGGTCATTAACGTGTTGTTTTATTGTTGCATGATACTCCATCTTTACTTACCTAAACAAACTAGGTAAATAACCGATAGGTCTGGGATCGTAGCTAAGATGACAAAAGTTTAGCTTTCGTTTAACGAAATCGACAGAAAATGTATAGAGTGACATTCGACGACGCCTGTTAGTCCTGGATACATTGTTTCTAATCTATTTCAAATTTATAATTATGATGACAATATCATATTTTGATATGATGATAACTACCATTAATTCTAACCTAGAATGAAGATACTAAACCACACCCGACCGAAGCCGGGACGGGCCGCTAGTATACATATAACTTGGGTTAAAAAGTTTGATTCCATGCTGAGGTTCTACATACGTGAGTACATATAAAAATGAACACCTAAAACAAGTCGGAAAACAGCGGGGCGAAGCCGCTGCCGGGCCGCTGGTGATATGTATAAAGTCGAATGTCATTGGGTCGATGTATTTGCATTGTATTTCCCATGATAATGATGATGACCACTACAGCAATAAACGCAGACCGTAACAATAAATGTAATATGTATACGATACGAGTGATCTTTTCAAGGTTCCGTACCTGAAGGGTTTCAAATGGGATCCCAGTGTACGCTGTCCGTCTGTTCTTGGTATTTTGACGAGAAAGCTTTTGCAGAACTATCAAAAACGACTTTTAGTTTGGTCGTTGAACTGCTTTCGCGAATAACTACGCTGCGTGGTGAGGTAAATACTTAATATCCAAAATTAGGCTTTGGGTTTTTTTTTAAGTTCAGATTCTCACAGCAGCCATGTTGTAAGATTCACCAAGTGATGTATATGGCGGCGCTTCCTTAATGGGCATCTGACTGAAAATCGGCCATTAGCCTGCCGGTTAATAGTGTTAATGAAATGTTCGTCGCAAAATTCCTCACCAACTGATACCGGCAGATTTAAAGGTGAAACGTGCCCAAGATTACAAAACCGTGTAAGTTTCTCACTTAACTCCTTAGAGAAATTGCAATGAATTGAAGTTGACGATTTATTTGCATTATATTTATATGACATTATAAGAGGCACCAAATAAGAGGGACATAAGAGGGACTCATGGAGATCAAGGGGAGAGGCCTTTGCCCAGCAGTGGGACACTCATACAGGCTAGGAATATATATATATATATATACACCGTGTTTAAATTTAAAAATTAAATATCTTTAAAACCGTTAGACTTATCATTTGTCTGTCTTCGGGAAATTAACTTTGTTTGACCTAAAGAACGTTCCCTTAAAGTTATCGTAAATCAAAAAAAACACGGTGTATATGACTATGACAATGACTATAAAATAGGTACGTTCATTGGGCGAGCTATCCATCCAAAGTGCTTTGAAGGATGGGCGTAATGGGATCGAGACATTTCGTTTCAGGGACACAAGATGTTAAAAAAGAACTTCAGCGCCTAGCAACTGTCAATACCTATCGGAAGCTAACTGAATATTCTTAGGTATTGGAGATTCAAAGTACTTACGGCATAGTTTGCGTCAAATCCAGTCGTTCGGATTTTTTGCAGACTTTATGATGTTGGCTCAAAGAATAATCCAAGTTTGTGACCTCGAGCGCCGAACGCAATTTTGTCAACATAAAAATAAAACCGCGAAGATTTCGGACTTTTTTCAGATTTTGGCAAAGATAATCTTAAAGGACTAGTTTTTAATAGTATCTTCTCAGGACGTTTTTATAGCAGACTAAATTTGCTACCATGTGAGACTAAATTTGTCTAAGAACTGTGTTACCCCTAACAGAACGCACTAATTAACTACACTCAGGAACAAAAATACCGGGTCAGAGTGCGTTTTTCATACTAAAGAGGCTATTTCGAAGCCTTGGTTCCTCGCCAGGCTTGCAGGATGCTTTTAGTGTAATCTGATGATGAATACCCCGACTATCGATACAGTACTTCCAGAGTGCCTAGGATACTCAACTGAATAAATCTGCGGTTAACGCCGGAATTGTGCATGTTCAGAAAAACATCTAAAATGGCAATAAAATGTAAGGAAACCCAAGTGCTGACCCAAACTCTCCCGCTGTGGTGTTAACTGATTGTGCGATCAGTTAGGTATCTTAAGAACTTTTGACCTCCTCTATTGAACCTCGCAGTACCCACCATTAAACCTCACTCGAAACAACCCCTGGCGAGGAACCAAGGCTTCGAAATAGTCTCCTTTGTATCAAAAACGCACTCTGACCCGGTATGTTTGCTCCTGAATGTAGTTAATTAGTGCGTTCTGTTAGGGGTAACATAGTTCACTTTGTAAAACCAGCAAAAAAAATTAGTAATCAAGTTTTAACTCCTGATCACTGATTAAAAATCACTGTGTATATACAGGGTGGAAAAAATCTATGGGCCCTGGAGGGGAACTACCTTAAATCCTTTAGTAAGCTCATTTTACTGAAAGGAAACATTCCTTTATTTTTAAAAAGAAACAAAACTGCATTTAACAATTTTTAAAATTTTGCTTGTCTCACCCGGGAATCGAACCAACTAAAAATAAAAACCCAGCATATAATTTGTCTAATAAACATTTATTAACATTTAAATAAAAAAGTGAAAACTAAAATTTATTTTATTTTGTCATCAATAAGAAAAACATAAACATGAAACATTTTTTCACGTAATTTAACTGATAAGTTGCTCGAAACCCCCCCTCGTTCCGGATACACAAATTTAGTCTACGTTGAAATTCATTTCTTGTAGCCCTCTGGAAAGTGTTGTGGTGTATGCTCCTAATAACATTTTCTACCGCAACCCTTAATTCTTGTACAGTATTATAACACGTTGTGTAAACTTCATTTTTTACATGACCCCATAAAACGTAGTCCAGAGGCGTCAGGTCCGGACTTCTCGCTGGCCATCTAACACGTGAACAGTACTAGGTATTGTTAATAAAGAACTTGTAATAAATATTATTCATGGGCATCTCGTAAAACAGATGAGTGTAAGACCAAATGTTTATTAGATATTTTATCCTGAACAATAATCCTACCTTTTTTTGATAATAAAATAGCGAGGGTTTAATTTTTTATTTTTAGTTGGTTCGATTCCCGGGTGGGACAAGCAAAATTTTAAAAATCGTTAAATGCAGTTTTGTTTCTTTTTAAAAATAAAGGAATGTTTCCTTTCAGTAAAATGAGCTAACTAAAGGATTTAAGGTAGTTCCCCTCCAGGGCCCATAGATTTTTTCCACCCTGTATATAACTCTTATTCTATTATAAAATATTTTTGGGAAAAGCTTCTGTTACCCATTGTACCTACTTTTTTTAGCATGGTGAACATATCAAGACCCTCCTAGCGAGTCCCAACACGTAGTACGTTAAGTATAGTGGAGATACTCTCATCACCATCATCATTGTTATCGGGTTTGCATCATGTACCTACTCGTACGTAGGTATTCCAAATTTCTTTTTGTATTATTTATAGAAGTTGAAAATATGGGTTTGAAATATAAAAGTGACTAGATTTATTATAATTTTTAGATATAAAATCAAATAGGATAACTTATGAAAGAGATTTGATCTGCACCTTTCAAAACTATTTGTTTTATTTTTTGTAACGTACCGACCGATATAGACTCATAGATAATTTACTAATAAGTACTTATTTACCTATCGGAAAAAATAAAACGAAGCTGTCCGTCAAAATTTACAGATTTTTGAAATTAACATGCGAATTGTGACATTGCACTTACGGGCAATTAAATTAATTGAGCTATTAATTAAATAAATAATAAATATCAAATTAGAGTACTTAAGACCTAATGATGGCGGGCAATTATTTCTCAGTTTATGAGTTGTGAGTATTGTGACTTTTCCCCATACTCACAACTATACCCAAACATAAAAAAAGGCAATTTACTGTTACAGTTCTCTTTCGATGCGCCAAAATAGAGCCGCAGTTCTCATTCATTTCCTTTTGCCCGACGATGTTGGCTGTACCATAGTTCAGTAAAAGTATAGTATATTTCCCTTGCAATTAAGTATTCGGGTATTCGCCGTTTTTGGATAGATCCTAGGCAGAGGATCTATAATATATTTATATTTTTTGCTAGGCAGGTACCTACGTACCGTTAACTCAGACGGATTTACTGACCTTACTATCGCATTTTCATGATTTTTTTTACAATCATTTTAACACGTTTAACTACCTTCATTAACTCACTTCTGTCAGATTGTGGGTTATGGTATGGTGTACATACCGTCTTACATCGTTGTATCTATTAAATATTTTAATCGGAACTCCTACTGCAGAACAATGACTAAGCAGGTACGTTTTATTGTGTATTTAATTACAGATGACGCAGTTGCTACTTCTACGCAGTTAATAACGTTTCTCCTGTACACGTTGAAATAAAAAATGTCTCAAAAGGAATCCTGAGAAGCGCGGAGTGGCCGTCCCACGCTCCCAAGAACAGCTTGCGCGGCGGCAGGGTGCGCGGCGAAAGTGATTGCCTCAGCGCCCCACCGGCCGCCGCACGGGGTGGGCCGCATCGTATATATACCCAATCTCAAGGTAAACCAATAAGTAAAAACAGTTCCGGCGTCTTAGCTCGAGGAACGGCCATCCCCGCCCCATCATGCGAGGGTTCTGGAGCCAAGTGGTCAGTGCCTATTCCTTATCAGGATATCTAATAAGCCTTATTTTGTAATCACCTGTGGTGCCTGTGTTTGATCTCAATTATAAGGATATGTGATTTGGCTAACGTTAAAATGCGAAAAAGTATTAGAACGGTATTCAAGTGCTATCTTCATGTGATGAGGGTTTAATAGCGCGATTTAAGCTTGCTTACAGTGGGTCTTATTAGGTATAAAGTTCTATATAAAAAAGTTCAATATTTTTTTTGGTTAGTTTTACAAGCCGATTGTTATTTATTTTAAGCAAAACTACCCCGGTAATGAACCGACCATGCGTCGAAGTAATTAAGAGTAGTCAAATAAACTGTATATTGTGCTTTTGACAAAATAATATGTATATTGGTAACTGCCCGTTGACGTTTATTGTGGCATAGCTCCGGTATTGCAGTTCGTATTTGCTTTTTAAATATGCGTTTTACCCGGTCTCGATCGGATATGAACTCACGTTACACAAAGCCGGCTTTGATCAATTGAGCACTCGTTGCCGTAAATTTAAAAAACAATTCGTTTTTGTGGTGAGTATTTGATGGTATTTGGCACAAATTACTCAACTAAATAATTAGTTAATAATCGTAACTAATGGATAATTTATGTAGGTACGGGGTTGTAAGTGTTTTGATTTTTAAGTATAACATGTTAGTTAAGAAGTAGTTTCGGAACAAAAAATCCGTTCTCAGTGGAAAATCATTTGTTAAAACGAGTTCACAGTTAACAATGCAAATATAGAAAGAGCGCTTGTTAAATACACGTTGACTTTATGGGTAGCACATTGGTTTGCATGTATTTATTCGGTAAACTGCTAAGTGTCAATATTCTTTTTTGTTCTCTGTTAACAAACACAGTAAATAGTAGTATATACATCACGGTAAATATTGTCATTTTTAAATAATGTTTTAGAGAAAATATCGTAAATATTATATACCTCTTTTCACTTGAAAAATCTCATCTTTGTCAGGAAATTCTCGGTTTTGGAAATATATCTCGTTTATAGACATGGGAAAGTGATTACAAATTATCGTCTTTGTATCAGCATCTATTTATTTGTTGCCTGTGTTGTAAGGACGATGATAATGCCGCTACTCTCGCCGCGACCGCAGTTAACTGCGAGCATTGTTTGCAGAGATCTGATTAAAAAGATCGTAGATCATCGAGTCACGTTTATGTTTTGCTAACATTTCGCTGACACACAATGCCGCGATGCGTCCGATTCAGTTACATAATAAGAAACGATATCACACGCTTCCGACTATGGTTAGGTCACGAACCACGACCTCGTTTCGCCGAAGAGCATTTAAAAAAAATAAATTTAAACATAATAACATGTATTTGGTGAATTCGCTCTCACGTACTAAAATATCTTATAGATAGTACCTATGTTGTTGCGCAACATGGATACTAAAACGAAAATGTTTAAACTAACCGAGCTTTCGACAGACTACGTTTTAATCCGATTTGAAGAGAAATGTAGCGTAGCTGTATACTGGTTCCGTATGGTCCTGATTCGTTTATATTTCATGGAAACACGAGGTAATAAGTACAATCAGGACCTCTTTCAACACGGTAAAAACCAAATCATTTTTGAGCTGTTAAAAAAACGACGATTGTCAACGTTTTGATAGCTCTTATTTACTTGATAGTTATTGGCGGTCGAGGTAACAACAATACAATAACAGGTCGAATTTGATTTTGATTTTCCGCCATGAATAGAGGCGCAGTTTAGAAAGCACGTCGGTTGTGGTCCTGTTAGGCGGTGCTCCATATAAAGGAGGCGATGGCGTGGGCTTGCTGACGCAGGACGCGCCACGTCTTCCGGCGCGCGCGCACGGGCCGTCGCCGTTACGCAACTCTTGCACAACCGAGCCTCGACACGACATGAGCCCCAAGTGCAAACTACGTTAATCAACCACGTGGACTTTCACTGGGAATTTCACTAGTTCACATAAAATTACCTTACTACCTTACTTTCTTAAACTTACCTCAATTTAATGGTTATCACCTCGTCGAATAGCACTTCAATATCTGAGTACAAAAACAGAATGAGAGTTTTTTAAAACAATTAGGTATATCACAGCGCTTAACTTTTACACGCAATGAAATGTAATATTGTTAAATATCAGGGGACAATTAGGGGACAATATCACACCAATTGACCTAGTCCCAAACTAAGCTCTAGGCTTGTGCTAGACAAAAATATAAATACTTATATAGCGAAATATATGCTTATATACGTAGAAAACATCCATGACTCAGGAACAAATATTCGTGCTCATCACACAAATATCTGCCCTTATCGGGACTTGAATCCCTGCACCGCTAGCATCGTAGGCAGGGTCATTACCAACTAGGTCAGCGCGTCGTCAAGTATTAATGAAAATATTCTTACTGGTTTATTACTTGTTTTATTACATATAGGTATAGGTACCTATACCAATCCGACTACCCAAAAATGAAAATGGTAATGTAGTTTTTCGAGTTTGTTTGTATCTAGTCGTATATAGATATATGTTACTGGTATGTATGTATGTTTCCATGTTTTTTGAGAATCTGTAGGTTAATTATTTTAATGTATATTAAAGTAGGGTGTATCTTTGGAATTTGTTTTTAAAAACCAAAGGCTGGTCATAGACAGGCCATAATAGAACCTGCATCAGGGCTCGGGTCCTGATGCTGCAAGGGTGGTCGGGTTATCAAAGCTTACTTTTTGTTAGAATTCTTTGGCACTCGGTACTTCATCACATTTTCATGTAAATTGACCATTGTGTGTGTGTTGCGGTCGAACTAACAGGTTTCATTACGTAGTTTTCCGACAAGGGAAGTTGTGTAGGCTGTCGGTAGTTAAGTACTTGTAACATGTACATTCTTTACGTAAAAGTGTCACTATAAATTCCTTCCTTGCGTATTACTTCCTGTTGCTGCTCCGGCTCGTTGGACCAGTCAGTTGAACTATAAAACCTGTCCCACGTACTTTCCTTAGTTTCATGTTCAAACGGCATACGTAAGAAATCTTATAATACATACTATTAATGCATACAAATATACTTCGCACTTAGGAGTAAAATTGTTGGCAGTTTGTTTATGACGATACCCCAGATATGGCAAGTTCAGATTGACGCCGAGTGTTGCGTAATATCGCACAAAGCTCGATCTGTATTCCGGACGCTGAAGAAAGGTCTCTAGCGATTTTATAATGACGCATATGCGCATAACTGTACAATAATTTCTACGAGTATTAAGCAATGATAGATTCGTTCCAAGTAGATACCTTAATTCTTGATTAATAATATGCATTTTAATAATATGCAACAAAGCTATGCGACTTTGAGTAAATGTACATATATTTTGCATTGCGAATTACATAATGGTTGCGTTTTTGTTACTATAATATATTAAAACTGGGTACACCGTGTGCTATGATATGATCATCATCATGTCAGCCGAAACACATCCACTACTGGACATAGGCCCGCTCCAAGCTTATTATTAATTTATCTCTCCTTTGTTTCAGTTTACCCTAGCGGTAATACAGATCGCTCTAGTTACGGGAAAGGCGCTTATACAACAAAATCAACAAACACAGCAGCAGTTGGAACCTAAAGATCAAAATGCAATTACAGCACAAAAACGTGTCGGATACGACTACCCAGCGCCGCCGAGCGACCTCGTGAACCCGTTCCAGGATCAAGGGGACTTCGGCAGCCAGGATGATATCGACCACGGGCATCACGACCTACACGATCATCTCGACGATCACGTACACCACGACGATCATGGACACCATGACATCCACGACCATCATGAAGACCACCACGAAGAACACCACGAGGAACATCATGATCATCACGACCACCACGACCCTGGTTATTGGAAGAAAAAATTGATCTGGAAACCCGGATGGAAGAAAATCTGGAAGCCTGCTAAGAAACAGATATGGAAGCCTTCATGGAAAAAGATCTGGAAACCTATTTGGGTGCCCACCAAAGTTCCTGTTTGGAAGGAAATCAAAGTTCCAGACTGGAAAAAAATCTATAAACCTGAGTGGAAACCAATAAAAGTACCTGCCTGGAAGGAAGTCAAAGTTCCTGATTGGAAGAAAATAACGGTTCCCGTGTACAAAGACATTGTGGTACCGGGATGGAAAGACATACAAGTGCCAGCGTGGAAAAAAATATGGGTACCAGAATGGGTGAAAGTTGGAGTTCCTGGGGAAAAATTTTTAGGCAAAGATCATGACGGTTGGGAGTATACTTCACATGACCTGTGGAAAAAGAAGCTCGTTTGGAAGCCAGTATGGAAAAAGTATTGGAAGCCAGGTAAAAAACAGATCTGGATTCCGGATAAAAAATTGGTATGGAAAGATGAGTGGAAGCAGATCTGGAAAACAGAAAAGAAACAAATTTGGATCGACGATAAGAAGTTAGTATGGAAAGAAGCATGGCAGCAGATCTGGAAGCCATCGAAGAAACTAATATGGGTGCCTGATAAAAAATTGGAATGGAAGGAAGCGTGGAAACAAATTTGGATTCCTGACTGGAAGCAAATTTGGGTACCAGGTGTTAAAAAAATCTGGAAGCCTGTATGGATCTCAGAGTGGTTCCCGTCACCTGACCATCACGATCATCACCACCACGAGTCGCATGGCTGGGACAGAAGCGATCACTCTTCCGCAGCCAGCCAGAAGTCCGTAGCAGTGCAGCCAGCGCCGCAACAGCCGGCCCCTACGCCTCCGCAACAGTCTATTTGGCAATTCCCAAAATAATTGGTTCTTATTTTCCATTGAGATTGTTGTTTTTTTGTACATAGGAGTCCTAGGAAAGAGTCTAAATGACGAGTCATCACAATGCCGTAACGGTTCGTTTAGTTTTCTTAGGCAGCACAATGTCAATTAGTACGAGTGAGCTCGAAGATAATCGCATGACGACGCACTAGATATACTTAGGTCAAGTGGGGTGAGTGAGATAACGTGGCAAGTGTGAGAAACCATATATTTTTAGGAGATATTGTTAGTAAGATGCAATACCCCGTAGATGCACTTGCCCCACTTGAACATAACTGATATTTTGTTACCTACGTTTATAGTTTTATGCAAAGCGAGAAACTGGAACGGCAATGCGATATTTTTTTGTTCTACATTCGTAGTCAGAAGGAGAACTTGCAAGAAGCTACAGATGACGACCGTCTCGATGCTGAGGCAAGCTTTATCCCGTCATTAAACAGTCATTGTAATTGTAATTACCATAGGTACCAGAAGTCTGAATGACGCGGAAGGGTGCTGTATTTGTAAGGCATCGACATGTCATATATAGTTTTAAGTACTATCTGACAAGAACTAGATGATAGGTTAAACCCACTGATGCATGTAATTTGTTGTTTATTATTAAGAATTTATGTTTTAATGATTTGTTATTATAAATATAGCGGAACCAATGATTTCATGGGGTTGTTTTAATTGAAACAATGTTTACAAGACTACATTTTATTTGATTAAATTCCAACAAATCTACATATATTCCCATATAATGTTATGTTGATGAACGCTTAGCGCGTATCGAGCTATATTCAGCAGTGGTTGAGCAGCTCGCTGATGAGGCAGGGCCGCATGCAGCAGGTCTCGACGAGCGCCCCGCGGCGGCGCGAGATCTCCGCAGCGCGGCGCAGCTTGTGGGAGAACCGCTCCGGGACCATCCGGGTCACTGCCGTCGACGCTGTCAATAAAACAATATAAAAACATTACAACCACTAATTTTGGTATGGCTTGTACATGTATATACGTAGCAAGAATAAGTACATGGTTATTTTATAATGTTCATACCAGGAATATACTAGAGGAGGGCCTAATCCAGCAGTGGACTGCACCGGGCCGTTGATGATGATGTCCCACTTTTTCCTTACTTAATGATTGCGATTTCAAGTACCTCACAAACATTTAGCCACTGACTAATTGTAAGGTGTCTAGATCATGAGCTACAGTCATTTCATTATCTAAAAAAAACGTCCTGCTTCACCTGTAAGTATTATTGTCAGTGGTAAAAAATTCAATAATTATTCATGCCTTGAGTGAAACATTACATTTGATAGACTTGACATGAGTCAAGCCGAACCCGGCAGTATCCTCGGGTGCGGGGTCCAGGCTATCGCAGTACATGGAGTGGGCCTTGGCCAGATCCCTGCCGCAGAGGTAGTGCCGGCGGCTCTCGGCGGATTCGTGCGCGGCGACCGCCCCCAACACCAGAATAAACACAAACAGCATCTTCTACAAACAAAATGATACAAGGATCACACACACACCCGAAAAAACTAAACTCGTCTCTCCTGTAATCAATAGTTAAAGGGTTTTTGTGCATACAGTTATGTTTTTATTTGATATTACAAACGTAGATCTAACTCAAACGGCGTGATGCAGACGTGGGCTCACGAACTTAGGGACAGGTATCCAAACAAAGACCATATGTTACAAATAATATAGTTTTAAATAACTGTAATAAATCGGACTGGTAACAGCACGCCTACGAAATGATTTTTAAATAATTGTGATTCGATTACGCAAGAACTGCTTAAAAGATTTGAATAAAGTTTCGAGAAAAGATAGCACATAATGAATGTAATGGACTAACAATGTTTTGTTCTCGTCTCAGGTCACCGGGAAACAATTGAATCTGCTTTAGCTATTAAATAACAAATACCGCTAATTGGCTTAGGAGAAGATTTGCTTAAGCAAACACTTATAGAAAGACCCTTGTAGTTTAGGAAAGTAAAGTAATTAGTGTTTTTAAATGTATGAATATCGCGGTCGCAATACACCATGATTACAGTAGAGTCCCGAGAGTGCATGGCATTACAACGGTGGGGATTTTCTACAGGGTGGAAAGGGACGACGACCCTTCCGGTAAATTCAAGATTATGTATCTTTAGTACTATATTTTTCTCCAAGAAACTATACTAATATTTTTAGCCGTTTTCGAGTTACAGCTCGTTAAAGTTTAATACAAAAAACGTATAGTTTCAACCCTAACAGCTGATAAGGTCAATGACCCCACCTTGACCTAACTAGTAAACAATAACTTTGTGACGTTATTGATGGATGACATTTAGTAGGAGCATTGACAATATTTTAGTTTTGCAACCTGTTTGTTTCATAGATAATTATTACAATGACAATAAGCACGTCACAATTATGTCACACTCTTAAACTAGTGAAATGTTTAATAATGTCACTATTTGATGCTAGAGATTATCTCAATTTGTTACTGTTATACGCAGAGTGCAACTACAATACCTCTGAGACTTTGCGTCAATACAGAGAGAGATATCCTCCACCGCATCCATCAGATCGTCGAACGATTTTACGTGCCTTTGACCGTGTTGCTACGTTGCTAGCATTCGTCCCATAGTCCCCCGAACATCTCAAGACGACCAACGCGGAGGAGGTGTCGTACGACTTGCTGCGGGGCTCGAAGAAAGAGTACTGCGTTATTTTGATCGAAATCCAAGAGCAAGTTCCAGGCGGGCGGGTCAGCACTTCGGATTAACTCATACGACAGTATTGAAAATACTAAAACGTGCCCGTTGTCGTCCTTATCACATACAGAGGGTTCAAGAGCTATTGCCCAGTGACTGCCCCATCCGGGAAGCATAATGCCGGTGGTTGTTAGACAAAATAGCTGGAGACCGTGACTTCATTAGACGCATTATTTGGACGGATGAAAGTGTATTTACACGCAATGGTATGTGGAACAGGCGAAATGAACAAAATCCATTCGCGTACCGTTATTCGAGTCACCAATATCGTCGGTCAGTTAACGTATGGGCTGCAATTCACGGGGAAACAATTATAGGGCCTGTGTTCTTACCTGCAACACTTAACAGAGTTGGATACATGGCTCTCCTAAACTTTGAGGTTGACGCTTATCTCGATACCTTGCCACTGGCCGAATGACAACGCACTTGGTACTAACAAGACGGAGCACCAGCTCATTCCGTGATAGAAGTGCGTGAGAAATTAAACACTGAGTTTGGGAACAGATGGATAGGGCGGTTTGGGCCACACCGTTGGCCACCAAGGAGTCCGGATCTCACGGCACTGGACTTTTTTCTGTGGGGCACAATTAAAGACAAAGTGTACAGGACAGAATGTGATACTGCCGAGGAAATGAAAGAAAGATTAATTGCTGCCTTCGACCAACTGCGTAGAAAAAATCGTGAAGAAAATACATTATCGAAGGTGCATCGCCATACTCGGGCACGAGCTGCTGCCTGATTATCAGACGTGGTGTAATATTTGAACATCGGTTGTAGATCCCTAAGTTAACAGGTATCCTTTTCTCCTTACAAATTTTGGAATGTAGTTAGGAACATAGGGTTGTCACCAATATTAAACATGACTCATTTTAACTTTTTAGTTTTTTTTCTAATAATTGTTTCTAACCATTGCACATCGAATGTACATCACTTATGTGATACTATACTTTCGGGAACGGCCCTCGTCCCATTCCACCCTGTATAACGTTCAACATGTTCGTTCATGGTATTTTTAAGAATATTAGTTTCAAAATAACTCTAAGATCTGAATAGGACTTGATTCTTGATTCGTCAAAGGAAGTCATTGTCACGTTAGTGTGTATCTTGAATAGGAAGTAAGTTATTATAAAATGAGTTCTCTTAATCCTAGGTCGTTCAAATATGTTTATGAAAGAAGTTGTTTTTTTTGCGCCGTAATGTATCACTAAGTAAGTCCCATTTAAAAAGCATTTTTAAAAACGCGCGTGGCGAAACTATAAGATTTTATAAAAAAAATTTTTTTTAATAATTATATTAAAAACCACCCGACGTACTCGTACCTAATGCCTCCCTACTTAGAGCTGAAAATAGGAAATATATATGCATGAATTTATAAAATCGCACATCGCAACAAAATATAAAATTACCGTTAAAGAGATCACCAAAACATTACGATCAGCCTAGAAATACGGATTATGCAAGAATTTTAAGCGGCTTATTAGACAGCGAAAAGACTCTATTCTGTTTTGCTAGAAGAGAATATAGCCTTGTTAGCTTATTAATATCTTGATTGATTTTATTCGACTGTTCGTTACCTACGTGGGTCAACTTTTACTAAAGCTGCGTAAAAGTCATGAATAGTTATTCCCTATTTCCATGAGGCCGAGCTAGGGGAACTCGTGATTAAACTAGCTTTGACAAAAAAACAGCATTCATTTGCTATGTTTTATGAAAAATTGGGGTTTATACGAGTTTGCGAATAGTACGAGTACACAGGGCCTCCGGTAAAGACCATATCGTTTTTGATTGGTTCTCGTATTGTCAACGTTTCGATTACTTCACACTAATGGCGGCCGAGTTAACATACCATAAGAGGTCAAATACGAGTACAATTGGGATTTTAGCGCCTAGAAAAGATACTTTCATCTGCCTAGGGATTACTAAAATCGACTTTCATGTGTTCGAAAAATTAGAATTGGATTAGTGCAAGAATCGGTGGAAAAACACAATATTGAAAAATGGAAATATTGTACGAGTATGAGTTTAACACGCTATAGCAACGCTAGTGATTCGCTCAGAGCAATTAATACTTTTCTCAAACATGCTCGGAAAAAACGGTTTTCCGATTGAAAGACAAGGACGGAAAGAGCCTCATTTTACTCCTAGGAATAAAAAAACCATATGAAAACACTTTCCGTCCATGTCTATATTTTTCTTAAAAATGCTGTCAATTTGCATACAAAATCAAAAGGACCAAGACAAATATTCCAAACAGCCAAGGTTTTTTTAGCACAGTGCGTGTGTTTCTTTTTGAATTTGCATTCCAATTTCTATGGTTAGTATTTAAAAACAATTGACAGTCGGTAACATTCGTTCATTCTGCATAATTAAATTACTTGCTTTTTAAAAATGTATTTCTATTATTTCCTCACATGTTTGAGAAAAGCATTATGTATGCCTCCGCGGAAACGAGGATTTCCTGACTCGTATTTTAGCAGGCCTCGCTATTGCTCGGCCTGCTAACCACCTCGTCAGGAAAACCCTTACTTTCCGCGCCTAGGCAACAATGTACTATTTATAACCAAACTACGTTGAACTAAATCAAACACAAACACTGACACAAAAATTTCCGATACCGAAACTGAAGGAATTCGCTGATATTTTAAATCAAATATTGGACACAGACCGTCAGCTTACGTAATATGACCGCTTCAGAACACACTTGCAATAATATTAATTAATTCTAGTCTCACCATCATCAATTCGGATCGCTTATAGCTTAAACCAGGTCACGAATGGTTCGGAAACTCGCTTTTATACCCTTTATCTAAGGGGTTATTTTGACGACGCTATCAATAAATGTGCACTCTGACCGTTAACATCCAGTACATACACGTGGATCTAATTATATAGTCTTCTAATAGTCTAGACGCAGACAGAACATTACAGCTATAAATCACCGGGCACCGTTCCATTTTATCTATTATCGTTATTGTAATTCAAAGTTGTTTTCTTAACAGTTGTGATATCCAAATGATCCCTACATTAAATTTTGTTGCAACGGACCTACTCGTATTTATCGTTACACGTTGTTAATTTAGACACAACACTTTTGGCTGTAATACATTTCGTTCTCGTTCTTATCTTTTTTCCCAGAAGGGGAGCCTGGACCGAGCGGGGGGTGGGAGTGTCTGAATGTGTGCAACTCTATCATATTTCCTCTTCTTTCACGAAACACTACAGGAAAATTCACGTTTCGTTTATGTCTTAGAACATATTTTAATCACTAACGGCTACATCTGCTTTTTTTGCGATTTTGCTCGAGAGCAGCTATCGTTACATACCTACACCTAGCTATCGAGATGCTGTTTCTGGTTACAGCTATGATCGCGACACGACCTCAAGGGCCTGTTTTATAAAGGTACAAATTACAATTCACAGGTTACAAGTTTCCATTTGACACCACCTCGACCAATGACGACCAGCCATTTGAGCAGTGTTCTGCCGTGCAGATCCTAAACCACAGTAAGTGCTGTTTTTGCGATTTTTTGTTTTTTTGTGAGGCTGAATCAGTACAACAAGACGCATATTTGTGTATACTCGATTTATGATTTGGACGATGGGAACAGTTGAAAACCGAAGCCTCCACGTACAGTAAATGACAAAAAGTCAGCCAATTATTTTGATAATACTAACTAAAGTGCCGTAAAAACGACTACGGCTTAAAATTTTGACATTTCACTGATTAAAATACAGTAAACATCTAATTTTAAACCTTAATTAGCCAGTGAAGAGCTGTCAACTTTTAAGCCAAAAACAGATTAAAATACAGTAAAACATAAATGTACTAAAATAATTATACTGTGTTGTAAATCTTGTTGTTCTCTTTACCAAACTTACTAAGCTAAAGTACAGTAAAAATATCATACCCTTATTTTAATTTGTAAATTCCTTATCAACCATTTCTAAAAAACATTCTAAAAGACAGTAACAATATGTTATACTGTTATTTAAGTGGTAAATTTCTCGAATACAAGAGCATTATACAATTTAAAGTACAGTACCTGACTAACTTACTGTGTTTTAGATAGTAATTTGACTATTTTCGTATGTCTTTGCTGTATTCGTGGCAGCAGTTACTGTGCGTTAGATCGGATTTTCGTCATCAGTCGCGTTCCCGCGTTGTGCGAAGCAGACCGTCCGGCGCCACGGAGCACGTGGACTGTCGAGGTAAGTTACTTAGGTACTGTACCTAAATGTTTGTTATATAACAATTTGCATACAATTTCTTTTGAAATATGTCCAAGATCTTTGTCCAATGTGTATTTGCGTCTCACAGTGTTTGCTTAGAAAAAATGTGAGACGCAATGCACATTGGACGAAGATCTTGGACAAGTGGAATACCACCCTAAAAGTAATATAAAAAAAAACTACAGATGCTCATTATTATCTAATCAATTCATTGTTAGTTTGCTTTTATATATAATTAGTTTTTGTCTTTATTTCATTCTCAATTAGTTCATTAAAGTTAAGTTACTAACTGCCACACTCGGAGACGTCGATTAAATTTAATGCTTGATTAAATTTGCTGCTCTCAGTTTCTTTGCTATAGCAAAAGAATAAGACAACACGTCACTGAACAAGCGTTAAATTTAATTGACGTCTCTGAGTGCGGCAATAAGTAATTCTGATCAAATTACCGATTTCCGAACATTGATTTTTTGTTACCTATATACTGGCCCGCAAAACTAAGTATCACACTCTGTTAGAGATTTACCTATTCTAAAAGTGTGAAACTAAGTTTTGCGGGCCAATGTATAACGTATAGTCCGATTGTTTTAAAGTAGGTACGATCGCCCACACTGTTAACTGTACATCGGTAGACCTTATGCCTTTTGTAATAAGGTCCACCGATGTACAGTTAAGAGTGTTTGCTGTTTGTATGATATATGAAAATCGATCAATCAACTATTGTTATCCTACACTTTTTTTTTTTACTTTGTTAGACTTTTAAGTCAAAACAAAAACTAAATGGGTTTTCTTTAAAATATTGCGTGTTTTTATTACACATATACCTAAACAGTGAATTCTGTTACCCGGTTGATATCTTTATTAAACAATTAAATGTTGTCCCCAGTTTTGTATGAAAATAGTGGTTTGTCCCCTAAGTTACCTGTATTTTTGGCAATCATATTATTCTGATTTGGATAGCTTATTTTACACTTGTACTGACAATGAACCTATTGATTAAAAAATACCTATAGTTCATACCGGGCTTTGGTTTAATAGTGTTGAATAAATAAGAGTTATCTAAATGAACAAAGAATAGTTGAATGACCCAAATACCTACCACATTTCGTAATTCGTGTGAAACACTGGTCGGGTCCCTTGTTTGACATAAACGTATTTTACCTACCTACCTACCTGTATATTTATCTAAGTATTAATTTGAAACAAAACCTTGTATATAAGTATGTTTTTTTGTTTTCAGAAAAATGAATAGCAGAACAAAAAAAATTAGAGCATGTCTAAAATCTAGATCCCTGATGCACCTGTGAGATGTGTCCCTCAAGGTGTAGCTGCTAAAAGAAAACAGGATCTTATTAAAAAGCTGGGACCACTGATGCCTAAAAACAGAATAGGATTCTGGAAACAATTACCTGTCACTTCAGGCCCGGATGAAAGAGTAGATATTGAGTTTGAAAATAGTGATGAAGATATATAATTGATAATTTCAAAATTACTTAGGGCCACTTGCAGCAAAAATTTAAATCTAGATTAATGCTAAAGTTCAGTTTAGTTATGTCAAAATGTATGGAACTGTCAGTCTCAAATATAGATTTAAGCTTTATCTTGATTTAACATTTTCCTGCAAGTGGCCCCTTACATAAACTTTTTTACCTACCAGTATTTTTTAATTAAGTAGTAATGTAAGCGACGAAAAAGTCCGAATTTTTATAATTTTCTAAGGATCTCATTAATTATGTGCCATTACCATTAGTAAAAAATAAGAGTAAGTACTTAGTAGTTAACGTAAATAATAAAAAAGTGCTTTACAAAGTCTGATTTTGTGATACATTGTTACTTAAAGTTACCTCTTTAAACTAAGTTATTATGTGTAATGTTATTACATTATTTTTTATCTAGAATTACAGTTTTTTTTATTAATTAATCGTGTTTTATTTATTTTATACCCAAAGAATCTATAGTGACCTATACTAAGTAAATAACAGTAAATTGCCTATGATACTGTAGTTTAGCATGCAATCAGCACCGTCTTAACGAGTGTCCGAGTCTTGTATACAGTAACCCGTTTTTTTACTGTACTTTATTCTGCTTTTATTACGATTTTATATCTATCTTAGGGTACAGTAAATGCTTCAAATTTGAAAAAATCCAAATATTTTATTTCTGGACATGTTGAAAATATTTTTATTTACGTCTTCATAAATATTCTGTGTCTTCCATACTTTATTATTACATTAAAAAAATTGTAAATATTCGAAAGTAAAGTGGAAAAAAAGTGTATATTAACTTACTTGTAAAGTCAAATAATACCACTAGGTTACTAAGTTTATTTAAATCTTTTAATTTAGGTAATCTGTTCTTTGAACCCACTCGGATAGGTGTTAGTAGTGCAACTTGCTTAGATAATATTTTTTGTAACTGCGATTGTTTGGATAAAGAAATATTTAATTGTTTTAATTCTGACCATAGTGGTCAGAAGGCATCTTTCATCTCGGATTTTTATCAAAAACCTCACACAATAACTTACCGACCTATAACTAGTAATCGTTTGAAATTATTCAAAAATAAAGTTCAGAGTAATCTTTCAGTGTTACCTTTTTCACAGAATGAATGTAATAGTATTTATAAAGACTTGTTTGGCGTAATTCTACATCAATTTAACAACAATTTTAAAATTAAAACTATTACTAGGTCGAAAACCAGATTTAGTGAATGGGCTACTGCAGGCATTCATAAAAGTAGAAATAGGCTTTATGACCTATATAGAGAGAGGGAGGACAATAAGAATGCTGATTTCCTAAATTATGTTAAGAAATATTCGAGGACTTTTAAGCAAGTTTGTTTAACTGCTAAGGCATTTTTTCTTAGTCTTAAACTCAAATCATCTGAGAACAAGGTAAAAACTGTATGGAATATTATAAATAGAGAAACGGGAAAATCAAAAACTCGTGATAATCAAGTCACCCTGAACACAGGTAGCCATCCAATCACGTCAAATAAAGATGTTGCATTAGCATTCGAAGATTATTTTTCCAACATGGCAATTAATACTACGAAATGTCTTAAATCATCCGCGGTTGAAGCTCAATCATTACTTTGCACTAATGTCAGTAAATGTAATATAAACTTTGAATTCAGCCCTGTAAATTCAGATTCAATAGTAAAGATATTTAAATCGCTTAGTTTAAAAAAGACTGAAGATTTGTGGGGCACATCAGTTAAAGTGCTCTTTCATATCATAGATGTAATTGCACCCCATCTAGCATTAATTTACAATAATTGCATATCAGAGGGGATCTTTCCAGATCTCATGAAATATAGTAAAGTCATACCTCTTTTTAAATCAGGCGAGATGAGTGATATAACGAACTTCCGTCCCATTTCCATACTACCAGTTTTAAGTAAAGTCTTTGAGAAACTAATGCTGAAGGATATGTTAGGTCACTTTAACAGAAATAAACTACTTAGCAATAACCAGTTTGGCTTTACAAGAGGTCGATCAACAATTGATGCGGCATCGGTACTCATTAAATATATATATAACAGTTGGGAAACATCTTGCGACGCAATAGGAATATTTTGTGATCTTTCTAAAGCTTTTGATTGCGTGGAACATATGACCCTTATTTTAAAATTAGAACATTATGGATTGTCCAATAAAGCTTTAAGCCTTATGTCTTCTTATCTAAGTGATAGAACTCAAACAGTTGTTGAAAACAAAACGCAATCTGTTGGAGCTACAGTGAAAATAGGTGTGCCTCAAGGCTCTATTTTAGGTCCTTTTTTATTTTTGGTTTACATAAATGACTTACCACCAATAGTAGATGAACTTTGCGATATTGTACTTTTTGCTGATGATACTTCACTAATTTTCAAGGTAGATAGAAAAACCGTAGACTACAGTAGGATAAACGCCACTCTAGTTAAAGTACATAATTGGTTTATTAGTAACAACTTGCTACTAAATGCCAAGAAAACTAAATGTGTTAGGTTCGCTTTGCCTAATGTTAAACCGGTAGATTCTAGTATTTTTCTAAATAACGAGTGTTTGCTAATGGTAGATAGGGCGGTTTTCCTAGGCATAACAATAGATAAAAATTTGCAATGGAGTCCCCACATAGCTGCACTGGCAGGTAAACTAAGTTCGGCAGCTTACGCCGTTAGGAAAATTAGACAACTAACTAATGTTGAGACAGCTCGCTTAGTTTATTATAGTTATTTTCATAGTGTTATGTCTTATGGTATTCTGGTTTGGGGTAAGGCAGCTGACATACAAACTATATTTGTGTTACAAAAAAGGGCCATTCGTTCTATTTATAATTTAAATTCCCGTGACTCATTAAGAGAACTTTTTAAAGAAATTAATATCTTAACTGTAGCGTCTCAATTTATTTACGAGAATATTATTTATGTTATTAAGAATTTAGATTCGTTCACCAAAAACTCAGATATACATAATTTAAATACTAGAAATAAAAATAAAATAGCTATTCGAAAATTCCGTGTCCGTAAAGTATATAAATCATTTGTTGGTCAATGCATTCATTTCTATAATAAATTACCTGAAGTAGTTTTAAAGTTACCCTTTCCAGCACTTAAAAAATATTTGAAAAGGTCGTTAATGTCTAAAGCGTATTATAGGGTCGAGGACTATCTAACAGACAAAAATGCATGGCCTACACCCGAAACTTAGTCAATAGTAATTTGTTCAAATGCAAAGGCTTTATCCTGCTTTTTCTTGTCTGGGGGACACCGTTGATGCAGGAAAACATATCGAAACTTTTATGTGGTCATCTTGCACCATCTCATATACACATACATATATATAAGTAGGTAGTTGTAGTTATTTTATTTTATTCTTTTCTATCTTTCTCTCCCGTAAGATTTTTGGCATGTTTTCCTGCTGAACTACTGTTATTTGATATTATATTTAATTTAATACTTGTAGCTTTATATAATGCTAGATTAAGTTGTACATACCATTGTAATATGCAATATGAAATAAGTTTAAAAAATGACTGACTGCTGAGTTTCTTGCGGCGTTTCTTCTCAGCAGTGGTCTCCTCTTGGGAAGCGCTGGTAGTATCTTGACGTGTAAAAGTGCCCGAGCGGCCTACTTACTAAATAAATTTCTTTTATCTTTATCTTTTATCTTATCTTTTATTGAAAGGGTTTTTTGCGTTTTTCTCGAAACTTACTTTTTGCACTTACTGTGGTTTAGGATCTGCACGGCAGTGTTGCCCGTTTCGACCTGTAACATTGTAACTTGTAGCTTTATAAAACGTACCCCTGGACACTAATGCGTATAATACATTTTCAATTATTCTCTTCATTAGGGCTTTTTGACTATTGTTTCTGTTATTGCCGTTGTTACTTACCCGATAGATCTTATGTCGTATGCAAGAGATTCTGAGTAAGCGTCGTCTGTGGCCAACTGGTTCGGATTTCAGTACCTAGTTAAACGTTACAATACCTACCGGGGTGATTTTTCCAATCCTATACAAAAGTTTTAGGCAAATTATGCTATAATTTTTTCTCTGTCATTTGTAAGAAAAATACAACGATAAATTTATTTGGATGTTGAAAAATCAACATTGTATTTTAGAGAACCCATGCTGTTACAGTGAAAGAAATAACCTCTTTAGGAAACCTGCCCATTTACTCAACAGAGCGTGTACCTAAAAGGTTATTGCGTAAAAGATACAATAAGATCGAAGTGTTTCCCATAAGACCCATAGATGGGTCAGATCTGTGGTCCTAGACGAGATGCATTGCGAGATAGTTATCGTTATCGTTAAAATGGATAGAATTGACGTAAGTGGCCAGATGTCACGTCAAGCGCTTGTGTCAATTTCATATACTTTTACAGTCTTCAAAAATCATTTACGATAGTTTTGCATCTTGTCTAGAGCCTCTGTAGGGAGAGAGAGAGAGAGAGGGGGAGAGAGAGAGAGAGAGAGAGAGAGAGAGAGAGAGAGACCATGTTAAAATTATTTGATAAAAAATGCTGTCCTTTTGGTGAAAGAGCTATATGTCATCATAACAGCCAGCCACAGCCATAGTTCTCTAAAGCAAAAAGAAAGCCGAAATACATATTTAGTACAGCTTGGAAGTACCTTTATAATATGGTGCCTAATACGACAACTCGTCCCGAGTGGTTGCCGGGTAAGAATAGTGCCATCACATCACTGTATTATGTCTTACCGTGGGTCGTAAGGGGCGCCTAAGGGAATAAAGGCTTGTAGTACCTAATGTTAGGCGATGGGCAGGGCTTGTAACCTGTCACTTATACACTGGTAATAATCTGAGCATAATTGTGCAAAATGTGGTTACAGAATTATCAACAAGTTTTTAAAGTTGTAAGTATTTCTGTAGTTCTGCTAACCCCACTCGAACGGGAACGAAGCAAGGCGTGCCTTTATTATGTACATTATGTATCAGGTACTGGTACGATAGACGAATTTTATTATGACCCTGCGAGTTTAAGTTGTCCCGTCAATGTCAGAGCCTCGACCGCATAAGTTGCATTTTACGGCTTTTGGGTATTCACAATTAGCTAGCGAGATAGCTAAGATTTCGCTCGCTTGATCGACCTTTTATTAAAAATAATATAATTGCACCTCTCAGCTTCAGTGGATCTGTACAGTTGTATTCTGGGATGTGAAAACAAAGCGACTGCAGAAATAAATAAATAATAATGAAAGACATATATAATTTACATGATTCCCGTAAGCGAACGTACTAGTAAATATCAATTCCATAAAATATTTAACAATGCACGGAACCGGATTAAAATAAACATGACCGGATAACAATTTCTCTTGTAACCCTCTTGACTCGTCCACTCGTCGATCCATCCAAATCATTTCACCACTTTAGTTTATTACGAAAATGTTATTCGCAAAAACTCCGCTCGCTATCGGTATTAATACCTATTAATTGCTGATATGTGAATGACATATCAGAAAATCAGACACAGTAGGTAAGTATTATTGTTTGCTTATTGGCTTTCAGCTGCAAATTATTTGTTTTGATCCGTTCGGTGTGTTTATGCATTCAAATGTTTATTTAAGTACCTACGAGCTTAGGTAAAATTTAAAAGTGGGTATAATTATGCTTCGCTGCTCAATTCTCGCGATTAATTTTTACATGTAGTACTGCTTCCAGTTCACGGCCATTTATCACGAAAAAAATTAAAGCTAAAAGGCTAATCTGAAAAGAAATTGATGTTAGTATTCATTTTAAACAGTTATCCATTTCCTGTGACGTCACACCTCCGCCTGTCCACCCGCTTGCGTTCATTCTGTTTTTCGTGCAGCGGCCATTGCACGTCTTTTTTACTTCTATAATAGAAATAGTTATCCAGAAGTGTACCCGGACTTAGGAGTGCTTGCAACATGGGGAGAAAACGCAAACATAGGGAAAGCGATGAGCGAATCTTAAGGGAAATTCGCAAATTGGAGAAAAAGATGCACAAACGTCGCCGTAGCTATTCCCCTACTAATTCATCTACTGATTCTGAATCCAACTCAGGTGAGTGTTATAAATAAGTATATAATTATTTAATTAATTATCTATTAGCATCTTTAAGCTTTAAGTAAGTGTTTTTCAAACACAACACACAATTTAATAATATACTGACGAGTAATGACTTATTCATATTCGCATTCGAACGTTCCTAATGTTTATCACTGCTCGTCGCTCGTTCGGGCAAAAAACGGTGGCCGTAGATTCACTTTAATAGTATATGGATACGAAACATCATAAGGAGTAATTGTCAACTTACCCTCATTGAAGTTATATTTAGTGCGTGTCTACCTTATAATTATGGAACACTTAATTACAATGATGTCAATAGTGATGCGAACTGCACACCGGGGCAGTTTCCTTCAACAAAGTAGTCATTGTTTCTTTATTAAAATGCATAGAAAGTACTAACTCAAGCGACTGTAATTGCATAAAATAGTACTTTGTGTGATGCGAACAGTACAATCTTGGGACTGTTACCTTCACGAAAACAAACCTTTTTCTGAAGGTTTTTTTACGTAGGAATAATTAAGTGATGCGAACAGTACATTCTTAGGACTGTTACCTTCACAAAAATAGACTTTAGCCGAAATTACTTAATGTCATGTCATGTATGCTAATGATGCGAACAGTATAATAGAACTGTTACCTTCATAATAAGATACATTCATCAAAATACATATATATATATATATATATATATATATATATATATATATATGTATTACATTCATCAAAATACATATATATATATATATATATATATATATGTATTTTGATGAATGTATCTTATTATGAAGGTAACAGTTCTATTATACTGTTCGCATCATTAGCATACATGACATGACATTAAGTAATTTCGGCTAAAGTCTATTTTTGTGAAGGTAACAGTCCTAAGAATGTACTGTTCATCATCATCATTTCAGCCCACATCCACCCACTGCAGGGTAAAGGCCTCTTCATTTCCACGCCATTTTTCCCGGTCTCGTGCTAACGCCATCCATCCTTTCCCAACTGTCTGCCAAATGTCATCAGACCAACGAGCTGGTGGCCTGCCCACTGATCTGTGACCTAATCTCGGCCACCACTCTGTTAGCGCCCTCGACCATCTACCATCGTTTCGCCTAGCCAAGTGTCCCGCCCACCTCCACTTCAGTTGCGTTATTCTTTGGCCGACATCTGCCACTTTAGTCCTGCGCCTAATCTCAAAGTTCGGTACGTGATCCAGAAGTGAAATCCCCAACATGGAACGCTCCATAGCTCTTTGTGCAACTTTAATTTGGTGCATACTTGCCTTTGTGAGCGTCCATGCTTCCGACCCGTACGTGAGGACGGGGAGAACACATTGGTCAAAAACTTTAGTTTTTAGGCATTGCGGGAGATTACTTTTTAGGATTATTTCTAGCTTATTAAAAGCGGCCCATCCCAGTTGAACCCGTCTCGCAATCTCCTTTGCTTGCCTATTTGGGCCAAAAGTTAAGCAGTGTCCAAGGTAGACGTAATCCTGGACCAGTTCTACGGCTTCATTACCAACGTTGATATTTGGTACTTGAGCCGGGAAGCTCGTCATGATCTTCGTCTTGGACATGTTCATCCTAAGGCCTACCTTCAAAGATGCTGCGTGAAGGTCTTCTAGCATTTTCTCGAGATCATGAAGGCTCTCAGCTATGATAACCAAATCGTCAGCAAACCGCAGGTGCGAGAGCCTAGCGCCGTTAATGTTAACACCACTTTCATCCCACTCGAGCGTCTTCATAACATCTTCAAGAAGACATGTGAAGAGCTTTGGCGAAATAGTGTCACCCTGGCGCACTCCCCTGCCCAGCGGAATGGGGCTGGTAAGTTCATGCAATCTCACCTGCATAGTGGCGCACCTGTACAGCTCCCGGAGCAAATCAATGTAACCACGATCCATCCCACAGCGATGGAGTGAATGAAACACAGCCCAGTGCTCAACGCTGTCGAATGCCTTTTCGTAATCGACGAAGGCAAAACACAAGGGCCGGTTATATTCTTTGCATTTCTCCATTAGTTGTTTAACGCTGTGAATGTGATCTATTGTGGAATATCCGCTTCGGAAGCCAGCCTGTTCTACAGGTTGGTATTCGTCAAAGAGACGCGATAATCTGTTGCATAAGATCTTAGTGAACAGTTTGTATACCTGGGAAAGGAGGCTGATGGGGCGATAATTACCAAGATTAGCCTTATCACCTTTTTTATGCAGGATAGTAACTATTGCCTTCTTCCAGGCGCTTGGTGTAATTCTTCTAGTAAGAATCTCGTTGAACAATTTTACGATTTCTTCTAGTACTGAGTTCCCACCTGCTTGCAACATTTCCACACAAACTCCATCCCCGCCCGGCGACTTGTTTCGCTTCATTTGTGACAAGGCAAAGTTAACTTCATCTTTAGTAATGTCGGGCAAATGGTCTTCGTGCAGATGTTGCTCACACACCGTTGACTCTGGCAGGTCCATGGGAGTGGATTTGGATTTATATAAGTCTTCATAAAATTCTTCAACAGTAGCTAGTATTTCGCATCTATCTGTGACAACACCACCGTTCCTGTCCTTTAGTTTATGTATCTGACTCTTGTTCTTATTAATTTTACGTTTAAATATTTTTGGTCCCCTATTTTCTTCTATTGTATCCTTTATCAATTTTGAATTATACGATCTAATATCAGATTTAATTGCTTTCCTTATAATTTTATTCAATTTTTGTAATTCTATATGGTCTTCTCTAGTTTGGTTCTTCAACAGTCTCCTTTGAGACATTAGGTCTAATGTATGTTGGGTAAGTTTCTTAGTTTTTGTCTTTACACACCCAATGTGTTTTTTAGTGGTGTCCACAATAATTTTGCAAAGACCATCGTTTAGTGAGTCTAAGTCCATGTTCTCTTCCCTTAGGCCCTCAAATTGGTTTTTTAATTCCAACTTGAATTCCTTTTGTAAGAATGCGTAGTCGGTTTTACTGTACTTTCTGTTGTGAGATTGTACCATTTTAGTCCTTTCTTTGGCCATATTAAGACGCAGTGTGGCTCTTACTAAACGGTGGTCACTAGTTGTCTTGAAATGGTTCAGAACGGAAACGTCGGTGACTATATGTTTATGGGAACTAATAATGTAATCAATTTCGTTACGGGTATGGCCATCGGGGCTAGCCCAAGTCCATTTGCGTGCTGGGCGCTTCTTGAAAAAGGTGTTCATAGCTGCAAGGTTGTGCTGTTCCAAGAAGTTGACTAGAATTTGGCCACGACTGTTCCGTTTACCAAGTCCATATTGTCCAACAGACATCTCATTATCTAAAGCGGGTCCAATTTTTGCATTAAAATCTCCCAATACGATTGTGTAGTGACACGGATTTTCCTGTTTTGCTTTCTGAATGCCATCATAAAACATTTCTATTTCATCATCAGTAGAGTCCGAGGTGGGGGCGTAAACCTGTATCAACTTCAGTGAATATCTTTTACTTAAGGTTAGAATGACATAGCAAACCCGTGTTGAAACACTTGCTATGTTCCTCACAGCAGACGAAAATCTCCTATTGATAAGGAACCCTACACCTCCATACGCTCTGTCCTCTTCCCCTCTGTAGAACAACATGTGTCCCGTTGGGAGTGTTAGCAGATCTTCCCCTTTACGTCGAACTTCAGATAACCCTATGACGTCCCATTTTATTTTATCTATTTCCTCCAATAATTCGTAAAGCCTTTCATCAGTGCTCAAGGTCCGAGTGTTAAACGTAGCCAAGGTCATAGTTTGGCAGCCGGATCTCTTCCGGAGATTCTTAGCACCCTCTGCCCCACCGTTACCATAGCCGCTGCCGGAGCTAGGAATAGTGGGGCTGCCGGGGACTGAGGGCCGGGGCAATAGGGCGTGATTCATATTGAATGAAGGTTTTAAGCCATAAAACACCACGCTGGCCAGTGCGTCTTGGTGAGTTCTTCCTGCCACGTTTGCCTGTAGCGCCTTGTCATTACAATAATATTCTAATTTCAAGGCGCCACAGTTACCGGGGGGGACCGCTAGGAGGTGTGGACTCGAAATTAAGAACAAATTGGTCGCTGCCGCAGAACACGGAAGTAATTATCAATGTCCTGAAGCAGAGTTCAATTTGCTCTCTTACCCCCTCCCTGTTCGCATCACTTAATTATTCCTACGTAAAAAAACCTTCAGAAAAAGGTTTGTTTTCGTGAAGGTAACAGTCCCAAGATTGTACTGTTATATATATATATATATATATATATGTATTTTGATGAATGTATCTTATTATGAAGGTAACAGTTCTATTATACTGTTCGCATCATTAGCATACATGACATGACATTAAGTAATTTCGGCTAAAGTCTATTTTTGTGAAGGTAACAGTCCTAAGAATGTACTGTTCGCATCACTTAATTATTCCTACGTAAAAAAACCTTCAGAAAAAGGTTTGTTTTCGTGAAGGTAACAGTCCCAAGATTGTACTGTTATATATATACTGAATATATATATATATATATATATATATATATATAATATACAAATACATAAGTGATGCGAATGATACCTGGGATCATTACCTTCATGTCAGTATTTACTTACAGAATACAATTGCGAAGACATTAATACGGATCATGCTTATTCTTATTACTCAACCAATTATCCATATTGCGAACCCCTGACTCAGCAAGAAACCGAACTAATGTTGCCTGATTCACCTCACGATCTGAGCGTACCGTGCGAGCCGGTAGATGACCAGCCAGGGTCGCGGCTGCCCCCGTGCGATGCACAGCCATCCGTGAGCAGCGCGCAACCGCATACCAGCGCAACGCAGCCCTCTACTAGCGCTGCGCAGCCCTATGTCTCAATCGAAAATCTAGACGACGATATACTTACTTTATTAGGAGATGCTCCAAAAGAGGAACCAGCAGGTCCAGATGTACATATGGACATCGCATCCAGATTACAAGAAGGTTTGCAGAACGGATTAAAAAAGGACCTTAAAGATAAAATATTATTAGACTACCCCATCCCGGGCAACTGTCAGCTGTTTAAGGCTCCACTACTTAATGCGGAGGTGAAAGCGGCCGTATCCGACCCACTATTGAAGAAAGATACTTCACTTGCGGCAAGGCAGGGCCAGATTGGACACGCGTTAGCTGCTTTAGCTAAAACATTAGATATGTTAGTAGCCGAAAAGTCTGATTTTAACCAACAATTAATTAAACATGTCAGCAACGCTTGTCGGTTGATCTGCGATTCTCACTATATCGACACACAATTACGAAGAAATTTTCTTATTTCAACGCTTAACAATAAGCTGAAGGACACTCTTAAAGAATCGAAAAGAGACAAAAACCTTTTCGGTGAAGATTTGTCAGAAAAGTTAAGGGCTTCCAAGGTCATTAACAAGTCTAGCCAAGAGCTAAAATACAATAAACCTAGATCATTTGTTAATAGGAATCCAATAACCCCAAGGACCAGCGCAAATTTAAATTGGAAACGCCCGCAGTCGAATTATCAGACTCAGAACAGGAGACCAGGTCCAGCTCCGGTACATCATCGGTCTGCGGGCGCGCAGTCGACCCCGTACTACCGACCCCGGGCGGAGACGGACGGCCGGCGACGGCCGCCGCCGCCGCCGCGTGCTCAGGCGAATGCCCATTACAAGAAGAGACGCTAAATACGCAGGTAACTTTACCGTCAGGCAGGTTACAATATTTTTACAATACTTGGATAAAACTCACCACTGATCAAACAATCCTGTCATGGACTCAGGGATACACAATTCCCTTTATTTCCCAACCTATTCAAAATGAAATCCCATCGAACCGCATTAATAATGAAAATGAATCGCGTAATATGTATGAAGAAATAAATAAATTACTTCATAAAGGCGCAAAATCAAAGTGTTCGAGAGAAAAAGGAGATTTTTTATCCAGTATTTTTTTAACGACCAAACCAAATGGAGATAAGAGATTTATTTTAAACTTAAAGCAATTAAACAAATTCATAAAATCAACTCATTTTAAAATGGAAGATTTAAGGACAGCAACAAAATTAATCTCACCAAATTTTTTCCTTGCAACTATAGATCTACAGGATGCTTATTTTTCGGTACCTATTCATCATGATTATAAAAAATTCTTGAAGTTCAAATTTGATAAACAATTTTACGAATTTAACTGTCTTCCATTTGGTTTGAACACAGCGCCGTTGGTGTTCACAAAAATTATGAAACCTGTTATGCAACACTTACGCTCACACGCTTTTCTCTCAACAATTTATTTAGACGATTTACTTTTGATTGGCAGATCTCACTCAGAATGCGCTAACAATGTAAACACAACTTGTAAGTTGTTAGAAAACCTAGGTTTTATTATTAACCGAAATAAAAGTAATCTGGAGCCAAAAATGAACTGCACTTTTTTGGGGTTCGTTCTCGATACTCATAGTTTTTGCGTGAAACTACCTCAGGCCAAACGAGAAAAGATAAAGACAGAGATTAGGAAAATCAAAAATCTAACTGTGTGTAAAATACGAGTTATCGCCAAATTCATAGGTTTATTAATCTCGGTATGCCCTGCTATTGATTACGGGTGGCTACACACAAAACTATTTGAGCGAGAAAAATTTCTTAATTTACTGGAGCAGCGTGACGATTATGAAAAACTTATGACACTAAATAAAAAAGTCTTATTAGAAGATTTAGACTGGTGGTACAAAAACATTGATACATCTATGACTCCGATTCGTAGCAATACCTATAGCCTCGAAATTTTTTCTGATGCTAGTCTTACCGGGTGGGGGCCCTCCTGTAATAATCAAAAAACGAATGGCTACTGGACCGAGGAAGAAAAGTCATTCCATATAAATACTTTAGAGATGCTAGCGGCTTTATATGCTTTACAAGTTTATGCTAAACATTCGTACAATACACAAATTTTACTCCGTATCGATAACACGACCGCCATCTCGTGTATAAACCGCATGGGCAGCGTGCAGTTCCCGCGCCTTAATAAAATCTCGAGAGAGATATGGTCCTTTTGTGAACAAAGAAAACTTTTTGTCTTTGCGTCGTACATAAAATCCGCTGATAATAATATAGCAGATTTCGAGTCACGTAGAATTCAGTCTGAAGTAGAATACGAGTTAGCGCATTTTGCCTTCACGCGAATCATTAATACCTTTGGTTTGCCAGACATTGATATGTTCGCTAGCAGAACAAATGCTAAATGCGATAAGTACGTATCATGGAAACCGGACCCATATGCATATTCAATTGATGCCTTCACCATAAATTGGTCAAGTTTTTACTTTTACGCGTTCCCGCCTTTCTCTGTAATATTAAAAACTCTAAATAAAATAATCAAAGACCAAGCGATTGGCATTATAGTTATACCTTTATGGCCTACACAACCTTGGTTCCCTATTTTCAATAAAATTGTTATCTCTGATATTATTTACTTTGAGCCAAGTAGTGACCTGCTGATTTCCGGCGATTCCAGGTCCCGACACAGTCTCCACAAAACCCTTACCCTGGCTGCAGCAGTATTATCAGGGAAGCGTTACTGCGACGAAGTGTCCCACCTTCATCATTAAACATAATGATCAATTCCATCGCATCAAATACCCGAAAACAGTATAATTGTTATTTTAAAGAATGGTATTTTTTTTGTCAGAATCAAAATATTGATTTTTATAATCCATCGGTTCCGCAGATTTTATTTTACTTTACGCAATTATATAATTCAGGCTATCAGTTTGGTAGCTTAAACAGTTGCAAATCTGCTTTAACTTTTCTCTTAGGCCGAAACATCACAAGTGATGACAGAGTTAATAAATTTATGAAGGGAGTATTTAGATTACGCCCACCGAAACCTAAATACGAAATTACTTGGGACACAAATATCGTTTTAAATTATTTATCGACCTTGTACCCAAATGAAAACCTTAGCCTCGAAATTCTAACTAAAAAGTTAACTTCTCTTCTGGCACTGGTAACCGCTCACCGAGTTCAAACTCTCTCCTTTATCCAACTAAAAAACATAAGGTTTGCTAATGATATAATATTAATAACGATTCCACAATCAATTAAGACGTCGAGACCTAACTCATTTCAACCGATATTAAAAATACCATTCTACAATGAAAACCCATCAATATGTCCTGCTAGGACCTTGCTTTGTTATAAGGATAAGACGTCGTCTATAAGAACCTCTGAAAACTTGTTCGTAAGTTACAGAAAACCTCATGCCAATGTTACGAGTCAAACAATTAGTCACTGGATAAAAGACGTGCTTCATCGCAGCGGTATCGATCTATCTGTATTTAGCTCGCACAGCACTCGCCACGCATCTACATCCAAAGCGAAGTGCCTCGGAGTTAGCGTGGACGTCATAAGAAAAACCGCAGGATGGAGCACCTCCTCCTCAGTATTCGCAAGGTTTTACAATAAAGACGTAGTATCCTCAGAAGACATTGTTTTTGCAACATCGATTTTGAATCAACATTAACATTATCGATTGAACGATATATTATATAATATTATTATTTTTTTGGTTTAATTACCTTATTTTTTCGTTTTGTAACAAACATTACCAGATATGCGAAGTTATAATTATTTGCATTCTTTTATTTTTTCTTTGATGGTTAATTCTTTGTGAGAATTATAATGCGTATGATTAAATAACAACAGTTCGCAGATTTCTATTCTTTCTTTAAACATCTACATGTAAAAAATAATCGCGAGAATTGAGCCGCGAAGCATAATTAATGATAAAACGAACTTACCTGTACGTGAAGTTCTATCATTATTATGCGAGCTGCTCAATTCGAAGCGATTAATGGATACTCCCCCCCAACTAATTACCCTTCCCTAGCGAAATCAGCTCTCTGTATTGTAATCTTTAAACTAAATGAACGCAAGCGGGTGGACAGGCGGAGGTGTGACGTCACAGGAAATGGATAACTGTTTAACACGTTCGCTGCGGGTCTCAACTTGAAGGACTTTTGGCTGGTGCGGTTGAGATCGAATCAGCCCAAACCGGAACTCTTTTACAGTGCGGGTGAGGCCGAATCGCTCTCAAATTTCAGGAGTTACTTAAATACTTCATAACTTTGCCAAGAATAGGACCAGGGGTTTTTTTTGTGTTGTAGTCATTGCTCAGTAAATGTTTTAATATACACTTAGTTTCGCCCTTGGTTCTGACCTCTGCCTTAAGAAAAAATACCTAAAGAATTTTTGAGGTCTTTTAGCTCTCAAAACGCACTAAATTTTATCTGAGACTAGAGCAGGGAATGGCACTTATAGCTAAATTATCGATGAAAGAATGATCATCTTATCGAGCCTCTTTAAAGGCGTTTAATTGTGTGTTATCGCAAATACGTATGTGTTCCTGGGTCATGGTTGCTTATCTATTTAAGTATTTATTTATCTATACATACGTTTGTTAATTGCCGTTAAGTAGCAATAGTACAAGCTTTGCTTAGTTTAGAGGTAGGTTTGTATAAATGCTCTAACAGGAAGAAAATAAATTTTGGTTTATGTAAATAAAACCCATTCATTTATAACATTATATTATATAACATCGATAACTATCACCGCACTGACGTCAAGCGGTCGACTCCCGCGTCGCCCGCGCCCCGCTCCGTGCGGCCTTGAGGTCAACTTTCTTGAGGCTAAATTAACCTCAACCCGCACTGTGTGAAAAAAAAATATACCCAGTGCGTTCGAGGCTTATTTAGACCTCCAATCTTTTTTCTGTATAAAAGAGTCAGCGTTTGAGAAACATACAGAAATGTATATTTGTCTTTATCATACGCCTTGTAAGTAAAAGGCGACAGCTCCCGCACGAGAGAGATATCACAACTTTTTGCCCCGCACCGACGTATCGTCGAGCTTGAAGCGGTTTTGCCTCAACCCGCAGTGAACGTGTTAAAATGAATACTAACATCAATTTCTTTTCAGATTAGCCTTTTAGCTTTAATTTTTTTCGTGATAAATGGCCGTGAACTGGAAGCAGTACTACATGTAAAAATTAATCGCTTCGAATTGAGCAGCTCGCATAATAATGATAGAACTTCACGTACAGGTAAGTTCGTTTTATCATTAATTATTTTGAGCAATTGTGGCAGACATAAACTAAGTAAATCATTTAACGAAAAAAAATACTTTAAGGCCCGAGATTTGTTATACAATACTCATATAGGAAATCAGCACTAATTGTGACATCATTAGTCATTACAGCCTTAAATAAATCGGAACTGAAAGTAAAATAATTACTCAATGTATTTTTGAGGAAAAACGCCTGCTTTCGCACGAACACGTTGACTGTATGTGACGTGCCTATAGAATAAAATAGAATGGAAAAATTTATTTATCGAACATTTTTTTAAAGTTTCCACCTCCACCCCAATAAAACTTGTTTTCTACTTATGAAACACCACGCCGGAACTGGTCCATCCGTTCGGGAGCTGCAATGCCACAGACAGACACACACATACAAACGTTCAAAATCAAAGTTCAGAGTAAAAGGCTTACGTCAAAGGTTAAAAACAGAACCACCGAAATCCATGCACGAGAAAAAAAAATATGTGTCAACATGAACAGACGTAAATAGAAAATATACGTGTTGAATGCAACACCCCGCCTCACTCCTCAATGGTCCATTCTTAATTAACCTTCTTCAAAAAAGGAGGAGGTTATACGTTCATTGCATGTATTTTTTTATGTATGTTCACCGATATCTCCACAGCTTATTATCATCAGTAAAAAGAATAAAATGAAGGTTTAAAAAATTAAAAACTACCGGTCTGCTTTTGATTGAAAATATTGTAAGTCGCCGACCTCAGTTGGATTACTTATCATTTTAAAAGAAGTTATTGTATGCGTTTTTGAAGGTGATTTGTTTGTTTTTGAAATCATTTAAGGTCAATGAGGGCATTTCCGTCATACTTTTCGATAAGTTCACTTTGGCTGGTCATTACTAAGAGGATATTTACTTTTTAATAAATCTGATCACTGTAATAGATTGGGCATTTATTGAACTATATAAATGTACTCATATTAAACTGCCAGTACTGCTGGTTATTTAAAAATGTTTTTTTTTTTAAAACATGCCAGTTGACGGATTTTCCCGGCGGTTTGGGGCTATTCCGTCAACTAACGATTTTTCTTGTATCGTGACGTATTACAAATGTATACGTCAAGTGCACAAATACCGCTGAACTCTTAATCGAAACTAAACCCTAACGAGCTCAATTTAAGATTTATTTTAGATTTTATTGCCAAATACATTTTTTTGGGGCAATTCCGGCCTATTTTTATAATCAGGAGTAGTAATCCTTTTAAAACAAATTCCAAAACCGAGGGAAAATCCGTCAACTGGCATCATGTTCTTAAAATAATGGGCTACTGTTTTGTGCTCACCAGTTGGCGCCACTGTTGACTAGGGTCCGAAGTACAGTGTCAAAGTCATTGTTATTATGGGCGCGATAATATTTTTAATTTCAAATCATATAAGTGATAAATCATATTGGACATTTCATAGCGTAAGTATTAAACGACCAATTAAGCTAAGACCCTAAATGCTCAATAATCGAAGAGCGTTACTACCATCATACTGCTATTTAACCCTTCATCGATCAAAATTAAATAATTATCTAACTTTGGATCCGTGCTTGACATTCTCAAATAAAAATACAGAGTAAAGAATCAACAATTTTATTATTTAAATCGTATAAAGATATGGACTAATTAACACATGCTAAGACGTATACATACCAGATGTCTATGCGTAGACAGGCATGAAAATGTTAACGTAGCTATCTTAAGTATTTTCATAGTTATTAATGTTATTATTAATATAATCAAAAAGGTTGCCAATATATGAAATAGGGAAATTCCGGCACATGACGGTTTTTTCCGTTTCACAATTGACGGATTTGTCTGCTCGATCATTTCGTTAATACCAATATTTAACCACCCATTTTTTCTCAACAACAGATGATAATTGAAAATTAATAAAACTACCATTAAACATGCATATCGAACTATATAAGAAACATACTTACTAAGCCGTAAACTTACATTTTCTCATCGCACCTTCACGAAACACAGAAACACACTACACTCGCGTTCGAGTTCGGAGCGCAACTAAATTTTGCAAGCGGGGTTTTTCCGTTCACTGGCTAGACAGTGCCATCTGTTTTTGACTGCGGGTATAAATTTTCATTCTGCTTTACCGATCGAGTCAGTAAGCGTGTACTGTTGTTCAAATAGCCGCAAACGCCGTTTGACGGAAATGCCCCGTTGACGGATTTGGCCACCCTGACTTCTAGTTATTAGCATCGCCGGGCATCCAAGCGGAGGGACCGGCTCACCCTTTCGGAATATCATTCGATCTCTCGCACCGCACGATTCGAACAAACAGTTTCGCTGCTTCTTTTTGGTTGCGAACTACAAACTAAAGAATGCAAAGTGGACTCAAAACAAGAGTCAATTGCTGTTCACTCCATGGAGCGTAGAGCCATCGTGCATATATACGAGTAGATATAAAAACCGGACAAGTGCGTGTCGGTCTCCCGTACTGACGGTTCTTTACGCATATAATTAAATTACAATATGTGACCACAAATTAACACTTTTTTGGATATACTTACATATTATTTTACTTTTGCTGTGAGACTTTGCTTCTTTCCAGATTTCATTGTTCGTCGTACTTATTCTTTATTGAACACCGCACAAAAAAACAAAGAAATACCTAATCAGGAACAACCTTAGAACATAAAAAATCTATATAAATATATAAAACCGGTCAAGTGCGAATTGGCCTTGCGCATCGAGGGTTCCATATTGCCGCACGGTAGGTTATTATATCCCAATAGGCTACTTGCCTCATATTAAATTTGTCTTAATAAATTAATATTTTCTGTAGTATTAGACTTAAGAAAACAATATTTATCGATTTCAGATATTAAAAGTGTAAGATGGCTACATATTTTTTATTTAAAAATTGCTCATTTATATTTTTTATTTTGATCTCTGAAAACGCTGTCGGACATGTTGTGACGTCATAGGACTCTAAGCAAACTTCATGTCGGTTGGAGGCCTAAATAAAGTAAAACCTCTTTGTTTTAAATTCATTTCAATGTGTTTAAAACCTCTATCTGCTAAAATGGAAGATCCTGGTTCCAAACTATCAAGAAACTTACAATGCTCAAGCAATTTAACATCACTGACTCTGCCTCCATATCCCTTCGACACAAAGCTGACTAAACCATCAGGTGTACATGATATGAGGTATTTAAATGTATTTGCTTTTTTATATTCAGACCAAGTCAGTGCCTGATGGATAGCCTTTTTTGTTTTTTGAATTTCTATTTCTAAACAATCTATGATGCAATTTATATTATTATATTTATGGCGAAATGCTATGGGAAGATTCTTTTTAATTGTACCTTTAGTGAATGTTTTCACAAAAGGCAAATGTACTTTAACAATGGTAGGTAATTTTCTAAATATTTTACTTGCTTGAAACATTGAAATATCAAAATCATCAGATAACTGAGAAAAAGTTTTATTTAATCTAATTTTCATTAAACATAGTAAAACATGATTCTCTGACAGTTTGGTATGTTTTAAAATAATATCAACTATAAAATAAAGTGTTGCTGGTATTCCAATATACAATCTAGGATTTTTCTTTATCTTAGTTAAGGTACTTTGTAAATTTAATTTTTGGTCTATTATATTTTTTTCCTGTAAACTGTCATCAGTATTTTGACTTGATGGTTTTGAAGGAGATGAGTCAAAGGATGATCCTCCTTGAGATAATGTATATGATACATCGCTGTCATAATTTTCCTCACTAAACATTGGTTTTCTTCTTGATGATGATTGTCCAGACACAGATGGTTTAATAGGAGATGTTGAACTTGATTGTTTATTAATTAGTCGTATTGGTGATGATACAGCATCTTTCACAGTCTTACTGAACTGCACCCGTTTACTTCTATAGTGTTTTGCAACACATGCTTGAATCACTTTGTGAGCACAATGTTGTACTACTTGACAAGACACGTGTTCATGTAGTGGCTGAACTTGTACTGCTTGATCACAAAACTTGTACAGTATTACTTGGGCTGCTTTGTCATGAAACTCGTTTTCGGTAGATGCACATGAAGGTATAGCACCCTCCTTACTAAGTAACTCTGAAAGCAATGAATTTACAGTTGATTAAACAATTTTTATAATTTGATTTTAAGGGCCGAGCCTATTTATTGTTTTATTATGACATAAGTAGTATTCTTAACCTTGATGAAAACATGATGTTGACATTTCCATGGAATAGATTTGTTTATTATCTTCTGATAAAGGCATTACTGCTGTTTTCTTGGAATCACGCTGTAGTTCATTGGGTGTTGGTGTAAGTTTTAGTTTTCTGTCTGTCTGGCAGTCAAATCTAAATGGTATGCAGTTGGGCTTCATTCGGATCCTTTTAACTGAGCCCATTATTTTATACTGCATGTAATTTTCCATGTCATTTTCTAACTGAAAGGTAACGGAAGAATTTTAGTATTTGGCTGACTTGGCACATAACCTTAAAACTTGTATTTTTATTATTATTGAAGATAAAAGTTTCTGTAGAAACTGAATAACTTATTAAGTAAGTACTTACATCAAAGTGATCTTCGCAAAAATAAATTTTTGTTTCAGTCGATAAAGAGTCAGGATCCTTTTTAGCAAGTTTTAGCCATGTATTTCGCATATTTATTTCACTGGGCATTCTAATCCACAATTGCCCTGGGGTCTTTATTGATGTTTTCTTGCATTCTCGGACTATACAATAACGATAATTACTATATTTTCCATGTAAACTGGTGGAAGTCATGGTTTTTATTAATAAAAGTATCGAGGTTTCGAAAGTGTATGGTGCGGGAATGATTTGAGAAAGAGTAGAGATAAACAGATATGCAAGTCTGAGAAAAATCATATTATGCCTAATGAATAACTACCTCCCTGCGAATTGTATACTCACTATAATACAATTTCATTTTAATTCTTGTAGGAGGTAATTTAGCTTTACTAAAAAGCCTTATGAGATAATAATAAAATTAACGCAGTAAATTTAGTAGTTAACGCGATTTTTAGAATAAACTATTAATATTTTATCTACATTTGGAACAGTTAAGCTGTGGCGTCTTGCTATAAATATCCATAACATGATTTCAACGAACTGAACTATCTTTCTATGTCGGCATTTGAAATACGTGCATATTTAAATTGAAGGAATCAATTGTTGCACGAAGTGTTTGCGATCGCAGTTATATTTCTTTATATTATGTTTTCATATTTTTTTTCAATTAATTATTCATTAGGTAGAAACCTGCTAGAGTACATTCTGTGTTTTAGGTCAATACCTACTCTTTGGCTAATGTCAAACGTTCCCGCTCCGAAAACCCCGATGTATGCTTATAACATCGAATTGTAGGACACAAGAGGGTATTCCCCAAAATATATGAACTAGGTCCATGCTATTGAGGGCTTCTGTTCTGTTCTGTTCTGTTCTTTTGACACCTCCAGCCAGCAGTTCTGCTGCAAGGACCCGTACGCGCTGACTTCGACGGAGAGGAGATGTTAGATTAGGCTAGCGGGGAGAAGCACGCCCGCCCGACCGGTCCAGTAAGAGTAGCGAAGAGCCGGCCGAGCACGAGAACCTTAACCCACACCGACCAGCCACTAACACTAAACCGATCAGGGCATGCGAGCCTCGTCGCCTTTGCTGCACCAACCATCTCCGCCCGCCGCAGGCAGCAGCGCACCTGCCCGAGACACCGGAGAGTCAAGTAGATAGGATAGGAGTGTAGGGTTTGCAGTCGATATAAGAGGAGAGACGTAAGGTGGAGCCAACCCGAATTCAGGCATCGTAAAGTCAGCATTAGGGAGATAGATGAAATACTTGGTGTGTAATATATATTAGAGGAATGGACTGCTTAAAATGAAATCTAATATTAAAAATCTAATTTAATATAAATATATTTATAAATCATTGCTCTGCTCCCTCAGTATCCTCGGGCTCTGTCTCCGTGTCGGTTTCGGGTCTTTTATAGATCTTTTCGGCTTCCTTTTTGAGCCGATTTCTATTATCGGCAATGGTTCGCCAGTAGGCACGACTTTTGTTGGTGTATTCTCGTACGTCCTGGTCCAGAGAGTCCTCCCAAGTAAATATAGGCCGACCTATTTTTCTTCTGCGTTCCTTATACATGAGGGCCGCGTACAATAGATGAGGGTTACGACGCCTAAGCACATGCCCGTAAAACGAGAGCCGCCGCACTTTAATTATTTTTGTTACCGTTTTGCCTTCCAAAATTTCCCAGATCTTTTTTTTAGGAGTGCCCCTTGCGACTGACAGCATTTCAGTAAGAATATGTCTTTCATACCGTCTTAGGCGTGATCGATTCGCTTTGGTTAGTGCTGCGATATTAAGCCCGTACGTCATGACAGGAGATATCACCATTTTGTACATTAGCCTAGCGATTCTCCATTCTATTTTGTTTCTCTTAATAAATTGCGTTAGTATCTTGGAATTTCGTACGGCTTTTTGGCAACGCAACTTTATGGAGGCCCTCCTATTGTGGATATATGTAATATAAGTACCGAGGTATTTTATTTCGTCTGTAGGTTGGATAGACACTCCACCCAAGCATATAGGCTGTAAATCTCGTTTTGAGATATCACAAGGGTCTCGTACAATTAATTTAGTTTTGGCCGTGTTTATCGTTAATCCTACGGTATTTAACAGATCTGCCAACTTTCTCACTATTCGGTCGATTACTGATATGTGTGGGCCTATTATAATTAGGTCGTCTGCGTACGAAAGAATAAGGGGTAGGGTGATTTCGGCGTCTTGGTCCAGCCTGACTGCCTCGTCCTCCTCTTCCAGGGTGCGAAGAACATCGTCCATTACAATGGTGAATAGCCGGGGGGACAGCGGACATCCCTGCTTGACCCCTTTTCCTTTTTGAATAACTTCAGAGTTCTGTCCGCACCAGGATATGAATGTTCTCTCCTTCATGCAAGCTTCTACGATTCTATTAGTAAGGTGAATATTTGTACGCGTTTGTAGTATGTCCCTTAGCGCAGTTAAGTTGACGTTGTCGAACGCTTTTTCTATGTCTAATGCTGCAACAAAGAGCCGATTTCCTTCCCTCCAATTTATGTCCAGCACCCGGCGCAGGGTAAAAATGTGGTCGTCGGTAGATCTATTTTCTAGAAAAGCCGCTTGATAATTACCTATGGATTTAATAGCTTCGTCTAGTCTTTCTAATAGAAAATATGCGTAGATCCGGTATCCCACATTACAAATAGATATCTTCCTAAAGTCGCTAGTGGTCTTGGGCGCTGATTTTTTAGGGATAGGCACCTGCTTTGTGACCGCCCACTCCGTTGGGACTACGTTGTTAATCCAAGCCTCCTTCATGACGTTCGTTACCTGGGAAATAAAATCTAAGGGGGCCGCTTTATATAGCTCCGGCACGATTTGATCTGTACCCGGTACGGTTCCATTTCTCATGCGTTTAATTATTCGGATTATGTCGTCCGTATCAGGGCCGCCCGAATCCGGTAAGCTGCTAGGTGGGTCTTCTATTAAAGAAACTGCCGGACCCTCGCAATTTTTGAGTTCAGTTATCCAGCGTGCCATAGGGATGAAGTATCTTTTCTGAGCTCGTGTGTGATTTAGTCTGTGTTTACGCAAATACTTGTATGTGATCTTCATCCTTATTGCTCGATGAGCCTTGCTCAAACCTTGAAAAAACAGGGCACATTCCTTTTCGTAGTCCTCTTCCTTTATTTTCCTTAGATTTTGGCGGGCTACTCTGAGGTCTCTATTTCTTATAGGGTCGTTGGAGAATCTATTTTTAAAGAAAAGCGCCTTCTGGAGCTGAGCTTGTGCAATCCTATTTTCCTTAGATCTCACTGTTGCTTGAGGTGGGATCACCCGAGTGGAATGTATGAGGATCTTGTTGAGTTCCTCCCAAGTGGGGTTCTGATGACTACATTCACTATTCTGTGCGATTGTTTCAAGGCAAGATACGAGATTCTTAGTAACTTCTGCTTGGAACTCATCTCGATTGTCCTTGCATCGGAGTGCTTCATAGTTGATGGTTTTATAGTTAAATTGTGTCCTACAATTGTCTTTGTTCTATCGCAAGCAAAGCCTATTGCTGTTTATTGTACCAGAAGTACCAGAACTGATATTAATTATTGTTGCCCAGATGATCTTATGGTCTGATCTAACTTTCTTGGACCATTCGCCTTTAATTGATTTAAAAAATATCCGATGTGAGCGACTGCTTATGATATGGTCGATCTGGGAAGTTTTTGTCCCCATTCTCCAAGTTACCCTGCATGATGGACGACCCCAAGTACTATTAACCACGAGGTTGTGTTGTTCTATGAAATTGATTAAAAGCCTGCCGTTGAAGTTAGAGTCCTGATGTATCAAATTCTTACGACATATATGTGACGACAAGTGTGTGACATCCTTCTTACCCAGGTGAGCATTGAAGTCACCTAGTAGAATAGGTATTGCCTTTTTTGGTGCTCGACGTAATAACGCCCCTAATTTACCTAGATATGTGGAGGAGTTCGACGGCATGTGTGTAGTAATTAATAATATTTCCCTAGAATTATCGTGACCTGGTATCTGTATCCTAATATGTACCGCGAGAATATTATTGTAATTGCTGTAGGTATTTATTAATTCGTGTTGTATCGCTTTGTTGATAAGTATTGCTATACCCCTCCTTTCATTTGCGCACTTACCTCCGTTTAAGATCCAAGTATAATTATTAGAAGAAAATGTACCTTTAGCGAGGTGTGTTTCTTGTAAACCTGCCATTGTAATTTGACGGGTTATTAGCTCCTCATCAATATTTAGCTTGTCTTGTAGCGATGCACAGCCTCGGACGTTCCACGTTGCTATGTTGAAGTCCACACCGGAGCTAACCATCGGTTCCCGTTCTGATCGCATTGCCCTGAGCACTCGGTATCCCGTGGTGTCGGTTTCTTGAGGGCCAATCGAATCGTTGATGCTTGGACTCGATACGGTATTACTTCCCTCTGCTTCCATATCTATGCTAGAGCTAGGTCCTACCGTTGAACAAATATGGATATCATTGCTGAGATCATCGTATACTCTTATGCTGTCGTAGTGGCGGTTATGAAAGTACAGATGGATTCGTCTAGCTGGAGCCGTAAGCGTCGCTGGGGCATTGTAAACTATAGGTTGCGTATTTTCACCGTGAATGTAAATGTCTAAGACAAAGAATTCTGATGCAGCGATAATTATGTCCTCCCCGCCCCAATGACCATTCATGAATTGATTTTGGATGTATGTGTTTATCTGCCTGGGGCTCGGTTCTAGGCTGCTAGTACTGTCGTGGAGTGTATCTATGACGCTGCCATTCAGGGCTAGCTTTATTCTAGGGTCGTCCCTGTTAGCAGAAACATAGTGAGCCAGTTCCTGTCTGACAATTTTGTGATCATATTGGTTAGAAGTCGAGCCCAGAACAATGTTGAGCTGATCTGCTATTGCCCTGTAAAGGCAGTTACCGTCTTTTGGGATTTGGACAATGTTCATGATAAGATTGGTGTAACGAATCGGTAGCAAATTTTAAGTGTAAGATTCTTCTTAAATAAGAGAAAAAAAAAAAAAAAAAAAAAAAAAAAAAAAAAAAAAAAAAAAAAAAACCGGGCTTGGTAAACACGTCCCTAAAATATAAGTTTATAAACGATCAAGTAAACAGGGTGGATTGTCGGTATGAAACTATCTACTTGCCGAACAAGTCTGAAAATTGACAAGATTGAACTAGTATTGAAAACGAGTGGGCATCATCACTTTAGATTACGTAAGTGATTTCAAGTCGACGTGCAGGATATTAGAATTTCCGTTTTTAGGTTATAACTTTAGAACGGAAGTGAGTAGGAAGATACACGATATACCTACTTACCGCTCAAAGAGGCTCGTTACAGCGAATCTTTAAATATATCACACGACATCCAGAGTAACCCTTTACAAAACGCGTGGCTCGAGCAATTGTAGGTATTTACCAAGAAACTAATTACAAAGGGAGAAATACAAAAAAAAACACGTGTCAGCTTCGATTTTAACCCGTATCCGAAGCTTCGGTACCTACTAAAACTGCGATACAGATAAAGTACCTACTAGTCGGCGTGTAACGAATTTTTATGGAATACTTAAGTATTTAGAGAGATGAAGACTGTCTATTTATAAAAAGATAATGCTAGCATTTGGAAGCGCCGAAATAAAGCTAAACTAGGTACCTAGGTAGGTATAGTGAACCGAAAAATTGGAACAGTTAAACGCGTTGTAATTAATTAGTGTATTTGATTAGAAGGTTGTACCTACCAAAAAATTAAATTTTGAGACAATAAGAAGCCTATGGAATGAGAAAAAATTTAAAGAGTAGTCCAGGAAAAAAGTGGAAATGAGGTTTGAAAATACGTAAACTGACGACAAAGAGCGACCTCGAGACAGTAATAGGTAAATCAATAAAACAATAACTATCGAGCGAAAATGTCTGATATTTGGAACAGATAGTCTTAATTAGATGTAGAGAGGAAATATTAAAAAAAAAACGGGGTTGATCGGTTTATTTTGAGAGAAGGGGGGGAAATTGTTTTTTTTACATTTTTGGTCATAACTTCTAAATTAAGACGAATTTCAGAAAAAGCCAAACGTCACGAGGATCGGTAAGTTAAGCCGGATGTTTTAATATAAAAACCAGGTTCCTGGGACTTCCCTACCTATGTGTCGTGGCTCGAGTGAAAAGAGTTTTTTGGTTATAACTTTTAAACTAAAAACTGGAAAAATCTGAAATTTAGGGGAAAGACGTAGAGTGCAAAAAGACAGCTCTTAGTGTAAAAAAAAACGGGGGTTGTCGATAGGAATCGGACAGCGCAGCCGCCAGAAGATTAAAAAAAATTGTAACTTACCGTTTAAGGGTCAATCCTACCTCTAGGTGACACTTCCGGCTAAAACCCACACCACCACAACCCAGCACACCACACGCTGCACGTTTTAACACCAAAAACACTATTATACGACGATACTTTCCTATTTTAGCGATTTTTGAGCGCGGAGCGTCCGAAAAACGATGTTGTTCCGCCCACGATCCCAACTTCCGACGGATCTCAAATATATTTTTGTAATTATTGTAAAATAAATAATTTTGATTTTATTCATGAAAGAAGGCAAAAATGGACTATTCCCCCCCTGATCTCCGAAACTACTGAGCCTAAACATTTGAAAAAAATACAAAATATAGTTCGTTGCTTGTAGATTACAGGAAAACCTATTTAAGAACCCATGCTATTGAGGGCTTCCCCGAAACATTAAACATAAATGAAAAGGGTTGCCAACTTAAAAGTGTAAAATCGGTAGAAAAATCGGGAGAATTTCCATGTATACTGTGAAATCGTAGAAAAATCGTTATATTTCGGTATTTCGGTAGAACAGAGCCCATATCGGTAGAAATACCGAAAAATCGGTAGGTTCGAGACCACTGAAAGTGATAAATGTTTATCTATATGTCAAATGTTCTCGTCAAAATCGTCAAATGTCAAATGTTTGTTTTCGACCCGTATGACGTCACAGCGCAGATAATCTATAGACTAAATATGGCTGTAAGCGTTTTCGCCTGTTAACGAAAACTAAACTTTTAAAATAAAGTTTTCCGGTTTTGTAGGTCCTAAAAAAATATGGGAATATTTTTTTTCATCTAATCGGACAATAATTAATAACTTGAGACCTACTTTAAAACAGAGGCAACTAGCCTATTAGAATTTGATATCAAATCGAATCAGAACGAGACATGGGCGTATCTAGAGATATTTTCCAGAGGGGCCCTGGCCCATGCCTTGTTGAGATACATTGGGCTAGACCGAGACTTCTTTCGGCTTTCTATTTACAAGTGATCAATATGATCATCCTGGGGTGGGCACCACACCATTCTGGGGTGACCACGAACGAACCCGAGAAATGGTCCACGCATAACCTCCGAAAGATCGCGCCAAAATGGATAATATTTTTTGATGTATTCGTTATATTGTTAGTACAAGGCTTGCATGAAATAAAAAATAAAAGATTTAACAAATCCACCGGGAAAGTATGAAATCTGCAGAGAGGGCGAAACCGCTAGTATAAAATAAATAAATATCAGGGAACAATCTCACAAGAATAATTAAAATCGGGTAAATGTTACCGTAATCTTATCGTAAGTTGTAGAGTTAAAAATATTAGGTAAATAAGTAGGTACATACCGTTTTTGTAATGCGGTTTTTTTTTGTTGGTAATAAAGCCAAAAGTCCTTGCTTTTGTTTGCTATTATTAATTCTTACTTTTAGAAAACGGGGCAGAGGTGAAAATCCTTTCCGGAGACCTGGGAATGGAGGGGCCAGGTACTGCCGGGCTAGCACCGGCTAAAAGCACCAATGCCCCTATTACCAACTTGAATTTAGACTCCCGCGGGTACTACCCCAGCCAGTGCTGAAGGGCCAGGAGAGATTTCAGCGTAGAGTTTTCCAGAATTGAGCTATCCGGAGAGACTTTGACTCCGGTCTTTTGCTCAAGGTCGAGCCTTTCCATGCCGAAACGTGGGCACTCGCAGACACTGTCTGACAGACATTGTCTGTAATGCGGATTCACAAGCGGCTTCACAACCCAATCTTATTAAGTTTAAGTTAAATAAGTTTTAAAGCTCGATTTTATGCCAATTTTGGTGGCGAGATAAAAAATGAATTTATAGGTAAAACTGAAAATTTGCCTAAAATATGAATTAAATCTAAATGTATTTATACATTTGTGTATTTATACATCATGTTAATAATTGTAAAACTTTAAAAAAATCAAAAGTTTATTAGAATAAACATAATGTATGAGCCACCGAAACTTGCTAAATTTTTACCCATGCCAGCGGAGATTAGTGCTGACATAATTTGCTGGAACTTGCAGCGACATGGCATACCATTATTTAGTTAGGGGGTTAGATGGCGATAGCGATGAGAAGGGTGATGATCGGCGGTGATCAAATTGTACAGGTTTACAATTAACCCACCAGAATTGGCCCTCGTGCGAGGATAAAAGGTACGCATCGGCCACAAGTGCCACAACTAATACCTATAGTATAAATAAGTAAAGTGTCAGTCCGTGCGCTCATCATCAGCCCATTGCACGCCAACGAGTACGATTAGTGGGCACTCTCATCCAGCTTTTGCCAGCCACTTTGCGTAGGTCGTCGCTCCACCTAGTCTGAGAGCGTCCTACTCTACATTTGCCAATTCGCGGTTTCGACTCAAGAATACGATATCTCCAGCGATTATCGGTTCTGCGGCATAAATGACCGGCCCACTGTCACTTCAAGCTGCTAATTCAATGGGCTACGTCGATAACCTTAGTTCTCTGTCGGATTACTTCATTCTGGATCCGATAATTCAGAGAAACTCTCAACATAGCCCTCTCCATAGCGCGCTGAGCGACTTTAAAATTGTGAACCAGCCCAACGTAAGTGTCCACGTTTCGGCTCCGCATGTCATGGTAGGTAGGACGCACTGATTAAATACTTTCGTCTTCAGGCTCTGTGTAATAGTCGACGTGAAGACTCGACTTCATTTCCCATATACTGCCCAACCCAGCTGTATTCTTCTGTTGGCCTCTTTCTCGAAGTTGTTTTTACCTAACTGCAGAGTTTGCCCCAGGTAAACATATTCTCGAACAATTTCAAGTGCACCACCCTGTACTACAATCGGTCCCCGCATGACATGTTCATTGAAGACCGATCTGTTGAGAAGAATCAGCTAGATCGTTCAACATATGTAGATCCTACACCGTTTGGGCCATAATGACGATGTCGTCTGCAAATCGCAAATGTGAGATGAATTCGTCGTTAATGTTAATGAAACGTCCTTTCCATACCAGCGTCTTAAACATATCCTCCAGTGCATTTGTAAACAACTTAGGGGAGATTTCATCTCATTGTTTCGCACCTCGATGCAGGTGGATAGGTTTAGTCCACTGGTTCTGTACTTGGACTACCATAGTTGCGGCGTTATACAGACATCTCAACACTTTCATATATCGCCAGTCAACTTGGCATCGTTGCATGGATTTCAGAACCGACCAGGTTTCGATAGAGCCAAAGGCCTTCTCATATGGGGCTGATTATACTCCTCGGTATTTGTATAATTTGCCGCACTGTATGAATGTGGTCTATGGTGCCATATCCTCCTCGAAACCCGGCCTGCTCAGGGGGTTGCAATTCGTCGAGTCTTCGTGCAAGGCAATTCGGCAGACTTAGGAGTGAAGTGGGTCGGTAGTTCTTCATTAGGGTTTTATTACCCTTTTTAAAGAACAACACGACAATGCTCCTACTCCACGCCTCTGGAGTTCTTCCATAGAAGAGAACGGTATTAAAGATGTTCTGTAGGGCACTAGATTCTAACAAAAATGAGCGCTTTAATGCTTAATATTTCATAAACGTATATACGTACGTAGGCCACGACACTAAACCTAGTACGATAAGATATATATGTATAAATATATATATATATATATATTTAGTCTCGTCATAAATAAATAAATAAATAAAGGGAACACGAAATGGCAATGCTGCAATGCGAAAAACCTGGCACATTTTTTCATTTTTTTTTAGTTGTCTTAATGCAGCAGTGGTTTTCCTTACACAGAAATTGATGATCTTTCAGATGAATGAGCTTTAAATTTTGAGGAGATCGATCATAAAAGATACTTAAGTACGAATCATCGCTTATCATGCTGCTGCCGCTGATTAGGCTTGCAGCACTGCATTTTCGTATATTCTTACCCCTCCCCTGTACCGCAGATTAAACGAAACTTGGGAGTCCTATTATCACACTAGACATCCGCGATACAACTAAAAAAAAAAACTTGTACCATCCGGCATGGTATGGTATATATCATCCGGTAGTCTTATAAAACTAGGTTTAGTGTCGTGGGCTCTTAGAATATAATAGGTATTGACGAGTAGCAAGTAGAGAGGTTTTAGGTTCCTAAAAATATCTTAAATCAAACTACTTACATGTAACGAATTTTAAAGGAAAACTATCACCACTAAGTACATAGACTAGTTTGGTTCCTGACATACGGGCGACTAAAGTGTTTATACCTACTCAAATGATCTAAGACAGCACCAAATATAGAGAGATATATCTACTCGTAATACGTTTAGGGCAGTGTTCACCAATAATTAAACGGACGGTTAGCGGTTTGACGGTTGTCAAATGTATTAACTAACAGTTAATTAAGACTTAACCGTCCGTTAAATTGGTTAGTGAACTCGGGCCACGAGCAATTCTTATATATGTATATATAGCCGTGTCCGATATTCAGATTATATATACAAACACCGTGGTTTTAACATTCCTTAGGTTAAGTTTCAAGTATGTACCTACTTAAACAAGTTTACATTGTCATGTCATGTCAAAGTGCGAAACTGACAAATTTAATTTAATTTTGAATTTAAATTACTTAAACTTGCTTCCGCTTCGTGGCTTCAGTGTCATGCCGTGTTATAATTATAATTATGCACCATCAGGCTGATATTCATTTTATTTACGGGTTTTGTAATGGAAACGCCTCTGAAGCGGCCCGAGAGTATCGACGACGTTACCCCAATCGTCAGACGCCGGACCCTTATACGTTTATTAATGTAAGCTTTGTACAATAATGTACTCATTGTCATTACTTTCAAACTGAATTCTGAGACGTGGAGATAAGTACTTAGTTTCTGTGATTGTTACAGATTCATAGACGTTTCAGTGAACTCGGCTTACGGCCAACTCCCCTGATAGAGTTGTGGATTTAAGTGTGGCTGAAGAGGTTGGAATTATGAATCTTATAATTGAGGACCCGACCCTATCCACTAGACGCGTAGGACGTATTTTTAATGTCAATCATGATAAGTGTGGCGTTTATGGCAAAGATATGGTTTGCATCCTTATCATTACCGTAAGGTTCAAGGCCTATTGTCAAATGAAAATTTCGCACGCATTGCTTTCTGTCAACGGATGAATGAACTATTGTTGCAAGATCCGCAAATAATAGGAAAAAAATTGTGGATGGATGAAGTACAATTCACGAGGGCAGGAACTGTTAATCTAAAAAAAAATGCACCTATGGTCGGAAGACAATCTAAAACTTGTGAAAGAACACTCTTATCAGCACGAATCGGTGAACATGTGGGCAGGAATGTCCAATAACCAGCTTATTGGTCCTATCGAAATCCCATCAAGACTTAATGGTGAAAACTATTTAAGTTTCTTAAAATCTGTTCCAAACTTTTTTTAAATGTGCCATTATCGAAATTACGAGATATGTGGGTACAACATGATGGTGCTCCCGCTCACAAATGCAACCTATCCTAGGCGTTGGATTGGCGGCGGAAGTCCGACTCTTGCATGGCCGGCTATAAGTCTTGATTTGACGGCTCTTCACTATTACGTCTGGGGTACGTTGAAAGAAAAACTTTTTTCGAATCGCATCGATTCTCGAGAGCAGTTGTTAACAGAGATCGAACGTGTTGCTGAAGAAATGCGTGGTACAAATGTGAATTTAAACAGACAGACACGAACGCGTTTAAATGTGTGTTTACAGCGGGGCAGTGGGCATTTTGAAAATCATTTACATTAAATTTACCTTTTTTAATAAAATACTTTATATCGCTATTTTATCTCTTTTAATTAATCTTATTACCAATTATAATGGGTTTTGTTTGTATCCACTTCTAAAAAAAACACTCACTCGCTACTAAAAGGTCTTCTTCTTCTTCTTCAAATTCCTCTCCACTACTGGAGGTTGGCAGTCAGCGAAACGGAACAGCTGTTCAACCGTGGCGACGCCTGTCCAGGTCTTTATGTTCCCGAGCCATGACATCTTGGGTCTGCCAACGCTTCTCTTCCCCTCAACCTTACCCATAACGATAGTCTGAAGCAGTTGGTATCGCTTGTTCCGGAGAATATGACCCAGGTAGGCTACTTTTCTCCTACGAATGGTTTGCAATAGTTCACGGGATTTTTTAACTCTGCGTAGCACCTCTACATTTGTCACTCGTTGAACCCAACCAATTCTCAGCATTCTTCGGTACAACCACATCTCTAAGGCTTCAAGTCGTCGGCGAGTGTCCTCCTTAATAGTCCACGCTTCGGCGCCGTAAAAAACTATTGGCCATATGTAACACTGGAGCATTCTAACACGCAGACGTATATCTAGCTGTCTATTCCTGAGTACCTTTTGCATTTTTGTAAATGACGCACGGGCTATTTCGATCCGGGTTTTAATCTCCTGATTTGATTCCCATATTTCAGTGACCCATGTGCCCAGGTACTTACTTGTAGCGAGAAACACGTTCTATTGCTGTGCCAGCGACATGGATGGTAGGGCTTAAGGTGTTGTTACGTGACACCAGCATGAATTTCGTCTTTGAAAGATTCATTATTAAACCCGCATTTTGGCTTCGTTCGTAAACTCTGTCCACTATCATTTGTATGTCCTCCGCGTTTGAAGCAATAAGGATGGTGTCATCTGCGTATCGGATGTTATTGATCACGCACCCGTTAAATACTACTCCCCATGCTTGATCATGCAGCGCTTCAGAAATCATAGCTTCAGAGTACAATTTGAAAAGCAGGGGCGACAATATACAACCCTGCCTCACCCCCCGACATATGGCCACTTCCTCGGTTTCTTCCCCTTCAACTCTTACCACCCCCGTTTGGCCCCAATAGAGGGGTTGAATGATGCGCACATCCTTTCCATCCAATCCCGTTCTATATAAAAGACGTATAAGCACCTCGTGACGAACACGGTCAAAAGCCTTTTCGTAATCAACGAAATATAAATATACATCTTTCTGGACGTCTTGGCATTTTTGGACGACTAAGTTAACAGCGAATAAAGCCTCTCTGATGCCAACACCTGGTCTAAATCCAAATTGAGTCTCTCCTAATTGTTCCTCTCACTTTACCCGGATTCGACCGTGTATGATGGAAAGAAACAACTTTAACACCTGACTCATCAAGCTTATTGTTCGGTAATCACTGCATTTTTTAGCGCTTGGCTTCTTCGGTAAGGTAATGAAGGTAGATTTCAACCATTCTTTTGGCAAGATTCCGGTATTATAGTATATGTGATTAAAAAGTGATGTTAGCGAGTTTATATATTCGTATTCGATTAGCTTAAGGATCTCTACTGTAATGTGATCCGGACCTGTTGATTTTCCCGTTTTCGCATTCCTTAAAGCATTGAGTACTTCCGATCTTAGTATCTCTGGACCATTTATGCTTTGTGGTGTTGAAGCGAAACTTCTGGTACAGTCCGAAAACATGTCTTCAACATAGGTTTTCCATATAGACATCTTTTTCCCCACATTAGAAATCAACTTTCCGCTGTCGTATACCAACATACACTGTTTTGAGCCTCGCCCGATAGCCGCCATTTCCTTTATTTCCTTATGTAAATTAAAGTTGTCGAATTTTTTGTCTAATTCTTCCATTTTCTCACATTTTTCCTCATAAAATTTATATCTTGCTACCCTAATTTCGGCCTTAATTTTCTCTTCAATTTCTCTATACCGGTTCAGGTCAGTCTGTTTGTAAGCCCTACGCTTCTCCATGAGTTCCAAAATGTTATCAGTCATCCAGATTTGTTTTTTCTGCATGGGGTGTGGTTTCAGAAAAGCTCTATTGATATAGATCACCGCGTGTCCTTTAAACTATCAACAGAATCTTCTACTGAAACGGGCTCAATATTGTTATTCGCCCAGCTGTTAATTGCATTGGAAACTTCTGCCCTCTTCTCCTGCTGTTTTAACAGTCGCACGTCCGGACTGACCATAGGTTTTCTTCTAGCAACCTGTTTCAGTTGGCATGTAAGTCTGACAACAACCGGATTATGGTCAGAATTTATATCCGCTCCTGGGTACGTCTGTGCAGACTTGATGCAGTTTCTAAAACGCTTGTTCACTGCAACGAAATCTATTTGGTTTCGAACTATGCGCCCTGCAACATGCGAAGGAGATGTCCAGGTATATAGGCGTCTCGGGTGTTGTTTAAAAAAGGTATTAGCAACTACGAACTCATTTTCTTGACAGAATTCGACCAATAAGTCTCCCCGATCATTTCTGTTCCTTAGTCCATGCAAGCCTACTACACTTGGGACCTCACCAGATACAATTTTCGCATTGAAATCCCCCATTATGATGTTCACATCGTGTGTTTTTGTGTATTGCAAAAGTGTGTTTATATCCGCATACAATTGTTCAATTTCTTCCACCGGTTTATCTCGCGTCGGGGCATAAACCTGAATTATATTAATATTACGTGGTATACCTTGTAAACAAATTAGCATGCTTCTGTTCGAAAGTGGTACGAAATTAATAACTGCTTTTGATATCTCTTTGTTTAAAAGAATTCCGACTCCATAGGGTTCCGTCGTACCTGTATCGCTGCCCGAATGATACAGAATTTTGTCCTCTACGGTCCTAAAACTGTCTTTTCCTGGAAACTTTGTATCACTTAAACCCAAATTGTCAATCTCCAAGCGTTCCATTTCCTTGATTAGATTTGATAGTTTACCGTGCTGTTTCAGGCTTCTTACATTCCATGTGCCGATCTTCTAATTTTTGTTTGTGTTTGCCTCCGGGGATTCTTCGCACCCCTGTCCCATTGAAGGGACGCCGGAGACTCGGGGCCGTGGTTATATTTGTACTATTCATTAAGCTATCTGGTCAGAGCTGACCAACTAGGGAATTTTAATGACGGTGGTTTCCCGTTGCTTTCCATCATCAGCCTTTTAGGAGTTACTTAGACCCCAAGGTCACTGAAGCCTCTTCCAGCCAGTTACCCAGCTGGGTGTGTGGTTATCCCGCCATTTCTCGGTCGCCAGAGCCTCGTCCGTTATCCAGCAGGGAGCACCGCAGCAGCTGCTAAGCCACTGCCGCCGATAGATACCGGCGGGTGCAGGCGAGGATGACATTTGGGGCCAGCACGATGTTAAGAGCTGTTCTCCCCCTTACTCCCCTTCTAAAAGGTCTTGAAAAATAAAAACAAACACCGCACAACTGGGAATCGAACCCGCGACCTCAGAGTGAGTAAGGGTATCTGCCACTCGGCCAATAAGGTGTTTACAGATGTAGTGAATAATCCTTTCCCATAGTTTTTTGTCGGATAAGTTCGTATTTATCTTGCTTTCTCAGTTGGCTTATTGATGGGTACTGAAGCTAACTGAGAAAGCAAGATAAATACGAACTTATCCGACAAAAAACTATGGGAAAGGATTATTCACTACATCTGTACCTGTCAAATGTCGTCATAATTGACACTCATTTTAGATTAACTCAAAAGACCCTTTTACAATAACCGTTGATGCAATATTTAATTAGTACGTACTAAGAAGTTAATTTTATTTTTCGTATTTCAAAAAACTATTCTAAAACCAAATGTGGTTCCTATGAAGATACCCAATAATATGCCGCAGTTATCGGAATCGAACAAAAACACGGTGTATAATATATATCTAATCTGAACCTCGGACACGGGTCCATCAATTTTCATGAATTTTCATTTAGTATGCAGTGGGTCTCGGGGGCGATAAATCGATCTAGCTAGGTTTCATTTTTAGAAAACTTACCATACAAAATTAACATCTAGATATCTACTAAGTAATTCTATTACTTAGTACATACTTTAGGTTTGTTGACATAGTATTTGTGTAGTAACGGCTCCGGAACCCTACACTGAGCATTGTCAGACATGATCTTACCCGGTTTTGGAAGTTGCACTTACAAAATTTTTGATTTAGGATTTACGGTATTGGATTATTTACTCTGAGAAAGGCGTTCAAACCAACCAATCAACCAATTCAAATTCCCAGTACCAGATTTTGCTAGGTTTTGATTCTGATTATATACATTTTATTTAACTCTCCATTTCTTTAGCTTTACAATGTAAAAAATATCTTAGCAAATACTTCAATAGAAGCAAAGTTATCGATTCTCAAATAAAGCAAACACCGCACCGACTTACGGAATGTTCAAGCGATTTCAACACCCTTTTTTGCAACGGGAACTTTTGAATGGTCCGGGATAAAAAGTAGCCTATGTGTTAATTCAAGCGGTGTAAGCTATATCTTAATTCATTCCAAATATCATCCAAATCCGTGAAGCCGCTGGCTTCAGCGTGGAAAAGTCACAAACTAACACACACACACACACACAAACACAAACTGTCTTATTTTTAATATTATAGTAAGATTTGATATGTTTCTTAAGTAGGTAACCCCAAAAACATGGGCTTTATCTCTTCCTGCATTCGAGGGAAGGGTAGATAGTAATCATAATAGCGCTTTAAGATGATTACGAAGCTAAAAGTTTACTTACAAAATGCGTTAACCCCTCTTAAACGTAGTGCGATATTTACGATTTTTAAATTAAATTGTAGAAATTATATGAAAAACTAGGCCTGTACGTTTTCCTTGTTAAGAAAATATTTCATCAAAAAACAAATTAAAAAAAACGGTAACGTACAACAATATATTCATAAATCGAGGAAATCAGACTTGATGGGGGTGAAAAAATTTATCGCTACCTAAATTTTTATGGATTTATTTGAGAGCTATTACACGATTTAAGCGACGGTTCACATCATCCTCTTTGTCATTAGTGTGTTTAAAAATTGGCTTTTAATTTTTAATTTATTTTCTCGAAATCGAAGTGAAAAGTGAACTGTTTAACTTTAGGATAAAAGGCCATGAATGTAATGACGACGCTCGAACTAGGTATTATAGCCACCCGAGCAAAGCAAGCAACTAATTATGGTTTATTTAGTCCCTTGCTTGATAATAATTATACTTAAACAATCTACCATTTAGGTACGCCGGATATTCTGTCTGATACTCGCAAATAACTCAAAACTAGAGTATTAGGGTAAAGTCACCAGTGGTCAGCCAGAGACCAGTAGTCGACCTTATAATGATTGTGAAGAGTGGGAAATATATCTTTCGTACTCTTCCCACTCATACAAAGTATAGGCAGAGGTCGACTACCAGGTGTCTGGCTGACCACTGGTGACTTTACCCGGTTTACTCTACACCTATTTATTTTAATTGTCGTTTGTAGTTAGTGTCTCCTGTGTTATCTTGTGGCTGACTTTCTTACTTAGTCTAAATACCTAGACATAAATATGTATACAGTTTTTTGTACGTAGGTATGTAATGTATATTTTTATGTAAAGAATAGGTGACATGTAGTCGTTTTTTAATGCTAAGAAATAATTACAACAAATGTAAATTACATCAAAATGTAAAAACCGGGCAAGAGCAGTCTGACCATGCTCAGTGTAGGGTTCCGAAGCCGTTAAAACTATCTGTCTGCTGTCTTAGATGATTTTAGTAGCTGGCTCTCTTAGTTGTCATAGTTTTCCTATAAAATTCGTTATATGTGCTTTCATTTACGTGAGATTGTTATCAGATTTTTAGTATTTGAAGTTTTGGCTGTAGAGGGGTGGGGAGGGGCATTTGACTCTAACAAAAATTAGCACTTTAAATATTAATATACTTTTTTTTTTTTTTTCATTTATTATACCAAGAATACACATTGAAAATATTAAGAATAGTTTCGCCAAACTGCAAAGCAGTTTGTTGGCGAAGACAGCACTCTTTTTTACATTTAACCATTTATATTATTATTCGTAAGCACTAAATTATAATAACTAAATTATACCTACTCGCGTTAAGTGACCCACTGCCTCTCAACGTCCCAATAGGCATTTACTCTTTGTGACCATTGGTTGGTGAAAATTCGACATTAACTACTTTCACTTTCTTTAAGGAAGGTATCCATCATGCACGCCTTCACTTTAGATTTAAATAAATTTTTAGTTTCACATTCGTTATCTGATATGATTCTATTGTAAATGCGCGGTATCAGGTACCCTCTTGAGTCTTGTCCTTTGTCCATAGTAATTATTAAGTGATCTTGGTTCAACAAACTGTTTACGTGACGATGTTGTCCTTAAATTACGATTATACATTTTACTTATCCTATATGTTGGGCATTTATACTGGTCTACAGCCAATAAATACTTAAACTTAAAATGTACAGGCAATACATTACATTTTTTAAACAAGATATGGTCTTTTCCTTTGCACTTTTGTTTTGTTTTTTTATCTACAATATTTTTAATTAATCTAAGTTGTAAGTTGTAGATTCTGTTTAAATATGTTTGAAAAGTGCGCCCGTATGCAACAAGTCCGTAACTTATGACTGAATCTGCCAAAGCGTGGTATAGAGTATGCAATATCGCTTTATTTATTATATATTTTAGATTATTAAATTTACATAATATGGCTCTAAGTTTATTACACAAAACATCGATATGGAGTTTCCAATTAAAGTTGCGATCTATGGTAAGTCCTAGGTATCTATAGTTATTTACAAATTCTAGGGGATTACAATTACATAATGCTAAACTATTATGCAGGCATTCATATGTGTGCCCAATGATTTTAACGCTATCATTTGGTATTTTCATATGTGGAGAGTTTACAAGCATACATTTCGTTTTCGATACATTGAGAAGAATGCCATTATCGTGAGCCCACTTTAGAACATTATTAAAATCAGCTTGTAATTTGTGTTGTATGACGGTGACGTCCCTGTCGGCGCACACCAAGCACGTGTCGTCCGCGGACATGTACGTGGAGCTGTGCTCCACCACGTTACTGATGCTGTTCACGTGCATGATGTACCCGACAGGCCCATATACTGATCCAGTTGGCACCCCATACACAACGTCCGCTTCCTCTCCCGTCTCCCCATTAACCCTAGTAAGTAATGTTCTATTTTTTAAGTAGCTCCGGAACCATTGATTCAGTGGACCACGGATCCCACACTCCTGCATAGCAAGAAGTAGCACTTCATGGTCCAATGTGTCAAAAGCCTTCTTAAAATCTAGAAATAAAGCTACCACATACATTCGGTTATCCAGCTTATCGTTAATATCATCGGCGAACTCCATTAGTGCAGTCGACGTACTTCGCATTTTCCTAAAGCCATGCTGGGATTGAGATATAATGTCGTGCTTGTCCAAAAACGAGTGAATTCTTTTAATTATGACTTTTTCAGTTATTTTATTTACTACTGACAAAATAGCAATAGGCCTATAGTTAGAATAATCTAGGTGGCTGCCTTGCTTAAAAATAGGACGAATAACAGATTTCTTTAATTTATCCGGGTAAACCCCCCGCCCGGCGCACATATTCACAAACTTCGCCAGCACCGGACTAATTTCTTTTTTATATATTTTAGATCCTCTACCCTAATTCCATCACATCCCGGCGATTTACGACAATTTAATTTATCTATGGTCTTTTCCATTTCCGTTACTGAAACTTTTTGAAAGCGGATCCTTTAATCGAAAAATATTGTTTACAAAACAGTTATATTTTTAAAAGATCTATCGACCTATTCAATTAAACCCCACACCAATGAGTAGACGAGAAAAAAAGAAAACATCCCCACCATGTTACATGTACACAAAAAAAACAAGATTATATTTTACCACTTTGTCGGCGTGACTAATATCTATATTCATACCAATTAACAGTTTCTACAACAAAGAGTCTCTGAGCTAAGCTGCGAACGGATGAACGGACATATGGCGAAACTACAAGGGTTACTTGTTCGACTATGGAACCCTATAAGATGCTATTATGTATAGATCTATAGTAATTAATTTCATGGTTCATATATAACTAAACTAAACTAAACATTAATGATGTCAGCCCTATAGCCCTAAGGTATAAAGATTGTTTTATGGATCCGTACCCAAAGGCCAACGCGACCCTATTATTAAGAGCCCGCTGTCCGTCTGTATGTCTGTCAGTCTATGTGTCAGCGGGATGTATCTTATAAACCGTAATAGGCAAACAGTCGAATGAGAAGTAAAGTCGAGTGAAGTTACCTATAAGAACTGGGAAAAATGTTTGACCGATTTTTGGTTTGAGTAAAATTATTCGACAAATATGGTTTGGATTTTGTAGGTTTGTCTGGAAAGATTACTTCGAATATTTTCATCTAGTCATTACTTACGAGGGCTTCTAGCTACTCAAAAAAACGAAGAGATATCTTTATTATTCTGCGGCCTGCAGCTTCGATGCACTTTTGCATTCATAGAAACCAACTTTCGAAACAAGAAAAAAATCGATCCTGCGGAAGGTCGAAAAATACACGATTAAAGTCAAAGTCAAAGTTCTTTATTCTTCAATTTAGGCATAATATAATGCACCTATGAATGTCAAAAAGCATTTACCACCATTTATTAAATTCATTGACTGCATCATTGGAGTCGTTAAAAGTTCGTCCTCGCAAGGTTTTCTTTATTGTGGGAAACAGGAAAAAGTCGCACGGAGCGAGATCTGGGCTATATGGTGGGTGAGGCAATAGTTGTACACCGGAAATGGCCAAAAATTCGAGGGTTCGAGCAGCAGTGTGAGCTGGGGCGTTATCCTGGTACCGCTCTTCGGACGATCCTCGCCGAGCTGTTCGAAGGCTTGAGGTAAGCACACTTCGGTATACCATTGACTAGTGACAGTTCTTCGGTCTTCTAGAGGAATAACTGCCACAGGACCACTACGTCGAAAAAACACGGCGATAATTTTTTTGTTGACCCTCCTACGTCGAACAACTTTCATAGGTAAGCCATTTTCCTCGAATACCCATTGCGTCGATTGTTGCTTGGTAAGTGGGTCGTAGCTATATATCCACGATTCATCACTCGTCAGGATGCTCGACACCTGTTGTGATTTGCCGTGGTCAAATTTTTCGAGCATATATTTGCACCAATCTACCCGCCGAGCTTTTTGATCTTCAGTGAGCAAATGCGGTATCCATCGTGAACAAACTTTCCGTACTTTTAGGTGATCGTTCAAAATATTTGAAACTGCTTGTGATCCAATCTTCAGTTCATTTTGTATCTCAATATGCGTAATATTTCTGTTTTCTTTAATAAGCCACTCCACTTTGATGACATTCTCGTGAGTCACTGCAGTCGGCGGCCTCCCCGGTCTAGCTTCATCTTTGACGGACTCCCTGCCTCGTTTAAACTCACGGAACCAAAAGGAAATGGTGGCTAATGAAGGACCAGATTCTCCAAAAGCTGTGTTTAAGTTTTCATGTGACTACTTAAACGTTAAACCTCTTTTGTAGTCGTAATACTTAAATCATCACACGAAATTCTTCTCTTGTAACGTTCATGTTGAAATCGAAACAATAAAATCATTTTTTTAATGTCTTTGAAAAATTAATAATTATTTTCGGCCAGTGTTTTGAAGGCAATAAAAAAAAGTTTTAATCGGTAGTATAAAAAGTATAGTTTTGTTAATAGGCTCGGGACAGCTAGAAACTTTCAGAACGGCCCTCGTACTTGTTTTTCCTTATTACCTACTGATTTCGCCGTAGGTACAGTCAACAGCATAAATAAGCGATCATTTATGTACCTTGTCGCCTTTCATTCGTGTCACAATTTTGTATGACATTTCAAACGACGTTAAAGTGACAAGGTACATAAATGATCGCTTATTTATGCTGTTGACTGTACAATTAGTGGTCCAATGTAATTTTTTGATAATTTATCTATTTCTCATTTTTGATATCACTTCAGTATCATTTGACCAATTTAACGGCTCGATTTATTAATAGTTTCCGGCGGGGAAAGTCATAGTCATATTTGAACAATTAAATGCTCTTCGTTATAGTCGCTCATCTGTCTTAATCGAGATATTTCATCGCCATTCTTGAAAAAGTTACCCTTGAGGAGTTCTGTTTGCCATCTGTGGTCTTCATCATCAGTTCCACTTCACCAAATGAATGCAAATGCTGGACTTGTTACTAAAAGTACTGAAATTGCTATATGTATGTCTATAATATTTGAGGAGTTCCCTCAATTCCTCACGGATCCTGAGATGGACAATGGGACCACCTCGGAAGTATATTCTATCAAACAGAAAAATAATTTTTGAAATCGGACCATACTTGATGGATAAATCGCTGAACATACCTACATAGAAAACAAAAATAGAACGTCCTCCTTTTTTGAAGTCGGTTCAAAATACGTAATAAATTAATAATACATAGGGCAAGTGACTACAAGAAGAAAAGTTGATTGGACTATAAATATGTTGACATAAAATAAACATGAATCCTTTCATCGGACACACAACAAAAAATGAAACGGTATTAAAAAACGCCAATTGCGATTGGTTACCCGAGTCAAAGTATCGAATGCAGCCACGAAATATTGCACTCACTGGCGCTCGTGCAGGCTAATTTATCATTTCGGGATGCAATTCATCACTTTAATCTCTTGGTTGTGAATTTTTGGTTTTACCCTATAGACGACATGACTGAAAGTCGCTACGTGATATAAATCTAGAGTAAAGTCCCTGTGCCAGAGAGAAAACACATTGCGAGATTGCTATCGTTATCGAAAATAATTGACGTAAGATGCCAGACGGTCGAGTCGAACGTTGGGTATGTCAATTCCATACATTTGACAGTTTTAGAATATCGTTGAAGTTACGCGTTACGCATCTAAGGCCTCTGTCTCGATAGGACTGAGGTAAAGAAGTTCATGCTCATTGTACTATAATGTATGGAAAAGTGCGTCGGCACGTGTCAGATTGAAATATTTGTGCTCGAGTTACAAATACTTTATTATGCATTCGTAAATTTTGGGCTTTAACTTTTCATAAAAAAAAACAACCAACAAAATATGTCGAGTGTATCATGCATGCGCTTTCAACCATTTCTCTACTTTTGATCGTTGGGCGTTTACAAACAAATAGGCACCTATGGCATCATTTCGTTTATTAATGAATAAATATTAAATTTCTAGTATAAGTACTTAATATTATTTAACAACAAATACGGGATCCCAATAATGGCATTAATATGTCATATGCGTTATAGCATAGCAACGTATCGTGCGCAGCTAGGTACTTATAACGCCGACTGTAGCTATAACAATCATTCGCTTTTACTGGTTTATGGTAGCACTTCCCTTGGCCATGTTTGGCAAACATTGATTATATGCCGAACGAATAAATGAGATGCGCAACAATCTCGCTTCATTAGAGATGAACACAAAACAAAACATATATTGTACATAAATCGCATTGCAAGGTTGATAATAGGGTAGAACAGTTTAAATTAGCTACTTTTTATAAGTATCAAAAGGATAGCTTGTATGGAAATTCGTAACTCATAACATAAGAGTTCTTACATATATTATTATGCTATCCTAAATGTGGTCGTCATAATAGCATAATACTCTTTAACAGTTACAGTTTATAAAATCTTAAGGAACATCAAGATGAGTCCCGTCCTTATATTTTCATGTGTTTGGTTGGGTACATTTCGTGGTCAGTATAAAATAATGAATCCCCGCATTTATCCAGTTATTTTAAACAACGATCGTATAAGCCGGTGATAGTATTACTCTACCTTAACCATAATATTAGTTTTACGATTACGAAGAATTTACTGTTTCTATGGTTCCGTACCCAAGGGAACCTATTACTGAGCCTCCGCTTGCGGTCTGACTTTGATCTACGAAATTATTTAGTAGTTTCATATTTTAATTGGACCTTAGCTGTTAGGTTTCTAATAGATCCTAGGAATATATTTTATTCTGTTGCAAAACAATAAATAAAAATAAATTACATTCCACTACAATTCACATAGGTACTCGTACAATGTTGATATCTTAAGAAACCTAATAGAAAGAGCCAAAGGAAATTACTTTGATACCTTGCAAGGTTTGATTCCATTGTTGTGAAGATTGCACTCTTCTCATTGCAGCTCCGAGTTTATTTCTACGGACGTGAAGTCAAACGCAAAAAAGTACAAGTCGATTCTTTTATCTTTAATCTACCAGCATAGCTTGACTCTTAGATAAATCCAAGACCTAGCTAGCAGCAACTTAGCGATCGGTGCATCTTGTCGCTGCTGGTGCTACTACGAACGAGTATAGAAAAACAAAGGGAAACAACGAAATTTCGAATTAATTTCGAAAACAATTTGTTTTACGACAAAGGAAAAAGATAATACAATTAATTTTGGATTAAAGGATAGGACACTGTCATCCTTCTGAAACCTTCTGATCATTTGTGATAGATAAGTTGCACTGTAAAAAGCTAACAATTTCAAAAACTGATAGAATTTATAGAATGTACGATTGTACGCAATTGATATAAGCTACCGATACGGCCGAAAATTGATTGATTTCGTTTGTCGTTAAAGGCCCACAGCTCGCCTTAATGCGGGTGAGTGTTGACGACGTAGGAGCCGACGTCGTGCTTGATCCAGCCGGGTGGTGGCTTGGGCACCGGCACCCATTCCTTAACCTCCACGGGTCCCCACATTCGTTTCCACACCGCAACGTAGACCTTCTTTTCCTGCCAAGTCTTCACCCACCGGGACCGCCACACGAACTTCTTCTTCCAGAAACCGTGGAATGTGGGGTCGTGGGCGTGATGCACCGACGAACGATCTCTGCGGACGAATTGTTTAAGTTAAAAGAAGAAACTTACGTCCTACTAAGTGAAAATCCTAAACAATATTATAAATGCAAAAGGAATTTGATAAGCATCTGTTTTTTAGAGTATTACTGAATTCTACGGTTAAACAGCTCAAATTATTATGTTTAAGAAGGATCAAACATTATTTTCTCATATGTATAATTTTTTGTTTAAATTTATTTAAAGATAGTTGTAATGCCTCTATTTTGCGTCCTTGATAATTTTGGACTAACTAGGTAAGAGATAATTTTACTCAGAAAGAAGGCCACTTCAATTTGAGGCCTGTAAGAGTGATATATAAGGTCTACCTACATATTATTCCTGAAAATTATACAATTCTCGGAGAAATATCTGTCAACGTGTGCAAAAATTGCTATTAAATAAAAAAAGAGAAAATTTTGTTCCACATATAAAACGGCATAAATGCTGTTAGGCGTATAAAACGAAGTTAAAAATAACATTTACAGTGCTGCTCATTATTTTTTCTTATTTACTAATACCTACAGCAGACTGCCTTTTCCATGCACACTTTTAAAACGAAAAGAGCAGGAGATATCGACCAATGCATCCAATTTTAGGGGCACAAACCAATCCAATCCAATCGCTTATATTAAAATGTTGTCAGGATGCGCCAAGCCGCCGCAGCGGGTTTCCAAATTAGCGACCCAATCCTAACGACCTTGCAAATTTCAAAATAACACACTCACATGACCGGATTTGGAGTGACGGGGATTTCTTCTGGCTTCGGTTCAGCCTCCGATTTTACTTGTCTACAGTTTACAATAAGTAATACACCCAGGACAGTCTGAAAAATAAATATAACTACCGTTACCAAGTTCCAGTTCCAAGGTTCCATGTTTCTGGGATCGCTGCAATTTAAATAGTTTTATTACCACGATATGAAACGACATCTCGTCTTTTGTAGTTAGCTTTGTGAATTGTTTAAACGCTTTCTTGTTACTGATGTTATACTTAACCATTAAAAGCTTTTATAGTGGAATCTTATTTACAATTTGGCCAGGGCTGTTAAACCAGGGACCATTGCCGGTATCTTTAAGTATACCAAATTTAATCGAATTCCGTTTTAAATGTAGCGTAAAAATCAGACAGACAAACAGATACTTAAAAATATACAAAAATATTTTATAAAATATCAATAGCGCTAACCATAATTTCATAATAGCGTTATAGGTCAGTCTAACTGAAGTGGACTTTTGGTTAAAAATATTGTGAGTCGCCTTTAGTTGAAATTACCATATTACCTAGAACTACACTTGGGGCCGTATTAATAAACTCATCTTGACTGTGAGGCCCGCCACAAGATACGTCGAAGTAAGCGCCAAACCATAGAACACTGTCATTTTTGACGCACCTCGAGACGAGCATTAGAGTTGAGATCAATTTATTAATACGGGCCTTAGTTACCTACTCATAGGTACGATTTTTAAAGAAGATTTTTATTTTTTATTTAATACTTTTTAGTGATCATAATTAGCTATATGTAGTCCCACTTCTTAGTTGATATGAAACTTTAAGACATTTCAAGCTCGCCGCAAGCAACGCCGCGGGAAAGTCATAGTCATATTTAAACAATTAGGTAAATGTCCTTCGTTATACTCTCCCCACTATCTTAATCGAGATATCTTATAGCCAGCGTTGAAATAGGTGTCGTTGAGGACTTCCAGTGGCCATATTGGCACAGAGGCCGAGAGAGATATATAAAATGCGAGAACTAAGAGTCTCTACCGACCCCCTAGTTATTAGCCTCAAAGAGGACATGCCAAATTATTTAAGGATGCGCTGCAGACTTCCGCTACTCGCGTCGATCCTACAAATGCCTACTCCCGCCACTTAGATCGCAGGAACGTATTACCAGCACGTACACATTTATATAACAAAGAAAGCGACCCCTATGCAATCTAAGGTTGTGTAAGTTCGTACTTGCACAACATTCGTAATAACGCCTTATCAACCATCTTACTCCGTATTACTATTATGTTTGATGAGTGGCGGCTCTATTATTATCACAATTTACTTTACATGGTAAGAGAACCGGTTACGAAGAGAAGTACACTCGATATAATAATAGTTGCACAACAGCTCAAAAAAGTTTTACGAGAAGTCGAGAAGTAAATTGGAATATGGTAAACCTGTGTGACTTTGATTGCTTGGCCATCTAATTCAACTTTTAACCCTCAGCACAAACAAGGGTGTCATAAATTGAATGTGTGTATCTGTCTGTGGCATCGTAGCTCCCAAACTTCAGAATTAATTACCTTTTTTAGAGGTAGAAAGCTATAGTTTAATAATGGTTGTTCGTAGCCGGCTTTGTTGAAATGTCCCTGTATAGGCCTCTATTCCGTTTTTTTATAGCCAACTTGCTTAGAAGCAAGTGGATATAGGTACACCTAGATATCGATTGATAGAGAAAACAAATGATCACACAGGCCGCTTGATGGTAAGTGGGATCTGCGACCCATAGAAATTTGCAATCTTAAGGCTGCAATCTGAAACCGCAACCCTGAGGACTAAGATGGAATGCCTCTATGATTTTAATTTTACCATGTGTCTTATTTCCTCCCACAACGGAACATAACAATACGAAAGTTTATACCTTTTGAGCGATAACAACAGCAATATAATATACCTATTCACTGTATTTTTTATAATGCTTTTTTATACTGTTGTAATAGGTATATGATTCATAAAATAATTTTCATTTCATGACTTTCTTGACTGACTATAGCGTTTTCGGCTTGGATGGGACCTCTGTGCATGATTAGCGATGTCTCTGACCCAAGGTCATCCCCAGGTGTGTTATTAGAGATCTAGCCACATTAGCATAGCAGCGGCTCCAGTGAATGAATGATTGATCCAGGTCCGGTGAACGGCGGTATCAGTGAGCGAATATGTTGATAGAGCTAGTAGGTAGACTAGCAGCAGTATTGTATGAACCAGTCTTATAAGATGAGTTTTTGGTTACCAGATAATACAAAGGTATCATAGTATCAGAGATTCAATTATGACTACTACCGATTGATACCGTGGGCTTGCGGTCAGTTATGAGACAAGTTTATGTTGCGAGGCTTGAGGTGGCTAAAGGCTACAGGGGCGGCCACCTAAAAGGGACCCCCCGTAAATTAGGACTGCGGCCTTTTGCCTAACCCACTCGCAATACCAACATTTTAAAATACCGGAGTATTGGTAAATATTTGAATCTTGAATCTTAGAAAATTCAATTTAAGGTACAGTCAAGGAGTTAAATTTGTCACCCACCTTAGTTCCAAAGTAAATCTGACATTCTACAGCAATAAGGTTGAGTTTCCTATCAATTACAAAAGACTTGGCATCTCTAATGACAATGACATCTTCAAACAGATTTTCTTTGAAATGGGTAGTAAATTAACTTCCGTGACCGTACCAACCTACCTATTGTTTTGCAAATCTGGTAGAAAGAGTAGGTAGGTACCTATACCTAGTTTAGTATTTCGAAATTTTGATACTTTGGATTCCCAAACCTACCTACACTCGAACGAGCTCGCTCGATCTTTTTACCAAATTGGACACCGATTGGTTGAGGCGTTAAATCTTGAACTCGGAGCAAAGAAACACATGATGGCATCGCATTTAAGGGCCAGCCACACCGGATGCTTGCGCGTAGACGTGACTTGTGCGTTCGCTTTCCACTGCGGTGTATTGTATGAATTCTCATACGACATTTCACTATACAACGCAGTGGAAAGTGCACGCGCATGTCACGTCTACGCGCACTGGCTGGGCCTTTATACCAGATGCACTTGCCGTCCCCGGGCAAGTTTAAATGGAGCGAAACGGTTTCATTTAAGAAATCTCAGTAATGCTCACTCACTTAGCTTAAGCCGCGAGTACCCTCCAGAATACCTGTACAGTAACTGTTCGGGCATTTTAGTAAAATTAAGTTGTCAGCCTTACTTATAAGAGCAGTCTTTTAAATATATAATAGATAAAAGAAAAGACAATAAGGGACAGTTGAAAAAAAAACTGGCAATTTTCCCATTTTACCTTTGAAAGTCTATGGGAACAGGTTTTTGGTGATTACCTATTCCTGGTGTGTCCGATTTTCAATTTAATTTTTCCTAAACCATCTATGGCTAGATGTTGTATTACGGGCTAAATTTGATCTTGATATCTCTAATACTTTGGGAGGAGTAGGTACCTATGCCGACAAACGGAAATCCGAATCAGGGTAGAATGGAGCTTCGCTCCAATTATTTATATCATTCGTAAGGATTACTAAGGTTTAATAGAATGCCATTTCCATTTTTTACTTGCATGCAAAGTACTTATTGTACAGGGTCTACAGATAGGCCCTTTCAGTTTCACTTCAACCCTGTCTGTAGGTACAGATGTAGTGCATAATAGTTTTCCTTCGTATTTTCACGGAAACGTACGAACGTGTCCTGCTATTTCAGTCGGTCACAGTACAAAAAGTACTGAGGTTGACTGAAGTAGCATGATACGTTCGTACGTTTCCGTAAAAATACGAAGGAAAACAATTATACACTACACCTGTAGTAAGTAAGTAAAAAAGTAAGTAATTAATTAATTAGACTGCTTTCAAATTGCTTGGCTTGTCCTGAACGCATCATAAGAACCAAAGTTATGAAAATCTTGACAGCTGTCAGTCGCATTAGCTAAAGGGTTTTTCTTAACGATCAATTAAAATATTCATTTCTTTATAAACCATTATTTAAATAAATTATTTCGATTAGTAGTGGTGGCGAATTTTTCGTTTTTAGTTGACAGGTCGCGGTTCGGTTTAATTGTATGTATGTTTACTTCAACGTAATGAAACATACTGTTTGACATCATGACGGAGCAAATCTTACTAAGTTTGAATTTAAAAACGCTTATGAAATAAAACATAACAAAGAAAACAACAATACCTAACTTAATAATTAGTTTAATCATCCTGCTTTAACTTTTTCCGTTTATTGTTTTAATAAGGTTACTGGCCTAAAGATCACTAAAACATTTAAACCTGTGTCCGGTGGATGTTGTAACAGAAACAACTTTTCATTAAACAAGTGGCTGTTTTTTCTTAGGGTTCAAGTCTCATTAAGGTCTAAAATGGTTGTCTTTTTGCCTACTGAACGTTGTTAGTCAAACTCGCAAGCAACATGCAACCCTTGGTGTCTCCTGTTGGTAAGTTCTTTTGTTTTAACACTTACCTTATCACATGATAATATTACAATTTGGTAGTATATATGCCAACAAAAGGATCAATTAAAGATGTTTATCCTTTGAATATCCTTAGTTCAGGCCTGAATCATACAATTAGGTATATTGGTTTCTTCTTCTTGCCCCTGTTTCATTGGTACATCAGCAAAGTTACTGTGGTAAAATCTCAATGTATGTCACTTATTTCAACAAGTGTGGGGTATTTCTAATATAAGAATAAAAGACTGCCTCAGTACCAGGAGACTTATCATTAAATGGAAACAAAACCACAAATGAGGTTGCCTGCTGAGTAAACCATTATGTCATTATTTTCATTTGTAATGCACAAGCAGCATAAAACTGATCTATGCAAAATTATTGTCTACTTGAGCACTGTATTTCCTTAACTACCTAGTCTCTGTGTAATGTAAACTGTTTATTGTTCATCCAAAAATTACACAAATTATAGGAATTTACAAGATAATCTTAGTATTATCGCCCAATATATATATATATATATATATATATATATATATATACATCCAAATACATATTATCCAAAATTGGGATTAAAAATGTCTGAGGTGTCTCTATTAGGCACATGGTACGGTCACAGACTAAATGCCCATTACTTCCAATAACTAGTTTGGGTAACAGCACAGAGTATAAAATGAATAACAACAAGTCCAAAAACTATAAGATGAAGATGTTTGTTGCGAACCAGAGTCAAATACAATCAACATAATAGCCGGAACAAATAAAATAAAAATGAGAACTAAAACATTTAAAGTTTAATGTTTTGGGAATTAATTTGAATAAGCTTAAATAGCAATTTTTATCAGAGAAAGCAAGGGAGAGAAAATATCTGAAATTCAGAGATTTCAGAATGGAGATAGAGCCGACCTCAAGGCCGCATGCACAAGTAGGGGATTGGATAATACCGAACCGGTGCAGGTGTTGAGTAGTGCATGAGTGCCCAATGCGAAGTCAACAAATGACTGAAGTTACCCACTTGTCAACTAGACCGAAGAGAGAACCAAGGTTTGGGTGATATGTATGGGTGAATATCACAGTAAAGACAACCATTGACTACTTTACAGCAGTCATAACTGCATTGCCAGTCAGAATAGAGAACAGATTTGGCCAAGGAAGAGAGTCACATTTTGTATGACAAGCTTAAGGTACACCCCTTAAAAAAAGGCTGTTCATATATGAACTTATCCCTTTATTTGGTGCAGTGCCCTGGAACATTTTCTTTAAAATTATTTCAACAATTGGCGTAGATGGTATGTGTGCATGGTATGTACCTGTGTCCTATGGCAAATGGCATATGGGAGAAGTAACATCTCAAAAACATGTCCCAATGCACCTTATTCCAGTGCAATAAGAACTTCGTAAACATTCATGAGGGGATTCATTTGATCCATATTTTTGCAATTGACTGTACCTATCTACTAGTTGGTTTGTTTCTTATAAAATGTTACTAACCAGCGGTTCAGTTCTGGCACCATCTCAGCACTCACCAGTCAGTTTACCAAAATATCAGGCATTTTCGTTAATAAACATTTTATAAGTGCTGTTCATGACTATATTCTATTTTTTTTGTTCTTTGCAGCCGGTTGCTTTAGATTAACAACCATAGTTAATGACTATAAACATCTTTTATCAAAGAAGCGCCAAAAGAGTTACATACTAAATACAATGAACAATGTGCATTTCAATGTTATTCAGTTGATAAAATTATATTTGATATTTTATTAACCAACTCATATCATAAAAATAAAATACCTAGTTGGCCCATAAGTTAGGTCATTACGGTTTAGTCAATTAAAACTGCCTAATATATATACTTTTTTACAATTAAGTATGTATTAACTAAAAGCCTTATTAATATACATTTTTAAGAAATATCTTGTATTTCAAATAATTGCTGCAATATTCGATACCATTTTTCTACAATTACGGTAGGCTAGGCATCGTCAGAAATTACTTTAACTTTTTCCAAAATTTTAGCTTTCAAAAGAGATTAAATGTCTTTATTCAGAGAGAAAGTCGGTTTTTAAATATTTTGAAATCTCTTTTCTCAGTCCATATTAAAGACGAAAGTCGCCGTCAATAGAAACGATGAAACGAATTTGTGAACGATGTAAACAAATTAATACTGTTTGACACATAACCACAAATATTCACCGAGCGTGTTTTTATAAAAATAACGTATAATGAATGGTTATTTAATCTTAAACTTAATATGAAAATAATGATCAAGTGTATAAATCGTTGCAAATACCTCACTTCATCTTTAAAAGTACGTGATTATGGAGTAATCATGGTGAATTGGTTAGTTTGGTTTAGTTTAGATATTTTGCAAGTTCTATTGACGTTGACCTTAACATTAGATACCCTATCGGGACTCAATCCCGGCTTCTGAAAAAAGAGATATGGTGAGATTTCGAATTTCTGTAAAATTGTTGCAAACTCGTTATCGTTTATCGTTATTTAGGGACACATGAATAATGGCGATTGTATGAGCAGATTTTCAGTTTTTTGCAACATGTTTGTATCGGTATTTAATAGAGTAAGTCTAGTTTAATACGTCACGCAAATTTGGACTATCTGCGACCACTTTTACGAAAACTGTAACCGTTATGAGTTATGAGTATCATCATCATTGAAAATGTTTTAACCGTGCTTAACCAGCCCCTTACAAAAATACTTAGGCAAGACTTCTACAGCAACCTATTGCAGTAATATAGCAAATTATGTGTTTTTTAAACTTTATTAATTGAGGTTTTATTAATCAGGCTTACAAAAATATTTTTGTAACTCCTTTTTAAATTTTAATAAATCTCAGAGACAGAACTCATGGACTGCTTGGTAGTATACTTGGTAAATGTGAAGACGACACATTTTTTTTAAATCGAACCTACCTATGATGAACTCTTTAAAAATGAGTGGCTCTGATCATACTTGATTGGCTTGATTGATTGGTTGGTAAGTTGTAAGCAGACATTTAATATTGTGACTTGCTAGTTGACTGTAAGTGCATAATTTGAGTATAAATAAGAATGTTGAAAGAAAATGTAGGGCAATTCCTACTACGGTAGATAGATACTAGTAGATAGATCAAACTACTACCTATAAATATGCTTGAAATCATACCAACACATTCCTCCGAATACAAACCCTTTCGAAGTTATTATTGTTAAGAGCGCCGATTTTGGCACTATTCCCTGGGCCCATACGAGAAAAGTCAAAGGTTAGAATGAAATAACCAGTCGCAGGCGCCACTTTATATCTGGCGCTCTGGGCGGTCGCCCAACCGCGCCCTACCCTATAACCGCTACTCATTGTTAAAACTTACATTATTTAGTAAAAAAATAGGTAGTTTCATAAACAGACATTAACCTCTTGGCATGTATGTAGTTACATGCTTATTATGGTGATATGGGTCAAAAGGCCGAATCTTAAGTACCCGAAACCGACGTGCATGAATAACTCGATGTATGAATGTTGAAGAAGCGAAAGAGATTTGTCAGGATCGTAGCAGGTGGAAAGAAGTGGTCTCTGCCTACTCCGCTGGGAAACAGGCGTGATTTAATATAGTATGGATGTGATGTGGGATTGACAATTCAAAGGAATTCTTTTTTCAGTAGGTTCCTACCTACTTAATGATATTAATATCACATATTATACATGTGGGCATTGGCCAGCCAGAGACGGTATCAGTTACCTACACAGATCATGCAGCGCAGCAGTCGCTCGCTGATAATGTACCAAACGAGTCATTACAAAAATAATTAAAATCATGTGACAAGTGATGGACATTTTACCATGGACATCCAGTTAAATGGATTATCTCGTAATTATAAATTATTTAAATTTAGTTTTACTAAGTATTTACGTAACAACATTTGTGCTAGGTAGGTACCTACTTAAAACTGCAGTCAATTTCCTGTTTGACACATAGGTACTTTTATGTTATGACACTCAGTGGTAAACCCGGCCTACAAATATTATACTAAAATAAGGATAAAGAAGCGTTAATAGCTGTATTTCTGCGAGTGTTAATAATATTACTATATTACTTATTTATCGTACCTACGTATTCCGAAAATCGCATTTTCCAAGTGGCGTTTAATACCATTCGAATATTTTACCACTTTTTTTTTTCTCAATTGCTACTTTTCCCGAAGGGCTTTCTAACTACACTCGCGGACTAATAAAATGGTTCAGAGTGCGTTTTTCATACTAAAGAGGTTATTTCGAAGCCTTGGTTCCTCGCCAGGGAATGCTTTTAGTGAAATGTGATGATGAATACCTCGAGCATCGATACAGGACTTCCAGTGCCTAGGATACCCAACTGAATGAATCTGCGGTTAACGCCGGAATAGTGCATGTTCAGAAAAACATCTAAAATGACAATAAAATGTAAGGAAATCCAAGTGCTGACCCAAACTCTCCTGCTGTGATGTTAACTGATTGTGCGATCAGTTAGGTATCTTAAGAACTTTTGACCTCCTCTATTGAACCTCGCAGTATCCACCATTAAAACTCACTCGAAACAACCCCTGGCGATTAACCAAGGCTTCGAAATAGCCTCGTTTGTATGAAAAACGCACTCTGACCCGTATTATTTGTCCGCGAGTGTATTCGCATATTTTCCTACTATATTTATTTTTCAATTGGGTTCTTCCCCACTGCTCAACTATCATAAATATGAGTTAGGTGTAGGTTATGTTAGTTTTGCAGCAGGCCGGGAGGGCCAAAAACCACCCAGAAATAGGAGCTCCGGTAATGCGGAGCTCCGTCGATTCTGTTAAATTTAATTTTGATATAAAAAACATTGGTCAGTTGAGTTGGTTGAGCAGTTCAGTTGAGCAGTGGGGAAGAAGGGGAAAATAAATATAGTGGGAAAATATGCGAATGGTTAGAAAGCCCTTCGGGAAAAGTAGTAATTGAGAAAAAATAAAGTGGTAAAATATGCGAATGGTACTAAACGCCACTTGGAAAATACAGTACACTTTCCTACCTATCTGTTTTATTTTTAATTGGCTTATGTGCGCGTTAAATCGTTCTCCCCCTTTTATTGTTAATCTTCATAGGTAGGTAACTTTATGAAAAGCTACCCTTTTGATAATAACTGTTTGTAGGTATATATAACATTGCTTGTATAGGCGATATTTTAAACGGTCATTTTCTATGTCACTATTTCGTCCCTTTCTTGCTGAAGAAAAAACTTTTTTTCGGACAAGTCGGAATTTTGAATTTTTTTTAGTTAACAAAGCGGGATTCTTACGTCAAAAGCGGTCAAATGCGAGTTGGACTCGCGCACCGAGGGATCCGTATTTAAGATAATACATAATGCTTGACGGCAAAAGAAAATACTTATTATGTTATGTTATGAACTTTATTTTCTATGAAATAGGGTGCAGTTTGCCTAGCCTAAATTTTAATACACTTTCAAAGTTGTTTTGTTTTCTCAAAAACTGTTAATAAGGATCATTCCATTTTAATTTTCCCACTTAATATAAAAAATTGGCTAGCTAATACGTTAGAATTTTTTCTGACTTTTTGATTAATAAATTTATTTATTGCCTAAAATTTGTACATATTAGGCTATAAGTCAAAAAGTACGTCCCAGATTTTTTTATAAAAAATACTTTTGTAATGTGCAGATTGAGCCCTTTCATATTACACAACATTTGGCATAATCAAATTATTTTAATTTTCCAACCCCCTATTCTAGACCCCGTAACAATTATTTATAAATATATTTCATTTTTTTTACTAAAAACAGAAGCGGGCAAGCAAGTTGTTCAACTACCTATGCCAAATTTCAAGTTGATGTCATTTTTAGTTGCTGAAAAAACTGCTGTGGCAGACAGACAGGCAGACAGACAACGAAGTCTCACCATAAGGGTTGCTTTTTTACCATTTTGGCACGGAACCCTGAAAACGTATACATATAATCAGAAGTTTATAAATATTTATCTTTTTATTTGAGTTTTAAATTACGTTTACGTGTCAATAGATAGGAAGGAAAAATAGCCGAAAAATGTATTTTAATAAAAATATCAGATTTGCTCTATTATTAGGTGGTTGAGGTCGAGTTATCCCCGAAAAGCAGACTGAGCCTGTCCCGCGCGGGATATTTAATTTTGATTTAAAAATCGTTACGCCCCGCCGAACAACGGCAACGCTGCTATGTAGGTTCCATACTTAGAATAATAACACATAGAATGATAGTTTCCTACAGCCAACCCGTCAAAAGTGTCGCACAAAATGGATTCATGTGGGCGTAATCAACGCGTACTAACACACGACAACACGCACACAAGTAAACAAATAATGTTGCTAGCGGATTACATTTCCCCCTAAACTAGGGGATTTTTTCATATAATCATTTTTGTTAAATTCGATCATTTTTGTAGTTACTTAGTAATAATACAAACGTTTATTAACACTTATGTAATAAGAAAATGTTTTGTCTCTTTCTAATTCGCATAAAATATCATATTTTAAGTAGGTAGTTTATGTTCTAAGGTACTTTTTTGGCCGGTGGTTTTTTGGCGGACTAAAATTCAATTTATCCAGGGACACCCAGTATATACTCGCAATCACCTTAATAGGAACCACGTCCCGACGTAGTCTGCACAAGCCACCTTTAGTAAGATATTTGTCTGTGTCATTAAAATGTACAGAACATATTTTTGTCCTCCTAGACGGCTTCCACCAGCTTTCATTTCGATTAAGCCTAATTTTTTCAATCCAACGTGCGGCAATAATCGGATTAGAAGGAAATCTTGAACGAGAAAAACAAGTAATTCTTTTCGTATCACAGAATATCACAAGATAGAACAAGTACTTACTATAACAATTTAGGGGGAAAAATTTCGTTATAATGGCAACATTTTCATGTAATGTCGTTAGAAAATAATTTAATATTTTAGTGAATGTTTTACGTAAAACAACAAGTCAAAACATATTACTTACACGTGGAATGTTATTTTATAGTGTTTATTTTCTTGGTCTGAAGTGTTGTGGCACCCATTAACAATACAAATCGTCATAATCAATAAAAATCCGGGAGCTGTTGACGCTGTGTGACGTGATTGCGACTGACAGGCGGCGATCGCCGAGTACACCAGAGTGGTGTAGTTTAAGTCTGACGGTTTTGGTGCGCGGACTAGGTTTCTATGTGTTATTATTCTAAGGTTCCATACAAGTTAAACGGGGGTGTGTTTTTATTCGTCTACTTATTTAATTGTGTGGGGTGAGGGTTTTCAGAGGCATAAACAGTCGAATTCATAAATATTCAAAATATTCACTTTAATCGTTGTGACAATTCATATATGGCAGTTTAACATGACATTAAATAGACAAGGTACTAAAGTGTATACATATTTATGAACTCTACTGTATCTAGGTAAATAATATTTTTCGATTCAGGGATCCGTTTGCGAAATATTAAGCGTATTTGTTAGGTATAGCCTGGGTACAGCTAGTCAAGTGTCCCCCCGCCGTCCTACCAGCTAAACCGTTGTTTTTAGATATATGATAAAATTCACGTCCGTTCGTGTAATCCTGCAGACCCCGTTGACGCTCTGGCTCTTGACGTATCGTAGGTACATTACATAACATCTAGGTATGTATACAGGGCTTCCCAAGACTATGTGACATGAAGGGAAAGCACCTTAAATAGATACGTTTTTTAAAAGCTAGTAATACATATTATAGCATAATTTTCTAAAAATTACTTGCCTCGTCTGGCAATCGAACCTTAGAAAAAAATCAACCTTACTTTTATGATGCCAATCGAAAGAATAAACATAAAGTATTAATTCTTCTTGAGTTACATAGTATCTTAAAAGAAAGCACCTTGTCGGAAACAATTGAACAGAGCCCTCGCCCATATTCGACTCCTAATTAGTAGTATTAGTACCAATGGGTCGTTAGTCCCAATTATCGTAACTAAACCTATTACCGCCTGGGTTATGTAACATTTCACTGTTATACTGAATATAATACAACCGCAGATGATTTGTATTTATAAAAAAAAACTCGGTCTAGCTAGGCTTCAAAATTTGAAACATGTTTAGGAATAATGATAACTCGGACTCAGATGCGTAAAATAGAAAAAATATTAGCTCCCGCGTTGCACACTCAGTCTCAGTTTCCAGACGCTATGAGTAGGTATTTATATCCTGTTTCGGAATTAGTAATAAGTGGGCATGAGCTCCTGCTAGCTGGAAAGTAATTAAATTTTATTAAAAAATCCTGCACCTTTAAGGCTAGAGTCTGTCTAATGAAAGCTGAACCTGGGAAAAAGCGGCAAATTCAAAAAATCTTGATATGGTATTACCGATCAATGAAGGAATAAACGACATTGATACTTTTATTATTTTATTTATTTTGGTGGGCACAAAGGAAGAGGAAACGCGTACTATATTTTCATATATATTATTACGAGCGCTATATTTTGATGAAAAGCACTTTAGGTAAAATACGATGACAGTGACTGGAGCACATTTGGTTTTTCGAAATATATTTGACATGAAAATATAGTGATCTGCACGTGTAGCACAAGTTGTATTTTCTCGCTTGTCGCTCTGTGCGTCTCTATCGTAACAGACTAGATAGTAAGGGAGATCCGAGCGACAAACAAGTCACGAGCAACTTGTGCTAGTCGTGCTGTTGATAGATTTCATTGATACGAGAGGTTTTCGTCTGTGTCGCACACAGCATAATAAAACAATGATGATGAGGAATATTATATTCAACCTTTTTAATAAAGTAATTAGAGGTAACATTATTCTCATCACCCTTACACCTCTATCTAACGACAATTATATCTTGGAGAAGAAGCGCCGCAAGAAACTCCAGCAGATCATTTTTTCAATGACACTTGGTTCACTCAAGTTGGGAATAAGCTTCTCACGTAACCACTTATTGAAATTTGTGGCGTTCATGTCATGGTGATAGTCTGCTTTGATTGATTTTGTGCTAAACGTTAATAAAGCATTAGGCACAAAACCATCTTCTGATCCAGCGTGAACAATAATAAATCGTTTTCCAGCTGAGATATTGCCAACTACACCTTGGGTGGAAGGCCCCTGCCACGACTTTTTTGTTTTGTAGTTCTGGTGAACGTAAGTCTCATCCAGGTATATTATTTTTTTACCTTCAGCACGTTTTGATGCAATAGTCCTTAGGTAGCGGTGTCGCCAAGCTGCTATGTCAAAACGCTCAATAAGTATCGAACGTTGTTCAGTATTTTGTTTAAATTCGTATCCATTTGCCATTAGTATTCGGCGTAAAGTCTCAAGGCATCCGGTAAAACCGATGCTTTCTCTCAACTCTGCCAATAAGCATCTGAGTGTAGGCACTTGTTTTTTTACAATATAAAATTCATTTATTTTATTTCGGATAGCTTGGATGTCAAAGCTATCCAAATTAGACACCGTGGCCTTGTGAGGTCGCTTTTTTCCGGGAGTACTAAAGACACCGTTGTTTAGTTTTCCCTCATTACTTATATTCTTTTTAAAGATGAAACACTGATATCTGTAAGAAGAAAGAAAGTGTTAAATAAACAGAACACCATTTAGAAATACATTGTGTGGTTGCGCAGTACAGCCCCATTGTACAGTCCGACAGCCCTAAAAACATTTGGGTTTAGGTGAAATGAAATTGCATCGGTGAGGTTCTAATCGCAACGGTTTAAGAACAAGGAAGACTCATATAACCCGAACATCTTTTATATCTGGCCGATCAAAAATTACATTAAATAAATAGATAAGGTACTAAAGTGTACACATATTTATGAAATCGACTGTACAGTGTACATTTGGTTCATAAACAACAAAATGCTGTTTGCTCCGCACACAGAAAATACATATCAAATAATATGTTTATGATATCTTTTAACTAAACACCTCCTTATTGTTTTATTGAAACTATGAGTGTCAGTTACATTAATCATCTGTCTATTAAATTAATTTAATAAAATTGTGAATGCTAAGAGATTCAACATGATATAGGGACAGACAATAGGTACCTACACCTATTATATAGGGAAAGACAATGATAATTTTAGTAATTACCGGTCATTGAAGATACTTCTTCCAAATATTTCGTCTGAGTCTGGCAGGCTAACTCAGTTTCCTCAACCTCTTTCAGCTGCTTTACGTTTTCCAGCACACTTTTGTCAACGTGCACGTCCAGGTTTTCTGAAACGAATTTAATTTCGTTTAATTTCTTAATCTCATCGTATAATAGACAGAAAAAGGTAAATTAAACTTAGGATTGCACATAGAGAAATAAGAAGTATCAAAATGAACATGCCGTACTAAAGCCGTACTAACCTATAAATTTGGTCACCGTAACTAAACAATTAATTTTTTGCATCAATAATGCTTTTCTTTCTTCTTGTTTTTCTTTGTACTTCTGTATAATAGTATACAGAATCTCCCGGACACCGCCTCTTATCGTCGACGGCATGATTACTCCGTATTTTTATGAATTTAGATCTCGAATTGACAAGTTTCTAACAACAACAAAGTCCAAACGTCATATTAAATAGTGTTGCCAGACTCGTCAGCCAAGAAAAATCCAGGTTCAGCTTTCATTAGACAGACTTTAGCACAAATGGCATTTTGTTGCTTGTCGCTCAGTCAGTGCTCATCTCTTTCGTTGCAGACTGTACCTTACTTAGAAAGGGATTATCGAGCGACAAAGGGCGGGCGGGCGACTTGTGCTAGCCTGGTGATGAATAACGTTCTATTGTTCCATGTTCCATCGAATGCACTATTTAATTATAATAAATGATACAGTATTGAATGCTTTATTTTGCATTATTGATTTTCCAACTGGTTTTATGCAAGCGGTTTTTGGTTTATGTCCATTTACGCAATACTATTACATCACGTTTTGGTGTGTGATAGTTGGTTAAAATAAGGTTTCACCCGTGAGTCCGACCAAGTCACATTGTTTTGGATACGATGTAGACTATTAAATCTGTTGCTATTGGGCCCTCTAGTTCTTCCGTCAGAATGTAAATTTTAATTCTCGTGAAAAAGGTCGAGATATACTTAGGTATTTAAGTTTAATATTATAACCACTTACAACTTTCGTTTTGGGTTGTTGCAAATGGCTTGAGCAATAAATAGGTATTGCGTTTTTCAGACCACGAGTCGAGGAACAATTCTTACCGAGCTCAAGACGACGACGTCCGCGGTCTTTCAGAAAGCACTCCTCTCATCCATCGGTTCCCGGCGGCCAGCATCCCTCACCAGAGGGGCCCCATCACCACAGCAGTCGTCGGCTTTTTACTCTTTATTTTGCTGACGGGAGTCATTATAGGCATTTATCTTCTCGTACTACAAGACTCTGCAGGTAAAGCACCGTAGAAATCTGCCGCGCTAACAGTTCAAGAATCAAGATGGTTTAGTTAGAGATAGATGGTTTAGTTTCTGTCAATTTATGTGCGTATTTGCTTATACATACACTACAAGTATGCCCCCAAAAAAACAGTTATACCCACTGCTAAAGAAGAATCGCTGTAACGAAGGCTCCTGATTAATGAGTGTCACCATCCTTACATATTTACATTTCAGAAAACATCCTTCCTCCTGTCTATTCACCCCTCATGATAGTTTTAAAGAGTCAGTGGGACAACACATCCGAACTACAGCCTGGATTGACTACGTACCAGAGAGCCTTGAATTATCAACCCAAGGCCCAGAGTTTGCTTGTAACACACACAGCCACAAGGGGATGCGACAGCATAAATACGTGTAAATCGCTCCTTTACGAAATTAAGGTAAGTATCTACATGTTTCCTAAAATTTAAAGTCGAAATACCTACTGTTGGGTATTCGATGTTTATATTGCACAAGTAAAATCACTGCAAATATTGATTCAGCAGTAATGCGTTAATGAATGCAATAGTCGTAAGTAGGTAGCTCAGATCGGCTTACGGCCTCATTTTCACCTTGGGGTAGGTAACCTAACACTTCGATTTACATTGAGTTGGGACATTTCAAACATACCTATTCACCTGTCCTTTGACGCTGACCGACCTATGCGTCAGCCATTCTAATTAAGATTTTGAATTTAAATTTTACTGACAAAAGATTAATAATTCGATTTTTTATGCTTCAATTATAATATGTCAGGTACACTACGGGTTAAGAAGGTACATTAACATTGAGCAGCTAGTAAACAATATTCAAAGATGTACTAAGATACACTTTAAGAATAAAATGGCAGGATGAAAGATTGACTTATTATACCTTGAGTATCATATCAAGTGTGACAAGCATACCTACTGGGATTAGGATATGTAATAATAATATCAAAAATAACCACCGGTAGCTTGAATTCTGCCCCGCTGCCGGCGGCACTCGTAGGTTAGGTTTTTAATAATGTTTTCACTTCTCAGGCTCTAAAATGACTCACAATTGTCTTGTATAGCCGGACTAAAGTGATGTATTTAATCTCTAGGGAATAAAACTACACTTTACTCCCTAGGGACTAAAGTACTTTTTCTTTTTAATTTACTTTGGAAACCCTTAAACTGCCAATCATCGCCTTTTTCAGTGATTGTATATGGATCATTTTTCTTGCAAAAAATATAAATTAATCGATTTAATTTCACGATTAATGATTACAAATATGAATCTATTTAAATATATAAGGGATAAAATCTATTTTATTAGGCATGGTCCAAATAGTTTTCAAGTTTGTATCTGTTGGCTAAATATGCAAGCATTTAAACATCACGGTGTTAATGAATGGAGGATTATCGCCATTTTCAGAGATTGTGTATGGACCATTTTTAGGCCGTGGAAATAACCTCAAAATGCCAACTGTGCAAAATTATTAAAAAAAAGATTTAATTTCGTGAAACACGATTAATGATTACTAATATAAATATATTTAAATATATTAGGGATAGTTCTATTTTATTAGGCATGGTCCAAATAATTTTCATGTTTGTATCTGTTGGCTAAATATGCAAGCATTTAAACATCACGTTGTTAATGAATGGAGGATTATCGCCATTTTCAGAGATTGTGTATGGACCATTTTTAGGCCGTGGAAATAACCTCAAAATGCCAACGGTGCAAAATTATTACAAAAAGAGTTTTTTTTTTCTCGCATTCGAAGTGAAAAGTAGAGTGTTTAACTCGAGACTAAAACGCCATAATGACACTCGATCTTTGGATATCTCGTGTCATAATATCTCGTGTCATAATGGCTTACTTTAGTCCCTTGTTGAACAATCTACTATTTTTTTAAAATTAGTATTGTTGTTTTACTTTTATATCTGAATATTTACTGTAAAAACCTAACTTATAGAAAATTGAATAAATATCTGAATAATAATTCAAATTACTTAACACGTCTTAATTGCCTCGTCTTTCCTGATCATGCGTCGACCGCGGCTAAGTGAGAAAAGCACTCGCTCGAAACGTGTCAATACTGATTAATTGGTGTAAGCGATTAATAATATATATACTTAAAAATATTTAAAAAAAACGGGCAAATAGGTTTAGAAACTTCGCTGTTTCGTAATAATTCTAATTAAGGCCCGTACGGAAAAGTTTTTTTACAGAGTCTGCATACGAGTAAAATACGATATAAACACGGTAAACATTTTTTTTCCTCAGTTTGCGTCATCTTGATGTATCGATTCATAATATAGTAGGCGATCGATCATTAATTCGGTATAGGATTTGTTTTTATTTAAAATGCAGGACGATAAAATGATTCGTAGAGAAACCGTTTTGCGAACGCACCTTGAAAATCCTAATTCAACTTTTGCAGCGGTTGGAAAAATGGTGAATCTAAGTCGTGCGAGAGTACGAGATATTGTTAATCGGTACTTAAAAGAATAGGTATAGAATTCAAAACAAAGCTCGAAGTGGCCGCCCAAAGGGTCCTTCAAATAAAAAAATGTAATTGAAAATAGTGTCTACTTACAAGAATAATTGTAGTTTATCGGTGCGGGATGTGGCAAAAAAATTGAAAACCAGTACATGTATGGTCTAGAGAGCGAAAGTGCGTCAAAAATTAAAGAGTTAAAAAAGAAAAAGCCCCAAATAAGTCGGTAAAGCAATACAATAGTTCTGTTATAGGGTCACGAAAATTGTAAAAGCTTCTCTGCAATTTGGACAGATCATGCGTTCTCACGGACGATGAGACGTATGTGAAAAAAAATCTTAGGACTTTGCCCGGTGACCAATTCTACACAACCGAAAATAAAGTGAATATAAGCGATTAGAATAAATATATTTTTATGGAAAGTTTGCAGAAAAATATTTAATCTGTCAAGCAATATGTTCCTGTGGAAAACGCACTAGGTCATTTATCACGAAAGGTACCATAAATGCAGATATTTATGTCCACAAATGTAGGTATATAAGGTTTGTTTTTACCATTTATAAGGCAGCATGAAGGGAATGTGTTGTTTTGGCCCGATCTGGCTACTGCAAATTATGCCCGAGCCACACAAGAGTGCCTGGTTTCAAACAACGTGCAATGTGAGCCCAAAGATATGAACCCCCCAAACTGTCCCCAGCTACGACCCATGGAGCGGTATTGGGCATTAGTTAAAGGAGAATTGCGTAAAAACTGTGCTCCAGCTACATCAGAGACAGATTTTAAAAAGAAGTGGAAAAAACACGCCATCGAAGTCACCGAAACTACTACGCAAAACTTAATGCCAAGCTAGTCGAAAAAAAAAACGTATCGTGTATGATAGTAATCAAAATTAAATATGGTGGCAACTAGGCGCCATATTGTGAAATAGAAAAAAATAACTCAACGCACTATGACAAGTGGGCTATCATTGAATAGGTGTCTAAATGAAAAAATAGGTTTATTTTCATAATTTTGCATTTTGAATGATCATTTATGATTTATAATGTGTTAATTCATTTAACTGCTTAACCACCCTTGGGTTTTAAAGCTTGGTTTTTGTCTGATAGTGAGTTCGCATGAAGGCGAAGTGACTACATTATCAAGGACTCTCTTATAGGTTCTAAAATCACTTAATAAATCTGATTAAATTCACTGAATTTTAGACGTATTTAAATACTAGTCGTAATTTTAAGAGTTGATTTGCGTTTAGTTACTCTGGTACGTATCGGGAGGTTTCATAGGTGCAATATTCGGAACCGCGATAGCCGGTTACCGGCTGCTGGCTATTTTGTGTTTTTATTCTGACGTGGACGTTTTGAACAACCTGTATCATTTAAAATTTTGTTTCAGCTGCCTATGGAAAAACTGCCGTACAATTTTCTGCTCTCCTCCAACGGACACGTATACGAGGGCACGAGATTTACCTTGCTTATGAAGTCCAATGCGCTAGTTTTAGCGTTAATAGGTAATCTTTACATTGGTCATTGTATTGTGTCGAACAACGAGCGTAACATTTTGGATATTGAAAATTCCAAAAACAGCGCCCGAACGGTACGCTAATATTGATTCTACCGACGTATTATCTGAACTACGTAGTTCTTAAACTGTTTACAAATTTAAAAATGGAATGTTTGTGATAAAAAAAGATTTGGGCACCAGATTAAGCAGTTCATTTAGTAGTAGTAGGTACTCTTAAACATAAGTAATGAGTATATACCTACCTATTGAAAAAAAAACTCGTCAAGTGCGAGACGGACTGGCGCACCGAGGCTTCCGTATTGAAGGCGATCTGGTCGGAAACAAGCAAAAATAAATACTTGATTTTTTATTTTCTATGCTATAAGGTGAAACTTTAACTAGCCTAAATTATATATAATACAGCTTTTTTTATTATTATTAGGTATTTTTTTTAAAATTCGTGTAAGTATATAAATCAAAAAGTACGTCACGGAATATAAAATAAAAATAGTTTTTTAATTTGCAGATTGAGCCCTTTCATATGACACCCCGTTTGCTATAATCAAATCACTGATTTTTCGACCCCTCCATTCTAGACCCATTTTCAAATATTTGGAAAAAATATTTCATTTTGTTTTTGCTATAAACAGATGCGGGCAAGCAACCATGCCAAATTTCAAGTTGACAGCTTTTATAGTTTTAGAGAAAAACTGCTGTGACATACAGACTAACAGACACCTAAGTCTCACCATATGGTACCTTTTTTACCATTTTGGTAAGGAATCTTAAAAATGGGGGTGAAATAAGGAAGGAAATTGGAAAATATAATTACATATGCATGCTCGTAAATAGAATAAGAATGCTTAAAGCGCCCATAAAAATGGAATTAAATAATATATAATTAAAGGTGAAAAACGTAATTCACCCTTGATATATATATATATATATATTCAAACTAATATGGAATACGAATATACGTCAAAAACAGTAGGTCGAATGGTCTATATATATATATATACAGGTTGGGGCCTGTAACTAAAGCAAAAAATTAAAACGTAGATTCTACTCCTCAAACTAGACAACTTTTGTTTAGCAACTTTTTAAAATCATAAAGTTTTTAGATTGTTCATTTTTCAAACAAAGTAAATATTTTCAACGTACTTAAAACTCCGTCTAATTGACATCGCCTGTCAGTCTAGTCACTACAGACAGACATAACCAATTTCATAGTACATTGCGTGTTCGAATTAACTTTATAATGTAATAAAATTCAAACCGCAAGTTTTTTTTCAAAGTCGTCAAACAAACGTTGCGTAGTTTGAGGAGTAGAATCTACGTTTTAATTTTTTGCTTTAGTTACAGGCCCCACCGTGTATATAGATGTGTACAACATAATGCAAGAGGTCATTTACTTCACCTATAGGTATTATTATTTTTGTAATTTAAAAAAAAGGGTATCATTTAAACGTTTGGCAGAACGTTGACGTTGTGAATAGCAGAAAAATGAATTTGTTCAGCAACTATAGTAAATCGGTACCTATGCTATGTACTTATATGCTAATTATTTTCAGCTATACATATTAGACACATTTGATCAAATTACGGTTAGATGGAAATACATTTTATGGTCTGCGAATCAAGTTTTGTTTGCTATGCATAAATTGAGTGCAACCTACTTTACGACATTGTTTTTTGCTTTTCCTGAAATATTGAGTTCATAAATATGTGTAAATTTTAGTACCTTGTCAATTTTAAGTATGTTTAAATTGCCATGTTTGAATTAGCACAGGGATTAAACTGATAAAAAACTAAAGTGTTCACATATTTATGAACTGGACTACAGTCTACAGCAGTACAGAATTTACACATTAAACTGTTATGTAGTAGGTATTTGTGCCGCAAATTTTACAACTGCATACTGCGCACCCAATTGGGTTTAATATTATATATATCATGTATATAAGTAGTTAGATGCCAATAGGTGTATAATCCAATATTAGGGTGCCGACAATCTGGATCTGGATAAACTTAGTAAAAAAGGTGACTCCCGCCAGATCTCTTACTCGTCGCTCTTTCGTGCCATCGGCGCCTGAACAAAACTGCTCAGTAACCGCAACGTGTACCGTAGAAATGACCATTTAGTGTAGCTTTTAGCTCATTAGCAGAAAATTGTTGTTTTTATTTTAACACCGGTTAAAAAGTTGCTGTTGTCAGTTGATTAAATGGTAAAGCATGGTTCATTTAGAATTGGCACGAATAAATTAATTTTAAAAGAATGTTTCTTGAATTCTTATTTCAAAAGTGACAATCACGGTTTGACAACGTTTTGATGTTTAAATGGTGCAAAAATTATAGACCTTGATCAATGCGTTTAATAGTTATCGACAATGGAATTTAAAAAAAGGAAAGTAATTGTGGACAAATACTTGGAAAATCCATCATGGTCTGGGTCGAAGATAGCTAAGGCACTAAATTTCCACAAAAGTACTGTTTGTAGAATAATAAAACTATACAAGGAGACCCTGTCTTGTCGCAGAAAGACCCAGGTCAATCGTAAATCTGGTACCAGGGATAGAGAACTTAAAAAGAAAGTGTTGAGAGCTGTTGAACAAAATCCAGGGCTGTCCGAATACGATCTGTCCCGTAAATTAAAAAAAAGTCGCAGTACTGTGAGACGGATTCGCCTTCGAGCTGGTATATAAGAGCTATAGAGCTATTAAGAAGCCAAATCGCACCATGAAGCAGAACAGAACCTTCAAGTTAAAAAGCGAGCTCGCTTGTTGTATGACAAAGTTTTAACAAAATTCAAAGGGTGCTTCTTGATGGACGACGAAACCTATGTTAAACTCGATTTTAAGCAACTGCCCTGTTCAAAGTATTACTTGGCTGTTGGCTGATGCTAGAGGAAATGTTGAAGAAAAATATAAGTTCGTTAAAGTGGAGAAATTCGCAAAAAAATACATGATATGGCAAGGGATCTGTAGTTGTGGCTTAAAGACCAACATTTTCGTTACGTCTTCTACAATGACGTCAGATGTTTACATGAAAGAGTGCCTGCAGAAACGAGTTTTACCTTTCATTCTAAACCACCGTCTTCCTGTGAAGTTTTGGCCAGATTTAGCAAGCTGCCATTACTCAAAAAAGGTACTACAGTGGTATGAAACCAATCAGGTCGATTACGTGCCTCGTGACATGAATCCTCCAAATTTTCCACAGTTTCGACCAATTGAGAACTACTGGGCAATTATCAAAGGGAAACTCAAAAAGAGTGGCAAAATGGGCATAGATGTAAATTCGTTGCGATCTACATGGAATCTTCAAGCCAAAAAAGTAGATAAAAGCACTGTTCAGAAGATGACGGGATCTATTACGAAAAACGTTCGGAATTACATACATGGTTTTGACAACTGAATATTTTTAGTGTAAAATGTAAAATAACAATACATATTTTTCAATTTATAATACTAACTGTTTTATTTCATTAATTATTTTAAATTTTATAAACCTTGGTGATATGTACCAAAGTACCAATTCTAAATGAACTATGCTTTATGATCAATTTGATATTTCTGTTGACCACCACTACCAGAATTAATAATAATAATAACAATGATTTATTTGTTAACAGTTTACAATAGACATCTTACAAAAACAGTATACAAAAGCTAATGGTACAGTCAGCGTCATATAGTTGGAAGCATCCAAAGTAGCCAAATAGTACGTTACACGTCATTATTACCGTAGTAACAAGGGCGTGTAACGAACTATTTGGCTACTTTGGATGCAACAAACTATATGACGCTGACTGTACAAGTTTATCCGTACAGATGTAGTGCATAATTGCTTTCCTTCGTATTTTCACGGAAACGTACGAACGTGTCTTGCTATTTCAGTCGGTCACAGTACAAAAAGTACTGAGGTTGACTGAAGAAGCATGACACTTTCGTACGTTTCCGTGAAAATACGAAGGAAAACAATTATGCACTACACCTATACACTGATGATTCGAAGTGCTTATTAATCGTATTAACAAATAGCGAATATACGTAACATAATGATTTCGTCATTAAGGTTACCAGTTGTGTAATAATTAATCATTTTGCGGATCAAATAATATTTTTGTATCCGCTCATTTATATAGCGGACACAAGCGGATTTAAGCTTACTGAATATTGAATAATAACCATTAGTTATTTGTTATTGCCGACAAATAAATAATGCTGACCAGTTTATTTTTAAGGTTTTTCAATTCACCAAACCAAAAATGTGCTTCCCTTTATAAATAAGTATGTTTTATCGTGGTCTAGTCCCCATAGTGCCAGCATAGCATGATTATGCCCTATTAAGTTTAGGATTTAGCCAATTTGTGTAAGATTGTTCCCTGTAATTTATGCATATATATGAAATACTTTAATTTAATTAAAGACTTCAAATAATGAAAATGTCCATGAATTGGTGTGATTTCCACAAGATTTACTCATATCACTATAATTGTGACGACCGACCAGGAGTTTTAGAGCTCTCCTTTTTAATTTTCGTACAATGTTAGTTCTATCGGTACTGTGTATGGTTTCGACCGCTTCGCATCTGTGGCAGGAAATAGGTACCTAATAGCGTTAACTTTTTTGTTTTAGGTAATTTTACAGAAACCCCGCCACCCTACGCCCAAACGAATGCGGTGGAACCTTTTATCAGTTGGGCTGTGAATCAGCAACGCTTGGACTCGACGTTTGTCATTCACGGCAAAGATACCAAATCACTAAATTACTTGTACGAAAGTTTTAGAAAAAGCCCACGGTGGAGTGATAATTGACCTAAGATGTGAAACATCTTCAATTTAGTGAATTGGTCTGCAATAATCTGCTTTGTTAGATTATAGGGTTAGAATAAAAATGGAAAAGTAGCATAATATTTATAAATTTTATAATGCTGCCGACTGCTAAGAGTGCTTAATGCGTGCGTGCTAATATTTTCAATATCTTTATAGGCCTGTGACAGATATAATGTATGGTAAAGTCTAGATACTTAGGTGTTTTTATGTGGTAAGATCTCAATGATATGATATTAAATCATTAAAGTAGTATCGGTGAATCGATTTGGTCGAAGAACGAGGTTATTATCAAACACTATTAACAGTCTGTTTCGCGTATATGAATTAAAAGTAGTTTAATTACTTTGTTTTAATTTTCATTAAATATGTAGGTAGGTACATAGTTTATCACATGGTACAATAATATACTTCGCCTGATATTCTCTTCCGAGAAGCAGTGGACACGTACTACGTCATATCCGGCAACCGAAGATTTCCAAACATTAATATCGGGGTAATTTTAAAATATTTGCTCGCTCATATTAACTTGACTATCGTTGTATACTTAGGTATAGGTATTTATTTGCGTTTGGACCATATGTTTTCTTTAAAAAAAAACGTCAATAGGCGTTGCTGCATTCTGACGAGCAATGTGCCGTGACCACTGGCATTTAAATGTTGAACGTACGTAACGTACGTATTTTTTTGTGTAATGTATAATGGTTAAATGCCCTTATCAACATTCCAGTTCTCATAATCCGTAGCCCTAATATACTCCCTATATAGTATAGGACTATACTCATAACAAAATAAAGAGTATTAGGGATATGGATTATGAGAACTGGAATATTGATAAGCGCATTTAACCGATTTCCATTTTACAAAAAAAAATACATCTACAACTTTTACCGCGACAGGTTGATAATCATTGGCGCATCATTAGCGTACCTAATGATGCCTAGCGAGTACGGAATAGGATATTCCTATAGGTTCGAATAGTATGACTACAAACATTAATTTGATAGATTTGAAGTTTGATCTGGTGAATCCGGTGATGCCTACAGGATTCACCGGATTGTGTAAAATTACAAGCTGATACTGTAGTAATGTAACCTTCATGTAAAACAAAAATCCCTTATAGTTATTTTCGCGCATACATTTATTTACAATAAAATCAAACCATTTTTCCATATTTTTGGGTAGCGGTTAATCAAGTGGCAACTTTGTGATGACATAGAAAGTGTCCCTTTCGGAAGAAAAAACTTGTTTTATTAGACCATGGTTTTTCTTTTTTTTTTATTGTAAAATCATGAAACAATACTTAATACTTGTTTCTTGGAATGAATTTACTATAGATACGTAGTTTTTTGACTCCTCAACTGGTTGGAACAACGTTCGCATGAAATGTAAAATTTGAATCTGTCATAGGCACAGACAGTAAGATATGAAAAATATGCTTATTCCCAGTTCTCCGCAGTGTGAACAAATGGGTGCGGACAACTGGGAATAAGCCGATAAATATATAAGAGCACGGTAATAAAGAAATCAGAATAGGTACTTTGTTTTACCGCCTCCATAAATAATCATTCGTTATACTTGCTTTCTATAATAGCTCAGAAAGATACCATTAGTTTTTATGTAAGTACGATAAAAAATCTATATCGCAGTTACTTTACGTAGGTACCTCAAGAAGGAATACGAAATTAGATTTATTGTAAGTATTGCAGGTTTTGAACACTCCTTAGCTAGGAATTACTCAATGACCCCAGGGCCCTGCAAGGTGAATGGTAAAAGGGCTCGTATCTGCTCATATGCTAGTAAATTTTCATTCTTCAATTGAAATTTAAATATTAATGACTAGTGACCCGCCAGCGGCTTCGCCCGCTGCAAATTTCCGACTTTCCCGGTGGTTTTTTTTCTTTCATACAAACCTTGCCCTGACAATAACGAATACAACCGAAAAGGAATCAGCCAAATCGGTTCAGCCGTTCTCGAGTTTTAGTGAGACTAACGAACAGCAATTCATTTTTATATATATATACAGGGCGTCCCACGGCCATGCCACATGGAAGGAAAGTACCTTGAGTATTGTAGATGGAACATTTTACTGAAAGAAGACATTATTTGAATTTAAAAAACAATTTAAACTGCATTCATAGATAATTAAATAATTACATGGTTGAACCGGGAATCGAACCCGTTACACGAGAAAAATAATCACCTGTAGCTTTATCATACCGATCGAAAGGCTTCATCATAAGGATTATTCTTTGCTAAAGAACATAGTGTCCGAAATAAAAGGAAGACCATGAATTTTAACATTTGATGTGAATATTGTTCAGAAAAATGAAAAGCTGACGTTGCCGTAAGGACATACAACTGACATAATCATAAGTACCTATTACTATTAAATGTACTGTAGTAAAAATAACTTAAACGTATTGTTCAAAATATCCACCACAACAAAATGAAAAAATCGACAGGGAGCGAAATAATGAAAAGAGTGCTACTTACTTTGAATTCATTCTCTCACTCTCTCTTCCATTTTGAGCATTTGATAAATTGTTAAATTTTGTATTAAAAATGTTAAAATTCATGGTCTTCCTTTTATTTCTGCCACTATGTTATTTAGCAAAGAATAATCCTTATGATGAAGCCTATCGATCGGTATGATAAAGCTACAGGGTGATTATTTTGCTCGTGTAACGGGTTCGATTCCCGGTTCAACCATGTAATTATTTAAATATCTATGAATGCAATTTAAATTATTTTTTAAATTCAAATAATGTCTTCTTTCAGTAAAACGTTCCGTCTGCAATATTCAAGGTATTTTCCTTCCAAGTGGCATAGCCGTGGGACGCCCTGTATATATAATATATATAGATTTGGCGTAATTGTAGGTACTAAAGTATTTATTTGCGTTTTTTATCATCTTAAGCTATTTTTTAATTGTAAGATTTGTTTCGGACCGCTGTGGATGCGAAAAGCACAAGACCGGTCTGAGTGGAAAGCCTTGGGGGAGGCCTATGTCCAGCAGTGGACGTCTTTCGGCTGACATGATGATGATGATGATGAAGATTTGTTTCGTTCTTATGTTATAATTTCCAATACAATTATTTGTTTTATTACTATTACATTTTAACTATCTCTACTCGTGCTCATAAACGCGCAATTACTTTGTTTGTCAACATTGGCATGCAGATAAGTATCTAAACTGGGTTCAAGAGGGCAGGATTAGAAATGGTCGTGTTTATGTACTTATTGTACGCAGTTCCATGGATAGGTAGGTACTTTTACTTAAGGTATATTACATACATACATACATACATACATAAAATCACGCCTGTTTCCCAGAGGGATAGGCAGAGACGACTTCTTTCCACCTGCTACGATCCTGACAAATATCTTTCAAATATTATTATTTCTAAAAAAAACAAAAACGAATGAAGAGTATTTACATATGAACACCACATTCTCCGGTTCATCCTGAGCATCTTCAAAGTTACCTACCTTGACCATATCCAGATTCTGTTTGAAAACTCTAGTCGGCGCGGTGGGAGAGGAGCTAGTTGCCTATTGGGTATGGTGGTTTCACGGTCATCTGCTAATCTAACATGGGAATATGACGGATTAGCTTCTAAAAACTCCACTTCTTCCACCTCGGAATCGGTTTTAGAACATCTTTGATTATTTTGCATCAATATGGGACCTGGCTGCAAGAGCCACGAAGGTAAAGATTCTTCATTTACTGTCCCGGTGGTAGAAAAATCTTGCATGAGGTGTGGTATTAGTAGATGTATACAATAAAGAACGAATTGAGTGCAGAGCGGCAAGTAGAACTTGCTCCCAACAAGCTGTCTTGTTCCTTTGTTCTGAGGCACAACTTTACTGTTCTCCATAACGTGCCATTGAGGCGCTAAACTTGATTGTCCATTTCCTTGTGGATTAAAGCATAGTTCATTTAGAATTGGTACATTACCAAGGTTGTAAAATTTAAAATAACTAATGAAATAAAACAGTTATTATTATAAATTGAAAAATATGTATAATTATTTTACTTTTTACACTAAAAATATTCAGTTGTCAAAACCATGTATGTACCTAATTCCGAACGTTTTTCGTATTAGATCCCATCATCTTCTGAACAGTGCTTTTATCTACTTTTTTGGCTTGAAGATTCCATGTAGATCGTAGCGAATTTACATCTATGACGATTTTGCCACTCTTTTTGAGTTTCCCTTTCATAATTGCCTTGAAGGTTCTGCTTCATGGTGCGATTTGGCTTCTTAATAGCTTTATAGCTCTTATAACCAGCTCGAAGGCGAATCCGTCTCACAGTACTGCGACTTTTTTTTAATTTACGGGACAGATCGTAATCGGACAGCCCTGGATTTTGTTCAACAGCTCTCAACACTTTCTTTTTAAGTTCTCTATCCCTGGTACCCGATTTACGATTGACCTGGGGACCTGGGGACCTGGGGACTCTTTCTGCGGCAAGACAGGGTCTCTTGTATAGTTTTATAATTCTACAAACAGTACTTTTGTGGAAATTTAGTGCTTTAGCTATCTTCGACCCAGACCATGATGGATTTTCCAAGTATTTGTCCACAATTATTCTCTTTTTTCAAGTTCCATTGTCGATAACTAAACGCATTGATCAAGGTCTATAATTTTTGCACCATTTAAACATCAAAACGTTGTCAACAAACCGTGATTGTCACTTTTGAAATAAGAAATCAAGAAAAAAATTTTTTATATTAATTTATACGTGCCAATTCTAAATGAACCATGCTTTATACGGCGTGGTCCGACTACATGCAATCCCGTTTGATACTAAGACGTTTCGTAATTCACTAGACATGAAAGCAGTTCCACGATCAGAATGAATGTATTGTTTTGCACTTAAAGTAGAAAATAAAACCGTAAAACATTTTATAACTGTGCCAGCAGACAGATCCTTGCATGGGTGCGCAAACGGGAATCTGGAATATTCTTCAATAATTGTTTAAATGTAGCGGTTCTACGTATTGGTAGGGAGAGGTCCTTTGAAGTCAACGTTAAGTCTCTCAAATGGCGCAACAGCTTTAGTTGAGATTTCCTTGCTTCTTTAAAAATCGGGGTTGTATTTCTGCGAAAACACGACATCCTGAAGTCATCTATTTAATATCATCTACAAAGTAGGGTGGATTTGGGAATAAATAGAAATCATTGGGTGCCAAATCAAGGCTGTACGGCGGATGACCCGTTAATTCTATATTTTGACCTTCCAAAAATCGAGTCGTTTCGCGTGATGTATGACAGCTGGCATTGTCATGGTGAAGAACGATTCTGCGTCGCTTGTTGTTTTTACGTATTTCTTCAAATACCTCCGGCAAACAAATGGTCGTATACCATTCCGAATTAACCGTTTTACGATTGTCTAGTGGCACTGTAGCCACATGGCCATTAATACCGAAAAAGCAGGCGACCATTTGCTTCAAGGTGCTTTTTGCACGAGTTACTTTCGTAGGGTTCGGCTCATTTTGAAACACCCACACTGTTTGTTGTTTAGTTTCCGGATCATACGCATATATCCAGGATTCGTCACCTGTGTAGATATTATAAACAGCTTTTGAGTCACCACCTATATTTTTTTAACATTTTCTTGCACCATTCGACGCGAGCCTCTTTTTGATCCTTAGTTAAATTGTAAGGGATCCAACGGGAACAAATTTTTTTTACAGCTAAATGATCATGTAATATCTTATTAATGCTCGCCATACATATGCCCAGAGTCGCCTCTATCTCGCGATATGTAACATGACGGTCATGCATTATAAGTTTTCGCACAGCTTCAATATTTTGTGGTACAACGATCGATTTCGGGCGACCTTCCTTAACTTCGTCCGTGAGCATACTACGTCCACGATTGAACTCACTAAACCAGTGGTACACAGTGCTTTTTGATGGAGCTTCATCACCAAAAGTCGAAGTTAATTGATCTATGCACTGTTGTTGCGTTAAACCACGCCGAAAATCATAATAAATCATAGCACGAATATTTTCACGAGTGAGTTCCATTCTTGCAGCGAGATGACATTTTGATCCCGCCAAAAACAAAAAACTAGCGTACATAAGAAAAAAACTTATAGCGGCCAGTATTAAAAAAAAGTTCAAATTTTACCATGGAGGTCAGATATAACGTTTATAAATGTTGGAATCCCAGATTCCGGATACATAAGTAGCAGCCCTCGTAGTATTTTAGGTCATATTTAAGCATACGCGGAATAGGGCATCAGCTGTTACGTTAACTTAACCCGGGCGATAAATTTTCATTTTAAAATATTGATATCTCTAGATGCCACCTTTCTAATATCTCATTCTTGATCTTGCTATTATGACGTTGTTTAAACATAAACGTGACAGATCATTGACCAGTTATGAGAAGAGAATGTCTTCCAATGAGATAGTGTGGCAATTTCTTCAAGGATTCAACCACAGCGCTCGCTTCTTTTTCAATTGAAGAATGACGGCGTTCAGAGTCGTACAATGACCGATAAAAAAAAAAGCTACAGGGCGACCTTTCTGAGAAAGAGAAGCTGCGATAGAATGCTCTAAAGCCTCTGTCTCCACAGTGAATGTCTCATTTTGATTAAGGAAGTCAAGGCCTTTATTTTGCCCTTTTTGCTTTGTATCCATTTTGAATTTTTGGTAACATTCAACGTGTTGTTCCAAGGGAAATTCAGAGACTTTTTTCAGAGGACTGATCTTTTCAGAAAAAATCCTTATCCGTTTATAATAGTGGGCGAACATGCCTAGGGCTCTTTTTAGAGACTGAGTCATTTGAGAGAGTTAGATTCGTTAGTGGTCTTCATCAGGTCGGAAAGCATTGCACTGCCAACACATCATTTGCTGCTAGCATTGTGTAGCCTAATAATTTGACGGATTCATGCCTTTAAATACACTTCTTCTCATCCAGAGTCAGGTTATACTTCGCTACAGCCTCTTTGAATCGTTTCGAATTTCGATCGTGGTCTTAGTTTGTCTTACCACATATGGTAACGTCATCATAAGCGCTTGTCAGTTTTTCTTTACAAATGACATGATTTTATGTTCTTTGAAAAGCAGCAACTCCGTTAGTCACTCCAAAAGGTATGTGGGTGAACTGATACAAATTTCCGCATACTTCAAAAGCAGTATATATTTTCTCGCGTTCCAAGATAGGAACTTAATGGTATGCACTTCTTAGATCAATTTGACTGAAAATGTGGTTCCGCTATCTTTGATACGATTGATTCTACGAGGGTTGATCCGTACGCACCACCCCTGACCTCTTTGCTGTTACTTGGTTATTAAAACCTTTTTGCTGTAGGTTCATAGACATTTAGAGGTTATTATAAAAAAAATAAAAAAATAAAATGTCAAACTATTATCGAGCTACAGCTTACTGAAATTGTTGAATTGCGATTTTTTATGAAAATGGATCCTGTTGAGCAGAGGGCGGTAATAAAATATCTACAAAAAAAGGGTATGACACCAACTCAAATCCATCGAGATATTGTGGCAACTGTAGGGGAGTGTGCAGTATCCTATGACATAGTCAAACGTTTTTGTCGAGAGTTTAAGTGCGGAAGATCAAGTTGTGAAAACCAACATGGCGGTGGACCACCTGTAACGGTCACTACAGACGAAAACATTAAAAAAGTTCACGATATTGTGTTACAAGACCGGCGAATACGTATCAGGCAAATTGTTGAAGAGACTGGCTTGTCATATCATGTAGTGCAACAGATACTTACTAAAGAATTGGGCATGAATAAGATCAGTGCAAGATGGGTGCCACGAATGTTAACCATTGATCAGAAAAGGCATAGAGTATTGATTTGCGAGCGTCTGTTGGACATGTATCAATCAAATAAAAATAATTTTCTCCATAGATACATAACCATGGACGAGTCTTGGGTACATCACTATGATCCCGAAACTAAAGTTCAAAGTAAACAGTGGAAACACAGTGGTTCTCCGCCACCACGTAAATTTAAAGTGGCATCGTCTGCTGGAAAGGTTATGTTGTCTGTATTCTGGGATGCTCAAGGGATAATCCTGACTGACTATTTAAAAAAGGGAGAGACTATTACAGGGGCCTATTATGCAAACCTTATTCTAAAATTGCGAGAGGCTATTAAAGAGAAACGCCGGGGTAAGTTAACAAGTGGCGTACTCTACCACCAAGACAATGCTCCCAGCCATACCTCCTGTGTTGCTAAGGCTGCCATACACCAAGCAGGCTTTGAATTGGTTGAGCACCCACCGTATTCGCCGGACTTGGCCCCCAGCGACTACAGGCTATTCCCAAAATTAAAGGAATTTTTAAGAGGAAAAAAATGTTTGGACAATCAAGAGGTGATATCTGTTGTGGAGGAGTGGTTTTCAGAGGTCGGACAAAAATTTTTTCAGGAGGCTATTGAAATGCTGGAGCACAGATGGAATAAGTGTATTAGTGTACAGGGAGACTACGTAGAAAAATAAAATATAAATCTTGAATGTAGTTTCATTGTAAGTTGGTTAGGGGTGGAGCATAGGGATCAACCCTCGTATATTGGGCAAAGGGTACGTAGCCAGCTGAGTAAATTTGTTAATCGTTAAAGAGTAATCTATGACAAGTACTTTCGATGCGTTGTACCGCCTGTGATTAAAATTTGAGCTCGCAAAGGTGAGTTACTGGTTTCTATTACGTTGGCTTTTAGGAGCTTATGAATATCTTCTTCGATAAATTTGTTATCAGTTTCGGAATGCCTTCTTGATTTTATGGCAATTGGTCTCTCGTTGTTTGATAGATTGGTGAATAGTGAGACTGCGGGCACTGATGCCTCGATGACATTGCAAATTTTAAGGGTGTTTTTGGGACCTCCAAATTTAACTTCCAAAGAGGCGTGGTCTTTTAAATTGCCATGCCCAATGATAACGTCTGCACAAAGGTCTTCTAGTATGTAGAGAGGCTTTCGATTGCAAGTATGCTCGTTTATTTAAATTGTTGCATAGCAGAATCTTTCTACGAATGAAGTACGTTTCTTATACGCCAATGTTACAGTTTCTTTCCAAGGGTGGCGTTTTAGATTCGGCAAATGAGCAATTTTTTTGTCGATGAAACCCGTTGAGCCCCCAAAGCATCGGCTTTGTAGTTTTTGATAGTGATAAAATCTGTAGTTTTATACTATTTGGAGACACTGCCGAAATTGCTCCTAGCAGTTACTCGTTAGGTCCCGCTACGAAAGCGTTAGTGGTTTGCTTCATGGCTATGCTATTGCTTGTGCAAACTTTGGCGAAACGGTCTTTCTTTTCGCAGTTTTGACAAGTAGCGTGAAAAGCCGGGCATTTTATTCTTTGGTGCACGTGGCCACAACAGAAGAAGCAGCGCCTACGTGACGGAGTTGCTGCCAGGTTGGAGTTTCGCGCTTGATTGTGATCTTCAATTAGATTCAGTTCCGTCGAAGGTTGATGGGATTTAAAATCTTTTGAATTATTTTCTGCCGTTTCAAGTGATATGGCCAGATTACAGACTTTTTATTAATTGGGTATTTTTGTCAGCAATGAAAGCATCACGTACGTACTCGTTTCTGTATTCTTCAGCGTCGACAGTTTTAAAATTACACTCAAATGCAAGTTGTTGAAGCGTGCGTATGAATTCTGCCACCTTCTCTTCGGGTGTTTGCTTACTCGAGATCAGAACATAACAAGCGTGAATCTCGTTTTTAGACTTGCGATAAATTTTGTCTAATACGGATAGAGCCGTCGTGTATTCCTTAGATTCAAGTATGTACGAGTAGAACATGGTTGACACGTTGTTTATGTATTTTTTAAATTTAAATCATCCGATACCTTTGTTGTATCTTCTGCAACAAGATAGTTTTTTAAAGTCTGCTTCCACCTGCATCGACGTAGAATTTATCCGGTCTTAGTAAACGTGTTAGAGAGGACATTGTTCATCACGTTTTTTTTAGTAGAATAAATTGATATAAGAAAACAAGGAAAACCAATGAATATTTCGTTTTATTGTATTAAAATTGTGGCACGAATAACAGCGTCAAAATTACATTATCTTTTTAAAAACTACGAATATTTACATATGAACACCACAACTATATATATATTTTTACAGTAAAACATTTTACCCTATGTCTGGATGTCTATCCGTTTTCTATGGATCAAATGATTACTATTACGAGTATGAGGTGATTCGAGAACCATCACAGCCTATTTTTGAGCAAGCTACCATTTGATTGTTTTGGTATTTAGATTTCAATATCCATGCAGGGTAGGCCGTAAGATAAGGATTTCTAAGAGAGGTCCAATAGGGGTGGGAGAGTGGTAGTGTAGTTACTACCACAGTTATTTTTACCATATATAACCTTATTAAGAAAAAAAAAAGAACATTAACTTTACGGTTTGTGTCAAAGTCAAAGTCAAAGTCAAAGTTCTTTATTCTTCAATTTAGGCATAATATAATGCACCTATGAATGTCAAAAAGCATTACCACCGTGTGATGTGTTGCTAATACCTACCTGATTACGAGGGTCACGCATGCAGGATGCGGGGTATCGCGAATGCGGGCACAGATACTAAGTGCACTTGGAAAGATTCCGATAGCTACAATGTAAATACTGCGGCAAACGCGTTTCTATTGCTACAGTACGTGATATGATACCTCGACCTCTGAGTGAAAAGTGTTTCAGAGCAAATAAGTTTTATATTACTTATAGTAGTTATTTAAAACTTGTAAAACAAGCATTAAAATTTGTGCCTGATAGACTCTAAGAGAAGAGTGGACAGATAGATAAGAATACTTTAAGTAGTGTTTTAGGTTCTAAATAAAAGGTGTATATTCAATATAAATGTATATTCAAACCGCATGGCTTTAGGTCTATTAAACCCAAATGATCTAAATTCTGTCGTTTTAGTCGTATCTTCTTTGCAATGTCAACTTTTAATTTAGAAGTGCGATCTCACCCATAGGTCAAGTGGCTCGGTACTCCTGTAAGTAGATGTTTTTATTTAGAGGTACGGTCACGCACGTTAATTTGCTACCCATTTCAAAGAAAATCTGCTTGAATATGTCATTTTCATTAGAGATGCAAGTCATTTGTAATTGATAGGAAACTCAACCTTATTGCTGTAGAATGTCAGATTGACTTTGGAACTAAGGTGGGTGGCAAATTAATTTCCTTGACTGTAGTACCTATTGTTTTATAGTACATGGAGTACAAACATATGCGTTGCGATACATTATGAATATTATGAAAGATCGGTTTAATGTAAGGATATTTTTTATCCTTGGACATGCGATGCGTATCTTTGTTTTCGAACTACAATTCTAGTAAAACTAAAAAAATGCTGCATGAGGCGCACAGCTCAAATGCGAAGTGTGATTATTTATGTATCAAACGTTATTTAAGTGCTTGAGAAGAATTTTTAATGTATTAAGTTTGGTATAGGGTACGCTTTACGCATTTGTCAAGACATGCGTGTTATGTGTTTTTTTTTGTATAAAATGACGTAGATGTTGGCTGTGGTATCAGTACCAGTCTTTATATAATTTAATCAACACGTATTAATTTATATGAATATATATTAATTTATAATAATGAAGAATTAGTAATAAAATATTATGACCAAAGTTGTAAACCAATAAAATGATAATGGTTTAAGCCAGGGCAAGGCGGGAGTGTAAGATCTAGTAAAATCGGTTTAATTTAACACCTACCTACATACCTATTAAACTAATTCATATTTTAAAAATAGATATTATTTTTATTAACTATTTCTATTTGAGATCGAGGCAAAATAATAATATCCATTAAAATTTCACGGTAGGTACCTACTTTCTTCAATTTATAACATTACAAGGATAATACTATACTGACAGATCATACTGTAAATGTTTAAAAATATGGACATAGCTTTATAAATATAAAGCTAACCCAATAAGATTTTTGAATACCTACATACCGCAGCGCAAATATGTTTTTAACGAAATATATATGTAAGTATAAAAATAGCGAAATGCGAAGTGGTAATACCCGGTAGTTAAAGTACCGGCAATGGTCCTGGGTGAATGGATTTCTTTTGGGCTTCTGCCAGGTGTTAGGTACCTATTCATTTATTTTTGTAATTACGTGATATCACAATAAAGGCCTAAAAAGACTTTCAAACCTGGATAAACTTGTTAAACTAAGAGAGTAAGAGAGATGTACAAACACGAGAAAAAAATTAAGATATCTTGAATTGTATAATCAGTACTGTTATTATATTTAATTATAATTTATTTGTATAGAAACAGACATAAAATAGAACAAATTTTAATGATGTTGAACTAGTATTTTTGTAGCCAATACCAATCACTCTTTGCACGAGTATAGAATTATTCTTAATTGGAAGATGAATGTGATTCGATTTTCGGCCAATTGTTTGGCATTATTATTTGTATGTCTTTACCAATCACGGGACTATGGGAGTCCCGGACCTTTGGAAGGCGTACATGGAGCCGAAGCCAACACGCAGAGGCCCTTTAGACAAGTTTAATTTAGTAAAGTTATGGGACACCAACCGGCGATTGTCCCTGAGTTCAAACTAAAGAAGTATGCTCCCACGGACAACCACCGGTCAGTGTAAAGACTATTTAAGAAGGATGGGAATACTAATAATAGGTTCTATGAATGAACTGATATGGATTGGTGAAATAGGCTATTGAAACTACGGCGCCTGCCTGGCCAATGCTAATTACTTTGGTTTAAATGGCAGGCGGTGACTCGCCAACTCAATGGAATGGACCTCCCGAAATAGCCACATATATATAGCAGCAGGGAGGCAACAGTTCCAGAGGGGCTAAGGGTGGAGAGGTGCTTCTGGACTTTATTATTATTAGTCATGCTCACACCAAATATTACAATAGGTATAAATGATTTCATGTTGAGCCATTCGACGAATATCTACGAGAGATAAATTGGATTTGAAGCCATATTAGATGTAAGCCGTATGTACCTCTATTCTCCTGTGACTCCGTGTACAATAAAATGTACATAATCAAAGCAAAAATTTTTTTTCATAAGGGATAAAGTTCCTTTTCCTTTATATTAAAACCTTTCCCCCTTATTCCTTTGTTTATATTGAGAATAATTGAAAGTGGTACTTATTTTAGTACAAAATAAAGTGACGAGTAAGAAATTATATAAAGGAAAAGAAGTGAGATAAAATAAGTATTGAAGTGCGGATTGAGAAATATATACAGTGTGTAAATGGTATACGGGCGTTCTTTTTAACTGTGGTTAGTATAACCCCTACTGAGCACATTTAGGCAGTGTTGGGCACTCAAGAATAAAATCATTATTTGAATGAAGATTCGTAAGAATAAAATCATTTCGATTTTATTCTTGTCAAAGTTATTCAAATAATTTCGTCGGGAATAATTTGTACTTGGAAAAATTTAATAAAAATAACTTATTCTTAGTCAATTACATTTAATCATGATTTTTTATTTTGAATAAAAGTATCTGAATAAAAATACAGTGGGTAAATAATGTTACTTACGTAATATTTACGTACAGTACAGGTAGAAACCCTAGGACTCTGGTCTAATTTATACCCACTATGCTATCTTAATTAAATCTTGTAAATCGAACGTTATATGCTTTGGTCCTCGTATTATTTTTACATTGAGAACCATTGTAACCATGCTGTAGCCATAAAGTATGTACCTATACATATTTATGGACTTTTTTGCAGTATACGTATTGTATAGTATACGTTACTGACCTTCACTTGACTGTATAGTGGAACTCATAATTGGCTACTTTGCATTAAAGCAAGACATCAAAGTACTTACTTAATAATTATTTAAATTATGACGATTCATTTTTCAAAAAAAAACGTCATAAAACTTACTTACACGTAAGTACATTGAAAAATGTGCCATAACCAATATTTATTGTACTACAAAATTAATTTTATTCCAAATAACATGTTAGTTGAATAAAACGTTAGTTAGAATAATCCCATTTCCAAAATAGTTATTTCAAATTTTATTTTCATTTAAAATAAAAGTACCACGATTTATTCACTAGTATTTTATTTCAACTAACGAGGTGCAAGAATTATTCTTATTCAAATCGATTTGAATGAGAATAACTTTTGTGTTTTATTCTTATTCTTATTCAAGTTAATTTTTGCCCAACACTGCATTTAGGCAGCATTTGTTAAAAATAAATTTAAAAAAAAACCATACAAAATAATTTAACACGTAATGCAATTAATTAAACATTACGTACTTACCTGACAGATGGACTTCGATGTACATTGCGGGTCGAATGTCGATAGTATGTTCAAAAATTAATAACGGTGTATACGTTAGCGTAATCAAAATAATTATTTCTGTTAATGATTAGTAGAGTCTTAATCTATGTCCAGTTTTAATAAACGCCCGTATACCATTTACACACTGTATATTCCTAGAAATATGTAATTTATAGACCATGCAATAAAATTCACTTTAGTTTGTTTTAGAAAAGGAAAGAAAAATCAAACCACTTGCAGCATAACGATAAATCTTGGTCAGTCAACACAGATAGATGCGGAACTACCAGTCTTGAATCTCATTTTAGGACACGAGATTTTTATGTTTTGTGCAAGAAGCCCAAATCAGTATATGTTAGTTTTAAGGATATACAGACGAGTATGTGGCCACTTCAAGTTGATGATTCCGCCATTGTGAAACCTAAATAGACGATCTGTGCGAAATTTAGGGAAGGTTTATTTGCCATGGGGAGCAAATCAAAGAGAAATATAAGTATAATTACCGTTTAAGGGTTAACTAATATTCTGAATAGTATGAAACGTGCTACTAAACGGCTAGAATCAGCACAACATAACAGAAATTATGACAGCAACTGTAAACATAACAGGGAAAGTTTAAACATACGAGCGGGCATAGTCTACTTAGTCGTGATAGTTTCTCTTAAAATTCGTTATTAATATATTCGTCGTGCTTTCACATAGATATACATTTTTAATATTTGTAGTTTTTTTTCTTGGGGACCGTTCAAGTATTATGTAAGCATTATAGGGGGGTCTATGCTTTGTTTATTTTTGATGACATGGTAGGGACCCCATGTCGTCAGTCAAGTCAAGTATACCTAATATAATGAAACAGTTGGGAACCCTACAGTCAAGCCAAGTGTAGGGGCCGTTCCAGTATTATAGATGAATTAAAGAGAGCATGGAATTGCATATGCAGTAGTATTGTATGTTTACAGGCATTCTATATTTGAATTTTCTATTTTCTCGTACTATCAGCATAAAAAGAGGTTTGTTATATATTGAAGAAGTAAATACCATAATAATGTCAGTGTCAAATTGTGAATATTATTTACGTTTGATTTTATTGTATTCTCACAATTATCAGAATAATTTTGTGTCTGCCCGTACGACTAAGTGAAGTAAGAAGTAATTTTGCTCCGATTGAGAGTCAAAGTAAGCAAATTATTTTTAACTGTTAAAATATTTTGAACTTGAACTGAAGAAAAATTTAAATTCCCCTTACACCACTGCCCAGTTAGTTGAAAAAGCTACCGGTGTTTGTCTCTCTACTCTTTATAACATTGTGTCTGAGAGCAATAGTGAGAAATTCGCATCAACAAAGAAATTCACCTCCCCGAGAAATAAAAAGTTACGTACTTGTCCGTCATCAGCAGTAGACGATTTTGATCAGGAAGTCATCCGGAAAACTATATACAATTTTCATCTGTCCCATAAGAAATTTCCAACCTTAAAGGCACTCCACTCTGTGTTAAAATCTGATATAGATTACGAATTTGGCATTTCCACCTTACGAAAACAAATACAAAAATTAGGATATAAATGGAAAAAGACCGAGGACAACCGAAAAATATTAATGGAAAGACACAACATACGACTGCTAAGAATTAATTACCTTACCAAAATTGCGGAATATCGGTCTAAAACTTGTATTCTTTTATCTGTGGTCTAAAGATAGACCACTAGTTTATACTGATGAAACCTACATCCACACTTCACATGTGTCCGGAGAGCCTTGGACCGATGGAACAGAATTTGGTGTAAAAAAACAAATCGGTACAGGCTAGCGGTTAATAATAGTGCACGCAGGAGGAAAATATGGTTTTATTCCCAACGCTTTGTCAATGTTTAAGGCAAACCAAAAAACGGGAGATTACCATGACCAGATGAACTTTGTTAACTACGAAAAATGGTTAAATGAAAAATTAATACCGAACCTTAAACCGAATAGCGTACGTTTATAGTAGATAACGCGTCCTATCACAACAAACTTTTGAATCGTGCTCCAACGTCAAATTCTCTTAAACAAGAAATGATGGATTGGTTGACAGAACACAACATTTCATATAGCCCGTTGATGTACAAAACCAGTTTGTATGATTTAATTAAACAAAATAAAGAGCGGTTTCGTGAGGACCACATAGATGCAATTTTAAAAGAACATGGCCACTCCGTTTTACGATTGCCACCGTATCACCCGACATTCAATCCGATCGAAAATATTTGGTACATGGTTTTTACCATGGATATGTAGGGAAAAGAAACGTTTCTTTAAACATGCAAGGCATCATGAGTTTAGCAACTGAACGAAAGAATACTATTACTGCTGAGGACCGGGAAAATATTTGTCGCCATGTCGAAAGTGAAGAAAATAAATATCGATGTCAGGAAGGGGAAATGGATCGAATTTCAGACAATCTTATTATCAATACTTGTGAAAGCTCAGATAAGAACATGATAGCGACTAAAAGCAAAAAACAGAGGACTACTACTTATTCCATTTCTTAAGGGTATGTAATTTTATTAAATTAAGAGAAAATTATACTCCCTTGGTTGCAAACGGTACAACCACTACAAATGCAATTCCATGTTCTCAATAATTCATCTATACGTAAGCAGATTCATTACAATTATTTAAACCTCCCCCACCCCTCGTCTGCAAAAGTAAGCAAAGCTCTTATACAAATGCTTACGTAAACACTGTTATAGAATTCCTCTACTCGGTTCTACAATATGTGGGTTGCCATATACAGTGGTGGCCCACTCATTAGGGACAAACACATTTTATACGACTAGATACAGAACAGACAACTATAATTTTCATTAATCAGCACAATACAAGTAATGAATGTCAGTTAAAGCTTTATCATGTATCCAGGTACTAGCGAAATAATTCAGTTTACTTACATTCGTTTGCGAACCCATTGATAACCGATGAATTTATAAACTTGTTACTATTTAAACTACTTTATTACTGGCACTCTAGTTGAAACTACTTTATTACTAGAACAGTGGGTTTGAATTCCTGTATCTTCCAAAACAATTGAAAATAACCAATATCTCACTTTGTTTTCTGTATCTTGGCTATTCTATTGTTACTTCGTGCTTCAAAAGTTTAGTAAAAATGGGTAAATAGAAAAGTAAATACCGCGGAAAAAAAACTTAAGAATATTGTAATTTTGTATAGAACGTCGTCTTTTTTCCTCGCATTCAAAGTGAAAAGTAAAGAGACTAAAAAACCATAATGACACTCGAACTAAAGCCAAACGCGCTCTGCTTGGGTGGCAAAATATATCGTGTCATTATGGCTAATTTTAGTCCCTTGTTGAACAATCTACTATTACGGATATTTTAAATACTAGGTACTCGAGTTCTGATGAAAGTAACAAGAAAACCAATTAGTATATAACAGTCTGTTTTATTATACCTCTTATAATTTTTTAAACATAACATCAAAAAGTACATGTATGCGTTATTATAAATAATCAATATCCGACACACTTCATTTCATTTAACTATAGGCCATCGTAATGCCCCGTCAAAGCATTTTCATCAAATCATTTCAAACAATAATGGTGATAAATAGTTGAATTGTATATGTAAGATTTTTTATTGATAACCTATATCCCCAAGCTATAAAAAATATCAAATGATTTGTTAATCTATGTCCCCAAAATAATTTTTAATAAGTAAGCAATTAAGGAATAAAGTTTTCATAAACGTACTTTTGTTGACCGGTTTTACCCCTGACCCGTACATTTAACTCTCGATTTTTTTGCCATGCCACTATAATTTGATAGTTCGTAGTTCTGGTTTGGCGATGCCTCTAGTTTTAGTCGTTTGATCCCTGCCAACTGCAACAGACCGCAAAACTAACATATCTACCGTTAACCTACCTATGTCGACCCAATTATTATTAGAAGAATCTACCTACGACGATATACGGATATAAGTCAAGAATAATACTGAAAGACAGAAAGAGAAAGTTTGCGTCAAATAAATGTTATACTTGACCCATGTTATGTTTGTTTACACAGTGCAAAGGATCGTCAATATACAGGTTGATCTTGGACGTCTAAATACAGGACCCTATGCCTATACATTTATATTCTCTAAACATTGTCTGTTGTTTTACATATTTCGCCACGATTCAACGTAGGTGCAGTCGGCCTTATATGTAGCTGCTCACTTTGGTACATTGTTGCCCTAACGCCGTCGACAAATTAGTCCAGTGGCTTAAACATACCATTATTTAATGTTGTTACGACGAAGTACTAAAGTGTGCAGCTACTTACAGTGTTTTTCAGCTACGATGAGTTCTGTAACAGCTCATACAAAGACGTATTACACTTGTTTCTTTAACTTTACATAAAAAAAATACTACTACACACCTAGCGACGCCGTTGAGAAACTTAAATAATTAATCGCCTATTTTTAAATACTTCGCATGCGAGTATATTAAGATTGAAATTACCAAATACGGCTGTCACAGAACTCCTCGTTAATGACAAACACTGTAGGTATAAGGCGACTTGAAAAACTAAGACTGAATGTGTACCTTCGCTTTCCTCTGGCGAAAATAACCACAAGCTTCATTATTTTTTAATGAAAGTATCAACTTAACTGCCTCTGCAAACATCGTGTCAACTTACTACATCGCTTACTTAATTAATGCTTCATTAGGCGAACTCCAAACCATTGGCTCTAATTATATCATATCAGACTCATTAAATAAATAGATTTCCCCTAATCCAATTAGTCTATATCCAGCTTCCTAAAGCTCCCTTCGACGGCGTCTGCGTTCGCTTTGTTGTTGCCTCTCGAAGACGCAATCCCGCGAGTACTCAGTATCTCCATGTCGTCTAGTGCAAGAACAGTTTTCCTCTGCTCGCAAAGCAATTTCTTGGTGTATTGGATCATATCCCGCCGGTCCAAGACTCCTCCAAAGGCTTTTGGCAGGCACGTCGGGTCAATTTCCTTGTGCAGAGAGTTGAGATTGTTGTGAATCTAAAAACAAAGTAATTTACAGTAAAAAAATATATATTTAGCTAGGTTAGACAAATAAGTTTCGAGATAGCATTAATGACTTTGACTGTACACGGTTCTCGACGGTCTATAGCTGTCTCTCTCGCTGGCATCTTTGAGTATATTTGCTTTACCAGAGAGAGGGTGCAATACAGCGAAGTAGATACCTTTAATGCTCTGGTTTTACTGTGCGTTCTCAGTTCACGACGATTGCGTGACATAATTAGAATCATTACAAATCAGGGAAGTTTTTTTAAACCTATTTGCCCGTTTTTTTTCAGTTTCTTTTTTTAGTAATCACATAAAACTAGTTTTTTGATACAAAGTGAAAAGTAAACACTGGGACACCTAGTATGGAGAAAAAAACTTTATGTGATTAGTTTAAAAAAAAGAGGCAAATAGGTTTAAAAACTTCGCTGATTCGTAATGATTCTAATTATTTAAGATTATACTTTAAAACTTATAAAATACAACATGAAATAAATGATTTCTCGTGAAATGGACAAAAGGGAAAATAACAAAACTTCAGATTATAATTAGCAATATCTCCAAAACTAGTAAATGTCGCTGAACATACATAGGAGTTACATCGATAGCTTTTTAGCTGCTCTATCAGCCCTAGGTTGACGTCGGTTTCTGGGACACCCTGTATAATATTACATATATAACAGCTTGTATCGTTTGCAGACATTGCTGCATTTATAACAGTTAGCAAAGAACTGCGCTCGTATTTCAGCATAAAATTATATTTTTAAGGACACTACAACGCTTGAGCTGCGCCTCCATTTATCACGTTAAAAACAATATCGTATTTAACCTGTTACGTAATCATTTATCACTCGGCCGCCATTACTGTCAAGAAAATAAAAGCTAACAAAACGTTGATAATACGATAACAGATCAAACACGATATGTTTTTTACCGTCGGGAATGTAGGTGGTTACTTACTTTTAATCTCTGGGCCATTTTGGGGGTGATCTTTGAAGTAGCGAAGTCCAGCACATACCGAATCGCCGTCGGGAGATTGATTACGTGGCACACCTTGTGACGTATGGGCATCGATTGCTGAAATCACATTCAGATTCCTTAGTAGTAACCGTCTCCGCACATGGGACACTTCTCGGCGTATCGTAGCGACACTACCAACACCTTGTTAAATGTTACATTATTATTGGGTCGTAACGTAAATAGAGAAATGTAAACCAATTGTACCCATAGCACAGAAAAATCTGGTAAGGACTTGCTCGACCATTGGTATCAAGCACATGGATAAAAAACCAAATTAATTATTAAATAATTAGGATCGTTATTTTTTAGGTTTATGGTCATTATTGCAACTAGCAATGTTGTAGGAGCGCATTAAAAATTAAATTTGGCATTTACCTACTTACTAATTGTAAAATACATAGTAATGGAAAATTCATTTTCATTATACGTATAAAAAGTATAGATGTTGTTAGTTAACTCCAAACGACTATACTTTTTAGCTGACTGAATTACTCAGGATAACAATAATAAAACTATGTAAGTCATAGGCGCTATCTTGGCTATTTTGTTAACATCTATATTTACATATGTATACCTACGACTGGTATTTTCGTGAACATGTTTTATTATTAGTGGTTATGCCTGCTTCTCCTTATGCTTTCTATAAGCTCACCTCTCCCCACTTCATGATCCTTCCGAAGTCGGTGGGGTTCCAGGCCGTGACGTGGGCCCTGGAGACCCCGCCGGCGTCGCCCACGTGCGCCAGCCCGCAAACCTGGTCTACGGGATCCTCCAGGCACGACTCGAAGACGACCGCGTGCGCGCGACACATGTCCCAGCAGGTGAATTTATCCGGATTGAACGAACCTAAAACGTTAATGACAATAGGTTAAAGCTCGTGAGGAAACCAGAAGTCTGGTAACTTAAAGTGTGGGTAAGAAGGTTTCGTGAAAGTTGAGAAAAGGGAAACGATCATTCCTTACTTAGGTATACAATCGACACAATTTATTTTGTAGCAATAAGTAGTAAAAATATAAGTTGTTAATCGTGAGGTAACATCTTCAATGCAAGAACACAAAGCAATCCAGCCAATAATATGTCTTAGAATCATTACAGATTGACCGTGACTGTTTTCGTGCGTCATCGCTATGGGTATATAGTTTATCTAGAGTAATTAGTCGAAACAAATCAACGGATAATAAATCAAAGTAGTAATCTAGTTTGTCTCATTTACAACATACCTTCTATAGGTATTCAGTAAAAATACCGTTTCTAGCTACTATTCAAAGCTATTGTTAAACTTGTCTTTTTGAATGCCATCTTTACACGTTTGACGTTAGCTATGTCACAGATTAACTTCACATTTTTATGACGCTATTTGCATTAGTTACGATAATTTTCACCAAGTAGTAAATTTAACTCATTAATCTTATTATATTATACGTGGGTACTGTCATACGTATTTAGGTAAGTAAGTACCTATGTATGTTACTCCCAAATCGCTTAAACTTAAACCGCAGCGCAGGCAGCGTTTGATCAAAATGGCCATTGTGTCGTAGGCATACACCATTCCTCGAGACGGGGATGGTACACGCCTGATGGAGCTTAGAATAGTCAACTCCGCGACCTTCTGTGTCAATATGTACACGCACATAATACCCTAATGAATAATGCACGAGAATCACGAGCCACGGACAATAAGGAAATCGCATTGCACAGAGAGCAATCTCACATCTAAATGTTACCTTTATGAAGCAATATGATTCTTACTCATGCTGTAGGCGATGACCCGCCGACCCAAGCTGTCGCGGACGGGGGAGACCATTATGTACCTTTAAATTAGAAAAGAGTGTTGTAATTCCAAATCGTATTGAGGTTAATTGCTAACTACCTAGCATTCATTTGCGTAAGATACGTAACGACACGCTTCTACCGTGTTAACAACAGTCTGAAATACTTAAAACTTAAACAGACTCTACTGTTAGCAATCTTGTTTACTGATTTCTTTGAGACTTTGATATTATTTAGCGTTAAAACAAGAAACCACTTTCAAAAACGCTACCTTTTGGTTAAAAATATTATCATAGTGATCATAATAAGCTGTTATGCAGTCCCACTGCTTAGTTGATATGAAACTTTAAAAACTTTCAAGCTCACCGCAAGCAACGCCGCGGGAAAGGATTAGTAATATTGAAACAAGTAATTAATGTTGTTCGTTATAGTCGCTCAACTATCAGAGATCTATCGAGATAGATCCACCCTTGGAATAGATACTGTTAAGGTTTTTATCATCAGTTCTGAATGCAAATGCTGGACTTGTTACTAAAAATACTAAATCCGCAATATGTACCTATTTCTTTGATATTTTAAGAGTTCCCTCAATGCCTCAAGGATCCCCTCATCAGATTCAGACTTAGTAACAATGGGACTACCTCAGAAGTATGTATATGTTGTACGTCCGAAATGGATTTAAACTGTTGGAACTATTGTAATGCAATATACTGTACACAGTATAAATTTTAAACGTTCATCATTCAAACATTCAGAGATCGGTGAACACACATAAAAAAAATACATACAGTGGAACATAGAACCTCCTTCATTTGAAGCTTCTTTAAATAAAAATAAGCATCATATGTGTACATACCCGCTGTTTATTATTTCCTCCACATTGGGATCCTCGCAGTCTAGATTCTTAAATATTCCAGGATAGTATTTTCGAAGACTTAAATACTTCAGCAAGGTCTGCTGCGCCATTGGGATACTGTATTTTTTCTGTCTCAGAAATCTAAGAAGGAACGATTCATCTGAAATATAAACTTGTTCATAAGCAAACTAGGAAATTATTCTAGCCAGTTCCCTACCTTCGTCTTACTTTAGCTGACTGTGCTCAATGGCTGGGAATTAAAATATTCCTGAAAATGCTTATCGTACTGAACAATAAGTGTGTTTGTTGAGCGGCGTTACGGCCAACTAGGTAAAACCAGGTAAGTACACTAACTACCTACTCTAATAGTTCCACTGACCGCCAAGTTCGTCGAATGCGAATTGATGTAAGTTTAAAATAAAAAAGAATGTGTAGGAGTTTCATCTATATATATACACTCAGGAGCAAAAATACCGGGTCAGATTGCGTTTTTCATGCAAACGAGACTATTTCGAAGCCTTGGTTTCACGCCAGGAAATGCTTTTAGTGAAATCTGATGATGAATACTCTGAGCATCGATATAGGACTTCCAGAGTGCCTAGGATACCCAACTGAATGAATATGCGGTTAACGCCGGAATTGCGCATGTTCAGAAAAACATCTAAAATGACAATAAATGTAAGGAAATCCAAATGCTGGCCTAAACTCTTCCGCTGTGGTGTTAACTGATCGTGCGATCAGTTAGGTATCTTATGAACTTTTGACCTCCTCTATTGAACCTCGGAGTATCCACCATTAAACCTCACTCAAAACAACCCCTGGCGAGGACCCAACCCTTCGAAATAGTCTCGTTTGTATGAAAAACGCATTCTGACCCGGTATTTTTGCTCCTGAGTGTATATGCTAGTTATTTAATTTAAAGAGAATATGTATTCGTAGAATCGGAAAATCGTAGAAAAGTACCATTCAAACTCTAACTAGGTACCTAGTAGCCTAAATATTTTACGAAATAAGTACAGACTTTGTCCGTGCAGAACTCCTGGCCCACTTCGATCGTCTCAAATCTCTGGTGTCATTCGTAACTAGATCGGTATCTAAATACGACCAAAGTCAAATAACGTACGGTTTAGACGTATCACGGGTCAAGATATGGTCGATGTGATTGTCCCAATAGTCTCTTTTCATGTGGTCCACGCGCGGCGTACTCCGAAGACGCGTCCGATGATTGAACTGTGACCTGCCTTAAATGCCTAAACACTGTTTTGTTACGAAGAGCGCCTACTGTTCTTGTACTCTTATACGTAGTTCTATATCGTTAGCGTTACCTTGTCGTACATTGGCTACATCCCGGTTCTGCTGCAGCCACTCCCTCATGATGCGCAGCGCCTGCTCCCGCGTCGCCGGCGTTTCACGCAACTCCCGAGCAGCGACCGCGGCTACCCCGCGTCCCGCGCGCCCCACCACCTCCTCGCCTTTCTCGCATTTATCGGCGCTAGAGTTCCACGAGCTCACGGTTAGAAGTACGCTTGTCGTTGTCATCTTGGATGGGATTGCTGAAAATGAATATTCATTAAATAAATATTACTTAGCACCAACAAAGTAAGCGCTATTATAGGCTAATATATATTTTGGTATCTCAAGGGTCAATTATCATGGCATACAGCCGTGGCCAGAAGTGTTTAGCACCCATGCGTTTTTCATATAAAAGTTGACCCTTGATGACCGAGCTTTGCTTGTTTTTTTTTGGCATGTTTTCTAAAAATGAAACCTAGCTAGATCGATTCATCGCCCCCGAAACCCCCTGCATAAAAGAATCCATAAAAATCGTTGGAGCATTTCCGAGATTTAGATTATATATGTATATACTCGTAGAGGTATATATTTATACAAGAATTGCTCGTTTAAAGGTATTAGATAGACTGATTAGATTACACTCTTTTTCACCTAAGATGTGACCTGTGACAGCTCATATAACCACGTAATACATTTGTTTCTGAAAATGTATATAAAACAATCGGGAATGATCATGTTAGGTAATGATCATAACCTTGTCGTGTTTATAAGTAAGCTCTGTCAAGGGTCTGTCACGGGAATCATTCTATGTAGATCGACTCATAAATAGTGTGAAAACCTATATGCCGGTTCCGCGCGTAGATTGCCCGGCTCAAAAGACCAATTTAAAAAAATTGATTGCGTATTGGGTGGAGTGCTTTACTTTGATATTCAAACGTAACGAAAAAGAGCTTATGACGTGCCGCAACAGAGCGAGAAATAACCATAAATTGGCGTTTGAATATCTATAGGGGATTTGTGCATAGCTGCGTAAAGAGTAATTTCAGAGATTCTGAGTGATTCGAATAAAAAGGAACAAAAATAAAAGCTTGAGAAGTTTTGAACTTTCGGTTTCTAAAATCCATAACGTAGAATATTTATACCTAGTTACATTAATCAGAACCATTCCTCAAACGTAAACCACTTGAATCGTCGACAATGAATGAATTTACAATGTTGCAATTGGAGTTCGATAAGTAACGTTACGATGAACGCAACTAAAAAATTAAATTTGAAATTGGTAACTACAGTTCAAATGCCACCTTTTAATTATAATGTTCATTAATTGTAGGTAGTCTCTATTTACAAATTGAGGCGTGTACCTAAGTAACATCTCGTTGCAGCGCCCATCATGATGAAATCGTAGTTAATTTGTAACATTCGGCTGTTACTAATACTAATCTATCCGTTACCATATGAATAGTCTAGTAACGATTGTCATTTGTCACGTTTTGTGTACTGCATGAGAACAAACAATAGCTAGTATTGGGGTTCAAGTATAGATTATTACGAGAAGGAAAGTATTTTGGGTTAAGGTCATATCAGGTACTATTTAGGTTTACGGACTTGGTTACTGCAGGTTGGCTTACTTACTGAAATGGGTTCAGCTAGACAAAAAAAAAGTTTAACGTTGTGATGCGTGAAACTCATAGGTTAAACTACATTATTCTCAAGTGACAACTACCGCATTAAGTTAAGCAGGGATCTAACTGCCTGTTCTTCGATTTAGTCCACAGGAATAAATATTTCTCAAACAGAAAAACTGTCCTCGCGTATGATATCCATGGACTTATTTCACTAATAAGTTCATACCTAGTGAATGTCAAGATTCGACATTGACGAAATAAACCTTGTTGCAAGCCATTCATTAAGAAAAAATAAATTAGCATCAATTTTCTTCTAAAAATTATACCTATTAGTAAAGGATCCGAATAGGAGACGACCTACACCGGGCTGTTTATGCGATGAAAAGTATTTTAAATTATATAGGTTGAGTAGGTAGTATTTGGCGAATAGGTAGACTGAAAACTTTATAATTAAGTACAATTTAAAAATTATGTTTGTTTGAAAAAATTGCATTGGCTTGTTTATTACACAAATTACATACTAATCGACAGTATGAAGCCTATAGAAAATATGCAACCGTTAGGTACTTTTCAGTTTCTTTCTCTGTTAATAGATACTTATTCTTTGATTACTGATTGTTTCGCTACAAAGCACAACCATGAAAATACAATTCGTTCCAGAGATGAGTCTTGTGAAGTTGCTACCTAGGTACTATGGGAAGAAACCTCCCGATAATTTTGTTCCAAAAGATGTGAACAACTGTGGCGGTCTTTTATCTGAGGTAAAATTAGTTACGAATCCTGTATCATGCTTAGAGGTAACATATCAGTACCTGTGGGCCCCGTCAATGGTGTTATGAGTGTTGTTAAAGTATAATTAAATGACGTCATTAAGCAGGGATCAACTGGAGGAAGTTGAATTGCCGAATTGCATTTTAGTAAAAATTTACGATGAAATCATAGGAAGCAGCCTTAAAGATAGCGATGGTTGTGTATGGCAACACAACCATCGCCATCTTTAAGGCTGCTTCCTATGATTTCGGTACCTCAAGTAGTTGCAACTTTTCAAGGTAGGTACGAAGGCTTATGGTGACATTGAGCGAAGAATGTTGCTGATAATTTTATGCTGGGCCGTCACGGTACACAAATTACAAGGAACAACTCTTGATAAAGCTGTAATCGACCTCGGAAAGAAACTTCTTGCCAAGGGGCAGGCTTATGTTGCACTTAGTAGAGTTTAAACACCTTACGGATTGAGACTTGTCGTTTGTCTGTTCGTACGACAAATTCGCTATTCCTCTGTTGTTACTTAAAGACAATATTCTCATTGGTCAATTTTATTCTATATTATTATAACTGATAAAACAATCAATCGAAAAACGTCAAAGTAACGGCCATTACCGGGTGCATATATGGGTCTTATATTTTATGGAAAAAAATTGAAATCGAATGAACACCCGTGCATAGGGCTGGGGCTCTATTTGACTTGCGTTATAATATAAGTTATTAAACCTAATTGTTTTTGTCTTATTAGGTACCGTATTGTACATTTTTTGCTCTATTTGGTTATCATAACAAATAAATGTTATGGCGGCCGAGTTAAAAACAATACGATAACATGCCAAAAGCAATTACTTCTAGCCCGAGTAGAATGTACCCTCCTGCTCGGCCTGAGCTCTGACAAGCGCCAGCCATAGAAAGAGGCAAAACGCGCTGTGTTTAGACCCGAGAGGTCGCCAAATTTTCATTTCCCTTTTTTACAAATTTTTCGTCATGTTTGACTCAACATCTGTTAAGTTTAAGATCTGGGAGCCACTACAACAAAAAATATTAACTACACGTTTCACTGCATTTATTTTTGCATGGTCGATGGTAAGAAAAGAAGCTCTAGCACAAGTTTGCAATGGAGACTAAAGTCCCGCGCGGATCAGAGGGCCGTTTTACCAAAGCTTGTAACGCTCGTAAGCGGCTGTAGGTACTGACAGGTACCTGTCGGTAGAGCTGCTTGTACAAGTATTGTTTTTGTATTTCCTTACGCTTTCAGTAATTGAATATTTGATTGATGTCGTAGGTATCACTCGCTCGATCGGCTCGCCCTTGCTCTATGTATTCTTAATTGAGCTATCGTAGCAGCAGACGGGTGGCCCAAAAATAGGCCCACCGGCTATTCAATACACCCTATTTCACTCTAATTAACATGCGATAGAAGATACCTGTTTTACCGTAACTTGTAAACATTTACATACATACCTATACTCAAAGGATTTTATTTATTTCGGTATGGTTTAAATTAAGTTTTATCTTGAAATGCCAAGCATAAAGGAAGTTAAAGTAAACGTGGCGTAAAAATATATGTTGACATATATGTAGTATAATATATGCAGTCAACTTTACCGCGATTGCTAAATTCATCAATTTTTACTGAGTCGAGATTCTAGGCCGTTGAAACCAATTGTCTTTGCTCTGAAACGTTTTAGCTCTTATTTACTTGACAGTAATGGCAGCGGAGTTAAACACAACGCCAACAGGTCAAAGACGATATGCTTTTGACCGCCAAGAATATGCCCCTTATTATTTGACAAGCCGTTAAGTTTCACAACAAAAGGACGTTATTAATTAAGTTATAATGAAGTCTATGTCTAAAAATATATTATACTAAAATATTTTAGACTCCTAAAAGGTACTTTTTACATAATGCTTTAACATAATGCTTAACCCCACCAACAACAATCTCTAGTTAAAAAACAAAAAACCGCCTTCTCAAACGCAAAAAAATAATTTTATAATGGTAGGTATAGGTCCGCCCATTTGAAGTCGGCTTATAGGTAAAATATTGTGAGTCCATTACGTACCATTTTAAAAGAGGTTGTGTTTGAGTTTTTGAAGGCGGATTTTTGCTTTTAAAACACTTATTTTATTTTATACCTACTTTTTAGTGATTTTAGCCGTTATGTATGTAGTTCCATTTTTTAGTTTATATGAAACTTTAAGACATTTCAAGCTCGCCGCAAAGGCCGCGAGAAAGACAGTCTCATTTAAACAATTAGATGTTCATCATTACTCTTGCTCAACTATCTGAATCGAGATATCTTATCGCCACCCTTGAAATAGGTACTGTTGAGGAGATCCGGTAGCCATTTGTGGTCTCCATCATCAGTTTCACTTCACCAAATGATACTTTACTTACTTTACTTTCTTTGATACTTTCTAATGCAATGTTACTAAAAATACTAAAATCGCGGTGTATGTATGCCTATAATATTTGAGGGAGTTCCCTCAATTCCTCACGGATCTCCTCATCAGATGTGGTGACCATGGGACCACCTCGGAAAGTACTCTATTTAAAAACATTTTTTTTTTTTAATTGGAGTATGTACTTTCCTACTGTGTAAAAAGTTATGCGTGGTCATATGGATCAAACTGAGAACGTCCTTTTTTTCAAGTCGGTTAAAATATTCGTCCGTCCTCCTAAGTATAACAAATACTTTTCTGAAAACCGCATCAAAATCGGTTAAGCCAAACGCGAGATAATCTCGGACAAACATACATACATACATAAATACATACAGGTCAAACTGAGAAAGTACTTTTTTTTAAATCACAAGTATGTACTAATTGTTAGGGTTCCGTAGTCAAAACGGAACCCTTATGGTTCTGTCATGTCATGTCAGTGATGTCCGTCCGTCCGTCCGTCCGTATGTCACAGGGATTTTAATCAATCACTATAAGAGGTACATTGATGAAATTCTGAGTGTAGCCCAAGTAACACATCAAAGCAGTATAACGGCCGACTTACAGCATTACTGTATCGTTTTCGCATTTTGAGTTCGTTATATAGTAGCATTACAAACGTTTATACGGCTACTGTAATGCTTATTTGGGCACAAATTATACGGCTTTAGGTCATAAATAGGTTCACAACAGTTGTTTAATTACATTACAGGCGCATTATATTAGCATTATTGCGGTCAAGGAAGGTGCCAATCGCATTATAGAAGCATTATTATGGTCAATGAAGTTTCCAATCGCATTAAAGAAGCATTATTACGGTCAATAAAGTGGCCTATTGCATTACAGGAGCATTATACTAGCAATATTATTGATAATGAAGATGTTAAATGCATTACAAAAGCATTATACTAGCATTTAGAATGTAGTAAAATAATGATTGGAGCTATTTAAGAGTTCACAGTTAGAACTTTAATAAACCCTACGTCATTTAAAAAACATCTCTAATACCAATATGGTACAAAATGTTATACATTAACGTTGTAATTTATAAAACGACTTTTTGTCTCGCAATATAAATGGCCATTATTTGTAAGCATGAAAACAAAATTTAATAATACTGGGTAAGTTTTTGACTCTTTTGTTATTTTATACCTTCAATTATTACTGCGCAATGTAGTTTACTGACAATGTCTATATAAGTTTCATTGAAAATGTTCACGCGCCTTCGATATTTTGTAGTTTTATATAAAAAAATATATAGAGATACGTGTGAAATAACCAAAACAATCGTGCATTCCTATTATAGAACGAATTTTGCATAACTAACATAAGAGTAGTGGTTGGGCAGTAAAAAAAAATTATATTATTACTAAAAAGTTCTATTTCTAATATAAATAGGTCCGAATAATAAATTTTTTTGGTTATAAAATATTTACAATATGGTCTCGGTCTACAGCAGCAAGGTGAGCCTTTAAAAAGGCTAATTAATGCCGGCAGCAGTACAAATACTCACACGTGAACAATTATACAGCCAGAGGCTGGAGAGAAGACTTATGATGAACCACTGTAGTGCCATTGTCTATAAAGTAGTTCTATATGGGTTCACCGGTATACCAGTAGACTTGATGTAGACTGAAATAATTCTATTACTTGAACGCAATTTTGGGGATCCTTGAGAAAAACAACAAACGGGTTTTGTTGATGGCAGGCTTCCCAAAGGCCGCCAAATGGTTTTAATAATACACTAAAATACAGCTTCACGCATTACAAGAACTCACGTGTATCTGATTAAAGAGCTGTTAGCTGCACAACAGAACTCAAGTTGATCTTTCAAATGCAAGCATTACATTGATTCACGTTTATGCTGTTCAGCAGTTCTAGGCTTTTACTTATTACTCAAAAGTGCTTCTATACAACAAAGGGCATTAAAACCAGCTCAAAGCTGTATAACGGATTTACGGTGCATTATAATGGTACAAGGTTATGCTATTAAGCGGCATTAGGCAATATCTTACTACTTAAAAATGCTATTATACATCCTAAGGCACTAAAAACTGCTGAAAGCTGTATAGTGGATTAACGTGGCATTATAATGGTTCATGTTTATGCCATTAAACAGCGTTGGGCATTTATTTACTACTTAAAAATGCTTTTATACATCCTAAGGCACTAAAAACTGCTGAAAGCTGTATAGTGGATTAACGTGGCATTATAATGGTTCATGTTTATGCCATTAAACAGCGTTGGGCATTTATTTACTAGGTACTTAAAAATGCTATTGTAGATCTAAACGCACTAAAAAAAGCTGAAAGCTGTACAGCTGCCTTGTGGTTGGCTCCACTAAAACTTAAGGCTTTACAAAAGCATTTTGATATGCCATTATCTAACCGTTATACAGTGTAAAGCATCATAATAGTTTTGAAATGCCAATATAAAGCGTCAAGATGCTCGGTGAACTTATATATAGGATTCATACGGACCTTAAGTTCTACAAAAGTTTACTATTCGTTTGTTAACATGCTTCCTGTGTTACTTGGGGGTGTCTTGTAAAAAGCGCTACCTAAATTGGTAGTAAATAAAATTAAAAAATGGAGTCGCACTCCGCTACATGTAACAGATAATGAAAAAAAACATGCGTAACACGTCGTGTGGCAAATATTTCGAAAGTTCTTTTATAAACACTAAGGTTTTTAAGCTATTTTTTTAATAGGTGAATATTTCCGGAAATAATCTCTCCGAAAGTTTCATAAATTAACAAAAATACGAATCTAAGAACGTACGCGAAAGAAGTCGCTGGCAGAAGCTACTAAATAACAATAACTGTACATGCCTTTGGCGCGTTTCATAAAACCATTGCACACCAATGTTTTAAGGACTCTCATTATATATTAGTTAAATAAACTACAATTATTCGCCGTACCTCAAGAACCCATGAAGTCTACGTAGTCGTAATAACTATCGTTTTAAATTATGGTTTACTAAGGGTTTACTTACTAATGTACTAATGCGGTATCATTTACTGGAATACTGCAGGGTCCGTCCGGATCGCTACCACCATCTTATCCATTAACCCACGGCCAAGCAGCAGTGTTCGCATTGCTGTGTTCCGGTGTGGGGATAAGACAACCGGTGAAATTACTAACATAGAGGCATTCCATCTCAGTCCTCAGGGTTGGCAAGGCATTTGAAATCTAAGGGCTGTATTAATAAACTCATCTTGACTGTGAGACCCGTCACAACATACGTCAAATTAAACATCAAACCATAGAACACTGATTTTTGACGCATCTCGAGACGAGCATTAGAGTTGAGATCAGTTTATTAATACGGGCCTAAGGATTGACGTTTTGAGATTTCAAAAGTCTATGGGTCTCAGATCCCACTTACCATCAGGTACCATCAGTGCTCGCGTGCCTTCTTATTGCAATACAAAAAAAGTCGGGGTATGAAAAGGTTCGTCACTTTTGAACCTTAACAGCATTGAAAAAGACTCAAAAGGTTTCTTCCCAATTATGTTATTCACATAATTGAATACTGATCATAGCGATTATAGTGCGCAGCATTTTCTTTCTTTCTTTCGGCCAGACAGACAGCTGAACATGGTGAAACTATGAATAGGGGTTCCTAGTTTGACTACGCGGAACCCTAAAACGTGCAGTGTAGTTAGTTGCGATAAAACAAACAAATGGACGATTAAATATGCTTTGACGACTGCAGCCTTAACTTAAGACTCATTTACACTATATCAAATATCAAAAAAATAATTCGTTAGCAGTTTTTTTATGGTGTTGTGATAACAAAATGTCCAAAATGTGTTAAGTAATTCTTGCTACTCCAAAGCGTCAATAAGTACATTAAAGGTAAACAAATAATGATTATCATAAATAATCTATAAAAAAAATAGTCGTAGTTATTATGGGAGTGCCCAGAAGAATATGTGAAGACTACTTTTCATTAACTATAGGTTGATGTGAAATAAATACAAAATTCCAGCTTTGTAACTGTGATTATTCTTGACGTGACTGTGATTTACGTTCCAACTTTGAGTATGGAATCCGAGAACACTATGCGGAAGAAAATTATTAAGCAAAAGATTTCAGTAACTATGGGTAAAATTTTCGACGAACACATATAAAGGTTTCAAATGAAACCGTGCATAAATTCACTTTACTTCGTAGTTCGCACATTCACTTATCACTTGCATTCGCACTTATTACATGAATTCGTGATTGTTTACAAGTAATTTTACTAAGCAGTAAAGACTTGCACTAAACAGCTGCAGTTGCTACTCAACTAGTGCAGTGTAAACCAGGCTCTATAAACTGCATAAATTATTTACGTCCAAACTGACATACTACTATTCGAATCATTTAGGTCGGCACGAGCTTATAAGTAAGACGGTACAACTCGTCTAAGGCCCACTTCTACTTCAAACAATGGTGGAAGTAGTCACAATCAATCTCCAATTTACGATATCTCTGTCCATTATAGTATCCGTAACATCATTAAATCTGAGTTGTAATCAGATACTTGAGATGCCCGGCGACAGAAAACTGACGTTGCAGGAACTGCAATCAACTCCGCCGAAAGAGATGGTGGATTGCCTTGCGCAACTCGGGAGAGAGCAGCTGGGGGTCCAAGAAGCTGCCTTGATCTGGAGGTCGGTCGCAGATTATTTTGGAGGCATCGATAATATTCCTGACTTCGTTCTCATGCTTCTCCGCTGGGTGACCAAAGCTATTGCCCCCGAGGAATACGCGAATTTGACTCTGAGCAACATCGATGTCATTCAGAATTTCGGGCTGAATTACAATTTGGACGACGCGCAATTGTCTGCTATCGCTGATCGCGTGCGGCAGGATTTTGCCGGGAAATCGCCCGCAGACTACACATATTATGACCTGACTGCGTTAGGACAGGTGTTGTGTGCTTTTAATAGGAGCGAGATCGAGATGATCCGCCCGGCGGTGTACAAAGAGGCTGCTTTGATGATAAGCAAGTTGGAACGCTGCAGTCCTGCAGTGCTGGCTGGTTTCGCGACCCTTGCGGTTCAGAAGGAGGCTTTTGGACCGCCCGCTGAATGGTCTGAAGCTAATTGGGAAACGGTCGGCCAAGTTGGGGAATACGTAACCAAAGAAGCGCCGCAACAGCCCAATGAACCGAGCATGCCAGTGAAGGGAAACAAAACAGAGTAGATGACGGAACATTTTTTCCACATTATAAAACGGGTAACAGAGTCAGTCAGAGTCAAGTTGAGAGCTTGAGCGAATTTATGAAATGTAAATAAGTAAATAACCAAAGCAAACCGGCCGTCTTAAAATGTGGAGAAGAGCCTCTTTCTAAATAGTATGTCAACAGGAAATCGTAGTAGCCTGTTTAGATTGCACAAGTATGCTTATTGATATCTTGAGGATTGTGAAGGTAAAAAAATCCATACAAAATGCGAATGATAACATTTCTCTCCTCTTAAACCTAGTCGAGAAACGATATCGCCCGGAGCTTTAATATGGTTTTTTTTTCACCTCCTAGATTTTAGCGGCGCTTCACATTCCTTTGTGTTCATTTAGGCGCATAGTTTGTAAACGGGGTAGGTACTTGCCCTAAAAAGCTCCACGTGTAAAGATAATTATGTTAAATGGTATACATATTACAATGTTACCTTGCGACATGTTAAAAATAAACCATCGAGAGAAGTGACCGTGGGATGACTGAGTTTTATTTCGTCAATAAGAATAACTAAAAAAATATATTTCACAATGAATTCGCCTAGAAACTACAACTAGTACGCCAAGCGCATATCATATCAAAATCCGCACTTTCCAAAGCACTAATAAAAGTATTTTTCGTTTTTTAACAACAACTTTGACTCTACGTACTCAAACAAATGGTCTAGGCTAATATCTAAAGTCTAGGTGGCATGTTGTCTTAAAACTGGCGCACTAAATCAAGATTTCGAAATCTGGCAGCAATTACTGTACGGGGAAATCAAACTGAAAATAACTTCTTAAAAAATTGTAGGTAGGACCTGTGGGTAGATCAGTCCAACTGTATTCGCCTTTTGATTAAAATTGTAGGACGCAGACTTCAGTTGGACTGACCTACCTACCATTTTATAACAGGTTATTTTTAGCATTTTTGAAGGCGGGTTTTATCTTTTTGACCATTTATCTTATTTGATAATTTTAGTGATCTTATTTATGCTATTATGTACTCCCACTTCTCAATTAATGAGAAACTATAGAACATTTCAAGCTCGCCGTAGGCAACGCAGCGGGAATATCATAGTCATATTTAATACCTAAATTTGCTTCGTCATAACTAGTCGCTCAACTACCTTAATCGAGATATCGTATCGCCACCCTTCAAATAGGTACCGTTAAGGAGTTCCGTTGGCCATTTGTGAACTTCATCATCAGTTCCACTTCACCAAATAGTGCTTTTCAAGAGCAAATGCACGAGTTACAGTCTAAAATACCGAAATCGATATGGGTGTGCCTATAATATTTGAGAGTTCCCATCCAGACCCTGTTGGCAATGGGACCAACAAGAAAGTATACTCATTCAAAGGACGAAAAAGAAAATTCAAATCGGTCCAGTGGTGTTCGAGTAATCGGGGAACATACATTAAAATATCCCGACGAATTGAGAACCACCTCCTTTTTTTGAAGTCGGTTAATTAGTTTTTAGGGTTTTTAGGCCACCCTTGAATGTATTAAAAACAACGTTTTTTTCAGTAAATGTGTTGAGTATAGACAGGAATGCGTATGTATCCCACAAAAACTTCACCTTCGCGCAGCGCATGCGTTTATTTCTAAACAAATGGTTAGAAAAAAAAAAAAAAGGCTGGGGATGTTTATAAGGAGTATTTGTATAAGAGATAAAGTTTTACGCAACAATGTTTTTTTTAAGAAACTTAAAATTTGACTTTGTGCCTTAAGCAAAAATATTAAAAGGACAAAATAAATGCTACATGGATTTTAATTCAAATATTTTAATTAAATTATTAAAAAAATGACTTATTACTACTTTGTACTTCAGAGATATCAAAAAATGACAATATCGGTTCAGGCAAAAATGTTACAGAACTGATACCTATGTATGTAGTTGTTGAATAATGGAAAATATATAAATCCATGCCGTAATTTCTTATAATAAAACAGATTACTTAGGTGTTGTTTCATATTTTATTATAGTAAAACATTCCATTCCAAACCATTCTCTCCTTATCTCCAAAACGAATCATAATGTTTTTTTCTCGCACTTGTCCAGTTTTCTTTAATGTGTTTAATTTTCTCGTAAATAAGTAAGATACGGCCTATAAATGAAAGCTTAACTAAATTCAGCTTTCTTACATCTTTGCTTAAAAAAGGTAAGAGTACGTCAACTAATCATAATCTTCGTTTTATTGAATTACGCGTAATTCAACCATTTACCGCGTATAAAGCATGTTTTTTTTCATCTTTGGTTATTTACCGAACTATTTCTCGGTATCAAACGAGTTCGTAAGGGAATAACGCCTTATTTCAACATTATAATAACATAAATAATTACTTCAGTTGTTTATTCAAAAGAGCAGTTAAGATTTTAATATATTTTGCTTTGTAATGTTATTAATACATAAACCTACAGAAAATTACGTATATCTATTAATTAAATTCATTATCTGATTGATTTTTTACCGTGTTAAAAAGTAGTTTTATGTAAACATTTTTTTTTAATTTATTTGTTTAGGTGAACAAGTCAGTAAATGCTCAGATATCCAACAAATATTACGGGGTTTCTATTGTTTAAATTTATATCTGGTCAGTTACAAACGACATTTACAAGATCCCGCGCGGTACAAACGTGTACATGTGGATAAATCAATTTAGAGAATAATAATAATATTATAATAATAACTTTATTTCAGGCTACAAGGCATGGGCCAAATTAACAAATACCTTACAGACTAACTACATAACAAACAATAAATAACAAAATGAACACTACTACTAATACACTTTCGCGCCAGTGTCCGCTACCTAGACGGCGGCCACGAAATCGCCGAAATATGACACCCCTCGGCCAGAATTCCACCTTTCCTTTTTTATGGCATAGAGAAGAGAAACGAGCACACAAGCCACCTGATGGTAAGTGGAAACTGTTACCCATTAAACAGGACGACAGATCTTTGGTCGGTACTATCACCACAAATAAAACAAAACATACTTGCTACTCGAAAATGGATCAGAACAGTGGTATGCTCTGTGGTGCGTGCCGGTTGGAGCTGATAGTGGGTGCAGAATACTTGCAATATATGGTTGTGACTTGCGGTAAGTTATACCATTATACATGTTACAACAAAACTCTCTCTGAAGAGAAGAAAGCTTCTTGGGCATGCCCTGAATGCGTCTGTGCGGCTAAGAAGGGTCGCAACAAGTGTAATACTCCGGTTGGGCCCCGGTCCCTATTAAAAATGTAACGGTGAGGAAGCCCTCTTCAGTCCCGCCGCCTGCGCCTACTTCGTTTTCCCCGGATATTGAAGTATCCATGTCGGCGTCTGCCGCCCTGGAATTCCAGTTACTTCGGGAACAAATAACCTTTTTGACGGAACAACTTGCCGATGCAGTTTCAACCTTTGGGCGGTACCACTCTGCGCTTACCTTATGTACAAAAAAGGTTGAGGTAATCAGTGAGAGGCTCAGGAAACTTGAGCTCTCTATAGAGTCCCGGACGTCAACTCAGGTCTCAGCGCCCCCTCCCCCTGCCCTCGGGCTTACCCCTCGAGGAAAGTTGGGTAAGGCGGCGGGAATGCGAGGTTCGAAAGCGGCAGATGGTGGCAGCCGGGAGAGGCGGGTCAGAACTGTAAGTGCCCAGATCGAAACTCGTGTAACCGAGCCTACTAGCGGGGAGCTGCCCTATGTGGTGGCCCATGACCATGAAGACTCCGACCGTGTTCCTCACGGTGGCCGTCAGTCTGTGAACGGGTCATCTGTAGACCATGATAGACCCGTTGATGGCGACGAGGCTTTTGAGGTTGTTCAAACGAGGAAGCAGAGACGCCTGACCTCCGTTCGCTGCACCGTAGGCCCCAGCGTCACTTCTCTGAGGGCGGTCGAATACCGAAAGCATATCTACTTGTGGAACATGATGGCGGAAGCTAGTGAGATTGAGGAGTACCTGTGGGAGTTATGCCCTGATGGAACTTGCACTGTGGAAGAGCTCAAATCTAAGGGTGACTACAAAGTCCTATAAGTTGGGTGTCCCGGCTGCGTGCTAGGGTTCGGGCTCGGGTGAAAATGTGGTTATTTCGAAGAAAAAGTGATAAACACCAGCAAGCGCACGCCAAGATCTCCACGCGGTAGTGCCATTGTCTCTTCCATCGGCATAACATATCAAAACGTTAGAGGCCTTAATATCAAGCTAAGATGTTTATACAAAGTAATCTTGCAACTGATAGTGATATTGTTGGTGTTACTGAATCGTGGCTGGACCAGTCAGTTGTAGACTCAGAACTAGTTGGAGGCGAATGGAGTGTGCTGCGCCGTGATCGTGCAGCTGGTCGTCAGGGAGGCGGCATACTTGTGGCCGCGCGGCCAGGCATCGTCTTGCGTCACACATCTGAGTTGGAGACGGCGCATGGCGAAGACCTTTGGGTATCCTTCTTGGTTGATCAAAGTGTCTGTCATATGTGCGTCGTATTCATTCCACCTAATTGTGCGGATGATGTCTATATGCGCTTTTTCATAAAGCAGATATCTTTTATTGACTCTCTTAATGGTGTAGTGTTAATTGTCGGCAACTTAAATTTAAACCCTAACCCCCTTACTAATAAACGTTGAGTAACGGTGGTATAGCTATACAATGTTTTGTCCTTATCTGTCATTGTGACATTTGAATTTGTCAGATAAGGACAAAACATTGTATAGCTATACCACCGTTACTCAACGTTTATTAGTAAGGGGGTAAGTATACATCCTTTAGTATTTTAAGTTATTATTTTATTACTATTTTATTACAGTTTGTAATAAAATAGTAGTTTGTAATCTGCGAGAGACGAATTTTAAATCCGTTTGGAGAAGTGTTAGATGTGGTGCTCGTGCGAGAGAGAACCCGTGGTGTAGAGGTCGGTGAGGTGGACGGAGGTGGATTAGTTCCTCATCGTGACGCTTATCATCCTGCTCTCGATATAACTTTACCGCTTACGGAAGTTGTTACGCACAACCCCGTATTTATTGAGCCTAGCAATGTGGACTCTAGACTTGATTGGAACTTTGCCAAAGGTGATTATGAGCTTCTTTACCACCTTTTTTCTGAAGTATCTTGAAGTGATGTGCTGGAATCTTGTGATGTCAATGTTGCTGTAGGGTTCTTTTGCCGTTCTGTCTATGGTATCTTTGACCTATGTATACCCAGGAAGAATAGGTCTAGCAAACCATGCAGGTGTTATCCATTATACTTCACATTTTCAACCTAGCTCTTTATACTGGAGAATACCCTGATCTATGGAAGATCACACGGGTGAGGCCTATCCCTAAGGGTAATAACACAGACTGCGTGGATGATCAGCGACCCATCGCCATTCTTTCTTCGATTGCTAAGCTGTTTGAAACTATCGTAAATAGTTTTCTAGTTCCTCAAATAAAGCCTTATCTTAGTGACTCACAGCACGGGTTCAGGTCCCGGCGATCATTCGAAACGAACCTCAAAACCCTGGTTGATTCTATTTCAGATCACTTAGATAAAGGAATACAAGTTGACGTGTTGTACTTTGATTTCCAAAAAGCCTTTGATCGCGTGGATAACGACGTGCTTCTAGTGAATTCATGCGAATTCGGTTTTTCGCCAGCTATCTGCGCGACAGACAGCAGTACGAGCAACACGGATGCTTTGTTTCCAAGACCTACAATACTCGGTCTGGGGTCAGCCAGGGTTCAATTTTAGGCCCGTTACTTTTCGGCATAATGGTTAATGACCTTGCGCTGGTTCCTGAGCACTCTAGATTCCTACTTTATTCCGACGATTTAAAACTGATCTACGGCGTGCAGGAACTGACAGTCTGTGTTTCGTTGCAAAAGAATTTAGACCTGGTACATCAGTGGAATCTCGACAACGGACTACTTTTTAAAGCAGCCAAGTGTGCCGTGGTCACTTTTAGTCGTGTCCGTAATCCCATTCACGCGGAGTACTTGTTGGGTGTGGAAGCTATAGCCCGTGTCGCCTATATTCGTCCTTGCTAAACATTGCTATCGGAGGCTGGGGTTCGTTATTCAAAATGCTAGGGATTTTTCAGATACCAGGGCTATAAAAACTGTACACCACTCTCGACTAGTCAGAAACAAACTTGAGGCAGCTTCTGTGGTCTAGAACCCTCACGAGGTAACTTATGTCTTGCTTTTTGAGAAAGTACAGAAGGCGTTCCTGCGTTTCCTCTATAAAAAACGTATGGGTACTACCCGTTTTTGTACCCTACGAAATGTTTGCTTGGCGTCTTACGTGTTAAGTCTCTTGAGGTGAGGCTAAATTATGCACAGCTGTCTTTTGCTAGCGGTATATTGCGAGGGGATTCCGACCGTCTGGAACTGGTTATGCTGGTGGTACGTCTTTTCGTCCACTCGATGACAAAATTTGACTTCCGTCGCATCTGCGTCGCGCAGTCTATCTCACACCAAGTCGCCACTGGTTCACGCCTTGCATTTGGTGAACACGCTTGTCGAGTCTGCCCCTGATCGTGATGTCTTTGCCAGTGGATGGAAGGTTGTGTTTATTGAAGTTATGCGAGAAGATGGATGCCCGCATTTCTTCGGTGTAAATTATCCTCTCCTACTATCTATAAAGTCATGCCCTACGTTATGTTTCTTCTATTATTAATTTGATGTTTGTTATGTTTCTAGTATTAATTTGATTGTCTTTCTTAATTTGTATTTAGTATGTAATTCACAGCGTTGTAGTGTTATATCACTGCTTTCTATTTTATTGACTGCATTTATGCTGTTTTGATTGAAATAAATCTCGTTCGCTCAACCATATTTCAGTCTCTTTTAATCTAACGGAACGTGTTCGTTTATAGTGTCGTATCCCTAGAAGAAGTGCCATGCCACTTCCCCTCCGCTTGCGCCGCAACCGCCGAATTTGCATAGGTGGTATTTATAAAAGTTGTAATTAATTATTCTTATTTTGTTTGGAGTTTTATTAGCAACGGATGCAAATATTAGATATACGTTAGGAAAAAAATATTTTCGTATCACTTTTTTCATTTATGTATAAGTACGGTAAAGTCGAAGCCGTAGATTACGAGAAAGAGATAAAACTTTATCTGAGGACGTGTCGATATTATTCTTTTATGGGATCTAATCCTAACCTAAAAGCCCAATCTTGCAGTTAATAAATATACTTATAATTAATTTAAGATTGACTAAATATCCTTAGCTAGTCAACGTTACGTTTTACAAATATTGTAATATGTACCTATAGAACGTGTTTCGTTCAAGGCGCCGGTATTGATTGAAGTAGCGCTGCCATAAATAGTTAAAGGCCGAGTCGTAGGAACCACGGACGGGCACGGGTATCAAATATTCCCTTTGCTAGTGTAGTACATACTTTTCTTTGTTGTCACACTAAGTATTGTCCGCCAGCGACTTAATAATGGTACAACAACATAATGGCGAAATGGCAAAGGGCTGACTGGATATAAGTTTTAATGTCCGTAATTTCCATTCTGTTTGCGTGTCATCGTTTCGTTGCACTGTTTTGTCGCTCCTTCTTTACCAGCTTTTATTTAACTTCAAGTGTGTGTTTGGGTCAACTCGTGAAGTCAATTTTGGCACAAACCCGAAACCCGGGGGAAGATGTAATAAGTATATATTTTCCAGTAAGCGCTCTAAGCCTATTTAGTTTTTTAGGAAATTTTAAAGACTCCTTGACGTCAATGGGGACCGAAAAAACCAGTCTTATATTTCATGATTTAGTTTGATTTCTTTTTTTTATCTTTTTCTTAGATTTAGTTTTATGTGAGCTTATTTTTTGTTTAATTGACCATGAATATACCTTTTAATTTTATGTCTTTTATCCAATGAATTTCATATTCTGCGGGCCTAGTATATTTGCGCGTGTCAAATGTGTATAAAGCATCAGTCACTGTCGTCGTACTTATTTACCTACATGTCACATAGAGATGGATGTTTTATACACATTTATTTAAATAATTTAATCGTGAACCACAAATACTTATTTCATAACTGTTATCGTAATCCATCTCACTGCGAAAGGCAAAGGCGGAGCAACGACTTATTAAAATTTCTGCATTAATTTCTGAATTGGTACTTGTTTATAATGTCACTGTGACACCGTTCTATAGTGGGCTGACAGTACCTACATTTACAGCGGAATTCGCCTGAAACATCACTTATGTAAATACATTTCATGCAATTTGATATTAAGTAAGTACAGGTAAATTCGTCGTAGGTAGGTAGTTAGGAATCTGTAGAATTGGGAATCTGTAGAGCTGGTAAAAATGGTTTTGTGTTTGATTCATATTGGTAACATACCCCACCCATCATAGCTCTCTGTCACAGTAACGTTATGATTCAAGAAGTAAGAAGTGTTAAACAAATGGTTTTATGCTGTCACGGTGGGACAGGCTCCATTGGGCTGATAGTATGTACATACTCTAGGTACCAATACCTCGCGTAGCGAACTTAACATTTGCGCAAGTCTTGGGCATGAGTCTAGGACGTCACTATTATGTCAAGCCATACATAACAGCTAAAAACTTTGTTTACAGAGATTACGCCACTGCCGCATTTGGAGAATTAGACCCCGAGTCTGAGCAAATAGTCGCAGTAAGTAGGTGCCGACGAGTCCATGTTTGGCCGCGTTCGGCAAACAGACGTCGCGGCCTAACGTGAAATGCTAGTTTCCGCCATCACTAACCTTGAACCCAAAAAGTGTGATTCAATTCGAGTGCATTGAGGTTCAAAACAAGTTGTACGAAAGGGCCGAGAACGTTGCCACTCTTTTGAGGGATTTCACGACGGATCAGTACTCGGGTAGTAGCGTTTAATCTCTAAAAGACCATGTCCGCGACTCGTAGTAAGTAGCTAATTATACTTTGTAAATGTTGTAAATATACCAGTTAAAGTCCCTGGTGCGGTGGCACCCAATGAACAATAAATAATGAAAATGGTAGGTACTTGAGTTGAAGTAGGTATACAAATACCTACCTACCGCTCTTAATGCAACAAACCCGTGGTTTTCAGTAACCTATGTCTAAATTCATATTTAAGAATTCTAGTACGTACCTAAGAAGCACCACATGACGAGAAACATTCCTAATACAACCAAAGAGTAGCAAAAACATAATTTAGCGGCCATCTTGCTGCAAAGGGTTGGTACGGTCGGCCTTAAAAGTAGCTGCACCACATTAGTACTTTGTCACTTTAACTTCATGTAGAAACTGCTGCACTGATCTGTCAAAGGCGTAAAACCGATAAGGCCGACTGTACGATCCCGGGTAACCGGCATAATTATTGGTTGCCGGCAGAGTTGATTACGTCTGATTGCCGAATGTTTATTTCAAGCTTGTTTCATATCGCCTTTATGTCCTTTTAAGAGGATCAATTGCGACACACATTAGTCCATTCAAACAAAAAATATCTGTTTTTTTGTATATATTTTTACCCTACATTCTACCGAGGACTAGATGAAACAGGCAGGTCGAAAGACGACACTTGAGGGCCCGTTGTTTGATCAGTAGTTAACTCAACTAATCGCTAAACTTCGAAAAAGGAATCGAAAATTTGACGCATTTCCTTGAGATTTAACCATTAGTTACGGTTTTTAATGATTAATTTAAGTTTAACTACTGATCAAACAACAAGACCCATCGTTTTGACCCCCTTGTTTAGCGATTTTAAACTATTCGGGGCAAGACTATAAAGATACATAAACATAGACGCACAAAAAACCGATTTTAGTTAAAATATTCTGTACTGTGTCACTTTCTGTTAAATTTACATTAACAGACAAGGATTAAGAGGGTGTACATACACCGTGTTTTTTTTGATTTACGATAACTTTAAGGGAACGTTCTTTAGGTCAAACAAAGTAAATTTCCCGAAGACAGACAAATGATAAGTCTAACGGTTTTAAAGATATTTAATTTTTAAATTTAATCAGTTAATCACGTTAAACTAGTGTAAAAGGCTCTTAGTTGATAACAACAATTTTCTTTTAATACTTATGAGTAAAGAGTTTCCAATTGTTAGGTTTGTATACGCGTCAATCTAAAGTGACAATCTTGTACCTGTCAAGTGTTATCTTTATTTGTGTGTGTATGTCACGCCAACATAGACGTATTTGACACTGATTATTAGTTAACTCTAAAGGCCCTTTTAGAATGACCAAAGATAAAAGATTTCATTATTTTGTTCTAAACTGAAAAAAATGTTTTTTTGCAATATTTAAAAATCTTATCTACCAATTAGTTTCTATGGATATACCTAGTAATATGCCGAAGTTATCGTAAATCAAAAAAAACACGGTGTATACATAAGTAAGTATAGAAATATATAGAAGCAAAATAATTATAAACAGTTTTAATATTTTTAAGTATATATACGCATACATCTAAACCACCTAGTCAACAAATGTATCATTATCATTAATGTATCGGTTTAGGTATAATGTGCATTATTTTTATTAGTTCTAATCACAGTAATCACATTTTTTCTTTCGGCAAAACATACGGATAACAGCAAGACTTGCAGTAATCAATTATTGTTTATCTTAACAATATTATCTAAGTAGGAAGGTTATTCACGTGTCAGCGTCAGCGAGCGAACCTGCTGACGGGCCGCTATAAATGTCTTGAAATTATGTGCATCTTCCTTGAGCCACGGCATCGACACTAATTGGCAAGTTCGCCTTCCGCGCGGCTGGCCTTATTCTATTGTTCTGTCATTAATTAGCGCCATCCCAATAAAGTAGGATTTTCTAATTTAAGTAGGACGCGGAAATCGCTATTTCATTAGGTATTGGTTTGTGACATTTTTCTCAAACGGCGAGAATCACCATCGTGATATTAGAGTTAGAAACCTCCGAAACGTAACTAAGTAGGTAATCTAAGTTGTTTGAGTATGAACGATACTGAAACGGGATGGATACGAGATCAAAGCGACGACGTCTCTCCACTAAAAGCTCCAGAACCAATTCTGGCGCTGACTACGTATCCATTCAACCCTATTCGGGTGAATTAAAAAAATATTGGAAGTAAATACGTAGTTAAACTAGTTAGTTCAGGAATCAAGACTCGATTAAAAAAACGGTTTTTACTTTTTTGGAACAAATAGTAACCATAATATGATACAACGCAATTACGCATATTTCACCTTTTGCAAGAACGTCTGTTAAATCATTAAGTTACAAATTAACAAATTATGCAGATATTACTTTCTTGCGTGCAGCGGAACGGTACTTCACTCTACAAACGAATAGGATATTTGTCATTGACGAATGCAACTAATGACAAGCCTTGGTCGCGCTTGTAAATGGCCAAAGAGTCAATAAAAGCTAAATAGAATATCGATCGACTATATATTGTGTGTAATTGCGGCGTGCGCCAGTTCCCAAGAACTTCAAAGAGGCCATCAAACGTCTTTGTTTTCCGTAATTATACAGGGTGCATGTGCACACATCGAGGGGGTAGCAGATCAAACGAAACAAAGTAGGTCGACCAATGACGTCCTATTAATTATCCATTATTTATGTTGATATTGTATTACCTTCCAAACGGTTTAAGTCTTTACCTAGTAGAATATTTAGTTCTGCTTGAACATACTTGCGATCAAAAAGATTATCAGTATTTACTTACGTAATAGCTGTTGGTACTCGTGATAACAAATAATATATCTTGATAAGATAGATAACTATTAAAAAAAAATACATCTTCGTAAACCCAAATTTAATTTAACTTTCGAAGCCATTAGTAAATGATGCATCACTATTTTCTTTTTGCAAATGATGTATTCTAAAACCGGATTTAGTTTATAAAAAATCGCCTGTCCAATTTTTATTCGGCTATGTAGCGTGCGCACACATTAATTAGGTAATTAAATGCTCCGAATGACCAATAAACACCAAAAAACGATTACCCCTTACGAGAAAACTACATTTAGAACGAAAAATAGTATGTTAATGGGCCTTTAAAACATTACAATCTTGGTGACATTAGATACCTAGGTAGGTACTCAAAATGCTGTTTTAGTTAATAGTTTTTACTGAACTTCACTAGTTTGTATCGTATCCTTTTTGGCCGGTTAAAAAATTTACATTTAAGACTGAGCCCGTATTATGGTCGCCCTTATCGTGGTGGATAAAGCATCCGTTGCACTCACATAGGTACCCACTGGTCAGAGGGTGACAGATGTTTTATCCACATAGATAAACACGATCATAATGGCCCGTGCATTCAATAACAAATATACAATTGCTACACTAGCGAAAAAACGTTTCATTTATTATTTTTACCATTCATACTTTGTATTTACTGCAAGTAATGATTTTTACTTGCTATTAATTATAATTGACATGTTATCTATTTTTCTATTTCGTATTGTTTAATTTACTTATGCAACTTATGTAATGAGAAAGCGAACATTGATTTGAACAAGCAATGTTGTAATTGGTCATTCAATACCATGGAACTTGACAAAGGCCTCGCTCGGAGTAAAGTAGGTTTAGTAAATCTGTGTCAGTAGCGCTGACGACCCCCGCTGGCAATGGCATTACATCTCTGAACACGACTTAGGTGATGCAACACTGCCTAATACCAACGTTCCTTTTACCGGCGCACAACGCAAGTATACGTAGAAAACTTAAGTAAAGCTGCTCTTGCAAGTAGTTGTGTACAAAACGAATATGGGATTTACGTCAAATTTCAAATATAGAATGTCGAACAGTCTATACAGATGTGTTACAACTACATGCAAGAGGGGCTTTACTTAATTTTTTACCTGTATGAATGTAAAGCCAAACATTACATACTTAAATTAGAGCTAATTATGGTTATGAATGCTATGATATAAAACTAAGCGTAGGGGCGGGGGGTTAAGTTGATCGGCGATCTTTATCGAGAGCTAGATATAGTTTGGCAAAGATTTGAACAAATGAGCGCGCTTGGCAACATGATGCAAAAACTGCTGCCAATTAATATAACCAACACTTCATATTATGTTTATATATACCACAAGATTTTTCCTGTTTTACTTGTTCCCAACTCAACTTCATTTTGCCATTTAAATTACAGTTCGTTTTACACTTCCGCGAAGAACGGTTGCGTCGCTCTTGCTTGCGCCCTGAATAGTGCTCGGGTAAAGTGCTAACGCAGCAGTGCAATCCGTCGCGCCGAACGTGCATTCACGGTCGCCGCGATGACCTAGTTTTACCGATTAAGTGAATCATGACTATTTGTGTTATTTCGTTAAGGCGAAGCTAATTGCTTATAAGTAATAATGGGATCGCAAAACATTACTATCGAAACTGAAAAAGAACGGTTGTTATATCAATACTATTCCGAAGAAAAGGCCAAACGTAATCAATTAGAAACCACGGTTAAAGACCTTAAGGGTCAAATAGATGAACTACAACAACTGTTGAAAAACACTCAGGAACAGTTAAAAAATCCTGAAATAAAAACAGCTGCTAAAGAAAATCCTCCAGAAACCATAGAGAATATGGAACTGACGAGGAAGAACTAGCTAAAGAAACCGAGTGGATACGTCAACAGACCAGAAAGAAAAGGAAACGTAATGCGACTCTCTCACCACCCCAGCAAGGAACATCCACGGAAAAAGATAAGGTTAAGAAAACACCTCTACCTCCACCTATTATGGTGGAAAACATACAGGATTATCAGAAGTTTTACGATCTTCTGTCATCAACCCTGCCCAAAGATTCATTTACAACCAAAATGATGAAAGACGATAAAGTCAAAATAAACTCTACAAATGAGGACGCGTATAGAAGTATCGCTAAAATACTCTTTGAAAACAGTTGTTGCTCACACACTTATGAAAATAAGCAGGACCGACCCATTAGAGTGATGGCAAAAAACTTACACTTCTCGTGTAAACCAGAAAGAATTATTGAAGACCTCAAATCCAAAGGATTTGTTATACAAGAGGCCGTCAACAAACTTAGTTGGAGGACAAAAGAGCCATTGAATATGTTTATGCTTTCGTTCCAAAAGGATGAAAACATAACTAATATATACAACATCAAATCGATATTAGGATGCAAAGTTGACATCCAGCCGATGAGAACATCGAAACTTATACCGCAGTGCAAGCGTTGCCAGTCGTACGGCCACACACATAAATACTGCTCTAAAGAACCCAGGTGCGTTAAATGTACAGGCAAGCATCTGACAAAAGACTGCAAAAAGCCAGCAGAAGAAAAACCGAAATGTTACCATTGTGGCGAATGCCACCCCGCCAACTATAGGGGTTGTGTAGTAGCCAAGGAACTACAAGCTATAAAAAATAAAAAAACGTCCGCAAAGCCACAAACTGCTCAAACAGATAAGAAGGGTATTATTCATGAAAGTGCCCTGAAAAAGAATGTGTCCTATGCTCAAATCACTAAAGGAGCACAGGTTCAAGCACAGGTCCAAGCACAGGCAAAGCCTCCTCTGCTAAGCAGTAGTCTGGATGATAAAATAAATAAAATCCTTAACCTTATGTCGTCTTTTGACGGTAGATTAAAGAAACTGGAATTCACTTCCAAGACATCCACTCAAAATCTGAAATAATGTTCAAGTCACTCAAAATTATGGCATGGAACGCTAACGGACTGCTTCGTCATCAAAACGAATTGAAGGCAGTCCTATCCACAGAAAAAATTGATGTGTGCCTCATATCTGAGTCACACTTTACTAAAGAATCTTTCATTCAAATTAAAGGTTTCAAAGTGTACCACGCTCTCCATCCAGGCAATACAGCTAGAGGAGGTAGTACAGTCATAATAAAGGACAACATTTCCCATTATGAAGAATTCAAGATCGAAGAACAAGACAAACAAATTGTAGCCATTTGTGTGAAAACAAAACGATATCCTGTTACCATATCAGCAATATATTGCCCTCCAAAATATGCACTGAAAACAACGCAGTACAGAAGCTTTCTGGAGCAACTTGGAAACAGGTTTATCCTAGGAGGCGACTTCAATGCTAAAAATACCTACTGGGGATCCAGACTTACAACTACCAAAGGCAAAGAATTGCTATGCGCCATCAAAGAAACCAAATGTGACGTTGTATCAACAGGAAAGCCAACCTACTGGCCTACCGATATCAACAAAGTACCAGATCTAATCGATTTCTTCATATACAAAAACTTAGCAAATAAATACATACACATCGAGGAAGGATACGATATGAGTTCGGACCATTCGCCAATAATCTTAACTCTAAGTGAACAAATTATGTTAAAAGAATGCAACCCGACTCTGGTGAATAAGAATACAGACTGGGAAAGCTTTAAGTTAGATCTAGATAGAAAAATAAATCTCAAGGTTCCTCTTAAATCCACTGAACAGCTCGAACTGGAGGTTAAAAAATTCATAGCAGATGTACAACAATGTGCCTGGAATAACACACCTATCCCCAAGAAAAGGGACTTAGGTAGTAAGTATCCTCTGGAAATTAGAAATCTGATTACTGAAAAACGGAAGCAGAGAAGAAAATGGCAGCAATCGAGATTTCCACAAGACAAGACCTTATTAAATAATCTCACAAAACAACTGAATATTAAAATTAAAAGCTTTCACGATGAGTCGATGACTACTCACCTTCGTCAACTAACAGGTGATCGGTCAACAGACTATTCGTTGTGGAAAGTCACAAAAAAATTAAAAAGACCTATTATTCAAGTTCCTCCCATTAAACTAGAAAACGGTACTTGGGCTGTCAGTAGCGCTCAGAAAGCTGCGAGATTTGCACAACATCTTGAACAAATATTTCAACCGCACGAGGACAACACGTTTGAAATTAACCTAAATGAAGAGATATTACAAAATGAACTTCAAATAAAATTGGTTACACCAAAAGAAGTCTGTACTGAAATTAATCGCCTAAGACAAAAGAAATCTCCGGGTTACGATCTCATCACTGGGGAAGTCCTACGTAACCTGCCCCGTAAAGCAATAGTGAAACTCACCACACTTATCAACGCTACATTTAGACTAAAACATGTACCCGGCTTGTGGAAATTCGCCGAAGTCATTATGATTCCCAAACCAGGAAAGCCAGCACATGAGGTAACATCATACAGACCAATATCCCTGTTACCAATTATATCTAAGTTATTTGAAAAACTCTTCATAAAAAGAATAAAACCTATTTTAGAAGACAAAATGTTAATCCCTGACTACCAGTTTGGCTTTAGAGAAAAGCACTCTACTATAGACCAGGTTCACAGAATAACCAACATTATTGAAAAAACTTTAGAAGAGAAATAGTTTGCTCTACGGTCTTCCTTGATGTAGCACAAGCATTCGACAAAGTATGGCATGACGGCCTGATATACAAGCTGAAGAAAATGCTTCCAAAACAGTTCACAGATATCTTAAAATCTTATCTATCAGACAGAATGTTTCGAATCAGACAAGATGACTCATACTCAGAAATTAAGCAAATAAAAGCTGGAGTACCGCAAGGAAGTGTATTAGGTCCGGTCCTGTACCTGTTATACACATGTGATATTCCAGTGCTAGAAAACAACACCATTGCAACTTTTGCAGATGACACGGCTATCATGGCTGTAGGGATCACCCACGAAGAAGCATTGGAAAATGTACAAATTGCTATTAACGTTGTCTATGATTGGACAAAGAAATGGAGAATAAAACTCAATGAGTCGAAGTCAACTCATATAGATTTTACTAACAAGAAAACCTCATATCACCCGGTATTTATAAATAACAAAGCAATACCGTACGAAAATACAGCCAAATATTTGGGCATGACACTTGACACCAAACTTCGCTGGAGAGCTCACGTCAAAAAGAAACGCGACGAGCTAGAACTCCGCTACAGGAAGATGTACTGGCTGCTTGGGAGGCACTCAGAGTTGTCAGTACACAACAAAATACTACTGTACAAACAAGTCCTAATGCCGATATGGACTTACGGTATTCAGCTGTGGGGCTGTACCAAACAGAGCAACATGCAAATGATACAACGCTTTCAGAATAAAGTACTTAGAGGTATTGTAAACGCACCCTGGTACATAAGAAATGACAACCTCCACCGGGACCTTGAAGTGGAATATGTTAGTAATATTATCAAAAGATACGCCGAAGCCCATGAACGCAGGCTTCATCACCATGTGAATGTCGAGGCCATCCAGCTCCTCGACAACACGGATATACAGCGAAGACTGAAAAGGACAAAGCCTTTCGAGTTAGTTTAGTGTAGTGATAGTGTAATTAGTGCAGTAAGTACTACACACAAAGAACACATTAACAAAGTGTCTTCCCCTTAACAGAGACAATAGTATAAGTGTTAATGGAAACATTCTTAGCTTAGTCTGTATTAGAAGTTTAGGTCAGATTTAAAATACTTATTAGTCATAAGACTAGATTGTATTCCAATGGAATATTTGTTAAGATATTTCATTCAATAAAAAAAAAAAAAAAAAATTTAAATTACGCCGATTTTTTTATTGATTTTTTTTTGGTTTTTTCGCTACCAAATTTTTGTACATTACCTATAAACATCGAGTGAGGTGTCATTGGATAGATATTTAAATAATATTTTGTACATCTGATTATCAATGAGCGACCCGCCCTCGCTTCGCTCCGGGATAAACGTAATAAGATATATAGCCTGACTGACACAAATAAAGTGGCTTTCTATTGGTAAAAGAATTTTCGAAATCGGTTCAGTAGATCCAGAGATTACCCCTACAACCTCACAAACTTTACCTCTTTATAATATTATAGCGACCCGCCCCGGCCGCTCTAGGTCCCTGCATTTTAAATCTGTAATATCTTCGAAAATAGTCATTTTAATTACATGCTGTAAAGGGCTTTATTGATCTACATTAATGCAAAAATCTTTTTCTCAAACATGCTCGGAAAAAACGGTTTTCCGATTAAAAGACAAGGACGGAAAGAGCCTCATTTTACTCCTAGGAGTAAAAAAACCATATGAAAACACTTTCCGTCCATGTCTACATTTTTCTTAAAAATGCTGTCAATTTGCATACAGAATCAAAAGGACCAAGACAAAAATTCCAAACAGCCAAGGTAACTGCTCGCTTTTTTAGCACAGTGCGTGTGTTTCTTTTTGAATTTGCATTCCAATTTCAATGGTTAGTATTTAAAAACAATTGACAGTCGGTAACATTCGTTCATTCTGCATATTAAATTACTTGCTTTTTAAAAATGTATTTGTATTATTTCCTCACGTTTGAGAAAAGCATTATGTATGCCTCGGCGGAAACGAGGATTTCCTGACTCGTATTTTAACCACCTCGTCAGGAAAACCCTTACTTTCCGCGCCTAGGCAACAATGTACTATAACAATGTGGTACGTAATTGGATAAGCATTCATGCTGTATTGATTAAAATCGCTTCGTTAATAAGCCATTATAACTCGTACAAAGTAAAGGATAAAATAATGGTTATTGTGGGTTATCTCTAAGATATAGACATATATACCTTCGATTTTTTTGTAGCCCTTTTTAAGGTGTCAACTGTAGTGCATTATTTTGATTTATCTCATAGGGCAGCCAGCGTTTGCAATGTAAGCGCAAAAAAATGTGTTTATTTACGACATTACATTAGAAATCTCTAAACTTATCAGTGTTTCTCTCCTATATTATGCATGTATTATACATATAAAACTTCCTCTTCAATCACTATCAATTTAAAAAACCCGCATCTAAATCCGTTGCGTAGTTTTAAAAATCTAAGATACTTAGGAACAGACAGACAGCGGGGAGCGACTTTGTTACTACTACTTATATACCTAGTGATTTCAGATTGAGGGGAACCCTTTACGAAATATTGAACTTGAAATCTTCCATGGTCGGCAGAGTTGCACATCGAAAATATCTCAAATGTCAGCACATAAACGGAAAAGAAAACTAGACTAGAGTAGACTTGATTTGTTCCTAAGATACAAGCGACTAAAGTGTTTACGCCTACTAAAAATCATCACCAAACAACTATGCTTAGAATATTAGATCAGACCTAGTTACTTGTTGTTTTTCGAGATTCCTACAGTACGATTATTTCTACTTTGACACTTGGGACATCTCGGTTTTAATCGTTAAGGTCGTGTTTTCACAAAAAGTATACAAAATCCTAGAATATTCGAACCTACTTCGTATAATTAAAAATAAAACCAACGTAACTGTAGAAACTTCATTTCATACATACACATATTAAATCACTCCTGTTTCCCAGAGGGGTAGGCAGAGACCACTTCTTTCCACCTGCTCAACCCATCCTGAAAAATCCCTTTCGCTTCTTCCACATTCACACATATCGAGTCAAGCACGCAAGTCGGTTTCGGGTACTTAAGATCCGGCCCTTTTCCAGTATTTCTACGATTTGATTTTAAAAAAATACGCCTATGGCGGGCGGCCCCTTCCGACCCTTTCACTCACTTTTGCCCTGTATCTCTCTATCTTCTTTCATCCAACCTTTCCAAATGACCGAACCATCGAAGCATGCTCTTTTCAATCTCAGTCACTACATCTTCTTTTAGTACACATTTCTCTCTGACTTTTTCATTCCTTACTTACTCTATCAATCCGTGTCACACCACACATACTACTCAAATAACGCATTTCAACTGCATGAATAAAGGGGTACAAAGCCCCATTAAATTAATTCCCCGCATTCACCCTCCTCTCGATATCCTTCTCACACTTACCATCTCTTGTAAACCTACTTCCTAGGTATACAAATTCACTCACTTGCTCTACTAAATCAACGTTTATATTTATCTCCTCGTCCTTCTCTATCACCATGACCTTGGTCTTGGCAACATTTACTTTCATCCCCTTTTGCTTAAATCCCTCATTCATCACTGCCACCATCTAATCTCCTGCAACGCAAATACCGATGTAGCAAGTATAAATTGATCATCGGCATATAAAGAGGCATTTGATTAGCAACTCGTGCATACGCAAATCCTTATCATACTCTTTTAATTCTCGCATACAACTGTCCATAAATAGATAAAACAGCCATGGTGAGGCAACACAGCCCTGTCTAACACCTCTAGAGATATTAAACCAGGCCGAGTATGCCCCATTGATCCTGACACAGGCTCTGGAGCCCTCATAAAGGGACCTCAAAGCCTGCACCAGGTTGCTGCTCACTCCATACATAGACAGCAGTACCGTCCGAAACCGTTTGTTAGTCCTTTACCTCAAAATCATAAATTGCTTGTAGCAATTCACAGAATCGCATTTCACCTCGAATGAACAAAATTTCAATAGAATCTTTTACTTGGAGCAATATTTCGCGTGGCTTTTTACATTAATATAATTAATATGTAGCATTTAATTTTTCTTGTAGTATTTTACCCTAGACGCATTTCGTCGCGATCGATGTTTGTTTGGGACTCTATTTAATGTGCCGCGTTAATTGATGTTCGCACTAAAATTCTGTAACATATTTTTTAAAACGCGTTTTGTACCTGTAGTTTAATGTCTTAAATGTTATCAAAGTCATTGAAATATTATCTTTGTGACTAATAAATATTAGATGATATTCTGTCATTGCGAAATTGAAGTACAGTGACATTAAAGTAGGATACAATAATTTTTATTATAATTATTATAATTATATAATTCAATATTTGTGAGAAAATACGGAGCATGAACCTGGCTAAAAAAAATTACAAAAGTACATTGCGACTAACGATATTGTCTAATACTGAATTAGACGATTAGGATACAAAGCGAAAATGTATCACACGCTCGAGGTGAAATGCGACAAAAACTTATATATCGACAAAAATATGACGATTGAGGCACAACGCGATAGTTAAATGCACGATCAAGGTGAAATGCGACTAAAACTTATAACGACTAAAACAGTAAACGATCGAGACACAACGCGAAAATTAAATATACGTTCGAGGTGAAAAGCGATTCGGTGAACCGCTACAAGGAATTTATGCTTTTGAGGTAAAGGCCTAACAAACGTCCAAAACTCCTTTCTTTCTGCCCTATCATAGGCCTTTTCCAGGTCCATAAAAGCACAGAAAATCTTTTAATTGATACCCAAGAACTTTTCTGTGATAGACCGTAATGAAAAGACCTGATACGTACTTCCAATTCTCTTTCGATATCCCGCTTGTACATCCCACATTTCGTCATTAGTAACATTCAATACAATTTCAATTAAAATCTTCGCATATACTTTGCCGACAACACTAAAGAGGCTGATACCGCGGTAGTTTTTGTAGTCTTGCTGTGATCCCTTTCCTTTATACAGAGGGACGATAACGGCCTTGACCCAATCTTCTGGGAGTCGGCCGCTACTCCACCATGCATTGAAAAGGCGGTACAATAGACTACCCACCACGCCATCTCCTCTCCTCAGCATTGCTTCCGACACTATCACAACCTGCCGAATTTCCCGCTTTCATACTTTTTAAAGCTCATACTAATCACACTTTCACCTTCGCTACTATTGCATCTTTACTCATGTTTCCTGGCTCAAGACAAAAAATAACGCATTTACAAAAGCTTTAAAATTAAGTTTTTTTATGGCAAATAAATGGCAAACGAGCACACAGGCCACCTGATGGTAAGTGCGTTATTTTTTGTCTTGAGTCCCTCACCGCACTTAATTTAATTTTCTCCGCTTTGCCCCCGAGCCGATTTAATCAAGCTCCAAAAGAGTTTAATATTCGACCGGAAGTTGTAAGAGAAACTCTTATCATATATACTTTTCATTCAGTAAATCTTTATTTGTAGCCACTTCTTCTTTGACTCCTTCTCTTCTCTTGTCTTATTTTTATGAAACTTCATCAATATCTCTACAGGGTTACAGGTTAAGTCGACCTAGATCCTTTAAGGAGGCATAGTAGAGCACATTTGCAGCAAATTAGGTCATGTCAGAAAAAATATAAACTTAGTTTCTCCATACTAAGTGTTCCCGTGTTTGTTTTTAACTTAGTATGGAGAAACTAAGTTTATGTTTTTACTTAAAAACTTGATTATAAAAAAACTGGCAAATGCGTCTAAAAACTTCACTGATATGTAATGATTCTAATAATGTAAAATACCACCAAAAAAGTTCTGAAATAAAGCATGAAATTAAGGATTTTTTGTGACATGGACAAAAGGAAAAGTCACCAAAATTCTTATTAAAATTATGAACATCTCAGAAACTAATAATTTTCGGACAGGGTACTACATGACCTAATTTGCTGCAAATGTGCTCTACTATGCCTCCTTAAAGGATCTAGGTCGACTTAACCTGTAACCCATTAATATCTAAATATTCATATAATACTAATCAACTTTTCATGACATATGTGACTCACTTAACATTAGCAAAATTGTCTCCGCGTCGGATGCCATAAAAAAGATTGATTGATTGACGTATGTGACGGGTTAGCTTTCAAAATCAAAGGAGTTTGGTTGGAATAAAATTACCTGTAATTTATATTCCAACCAAACTATATACCTATATATATATTTACTTATTTAATATTTGTGTTTTTTAGGCTAGGTGGATACATTCAAAGTAAGGATTCATGCGTCATAGTTCTACAAATATTATATATAAATGTATAAGTTTTTGTAGATGGTTTGACGTTTGGATGTTTATCATTTAACCGCTAAACGAATTTTTGTGAAGCTCTGCACACGTTCGAGTAGGTATATGTACCTACTTAGTCAATGACGGACTACATAGAAGGATACTTTTTAACTGTAAAATTTGATCTTACCTACTTTACTTGTAAAAAACGTATTCTGTGAAAATACAGTTAACTAGTTCTACACAAATGAAGCTTGTGTTATTTAGCGATTCAGATCACGTCGAAATTGTGTATTCATATTCCTTTGGAAACTGATCAATTTTCCGAGTTCAAAAGTACCCCATGTCTGCTTCTGGAGTATAAAATATCTCTACAGTCTAGACGGCTCTAAAGCGTCGCCCCCAACAAACAAATACACTTCCGCATGCATTATATTGTAAAAGGATCATGTTTTTCTTATAATTTAGAAAATAATGTTTTTTTAAAGCTGTTCTTTTATATCACATAAACTCAAAGGTAGCCATTTAAATCAACTTTGGTAAGTAGTGAGATTATTTCTCGCAAAGGCACTAAGCGGCGCGGAAACGATATTGCCTATAGCTCGCAACGAGGTTTGGTTTTCCCAAAGTAGATAAGTAAGTTTTACATCTATGCAACCATAAAATAAGAAAAGAACTTAAAATGATGCATTTCAGGTGGACAGTCAGTACCTAATAAGTCTGTTAGCAGGTTATTTTCGTAAAACAAAGCATGCGATAAACTATGCGGTACGACGTTCCGATTCCAGTTAGTTACGAAGTTAGAAATGAACCGGTTAATTTCTATAAGTGCAAAGTTTTGGAGACAAATTGAGAACATGGTCAGGTATTATGCTACTAACTGCCATTATTGCCAAAATCGGAAGTGCACAGTGGAGTCAAACTTTTTATAAAAATGGCAAGCTAAGTGATATTATTTTACAATAAGATATTTTCATATAATTTATTAATCCGACACAAATTCTCACGATCAAAAATTAAGTCTGACACCAATGTCAGATTCTCGCTTTAAGAGCATATTTTCGCCTTATGAGTTATAAGAATACGGCAATTAGATTTATAATAGGAGCTGTTAATCCACTCACGAGCGATAGAATGTGTGAGCACACCATGCACCCTATTTAGAACCATGTCATGTGCAATAAAGACCTCCTAAGCCGATGGTCCAACTTTCTTACTTAAAACTTAGGTAGGTACTTACCTATTAATTGTATTCGGTTCTAGGGGTTCGATTCTCAGTATTGGCAAATATTTGTGTGAAGAGCGCTTAGATCTGGATTAGGTCAATTTGTGTCCGATTCTTGCCTGGTAAGTATTCTTTTATTTATGAGTTGTTTGTTAATATACTTCTAAAAAGTCTTATGCATTTTAATAATTGTTTTAGGTACTATGTAAAATGTTGTAACTTGTTTTTTTTTCTAAAATAATAATTTGTACGTGATTTGCACCTTGCACCCGACAGCAAATCAAAAACTAAAAAAGATAAGGTTAAAACCGGGGCTCGGCAGGTTAGATCGTCCGCCGTTAGTAATAAAATCTGAACACGCTACAGATGTTTGGTAGTACCTACCTAGATGCCGATATTTTGGTTCACATGACGGTACCCACAGCTAGTTATTACCTACCTATCTCCATTTAGAAGTCCTAAATTACCGATTGCTTTAAAGGTTTGGCCATATTCTGCAGTTTCTTAACCACAACATGTTTTGTATTGTTTAAAAAATAATGTTATTCAAGGGACAGACATAGTGATTAAATTAACAAGCACAATAATAAAATGATACAAAATCGAAACACTGGAGTAGGTATTTTAATTATGAACATTTCGCCCCAGAATCTTACATTATGACCATAGAAGTAGGAACCTACTACAACACAACATATAAAAATAACAGATTCGAGCTGATTGCTATTGCACATCGTTAGCGTAGGTACTAATTAAGAGTTGTGTAAACTGGGTTTCATGCATGGCTAAAATAAAGAAAAAATACCCTTTATATTAGACACCATTCAAAGAAAATACGAACTTTTCGCAAAAAAACGGTTTTTTTTTTCAATATGATTAGCTTAAATAATATTTTATTATTATCTTAATATTTTATCTATTTCTTAATTTATGATGCTTAGACTAACAATGCGAACCCAAGTTTTGATTAGTTACCTTATTCGCCGGGTTCTTGTGTCGTCGCATTCTCGTTTCGCCAGAATTGCTTATAAATGTGATAACCAGAAATCGTTACCAAGAATCCTGCGAATCAGGAACTTACCGAAACTTTCAGGTTACATAATTAATAACACGGTAGGTTTTAAAATGCTTTAATGGGAAATTATAATTTAAAAATAATAATTGTGAACACGGTTTTGTTATAATTTAGATTAATGTTTACATAAAGTTACCGCTTGGACCACCAAGTATTATTTTTATTAGGTTTTTTTACTATATTCATTCATGTATCTATATATCTGATAAATCACATGATTTTCCATTACCTAAAAAAAACTTTAAATAGACCTCTTAAAAATGTATTGATTTTATATGGCATATGAAGTACTTACTTTTAAAATTAAGCCGCAAGAATAAGATAAAAGTTGAAAATCTTACCTTAGCAAAGTTGGTGCGTAACTTGAAACCGCACTCAACAAGTGTGCTCTCCGAAGCGCAGGCGCAGGCACAATGCGAACCGAGCCCGCAGCCGGGTTCTCTGCGCCGCCGCACGCCGACCGCGGCCCGCCACCACACGTCGGTCAGGACAATTTGTAATGCTCGTGTTTCTTCACTAGTTATAAACCCATATTTTTAACATTTATAGGTATTCATATTGGTGTCGCGACAACTAACATTTTGCACGCAGGTGTTTCAATAAATTGCAATCGTTGACAGCAAATGCGTGCGAGTTAAAGGGCTAAGGGCTAAGGGCTTTACGTATAGATAAAAAACTTAAGTAAAGCTTCCCTTGCATGTAGTTGTGTACAAAACTAATAAGTATTTACGTCAAAATTCAAATATAGAATGCCGAACGGTCTATACAGGTGTGTTACAACTACATGCAAGAGGAGCTTTACTTAAGTTTTGTACCTATACGAACTTTAAAACCGCGTACTTTCGCGAACTTACTCGGCTCGGGTCAGTGACAGACGCATGAGCTATAAATAAAGTCGCGATCTTGAAGTTCGCCAACGTTGAAGCATGCTCACACTTCAAATGCAAAATGTCGACGACAGAGGAAGCTTTGAGTTATTAAGGCATTGTATCATATCACAATTAAAAATCACTCATGTTTCATCATGTCATGTTTTAACTAGAATTTCTGAAACCAAAATAAACAATTAACACAACACAATTATGTCAAAAACTTCACCCACAGACTGCCGAAAAATCGTGACTTCCTCGGCGGTTATTAATTACGCGTACTTCTGATGGCACACGGGTGAGTAAGCTCGCCGAGTCACAAGTAGGTACAGGTGTAGTGCATAATTGCTTTCCTTCGTATTTTCACGGAAACGTACGAACGTGTCATGCTACTTCAGTCAACCTCAGTACTTTTTGTTCTGTGACCGACTGAAATAGCAAGACACGTTCGTACATTTCCGTGAAAATACGAAGGAAAACAATTATGCACTACATCTGTACGCGTACTTACTCGCCCGTCTGTCACCCCAAGGGTTTCGCACCAACTATATGCAGTTACAGTTTACAGTTCCGCACCAAAGATATGAGCTGCTTTATCACTCCCTTAAAGCTTTGAACCTAGCTACCAAACACCCTGTAGGTATTAAGATATATTTTTCATAAATATTAGAAATCCAAGTCCTGGCGTTCCTTGCGCTTTTAATTTAGACACCCACCGTACGGAACGTATGTATCGCTCTTTAATATGACATGTGTAAACAGGGCCTCTATTCCCGACGGTAAAAACATATCGTCTTTGATCTGTTATGGTATTGTTCTGACGTCAGTCGCCATTACTGTCAAGTAAATAAGAGCTATCAAAACGGTGACAATACGCTAACAGATCAGAACGATATTGTTTTTACCGTGTCGGATAGAGCCGCAGGAGCCATAACTTCCATTCAAGTCTTTTTGCTTTTTTCATAATACAAGGTTTGCTCTGTGACAGATTATTTCTTTCCGCATGGTCCTTTGAGAAATAAAATCGCTGTCAATACAGTCAGGACGTGTGAAAAAACAAATTGTTCTGTCATAAATAACTTTATTTATAAAATTGTTTTAAAAATTGTATTGCTTTTATATTATAATGTCTCGTCTTTCTTACATAAAATTAACGGTGTCAGCGATGTTCGTCTACTTCTTAATTCGTCATAACTTTAATTGGTCAAGTTCTTAATTGGTCTACTTCTCAGTTTGCCGCTATCTTAATTCGTTCGTTTAGTAAATGGTCGAATTATTGTTTTGTCAATATCGTAGTTCGTCAACTTCTTAATTCGTCATAATTATAATTTGCCAACTTCGTAATTAGTCTACTTCTCAGTTTGCCGCTATCGGAATTCGTTCGTTTAGTAAATGGTCGAATTATTATTTCGTCAATATCGTAGTTCGTCAACTTCTTAATTGCTCAACTTCTCACATAGTCAAATTCGTCATTTGTCAATTTTGCAAAATATCGTTTTCAATAAGTAATATGAATGTGTTTTATTGCTTGTAATTTATATAATAGGATTAAACTATGAAACCTTCATGAGCTTCACAAGCTGGCTGGTTACAAATAAATTCTTGACGATAAAAAATTATGACATGACTCCGACGTCACTCAATTACATTATGTAATTATAATTAATAAAATTCACTGTAAATGTGTGATAAAGCAATAGTCAGTTCACCGTTCAATAAGAATGTCGTCTTCAAGTTCAGATACAGTTTCTAGTAATAACTTTGAATTTATTGAAACTGAAAAAAGAAAACAGAAGTTACTAAGAGCCGGTCATCAGTATTACTTAAATAAACGCAATAAAGGTGGGTCAACAATTTGGCGTTGTATTGATAGAAGAAATTGCAATGGTTCTCTCACTTTGAATAGGGAAAAAAACAATGTACTTCGTGAACGGCGGCACGTTTGTAAGCCGGATATCTTTAAAAATAAGGTAGATATTAGTTTGAGTACATGTAAAAAGCGTTGCCGAACCGAGTGGAAACCTATTCCGAAAATTTACGAAGAATCAATGCAACATCTTCGCTGTGTCGACGAAGACTCAGATGATGATGAGTACGGGGAAATACCTACGTTCAGTTCAAAAAAGGATGCACTATACGCAGCTCGAAGAAAGGCCATAAATATATCTAAAATTAAGTTTAAAAGTAGGGCCGATGTTGAAATACCCCAAATACTAAAAAATGGTTTTCTTTTGCATCAAGAACCTGATTTCCTAATATTTGGCCATATACGCTACAAATAATTTACGGAACGCACAGATTTATACTTTGTAGACGGAACTTTCAAGTGCGTTCCAAAACCTTACTATCAACTATTTACCGTACACATTGATGGTGGGAGCACAAGGCAAACTATGTGCATATTTCCTATATTTTTCTGTCTCTTGTCAGATAAAAAACAAGAAACATATCGGGCTCTATTTGAAGTTTTAAAAACCAAATTTGAAATGGATATCAAATTTTTAAAATGTGACTACGAATTGGCTATTATAAATGCCGTGAAAACAGTATACCCTGAAGCCCTCATTAAGGGTTGCTATTTTCACTTCCACCAAGCGATATGGAGATATGGCAAAAAAAATGGAATGATAAAAGCTAAAGTGTTACGTAAAATATTGCATCTAACATCAAACTTAGCCTTATTGCCTCCCAACTACATACCAGAAGGGTGGTTGTACATTTCAAGTCTTGCTCCAGAAAACAGTACAGAAATGGATAAATTCACAAAGTATTTCACAGAGCAATGGTTAAAAAAAATAACGTGCAATATGTGGAGCTGTAGTCAAGAACGCCACCGTACGACGAATTCGTTAGAGGGTTGGCACTGTCGACTCAATGTAAAGGTATCAAGAAAGACAAATTTATTCCAACTTATAAAAGTATTAAAAGAAGAGGCTTTATACTTTGTGCACAATTATGACCAAGAACAGAAATTCAGACATGTCAAAAAACGAAGGAATAAATACGTTATTAGAGATATTAAGATAGACAATTACATAGACCAATTATTGGGAGGACTTTTATCGACGGAAGAATGTTTGAAAATGCTGTCTTTATTTAAAAAATAAATATCTCAACACCATAATTGTGGGATAACAGATTTTTCGCACACTTATATATAATAGTAGTTTAAAGTAGTAAAATATAGTATAATGATCCAATAGATAAATAAATAAATAAATAAATGTGAATTGTTGTTTTGCTAAATTTATTTTCGTACGATAATACCTACCTAAAGGTTTTTGAAACCCCGCTTAGGTTAAATCTGCCTGAAGTTGTATGTATTTATTAAAGACCTTTGCAATAATTTGTATCTTACTAATTCTGACTTGTTTTATTACAAATTACAATTACAAATTCGAATATATAAAATTCTCCTGTTACAGTGTTTGTAACAAAACTCCTCCGAAACGGCTAGACAGATTCTTAGGAAATTTTGTGTATATATTCAGTAGGTCTGAGAATAGGATGTAAACTATTTTTCATAAGGTTTGTATGAAAAAAATGTACACCTGGGCGGTGCCGGTCGCGGACAGATAGTATTATACAAACGCGATAGTTTGGATGTTTGTTACTCAATCACGCCTCAACCACTGAACGGATTTGGATGAAATTTGGCAAACGTATAGTTCTCATCCTGGATTAGAATATAGGATACCTTTTACAAAGCTATTCCCTCGGGAACTCAATTCTACGCAAACGAAGTCGCGGGCAGAAGCTAGTGGCTATATGTATATATTCCCTGTATATTTAAGATATTGTTGAAAATTATCGCGTTTTGCAGTGTTTTAACCGACTTTAAAAAAAGGGGAGATCATTCGTTATTTCGGCAAATTATACTTATGACGAATTAAGAAGTTGAAGAACTACGATATTGACGAAATAATAATTCGACCATTTACTAAACGAACAAATTCCGATAGCGGCAAACTGAGAAGTAGACTAATTACGAAGTTGGCAAATTATAATTATGACGAATTAAGAAGTTGACGAACTACGATATTGACAAAACAATAATTCGACCATTTACTAAACGAACGAATTAAGATAGCGGCAAACTGAGAAGTAGACCAATTAAGAACTTGACCAATTAAAGTTATGACGAATTAAGAAGTAGACGAACATCGCTGACACCAAAATTAACAATTAATCTTAAAGTATAAAATGGGATTTTAGATCTTTAAAGTAATTTTGTATAAGTAAGTAGGTAGTAGCATGGTGAACAATTATTTAGATACACTTTTGTAAACAAGTGAAATCAAATGAGGATAGATTTCAGTTGTTTTTACAAGTTGGCGACTTAAAGCGAATGTTTTTTTAGACCCAGCATCCCTATCACGGGCTGCCTTAAAAGGGGTCACTCAGGAATCTTAGTTTATACCTTTTATTGAAGCGTCTTATTCGAGCTGGACAAATTGCATCAATTGGCGTTTATTTACCTACATCGATGTTTACTGTTTAATTCAAACTGCATTTTAGAACGTGTGCTAACTTTAATCAAAATTAGTGCGCTTGGAAGAAAAGCAACTTCATTCTCCGACCAACAGTTTATAATTCTTAATCAACGTTTTTTTAACGACCTTTCAATGTTGTTGAACGATCCTTAATTTGGCACAGTCTAGAATACTGTACATACCATGTAAACTTTTTTGTTTGATGGTGTTTTTATTACTTGCTGAATCAAAATCAAAATGGGTTTGAATTCCCGACTTTTTTTATTTTTGCCTAATTTAGGGTTAAACAAATGTTGAGTTATTTTTAAAAATGATGATATTTAGTGTAAGTAAAGTAAAAATTGCTTAAGATTTTGAATCCTAAATTATAGCTATATTTAAGGAACCAAGGTGTGCCAGGTAGTTTTCTTAACGAGTTCTTCATAACCCCAAAAGTAATATATTCAAATGTAAAAAATATATTCTAGACCGGTATTAAGGGGCCGTTCTTATATTGTAGACTTCAAGACGTATACGTAGATATTAAATCAATGTATTTTAACGCTATATTTTTTTAAGAATTGATTACTAAACCATCGAAATAGGTACATGTTTAATAGGAGTTCGTAAGATTTTTGCGTAAATACGTACCTGAAGACGGGCGCGATGGGGGGGACTTAAATTAATAAAGCTGGGTCGACATTTGTATCATTTTGCCGTTCACGATCACGCGTATCGTATCGAGCTCGCGTATGCTAAGTATGGGCGCTCACTTTAGGCAAACCGTATCACTACCATCGACGCGTGAAAAAATGCGTCTATACTAACCATAGCAGCGTATCGTGTCATCATTAAATGTGAACGCTGACTTTGGGCACGCCGTATCAAAACTACTGTCCCTTTGATGATCGGGGAAACACCGCCTCGAGAGCGATCACGGCGTATCGCGTATCAAATCATAACTTCGTATCGTGATACAGTATGAAAACATGTCCACACTAAACTTATCTTAACGACGAAATGATACAACTGTGGACCCAGCTAATACGAGTATGTCAAGATAAAAAAGGTATAACAGAACCAATAAGGATATGGGTTAACATGTCATAAGACTCATAAGTGCCTATGGCGTGTCCCCGACCGCGTCCAACTCGGACACTGAATCACGTATCTAATGTAACAAAGGGCTAGCAGGCTAAGGTAACAAGATTGGCCCCCAAAAGCGATTTGGTTATACTTTTAGGTGGAGTAGTGGCAGGAACTAAGAACACTGTATGCTTAATGTCAGCCTTCTATTTTCTTTTTTTTCTGATTTATTCACGGAAATTAAAAAACCAATGTAACCAACCAAATTAAACTTTAAAAAATCTTTTTTGTTTTTCACTTATTTTTTTTGATCTTATCGCGAAGGCACACGGACCAAATACGTGACTAGCCACTACTGTCAAATACGTATACATATAAACACATTTTCAAATATCTTGGTGCGTCATTTCAAAAAAATAACGAAAGTATTCAAGTATCAAAAGAGTCTTGCATTGTGAATTTATCCAGATAGTTCTCAATGTACAGTCAAGGAAATTGATTGCTAGACCACTTTGGACGATTTCAAAGTGACGTAATCAATCAAAATGTAAGAGACTTTCTTATGATTTTATTTAGTGCTACTTTGACATAATCCAAAGTGGCCTAGGAATCAATTTCTTTGACTGTACAAGGGATCTAACATTTAAAAGTAAAACCAAATCCCTCATGGGGCCAATCTTGTTAGCTTAGCCTGCAAGAGCCTTTTAATAAAACATCAAATATATATTTGAACACAGTGGTTGTGAAAGTATAGTGTGTATAATGTGTGTACTGGAAGATACTATATTATTAAGGCGCAATTATCTCTATAATAAATGTCACTGAGGTATATCGGTAGTCCCAGAACATGAAGTAAATATAGAAAACTGAAAAGAGCCTTTTATACAAGTCCAAGGTATAATATTAACTTTCAAAAGTGTAAATTACTGAAGTTATTAAGGTTTTAACGATTCAGCACCTGGCTGAAAGTAGCTAACTATTATTTGTGATTCCGATACTTTATTTTTTATCTTCAATAGCATATCAATGTGCTTGGGTTATACTATACTATCAACACATTTAAAGAAAACCATACTTTTAAGCAAAGAGTACAGAGTATAGATCCAATAATATTGCTTAATTAGAGGATTAGAGGTTAATTTCGAAATCATAAATTATAGCGATTTAGAAATGGCTAGAGATAAGGTAGCTAAAGGTTCGAGTTCTTTAGCGGTATCACTAAAACCTTAATACGTATTTTTTTAAACACTGCAAATTTAATTTATATTCTGGAGCGGTATAAGGTAGCTGTATTATTTACGTCAAGTTCTGGAACACTACATTATAGCGTTGTACACTTTTTCAAGGCATAATGGTGTGAATCGCATTAAAATACAACTAGTAGTTTCTTAGATATTTATAAAATTGACACTACTAGATCAAAATAATATCAACTTAAAAAAACTAGTTTCGTTTCAGGTTCATGAATTATTTGTTTCAAGAGTGGCTATTTTGAGTTGCTGCTGTTTTGATCTAGGAGTGCCATATATATTTATAATATAACCAACAAGGACTCAGGCCCTGCACTTTTTAACATGTTTTAAGTGCTTCAGTGTCCTAATTACCGCTCCCGCGCAGGGCTGCCTGCGCGACAGCGGTAATTACTCGTAGGACACTGGAAGATGTAAACTTAAACAACATGTAACTAAGGCTCAAATATAACTTTTCAATATCTATGTTATAACAAAAGGTCGGAAGTTGATGGAAGCATTCAGTTAATTATAATTGTCACGTATTAATTGAACACTAAATAAAAAAAATAAAAAAAATAGTTTATTGTTGATGTCTTGTAGACAATGTTGTGGCACTAAAGTCTTAACTCCTTTGTTTCTGCCTAAGTACGAATTTCACCATACGATGTTAAATGTTAATCAATGTTAATAGACTGTTAGTTCATACATTTTGACAGCTGTTAACACTCTAATCACGTGTTAAGTTGTTAACATCGTTTGGTGACATTAGTACTTTACATGACAATTTAGTAGATGTTTGTATCGTTTGAACTTTTTGAACTGAGCTGTTGCACTTACCTGTAAACACAATGGTCATTGTATCTATACAATCCTATTATCTGCTTTTATTATCTAAACCGCAAACAAGTTACTTTACGAAATAGTTTAGAAGTACATTGCATGAATGTTGAATTTTCAACCTTATTCCTTGTTGAGGTTTAAAATGGCCTAAAAAGAAAATAGCGTATGCAACACTTCTGTATTATCTACAGAGTAAGTTCTTGTCGAGTGTCGGGAGGTTGTAAAATGCAAAAAAAAAACTTGCCATTATTCTATTACTGTATTTTGTTGTCTATTGTATAAAGAAATAGAGTGGATAGTGCATGTTAACCTTCGAAGGCGGTTATAATCCGCTTTTACTGCGAGCTCGTTATCCTGATTTGAGATTAACTACACAATGGCTTTGTATTCTTAAGTGGGTAAGCTCAGTTGAAATTGTTCCAACTATACACGAGTAGTCCCACAAACAAAAGCTTCCGATGTGCTTCCTATGCTATGCTATGAGCCATAAAGATTATTAGGTAAGAAAATATGTATTTAAAAGATCTTATTTGGTGTCCCATTCTGTAAATAAAATATAAAGTCCGCTTCCATAACTAACAACGCAGCGGCCACATGGAACTTCGGGGAAACAAAAACCTGATTATCTCGTTGCTTAACAAAAGTACCTTAACAGGAGTCGATTTATAGTTCAACTCCGATGAACCTGTTTTACTTACATTTAAAAATATTTCTATAAAATATTAGTAGGAGAGCTGTTAAACATTTTTGACTAGGTGTTTGCGGCATCGTGGAAACTTCTGTACATTACTTCTTTAATGGTACAGTAATACAATTAAGTTTATAGTAATTTGAATTAGTCTTGTCGAAGATAATCTGTTGCATAATATGTCTAATTAGTAAATTATTTAAATTTTAAAGTAAATTACTTAATACAACGGCGACCGTTTGTTTAGTAATATACTTTGGGATTCGCCTCTAGGCTAGCACAACAAGCAGTCATGTAAAGCTAAAGAAGAATAAAAATATGAAAAACAACACCCGTGTTTCTGTCCACCTTCCTTATAGTACCTACTGTACAAGTTTCCATGGTACCTCAAACACATATTCAAAAGTACTTGAGATCTCGTGGACTACAAAAATTCTACAACAATTATATAAATTGGCTACTTTATAGGCACTTATATTTTTAGGTTTGAAAGACTTAGGTAAGCTCTGATCAACCTGATGAAAATTAGGGGTCTAAACATGGCAGTGTTTGTAAGGACGTGTTCGTGTTAACGTACCTCGCGTTAATATATTAAATTAGGTATCTAAAAAATTAACCACATTCACATCAGTTTGAACAGAGCAATAACTAAGCATTTTTTTAACGTCAATGTAATTTTATCTATTTATCTATTGTAATTGCTAATTAATAACTATAAGTCACCCATTTACCAATGCACATGTTTGAAATATCTTATAATTAATATTTTTACCGTTTGTACTAAGCTTGATCATCATAACATTTCTATATAGATGTAAGTTTGATAAATTATAAAATATTTACCTATTTATTGACTTTCCGACTTCAACATTGCCGTTTTACAGTGTAGCAGGCACTAACTTGAATTATTTATTGCGTTTAAAATTACGTTTTAGTAATTAGTAAGACTGCTTACTATTGTTGGTACCGCTTCATCTTCCTTTCTATTTTCTTCCGTTTCTTCTCTTCTTGTTCTGTGTCCTGGGGGGCTTCTTGGAAAAACCATGGTCCGAGAATGTTGGTCCAGAGGAGCCAGAATGCCCGTAAAGGCAAAAGGAGCAGCAGTAACCAGAAATAATTGGACACAATCGACAGCACATGCATGATAGATGTTAGAATAATGATATCTTTCACATGTCTGAAACAATAAAAAATACAGTTATTAAACAGTTAATTATTCTCCAACAATATGTGTACAGGAATGGAACAGTAAGTAATAGGTTTAGGTTTAGTTTTGTAAATTACAAGGAGCATTTTAATAAATACAATTGATATGATTGAAAACAGTAAGTATGCAATATTGAGTGGAAATATATTTGTAACGTCAGAGACGGGAAGAACGTACCAATACGTGCAAAAAAGTTATTAAACAGATTATACTCACTCTCCCATGCCACCTTCTATATTCAGATCAAGACCTGGATCAATTAGTTGTCCATTTTCACCATAAGTCGGCTGGCTAATATAGGTCATCATGCGATAGCACCCGATGTATATGGCGAAGACAAACACGTTCAGGAACTGGAAAGAAGTTCAAATTCTTAATCTTTAAGAATAAAATGTAGTATGCATTGACAGAGTGCACGTTTTTAGTTAAAATAATACATATTCATGGAGGACAGGACAGTTGCATCACCTTTAGGCCTAGACTACGCCAAAACCTAAACCTGGCCAAAGGAGGGCATTTGGTTTGATTTGTTGTGTTTGTGTGTTTGTGTGTTTGTGTGTTTGTGTGTATGTGTGTATGTGTATGTGTGTGTGTGTGTGTGTGTGTGTGTGTGTGTGTGTGTGTGTGTGTGTGTGTGTGTGTGTGTGTGTGTGTGTTAGTTTGCTACTCCTTCACTTGATTTGGATGAAATTGAAATTGAGATGGAGATAGTTCAAAGCTTAGATAACACAGGCTACTTTTATCTCAGAATTAATGGGAATTCCAAAGAGAATAACGATAATCTAACGACGACGACACGGTAGCCGAGTTAGTAGTGACCCTGCCTACGAAGCTAGCGGTCCCGGGTTCGAATCCCGGTAAGGGCAAAGATATGTGTGATGATCACGCATATTTGTTCCTGCGTCTTGAATATTTCTATCTGTATAAGTATTTAATTATCTATACATATAAGTATGTATATCGTTGTCTAGTATCGATAACACAAGTTTCGAGCTTAATTTTGGGGCTAGGTCAACTTGGGTGCAATTGTCCCCCGATATTTATCGGGCAGAAGCTAGTTTATAATATTAGTGCGATTTCTATAGTGTCATGTCATGTCGTACGGTATTCTGGTTTGGGGTAGGGCAGCTGACATACAAACTATATTTTACAAAAAAGGGTCATTCGTGCATCAAAACTTTCATTCCTGTCACTCCTTAAGAGAACTTTTTAATGGAATTAATATCTTAACTGTAGTGTCTCTAATTATTTATGAATATATAATATTCATGTTATTAAGACTTTAAATTCTTTCACGAATAATTCTGATAGTACAAAAAGCAACAATCTTAACTGTACATCGGTGGACCTTATTACAAAAGGCATAATGTCTACCGATGGACAGTTAACAGTGTGGGCGATGGTACCAGTAAGACCGAGCGATTCTCGGGTTGAAAACGAAATTTTATTTTTATTTTATTTTATTTTATTTTATTTTATTCGGTAAGCTTACTGCCTACTACAAATTGATCGACCACACTTATATCTAAAAACAAATTACAACCTTCCACACATTCACTTAAAGAATAACAAGCAACGTCTCGTATTAAATATGTAAACAATAACAAATTTACTTCTGAAAAGTCAGAACAAACCATAACTACAACAACAACAGTCATGAGAACAGATTCTCAAAAAACAAGCAGATAATAAAAAAACAAAGAATACAATGATGCAAAAATAAAGATGCGAAAACGCTATTTAGATGTAGTACTATACAGATATTATTTTAATATAATAATATTTTTGACAGAGAGAGTGCTGTTATAAAAGAAATCTATTCCCCCGAGTCAGAATTCAATTCATTGAACAATTTAGTAGTGCGGGGGAAAAAACATTTTTTGCGGAAATTAGTGTGAGAAAGGGGAATCCTCTTTTTCTAAGTTGAAAGGCGGGTGTATAAAAAAAAAAAAAACCTAACCTAATTTCACGAGGGTAACAACTTGACGGATCGATTTTTCGCCCCCTATATCTCAAATATTATCGAAGTCGTTGGAGCCGTTTCCAAGATTCAAATTACAAGAATTGCTCGTTTAAAGGTATTAGATAGATACATAATTTAAATACTAGAAATAAAAATAACTATTCGAAAATTCCGCGTTCGTAAAGTATATAAATCATTTGTTGGTCTATGTATTCATTTCTATAATAAATTACCTGATGTAGTCTTAAAGTTAACCTTTCCAGCGCTTAAAAAAAACAGACAAAAATGCTTGCCCTAAACCTGAAACTTAGTCATTAATGATGTGTACAACTGCAAAAGTTGTAGGGTAAAACTCCTAATTAACCATTGGGCCTTTATCGCATGTCTACAGATTCCCAATTCTACAGGTTCCCATTTCTACAGAAGGCCTAGGCCTAGTCAACCATCCCTGATTGGTCGGTCTTGGCGGTAGCTCATTCTGTGTCCATAGAGTTATAAAACTATAAAACGAACCTAACCTAACCTACCTACCACTGTGAAATTTATTATTTGTTTTACGTGTGTATCTATCTGTATATACAGTTATAAATATGTAAAGTTGGGAACTGAGTGAGCTACCGGCAAGACCGACTAATCACAAAAGGCAACACAAAGGGATGGTAGTAGAAATGGGAATCTGCAGAATAGGGAAACTGTTGAATTACGAATCTGTAGAATTGGGAATCTGTTGAATTGCGAATCTGTAGAATAGGGAATCTGTAGAATTGGGAATCTGTAGAATTGGGAATCTGTTGAATTGCGAATCTGTAGAGATAGAAATCTGTAATACAAAACTGTAGGGGGACACTGCTGATGTACGAAAACATATCGAAACTTTCATGTGGTTGACTTACACCGTCTTATATACACATAAGTAGTATTTTCTTTTTCTCCCTCTATCTCTCTCGTAATATTTGTGGCATGTTTTCCTGCTAAACTACGCATGATATCTGATATTATATTTTGTTAATATTTAAAGCTTTATACACCGTGTTTTTTTTGATTTACGATAACTTTAAGGGAACGTTCTTTAGGTCAAACAAAGTTAGTTATCCCGACCGACGGACACCTAACCCTCATACATTCATAAATGTACGTATCTCTAATTGATTACTTTATCCCTTTATTCATTAGTTCTTATTTTATGTTGAACAAACCGTTATTATTATTGTTACAGTTACACCGACGATTTAGAGAACTGGGCTTACAGAAAACTCCTCACGAAAGAGATATTAATTTAAGAGTGCAGGATGAAGACGGGATCATGAACTTAATAATAGAAGATCCGACCTTGTCAACAAGACGTATAGGGCGTATTTTCAACGTAAGTCACGATAAAGTTTGGAGGATTTGGAAGCGGTATGGTCTACATCCATACCATTATCGCAAAGTGCAAGGCCTTTTGCCACACGACAACTTTTCACGGATTGCATTCTGCTAACGAATGAACGCACTTTTGACAGAAGATCCACAAATCATCGGGAAAATATTGTGGATGGACGAGGCACAATTTACAAGAGCAGGAATAGTTAATTCTAAAAACATCATTGGTCTGAGCACAACCCAAAACTAGCCAGAGAGTCTTCCTTCCAGCATGAGTTTTCTGTTAATATGTGGGCAGGAATTTTAAACAATCAGCTCATAGGTCCTGTAGAAATTCCAAGCAGACTGAATGGTGAAAATTACTTGGAATTTTTACAATCTCTTCATTCTATGGATTACTTCGAAGAAGTACCATTAGAAACACTACGAACACATTGGATTCAGCATGATGGGGCACCTGTACCCATTTCACGGGGCGGTGGATTGGACGCGGTAGCCCAACCCTTGCTTGGTGTCCTCTGTCTCCGGATTTAACGCCCCTGGACTTTTACGTCTGGGGAACTCTTAAAGAGCGTGTATATGCAAAACCTATTCATACACGGGAAGATTTACTCTTAAGAATTCGGGAAGTAGCTGATGACATGCGTGCTACCGAAGTCAATTTAAATCGTCAGATACGCACAAGGTTACACCTTTGTATAGAGCATGAAGGTGGTCATTTTGAAAATTATTTACATTAGTTTTATTTCACAGATTCAGTTTTATTTTTCAATTTTATTTTTTCAGTTTTCAACAGGATCAAAAAGCTTTAAATTCTTAAATGAAAAGTCATAAAGATACGTACTCTGACCAAATTTGGTGCTGTGTTAGGAATATTTTTTTTGAGGTACGTAATTGACTATTCCAAAGCTCTTGTTTTTTCTGCCTCGGCCACCCACAATATCATTCTTTGCATTGCTAATCTTGTGTTAAGAGTGCTCGTGTGTTTATTTGTAGAGTCTAATACTCGAAAAGTTGTTGTTTAACAGCAGGTGATTTCGTTCTTTGTGATAACTTATGGTCTGCAGACCATCCCGCTTGAACGATTTCTAAACATTACTTACTGTGAAATACGTTGAAGATACGCACATTATTGGTTTTTATGCTCATTGTTTTGATACGTTTTTTTTTCAGGTTTTAAGTAATGCTAGGTAAAATTTTGTCATATTTTAATAAATAATAAGATAAGTAATAAAATTACTGACTGTTGAGTTTTGTGCGGCCATTCATCTACATTTTAAATAAAATTCTTTGAAACAACGCAATTATTTCGTTCATTTTAAAATAAACCATTCGTTATGAATGTATTTAGAATAAAACACATCTATCCTAAAAGATAAGTACGATACACACATTATTGTTGAATAGTAGACAATTATACCAAAAATGCAAAAAAAAAACAAAAATCAAAACGTACAAGTGACCCGTCTGGGAATCGAACCGGTGACCTCTTGCACATCAAATTGCACAGTAAGCAAGACAAGACACTTACCGCCGAGCCAAGCGATCTTGTACCTGTCAAGTGTTATATTTACTTGTGTGTGTATGTCACGCCAACATAGACGTATTTGACACTGATTATTAGTTAACTCTAAAGGCCCTTTTAGAATGACCAAAGATAAAAGATTTCATTATTTTGTTCTAAACTGAAAAAAAACTTTTTTTTGCCATATTTAAAAATCTAATCTACCTATTAGTTTCTATGGATATACCTAGTAATATGCCGAAGTTATCGTAAATCAAAAAAAAACACGGTGTATAATGCTGAACTAATTAGTATCATTGTAACATAAAAAAGGTTTAAAAAATTACTGATTGCTGAGTTTCTTCTCAGCAGTGGTCTCCCCTTGGGAAATGCTGGTAAATTTTTGACGTGTAAAAGTTCCTGTGCCGCCTTCTTACTGAATACATCTCTTTTAACTTTTTTATCCAAACAATGTGTCGAAACAAGTGTGTACAATAAGTAAGAAAGGAAAGGAATCAAACAATCTGCATTTGGAGGTTATAATTATATGGTTATAGCAACCATAATTATATCAATTATAGCGTTCTTCCAAACGGCTATTCAACGCATACCTTTCAACACAGTATTGATGAAATGATAACAAACTCACTATAAACCACCCAGTAAGATCCTCAAAGTACAATGCGCCAGTAATTACACTGTAAACCAACGCTGCACCCAGGACCATGTTCCGGTAAAAATTGACCGTAGCTGTATTTTCTACCAGAATTTGTTTAGCACCTTTTGTTGGCGCCTTCTTGGGTGGCTGGAATAAAGCAAAAGCAAATTCAAATACTTTGTTAATGTTTCTTATAGTTATAGTATGTTGTTGAATTTGGGATTCTTACAATAATGTTGCAATATATGATGGAAACAAATGTATGGTATAGCTCTTGCAATTCACGAGGGCGAGTGGGCTTTATTAATGTTTGAACGTGTGCATGCGCATTGCGTTAGTGTGTGTGTCTGACGGAGCGATCAGTCGCGAGCGCGCCGTCGCTCAAGTCACTACCCAAGTAACACGAAAAGCCGTAATAAGAGCTGATTATTAGAATTTTTCTACGGTTAAAGCTGAATAACTTAGCTGAATAAGAGCTGAAAAAGCGCTTTTTCAGCTGTTATACATCTTAATTGGGCACCAATTATTCAGCCTAAAGTTCACATGGCTGTTTAATAGCTTAATAGTGGCTGAATAATGGCTGTATTAAGGGTCACAAGAGTTATAAGGGCTGAATATCGGCTGTTTAATAGAGCACGAGTGAGTGTTTATTCAGACTTAAGTTCACATGTGAACCCCTATTACTATCTTAAAACTTCACAAGTTCACCTTTAGCTGGACAAGCAAAAGAAAGTCGCTAAATGAACTTCAGTTACAAAACAATTTAAATACCTGTTGAATTGTTTTCATTCTTCATCGAGAGTGACTGGACTACGATTATATTGCACGATTCAAATGGGAATGGCGGAATAATAACTAGTAAGTACATTATTATAATACTTGAATTTTCGTTCTATTCAGTGAAAATGATTGCGGTCTCCATTTTAATATATATATACAGTGTGTGGCCCAAAACCGGGGATAATATTAAAAACAGGGGCTCTATAGATCACCGGTAATTACATTATAATGGTCTTACCTAATTAAAATCAAAACTTAACTTTCAGTTTTTTTCTAACAAACTTAATCGCAAATTCAATGTAATGCAAACACCGCTAAATCTACCGCGTGTTGTCAATGGCACCCTGTACTCAGACATACCGCGTACCAAGTGACCAAGCGACAATATCGCGACGGGAAAATACATTACCTACGATTTTTAACTTTGTAGGCTGTTTTCTCCAAAATTATAGACTTTGTAATATTAGATTCTTGTGATAGTTAATTGAAGTGTTCTAAAGAATCCCCATTTAATTTTTTCGCCCCGGTTTTGGGCCACACGCTGTATATATATATATTATCTAAGAAAATTTTCACGCGCTCCATAAATAATGCGTTTTTATACAAAATAAACAGTAAATATATGCCAAAGAAAGTATACCAAATCCGTTTAAGAAAAAAAGATAACTTTTTTTAACCAAAAACTGATGTAACTAAGAAGAGACAATTATTTAAATTTAATAATAGTTTATGGTGGAAATATTCTAAAAAGTAAAGATAAAGTACGATAATTTAAAGGTTATAGAATAAAAAATGGTGAGCTATAGGCTGCGTAATGATTCACTGGAGTCCTGTTATTCAGCCTTAACCAGTAATAAGTGTAATTTGTGATCGCAAATACAGCTGTAACTGTCTGTATCTGTCTTAGACATTGCATGTGAAACATTGTTCAGCAGTAGCCGTTCATTTGATTCACTAATACTATTCTAAACAGCTATTAGCGTTCTGCTGAACTTCTAAACAGCCGCTATGCAGATTCGTATCCGTAGGCTGAATAATAGCTGACTAGCAGGGAAAAAATCAGCCCTATACATTAGTAACGTCCACTTGTAGTTCACTATAACTCTATTAACTTTATAATAGTTCACAAGTGGTATCTTAAAAAGTCAACGTAATAAATATTCACATGTGATATCATACACAGCACTTAGCATAAAGCTCTCCACTAAGTTGCCCTTAAACAGCTAAGTGTTTAAAAATGTTTAGAGCTGAATAAGGACGAAATTGTGCGCGGCATCCACTAAGATCACCTGAGTGGATCACCCAGGTGATTATATTGGACGAATTTGTCTTATAAGATCCCCCAGGTGATTCAACCGGACGCTATGTCCAGGAGGATCCCCTAGGTGATTTTAGTGGACAGATATATATCCACTGGGATCCCCCAGAAAACAATATGACTTCGCAAGTGATTCTAGTTGACAAAAATGTCCAATAAGATCATCTGGGTGATTCAATTGGATTACGTTGTACATTACGATCACCCAGGTGATTTAAATGGACTGCTACATCCAGAACGATCACTCAGGTGATTCAAATGGACATAAACATCTAGCACGCTCCCTTGGGTGATTTTTGTGGACTACTACGTTCAGTAGGATCAACCAGGTGATCTCAGTGGATATATTTGTTCGCTAAAATCACCTGGGTGATCCTAACATGCAGTCGAATACAAAAGTGTAGGTATCTATGTTTTTTTTTCTATGACGGTGTAATAACATGAAAATAATGGTTAATCTTTACGTATTTGCCTATACAATATTCGACCATTTTTTTCATTAGATACTATCGAAAATCACGAGTTGATCTGTCTGTCAAGTAACCTCATTTTAATACTTTCACTGTCCATGCATCAGTTTAGTTATCGTGTTGTAAATAATACCTCAACGTAATTAGATGTAGTAAGATACTGAATTAGAACTTATAGACGGATAAATGACAGAGCTAAAAGCACAATGGACTGCTCAAGAAATTGCATATTTAATTCAGAGTGATTAATCAAAAAACTAATGATCCTTGGAACAGTACTTGTTTACAAGTGTACTCGCTTCCATCAATGACCTGGCTCTGTACGAAGTGTCAGTGCTTTATTTACATCTATCTAATACCTTTTTACGGGCAATTCTTGTATATATATATATATATACACGGTGTTACACGAGGAAACCGAATAATTTTAACAGCGTATTCCAGACATTATTTGGAGTTAAAATTGTCGTATAATGTTTGCTAGATTCAGCTTGGTTTTTGAGATATTTGCGTTTATGTTTAAAAAAGTCGTAATGAAATCTCCAGTACAAAACACCCTTACAATTGCGACGTTGCGAGCCCGCCACGTCTAAGTTGACTGTAAATTGACTTTCATTCAGAACCGTCATTAGTATGTTTACATGTCAACGTCAGCTTAATATTTTTTCTCCATAAACGTAAAAATATCGATAAATTAATAAAAATAATCCAATATTCAATTGAATGTTATGACAAAAAAAAACAAATATGAAGAAACTTTCACAAATCTTGGAACATTGTAGTTACTGAAGGCAAGCCGGATCAATTTTGGATTAGATTAGAACAGCATATGATCGGGATTCGGGATGAATGGCGTACTCGAGTGCTCACCAGTGGCGGTAACAGGCTGAAGAAATGGTGATAATGATAAAGCCGACGGATTAAAAGTATTCGTGCTATTACCAGTTCGTTGGAGTATCAAGTAGCAAAGTGTAAGAAAGACACCTACAGCAACGCACTGGGTACATACCAGTGGCGTAACTACAGGGTGGCAAGTCGGCAAAATGCCACGGGCCCCCAGCCCGAGAGACCCCTCGGCCCGAGACAGCCTTCCGGCCCGAGAGGCTGCAAGCTCAGGAGTAACATGACGATTCGGTGAATAAATTTGATTTGATTTGATTTGATTTGATTTTTGATTTTACTGAGAGGGCCCCATCCAATGAATTTGCCACGGGCCTCAGGTGGTAAGTACTTAACGGAATCTTAATGGATGTAATATTTTTATGATATGCAGTTTATTTTTATTTGTTTATGAATGAATACTGTCGACAGGAGTAGTACTAGTCTTGTTGCGAGTTAATTTTGTAAACATTTCGTTTTATTATTGTAATTACTAATTAATCTTACTTATGCAATTCATGTTATCCACAAATTATACGAAATAATACACAAAATTCTTTTATTTTATTTATTAAGTAAAAGCATATCATAGATACTTTTATTTGCATCATTTCAACCCGGGGACGTCCTCTGCTGGACGTAGGTCTCCCCCAAAGACTTCCACCTGAACAGTCACACGCCTTCTGCATCTACCGGTGTCCGGCGACTTTCACCAGGTCGTCGGTCCATCTAGTAGGGGGCCGACCGACACCGCGTCTCCCGGTCCGTGGTCTGCACTCGAGAACCTTAACACCCCACCGGCCATCAGTTCTACGAGCAATGTGTCCAGCCCATTGCCACTTCAGCTTGCAGACTCTGAGAACTATGTCGGTGACTTTGGTTCTTCTACGGATTTCTTCATTTCTGATTCTATCCCGTAGAGAAACTCCGAGCAGCTCTCTCCATAGCACGCTGAGTAACTTTGAGCTTATTTAAAAGGCTCACTGTGAGGGACCACGTCTCCGTTCCATAAGTCAATCCTTCAATTTAACATTCATTATTTCTGAAGACACTTTGTAACGTTTCATGCCTAGTTTAACAACTAGATAAGGCTGACAAGATAATAAATACCAGTACAAGATAATAAAAGTTACGTCGTGAAAATCAAAATGTATACAAATCTTATATCAATAACAACAATGTCAATGACGCAATGTAAGTCATTAATGTCATTATGATTGCGGAATGAAGTGGCCAGTAGTTTTCAGTTTGATGTAAGGAGTACCCATGACAGTTCAAAATAACTGTTTCTGGGCTACTTTTTAAAGCCTTTGCTTTAAAAAAATCCATTTAATTTATTTAGTCTCAGTAATATTTTGCTTACTTTTACTGGCTTACTGCTGGTAGGCCATGGCCACTTGTTCATTTCATAATTAATTTTGTACCCAACGCCTTGTCGCAACCATTGGAGAATCCAAGAGCGAATAGTAAATGAACCATGATGATGATGGCCTATTCATAAGGCCCTAGAACTATTTGATTAAATAAAGAGCTAGAATTGCCTGGTCCTCGTAGTGTTTGGGGCAAAAATAACCACCAATTTAATCGAATGAGGCAGTTACAATATTTTTAACTTTGCGAAAGTGTAAATCTCTCTGCGATAGTCTGAAGCATGTCTAAATAGGTAAATTATTAGTAAATAGTTCCGATTGCACTTTTACGTAAATCCTGCTTTAAAACAATAATGCCTGACTCCAAGTGTTACTTAACTCTTCTAATGGAAAGAGATAACAATTGCAAACGTAGTAAGAAGTTTCGTTTGCATTTGTACGTAAATCATGCTTTGAAACGATTTATTTGACAAGGAAATTGCTCTATGAGTATGTCTGCCTCTTCTAATGAAAAGAGATAACAATTGCAAACGTAGTAAGAAGTTTCGTTTGCATTTGTACGTAAATCCTGCTTTGAAACGATTTATTTGACAAGGAAATTGCTCTATGAGTATATCTGCCTCTTCTAATGAAAAGAGATAACAATTGCAAACGTAGTAAGAACTTTCGTTTGCATTTGTACGTAAATCCTGCTTTGAAACGATTTGTTTGACAAGGAAATTGCTCTATGAGTATGTCTGCCTCTTCTAATGAAAAGAGATAACAATAAGAAACGTTGCCAGCTTATCCTAAGGTGTTGATTTACTGGTGTAGGAAAAATAATTAATTTATTATGTATGAAAACATAACAAAAATTAAAATCATATTTCGACCTGGGTTCATATAATCTTTTTTGTTTCTTACGGCCTTAGGAACACACTGTTAAAATTATTCGGTTTTCTCGTGTTACACCGTGTATATATATATACGATTACGATTTCGATGAAATTTGAAATATGGGGGTTTACGGGGGCGAAAAATTGATCTGTCAAGTTGTCATCTTCGGGAAATGTCGTTTTCAACCCGAGCGACGCGTCTTCCGGGTACTGACATGTAATACGAGTACGTACCTGGCCAGATCACCAGTGCATTACAACTTATTACATTAGGTCAAGTTATTATATTCTTCTGATATCTCGTATATATGTCACCGACAACAAATGCTGTTTATGGTGTCCATTAAATCAAATCGATACTAAATCCCGCGAAGTACGGGAACACGCACATCGAAGACATTAAAAACAACGTTTTTTTAATAAAATGAAATTAGACACATTTAAATTATACACCTTCTATAATTATTATAATTAGGTAAGTAATGAAAATGAATTTCGATTTTAACAAAAATCAAACTTATACTCTACACTCCCTATAAGTACCAATAATAATAATAGTACAAACGAATGTACTAAGCACGTACATAATAATGTAATCTCACTCACTCACGTCAGTTATCAACCTCTGCCTATAATTTCAACATTACTGGCACTCAATCGTCTTTTTATAAAAGGTTGTGATACCTACTAATAGATAAATTGTGAATGTCACTGGCTAGAAATTTTTTTAGAATGATTTTTGCAAAATTCGTTCAGTTGTTTCCTGTCATAAAAATACAAACTAAAGTGAAATATTAGTGTTATATTACCGTCATAGAAAAAAAAACATAGATACCTACACTTTTGTATTCGACTGCATGTTAGGATCACCCAGGTGATTTTAGCGAACAAATATATCCACTGAGATCACCTGGTTGATCCTACTGAACGTAGTAGTCCACAAAAATCACCCAAGGGAGCGTGCTAGATGTTTATGTCCATTTGAATCACCTGAGTGATCGTTCTGGATGTAGCAGTCCATTTAAATCACCTGTGTGATCGTAATGTACAACGTAATCCAATTGAATCACCCAGATGATCTTATTGGACATTTTTGTCAACTAGATTCACTTGCGAAGTCATATTGTTTTCTGGGGGATCCCAGTGGATATATATCTGTCCACTAAAATCACCTAGGGGATCCTCCTGGACATAGCGTCCGGTTGAATCACCTGGGGGATCTTATAAGACAAATTCGTCCAATATAATCACCTGGGTGATCCACTCAGGTGATCTTAGTGGATGCCGCGAAATTGCGTACCTTTTCTATACCGTAATACAGCTCTTATTCAGCCTGAGCTGTTTAATTGACACTAAATGCTATTATGCAGCTATAAGTTCACGGGTGAACTCTTGTAAGAGTTTATATCAGCACAGAGCTGTACATAGGACCACGAATTAGTAGTTATTTCGATTCTGTGTTACTTGGGTAGTGCATATTGTTTCCACGACGCTAACTGCCACAAGTACCGTCAGCATGTCTGATCTCAGCGAGATATAATATACTTCAAAATAAAAATACTTTAAATAACGTATTATAAATAAAATAAAAATAGTAAATTTATTTTGAACTGTGGGTGGATAATACATTCATCACTTTCTGAAAAGTATATAAGTGCGAGAGTGATGTATGGCTTATCCACCCTTAGTCACGTGATTTACACTATGATAAGCCCTCTGAAATAAAGACAAAACCTACAGATAGGTTTAATGAACATCAAATTGTATGTAATTATAGGAGAGAAAATTTGGAGACATCACAAATGTCATCTTCGCGACAAGATATAGTTAAACACATCAATTTCATAAAAGATGCAACCAAGTAGGTTGCTACGAGGGCGACACTGAAAGTTTTTAGATCTGGCCACATGTAAACAATATAATAAAAAAATAAGTTTAAATTTTGAAAATGGAACTCTTTGCAAATATTATTGAGTATGTATTTTATTCATTTATCATTTGTTTTACGATTTGGCGGCAAATTGAAAGTTGTCTGTGTCACGTCAGCATGATACGATTGGCCTTTCACAATGAAGCCCCATCTCGTGTCACTGTTTACAATTGGTTTAATGAGTTTAAACGTGGTCGCAATAATCTCACCGATGATCTGCGTGAGGGCCGGCCTTCTACGGCAACGACTGAAGATAACATCAGTGTTGTGCGGCGTATGATAGAGACTGATAAAAGAGTGACCTATCAGCAGATTCGTACAAGCTTGGGCATCGGTATGAGTCAAGTGCACAAAATCCTCCATGAACATTTAGCGGTCAGGAAACTTTGTGCCCGGTGGATACCTCATAATTTGACCGAGGCCCAAAAACTCCGTCGTGTTGATTGCCGTGAAATGGTTTTAAGATTTAACGGAGGTGACTCAAATGCTGTGTTCGACATACTTACGGGTGACGAAAGCTGGATTTACTGTTATGATCCCGAAACCAAAAGACAGTCTGCTCAGTGGGTGTTTCCTTCCGAGGAGTTGCCAACTAAAGTGAAGAGAGGTCGAAGCGTGGGAAAAAAGATGGTAGCCTCGTTCTTCAGAAGGACAGGTCATTACGCGACAATTGTTTTAGAGGATCGAAAAACAGTTACTCCAGAGTAGTACACTAACAATTGTTTGCCACTTGTCTTGGAAAAAGATCGGGAGAAACGACCTCGCAGTAGGATCCTCCTTCACCACGACAACGCCTCGTCACACACCGCCAGGCGAACGATCGACTATTTGGCGACGTCTGACGTGGAATTACTGGGTCACCCGCCGTATAGCCCGGACCTCGCACCTTGCGATTTTTATTTATTCCCGAAAATAAAAGAAAAACTTCGAGGAAAACGTTTTATGGACGCCGAGGAAGCAGTGGTTGCATTTCAAAAGGCCCTCGAAGAGACCCCTAAGGACGAGTGGGTAAAGTGCTTTTGTCAGTGGTTCCATCGGATGCAGCGATGTATTGACGTCAATGGACACTATATTGAAAAGATGTAATAAAGCTAATAACTTGCTAGTTTAATCAGTTTTTGATTTTCTAAAAACTTTCAGTTTGACCCTCGTACTACATGCATGACTAAATAGTTCGCATATCACATTGAACATAAATTGTTTGTTGTTTTCAATGATTTATCCATTTATATTGTTTGAAGAGTAACTATTTATTTATTTATTTGATGCAGAACAATCTTATAAACAAATAAATTACACAACATTTCTATACTAATTCAACCCATTACATAATAAACAGTAGAAAGTAAGAGAATTTGTGTTAAGTTGAAAGTATATTATTTGGGCTTCCAATAAGATATTGATGACTTGGCACAAGCAATTGCCAGAATTTATTTGTTGAGACACATATTACCAATAAGGGTGTGAAAAAACTTCTAATTAATATATAAAGCTGGATATCTAATAGACTAGCACATAATAATTATGTTGGTAAAATAAAAGTTTCACTTCGCCGAATTTTCAGTTCTTCGACAGGCATTTCCATGTACAGGAGCTTAATTTTTTTTGTGGTCACAATTCTAATCTAACCTAACCTACATAACGAATGCTCAAGATAACCTGAAAACTATAAAGTTTCAGCAGAAATTAGCTTTTGATGAAATGAAATTCTGTGAAATGACACATTTGATGAAATGTTTGTTGATATTTCAAGGGGCTCCCAAAATAATACCATACTAAAACTATCAGTAAATGTAAGTACCATATAAATGTATGTGGCATTTTATGGGGTCTCCGGACTAGAGGCCGAACAATTGAAGAAATTCAGTAGAACAATTGAAACCACAGGCTGAGGCACAAGCCTTAGGCAACAAAATGGCACCAATCTTTTTAAACAGCCCATTAAGTCTCTCCGCCATTTTGTTTCGGAGGCTCGACTCCAACACTCAATGTGATGCTCTTGCGAGGCACATACGGCTAGAAGCCTTTAAGCACAAACAAAATACCGACTCCGAATTGTTCAGGCTGTGGCAGCCATGGGTTGAACGACGTCTCGGGCTGTATGCATTTGAGGAAACCGGGTGAGTGGTGAGTGCCTCGCCCGAGGCTACCTCTAGGCCATACAAAGAGTAGGGCTAAGTTCATAAACTGATACCTTTGATGAGATGAGAACCTATCTTAAGATATGTCAAGAATTTATGTTCCATGACTTGAAGTTTAAATCGGGCACCACAGCATATATAGTACCTCAAGAAAGGATAGAAAAATATCGGTAAAAATAGGTGGGATAATTTCTCTACAGTTTTTAGGTATGACCCCAATATTTATATCCAGCTTATGACACGTTGCAATAATATTTAATCACGGTATATATGTCATATGTTTATATCATGGTTAGATATGCGTTTTTTACTGGCAGTGAGATGATTTTCATTTAACTCATCGGAGAAATGGTAAGAAATAGCAATACGACAGGTACTTACTGGAGGCATGTTGTATTTGTTTCTTGTATTTTGTGTATACTAGTATCAAAAGCTTATCCTCGTTACCAGGTACCCTATATTATACCCTACGATTTCAAAATAATAGTATCTAATGGAAGAGAAATACTATTTTTAAATCATATTTGGTTAGCTTATTTTTGTCTTGTCAGAAACATCACAGATTATTATAAGGGTTTTGAGATGAATGAGAGTCGTAATCTGTGGTAAGAGACGTCAAAAAAAACAAGTCACTACACCGTGGAAGTTCGTTCAGAAATATGTTAATGTATTTGCCACAGAAAAGTACTAGCATAGAAACCATAACATTATAAAAATAAAAATGGGTCTAGAAAGGGGGGTTGAAAAATTAAAGTGGTTTGATTAAAGCAAATGGGGTGACATATGAAATGGCTTAATTTACACATTTCAAAACTATATTTTATTTATAAAGTCTATGATGTACTTTTTGATTTATAGTCAAAAATGTAAAAAAAATTACCGCCCCCTCCCCTTATACCTGAAGTATATAAATAAAAAATAAAAAATCCTGACGTTTAATAATTACTTATATTTTAAGGGAGAAATAAAATGAAGTGTTCATTATTTTCAGCTCCTGAGAAATAACAAAAAACAAAAAAAAGCATTTAAATTTAGGCTAGCCAAAACTGACCTTATTGCAGAGGAAATAAAGCTCATAAAAAATGAGTATTTTCTTATGCGGTTACCAAGCATATTATCTTAAATACGGAACCCTCGGTGCGCAAGTCCGACTCGCACTTGACTGGTTTTTATTTAAGGCATTCGTATTGAGTTAAGTCCCAGATAGACGGGCGAGTAAGTACGCCGTAGTTATGGCTCGGCGACCTTACTCGTCCGTGTGTCAGAAGTGCACGAACTTCGAAAGGTAAACAAGGGCAAAAAAGGTCATTGAGCTTTAAGTACGCGTACTTACTCTCCTGTCTATCTAGGACTTTAGACAAAGATGTGTTTATAGGTGAGGAGTGTCTTTTCAAAAGGGCTTATTTCCACTATAAACCTTTTGTGGGAAATCAAGAAAAACATAAATCCACGGTTTCCATTTCGAAATTACAATTATTATTATTAATCTAATTATTTGGTTTTCTATATTGTATTGAAGTAAGTTAACAAAAATGTTATGGCGCTACATACATTGCTTTATCTACCTGAATAACTATGTAAATTACCATAAATTTTCAGAGTTAATCTCTTTTGATGCAAACTTTTGGAAGTAAGCCGTTTAGTTGTGGCCTTGTGAGAAATAAACCTTTAGAGTTCGTACATTACAGAAATAAACTCTTATGATCATTGTTTAATTTTAACGCGATTATGGTGCCATAATAAAAATAATTGTTTATTATCAGGAAATTATTCCAGTTACATTTCTAGCTGAACCATTCTTATTAATAAACTGGATAGTTACCATTATCACGAACTACTAAATTCGAAATTTCGAGTGTCGAGTCCCTATCACTCGTCAGTCTCGTCACTCGAGACCAAATCGAGAGAAAGGGATGGAGCTAACGTAACTTTGAATTTCGACTCCCAAAGCAGGGGCTTTAAATAAAAGTGTGTCATAGAATGTTTATTTAATTTAAAACATATGATTTTTAATCTAATAGGTAAAAAAATACACTATATACACTGTACAGGGACTTTAATGCTCGTCTCAAGATGAGTCAAAATTCAATTTGTATTTAATATAACGTTCTTTGACTTTTCTTGTGACGGACATCTCATTTAATATTAGTTTATTAGAGTTGACGTTGGATTTGGTGTTGTGACCGTGACATTTGAAGGAAAAAACCACTTAGTTAAAGTTTCATTTCCTGTTAAGAAATACGTAGAAGCTGGAGCAAAGTTCATCTTATCGTCGGGCTTCTGTGCTATGATAATGTTCTTATTCTATGGTGTTATTTTTACCACAATAATATAATTGTTTTCCAACGTTGGACTCAAAAATATCTGACATATCCTTATTACTCGAGGCAAAAGAGTGTGTCAAATATTAATGAGTCCAATTTTGAATCAGACAATAATGCCAAGGCCTGCTAAAATCTAGTCAGGTGATCTACGTCGGCGGATCATTGGCGAGCGTAAGGGATGGAGCAATACGTAAGAGTGATAGGCAAGAATATGTTGCTCATTATAACGTATCATGGTCGAGCGTAAGGGACGTACCCTTACGCTCGACCATGATACGCCGACGTGTAGGCATATATATCTGACCATTAGGCATATATATATAATATAATGCGTTCCTTTAACAATGTGAGGAAATTATATATAAATACATATTTATAAGATTTAGTAAATACCTTTCAAAAAATTTAGTTTTTTGTTTTTAACGATAGTCACGCACATTCAACCTCCGCCGCCCACAGCTGCACTCACAAATTGGGTGTTTGATTTTTTTTTCATGGTCCTTTCAAATTTATCTGAAAGAATTTTTGAATAAAATATTGTATTGGACAGTAATGGGTTTTCATTTACTCCTAGGAAAAAAATAACGCTCTAAGTGTATTCGTTTTTGAAAAGAATAACCATCCTTTCCAAGCGTGTTTGAGAAAATAGTACAGTACATTATTGCCTAGGCGCGCAAAGTAAGGGTTCGTGTCGAAGTAGTTAGCAGTCCGAGCAACAACGAGGACTTCTAAAATACGAGTCAGGAAATCCTCGTTTCTGCCGAGGCATATACAATGCTTTTCTCAAACAATGCGAGGAAATGATACAAATCTTATAGAAATACATGATTATAAGCATTTTCAAAAACCTTAGAAAAAAAACTGAAAGAGAATGTTTGTTTGAAAACTACGAGTATTGGTCAAGATAGTTTCACGCACAAAGAGCCGCCACCCGCCGCCGCCAGCACCGCAGAGCCCCGCCGCCGCACCACACTGCACCCAAGTTGGAGTGTACGGATTTTTTTTCATGGTCCTTTCGATTTTATACGCATTAGAGCGCACTTTTAAGAAACAATATGGACGTGGACGGAAATTGTTTTCATAAGTTTATATAGGTACTCCTAGAAGGAAAATGAGGCAAAAAGAAAGCCATCCTTTCCGTGCATGGATATAGGATAGATTTTTACCATTTATTGATTGATAATTTATTCTTAAGTTAATTGTAATTTAAAAAACCGGTTTTAATGTTTATTTTATAGACTGTTTATTTTGAACCTTCTAAGTAAGGTACAGAACTATATTTAGAACGGCTTTCGTGGACGTCATTTCTAGCACAGCTAGTTCTTTTCGGCATAGAGGAGCTTTGTCATTGGGTAAAATATTTTTATCTATGGGTTTCATAAAATTACAGCAGCCAATGGAAATCAACTAGGACACAGTTTCTCTCATATCATTGGTTTCTTATTAAGTTTTACTTAGATGTTAAATCATAAACTAAACGCCTCATGACGAGTGAGTTAACCACAGCGATTTTACTTATTGATTTTGAATAACAAGTCTAAAGAAAAATTAAGTTAAAATTCCAATAACAGTAGTTACATTTTAGACATAGGCTGTGGTGTTATAAGATATACACTTGCTATTAAGATGTGAAAGTTCGTTAGCGTGTATTTTTACTTCAAATCCCATCTCAACACTGCAGGTATTTTCTTTCTACGAGTTATACGCCTTCGGGGATCTAAAGATATGATTTGAAAAAATAATTGCAAGAACCGCAGTTGTTGAAATACTTTGCCTATCGGGTAAGTAAAAGGCATACGGTTATTTTATAAATTGTACATGCCATTAATAGGATGTAGAACACTTAACCTGTGTACTCAAGGTATTTATGTTGTTTTTGGTATAGTCTTTTTTAATCGTATATACTGACAAAACTGACTTTAATCTGCATTACTTTGATTGTATTTAATTAGTATAGCTAATTTTCCTATACCATAATTGTGTATTGTATTGTATATAGGAAAAAAACAAGATTAATATCAATTGCAGGTAAACATTGCATAGAAATAGTAATGTTATGTTCCTGAAGTTAGTATGTATACCTACTGAAATTGTTTCAAAAGTAACGTGAGAAAAGTTGTTATGTTTGCTGTCGGAGTTTGCTATTCTAGGAGAACATCATTTTAAAGTTTGGTTTTGACCTAGCTCTCGTTGAATATAAATGAAGTTGAGTGTTATAGCCAGTGATGGATCTAGAATGCGATTTCCCGGGATTTAAGTCTGTTATTTAAACGTGGATATGAATATGACCTACAATCCCGCAAGTCTTTTTGTTTCCTTCCTTTATAAAAAGGTAAATAACTGTTAATTTTAAGTAGTTCACACTATAAAATTAACAAAATATGTAATAACAACAATAACAATTCAGTACTGCATAGGATAACTGAATTTTGCATTTTATATTGTATCATATTTTTTACTATGCTATTTTTTCAACCTTATCACTAGGGCTCGAATCACGAGTCACATCCATGTTAAGCATAACATCTGCGGTTGTTCAGCTCAAATTGCATCCTAGATCCCTGGTTATAGCTGTCAAAGGACAGAATAATGAGTAATATCTTTAGGTTAGATCTCTTAATTTATTTTCTTTAGAGCTTAATTTAAATAACATTAATAAGTTTATAAATATAACATTTACTTATACAACTAAAACAAGTAAGATATTCCGCCACTGTATATTTGGGCCTCCTCATACTGTCTTTATTCCTTAAATTATTTGCTGGTTCAATCCAGACCATGCCAGCATTTAATAGTATTTAGGAGAATGGAGGACAGAAAGTTAAAATTTGACATTATGCATTGCAACTGATTTGAATCTGCAAATGCGATTGCTCACAAAATATTTTCCTGTAATCATACTCTATTATTGGTAAGTGTGCAAAAATCATTCATCATAGGTACATAGATTGTAATAATGCCCAAGCATCATATGTTCAATCTTACTTAATATGTGCCTATGCATCATAATATTCTTCTCAGTAAAATTGAACTGAGTGAGTTCATGCAATTAAATAGTGGAAAGACTGCTGATTTGATAATCAATCACATCACTAGTAACTGGTTTTGCAAAGCGAATAAAAAGTACATTTATGATACAAACACTTGTCATTACACTCAAGGTGGGATTAGCCAGCGAGGGCTTATTAATGAAGCCATGCTATTAGTTGTTAACAAGGAACCCTTAAACCGTGTCCGTCTGTTCGTCTATTTGTGGTTTAACTAGAGACGGTACCTACTACAAGCTGTAAATTGGCATGTATTTACATTATGCCAGTTTTCATACAAAATTATGAATACTATTTTATTTTCCGGTACCTTCCATTTGTGTAACGCAAAATCCAATAATGCAAAATTCAAAATGATTTTTTTAAATTTAATTTAAACTAATTTAAAGAAAAAACATTTTATGAAGAGAATTAATAATTTAATACAATTAATATTAGGTTAATTTTGTAGCATTCCATCTCATTTAGTTACAGTATGTTTAATTGAAAATACGAAAGTGCATGTTTTCTTTCCAACAGGCTTTTTATGTAATTGTCAATTTTTAAATTTGGGATACCGTTTAGTTCACTGCTAATGTCTCCAACCCTGAAGACTGAGATGGAATGCCACTATGCTAGCAATTACAGCGGTCCTCTTAACCCCACACCGAAACACAACAATCCGAACACGAATGTTTGGCGGTTGCCGGCGGCGGTAGTTAAAGGGTATGGTGGTGGTAGCGATCCCGATCCTGCACAAGGTCCTACCACCAATTAATGACTAATGCCCACGCGTCTCATACTCAATTTTTCAACAAAATTGTGAGGAATGTACATATAACTAGAGATGCGCCGAATAGTGGTTTCACCGAATAGTAGAATACCGAACATTATTCGGTTTACTATTTCATTGTATTGTCGCTTTAACAAATTCTAACATGTACGCTACGTGTCGCTGCTGGCTAGTTGACGAGCGAGCCGTACCTCACCGCCCGCCACCCGTGCACACTGCGCATCTACATATAACAAATCTCTCGTCTTTTACGAATCTGAAATTTTAAGGGTTCTGTAGTCAAACTAGCTGTTTGTCGGTCTGTCTGTCAGTCTGCCTGTGTGTCAGATTCACTTTTTGTTCGAAGTTTTTTTTTTTTTTTTTATACTACACATATAAATAGTGCGCGGTATAAATATGAGTATATTTATGTGTAAAAAGTACTTTTATGGTTTTTTGGAAAAAAATAGGGCGTCAAATAGGTACAACATAAATAGGCACACATGACGAAACTAGGCATAAGGGTTTCTGGTTTGACTACGGAATCCTCGAAAGCACGAGTGTTTTATATGCTACATTATAACATAGCATTTAGCATATAAAGATGTAAGTGCAAAAAAAAACAACGGGTGTGACTGAAGGGCTCGGAACCGGTTTCAATATAGGTTAATATCTTACTTAAAACCGGTATATTTACGTGCATTTCTTAGCAGGTTAATGCAAGGAACAGCTTAAACAAACGAAATTATTTAGGTTACCGGTGTAAATAGCAAGAGCGAATCGTAAAACGGTTTGTTCCCAATTCTACAGAATTATATCTCTACAGATTCGCAATTCAACAGATTCCCAATTCTACAGATTCTGAGCTCTACAGATTCCCAGATCTACAGATTCCCAATTCTACAGATTCTCAATTCTACAGATTCTCAATTCTACAGATTCCCAATTCTACAGATTCCCAATTCTACAGATTCCCAATTCTACAGATTCCCAATTCTACGGATTCCTTCTACAAGTACCTAATTCTACAGGTTCCCAACTTTACGAATTCCTAACTGTACATCGACGGTTCTGTAACTCATCCTTTTATATCTTATATAAAAAAAAAGATAAAAAGATAAAAGAAATTTATTCAGTAAGTAGGCCGCTCGGGCACTTTTACACGTCAAGATACTACCAGCGCTTCCCAAGAGGAGACCACTGCTGAGAAGAAACGCCGCAAGAAACTCAGCAGTCAGTCATTTTTTAAACTTATTTCATATTTCATATTACAATGGTACAACTTAGAATACTGTATAGTATAAACTGACACTCACTAAGTACGCGAGTGCATACTTAGTGCGTGTCAGTTTATACTGGACATTATTCAATATACGAGGTTGAGTCACAGAACCGTCGACATACAGATGATACACACGTAAAACAAATAATAAATTTCAAGATTGTTTTATATGAGGCCCGGAGGGCCAAAACAACCCATAAATAGGAGCTACGCGAGGAGCTTCGTCGACTCGGTCAAATTAGACTTTCTAAAGTTTTTTAACTGTATGGACACAGAGTGAGCTACCGCCAAGACCGAATCAGGGACGATTGACAAAGGGATGGTAGTAGAAATGGGAATCTGTCGAATTGAGAATCTGTAGAATTATGAATGTGTAGAATTGCGAATCTGTAGGATTGGGAATCTGTGAAGCTGGTAATCTGTCGACCTGGGAATCTGTTGAGCTGAGAATCTGTAGAATTTTGAATCTGTAGACCTGGGAATCTGTAGAATTGGGAATCTGTAGAGCAGAGTATCTGTAGAATTGGGAATCAGTAGAGCTGGTAAAAATCGAATCGGAGGCAGTGTGTAAAAGAGATAGCACGTCGCTCGATCTATACATATATAAATATATATTGCAGTGTCAAGTTTAAATCAACTGGTTAGTTTCGTTCAACAGAAGGAACTTTATGCAGACCCGGTTATTCGATTAACCGGTTCGTATACCGGTAACCCCAACTCAAGCCGTTATCGATTCAGGTTTGAGGTCAATGGCCAAAGCCGGTTTAAAATATTAACCGGTTTCCGAGCCCAGGTGGCTAGTACTTTCTGCAATTGAGTATAATTGGAAAAAAGTAATGACACGTTCGATTCCAACACATACTCGTAGGGTGAAGCTAAAAAAAAATTAATTTTACAATCCGCCGCTGACTGTCGAGTGCACTTACCTACAATTACCGTCGGCGGCGATAGGTTCGCCTGTAGTAGTGGTCGCAATGACTGCAGTCGGCGTCTATATCAGGACGCGAAGTAGCTCTTTCTTCAATAAATAACCGTAATCTTACTTACTGAGGTGACGCTGAACTACAGTTTCCTGAACTATATTGGGTCAGTTTCTCACATGTTATAAATGTTACCGGTTCACAGGCGATGATTCGCGAGATGTTTGTTAGCTCAGATGAGGAGGACATCGAGAGCCAATGCGACATGGACCCCGAGCAAGCCGGGCTTACGCGGCCGAAACGAGACATGCATAATCGGTGCTGCGGGGGCAAAGCCTGGTGCATTAAGGTATGTACGAGTTCTCCACATAGCCACTGACTAAGTGTGACGACATTACATTATACATTAGACGACATATCAAGGGAACCCTCAGAACATGGATGGATCCCATGGATCCCATTTAGGGATAAGTTCGCCTTTGTACATTAGTTTAGTAACAATATTGTAATATTTATATTTTTGTACAATAAAGAGTTTACATACATACATACAACATGGACCGCGCAGGGCGTTAACTATCGGTCTCCCCACATCTATCGATCGATCTGATCAAAAACTCTTTATGTCTATGCAATAAGAGCGAAACGACTTCGTTCCGTTCGCATCGCCGAATCCGGCCGGCCGGCCGAGCCGATGGACGTTTGTTTCGCTCTTATTGCGTACACAAAGAGTTTTTTGATCAGCTAACGCCGATTCAACGTCGATAGATGTGGCGAGACCCTTAGTCGAGCCTGTCAAAAATGGGTCAAAATAGGCCATTGGATCAACGTAGCATTCTTACTCGGAAATAGACGGAGGAACTTTCCATTTGTCAGTTTTCAGTTAATTCTCGGTTCTCTAACTAGTATAACAAGCACAGTCTTTCACAGCGGTCAACCCATCCGGGCCCTAATTCATATTATATATGAAGTGAAGGCGAACACCGTACGTGCAGTTTTGACTACGTAGTTATCCTAGTATGAGTATCTAGGGGTTGTTGCTAGCCTTCTTACTAAAATCAGTGTTAGCCTTTTATGGAAATGGTACAACGATTACATTTCAATGTGTTCTCGAATGTATCAAAATTTAACAGCCAATATTACATTGCATGCATTTGACATATAATATCTACTGGATCTGTATACTGATCAGTGTCCAACACTCTTATATCGCGTATTTCCAATCTTAGGAAATGCTATTTAATGGCGAAACATTTTCATTTTTTACGAGGTCTTTAATCGAACTACCGCTGTTTCGCATTATTGAATTGATAACGGACTGTTAATAGAATTAGTTTGCTTTCTGTGAAAATATGCAGTGACGTGAGTCTTTTACTATTATAGGTATTACACTTTAACTGTGTAGATCAACTGAATAAGTGTCATACAATAGAGTGGACATGCGGCACTATTAGCAATGAACTTGAATAGATTATTGAGGGGGAAGAAAATTGACGCGGAAAACTCCACGTCGCGACGACGATAAAATTCAAGCCTATGAATTTTCGGACTATTGATACAGTTGGGAAACAAAACTTCGGACATGCGATAGTACCCTTTAAGTTTTATAAAAACCAAAATGAAAGCATTTCATCAGTGGTTTTCTTTTTTCTAGGACATATGCGGCATTATATGCGCCGTGCTGACGTGGATGCTAATCCTTTATGCTGAGTTCGTGGTGATGATGGTGATGTTGCTGCCTGGCCTCTCAATGTATCCCCTCTACAGCTACGTCAATATAATCCTGTTCCAAACCCTAGCGTTCTTGGCTTTCGCGTCTCATATGCGGACGATGTTCACTGACCCAGTAAGTACGGCTCCTACTGCTATGTTATACTTATAAATATTGCTTATCCTTACTGTTCGTCTAAAGAGATAAATGAAAATTATCTCACTGTCGCCGGTAAATAACCCACATCCAACCGTGATTTATCTTTATATGTTATTGCAAAGTGTATTAAGCTCGACGATGATCATCTTTCTGCTAACATCCGGATAAAAAATATTGGGGTCATAACCATCGTATAATGTACTGTCCTTTCTGACGCATCGTGTGACAGACCAGGCATCCCACTTCAGACCAGTTATTAATACTAGTCACTTCATTAATAATCAATGAGACATTGGTGAGTCGTACCGTACAGAACAGTCCGCTCATGCTCGTTATTTTACGCCGACAGACGCAATCGTGCAGCGTTTCATGAGACTGCAAGGCGCGCATTCGTAGATTGACATCAATATATCCATCAACAGATGAATTGAAAAGTTTGGATCCGATAAGGATATCGGAAATCACCGATTGTTAGAGACTCGCCCTGGTATTGAACAAATGAAGTGTAAACAAAACAATAATTATGTTATTCTTACACATCAATTTGTCGCAGTTAGCCTAGCTCCCAGTGACCATGCCTACGAAGCCAGCGGTGGTTTCAATATAGCTTTAATTAGGCGTTATTTTCGTCTGATAGTTATTAATTTTATAGATATAGAAATTTCAGCCAGATTCTTTGCCTTTCAGGGTGCTGTGCCCAAAGGCAACGCGACTAAGAAGATAATAAAGCAGATGAGTTTTCGCGAAGGCCAGGTGATATTCAAATGCACCAAGTGCTGCAGCATCAAGCCGGAGCGCGCGCACCACTGCTCGGTGTGCCAGCGCTGCATCAGGAAAATGGACCACCACTGCCCGTGGGTCAACAACTGCGTGGGCGAGAACAACCAGAAATACTTTGTGTTGTTTACGGTTGGTAGACTGAACTTAGAAACAATCTTTTAGGTCTTAAATACTCATGTTTATTAGTTATGAACCAGTTACGTATAAGCCGATCACCATGTAATATTATGGTGTCCAAGAGCTGTTCCGATGTGGAAGTCTAGAGATGGCAACTAGATCTCTGTACCATAACATATAACATAGAACCATCGAATTTGGACTTGTTGGTTTGGTCTTCATAAGCAAATAAGATGAGGATTGGTCAGATAAAAGAACAGTCAGAAGAAAAAGTATGATTTAATTATGAAAGGTGGGTAGGTATTTATTGACCTTTTTTAGGCCAAAGACATGTACCAGTAAATGTACTTAGTACTAATAGACGGGGCATAGCGACCAAACGCGTAATCCAAAACTGGTTACTTCGAGGTAACAAGTCGTTTAGTATATTTTGACACGCGCCTTTGAGGTCCGTATCTGTGTCATTGAAGAAAAAACCCATTTCAACTGAAGCATGCCGAGTTACCTATTGCACTATTGTAAATTGCGAAACGTAAAAACCGCTTGGCGTGATTTTTGTTTCTTTTCCCTATTCTTTTCGTGTATTTATTTAATAAATCGTTTTTTTTATAATTTAATGTCACAGATGATTCTAGATAATTAGTTTGTTGTTATATGCGCCCCCTGTTGTTGAGTAGATGAACTATTGCATAGGAATATGTATTGTGTTAGGTATCGTTTTTTATCGATATTTTTTTGTCAGTAAATAGCAAGTGTACCTACTGTTATGAAGAGTTACTTATTAAATTAATGTAAAAACAATAATAATAATTAATCATAGGCTGATGGAACCAGTTGACAAGCCACCAATAATGGACACTTGATTCTTATTTTACAGAAGAATAGGGTTTTTCATTTGTTTTGCAACAATCAATTTAGGACCGTATGAAATTTGAATAAAGAGTTAAGTGTCCATTACTGGTGCCTGGTAGCTAAACGTGTCCATCATTGATGCTGTCACCCTGATGAACTTCAATGTTAATTTTTGATATGTCAACTCTTGTAGATTTCCGCCTGTCAATGAAATAAGCGAGTGGAAAATGGATACAGTTCCTCCAAATAGAAAATTATTATTTTACATTCACGGACCTTAATTGATCCGCCACGAAAAAAATGTGTAGTGCTTTAAATATTTTGAAATGCTTTTTGTTTTATTAACAGAAACAGTCAACCAAACCAAACAATATGACCAAATAATACAAACAAATAATATGACATAATATATTTAGTAACAAGTTTTCGTTAGACAAGTATTTTGTTGATAGTGGTTCAAATTTAAATTTATATTTAATATTTCTAAGACGTGTAAACCTGTAAGGGAGTATGGTTCAGTTTAAAATGTATATTGAATCTCATTAGAACTATCTTATAGTCATGTTGTAAACTTTCATACACATACATACGAGGGCTGGTCCGAATTTTTTTAGTTAAACAAAAAATACAAGGAATATAGGGTGTGGTAGCAGTTGCACTCCTGATTTGTTCAAAAAATCTATGGTTCTGGCAGCCGTATGAGCAGGAGCGTTATCTTGATGAAAAATCATGCCCCGGGTTCCACTACTTGGACGACTGACGCTCAGCTCCTGGAATGCTTGTGGAAAACAAACTTCGCTATACCATTGGCTGGTAACCGTTTTCCGATCTTCTAGTGGAATTACGGCTACAGGCCCACTTCGTCGAAAAAAAACAGCAACCATTTTTTTGTTGACGCTTCTGCCGCGAACTACTTTAGTGGGTAAATCATCTTCTTCAAAGACCCATACTGTCGATTGCTGTTTTGTAAATGGGTCGTAGCTGTATATCCAAGATTCATCGGATGTCACAATGTAGGTCACTTGTTGTGAATTGCCTCCTTCGAATTTATTTAGCATAAATTTGCACCAATCGACACGTCTATCTTTTTGCTCCTGTGTGAGAGAATGTGGTATCCATCGAGACGCAACCTTCCGAACTTTAAGGTGATCATGCAAAATGGTTGAAACTGCCTGGGATCCAACCTTCAGTTCGTTCTGAATCTCACGCTTGGTAATATTTCGAGATTCCTTGATAAGCCACTCCATCCTGATGACGTTTTCTGGAGTGACTGCCGTTGGCGGTCGCCCCGGTCTAGGATCATCTTTGACGTCGCTCCGCCCACGCTTAAATTCACGGAACCAGTAACTGACAGTGGCAAGAGATGGGGATAATGCCCCAAAAGCACTGGTTAAATTTTCATGAGAATCCTTGTAAGTTAGCCCTCGTTTATAATCGTAATATATCATAGCACGAAATGCTTCACGCGTTACCTCCATTGTTGCGAATAAAAATTAACAGACATGTTTTTTTTCTAATTTCATAAAAAAATAACTGAATGTTACTTACTGGCCAGTGAAATTACACAAAAAGAGTTTGTAATGAAATTTGCCTTTAATCTGCAATAAAATGAAATCAATCGGATTAATAATACGCCGTTGACTAACTTTTTTTGGACCGGCCCTCGTACATACGAGGGGCATTCAATAAATTCTCGGTATTGGTATCATGCAAACCTTTTTAATACTGGCCGCTAAGAGTCATTTTGAGCCCACACGTTCTTCCCAAACGTGATCACCATGAGCGATTTTACAATGTTAATTAAATTGGAGCATCGAGCAGTGATAATATTCTTGACTAAAAAAAAAAAAAAAAGAAAAATCAAAAGTCTATTAAAGAAGAAATGGATTTAGTTTACCGTGAGTCCGCTCCTTATTATCTACTATCCAAAAGTGGTCAAATGAATTTAAGCGTGGGAAGAGCATAGAAGATGATCCTAGATCTGTTCGGCCCGTTGAAGCTACTTCACCAGAAAACATTCAAAAAGTGGAGAAAAATATACTGGAAGATGGTCGAGTGAAGGTTATGTCTATAGCACAAAAAACCAATATTTCTATTGGTACAATACATGATATTATCCACGAATTTTGACACCGTTTCAGAAGCATACGCGCGTTGCTTGTTGTTCCGACTTCATTGAACTGTGTGGTGAAAACCCTGATGGCTTGCTCCAAAAAATTGTTACCAGAGATGAAACTTGGGTTCATCATTATGACCCTGAGAGCAAACAAGAGTCGATGCAGTGGCACGTTAAAGGAACACCTCATCCCAAGAAATTCAAAGTAGCCGCTTCAGCTGGCAAGATCATGGCGACAATATTCTGGGATTGTGAAGGGATACTATTAATAGATTATAAAGAAAAGGGTTTAAATATTACAGGAGAGTACTATGCTAACATTTTACGCCAATTATTTCGTTCGCGCATTCAAAGAGTAGGGGAGGGGAAGGTTGACCAGAGGAGTGCTGCTTCTTGTTGACAACGCCCCTGTGCATACTGCTCATGTTGCCAAGACTGCTGTTTTCTTAAATCTGGGTTCGAAACTATTAAAAAGGATCTTCGTGGACATCGATTTTCTAATGATGAAGTGTTGAAGGCAGCGGTGGTGGAGCATTTAGACACCAAAGGCAAAAAATATTTTTATGTGGGGTTAAAAAAACCAATTGACAGATCTCATAAGTGTATAAAAATATAGGGGGGGAGTATATAGAAAAATAAAAATAAAACACTATTCGTATGCTTTTGTTTTCCTTCTCATACCGAGAATTTATTGAACGCTCCTCGTACATACCTTTACGCCTTCATTCCCAGAGTGGGTAGGCAGAGCTACAGAATAACCAACAACTCTAATTTGTTGATAATTCATTACCCACAAAAAATTCAACTGTTGTAAACTTTTTAGAGTGATAATATATTAGGTATTTATAAATCATTTATTACATTAGGTCTACACTTGGTTTTTCGACACTTATTTCATACAGCGTAACAATTTGCAGAATTTTAATTTCATCGAGAACCTTTTTAGGCGAAGAAGTTGTTGTGATAGTCACCAGTCTAACCTAACGTACGGCATTAAATATTTAAAATAACCTGTAAACAACAAGGCAAGAGCAGAAAATGTCTGCGAAATGCTACATTCTGTGAAATGAGTGTTGGTAAAACCAAGGGACACCGTAATACATGTATGGGCCGTTACAACTCATGTTAATATTTACCTACTTCTAAGACTCACCATATTTATACAGCAGGCGCATGAGAGCAATATAATGAACAGTAATATTTTTCCAGTTCTACATCGCCGCGATATCGATACACTCCCTCGCGTTATCCCTGTATCAGTTCGTGACGTGTATCCGGCACGAGTGGCGGGACTGCAGCACGTACTCTCCGCCGGCGACTGTCGTACTACTGCTGTTCCTCATTGCCGAGGCTCTACTGTTCGCAATATTCACCGTGGTGATGCTCGGGACGCAGTTGCATGCTATATGGAACGATGAGACTGTAAGTACTTTTGGTGATTGCTACACCCTGACTTGGTGGTATAGTAGCGAGTACAGATTCTTACATAGGTGAGGAGGGGGGTGGGGGGGGGGGGGGGGGGGGGGGGGGGTTATAATGTCAAATAAAAAATAGCATTAAACATTCGATAAACAAAGAATCAGGTGTCGTAAACAACTTTCTTCAGAAGTTAATCATGATCAAAGATACTAAACGCATGTAAAAAATGCTGCGTTGCCTTCGCAATGTTTCGCCCTGCCCAAATTAGAGAAACAATTTCACGAGCATCATATCAGCTTAGTATTCGTTTTCACGCAATCCAAGTCTCTTATGTACCTCCTCTACGACTCGAAATACTTTCGTAGGAGTGAGATGAAAGCGATATTGGTCCTTCTCTTGTTTCCTTTCATACTCTTTTATACTCGGTCGATCTTGAAAGTCTGTTTCAAACTTATTGCGCTGTGTACTCTGTAGTTTACAGTACTAATTGCAACTTATATGATACTACTTCAGAATTAATTGCAGTCACAGCATTGCATATTACCGAAGTGTATAAACTTATTTTTTAGGGAACACACAAGGGACACTCTTACATAAATTGATTAAGTCCCATATAATGATCCAGGCTTTTTTTATGTGTAACATTACAACAACAAGGCAACAAAAAACAAAGAGAAACGCATGTTTAAATACTCGAACAAATAATCAAGACTCAGAAACAAAACTCGCGGTCATCTTCCAAATATTTGTCTTTGCCGGGCATCTAATTTGGGACCGCTAGCTTCGTATGCAGGGTACAGGGCACTAACAACTAGCCTAACCGTGTCGGGCAATATGTCATTTGAACGAGCAAGTTGTGTTCGGCAGGGCATCGAACAGCTCAAGAAGGAGCAGGCGCGGTGGGTGCGCAAGTCCCGCTGGAAGAACATCCAGCAAGTGTTCGGCCGGTTCTCGATATTCTGGTTCTCGCCGTTCACCCAGCCGTCCATCAAGACCAAACTGGACAGCTACCTGCACAGTGTCTAGTAGCTCTCACAAACTCTACACCTCTACAAGCACTCCACACGTCACAATCGTCATATTTTTGCTAAATCACAACTTGCCTTTGCTAACACGAACCCAAGCGTTCTGTTTTATAATAATCTGCATAGATATGAATTGTGATCAATGAGTTATTTATTAACGTTTAGCAATTTTAATCGTTGCATCTCTGACTAAGTAATAATTTTCATAGTTTATGTGTAATAATTTTGTAAATTTGTTTATTTTTGTAAAATATAATACATTTAAGATGATTGGTCAGCCGCGCCGGAGACCGGGAGTTTCTATTCATGTACAATGATATGATAATATTACACTCGGTATTCAATGTTTGAATGACTGATGATTATGAAAAAGTGAATTAATTAAGGAACCAAATGTATGCATTTACTTCGACAATTTTAGATAACACAGTACATTGTGCCTACATGTAAGTGTAAACCAATTAGTTGCCGCAAATTGGGATTATTTTGTATTGGATAATAAATATTTGATGTTACAGCACAATCTTAACGATTGTGTTAATGAAATCCCATAATAATGACATAAATAAGAACATAAAATTAAGAGTTTGTTATGAATTCGTTTTTATGTTTACAGTGTTTGTATTTCTAAAAGCATAATTATCAGAATGACTTTACTTTCTCGCGAATTCAAAAATGCGACGCAAGAATCGCTTTCTGGTTTATTTGTAATTTTAAAGAAAAGGGATGGTGGTGGTGCATCCGTATAATACAGACAGATTCTGATTAATATTTACGCCGCACTTTGAAATAATCACACCCCAGAAGTGGTTACACAGATTAATCTAGCCAAGAAAACAATTATATGTCTTGATCTCTCTTAAATGAAACGTCATCGACTCATCGTTTGTACATCAACAATTAAAAAAATATGTCTGTTATTTAGAATGCATATTGTCGGTGATAGTGCAATGCGTCAATAGTAAATTCAAGAAGGTGCAATAACAAGAATGTTTTTATGTTTTGAATTGCACAGTATTGTCACTTACTCATTGGGTTTCTATTCTACTGGGTAAAACTGTATTGCGTTAGACGTGTTATCGTCTCGTTTTTAACTCGGCCGCCATTATCGTCACGTATTTACTTGACAGTATCAGCTCGTAATTACGAGCTATCGTAACGTTGACAATACGATAACATGTCAAAGGCATTTGGTTTCACCCTGAAGAATAGAGGTTGGGCTGAGGTTCTACAAGGTTGCCTGCCTCATTGCTATTGACGTGTTTCCGTATTGTCAGCGTTTTGATAGCTCTTGTTTTGGGTCTATATTGGGACCCATTATGTTTTTGCCCCAACTTTTGAATTCCCTAATATCGTTAGTCATAATCATTGTTTCTCCTAAAGCATATTAGCCCCAATGCGATCGTCCTGACATTGTTTGGTCGAATATTGTTTGCCCTAATGCTGATATACAGGGTGTTACAAAAATACCCGTAAAGCCGAAAGGGAGTTAAATGGTGCCTTATAACAAGTCCATTTACAATATTTGAGAGTACGTATCACTATGACTTACCGCCAAAAAAAAAAACATTATTTTTTTCATTCATGTGCTAACCCTATTTCAGTAAAATTAAAGAGTAAACTACGCAAAATGTTAAGTACAATTCGCGAAACGGTAAAGAGAAACAAAATGAACAGAATTCGATTAGATACATTATTACAAGTCGAGTTTTGGAAGATTTTAAACGAAGAAACCTAAACTAACACTTTTTCTTAATGAACGTCAAATTTACAGGAACGGCTCAAAGTGAGCTCCGCCTTGCTCAATGCACAACCTCGCTCGTCGGGATATGGCTTGTGTGGCATTTCGCACCATCGTTGGTGTTATTGACGCGAACACCGATCTTACACGCTGCTCCATCTCGAAAACCGTTGGGCAATCGGAGAAATAGACTCTGTCCTTCACATAACCCCATAAGAAGAAGTCCAAGGGTGTGATGTCCGGAGTACGAGCGGGCCATAGCACCGGTCCTCCACGTCCGATCCATCTTCGTGGAAAGCGAACGTTGAGATACTGTCGGACGTCGCGAGCAAAATGAGCCGGAGCTCCATCGTGTTGAAACACCATGTTCCTTTGGTTGTCAAAGTAATCCCTGTCTGCCACAGGAAAGTCGTCAATCGCCTCTTCGAATTCCGTTTGTAAAAACGTTAGGTAGTTGCCCCCGTTCAGACGTGATGGCAAAATGACGGGACCAACGACATGCCCGTCATAAATGCCAGCCCACACATTCAGCCGCCACTGATGTTGGAATCTGCCCTGCCGTGAAGCGTGTGGATTCTCGCGAGCCCAAACGTGATCGTTATGCACATTTTAAAGTCCTGACCTCGTGAAAGTTGCCTCATCCGTCCACATAACATAGCTTACGAAATTAGGGTTCTCCTCTAACTGCCTCAGATACCACTCGCAGAAGTTCCTCCTGGGAGCAAGATCAGAGGGTATCAGCTCCTGTGTACGGCGATAATGATAAGGGTGACGGTTGTCGTCACGAAGAATTCGCCAAACTGCAACATGGTTCATACCGAATCTTGCTCCGGCTCGTCTCGTACTCGTGGTTGGCTCTTCTTCAAAATGCTCTAACACTAACTCAGCCTGCCTGGCATCGACTGTGTTTGGACGTCCACTTCCAGAAGGCCGATGAAAGGAGCCTATGGAATGTAGGCGTCTTGACATGTTGAGAAAACACTGGTACGAAGGTAGCCGTCGCTGTTCAGCGGGTGGTCTTCCATCGATAAATCGTTGCCGATACAGTTCGCGAGCACGATTTAAATTGCTATCTTCATGGCCTACGCATAACATCATATCGTAATATTCTGAGTTAGAAAACATCGTCATTTTGGAAAAAAATATGGAAAAACACGGAACAATTGTAGAATATCGATAAGAAGTTTTGAAATTGACAACATAATTTTTATTCCGTCTTTACGTTTTTTAAAGCCAGTACTTTAAGCATAATGACATCGTAGTATTGAACCTTTGTGGATGAAAAACAGAAAAACCATTAAAGTTGACAATTATTAAAATTGGTAGGTAGGCCCCTCTGTTAAAATAATCTATGCTAACTCCGGTTCCCTGACATGACAGCTTACTAGGGTTGACAATATTTTTGGCTTTGATAATTTATTATATTTTTTATGGGGTATTTTGTAACACGTTGTATACTAAAGTTGTATTAGTTCATCATAACGTAACCTAACCTGACCTACCGATCGATTGAGGGAGTAGGGAGTTGAGAGGGAAGGGGTGGGGGTTTGTTTTGAAGGAGAGGCGTACCTGTCAGCAACTCGACGAAGCCCCACCCTGAGGTATACATACTATAGTCTATTTTTCCTTACTTGAGCTAAGTAGTAAACAAACATCACTCGATCGCATATCACGAAATTCCGTAAGAATCACTCAATAAAAGTTACGACAATAAATGATAGACATTATTTTAAACACAAACGCATTCATTTGCACTAATAATAGCTTTAAATTATCCTTGCAAGTAACATATTTTAGCCAAATAATAATTTCCATAAAACTCCCGGTCACAGATTATCAAAACTGAATGTCAGTTTGGCATTTCATTGTAGGGATGGGATGAAGTGAATGAATTAATGATTTGTAACGGTTCAATTGTTTGGCAGTTTTAGTATACAATATTCCGAACATAAATTAATATAATTATCTTTTTGAAACTATATAGGTAGTTAGTAAGTGTTAATATGTGTATAAGGTAGTCTATTTAAACTACTTCAACAGATAATGATGATGATGATGTTGTATCTACGGCTGAATGAATCAAATATTTATAATAAAGCGTGTTGTGTTATTGAGTACTTACATTATATTGTCTTAAGTAGGTATTCATATGCAATTGTAGTCTGTGAAATTCACTATAACAATCGTACTGAAGAACCCAACCTATATATGTATTACGCTCATTTCATTCATTCACTAAATAAATTCACACATTCACTCTACGATTCCCAACACTATGAATTGTCAATTTTTATGGAGACGCCATATTTGTTTACTACTTAGCTCAAGTTAGGAAAAATAGACTATAGGTAACTAACGAACCTACCTACCTGTGTACCTGTGTAATGAATGTTAGGGACATTTTGGGGGGTGTTCCCTTTATATGAACGGTGCTTCATTGGGTGTAATTCGCAATCCATAATAACGTTTGTCCTAATGTCATATTCCATAACACGTTTGCATTAAATAATGTTTGACGTGCATTATGACTTTTACAATTAGTGCAAATAAGATTAGGTACTTAGACGCTTAGGTGATGTAAAATTATGGTTAATGATGTTTAGGACAAAATAACGTAATGACAAAACAGTCATTATGGCAAATGTATGTTATGCCAAACATTATTTACGGCAAAAGTGCTATGGGATATGACTTGAGGACAAAGGATATTACGGATCTCGAATGACACCCCACTTGTTTACCTAGGCGCTTGACAGTAATGGTGGTCGAGTTAAGAACAATACCAAAACACGTCAAAGGCAATATGGTTCTACCGGCCGAAGGTCGCTTGAATTAAAAATACTACATAATACGGTCACTGAAATAAAGATTTAGAGCAAAGGAAGTAAAGTGAGATTTCTTTTGTTTTTATGACTATTGACCGAATTAGGAAATTTACTTTATTTAATTCATAATAGATTCATATTCCATTGAAAAACTTCATGGCATGGTGGGCCTTAGGAGGTTACTGTGTTGAATAAAGCCCCTGGTGTTCTGCCGTCTAAAACAAAAAGGTAATACAAGAGTAATAAGTCCAAATGGCGATACCTACTGTCATTTTGTATTAGATGACACTATTGCACTATCCCCTTCTTCTAAATTAGTGAATATACATTCAAGGCACAAGTGACCAGAGTTCCTGACCACACTGCTTGTAAATAGACACTTGACAATAATTGATGTGTAGCCCTAGTGAGTTGGGAGTGAACAACCAAGAACACCAACTTCTACTTTCTTACGTATATAATAAGTGAAATCCTACATTAGAACAACCAGTGAGAGTCCACATTGGAATTCGTATATTTTACTTACAAGAATTGCTATAAGAGGTCAAGATCATAGCCATGAACACTTACGCCTTAACAATATAAGTGCATATGTATGAACCTGGCACTAAGATAAAATTCAATAAGTTATATCAGGAATCTTAAATCTATCTCGAAAAACATTAAACCTTCACGAGTGCCTATTCATTTAAATCAGAGTCGTTAACTATTAGTCCGCCCTTGCACAAATTGAAAACAGCATTTTTTTTCTTTAATTGTGTTGACCCGCGTGCATACTTTTTTTTTTAACAAATTACGTTTATCAATTTAACTTAGTAGATAAAATATTCACAGGTATGTTTGGTTAGGAAGTTAAAGATTTGTCGTCCGTGCAACTTTTTTTTTTCTTTTTAAACTTATAATTTGACATTGTACGTTAAGCAAAAATACAAACAGGACAAAAAGTGCTAAATGGATTTTAAATCAAATAAATTTAATTTAAATAAATAAGTAACATACAGCCTATAAAGGAAAGTTAAACTAAATTCATATCCTGTTAACTATTTTGCCTACAATATTATTCACAAAGACGCGTTTTTATTTTTTTGCCTTATTCCGGTCATGGAAAGGGTTTAATTTTTCGTTATTCTTTGGAGAGCTAAGTTTAAATACATGCATGATACAAGAAAAGAACCGCTGTTTAGATTTTTTGCAAGGTAAAATCTTAAAGTCCCACAGAATATGTATGTACCTTATGTAATGTAGTAATCACAAAGTATACCTGAAATAAGTAAGTATGTTATAACTACAGTACAGTCTAGTTCATAAATATGTGAACACTTGAACCCCTTGTCACTGTCCTGTGACATTTTAATATGGCAGTTTAAACATGACATTAAATAGACAAGGTACTAATGTGTACACATAGTTATGAACTCGACTGTACTAGGCAGATAAGAAGTCAGTCCTGACACATTGCACGACCATCAAGTTTCTGACTATTGACATCGTTGACAGCAGTAAAACAATGCTAAACTTATTTGTTGCGTGTGAAGGAATAGTAATAACAGCATTGTTTGACTGCTGTTAACATTATCCTTATTCTGAAACTTCATGGTTATGCAATGGGTCGGGATTGACTTCTTATCGTCCGGGCACTTTACGTCTTCTATGAGTTTATATTTGATAAGGTCTAATTTAGGACCAATACGGTGAAATAAGGATCTCTATTAATGTGATTTCAAATGATATCTTCTTGGTATTTATATTGGCTGCTTTGAGTGCGTGTTGTCAGCGATGTAGATAACACTGGCTAGGGCAAGGATATCCAAAGGATGTGTTCAAAGATTCTGGTCTGTACGTCATCAATAAAAAAAGTTTTGGCCTACTCCAGTACCTTATCTTTATCGAACTTACTTATTTGAAGAGAACAAATTTGCATTATCTCTTTTTCTTTACTAAAATAAGCAATAGGTACGTCTCGCCTTTTTCCTTAAAAATAGTAACAAGTATTCGAAGCAATAGTATATTATATTACCTCGTGTTTGCCTTCTCTTAGCTGTAATATTGATGTTATAGAAAATATTCTTACATTTGACTGCTTTGTAAGCAATAAAAGTACCGTAAATTTTTCCTACTTTGCTCCTTCATGAGTAATTATGCTCCATAGTTACTATTACCTACAATGCTGATTACCTCAATATAACCTTGAAGCATAATTTCCCGTGGGGGAGTACTTCAGATCATTTGTTTCTATATTCGAGGGTGATGAACTGATGAATCATCTCCCTCGAATATAGAAACAAATGATCTGAATAATTATATATACCTAATCGAGAGTTACGCTGCTTGTGTGCTGTAAGCACTAAGCGCCCTCATACAACGCCATTTCGGTCTCTGTTACAGTTACAGTAACGGCAATACGTAGCAGTGTGCAGGAGTGCACACAAGGATTTATTTAAAAAAAAACTATTAACGTTAGCGTATAAACGTTAGCTAGCAAAAATCACGATTGGTCAATTTTGTGTGTACGATTGTGCGCACTCCTGCACACTGCTACGTACTGCCCTTAATGTAACTGTAACAGAGTACGAAATAGCGTTGTATGAGGAAGCTTAGTGCTTACAATACGCAAGCAGCGTAACACTCGATGGACCAACCCATGCCCTAGCTTCGTTTTAAAATGTTACCGTTAGTTACATTATTACTTGCTAGAGCTGCTAGTGGCTGCGTAGAGTCGGACAAATATGTGGTTCAAGTCCGTCATAAAAACTATCAGGTTGATAATAATGACTCTTTTCAATTTGAAATACCACTTATTTAACCGACTTTTCCCTAGTTTGGCCCTAGTGGGCCATAAGTGAGTAGCTTACCTAGTTAATGGATCTTGTGATTTACCTATTTTAGTTAGTAAAATATTGATTGTGCCTGTATGAGAAAATATTTGTCTAAAATGAATGTAAACAGTGCACATTACTCAGCTGCTCGGCCGAATGTGACTTATATTTATCTCTCATTGTCATTACGTTGGTTATTTATTCAACTGTAACTGTAAAACTTCTAAACCTTCCATTTATATGACAGCAATAATTATGAAAAAAAAATGAAGACTGGTTGCAAATTGTATAATTGTATTTAATTATTATTTGATGTTGTATGACAACTCTTTTAGCATAAGTACCTAGTGCTCGAACTCAAATGTTAATGTACGCGTTATTTTAGGAGAATAACACATCTTGCGTGGAACCATAGAAAGATGTAAATTAATAATAGGTTAATGGAAAATTGTGTATATTATTGCGAATAAGGTTCATGATTCTACCATTTTTTCGCTCGTTGCAGATACGTCATGTCTTAAACAATGCGCGACGCGAGTACCCTTCGTTGAATATTCCGAAGGAGTTGTAATCTGTCTGTACTTCGTACTATACCTTTAATATCATATTCAACGCCAGACTCATGATGTCCATTTAGAAGACGAGATCACATGGAAGAGTAAGTGGATGGTGCGTTATATGATTAATTGATTATAGAACAAAGTAGCGGCAGATTTGCATGTGTATAAGAAGAAGCCAGAACTCAGTTCCAAAAAATATTTTAGGACTCATGAAGGAGCACTGTTTGCATATACTAGCTGTGTCCTTCGTAAATATATACAAGGGTATTTTTTTAACGGTCATTGACAGTGTTTTATTGCAGACACATTAAGATCAATTAATACAGACCTGAACATATTTATACATCTGGAAATATCTACTTCAATCCAAAAGTTCCGTTGATGTGTCACTTCATTCCTAGAGTCTGGGAATATCACTGAAAAATACGAGGGAAAGTCTATAAATATGATTATGTAGTGGATTGCTCAGTACGTTGACATTTATACATTATCTCTATTTATACATACTAATACATTACTGCTTCTGTAGCATTTTTCTCTTGTTACTTATGTCGTGTACATTACAAGTACGCACTTCGTTTAGATACGGATGTCCGGGGACATGATGGACGTCCGTTAGGTAAACTCTTTTTATCTGTGTTGCACGACTCAGCTCGTTATACTTCTACTTAATTCTCGATGTTGATATTGGTAACGTTCTTATAGCTTCACAACTACCTGCGCGGCGTCGCTCATCGACGAACAAATAGCTAAGGTCAGTAGTATTATTATTTTAATGTAATATATCGCTGTTAAGTATATTTTTAAAGACATTATTTCTCGTAACGTTTAGGTAAATAAGTAAGAAACAAATATTCTATATTTATATGTACATAAAAATAATAATCGCGTTGTGGCGACTCCTTAGTCCAAAAATAGATGGCTTTAGGGCTATCAAGATGATCTTGTAGTAATTTTGTAAATTTGTAAAAGCAGAGACACGGCGTCGTAACTATATTACTATTATTAGCACGTAACATTTGTCTAGGGCAGTAGACCGGGATTAATTATCTTGTAACTATTAAACATGAATTCGGTTGTGGGTATAAAACACCAATACATATTAAAATACCTCTAAGACTAAGCGTAAGGAATTACAATTTTAATTCAGTTTCTGTATACTCGTAACGAAATTTGGTTTAGCTATATAATTATAGAGGCTCTAAAAGGGTTTGCATAGCAAAACCGCCCTTTCATAAAATATTTACTGTATTTTTTTATTACAGTTGCATTCCCTATTACAGACCCTTACGATATAACAAGTATTATTTCCTCTAAGTTTCAGCTTCCTATCTTTGTTATTTATTGAGATAGTTATATTTTTTATTTAAATTTTCACGTCATAAATTTTTTTCGACATTGGCTAATTCATTTTATGTAAATTTCTTGTACAGTGTACTGTGTAAAGAGAGTCGCTAATACTTTGGTATAATATTTATTATTCCCAAGAAAATACTCGGATTAATGTAGGACATAAAACTCCAATATTTTATTTCTTGCTTTCAATAAGAGCGACATTAAGGGCCGGTACAGGCGGACTGCATTTGAACTGCAACCCAGCTGCTAAATTGCAGTTGGAGACAGTTCTGATGCAGTTGATGTAACAGCATCAAAACTGCAAAACAACTGCGCAGTCCGCTTGCAGTTGGCGTGCAGTCTACCTATGCGGACTGCGCAGTTGGTTTGCAGTTCTGATGCAGTCCGTCTGTACCGGCCCTAGCAGTTTTTCGTTAGATAATTGAATTGCTCAATTGAAACAAAAGAGTGTTACTTTAACAGAAATACCTAGTTTTTGTTATAAGGGCTACGTTAAAAAAGACAGTAAATATTTGATGAAAAGGCTTTAAGGCTTTTCCATGCAAACCCGGCTACGTCAATTCTTTACATTGATTCGCCCAAGGATTATTTTCCTAAATTGCAGGCTCACCAAGGAATTTCCTGATTAATAACTTTCTGTGTTACTGTACTTGTATGTAACTACTGTAAAAATAATATTTAAAAATCCATTATTTTCAAAAGATTTAAAAAATAAGAGAAGTCTATTTACAAAGTTCTATGAAGTTCTGTGAACAGATTATCTTATTAACAGATTTTTTTAGTTGCATAGTATTTATAAATGTTGCAATACAAACCTTCATATCAATTATATGCAACATTACTCATAAGTTCACGTGCACGAGAGCGGAATCAAGATTTTAAATGTACGTCAACCCGTTTTGTTAGTAATAATTTAGGCAAATGGATATATACATTCTTTAGAGACGTTTAAAGGCCATCCGAAAAAACGGAGTTTGCCGTTCATTGTTATTATTTTCTTAGGTCTTGGTAATAGAACATGACCATTCAGAAATATCTCAAGTATGTAACATGTTGTTCTTGAAATAGGATTAATAAAACCTTTTCTTACCTTAAAAGCAGACTGTCGCAGGCGATGTGCCTATTCACAATTAGATATCCTTAACAGGATACTTAGTCAGGACTTACGGATTTGAGAATGCCTATACATTTGCATGGACAAAAAGCGGGAGGGGGTTTCATGACTTATCAGTCTTTTATTTGCGACAAGAGTCACATAACTCAAAATATTTTTTGTATACAAATTTAATTCTTATTTTAGAATAGCATCGTATTATACTCTGTCCAGGGTCGTAAATAAGCAAAGTATCTAGCCCAAGTATTTGGGTAACCCCAAATTTAATTTTCTCTGCAGCGTTATACTTATAGCTATAGTAAACCGGCCTTTAATATATGTAGTAGGGGATCCGAATAGGAGACGATTAGCACCGGGCTGTTTATTCGATAAAAAGTATTTTATATCAATATCCTATTCGGATCTTAGACCAATAGGTATTGTGTGAATACCTTTTCCGGTTGTGCTTTGGTCGTAGCTTTCCCACATCTGTACAAGTTTAATGTTAGACAAGTTTAATGTTAGGCCAAGAAAGTGGTCGTCTACCAGTTTTAACAAAAGTTTCTGTGAGATCTAATTATCTCTAAGGTTGACACTTGTCACTTTCATAATAATAATGAAAGAGAAAATCGAACTTGTTGTATCATGACGTGCAAATGAACTTCAACCGTAGGGTGGTAGATCACATTTTTGGCCTGTACACTGTACAAGCGTATCGAAACCATGGCCTAATTATAGTGTCGTCTACTCGTTCCACAGCAAAGTTAAAGCACTATCGGTAACTCGAGCAATAGATTCTGATGGTCTAAGTGTACAAAATTTTACCAGCAGTGACGAAAACGTATTTGCCTTATTAGAATTCTACAACTGTATGAGTAGGTATGTAGTTTTAAAGTGTTTTTGTTGTTATTACCTGATGCTAATTGATTCTATTGTTGATAGTTGAAGCTTGTGATTATCGAATGAAACATGTACAAACATTTAACTTATCAGCGTGTGCCCTTTTTGACGTCATTGTATAGCATAGTTTATAGCTTAAAGCACGGGTGAAATTATTATTAGTGCTGATTTGGAAGTTTCGACTGCTGGGAAATACCTAATGATTGAAAGCATTTTGAATTGTCTTGTTTCACATAATGGTTTAGTGTTTCCTCTTTGTCTGCAATTATGCTTGCAGCATGAATATACCTACCGACATTAGCAGAATAAGTAATTGTTGACAAAGTGTTATATTTACTGTTTACCAATATTCATTATCATTAGGTATGTTGTTACCGTTCACCTGTAAATATAAATAGATCAATGTAATTTGGAAATGAATTGGAATTATGTGTCTTTGTCTGTCGTTAGCTATATGATTAATATTTTAGAAGGGATTTATTTTCATCAAAGGTAAATAAAGATGGATTGAGAGAATACGTGTTTTCAATTGTTATCTAAAGGTTAGCTCAGTATTGCATTTGTGGTACGCAATAGTCTACAGCGTGCTAAAATCGCAGAATGCGTTAGCGGTTGACGTGTGGTGTTAATAGGCGGCCGCGGAGAGAAAGCTGGCATTGTTGCGTCCGGAGGCGCCCGGACTCGCCGCCCGCGCCGTTCAAGGTGACCGACTGCCGGCAACCACACCAGTTTGGCTTCGCCCGCGCCGACGGCGACGAGTCGCATTCCTTATGTAACCAGTCCTCCGTGAGCCACACGTTTGCATTGCTAACAGTATGTTATGTTTAGTTTTTTTTTTATCGCCGTATGCTAATAAAAGTAACGTTTCAGGTGATGTTATTATTCGTGATATATTTAATGGCGATCGTGGCGCCATCTCTGTGCCGCCCGTATGATCCGGAGGATGACGGGTTGAAGTCCGTGCTGCAATCTAGCGGGCAATTTGAGGCGTTTTATCCTCGCGAGGCGCATGGCATCCCGAACGGGTCGTCACGGCCTGCGCACGGGCATGGCAGTTTCTACAAGCACCGAAATCCGGCGCTAGTGGACGTAAAAAATGCAGCTGCTTACGGTTTTAGGTTTGATGGTATGAGGAGATTTAACTTTGACGAAGAATGAATGTAGAACAATAAATTTGTTGAATTTTAATATCTTTTTTTACATTATTTTATATTTTTTAATTAGGTATCACGTTATGCTTCCCATCGTTTCTGCCCTGTCTGAAAATAGGGCTTTTCACCCGCACCTCGCACTTCTACTGTTTCACATTATTGTAGACACTGGAACTGACTATACCTACTAAGTACAGGCTTATCATTCTGAAAATTTTATCGTTTACACCTGATAGTAAGGAAAGAAGGGGCTTTTCTAATCGACCTTTGGACTTACTACCTAAGTCTGAAATATAAATTACATTAAATTAGTTAGAGTAAAATAAACTAGTGACCCACCGCTTCGTTTCGCTATAAATAGTATATATAGCCTACCTATTTAAAAGCGGAAACGTACCTACTTCCAAAGATTACCCCCCAACCATACAAACAATTGCACCTCAGGGCCGTCTTAAACTATGCTGGGGCCCCTAGGGTACACAAGACTTTGGGGCCACTTTTGGAAAGTAAACAAAACTAATTATTGTTAAAAAAAAAAACTATGATCTTCTATTTATTATGGGTAATAAATTGTCGGTCCTTCGGTACCCCCTGAGGATGTGGGCCCTGGGCACGAGCCCCGTGTGCCCTTAAGACGGCATTGTTGCAGCTCTTTATATTAGTACTAGGGAATGCAAACCGGTAAACCGTTTTACCGGTTTACCGGTAAACCGGCCCTTTTTAGAGCCGGTAAAATACCGGTAATTTAAAGCTATTACCGGTAATTTACCGAACCGTGAAAAACTAAAAATAAACGCGAAATAATATGATTTTAAGTGCAATATACTTTCAGACACTCCTTAAAAATGTATTTGATTGAAACTGACTTTTAAATTATGAATAAAACTGATAATTATTTGTAAACTTATGTTACTAATACTATTACGAAGCAAGCAAGTAACGCTACGTATTCCAGAGCCAGCCGAAGATGTACCTTATTCCTATTTGTTTACTGTTTCTTTATTTTACCATCCCTTCCATTTCAACCTAAGGGTAAACATGTAAGCCTATTGTTTTAGTTTGCTACCTGCTAAATGACTATTAATCATTGAAATGATTTGTTTAATTTTAAGACTGATTGATATTTTTTCTTAGATCAAAGTTTCCAATTATTACTTCAAGTTGTCATCATTATTTTTAAATGACTTTTTAAACTTAAATAAACGATTTTCAATAATTTTAATGGCTTTTATTTAAAAACCACAAAAACCGGTAATTTACCGGTTTACCGGTTTTGCCGGACCGAGGTCGGTAATTTACCGGTTTTCAAATTTGGCCGGTAATTGCATTCCCTAATTAGTACCTAATGTGTTAATAATAGCAATGCAATGACTTTCATTTGACCCCTAAATGGATGACCTTCAAGTGACCCTAGAGGCTGACACTTAAATTTGACGTCTCCTTTGTCGTCCAACTTGTTTGTACAATGAGTACCTAACTAATTGCTCACTTAAAATAATTATAACCCTGGAGTTTTACTACCGCACAGTGCGAAAAAAGCCCGAACTAGCTGGACAAAAAGGGTCACACCATTTCTTATATTGCCCTAGCTAAAACGATAGCTAATATTCCCGAGATAACGAACCCCGTATTGTTTTTGTGCATCTACCCTCAAATAATTTGTAATTCACGTCAAAGTTCGATTTACAATGTCATCGATACAGGAATCATTCACTATTTCGCGAGTCTTAAAACAATTGTTTTATTTTTTGTGATGGATCGTGAAGTAAATGGTAAGTAGTAAGTACAGTTTGAAATTAAAACTGTTTAAAATTCTTATTCCATAGCCATCGTTTTGACACACAAAAAAAGGATGTACCCTCATGTACCCAGGCAATTTTTTTTAATGTTAGCTTCATTATGACGCTTTATATCAATGCATATTATAAACCTCGTGCTCATTCGTGTTTTTGACTTTTTTAAAGAAAACGAGGTGTCAATACCGAGGGGGAGTTTTACGAAGAATGGTTGGAAAAGATAAAGGCTTTATTTGACTATTTTTCGATAAAATTTGATTTGACTGTGATAACGACGGGCTGAATGTGGCAAAAGGCAGGACCAATTCGATACATTACAAAAGGTATTAATTGCGGGACTGGTGAATGGTGAATAATATAAATTAGAAAACAACACAACGTCACAAAAACCAGTTTACGCTGACCTCACATTTTATGGTACCTAAATCTATAAAAGGAGATCAATTTATGCTTCATTTTAGTATTTTCTTTTCGAATAGCTTGTTTTTAACTTTATATTGATAAATCTAGCTTCAATGGGATTGGGAGTTGAGTTTTGGGATTATTTTTAGCGTCAAATAATATTGTCTAGATCAGGCTCTTGTCGCACTGCGTCCCGTCTCGAGCGAGCCCTACCAATCAGAAACAGCCATACCTATTGGTATTACCTTGGTTTACCATGGGTTGTTGGGTCGTAAGGTTGACAATACGATAACACGTCAAAGGCAATATGGTTTTACCCTGTAGAATAGAGGTCCACTAGGTCCAGGCAGTAGTCAGAATAGGATTTTTTGCTAATGGCTAAAGAGCTTAAACGTCACAGGTTTTTTCAACGTCGCCATTGCTAGACTTAATAAATAAACGGTTACAAACGAAATGTCATCCATTTCGATCACTAGTCCCAAGCTGTGTCCAAAGCCACACACACCTTTTAAAAGTTACCTACTGTCAAACATTTCATTTAAGGGACAAGCTTTTATTGCCGACTGTACTTTTTGCCTACCTCGTATTTCTGATACAAATTTTGGTTAGTAGTAATTCGCAGTAGGACCACGGGCAATACACCAGCACAGCCACAGTATAGACAATATATACCACGGAATATACTATGGCACAGCATCCCTAACTAATGACCAAAGTCCCTAACTTATTTGGATACTATTATGTACGTATGTGTTTCTGATTTAGCATTAAACTAGCTTCTGCCCGCGACTTTGTCCGCGTAGACATAGATTATCGTTAGTCCCTTGAGAACCTTAATATTTCGCGGGATGAAAAGTAGCCTATATGTGATAATCAAAGGTATGAGCTATTTCCATTTCAAATTTCATCCAAATCCGTCCAGTCGAGTGACTAACTAACACACACACAACAACTTTCGCATTTATAAGATTATTAAGTAGGATTAGTGATCATAACACACACGAGGACGCCTAGCCCGCACGCAGGCTAGTGACACTTGCATAGTCACAGTAAGGGCAGATATTTGTGTGATGCGCGGCGCGACCATTTGTTCGGTTGTTTAATGTTTTTTTAGGCAAATACCTCAAAAACTAGAGCGGATTGAGCCTACTTAAATACGTTTTTTTTAACTCAGGAAGACACGCTGTTAAAATCTTTCGGGTACGTCCCGGGCATAGGTACACGGAAGTTTATCGTTCTTTAGTACCCATGGTACAAGCGAAGAGTTTAGTAACTGGGTAAATTTTACCACCATCTTATCCTTTAACCTGCAGCCAAACAGCAGTGTTAGCGTAAGCCAACCGGAGAAATCATTACCTTAGTTTAGAGGCATTTCATCTGAGTCCATAGGGTTGGCAACTCGTTTGTAGTCTTGAGATTGTCATCGTATGATTGTAACCTTGAGATTTCAAATATCTATGGGCTATCAGGTGGCTTTTGTGCTCGTTTGCCGTCTCCATGCCTTAATAAAGGGAACTAGGCGAGAAAGATAACTCTCGAATTCCACGAGATACAGGATTTTTTTTACATTTCCACACGGCCTGCCTAATTTTCAAGCTTTTCGGCCGTTAACCTCTTTACATATAAAAACCGAAAAGAGATGGCCGAATAACGGGTAGGTACTCATAGTCCGATAACCGGCCGCTCAAAGTTTTAACTCAATGAGTTACCAGATAAAAGCAATTTGTAGAAAATGTATTATTAGAATATGGGTGGCCCTAAAATAAGTTCGTCTGCCGAGGCGCAACCTGACACATTTTATGCAAAGTATTTTATGTAACGATCTTTTAGCGTAAAAAATAATCTCATGTAGGTAGTTACCGAACGAACGTTGATAGGATACATACCGATTAGTAGAACTTAAACGGTTGGTCTGACATGGCCGGTTCCGCTGGCAGATCAAATTCAGGGGACAATTTTTCCTCATGGAGTTACCGAAAAAATACTTTTTTACAAAAAGTGGCCTGGTTGCGCCTATCTTAGATTCATCAATGGTCTACTTTTTCTGCAAATTACTTTTATCCGGTTACTCGATAAGGTAGGACTGAGCGGCGGCTCTCGATCCACCGATAAATTTTAAATAATGTTAATTCGTATTACTTATCACTTGTTCAGAGGTTTATTAATTATTGTTTTAACCTTTTTTTCTTCTAAATACATTTATCAACATGTTTAGAACTTCTCAAAACCATACTTATTGTATGTACCTAGTTAGGTATATTTAAGTACTTACTTCAAATCGTCATCTCAACGCCTTGAAAATATATATGAGCAAAAACTTGAAACTAGAGTTAACTGTTATTTGTTTAAAGACACTTAAAATCTATTTATTCGTTTTTATTCCATTGAAAGACTTTTTAAAGTGAGTAAGTATCTATGTCCTCCCGGAATAACGGTCCGGCGGGCCTATCAAGAAGGCCACAAGGACAAATTATTTCCCCCTTATCTCTGAGTGCTTCTCTTTTTTACTTACTAGTTTTAAAGAAACGCACTGAGGGGATAATGTTCGGTCGCCGTACCATCCATTACCCCGGTCTAATGACCGGGACAGTCCATCGTTAAATCCTCCTTGACCGATATCTTCAGTACCAATGACTATAAATCATCGCAGGCGCATGTGCGTGATATCAATCGGGAACAGGAATTTTAATTTATACACGTTTTTAACAGGCCCTTTCAGATTAAAAATAAGAAAAAAATATATAACAATGTATGTGTGTGTTGTGTGTATTGCTTTTATCAGGATGGATAATACGGAATACAGATACATAGTAACTTAACTTGTTCCAACGGTGGCTGTACAATATGAACTTAAAAATAAAATTCTCTCATGCACTAGTTTGCTTGTCTTCCTTAAGATTATAAAATACTTTATTTATTAGCCGGGTATTTAAGTGGCGCTTGAATTTAAGACCATATCCCATAATTTAATCTCATCGGGAAAATTGTTATACTCTCTGATCGCGCTTATAAAAGTACATTTATTAAAGAAAGTTTAAATTTAACTCCTATTGTAATATTAAATTATATTACTCAGAGTGCACATTGCCACGCAGTGTTGCGCTAGCAGTTAAGACTTACAATTGAAGTTAAAGGGTATTTAGATTTAGATACTTAATAGAACCGGCTAAGAGTCGTCGCACACGAAGGAGTACCTACCGTTGTTGTATGGCCCACCTTTTTTATTTGTTTTATACCAGCAATACAAAAACACACTTTGTGAAAATATCAACTGTCTTTCTACTTATTACGGTTCGTGACATATGGCTCGCGGACAGAAAGACGGACGGACGGACGAACAGCAAATGCTTAGTAATAGGGTTGGCACCCAAACTGAAAAACACTTCTTATCAAAGCCCAAGTTAACGTTATCTATGAATCGATATTTACCAACCACGTGTTCGGTAATGTTCTAAAAGGTATAATGTATGAGAAGGGAACAAACAAAACCATCATGATGAGATTTGATGACTGTCTGTGCATCTGCCACAACTGCATAACTTTTAGGCTGGTGGGTCTAGTTTCTAAGAAGGCAAAGGTTACGAGTTCCGCCGTCATACCAGCGCGATGCTTTTATTAGTTTTGGTCATGTCTTCAGAGTTCCTACAGCAGGTTTGGTAGGCATGCACATGTGTGTACATTAAATTAATAGATTTTGATACATACCTACTTGTAGTAAAGGCAAACTTGGTAAAATTGTTTGAAAAAACCGTCCAAGTGCGAGTCGGACTCGCGCACGAATGGTCCCGTTCGATCGACCGGACATTATCTATAAAAAAAACACGTTTGATGTATGGGATGGCCCCCTTTAAATATTTGTTTTATTTTAATTTATTTTTTTATTTTTAATGTGATTATACAACTAAATATTCTGTGAATATTTCAAGCGACTACCTGTTGCCGTTATTAATACCGAACAACATACGGCAAAAATCACGTTGTTGTATGGGGCCCCACTTAAATATTTATTTTAGGCATTCTGTTTTTAGTATTTTTTGTCATAGCGGCAACACAAATACATCATCTGTAAAAATTTCAACTTTCAAGCTATCACGGTTCATGAGATAGATAGATAGGTAGTCTCATGAGCCTGGTGACAGAGAGATGGACAATAAGTCTTTGTAATAATTATGAACTATATAAAGAGAGGGAAGAGAACAAGAACGCTGACTTCTTAGTTTACGTTAAGAATTATTCGAGGACCTTCAAGCAAGTTGTTTTTTAGGTCTTAAGCTCAAAGCTTCTGACAATAAGGTAAAAACTGTGTGGAAAGTAATAAACAGAGACGGGTAAATCTAAAACTCGTGATAATCAAATCACCATAAACAAGGGTGACGAACAAATCACATCAAACAAAGACGTTGCCATAGCGTTCGAAGATTATTTCTACACCATAGCCATTAATACCACGAAATGTCTTCAATTATCTGCGATTGGAGCTCAAAAATTACTTTGTGTTAATGTTACTTAATGTAATTTAAGCTTTGATTTTAGCCACGTAGATTCAGTTTCTGTTGTAAAGGTATTTGAATCGCTCAGTTTAAAAAATCTGAGGATTTATGGGGAACTTCAGTTAAAGTCATCCATCATATCATAGATATAATTGCAACTCACTTAGCTTTAATCTACAATAACTGCATTTCAGAGGAAGTCTTTCAAAATCTTATGAAATATAGTAAAGTCATACCTTTTTTTAAACCGGGCGAGATGAGTGATTTAACGAATTTCCGTCCCATTTCTATTCTACCTGTTTTGAGTAAAGTTTTTTTTGCGAAGTTAATGAAGATATGTTAGGTCACTTCAATAGAAATAAACTGCTTAACAGTAATCAGTTCGGCTTCACCAGAGGACGATCCACAACTGACGCAGCATCTGTGCTCATTAATTATATATACAATATTTGGGAGAAATCTTGTGATGTAGTAGGAATTTATTGTGACCTTTCCAAAGCTTTCGATTGCGTAGATCATACGACTCTTATTTTAAAATTAGAACATTATGGTCTGTCAAATAATTCTCTAAATCTTATGCCTTTATATTTTAGTGATAGAAAACAAACGATTGTGGTAAATAAAACACACGGGAGCAGCTGTTAAGGTGTGCCTCAGGGCTCTATATTAGGTCCTTTCTTATTTTTGGTTTATATTAATGACTTACCACGCACGGTAGATAACCTTTGTGATATTGTGCTATTTGCTGATGATACATTATTAATTTTCAAGGTTGACCGAAAATCCGTCGATTACAGTAGGATAAATGCCACGCTAGGTAAAGTACTTAATTGGTTTACTAGTAACAATTTGCTACTCAATGCTAAAAAAACGAAATGTGTTAGGTTCGCTTTGCCTAATGTTAGACCAGTAGAATCTAGTATATTTCTAAATGATCAGTGTTTGGAAATGGTAGATAAGGCGCTTTTCTAAGGGATAACTATAGATAAAAACTTGCAATGGAGTCCCCATATAGCAGTACTAGCAGGTAAATTAAGTTCGGCAGCTTATGCTGTTAGGAAAATCAGGCAACTTACCAATGTTGAGACAGCTCGCTTAGTTTATTATAGTTATTTTCATAGTGTTATGACGTACAGTATTCTGGTTTGGGGAAAAGCTGCTGACATACAGACTATATTCGTGTTACAAAAAAGAGCTCGTTCTATATATAACCTTAACTCCTGTGATTCCTTAAGAATACTAGGCCTATTTAAAGAAATTGGTATCTTGACTATCATCACAATTTATTTATAAGAATATATTTATGTCATTAAAAATCAAGACTGTTTTGTTAAGAATTGTGACATACATTTTTGAATACAAGAAATAAAAATAAAATTGCTAAAAAAAAACGTGTCCGTAAGGTTTATAAATAATTTGTAGGTCAATGCATTCATTTCTATAATAAATTACCTGACGCAGTTTTAAAGTTACTATTTCCAGTACTTAAAACTTACTTGAAAAAGTCGTTGATGTCGAAAGATTACTATAGGGTCGAGGACTAACTAACAGATAAACATGCTTGGCCGAAACTAAACAAAAGACCTAAATAACTTAATAATAAATTAGTCATAAAAAAAAGTAAACATTGTTTATGTATTGTCTAGGGGACACGGTTTCTGTAGGAGGATGTATCGAAACTTTGTATGTGGTTGTCTTGCACTGTCATAGATAGTATAATTTATTTCATTTTTTTATGAAAATTCGAGTTTTGACATACATTTTCATGCTCAAGCTACGCTTGAATATATATTTTTATTATATTTTATGTTAGATTCATTGTTTTATATAATGTTAGGTTAAGCTTTAAAATTGTATAATATCATAAGTAGTAGTAGTAAAAAAAAGGCTGACTGTTGGGTTTTTTGCGATGTTTCTTCTCAGCTGTGGTCTCTTGCGAAGAGCTGGTAGATTTTTGACGTGTAAACGTGCCCGTGCGGCCTACTTACTGAATAAACATCTTTTATCTTTTTTATCTTTTAGGTTCCCGTTTTTACACTTTGGGTACGGAACGCTAAGAAAAGCTTTAAAAATGTATTTAGTACATACTAAATACAAGTATGGATACCTTGAAAACATTTTCAAGGTATCCATACTTTTTTCCCTCATTACTCAAGCTTGAACCAATAATATAAATTGTGGTGTTCTTAATAGAATAATGTCAGAATCCTTTTGCCATGCACATTTTGACCGCAACGCGCCCACGCTCACGGTGAAGTAGGGTACGAGCATCTATGTATATGGGGCATTATGGGGGCACTTTTAACGTTTACGAAGCCCATAGTATAAGCATCAGGCATACACATCATAAGTTACTCCCCTATACAGGGTGCCACATTTAAGATCGGTCAGACCTATGGGAAAGTCTGTAACTCTACCTAAGGCATACAAAGATCTGTTCTTAGGAACCATGTCATCGATTTTAGTGACAAGAAAATCTACATACATAAATTTAAACGTAATGCATACACATGTTTAAGTTCATAATTACAATCATAGGTAGATAAATACTATCTTATATAGCAAAACTTCCAGAATGGTCATTTATAACATCTACTTAATTAAATATAAGGATATGATAATTATGATATATATTATTCATTTTATTTATTTTAGATATAATTTTTCATAGTAACATTTACTGCTTATGGCCTTAGGCGATGGGCTTGCAACCTGTCACTAATAGGTACGCTGATAAACATCTTAGCCTAATTGTGCAAAATGTGGTAACAGAATTATCCATTTTTTTTTTGGAGTTGTTGGTAATTCTGTAGCCTGCCTACCCCACTCTGGTAATGAAGAGTTTACTTATGTATGTATGTATGACCCACAATTGATATCCAAATAGAAATCGTAAGTTTTAAAAAAAAACTATGTTTGCAGTTTTTCTGGTCACTAAAATGGATGACATGGTTCCTGCGTGCCACCCCTTATATCGCTTTTATGAACCTGATACCAAAGGAAATAACATATATGTACTCGTAGATTTCAACCGACGATTTAGGGTTAGCGTTTTGTCCCGACTATGAACGGCCATTACAGATTTCACGCGCCAAAGAGCGTTGCAAGTCACGGGCCGGTGTTGCAGCCAAGTTATTTTCTAACGCGACTAAGTCATGTCGTTTTCGTCGACACGAGCAACTTTGCGTACGAGTGTAATTTGATTCCTGTAGGCGCAAACACACGTAGAGCCTCGTATCATATCCGCTAGCATGCCCGAACTCACGGCTGACCGGCTGGTCTGAACCAGCATTCATCAAATTAGTTGTTAAACGTTCCTTACCCCGCTAGGGGTCATTTAATCCTGGCGTATTGTTGACCTCGGAAAAGAACAGTCCGTAGACGCCGTATAGAATAAGATGGCAGGAAGGCGCCAGTAATGAACTCGTCCCGGCGATTCGTCACGAGCCCGGGCATCCTCCCCGATGCATTACGCCGCAACCCCCACTTCCAGAGCCTCCGTCAAACCGCCACCCAACGCAAAGGTGTGAAATTATCTTAAGTGCCCTGTGTCTATCAAAACACCCTTTTAAAATCAGCCTTATATAACGGTACGTTCTAAGTAAAAATAGAAGTGTAGATAAGTTAATAAGGTTATTATTATACCTCACGTCGGGGTCGGGGACCGGATTTTAGGGACGGAATGTTTCTGAAAACGTGTATAAAAAACGACTGGACCCTTAGGAACAGTCATTCCGCGCTCAGAGTGGGTGCGCGCACGTTCCCGGACAACAGTCGAGCTGCAGCGCCCGCGCTCCCTGAAGCTTCCCTCTCTAGTTCGAAAGATACTTTCGTAACGGGTGAACGTTTTATTTTTATTATTATCTCAGTGCGATGTTTCCGGATATGACAGGAGCGGTAAGTTTTTCATAGTTCTCATTTTAAATTTAAATAAATCTTTATTTTATAAAAATATGCAAGCTACCTTCTGTGGTATATATTTGAGCACGAATTACTAATAAAGTATATTTATTTGTAAAAAATACGTCAACGAGATATTTTAGTATGTATTCGTAGGTAGTGTTTACTGTAATTATTTTCAATTGTTCGGTTGTTACTGTGATGCCAGTCTGGTGCGCAGCTGACGAGTCGGTTGAATGGGAGTAATGGGACGCTGCAGATGCAAGTCATGCCAGGAGCTGCCGCCGTTTTTTATTATCTCGATATTTGTGACACACCTGTCGTGGCCGGTACTGTTTTTATAATTTAATATAGTAGGTTTTTAGCCATTGTTTGATTTATAAATATGATATCATAATTGAGTACAAAGTTTTTAATATTTTAAAGAATCATTTTGGTAAATTAGGTATTATTTGCATGAGGATGGTCTTAAATAACAGAGAAAAAGGATTTAATTAATTTCATTAATATGTAAGTAATTCCCTAATTTTAAGGCTTTCTGCGATCCATAATTATAAATATTATATTTTGTACAGGTAAATAGGGAACTATAAACTAATTTGGTCGGTATTTTTTAATATTAAATACCGAATCATATTTAAAACAACAATAAATATTCGCACACGAAAATCTACTATGCGTCCTTAATTTTTCAATGATAGTAACCGAGTATTAAATTGGTTCATGGTCAATTGATAGTATTTTATTGTTTATTGTGGTCATTAAACTAAGACAGGCGGAGGCCGAAAGCGCCCGCTAGTGCAGGTAATATAAATTTATGACCCGGGACCCGCGCGGCCCATTTATGGATTACCCATGGACCGACACAAATCACTTTATAATCTTCTGGCAAATTACTATTATTACAAGAAAGTCATTCATATGGTTAGACAAATGATTCTAATTGTACCTTGTGAGACTGTTCAAACAAGCAATGATATTGTATTGGGAGGGAGATGTTCTGCTGCCGTTAAAAGGATGTAGGTACGGGTACATACCTACCTACCTAATTGAAATAGTCAATGTTCAACAAAATCATGTAGCTAAAGAGCCACCATACTCGTACAACATTATTAGAATAACCTTTGAAACTATGAAAGACAAATTGTGAGAAGTTCACTACGGGGTCCACTAGGTTTTATTTGAATCTTATTGTTGTTAGTGTGTAAATCAGTTTATCGTAGAGCGTTAATACATAAATTAATACCGGTTTTAAAGATTAATTACTATGGAACAACGTTTGTTCAATACACATAACCAAGCTTTATTAAATACTTAATACTTTGCGATTACATAAACTTGCGTTACATTTGACTTGTTTCTTACTTTTCGCTTGTTACTACTTTTTACCCGACTGCGGCAAAGCCAAAATGTCCGACTCAATGTCCGCTTGTACTGCTAAACGGATTAACCGATTTTAATAAATTATATGTGGTTAGATTCGTCTTAACCACGAGAATTACTATGACGGCATTATCCAACCGGCAGTGTTGGGTTGTTAAAGCTTGCTTTTCGTTAGACTTGTTGATACGTTGACGTCACAGAACATTGGCAGAATGCACACTGGCAAAAAACACGGACAGTGAAAGAATAATAAATAGTTATTCCTAATGCCTCCCCCACTGCAAATTATAAGCCCAAACCCAAGAATAGGTTATACATAAATTATACTAGGATGACAGGTTTCAGGAAATTTATTATATTTCTTTTAGTGTATAATATTTTTGTTTTTATCCTGATGCGTCTGGCTGTCATGAAATCAAACAAGCCCATAAATCACCCACTTCTTTTTACAAGTAATGGGATACACCTCATGTGTTCGATTTCGATATCAAACACGCCGGTTAAAATTACATCAGGGTAAGTAACTTAATCTGGCGGGATCGACTTCAGTAAGATGGCTAGTCGCATTCTACCCTTGCATAAAGAAAGAAAGAAAGTCTAGGGCGGTAGTCGGACTTTGCAACCAAACTTGGCTCTCTATCTATAATTATTTTAGAATTATGGTGTTAAATTTCAAAGAACTTGTTATCTCGTTAAATCACAGGTACAACACATCGAAAAGCTTTATAACTATATTTTAAACAAACCAATTACTTGTTTGGTAATTGCGTTCGCACTCTAACTTGATTTAAACGAGGCCATGATTGACACGTGCGTTTAACTAGAGCATTATAATTACAACTGGGAACATTAGGCAGTTAATAAATGCTCATCGTCATCAATCACGGCTCTATTTCCATTCCAATTATCCAGAATCCCTGCAGCAAGGAATAAGTAAACACGTTCAAACCCTTGAAGGTATTTTTTATAGTATGTCAGCATACTATAAAAACACAAGCCAAACTTTCTTGTATTTTTTATCGAAGTAAATGAAATTGTGTAATGCAAAGAGGTGAAATCAAATGAGGCTAGTTTTTAGGTGCCTTTACTCGTATTCTACTACTTTGTCTCTATAGTTTTGGTTATTACTGTCACATATAGTCGACTAAGGACTATCATAACCTCATCAACACTTGACAGTAGGATCGCATGTCTAAAGCAATTGGTTTACTCGAATAGAAGAGCCTGAGACATCCTGAATAGAATAGAGCCCCAGATACCTTATTCGATGCTGTTTTCACGTATTATGTATTATGTATGTATGTAAATACTTTATTGTACAAACGGGAAAAAACAGAACAGACAACAAAATAGTCTGAAACACGAAATGTATCGCGAACTTATCCCTATAAGGGATCGTTCATGATCGTTCAGGGTTCGTATTTTTATCGTATTTATTTTAAATCGTCCGCCTTTACTAATCTACACTAATATTAGAGAAAAGATTTGTATTTTTTTAAGTATGTTTGTAACGAATCAATTCTAAAACTCCTGGACCAATATCAAAAAATATTTTACCATTAGTATGCTAAATTATCCCTGAGTAATTTAGACTATGTTTTATTTTTCTGCCCGCGACTTCGTCCGCGTGGAATAGTTACTTTGGGCTAACGCTAACTTTAACCCTTGTGAAAATATTTTATAATAATACGTTCGTTAAGGAGGTATTTTAGGTACTTAGGTACTGCCCGCCGGCCTTGCACATCATAAATGCGCGCGCAGTACTTGATCATTATTTTGCTGTGACGTTATTTTAAAACAGCGAAATCCCTAAAATATTCTTTGAATTTGAATGATAAAAAGGGCAATTTTGTTTTAAATTAAATACTTGTGATGAATAACGTATTTATTTGGATAAGGATTAATATCATGTTTATAAAAACACCTTTGCAAATAATGTATTATTTTAGAACAAATTTGGTTAGCATAAGAAAGGCTATATATAGTGAGCCAACCTTAAAAGATAGACATATGCGGTCGCGTTTTTTTTTAGAACTTTTAAAGGAAAACAATTATGTGATACAGGATATCGACGGTTCTGTGACTCAACCTCGTATATTGAATAATGTCCAGTATAAACTGACACGCACTAAGAATGCACTCGCGTACTTAGCGAGTGTCAGTTTATACTGAACATTATTCTATATACGAGGTTGAGTCACAGAACCGTCGATATTTGAGAAACTCTAACCGTTTACGCAGCGCACGCAGCGGAAGACCTGAAAATTTAAACAAAACCCACCAATTTTGAAATTATCTTCATTGGTGCTCCGCTCCTATTGGTCTTAGCGTGATGATATATTCTTCGATAAATGGGCTATCTAACACTGAAAGAATTTTTCAAATCGAACCAGTAGTTCCTGAGATTAGCGCGTTCAAGCAAACAAACAAACTCTTCAGCTTTATAATATTAGTATAGACAATAGCAGCTGACATTACTATGACATTACGAATAGATAGTGTATAATAAGGCCCTTTCCTTTGTATTTCCCATGTAGTGCTTTTTTTGTGGCATTATTTGAGATAAGGTACGACTGTCTGGTATGTAACTTCTGTCAAACTTTACCAGTCACTGTCGACAAAGTAATACCTCATCCCAAATCTCATATAATGACTTGGCGAATTTCCTACTATTACCATAACGCTACAAAGAAAGGCGAGTTCATCGTAGAGCTGTACGACGCGCCTATAGTGTTTTTGATTCACGAAGTCGCGCCCCACTGCTTAACTTAACGACAACGTTTCCAAATTACATACTAGTTTTGCGCGAGTTCGGGGATTATAAACACTGTAGCACCTAAAACTTGACGGTTCACCCTTGTTTCGTAGGTACACTCATTTCATAGAAGTTATTTAGTGATGGTTACAAATCAAACCTAACCTAACCTACGTGAATCATATTTATTATAACCTGAAATCATCGACGACGATAGTTATAGAAATACAAAATATTATATACCTAATTCGTTTCATTTAACATTGTGTAGATGCAAAATGTTCTTAATTCTAATACTTATTAGAAGATAAAAACAGTTCAATAACAATGCTGCGAAAATGGTATCCACTTAGTTAAGGGTCGTACCACCTAATGGGAGCACAACGCTGGTTTATTTCACCCTCAAGTTGCGAGCCTAGGGGTAAACCTTAAATGGTTGATGTGTTAGATTAACATAGCAGTGCTCGCTCCGCGAATTCTTTGGCGTCGTCTCTACAAACGTTCATGTTTATGTAAGCTAACACTTGGAATCAGGAACTAGTTAATCGTAAATTCTGATCGCTTCCCTCTGATTTCCGTTTGAAACTCGCGGGTAATTGGGTTACAATCTAATATTGTCAGAATAATAAAGACTTGCGAACGTGATCTCGGGAATGAAACAGCCCGGCGCTCGATGCTCAATTTGTGTTCGTGAAAGTAGGTATGTGTTTATCAATCGGAACACAGTAATGTTTTAGTGGTGTCATATTGTATGTCATGTAATTGTTTACGTGCAATAAAGAGTTCACATACATTACATATTTATAATGAATGATTGTTACGTATTTATGTGTCTAACCTAACCTAATCGACTTTTATGTTCCATAATGCACGGTAATAATAGAAGTGATGCCTTTCCTACTAAAACCGGGTGAGAGCATGTGTGGTGTGACCATGCTCAGCGTGTTCCAAAGCCGTAACTGCACTAAAACTATCTCAAAAAGCCAGCAAAGTGCGAGTTGAACTCGCGTGGATCGCGTTTTTTTTAAATTCTAATTTATAGGTTTTCCGGTAAGATACACAAGCTAGCAATACTTTGTACTTCTTCAATATTTTAGGCTCAGTGGTTTCGGAGATCTGGGGGGTTAATGGTCAATTTTCGTCTTCTTTCATGAATAAAATCAAAACTATTTATTTTACAATAATACCAGAAATATATTTGAGATAAAAACCTCATAAAACTTTTTTTTTAATTGGTCTTCCGAATATATACGACCCTTATTTAAAAAAATATATATTTACTTTGTACATCTGTGTTTGGGTCATCAATTTACATATGTGTACTAAATTTCAACTCAATCGGTCCAGTAGTTTCGGGGAAAATTGGCTGTGACAGACAGACGGACACACAGACGCACGAGCGATCCTACGAGGGTTCCGTTTTTTCATTTTTGTACGGAACCCTGAAAACAACTAGTATGAACTAATGCTCTATTTATAGTTATTACGGCCGAATGGACGCACAGACGAACGGACATGGCGAAACTCTATGGGTTCCCAGTTTGACAACGGAACCCTAAAAATGATGTTGACGATGTCTTTCTTTAACGCAATTTGTCGAGGTGGGATTTTAAACGTTTTTGTTTTTGTTCCAGACTCGTTTTGTTTTGAGCTTGGCGTTGATTGCGTCATCTGAGGCATTCTTCCTGAAATGGGGCTCAGATACCAGGTAAGTACCTAACAACTATATGAAAAAACTAGGGAAAGTACAGATTACGATTGAATTAATAATGAATTAACAAATACTGCTCGTTTAGTACGACTTTCTACCGTATCACATATTAATTTCATCTTTCGTTAGGCATTTTATTGTGGCTATGCGAATTTCATATTAGTTAATATATTTTAATATTATTTTGCGAATGTGTACTTTTCTATTTTGTACCTATGTTCTAGCTTTGCGCGTGATGTAATTTACCCCTTCTGTTTCATCACACGTTAGGTGAACTTAAATCATCATTATAGTCACCATTAAGGCTCGTAATAAAGCTACATCTCGATAAAGCTTCCTCCAAGCAAAATAAAACAAAAGAATAGAAGGTTTTAATACATAAACAGATGATAATAAAAAATCTCAAGATAGTAATTCACATGATCACCCGTCAAAGCCATCACTAAGGGGATCTCGTGATTAACTAAACGAGTGTACGCCCATTAATGCGTAAAATCTTTAATAAATTGCACAACCGGTGCCTTCCAAACTTGGTTTTCTAATTGTTAACGCAAAGTCAATAGAGTGAACACACAATAGATCGTACGTACCCATTATACCTACTTGCTTATTTTCTTTTTGCCAATGAAATTAAATTGGTTTGCGATTCCGGAACTTCGGATAATGCGGCACTTACGTTATACAATCATCTATTTTGTTACTCGCCAGTTTTTTAGGTTTACACCGCGTCGATAACCTATTTATTGAACGTCGTCAAATAATTTAAGATGAACTAACCAACTTGGCAGTAACTACAGAACCACTATTCTATTGGTAAAGCCCTCGTAGCTTTTGTGTTGTTCAACTGTCAAGTAAATAAGAGCTATCAAAGCGTTGACAATACGATAACATGTCAAAACCATAACATTTTACCGCGTAGAATCTCACTCCACTAAGAAATCCTACCGCGAGCGGGGATTAAAAGAGCCTGGTAAACTAGGCCTTTGCTGAGAGAAAACCACTGGGCTGAACCAATGGCATTTTAACGTCTGTTGGAATTGGTTTTTGACAAGATAAAGTAATTACAAAAACCCGACTACGAAATCTACTGTCAGGGTTGTATAGGTGGAAAACAGTAAATCAAGTCTTGCATGTAGCTGTGTACAAAAATAATATGGTATTTACTTACAAATTTCAAATATACATATAATGTCGAACGGTCTATACAGATGTGTTACAACTAACATGTAACAGGTCATTTACTTAAGTTTTTCACCTATAGTACTGTTAGGCGATGGGCTTGCAACCTATCACTAATACACTGGTAAACATCTTAGCCTAATTGTGCTAAATGTGGTTACAGAATTATAAACTAACTAGCTGATTCCCGCGACTCCGTCCGCAGAAAAATAAAACATAGTCTATGTTCATCAGGGATAATGTGCGATTCAAATGGTGAAATAATTTTTCAAATCGGTCCTGTAATTTCGTGCCTATTCAATTCAAACAAACGTTCAAAAAATCAAATCTTTCCTCTTTATAATATTAGGTTAGATTTTTCGAGTGGTTGGTACCTAATCCTGTTGCTCTGCCTACCCCACTCTGGGAATGAAGGCGTGTTTATGTACATGTATGTGTGAAATCTATTAACTGTGTATATATTGCCTCTTACGCTATCTGTACATCTTTGTGGCAAAGTTGTGTTAAATTTCATGTTTACAAATATTTTCAGGTTCTACCTATCATTTTATACCAAACTCGATACATTTGTTAAACAAAATATTTTTCTGCCAGCATTTTTTGCATGTTAAATCTACCATCATGGTTCTGGTATATGGTTTATGACATGTGAAATACCTACTAAGGCGAAGGCATACATCATTTATCAAAATGTTTTGAATAGACTAGCAGTAGCAGTAGGTAACGAGGGAACAGAAAGTTGAACATCCTTTTTGCTTCACCGTAGTCATGTGAAAAAGTCCAACCTACGGTACAGTGGACTACCAAGACATGTATCCACATTTCCATCTTATGGCATTGTAATAAAGTGTAAAAGTTCATTCAAATCTTTATAGTCAAATTTAACAAAGCTCCAAGATTTACCAAAATGGTAACGTCAACTTTTAATTTTTTTTAGTAACCCCATCTTAAGCTCTATGGAAAAACACATATTTTGGCGTGTTTTTCGTGTCATTTACATAAACCTAAGATCGACGTCCCCTTAAAGGGGCTAGAATCTAGTCAATTTGGTTGAATTGTACTTTTTGTTAGTATCTAAATACAACCCTTACAGATTTTAAATATACATTCAAAATTTATTTTGTTTCAGCAGGCAGCCGTCCCAGAAATGGGTGCAGCAAATGTCACCTAACATGTCCCCGGGGTACCGGTACCAGTACTACTCGCCCTACGAACTCCGCAAGACATACCAGCAGTACCAACAGTACCAGCAGTACCAGCCTGAGATGCCTCTGCAGCAGAGCATGGCTCCCATCCCCATCAGCGTCCCGGCCGGCGCCAGCCTTACCCCGGTCTCCCTTCAGCACGTCCAACTCGTTCCCTGCATGTGCCCCGTCGCCCCCGAAGAAGCTGAGAAACTCCAAGAACAAGTCGGCCCCGGCCCCTACCTAGCCCAAACCTACACCCCCCAATCTTACCCCGTCCAACAATTAAACGTCCCCGCCCCAGATAACACCAAAACCTCACCTAAACAATAGGGATTCCTAACATCCAATACCTTTAAGAATCCCACCAAAAGATTATATTTTTCTGCTTAATTTATTTTATTTATATTCAACCTTAAGGGAGACTGACTATTGTAAGGGGTATTATGTATGTCAACTTTTAATAAACTTTAGAATACGATTTTATAGTTTCATTTTTGCTTTTAACTTCTTAACTGATCTAAATTGACATCAAGTAGTCTTGATATAACAGAGATTATTTATTAGTGATTAAAATCTATCAATTTATACGCTACAATCCAGCTTCAAATATTGGCTTTACTTGTTTACTTAAATTTGAATAAATTAATGAATATGTAGTAAACCAGTAAATTAGAACGCAATAGAATTAAATTGAGTACGTAGTCGTATACCTATTTCTATTTTAATGGTGAAAAATTAAGCGCATAATGAAACGTAACGAATGCACGATATAATGTATATAGGTTTCGTAAGATTACCATTCGTCCGCAAGCCATTAGATTGGTTCGAATGAGTTCGAGCGGCACGCGCCTCTTTGCACGAATGCGCTCTAAGCTGGGCTCGCGGAAATAACGGGAAGTAACATTACGCAAACACTTTCATTGCGTTTTGGATATCATTAGAAGAACGATATCGAGCATATAATCATAACAAATAAGCAAGTTCTTGCGCTCCAACTGTAACAGCTATAACTTGTAATGTAGGTCACAAAATAATTACCTACTTTAACTTACTACACACACCCTTTCTATGAAGTGAAGGGTTAACCTGATATAGATACTTGTTTACGAATTGTAATTATATTACATCAAGAATCTTTCTGAGTCTGTTCGAAGTGGAAATCAAACTTCGTTGTATTCTTTACACATTTCGCCGTCAGCCATCCGCGCCAGTATGTCTGCATTTGCATGGTGCAAGGTTCAGAAATTTTCTTAATTTTAGATGTCTTGTTCAGAAGTCTTTTGGCAGAAGTTTCTATTATTTAACAAAACCCTATACAGCTATTTCCAAACAAAACTTGAGAATCTCCCAATTTGTAGATGAAACTGAATTCACTAAAATTATTGTATTTGTAGTAAGATCAGATCACTTAATAATTTGTAAAACACTACCCCTTCATCATTAAATAAGCCATAAGTTATCTTTTTTTTGCACAAGTTATTAAGCTGACTTTTTTTCACTGCAGTACTTGAAGTACCTGCAGTACCATGAAGTACTTTTTCAAGCCTAGAGTGTGATTTTAAAATTGATTTTATAGTTAACTACAAAAGTTTGTTAAACATTATGTATGACACACGTCTTATAGCGAAACTAATAAGCAATAGTAGTAGTAGTAATAAATTAAGTTCATTCAACTAGAACCATAATGTTCACTTTTTATGTTTGGAATGGGCTTTTATTTTTTTGCTGCAAATTAACGGTTATGTCAACAATATCGCACAAGTCAAAATTGGCAATGTAGGTATACTCGTAATTTTGAACTTGTTTGAACTAAATGGCAATTACATTAACTAGTCATGAATGTCATGATCACGTACAATCGTTAACTTACGCGAATTTGTTAGCTAAGCAACGTATAGTAACTTTTTAGTTATCGCGATTTGGAAGTTACACTACAGGTTTCTCGTAAGAAAAAAATATAGTTTGTTAGTAGGTAAGTAAATAGGTATTAAGATTTAGATCTGTAACGGAGTGGTACGAAATAAGTAATAGTTCACTGCGATATAAAACCCATATAATAAAAGTGACTAGATATATTATTTTGTTTCCGTGTCTAGTCGGCCCACTTACAGCTGCACACTTATTTATGGGAGAATTTTACTGTACTTACCTATATTTTGAAATATTGATGGTATTATAAAATTTATGGACTCATATAGGGTAACTTTTTATTATCGTAGTAAACGACATTGCCGGGGCCAGAGGGTGAAACTATCCAAAAATATGAACCAAATTTTATTAACCCTCCTGAAACCGCCAACATATCAACTCTCCAAGAAAACTGATTACTGAGTTTTTTCTTTTTAGTATAACTGTTATTACTTATAACAATCCGTCCTACTCAGGTTAATTCTACCTGACGAAGACGCTGTAATGACTTCATACAATTACCGGTAAACTTGAATGGGACGCGGACGGGTTGTAGCATTACTTACCAGTCTCACTACTGACCTCAATATGAAGAACAGTAGTCTTTTTTAAACACTTATATCCTTAGTGATGAAGTATACATTAGATACCAGAAAATGATCTGACCTAATGAAGATTCAATCATTTGGTTTGTAAAATAATTCGGATCTTTCTTTTGCTACTCACTTGAGCAATCTCTCTCATAATCCAGTTTACAGAAAAGCCAAAAAAAACAGCAACTACTCTATTGTTTTCTTTCCTGTCTAGGTATGTTCTTTTCACGCCATTCCACCTGTGAAAAAAAAGATATAGAACACTTGACTGTAGATGCCAATCAAATCACTTGATACATATTTATTGAAAATTAAATGTTTTTTAAACATAATTTACACATAATCATACATTATTTATTCATAAATATAATGAAGTTACCTCTGGTAAGTCAGACTTACGCTAGCTTTTTTGAGTCGTTTACGGCTAGGTAAGAAATGTGCTTAAATCGCCATTAAGCACAATTGGGATTTGGGATAGGTAGGTACAATTTTTGACAATGTATGTAAATTTAAAAACCATTTCGGGCTTCTTCTTCTTCTTTTCCCCGCGGCGACTTCAACAGATACTACCGCGGGGATATGGCGTTTCCACAATGAAGCGATTTCGCCAGTGTCAAGTATATATATAAGTATAAATCAATATAGCAATAAAATACAATCCAATCGTCTCCAGGATGATTGGGGGCAACGTTGTACGGTGATATGTAAGACAGAGGTCAGGATATAATTAACCTCCTCGCCACTGCGAGCCACTTGAAACGAGAAGTAAGATGCCAGATACACGAAATAAGTCCAAGTCTTATATTATTGTACAACACAAAGGCACAAAAAGCACAAACCACTATCAGAAAAGAACTTTGTACACCTAAATAGACAAAAATACAAAACTAAAACATATTTCACTTCCACCATCTTTTAACGTTGCAAATGGCCCCCCATTTCGGTTTTAATTTCGGGGAATAGGCTTCACAAATTATGACTTTGAAAACAGTTCACAGATAATAAAAAATCGTCTTTGTAAATAACTCCGCCATTTTGTCATAGTAAGTATATAGGCGAGGTTACTTTTATTTAAGAAATTATTTAGAATAGCAATAACACTTTTCATCATGAAATGCTTCAAATTAAATCCTTAGAAAAGGCTTTTATTTGGAATAAATCCCTAAAAGCCAGCAGTTTTTTTTGTGGTGTATCCCAATTACGCCGTCCCACGTTTTGCGCGCTTTTGCGAAGTCCTTGTGTAAATGTCATAACAACAAAGACAAACGAACATTTGCCCTTTCAAATGCATCAACATGTCACTGTAAAATAATCAACTGTAACTGTTATTAATAGGTACACGTAACACCAATGCTAGCGTATAGGTACTTTTTATCAACTTAAAACCATATCAGTGTTACTGAAATTGGCGCCGGTCGCGTAACCGATTACGCTCGGCTTTGTCTAGTAAGCTGTGATTTCGTTCCATTAGAGCGTCAGAGTTGCGTAAAGCAGGAACTTGTGTCCGATGCAAGTGGCTGTGACGGATGGGGCAGCCTGCGGAACCTCCGCCATCTTGTCACCTTTTGGGGGCTACATTTGACATTTATAATAGAATATAATTGAATAGAAGATATTTATTCAACGCAAACAATAGAACAATATAAAGTAAAACGAAGACATTACATTGAACAGGATACCGCTGATTTTCAGAGTAACCCTGACTTAAAACTAACCTAAATTGAACATAAAACGGGTACCAGGTAACATAACAAACACTAGCGACAATTTTATAAAGTAGATGAAATAAAAACAATATTATTAATACACACTTAAAACCCTTAATAAAGACTAATTGACAATTTTGTATGGCAACACCGGAACAACCCAACCGTTTCCTGTTGAATCGTTGCAAGTGATGGCATAAGAATAAAATTATTATTTATTCTTATGGTGACGGCCTGTTTAATTTAAAGATATGGATTAGATTTGATCGTTTTTAACATCGTTGTATTCTGTTTAAATGTTGCTTTTCTTTCCCAGGAAAAGAAGAAAATACGGAACAAAATAGCAATATATAACGCAATTTTACTTACAATATTGATTATATAAAATAGATTGCCTAGCTTGGGTTCTAAGCGTATCACTTTACTAGACAGGGCATTCGTAAAAAAACGCTAGAACTCAGAAACCAGCAAGAAGCTGAAGCTTATCGTTTCGAAATGAAACGGTAGCTTCATTTGAGGACTGGTGGAAAGATGACCTAGGCATTTTTTTTAAGGCTCAGTTTTTTACTCAGTACCACGCACGCTTGTCCATCCATTGACGAGTAGTTGTAAGAAATTTCAGCCGGAAGCTATTGCAGCGATGCGATGAAATGTATATCACGAAAATAATGCGGGCTATCAACTATGAAGCCGCTTCTATAGGCCATTTTGTAGCGAAAAAGTGCATATATCACGACGTTATTATAATTATTACACTTTATAAAAATACTATGGAGAAACAATCTATATTGGAAATGAAACGGTAGCTTCATTTGAGGACTGGTGGAGAGATGACCTGGGCATTGTTTGTTAATATTACGAACAGGGCCTCTATTCCCGACGGCAAAAAACATATCGTCTTTGACCCATTTGACGTCATTAGCTAGTTTAGTAGAAACGCCTATACACGTAAGTCGTATTATCTTTTGCACAGAAATATATTTTTCATAGGAGAAGTTATAAAATAAAAACCGGCCAAGTGCGAGTTGAACTCGCGTGGAGGGGGTTCGGTCCATTTTTTATGTTGATAATTTTTTTATGGATTTTCCTTTAATCTACAAGCAATTAAATATATTTTCCAGTTTTAATAAACGCCCGTATACCATTTACACACTGTATTAAATATATATATTATTATTTTTCAAAATTTTAGGCTCAGTAGTTCTGGATACCATGGGGGGAACGGTCAATTTTTGTCTTCTTTCATGAATAAAATCAAAACTATTTATTTTACAATAATACCAGAAATATATTTGAGATCCTCATAACGAGCCCTTTCATTTGATATATGACACGGTAAGGCGTGCAAATCTTTTTTTAATTTCCTAATTTGTCCCCCACTTATGACCCATATTAAAAAAAAATACCTTGCACATCTGTGTTTGGGTCATCAATGTATCTGTAGTTTCGGAGTGGGTCCAGTAGTTTCGGAGCAAATTGGGTGTGACAGACGGACAGACAGACAGACGCACGAGTGATCTTATAAAGGTTCCGTTTTTTCATTTTTTGTACGGAACCCTAAACACGAAGAAACAATAGCTGTCATCTTTACTCTAAAAGGAAATTGAATATGCTAAAAGGAGAACACTATAGGTTTGAAAAAGTAAGGTTGTAAAGGTTTCCTTTTGCTTTTGGAGGAAAATTTACACATTAAATGTGTAAATTGACAAATTTTGTCACAAGTTTACATAACGTAAACATGGTCTAGACATGGGACTAGTGAATAATATCGATAAAGGCACTACTCGATTGCGATTTGGTTATAAATAAGTATGTTTCGTAGTTCTTTTACCGTTTTTTTAAATATTTGGATGTTAAGTCACCGGTCAAAATAGGAGTACAGCAGTAGGTCTATTCCAATTTAGTTTAACACATTTTAGGTATATATAAAACGTGTTCCTTAATAGTAGTCGCGTTGTTGATGCTATAGTGGGTCTTACTGTCAAGTGAATAAGATTTATCATCAACGATATGATTACGAAATTGAAGCAATTTCGAATAGATGCCCCGATTTCAGTTTTTTAAGTTTGTACCTACTTAAAAAACCGTTGTTGTACTGAAGTTGAAAACTCGAAATAAACAAGTTTGATATCAATAAAGTAAGATCGTTTTACAATATTTACTTGTAACTTTATTGCTAATTAAATAACTAGAAAACTTATATAAAATAAAGTGAAATTAAGTAAGTTGCAAGGCCACATACGCCTGTGGTAACTGTGATTCGCCAACGGCAGACGAGACTGTGATGTATATTCCAGAACCAATTGGCTCTGGACATGCAAATGGCCGCAACCCATTAATGAAAATGGTGGATTATAATGTCGTTTCAATGATGAAATTTATATATTTTGAATTAATTTGGTTTTGACACCACTGTGGTCTCAAATATGACCTCGGATTGATACGCCTATTTAAGCCGAAATGCGCTGCTATATAACTCTTTCTCTTTGTCTAACTCATTATCAATCTGCGTCAAAATGTATGCGATAGGTATACTTTTCAAGTGTGCCTCTCATTAAGTTCCTTCTATGAGAATTCTATTTCTGTGACCATTGCCTGGTTCCTGAAAGGAGTCTGACATACAATTTTCTGTCATATGCGACAAACCGTAATCTTTAAAAATAACCTTATATTATAATCTGTGACTGTAATAAAATGATACTATTATTAATTAAGGAATCAATTTAATTACTTGAAATGAACAAATTATGCGCAATTTTGCACCGAAGTAATAATCGCGATCATTTCATCACTGGGGCCGAACTCCAGGGAAGAATAAATGAGTTGTACCATTCCTACATGCCTATGGACTTGAATTCTGCTTACCATCACCAAAAAGTACAATGCATTTGTAAACTGAACTTAATATTAGAACATTCAAGTCGAAAACACCTTCAGGAAGCCAACTTTGAAGAGTTATTGCTGTGCTCACTTACAATGATATACTACTTTGGTATGCGGTTAAAATTAAATAGATTGAGATCTTCAGTTTCCAACTGGAGGAATAAAAAACAATTTTTGAGGGCTGAAGCAGTATTCCAAAAAACAATGGAAAGATTTCTACCAGAATGTGGAGATACGACGATAAAAATTATGCTCCAATTTTTTAGTGATACATCTCTGTGGCCTTTTGAAAGTTTCGTCGGGCAGATTCTGGAAGTAGCCCTTTACTTCACCCGCGCAGAGATCACAGTGTTCAACCTAATGCTCACGGATATCCACTGCGAACTGTTCAACGACGTGAAGACGGCGCGGCACCGCATGAGAGTGCTGTATGAGCTCCTGAATAGTGAAAGTTTAGTTTTGGAAATAAAGAAAATATTGCCATTCATAACCCGACTCCTGGATTTATTTGCAAATAGCATAGTCAAAGGCGGCAGGAAGTTATCTACATATCGATATCTGAAGAAAGGATTCGAAGTATGTCTTCGCCGTATTTTTGAGCGGGTTCCTAATAAACATCGTTTTATAATCATCACCACGACGTTGAATTGGGTGTCAATGGTAAACATACACGACGATGACATTCTGGAGATCTCCTCGTTGCTGGACTATGCTGCGACGCTTTATAAAGTGGGCTTGTATAATGAAAGTTTGAAAGATGGTCTCTTGGATTTAGTACTTAGCTACCTTGTTGATTCCCACAATGCACTTTACAGTCTCTTTGGTTGCCGCTTACTACAACGTTTTTTGGACCGACAACTAAATGCACAATATTTAACTGCGCCTAGAATATATTACGAGTTCTTAAAGGTTCTCATTTTGACTCATAATATGTCTGTTTTATTAAAGACATCGGGTTTCTATCGCTATCACACTCGCTCACACTCACTTTCTAAAGTTTATTTGAAATACGTGTTTCTTAGAACAACGAAGAAAACCGATGACTAATAATAAATATAAGTTTATTTTCTTAATCAGTCTTAAATATAATCTGTGACTTGAGCATAATGGTACGTGATCTTTACTGTTTTAGGAGGACTTAAAAATAGGCAAGTACGACGTGAGTGATAAAGCATTTATCAGGAATCACAGGGAGAAGCTTCACGAATCGTTTCTCCTGGCAGTGGTTAGGCACTGCGACAACGGTGCCAACATGATGGCTCTATCCTCCCTGGTCTGCTGCATTATCCTGGAGGTTCCGTGTGGGCTAACCGCCGCCGCCGCCGCATGCATGATGATGGCCATGCAAGACTTTGCATTGAACGGTGAGAATATCTCCGCCGTCTGTCGCTACTGGATGCATGCCATCGTTATTTCTGTAATGTCCCTCATCTGCTGGGTCCACAAGGCCCCGGTGTTGTACCGGTACGTTAACCATATTATCGCACGGAGAGCAAAGGAGGCTCCGCAATTGAATCCGCCTCTGATGTCGTCATACAGTTTAACAAATCATCACGTGACCTGGAATAAACCGACCCTTTTCTTTGAAGATTGGGAGCTGAGATATGGTTTATGGAAACATTTTCGAGGTACTAAGGTACGGTTTCGCCCCATTTAAGGTGTTGCGTTTTTTATTGAAACATAATATGCCTTTAGCATTATTTTTAATCTTTACAGGGATGTTTCCGAGAGAGTGAGCCATCATTAAAAGCAAAAAAGGTTCCGTATATGGACTTATAAAAATAATGAAGTTTTAAAGGGGTTGGTCAGAGTGAAGGCCGCGCCGGAGGTCCTTAAGGCCCTCGTTGATCCATAAAATCCCTGGTTAGTACCAAAAGGGGGAAAATCCCCACTTAAGGTGGTCAGGTGTAAATATTTACTAAGAACACTACTCAACCTAATAACTAGTCTGTATACGCGGTGTCACACTTTAAAAAGACCGGGTAATAAAACATAATGACGCGATTTTTTTACGAAAAGAGGCTCGAGAACTAAAGAAAACTTTCACAGCTCGTTAATTGATATAAACATACAATGGCATAGCGGCGTATTTGCCTTGTAACATGGTTACGATAGTGCAATTTGTTGCACCGCCGGTTTCACTCTCAGTAGGTACTTTAATGATGGTAAACTTACTGTATCATTTATAAGACGAATGATACCAGGTGAAAGCATGCAATCTATTTATTGTACTCATTGAATGAAACAGTGCACTTGCAACTCTAGGTTGAACAATACAAATAGGAAGCTCTGAATAAAAATAACACCTTAATCTTGCCAAACTGGGAATTACTGTGTTAGTACAGAAATTCCAAGAACTATAGTACCAACCATTGCCTAAAAAGGTATGAAAATTAATGACTCGCGTAACAATGGCGCATATGACACAAGTTCAAACCATCGAGTCAGTCTATCATTAGGTCATTACGTTACAAAAGTATTTCGAAAAATATTGTTATTGAGAATCGAATTGGGTAAACTCACCTTAAAATCGATTATAACAAGTTACCAGATTTGCAACCGAGCCCTATTTTATGGTTTGCGTAATCGCAAATTGACGCTGTTGCTTACAATCATGAACGTCGTGTGCAATGCTCAGGATTTACGTTGCAGAATACTAAAGCAAGCTTCTCTAAAGCAACTGCTGGCGACCAGAGTGTCAAAATGCACATTTGGCAACTCTGGATGCTAAATCAATTGGCAAATCCAAACTAAGTACACAGCACTCGTTTGATGTAGTATATTGTCTTCTTTTAAAATTATTATTTGCGATATGGACACTTTTCAATTTGGAGTCGTCGTAATTGGATCACTTCTGTGACACTCTAACTTTTCTTAAGGTTCTAGAAAAATGTTATCCCCCCGCATCGCTGAAAAGATAGCGCAGAAAAGTTTGGCACTTGGAATGGGAAGAAAAGTGCATGCGCGCCCGAATACACAGGCACTGTGGGTTGCATTCATGCGTGGCATATATAAGTATTGACAGGCGCATCGGCTTGCATTGTGTGTCGATCGTTAGTGTAGAGCGCATCATTTTCGCGCAGGCGTGGGAAAGTGCATTGATTTTCCGGGATCGCGCGTCGCCCGCACACGCTTATTGATCGGTGATTCGCACGGTTCTCCCCGAGCTTTTTGTCGCTTGAGAATTACATATGTTAAGTAGTGCTTTCCACTATATTGTTAGTTGATAATAGACCTACAATAATGGATTGTCGAGCAGTGGTAAGTGAATTTTTATTCGATTCACGCGTTTTTGTTGCGGCTCGTGAAGAGCTCCATTTGCACGTGTTGAGTCAACACGATCAGGTCCTAATAAGTCAACCGTCGTGCGCGATGCGTGAGACTACGCGGCACTATCAAACATATCTGTACGGTTGCAGCAATTAGTAGCAGTAATTGTTTTATTGTGTATAAAAGCAAGCCTTCACCAAGTGTGTGAATGTAGTTAAGATGCATCGATGCATAATGATTCTCAATCATCATAAGCATATCGATGTTGACGGCTATTAGCAGTTCTTATGTACATTATCTTTGTCAACTACAATTAGAGGCAAAAACAGTTCGATGATTTTATTACTGGCGGCACACTGAAGCTATTGATAGTCATCACTGCCATTAGTCTTCTTTGTGTCTCTGGGAGAATGAATGTTACGTAAATATGCTGCTATATGGCGAGAGTGCCGGTGTCGGCGGCAGACCACTGATGGCTATTAATAAATCAGACATGTCGTAAAAAATTAAGAATTTCGTCCATAATTGTAATCAGTAATTATAATTCTTCCTTTGCAGCTATTATTTTGTATGGCCGTTCTCCTGGCAGTACTGCTCGCTCAAGTGGAAGGGTCAGTATCTCAGGGATGCCATCCATCTCCTCGTTGTTGGCCAAACATTACTTGTTTAAAAGGGACGATATTTCAATGTATTCTATTATTACAGTTATTTAACCTAGTAACTCATGTATTTTATCAATAGCGATAGTAATAACTACCACATGCACTCTACTAAAAACATTATTAAGAAAATGTCTTCAACTTAAAACGTAAAGTTTTCCATAGTTTGTACCTTTTTAAGTCCTTTTTAAGTCCTTTGTAAGTACCTTGTAATTTGTATTTATCATAGCGGCGTAACACTTCATTAACATAAAAACTACCTATTAAAAATATTTTGTACCTACTAAAGTAAGTAGGTCGTCAGGTTTGAGCTACTATCAATATATTAGTACTTGTACAAGTAGGTACGCGAGGACGGACGCTTACCCGTGGACCCACTACTTCGTCCCACTGCTCTTTTCGACGGAGCCCTGCTTCACAGCAGGGCTCCTATTCCAGGCCTGTTTGCCCTTCGGGCATTTATAGATACCTAACGAACCTAACCTACCCAGTTTTGGTATCACAATTAAAATTGGATGGCAAAACCTGGGTGCAACTTTTTCTGCGGTGGGACAAAGAAGTGGGTCCACGGGTATAAGTGTGCGAGGACATACGACATTAAGGTTGCATTCGACCAAACTAGAATAAGGTCTTTACCTATCTAGATTAAACGCCGAATTTGTATAGACTAATCTCGGAGTCAGTGTTATTGCAGTTTGGTGAAATGCGACCTAAGGAAATAGTAGGTAATTATTGACAGCTGAAAATGTACACTAAAACCTAAATGTCTTTTTAACCGACTACGGTGAAGCAAAAAAAGAAGGTTAGGCGTTTAGCAGTCTGTACGTTAGTCATTATGTTTGTATTTTTATCTGATCTGATCAATCATTGCTCTTGGTTCTCCACTACATTTTGACAAAGGACTGTCATCGGTTTCGTCTCACTGTTCCGCGTTTCATAGGCTATGTGACGTCATATTAATTTATTAAATCCATCATGGCGAACTTCACATGCAAAAAATGCGTAGCCAAACATTTTTATTTTTACACATGTACCGGGTTAGGTTTAAAATAAAAGGTTTCGTTACATAAGCTTAAGAAATGTACCATTGCTTTGTAACTTAGGTATAAAATAAAATAGCATAACAGGGGATGTGACACAATTACTTAGTGGATTTAGTAGTCGCGTTTTAATTTTCATTTTATCCGTTTGAACTAACGATGGATATCCATACTCGTTTTTGGAAATCAATATAGTCTATAAACTTTAATAGGAACATTATCTTTTACTCTCATGAGATTTATTAAATGCAACTTTTCCTTTTGTTCGTTCCCTTCGCCGAGTTAAATCATTAATCACATAATGAGCTATTTACTGATTTCCCAAATATTCGCACTGCTAGATCAAAACAGTATCAACTCAAAATCCTTGCTAGTTGTGTTTCAAGGTCATAGAGGTTGTATTAAAGTCGATTTTAAAATACAGTTGTATTTTGAGTTAATGCTGTTTTGATCTAGCAGTGCGAATGGCGAATGCAAGTAGGTAATTTATATAGGCTCGCCCCTCGCAGCCGGAAACGTAGCCGCGTAAACAGCATGCACTGATCGCACGCGCAGGTCGTTGGAGTGTGACGGAAACTGTTCTTCTTGCACACACATTTCAACCTTAACACTGCGAAAGTAAGTCCCACATTGCAATTTATAAAAGAAGAAATTTTCAGATTTGATGCGTGAAGACAATTATTACATAAAACCGAGAAGCTTCGGTAATATACGTAACGTATGTGTTTAATGTGTAATTTTTATAGCGATAAAGAACTAACAAAGAAAATTTTCAGTTCCTTAATAATTGGACGTGTTTTTCAATTTCATTGTCGTGTTTTTGCTTTTTTGTACAATTTATTTATTTATTTATTTATTTATTTATTTATTTATTGATAAAAACGTTTACATGACAGTTCATTCACAATGTACGAAGCGTGTCACATAGCAGATGTTTTATTCCAATGTTTGCAAAGTTTTGCTATTGCTGAATTAACATCTTTTATCTTTTTTTACTAGTAAACACGTATGTTGTGACTTGTTGCGTAGCAGCGTTATTGTCTTTTTTCTAACAATATACTTATTGAATTGAAGAAAGTAATTATAATTACCTACCATTTTTAGAAGAAGTATTTGTTGGGAAATATTATTTTCTACGGTACCTTAAATATTTGTACTTACCTTACATATATGTATTAATCCATAGTTACAGTCAAAAGTTAAGGTTGCATTTTTTACAATGCCTTCTAAATGTAGTCGGATTAAGGAATTTACGTCACAGTTCAAATTGCTACCTAACTGACATAAAAAATAGAGCTGAAACGATTGAGTACTATTGACCAAGTTGTTTACAAAATTATCAATGAAAACATTTATTTGCTCGTTTCTTAGAACGCACACCAAGCATAGCGGACTAAAGCAGAAGTCAAAAAAATTAGAGCCAACCAAGAAAGGTTTTCACTCATAGGATAAAATAGCTATGATTAGGTACGTAGGTAGACTGATAGTAACACCAGCAAGTTTATTTGTGATTCAACTACCATCTTAGTGGATGTATCTTACGTTTTGTTAGGCTCGTATGTAATCAGGGGTAGTAATAATAATAATAATAAGGCAGCTAGTGGCGAGCTGTGGTGAGTGGCGACACCACGGACCTGATTGCTCCCGAGGGTAGGTCCTGTTGCTCACCTCACGCTTGCCTTCACCGGCCGGCTGCGGTGTGCAATGACGAGGAACAGACCCTCACCTCTGGCTTGCCTTTATTGGCCGGTCAGAGTGGAGTCGCAAGAGCTATATGCTCGAAGGGTGGATGTGTTGCATAAGTGGTGAGTGGGCACCTTATGGTCGTTTAAAGTCCAGAAGCACCTCTCCACCCTTAGCCCCTCTGAAACTGTTGCCTCCCTGCTGCTATATATATGTGGATATTTCGGGAGGTCCATTCCATTGAGTTGGCGAGTCACCGCCTGCCATTTAAACCAAAGTAATTAGCATTGGCCAGGCAGGCACCGTAGTTTCATCAATAGCCTAGTTCAACAATCCATATCAGTTCATTCATAGAACCTATTATTAATATTCCCATCCTTCTTAAATAGTCTTTACACTAACCGGTGATTGTCCGTGGGAGCATAGGTACTTCTTTAGTTTGAACTCAGGGACAATCGCCGGTTGGTGTCCCATAACTTTACTAAATTAAACTTGTCTAAAGGGCCTCTGCGTGTTGGATTCGGCTCCATGTACGCCTTCCAAAGGTCCGGGACTCCATGACTCCGGGGTCCATAGTCCCGTGATTGGTAAAGACATACAAATAATAATAATATTAAATTTATTTCTCAAGAAAAGTACAGATTGCTACTTACATTTAAAGTTATTAATTATTATTTCTATGGTGAAAACCAAAAGTAAGTGTCAACTGACCCCCGTACTAGTTTGCACTGTATCACGGTGGGTAAGGATTAACCGTCCTTATAAGTATTTTTGTGTAATCTGTTGTCATCAAGCTGGACCGAAGATTCCGCAGTCAAACTGTGTAAACAGTTTTGTGGAACAATGTATAACATCTAAAATTTGTGTTTGTTATAATAAATAAATAAACAATAAATAAAAAAAGTATCACTTAATAATAACGCTATTACATGCAATAACACAAAATTCGAACTGTAGTATCGTTGTATAAGAAAACGAATGTGGGTAGAGGAACAATGCCACGGCAACTCGTAAGCATCTGTTGCTTGGCCACTTGGCCAACTTAAGCGTAAACAAGTAGTATATGCAAAAACATAACATAAAAATAAAAATAATTACCACGTTACAAAAATCAAACACTACTATTTAAGTAAATGTATAAGTAACTGTAAACTGACTGTGGTAAGTGTATGTATGGCTACATGTGATTGTTTATGTGTATGTGTGTGTGTGTATATGTGTTGATGCATGATTGCGATTAGGTGCCCGTGTATTGGGTTGGGATGCAAGTATGTTGTATGTTGTGTGTTGTGTGTGTGTATGTGTGTGTGTGTGTGTGTGTGTGTGTGTGTGTGTGTGTGTGTGTGTGTGTGTGTGTGTGTGTGTGTGTGTGTGTGTGTGTGTGTGTGTGTGTGTGTGTATTACACCAAGATTTTTAGTAGTTGCTCAGTATCATCGTATTTTAGTTTCTGTAAATAAGCCTCCAATTATTTTTTACAAGCATGTAAATTAAGTGATCGTAATAGGATATGTTTGCTTACTTTGTTATATAATATGGGACCGAGAACATTTATATATTTTTTTAGCGAATATCGTCTTGTGAGATGGAGTTGAATAAACAAAATCGTTTCTTCTTCTAGACTCAGGATAATCTGGGATGCGTTTGTGTTGGTTGGTTAATAGCTGTTTGATAAAGAGTTGTCTAACTGTTAAACCCAAAGTCTCCTCGTAAAGTGAAGTAGTTGGATATCTAAAATTGTTGAAGGTTAAAACTTTAAGCACTGCTCGCTGAGCTCTCTCTAGTATAAGCAAAGAAGTCTTAGATGCGCCTCCCCAAGCGGTAATGCAATACATTGTCACCGATTGGCAAAGTGCATAGTAAATTGTTATAAGTAGTTTTTCATCGCAAACGTGTCTCAGATTTTTGAAGATATATATCAATAATCGATTTTTTTCTGTAAGACTAGATATATGCTGATGCCAACAGAGATTTTTGTCAATAAGAACTCCCAGATACCTAATGGATGTTGTTTCGGTTAGAGGTTGGCTTGGCAGGAGCATAGTGCTGCATCTTGACAGTCATGCAACTTAATACTTATGTTCTTATGAGTGCTTCCTTATTGTTTCGAATGCTAAAGGATATATATTTAGTTTTAGAAAAGTTTAAAGTAAGAAGGTTATAGGACAATTTACATTAACACGCATTAACTTGGTTTAATCCATTTTGTGCTATATTGTTTACCTCTTCCCAAGAGTTACCATAAAACAAAATAGCGGTGTCGTCGGCAAAAGCAATTATTTCCGCATTGGAGATTGTTAAGCGACACAGTTGGTCGATATAATATAAGAAATAGGGTAGGGCCATACACACTACCTTGTGGTACTCCGTATTGAACAATATGCTTTATAGCACCAACCCTAATTGATTGCTTTCTATGACTTAGGTAGCTACTAAAAAGATTTAACTGTATGCCACGGATTCCCATATTTTCCATCTTCTTTATGAGTAGTGAGACAGAGACTGTATCAAACGCTTTTTTTAGATCTATAAATACCCCGATAGTTTTTTTTATTTTGGTCGAGTTTGTCAACAATATAGTTAGTTAGCTGTATTATAGCATCTTCAGTAGATTTGCGTTCCCTAAAGCCATGTTGATTGTTGCTTAGTAAATTATTCCTTTCAAGGTAGCTTTTTAGTCTTTTGTTTATGATTTTTTCTATTATTTTTGCTACAGTAGGTAATAAGGATATTGGTCTATAATTGGAGATACAGTCTCTGTCTCCCGCTTTGAAAATGGGAACCACAACCACAACAGGTGTTAATGTGTTGTTTTCTTAAAATCGGCGTTCGGTCGGTCAAACGAGTGAATGCCGTTTTCCAGAGAATAATAACCTAGGGCGCTTATTTACAACAACCATAACCTCGTTAGAGGTAACCTATTTTTCAAAACTTTAACTCGACATTAATTTGGTTTCCCCAGGCGCAAGAAGAAAGTGGTTATCCACATACCTTTTAAGGTAAAGAAGATAAAGCATACCCATACTGTGTACAAGACGATTCATCATCACCACACCCACCACGACCACATCGACCCGCTCCTCGCGCCGTCCGAGGACCACGAGCACTTCCACCACATGCACCTCCACGAGGACCCGGGAGCTGGCCAGCACAGCCAGCCTGTGCCTGGGATAGGCATCCCCGAGTTCCTGCCAGATGTACCCCTGGACCCTTTGGATATGTCCGACGTCCCGCACGATATACCTGGCATCCCGAATAGGCACATCATTCCGCTATTCAGAAGGACTTAGGTATGGATGACGATCTATTAAAAAATGACAAAGTGGTAAAATAAAATCTTGAAAACATTTTTTTTTCTCGTCTAACCTGTAGCGTGGGATGTCGTTGGATAGGTCTTTCAAAAATATTCCGGTTTCGTGTAAACAACTTCTCGATTGAGGGATCCGTTAAATTATTAAGATTTTGTGCTAATTTTTGCTAGAGTAGTGTCCCAAAACTACAAATACTAAATATCTGAAAAATATCTTATCACATATAGCTAACGAATTTGAAAGAAACTCTATCACGACTAAGTAAACATCATTGGTTCTTTTGTTACAGACGACTAAAATGTTTATACCTCCTGAAAATCACCTATATTAACTTATAGAATAAGTAAAAATATGAACTAAATGGAAAATTAGTTCATACTTGTTGTTATTCGAGATATAGTTTTGCCCTTTGGAACCCTACACTGAGCATGATCCGACATCCACTTGCCCGGATTTTTTTTCTTTTTAAATCCACGTTCCGACTAGGATCCAAACAGCCCGAATTTCTTACATGTTAATAAACTTTTTAAAATTTCGTAAACTAAAATGGATAAAACTTTTCGAACATCGTTTACAGCGTAGGTACTATTTACGAGTAAAAGTGTGACATAAGTAGGTAGTTTTACTTTTTTTACGATAGGTACTGCGTCATAAACAAAGTAGATTGCCGAAATAACTATAGCGTAATAAATTTTATAATTTAAACTTTAATTTATTCTTATTGGATTTATTACATTTAAATTTGTGATTTTATTTAATGCTCTATTACTTACTATGCCAGTTTCATACTAAATCGTACCTGTTTCGAATGTAAATTGATGATGTTGATGATGGCGACAATGTTATTTTTTTTCAAGAACATTTTGGGACTCTATTTAATTAATATTATTAACAATTGTGTTGTATTTTTTCGCATTGTGTAGGAAAAGCACTTATAAAGCCTCAGCCGGGAAGGGGGCCGTTGCTGGACTCGTATATAGCGCGAACTCATGCTCGACGCGCAACAGTCTTTTTCCCAGTTGCAGTAGTACATTGTACTATTCTGTCTTTACTATTCTCAGTTACTGTTATTTATTACCTACTTTCCTCAGAGTCGAAATAAAAAACCTAGTGTGAAATAGCGTTACCTTGCATTGTTTAACTTTCTGTATTGTTTCCAGGAAACGGAAATCATCAACATCAGAATTGGAGACAGCCATAATTAAATTATTTGCGAGTTTTCAATCCACGATTTATAAGAATATTTTTTGATCAGATTTAAAGAGTCTCATTACGTGAAGATAGGTATAAGATAATGATTATTGTAGCTTTCTCGGCGACAGGACGCTAGGGAAACCTAATTTTAATTGAAACAATAAAGTTCTTAAATGCTTATAAATAATTGTACATTGAGACGTATAATTACAATCTTATAATCGTACGTAGAAATAGAAATGTACAAAAAAGATTTTCCGACTTGGGTGAATGTAATGTAATGATTTCCGAATAAGTAGGACTGTATTGTTAATGTAGTTTTTAGTATTTATTTTCATTTAACTTCTTAACACAAAGACTTGAAAACTGAGGTTTCATGAGTAGTTTTTTTGATTTTGGTTAATTCTGTCAGGTCTCAATCGATCGGAATATTATTGTTAACATTTTAATTAAATTAAGTGTTGCTAAAACATTATATATATGTATCCAAGTAGCATTTTAAGCTGTATTTAGTTTATTTGTATACTAAAACCTGTATATTTTGGCTGTATTAATGCTGTATAAGCTCTTACACAGCCCTTTTAAAGGAAAGAGGCCCCAAATATAACAGCTATTGGCGTTATTAGAGCTGTCGAGTTGCTATAGAAGAAATAGGTAAGCTGTATAATAGCTGTATTAGTGCTGTTATTCGATATACAAAGGAACTCTACAGATAATAGTTTTAAATAACATGAACGTAGCATGAAAATAATTACAAAAGAATAAAAATAATTTGAGAATTAACATTGTCTATACAAATTGTAAGCATTGATGTATTAATGGCGACTGATTATAAGTAAAGGACTTATAATCACTTGAATGGCAGATGTAAAGCTGTGTGTTGTTTGCGGTAGAATATTAACGCGCTAGCAAAATTGGCAGGAAAAACAAGAAACATATGATATGTTGTTAAGTGTTTCTTTTTAAGGTTATAATATCAAAATATATTGTAAACTAGCGGCCCGCTAGGGGCTTGGCCCCGCTGCATATTTTCGACTTTCCCTGTGGTTTTTTTTTCTGCAATTTTTTTAACTTTTTTCATGTAATTACTTTCTTCGAAGTATTAGAAAACATTTAAAAAAAAAGATGAATTTAATCGGTACAGCCGTTCTCATGTTATAGCGTGACCAGGACAAATAGGGGTTCATTTTGTTTAATGAATCTGAGGCCACAGTCATATATTTAATGCTGATTTTCATAATACAGCTTTGGTTATTGTTAAATATTGTCAAGTATTAATTTATTTATATTTTCAAATATGTTTTTATTAATTCAAAAATGGCGACAATTCTTAAACAGCCTCAATGATATTTGGAGAGCATTTTAATCTTTGTTGTTGTGTTTAATCTATGTAATTAATGGAGACACTTATACCTGCACCTGTCAGTAATACAGACTAAAGCTTGACTTTAATTCTCATTTATTATTTTAGTAATACCCTCATAGACAAAAGTCATAAGACTACTATATATACTTATAAGAGTACAAAATTACGCCACAAAAAGGCTTAAAACGGAATTGACATATACCCTTGTACAGAAACAAGTGCCAAGTGGTACTATAATAACACCTGAAGCTGTAATAAGTAAGTGATTACGTGTAAAATACAGCCAGTATACAGCTTTAACAATATAATTAGCTTGAAGTGTCACACAATACTTGAAGTTTTATAGTAGAGTTTTTATATTCTGATAAGGCACCCTAAGCTTACACGGATTCCTCTACATTGATTTTATTCAGCTTGAGCTGTATAATAATCGTTAAATGACGCTTATAAAGATTAGGGTTTTTTCAAACTCTTATACGTCTCTTAAAGAATCTAAGTTCTAAATTGGCTGGTATATTGATGTTGCCGACACTTACGTGCTACTTGGGTATATAAACCGGTCGCGCTACAGACTACATTTAATAAAAGTATCAAGAAATATATTCTGGTTTCAGGTTTGAAACGGCACCACAATAAGTAAGCGACTTGTAAATCAACCTACTCGTCAATCAGGGCGCTAGAAATGTATCACTTTCATGTGAATGCGTTAGTGTTGCTTTAATGTCGCCTTATGAATTACGACAGTGCTGAGGAATATGATACTTATTACATTACATGTCCTTGTTTCAACTTTAATTATAATTTTGACTCGTTGTTTGTGGTTATTCAACAAAATTTATTAAAAATGTGTACGAGCTCCAATTAAAGATTGTGTGATAATAATATCTTGTGAAACTGATCATAAATTAATTTCGTCGCTTTAGTTTTATAGTGGGAATGGTATTGTTTTTTCTATTGTTTACCGTTCCATGCACCAGCAATGCGAAGTATTATTTTTGTTTTGCGAAATTTGTTTCATTTATTGACTCATTTACTAAGTAGTTCCCGAAGGATTGAATAGTATTTGAATCTCTAAGTATCATCTAAGGTTGATTTCCTATTGACAATCTTACCTCAACTCGGAGCCTCTTTTCCATTATTGGTTATCCTACATTGATAATGATAAATAAATTATTAAAAAAATCATTTTAGCCTATCTTGGTACTAGTGCGTAATCAAATTGTTGACGTTATGCCGCTCTCACTCATATTATCACTAAATGTTGAAATTTGATTTTAAATAAAGCCCCGTTTGATTCAAACCATGTCGTAATCAAAATAATGCATTCCGGGACTGAGTTGTCAACGTGACAAAATGGCCAGTGGACGAATTGTTAAATGGTCATAAAGTACGAGTGTCAAAACGTACAAATGTCAAAACACACGAAACGTTCCGGGACTGAGTCGTCAACGTGACAAAATGTCGAATGGATATATTGTTTAATGGTCATAATGTGCGAGTGTTGAAATGAATAGGTGTCAAAATGTACAGAGGTTTAAATACGTAAGTGTAAATATAACTAAGTGCCGAAATGGAAAAGCGACGGCATGTGTAAGTGTTAGAACGTACAAGTTTCATAATAAATAGGTGTCAAAACGTACAGAGGTTTAAATACGTAAGTGTAAATATAACCAAGTGCCAAAATGCAAAAGCGACAGCATGTGTAAGTGTTAAAATGTACAAGTTTCAAAATAAAGAGGTGTCAAAATATACCTAATCCAAATAGGTACCTATGTACGTATGATTACTATTCAATATTTAAGTTTGAACCTTTTTAATAACTTGAAAAAAACGTAATATTTTATAAACTGAGACACTCACAATAAGCCCTCTCATTTGATATGTCACACGGTACGGTATGTACAGTTTGTAACGGATAATACGTTCTTACGTTTAGTTTCGGAAATACACAAGCATTTTGTCATTTGCACGGTAAGTAATATATACATTTGGGCACTTATTCAAATTCTCACTGAATAATTATGACATTTGGACATTTTTTACTTTCTGACCATGAGACAATTAATGCTTTGGACATTTTGTCATATACACATTCGAAACCGCATACATTTTAGCAATGACATTATTTGTCACCACAACATTGTGGCCATTTCGTGTTATACGTTTTGACATTTGTACGTTTTGACACTCGTACTTTATGACCATTTAACAATTCGTCCACTGGCCATTTTGTCACGTTGACAACTCAGTCCCGGTATGACACGAAATGGCCACAATGTTGTGGTGACAAATAATGTCATTGCTAAAATGTATGCGGTTTCGAATGTGTATATGACAAAATGTCCAAAGCATTAATTGTCTCATGGTCAGAAAGTAAAAAATGTCCAAATGTCATAATTATTCAGTGAGAATTTGAATAAGTGCCCAAATGTATATATTACTTACCGTGCAAATGACAAAATGCTTGTGTATTTCCGAAACTAAACGTAAGAGCGTATTATCCGTTTTTGGGATCAAAGTATTAAAAAAAACATTTACAAACTGTACATACCGTACCGTGTGACATATCAAATGAGAGGGCTTATTGTGAGTGTCTCAGTTTATAAAATATTACGTTTTTTTAAAGTTATTAAAAAGGTTCAAACTTAAATATTGAATAGTAATCATACGTACATAGGTACCTATTTGGATTAGGTATATTTTGACACCTCTTTATTTTGAAACTTGTCCATTTTAACACTTACACATGCTGTCGCTTTTGCATTTTGGCACTTGGTTATATTTACACTTACGTATTTAAACCTCTGTACGTTTTGAGTTTTTGACACCTATTTAATATGAAACTTGTACGTTCTAACACTTACACATGCCGTCGCTTTTGCATTTTGGCACTTAGTTATATTTACACTTACGTATTTAAACCTCTGTACATTTTGACACCTGTTCATTTCAACACTCGCACATTATAACAACCATTAGAAATAGAAATATATATAGCAAAAATGTAAATGTGCTTGTTCAAATAGGTTTAGTGTTGTTCTTTTAAATTAATGTAATTCCGAACGAAACTGCATCCTGTAACACAGGGTTTCCTAGCTCAGAATGCAGGGTCGTGATATATCCACTGTAATGTTTTATATTCAATAAACTTTTTTTCATTTTTTTCATTTTTCATTTTCATTATGACCATTAAACAACATATCCATTCGACATTTTGTCACGTTGACGACTCAGTCCCGGAACGAAATAATGAATGAAGTTATGTTAACTGTCTTTTTAAACTTGACGGCTAAGGCGGCGGTATAGAAAGCTTGTTAAAATCAAGTGAATTTGAGAACCATTATGATAAATAACAATGAACTCATGTATGCTTTTGCTTTACTATTTTGACTTATTTCCATGTAGTCACGAACGTAAATTTGTAACCCATTTCAAGAAAAATATTCTCGAAGTCGTCAATGTCACTAGAGATGTCAAGTTATTTGTAACCTATAGGAAACTCAACCTTATTGTTGTAGAATATCAGACTGACTTTGGCCGCAAGTTCTCGACTGTACCTACTGACGTAATACTCTTTAAGTTAAGTGGGCTTATCAAGTTGTTACAAAGTATATGGCCGTAATATGATCGATGTTTCGGTTATTTTTTTCTTTAATGACGAAGTTAAACTAGGCCTTTGTAAAAAACTGGAGCCATTATCAAGATGAATAACGCGAACGACAGCCATTATCAAAAACTGATAAAATGTATGAAATTTTCATTTAAGCGGCTGAAGCGATAGATCGCTAGCTTCCGTTAGTCCACATTATGTAAGTTTTCAAAAATCGTCTCTGGCTAAATCGTGGTTTAGGCGATAAATATAATCAATTACATACGTGTTATCATTCCCTTGTATTTAAGTATTAAAAATATCTTTAATTATGCTTGTGTCTTTTGAATTCAGGTGTCCCAAATATATTTCCCATGAATTTCCGCTCCGCAAGCTTCATATCTAAGCAATAGTCAAACCACGCCTTAATTCTACTTCGTTATCTCACCCTGCTTCTATATCGTAACCATACTGTTGTCGTTATAGAAGCTCTTATAGTCAAGTCAATAAGAACTACCGGAACAATAATAATTACGATATAGGAGTAATATTGGCTGCAATGTGGAACAGAAGCCGAGGGGCTCTCTATTCAACACGGTTAATTCATATTGCTTTTGACGTGCGGTATTGTTGAACTCTGCTGCCAGTACTGGCAAGTAAATAAGAGCTATCGTACGAGTTTATTTGACAATATGATAACTCATCAAGTGCAATATAGTTTTACTCCAGTAGGATAGAGGACCGGATGTAGTGCAAACTGGCGTACTCAAACAATAAAATAGTACATTGTTGTAGAGGTTAGAAAGTAAGCAATAGATGGACGAGTTAGTTCGAGGGCCGACGCGTAGCGGAGGCCCTCGAAAGTACGAGTCCATCTATTGCACTTTCGGCCGAGGCTTAACACAGTGCTTTTCACGACTACTGCGAGGAAATAAAAAAAACACTTTATTTCAGATAATTAAAAGCAGACATATATGGCTGTATGGAATCTGATTCCTTTGCCTATCCGTGAAGGGATGAATATTATTAAAAAAATAAAACGACTTCTCATTGGCCAATTTAATTTCATATGCAGCACAAAGTGTGTTCTGATTGGTCGAATTAGTGATCAGCGGACCGATGTTATTGGTCAATGGAACAGACCAACAATGTTAACATAGTTGGTCTGTTTAAATTCATAGTAGGCCTGCTCATTCAATGTACAACTATCGATTGTTTTGGGGACCAAGAACAGACCATCTTTCGCCACATTTCCGAGCAGTGGCGTGAAATAATAGATTGTTCAACAAGGGACAAAAGTAAGCCTTTATAACAAGAGATATGTCCACCCGAGCAAAGCAAGGGTGCATGAAGTGCGAGTGTCATTATTTGGATTTGTAGTCTCGGTTTGAACACTCTACTTTTCAATTTGATTGCGAGAAAAAACAGTAGATTGTTTATCGAGAGACACGAGACATTTAGCCACCCCAGTGTCAAATGTCAGTGCGTGTCAAATGTGGACAAAGAATCCGTCACTGACGTAGTTATTTAAAATGGGACGGATGCCTTATCCAAACTTTGTCACGCGATAAACGCTACGCAGCCATGTTAGGGCCCCAGCACATAGTTCGTTCGAGTGTCATTAAATTGTAGCATTTTAGTCGAGAGCTATATTCCATTGACACACGTAGGGGTAGGGTAGGTATTGTTTATTACCTTCAACCAATATTTCGGATCTGGTTTTTAGAGAACATGGTAAAAGTTTTGTTTGGTATTTTGAAATTCAAGTATTTTGAGAATGTGCTCTCTGCCCCTTACTGGTAATGCAAAAAGATAAGATTGTTTGTTGTGTTAGAACATAAACCAACACATCACTTCCGAAACGTAGACTCACATCCAGCACATAACCAAAAAAAGTATTTGGGTTTTTAAAAGTTTAAGCTTTAAGTTAGACCTGTTTATCGTTTACTAACGACCCGCACTTACTTCACTTCGGTTTACGAGTATGTGAGTTTTCTTTAATATCCGTAAATAATCCATAATTTATTATTATACATAAAATGCTTCATATTAAATCACTCTATCTTTTGATAAAAACCGCATAATCCACTACGCAGTTTGAAAGATCATACAGAGGGACAGACGCCTGGAAGCGACTTGGTTTTACACTATGAATATGTAAAGAAGGTTTACAAAAAACATTCAGTTTTGGGGCCCGTGATCTTCGATCATCCATCAATACCCGCAATGCTCAATTCTATTTATACTTATAGTTAGTTATTATCAAAAATGATCCGTAATAATTGCTAGTTATTCTTGTTATACTCGTACTGTTAGAGTCGATCTGTGGACTTAGTTTTTTATGGTTCCGTAGTGAAACTAGGAACCCTTATAGTTTCGCCATGTCTATCGGTCCCTCCGTCCGTCCGTCCGCAAGCTAGCTCAGAGTATCTTAGTACTAGAAAGCTGTAATTTGGCATGAATATACATATTTGTCACGCCAACAAAGTGGTATAATAAAATGTTGAAAAACATTTTTTTTTCGTCTACCCCATAGTGCGGTGTGTCGGTGGATAGGTCTTTCAAATATATTGTGGGTTAGTTAAAATATTTTTTCGATTAAAGGCTCATGAAATATTAACCTTTAAAGGGCCGGCAAGTGTCGCCCTCCCAAAGTTGAGTTTGTCACAAGGTCTAATTTGATTGTAGTTGTTTGTTTGATTGATTGCATTTGATTGTTTGTTGTTGTGTTGTTGTGGTTTCGCAACCCTACACTGAGCATGGTCCGAGATGCTCTTGCCCGGCTTTTATATTTGATATGAGTAGCAGGACCAGAGGGCTTTGCGCAAAGGACAGGGGTCCAGCTATTGAATGGATATATGGATGGACCCAACCCGGGGGGTCAATTTAGGTAGAAGAGAAGCTTGTGTTTGATTTGAACCTTGCTGGGTAAACCTTTTTAACGGTTTTAGTGCTCTTCATTTATTTAAGAAGTGTTTATATTGCAGCATGGTACAGGAACCCCCAGTGTCGGCTCGGGTTTTAGCGGTTTTTCAATACGTTACACAAAAATAAAATCATTATGTATGTTATTTTTTTCAAAAGAAATGCGACTATTTGTGCCCACGGTTAAGCATTTTGCTGTTACATCACACATTTCACAGTAACCGCAAGAGCTAACTTACTTAAAAAGTCGTGCCTTCTTTCACTCATCACACTTATAAAATATCGCTAGTTTTATTGTTGCTTTCAACTTTAATATATCATCGTTTAAAATTGTGTTGTACGGGTTGCGTATATAATTACAAAAAATACATTTAGGTACTTACAAATTACAGTGATCCGCACAAGAAATCTTTAGTAACGAGTATTTTCTCTTATCATAGAGAAAGGAATAGGTAAACAGACCACCTGCTGGTTAGGGAGGTAGCCTGTGCTCAATTAGCCAAATTATACATTGGTTTTTCCACATTGGCATATTATTTTAGTGAATTGGGGAATAATTTACTCTTAGAAGTTCAATTTTGTCTCCGTCTAAATTTGGCATATTTAATGCAGTGATCTTACATTTTCCAGCATTTTTGGTGCACTAGGATTGACAGTAGTACACAAGGGTTGTCGAGGTATATAATATAATATAATATGTAATATGATTGACGTTTATGTAATATTTATCATGTTGTCGTTGAAAATGAAACAGTACAATTTTTACTTAATCAGTTAACCCTTAAATAAGTAAAACATAAAACCCTTCATTTCATTTCAAGTATTTAATACACTTTTTTAGAAACACCTCAATAATATATACAAGCAATAAAGAACATAAAACTTAAAAGTAGAGGTAGATAACAGGCGGTCTTCAAGACGAGACTTGAATCGGTATTCTTGTGGAATTGTTATTTAATTACCAACCATACCTCCTTTATTACTTATTGTTAGTTGTAAATGGCTTTGATTTTATTTGATTCTTGGTTAACATTTGCCACTACTGTCAACCCTAGCACTGTAACAAAAATGCTGAAAAATCTACGATCACTGCAAATCACACTAGAAGTGGACAAAGTAGGTTTTAGACAACGTTTTTACTAATGTCCTCTAGGGCCTCTATCCTCCCAATCGGTCTTTGACCTCTTATCATATTGTCAACGTTTTAATACCTAGCTCTTATTTACTTGGCAACCACAGCGGCCGAGTTAAAAACAATAACATAACAGGACAAAGAAAATATGGTTTCTAACGCCTGGAATGGAATCCCTTAAGGACGCCCGGAATTACCTCGCGGACAAACTACCGATTGATTTTTTTCCTAAGAATACAAAAATATTGATTGTTTCGCAAATATGAATTCGTGTATTTATCCACAAAATGATTTGAGATGCGACTAATAAACTTTAATTTATAACACCCATTTATTGTAGAGTCTCATCACATCAGTCTGGACTATAGATATCGGAAAACCCGGTGTTAAGTTAACTGTCAACACCATGAAAAACCAATGATCATTCTAAACTTGTTAAACTGTGTCTTCATTTTGATTCCATTCCTTAGAACTGGTGCTCTTTAATATTCCGAATATTGCCTGCCGCATCCAAATCCACATAATATGTGGATTCATATTATGCTTAATAACACCATTCATCCAAGTGACGCTTCTAATTTCTGGTTGCAGAGTAAATATGCAGTAGGTAGGTAAGTAATTTAAAAAGGATAAATTTATAGTAAACCGGCCCCACCAGTAAATAATTATATAAAACACCATCATTTTTTTACCCGAGGGAAATCAATAAATCGGAATGGAACAGATAATTAAATTTTACTGAGCCCGTTTACACTCGGGAATATTTACCGACTCAAATCTGACGCCTACAAGCGTTATTTATTATAGACGCCACTGCGCGCCGGACATATTTTATGACCACTTTGTTTTATTAAGGTTCATTAATGGAATGCGTCGGCTTTTTATTTTAATAGAATCAATAACTACTTGGAAACTTTCCGAACGTGCCAGCAAATATCGTCACGCACATCAACACTTGCTATTGCCTTTCGTAATTCCTTAAATTACATACCTACTCGTGTAAGTGAATTAGGTACATGTGACAGCTAAGGTACGAGTAGCGCCTTGACGACCTGCGGGCAGCGCGGCGCCGACTGCGCGGACGCCGAACGCCGCCTGCAAGTTCGGCCGCCACACTCACTCGGCCGACTAATCGAATGCGTTCCTTTGGAACGGTAACGAAATGCTTATTTCACACAACGCGACAAAAAACGATTCTAACATAACACTTCCTACTCCCCAAATCGAACTCTACAGCGATACAAATTAGAATGTTTCTCGCGCCGTCGCCCTTCCAAGAGTGTGCCTTTTGCATGCTTCGTTGACAATGGCCGTTATTGTCTTTTTGTTGATATTACGGGTTTATTTAAGTGAAATTGGATAAATGGTCATCTCACGATATTTCGCTATTCAATCCGGTGCGGTGCGGCGGCTGTGCGGTGCCGAGCTCGTCATGCTCTCTGCCTGAGGCTTAAATAAAACTAAAAATCGGGAACTAATGAAAGTAAAGACTATACAACAACAAGATGTGAAATAGAGTTTGCCCATAGTGCTTCTTACTAGAGACTTGAATACTCGTTGATAGACTATTTAGTGAGTGGTTGGGACTGAAAAATGGATGTGACAAAATGCCTAACGGTGCTGGCGGTGCTTCTGTTGGACGACGGCGACGCAGGCGGGCACGGAGGGAAGCATCAGTAAGAACACAACAGTTGTTTAATAAGTAATAAGAGTTTATTTCTTGCGGTGCGATTTATCATTATCCATTAATACCAATTACATTTACGCTCTGCGTTATGCTAACGAATTCATCAATGGGATATTTTATTGCCCCTAGTATTATCGATTTAATAATGCCGAAAGCTGTTGATTATGGATTAATAATAATAGTTAATTTTAGTATGGTTTGAAAAGCACATATATTTATGCATCCAATGCATTAATTAATTTTTATGCATAAAGTCTAGCAAGAACCGCATGTACTTTTAGTTATTAGACTAATCCTTATATTCGATATTTCGTATCCTTACAGTTTGTCCCTACATGAATTGGCATCATTTAATGCCTTGTTATTTATTATTTACAGTGATCACGTGAGATTGTACGTGCCCGAATTCAATCACCATGACCATCATACAAAAGTGATAACAATTCATCACCATCATCACAAACCAAAGAAAGAGCATCATCACCACCACCACCATCATCATAAGCCACATATCCCCCAAGGGCATCACTATCATCACCACAAGAAAGTAGAATCAAAACACACGGAAAGTAAGGGACACCATGGACATCACGGGCATCATGGTCATCACGGGCATCACGGACATCATCACAAGCATCACGGTCACCACGGGCACCACGGCGGTCACCACCACCACGATAGCCCTTCGTACTACCCTCATCACGACGTTCCGTCAATTAGCTATGACCCGAGCCCGTCTACTTTCGATGAAGATTTCGGTTCCCACTATAGCCCCGCAGTGCCAGCTTACGGTGCAGGCATCGTTCCTCGGACTCCTCAAGTTCATGGTGTAACGCATACTGTGAAGCAGATCAAAGTATTCGATTCGCTACCGGGCGGGATTCCCAGCGTAGCAACAAACCACGTCGGCGGTGGAGGCTATCAAGTGACGGAAGAAGGCGAAGAAGAAGAGGATGCATTTACAGCGTTAGACGGTCTTCCGCAGAGTTATCCAGCTACGTTCGGTTACGTTCGGGGTGCGGCGCCGGAGCCCGCGCCCAACGACCTGTTCTCCTCTCTCACGCCCCAAAGCACCGTGCAATCCCTCAACCACGATCCATTTGCAGAGTCCCCCGTGCCGACCGCTTTTAATGGAAACGAATTCACTAGTCCAGCTCAATTACCATTTTCGTCATTAGCGCCTACTCAGAATGTAATTCCAAGTGGTCCGTCATCTCCCGAAGCCCCCGGGCTTTTCCAGCCCGCGCCGACTGGGTTTGATGCCCCCGGCAACTCCTTCACGGGGGCGGACGCCGGCGCCGGGAGAACGGCGCTCGCACCCGAGCCCAGGCCGGCCGGCGACGACGTCGTCTCCTACTCGAGGGTGGCGGGCATCCAGCAAACTATTAACACCGGAGGTGTTGAATCCGTTGTTTATTAGAATTTATTTACAAGCTAATAAATTTAACATATCTATTTCAATAGATATGTTAGTTATAGCTTAAAGAGCTTATGCCAAACGAACAATTTACCTAATTAATTAGTTATTGTGATATTTTATAAACGTATTAATTAACAAAATAGATATAACTTTAAATATTATAAGTGGTAATAAATGTAATAATATGTTTGGAATGAGTACAAAATGAACTACAAAATATTAATATATGATCTTTGTAAAAGGTTGCACTATTCATTGTGTGCTAACGTAATCATAATACCTAGTTACACTTAAATAAAATGTTACTCTTTACTTTTGTATTTTCTCGTTCTCATTAAAAGTCTGCAATTTTATTGTGCAAGACTACTAAGTGCAAAGACAATTCTTATGTGAGTTAATAAAGCGCATCCATAAGACTCTCATAGTCAGTAACGAGCTGTTATTGTAACTATAATTTTCTAACAATTCACATTCGAAAGTAGCTCTTTACGTCAGTGTGGCGGCAAGTTGTTTGTTAAAACACCCCAAAAAGTATACAACCGTTGACACGCCCCAGTTCCGAGATTGCAGTTAAAAATAAACCGACTCTAATGGTAACGTAACCAAATATTGCGCAACCGACCGAATCGGCGCCTACTGAACCGAAAATGTAATTGAAATATAAATTGTGTCGATGGAACGTTTACCCATTGGAAGTAAAACGTGGAGTGCTGCGCGAGCTTTACGCGGCGCGTGCACATCTGGATGTACTGTTGCAGATACTGTAGGTCAGTAATGTTCAATCTGTACCCGGCTCCTATATCGCTATAATTTACCCTAATCTTCTTACATTGAAAATACTACAATAAGAATACAGAAACTAAATCTTTATGGTATCGCTTATTAATCCTTCTATTTAAATAGCCAACATCAAAAATAGAAGCATACGATGTGTAACAATATATCCCTATTCCCTAAAGACTGTCTATCTGCTATTGGATGTTCTAAGCAAACGAATGAGAAGGACTTTATAAGCGGTGAGAAGGTAGTTTTATATATATATAGGCGGTGATGTGACCTTTTATTTGACGATGTATGTTGTGAGATACATACCATAGCATTCACTTTTTATATCATTATTGATATTTTACTTTTTTGCTGGCATAACTCAAAAAGAGGAAGGTATCAGATCATAAGTTTAAATAAATATCACCGCCTATATCCTATACCAAACAAAATACTAGATTTCTTCAGCACAGATTCTAATTGTCAACTGTCAAGAACAAAATCGAGTCATATATCCAGCGTACCCATTCTCCTGGAGGTATAGTAGTGCTTCATAAGGAAGGAGCCAAGTTCGTCTCAAATGGGAATGAAAAGAGCAACGTTTTATTCTCGGGATCTAATAAAAATAAGATACTGAGAGAGAATAATTATAAACCTTTAGGTAGCAGTGCGTTGAGCACAGTGCTCGTAGATCGGGTGGTCGTTGGGGTGGAAAGTTTCTGCAGCTCCACGTAGGGACCGGAAGTATTAAAAAAGCGCAAGATTGGTTTTCTTGTAACTAATAAGGCTTCATCATCATCATCATCATGTCAGCCGAAAGATGTCCACTGCTGGACATAGGCCTCCCCCAAAGCTTTCCACTAATAAGGCTTACCTACCTGTTATTCAAACTTACGTACATATGAGGTTATTATTATGATCAGTTGAAAAATTAAACGGGCAGTAATTTATTTCTCTTGATGGTGTTTAATTAGTGTGCTATAAACATGAACAGTAATTTGACGGTAATAAAAAGAAAATTGGCTGGTAATTGTATTCTAAAATGTCAGTTTAAAAAAACTCATGCAACGTAATAATTAAGCGGGTGGTTAAAATGATGGATTAGGTGGTTACGGAAACGATTACGCGATTTGATTGAGAAATGCAGCGGAGCTGGGGGTGCGGATGGTTAGGTAAAAAAGCCATAAAGGGAGGTAAGGTTAATGTTTATTTAGTTATAATATGAATACGACCTGAAACGCGGTACCCTGCTTCGATTTTAGTGCCTTAACTAACGTTTAATACCCAATAAATAAAACTATTACAATTGAAATAAAACTCATACCTAAGTAAGTTAAGTAGGTAGTAGGTTTGCGCGACAATAGCTGCTAAGTGACACGTTACTAACTATATTTACAGACGTTAATACACGTTGCTAAGTTAATAAAATTGCTAGCCAAATATCATTTGTACTGACCAATTTTTCTACTAGTTGTGAAATTTTGCTAACTATTTTGATCAGCAATGTCGATGTAACTCATAAATATTTTTGCAATTTGAATCGATACTATTTATTCAACAGTCACATAATATTTAAGCTTTTAAGCCAAGTGTTGCGCCCGGGTATTTATTTATTGCTGCAAAGACATTTTCTGCTGACCAAATGAATTTAACTCTAGAAAAACCTGCTGATCAAATAAAATAATTGCGCCGAACCATTACTTTCCTAAACCTTAAAACGACTACGACGTAACGTAGGTACATTTCAAGTCATACTTAACTTGTTTCTATTGATACTCGCTCAAATTGCTTAAACATTTTTCATTTAAACATTAAAAAGCATACCTAATATTTATTAACATGCGTGATACAAAGAGTTCTCCTGGAAACGGTTATGTTAATTTCAATTAAGTGGCATTTATTTAAGATTACCTACCTACCTAGGTACCCACTGATATTATTTATTACTGATCAAAAGCTTCAGAACAAACCTTACAATCTTTTACAGCTTATCGCTCCATTCATTACAGAATAACAGATATTCTGTCAAAAACTCTTACTTACTTTATTTGTTTGGGTTTTCTATTGAACGAAATTTTTATTTGACGTCTAAAGACAAATATAATAATTACCATAGGAATAAATTAAGGTTAACAAGACAGGCCTCTATTGTAGGCAGTGAAACAATATTTATCGTATTTCACCTGTAATGGCAATCGTTTTTCACTCGGCCGCCATTAAGTACTGTAAGGAAAATGAAACGTGTTGAATCTCGGCCTGAGCTTGAATGGCAGTTCACTTAAAAACAATGCCATAACAGAAGCAGGGCCTCTATTTTACTTGGTTAAACAATATTTTATTCATTTATTTAGAACACAAACAGTCATTTTCATCACACTTTCACGTAAACAGTATCTAAACATGCAGGTTAACTGGGCCGTAAGCCCCATATAAAACCCTCGACCTTTTTTTTTTCATGAAAACCTACATACAGGTTAACTGGGCCGTAAGCCCCATATAAAACCCTCGACCTTTTTTTTTCATGAAAACCTAGGTCGGTAAGTAATTTTTTTTTAATTTATAGCGCAGCACACCGTTCATGCAAGTTCAAGCAAGGAGTTTACACGAAATTGAAAAATTGTTTTAAAATGTTATCTAAACAGTCATTTCATTGTTATCTCGCTACATGTTATAAATTTTAATAAATAAGTTTTTTCTGCCCTATAATTTCATTTATTTACTCGCAAATGTGATGAAAAACATTGTATGTTTCACGGGCGGTACGGGAATTACGAACCTCGACTCAGAAAGCCCTCAGTCTTCGACTTCGGGCTTCTACTAGAGCCTCGGTCGTAATTCCTTACTTACCGCCCTTAATACACAATGTACTATTACATAGATCTTATTAGATTAAACGGAAAATAAAGCTTGTCCCAAAAAAAAGTGTCGCTTTTAATAACCGAGGTTGTTTGGTCAGACTTCAATCAAATAGGTTTGAAAACTATTTTCCTAGTTAGCATAGTGTCTAATATTTGAATTAAGATAAAAAAAACAGATGTCAGTACTCGTATTTTCAAAGATGTCGTCAGTTAAAGAAAAGTTTCATGAAAAAAATCTGTACAAATATGTTCAGTATCGCGGTATATCTGTGAAAAACATTGCATCGGAGCTTAAAACCTCAGTAAGAACCGTTCAAAGGATTTTAAAACGGTTCAGAGAGGGTGGTAGCATACAGCGAAAGCCTGGAAGTGGCCGTAAGCCTGGGATTGTAAATAAAAATATAGCGAGGAACATTGTGGCAGCGTTACAGAAGAAACCTACTCTTTCTGTACGGGACTTGGCCAAAAAATACAAAACATCTAAATCTACGGTGCAAAGGGTTAAAAAACATAATTCTATAAAGTCATTTAAACAACCCAACAGAAGTGGGACAAATTTGCAAAGAAAGTTCTCGTGTGGCAGGCGATTTGTTCATGTGGGAAACGCAGTACACCGTATTTTGCCAAAGGAACCATAAATGGTGATATATACCTGAATGAATGCCTTAAAAAACGACTGTTGCCATTCATCAGGAAGCACAGTAAACCTGTCCTCTTTTGGCCTGATTTGGCCACGTGTCACTACACGAAGCGGGGAATAGAGTGGTACAAAGCAAATAGTATCGATTTTATTGAAAAACACCAAAATCCTCCCAATTGCCCTGACTTACGGCCCATTGAGAAATATTGGGCTCGCATGAAGCAAAAGCTTTTAAAACACAAAAGTAATGCCACTTCAGTGGAAAACTTCAAACGGAAATGGAATGAAGCTTCCAAATTAATCACCGATGATGATGTACAAAAATTAATGGCACGGGTTAAAGCAAAATTAAGGAGTTTCTGGATGAAAAAACTTAAAATATATTTTAGTAAACCAATATTTATAGGAACTAAAATATATTTTAAGAACTTTCAAATACAACTGTATTGTAAAATTTAATGAATTTTATTATTTGGTGGGGTTTTTTAACAAGTTAAAATGCGACACTTTTTTCTGGGACAAGCTTTAGTTCATTAATATTGCTTTCGATATGTGACTCGTATCGTTTTGTTTTTAACTAGGTCACCATTATGAGTATTACGTTGACAATACGAAAACACGTCAAAAACAATAAGGTTTCGCCGCGTAGTTTGGTCTTCGATATTTTAACACAAAGTTCAAATAACTGTAGATATTTGAATCATTCGATTTTTTAAACGCGTAGCATTTCAGGCGTTCATATTATGACTGTCGATGTTTTAATCATTTGATATTTTAAACGCGTAGCATTTCAGGCGTTCATATTATGACTGCAGATGTTTTAATCATTCGATATTTAAAACGCGTAGCATTTCAGGCGTTCATATTATGACTGTCGATGTTTTAATCATTCGATATTTTAAACGCGTAGCATTTCAGGCGTTCATATTATGACTGCAGATGTTTTAATCATTCGATATTTTAAACGCGTAGCATTTCAGGCGTTCATATTATGACTGTCGATGTTTTGACCGTTTGATATTGTAACTTTCGTAATTTTGGACTTCGATATTTTAAGTTTTGATAAGTATGTTAACTTTTGATATTCAAATATTATTATGTACCCGTTGTATGTGCCCATTTCTACTCGTATCAATATGTACTACAGTGTTGACAAAATAAATATTTTGATTTGATTTGTTTTAGATCGTAAGTCAAAAACCGGACAAGAGCATGTGTGACCACGCTCTGTGTAGGGCTCTGTAGTCGTTACTATACATAAAGTATCTCAAAAGAAACAAGAATAAACTAATTCTGTATTAAAAGTTATTTGGTGCTGACTTAGATGATTCTAGTATGTATATACACTTAGTCGCCCGCATCTCAGGCAAGAACCAATCAAGTGTACTTAGTCGTGATAGTTTTTCTTTTAAATTCGTTATATGCGCTTTCATTGAAGATTATTTTCAGATTTTTAGTGTTTGTAGTTTTGGGCTATCGAAAAATTGGTTTATTTTTGAAAGACCTATCCTACGACACCACACAATATGGGGTAGACGTGAAAAAAAAACACCCCACGTTACGCGTAGGAGAGGCAGGTTATTAAAAAAAAATATTTTTCACGATTTTAATTTACTACTTTTTTGGCGTGACTAATATGTGAATTCATGCCAAATAACAGATTTATACTCTCTCTCACTGAGCTAGGATGCGGACGAATGGACAGACATGGCGAAACTATAAGGGTTCCTAGTTCGAGTCAAGTTAACAAATAAATAACTTCTTGTCAAGGTCTGAGAGAAAGAAACTATTATAAACGAAACGACTTGCTTTAAATCAGCCTGTCACCGTCTAAATACAAGAAGAGATCGTTATTCGGCGTATTTGTAATATCTAATTGTCACATCGGTAACGTTCTTGCACGACAACAGAAACGCTTCCCACGACTGCTTGATGGGAAACGGAAAACTGTCGACGGAGAAATTATGGGGCAAAAAGCGATAGGTGTTTTCGAAACGTACTGTCAGCACCTCGCTTGGCTTAAGCGCTGGTACGCCCTTCGACACGACGTGACACGACATCTACTTTTTGCTAACATAAGTAGGATCACATAACTATATCAGGGGAGAAAGGTCACACCAATTGACCGAACTAAGCTCTAAGCTTGTACTAAAGGTACTAGATAACGATATGAATAAATACTTATATAAAGAAATTTATACTTAAATACGTACATAGGAGACATCCATGACTCAGAAACAAATATTCGTGCTCATCACACAAATATTTGCCCTTACCGGGATTTGAACCCAGAACAGCTAGCTTCGTGGGCAAGGTCACTACCAATTAGGCCAACGCGTCCTCAAAACTATGTGAGTATAGGCAAGTAGAAATTATGTTGAGTGCAGCTTTTGTTTAAGGGTAAACCGTATTTTATGACACTCCGTGATGGGTTGTGCTCGGAAAGTGGAGCAGTGGTCTATATTGTCTGACATAAATATTTTTAGTCATAATGTGTTTTAGGTCATAATCATCGCAAGCCATAACGTAATTTTTTAAGAATCTGTTACTATTTCAGGATTTTTATAAATCAAACCTAACCTAACCTAGCCTTGTATACACATTAGACATTTCCGAAATTCTGAAAAGTTTATAATTTCAGCGATATAAAAAGTTATGACTTTCAATATTTACGTCAACAATATCATTATTACCAATAAAATTATGCGAATAAAAGGGCTCCCGTGGAGCAGATTTACTTTATTATTTATACATAGGTACAAGTACAGACTGTAATTGGTTTAAACAAAATATTTTAATCCGGATATGAACTCTCTTTTATTATTATTTGATGATTCCATTCGCAGCCCGGCTTATCGAAAACATTAAAAATTAAGTAATAAGGGATAAGAAAGCCCTTTCCTTATTCAATATATCTCAATCTGTCATTTTTGACGCCTCGTCCCGCCCATCTCGAGACGAGCATTAGAGTTGAGATGATTTTATTAATACAGGCCTTAGACCTTTATGTTTGGAGCCAGCCTACGTCCTCATGTTTTTGCGTAGTCAAAACACCTGCGTTGAATGAAATCAACGACGTTGTGATAGATAACTATTTGTTTTGTTATGCAAGCGTTGACCTCAAGTTTTCTTATTCATGTACCTACCGTCGGTGTATAAGCAAAATGGCGGCTCCATTCTCTTGTCCACCACAAATAAATTAAAAGAAGAACTCGACTTTCAATCGGTTACGAGTGCTGTCCTAGCGGCCGCAGACCACTCGAAGACATTATAAAAACAAAAAAAACAATTGTAGAAAGTAAGTGTTACGGAATGTTCGGCTGGCTTCAATTCATTCACATTACGAGTGTTGCATTTATTTTTATAAATTTGTATAATAATCAGATCTCAGTTAGGTGGTCTTGACCGTTTAGGCTGTTTTAAAACTACGGCCGAAAACCTTTTGGTCATCAATGTCATCATTATGGGTGAAGGCTTAATTTGCTAATATTATAGAATAGGTTACATTAATCTGTGGGCCTTGCCAAGATGCAAACGCGAATATATACTTAAATACCTACATAGAAAACATCTATGACTCAGAAACCAATATTTGCGCTCATCACACAAATATCTGTCCTTACAGGCATTTGAACCCAGGACCGCTAGCTTCGTAGGCAGGGTCATTACCAATTAGGCCAGCGCGTCGTCTGAAGGAAACGTTTGGCGATAACAACTATAAGACAAAGACACATTGGTATGTCCCATTATCACATCTTGAACCATTCAACCATAAAACAGTAAGAGAAATGATTTTAATATGAACAGATGCAGATGCAGAAGACCTAATTGTCGCGACATAAATTATGGCTTATAATATTGTGGTAAGTACCAAAAGACCATGTCAAACAAGTATATGTATTTAGACGAGTTTTTCTTACACTTTTCCAAGAACTTCAATTACTCGGCAACAGTCCAAATTATTCACCTCTCAATTCGTCGCCGAGTTGAATAAAGGAACATTCTTGAAAGGTGTTCTGAAAAAAAATCTGCGCTTTGGAAACATCGTCAGTCATGCAAATTTAAAATGTCGCCATATGCGAATTATATTTACTTAGATTAACTTCGTTTACATTTTGTATAATCACTGTTAAACATGTAGCTTTCATTTTGTAAGAATTTAAAAGCAAAGAGCTCTTCAGCGTTCATACAACGTACAAATACCAACTCGGTATGGACGCGGCAGCCCTTGACATTTAAAGTCCTACAAAATAAAAGGATCGTTCTAAACAGTAGTTCACTTTACATTAGTTTAAACCTAAGTTAATGACCTAAAGCAAGTTATAACTAGCAATAAAAAATGGGCAAACCCTTTTTGGTTGATGGTTAAATTAGATAAGGCAATTAATTGTGAGCAAAAAGCGTAAGCATTTCTAATGGGGATGCACCAAAGAGCTGTTTGCTTTTTCATTTTTATTCGAAAATTTAAAGCATCTCATTGATAGTGCTATTGATTCTTAAAATAAGTAATTAAAAAAATGTAACACCTAACTCACCTCACCTACTTACAACGAAGTATGAATTGCCCCTTCTTACGCATTTTTTTTGTAATAACTCTTCTCGTATATTGCAAAATAAAATAAAATGAACGACTATACAATAAGTGCTCTAGTTTCGCATACAATCACATGGCGGAAAGTCCGTCGGCCAAACAATCTGCTTGCATAATTGACCATCCGAATCGTCACACAGAATAAAAATAACCATATAATTATTCCAATTATGGATCTGAATCATACGTATTACCTACATCATAAATATATTCAAGATGTCGGCTTTCGCTCGCGTCACTCGGTCACTGTCTTTATTTTATAGTAATTAAGTAAAGCACAAGACCGGTCTGAGTGGAAAGCCTTGGGGGAGGCCTATGTCCAGCAGTGGACGTCTTTCGGCTGACATGATGATGATGATGAAGTAGATATGTTTTTTAATTTTCTATACAACATTATGTTATAAAACATTTCGTAATGAAGTTCAGCCATATCAATATAAATAATACTATTTAAAATTCGACTATACCAATATTCTTATAATAGTAACCATTTAGACCAAATACACTTTATGCAATGTCAAAATACGTCGAAAAACGAGCATGTTATGTCAATATGTTGTATGTTGTGTATTGTATGTTTAGGACAATCACCAAACAACGGCACCATACAATTTTGGCAGACGTCATTCAAACGTAATAAAAAAATCACATCACGTGTTTTTTTGGGAAATGAGGACTTTTAATATTCGACCATTGCGTATAAGTATTTGCTGAACACATCACGTTAAATAATTGAATGTTAAGGTGCGTTTCTACACTCTCTGCAATAAAAGTCCGTGCCGACGAGGTGCTGAAACTCTTGGAACACCTCACCAGAAAACTTTTTATCAATCACACATAACTTAAAAAATAAATGATGTCACGGAATTATTTACTTAATCACAGCTAGGTGTCTGACTGATTTCTACGTCGGTAAGATATTAGAAAGATAAGGATTACCTAACACCTAACATTAGTTTATAACATCATTTACCTTACCACGAAAAAGGTTGGTATAAAAATCGGCCCGCTTTTAGGGGTCAAATAAAAGTCATATTTTGATACAAAATTTTCGTTCTCTAATCTACTTAAATTGCAGGGATCGATTCGAGACACATATTCATTGGGTTATCCCAATTAACTACTACTACTATTTTCTACTATACTACTTACTACTACTATTTCTTTAACAACCGGTTCCAATGTAGAAAAACCATAGTAATTGGTAGCAATGCAATAGGTAATGGTAGCCCACAGATCGCCACTCCAGGGTTGAATAACCTGTTTATTATCCATAATGAGAAAAATATATACTTTTTGTGTTATTATACTTAATATTACTTTACAAAATTGTAATTTTACAAACAACTAGCCTTTGCCGGCGACATCGCTCTCTCACAAGTCGACTGTTCCTAAAAGGATTTCCAAATTGTTCGGGATATGAAGAACCCTATGTCCGCCTCTTATCTGTACATAAGTATCACGTTGATCGCTTGAAGCGTTAATTGTGAAAACGAACCAATAAATTAACACTTTCGCGTTAATAATACATACTATTGATTAGCAAGTAATATTGGCCGGATTACTGATTATTGTGATTATTGGTGAGATGTCATGGGATTTTCATCGACTTATACGAGTATTGCAGTTGAACTGAGAGTGAGAGCTTAAAAGAACTAAACAAAATGCCATGATCTCTGAGCTGTTTACGCTTATGTAAGTTTGATAGCTTAATACTCATACAACCCGATAAGAAATATATTTAACGTTTTTATCAGAGTTATTAAACTAACGAAAATTCTCAAATTTACCTCAATTTGTTTCGCAAGTCATATAAAGAGTAAAGTCACCATTGGATCGTTAGGCATTATTTGTAAAAGTCGCTATTACTAAACGCATTGGAGCAAAACAAATAATTTTGAGCGCCTTGTTGGTAATATAATTACTTTTGCTGGTTACACTAAACCTAGTTCGATAAGACTACCGGATGATATATATATATATTTAGTCTCGTCATTAATGGGAGAACACGAAATAGTAATGCTGCAATGCGAAAAACCTGGCTTTAAGTTCGATGTCTAAATGCAGCAGTGGTTTTTCTTACACAGAAATTGGTTATATTTCAGATGAGCTTCGGTTTTTTGAGGAGATCAATCATAAAATATACTAGTACGAGTACGTACGGGTACGAGGCGTCGCTTATCATGCTGCTGCCACGGATTAGGCCAATCAGGGGGGCTTACAGCTCTGCATTGTCGTATATTCTTACCCCTCCCCTTATCCGAAGAATAAACGAAACGGGAGTCTTATTATCATATCACATCGGAGTTACAACAAAAAAAAATGCTATTGCTGAGCTAGGTTATTTGAATTGCAGCATCACCATTTCGTGTTTCCCCATTAGTGAAGAGACTAGAGACCAGATGATATATATATATATATATATATATATATATATATATATATAGCTAGGTTTAGTGTCGTGGGCTCTTAGAATATTAATAACGACCAGTCCCGTTTATGAATGTTATCCATCGACGAGTGGCGTCGTGCCGTCCCCGAGAACGGGCACGCTCCTCCATTTATCATCGGGGGATCGAGTAATGACTTGAGTCAAAATAAAACACTTACAAAGACCAGGATTTATCTTAACCATAAAATATAATATTAATAACGATATCCCATTTAAAACAGGATTTAATAAATCACAACAAGTCTTAAAACTATTTAACAAACAATAAAAAACTCATATCCAAAATTACTCTCAGATTTATCAATATACCTACACAAGTGGATGTATAATTGAAACTTAGCCTTGGGAAAGGGAAAGAACAGGCACAGAACCTAAACCATGTTATGTTAAGTAGGTAGGTATGTTCATAGCATATTCACAGTCTTCTCTACCCTGATAATTTTGCGGAATAATTCAAGCGGATATGTTATAGGTATTGAATGTCTCTTGTTTAATGGCTATAAGCTTCAGTTATACACCTCTTCTTCATGATCATAATTACTAACATATAACTGACATGATTTGCAATGGAAATTATTGTAAAACAGGTACCAGACTTTTGCTTTTTGTACTAAGAAATCTAAATCCAATTGATGTTCTTACTACTTACGTCGGTACTGAAATACCGAATCTTCAAAACAGATTTAAAGTGATAGTTGTAAATTGCACATAATAATAGTGAAGTTTAATAACTAATATCCTCGCTACACCAAGGTAGTAAACAATCGAAATCCAAAACGTTCCTATTTTATGTATGTACAACACATGCTATCTGCTTCACGTGTAACTAGTATAATGCAATTTTTCACTACTCAGAGTTAAAAAGGACACTGGACCAACAAAATACGTTGTGCTGGTCTAGTTGTATTGTCTTCAATCCTATAGAAATGACAGTGATATTGTTCGCGGGGTAGTTCGGTGGACCGCGACACTGGTAAACAATCAACTGAACGTAGAGATCATGCCCGTGGCTCGATGTGCCAATGTTTGGCTCTCCTGCTGGTATGAGCATACGAGTCACGAGCATATCGAGCTGTTACATCTCAGTATTCTCCATGGGATCCGTACTCCTCCTCCCCGCCGGTGAGGCCGTAGCTGCCATGGTCTCCGCCTTCGAAGCTCACTGGCGAGTCCTCCAGACCGTCGTGCCCCTCGTCCGCTGCGCCCCAACCGTGACCTGAAAGTAAAACCTAATGTCAAGTTTCCGTAGCACGTACCGACAGCCAATGTCACCAAAATAGATGTAAAGTAAGATATTGTACATTCTAGGAGGCCATTTGCAACGTCAAAAAATGGCGGATGTGTAATTTGTTTTAGTTTTTATTTTTGTGTATTTATGTGTTGAAAGTTCTTTTTTGTTAGTAATTTGTACTTTTAATGCTTTTGTGTTGCACAGTGATAGAAGACTTGGACTTATTTCTTGTATCCTGGCATGTTACTTCTCGTTTCAAGTGGACTCGCAGTGGTACAGAGGTTAAAACTATCTTGGCCTCTGTCCTACATATCACCGTACAACGTTGCCACCAATCTTCCTAGAGAAGATTGTATTGAGTTTTATTGCTATATTGATTTATACTTATATGTATATTCTTGACACTGGCGAAATCACTTCATTGTGGAAACGCCATATTCCCGCGGTAGTAGCTGTTCAGGTCGCCGTGGGGCAATAATAAAAAAAAAACTGTACAGGTTAGTTCAAATATGTGTACCTCATCATTTTAATCGCTGTGACGCCTGTGACAATTGGTATATGAGGATATAAATGACATTAAATAGACAAGGTACTAAAGTGTATACATACGTATGGACTCTACTGTACGGGTAGAATTGTATCGAGTATGATGTGTGATACAAATTAATTAAAAGAACGAACAAAATAACGGTAAGTTAAAATATATAGGAACCTACAATGCAAAGTTTGTAGTCGAGTTATGTTTGTGTGTATGTGTAATAGATAATTTATTGAACAAGTAACTAAGCATAAAAATCTTTTTTTTTAAAGTACCTTACTTAAAAAGTATCCCTAGGAGCTAGTTGCTTAGGTATCTTATCAATAAACATCACTACACACTTTAATATGATGTGCATAAATACATAATCATAAAAAAATCCTTTGGTTTAAACATAATTATGTTAGGAATGTATGATATCTGAGATCAATTCATGTAGTCAATTATGAGATTTATGAAAGATATCAAATATTTCCAATCAGATACATACATAACATATTATGCGGAATCAAGTGGACTTTAGGAGCTATAAAAGTATCTATGTATTTAATCAAGGTTTTTCTGAAAAAGTGCAATTACGTTCGTAAAAGAATTTTGCAAATAGGCGCATACTCTTTTAGAAATTATAGCGAAGTTTTACACAATAATTGTTTTCACACGGACAACACATGAGCTCCCTTAAGATAACAAAAAGATGCCTCGACGTAACGAATAGGGAAATACCACCGACTGTGACAGTCGTGGGTGTGTCACGTTAACTTTAAAACCGGAACTGAAAAAAATATATTCTTAGCTGAGATATTGGGTGACTATTTTTTATTCCGCCTGGCCCTTTCTCATTACCTAAGTTGTTAAATATATTTCACTCTGTAACATAGAATGTGGTACTTTTTAGAAAAAGAAGGCTATCGTCAGAGAAGGACTGGAACCACGGCAAACAAGATTCGATATAAAGAGAGAAGAAATGGGGACTTACACTAAATTGCCTTTTCCCCAATTATGATCGTATTAAAAAATGTTGATATCTCTTATTATTTTGACAGTGATGTCGGCGGAGTTGTCAACCATACGATTGCAATAGGGGTAAAACCGCGGTGGAATAGAGCACCAGGTGCTCTACTTACTCGGGCTAAACTTGATTGCTCTTGACATGTTATTATTACCGTTTTGATAGCTCTTATTTACTTCCCATTAAATGACAGCCGAGTTAAAAACAATACGACAAGAATACGGGTAGAGACAAAGTAGAATGAGGCCACCTATTCTACTCGGTACAATAATGTTGCTTTTGACATGTTATTGTATCTTCAACGTTATGATAACTCTTATTTCCTTGACTCTGTTTTAAATTATTTTTATTAAACGACTTCCATAAAAAAAGGAGTTTTTGCGCAAATTTTCGTATTGATAGAGTGTTGTATTGGTTATAGCCACTTAGCCAGCTAACAGAAACAGAATAAATGTAACGTCTTACGTTAACGTAATCGTATACCTATTAAGTATATCGTACATAATAATGACTCAATCCCCTTTTTAAAAATTTAATTTACTCTACACAGCTAATAATAAATGTCGGCCTTTTACTGCCCAATGGCATTTAGGCACGCCAGTCAACCAGTAGGCAAAACAAGAGTCAATCTATCATACGGAACCGATCAACTTTAAATTAATCTGACACCTGATACGAGAGACGTGTCCAGCAAACATTCTTCGAGTGTGAGGCTAGACAAGTTGTTTAATGCTAACTTAAAACGATTCTCGAAAACTGACAACATTTATTTACGTAACTGACGTAAGCGCTCGACGCGTCTGACAGCTTACATCAATCCTATACATTTTTGGTAACGATAACGAACCAGATCCGATTTTAGAAGCGGTAGAGCCACGTTGTATTCAATCATTAGGTTGAGTGCAGTATGAATAGGCCGGTTCGACCGCGGTAGTACTACCCCCTCACAGGAATACCGAGGTGAAGTAGCAGTACTTCTGCTGCGTTTCGTCTGGTCAAGTGAGAGAGCCGGTGGCCCAATTTCCATCTCCTCTTTCCCCCTCCCCGCTTCCCCTGGTCGGCAATGCACCGACAACTCTTCTTGAGTTGCTGGTATATATGGGCGGTGGTGATTATACTTCCCATCAGGTAACCCACATGTTCGTTTACTTCGCTCTCTTATAAAAAAAGGACGCCGAATGCATCTGGTCTAGGCCTGCTGGTATCATCGGAGGGATGCGAAGTGTACAAAATCAATTCCATACCTCCTCCGAAATGCGGCGCTGGCTTGGGCTCCCCGTAGGTGTACCCGAGCACCTCGTAGTGGTCGTCGCCGCCGCCGCCGCCGCCGTGCTTGTGGTGCACGTGCTTCACGATGGTGTGTGTGTGGTGGTGGTGCTTCACCTTGAAGGGCACGTGGATGATCACCTTCTTGTGCCCGCCGCCGTGCCCGCCCGCCGCAGCCAGCGCCGCTAGCTCGGCGACGCAAATCAGCACTAGCTGAAATAGAGAATTAGTACGTAAGCATATTGTTGCTCAAAAACCGCTAGATTACACCAATTTTCAAGAATAAAATTACATTACAGTTAAACACATCCCTTCATCTCTTACAGTTTAATTAACTAAGGTTTTACCTTTCCGTGTATTATAATCTCAGATTTAAGGTTACATAACTTAAACATCATACTATAAGATCAAATATCTCTTGTCTGACTTGACAATAGGTAATTCGCTGTTGCACAAACAATATCAAATACAAAAATAATAAGGTTGAAAACAAAATCGCTGTCGCAAGACGCATTACGCAACCACACGATGTACACGTTATTACAGGCTTTTCTGTTGTATTTTTTTATAAATGTGCTTTATAACCATCATATACAACGAAAGATCCCTTAAATAATAGGTACCTTGCATGCCAACAACTGCGCGTGAGACGATAATTTCCGGCATTCTCCAGAAGTTCACCAACTTATTTTGGCTGAATTTCTTGTTTCGGTGCTATTCATACTTTTATTCTTGGTTTTAGTTTAGATCTTTTAAAAAAATCTATAAGTGTGTCGTTTTGAAATTATGTGCCACTTACTAGATTTTTATTACATTTTTTATTAAGACTTCAGGCTACTTACTTCTTTTCGATTGGCTAACAGTTAATATGTAAGTATAATAACGACATTTATACAAAAGATAGGCATTATTAAAATAAGTTGAGGTCTATTAATTATTCAATTTATTTACCAATTTATATTTATCTTTATAATAATATTGGAGTTTGAAGTTTACACATATTTTTACTTTCGTATACATTTGAACCATTTGCCAAATATTAAAAAGTGTCAGTTTTTTCCAATGACAGTGTCGCAACTTCTCAAGGTACGCGGCTACGAGGCGATGAAAAAGAAAACCGCATCGGAAACTTAATCGGCCATGATGGATAAGTTATCACTTGAATTGCGAAAGTATTCACGCAAGCCGATGTAACTTGAACAAACTTTCAAAGGTTCCATATTATGAGAACAATAGAAAATATTTAAATCTAGATATAAATAGCCGTAAAACTAGTACAAACTCACTTAAATAGCAGTTCTTAGGCTCAAAAACGAATAAAAAGTTTTAAGGACTAATAGTTTTTTACCTATCGTCAATTTTCCTTCCATTTGCCTTCACCGGATTAACACTTAGTACTCGCAGGATTACCGCAAGTGCTGCCATGTAATTCGAGATTTCATTCTAATTAACTATTTATGTGTGGCACTATTAATGCCTGGCACGTATTATAAGCTATTTAATCATAATTGAGTGACGCAACTCACCAGGAAATTTGCAGACATGGTGCGCGAAGACAGATCGGACCCGAGCGCGAGTACGGACGGTGTGTGATTGATAAAGAAATTTACACAAAACTCCTTTTATATCGCAACGTGCTTACGTTTCGCGACACTGCCTCCCAGCGACTCCGACATGATACCAACCAATACAAATCCAATCCTAACGACAACCCATAAAGCTTAAAATGTACCAACTACACCAATTAAATAGAGCTAAAGTCGCGACAATGGAACTTAGACCCGAAAACATCGAAGCAAGGTCCATAGTTGAATCAACTGATTTCTGCGAAGACGTTTTTGAAGTTCCGTTATTAGAGTGAAAATGCAGTATTGGTAGTAAATACTCGAGCGATCTATTGTGAGAAATGATCGAGATCTATCGACTTGATATTGATTGGAGACGATCGATTGATAGGCGAAAGGTGGGGTTGGAGAATGGATAATTAAGTGATTTGACGGAAACTGAATCGTCGGATAACACAATAGGTACCTACTTTTGTAATTGGTAATCCTGAAGATAATTAAATTAAGTCCGTCAATGTACACTATGGCACATATTAACGATTTAAAGATGTTATTTATTATGTCGTGACTTTCAAATTTTAAGTCGTTTTAGGTTTAGGTTATGTGTTCCAAAGTTTAACTCATTCCACTAACGAACGAACTGGTTTTATATAGTTGCGTCAATTAAACCTAACATCATCATCATCATGTCAGCCGAAAGACGTCCACTGCTGGACATAGGCCTAACATACCGACAGTTAAACAAACTTGTGAAGTGTAATAAAACTGTCATAAAATCATAACTATTAAATGGCGAAACACCCCCGATGTAACGGCGACCCCTTCTTTTGGGACGGCCTAATCGATTTTCATGAAATCTAGCTTTGAATCATCTTGATTAAACTGTGTCGGTAAACGCTTGGGAGCTACGATGTCACCGGCAGACACACAGATACACACGATAAACGTATAACACACCCCTCTTTTTGTCGGTGGTAAAAAAGGTGGAATATTCCAATTAGTAATACAATGAACGTTGCAATATCGTGTCAATGTATAGGACCTAGTGCTAAGTACTGAGGCGCGGCTTCGTGGACTAAAAACACTAACGGGAGTGATTACTCTTCTATTTATACTAAGTACAACGTTTAGTGCATTTTTTTATTATTTTAATTCGTTACAGCCCTAAGTTTCCTTCTTAGCACGTCAAGACCAGATTAAAAACTGGGCAAGAGCAAGTCGGACCATGCTCAGTGTAGGGTTCTGAAGCCATTACTTCGCGACAAACTTAACTATGCCGTTGGAAAACTGTTATCCCCATTCTTCAACATAGGTCGTGATCAGTTTACCCACAACCCAAATAAGTTTGCGGTAGGTATAAACATTTAAACCGTTTGTAACTTAAAACCAATTAAGTCTACTTAATCGTGATAGTTTTCCTATAAAACTCATTATATGTGCTTTCATTGAAGATATTTTTCAGATTTTTAGTATTTGTAGTTTTGCCTGTAGGGGGGGGGGGGGGGACAATTTAATAGCGAGGGAAAATAGCGCTTTAAAGCTTAATATTTCATAAACGGACCCCTGAATCGAAAAACTGGATTTTACGAACCTGCAGTGTTTTTGAAAGCCTATCCAACGACACCCGTAACTTTGGGGATACACGAGAAAAAAAAATTACGTCCCTACGTGAAGTTAAAGAGAAGGTAACAATAAAAATAAAAAAACTATATATTATTTTACCACTTTGTTATCGTTACTTATATCTATATTCATGCCAAATTACAGCTTTCTAGTACTAAAGCTCTCTGAGCTAGGCTACGGACGGACGGACGGACATGACGAAACTATACGGGTTCCTAGTTTAACTACGGAACCACAAAACCATTTTTACATTAAAAATGGCTACTAAATTTACCTTAATCCAAATAAGAGCTGATTATTTAATCGTTTTCAATTGATTCTGTGGGCATGTAATAGGTTGTGTTATAAAATCTCGTTATTTCAAGTTCAGTGCGATCTACTACGAGTAAACCTACTCGTGTTAACGTGATAAACCGCAACAGCTGAATGAATGTACGTAAGGGGCGTAAGTTCGTCAAATGGTTCTGATCGTTATTTAACAAACTTTATTTCGTATTGACACCATTTCAGCGGCAAAATATTTAACTGTAATTTACCATAGTTATATCGGCGTGATTCGACCCAATACGGTAGCGAAATACGAAACGCAGTTGGTAAAATGAGTCGTTCGTTAAAGTATTATTTACAATACTTAACACATTCAAAAAATTACATCATTTGTTCAATGAGTACAAACTCTTTTCTAATTTATTTTTACCTAAACATGCATTGTAACTAAAAACCTAGTGAGGAATAGATATAAGATGCACAGAATGAGCAGACAGAACTAATTGCCGCTACTGCGGCCTTTATACGCTGAGATACTCATCGCCTTAAACAAAAGGAAATAGATTCGTGCACGAACTACAAGCAAATATTAAGACCGTGTGTGTATCAAAATACGATTTCAAGTCGTTTGTACAAATTGTATTCTCTTTGTACGTGCATTTTGCACACGAGATCGCACTGGCGGTAACAGATGCGTACAGACGGAACTGTTCTTACTTTTACTATCATTACGACGAGAGGGAAGCTGCTGCGATTATAACGACCATAGCGGAGCAGATTATAATTGACATGTTTTATGTAAGGATTCAATCTGGTTCAAGAGAAGAGAGGTACAAGTATAAAGCTATAAGTATCAGTATTCTTTTCAACTCATCTTGATTCTACAGGGTTGTTGGTAATTGATATTGTGAAATTGTAATACCGTCCTTTTCCAAGGAGCATAGGTATGTAGTGCAGGAAACAGGTAGCTTACATATTTTTTTTTAAATAAGAGATGGAGTCAAACCAGCGTGCGGGTTACCTGATGCGACGTAATCACCACCGCCCATAAACATCAGCAGCTCAAGAAGAGTGGCCGGTCCGTTACCAGCCAATTAGTTAAACGAAAGCTCTTAACATGATTCTAATAATTGTACTACAGCGTAAATACTAGACAAATACTGGTAACTTGTTTAGTTTGCTAGCTGTCAAATGAGGTAAACAATTACATTTAAGAGTTATTAACCTTGGATAGCAAAATTTCTAGTAACTTTCAGTTTCAAAATAAAGGGCGTTGTTATTTTTAGAGGCCTATATCGGTCAAGGCGAATGCAAATGAGCTCTACTATTACCCCATAAAATGCAAGTGCAGTAAGGTCTGTTGTTTGATCAGTAGTTAAACTAACTACTTATTTAGGACGCAGTTCACTAACAGATGTTAAAAAATTAAACGCGTTTAAATCTTAACACATAACGACAGATTAACGATATTTTGGTGTTCACCACGCGTTCCCCGTTGATTTAGTGCCGTAACCGACTGTTTAACTTAAACGAAGGAATGGAATTAATTTAACCATCGGTTAACTGCTCCTTTAAGTGAAATTGTATGTTATCCATCACTTTTAGGTTAAACACCATAAAATAGATGACGCTTTGAATTATATATTTGAAGAATATAATGTACTAGATGATTTTGAAAATATTGAGCTAACTTTACGCCCACCTCGTATACACCAAATACAGCGGAATATGACGAGAAAGCATTTCGTACAAGATTTTGTTTATTCACGATTTTTGTATTGATTTAAATCTAAACTTACGACACTCCGTCAATCGTAAACAAAGATAGTAAAGGACTTTAGGTGTGTGTACCTACTCGTATGGTGGCCCCATCAATCGCTCTACGAGTTCAACCGATGTGTTCCTAACCCGAGGGCCTTTGAACCTATGTCAGTTGAAACAATCGTTATCGCAATGAAATGTCTAAATTAGTTGCTTTAACCACTGATCGAACAACGGGCCCTAAGCGGCCAATCGCGCTGTGAATAGTAATTAATGATTAAGAAGTTTTCCTAGTGAAGTGTATAAGAGCGGGCTTCGTTTTCTGTAATACTATCTATCCGGTCATCGTGTAAAATATATGCAAACATAGACCTTATTATCAGTGGCATAGGGTCGGGAAAATATTTTTGACGACTTGGGAATGTGTAAGTGCATATTTATGACTATGACTTTGACTGTACATACATTTTAATTTATAATTTATTAAAGGTGGTAAAAACCGCATTCAAATCTGTTGTGGTTTAGGAGGTGTTAGCGGATAAATGGACAGACAGACGCGGAAAGTTATTATTTTTTTTACAAAGAAAGGAACTTTGTTTTACACAAAGAAAGCAACTTTGTTTTATGTAAAGAAGACTCCTTGCTATTTTTTAGGGTTCCGTACCCAACGGGTAAAAACGGGACCCTATTACTAAGACTCCGCTGTCCGTCTTTATCCGTCTGTCTCTCACATTCATCTCATAAACCGTGATAGTTAGACAGTTGAAATTTTCACAGAAGATGTATTTCTGTAGCCGCTATAACAACAAATACTGAAACAGAATAAATTACATATTTAAGGGGAACTCCCAGACAACAACTTTTTTTGCTAATGTTGTATAGATAATGGTACGGAACCCTTTGTGCGCTAAAGGCGCATTTCACCAAACTTAGAATAAGACTTACTCCACCGACATTAGTCTACACAAATTCGCCGTATAATATACCTTAATCCAGTTTGTTCGAATGCAACCTTAATCCTTAGTTCCTTACTAATATTATTAATTCGAAAGTGTATTTGTTTTTGTCGTCTTTCCGGTTTAACACGTCCACCGATCGATTGAAATTTTCTACAAAAACAGTTTATAGATCCGAAACGGCTTAGGGTATTTAAAAAAATAGAAATAGTCCAATGACCCGCGAAATAGACCGATTCCCGGGAGAGTAGCGATAAACGACTTCTACGCGGGTGTATCATTTGCAGTTGTCTGAATGTGTAAGGAGCGGTGTGGATAAATCTGAGGCTTATCCGCGGTGCGGCCAGAGGATGATGATGATGATGAGTGGGGACGCCGCCGAGGCAGGCGGGCGGTCGAGTGGCTCTCCATTCACATGGACGTTTTATCAACGAGCGTTATAAATGCGTTCTTAAATACAAATTCACATCTGAAATACGGGTTGGGTTAGTTACGGCCCTGTTCATATATTTATGTAGGTATAAGTTAAGTATATTGTGGGCATATCTGGTAAAAAAAGGTAAGATATAACTTGATCGTCACCAGCACGCCAGCGTGGCACTCATCCGTGACATTGTACAGCGAAGGTTACCCGGGGAAATCACAACGTGGAAGTATTTCTTCGTGAAACTAATCAATTTAGGTTTCCTAATCCCCTTAATTATGATTGCAGAGACGAGAAAATTGGCTGAGCCTGAGTTATTTAAATGCGTGCGGGCTACAGTCGAATCTACACGCGTCAGTCTTAACTCTTAATTGATATCCTCTGACAGAAGTCACCAGTTTGCGAACCGCAGAAATGCAATCTAAATAATATAATTTCGTTGCAGTTAGTACTTAGAAGTAAACCTTCTAAGTACTTACGACTGCTACGTGAATGGCTGTAAAACCGGCTGGCTACCGCTCGCTACACGTGGTCCGTGTGAGGTAACTCTAAAACAATAAGTGAAGGGTACACGGAAAGAACATGTCTAGTCACTACATGAGATTGTAATCTCAAAATGTAGAGTTCGCAACGAACTATTATTTGCCAGTTAGTAAAAGATATAAATCTTAATTAATACATCATTTATTTCTTCATTTAAAAAACCTGTAGTTACGTACACGAAAATGTCATACGAATTTATATGGTTCCTAACTTTCAAATCGCGTGGGCGAAAATGTTAGACATGAACGAACGGAATCGTTCAAGAAAATTAAAAATAATGAGCAAAATACTTTTGGAATGTATAGGTAAGCTACTTAGTTTCATTTTAGAATTTTGGCCTCTCATGTTCCAATATTCAATACAATACCTATCATGTGGAGAAGGTAAAAGAAACAGCTGTGACATATGTATTACAGGTGGACAGACGTATACCGAATGCTTAATATTTTGTTATGAAGCCATAAAACTGAACAAACCTACAGAGCAAGCAATTAAAGAAAATTGATATAATAAGACCAAGCCCTGATAACATACAATAAGGAAGCTTCGCAAGCAAAGACTGCAACCAAAACGACAAAAGAGTAAGATACGCGTTAGATCCAGGCCAAATTATGTAAGTGTTGCAAGTAAGTACTTTCGCGCGTCGGGCGCCAGTGTGTGTAGCAATTCAATCAGCAGCATTATTGATTTAATTACTAACGCGTATTCAGGCCGTGTATGAAGTTCAATCCGCAAGTTACAAATTATTTTCAGCGTTTCGATCCAGATAGTACTATGTGGAACTTACAAGGTATATTTGAAAACAACGTTATAAAGGTTAACATTATCCAGTACAAGAAATCAGCCCCTATCTAAGCGTACATAAAAAGCTACGACCTTGAACAATACGTGTTAAAATCACTATTGGCTATGTGCGCATGAATGCGTATTCTCGTGAAAGCATATAGCATATATCTCGTAATTTAACTTTTTACTGCGAAAGGAAAAACATAGTTAAATAGTTACGAGGACAAACTCACACAAAATGTCCTAGTCCCAAACTACGCCAAGTCATATACTGGGGGTAGGTACAATAATAAATAATAGGTACTTGGTTAATGTACCTCTTGCTGGTCCTCCCTATAGTGACTGTGACAGACTGAGTGTGCACTCGATCACGCACGAGTACCGGGAACCCTTTGAATCTACAGTCCGTGAGCTCCTAAAAGAACCTTCGGGTTTCGGGGGCAATCGGAAGGCTTCGTGTAGTAGAAAATGACAGTGCACTCGTTGTGTTTTCATTGATTTATATAGAGAAGTAAAACCACCACTGACCTTTTTATTTAGTTTGTTATTTTCGGAAATCGATTTCTGCAAATTGTGCAATATTATGGTAGTTACAGAATTATCAAGTTGTAGGTAATTCTGTAGCTCTGCCTACCCCACTCTGGGGACGAAGGCGTGAGTTTTTTGTATATGTAAGTATGTGTATTTCCATGGGGAGTCAACTTAAACACGTATTCGTACACGTATTTCTGTAAAAGAAGTTGAAAGTTGTTAAGAAAAGTTTTGATTGTGATTATTTTAATAAGGTTCAAGACCGTTTTATAGAAGCAATAGGGATTTCGAAAAGTACATTAAAGCATATAATATATAAATATGTAGTTTCTATGAATCCACAGGTGGGCTCTTTATACTTCCAAACTAAAGTAGTGTGTGAAGGTGGGGTGTTCTCTATTTAAATTAACGATGGAAGAATTCGATAAAGGTCTCTGCCCACTACACCGTATCATACCATGACCGTAATAGGAACGTGTCAGGCACGGAATACAACCCGATACGGACTACTATGCCCATTATACCGTGTCACGTACATAACGGGCGAGCAGCGGTCTGACAACGTCGCGTGCCGGGCAAGGAGCGCGTCCGGACCGGCAAAATATTCCCTCCGACAATTCACGACGCTCCGTGCATGGCACGCTACGGTGATGGTCGGTGACGGAACGGTCTAGTGGGCATGGTCTCATACTTTTCCATACAAAGAATATTTTTTTGTCTGATACGTTCCTATTACGGTCATGGTATGATACGGTGTAGTGGGCAGAGACCTTAATGATGATTTTGTTTTAATTGTATCATGACTAAAAGTCATATTGCATTAAAATTTGAAAAAGATAATTAAACGTAATATTATTACAATAAGGTTTATTTTGTATTGATGGTTATTCCTTACATATCTTTTTACGGTAGCTTCGAAAAGTTTTGCATGTTGTTAACAGAACAGAACCGGATATCACGATCGCGTGTGATCGTCAATACCCGAAGTATGCTTCTAAAATCCGAAGGTTCTTTTAGGAGCTCACGGACTGTACATCCCTTTGAATCTACAACCTACATCCCTTTTGAGCAAACTACATGATACATACATGGCGAGATTATCCGGTGCTTCGGTTCTACGTAAAGACTTAGTACTTACAATGTCTCCAGCAATCTGTGTTGCCAGTTACAAGCTCCACTGTAATGTGGTAATATGTATGTATGTAAATAATGAACAATTAAGTATTTGACGATTACTGCCTTATTCTGGCGGATTATGAAGTAAAGTTGCAAATACCCTTTTATAAGCAAATAACCAGTAAGCGATCTGGTGTTTTTAAGAGACGATGTTATTCATAAACGCAAAAGTGCTAGTGTGTTTAAAATATATTTGTGCTTATCTGTCATTGTGGCATTTTAACTAAAATAATACAAAATAAAAAACAAATATGGGACAATGTCACAACAATTGACCTAGTCCCAAACTAAGCTCTAAGCTGTACTTTGAATACTAAGTAGACAACGATATAAATACTTATAATGACAATAATACTCATCACATCACACAAATAGCTATCCGCCCTTCCCGGGATTTGAATTTGTACCCAGGGCCGCTAGCATCTCAGGCAGGGTCATGTGCGTCAGGGAGGGTGCGTATTAGGGAATGCAAACCGGTAAACCGTTTTACCGGTTTACCGGTAAACCGGCCCTTTTTAGAGCCGGTAAAATACCGGTAATTTAAAGCTATTACCGGTAATTTACCGAACCGTGAAAAACTAAAAATAAACGCGAAACAATATGATTTTAAGTGCAATATACTTTCAGACACTCCTTAAAAATGTATTTGATTGAAATTGACTTTTAAATTATGAATAAAACTGATAATTCGTTGTAAACTTATGTTACTAATACTATTATGAAGCAAGCAAGTAACGCTACGTATTCCAGAGCCAGCCGAAGATGTACCTTATTCCTATTTGTTTACTGTTTCTTTATTTTACCATCCCTTCCCTTTCAACCTAAGGGTCTTATCTTATCTAATCTTATGGTGGGGTCCTTACGGATACACTTCGACCCTGTGGGATCTTTTGTGTAATTACCCCTCTTTTAGCACTTAATCCAATGCAGCCTCCACCCCTTCCAAAAAGCGGATAGTGGAGTGCAATGGCAGTGCCTTGAAATCGTTCGGTTCTGGGTATCCACAACCGAGGATTTTCATTCTTACTCCGGCGAGGGCATCACATTCACACAATAGGTGTTTCATTGTCTCAGCCTCTTCGCCGCACATTCTACAATCTGTGTTGTCATAAAGGCCCATCTTTGCTAGGAGATATTAATAACCCCGAAGTGCCCGGTAAACACTCCGATAATGTATCGAAGTTGTCTTCTGCTGAGTTTCCAAAGTTTCTTGGTCCAGCTCTGGTCAACTCTTCCTATGAAGAGCTTTGCATGCCCTAAGCCTACCGTAGTTTTCCACCCTTTTTGGTGGTTTGGGAACACAAATGGTTCAGGTCCGACGTATGCGCCCTTGGACCCTTCCCTTGCCAGCTCGTCCGCGGCTTCATTTCTGGGATAGCCTTCGTGTCCTGGAATCCACATCAGTTTCACTTTGTTGTGTCTACCAAGTCTGTTTAAGGCTTGGATTCCATTGTAGACTAGCTTCGAGTCTACTTTAGGCGCCGTCAGCGCCTTGAGTGCCGCTTGGCTATCGCTTAGACTAGATAGTTCTCTCCTGTAGAGTCCTATCAATATTCTCCTGCGCGCAGGTAATTATCGCATACAACTCCGCCTGGAAGACCGTTGCGTAGTTGCCCATACTTATGCTACTATGTCTTTGAACCATCCGTGTACCATATCGCGTTGTCTTCCTCCGATAGGTGCAACCCATCCTTCCATTCATCCCTTTTCGGAATGTGGACATTGAAGTTCCTCCGGAAGACATACTTGGGCTGCATTTTATCGCAGCCCATCGTCAGTAATCTGTCTGGAGCAACATTGTGTGCCATTTTAGTGTGTCTGGTTCTAGGCGCTGTGTCGTTCCACAGGCCAGCCTCTTTCAGCCTTCGCAGTGACTTGCACGCCTCAGACTGTATGGCGATATGTAGTGGTGGGAGGTTTAGTAAGACCTCCATTGCCACCGTCGGCGTCGTTCTGAACCTAAGGGTAAACATGTAAGCCTATTATTTTAGTTTGCTACCTGCTAAATGACTATTAATCATTAAAATGATTTGTTTAATTTTAAGACTGATTGATATTTTTTCTTAGATCAAAGTTTCCAATTATTACTTGAAGTTGTCATCATTATTTTTAAATGACTTTTTAAACTTAAATGAACGATTTTCAATAATTTTAATAGTTTTTTATTTAAAAACCACAAAAACCGGTAATTTATCGGTTTACCGGTTTTGCCAGATCGAGGTCGGTAATTTACCGGTTTTCAAATTTGGCCGGTAATTGCATTCCCTAGTGCGTATATAATGGGGAAAAAAATCAGACCCGTTATGAAGTTTTATTATAAACATCATTTCTTACAAATGATCAATCATTTATCAGAATAACTATATTAATACTCGTAAATCAATATCAGGAAACAATTTTTAAAGAAAACAATTAATAGTTTCGGACTTCCCTAAACTGACCCATTTGATCATCCTATGCATACTTTCTTATAAGTTATGTATTTAAGCTGGGAGGGCTTTCATTATTTCATTAAGCTTGGCGTGAAAGCCACACAATTAATAACTTAACTTTCTAGATAAAAAATATAAATAAAAAAGAACCACGTTTTTATACCGACTACACCTGCGGGGCTAGACAAGTTGCCATCGAATACGAACGCTAGCGTTTGGTGATCACCTGTCAATTACAAAAATGTATGGAATTGACGTAAGTCACGTGATATATCACTCGTTACGACTGACACACTGTAATGTGATCATGATCACTCGCGCTAATCGAGTATTGATAGTTTTAATGCCTTTGTGTTGCACAGTGATAGAAGACTTGGACTTATTTCGTGTATACTGGCATCTTACTTCTCGTTTCAAGTGGACTCGCAGTGGTACAGAGGTTAAAACTATCTTGGCATCTGTCCTACATATCACCGTACAACGTTGCCACTCAATCTACCTAGAGAAGATTGGATTGTGTTTTATTGCTATATTGATTTATACTTTTATATACTTGACACTGGCGAAATCACTTCATTGTGGAAACGCCATATTCCTGCGGTAGTAGTTGTTCAAGTCGCCGCGGGGCAATAATAAAAAAAAACTGTACAGGTTAGTTCAAATATGTGTACCTCATCATTTTAATCGCTGTGACGCCTGTGACAATTCGTATATGAGGATATAAATGACATTAAATAGACAAGGTACTAAAGTGTATACATACGTACAGTCCGTGAGCTCCTAAAAGAACCTTCGGATTTTAGAAGCATACTTCGGGTATTGACGATCACACGCGATCGTGATATCCGGTTCTGTTCTGTTAACAACATGCAAAACTTTTCGAAGCTACCGTAAAAAGATATGTAAGGAATAACCATCAATACAAAATAAACATTATTGTAATAATATTACGTTTAATTATCTTTTTCAAATTTTAATGCAATATGACTTTTAGTCATGATACAATTAAAACAAAATCATCATTATCGAATTCTTCCATCGTTAATTTAAATAGAGAACACCCCACCTTCACACACTACTTTAGTTTGGAAGTATAAAGAGCCCACCTGTGGATTCATAGAAACTACATATTTATATATTATATGCTTTAATGTACTTTTCGAAATCCCTATTGCTTCTATAAAACGGTCTTGAACCTTATTAAAATAATCACAATCAAAACTTTTCTTAACAACTTTCAACTTCTTTTACAGAAATACGTGTACGAATACGTGTTTAAGTTGACTCCCCATGGAAATACACATACTTACATATACAAAAAACTCACGCCTTCGTCCCCAGAGTGGGGTAGGCAGAGCTACAGAATTACCTACAACTTGATAATTCTGTAACTACCATAATATTGCACAATTTGCAGAAATCGATTTCCGAAAATAACAAACTAAATAAAAAGGTCAGTGGTGGTTTTACTTCTCTATATAAATCAATGAAAACACAACGAGTGCACTGTCATTTTCTACTACACGAAGCCTTCCGATTGCCCCCGAAACCCGAAGGTTCTTTTAGGAGCTCACGGACTGTCTGTACGGGTAGAATTGTATCGAGTATGATGTGTGATACAAATTAATTAAAAGAACGAACAAAATAACGGTAAGTTAAAATATACGATGGCAACTTGTCTAGCGCCACGATTATATAAGGACGTTTTAATGTGTTTTATCATTCAAATTATCAGTACTTAATTGAACACTGTTAACGTCGAACTCTAATGTACTTAAAGGACGTACTTTTTGACATATTTCATCGCTGTTTATTACATTTGATGGCGACTGTAAGTACCGACGGCACTCTGCGCTTGAAATGCAAAAACCGGACAAGTACTCGTATGAATGATTTCGACATGCGGGAAGACGGTTCCGTGCGTAAAGATAAAGTCCACTGTAAACCGACACGTACTAAGTATACGCTCTGTACTTAGTGAGTCTCAGGTTATACTGGACTTTTAAACGAAGCGAACTTTAAGACTTATTATAGGTTTTCCTGTAATTTAAGTAAGTATCTATTTCATCTATTTCAAAATGTTAGGCTCAGTAGTGCCGGAGATGATTTTCATATTTTTTTCTTATTTGTAGGCAAATTGTATATATCTATGATAAAATCAAAAGTCAACACATTTAGCTTCACAATATAGCCTTAAAAACCAATGAAGTCTAGTTGTGATAGTTTTTGTGGTTGTCGTACATTTATTTAAGATGAAATCCAAAAATAATTGTAGGTATTTCCGGTATTGGCTGTAGAGGTGGGGACACGTAACTCTAGTGCTAATGACGCTTTTACAGTTTAATATTTCGTGAATCGTCCACCAAACAGCAGTCACATTTTTTTATAATAAAATACATAATGGTGTTTTTAAGATCTACGAGTCACCATGCAATGTTGTAACAGTTATTTGCTATAGGGAAAAATGTATTTTACTTGCGAGTATTCCTTTTAAACACGAGCTAGCGAAAACAATTTACGATTGACCACGAGCGTAGCGAGTGGTTCAAAAATAGAATGCTGAGAATAGCGAGTGTTTCAACACACGAGACGTAAAATCACTTTTCACCCGTGTAAGTGAAACCTAACACAAAACTTTTCACTTCACTAAAGCGAGGAAAAATTTCGGATGCGTTCTGTTCGCACATCGACTTACTTGGACTGTCAGAACATTTTATCCGTTTTTACAACAAGAATGAAGGTTAATGTTGAAAGCTGATATTTATGAATTTAAATAAAGTTGTAAGACTTTAGTGTTTTTTACTCCAGTTTATTTATTTATTGTGATGTTAATAATTCAGCACTCTAACGTTTTACTTTTTGTTAGCTGTCAAATATCACTTAAGCTGCCTTCAAATGGCAATTTAACTCTTTCTTCACATGTGGATAAAAAGCGATTTTCTCAATAGATATGTAACAAATAAAAAAGGCTTTCTGAGCTAGTGAGATGAAAAAAAATGTATCAGTCTTGCTCTATGGACATGAACGGGAAGTACTCCAAAACCTCATTACTGTTCTCATTACTGTTCTAAATGGCATACAAACAGACTGACCAAGTTGGCTAAACTGTATGGTTTCCTAGTTCAACTACGGAACCCTAAAAAAGAAACCGGATGGCTTATTGCCTAACGCACTCGCTATCGCAAGCGTTTTCATTTTGACAGTCCGAAGGCGAGTCTGCATTCAAAATGAAAACAGTTGTTCCAGTTTGAAGCCAATTGCGATTGCGAGCGCGTTAGGCAATAGGGACGAAGATCGCGTGTTTTGATATTGTCGTCATATATAAGTCAATACCCATGTTGTAACTTCTCAATACAGCATTTTGTCTAAATCGGGCGATTCGTTCCACCGCTGCGAGGAAACAGGGAATCACATACACACAGGGCAAAAACATCCCCCTTCCTCGGCAGTCGGGTAGTAAACTGGTGCGATACTATACCTACATTGAAAACCCCAACTTTTACACAAAGGTTCAAGCTACACCTTTATCTAGTATACTCGTAGTAGTTACACGTAACTTTCAAATAACTATTATTAACCAATTGTGACGATAGCCAAGTACCTACGTGCCGTACTACTTAAACATACCAGTAATTGTACCTAACCAGTAGAACACGCTGGCTGGATGGATGAAGGGCTCGCGGCGCCGGCAGCTAAGTAGTACCTCTCCCTAAATGCTCTTAAATATTTAATAACCGGTATTATCCAAAGTGACTTGAATTATGAAAATTCCAGAGATCGTTTTTTGGTTTCGTTTACATTACAAGCCATTATTGCCTGCGATACCATTTTAGTGTAATATTATTATTGTATCATAACCGTAAATGGTTTCGGCAGTCTTGAGCCGTACGGTAAGTATTGGATCATCTTCGCAAACTTTGGTACTTATTCCAACCAACGGCCATGTTCGTACCTATCTCATTGCGTGCGGGTATGCTTGTCGTCAATTTTTTTTGCTGGCAACAAACCAAATATCATCTCAATATGAAAGATCAGTGGAAAAAATAGACGATCTATGAGAATTCATGCGTTGGTTTTAAAATTAAATTACTTATTTAGAAAGGTGCTTTAATTGTATGCAGAGCCAATCAACGAGGGAAAAGGTCCAAAACGAGTTGAAATCTCGGCGTGAGTCTCGGCCTCAGCGTATAAAGTGATATATAAAACCCTGTCATCTGTCCGTTACCGCCTTGGCTTAACTACGGCTTGATGGGTATTTTATGGATGCGTTGTTGCCTGTATAATATTATTAAAGGCTAATTATTGTCTCTCAGCGGTGTATTGAATAGTTGTCCGTGTGACGTTGATCTGTTAAAGTGATATGATAGGCACAATTTAATCGCAGCACTCGCTGTCTTTAGAAAATATTTCAGAAGTACGTGTTCAAGGAATGTACAAATGTCATGTGTGCCTTATTTAAGATAATAGGTATTATGGTTGGAAAACGCAAAAGAAAGTACTTAATTGTTAAGATTTTTTTTTTATGCAATAATGTCCATTTTGAGAAGCCTGCAGATATTTAAAGCTTTTTGTCACTTTTTCCGAAACAGTAACAGTTCGCGTAAAAAAACTGAAAGTAATAAGTAAAAAAAAAGTGTTGAAATACAGATTGATCCCTTTTGTACGACACCCCGTTTACTATAAGTAGTTAATTCACGTCATTTTTAACTCCCCATTCTAGACCCCTATTCAGATATTTATAAAAATAATTTCATATTACTGTTTCAATCTTTCACAACAAAAACAAAACAAACCATAAAACATAATCAGCTCCGGCACTTGGTTTTGTTTGTTCTTGGAAAGGAAAACGTATAGTTTTTCATATCTTTAACATATTCCAAAACCGTAAAACTCGGGCTTGGTGTACGGGGTGAACAAGTTATCGTATTTTGGGCTATGTTTAGTTTAACGATCGCCATAAACGTACTGTTTCAGTAAAATTAAATTAAGTAGGTTCACTTCACAAAGAATTACTTACTTGCTTATGTATCTTTTCAGATTTGTTGACGGACACTCAGTCATTCAAACATATATTTTATGATTTTTCTATGAATTGAGATATTGAAATCTCAATTGAATCTGAAAGTTCAATAGTCTGCTTTTTTGATAGAAAATAAATACAACGAAATATTTCACGGATTATATGGAATATTTTCAACTAAGTATTTCTGACATGGATAACTCTTTAAACCTGACTTATACATTTCAGAATTAAAACGTGTAAAACGTATCGAACGTGTACGGACGTTAATTTGTGAACTCGAAGTCGTCAATGCCATTAGAGATGCCAAGTCATTTGTAACTCTTTCATAGGAAACTCAACCCTATTATCGTAGAATGTCAGGTTATGAACTGATTCTAACCGACTACTCAAGAGATAGGATAATGTTTCTGGGTAAAAGTATGTAAATTTTGTATCCACATTTATCAAAATCAGGCTAAGATGTTTACCAATGTATTAGTGACAGGTTATAAGCCCATCGCCTAACAGTAATAACAATAGATAATAATTTACCAAAGTCACGTAAAGTCTGTTCCTATTGTAAAGTATATCTGACTGTAATTGTCTTTAGATAGAGAATGTAATAGTAATGAGAATAATGTTCCCTCTAATTCGTATATTGAGAAGGTTGAATATGGATTCCTCATCTCATCATCATGGTATTATTATATTGGGTGCGACAGATACGAAAACCTCTCATATCAATCAAATGTAACAAAACATCACTATATTTTCATGTTGATGATGAGAAATTGATGACATTATTAAATTAAATTTGGAATCCATCTTGAACATTCAGCTAAGCGAGCAATCCTGGACTCAGGCCTCCCTCCCCATCCGCTTTGGTGGACTAGGGATCCGCAAAATTTCTTGTGTTTCTTTTCCAGCCTTTTTGTCTTCCGTTCATAGCTCGGCTAGTCTAGTAGGTATAATCCTTTGCGCTTTGCCATCAAACTACACGACTGCCGACTTGGAGGAAGCCAAAAATGCCTGGAATCTTGCCTACCCAAGCAGTAATTATCCAGAAAATTTAAAGTCTCAGAGGAGTTGGGATGAAATAACCTGTAATTTAACTTTTAACAACCTTGTAAGTAGCAACTCAGGATCTGAGCGAGCCAGGCTTTTGGCGGTGGGAACCAAAGAGGCTGGTTATTGGCTCCATGCACACCCATCGCCAAATACTGGTACTTTCTTAGATCCTGAAACTCTCCGAATTTCTGCTTGTTTACGTCTTGGTGTCCGGGTCTGCACTCCACACATATGCCCCTGTGGCAACGAAGTTGATTTTCTGGGTCACCACGGACTTTCATTCCAAAAAAGCGCAGGCCGCTTCTCTAGACACGCCGCGCTCAATGACATTATCCACCGGTCTCTTGCCTCCGTCAACGTTCCCGCTTTACTGGAGCCAACCGGTATCGCTGACGGTATGTCTTTAATTCCGTGGAGTATGGGGCGAGTGCTGGTGTGGGACGCTACTTGTGTAGACACCCTAGCCTCGTCACACCTCCGCGGAACAGTAAATAAACCTGGCGCGGCGGCTGAGGCGGCCGAAACAATGAAAAAGAATAAGTACAAGGGTCTCGTCGCAGAATATAACTTTGTTCCTTTTGGCGTCGAGACCCTTGGTCCGTGGGGACCCGGTGCCATTAGCCTTTTTAAAGACTTGACAAAAAGGCTAATTGAAACAACCGGTGACCACAGAGCTGGCAGCTTCCTCGGACAGCGTATTAGCATTCCTATACAACGAGGAAATGCTGCCAGCATCTGTGGTACTTTGCCACGGGGGCCCTCACTTTTCTAGTTTTTATTTAGTTTTAATTGATTTGTATTTAGTTTAGTTATAGTTTAGTTATATTATTAGTTTATAAGATGTATGTTTTATGTGATATTAAATAAAGTTTCGCAAAAACAAAATGTATATGACAGGCTTCAGTCAGTGTCATGGTATTTTCACCGAAAGTACTTTTATCAAAAAATACAAGATTAAATACAGATAAATACCTCAATATGACCATGCTCAAACTTCAAAAGTACGCGAATATGGAGTAATAATGGTAAATTGATTTGTTTATATGATTGACCGAATGTAAAGGTCCTGTCTCTAAATTCAATGGAGCCTGGGAAACCACCTGTCCTACCATTGTATTTATATTTACTGATCATTCTTTACCCAGTATTAACTTGTTATTCATTTTCTCGAAAAATGTAGTCTTCCTGGGTGGCACCCGCCGTCCCGGAGTGCCCCGGCGCGCATACAAATGACAGTTTATTTTAAATTATGACATCTCATTTCTTAAAAGTATTTTAATTAATGATGGGACCCGGAGTTTCGGAGACGGTAGTCATTTGTTGACTAGCGGTGATACGGCGTAAACTACGCAGTAAACTACGATAAGCCGAGGACATTATTTTTAATTACGTAGAATTGCATATTTATCTATTCAAATATGTTTTCATTGGCTTGATAAATATTTTATCTCGTTAAAAACCAGGGAGGGCAATTTAATGTCAATTAAAAATTATACATTATGGAACTACTAACTAGCTTATAAGAAGTACTTGTTGCACAGCTGGAAAATTCTTAATACTCAATAATTTATTGAATTAATGTTTTTACATAGAAAATGTTGATTAACTGCGCCAAATTTTGAGACATGCTGTTTTGAGCTACAGCCTTTTTTTTCAGTAAGAAGCGTTAATGTTGTTGAATGAAAAACGAGAAACTTAGGCATTGGCTTGGAAACTATGGATTTATTTTAATGCGTTTATATTTTGGAATTATGTTGTAATTCAATACTATGTTATTGAAGATAGAAATTAATGGAATTTTGGTTTGGAATTACTACAAATAGTTATTTTTACAAGGTAGCGTAGTTCATTACTAAGTATCATTAAACCCTTAATAACTCCTGGGGGGTTATTATGACGTGGTCGTGCAGCTCAGAGGACCCTGCCAAGACGCACTACGCTAACTAGCGTTTCTATTCGTTTCGTGTTTAAACCAATCACGTCACTGGTAGATCACGTGATAAACCTTCGACGAAAAGTCGCATCATCAGCTACCAGTGACGCGATTGGTTTAATCATCACTAAATACCTTGAATAAAAGTTACACCTATTTTCGGACCGGTAAGGAAAGGGCTGTCTTAGCTCTTTACACCCTGTATGTCACACTGTCACGGGTATATTTTATTATCTGATTGTTTTTGTATAAGCGTCGCTCATAGTACCGGGTAGTTAGAACACATACAACTTTGCAATAATCAAATACTATTGTAATATGACCCCAAATATAAATAATAAATCTCCTTTTTTCATGTGAAAAAAAAGGCGGACGAGCAAGCGAGTCACCTGATGGTAAGTGATCACCCCGACCCATAAACAATACATAGTCAAAATAACGTTATACTTAAGTTTACTGACACAATACCGGCTGGCGGGGGTATTGTAATAGTTAACTTCACTTGCAACTGTGTAGGTATATTTAAACTATAGGAACTAAATTTTAAACTACTTATTGATTGACTTGAAATTTTGCATACTTGTTCAATTTTGATGGCAACTTAATTATATGGTACCATCAAGTTGGTATGACGATGAAAAAGGAACTCTTCAATGACCCGCAGTGGATCTATCCAGATTGGACTCCTTAGAGTCGTTATTTGATAGGAAGTTTATCATCGGCGCCAGGGGTACAGTCGGCCACAAACTGTTTCTGTCGGCAACAGTTTTTAATATGTCGATTGTTCGGAAGACAATCTCCTAATTAAACATTACTTACATTAAAATAAAATAAGAGAAAAACTTGCACTTAGTACCTTGTAGACCGTTGATTTAATAACTCTATTTTTTGTATTACTCTTGATTTTCAACAAATTGAGTAAGCCCCTGTTACTTTTGGTCGCTATTAATGCCAGCACCATCTGCAGACACAGCTCAGAAGTACAGAGAAAGGCATCACTCCACGAGTTGAACTTCTCACTGCGAAACCTGCGAACATTTTGCAAAGTGCCAGGCGGCGAAGGTAGATGGCGCTCAGTTTAAAAACATTGGATATACAAACTGGTTTATTTTAAAGAAGTATTTATTTATTTATGCTTTCTCATCGTTCTGGTGTCAATTTATTATAGGTAACAAACCAAACGAGTTCAAACACGATGGAGTATTATTGGCCACCGTAACGTCTTATTAAATCATCATACCTGTAACATTGCAGGTACGATTATTATCATATTGTCAGATTTTTCACCAATGTCCAATAGGATAGGTTTGTCTAATTTTTACTCATTTACATACCTTATTCTTAATTAGCTTACAAGTCATATTTATATTCCTTCAGACACAAACACCTTGAATTGTCATACGTCATATCCATACGCGGCGTTTGGATGCAATGTCCAAAAAAATATTAAAAATCTACACTAATGTCTTATGTATAGACATGTACGGGTGTACATGTACCGTTCTAAGAACCTACCAAACCACTGTAATAAAAAATGCTTTAAAAAACCTACGTTCCCCATTTTACGGAAAACCTTTTTACAAAACTAACCGCATTACCGTTAGAGACAACACACACACGTGATAATAACGATAATATGGTCTTAAAGCTATCACGAGTGGTCCTCACAACCACGGTGGTCCCAGAATTAAAGTAAATGTGGTGTGAAACATGTGCGGTTTGTGATGCAACGGCTGGCCGGTCGGGTTTCGAACCAGATTTACCGTAACACAAAAAAATACGAAGATAAGCCGACTTTCTAATAAACTCCACTGGACGAGCCTGCTTCCTTGTACATAATAAATCTTGAGTAGTCCTCTAGACGCGGCGGCTCTCAAACTTTGACGGGTTTAGTGCGCCGTTCTGATTAATGCCCGGTTTTGATCTAAATGCTTTGGAGCTGGTCGTGTAAGCAGGAAGGCCCGACAGTCGGAGTTGGACTGGAAACTGGTATGGAAATAGAAAAGAGAGACCCGCGGGACGACGTTTTGTAGGTACTTATAAATCTTATAATGCAATAAATATCTAAAATTCAACTCATGCAGATTCATCCATGTTTTAAACATAGATATAAAATACAAGAGCTCAAACTTTCTATAATGTTATGATACATATGATAAATTAAACCTTCGATTATTTTTAAGTAACAATTTAAAAAAACTCGGACAGCTTTTCAAATCTACCCGACCAAAAGATTTGAAGTCTCAGCCTGACATTTTAATGTAGCTTAATAATCGGGAAGAGGGTAAAAAAACGCTGTGCATCGGTGGCCCGGCTTTAGCGATACGTGGCCCAGACAGATTGATCCGTGCGCCTGCGCCGGCGGCGTGCCCGGTCCTTATCGACGCATTTTTTCCCTTTTTATATCTAGTTTGAATATTGCCTTATAATAAGGCATGGACCGTTAATTGGGACCGGGACAGTGAATGAACTCCGCGTGGTTTATCGAGGACCATCGGAATTGGTTAACGTTTTTGAAAGGAATGTACCTATGCGTATGATGATGATGATGAGTGGGGACGCCGCCGAGGCAGGCGGGCGGTCGAGTGGCTCTCCATTCATTCCGCCTACCTATGCGTAGTGTAAATAAATCAGGTGGTCATTTAACTAATAAAAAGGTTTTTGAATAATTCGCGTGACTCTATACGTACCTCTATATGTAGGAGTAGGTAATTATATGCTTTGCTCTACATTTACATAGGCGGCTCTTCACTACTTCCTTGAAAGGAGGTTTTATATATTACATGTAATACGAGTGTATAAACACTATTGAGTTCCGTTTGATACTAAATCATTCAATGTGGTTAACGAGTTGGCCGTGAACGCTATAAACTGTCCGACACATAATAGATCCGTCTGTTTGTGTGCATACTCGCGATTACATACGATATAGACTAATTAACACCTACATATTTGAGTATTAATGAATTGTTAGGCTGCGTCTATACTGAGTAATGAATTTACCACAATATTACAAATCCAATCCCTCTCAAACAGAACGTTTAAAATGGACGGCAATACCTTATAATTTATTAGCTATAAGTACTTGTTAGTAAGATATGTTCGCCAGATTTCTACTGGGGTGCGGAACTGGATCTATCTTCAGAAGCTACCTTCGCATGATTTTATTTTTTCAGACATTAATTTTGTTTCTGATGTATATATCAAACTTGCATCCAATCCCATCTTAGAACAGAAGATTTTCAGTGATCGAGTATCGGTAAACTAAAAAATATCAGATATAAAACGTAAAAACTATACGGCAACGGCTGCAATGCGATCATGAGTTAGAACAACGAAGTGGCCGTTATCAACACAAAGCAAAGTCCAAATTATATTTAAATGCAAAAATACGCACGTTTTCATGTTGTGCGTACTAAAATTCTATACAAAATTACCCATTATTAGCGGTGTAGCTGTCAACTTATCTTGACACTATTGTAAAGATTTTCTGCTCACCAAAGAAATCTCCTCCATACATGGTATTGTATCCCACATATTTTTACTAATTAGGCAAGACAACAAAGCCGTTGTGTATATAGTTTAGGTGCGCTTGCGTGCGCCCGCCGCTTCCTACACTTACGCCGCAGTGAAACTAATGAAAATGCCTGCGATCAGGGAAATGCTATCGGGAAAGTGATTTATAACGCGTACCAAAAATTACAAAATGCTTCGGATGGTTCTGTGTTATTTATTCACATTTCCGCAAACTAGCACTAGTTTATTTATATACATAATATGTAGAATGATGTAAAGTTTGACTCTTTTCAATTTATGTTTTGCTATCATATGTAAACTATTGTTTTTGAAGCTTTTAGGAAATTGTTTTTAGACTCATCAAAAGTAAGAATATTTATAAACAATTTAGACGATGGGAAAGAGTATGCGAGATCGAGACTGTGGCAGGTATTTTAGTTTAGTTTATTTTGCGTATAGTGTTAGTAAATATAAGTATGAACTGTACATTGTCTGAATTAAAATTGATTAAATTTGATTTGATTTGAGTTATCGCCATGCACACACGTTTCGTTTTTCTTAATTAAGTATTCTATCAAATGTTTATTATTTTCTCTTTGCACCCTTAAAGACATGCAAATCTGAGTGTGTACTAGGAATTAACTAACCTATATTCTTTATTGATAACCCATGAACTGTTCTTAGCTCTTTCAAATAAAAATAAAAGTAAAATTTTACAAAAAATAAATAACTTTGGAATATTAAAAACGCGCTGAACATACTCGTATATGGGGGTGAAATCGATATAGGTCTTGACGTCATCTATCGACCTGCTTCATTTGATCCACTCCTTGTGTTACATCAAAATTGAATAAATACTGTACTAAATGTATAAACCTTCTCCTTTTTTTGAATTCATTTAAAAACAAATAGTTTGTAATTAAGGCATATGTTCAATACTGGACAAATAGGTGCTCGAGATGATGATGAAAAACCGCGTTTAAGTACATACATGCAAATATTTTTTTATTCGTGTCAAGGGTTCTGATGATACGAATAGTAAATCTATTCAGTCCACACTAATATTATAAAGAGGAAAGATTTGAATGTTTGTTTGTTTGCATTGAATAGGCTACGAAACTAATGGACTGATTTGAAAAAAATATTCACGATTACAATCCTACATTATGCCTGATGAACAGAAGCTATGTTTTATTGGATCATGGAAAGAGTCTCGGGCAACCTACTTAGTCAAAATAAACACCCAATACAACGGTAAAATGACATTTAAGGTCATTTAAGGAGTTTGTCGTAATGCGTCTTGTCTGGGCCCCAGATAAAGTAACTATATACATAAATCGTTAAAACATATATTAATTTCGTAAATATTCTCTACGTTCTATTGGCCTACCTTCTCAAACAAAAATATAGTATAGTGTAGTTACAGCAAAAAAACGTAATCTATAATCATGGTATAGGTTATTTAACACCATATTTCGACGCAATTATCGGATTTCAGGCGAGTCGGAGTTCGTGTGTGTATACACTATACACACTCGGCTCTTATTGCACAGTTCACGACGAACAGTTCACTTGATGCGATCATAGGCTGTTTGTAAAAGTAGCATGGGAGAAATAAAAAACTAACTGTATTCGTCTCCTTTTTTAAGGGATGAAAAACATTTATTAAAAAACGACGTATACTTTAACAAACCCCGACGGTTGTCCCTTTGCATGTACGCTTAGATCTTTTAAACTTTGCAACACGGGTTTTAATGCGGATTTCATAAATGTATAAACTGATTCAAGAGGGAGGTTATAATCTACATAATAAATTCTGGTTTACGGGTGTAACAGAAATGTCAAATAACCCGAAGCGAAGCGAGGGCTGGTCGCAAATACAACTACATATAAAGTAAATAAACTCAGCCAAAAATAATACCCGCGTTGCTTCACACATTCGCAGAGATTGTTATTTACAGACAATGACCTATACACATGGTAAAATCACGTCATAAAACAAAAATGCCCAAACATGGCACTGCATCTTGTTTCACCCTCTTATGGGTCGACTCGCTCAGTCTACGTTGCCGATGACACACCAGTCCTTTAAATTGTCGAAACTTCATATGTTGATTTTAAAAGTTGGCTGGAACAAGCTAGCAGAATAGTAGAAACAGGCTGTTAATTTTAGGGTAACGAACCTCAACAGGAAAAACGGAAACCATAAGGGGGGGGGGGGGGGGGGGGGGGGTAATTAGGGTGAGGTTATAAATGCTCACTCATTGTTTGTCCGTCTGTCACAGTCGATTTATTTTTTATTTTTGTGAAAATGTTTTTTACTGTTTTCGAATGTATCAATATTTTGATCTATTTATGGTATTAAATTATGTGTATAGCTACTGTAGGGTAACTTTATATTACGGTAGTAAATTATAATTCAGGGGCCAGCGGATGATGACATCCATAAATATGAACCATTTTTTATTAATTCATCTGAAACCGCAAATTATCCACTGTGCATACTCCAAAAAATCTACTTCTTTTCCTTGATAGACTCGGTCCAGAATCATCGTCAAATTAAAATATTGATTAATTGAATATAATTGTATTCTACAGCTAATAATTAAATAAAAATCTTTACTTTCTACTTACTACTTTATCTTCAACCGATATTAATATTTGGAGGAAGACACCAAATACAATCAGTCCTACTCATGTTTACTACTAGCTGACGCTGTGACGTACGACTGCATACAATGATCGGCAAACTCTCAACGGGACGGGTTGTAACATTTCTTACTACTAACCTCATTATGCGGAACAGCTTTATTTTAAACGCTGATCCTTAAGTGGTGAAATTTACCTCAGTTTCAAGAAAATGATCCGAGCAAATGACGGTTTAATTATTTGGTTTGTAAAAAACCCGTTTCGGATCTTTCTCTTGCTACTAACTATTTATATATTCTCTGTGTCTATTCTCTATTCTCTCTCCTTATCTCGTGTACACGAAAACTAAAAAACAGCCAATGTAAGGGTTCCGTTTTTTATCGTTTCGGAACCCTAAACTCTATGGTTTTGTTTTCCGACGATGTTCTTGTCACATCCTTTTGCCTGTTTCTTTTGCGCGTGAGTGAAAGATATGGAATACTCTATGGAATACTTGACAATAGTTGTCGATGGTTGTCAATTATTTATGATATTAGTTGAAAATTAAATGGTTTTACTACATTCTTTACATCTTTTCGCGTGTTATCATTTATAGATTAAATTAAATTATCGGTGGTAACTGAGTCACACCATTGTTTTTTGAGTCGTTACGGTTTTATTTCGGCACTTTCTGATGACACACTTTGGCATCTTAACGGCTTCGCGACCAATAGACGACTAAGGCAAGAAGTGTGCTTAAAACGCCATTAAGCACAATTGTGCCGTGCTTCGTTTTGCGCGCTGATGCGAAGTCCTTGTGTATAGAAGGTCATTGTTTACAGAGGTACTTACATATAGACCCTCTCCTGCTTTTCCTTCTCTCGATTAGCAAGCAGCAGGACAGCAGTCCCAATATTCAAATCGCATATACTTTTGGTTAGATCGAGTGATAAAAATGCTTGTTTAGAAGGTAGGTAATAAAATAAAATGAAAATTTAATACTTAGAATGTTAATAGTCTATAAGCTCTCCCTGTCCTATTTTAAGACGGTGGATTCTTATATCATATTTCTGTTTGGACACATCACACTCTCGTCTCAACAGACAAAGAAGAGAAAAAAATAATTCTATCGATGTTTCTTAAGTAAGTAAATAGGTCAAGAATAATCAAAATATATCCATAAGTTAAAAAAAATAAAATTAAAATTACGTTTAACGTAATAACAAGCAATATTAATCCGCCTTGAATGTAGCACTGGTGCTAATAAGTCTGTGACCGAGCCGCACCTACTTTCGATGGACGCATTAAACTAAAGTGGAGATGGACCCTCTTTATCTGGCGAGTGGCGTCGCCCGAGCGTTGCAGCGATCCCCAAGGCTCCAGATAACAACTTGATAGGTGCAGGGGTAATAAAAAGGTTCAAAAATTGGTCACAATTACTCTGGTTACGGCGTCGTAACATTTTAATAGCGAGTTCCCTTTTAGTGTGGGAAACGGCCGAGATTGACGTGAGATGGACAGCGGCTCGGGTTTTGTTTAGGACTTAAACTGTGTTGTTGCATGCTTTGTTTCACTGATAATTAGGTTGGGTAATAAGAGCACGCAATTTACACAATAGGTGACACAAATGACTTATGAGAAACATGGAGTAGGTAAGGAATGATTTTACATTTACCGGTTTGTGCGTGTAACGTTTTGCGGGATTTATAATGATTACCACGAAGTTTGCTTTGTTAAAATCCAGGACGTGGACTAACTACATGGACAATTTTATCCAAGTTTCATATAGTATGGGAACGGTTTGAAAACCAGATATAAACTCTGAGAGGCTATTGCCTAACGCAGTCACAATCGCAGTCTGCATACATAATGAAAACAATTTATCCACTTTGAAGTCGATTACGATAGCGAGTGCGCTAGGCAATATAGGCCAGCAGCGGTGGGCGAGTGCTATTCTGCTGGAACACGTCTACATTACAGCAAACGCGTCCGAGACTTCACCACACTTTAATTTTTATAAAATAGTTCTGGAATTTGTGTGGTCTGATTTTGCCCCTGAGTTAAACAAAGGAATGATCTTACTTTGGTTCATCTGATCAGGAAATACTCCAACATCGACACACTCGTTCAATGTAGTAGCTAGGTAAGGCGCAATTGACACTGTAATACCTAATGGAGCGTAGTACTCTAACAGGGGCTCTAAGGGGCTCTATTCCAGACGGTAAGAACTATAGCGTGTTTGATCTGTCATCGTATTGTCACCGTTTTGATAGCTCTTGTTTACTAGATGTAATGATGCCAGTAATGGCGGATGACGTCAAAACAATACCATAACAGGTCAAAGACGATATGTTTTTTATCCTCGGAAATGGAGGCGCAGGTTGGTTGGTTTACGTAAATTTCCCTCTGATGACCTGATTTATACAACAAATTAAGAATAACTTCTCATTGTCAGATTTTATAACAACACTCAAAATAATTAGAAGCTATCGTTTCCATATTATGTTTATTCAAATATAAATAACGACGTCATTTGAATTTTAATTAATTGATAACTAGCAGGAATATGGTAATTTTAAAAACCATACACCGGAGTTAACCTGTACAGCCATTTTCACTAGCTTCTCATCATTGACTTATTATAATAGCTTTGATTTATAAATGATTAAGAAGATTATGCGGTATAAAATAAACGATGAACAATTAAATTTTCTCCAAAAACCACTACATTAAATGCAAAATTAACGAAATGGGTAAATTAAAATTGCTTACTGTAGAAGTTTTATTATTTCACAGCTTCAAGTGACTGTAAACCGGAGTATATGGTTTTAATTTCAACTCGATACCTCCACGCGTTCCCGAGACAGGCAGACAGACCGACAGACGGACAGACAGACAGACAGACAGACAGACAGATAGATGGACAACAAAGTGATCCTATAAGGGTTCCGTTTTTTCCTATTCAGGTACGGTACCCTAAACTTTTTTTGAACTAAACTGATTTACGGAAACTATCAAAATGTATGGGATTGCCATGTCATGGGCGCTCTACGCAGTCGTCCGGCAGCCTGCGTCAATTCTTTACATTTTCGATAGCGATTAATGCTCGCAGAATGCATTTCGTGTTAGGCCTCAGGCGGTTGAGTGATTATACCAAATTTTCACCGACTCTTCTGTCACCAGAGCATTTCTGTTTAGTAGGCGTGTCATCATCATCATCATCATGTCAGCCGAAAGACGTCCACTGCTGGACATAGGCCTCCCCCAAGGCTTTCCAATCAGACCGGTCTTGTGCTTTTCGCATCCACCGATACCAAATTTTCACCGACTCTTCTGTCACCAGAGCATTTCTGTTTAGTAGGCGTGTCATCATCATCATCATCATGTCAGCCGAAAGACGTCCACTGCTGGACATAGGCCTCCCCCAAGGCTTTCCAATCAGACCGGTCTTGTGCTTTTCGCATCCACCGCGGTCCCGCGATCCCTGACGAGGTCGTCACTCCATCTTGTTGGAGGCCTACCTAGTAGGCGTGTAAGGGTAGTCTATAGCATTTATATGTCTCTATCTCTTTCTCTCGCCATAAACTAAACGGTATATTTTGTATTTGTCCGGTTTATTCTTGTAGCCCAACCTCCTGCAGTAGGTACTCCTCTAATAGTATAGGATAAAGTTTAGAGTGATAAAAGCTCAAGGTTTTTAAATTCCTCTAATGTGTAGCCTAACGATAATTAAGTAATAACATTGTGCTATAACTCAATAAAAGGAAGGAGGAAGGTAGTTTTTGTCTTGAGCCGCGATAGCGCTCGGGTGATGGACAAGGTAGAAAGCGGGAAGTGTTACGCAACCGCTGCTAAACAAACTTTGCGCGATTTTATTTAACGGCTTTTCTTCGTGCGATATGTTGGCGCACAGAAAAATGTAACGCATACTGAGTGATTTTGATATTGCTACAATTGCTACCAATTTTTATTTCCTGGCAGTTTATAGAGTAGATACTTACAATACAGTCGATGTTTGTTTTAAAAAAACAATAAAGATCCCAGAACTCAGATTTTGAAAACGTTGCTGTTTATGTCATGCGTCCTAATTATAAATCCAATTACGGAAGGCTTCTTTTGTATTATTTTTAGTTATCCCTAATTTCCATTGCTTCTCCCTCAATGTTGGGAGTAAGGAAATTCGTAAAGGAAACAAACAGTGCCTCTCTTATAGAATTTTGATCCGCATTGCAATCGTATTGTTTACAACACGACCGTCATTACTTGCAAGATAATAAGGGCCAACTGTGATAGTGTTTACACCTACAATCAAGCAATTAAGGCTTTTTAATATTGATTTAGACTAAACATTACTATAACAATGAAAAGGCAAGCGACGTTGCTTGAGTCTTAATGGCGGTGTTGTTTGGTACCGGCAACCATCACTACCATACCATCGTCAACGTACTTGTAAGCGTAGTTAAACTTCTATGATAGCCCTCTTCCTTTTTTCTCTTCAATCCTCCCTTGGCTGCAGTACTAGCTATGATTAAATCCTACTTGAACTATACATAAATTAATTAGTTAAACTCCTGACTATACAGGTGTTACTGGCATTAGGGCTTCTGCTTTAACTAACGATAATATGTTGTATTAGTAATTATTTGCAGGTATAACTAAGTCGAAGTTAACCAACGTAACGCTGCAATTTAACTTCCTAGATTTTGTATAAGTATCGTTATTACTTGGTACAAAGCATACGTTGGTACAGGGGCAACACATAGAGAGTTATTAATACTCCATGAATTTGTCAGATTTGCCGGTAACGCTAGTTCACTGTTTTGACACTTTAGAAATCAAAACAAATCTAAAATAACCTAAAAGATAATTGTAAAGATACTTCATGAATCCTAAATCAAAATAATTTTACATGCTTAAAAGTATCGAATGATCCGAGCCATAGTCCATATGTCAAAGCGCAGGAGCAGTGAAACGTAACGCACGCTCACGCTTGACCGAAGAAGTGAAGGGCTCCGTCACACTCTTTCTCCATTCGTAACCAAAGCGAAAGAAAAAGACAGAACTTTGTGAAGCGATCCTCGATTTTGGTCAGACGTCAAATGGGGCTGGTATCGTGTGGTCACTTTTAAACAGGTCATAGTTTGATCAAGTGACTTTACTAATTAACTTTAATACACAGTTTACGCGTACATTGCTTGCAATTTATTTTTTGTTAGAAAACAAGTGCGTACTGTTTTTTCTTGTCATAATTAAAATAAACATGTAGGTACCTACATTAAGGAGTTGCCCATTGTTACTCTATATCAAGGAAAGCCCTCATGCCGGTAACACACTGTATGATTCACAATTTCACTCCCAAATACGTCAGTCGTAAAGTCGTCATGTATCGTAGATACATGTAACATTGTTAGCTACATTTATACGTGACGGTCAATAACACCTAACATAACATTTTTTCTCGCTCTAGCGGCTCGTGACCGTGATATAACTGTCGCATGTCAAGACTCGTGGTAAAGCCTAATAACGGACATCCACTGGAAACGCTCGTAATCACGTTCGACGCCAGTCTCTGTAGTTTCATAACGAAATGGGCCTGATAACAGGTCATTGGCATTCCTTCATTTAAAATGTTGTGAATAAATATAGTAAATGAGGGATTTAAAAAAGTGTACATAATCGTAGTCCTTATGAAACGGTCACTATAATTAACTATACCTTTTGCTGTAAGAGAATTGGTGAGACGAGCATCTCAGGCAAAACTGTGGTAGCAAGTCCGTCGATTACAGTAGGATAAATGCCACGCTAGGTAAAGTACTTAATTGGTTTACCTACTATTTAGTAACAATTTGCTACTCAATACTAAAAAAACTAAATGTGTTAGGTTCGCTTTGCCTAATGTTAGACCAGTAGAATCCAGTTTATTTCTAAATGATGAGTGTTTGGAAATGGTAGATAAGGCGCTTTTCTTAGGGATAACTATAGATAAAAACTTGCAATGAAGTCCCCATATAGCAGTACTAGCAGGTAAATTAAGTTCGGCAACTTATGCTGTTAGAAAAATCAGGCACCTTACCAATATTGAGACAGCTCGCTTAGTTTATTATAGTTATTTTCATAGTGTTATGTCGTACGGTATTCTGGTTTGGGGAAAAGCTGCTGACATACAGACTATATTCGTGTTATAAAAAAGAGCCATTCGTTCTATATTAACTCCCGTGATTCCTTAAGATTAGTATTTAAAGAAATTAATATCTTGACAGTAGCGTCACAATTTATTTATGAGAATATTATTTATGTCATTAAAAATCAAGACTCTTTTGTTAAGAATTGTGATATAGATAATTTGAATACAAGAACTGAAAATAAAATTGCTATTAAGAAATTTCGTGTCCGTAAGGTTTATAAATCATTTGTAGGTCAATGCATTCTTTTCTATAATAAATTACCTGACTCAGTTTTAAAGTTACCATTTCCAGTAAGTACTTAAAAGTTACTTGAAAAAGTCGTTGATGTCTAAAGCTTACTATAGGGTCGAGGACTATCTAACAGATAAAAATGCTTGGCCTAAACTTAACTAAACACTGAGGTGTTTAGATTTTAGATTTCTCAGTTATTGAGATAACTGACTAATAAAATAGGCATTAAAAATATGTAATTATTATATATTGTATAGGGGATACGGTTTCTGTAGGAGAATGTATCGAAACTTTGTATGTGGTGGTTGTCTTGCACTGTCATAGGAAAGTATATATATTATTTTAAATAAGTATATATATATATATAGCTTTATACGAGTAATTGTATAATATCATAAGTAGTATTTTTAAAAAAACGACTGACTGTTGAGTTTCTTGCGGCGTTTCTTCTCAGCAGTGGTCTCTTGCGAAGCGCTGGTAGATTTTGACGTGTAAAAGTGCCCGTGCGGCCTACTTACTGAATAAACATCTTTTATCTTTATCTTTTATATTACTTCGTTTATTGAATCTGAGATACCGCCTAATGAAAAATGTCCGACAAACTAAGATCTAAACTATGGGTACTAGACAATTGATACAAAAAAGTATATACTCGTAGAGAAATAAATACTTAAAAATATAGAAAAAAATTAAGAGAATGTTACACAAATTGACCTAGTCCTAAATTAAATTTCACTTGTCCAGCACAATGGGCACTCGGCAAGAATATAACTAATATAACATGCCTACTTATATAAACTTGGAGCCACTTTAGGATCCTATCAATGGAGTCAAAAGCTGGTAAAGGAGATTCTTGATCGGCTACACATAAAAAACGGTTACACTACATAAATATTTATTTCCGAATTTGATAAACACGAATCGCGCCTTGATGCTACTCTAAGCTAACCTAACATACAAGGTGAGATTGACCTAATTTAGAAATGTGCTCGTCATCTTACCTGACTTTAATTCAATTCAGGTGGTTAGAGTCATTATTCCGAAATATACATTAGCGATCTGGTTTGTCAATTTTCGGAATTCTCATATTCGGAATTCAAATTTTCGTTCGGAATTGTCAACATTCGTAAATATAATATTGGGAAAAAAGTTTAATATAGTGCTTTTCATACTCGGTAATATAAAATTAGAGCTTTTAATACTTCGGCCTTATATTTTTCGTTATTGTAAAAAATCGGAATTATGAAATTCGGTGTTTTACAATCCGGAATTAAATAATTCGAGATTTTAGGGTGTTCCTATAAAAAAACATCCGTGTCTCAGGACAAATGTACAGTATTCGTGTCTTACATAAACATTTGTTTTTACTGGGGATCGAACCTGGGACCGCTAGCATCGTTGGCAGGGTCAGTACCAACTAGGCGAACGTCTCCCCGTCATGAATGCCAAGCTGTCGGGATAAAGTGCTTTCACCGGTGTGATGGGCGACGGGGAAGTGACGGTTCTCGTTTGGTAACAGTCTCCCAAATGCTTATTGTATCGCTATACGGATTTTAAGGGTACGAGAGAATGAATAGTTGTGCCTATGGTATAGATGGTGTGATGGTAGTAGTATTAGTACTCGTAGTAGTAATTTGTTTAATATTGGAAATTACTAACATGGTCCGGCGCGGCCGACCGAGGGGCAAAAGCAAGTGCCACGGTCATGGGTGGTTGGTACAGTTAACTAATGCATCGTAATGACTGCCCATTTCTATTGGACCACTTAAGGAAAACCCATTTACTTTCGTTTTTTTAATGGACTGTGAAGGGTAATTTAAAATTCCTTAGTCATATATTACCCTATGGGGCGAGCACATGAATTATTTAGCAAGTTATCATCTGTGATTGGTTAACCAAGATCAAGCTAACTCATACCTAATCGGTACTTTAATAAATATACAACAGAGATCCTGTTGTCACCTTTTGACTCCATCATTAAATCAGCTGCAGCTCCTAGATACCATAATAATGCATTGCCCTGCGCCCTACTTATTATGTATTCTATTCCAAATTACAGTAGATTACGATAGTGGGGAGTATTTCAAAATGTATGTACATGGAACTTTGAATCGGAATAACAGACTAAAGAACGAAGCAAGGTAAATAAACCGTGCAAGAGCATGCCCGACCATGCTCAGTGTAGAGTTCCGAAGCCGTTACTACAAACAAAAATCTATCTCAAAAAATACGATGTGAAAAAGTGCACCAGGAAATAAGTGTATCTTCATGGCACGTATGTACTTTTGTTGTAAAGCGTAGTTTTTAGGCAATAACTCAATAACGTTATGTCCAATCATATTGAAAATAATTTACGTTGAAAGTATTTATCAAGCGCCACCGTTGTATTTTTTTGGACGGTTTCAACATTAAAGGGAAGAACACAATTTATGCTATTTTCGGAGCGATCTTTTCCATTAACATTCACATACATTATACCATACGATGATTTAGGTTGATAAAACTTTTTTCATTTTCTGTTACGTGTATGGAGTGCCCGCCTAGAAATATATTTTTTTGTTATTTAAATACCAAACTAAGCAGAGGCTTCTACAAGACACCCAAATTTCCGCGATGTACCTCTTCGTCTTGCAATTTTCGAGTAACATGTCAGTGACATACGTACGAACGCACGGACATCATGACAAAACTATCAAGGTTCCGTTTTTGTCATTTTGCCTACGGAACCCTAAAAAATTGGTAATCTAAACATTGCCCTCGATCTTCAGCAGTCTTGTAAACAAAAACCGTTGTCTGAAACGTGCCTGATGAATTTTATTCATAAAAAACTTGTAAAAACCGGGCAAGAGTTCGTCTGACCATGCTCAGTGTAGGGTTCCGAAGCCGTTACTACATATAAATAGAAAAAACTGAAGTATAAATACGAACTGATTGTTGACCAAATGGTATCGAATAAAACCAAAGATTCTTTGTAATAATTAATGATTCAAATCGAAACTGATTTCCTCGATAACAAATACTTTGTTATTGTTACGTGATCGGTATTATAATGCGGATGCGCGTCGCGTGCGCAGCCCGCGCCGGGCGGCACGCGAGCTCCTTGTACTGCCACCGATCTTGGCCAAAACGAGATCCTACTGACTCGAATGTGTGACAGCTCGCTCTATTTTCTTTTAGGTCACGCAATTTCCTGACCTGGGACTATATAATGACGTTGTCCAAGTATGATTTTGGTTTTTATGATGTCGTTTTGCTTGAATTATTAATTATTATCAACAAGTGAGCGATATTAAGTGGAAAAGACCATTTAATGATTTACTCAGTAAAGTCATTAAAAAGCCTACTTTTTTATTTAATCAAAGTAACATTTTTTTCTCATTTATTGTATGCACTAATTGAGCATGAGTGGCATGGAATATTTAAAGTGAGATAATAACATAGCAGCTGGGTAGGGCTTCTTGGCAACTAAACGACTGGGCTAAAACTTTTCTGGCAGACGGACGTGAAACCCTTAGCTTTCTATTAAGAATGGCTACGTTAACCGATTTTAAGTATTTAATTCCTGATTTATGGGCGAATTTGTTATAAGTACATGATCCAACTACGCAATCATGCGCCGAATAAATCGTACAGTAATAACAGTTGGTCGCCGATGAGTGCGAGATTAAATAGGAGCCATTATTAATTCGATTTCAATTAATGGATCCGCATACAACAATCACTCTCCTTCGTGTCGAACCACTTAGATGTATCTTTAGCATTACTTTTACGTTATTCATGACTATGCTTTTTAACGTCATTTTATTGATAAAAAAGTGAATATAAAAGGTACTATAAATTACGATTTCCTGTTTGGCACTTAATTGGAATATTTTTTAGTTATATAATGTTATTAATTATATAAGTTATTATTACTTAAGTGATGGTTTTAAATTCAATTTCATAGTTGATTTATGGTTAACAGCTCTCAACTTTATTGTTTTATTATATTTCTTCATCATTATTGTTTTTACACCTATCGTATTATTTTTTACTTGGCCGCTTTTACTGTCAAGTTAATAATAGCTATCATAACGTTGACAATACGATAACAATAGGTGTAAAGTAAATATAGAATAAGATATAAGTCAGACCGTCTGAAATAAATTTTCTTTCAAGAATATTTTTTTTTAGGCTTACGCGTGTACGTTTCTTTTTAGAAGTGTAAATTGCAAGTACATTTAACTTTATAACTGACATTTAACGGGATATCGCTTTATCTTTTTCAATTTTGAGTGCGAGTGCGATGCGTGGGCTAGCGCAGCGCAGGTGCGGCATGGATGCACTTTTGCGCTGCACTACCCACACGCGCGCTCGCGGGGCGCTTTCAGGCGTGAAAATGAATGTTATAAATATTCAGGCGCCCGCGAATAATTATCATACGAGCTTGAAGGCCAGTGCGGTTTTGACCAGTGCTCTATTTTCATGAGAAAAAATTAGAAAAAAGTTCATAAAAATTTCTTCCTGCATCGAAACACCAGAACGCGACAATGGATTGGTGGAAATTGGTCGGTATCTTTAGTGTTTAAAATAGTGAATATAAGTGACACTCAGTGACGTTTAAAGTGAATTTCCTTTGGACAGTGACCCAAGTGAACGGATTGAGGATTGGACAATTTAGGTTCAATTGAGTGACATCTCGGTCTTAGTGAAGGCGAATAGTTATTTTCTGAATGAAGCGTTTGGTTTGTATAGTCTACCAAGATAATACTTTACCTTTGTAAATAGACTCAAACAAAACGGAAAAGGTTCTAACAACCTTTATGCTCGAACATACTATTATTAGTAAAGTATTTTCTGAAAGACTACTCGCTTTCCTAATCCTGTAACAAAAGCGAAATGGATCGCAATTTTCGGAATGCTCGCTCCTCCTTGAAAATATTACTTACAATCATTTGGGCTTATAACCGAAGTTCGTATATTGACGTAGACTCCAACCTCATCACGTCAGCTGAACCGCGTTCATTGCTGGATACAGCCTTTCCAAAAGATCTCCACGAGATCTTCCCGTTCCAGGTGCTTCTTATCAGATAGCCGCCAGTCAACCCTGTGCCTGTGGGAGGACTATCTACATTTCGCCTTTTTAACCTACCTAAAACTAATAAGACTAATCATACACATATATAAAAATACGGTCTTATACTCTCTAATAATTCTGTACAATGATACATAATATTTTGTCATAATTCGTTTTTGGTACGTCATAACGTATTTTTAAGAAACTTCATTTTTCAGGGTTTTTATATATCAAGCATAACCTACAAGCATAGTCTTGTCTACGCGTTTGATGATTAAGAATTTAAGAACAAATTACGGGACCAGCGTTATAAAAATTATGACTAACAACAATTATGTCGACAATGACGTTATGACGGGCTCCCATTGAAGATATACCCGTAGATAGATAATTATAATCACAATTTGTATTGTAACAAAAATAAAAAGTAAATGAAATTATTAGAATACATTTTTTTTTAAAACAGGTCTGTAGCAAACAAATTGATGTAATGAGTTTATGTTTTTACCGTTGCACTAGGTAGGTAAAATGCAAACTTAATAAAAAAAAATGTTTTAAACTTAAACAAAGCTCTGGGTACGCGGGTCTAACACTTGGCAGATTTTGCATCTTGGATATGTTTGATTAAATTAAATTTCCTCACGGAATAAGTTATTTCATTCAGAATGATTTCATATCAAAATGTATTTGATGATTTCATTCGCAGCCATCTAACAGCTAAAGTATACTGTCAAAATGTATGTGATAAGAGCTAGTATTGAACATAGAGCTAGCAAGGAATCCTGAATGTAACTAGCATAGGATCCAAAGGCAAAACATGCGAATAACTATTCTAATCCACTCCGAGGAAAATACTTAGAATGCCTGCTTCTTTTTTTTGCAAATTTCTAAAAACAAACGTAATTAGGGCTTTTCGGAATTGTATTATGCCTTAAAAGCTGACTGCATTTTTAGGGTTCCGTATTTCATACTTACATTAACCAGTTTTAAATTAGGGTCTTTATGTTTAATTTGATCATGCTGTATATGTTATAAAAAAAAGTATAACAAAAATATTGGCAAATCAAGTTTTTGTATGTCATGAGTTCATGACATTCATAAAGTGTTATTTAAATGTATGGAAATTACGTACTTATACCTATAGGTATATACAATTCTACACATCATTTTTCTAAATATATTGAATTACTTTTCCACTCTACCGGATAAAGTGGACAACGGCACGAAGGTCGCAGATTTAAGACTGACGAGCCTAACACAATGCAAGCTTTAAATCTCGCCACCTTTTGTGTAATACGAACTGACCCTGTGGGATTAAGAAATCTTAGATCGGCCTCATAAACGCAAGATAAGATCTATAGCATCAGAATCAGAATTTAAGAATTAAAAGTTAAAGGTAAAAACTCTTACCCATCAATGGCACTTCTAGGATAAAGTCGCTCTAGCTTCAAGCCGTTTTGTCTTCGCTAGATCATAAATAAACACTTGGATACGTACCCACATTGTACATACAAAAACACAAACATACATAGTTATATACATACTGGTAAACATTACCCTCCTTCATGAGCTCTCAGATAACAAAGGTAATGCTAGTGTAAGCCGCATTTACTACTATTCATTGCGAAAATCAGGGACCCGTAAGGACTACCCAGACAGCAACGCGCGTAGATGAGTTCATTAGCATAGCCCTACAAAGAGGCATCCATATACAGCTACAATCATTAGGTATGTTATCTGTGGCTTTAGCTAGCTCAGAGACACTAAAAGCAATCGGTTAACATTACTACTAGGGAATTACATAATTATTATTTTTTTGATTTAATCAAATATCACTCTTTTATAATATAGCTCGACCCTTGACTCTAACAATAAATAGTTTTTTTTCGAAAAATTCAACTTCCTATCCAACGACACCCCACACCATGATGTAGACGAGAAAATAAAAAAAACATGCTTTTTTTGTGTTTTTCAATGTTTTATTTTACCGCTTTTTCGGCGTTATTAATATATAATGTCAAATAACAGCTTTCTAGAACTAAGAGTCTCTAAGCTAAGCTGCGCACGGACGGACGGACATTACGAATTTATAAGGGTGCCTAGTTTGAATACGGAACCCCAAAACCCCAATACAGGTGAATGTACTGGGATGAGGTACAAAGTGAAAAAATGGTATGTTACAAGATAGTAGAACTTGACTTGAATATGTATATGGGCGGTGGTGATTGAGAACACAACATGCTCGTTTGCCTCCATCATAAAAAAAAAACCTGCTTGCAAAGAAAACGGGCACTAACGATGATTTCAAGTTTGTAGTTTAGTATAGTTTAAAATAGTGTAAGGAAATGAGAATGAATGCTACCAAGAAAATATTGTTTAAAAGGAATAATAGTTGGATATAATTAATATTAACTTAATTTTGTAAGAAAACATCTTAGTTTGTTTCACAATATTTTAGCTTCTAACGACGCATAACAACCGTATAGCCCATTTTCTTTGAAAATATATAGTTAACGACCTCTTGCTATCTTCCTGTGGTACAATTGACCCATTCAATGAGCACATTTCGCGTGTTTTTGTACATAAATAGCTTTCGCGTCGTCCCCGTTGAACGACAACAAAACTCAGTTCTAGCTACGACCAACATACACCCCTTGGGCTTCTTCCCGAGATAGCTGTTAAGTGTTTTCAACTCGTTGAGACACGTCATATTAATTCACAATATGTGGCTTTGTATGTCTCTTTCTATCAGCGCATACGAGTAGGTACATACCTGTATCTCCTAGCTAAAGCAAACTTTCGATACTGTAAACTTTGTATATCTTTAAATATGTTTTCCTTGTTACAGTTCGCTCTTCTGGTAGCTGTTGCTTCCGTTCAAGTCACGGCAGAAGGGCCAAAGTAAGCACTAAATAATATTACAAATTCTTCACAAAAAAATTAACACCTTTTGTACGTACAAAGAGAGTAGTAATTATTGAAATGTACTAAATTTGAGGAATAAGCGGAATACCAGGTGTCAACATCACTATTACAATAATCCTTCATGCCCAGTTTTATTCGAAAGGGATTCCACTTAATCCCAACCAAATACTCTACTGCGCAGACAACTGACTGATTGATGCAATTGATACGGGTGTATATTGTTAAGCGATAGCATTGCGAATTATACAATATTCTTTTTGAACAAATATACTTCAGTGTTTACTCTTATGATTGTATAATGTAAACCGATTATCTGAAAACTTCGGTTAAATGGCCACATGACTGAGTTTTGTTTCACCGAAAGTCAACTATACTCTGTAAGTATATGGTAACGGCGGACACATGTTTATTCAATCCAATTTCCAGTTGCTACTGGCTTATGGTTAATGCGAAAGCACTCTCGTCAACTTCGCCCCAAGCTGCACACTGTCAATGCGCCCGCGATTGTGGTTTCAAATTGTTATGTTTCTTCGCTGAGCTAATTACCGGCACTGAATTAATCAACCACGCGCGTAATGACCTGGTCTTGGTCGACGTGGATAGAAAGTGCGAGGCGTTCTCGGAATATTACGTGGGGCAAAGTAAAACAAAAACTAACGTTCATAAACCGAAATATTAGTTGCACAAGTGTGATGGCCGCTGGGCGGCGATGTCGCGGGGCCGCCAGGGAAAGCCGCTGCCGCGTCACGCGGGAGCCATTGACTCAAGGCGGAACCGCCGCCGGCCGAACACGATGAGCATGCATGCGATCGATCACTCACAACGATATACCGACACTAATTTTGTTTTGTTACAGAAAAAAGATCCGTATTCATCTACCGCAAAAGGTGAAGCACATACACCATCACAAGAAGATTTATATTACGAATCACCCCGCGCAGTCGCAGTATGCGCCGGCGTTCCTGCCAAATTCCGAGGGAGCAGTGGCGGTACCAACAAACGTGGCCTTACCGGCAGTAGCCAGCATCGTGCCTCTTAATTCGGTTGAATTGTACGAAGACTCCCAAAACAGACTGCCCGGGGTTGCACCGGCAGCCTCGAAGCTGTTACCATTGTACAGAGCTCGTGGCTACTACGGACCCAACCACTCCGAGTGGGACGAGCAGGAATACGACCTGGCTCCCCCGCCCGAGCCGACCGACTCTTACGGCCCGACGGCCTTTTCCTCGCCAGCGGCCACCGCGGCTGCCTCTTCCAACTATCCTCCCAAGAGGGTAAAGATTGTCAAGATAAATGAAATACCACGAAAGAAGGTCATTCGAAAAGTCAAACCAAAACGCGTGGTATTACGAGGCAGGCCTCAACCTGAAGAGGAACATCCGGTATCCAGTTTTCATGAACAATTCTATTCAGATTTAGAAGGAACCGGAACAGTGAGAAAGATAAAGAAACCGCAACGAGTTGAAAAAATTATCGACGGTGATACCGAACACATTCACACATACAGCGAAGAGCACATACACAAGGTGGTATTCGACGAAAGACCCAAGCTGACCGGCGTGCGCGGGTTGCGCGGCCTGGAAGGCGCCAGCAGCATGGCCGCGCTGGCCGCCGCCCACCCGCTGATTCCGCTCAAGAACGCGCAGACCCTGCTGTCTCTCAACTCAGACCCCTTCTCGGGATTAACAGCTGTCGGGTCGATGGGCACACCATCGCATTTAGAATATGCTGCTTACAATCCTCGCGACGTCACTCATGATCACATATTTCACGATCATGGGGAGATTCCATCAGATATAGATCTAACAAAGGACAGCTTAAGCTATCCCCCGAAAGTTTCTTACAATAGTCAGGGTTTACGAATCAGCGGAAGTGGCGCTAAGCGGCATAAAAGCAAGCACTCGCACAAATATACTAAATCAACAAAACCCTCCGCTTCAAGCGACTTTTCGTACTATGAAAGTATTTACGCACCTCATAACAGACCAAAAAAAGTTCCAAAACCTACAGCCCCGACGCCTCACTATGAAACCTCGTCAGAGATAAACTTCGATGATTACAGGCCCCTTCCAACGTTCAAAGTGAAGGATAAATCAAAACTAAAGAGCCGTTACATAACACCGGCTCCATATTTCAGTGGCGGCAAGCAGCCGTCCGACTACCGGCTGCAGGAGGCCAGCGTGCCGGCTCCGTTCTCGCTCTCTAGCACCGTTGTCCACGACTACAAACCGAAAGGTTTTGCTGGATCCGCGCCAACGCAAACGGGGTTTAATAATTTTAAAGATCCTTTTGATAATTTCAAAGGAAGCTACTCCAACAACTTTGAATACGACACGTATGCTTCCTCATCTAATGTTCACGCATCAGATAATACAAAAGAAGAGCCTGCTCGAGATAAAAAAGTCCCTATGAAGTCAATATCGACCCAAAACTTGAGTTTTGGAGGACAGGATCACCAAACTGTAGTGGATCATCTGGAAGACCCCAGTGGAACAGGTTTTTCATTAGAAGACGATACGCCGACATCTGCAGAAATCAACCAAGTCTTTGAAGATTTAAAATCGACCGATGCAGCAACACCCGCCGGGTATACGATCAGGGAAACTTCTCCGGCACATTCATATTATTCAGCGATGGCTCTGAAAGCGTTGCACGGCGATCAAATGTCGGCTCCAGAAGCGTCAAATGACAACTTTCAGTATGTCGAACCCCCCACACCGTCGGCTACGCCCGTCACCTCTTCCATGGCTACAACCACTAGTTCCACACCACGATTTTACAGGATACAGAGCACAGATGCGGTCCCCACTTTACCGTTACAAAACATGGCTGATACCAGACAGCAAAAACGTCGTCGAGAAAGAAACAGGCAAATGCTGGCAGCAGGTAAAATAGAAGCGAAGCCCAGATATTCGATAAAGGAATTTCAAGCATCGGTTCAGAGCTCTGAGAGCCCTGCGCACCAGCCCTCGCTGCGGCACCTGGGCCACAGGTTCGCGTACGAACACCCGACCGACTCCTCCACCGTACGGGGAAAACTCAAATATGGTGATAAAATATGAACCACTCCGAACTCATACAGTGCTATTTTTAAGTTATTGCGATATTCGTGATCTAAGTCTAAGTCTACGTTGGTTATTGTTACAATCCCGCGAGTGAGTTGTTTGACACACAGAATCTGTAGCTTGCGGACATTATTTATAACGTTTTAAAAGCTATAATAATCTTACTCGATTATTAAAAAATGTAAATAGCGGCGATAAAGGCATTCATGCATTTTTTACGAATCTTTAGACGAAGTTGTAACATAAAAGTAGAGAAGTTCTTAATTATAAATTAAAAACTGACACGCAGTTTTATTCCGGCATTTTCAATAAACGCGGTATAAAAGACAAATTAGCATCTAAAATCTTTTATAGTTTGTTGTTAAAAAATTACTTTATGCTAAGTTTATAGCAAACATTGAGTATTTTCTATCGATAAAACCAACAGTTTCTGTGTTCGATTCGTAACTAAATACGTCACTGACAACTGCTGACTAGCTAAACCACGAAACCACGATGTCGTTACCCGGGTGATACATTTTCTACACAAAACACTAGATTTATACCTCTACAGGTTTCTGTTCGCCTGGTACATCGGTGCGCTAGAAATGCACCGTTGCCAAATTGCATCCCGGTGCAACGTTGCCACTTCGTGACAATACATTGACATCGGACATGTGTACGTATACTATACACACACGCTTAAGCACACAACGAATGCAGTTGAAAATACATGTTTAAATCTAAATGATGACTTTTAATGACAAAAAGTGGTCGTCTTTTGCCTAATTAACTTTCCAAATGCTGTGAATATATATATTATGAATTCTTTGGGAATAATAAACAAATAACGTTGAACCTCGTGCAGAGACAGCGGAGCACATTGCTTATTCACAGACGAGACAAAAAACGCGCGAGCAATGTATTATTGAATTCGGTCGTCGTTGATATTCATGAAATTAGATAGATAGGTAGGTAAAAGTTTATTTGCGTACACATACAATTGACGTAAATTTATGACGTTATTGTAAATTGTTCTAGATAATGTAATTTTTATGATTAAAATTTGTACGCCAGTGTATTGGCAAATTGTGGAGATCCTATGTTATAAGTTAAGACCATGTTGCATACCCACTTTTGACAAACTTATTCATTCATTCATTCATTCACAGAATAAAAACCTGTAAAAACGCACAGTGACACTAATATTACAAACAAATTGCCAAAAGAAGGAGTGTGCAGCAGCAGGGCAAAATGATAATAATGGCTCAGTGTACAACATTGCTCATCTAGAGCAAAACTCTAGTATTCTGCCACTAACCCGAGGAATGACAGAGCAACAACATTATAAAACAAAAAAGAGCAATAAATTAACTAATTATGTTTAAACATACTGTCATGCGTTTGGATGGATTTAGGTGTGATATGTGTACATGTGCGTGCGTGCGTGTGTGTGAATTACCTTTTTCAGTATTCGTGCCGGTGCCCGCTTTATTTTCGTTTCTTTCTATCTCATGGATATCATATCGCACTGCTTCATGAAAAGCATTTCTACGATGGCAGCGGCCTCCCTTACCCACATTATTGAAAGTGCACCGGACACACATGTGGGATCCGAACTAACTAAGAAAACGATACAGATTAAAAAACCAACGTTGGCGCATTCTAGTAGAGCCGAAGTCCTAGTACAGTCGAGTTCATCGATATGTTACACTTTGGTTCCTTATCTATTTAATGTCATGTTTAAATTACTGCCATAAATATGAATCGTCACAACGATTTAAGTGACAAGGTACTAAAGTTTATACATATTATGAATACGACTGTACATAACGAGATAAGCATAATTAGGTATATTAATTATATCCCATAACACATTTGAATCAACAATCGCTTCCAACGGTTAGCCTGTACCTATACTTTGGATAAAGTTACCTTCAAAATAACATTGAAATCAATTTTAATAATTTATTATAATGGGTAGTCTATGTAAGGAACAGAATATTAAATTTAGTTAAAACTTAGTTTATTCATAACATAGCTATGCAGGTCAGTTTACGCTGAGGGAAAAGGGCAGAGCTGTATAACTGATATAGCTCTGCCCTCTTGTAAAATGAACTTCATAGTTACGTCATAATAACACCCCTGCTGAGTAGCTAATACTAATAGCAGAACTAGTGATAGTATGACTTCTCTTATAAAAATTGGTTATTTACGTGCCCTAAAACCGTTAAATTAATATTAAATTAAGAGTCTACGGGTCTCTTTAACGTTTTTACTTAATGTATATTTTATTATCTATTACGTAATGGCCGGTGAGTTTATTTACTGAATCGGTAGCAATTGAGTATTTGAGTTAACTAACTTCTTAACAACGAATTGAACTATGAGCCGTACAACACTTGTTTCACTTCACATCATACAGTTCGGCGTAGGTCCGAAAGTGTCTGTCCCGATTTGACACTTCAGAGCGCTCTAACCGCCTAACAGGTAGAAGTTACGGCTCTAAAAGGCGTCAGCGAGGTTTTGAAACGTAGCGGCGTTTGAAACGCTCAAAAAACGTTCGTTTAAAACGCTTTTGCTACCAGGAAGACATGAGCTTCTAAAAGAAGCCTTTCCGCAACAAAGGTCGTAAGTCATATTGATTGTAATAGCATATTCAACCATAATTGGGAGAGTTATGGTTGTAGGTATTTTGTGAAAGTCGAACGATAAAATATCACTCTGTTAGTAACGGATGTCGTGTGAGAGGGTGGTGTCACCCACTGCACCCCTTTGTGTACGGATAGGATACCTACGTTTCGTTCCTATGTAGTAGTAGATGCACTTCGACCTGCGCAGTAGAAGCCATAATTTTATTGCAATGTCTAATGAAAATGTCTTATGTGTTAGAAAATGGTTGAATTATATTCCTTTCTAACGCTTAAAGTCGGCCGCCGTAGTGACTGTGATTACTCATTACAGTTAAAATGTGCATAGTTAATACAGGGGTATAGGTAGTTGTTATTATTACTAAAGACTTTCTCGTCTTCGTTCGTAGTAAAAATATTTTGTGATTCAAAGTGAAATAAACATGACGAAGTATGAGCAGCTCGGCACATTATTGCTTTTAAAAATATCAAGGCGCAATGTAATAATCATCAATAAATAGTCTGAGAGTGTCTATAAAACTTCGAAAACGTTTGTTTAAGAACAAAGTTATGGTTTATTTTATTGTAGGTTACAAATGTTACAAAAAGTTATTGTCAAAACGTCGCGCCGACCGCGATCCATTTAAAATTTGGACCTTTTCAAGGTAAACAGGTATTTAATCTTTTAGAAGAGTAGGAAGGTAAGTTCCTTGGTTGTAAATGTGTGTTAATTTTATAATTTTAACACTGTGAATAAAATCTCTCAGTAGCCCGCTGACTTCTCTTATCATCACTATCACTACATCATCATCATCACTACTCACTACATATACCTAATATAAAACATATTCGCTCCCCGCTGTCTGTCTGTCCCTATGTATGCTTAGATCTTTAAAACTACGCAACGGATTTTGATGCTTTGTTTTTTTTTAAGAGTCATTCATGAGGAAGTTTATATGTAAATTTCAATTTAATTAAGTTTTAATATAGTTGAAAAAACTCAATGTTTTCTTACTAAGTTGTCAAAAATCGATTATCGGGCGCTTACTACTAAACCCTAAGAGGTATATCAAAACAATGTACTGAAAAATTGTTGTTCTTCAAAAAACCTAGAGGAAAGTCCGCGATTGCATATGTCTATCTCCTAAGGTTAAATCACAATAACAATTTTTAGGGTTCCGTAGTCAGACTAGGTTCAGAGACTCTTACTAAGCTGTAATTTGGCATACATATACATATTACTCACGCCAACAGAGTGGTAAAATAAAATCTTGAAAACAATATTTTTTTAGGGTACCTACCTCCCCTACACTTCAAGTGGTGACGTTATTTTTCTCGTCTACCCCATAGTGTGGAGTGTTGTTGGATAGGTCTTTCAAAAATAGTGCGAGTTAGTGAACACAATTTTTTGATTAAGGTTTCGGTTTATGAAGTATTAAGCTTCAAAGCGCTTAACTTTTGTTAGAGTCAAGTGTCCCCCCTACAGCCAAAACTAATAATAAATATCTAAAAAGTATCTTAAATGAAAGCACATATAATGAATTTAATAGGAAAACTATCACGACTAAGTAGACTTCATTGGTTCTTGAGTTACAACCGGTTTAAATGTTTATACCTACCGAAAACTCTTATTTGCGGTGTTGGTAAACTGACCGCGACCTATGGCAAAGTTAAGTTTGTGGCGAGGTCTCAATTTGATAGTAACGGGACTGCGGATCGAAACCCTACACTGAGCATGGTCCGACTTGCTCTTGCCCGGTTTTTATCTTTAAAAATGTATTTAAAAATATTACGTTATTTGCGAATCTATTTTCTCCGATTCAAGATTTATCCTTATCCAGATAAATACGTTAGTTACAGCATTTAATGCAGATAAAAAATATCTCTTATATATACACTATGTTATTTAAATAAATACTTTAGAATTTTTCTAAAGTATTTATTTAAATAAATACTTTAGAAGATATGGCAGATTCAAAATGACGCACAACCTAAATCTGTATAATCGAAACGGTTGGCTGGGCCGCTCGCTGCAGCGCCGGCTGCCCCGCTTAGACCTAAACAAACGAAATCAGGCGTGCACCGCAGCTCTCCTGTTACTTTTTTCAGATTATTAATTTTGGGAAATGGGTACCTAAGTAGTTAGATTGAGTTTAGGTTAAAACCTACAGTAAAACATAAAAATAACTTTTAATTAAAATTAAAAGTTATTTTTATCTTGTTTTTACTTTTTAAGGTTCCGTACCCAATGGGTAAAAACAGGACCCTATTACTAAGACTCCACTGTCCGTCTGTCTGTCCAGCTGTCTGTCACCAGGTTGTATCTCATGAACCGTGACAGCTAGACAGTTGACATTTTCACAGATGATGTATTTCTGTTGCCGCTATAACTTTTAACTAAGGTTTTTTTTTTAATACGAAGTGTAGGTTAATAGATTAATAGGTTAGTAAATTATTATAGGTAAATAATATGAGGTTATCAACGTGTGGTAGTGTCTTTTTCATTGAAGCCGACTATTCGGCATCATTTCTAGTCGGTGATTAGTCGGTGATTAGTCGGCACTTTATTATATAGCTTCAATATCGCCAAAACAAAATTCACTCACGCGATTTTCTATTTGACATAGTTATAAAAAGCACTAGGTAGTTTGTTTTAATACTATAATTAGAATTTTAATTGTTTTTTGTCGTGCAACACCGTCGGTACAGAAAAACGTAAACAAAACTGCACAAAACATGAACGCATGGTAGAGGTGTAACAAATAGCGCGACGGAGGAAGCGAAACGATTACGAACGTATCCAAGTTCACCCGAACTTAGCAAAATCCTACGATCGACATTGCCCACTATCGGCCAAGTAATCGGCAAATTGAAAACCGATTAGTCGGCCGACTGGCCAGTCGGAAAAAACCGTAGTCTATATCTCTAATTAATACGAACTGATCTACCTTTCTACTTTAAACGACTGCAATATCCCGTAAAATTAACGTTTTCAACAACAACTGACAAGTCACAAGTTGTGCATGCAGTACCGGGCCGATTCCGAGAATTCCATTTCCCGGTTTTGGGCGGGGACGGTACCGGGATTCCCGGTTCTGCCGGTTCTGTATTTTACCTCAAATCCCCGCCACCAATGGAGATTAGAGAGATTAAGGAGGATGCCCTAGTTACAAGGTCAAACATTCAAAGTTGCGGGCTTAGACCTGAGCGTTGAGTGTTTTTCCTATGGACAGATGTATGTAGCCCTTTCGCGCGTCACTTCCAGGGAAAAACTGTTAGTATTGTGCAATGAAAAGTCAGCTGTGAACATTGTATACTTATATAGAGAGATTATGGGATAACTGGCAGTCCTGATTTGAATTGAATTATAAATCTAACGGCATAAACAACTCAATTTCGCTAAAAGTCTCAGATAGGACATTTTCGAAAATCGTCGTAAAAGAAACTCTACGCAAATGCACCTATCTAAAAATTATTTCACCATTCAAAAAGTATATTATTCCAGATGAACGTAGGTTTTTTTGACTTATATTAATCGAAGCGAAGCGTTGTTAGGTACGTATAAAACAACTTCCCGTTGTTTGCCCCGCTGTATGTACGCTTACATGTTTTAAACTACGGAACGGATTTTAATCTGGTTTTCATCAATAGATAGAATGATTGAAGGGGAAGATTTTTTATGTATAATAAATAATGATTTATTTACGGGTGTTACAGAAAACTCACATAAACCGAAGCGAAGCGAGGGCGGTTCGCAAGTAAATATAATAAATGCAACTGTAGGTGGGAGACACCCAACTATACTGTTACGTTACCTGACATTAGTGGTTGTAATGTTCACCCAAGGTGTACGTTAGACTATACCACCCTTAGTTCTGCAGGGGTAGTCGGGTTTTCAAAGCTTGCTATTGTAAGGCCCATTTTTTTTTTGGGGTTCCGTATCAAAATGGTAAGAAGGAACCCTTGAGACTTCGTTGTCTGTTTGTCTGTCTGTCTGGTATGTCACAGCAGTTTTTCTCAGCATACAAATGCTATCAACTTGAAATTTGGCTTAGTTGTACAAATTGCTTGCCGGCTGCTTCTGCATCTGCTTTTAGTAAAAAATATATATAAGTAATTGAAAAGGGGTCTAAAATTGGGGCTCGAAAAATGAAAGTGGTTTGATTATAGCAAGTGGGGTCATAAGCAAGGGCTCAATCTGCACATTACAAAACATTTTTTTTTTAATTTTCTGCGAAACTTTTTGATTTACTTATAGCCGAAAATGTACAAAAAACGACCCCCCCTCTTATCACCGAAGTTTATCAATCATCAAAAATCTCAATAAATCCTGACGTATATAGTACTTACTTATATTTTATGGGAAAAAAAAAAAATTGTCCATTATTTACTGTTTGATAAATTACCAAAAAAAGAAATATGTTTATTAAAATTTACGCTTGTCAAAATGGACCTAATTGCGTAGGAAATAAAGTTTTGTGATGACTTAATTCACTGCCTAATCAAATAATTTGAACTCATAAAATATTATGCTAAGTTCTGGCGCGGATCTCTACGTGCCTCTTAATGCTACAACTCAAATTCAGCCCGATGATGGCTTGACTCAATTTTGAGAAAAAGCCTTTTAACAGACCAACAGACAGGCCGACGGACCACAAAGTCAACTTATAAGAGTTCCGTGTTTTCAGTATTTAGTACAGTTATTATTGATCAAATTCAAAAATATCCGGGGGCACCTCCATTCATATATATAAATACGAGTATATGTATATGTATGCTAACCTGTGGTACATACTCGTATTACTTCCGAGCACTGTCTTGTATGACCCAAGCTTAAGCTCCCAAGCAAGTCACCGTGAGCTTTACGCGGAAGCCCCGAGTGAAGGGCGCAGGCGCGACGGCCACGTAACACTTATGTAACGATCAAGATACACCGATACAGATAGTCATGCGCGGCCAGCCTAACGCACTCACTTTTACGATCATTTACCTGGCCAACTAGTCGTATAATTTATGTTAACTCTATACATATATGTATGTTACCGAAAACCGTGCTCTTTGTCTTACATATTTAGCTCAATTACTTGAAATATTAAGTTATGTTAAATTTTGAAAATGCCATTTTTAAACATACTTGCTGCGGGCTGTACTTCTAACTGTGATGATAAACTAGTTATTAAAAGAAAAGTCAAATGAGTCTAAACTCTACTAGTAAGTACTGTATTGAAGAGTTCGTTCGTTCCGTCTCCCATAATTAGGTTTAATGTAACAGCAGCTCGATGGCACCGATTATGGGGAACAGCATAAGTAATAATAATTTTTAGTCAACGAATGACTCTGTTATTAAAAAATATATTAAATAAAATTTAAAAAGTAATGAAAATGAAATTCATCATGAACAACTTATAACATTTATAGTTTAATCCATTAATAAAACAATAACTTAAATCTACGAGCTATTTACAAAGACAATTATGCTTGTACTATTAACACAGGGTTCTCGGACCTGCGGACTATGACTTAGTTGAGTTTTGAATAAATATCCGCTGCCTTACTATTTGTGGTAAGGGCCGCCGCCGTGGCCGGCTGATATGGCGCTCGTGTAACTGTCGCCGCCAGAGCTTCCGTGTCCTCCGTGTCCTCCGTGGCCGCCATGACTGCCGCCGCCGTGGCCGCCGGCACCAAAGTCAGATAAGCTAAGGCTAATTCCGCTTCCGTGACCACCTCCGCCTCCGCCGCCGTGTCCATCTCCAAAGCCTCCGCTGTAACTATCACCGCCGTGACCCCCGGAACCCCCATGACCGCCTCCCAAACTATAACTGTCTCCGCCATGCCCGCCGCTGTTATAGGTTTCGTAGCTGCTTACTCCAGAGTAGCTGTCACGTCCTCCTCCACCCCCTGAGCTGTAGCTATCGTGCCCAGAGCCGTGACCTCCAAAACTTCCAAGTCCAGCTGATCCGTGGCCCCCAGAGAAGCCACCGCTGCTACCGTAACTGTCATGGCCACCTAGTGACAATCCACCACCGTGACCTCCAGAGGAGCCGTGGCCCCCTCCGCTGTAGCTATCGTGGCCGCCTCCCAGCGATAATCCACCACTGTGGCCGCCGGTGAATCCACCTCCTCCATGGCTGTCGTGTCCACCTCCTGAGCTGAAGCTACCGCCGAAATCATGGCCACCACTGTCACCGTGTCCACTGCCATAACCGCCACCGAAACTGCTACCAAGGTCGAAACCACCTCCATGGCCTCCCCCATGACCGTGGTCACCACTGAAGCTACTGCCCAAGTCACTTCCGTGTCCACCACCAAAGTCATGACCACCGTCGTGTCCACCCCCATAACCACCGCCATGGCCGCCGCCGAAACCACCGTGGGATCCACTGAAACCGCCGCCGTGGCCACCTCCGCCGTGGCCGCTTCCACCGTGACCGCCGCCGCCGTGGCCCCCGCCGCCGCCGCCGCCACCATGACCTCCAAAATCAAAGCTTCCGTGTCCGCCGCCAAAATCATTTCCACCATGGCCACCTCCAAATCCACTCAGGTCAATTTCGTGTCCGTGGCCGCCTCCACCGCCACTGCCATGGCCACCGCCTCCGTAACCTCCGCCATGGCCTCCTCCCCCGTGCCCTTTGAGGTGGTCGATAAAACCACCGTGCAGGTGTTGGATGAAGCTATCGCCATGACCGCCCCCTCCGTGACCTCCTCCATGGCCGCCGCCGTGGCCACCCCCGCCACCGCCGCCACCATGGCCGTGCTCATGATCGTGGATAATTATCTCTTTCACTTCTTTGGATTCATGATGGGGTTCAGGTATATGGACGCGAATGTGAACACTGCAAGGAAAGTAAAAAAAAAATATTTAATGGTTGCAATAATATCTGAAAGTGAGTTCGATCAAAGAACGACAAAGATATAATAGGTCGCAATGCATCAGCAAAAATTAAAAACAATTGAATTAAAACCAAGTGCTCTATACTTAAATGAAATCAAAGGGTATAATAGTGAATCGTTAACACACAATAGGTCGATTTTCACTATTAACCGCAGAGAAGAGAGCCGTGAGAATTGCTAATAGAAATCTCAGCCAAATTGCTACATCCACTGTTGTTTTTGCGGTTCCACCAACAGTTGATCGATATTTAAACGCGCGAAAAACCGCTACGACATAAGAATATAATAAACAATAGTGGATGGAGAAACCGGCAGATGCGTATCAAAGAACATGATAATACTAACTGCTCATGTCCAAAAGTCGCGAAGCAGACGCCAAAGCTAGCCAGTAGGAAGCCGCACAGCTGAAATAACAACAACAACATTAAGTTACTCTGTTTATAACGCGCTAATGTCTTGGTCTATGATCTAGTCCAGTTTATGTCTCACGTTAACCGAGTGCATGCAATCGAAAGTCGCCTGTGCTTGCACTCGGAACAGTCGACTCGTCCGACTGTCCTGGATGACGCAACGAATTAAATAACACGTGTGCTTAATTGTAGAAACGCAACAAGAAACGAAGATGAGAGTTTACTTTTAGACGTGGTGGCGTAAATTATATTTAGTTCATTACTCCCCCTAGCCCCTTATGTCTAAGTTGTAAGTTTAAGTTGGTGTGAACGGCACTTTTAAATTGCATTTAGTAACATTTAGCACTTTGTTTATTGTAAGTAACGATTTAGGAGTCCCTTAAGAACTGATGAAAACGAGTATCGCCCCGTCTGCTAAGAAGAGAAACAGCCCTACACGTAAACAAGGTTACAAAATTGTGTCTAAGCTTATATGTCGTCATTGTCATCCTGGTGCAGACAGGTAAAAAGTTAACTATCCTGACTAATATTATATGTAAATGTAAAAGCAACTTGTTTGTTACGCTGGCACGGCTACCCCGCCGGACAGTTTTTATGCCGGAGAATTGACAGATCCCGAGGGAATAGCAATAAAAGATATCTACGCGCACGGAGTCTCGGGAAACAGCTAGTAATGTTATAATGTATTTTTTTATATAAAACGGTTCCTCAAGCTTTACTCTTATTATATAAGATTTAAAATACAATCAAACCTGCCAGTTCTATTGTATAACTCGCACTGAAATGGCTTTATTGTCTTGGCAGATGGCCATAATTACCCTTGAGACAATAGTGCCGTATATGTACACAGAAATAAAAAAGGAAATTTGGAGACTTTACGTAACCGCAGAAACCGTGTTTAATTGGGGTACGCGACACATGGACTTTTTTAATAATTTAAGAGTTTCCTGAAGGGTCTGTGTTTTTTGACGGCCCTAATATATCATTATTGTAGAACAAAAATCGCTTCTAAAAGAAAATACTCACACCAAGGCGAGAAGCCATAGCGTGGGGTCGATCGGACGGTCTGGTTGCTAGTGCACCCCTCCTCGGAAGTGCAGAACAGCCTCCAACAGTGACTGATGAACGTGAGATGTCTGGTAACACTGCCTGCGCCGCGGCGCCTTTTATATGACAGTGAATGTAAACCAACCCTACTCCGCTCGGAGAATCATATATTGATAAGTATTGGAGTAATTAAATGAAAGATTGAAACCATTTTCCTGTTTCTAAATATGCTGTGCAGTGTGCATCCTAGTCCCTAGAGTTACATTTGTTAATTCTATGACTAATTTATACCTAAAGACTTTATGTTTAAGGTTTTAAAAATACGAACAGATAAAAAACATTTAAGAATCAGTCAAATATTTGCCCATACCGAGCATCTAACCCGGGACCGCAAGCTTTGTAGCCAGGGCACTACCTTTATGTACCTTTTTGTACTCCGAAAGTTTCTGATGATGTTTCGATGTTTGTACCTCCCCTACACGAAACGTGGGGATGTATTTATTATTTCTCATCGACCCAATAGTGTGTGTGGGGTGTCGTTGGATAGGTCTTTCAAAAATATTGCGGGTTTGTGGCAACAATATCCGGGATGCGGGATCCGTTTATGAAATATTAAGCTTTAAAGCGCTAATTTTTGTTAGAGTCAAGTGCGTCCAATACAGCCAAAACTATAAATACTAAAAATCTGTAAAATATCTTCATTGAAAGCGCATATATAACCAATATGAAAGAAAAACTATTACGAGTAACTATGTAGACATCATTCGTTTTTGAGATAAAGGTGATTCAAGTGTTTATTACCTACTAAAATCATTTAAAACGGCACCAAATGACTTAAATAAAAAATTAGTTACTACTTGTTATTTTTATGTTTGTAGCTCTTAGCGACTTCGGAACCCTACACTGAGTGTGGTCCGACATGCTCTTGCCAGGTTTTTACCTGTGCTCTGCCCTGCATGCCTGCCTGCTGCTGCTCTGTAGTGGTAGTTTTAGGTTTGAAAAAGTTCAGTGCGCATAGTGAAAATATTATAAACTAACATGACCAGTATCATAATACACTAACTATTTCCCACAGTTCCGTCCGCGTAGCAGTCGTTGATCACTATTCCCTCGGGAACTGTACTGACCTGATATTTGTCCCTGAGGATCAACATATCTCCGAACCAAATTTCGGTTTAGCTGTAAAAACGTTATAAACAAACTACCTAAACAACCTTACTTCCGCATGTCTTTTTTAATATGAATTGTAAACAGCCTCCCTGATTTTAAAACTAAGCAGGGGTGCATGCATCGTTAGTCCGAGGTACCGTTTAAGACATGCTCCTAAACCATTTCCGCCTGAAGTGTTGTTGTAATTATAACACAACCCCAACCTACCCAAACTGCAGGTTAGGGGCGAAAGGTCGGGACGAACGATGGTCTCCCACTGAACATGTCACAAGTCTAAAGGTGTTAAAGCAACGTTAGTATCATAATTTAATTAAGCAGTCTTAAGATCACTTTTGCTTACAATAGAATGGTCTTTTTTACGAGCCGTGTGAACCCAGAAATAACCAAGGATTCAGAAAATCACACGCCTCCTAATCAGAGCTTTATTTTTTGTTTATTTTTTGGAGGCAAAATAATTTTTTAGTCTGGCGGAATGACGAAATATTTGTATAAAGAACAAATAAATGTCCATTATGAGTCAAAGTGGTTGCTGTCTTTATCTATCTATATGTCGTTGCTCGATCGTATAATTCGCCATATCGTATCATATCATATATCATAAAATAACGTCACTTACTTATCTCAATTTTCGTTTTCGTACCCTCGTACCTTGATGACTCTTTCGGTAATAAGTGCATAGGTAGGTAATACTCGTAGGTTCAAAACCCTATTTATAAAAGCACAATACGAGTAAACCTATTTTATTTAAGTATGCTCTGACACATTCTGTCATATTAAAATGTCTCAATGAAGGATAGTAGGCATCACATTCAGCTCCAACGACACTAAGTACCTACTAGTCAGGTCCATTTTGTATGGAAATCAGAGTGCATTGAATGTGTTAAAGCATAGTTTAGTTATTGCACGTTTATGAATAGGAGGATTATTATTTATGAAAATGAAAGGTTACAAATGCAAATAGAATATATTATTTAAATTATTTTGATTATTATGGATTAAATCAAAATTAATTTAATCTTATAATTGCCTATTTTTATACCACTGCTCAAAAAAAAGGGTGAAGTGTTTTAAGGGTTCATGTATGTATGTATGTACGATTCTTTATTTCAAATATAACAGTATTTTTTACTATTTGCTCTACTAACAGACAACAGACAACTTAGTATTTGAGTGTACAAGCCAGTAGATACCTAACTACAAAAATCGATTAACAATGGCTCCCATCTAGACTAACCCTGGAGGATCGCTCGTATTTACCACTTTAGCGAGGCTAGTCTGCCGCTTTCAACCATTTGCTTACTCCATGCTCAGCTAGAAAGTGATCCCATGCTTGGTTTCCACACCAGGAATCGCACCCGGAATAGCTGACTCGGTAAACACAGCGTTTGCAAACTGCCTGCGGAGTCTAGAGTGAGGCATTACATTACGCACAAACCTGGTTTGCGAAAGTTACGCACGTATGTATAAAGTATTAGAAATAATTATAAAGCTTATGCTTGTACTACGGACTTGATCACAGATACAATTCAAGCACAGCTTCATACAGCTCTTGAAACCGGTAACCACCGTTTTATCTAACTTCATTGCATCGAACGCTGTTTTCTGCTGTAATCATAATGTTTTCACGATGTCTTAAATTACTTCGGTTTAAAATATGCGAACGGTATTATTCGCCACTTGGAAAAAAGATTTTCGGAATATTCAGTAGGTGGGTGATTATTCGGCGTTTTAACCGCCGTCATTATTGTCTTCGCATATTATTCAAGATAAACTTTTTAATTGTCTTATGATTTTAAATTGAATTAATACTAAATACCCCCGGATCCGTTGACTTTGACATCAAAAGTTGCTGGTAATTATCATTGTTTTCGTCAATATATAGAAGACAATAATGACGGCGATTGAAACGCCCAAATATTCACCCCGGTACACTCTCCTATTTGAATATGTAGAACATTAAATAATATTAAGTGATGGATGAAGATTATACTTAAGTTGATGTTTCATTATTATTTATATTAAATAGGTTTGAATATTTTATGTGAGTAAATTTAAGGATTTTATATACTTTACTCGTATGTGAAAACACGAACCAGGCTCACTTAGGTACTGGTCTGTGCAGTAATGTATAGTGTCTCTACAAAATCACCCTTTTGCCATTAAAGTTATATGTAATTTTTATATTTATCAACGAAGTCGATTTTACTATTCTGTATTTAATTCTTCATTAAATCTAGAAGTTAAACTGTTAAAAAAACTCCTAGTGCATCAATGTTTGAACAAGTTTTTTGAAGAAAGATTGGAATTTCAACATTGAATTATGAGAAAAGTTTGCTAAAAAATGTGATACAGTTGTTATTGCGCAAATAATTAACAATAAAAATTATTAAATAAACTAAATTAAAGATGGGAAGAATCCATATTTAAGAAAGTTGCAATTATCTACTCTAACTGGTAAAAGACTTACCGGTTTTCGAGGTAACCGGTGGGTCTAGACTAGACCCATGTGAGGTTGTTTAGATACAACAAAGGCTTGTCTCTATACAGATTATTGCAGATTGATTTTGGACAGCTTAATACAGGACACCCTGTATATTTTACAACATTACTTCCAGGTAGTGGTCTCTTGGCTCACGGGACAGAATATCTACATCAAAAAGTCGATTGGGTCGACTGATGGTTGAGTATCGAACATAGCAATTAATGACCCACATGCTAGGAATAGGGAATATGCATGGATTTTATGAATTGCAATTCTCAACAAAATATGAAAATTCCTTAAAAGAGATTACCATAACTGAAATTATACATTAAATCAGCCAAGAAATACCAATTAAATTAAATACATAATTAATTAGACATCGATTAGACAGAGATAACCGATATGGACTATGACGTCGGTCGGCCATATAAACTCTATGTTATATTCTGTTTTCTATACCTTAGTTGGCTTATATCTTGATTATTTTATAGGTATTCATGTTGTTGTTTTTGTTTTTGTTACATGAATAAGCTTTTAATGAAGATGTGAAAAAAAAACCTTAATATTCCTTAATACTGCTTTTTATGAATTACCCAAGGTCAACGAGCACAAACAAGAAAAGTTTTAGTGCTTGGGATGGGCAGTTGGTTACTTTTTTGGGCGATCTCTTGCCTTACATCAAAAAACTATACAATAGAAACGACACGAATTTAGATATTCTCCAAGTAAACCAAAGCTAACCAAACAAATACGATGTATAAATTAATCAAAACTTGTGAAGAAATTCCCCGCAAACCACCTTCATACTTTTCCTTTACCACGCGTTTGACCTCGTTTTCCAACTTGTCCTATACTCGTACTTCTCTAGTACTGACTCAAGTGCCACTCGTGTTTTTTCTGGGCTTATGAAATGAGTCTCAGTGGCATAGAAGAGCGGTATAAAATCAGGTATTTGGTTCCTATTTTTCTCATTGATAAAAGGGGTGTTACATGTTTTATTCCTCTGTCTGTCTAAGCACCTGCTTGTCTGTCTGCTTAAGGCACCGCTGCACCGGGAGGGATTGTAGTACGGTTTTTTGCTTGGACAAAAGTTACGGGCTTTTAAAACCAGCAGGAGCCGGAATAGGTGAACTTTCGTTTTTATTTCAGGGGTTCCTATATGTTAAATATATTATCGACTCTCAACTGATTTCTTCTCGGCTTTAAAGCTATGACAAAATAGTGACACAAAATTGTTTTCGAGGACGTCATGATGATGACATAACAATAAACAGACATATTCACGGGACATATTAGTGTATTTAGCTTTGGATTAGAATGTGAAGGGAAGAATCAAGGCGGCCGTTACCAACTAAGTACTAGGTTTACCTTCAGTATTTTTAATGAAATATGTAAGGAATATTAAGATAAGGATATGACATGCAGAACCGGAGGATTAGATAACTCGATGGAATATCGAACAATAATCAAAGGCGCTAGAAGAAGTGTGGAAGAAGGTATATAGTATTACACACATACTGTCTACAATTTTGATAGTTCACGTAACCGCCGCCGTTAACAGGTCTGAGTGCAAGCAGTATTCTGTTAGAAAAGCGGTCAAGCATCGCAATCCGTTGCGAGCAGATGTTAGTGTAATATACGAGTATATTACGGCGGTTCACTTATAGCTAACGACCCGGTGACCCGAGAGGGCACAATGGGCATTACCGCCATTACCGGCACTTTAAAATGTATGGTTTTCACAAAAGACTGATTTGAACGACCATGTGCTACATTCGTTTTTAAAATAAAATATAAGAGTTTTTGGTTCGGGCAACCAACTAGGATCGTTGACTATAATTTATAAATTATAACAATCGTGTCTGCGTCAAAAACAAACTCATCAAAAGACACCACCACGACGTTACCACGTTTATAATATATTTAGAGGCGGCCACATTTGTAAAAAAGCATCCTCAGCTTTTCAAAAAAGATATTGACGTATACCCAAGAAGCACGAGAAATCCAAACAGACTTGTACTAGGTATTGTGCCTAAAAGTGCTCTCTTGTGGCTACAAACAGATGCGGGCAAGCAACTTATCCAAATTTCAAGTTGATAACTTCTCTATAGAAGTTATCAACTATGTTAGTTACAACCTATGTTCAGAGAAAAACTGCTGAGACAGACAGACAGGCAGACAGACAGATACCGAAGTCTCACCATAAGGGTTCCTTTTTTACCCGTTTTGGTATGGAACCCCAATATGAACTGCTCAAACGTTTCAAACTTTCATCGTCTCGGTACCAAACAGACATCATGTGGCTCATTACATTATATAAGGGCGTTATTTCTCTTAATTACATGTATGTAACTATCATAAAAATGCAATTTTAACACTTTCTTACACACAAGCACACACTTGTTTAACTTCATGTAAGCGAGATAAGTAGTATCTCTGTTTGACGTAACCTAAGGAAACAGTGGCTATCGTCCAGTGACATAAAACACTGCGGCGGCCCTCCCAGTAGGGTTGATTCGCCTAAACCACTTGCCTGTGCATTCGTCGACAAATTATTTAACGGTGACTTTAATTTCCCACGTAAGGCCAATTAGAGCGTACCTACACAGCGAGATGGTCCCGGTTCGCCAACGTGGCCAAAGTAAATAAAATGAAATCAAAAGAAATGGGCAAACAATTGTAACAATTTGCCCATTTTTAATAAAATTCTCCTGCAAAAATAAGGGTAATATAGGTTCAAAGGTTAGTTCTTCATCTAACTCTGCCATGCCTACGAGCCGAGCACGCGGGACAAGTTAATCTCGCCGGTTAGTAATTCGTCGACGAATCCACAAGCGAGTACCTAGTTCAAGAGAATCAATGCCCTGGCCCTGCTCTACGGAATTATTACAAGCAACACTATCCATCTCCGTGTCTTCTACGTAACATGCCTATGCATGTACCACATAAATTATCTAATAGATAAGAAATAGGTATCTACCTATTCCACAATGATGCATTGTATGAGTAGGTAGTACACGAGTGTATTCAAAACTGCCGAGCAACGCAGTTCATTTAGGTATACAGGGTATAAATACTGTACAGGCTAACCAACATGAAACACCAACATGAAACATGAGCCATGAGCGGTTCATTGTCACTGAAGTGACATAAGACAACAAAAAGAGTCACAATCGGGGTCCATGCCCCGATAAACGTGGATGCTTGCGAACTTCATTCTTCGACATCGATACTCGTAATACCTACAGAACTGAAGGTAACGTAAATGAGTACGCATCGCCGGCAAGAATGACTTGAATGTTTTTATAGAACAAAAAATAATCATATGAACTTACGATTGCGCGAGTACGTTCACTTTTATTTTTGAGAGGATGTTTCCGGTCTTGTTTGTTGTATAATACGCCCTGCGGCAAAAACAGAGCTAGGGCGACCTCCTTAGCAATGAGGTCATATCCCTGGTAATTTTGGTGTAAGTAGTTGAATTTAGTCTACTTAACACTTAGGTACGAAAACAAACTGGGCGATTAGAAGTTTTATTAAAAGGGAATGACGGACGATTTAATTTAATTTATCCTCATGCATTATTAACCCCAAATTAATAAATAATACCTTCATAAGTAGGTATATACATTTTCTTTTATAAATACATTATTTCATAATCGTAATGTAACGTGTTATTGGGGTACAACGAAGTAGGTACAATACAGGTATGAAATAAGCTCACAGTAGCTTATTTGATACTAAACCCCAATAAAACAAGATTATTAAAGAATAAGTATAAAATATGTACGTAAATAATATCCGCAGAACTCGTGCTTAAACCGGCAAAAAAAAGCTTCCAACCATGTCATAACAAAAACGTATTATGTTATTGAGATGACTACTACGAGTATGTGTACTCGTTTTTTGCCAACAAGCACTCAATGTGAGCACTAAGCGCGCAGATGTGAATAGAAAGTGTTTAGAGTCGGGGCAGTGCACTTGTTTCGAGCTAGGAAGTATGGAAACGCCGGTAAACACGCCGCTGACTCAGGCAACCCGCTTCGCCAGTACATTCTTCTGTCTGGCGGCGATTGGAAAATTCCGACATCGAAAATGTGTGAAGTAAGTAGGTAATCTGTTTACGTAGCCTCGCCACCGGTTGAAAGATAGGACTTTAATTACGAATTCTATGATTGATTGCATACTTCATAGCCAGCCTTTTACGAATTAAGGCATGTATGTAAATATTTATCCATATACGTGCTGCGAGGTGTCGATGACTACCTAAATAGGTTCACCAGTGCGCGCTGACCGCTAACCAATTGGGAATACCGGAATATGACCCGACTGGAATATGTTTCTACTTACACTTACTCTTCCCTCCTAAGATAGATGGCGGTATCTCAGACCAAACTTCTGTAGCAAATGCCACCTTATTACTAACAGGCGAGGATTCAATCTGCTTTGGCTATTGAAATTGAGATAATGCCTATTGGCTTATGAGGGCAGTATTGTAATTGCATGTATAAATAAATAGTCCCGAAACTTGAACCTACTATAGAGACAACTTTTTAAAATGACATAATGTAACTGCTGTTGGTGTAAGGTTTTAACCACTTTGACGTAATATTTTTACATAAACATGTACACATCAGCTTTTAATTAAGATCAATTTAATCGCCTCAGTAAAGCCGTGAGATAATCACTAATTATAATGCTCTTGTAAGTTGCAAGTTATAATACGATACAATACAAGTAAATTTAAATTGTTTCCTGGTTTGAGAATCTACCAGAATTTTATGTCAGCGCGAAAGCAATAGCAATTGACTTGCAGATTCTTGCCACCGATGTAGGTAAATATATCTTCTTAGTAATATGTAGTGTAGGTAATATTCCATAACATAAATCAGTCAGTTGACGAAATAATAGTTATATTTTTAACTGAGATGTTTTCATTATCTGTTACAACAACACCTATACCAACACCAACAATTACCTATAACTGATGTATTTCGTTTCATTTTTCTTTTTAAGTAAATTGTTTAAGTTAAAATAGGTAAAAAAGGTGTTAAGTAAACATTTTTCCAAAGCAGATTTAAGAGCTCATAATTTAACTGTCTCTTGAACACAGATTTGAGACGTCATAATTGTGACTACATAATTAATTTTAATTTAGACGTCTAGATCTAGTGCATCACGTTACGTTTACTGTTTCCTGGCACCACACCCGTTAAAACCGGTTTCCGTAACAAGTTAAACAAATTGCTATTCGACAGAGTCCGGCTCTATATGAGTACCTAATTAATTATATGATTTGTCTCTTAATTACTTGACAGTAATGGTGGCCGAGTTAAAAACAATACCATACAATACAATGAAGTGTAACTCGCGGCCCTTCCGCCGCTCGACTTGGACGACGGCGGCCTTCCCTTAATAATAAATAGTAACAAGCAAGCTCCGAATCATTTCGCCTTTAAAAAGAAAGTTCGTGAATTTCTTAGCAGGTAGAGTTGGCATCTTCGTGTTTTTCTGATTGCGTAATCTATAATGTTTTGTGCTTACTCGTATCTTCGTATATGTATGTATATATATATTTATTTATTAGTGCCATTTATTAAGTAAATATTTATATTAATTTAATATATTGACGTAGGTGTATACTATTATATAAACATAGTGAGACCCTATGTTGCACCGCCACTACAATCTCTGCTTAACAATATTATTTTGTGCAATATATAATAAATAAACAAATAAATAAATAATACGACAAAGGCAATATTATTTCACCACCTAGAATGTGGGCCCAGAATAAGAATTAAAACCACTCAAATATTCTGAGACGCGGGGAGGGGAACTTGTTTAAAAATGTACGTTTAACTAGGTTTCCGCATGCATATACACATAGCTATGTGTGCGTTTGTTGTATTGTACAGTCACGAGATTAAATTTGGGACCCACCTTAGGTCCAAAGTCAATCTGACATTCTACAGCAATAAGGTCGAGTTTCCTAGAAGTTACAAATGTCTTGACATCTCTAATGACATTGACGACTTCATGCATATTTTTCTTAAAATGGGTCCCAAATTAACGCTCGTGACCGTACCTAATAAAAGTGACTTAACTTTTTTAACATGATATATTAACTGACGTTATTTTTTGTGGATATTTTTTAGATTGTAACCCCAACCTTTGGTCTACCATGGGTCCCAAACTGCTGCTTCGTATTAACGCTTTTTTTATAGATAACTGACTCTGTATCAAATATACGACAAGAGAAAACAACGTCGACAAAAACGCTGTCCTAAAACAGTCCATGGAAGGTGCATGTTGTCAACATAAAAGAAGATAAGTACTCGCTTTGGCATATGCCAAAGTTGTATGGTTTGGTGTACCGCAAATATTTGCGGTACACCAAACCATAGAGCACCTTGAGGAATATTTCTTTTAAACTATCACGTCTATCACATATCAGTAGATTGACTTTAACTACCTAACTCCGAGTGCGGCGGTAAAGCTTGCAAGTGCGGTCTTCAAGCGCTGAACGGAGGCAAAGATCGGGCGATTACTGTATGGTAGGAGTGAGACGGTGGAGTAATCTCGTAAATCGAGTAAACAACTTATTGAACCTGACATAACGTAACAAACGAGTGGAAGTGGAAGTGAATGGTGGACTTTCGAAGAATCCGCACCGGGTTTGTCTACAGGTTGAAAGTTTGTTTTTGGTATATTAATATCAAAATAATACTAGTAGGTATTTATTTAAATAATTGTTCTAAAAAACAAAAAACCGGGCAAGAGCATGTCGGACCATGCTCAGTCTCAACAAACAAATGAAATACAATCAAACAAATAAACAACTACAATCAAATTAGATCTCGCGACAAACTTAACTTTACCGTTGGAAAACTGTTACCCCCATACATCGACATCGGTCGCGGTCATTTTACCAACACCGCAAATAAGTTTTCAGTAGGTATAAACATTTAAACCGTGTGTAACTCAAAAACCAATAAAGTCTACTTGGTTGTAATAGATTTACTATTCAATTCATTATATGTATTTCATTTAAGATATTTCTTAGATTTTTAGTAAGTAAGTATTTGTAGTTTTGGCTGTAGCCCCCCCACTACAGCCAAAACTACAAATCCTAAAAATCTAGGGGGGACACTTGACTTGCGTGGGGGGACTTGCTTAATATTTCATAAACGGAGCCTTTAATCTAAAAATTGTTTTCACTAACCCGCAATATTTTGAAAGACCTATCCATCGACACCCCACACTCTGAGGTAGACGAGAAAAAAAATACATCCACACATTACGTGTAGGGAATATAGTAAAAAAAAAAATTCAACATTTTATTTCACCATTTTGTTGGCGTGGCAAATATGTATATTCATTCCAAATTACAGCTTCCTAGTACTCAGATTCTCTGAGTTAGGCTGCGGACAGATTAACGGACGGACGGACGGACGGACATGGCGAAACTATAAGGGTTCCTAGTTTGACTACGGAACCCTAAAAGCCGCCTTCAAAAACGCAAAAAATAACTGCTATTAAAATGATAGGTAGGTAATAGAAATAGGTTAGTCCAACAGATGTCGGCTTTTGGTCGAAAATATTGTGAGCCGCCAACTTCATTTGGACTAACCTATTAAGTACCTATCATTTTCATAGACGTAATGTTTTGCGTTTCATATGGCGGTTTTTTGGTTTTTAAAACAGTTATATTATTTTACACTTAAGTGATCATAATAAACTTATACACCGTGGGCCCGAATAACCCGACCAATTTTAACAATCGATACTTGAGCCTATTTGTAGAATATAATGGGTATAATATGTAGTCCAATAACGCATAATTTCCGAGATTTTTATTATTTAAAAATCAATTCCATAGTTAATTAAATTTGAACTCTGTCACCTTAACCTAAAGCATTATTTACTAAGAAAGATTCATGTTGTAAGTAGCAATATCATCCACATACAACATAAATTAATTAATCAATTTCTTATTAAATCATGCTCCTCACTGATCCCTCATCAGATCCTGGGTTTCTTATCATGGTACCACCCTTGTACTTATACCATATCGCCTTTCCATCAAAAAAGAGTCACTAAAATCGGTTCATAAACAACGAAGTTATCCGCGAACACACACAAAAATATATATATTATACGGTCGAATTGAGTAACTCCTATTTTGAATTCGTTTAAAAATAACGATCAAGGATTACGCTCACGCTATCCTGGGCCTTCATTAGTAATTTGAGTTATTCCGATTGGTGTATTTTTGTTTGATAGCGCATTAACATAATAATTTTAATTATTTGTATGTTAAAAAACCGGCCAAGTGCGAGTCGGACTCGCGGCACTCGCGCACGTAGGGTTCCGTACCACTATACATCTAAATAAATGTTTTTCTTTATTCTTTATTATATTTGAATGAAAGGTAAAATGCGGTTTACGATTAATAACGTATTAAAAAAAACTAATTATTAGATCTCGTTCAAACCAATTTTCGGTGGAAGTTTGCATGGTAATGTACATCATATATTATTTTTACATTTATCATTCCCTTATTTTAGTAGTTACGGGGGGGACACACATTTTTCCACTTTGGAAGCGTCTCTCGCGCAAACTATTCAGTTTAGAAAAAATATATATTAGAAACCTCAATATCATTTTTGAAGACCTATCCATAGATACCCATCAAACACGTATGGGTTTGATGAAAAAAAAAATGAGTTTCAGTTCTAAGTATGGGGAACCCCAAAAATTTATTGTTTTTTCTATTTTTGTATGAAAATCTTAATGCGGTTCACCGAATACATCTACTTACAAAGTTTCCATAGTATAGCTCTTATAGTTACGGAATAAAGTGGCTGTGACATACGGACGGACAGACGGACGGACGGACAGACATGACGAATCTATAAGGGTTCCGTTTTTTTCCATTTGGCTACGGAACCCTAAAAAGTACAATAAAAAAAAACTTATTTGATCATCATTAGTCATTAAAACAAAAGAAATTACACTTTACTTTCTTTGCACTAGATCTTATTTGAATTGCCGTATTTTGTTCTGTTTTTAGTACAAGGAACCTCAGGAGAGTAACCGAACGATATCGAAGCTTCAATCATAAAATTAATTAATCTACTTCAATGATAGGTGGCTGCTGCCCCTCCTAGAGACTCGAAAAAATGTAGCCTTTATTTTTTGTCAATGTTAACAATGTTTGTTCTAGGGCCGCCATGCTCTCCCACCCTCTATACTTCTACTAGCCATCCTCTCCCCCTTGATCATCATCGGCTGACGACGACCTTGATCTGTGATCATTGTCATTTGTTTTCATACAAACCTTATGAAAAATAGTTTACGTCCTATTCTCAGACCTTCTGAATATACACACAAAAGGAGTTGTTTTGTTGGGATCCCCTTAAAATATCGACAAAAGTTTCAGCGAATGTGTCATTTCACAGAATTTCATTTCATCGAAAGCTAATTTCTGCTGAAACTTTATAGTTTTCAGGTTATCTCGAGCATTCGTTACCTAGGTTAGGTTAGGTTAGACATGTGACCACAAAAAAAAAAGCTCCTACACGTGGAAATGCCTGTCGATGAAATGAAAATTCAGCAAAGTAAAACGTTCTATGAAGTGAGGTTCGACATTTCAAGGGTAAACCTGTTTTGTTACAAACACTGTGACACGAGAATTTTTTATATGAGAAATATAGGACTGGGAAATAACTGTGGGTAAGTATAAGTTCATTTCACAGCACTAACAGCACAAAACAAGATGTGGACGTCATTAAATTATTCTTAAAATAAATCCGTTATTTCACGCGAAACGGTGGTATAATAACTATTCCTGAATAAAGTCACTATTCTTAGAATTATTCTTGGCAAAACGTAAAATAAATTTACCCTCGATTAACGGGATATTTACTCTAAGAATAAAATTCATTCTCGTTTGGTCGAATCCGCCCTTACTCGACAGTACCTAATAGCTGCCGAGTTAGGGTCTCACCTCATCTATCCACGAGGAATCGGCGTTAGCTGATCAAAAAACTCATTGTGTCTACGCAATAAGAGCGAAACAAACGTGAATCGGCTCGGCTCGGCCGTATTCGGCGATGCAAACGGAACGACGTCGTTTTCGTTCTTATTGCATAGACATAAAGAGTTTTTTGATCAGCTAGCGCCGATACGGCGTCAATAGATGTGGGGAGACCCTTAGAAAACAACCAATACCATAACAAAAGCCAGCGCAGGGTAAGTAAGTACAGTAAATGTTAAGCAGTTTAGTGCTTTGTCATAGTAAACTTTAAACAGAACATCAAATGACACACATGACAATGACAATGACATTCACAATAACAAAATTCTAAGGGACGTATTAATAAACTCATCTTGACTGTGAGGCCGGTCACAAGATACGTCAAAGTAAACGCCAAACCATAGAACACTGTAATTTTTGACGCATCTCGAAAATAGCCATGTTCATGGCAAACATAACATCAAGAAGACACTATTTATGGTCATCAAGTCAGGGAGGGAACCGGACAATGTTCCCCCAGTGTTTTTGAATGGAGTCACAATCGAAAGCGTAAGCCAGTTCACGTACTTGGGACATATTGTGACGGAGACCCTCAGGGATGATCTGAATATCGAACGCGAACGTAGGGCTACCGCTGTGAGAAGTAACATGCCCGCACGAAGGTGTTTGCGCGGTGCAGTGACCCAGTAAAGTTGACATTGTTTAGATCATTTTGTCAATGCTTCTACACATGCCAGCTCTGGGTTAATTGCACCAGGCGCGCCGTGAGTGCGATTAGAGTGCAATATAATATAATAACACATATCGCATTCTAATGATGCAACCACGTTACTGTAGCGCATCGAGCATGTTTGCGGAATCCAGGGTGCCCGACTTCTTCGCAATTATAAGACTGCGCATTGCGTCATTTCGGGACAGTATCAGATCATCCAATAATGATATTCTCGTACTCTGTCCGAGCGCTTGGACTCTCGGATATTGAAGTTCTGGTCATTCGTGTATCGCGACCAAAAAAGGAAGTAGTGAAGTAGGTTTCATTCACGTTGTATATTTCATGTTTGTTTACAATTTTACTTTGCTGCTTTTTATTTATATTATACTATTTATATTTAACAAATTAATTTTAAGTATATGTGTATGACTATGTGTTTGTGAAATGATATGGGTACTGCCTGAAATAAAGTTTATTATTATTTATTCAATTTTCTATGTTAGGTTTTTTACAATAAATATTCAAATACAGTGTGTAAATGGTATACGGGCGTTTATTAAAACTGGACATAGATTAAGACTCTACTAATCATTAACAGAAAGAATTATTTTGATTACGCTAACGTATACGCCGTTATTAATTTTTGAACATACTATCGACCCGCAATGTACATCGAAGTCCATCGGTCAGGTAAGTACGTAATGTTTAATTAATTGCATTTTTCGTAATACATTACGTGTTAAATTATTTTGTAAGGTTTTTTTTTTTTAATTTAATTTTAACAAAAGCTGCCTAAATGTGCTCAGTAGGGGTTATACTAACCACAGTTAAAAGGAACGCCCGTATACCATTTACACACTGTATAAGTAAAATAACAATACTAATACAAAAAATAAAAATTATAAAAGCCCTAACCTACGAGTGCCGCCGGCAGGGCTCAAGCTACCGGTGTTTAGGGCTGCACAGAGAGGAACCTCCTTACAATGCGTGCCGTGTCGAGGAGTACTGCCTTCTGTATCTGGCCCTTGACCCAACCATCTAGCGAGTATCTCGAGGTGTTGATCGAGACTCTTTGCTATAAGACCGTTTGCCAAGGAAATATTATTATTATTATTATTATTATTTCCAAGGTAAGTATACACATACATACCTATATATATATTTTATAACTACTACTTATAATAAAAATAAATAAAAATGAAAATTCGGAGTTTTGACACATTTTCCTGCACAAGCTACGCTTGAATATGCTTTTTATTTTTATTTTATGAAGATTCATTGTTTTGTATAATGCTAGGTGAAGGTTTATAATTGTATAAATCATAAATAGTATTTAAAAAACCACTGACTATTGAGTTTCTTGCGGCGTTTCTTCTCAGCAGTGCTCGCTGGTAGATTTTTGACATGTAAAAATGCTCGTGCGGCCTACTTACTGAATAAACATCTTTTATCTTTATCCTTTTTATAATTATAAAACCACGAAAAATGCTGATATAGCGCGATTCGGACCGCATTAACATATTTGAAAATTAAACTAACTACCTAACTAGCAGTCGCGAGGCGTTCGTACAAGCCGATTATTTACGGCTTTACCAAAAATTCCTATGCATAGAGTAGGTATACAAACAAAACGTAAAACCGACACACGCCATACACCTTTTATTGCTCCGGCTTGTCTATTTATTTACGTGACGCTTCGCCACTGCTAACTAGAGAGAGATTGATTTGGGAAGACTATTTCTCGAAACGGTTTTCAATTTTTCATACTTTGTTAAAAACAGGTTTGTCCCAATGCAGGCTTCAAGCATTCATCCTAAACAAAAGTCAAAAGATGCCAAAAGAGGCCAAAACATCATCGTTGATTCTGTGTTGTCAGTAAACCCCTCGTATGCGGGAGGTGAATAAAATACAATGTTCTAGTCACTTCGTATTACAATATAATCCAAAAAATAAGCTTGAAAAATTTACAAAGATATATCCAATTTTTGGGAGCAGATTTGCTCCTAAGCATGTGAGAGGTTAACCTCCTTTAAACATAAAAATGTAATGTAAACTACATGCCAAAATATATTATTCCAGTCAAAGTCATACGTCAGAACCATTTGACAAAAAAAACTGACAGCACAACAATGATATAAAATAATTAAACATGCATAGATAAATGGAAAACAAACCTTTGTAACCTATGGCTGGCCCACAAGAGCTGGAGTTATGTGGCCAAATGAGCCATATACACAACCACATGTCACGCATCTGCTGGAGGAGACTTTACTAAGGTTGTTGCTTTTAATAATAGTTTGCTCAATGGCGTTATTGGTTCAGCCTCATATCCAGTACATCTCTCAGGAAGAACTCTTTGCAGACTACAAGCGGCCGCGGCGACAGGCTTCCGTATCCTTGTGGGCATTGGGGTGCATAGTCTTAATTGTACCATTGTTAATCTTTGCTCTACCCTGGTTGTTAACTAAGAACTATATGGAAACGACAGAAGCAATCTTGGCGTGGACCCTAGCCATGACTATCACTGCATTAATCACAGAGTGTTTGAAGCTTTCGGTGGGCAGACCGCGGCCGGACTTCTTTTATCGATGCTACCCGGATGGCGTTATGAGACAGTCGTGCACAGGGAACTGGAGAGACATAATGGAGGGCAGGAAGTCTTTCCCGAGCGGACACAGCAGTTTATCGTTTTGCTCACTCACCTTCCTTAGCCTGTGGATGTGTGGGAGATGGAGAGTGTCATTGGACTATCGAAAAATAGCCATAATGGTGACATGTTGCTTGCTGCCGTTAGTAGCGGCGACTACGATTGCGGTCAGCCGCGTCATAGACAACAGACACCACTGCGGAGATGTGTTGATTGGTTCTTTTATCGGTTTGGTAACATCTTACTTCTGCTACGCGTATTACTACCAGCCAGTAGATGTCGACTACGTTCCATTCGTTTCGACAAAACTCAATCCAACGATCGTATCTAGCTCACAAGGCATTTGTTCTGTTGTTGAATTTAGTGGTAAGAACATTTGAGGCGGTTAGAGCAAAAGTGGATCATTGTATTTTTGTACCTTATGTGCCAGTGTTAAGCTTGCATTGTTTCTGGAACAAGGGGTTAGTCCACCTTTGCTCTCATTAACTCATTTCTTGTAATAAATTTGATCAATAAATATCTGATTTCATTGAGAATATTGGGAATACTACTAGAACAAAACTAACTTTTAATTACTTAATATGTTTATTTTGTTATTAAATATTATGTTTACCAAATGATCACATTCATAAAATACACCATGGAACTTTAGTAAAAAAGACTGTATATCCAAAAACGTATCAGATCCTTTCATGAGAATTTTGACACACTGGTATGGAATAAAACGACTACCTACAATAGTGCTCATACAACCTGCCAACATTTAGGCTCTGCATCAGACTTACCGGCCGTCAATGGAACATGTGAACCCCCACATTGACATCGCGTCTATGATTTGATGAATTTCCTAATGATGGGAAAAGTGGTTCAGGAATTAAGGCACTAGTCCCACCGCGAGCGAGTAAGCGATGAACTATCGGCGATTTTAAAATAAAAAGAGAATAAAAGAGAGAGAGATATACATTTATAGTTCATCACTGAGCTTCAGCTTATTTATAGCTCAGCGATGAACTATAAATGTATATCTCTCTCTTTTATTTACACGGGAGCGATTATCTTTTGTTCGTTTCTTGGGCGCGAAAATAGGCCGATAGTTCATCGCTTACTCGCTCGCGGTGGGACCGGTGCCTAACACTCGTACTTAATAATTGTTTTTTCAATAATAATTAAGTACCTCAATGTCGTCAATCACGTTGTATTTTGTGATGCCCAAGCATGTGAATTCAAAGGTAAAGTAAGACAAAAGAAACGGTTGGGAAACGACATTTGAGAACGCGAATGGTGTTAGCAATGTTGTACGGTCCACAAGTTCTATTGATGCCGACTTTAAATACATTTGCTGGCCGCCGTCGAGGGATGACCGTTATTATAACATACGTAATAGCATACGATATAACCATCTATCACAAAACTTTTTTAAATTTTGACCTGTGTCTTAATATGTATATATTTTATTAAAAATAAGTACGTTTTGGAAGCCCATAGAATTAGAAATATAAATCGAAGGAAATTGATCGCAATCGAGTTATGGGCTCACCAATTATAAAAATAATTCATAGTAGAAATTTATAGACATAATATTAATGCAAATACATTATTAAAAGGAGATAAATATTGTCAATAGAGATTAGAATATTGATTATAATCTATTAGTTAAACATTCAGTGCGGGGTTCACCAACAATTAAACATCAAATTTGCTCGTAAATGGTTGACGACTGCAGGCAAATCGCGCGTACGGCTTTAATTTTACCCACGTTTAACACCTCACTTAGATTACTAGCATTATTGTACTTTTCCTATATAATTAACGATTATACACAAACATTTTAATACAGACACATAATATACACCTTTTTAAAATCCTGAATAATACATAAAGTTATACAGTATAAATAAATAATAATAACACAACATTTAAAATACATTATTATTTAACATCCAGAGCACAGAATAGACTCAATCGCTGAAGACTCGGCAGTACGTAGTCTAATTCAAAGGAAATATACATCTGTGTTTAATACATAACTGCATTAAAACACGACCGCATCATTAATGTATTCTTAACAATGCTAAGCTTCCAAGTCCTGTATCATATGTCTCAATTATGATTTATCTTAATTACGCCTGTAAATAAAAAGAAAGTTAGTAAAGGCTACTAGTTAGTAAACTGACTGTATCTAAACTCTTGTCGAGGGTAATCAAAGCAAATATCCGACATATCGTCAAAAATGTACACGTTTTTGAAGGTAGTTCAACATAAAACATTGTTAATTAGTAATGTTTTATGGACATTATTAATGTTCATGAATGACATGGCGTAGAATGCGAGGTTTGTGAAGCGACGCTGAAATCGCGAAGCTGTCAAATATTTTCCGTACAATTTGCTTCGGGCGATAACGTTTCTCACACTCTTAATCAGGTCCGATTTTCATGATTCTTTTAATATGTTGTAGTACATATCTGTTTATTGTTTTTAATTTGTTTCGTACTAAGAAATATATTCTTAGAAAGGAAAACTTAGTTATTCATAATGTCTACGACATATTCAAAAATTCTAGAGATCCAACCAGGTTTAAGGGGAGAGAAACGTTATCGCATTTTGTATGGAAATGTTCATCCTCACAATCGTCTTAAATAAACTTGCAAAGATTTATCAAACTAGCGGCTTTGTGATGTTTGGGCCACCGCGCGAACCACTCATATACACGCACACGCATCAGGCAGCTCTCACTTAGATATTTTTGAATTAAAATATCAAAATAATGACTTTTTGATATGTGTAGTTGTATGTATGTCGTCACAATTTATACTTCAGTTGTTTAACTAAGAGGTCTAGACAGTGTTTCCGGAAAAGTTCGACTCTGATATAGTTTACCGTACACAATACCTTATAGGTACGAGTTAAGTGGTCCTTATGGTTAAAATGTTTAAACCCTCTTGAGTAATAAATATGATACATATGATAATTATAATTTGGGACAATTGCAAAGGAAATAAGGCTGAGCCTTTTCAAGGCCTTTGCGGATATAATTATGGATATAACGTAGGCTAAGTCCGACAAAGTTGACTTTAAAAAAAATTAGTGTTATCAATTCATGAAGCCGCGCACCAACACTTAATTTTACATACATTGATGGAATCGCGCATCGTTAATTTGAGTGGCAGAGCGGGCCTTCGTGAATTGAAAATACGCCAAACACCTTAATACGAAGGCTTTGGCACACCAATCGCGTGTCATGGGCGCATGAACGCGGGCCCGTGCGTGTTGACCATACATGGCATGCACTCAACTCTGCACACAATAAGAGCAAGCCCGCGTTCGAACTACTCCGCGTCTGCCGCACTTTGGACGACCAGGCATCGCCGCGCGGCGGGAGCAGAGCCCCTACTGAAAATCCAAGTTCGAAGTTACGTTACATCCAACCGGGCCATTCGAAAATAAACCGAGAGAAGGGGGTAACGTAAGTTCGATTTTGGATTTTCAAGTCCTCAGGTCAAGCGCAGCAGTCAGCGCGGGTGCTCGAAGTTATTTTCAATATAGCCGCCATATTTACCGTCACACCACGGGATCACTAATTAACAATCTGGCGAAGTAATATGACAGGTCAAGAATTAAAGATTGTAATGTAACGTATTACTCGTATATCTAAATTATATTTATCTACATCCATATCATAACTTCCCTATTATATGTTTAGAAACGATAAGCAAACAGCCTATATTAAGAAACCTGTATCTGTGGTTGCACTTTAATGTTAACATTAAAGTATTACATGTCATTAAAGTATCGGTTATTGATGTAGTTGCATCTTAATGTTCACTTTAAAGTTTCGGTGACCGAAACTTTAAAGTGAACATTAAGATGCAGGTTCTTTAAGATACAAGGCAACATGGTACAATTTTCTCACATATTGTAGAAAACTTATGATATACATGTAGATAAAGTTATGTATGCGACTGTACGCATAATTAGGCATTAAAACACTCGCGTGATCTTATTATGAAACTCACCTGTCGGCTCGTTTCATAAAACCACACTCATGTATTAATGCCTCTCATTATGCACCAGTCACATAAATAACTATTATCATTACTTGTGATGATTTTCTGTGTAATATAATGGTACAACAACTATCTCTAATAATAATTAGATTCAATGCCTATGGTTACATACTGCTTTTTTTAAAATACGTTATACTTATTAAAATAACGATAAACTCCAATCGACATCACAATGAAATATTACGTTAAATAATTACGATGATTGTCCATTAATGTCCATTGTAATACAAACTAAAAGTAAAAATAACAAGGGTGGAGTCCATTATAATTGGAAATAATTAGCAAAATGCTAGCCGTAGCTATTGTGCGACGAAAACTATTCATACAAGTGTATGGCTATTTCTAGCCGCACAAAAAAAACCATACCATAAAATAATTACGTCAGATATTGTAAACCCCACCCATAAATCGACCCTGTATACTGGGATAACTACGCTATACTAAATGCAAGATGGCGCTTACAGCGAGTCCTAATGACCAAACGTTACAATCATTTAATTAATGCAATACTAGTGTATTTTTATGTTTTAATTGCATATTAGCCCCGAATCCCGAAATTTGTTCGTTTTGCTTAAACCGCGGAATCGAAGAAGCATGAAATTTAGTAACCAATAGCGTATAAAGCTATAAAAATAGATTTCTTTACTAAGCAAAGTGTGAAAATATATACAGATGTAGTGCATAATTGTTTTCCTTCGTATTTTCACGGAAACGTACGAACGTGTCTAGCTATTTCAGTCGGTCACAGTGCAAAAAGTACTGAGGGTGACTGAAGCTCGTACGCTAAAATTTAATTTGGGATTGTTACGATCGCTTTTGCAAAAACAATAGTTCCGCAACACTGCGTATTAAAGGGTGAACACTATTGAATTGTCGCTAACATTTTCAGTTCTTTTTTCCGGGCACTCAACCTTCTTTAGTATAAATCTATTAGATTTCAAATTTAGGACGTATTTTCATGATTTAATCTTGAAAAAAACACTCACTTATTTTTATTAGTCAAGATTTAGTCAAAAGAAAAAAGCGTTCGCGAATTAATTTTGCGAGAATTTTCTATACATCCCGAGTCAGAGACCAGTGCAAAGGACCCTAAAAAAACTATCATCATGTCAGCCGAAAGACGTCCACTGCTGGACATAGGCCTCCCCCAAGGCTCTCCACTCAGACCGGTCTTGTGCTTTTCGCATCCACCGCGCTTACGCGATCCTTACGAGGAAAAAAACTTTAACAAGGTGGAACAATTGAAAGAAGGTAGCGAGAGGGTCATCCAACAAGAAAACGGAAGAAAAATTGTTGTCAGAGACTGATTGAAAAAGTGAGGTATTTCTACCCTCAAAAAGCAAAAAGCCCGAAGAGAACGGTAGAATAATCAGCGCTGCAGGTGTTTAACTCCTCAGCATTATGCTGAGCCAGTGTCCGATTCACTGCCGCGAAGACACACTCACTACTTGTTTATTGTTGTTACTGTTTTCAATTGTTTATTTTTCTGTGTGTCTTGTGTGTGTAGTGAATAAATGTATTTTTCTTTTCTTTCTTTCTTTCTTTAATAGTATAATCGAGCAGTTAAGACGGTTAGATTACTGTACACCTTGGGGGTTCATAAAACAGGTTGTCCGTTATTGATGACGAAACGTATGTGAGGGCTGATTTTAAATCAATACCAGGGAACCAATACTTTTCGTCTACATTTAGTACAGTACTACAGTGGAGAAATTCGTTTGGCAAGCGATATGCCAGTGCGGCATGGGAAGTTCGCCTTTTGGAACCACTGGCACAATTAACACGGATATTTATATATTTAAATGCTTAAAAAAAACGTTTAGCAAGTCGAGCTTTGAACTGGTATAATTTGAATTCTGTCGATATAGTGCCGAAGAATACGAATCCACCAAATTGCCCAAAACTACGGCGAATAGAAAAAATACTGGGGGCTGATATTAAAACAAAGCTGCGGAATGCATGCCAACCGGCCCCATCATTACCTGATTTCAAAAGAAAGTGGATGAAATGTACTAAACTGGTCAGAAATGAATCCGTGCAAAATTCTATGAGTCGGATCAAGAGTAAAGTCCGAGAATTCTCTCGACGTACTCTGAAGAAACCATAACATTGTGTTAGCTGATCTATTTAATCATAAACATTCTTATAATCAATAATTTTGAGTTACTCGAATATTATTTCATTTAGTAAAGTATAATTCAAATGGCGACAATTTAATAGTATTCACCCTTTATAATTCACCTCGAATTACAAGTACAATTATATTTTCTAGGAGCATTATGATCATTTGTGCAAGGCACACGTTCAACAAGTTGAGGATTCCCTTTAAAAATCACAAATCCTCGTGTACCTTCGCGTGGGATTTGCAGAAAGCAAGCAACTTGTCAAAGGTCCTTTCGCCATCGTAGTCGGCCAGTAGCTTCCCGTTTGAAAACAGTTTGAACGTGGGCAGGGTTTGTATGCCAGCGAAGTCGGCTGTTTTAGGGTTTTCGGCTGCGTCTATAGCGATAGCCTTTACGGTGGATTTTTCGGCTATGAGGGTGCTCGCGAGTTTGCTGTAGGCAGGCTTTACTTCGACACAGTGTCCGCACCCTGAAAAAATACATGCCTATTGCTTTTGTTAACGGGAAATTATTGCTCAACAAATTGCCCGTGTAAGTGCACCTTCTCCAAGCTATTTGTGGGTATGTATGCTAGTACGTTACTTTGTCCCCGTGTAGAGGCTGAACGGATGACCCGATTTCGACAAACGAGGTGTCGTTATATCCCTTATTATGTCACGAAAGCCAGTGGGTACTTTTATAACAAATTGATAAAAAATATATAGGCCGTAACTGTCAATAGAATTACGTAGACAAAATATTTAAAAACATGCCGTCTGCTCCTTTTCGTTAGAACTGTATAAGCATGCCTTAAGAGCGCTATGTCACTTGCGTTTTTACGTCCGTCCAACAAAAGCCTATGCTAGTGAAAGTATTAATGAAATGCACACAATTTTCTGATTCTGATAGATGTACCCGAATAACGTTTTATGCCTTATTACGTAGGGCTGGGCAAATAGGCTTTAATAGTAAAGCAGTCGTTATTTGCAAGGGGACATGGGGACTGGTAGCAAAGTAGTAATTTGAGAAAGTAGCTAGTTTTTTATATGCATAAAGAACAAAAGCAGCGGATAAATCTACACTAAAAAGTGAAGTGGGAGGACTGCTGTAAATGTATCTCAAGATATACTCGTTTTTTTTAGAATTGATCTTAAATTTGTATTTCTGTTCTAGGTATCAAAAACTATAAATGCCCAAATAACAAACAAGCTTTACTTACACGAAGCATAGAACATAACGATAGTGGGGTTAGCCCCAGCAATTAGTGTTTCGAAGTCCGAGTCGAAGGAGAGCTTCACGTTGGACCCAAAGCCGGCGGCCTGCGGCGAAGCCGCGTTCTTTTGGGCCACCCCCATCTGGCCGTGAATGAATTTCACGAAATCGTTTGTCTGAACGAGGGATAAAAAACAGTAATCAGTATCGAGAAAAACAGAAATACTGCTAATACAGTGAACTTGAAAAAATCGTGCCAAAATATGTATAAGACTCAAATGAAGCCGAGCAATTGCTTACGACGTAAACGTGTATTTTCGTTTGTCTATTCGGCTGAATATAGTTTGTATACAAAAGAATTATTTATTGTAAATAAAGCAACTAACTTTATGACTTTGTATCATAAATACAACGTGTTACAAAATAGGTACCCAACATTATTTATCAACGCCAAAAATGATGTCAACCCTAGCACGCTGTCATCTCATGCAGTCAATCTGAATCGGCATAGACTATTTCAAGAGCAGGGTAGTAGCCTAGGTATTTGTAAATACTTTAATGATGGTTGTCACATTTTTCGTTTAAAAATGTTTGCATTCAAACCTAAAAAATCATAATGGTTTAAATTTACAGGCTTCAAAAACATCAATTCTAAAAAAAAGTTCTGTTGACATTTAGAGACAACACAAATCTCATTCTAACAACCAAAAGACGACCTACTCTAACTTGGAATATTATAAAATGTTTCCATGTGTAGGCCATGAAGATGATAATTTAAATCGTACCCGCGAACTGTATTAGCAACGTTTTATCGATGGCAGAACACCTTCTGAATAATTATTGCTATTTAGGTAGGTTACGTAGTTTAGGTACCTTATTAATCATCTCTCCGGGAATATTAGGTAACAATGTAAACAGACATTCTGTGTTCTTTGCTCTTTGGTTTTAAGTAGAGTTGCAGTTCAAGAATAATTATTTTATTTTTTATTAAAAAAAAGTATGCAGTCATGCTACGGTTTTTATACATTGTCAATGATATCTTTAAGGGGGACCATTTAACTCCCTTTCAGCTTTAAGGGTATTTCTGTAACATCCTGTATATAAACATACTAGCGACCCGCCCTCGTTTCGCTTCGGTTTATGTGAGTTTTATGTAACACCCGTACAATATCCAGAACTTATTATACATATACACCTTCCTCTTGAATCACTCTATGTATTAAAAAAAACCGCACCAAAATCCGTTGCGTAGTTTTAAAGATTTAAGCATACAAAGGGACATAGGGACAGAGAAAGCGACTTTGTTTTATACTATGTAGTGATATGTTTACAGGGCGTCAAAAATATCTACACGCCTAAAAAAACGGTTATCACTTGTTTATCCCAGAGACTACATTTATACTTTGTCCACTAGAAACTTCAATATGTTTCAGTAACTGTATTCACATAAGAATTCCTAGTAAATATCAACGCACCTTTCTTCCGCCATCAAAATTGATGACTTGCTTGTCGAAGTAGCTGAAATACTTGATGGTGGGGTATCCGCGAACGCCATACGACTCGCAGAGGTCCTGGGCGGTCGTGCAGTCCACAGCACCAAACGCTACCATCAGCTCGTCGGCGAATTGCTCCGCGGCCCTCACAAACTCCGGTTTCATACTCTTGCAGTGGCCACACCCTGAAGATTCATAAAATACAATAGTAAATTACTGCAGAGACCGGGAAACAAGCCGTTGCGGGACGAGAATAAGCAAGTGCGGCCGAGACAAGTCCTGCAACCGCCCTTCCCGGTCGAGGCTCGTTTAGTGTTTTTCTCCAATAACACAATTGATATATTAAATTAATATTAAACACAGTCCCAAAATTGTAATAAAGAACATTCTCGCCATCATCATCGACAAGTCATGATTCAATTTACACTCACATTTTTTTTATGGCAATAATGGGAAGGCACGCGAGCACTCAGGCCACCTGATGGTAAGTGGGATCTGAGCCCTATAGACATTTGAAATCTCAAGACTCCAATCACAAAACTGAAATCCTAAGACTTCAAATGCGTTGCCAACCCTGAGGACTGAGATGGAATGCCTCTATGCTAGTCATTTCAACGGTTGTCTTATCCCCACACTGGTGTTTGGCTGTGGGTTAATGGATAAGATGGTGGTAGCGATCCTGACAACCCTGCACAAGGTCCTACCACCACTAAGTATGAAACTGAAATATACCATCATCATCATTCTAATTTGAATAAAATTTAATTTAATTTATATAATTTTATATGCATTGAAAATAATTTGGAAATATTATTTTATGAACGCTATAAACGCCGTTCGAAAAGGTTACCTTTTGTAGTCAATTATATTTTTAAAAGTAATGTAAACATGGAAGAACTTTGATTGTACGAGTGTCTGACTGTACCGAGTTAGTTATCCTAGCCCAAAAAAATTAAGAAACGCGGTGTAAAATGAAATTTCATACATATTTTGGCTGGGCCTTCAACGCAGAACTACAAAGGTTGGTTATACAACAGTAAGGCTAACTAGAGATAAAGTATTTATGTTTGGTTATGCCAACTTCACGATTCATTGCTTCAACCAATTAATGTGGTACAGGAATAGTTTAGAATAGAACGGCGACAATCGACTTCTGAGCGGACGAAGTTGCGGGAAAAGGTAATAATACATGTTTGAAAAAAAACCGTGATCTTATGCAGTTCAAATTATTTGGGTACCAACCAATACTAACCATTTTCTTAAAAACTCTGTTAAAAAAACGTACAAGGCTCTTTAATGGAAATAAGGATGAGTTTCTAAGGCAATATACAGTAGAACTGTCTAAGTACGACTATAAATTGAAGCTAGTATAAAAGTACTCACAAGGTGCATAAAACATGATAAAGGCGTGTTTGATCTTGCGCAGCGCGGCGCGAAAGCCCGCGGCGTCGAGGTGGCGCACGGCCGACTCCTCTTCGGCCCACGGCTTCTCCGGCGCCGGCGGCTGCGGGGGCTCTTGCGGGTCCTGCCATTCAACATAGCAACATCACCATGTCAGTCGAAACACATCAGATATTATGACCCTTCTAAACGATGGCCCATGATGGGCCAACGTAAGGGACACATTTACACAGCATATTCTTGCATCTCACTCTTACGCATCACTCCGTTCCTACGCTGGCCCACGATGGGCTATCGTGTAGAGCAGCCACAGATACAGGCCCTTCCCAAACATCTCCATCCGATCAGGCCTGAGCGGTGCGTGGTTCACATTCAGATATGTTTATTTTTAAAGCATGGCAAACGAGCACACAAGCGATATAATGGTAAATAGGCTTTGAAGCCTATGGATCTTTGATATCCCGAGAGTTCAAGGCGAACCCTGAAGATATATATATATATAGGGATATATATATATACTTAGAATAATAACACATAGAATGATAGTTTCCTACAGCCAACCCGTCAAAAGTGTCGCACAAAATGGATTCATGTGGGCGTAATCAACGCGTACTAACACACGACAACACGCACACAAGTAAACAAATAATGTTGCTAGCGGATTACATTTCCCCCTAAACTAGGGGATTTTTTCATATAATAATTTTTGTTAAATTCGATTATTTTTTGTAGTTACTAACGTAGTCTGCACAAGCCACCTTTAGTAAGATATTTGTCTGTGTCATTAAAATGTACAGAACATATTTTTGTCCTCCTAGACGGCTTCCACCAGCTTTCATTTCGGTTAAGCCTAATTTTTTCAATCCAACGTGCGGCAATAATCGGATTAGAAGCAAATCTTGAACGAGAAAAACAAGTAATTCAATTCGTATCACAGAATATCACAAAATAGAACAAGTACTTAGGTACTATAACAATTTAGGGGGAAAAAAATCGTTATAATGGCAACATTTTCATGTAATGTCGTTAGAAAATAATTTAATATTTTAGTGAATGTTTTACGTAAAACAACAAGTCAAAACATATTACTTACACGTGGAATGTTATTTTATAGTGTTTATTTTCTTGGTCTGAAGTGTTGTGGCACCCATTAACAATACAAATCGTCATAATCAATAAAAATCCGGGAGCTGTTGACGCTGTGTGACGTGATTGCGACTGACAGGCGGCGATCGCCGACTAGACCAGAATGGTGTAGTTTAAGTCTGACGGTTTTGGTGCGCGGACTAGGTTTCTATGTGTTATTATTCTAAGTATATATATATATATCTATCTCAAGACACGTCAGAGTAAATGTCAAGTCATAGGAACAGCAATTACCGATAAGGGCGCACTGACGTTTAGTTAGAGAGTTAAACGGAACGGACCCCGGATAGGGCCCTATGTTGAGCACTGAACACACACCGATCTAGTTCAAACACAAAGGTAGATGAACAGATAGATTTACACAGGGAGTATTGGATTGGCAACGTTAATTTTTATAATATAGGTATACAGGGTGGACACCTGAGATGAGACAGTTGGAGCAGCTATCTTATGGCCGAACCCTATATTCAAACCGCAGACAGATAGGACAACCTTACTTTTTAAACTTTTTAATTAAAATTTGACTAATTTTATAAAAGACAAATTTCAACCAGAAGTAAGCCCTATCTATCCGCTGTTTGAATATAGGGTTCGACCGTTAATTGTTCACGCTATCTATAGGAAAAAGGTCTTAAAAGACCTACAATCAAACCTACTCCATCAACTACTTTACAGAATTTAAACAGTTCTCAGCCGAGGCGAAAATAGGGTATTTTTTCTTTTAGATTATTCTAAGGTTCTTGAATCGGAAACTTCATTTGAAATCGCAAACAAGTATCCCCCTACAGTGGATTTATTAAGGTAAGGAGATTAAGCCAGTCCAGTCACATCTGGGTGATTTATAAACAAAGTCGTCAATGTTCACTCACCTTAATAAAACTAATAATCTGTTCCTCCTGCCGCGCGTGGCCGGCATCGAACTTGTATTCTCCTTTATGGAAGTACTTCAGCGTCGGGTAGCCCTTCACGCCGTGAGTAGAGGCCAGGTCTGGCTGTTGAGTTGCGTCTACCGCTGCTAATAATCCGTTAATCTGAAACGTTCACATAGTAAAGATACAGAATAAGCACAGGTGACAATACATTAGGTCTCTTACTTTTACGAACATGGACACAATTATTTAAGCCTTTGTTGAAAACTTTAACGAAAAATATTTTATCTGTTATACAGTACAATAAGAAAAAACTATTTGCTATTTTATCTTACTTGTTCTCATATTATGCTCTCATGTGAGGCTTTCCGAATTTACCCGATACGAAAGATTTGTAAGCCTTTTGTACTGTCCAAGGTGTATTTATTCCAAGGTCCTCAACCATATCTGAACGCGATTTAATGTCTTTAACTAAAGAGTCGAGTGTATATTTGATGGTAGCAGCACAAGCCAAATCGCGTGATATGTTACTTACTTTTTCAGCCTTTATCCTAGTGGCAGCTTTCTCGAACTCCGGTTTAATTCGTTTGCAGTGGCCACACCAAGGCGCGTAAAAAGCCACCAGGGCGTGGTCTACTTTGGAAAGAACCGAATCGAAATTCTCCGCTAAAAACCAAAAACAAAAGTAAATCTCGATATGGTATACAAAATAATAACATACTTATTCATAAAAATACAACTGGTAAACAGCGTTGGTAGGCTTTTCAAACAACAATAGAATACAACCGAAAATACTGCTGTAAAAGCTAACTATACTGAAAACCTTGTCGCCATATTCGACCCAAAAAACTAGTTAAAGCCATGATATTAACACGCATTCTAACTGGAAAAAAGTACGTTCAAAATAGTATAAAATAAACATAGCGGTCAATTCGTTATGACAGCGTGCTTCTAGTTGACAAATGATAATAGTATTCTGTAAACCAGCCAGTAACATTTAAGAAATAAGGCTATAAAAAAAAGAGTTCCGTTTGAAACACAACCACAACAAAAACAAACAACAAACAACATTCCAATAAAAATCGTGTCTAAATTATGGGAGAACACAACAGCTCAAAAATATCTCCCAATGCACCTTATTCGGGTGTAATATGAACTACTTAATATATTTATGAGAGGAATCTCTCGATACACATTCTGACACTTGACTGTATGGTCGATACATTTTAATAACAATTGTACTATTTGCCGACCAAGGGTAATATTTGCATTTTTGGATTTTTTACACGGCTGCTCGCAAACAGGAGTGTAATATTTTCAGGTTTCATGTATGTATGTACGATTCTTTATTCCACCATAACTTCTTAAAGCCTGAACCCATTTAGATGTGTGATACCGTTAAAATCCTTTCACCATCCCGGGTGACATAGGATACTTACACTGTTAACATGGAAATAACAACAATGGCAAAATGACAATTATTAACATAAGTAGGTATTTTATTACTATTTTGGGAGCGAAGTGCGTTCAATAATAGTACATTGTGCATCAAGGGTAGTATGAAGGGAATTACTAACGAGAGTGTTAGAAGCCCGACGCCGAAGGCGGAGGGCTTTTAATGACTCGAGTTAGTAATCCCCTTACTGCCTGTGATACACACAATGGTTTTCATCACATTTGCGAGGAAAAACACTTTAACTCTGCAAAATATAAAGAAATAACTTTTGACGAACGGGAACGTAAATGGAAACGATATTTTTTTTGTGACCTCTACCACAGATAATAACTGCGTTTAGTTGCGACCTGGATTCGAGCCAGATTTAACCAATTTGATAAAAATGTATAATTACAAAAATTAATGATAAATGTTGATATAAACTTGAAATAGGTATAAAAATAATGAAGTTTAATGAAGCGTATAGGTTTTGTGTAATGTAAGTTAGTCTATAGCTAATTTTTAAAGATGAAATTAGAAACCGATTTAATTTTTGGCTGAAAATTAAACCTCCTTAGTCAGAAATGATGTACGAAAGAGTTGCAAATTTTAAAAAGAAAGCCATTACTCCCTAGGGATGACAAACTCGCCATAATTCCCGCGGGAACAATTTAGGTCATTGTCCTTCTGTATACAGGCATGGAATAACACCATTTACAAGCAAGTGTGATGAAAATTATTATAAATTATAAATTATAAAAATATGAATGTTAAATGTTTGCAATATTGTTAATTAATTGAAGGGCTAATACCTAAATAAATAATGGTTTTTTTTAAAACAACAAATATATTAATGTTCCAACAGTTTTGCAGGGCATGATATATTATTGTACTATGTTGTTTGTTTTTAATAAATAAATAATAAAAAAATGCAGTCGGGATTTAAAGCTATTTTTTTCCTAAAATTTCATTTCTTTACTTGTTATGTAAGACGTATTCACAAATTTTAAGGCTTGGGTGATCAGGGTAATTTACTGGTACTGACCAAGTATGGTCTTTGGGAATTAATAACATTTATATGGTAATTAAACAATTTAAAAACAACTTGTTTTTTTTACTGGGCTTTAAGGATTTTTTAAGAATTGTGGTTTCTACCTGCACTGAAGAAAAAGAAAAGAGGGTGGGAGATATGCCCTGAAAGGGTTCTAGTAAATATACACACTGCAGCGTCGCTCGACTTTCTTTGAACTTGTCCAAACACTCTAGTCTAGGTAAATAACTCGATCCCCTCGGCACAAGGGTGGGAATTGACAACATTTCAAAAAAAAATCATTTCTGTTTTTTCGCGTTTATAATAGCTGATTAAAAATTAGACTACCCGTGTTTCTCGGTTTTCCTTTATTTTACTTAAATTCGTCGTTTATAATTTATTGAATAAATAGTCATTAAAAAGACCGTATATACAAAGTTAGGAATACTGATGTCGTGATCTTAGCATGATATAAAATAAAAAAAGTAACAGACCTGACTGTCATGTCATGTCACTTGTCAACCATTCGTTGCCGTTCGCTCCAACGTTTTTATGTAGATTCCATTAAATAAATAAATAATTTCGCTCCAAAGACTACTATTGTACACGTTCACAAAGTTATTTCGCGTTTACTGCTTTTTAAAAAAAAAAAAAAAGATAAGCTTTGAATCTCTTTCTATAATAATGACGACATGACAATGACAGTTGCGTATTTTTTCTATTCCTATGGTAATAAATGAACTAAGGGCTCTATAAGTGTATTCCTAACATTCACAATCCAACTTTTTTTACTGTTTTTCCTAAATATAAAAAAAACTACTGAATAAAAAAATCCAATTTTATTTTTATTGTAATCAGCAGTGTAAAATCTACAAACAGTATTTTTATTTTACGGCCATAGCACATATGAATTGTTGTCAATTGACACCGAGTGGCCGAGTGTGTTCCCCTCTGGCGTTCTACTGACCATGGGAGGGCCTACTTATTTACATGTCACCCTAGGTTAAAGATTAAGTACCAATTTCTCAATACGTTTTGACGTGTTAATCGAGTGTTAGTTCATACAAAAAAAATAAAAAGTAAAATTCGATATTAATGTTCTTAGGTTGATAATATAACTAGCCCTTCTAGATCTAAGTTGCTGTGCCCTTGCAGGGTGTCACATGTACCTGTATTTCTACCCTATGTTTTTGAAATGTGATACGCAATAAACAATTTGAATTTACTTTAAGGCGGTTGAGTTCATGATATCTGTATAAACCCTTCTTCTTACCCGTTAAGTGCACAACGTCCGTGTCTTCCGACCAGCTTTCGTCAGCGGCCTCTGCCTGCTTTTGCTGCAAGTGCGTAGTAGGATCTCGCATAAAGTCAACAATTGCCTGTCTCTTGTTTTCGCCATTGTACGTAAATTTTAATTGCCCCTTCCTATTAGAACAGTAAAGTGGGTGTAAAAATGTAAGTCTTTGAGAACTTTGGATACGACATTTTTGCCTATGTGTCTTTCTTTATCTAGTAATAATATGGTAACTTTAAATCATTACACTTAACAAAATACCAAAATAACTTAAATCTAAACACGTTCATTGTACGCGCCCCATCCAAATTTAAAGCTACATATATACCTACTTTGTTTACTCGATTGCATCACACAGGCACCAAATAATAGATAACATGAACTTGCCAAACAATTTCGACATTACAAAGAGATAATGGCCCATTTTTAATGCAGTCACATTTGGAATACTTACTCCGCAATGTCTCCATATGTATATAAAACTGGTATACGTTTTCTTATCGCTTTTTTTATCACCATATCAGGACTACTATACTTCTAAAAACTTTCTTACCAATACACTCTTAATCATAAACATTAAATATGAACTTACTCGTAATACAACAACGTGGGGAATCCAGTTATATTGTAAATCTGTCTAATTTTAGAGTTGCCCGTCTTTGCCACGTCTATAGCCGCTAGATAAGATTCACCCTGAAAAGAGAACAATTGTTACACTCGAAATATATTTCACATAAGTCTGTCAAATGAACTAAGGCACCCCATTATTAGAAGAGGATAAACAAATCGACAGCAAGCGACAATATAATGCTGCCGACCAAACAAAAAGGCAAAGGCAAATTAACTCTTACACCACCTTTTTCGTTTGGATAGCAGAATAAGTAATTAAATAAGTCCAACAATTCCTAACATTACTTTTTCCATTCTTAAAACGCCGTTAGCTCGATTGTCTTTCATCGAAACGTATTAACCATATCGCTATGCACTTAACAGTTTTAGCCACCAGTTTGAATTTTAAGACATTCGAAAACTAAACCGATACGATCGCCACATGCAACTGATATTACACGTCCGTCTAATATAGTTTTATTAATGCCATACGTACTTGGTACCACCCTCCTGGTCGGCAAGATAGACTTGACGGACTTTAGCTAGGCCGGCAATGTACGGGGAGCTTAAAGCTGTCGAAAACTGGCTACTGCAGGCAGCGACTGCATGATTAACTAGATTAGATTAGACTCTATTGGCATACACAGGGCCACCCGGGCTGAGGTTCTACACTGTAATACCCACAGACCACAGAAAAAAGGGAGATACGTCATGAGCACAAATTCGTACAAGACCCGGACTCGCCACTTTTAAATATGTGTGCGCCTTACGCTTACGCTCTATTAACTACTACAAAAACCACCTCCTCATTATTAGTTACAGCTTAAGAATTAAAAACGCCGTAACATATTTTTGATAGTAGCACAAAGTTAAGCATAAGTTTTTGATATTGGGAATCATACCTACAATGGCTGCATTTCTGTGATAAATGATATCTAGAGATGTTAAAAAATTGTATTGTATAATTGATTTTACTAGATTACTTAGTACATAAAAATCCAAACTATAAAGCTAGGATATTACGATGTTGATACCAATACACTTAAAAATGGGTTTGGTTGAGTATCACGAAACGAGATCTCTGTTTAGGACGCACCAGTAGTTCATCGTACTTGTTTATGTAAACTTTATTTCATAAATGGCACTAATAACTTAGACAAATACTTTGGGGCATTCACTACCAGTACCAGTCAACCTTTAGCCGTGCCTTCTTTAAAAATGATCTCATTGTTATTATCGCAGTGAGTCGGCGCGGGCTGACAATCAGCGCTGTGTGCAAGTGTGCTGCACTATCAAACCCTTTGCCTTTGTCGTTGGTTAATTTATTTTTATCTTACTCGTATTTTTTTATTTAAAATCCAATCAATGGATTAAATCTGAAATACGGTTGAACCGAATCCAGATTTTAGTAAGTATTTACGTAAGTCATTCAGAATACGTTCTTACAGTATAATATATAACGTTCCTTATATGTATAACGGAAATTTAATATTATATACTTAATGTGAAAATTAGTTAAATTATTTTCCTTGTGTTTTAAGCGTGTGATAGTTATGATAAATAACTTGAACTATTAACATGTTCAATTCTATTGATCGCTGTACACCAAGCCATTTATCGATAGTCGATAGAAACCTTAAGCTCAGAAATCCATACAAACCTTAAATATTCATTTAAAAATAGAAATAATCCTTAAAAACGAAAGGTACCGGTGGTATGCTATGCCCCTTAACTTAAAATTAAAGTGTGCACTTCGGTTTTTTTGCAAATTTTCACGCTACAAACGGTAATTTTACTAAGAATTTTACCATTTAAACGGAGCTCGTATATTGTCAGCGATCAGCGGGTGGCTAAGGCAACGCTTGACGCGCCTTGTGCCGATATGTCCATTTTGACCAATCCGAGGCGTCACGAACCACGCCCCCATAATATATCTCCCTTGTTTCTGTGATCTGTGGTAATACGTTATTGTTTTTGTATTGTCAACGTTTTCAAAGCTTTTATGTACTTCACAGTAAACAATACCATAACACAAAGCCGACCGAGTTGAATAGTGGTCACTTATAATCCCTCAAAGAAAATGTTGATCACTTCGGTGCCTGTCAAAGTACGATGAAGTCAATCACTTTCAATACAAGGTAATCACGTTTTAATTATTGGCTGATTAAATAGTGCATCAAGTCAGTTGAGAAAGGCCAAAACTAGGGTATTCTTTAAAACTATTTACAAAATTACCAACTAAAATATCAAAATATAGAGTCCGTTTTTTAAAGCCTCCTTTTCATGACCTGTCAACACTGGTTTTACAGCTTTGTGTTAAACGTATAATCTTATTAAACATTAAGTTATTTAATAATGCGTGTAAAGCTTTAAGTCTAGTTTTGCAAACCATATCATTCTTTGTTATACATAGCTGGTGCTGCCATGCCACCCGGCTTTTTTCCAAGGCTCTGCGATGCGTTATATAAAGTCAGTTTTTTTTTTTTTTTTAGCCTAGTCGGGTGTCCCACTGCTGGGCAAAGGCCTCCCCTCAGTAAAGTCAGTTAATTTATAAAAAAAAGGTAGCTTTTTTTTGGTTTATTTACTGCATACGAAAACCGCTAAATAGGTCGGTTAGGTGGGTTAGTACCAAAAAGTCCAAAACGCAAGTTGTCTACGGCTTCAACCCGCCTAAAAATCATCTGGCTAAATCGCACGTAGTCGAATACGAAATCGGCCCACTAAGCAACTCGTCCCAAAATTAATTTGTCTACTGAAATATTATCAACTCGCATTAAATGCATTTCGCCTAAGTCGCTTGGTCGCCTATAAAGTAACTCGTCTTAAATGCGTGTGGTCTTAATAGCTCGTCCTAAGTGGCCTCCGACGCTTTATAAAATTGAAGACGAGTTGCGAATTTGTCTAATTGCTTTATACGCACATCAAAAAAGTCTTGGGATAGGTACTCAGTAGACAAATCTGATGGTTTCTGTTTGATGCCGTATTAAAATGTTCAAAACTGTCTAGGGATAAAAAATATCTCTAGGCACTTTTGATGTGTGTAGACCGATTTCTGTTTAACCTATAGTATTTTTCATTTATTATTGTGCCTGTGACAGATCAGGATTCTACTTTTCAGGCAAAAGTTGTTTCAAAAGATTGAGCGGGTAACTAACTTAAAAAAAATTGGTTTCTATTCTATAGTAAATTAGTTTCAAAAAATAAAATTTAACGCATTTTTATACGTATTTTATAAACGAATTCTGAAAATTTATGCACGTATTTCATGGAATTAAAAACAAAATAATGAAACTATTTCTACATCCTATATGCGAAACAGACCGTTAAAAGAGTTTGACAATAACCTCGTTTTTCGACCGAATCGATTCCATTTTGTAAGATCGTATCGGAATCGGCAGCAGCGCGTGGAGCTAACCATGTGCTTCCTCCAAGTCCACAATTCTTCCTTGCCGAACTTGGTCTTATTCCGCGGTAAATACGTGTCTTTTCACTCGAATCACCTACGCGTATGATAAATTTTCCTCTCAAAGCTCTGTCTCAATATGAAAGTGAATAAAACCTAAAATTTACTATACGATGGTTATGGTTGTAACGTGATGTTAGACGATTTACGATACCTTATTTAATAGTAAATTAAATTAAGTTAACAAAACAAATTTATAACCGAATACTGAAACGATTACCTAGTCGGTTCATAAGTTCTGTCACTGAGATTTATTACATTTAAAAAAAAAAAAAGAGTTTCATAAACGTGTAGTACATCAATCAAATCCTTATTTTATATAGAATAAAAAGCAGCGTAATTTGTATTCTTTACTATTGCAATCATTTGATGAACGAGCTTTAAGCATTCCATTCGGGGCAGGAAATCATGGGTCAATACACGCACGACCACGATACTGATAATGGCTACAACTTTTGTAAGATTTCTCATATTAAGTCGAAATTTGCGTGATATATTGATCAGGCTTTTATCTTTAAATTCTGATACAAATGTATTTCCAAGCAAATAAGATCCTCTTATACACCAGTCAATCTTCATGACTCGTTAAATCGACCCTACGATTTCACATCAATTTGCAGCAATAAGAAAACAAACCAAACCTCGAGCTTCATAAGCTGGTTTTTGAGTGTCGTTAAAAAAATAATGCTGATCTCTAAACATACCTACAGATGAGGCTTTACAATATCAAACAAAAATAACCTATTTAAAGAGTTTTCAAAAAAATATAATTTCAGAAAACTCGTGCGTATTATAATCGTTGGCGGCCGTGAATGTTAGAAGATCGTATTGGTAATTGCGGAAACTATGTCGAATGATTATTAGTTCTTGAAAATGTACGTTAATTAAGATTTTAATTTTTATATATTTCGAAATTAAAAAATAAACATATGTTAGTTTTATTTGACAAAACCTTGGTGATAAAACTGAAGGACCGACTAGGTACAGTATTTCCTGCATAACCGTGTCGATAATCGAAAGAAATGTCAAATAACATCCTTTCGATTATTGACATCCTTCGCAGGCACAATAAATATATGGCACAAGAAATAAATGAAAAATATTTTTTGTCTAGATGATCTTAAGACAATTTATCTAAAGAGACCGGTTACAAGTCGGACAAACTATTAACTTGTCCAGTTGCTCGTGGACCGATTACGTATCCGACTACCTGTGAATTCAGCCAGATGATTTTTAGGCAAGTTGATGCCGTGACCACTTGCGTTTTCGACCATTTGATGCTTACCCGGTTAGGTGAGGCTTAGGTTACACCTGTGACTTCAAAAAATAAATGAGTCAGGTAAAAGCTGCGAATGAAAAGTTGGGAAATTATACATTCCGCTAAACAAAGACTGCAGAGAAACAGAGTACGTTTCCTAATTAGTTGTAGAGCACAGGTCAGGATGATATCAGAAATTAATTACCTTTAAATCTACTGCGGCTTGAACATATTCCGGTTTCATAGTCCTGCAGTACCCACACCAAGGGGCATAGAACATTATCATGGACTTCTTGTATGCTGCACCACTTTTTTTAAGGAATCTTGTTAACGCCTGTAAATAGAACGTTATTAAATTAAAATTGCTATAAGTTGTGCCCGTAACAAGTATGTACCTACATACTTAATTTATATTCATTTTGAAATAACCAAACATTGATCATTCCATGCATACCCCCAATAAATAAAAAACATATTATATAACTATTCTTAAATAGGTATTACTAAATGTTTATTATATGCCGCCTTATAGTAAACGTAAATAAGTACTTAAAAGTTTAGACTGAAAGGCTTGATGCGAAAAAGTTTGCAAAAGGCTATTTTTATAAATAATACGCAACACACTCGCAAGGAAATAATAAAGGATCAGTCAGAATGAGTAAAAGAGCATTTACTCCAATGTTCACGCTCAAAAAATGTAAGTATTTAAATACCTTTGTATAACAGTTATACCAAACACCGTTATAATTAGGAGTACCCTATTTTATATGTGTATTTATTTTTCTTAAAACTGTACAGTGTTATCTAATATAATTATGATGATGATTACAGTTCCGGTTGTTTCATAAGAGATACCATGAATAATTAACTATATTTAATGGGGTACCTACCTTACATGTGCTTCAAATAAATAAATAATAATACAGTTTTTCGGCTTACGATTGGACTATGTTTAAAGGGACTCACAAAATCACAGCTAACATTTGTCCTGTCTGTACTTGTGGATCGCAATCGTGAAGAGTTTCACCAAATATCAGCCAATCCAAGCCAAGAGAGCCAAGTTAGCCATGCACTCTGCATACAAATGTTGAATTTCAAAGTAATCTTATTATTTTATCCGAGATGCAACTCAGTTGGCATATATGGAATAGGCAAAAGATTATTTCTTTGAAACCATTGTCGTACTAACCAGTAAATCATACATACGTTTTTTTATTTACCAACACAAAACAGTACGCTAGGTTACACAAGATAAAATGTTAGTTTTACAAAAAATCTTAAGGCACATAGTAAGTGCGGTAAAATGTCTGGTTTGAGTTTGGTATCAGGTTTTCAGTCCCCAACCAGGAATTACAACTAAAACTTAAACTAACTTGACAAAGGTAGGTTCGCTACCACGACGGCGACATAACAGCCGAAATACATTTTAATTATAACATATACATATATTGCAATGCAGATGAAAATTTCAAAGAAAGCAAAGCAGAAATTGGAAAGTGCGTTTCTATAATCGTACAGTTTATTAATTAAGCCACATAAACAATTAAAAATAAAGGTCTGGAAAGTTAAACAGGTTAAATTACTAAATTTACTTAAACGTTGACACGGCAAAAGACAAATAAAACAATAGACGCCGGGTTCAATACAAAATTATCTTAGTAAAGTGTCCTAGGGCAACCTACAACCTTCATACTTGTACACCTACAAACATTATCAATTTAAAACATTATAATTTAAATGGTATCTCAATAACGCAATGCTTAATTTTGCTTGAAACACTTTATCATTTCATGTAGCTTGTCCCACATGTGGTTAGTCCCACCTGTTACCACCAATTTGTTACCACTGGTAACAGCTGGGATTTTTTTTCCCACCTGTTACCACTGGTAACTACTGGGAATAAAACTTCCCAGCTGTTACCACTAACTACTGGGTTTTTTTTCCCCAGTAGTATCACCGAGTACTTTAGTGGTAACAGGTGGGAAAAAAAGTCGCAGCTGTTACCAGTGGTAACAAATTGGTGGTAACAGGTGGGAATAACCCGCTTCGACTAGAGGTTTACGTAGTCAAACTAGCAACCCTTATAGTTTCGCCATGTCTGTCTGCCCGTCCGTCCGTCCGCAGCTTATCTCAGAGACTCTTAGTTCAAGAAAACTGTGATTTGGCATGAATATACATATTAGTCACACCGACAAAGTGGTAGGGTACTTTTAGGTGTTAGGGTTTTTAGGGTAAGTACCTCCCCTACACGTAACTTGGGGATGTTATTATATTTTCTTGTCTACCCCATAGGTGTCGTTGTGCTTTTTTTCCGTTTTGACATCTCAGGTGGGTATGGGTTATTTGATATAAACAACAACTCAATGCTATTATTTTATTATTTAAGATAGTATATATAATATAGTGATATATATTTTTAAAACAACAAAAAATGAAACCGTCTTCAAAAACCCTAATAGGTAACTACATGAAATACTTATATTAAAGTCGGTAGCAAAAATCATTTGGCATTGCTATTGTGTAAGTATACCTACTTGATACCGACTACACTTGGATATTTTTCTTGTAGATGGTTAGGTACTTACATTTGGCACTAAATAGGCAAAATAAAGAAAACGTTACCAGTTTATTTAACCTTGTTTAGTGGGTTTTCGAAGAGGGTTTATAAAAAAAAACTTTGTGATATTCTTAAATACCATCACCAACTTATTGTCGCAGTCCAAGAAGCAGGGCCGTTAATCATTACAGAGTTCTCTCGAAACTTTACCATCAGTTGCACTTCACCATATGCATTATTCTTTCACGACGATAGAACTATCGCCCTAAAATGGACCACCAAATCTATAAATGAAAGTTAAGACCACAACTGAAAAAAAAAATTTACTACTCTATAGATGCACTGTTCTGCAACAATCAAATATTGACAATAATTGTTGTTCCGAAACTAAAATAAATAAGTTAGAAATATTTAACTATTTATTTTTTAACATTTTTTATTTTTTAATTAATATTTAGCTATTAATTATATTAGGAATCGAAATTTAATTACCGCAATTATGATATTCCGTCCGAAACATTCTTCTTACGTTAATTATTTCTACAATATTTAAAAACGCACTGAGGCATTGTGACACGTGACACTGTTGGCGTAGTTGAAAGTAAACTAAAAAATACACTCGCTATTTGATGCGAGGCGTTATGCGCTCGCCCGTTCTTTTTTTTGTCACCCGTTATCTAGGTGAGTATTGTTGATCAGTTTGAAAAATATTTAATTTTAAATAAACATTCTAGAAATCATATTGATATGATATGATAACAAATGACATTCATAATCAAAACATACAATGATATTATTATAATGAATGAAAATGATAGTCTTTAATCAAATAACATAATGCATAACACACTTATTACTTGCTAATATCCTTTTAATATTTTTTTAGTACCAATTTTAAAGAAAATGTAATGTCGCCCTTTAAAACACCTTGCAAGGACCACAACAGTAAACAACCCATTCAAAGATTTGTTGCGGTTTGCAAAGTCGCCATGTAATGTGGCCTTACTAACGAACAGAGGCATGCAAATTGGTTTGGTTCGCTTCGCGGTTGTTCGCCTTTTGCACTTAATTTTAATAAAGGTTAACGATTCATGCATAAGAATTAAAATAGTATTTTTGATAAGTTTAATTTAATTGCTTTCAAAACCAAATCAAAATTTCTACAATGACATTTAGACATACTGCTTAAAAGCTTTTTTTTTTCAATCCACAGAGGTGCAGCCCATTATTACATTAAACATTTTATGTGTGTTTGTTGACCACGGTGTTGACACAACCATGCAATGCAAACTTGAGTGGCGAGCCGTACTTTCCTTCGTGGATTATAAAACTATACCATAGGTATTACTGTCATATTTTAAAAACATAATTAGAAATTACTATAAAATTGTAATTGATGCAGTTTTTATGTGTCTGATATACAAGGGGATATCAACCAAGATGTTAATAACCTTGGAAAAATGTCAGTTACAGTTAACAGTTATATTACAAAGAGATAAATCTGAAAGTGTATTGGTTTTTTCCCTCTTCACAGTTCAACACCTCGACTGAAACAATGTAGTATCTTAACTTATCTTATTAGCGGGATCCATTTGAATACATCTTGACCCTATGGGGTCTTTTGTGTAATTACCCCTTTTTATAGAACTTAGTCCATGGCTGCCTCCACCCCTTCTGACTGAATCCAAAACTAATTAATGTGAAAATTGGTACAGATATATTTTAACCCTTTATAGGATAACTTATTTGATTATTTCAATTCATTTTGAATATTAATGTATAAAACAGTAAATCACACATTGAATCACAAGTCTCAAGCAAGACCGCTATCCTATAAAGGGTTACAGGACACCAGGTACTATTTATTATATATGACAGTTCCCAAGACAATTGTGACAAACAACTTCTAGATCAGTAGAGGTGCAGGCAAAAGCTAGTATTTCGCATGAAAGAATACCCTTGCATGGCATGATCATGTATTGAAGGTGACATACAGCAGTAAGACCAATAATAAGTTCTGCACCGGTCCAGCTCCTACTCGGATATTTTAGAAATAAAGGATTAATAAAAATGAAACACAGAACTTCCTTTTATAAGACATCTCTTTCCCCACCTGCTTCCTTTTAGGATAAATTTAAATTTTAGTGATTCGAGGATGGATTACAGTCATCAATTTAAAGAGTAAAATGCCCAATTAATTCATATATTGTCGCTCATGGAACAACACCACTCAAGTCATTTTGACCAACTATACACAAGCGTGAAAAAACCAAGTATTTTTGGAATTCAGGTTTCTTATTGGCTGAAATGTCCAGAATGTGATCGATAGATTGATGCACAATGAGTAGCCATCCAATTAATTTAAAACGAAAATTCGCTAATTTTCATCATGAGTGGTGGTGATAGATAAGTGGTAGCAGTTTAAATTACCTCAGTATCCTGTAGATGATACACATCTGAGGCTGCTGGATCTTCTTCCCAGGGCAGGTCTCCCAGAGGATCCCGGAGGAAGTTAATCATAGCACTAACTGTTTCAGCTCTGTCATAATCTTTATTGAATTCACCATTTTTAAAATGCTTAATATAATATGAATTTTCCAAAGAGATTTTAAGTTTTTTGCATAGTTTCTTGCCTTCACTGTAAGAAATGTTTCAAACATGTAATTTATGCCTAAAACTAATTTGTTAAAGAATTGGCTCCTAGTGTCACAAAGTCGCTACCGGGGTGGGTAAAGACCTTTCTATTATTTTAAATAAACATCAGTACTATATAATGTTCGATATCTAGGATAAGCAGTATGTTCTATTTGCGATATGAATAAATAAATATAATCCTAAAATATATGTTTTTCCTTTCTTACCTGCTACTACAATCAATACTGACAAGAGTAGCCTGTCCCTTCATTCCATCAGCAGTATCCTTAAACACTTCTGTGATACTCTGTACCTGCTTGGGGACATTAACAAACAGTATCAAAACATTCGTTTTAGTCCTAAGTAACTTCTTAAATTCTTTTATATCATCAATGCCTGTCACAAGAGATGACTTCTGTTTCTTCGCCTGAACTGATATGTGCGCAAGTATGAGGAGCATCGCAAGAGGAACCTGAAATAAAACCAATAAATTATAAGTCTAAAATGTTAATGATAACTTGAATTTTAAAAATATCAGGCGGAAGTTTACGACAAGTGTTTCATTTTAAAATATTTTTTTTATTAGTAGGATGATATATTATGCACATAGGTTTAAACTTAGGAATCTCAAAGAGATTCATTGCATAAAACCACCTAAATTAACGTTAACTTTAAAGCCGGTACCGAAATGAAAACATTCCTATTACTCACTTACCTTCCAAAATAATTTGCCCATGGTGAAGTTTTCAACTAATCATAGGAAGAAACGATCTAGTAAATTGTAATATGCTTCTTAAATCTTAACTAAGAAGTTTGATTTCGTTATAATTATTTCGGATCTCAAGCAAGGTAATTTCTTCGTCCTACGCGTGACGTGTGAACACTTGCACCCACAGATTATTAAGGTATGTCTAAATGCACCGTACAGTACACGTCACTACAGATTATAAGGGTACCTACGTGTCCAATATTGTCCATGTCCAACCCCACACTCCATGTTGAGCGTGGTCCATAATTTCCGGAACTTCCATTCCCATTTTTCCCGATTTTAATTATTTCCCATCGCATATTTTCCTATCCGAATTTCTCGCAATTGCAATTTTACACTTATAATTAGGTTGAAAAAGGAAGGTAGGTTTAGGTTATGTTAATTTTGCAGCAGGCCCGAACTGCCAAACCACGCAGCAATAGGAGCTCCGCGATAGCGGAGCTCCGTTAACACTATCAAATTCATTATTTTATGGAATGGTAAAAATTTGTCAGGGAAAAACGAGCCAGTTAAAAAAACACGACTGTGAAAAATTAAGATTGGGAAAAAATAGGAATGGAATTTCTGCTCCCAATTAAATTTGATTTTCGGAAATTAAGGGCCACTCTCATCAGAATATAACACTATATTTATAAGTAGGTGTTTATGTGTAAGGTCAACCCACAGAACTATATCGAGATAGAAGGAAAGAGTGTATGTACCTCGCGTGCTAAAAAGAGGTGCTGAGCGCCCAATTGCTCGCCGCGATGCTCAGTCCGCTCTCGACCGGTGTCCGCGTGTGACGTTCGAATATAACAACAAAATGCCCTCTTGCTCAATAATTAACTGTACAAACACCACCAAAAAAGTAGGAGCTGTAAATCAGGATATTTCCTTTCATCGGTAAGTACTCTTTGCCCTTAAATATCTGTTATTATTTATAAAAATAAATTGTTTTATAAAGGGTACAACACTACATCTTACTTTTGACAGAAAAATGAGAATTCAACCTTGAACGCGTCTCGACAAGTGCTCTACAGTTTGGTTTGTATTAATTTTCGTTGCTGATTTTCAATGCATGCCAAAACTGGCGCGTCAAATTAAAGCAGCAATGGAAAAGTAGCATTAGACACAGAGTCGCCCGCTACTGTTTATAATACAAACCAAACTGTCGAGCACTTGTCGAGACGCGTTCAAGGTTGAATTCTCATTTTTCTGTCAAAAGTAAGATGTAGTGTTGTACCCTGCGATTTTCAATGCCGATTTCTTAATCGATTAAAATCGATTTTGAAAACAGAAAAGACGATAATTATTTTTACAAGCTTTTATTTAACTTGCAATGTATGTAGAATATGTAGATCTGTATGTATGTATGTTTGTATGTACGTACGGGTCAAACCTTACAAATTAAATTTGACCCACTTCCTGTTAACCGAATGGACTGAAATTTGGACCACAACTCGATGACAATGCAATATTATAGTATCTTTGAGGTGATCTGATGATGGAGTCGGAAGGTGGCGACAGGATCTCCGCCATTCTTAACGTTGACCCGCCGTGTTAGGACTCAATAGTTTGTTATTGTTAAGCCGGTAAAGATTTTCCAAAAAAAAGTACAGTCGGTAACAAAAGCTTATTTAGACCTACTATTATGTAGCCGTGTGATGACTGATGAAGTAGTAGGTAGTCAAAAAGAAATAGATAATAATTATAGTTATATCGATAATTTAAAAATATAGTTAGTCGAAGTCTGTTGGCTCACTGACGCTCTTCCGTTGCGATCGATGACACGATTCGTAACGATTCTGTTTTAGTTGTGCACATCACTAAAAGACTCGCGTGACTTCAAAGTACCTACGCAAAATGTTACACGCTCGGTTCTCATATAAATCGACGAACTCTCTCCTTCTATCTCGATATAGTTCTGTGGGTCAACCAGAATCTCATGACAAAAAGGGAAATCTAAATTTAAGTCTTGCAACTCCGGAGTAATGGCATTTAAAGGCCTTGATACTTGATTTTCCACTTTCTATAAAAGTATGATGTGGTGGCTCAGTCCGCGTAGAAGTCTTTATTTGTTTGGTAATTTTCTAGGATAACATTAAAATATCATGTTTGTGCAATTAACTACATATCTATGTCGTTATGATGGAAAAAACTGATTTATAACATTAGTAACGTAACGATTAGTTACCTGCCTACATTTACGGTTATGCCTTTACATCAACTTTGGACTCGTATTTCCTAATAAATAATAAATGGGTATTAATGTTAAATTGAAACAATCGTATGTTTTATGTTATTTATATTTATTAGGACTTAGTTCAAAATTGCTTCAAACGTTCGATGATGTATCGTCGCTTAGTTAAAAATACCGCACAGGTAATAAACCAAATTTGTTTTATATTAAATTAACTCTTAATTCGCGTTCAATAGTTGACTTACGCGGCATTGTTATTTACAGTGTTTTTCAGCTACGATGAGTTCTGTGACAGCCGTATTTCGTAATTTCAATCACTTACTATACTCCCATGCGAAGTATTTAAAAATAGGCGATTAATTATTTAAGTTTGTGAACGGCGTCGCTAGGTGAGTACCTGTGTAGTTTTTATGTAAAGTTAAAGAAATAAGTGTAATACGCGTTTGTATGAGCTGTCACAGAACTCATCGTAGCTGAATAACACTGTAAGCGACTATAATTATTATGCAACTTTAACGTAAATTAATTTCGTAATCTGAGATGTGAGATTTTTTTCCCATTCCTCATAAAAACATCACGAAGAACGTGCTGCATACTACGAACGGCAAATGGTAATCCTGGAATGAAATGACACCTTCATATTAAGGGTTCTAAATAAAAAATTGCGTGTCTGACATAAAATACAAATGGGGTGAAAAGTAACTTTTCTTAAAAATGTTATTGCATTCTAATAAGGTCCAACAGTAGATACATTTCTGTGTAGTCGACTGTACAACGGGCCTTAAAGTATCAATATTATTTGGCTTCATTTACTAGTCTTAACCAAAGATTGTGTTTGATTTACCTACATCTTGTTTCTCTCAAATTTTACAATACACGTGATTTTAGGACATTTCCCTAATAAATCTTGCACCATCTCATATACACATATATAAGTAGTTGATTCTATTTTATTTTATTTTATTATTTTCTACGTTTCTCTCCCGTAAGATTTTTGGCATGTTTTCCTGCTGAACTACTGTTATTAGATATTATATTTAATTTAATACTTGTAGCTTTATATAATGCTAGACTAAATACCATTGTAATTATGAAATATGAAATATGTTTAAAAAATGAGTGACTGCTGAGTTTCTTGCGGCGTTTCTTCTCAGCAGTGGTCTCCTCTTGGGAAGCGCTGGTAGTATCTTGACGTGTAAAAGTGCCCGAGCGGCCTACTTACTTACTTTATCTTTATCTTTATATTTATCTTTTACTTACTTTATCTTTATCTTGTATTTAAGTAAAAATAACAAACAATAAAAACCTCTGACCAGCGGTGAAATTTGAATTGATAGGCGTATGGCAACATCGATACATACCTATATGAAAATCGATTTATTATACTTTTACATTTGTCATGGGATTCTGGTTCTGTACCCAAAGTAAGTATTCCAGCCGGACCCTATAACGCCTACGCTGTCCGCCCGTCTGTCAGTCACCGGGCTGTATGATGAACCGTATTATACGTAGAGAGGTGATCTATATCTAATGTAAATCTAAATCTAATTAATCATAATCTAATCTAGATCTATACTCTTTTTACGGTATTATTATAATAGACAGACAGTTTGAATTTTCACAGAGGGCGTATTACGTTTCCATTACCGCTTTAACCGTAATGCTTTCAAAAATGTACTTAAGTAAATAGAATAAAGATGAAAATTAAAGGGGAAGGTTTTTTGCTCAGTTATGCGGTTTGCGCGGTAGCGGTATAGATCTACCAGAATCTTATGACAATTTGAAGGTCTGTCTTGATACTTGATTTTCCTCCATTGCTATAAAAGTATGATGTTGAGTGGTACTCAGCCCGCGTAATAAAAATCTTAATTTCTTATTGGGATTTGTTCCATTTTGTAGGATAAAATTTAAATATCACGTCTGTGCAATATAGTGTAGGGACACCAAAAGATGAACGCCACCGAAAAGCTGAACACTCGATAGAAATAATCATATAATTAAATCGTGACTTGTGTACAAAGGTCGGGTTTTCTTTCTTAAACAGCAACTCTTTGCCTACGCGGCCATTCAAAGTAACTGAAACTTACGTCACAGCCACGGCGGTGCTCGGTCATCGTTCTGAAGCTTCCCGCTGAAAACGTCGCTGGTATGCGAAAATAGATAAGGACAGTGCAATCCAAATTTAAGCTTTTATTTACGTATAAAATCAAATAGTTGACTTAATTAGAAGGATTTTCTAGTAATGTATTCTTGGTTAATCTCTATTTTATTATATTTATACGATATTTCAGTTTTTTATTAGTTAACGAGTAATATGCCGTTCAAGTAATGGTTTCAAAATACTTGAACGGTGTTCAGCTACTTTTTAAAGCGGCTTAATAAATCGTCCTGAAATGACAGATGAAAACTTTATAATTTAAAGTGATCGTTAAATGCTCTTGTATTATCTGCCTAATCCAACGGTTTTGAAAGATAAAATTCATTTATTCAGTAAGTAGGCCGCACGGGCACTTTTGCATGTGAAGAATTTACCAGCGCTTCCCAAGAGGAGACCCCTGCTGAGAAGAAACGCTGCAAGTAACTCAGCAGTCAGTCATTTTTAAAACATATTTAATATTACAATGGTACTACTTAGTCCAAGCATTATATAAGGCTATAAGACATAAGAGATACGGCTGGTAGACATAAAAGTTAGGTACTATAAATTTTACCTCATAATTAGTTTGAATTATAACGTTACAAGGTTTAGAGGTCGGGTTTCCGCTAGTCATATTTGTCTGTGTTTTAATAAATTTATAACCATTTATGTCATTATGTATGAAAACAGTTTGCAATGTTTACAATAGGAATTTAATTAAAATGAAAATTAAATATGTACATGTTTAGGGACCATGCCGCGAGCGGACCTGCTAGAGGGGGTGTTCTTTTTATAGTGGTGTTTATGTTTAATTTTTAATATTTGAGTAGCTTAGTTTTATTTTATTTTATTTTAAATAAGTTTAGTTTTAACTTTAACTTTTAAATTTTAATGTAAAGTCCGTATTTATAGTTGTATTAAATAATATGTATATAATATGTACATGATATAAAAAAAAACAGTAGAGAATAACACCACGTGATACAATACCAAACTTAATACTGACCACTACTAATACTTTTTTCATGGGTGCAAATAACATACACAATAGGGTCTTAAGAGGGCGTTCAATAAAAAGTGAGAATGAGATGCAAACTCTTTGAATATTAGGAAATTAATTACTGGCCGGTAAAGCTAATCTATCTAGCTGATTATACAAATACTTGTGTTTGATTTTTTTTTCTACGGACCAAGTCAATTTAGATTTGCGGGACACTTTAGGGTCTAATGCTCCTCCGTATTCGACAGTCGCACGTTGGTACGCCGAATTTAGACGTGGAAGAACATTGACCATGGACGACCCCCACTCCGGACGCCCTACTACAGCAGTAGCTGAATAAATTGTGAAAAAAGTCGAAAGCTTAGTTTTGGCGGATCGTCGTGTCATGGTTCGTTTTATTGCTGAAAATAAATCACTGTTTATCAAGTTAAATTATCTATAGATGCAAAAACCCTAATTTAGCTGTTTCTTCCACTAATTCCCCTCTTCACAGTCGTGCTTGCCTATCGCCGCCCATCATGGACCATTATGGAGACAAGCCATTACGAGTACTGCAAGTACCTATTACTTTTTTATGGGTAGGTAATTTAATTTACGGAAATTAAATCCTTACAATACTTAAATAGTAGTATAAAAACTCTGGGAAGGAATTATTAGGGCCTCCGCTAAAACGATCGATTGGCTGCAAGGAGCGGGCGCCTGCCGTTTGCGCTGCTTGTACTATTTTTCAATACAGAGGCCCAAGTTTGAAAATCGAAACTCGAAGTTACGTTAACTCCGTCCTTTTTCTCTATTTAGTTCGAGACTAAATTGAGAAAAAGGAATAACGAGTGACAGAGGTGGAGCTGATGTAACTTCGAACTTCGATTTTCAAGGTAGGGCCTCTGACACGCCAAGCGCACCCGCGCGTGTTTTAGCGGAGGCTCATAATCGATGTTACAGACAAAACTGCGGCCACGGTGGCAGTGAAATACATAAATAAAGACCAGCAAATACATCAAAAATTGTTTAATTATGAAGCATTAATTTACTCTTTATTTAATTAAAAATATTTATTACAATATACCAATAAGGCAAATTACACATAATAAATATTAAAACTCACACACTTAAGTAATCACTAATCAGTCTTATTCTATCCCTCTGTTTCTGTAGATGTGCTGAGGTCTCCTAGCTCAATGCCTGTATCATCAGCATTACTCTGCACCACTTCCTGCAAAATAATACATTTAATGATTAATTGCTACCCAGAAAAGGAAACCCAAAATACATTATACTTAATAAGCATATATGAGTAGAAAAACCTCAGAAAAATAATCAGCTGTCTGTAGCCCAAGATATGAGTGCAGGATAAACTAGCTGAACTCAGAAATCCAAACACTGCCGTCCAGTAGATTTAGTATACATAATTGGTTTTAAAATTAAATTGAAGATTAAGTTGTGTCTACACATTCACCCCTATCCATTTTATACCAGCAAGAAAGAAAGTGTAGAAAGGATGTAACTTATTAGTCTTATTACATTCATAATTGTATTACTAATTTATGACAAGCTGTTTCGTTTGTTACTATGTATTCCATACAAAAGTTTCACTATACTACTGTATAGTCCAATCTGAATAAAGCCTATTTATTTAGATGAAAAGTCAGTCATTGGGAGTTCATTATTATTCTTATCGGTATTGAAGTGATCTCCAGTTTTCCTTCCAATGGGGGCTAGTTCTTGTCACTCCACCCTCAGCCCACCACTGCTTCAGCCTTTATATAATTAAGAGGAAGACACAGGACAGATCTTGTTTCTATTAAAATGTAAGTGTATTTAAAACATTGTTCCATACATAATACTTACTTTAAAGACCTCAACAAAACAGTTTGCCTCGTCCAGTAATGTTTGGTAGCGGCCATTTTCAATTTCCAATGATTCATACAACTTGCATAGCCTCTCATTTTCACTTAAGGCATCTTCCAAGGCCATACTGGAAAAATGATATTTATTGATTAAAATTGATAAAATTAAAAGAGGTTATTGTAATTTGAATAGGTATTATTGTAAAATGGATTTAAACATATATGCATTACTCGCATTTAATGTGTACATTTAATATTTGGAAATTTTTGTGTGTTTATTAAAATTACGAGCCAAATGACCACTTTAATGCATTTGTCCATGCAGTGCTTATCTTATCTTTATGGTGGGGTCCTTACGGATACACTTCGACCCTGTGGGATCTTTTGTGTAATTACCCCTCTTTTCGCACTTAATCCAATGCAGCCTCCACCCCTTCCAAAAAGCGGATAGTGTAGTGCAATGGCAGTGCTTTGAAATCGTTCGGTTCTGGGTATCCACAACTGAGGATTTTCATTCTTACTCCAGCGAGGGCATCACATTCACACAATAGGTGTTTCATTGTCTCTGCCTCTTCGCCACACATTCTACAATCTGTGTTGTCATAAAGGCCCAATCTTTGCTAGGAGATATTTAACCCCGAAGTGCCCGGTAAACACTCCGATAATGTATCGAAGTTGTCTTCTGCTGAGTTTCCAAAGTTTCTTGGTCCAGCTCTGGTCAACTCTTCCTATGAAGAGCTTTGCATGCCCTAAGCCTACCGTAGTTTTCCACTCTTTTTGGTGGTTTTCTAGGGCGTTGTTGTTCAGGGCTGCTTTTATAGTGCCCGGTGAGGGTGCCACAAATGGCTCGTCCGCGGCTTCATTTCCGGGATAGCCTTCGTGTCCTGGAATCCACATCAGTTTCACTTTGTTGTGTCTACCAAGTCTGTTTAAGGATTCCATTGTAGACTAGCTTCGAGTCTACCTTAGGCGCCGTCAGCGCCTTGAATGCCGCTTGGCTGTCGCTTAGGATATAGATAGTTCTCTCCTGTAGAGTCCTATCAATATTCTCCTGCGCGCAGGCAATTATCGCATACAACTCCACCTGGAAGACCGTTGCGTAGTTGCCCATACTTATGCTACTGTTGTAGTCTTTGGCATGAATACCAGCCCCCATACCGGAGCTCATCTTTGAACCATCCGGGTACCATATCGTGCTGTCTTCCTCCGATAGGTGCAACCCATCCTTCCATTCATCCCTTGTCGGAATGTGGACATTGAAGTTCCTCCGGAATACATACTTGGGCTGCATTTTATCGCAGCCCATCGTCATGCAGTGCTGCTTAAATGTTAGCTCAACTGCACCCAAACGACGGGACGCAGGTTCAGCCACCAAATCTCACCCAGAGCCACCAGACCTCCCAATGCCACCATGGCTGTTGCGCACTATATTAGAGTTACACTGACTGATCTTGTAAGACTTTGTAAAGAAAATGTTGTAATTTTGTAAATGTCTATCTCAAGTTTTATTTAACGCTCCAAACAAGCATCCTTAACAGTAGTACATAATGTTTACCGCCTCTTCTCAGCTAATGATTGCCAAAAATGTTCACTCGGCGTATCACTAGAAATATCTTCTTCTATTATCCATGTGCTACTAACTTGTGTTGATTTAGACACCTTCTTCTTGCAATCATTTTCACTGAAAAATTAAATAGTAATTTTGTACTATCTGCTTTATCTAGTGATCAAAATCTACAACCCTAAAATTGTATTGATAAGTACATGGTCTCTAGGAAAACAATAGAAAATCTTTCATAATTAATTGGAAAGTAGATCTTTCTACGCAAGTTTTTGTTCATCTTCATCACATTCGTTATACCTTAATGCTCATTGGCCCTATTGCTTACCTCGGGTGAAAGTAGTCTAGGAGACTCTTCTTTGCTTTACCAACATCACTAGAAGGCTTATTGTTGCTTTGTAATGTTTTGCATACTCCAGTTTCCTATAAATAATTAATTAATTAAGATAAATATCAACTACACGGAAAGTAATTTCCTTTTTCACGTTTAAACTAACGTTACTCACCCCTAATTTGCTCATTCTTCCCTGAAATTAAACGTTAACAAAGAAGATTATAAACTTTTGTTAAAGTTAGCCATTCAACAAGCATTCAACTGTTATTTTTAAATTTATATTCAATTGTGCTGTGCTAGGGATTTTGATTACGGTTGGTTGATTGGTCATCTTATGTCACTTTTTTTTTTCATTTCTTATCATACAGCTGCACAAGTATAGAAATACAGGCAGCTGAAGTGATAAATAAACCATATTCTTTCTAATTGTGTGTAAGTAAATAGATTATAAAACAATTAAAAATGAGTTGAAATTTACTATAATTAATCAAATTTCGAATTGTAAAACGTAGAAATACCTTTTTTTTTTAAATTAGTACTTTTTACTTAATACGATGTTGCGTGAACATTATCGTATTTATACGAACTTGCGCTTTACCCAATGTCACAGAGGTCATATCTGTCATCGTTAAGTTAGCTAGTTTCCGTTGCACAAATATTTTGACACTTATTTAAGTACTGTGATTGGTGAAATAAGTTGAAAGTGCCAAAATACGCCAATTAAATCTTCTTAAATCAGAGGGTCCGTCTCCATATTGTTTCTTGGAAAATAGAGAGCAGGCAAAAGGTAATATTCACTATTTGTGCAACACCTACGGCCGAAAGCGGACAAAAGGAGTTTTTTATACAATTACACTTTCGTGAGGCTAATAAGTATGCATAAAACCTTTAATTTATGTTAAATTAACATTTAAGCTATGTTACATCTATGTTTAATTTGTGTAATTATACAATAATAATTGTCTATATTCCCGTGTGAATTCTACATAATTGATATTTTTTCCTTTTGATAGATAAACAGCAAAATGGGTCGCAAGTTCGTCGTTGGTGGTAACTGGAAGATGAATGGTGACAAGAACCAGATCAATGAGATCGTCAACAATCTTAAGAAAGGACCGTTGGACCCAAATGTTGAGGTGAGAACGTATTTGACTATCTGTTGTTGTATAGCTGGTTTATACTTTAAGATCTACATAGTCATCTAGAGGAAGATATTTTCTAAAAAAGGAAATTTTCACAATCTCCAACCGTCACAATAGCTCTATTAATCTAGATTTTATCCTATTTGGATTTTATCTAGATGGGCTCTCTCGTTTACACCTGACCCCGTACTTGTGTGACTTTTGTGCAACTACCCTCATTTTATATTTATAATAATAGGTTAGGTATAGGTTAGGCTTCTTTATAATATAATTCCATACATAACAGTGTTGAATACCACAATGGTAGCCGCCAGTCACCAGTTGACACCTTAAGCCCTTAGGTCACTCTTACCCTTACCATTACTCTTAACAGCGCCTGCTAGAGCAAGATAGTTGCAGATTATAGAGATTTCTTGAATACATTGACAAATGTAATTCTTAAATCTTAAATAAAATCTCTCAAAGTGTTAAAACAATTTCTTGATATGTGACAAGCAGTCAATCATTTTGGTCTTAGTGGGTATTAAAATTCTTACTGTCGCGTTGCTGTAGCTTTAAAATATCATGTATGTTCACAAACACATACATGACTTTAGGCATAACTGTGACATTCACAAGCTTTACACGCGAAATAAACTCATAGTCCCAGGTCACCGTCTTCATAAAGTAAGCACATTGTTTGTGGGGAACGGTATATGCTTCTACAATAAGATACCTACTGATACTGTCAATATGCCGTTCAATAAATCTAAGTCTCATCATATTATACTGTAAATGACTTCCTAGATGATAAAGACGTTTTTAAGTAGTGTGAGCTATTACTGAAATTGTGGTTCCTTTTCTTTTTTTTGAATAGTTATAATAGCTGAGCACTGAGCAGCGCTTATTGCATAATGCCTTTAAGCCAATAAAGTAGACATTTTAAATTTAAGTTTAATCATTAATACTTTGTAATTTAAAAAGAAAAAAAATAATGTGCAAAAGACACTTTAAAAATGAGAACACATTGTGATGTTTCTCGCCGGACAGCTTTTTTTTATTATATCGATATATTTTGTCTGGCAGCATGAGCATGTCATGCTCACTCAAAGGTCTTTGCTTACGGCGGCGTCGTTGATCGGGTCGCCACCTTCCCGAACACATGGTTGAGGGAGGCGATGGCTGAGATACGCGTCGTACTCGTGAACGGGTGCTGTCTGTGGGGTCAGGTCTGTTCACGTTTGCAAGGACCTGTTTTTCAGTTACTTATTTCGAGTATCGTGCCTGACGTATAGAGACCTCGTCATCTTGTTCTCGTAGTCACTATTTTTAACCGACTTCAAAAAAAGGAGGAGGTTATACGTTCCACTGCATGTATTTTTTTTTTTTTTTTGTGTATGTTCACCGATTACTCCGTCAATTGTGGTCCGATTTTGAAAATTCTTTTTTGATTTGATAGGGTATACTTCCGAGGTGGTCCCATTGCCACCAAATCGGAATCTGATGAGGGGATCAGTGAGGAATTGAGGGAACTCCTCAAATATTGTAGGCATACATAAAGCGATTTTAGTATTTTTAGTAACAAGTCTAGCATTTGCATTCAGAAAGTATCACTTGGTGAAGTGGACCTGATGATGAAGACCACAGATGGCCACCGGAACTCCTCAACGGTACCTATTTCAAGGGTGGCGATAACGATAAGATATGTCGATTAAGATAGTTGAGCGACTACAACGAAGAATATTTACTTGTTGAAATATGACTGTAACTTTCCAGTGGCGTTGCTTGCGGCGAGCTCGAAATTTTCTATAGTTTCTCATTTATTGAAAAGTGGAACTACATAACAGCATAAATAGGATCACTAAAAAGTATTAAATAAAATAAATGTTTAAAAAAACAAAAAACCGCCTTCAAAAATGCAAAAAATAACTTCTTATAAAATGATAGGTACCTATAGGTAGGTCAGTCCAACTGAAGTCGGCGTCCCACAATATTTTAATGATAGGTACAAACAACCACACACTTAACTGCCCATTAAAGACCGAAGTTAGAAAATGTAGAAAGAGATGAATATAGATTTTACATAAGAGACAGTTTCTCTCTGTTCATCTTCAATAGTCACTCAGCTGCGTTGCTGTTTGTAAATCGGCTTTTGGTTTAAAATAATGTGGGACGCCGACTTCAGTTGGACTGACCTACCTATAGGTACCTATCATTTTATAAGAAGTTATTTTTTGCATTTTTGAAGGCGGTTTTTTGTTTTTTTAAACATTTATTTTTTAATTTAATGTTATTGAGCTTACATTTGTAATGATTTTAATGAAATTTAAATTTATTATTTATAACTTTATTGCCTTGTAATGTTACTTTTAATTATTATTGTATTTTATTATTGGAATAAATTACCTTCTTTGTAGAATTAAGTATGCAATGCCAATTATAACTTACCTTGCATAAGCATAAGGTAATTATTTTAGACTAGCTTCTGCCGTGATTTCAGTTATCAATTATCATTATACCATTAGGAACAAAAAATTCCAGGATGAAAAGTAGCCTATGTGTTAATATCAAAGTAACACACACAATCTTTTGCATTTACAATATTAGTAGGATAAGTAAATTTAGAATTTTAGTGTTGTTTCACATATTTATTTTTCTTATTTTGATTTCCATAGATTGTTGTTGGAGTGCCAGCCATTTATCTTGCATATGTCAAGAGCATTTTGCCGAATAATATTTCTGCTTCTGCACAAAACTGTTGGAAGTCAGCTAAGGGAGCTTTTACTGGTGCGTACATAACCCATGATTTTTTAGTCAAATCAATCAATGTTTAAAGAGACTGGAACCAGTGGCGTAACAATACCAACTGAGGCCCGTGGTAAATTCGTTGGATAGGCCTCTTCCTTTCACTTTTATAAAAATTAACTTGACATTAGGTTTCTCTTGTGCTCACGGCCTTTCGGACTGGGGGCCCCTCACAGGCCGGGGGCTCGTGGCATTTTGCCCTCTCTGCCACCCTATAGTTACGCCACTGACTGGTAATGAAATTGATGGTGTATCTAGTTTTATTTTTAAAGTGTAAATTGGCACATCTCTGATGTTTTGGTTTTTAACAATATGTTGTTGAGATAAACATAGAAACTAATCAGTAGCAATTGCACCCTGACAATAGTAAGTTATAATACGATATTCATTTTAAATAAATAACTTTATCATAGTGTAAACAAAAAAAATGCTTGTTGTTTATTTTATCAATGTCTCATTGTCCTTGGTTCCAATGTCAGGGTCAATCGTGATTGAAACATGTTTAAATTTTGTAATGATGTAATTGTCCCCAAATTTACCCAATTCGTTTTAACCGACTTCAAAAAAAGGAAGGTTCTGTTTCGCTTTGTTTTTTTTAAATGTATATTCACAGATTTCTCCATCAATTGATAACCTATTTTAATTTCATTTTATCGTTTGACGTCGTTTAATTGTTGCTTTTTTGGAGTATGCATTTTGCATTCAGAAAGTATCATTTGGTAAAGTGACACTGATCATGAAGACCACAAATTACCACCGGAACTCCTCAAAGGTACATATTTCAAGGGTGGTGATTACATATCTCGGTTAGATGGTTGAGGGACTATGACGAAGCTCATTTAAATGGTTCAATATATGACTATGACTTTCGAGCGACGCTCGATCTTCCTGGTACTAAAAATTATCATGGTCTATTAAAATAAGGTCTTCTACCGAAAAGGGACATTTTCTTCGTCATCGCACAGTTGCCACTTGAATTACTACTACCAACAAATAACGACTAAGAAATAAGAATTATCAATTTAAAAAATCTTCTGTCTCATTTCAAGGTCAATTTTACCCGACCCGGCGAACTTTGTACCGACTCAGAATGTTTTTTTTCCTTTTTTATAGTAATTCTGATATTCGGGCCAGAGACAAATCTACCAAATCTCAGATCATATAATATTCGGTCCAGCCAATCTTGAGGTATAAATGGTGTAAATAACCCGAATTACAACATATTTTTTTTAGGTATAGTTTAACTATTTACCAATTTCGGTTCAATCGTTTTCCATCCTCATTCTTATGTAATTGGTTTCTTATTGTACCCTGGATATTATAATGAGGACGCTACCAACTAAGTCGCATATTGGGTTTTAGTTTTTAATCTTTTGAACTAACCGAGACCGAAACCGTCTGAAAAGAAATTTGAATATTTCATAGGTGAAATTTCGCCGGCCATGATCAAGGACGTCGGCTGCGAGTGGGTTATCCTCGGCCACTCTGAGAGGAGGACGATCTTTGGCGAGAAGGACGATTTGGTTGCCGAGAAGGTAAAGAGAATATAGTAAATAACTGCTATAACTGATCTGCCCCTGATAAAAATACCTAAAGAAGTTATTAAACTTATTAGGTACTTCAGGTATTTTTACATACCATGATGCTTAATATGATTACAAAATTGGGCCCCTGTTTCGAATGGAAGTCATTCAAAAAAACTATGAGTATTAGGTACTTAAATTAATATTTTCATACAACTAGGCTTAACATTTCATGAATTTTAACCCAAAACTCGATGCTTAAGGGGATTGTGAAGCTAATAATTTCATTACAAAACGAATTTTACGATTTTTGAATATGTTGTAGATATCATGAGAAACTGTGTCTGTTAAAAAAATCGTGGAAATCAGACTTGCTTCGCGACTTTGGCGGCGCTTCACAATCCTCTTAATGTGGGGGTTGGCACTTGAAAATGTTGATTTTGTTCTATCACCATGTTAAACTCATTTTGACAAGGATTTTTTGGAAGTTTATTATAATTAGTGGATACAGGAGAGACATTTTATAGTCCATTTTATAGTCCAAAACACATTGTGATAAATCGGTTCTACGTTGATGAAGTTGTAGTCAAGAGGTAGTAAGTAAAAAATACAATTCTATAGCGCCACATGCAAGCTGAATGAAAGTAAAGAAATCGTGTAATGTTTCAGTTAGCCCATGCCCTAGAATCCGGTTTGAAAGTTATTGCCTGCATTGGTGAGACACTGGAGGAGAGAGAGGCGGGCAAGACCGAGGAGGTTGTCTTCAGGCAGACCAAAGCCCTGATTCCGGCTATCGGCAGTAACTGGGACAAGGTGGTGCTCGCATACGAGCCTGTCTGGGCCATCGGCACTGGCAAGACTGCTTCTCCGCAGCAGGTCAGTTTCATTTAAGTTCATCATTATAATACTGTATACATACGTTACTTATACCTGAGTCAATGTAGAATTACATCTGGGCTTAATTTATATGAACACAAAACTTGCAATTACTTCATTAATTTAATAATAAATCAATTTCAATAATAAGACACAACTTGAGACTAACAAAAATTAGCATTTTGAATCTTAATATTTCACAAACGGGTCACTAAATCGAAAAATTGTTTTCACAAACCCGCAATACATTTGAAAGAACAATCCAATAACATCCCCACAAATTACGTGTAAGAAATCTTACAAAAGTTTTTTTACCACTTTGTCGTCGTGACTGATATGTATATTCATACCAAATAACAGCTTTCTAGAACTTAGTCTGAGCTTAGTTGCGGCGGGGCGGAAATGGTGAAACTATGAGTTCCTAGTTTGACTACGGAACTCTAAAAACCAAGGTGTGTTTAATTTCTTCATGGTAAAATCGTAACAGATTTATACGCTAGACGACAATAGTCGGCTTATCACTATTAACCGTAACACTGCAGACACCAAAATATACAGATACCCAGATACCGACTTAGAAGTTCTTTAGTGATAATAATTTAATTATAAGTCATATTTAACCTTGTTACTATATAAAATTAACGAATAAGAATTATTCAGAAAATACATTATTATAGGTATAAAAACTTATGTAAAGCTCCTCTTGCATGTAGTTGTGTACAAAACGAATATGGGATTTTCTCCTAATTTCAAATATAGAATGTCGAACGGTCTATACAGATGTGTTGCAAGTAAAAGCAAGAGGGGCTTTACTTAACTTTTTTACCTATAGTTCCCTTTAGTACTCGCAGATACTAAACGTTAGTGCCATTACTTTTGACTCATATCATAATGTTTGTCTGATCGTTTCATGCAAAACCAAACTAAGAGATGATCTCGAAACACAGAACTTTATTCATTAGAAAAACATGACATAAGCATAAGATAATTGAGTATGTATTAAATTACGTAGTAGCTCCAAATTATATTCTTTCAATGTGACATTTGAATTTGCCAAAAAGTGTCATCATCAATAAAACTTACCAAAATATTACTGGTTACACAAGTTCTCATTCATGATTTTATGAAATAATGTTAAAATAACTAAATAATCAAGATGGGAACTGTCACATTTTGATCTCGAATTCGATCACCGACTATATACTTCACATTTACTACTGACGATGATGATACGAAAGTCAACGTCAACGTGATAGCATTTTTTTGCACTAAATATGGGGCATCCGACATGGGGCGCTGATTCTAACTTCCTACACATTTACTGGATGACGTTACGTTAACGGTATTTGATAAAAGGAAAACGTTTGTGCTCGAGGTACTGGTTGAAGTGGTTCAGTCGTTAAATTTACGCCGTTCTCTGTTTATTCAAAGGCTCAAGAAGTGCACGCATCCCTCCGCGCCTGGCTGGTAGCCAACGTGTCGGCTGAGGTGTCGGATGCCGTGCGCATCCAGTATGGAGGCTCGGTCACAGCTTCCAACGCTAAGGAGCTGGCTGCTTGCCCCGACATCGATGGTTTCCTCGTCGGAGGCGCCAGCCTTAAGCCCGAGTTCGTAGACATCGTCAACGCTACTCAGTAAATACTAAATGCAGGCCCCACCCCGTCACACAAGGAACAAAATAGTCATATTATTTTTATCGTTGTAACTAAGAATTTGTATATCCAAAGGATTTGAAAGTGTGTTAAGAAAATGGATAAAACGAGCGAAGATAATTTATTGAATATTGAGTAATTGTCAAGGTTCAAATTATGTCATGGTTACCATTAAATTTAGTTAAATAACAACATAACGAGAATAATTAACTATTTGCATAATAATAAAATAATAGTAAGCAAAACTATAGTTTTGTTCCATTGCGGGGTAAAAGTATTTGTTCAAGCTAGACCGTGGTCACACTGGTCACTCAGCACCTAGCGACCGATTTCATCTCTGTAATACGCTATACTCTATACTCGTATATAGGTGGTAGTTTTAGATGTGTGTATGCTTACTTATTGTATTTCTAATAAGTTAAAGTTTAAAATCAATATTTCATTTTTTAAGATGTAATGTTAAGTCTGAAAATCCATTTTGAGGAATGCATGTATGTTATTTCTAAAACGATATTTAATTTTTCATTTTGTTTATAATCATGTTGGCTTCTGTTCGAAGGTTATATTGGTTTCGTTTTGCGCATGATTTAATACCATTAATGTGTATTAAATAAACTTGGTATATTGATGTTAATTCTTTGTTTTCTTTGTTAGTATAAGTAGCCTTACCTACCTTTTACTTTATTTTATTTATTTCTCTATGCTACTTTAAAAAGGGTAATTTAATTACTTTTCGCCTCAAGTCATGCTCGTGATCGAGTTCAATACTGTAATAAAAACGACAATAGTTTTTACACTGTAACGTGCCTTTGTGACGGTTGTAACTTCAATGTGACCAGCTAGAAATAGGCGATCTCCTACACTTCAAAAATGGTGTTATGAGGTGCGGAAGATATATCTCGACCGACGAATTATTATTTATGGCCTTTTTTGTAAGAACCAAGCAGACCTATGACCGTTTTCACTAGGCCATAGGAATTCGGTGTAGGTATTTGTAATGCAAATTAAAGGAAATACACATATGTAGCAGTTAAATTGTTAATAAAAATCAGCTAGGTATGCGCGAGTCGAAGTAAATGAAAGAAAAACGCTTGTATTGGTAAAATGCCTACTTAAACACAGATATTTATGTTGTGGTGCTACGCAACACTTTGTGCGCGATGGAGGGTGAGTATCCAACAGGGCGGTGCGAGGAAAAACCTACCAATAGGAGAGCTGCTGATTAAAATGGTGTAAGTGGTATTGGCTTTGCACTCCGCCACAGACGTATTCCCAGTTGTCCATACTGCGGACATTCACTAACCTATGCACCAAACTCTTTAAAAGCAACACGTAGGTAAAATAATTAAAAACATGGTTGCGTTTAAAAATATAATATATTTATTATAACAAAACAAATACAATTATGCAAAAAAAATATCTTAGGTAGGTACATAATGTTTATAAATTCAAGTATTAAATTATCCCTTTTATTGAAATACCGCCAATAATGAACCTAAAGGCAAACCACACCTCTCTATTTAAGAAAGTAGGTATGTTAAACATTTGGTAACAAAACTATTTAAAATATTGCAATAAACAATTTATCCAAAGAAAATTATTTTATATCCTAATTGTTAGCCAAAAGACTAATACCCCTTTTATACCGGCAAAATAACTACCACAAACAAGCATTAATAAGCAAACTATCTAACCACCATTGTTATACAAGGCAAGTATGCAATGTATGTACCTAAGTAAGGCATTTAAACATAATCCTAAACCTCTAAATTGACAAGGAGCACTGCTTGTTTCACATACACATAGTAAGGACGTACTTACGTAAGTGTAGCTTGGCAAAAATAATTTGACGTGGTGACAAGTTGGCGACAGACATAACTACAATATTCTTTTGGAAACAACTACAAGGCACTCAACCTGAAGCGGAGTTAAAGAATGAAGACCTTTCCTTGAGCCTACTCCCCATAAAACGGCGGTCGAAACAATTTGAAATAATGTGTTGACTCCGTTATGCGCTAAGACTCCTTAATAAATGAAAACGCATGTAATTTAATTTAATCAGCTTATGTGGGTCTGCAGATGAAACTATTATTCAGTAAGTAGCCCACTGTCGGTAACACTAACTTACCTACGTGCTTTTCTGCTGCCGAATCTGACCTTCCCACGGACCATAGCCAGCTAGGAGAGACGCAACGGCAATGCGGTTTACCTTGATTATTCTTCGAAGTCATTTTTCAATTAAGCCGTAGTAAGATATTTACCATTTAAAATTTGATGTACTTGTTCTGAGTGTTCGAAAAGATTGGTTTTGTTTCTCTTCTAAAGGGCAATGAATGGCGTCTCTTTTGTAGGTGATAAAATCAAAATCGTATTTTGACCTGTTAGATATAGTATTGTTTAATTAACTCGGCCGCCATTATTGTCAAGTATACAGTATGTAAACTTACTAAAACCATCTCTTTCAACCAGTTGATAGCCTAGTTGAGTTAAGTGTTTTACCACATTTTGTGCTAGTGTGTGTCGGATATTCTTAATTTTAGCATTGCATAAAAATTATAAAATCTTACCTTTTTCAAAGTCGGTTAACCCTAAAAGTATCATCCTGTGTGTAATGTTTACATCGTCGTCTAGTGCCCATGACACGACCCGTATGTAATGTTTACATCGTAACCGATTATTGAACTTGCGTTCAGTGCATTATTTGTTGATTAAAATAACTTCTTTTTTCATACCTGTTTTACGCTTTTGTTAAAGTCAGTCAAATAAATAAAAAAGCAGCCAAATTATTTTCAATTTATCATAAACATTATCAATCCATGCCATTACTTCAATTTCAGTGATGTCACTTTATTGTCAATAGTTTTTTTCTTAATCATCAAAAAAGTTTGGACAGCAATCAAATGACAAGACGACAATCAATGTGACGTTTCTTTATTACAAACAAAACATTGTAGTTCATGATGCCGCTGATTTTTAGTGCTGCGGAGATAGTAGATATGATTCTTATTTACGGGGAGTGCAGAAATAATGGTGCGGCATCTCTTCGATTGTACGCCGAAAGATTTCCGCAGCGAAGACAGCCTACGGACTCGCGTGTAATTATAAGGGCGATTACCAGACTGCGTAACAACGAGAGAGCGGTTCCGGTTAGTACTGGTGGCCCTCGTCCTCGTATTGACGTCAGAACGGAAGAAATGATCTTAAACCATTTTGCAGAAAATCCTGGATCCAGCACTAGAAAAGCAGGGGGGTTGTATGATATTAGTCATACAGCCGTCCACAAAATTTTAAAACGGGACCAACAGCATCCATTTTCGGTGATCAAGGTACATGCGTTGAAACAAGATGATTTTTTACGGCGGGTCGACTATGCAAATTGGGCTTTAAGTAAGATTGCAGATGATGCTCATTTTATCAAAAAAATAATATGGACAGATGAAAGTTTGTTCACAAGAAACGCGATGTGGAATCGTAGGGTTATCCACCACTGGGCACCAAAAAATCAAAACCCTCATGTCGGCCGCGAACTGGCCCATCAGACTCGTTGGTCATTAAATGTTTGGGCGGGAATAAGAGGTAACGACATCATTGGACCCGTATTTATTAACGGGTCGAATAACGGGCAAAGATACCTGGAAGTACTGAACCAGTCAGTAAGCTGCTATGTGGACAATTTACCACTGGCCCAATTGAGAGAAACATGGTACCAGCATGATGGAGCACCGCCCCATGTTGCTATTCAAGTGAGGCAAAGGCTGAACCAAATCTTCGGACGTCAGTGGATTGGCCGCTTCTCTTCGGATACTCCATGGCCGGCTCGCTCGCCGGACCTCACGCCTCTGGACTATTTTTTTTGGGGTTGGGTCAAGCAGTTAGTATTTAAAAAAGAATCTAGGACGGAGGAAGAAATGAGGATGCGAATTGTACAAGCTTTCAACATAATCAAGCGACGTGCCCGGCAAAATCCAGATTTGATGCGTAGTGTTCACGAAAACAACCGCCGTCGCTTGGTTCAAATAACGGCTAATGGCGGACGCCACATTGAACTACGTCGCATTTAATCGTAAGTGTGCACATAGCTTTACTTACTTGAAATGACGTTGCATGTGTTTGACACATTTGACCTTGACTTGATAACCGGGTAACAAATGTCACCATTGTAAACAAATAAAGGATGTTATAGGAACATGAATTAATTAAATTTTAATTTTCGTATTTTAATTGTAAATCTGAAAAAGCGTTAAGATTTCAATAATTTATATACCCTTACCTTATCTATCGCCTAGACATGCCCGGGTTCAAATAAATGGTTTTAGTAGGTTTCCATACTGTATAAGGGCTACCAAAACGTTCAAAATGCGATAATAGGTCAAAAATGATGTGGTTTTACCGTGTTGAATAGAGGCCCAGTTGATGTTCGCGACCTACCTATTCAATCGGCCTAGCATTCGTCGTTCGTCGTTGTCGAGTGAAAAACTAGTGTGCTAGCTGAGCTCTTTAAATCGACGTCCTGAGGTACTGTGGTCATGACTAGGTATTATTATCACAATCTTTATTAGCCAACTTAAGAATTCTATGTATAAGAAGAATATTTTTTGGACAGTTCGGTTTGTCAGGTCCATTTTAACTGGTACAACCAGATATTTCTTATTATTTAAACCTTACTAAAGATTTTACATTTGTAAAACATTAATTAGGTACCTGTCTACAACCATTAGTTGTACCTAATTAATTTGAAAATAATAAGAAACTGCGTAGCTAGTAAATGTACATAGAGCAGAAGTTGACAATTATGCTTATGTACGGTATGTGTCTCATATACTATGTAGTAGGTATATAATACTTGTATATTCAAACGTTTATTGTAGGTATTAGTGTTATGTTATGAGTAGGTTTGATTTAATTATGAACCTTAATTTTATCCTTTTATAGTTCTTTTCACCGCCTAGAACCTGGAGGGTTCTTAATTTTTTAAGTACATACTGAAGTATTCTAATGGTACCATGTTATATACATTCTTGCCTCAACTAGCTTTGAGCTATTCATTGAATACTGTCGCGCCCAAGAAAGGCACGTGCTTCACGATTGGTTCCGCGTACGCGAAGACATCACGGACTGGCCTGAACCAGGAGGCCAGGAAAGACAGCATCAGGCACCAGAACAGGATCGTCACAATCCAGTCCAAGACGAAGAGGCTGTAACAATAACATTTCTTATCCACACCTAATATTTATTACTATAAGAAAATCGTAGAGAGGCAAAAGGCAGTATAGTGGGACACAAATGATACGTCGCGCGGAATATGCAAAAATAGATTCTTGTTCAACGGTTTAAAGCGCTTTGACGCGAGCCATATGATTTGTGTTTTGCTTTACCTACATGTTGAATCAATATAATCAGGTATAGTTCTATACAAGTAAAATACCACGGGGACCCCAGAATGAGCAGCTGAACACTTTCCAAAACTTAATAGTTTAAAAAACCGGCCAAGTGCGAGTCGGACTCGCGCACGTAGGGTTCCGTACCACTATACATCTAAATAAATGTTTTTCTTTATTCTTTATTATATTGGAGTTGATTGAATGAAAGGTAAAATGCGGTTTACGATTTATAACGTATTAAAAAAAAACTAATTATTAGATCTCGTTCAAACCAATTTTCGGTGGAAGTTTGCATGGTAATGTACATCATATATTATTTTTACATTTATCATTCCCTTATTTTAGAAGTTACGGGGGGGGGACACACATTTTTTCACTTTGGAAGCGTCTCTCGCGCAAACTATTCAGTTTAGAAAAAATATATATTAGAAACCTCAATCTCATTTTGAAGACCTATCCATAGATACCCCACACGTATGGGTTTGATGAAAAAATAATAATTGAGTTTCAGTTCTAAGTATGGGGAACCCCAAAAATTTATTGTTTTTTTTCTATTTTTGTATGAAAATCTTAATGCGGTTCACCGAATACATCTACTTACAAAGTTTCCATAGTATAGCTCTTATAGTTACGGAATAAAGTGGCTGTGACATACGGACGGACAGACGGACGGACAGACATGACGAATCTATAAGGGTTCCGTTTTTTGCCATTTGGCTACGGAACCCTAAAAAACTGTTCCTAGGTTGGCTGTTTCTTCGCTCATCAGTTGAAAACAACTAAACCCATATCTTAAACTAGCTCGTACCACCTCTACTAATATTAAAATGGTGATAGTGATTTCGTTACTTTGCTGCTTTGACCTCTTTCACGCAGCACCAGAGCAACGGATCGACGTGCTTTTTATTAGTACAGAAATACATACTACTTAACCCGACCGTCCTAAAATTTACATCTACTTTTGAGTTCGACCGTACCTACAATATATGATAAATTAAGGTATACATATCAGTCATCCTCATACATTTATCCATTAAATCCAATTCTAATCAATATAATTAATTAAATGTAAAAGTACGTAACGGTTAACGGTGTAAGTGCGGTCCCGTAGGTACCTACCTACGTTGGATATTTGTTTTACAATCTCGCACAAACGGCAGATCTGGTTTTGGTCGAAATTTCTGACAGTAAAATATAGCAAAATTGTATGCTGTAATCCCCAAATTTCTATATTTCCAAACTATCATGCATACAGGGCCATTAGTTATTGGGTACATTCATTTGATTGTAGTACGTATTCAAAAGTCATATTTTTTAATTAATTATACTTACAAGTTATGGTATGTTCTATTTATTTTCATTTTTGAGGCGTCCTCTTTCAAGCAATACAAGCGGCCACCCTCGACAGCAGTTTGCATGTACGTTTCACGGTCAAAGTGTCCGACTTGTGTCCTGTAAATCTCTCGCTCTTCTTCTGGCAATTTGTCCTCTATAGCATCGTAATTAGGACACGGGAAGTACCATTCGCGCATAGTGAAATATTGCAGCACTTGTAGTCCCTGAGAGATTCTTTCTTGCACCCTTAACATGCTGTGAAAGAAGAACATTTTACAGGTGAGCAATATAAATACATGAAATATTAGTTATGACCTATAAAAATGAAATGAGTCATAAAAATAAAGAGGTCTCAGAGGTCCAGCCACGGCACGGCACGGTTATTTATTTATTTATTTTAAACTTTATTGCACAATAGGCACACGAAATAAGTACAAATGGCGGACTTAATGCTTTACGTTACATTAAATTAAGAAATTCCATATGTCATATACCTAAACTATACTTTATATGTTATATTTAAGAGAAAAAACAACATATTTTAGCCGTCTTCAAAAAAAGAAGTTTATTAATTCGACAAGTACCTATGTGTACTTGTGTAGCTATGTAATATTATTGGCTATTGCAACTGCAATGTATTCACGTATGATCTTTAGATGCTTTCCTCAACTTGACAAATAATCATGAAATACATATATGTTTTTAGTTACCACTACGTAGCCAATAGCCAGTGAGCTGATTCTACGTTTTATTGCCATTAACAAGCTGCTTTTAGCGACATTTTCCCAGGCTCCGTATAATTCTTGTCTTGTCAGGCTATGCCTATGTACGTTAATACGTTTGCATGTTTGCGTCTTCGCGATTATCTTTAAAAACTGCACTAATTAGCAAAACTCATTCGAAAACGATAATGATTGAACTTCTAAGATGGTTCTTCTATATGAAAGAACTACGACACCTTTCACGTGGCGTTGGATGTGGCAAGCTTACACCATCCTAGAGTCCGGGTCCGGGTTATCTATGTAATTATCTCAATAAGTACAGCACTTAATTAAATGATCGTCCGAAAATAACTCAATCACACGATGGTTTTAATTAGTTTAAATACTTTAAATAGCAGAGATACAGAATTAACCACAACTCTAAAAACTATCACAGTTTAAAATGACCAATGAATTATTATCGACACTATGATGCTGGTTAAATGAACTTACAATCGTTTTTGTCCACAAATCAGAAGGAGAAAATCGATGAAATATGCCGGTCCCAAATGAAACAGGACGCGTTTGATCTCGTGACTCACTACGTTAGTGGTGATGTTTCCGTTGGGATACCACAGAGGCCAGGAAAGCGGGTATTTACGCCCGTAGTCCTTCGCTATGTTTAGAACGTCTCCCCATGTTGTGGGTTTCTGGTCTCCAATGTTCAAGTTGTAGATTGGTATGGTTTCAGATCTGGAATGAATGTCACAAATCAATGGTTTATGGCTACTTATTATCCAGCTTTGTAAGAAAATGATCTATGATATCTGTACTTACTTAGTTGTCTTGGTGCCTTCGATCATTCCAATGGCTATGATACCGTTAATAGCCACATCCACAGGGATGACCTGGGCGCGCAGGGTCCCGTCTACCAGCATCGTGCGTATCACGCCCTTGCCGGCTCCCAACATCACTCCGACGGGGCCGTTCAGGTTGTCCACCCAGCCGGGCACGGGGTCCACGTGCGAAGGGCACACTGCACATAAAGGGATACTCGTAGAACCATCTACATAACCTTCTAAACTACTAGTAGGTATTATATATGTAGATGAAACCCTCAATATAATGGTGACCCTTACTTCCCAGACTTATCTTTTAAACGGCCCTAACGATTTTCATGAAACCATACAGAATAAACTAAGTACATTTCTTTAAAAATCTGCAACCACCAACTGTATAGGTGAAAAACTTAAGTAAAGCTCCTCTTGCATGTAGTTGTAACACTTCTGTATACAGTGTGTAAATCCAATACGAGCAAATATTTTAACGACGGTTAATATGCATCCTAATTAACATAAAAACATGTGTATCGTTAACCTAAGTTGTAATTATTTTTTTCATACTAATTAATTCGCCACGCAATGTATTACAAATAACTCAATTAACCTGCAATTAACTGCGACTTAAATCTTCGTTTCAACTGACAAGGTTTCAAGTGGTTCGGGAAAACTCGGTTAGACTCGGGTCACAGTCGTAGTTATGTGTATTTAAAACTTATTTAGAATGAAAAGCAGTGGAAATGCTTTTTATTTTGTTGTTAATTTAATAAAAAACACTTAGTTCATGCACATACTGATTCCTTCACACTTACAGAAATTAAAAAAAAATATCTTCGTTTAATCCTTAGTTGATCCACGATGTTCCAAACTCAGCGATGTAAATCAGGGGAAACCATTTTAAAATCACAAGACAATGTAGATACCTGTTCTCCATAATAATGCAAAATTATAACGTTTTTCTTAATAAAAATCTATCAACAAACAACCAAGGCACACAGCATTGATTGATACTTTAGGTTATGTGACTGACGGCCACTCGTAATGACATAAGGTCAACATTGGCTATACTCACCTGCCCTGCCAAAAGAGTTTTCTATCTTATTGGCACTATTTTCGTTTCAAGCAGAATTTTTACTAGCTTTTGCCCGCGAGTCTGTCCACGTAGAAATTGTTTATCGCTTATATCGGGATAAAAACTGTCCTATGTGTCATGAGTCATAATAAGTCGATCCGTGGGTGTCGAATTCCTACAAAACCGTTAAACCGTTTTTGCGTGATTGAAACACAAACATCCACGGTACTTTGCCCGAGTTAACTTTGTAACTTCTTTCATTTCTTTTAATCTAATCTTTATTCTACAGAATAATTGTACCGAAGGAAGTTAGACACCTACTTAATTCAAAGTTTTGCATACTACAATAATAACATTTAAGTACTTAATCCCACTAATCCCACTAATAAATGTAAAAAATTCTCATTCTTTGCCCGTGGTTCTACTGCGTAGTCCTACTGACCAATGATTTCTATTTCAATATCAAATTGACAGGGTTGACGGATCTCCGCTGGCGCGGAGCTCCTATTTCTGGGCGTTTTAGCCCTTCAGGCCAGCTGCAAAACTAACATAGCTTAAACCTAGGTACCTCATATTTATGATACTATTTTCGATCAGTAACGATGATTGAATAAATCGTGACACTGCTGTATTGTGTTATTAGCTATACACAAGCGTAGTTCTTTACCAGTGCAAAGGTTACGACCAGCGACTGTGTCGCGGGTTTTGCAACTGTATGGTGATTTCATCGCTGAAAAAGATGCTATGGGTGATCTTCCTAAGGGACATTAAGACCTTTAATGAGTAAATGGCGAACTGGACAATAACGCGAATATCAAATTTAATTTTATTTACAAACATAGGTACTGGTACTCTAAAAAAGATACTGTTGAAATTTTCACTGCCGCCGGTGTACATGCCTGAGATAGCTGTTCTCCACGTGTCGACCGTGTACTTCAATACAGGCTTCACAGCGTCGTTTAATGGAGTCTATGACATGGCTGAGATCGGTCGTTTGTCTCAGTTTTTCAAAAACTTCGGTTATTTTGTTTTTGAGCTGTTCCACCGACGTCCTAGGTTCCGAGTACACCTCGTTCTTAACTGCCCCCCAAAGAAAAAAATCGAGTGGCGTTAAATCGGGAGAACGAGCCGCCCAGCGACGTGGGCCAAACCTCCCGAGCCACCTGTCCTCAAACATTGAATTGAGGACATTTCGCACGCGAATTGCCGAGTGAGCCGGAGCACCATCCAGCTGCAGCCATGTCTGCCGGCGTTCTTCTTCGGGCAGCGTATTAACGTAGTCTGCTAAAGGCCCATTCAGAAGCTGTATAAACTTGTCTGTGTTTAGGTTACCGTCGATAAAAATAGGCCCGATAATACGATTGCCATGAATCGCAGCCCAAACGTTTACAGCCCAACGATACTGGTGCCCAGTTTCTTTTAAATTGTGAGGATTTACCCGTGACCAGTAATGACTGTTACGCTGGTTCCAGACTCCATTCCGTGTGAATGTACTCTCATCAGTCCAGATTATCTTGGCCAAAAAATCGCCGCCTTCTCGATGTTGGCTGAGCAACCACTGACAAAGTGCAATTCGTGGCGGCAAGTCCCTGGAGAGCAAAGCGTGAGCCTTTAAAAATTTGTAAGGATGTTGCTTGTCGCGCTTGAGGATATTGTGCACCACCGTTTGACTCACATTAAAGCGTCGCCCAGCATTCCTGGTACTATCCTCTGGGTTAGACGAAAAATGGAGCAGTATTCGATCTTCTGTTTGAACGGGAACCTCTCGATTCACTGCTGCACCATCAGTTCTTCCGGTCACAGGCAAATCCTCTCGAACTCGCTGTAATGCGTTCACAATCACTCGAGCGCTACTCGGAACTCTGCGATTCGGGAACCGCTCTCTGTACAAACTTAACGCTCTGTTTCCATTTTGTTGAGCTTCACCATATGCTAAAATCATATCACTCAATTCCTGAGCACTAAAATTAGATGGTCGCGGCATTTTAGATTTATGTAACTGTTTTCCAGCATATTTTATGTCATAGTTGGATGCTGTTACGCAAAAATGCGTTATCCCACAATTATTTAGCAATAAAATGTCAACCCACAACAAGAGTTCTAAGGGTTGACACTTTATTGCTAAATACTTGTGGATTGACACATTATTGCGTAACAGCATCCAGTTATCCTTTTTTACTACATGATGGGTTTTCTGTATGCAGTAGTGCAATTCCTCATATCTAAACTGTTTTCATAATAAAGAAGTATGTAGGTAGGTACAATACAACTTCTTCGTCTATGGTCATCTGAATTGATTATGAAATTGTCATTACCACAGGTCATGACTCTTTTGACAGTTACAGTTCTTTGTTGATAAATACCACATTAAATCCGCTAAATTAATACATAATCTGTAAATGCAATATTATCCATTAATAAAACCAAGCCCACAAAAAAGATCATGTCAATAATGTGTGAATAATGTATGTATGTGATAGATGACACACTGGATACCTAGTAAAGATAAGTAAGTAGTATGTACGACAATTTACGTGCATGGGTGCATTAAATTATGATCGTTTCACGTTAAAATCAATAATAATACAAAATAAAACGTTTTTGTTTAGAGAACAATTCTAATTTTTCACGTTAAATGCCATAATTACGCTAGTTTGGCTGCCGATATACGAAAGGTCTGAAAAAGTTATGCATTATACATTGCTGCTCGATGGGACCTTTAAAAATTAATTGCGCTCTATGTATTAGAGTTATTAACGAAATTCCACATTTACATGACTTGTAGAGCTATAACCTACGTCTAGTTTAAATGTTTGCTCGTATTCCATTTACACACTGTATACCGTTCGACATTCTATATTTGAAATTTGACATAAATCCCATATTCGTTTTGTTCACAACTAAAGATAAAGATAAAAGATAAAAAGAAATTTATTCTGTAAGTAGGCCGCACGGGCACTTTTACACGTCATGAATCTAACAGCGCTTCCCAAGACGAGACCACTGCTGAGAAGAAACGCCGCAAGAAACTCAGCAGTCAGTCATTTTTTAAACATATTTCATATTACAATGGCACTACTTAGTTTAGCATTATATAAAGCTACAAATATTAAATAAATATAATATCAAATAACATGCGTAGTTCAGCAGGAAAACATGCCAAAAATCTTACGGGAGAGATAGATAGAGAAAAAGAAAAAATAAAATTAGAATCAGCTACTTATGTGTATATGTATAAGATGGTGCAAGACGACCACATAAAAGTTTCGATATGTTTTCCTGCATCAACGGTGTCCCCTAGACAAGAAAAAGCAGGATAAAGGTTTTTTCCATTTGAACTAATTATTATTGAGCAAGTTTCTGGTTTAGGCCATGCATGCGGAGTTTTACTGTCGTTTATTACATATAGGACCATTTTAGATAAAATCAAACCAAATAAAAAACAAAGGTTGTGAATCACAGAGACTTGCAACCGAATTGAGTGAATCCGCAATTTGGTGAAGTCAGTTCAAATAGAGATAGGGAGATGCATTTCCTTACGCAAAATGGTAGAGCTACTTACAGCTCTACCATCTCGGTCGATCAGGCCTACGCTGCGTTTTTTGTTAAATAATATGGTATGTCGTTGAGTACATTTTGATAGCTGATAGTAACTTTACAGTTGGCTGCATCAAAATGCCATTATTGCGTAAGTTCCGGCTTGTTTCGGAATCATGAGATTTGTTTGTTTTTAAACTACTTTCACTTGTTTATTTCTATAACGAAACTTTCGAGCGCCGGCGCAAGCATATAGATGTGTAAGGCAATATGGGCCCCTGCTCTACAGCATCTATATTGTGTTTATTCCAAGAACCACGTTATTTTAGAGTAGGATGCATGGTTGGATTGAAGAGGTCTACGAATACTACGCAAGAAGTACTACGTCAAGGAGAATGCATCTTTATGTATTGAAACGGATAAAACACTATGTTTAACAAATAAAACTTACCAATACTAGGTCTAGCAATCACCGTGGGCATGTCTTCGTAAGCGTCATTGACCAAACTCTCGGCCAGGCGTTTGGAATAGGTGTAGCAGTTGGGGTGTAGGTCCAGCAAGGACGGCGTGAGGAGGGTGAGCTGTTTGTCGTCCAACCAGTCGCAGAGACGAATCACGTCGTGGGGATCCGCGGGGGGGCAGTGGAACTAAACAAACATTAACGAGTGAGATTGTGGTCACTATTTTACGATTACTTAGTCCGTAACAGCATTTTATGGAGAACTAGAAGCTTATTATGGGCGTTCTTTCTTAATTAATTTATTGCATTTTTATTTCAATTTTCTAAGATACCTACACAAGCAAATAGTGCCCTTGCACTCGCAGGTGTCAACTCTATTAGAAATATTGCGCAGTTTACGTAACGAGTCATGAGGCCAATTCTAAATGACTATGCAACAAAAAAACACCTTATTCTTGCAACTCAAGGCTTTGAAATGATACGAAATGTAATCGACGTGGGCTGTCTTCCGGTGAATAACCTACTAGTAGTTCAAAGACGTTTACAAAATAATAAAAGAGCGACCTTACCTTTTCTTCCAAAACTTTATGATCGGGATAACAGAATGCCGTTGAAAGATGCACAAAAACGGTAAGGTTTTTGAAGTTTTTGGCAACCTTTAGAGCTCTATGAGTACCAGTTGTGTTCAATACAACGCAGTCTTTTAGTGGAGCCTCCAGCCTTAACGTTGCAGCGAAGTGGAACACCACAGAGACTTGCTCAGCTAGCCTATCAAGGTCTTTACTGGATATTCCTAGGTCTTCAAACAAAACGTCTCCTTGGATAGCAATAACCTTCTTGCAATCGTTAGGGCGTTCATTTTTAAGTCTGTCAAAAACCTGCAAAAATAAAATTGAGGTTTAAATATCCGGTCCTCTACCACTGTAAGCTGCCAAAAATCAAATAAAATGCAAGCGTCAGAAAGATTTCTGGTCTCAAAAATATCCATAACAATTTTCGAAAACTAACATGTTCACGTCGGATGCTTACTTATGTGAATCCTATATATTTAGTCAGTTATCTAAAATCCTTAACATTACCGTTTTGCTTCTCGTCTAGCCGGTGTATTGCCCGTGGTCCTACTGCGTTGTACTACTGACCAAAAATAGTATCATAAATATGAGGTAGGTTAAGGTTATGATAGTTTTGCAGCAGGCCCGTCGACCTTATTAATTTGATAATCAAATATAAATTGGTCAGTAGTACAACGCAGTAGTACCACGGGCAAAAACGGGGGTCAGCTTTGTGCATCGCTTAAAAACTATTTCTGACCGTTAAAAGATAAAGATTTAAAAGATTAAGATAAAGATACATTTATTCGTAACAATACATAACCACATTACATAGATACAAAAAGAACAAGACACAGAGAAACAGTTGCGAAACTGTCCCAACTCAGCATTCAATTATTTTTGGGGTGCAAAAGAACATTGTTACTTACCGGTGACCTTTGAATTTCCTCTAGTCGCTGTTTTATCGATTTACCCTTCTTCGATCTCATTACTAAATATATATTCCCGATCTCAGGAATAGTGTACAGTAACTTTTCTATGAGCACCTTGCCCATGAACCCTGTGCCACCAGTGACCATGACGTTTCTTCCCTTGTAGAATTCCCTGATTGATTGTTTAGGCGCCATTTTCTGTAAAATATAATGTATTTTAAGTTCCTCAAATACACAAAATAATATACGGTGTATTTTTTTTATAATAGGTACCGAGCCTTCTCTATTAACTTTAAGTTGGAAGACAATTGTACATACATACACTACCTACATACGATTAGGAACAGGGTGTTAAAAAAAAAGTACCGAAGCTGTTACGGCAAACAAAAAAGTAACTCAAAAAACCAAATGTACAGTCCCCCAATGAAAATGTTGAGCATACTTAGAACCTTGTCGTTGTGACTGCCATTGTTATTGTCATACTTGTCATTTGATGTTCAGTTCCAATTTTATTATGACATGCACTAAAATGCTTAACATTTTCGTTCGCGTCTACAAAGTTGTGATAGATTTTTTTACTTATGTGTTCGTTTATTGAACTTACAAAACGGTATAAATATATTTAAGTATGTTCACAAAAAAATCAGTTTTATAACGTTGATAGTTTTTGAGAACAAAGTGAGTGTGACATACAGACAGAAGACGGGCACGGCGAAACGATAAGGGTTCCTCGTTGACCTAAGGTACCCTAAAAACTTTTTTGGTTTTTACTCTGTTGTGAAGTAAAAAGTTTAATTGTAAAAAAATGTTTTGATCCTATTTCTGTTGCGTAGTGCTAGGGGTCAGTGACCCTACAAACCGGTTTTAATTTTAGTTTACCTACTAAGAGTTAATTCGAAAAATTCAAGATAATTTGGACCGTTGCTACCTACGCTTTAAATATATGACAACTATATAGCGACCTGCCCTCGCTTGGCTTCGGTTTATGTGAGTTTTCTGTAAAAACCATACATAAAATAGAATTTATGGTAATACATAAAAACCTCCCGTTACAATGATCTAACTGATGGCGAAAACCGCATGAAAATCCGTTCAGTAAGTAGTTTTTGAGATTATCGCGAACATACAGACATACGATAATATAATATGTATGTAATATGTAGTTCATAGGTCACGTACACTTCATAATTTTTATAAAGGTGGCATGAAGAATTACTTCTTCTTCGTGTTTGGTCTATAGTGCACAAATTGCAGAAAACAGTCAAATATAATTAGGTATAGGTAGGTAGGTCATGTTAATCACCATGCACCAATGTCGTATGTATGCGTAAATATGACTATTTTGACGACTGTAGGTTCATGGGACTCACAAGTGTGATTTCAATCGTGCTTTTAGCGACCTTCACCTGAGTACCTTGAAAACTTAATGACTTCTCTAGCTAAAGGTAGGTTTAATGCTTAGGTTTTAAGCATTGACATATATTTACCGTAGTCGAAAATAAAAGACTTAAAACAGTTTCAACAAAACTGCGCCGTAGGTACACCTACTAACAAACCAAAACATGTTTTTAAAATAAAAACAGATTTTGTGCAATATCCGTATGCCAGCTATGCCATGATAGCGGATTTGATCCTAGTTAGGAACAGATTGCGACACATCAAAGATCAAGGACAGGTTGAGAGTTTCGAGTCACATTTTGGAGCCGACTGCCTTGACCTGAGGAAGGGTCCGACGAAAGTTTAAAGTAATAGCGAATTTGCATGGATTTTTAAATCTCATTCTTCAACAAAATAATTATGAAAATGCCGTAAAAGAGATCACCAAAAGTGAAATTAAGAATAAAATCGGTCAATAAATACGGATGATAGAAGCGCTTTAAAATGCTAATTTGACACAGAGATCCGAGGTACACTGGTGACTGATGGCGAACTGGTGCAGTTCTGCCATATAAACTCCACGTAAAACTATGTTTTGCTAGAAAGAGATAGGAACAAATCTTTGTTGGCTCATATGTTGGTTATTTGTATAGCTATTCCAAAAAAGGTTTTTCTCACCTGTTTGTTACATGAATCAGCTTTTATTGAAGCTGTAAAAGAAACATGCATTTTCCCTATTCCCAAAAATCCCTTCTGGTATCTACATTCTCCCTACTCATTGTTGGTATTTCGACTCAATTAATAAATTAATAAAGTTAATGATTGCTTTAAACCAGTTTCAAAACTAGAAAATAATTAATGAAAGGTTCATTGCATACCTATTTGAGAAGAGCCTATTAAGTAATTAACTCGATCAGGATCAGTTGACCCCATTAATACAGAGATGCTCGCTTTGATTAAGGTCTGTTTAATTGGTAGTACAAACTTACTTCTTTAGTGCAAAGAGAAGGCTAATGAGCATAAAGGCCCAACGATGGTAGGGGGGATCTGAGACCCATAGACATTTGCATTCTCAAGACTACAATCTTAAGATGACCAAGATGGAATGTTTCTATGCTAGTAATTCAACGCTTGTCCTTATTAGGGATAAGATGGCAGACATATCAAATCTATTATATGCCTTCGGGTTTAAACTAGATAAAGGTTTTCTTGCACAAATACGATTGTAGGCCAGAACACGTTAATAAATTCATAGAATGCCTTACCAGTATCTCATTTTCGGAAGTTTATGAAAGTACTGATGTGCAAAAGTCTTTTGACTATTTGCATGATCACATCTTACTGTTTTTCAAACTATGCTTTCCTAGAGTGAGAATAAAACATAATACTAACACTCAAAATCCAAAATGGATTACTAAAGGCATAAAATTCAGCTGCAGAGTAAAAAGAAGTTTAAGACAGCGTTATTATTTTAATAAAAGCATCGAAAATAAAAACATTGTCAAATCATACTCAAGGCTATTGCGGCGGTGTATTTATGGTCTACAAAAGCGCTGCAATGCGGAATATATTGCTAGTTCAGTTAACAAAGCTAAGGCCTCTTGGAATTTAGTTAAACGAAGATTTGGTAGGTCGTTTCATAATGGTCACATAACTGAAATGAACGATGAAAATAACATAAGTATTCAAGGAGGTCAAGACATTGCCGACCTTCTAAACAATTTCTTTATTGATAGTACAAATGATCAAAGTACTAATAATATCAATACCGTAAGGTCGAAACATGTTAGTGATTTCGTCCCTGTCTCGTCTAGCATATTTCTTATGCCTACTACCCCAAGCGAGGTAAGTAAGGCAATTACAGGTCTAAAAAATAAAAAATCCACAGGGTATGACAGTATAACAACTGAATGTCTTAAGTCAGTATCTTCGATTATTGCGAAGCCCTTGGCATATATTATTAACCTATCTTTCGAATCTGGTGAATTTCCAGAGAGACTCAAGCTCTCAGTTATTAAACCGTTACATAAAAAGGGACTTAAGACAGATAGGAATAATTATAGGCCAATTGCCTTGATTCCAGTGATATCCAAGCTATTTGAAAGAATTATGTACTGCAGGTTGTTGGCATTCTTTGATAGGCACGAGGTCTTGATTCCTGAACAATATGGCTTTAGGTGTAATAAATCCACCACCTTGGCCAGTTTTGTTTTATTAAAGTCTATCCTGAATAATTTAAATGCAAAGAAACCAACTTCATGCTTTTTCATGGATTTAAGTAAGGCGTTTGACTTCGTAGATCATAGTATACTACTCGATAAATTATATGTGTATGGTATAAGATGCCCGGCACACGAATGGATTCGTACTTATCTATTTAATAGGAGGCAAATAACAAGAGTGTCTCAAATAGACAAAACAACCAGTACTATAATTCACTATGACTCCTATGCTAAGTGCAATAAAAGAGGGGTGCCACAGGGCAGTATTCTGGGGCCCTTATTATTCCTGGCTTACATCAATGATTTACCGCGAGCCACAAAACAAAAATGTGTGTTATTTGCAGACGACACGACTGTTATTTTTGAATGCGACGATCCTATGAGTTACGAGTCACAAATAAATTGTGGGTTTAAACATATTTTGGATTGGTTATCTACAAATAAACTACATATTAATGTTCTTAAATCTAAAATAATGCAGTTCTCCACAAATAAAGCCAAAAAGTTTAGCTTGAATATCACAAACGGCAACAATAAAATAGAGCAAGTAAACAGCACCATATTTCTGGGTATTTGTTTGGATGAGCACTTAACATGGAATGACCATGTTGACTTCTTATGTAAAAAAAATCACAAATTTATATTTGCACTAAAAACAGTCAAAAACACAACTTCAAAAGATATGGCTGTTACAGTATATCATGCTTATGTATGCTCTCAAATTCGATATGGCATTGTTTTGTGGGGAAACTCAACCAATGCGGTCAAGGTATTTGTAGCTCAAAAAAAATGCTTAAGAGCAATCTGGGGCCTTAGACAAACAGATTCATGTCGGCCAATTTTCATAAACAAGAAGCTTCTAACACAACCAAGCATTTATATTTATGAAGTAGGCAAATTTGTAAAAGAGAATATGTCATTGTTTAAGCTGAGAGACAACACTAATAAAAGATCAGCAACACATATGCCCTTGTCAATGCCAGGACCAAAACTAAAACTGTACCGAAATAATTCCTACTACATGGCATCGTTGATATTTAATGCGATACCAAAAGAAATAAGCGACTTACAGTTGCATCATTTTTGTAATAGGTTACGATCTTGGCTGGCTGAAAAATGTTTCTATACTGTAAAAGATTTCCTTGAAACCAGCTCCTGTAGGTTCGTAAGATACTAAAATATTAAACTGCAATTTTATGTCAGTCCGTATAATTTCGAACATGATTGAAATAGAAAATACTTAACTATAGCTTATATTATTATTAAGCAAAAATGAAACTAACATTTGCACGCCGTATTGTCGGTAGAATTATGCTGTACTCATTGTTATGTTAACACCAACTGTAAAGACCATATTCTTGCAAATAAATGATTATTATTATTATTATTATTATTATTTGTATGTCTTTACCAATCACGGGACTATGGGAGTCCCGGACCTTTGGAATTATTATTATTATTATTAACAATTAAATCACTTAAACGATATTCGCTGTCGAAAAGTAATCGTTATGTCTTGGTCATCTTTCATGCTGTTTTTGTTTGTCACAGAGTTCTTGTATTTTTTGTATACTTACCGTTGTATATTTTACAATGCCAAAATTTAAGCGTAGCTTCCACTTGATAAATAAATAAACCGGTAATGTTTTTTTTTTTGATAAGGACCTTTTTAATATTATGATAATAATCATAACGGCTATGTAATTTTTACAAACTCACACTTGCGCAACACTAAGATGATAAAATCCGTATGATAAATTGCCAAAATAAAACTCGTTTACGTCGCAAACTTTGCCATGATCGGGAGAAACAAGGTAATATGAGGGAACTGATGAACATACATAAATACATAGTGGTCAAAATCATAACTCTCCTTTTTGATTCGCCGTAGTCGGGTAAAATACATTTCAGAAAACGCAATAAAAGCGTTTCGATCACGCTTACCAAGATTGAGAACAATTAAGGATTTTGAGAACAATACATATGCCTACTAATACCTATATCAGGAACTCAATCTGTTTGCGAACCAGTTAGCCTAATTACGGTATCACCAAAACCACAAAACAGATAGATACAGAAGTCAATCACATATATGAACTTCACTTTGCATACCTACGCTCGGCGGTCGCTCTAGGGAAAACTATCGTGGTGGTGGCACTCGTATCTAGTTGTTTGATTTATTGTTGAGAATGAAACGGGGAGAATGGAAATATTTGTTTGTCAATTTTCATTATTGAAAATCCCTAAAGACGTCTAAACGGATTACTTTTTGTTAAATATTTAATTTAAGGAAAATGAAATAAAACACAGTTTATGCAGTGAGCCGCCATGACTGCGTATATTATCTGTGACACGCATAGATTGAACATAGGTATGACACATCCCCCGCTTATGTTTATACACATCTATAGATTAAAGGTACCTACTATATAGGTACAGCCTTTAAAACTTAACTTAAATCAAAATCATTTAAATAGGCAGGTTTTTTAATTACCCTGCCTGTTCTTGAGACTCTGGACGTCTCGGGCAATTGTTCTAAACTAGTTCCACTAATAGACACACCATTAGTATCTTGACTAACTATAGTAACTATATTTGTCAAATCATTTGTACTTATACTCTGTCTCTCTACTGGCCCTTGAATTGACTGAGACTCTAACGGTGTTTCCATTATATAATCTTCTTTAACAATAAACTTATTTCTACTTGGCCTAATATGCCTTTCATTCCTTCGAACCAAGTTACCCTTCTCATTTTTAACAATGAATGATCTAGGTCCACTAGCTTCTTCCATAATTTTACCTGAAGACCAACACTTATTAGGTATATTTTGAATAATCACATCTTCCCCTTTTTGAAACGACTCTTTTTGTCTAGAATTTTTGTTGTAATTGATCCTAGACTTTTCATTGTTAATTGACATTTGTTCTTTTACATTTACACACAATTTCGGCTTAAGTATTTCTTTAGAGCAGGGTAAGTTTGTTCTCAGCAATCTGCTCATTAATAACTCAGAAGGACAATAATCTAAACTTGCCACTGGGCTAGTTCTATAATGTAACATTGCCATATCAAAATTAGTGCCGCTTTCTTTACATAATAGCATAATGACGGCTGGACTTGACTAACTCTATATCATTCTAAACCGCAAACTGTCTAAATTCAAAACTACCAAATGGCATATTGTCACTAACTATGCATCTAGGGAAACCATGTGTACTGAACATCTTTATTAACTTAGCTATGATGTTATTAGCAGATTTATTTTCTAACTCTGCTACCTCAATCCATTTTGAAAAATAATCTACAACAACTAGGTAGTCTTCACCTGCAAAATGACCTACATCCATTCCTACTTTATTAAAAGGTATATCAGGAATCTCATGTGAGATTAAAGGCTGTTTACAGTTAGTCACTCTATATTTTTCACATGCTTTACAAGCTAACACATAATCCTCAATATCTCTTGACATTCCCGGCCAGTACAACACTTTCCTAGCCCTCTTTTTACATTTCACAACCCCTACATGACCAGTATGTACTATGTTTAACATTTCCTTTCTTAAGAGTTTAGGTACAAGTACTCTATTTTTCAAATATACAATGCTGTCTTTGACTACTAACTCATTTCTTAGTTTAAATAACTTTTTTAGTTCCTTACCATATATACTCCTATCATTTTTTGGCCATTCTGAGTTGTACCTTGTCACTATTTGCTGTAGATTACCATCTTTATATGTTTCTGTTTGTAGCTCCTTTAATTTACTTTCTGATATTTGTAAGTCACTGTCTAGCCCATAAACTATTTCTGTCTCTAAACAATGAACCAATTCTTTCAATGTTGGTTCAACTTCAGCATTTGTTGAGTTAAAATGCCTAGATAAATATTTTACCTCAAAGTCATATTTTATGAGCTTTAAAACCATTCTCTGTAACCTAGCTGAAATTTTGTTTATGTCTTTATTTATTATGACCACTAAAGGCTTATGGTCAGTTTCTACTACAATTCTTCGCCCATAAACAAATTGATGGTACTTCTCCATAGCTAAACAAATAGTAAAGAGCTCTTTTTCAATGGGGGCCCACCTCTGTTGGCATTCTGTATAACACCTAGAATAAAATGAAATTGGTTTGCCTTTTTGTAGCAGACAAGCACCCATGCCACTCTTGGAACTGTCACTTTGTAATGTTAACACTCCCTCTTTTTCTAAAATAGCTAAAGTAGGTGCACTGCTAATTTTAATTTTTAGTTCTTTTAACGCTTCTGCCTGTGAAGTGCCCCAATCCCACAATACATCTTTTTTTAACAAATCCCTAAGTGTAGCAGTTGTTTTTGTATATTGTGGTATAAATTTACTTAGATAATTACACATCCCTCCTGGGGCCTCCAAATTTAAAATAGCTTTAACATGTTCTGGATCAGGCTTTATTCCTGATTTTGATACTATAGTCCTACATACTTGACAAAATCTCTCTTATACTGCACCTTGTTTTTATTAAACTTTACATTACATTTTCTTGCCCTATCTATAACTTTCTTTAATATCTGATCATGATCTGTCACGCTATCTCCAGCAATAATTAAGTCATCAAAATATATATGTACTCCAACTATATCACTAAATATGCTTGTATTTATTCTTTGCATTACCTCGGGAGCTGAAGAAATCCCAAATGGCATCCTGTTGAATGCGTACCTGCCAAATGGAGTTCCAAATGTGCACAACTTTTGTTCGTCATCCAAGGCCACTTGAAAAAAACCATCCTTTAGGTCTAGTACTGTGAAGACACTTTTACCTGCAAGTGAATTATATATTTCTTCAGGAGATGGGATCTGATAATTTTCTCTTAGTATAGCCTGATTTAACTCTTTAGGGTCTAAGCATAATCTAAGTGATTTATCTGGTTTTTCTACTATGACAAGATTGTTACACCATGCGGTAGGTCCTTCAACTTTTTCAATGATAAGTACCTCTACTCTCATAATTATTTAATGTTTCTTTGACCCTGTCCTTAATTGTTTGTGGTACTCTTCTAATGGGTTTTATAACTCCCTGAACATTATCTTTTAACTTTATGGTATATGTACCTATATTGCCCAACCCCGAGAATACATCTTTATTATTTTGTAAAAATCTACTTTTTTCATCTGACACTACATTATCTTTTTTTTTTATTAGGTTAAATTTGACACACTCTGGCAATCCTAATATGGGCTGTATTGACATATCTACTATACAAAACCGAATATATCCTTCTTTTCCTCTTATAACACACTTTAGATCAATACTTCCTACTGTTTTAATTTCCTGTCCATTATATACAATCAACACAGTGGACTGACTTAACTTAAAGTCATCTTTCCTTATTTTGCTAAACAATTTAAGTGGCAAGGTGTTACAATCAGCCCCTGTGTCTAGTTTGAAATTTATATCAACCCCTTCAACATTAACTGATTCATGCCACTGTAATTTATCTAATTTACTTACAGAGTCCACTACAAATTCTTCACAGCTACTTACTATTACTATTATCCAAACATTCCTTCACAGTATCCATATCCACTTTTGTATTTGTTGATCTATGCCCAAATGACTTTACATCTCTTTTCTTATTTCTGCACATTGAAGCAAAATGGTTATAAATGTTACATAAGGTGCACCTCCGTCCATAAGCGGGACAATTTCTAGCTTCATGTGATTTGCCACATTTGTTGCACTGGAACATTTTTTTATTTACTACTCCTCGCTGGACCTCTTTTCCTTCTTTGACCATATTAATTCCTGACTGCATCTTATCCTCCATTTCTTTTAACTGCTTCTTACTGTGTTCAGCTGCTCTACACAAACTAATAGCCTCTTCCAAGTCTAGTTCTCTTTCCCTTAGTAGTCTTTCCTTAACAGCTGCATCCCTTACTCCAATTATCAACATATCTCTGATTAGCCTATCTTCCTCTTTAAATTCACATAATTTGGCTGTGTTCCTTAACCTCGAAACAAAGTGCTCCATTGATTCTTCCTGCTCCTGTCTTAAATTAAAAAACCTGTAGCTATTAGCTACGGTATTGGTTTTAGTACCGTAATACTTGTCTAAGCCTTTTATTAGACATTCCCAAGTTTCTATTTTACCCAACCCATTGTAAATACAGACGACTTCCTCGCCAGCACATGTTAAAAATATTGCTATCTTTCGCTCGTCCTCTTCTTTTGATAGGCCTGTGGCCTTCAAGTATATGTCGTAGGCTTGTTTATACCTTTTCCACGAAACGGCGTCTTCTATTTTAAATCCAGTTGGTGGTTTTATGCCCGCAATCACATTAATTTTTTCCGCCTTTTCCCCCATTTTCCTTGTAGGTTAGGCAGGTAGGTATTATACCTGTATTTTATGTCCACTTAAGGTATTCTTATCCACAAAGGTATTTTGGCTTGTTTATTTTAATTTTAGCAGTGGTTTACACCTGACACCATGTTAAATATTTAATTTAAGGAAAATGAAATAAAACACAGTTTATGCAGTGAGCCGCCATGACTGCGTATATTATCTGTGACACGCATAGATTGAACATAGGTATGACACACTTTTGTCACACAATTACCTACCATTGCCCTATCCTTTTTAGACCTAAACCTATCAAATGACACTAAAAACAACTCAATATCTACACAAACAAAAAAACATATTGTCAACTTACGCCTAAGTAAGGTGGCGTGATTTTACCTTACACAAAATTTAGTTAAGTAGGTACCTACTTCGTCTAGATTGATTCAAAAGAGGGAACTATTATATAAATCTATATTGTCAAGGATCGGAAAAATGCCCGTCATCTTAAGGTAAAAGATAAAAGAAATCTTTGATCTTCAAAAAAAATCTTGAAAACATAATCCCTGATCCGCACAGCAGAGACTTCCTTAAGATGTTAATTAAAAATATTACTAAGTATTTTACTTTATTATACCATTATTTATATTTATTCAGCGACAATATTATTAATGAATAACGCTGGAATGGTTTTGAGGGAGAAACACTTTCGCCAATCAAAAATAATGTTTTTTTATTTTGTTTCCTTTTTTGTCCGGAACGACGTGAATTTTGGACCTATTTATGAGTCTAAAAAGTTAGTTCACAGTCTACGTAATTCATTGGATCCGTGAGCAGCGTCTATGTGTGCGTTGCCCGAGCGCACTTGTATGTAGATTGACTTCTGTACCTGTGGTGTCCTGTACACCCACGGATTATCGAAAGGATAGGTATTAATAAACAAGTGTTTTGGTTCGAGCTTGGAGAAAGGGAACGTCTGCCCTCTGCCAGTACAGATGACGACTGACGTTCCCCCCACCTCGCACAGTATATTTAATTACTCAATACCACATCATTTTCCTTTTATCAACAAAATAAGTCAACAAAACCTGAAACATGAATTAATACCGATTTATATAAAATCAAACTAAATCTATATTAATCTATATTATCCACTACCACTTCGTGTTCATCAGGTTGATCATGTTCGTCTGATTCTTCATTTAAATTTCCATAAACTTTCCATTGACCTTCAGTCTTTTTTAAGTGTATAATATTACGTCTATATTCCTTTCCTGTTGTGTCATTTCTTACATCAGCTTCATTTTCCTTTGATCTTATAACCGTGTGCGGAGTGGGGTCGAACTCGGGAGTTAATTTATTTTCTTTTGTTAGATTTTTTACATAAACCTTGTCTCCAATCACTATATCTGATTCTTTAGCTTTCCTTTTTCTATTTTCATTTATTTTTCCTTTCTCTTTCCGTTCTTTATCTCTGTCCCTTGTTTCCGAATTTTCCTCCTCGTTTCCTATATATGTCAATGAGGGCAATTTGTCCCTGAACATTCTGTTAAAAAATAACTCTGATGGAGTTTTTCCAGTAGTACTATGTGGTGTACTATTGTACATAGTTAAATATTGCAATAAGCTGTCTTTCCAGTCGCTTTTCTGTACTTGACTAATCTTTAACCTTTTCAAAATGCTTCTATTTTGTCTTTCTACTTCCCCATTTTGTTGGGGCCAGTAGGGGACTGTGTGAAACAATCTAATGCCTTGCTCTAAACAGAAAGACTTAAAATCTTCAGAAACAAATTGCCTTCCGTTGTCACAAGTGATGCTCATAGGACTTCCGAGTCGTGAAAAAATTTCTTTCATAATGCTGATTGTGTCTTTTGCCGTTATTGAATTCATGATTTTAATTTCCTTATACCTACTAAAATAATCAATTATGACAAACAAATAATGACCACTAGGGAGTGGCCCTAAGTAATCAATTGCAACATCCAGCCATGCCTGTGTGGGCAATTCTCGCCGTTTCATAGGGACTGGCGGATTAGGTCCTGAAACCAATATACAACCTTTACATTTTTTTACAATATTTTCCGCATCTGAATCGATTTTAGGCCACCAAACCTTTGTTCGCAACCTGGACTTCATGGCCACAATGCCAGGGTGACCCTCATGAGCAGCTTCTAAAACGCGATTTCGTAGTTTCTCTGGTATAATAATTTTATTTCCTCTGAGCAAAATATCTTCATGTAGCCACAACTCTGACTCAAATATTTTGTATTTGTTAGCACTTGAGTCCCATTTATTGTTCATCAGGCCCTCCTTTACAATTCGAATCTCATTGTCAATTAATGATGCCTCAGTTAGATCTTTTAATGATACTGCAATAGGCCGTGCGTATTGAGCGATTTGGTTGACATGGTACTCATCATCAAAAGGTACAGCGCTTTTACTTGTGCACAATCGAGATAGTGGGTCCGCGATGTTATTTTTCCCTGGGCGGTACACCACACTGTAGTCATAAGCTTGTAATCGTAACACCCACCTCTCAATCCTGGCACAAGGTTTTGATTTTGGGCCAAATATGACTTCGAGCGGTTTGTGGTCAGTCACGAGTTCGATTTTTTTTCCAAAAAGATACATTTTAAAATGTTCTATTGCCCAAACCAGGGCCAAAGCCTCCTTCTCTGTTTGACAGTATCTTTTCTCAACTTCTGTCAAACTTTTATTAGCGAATGCGATAATTCGCGGGCCATGTGTGTCAATCTGAACCATAACCGCTCCAAGTCCTACTGGGCTTGCATCGGCAAACAATTGGGTTCTGTCATTGGGGTCATAAAATCCCAGAGTACGAACATTGGTTAGACATTGTTTCAATTTCTGAAAAGCAGTTTTTTGCTGATTGTTCCAGAACGGGGCAATGTCGGCCGATTTGTGAAGTTTTTTCCTTAAAATTTCTCTAATTGGTTCCGTAAGGGTAGCAAGATTCGGAATCCATTTATTAACAAAATTTACCAAACCGAGAAAGCTTTGGATCTCGTCAATGGTTCTTGGTTCGCGAAATGATTCAATAACTTGCATATATTTGTTTAATGGTTTAACACCTACGGGAGACATTTCGTGACCCAGAAATTGAATCCTTTTCGCATTAAAAGTACATTTCCCGTGATTGAGGAGCACATCATTTTGTTTTAGAATGTCTAGTACTCGTTTAAGCCTTGAATTATGTTCTTCCTCATCACATCCAAACACCAGAATGTCATCAATGAAATTGACGACGCCATCACACGTCAGAAGCAGATTTTCGAGTATTTTTTGAAAGTGCTCCGGAGCATTTGAAATTCCGAACATGAGTCGCTTGTAGCGAAATAACCCTTTATTTGTGATGAACGTGGTGATATGTCGACAATCTTCCTTGATTTCAATCTGGTGAAAAGCATTTTTGATATCAAGTTTCGAAAATACTTTGGCTTTGCGAAATTTTGGAAGAAGTTGCTCCATTGTGGGTAACGGGTGTTGTTCTCTTTTAATTGCCTTATTGGCACACCTCATATCAACACATATACGAATGTCTCCATCACTTTTTAAGATTGGAACCATTGGCGATACCCAGGACGAAGGTTTATTAACTGGTTCTATAATGTCCAATCTTACTAATTCATTGATCTTTTCATTCACTTTATTTTCAAGGGGTATAGGAATTCTACGATATGGCTGACTCACCGGTTTCACAGAATCATCAATAGTTATTTCTAATTCCACGTCTTTAAATTTCGGAAATGGTTTCTCTTCAACAGCATTTATCCCCAAACCGATTCTAAGAACGTTAAGGGATATTGCGGTGTCTTTGCCCAATAAGTTCCTAGAGCCATCTTTTACTACGTAGAATGTAGCAGTTTGGTTTTCGGCACCTATTGTAATATTTGCGTTAAATGCTCCTAGTACTGTTAAGGACTTTTTGGAACCATATGCCATAAAAGTTTTATTGGGAGATTTTACTTGATTTGTTATGACAACTTTGTTTTCTTTTAAATAACTCCATGTCTCTTCATTAATTATGTTATGCTTACTTCCAGAGTCAATAAGCATGTCTACATTTACTCCACCAATTTGACAACTTATGATGGAATCGTCATCAATATGAAATATGTAGTCTATCTCAGATTCTTTGTTGTGTTTTATTTTTTTCTTGAAATTTCCTCTTTTTCGTTGGTATATTTTGATTATATTGGTTATTTTTACGCTTACTCGCCCGTGTTCTACACTGAGCCGAGAAATGTCCAATGTACCCGCATTTTTTGCAGGGTTTATCTTTTGCAGGACAATTTTGGCTATCAGCCTTGTGATTTGTTTTACCACACCTGGTGCATACAGGTGGTATAGACTTGGGTCCTTGAGTATCAATTTTATTGATATTAGTGCTTGGTTTAAAATCATTTAGTTGCCTTTCGACACTTTCAAAAGCATTAGCTTCTAAAATTATTTTTTCTAATTTAACTGTATCTCCTAACGTCAATAGTTTCTTTCTCAGTTCAGAAGATGAGCACTTTTCTATAATTTGGTCGATTATTTGATCCTCTTCGGAAGAAAACTTGCACTTAGCGCTCTGTTGTCGCAGTCTTACTAAAAATTTATCGAAATTTTCATTAGATTCTTGTTTAATCGATCGGAATATGTGTCTTTCATAATAACGGTTTTGTCTCGGAGTGAAAAACTCATCAAGCTTTTGAATTGCGATTTTATACACGTCGTTTAATCCTGTAGGCTCGACGAGCGCTCCGGGTATATTATGAAATATCTCTTGTAATGCTAGACCTCCGACATGGAGCAAAGTCGCTCGTCTTTTTACGTGATTGTCAATATTAGTAGCTTGTAAATAGATTTCTAATCCTCTCTTCCATTTTTCCCACCGAATACCAACAGAAGCGGAATCGCCTTCACAGTCAAATGACTCCAAGGGGGCCAGTTGGGACATTTTGGGACGCTCTGAAATTATAGACTAAGATCAGGTTTTGACTAAGAGATAATACGAAACAACTTTTACATAATTATTTATTATTTGTATTTATACCTTAATTAGTTAAAACGAATTATTTAATTGAAAACCAATGTACTGAATGAATAACTTTTATTATATTTATGAAAGCAATATATTCATGGATATATTATATTTACTAAGTATTTACTAATAGTATTTATTGATTGAAAGCTTTGGAATAGAATGTGCACTAGTGTTAGGTAGTGCAAGTATGAACGCCGCTTGCCTACCTATTTGTTCTATTCCGTGTCACCTACTTTATAGCATTATACCGTAATGAACTGAGAAAGAAAATAAATAACGTTTATTTTTAGCACCGGCCGATAGTTATCCATTTGTGCACGCCAGTAACTATCGCGCCCCTGCTACTGAGTGGTTATCAGTTGAACTTTTAACTCAATGCATATTACAAGTTATTTTATGCACAAAAGAACAACTGCCAATTAATAGTTCGTTTTTCTCTATAATTCGAGTATTGAGCAACCAGAATAAGATTTTTCATTTTATGTAGGTAGGAAATAAATGCATCGTAACATTGTGTAAATAGCACATTGTTTACTAGGCGAATGTAAAATTAGGAATAGCTTTGCGATAGATATGTGTTAATGTCTTTAGGGAGTGGTCAATTTTCATTCCGTAATGATTATCTTAAAATGCTAAATCAATTTGCCAAACAACGCATTTGTGTGCGTGCAAATACAACATTTATAATGCAACGTATAATAATGTATTTTTAGGATGTGTAAATAACTTAATTTATACATAAACATAAGAAAAGATATTACTGATAAATCCTACTACCTACTAATATTATAAATGCGAAAGTTTGTGTGTGTATGTTTGTTACTCCTTCACGATGCAACGGCTGGATGGATCGGAATGAAGCTTATACCCTAAATTAACACATAGGCTGCTTTTTATTCCGAAAATTTGTCAGTTCTCAAGAGGGCAAAAGCTAGTACTACATATATGCTTATTGAAAGTAACCAACACAGCAAGTATTTATTATTTCGCAAGGTCAATCAATCAATATATTTCTATGTTACCATAAACTAATTCCAAATACAATACCTTAATTATGCCATTTACACAATGTTTTACGCACGCATGCCTACCTTCTTTTCTTTTTTTTTTTTTTACTATCTGGTATTTTCCGTAAACTTGTTTACTTACATTTTTACCTCGTCGCCACTTGTGGTGTCCTGTACACCCACGGATTATCGAAAGGATAGGTATTAATAAACAAGTGTTTTGGTTCGAGCTTGGAGAAAGGGAACGTCTGCCCTCTGCCAGTACAGATGACGACTGACGTTCCCCCCACCTCGCACAGTATATTTAATTACTCAATACCACAGTACCCATCTGTTTTGTGCCAAAACATTGAACGGGAAATCCTAGAATGTAACTAGGTACCTACGTCACAAGGTGCTTGTAAGCGTAAGTAATCGATGTACCTACATCATCAGGATAATTCACAGCATTTAGTCCAGACGTCGTCGATAGGTAGGTACGATAATTACACAAACATCTGTTACGTGTAGGTAGACCTCTGACGCGGGAGCTAGTAATGGCACGGAAGAAATAAATACCAGTACAAGATAATGCGACAATACAATCGAAGCATTCAACGAGCACTAAAAATAAATCGATCGACAATGTTATAATTATACTTAGTAGGGGATCAAATTTAATACGTTAAATAATATATGGAAATATGTAAGCTAGCCCAGTACATAGGTAGGTAGGTACCTAACTAATTAAAAAAAAAAGAAAACTTAAAAACTAAAAAAAATATTGTTTGTTTAATAGCCCAATTACATAGATACCAATCGAAAGTAAGTAGGTCTATATGAAGTCTATAGACTTGCAAACGTTAGGTTGACTATGTATACTAATAATTTGCACTAAACCTAACTTTTGCATATTCTATGGGCTTCATACTCTCGATTAGTACCTATGTAATTTGTCTATTAAACAAGCAATTGCAATAAAAACAAACGTTTTATTTAAATTATATACCTAAGTACTGGTCTGAAATATTTCAGCCAACATATTCGCCATATATTACCTAGGTACTTACCGTATCAAATTGGATCTAAATACTTTTTATCGAATAAACGGCTGGGTGAAGGTCGTCTCCTATTCGGATCTTAGACCATTATTGTTTAGTTTCTGTCAAAATTTATTATAGCGATGTGGAATATAGAAATAATTCAAACAGTTTTTTAAATGATGTCTTCCTACCTACCAACCTATATGCGTTGCGTGCGCGGAAAAATTAAAATTAAAAGCATCAGCTAGGTAGACCCAGGTACCTATTTATGTGACTTTTATAGTTTCTGAGAAAAATACAATTTGATTTGATATAAGTACCTGCAGACAAATAACAATATATAGTAATAAATAAATAGACGTACTAATTTGGGCTGGAGTGGCTAATATAAAAGCACAGCTCTATACGAGTACGACGCCGCCGGTGCCTTCGTTTCATCTGCGAAGATAAACGAGAACGACCTTCTCTCTTTACGTAACAAAATCATCGCGGGAGCGATCTTGGTTGCGTTGCATTTTTAACGTTGTACATTTCCGATGCCAGAGCGGTCACTCGGCACGCTTTTAAGCAGGTCACACTGTGATATCAGTGTTACGACATTCGTGATGCCATTTGCATTGTTAATATTAAATGTGAATACTAATACACTTGCTTCTGTATTTAAAATGCTACTGACGTATCCTCTATTCAATCTTTCTTGTTTGCCTTACTTTACAAGGTTTTTAAGTATCGAAGACCATTGAGCTAGCAGGTTCTTCGTAGGTAGGTACTAACTAAGATCTGGAAACGGCTAATAACTATAGGGCTGAATTTCTTATGTGGAAGAGGACGTGTAGTCAACAAAAGGAGTTAGTTTCCTAAAAAAAATCACTAAAATTAAAAACTTCCGACCTATCGTAGGTAGGTATGATAGCTATATCATTTAAAAGCTCTCAATTTACTTATATTAGAAAGTCATCAAGATTTGTTTGGTGGTAACGGTCCTACTAACAAAGACGTGCTCTAGTTAACATTGACTACTTCTTCATTTTGTGATTACGGTGTTGGATTTACTTACTTATCAGGGCTCGGACTCGATTCTATTTGGTAAAACGTTATTGCCTTTCACATGTTATCGTTTTGTCCACGATTGCTCAGTACGTACCTATTGTCTCTTAGAATTTCATTGAATACGTCACTTAGGAAATGAATTTGGTTGACTGTTCATACATAAAAATAAAACCGGCCAAGTGCGAGTCGGACTCGCGCACGTAGGGTTCCGTACCACTATACATCTAAATTAATGTTTTTCTTTATTCTTTATAATATTGGAGTTGATTGAATGAAAGGTAAAATGCGGTTTACGATTTATAACGTATTAAAAAAAAACTAATTATTAGATCTCGTTCAAACCAATTTTCGGTGGAAGTTTGCATGGTAATGTACCTACATCATATATTATTTTTACATTTATCATTCCCTATTTTAGAAGTTACGGGGGGGGGGGACACACATTTTTCCACTTTGGAAGCGTCTCTCGCGCAAACTATTCAGTTTAGAAAAAAATATATTAGAAACCTCAATATCATTTTTGAAGACCTATCCATAGATCCCACACGTATGGGTTTAATGAAAAAATAATAATTGAGTTTTAGTTCTAGGTATGGGGAACCCCAAAAATTTATTGTTTTTTTTCTATTTTTGTATGAAAATCTTAATGCGGTTCACCGAATACATCTACTTACAAAGTTTCCATAGTATAGCTCTTATAGTTACGGAATAAAGTCGCTGTGACATACGGACGGACAGACGGACGGACAGACATGACGAATCTATAAGGGTTCCGTTTTTTGCCATTTGGCTACGGAACCCTAAAAACATATTGGTCGCTTTCTTTACAAAATTGTGATTGTTGTGTAGGGTGCCTTTATTCTATACGAGCGATTCGATATATCTAACGTCTTGTTAGACTCCTAACAAGACGTTAGATATATCGACTAAGATGGTAGTTGAATGTTGAATCACATGATTACTTTCTGTTGTTACTCTCAACTTTGGTTGATGTATGTACCTAATATCGTAAGTACCTAATTGTACTAATGTTTCGTATTATTTTTAGTGTCGATACCTACTTATTGGAAGGGCAGTTTATGGTAACGAACTTGAACCTACTAGGTAGGTACCTACCTAGCAATATAGGTACATACTCGTAGGTGTAATGTAATTTATTCCTTAATCTTCTATCATTGATATACCTAGTTAAGAAATAACTCGGTGTGAAAGAGAGTCTCAGACGAGTCTAAGAAAGCTTCGAGCCGTTTGACCTAAACTTGAAGAACCTTCCAATATGGCCCATTAAGGAGATTCTAAACTGAGCCTAAATTACTATACATGTATACATACACGGACGGGCTAACCTGGTTTAATTTCATACTATCGAGCTGGTACCAGTATATATACACTCAGGAGCAAAAATAACGGGTCAGAGTGCGTTTTTCATACTAAAGAGGCTATTTCGAAGCCTTTGTATAGACATGTTCGGAACTGTAGACTGTACGCGACGCAACGAAATAGGTAGGTACAGTCAAGAACTTAAATGTTCGACCCACCATAGGTCCAAACTCAATCTGACATTCTACAACAATATGGTTGAGTATCCTGTAAGTTACAAATGATTCGGTATCTCTAATGAAATTGACGACTTCCATTCTTTTTTTTTGAATGGGTTTCAAGATTAACGTTTGTGACCGTACACTTAATGGCCGAGCCGCTTTCTATATGTCGAAGTGGTGGTACATGTAATTATTATTTTTATTTCCTAACCGTTGCTTTTCCGTAGAGTGCGTTCCACATCTCAAGGTTACACCTTTATAGCTGTTTATTTATAGATACAGTGGAGGCCTAATTTACATATGCATTATCTATGTAAAATCCGACGTTACATCATTATTGCACAGTTTCGTTATAGTTGCTACATGACATATGATATTTATTTATAAATATGTATGAGTGAGTACCGTCATTGATTTGGGATAAACTTAATAATAGCTTGAAACTTAAGGCGTTTGCCAGTCTACAAATGCGTTTTCGCAAACAGTCCGAAAGTAGTATGATGACACCTATGTACATACATAAGCATTGAAATGTGCGAGTTTTTAACCTAACTAGTAAACTAACTACGAGTAATAACAATTCCTTTAAAATTGTACAGAAAAATATTTGTCTAAATCTTTTTGTTCTTGTTATTTTAATTAGATACTAAAGAAGATACAATTGTATTCCATATTTGATTTCGACTTCGTGGTAAACACGTAATAATATAACGGTCAGTTACTTATTGTAACCTGGAAAATAAAATAAATAAATCACTTTCATCCTTTGATCAACTGGGGTTTTAGATTTTTTTGCCTAAATTGGAGATATTGACATCTTCTGAGCTAAACCTGCTTTGCTGTTTTCCTTTCTAGTCGTTTGTTAGTGGCAGACTTCCTCTTAGCAAATATGTCTGTCAGCTGATCAAAAGCGGCTTTATTCGCAGAACAAATATATTTTAGTTAGGTACACGTCATTATCGAGTTATTTATTAGACCCTTTCAATAAACCAATCGATTTTATTTTTAATAAGAGTACGTACAATAGAAAATCAGCAAATAAAGTTTATTGAAATGCCAATAAACTCGCCTCCACGCACATTTGTCTCGCTTGCGCGAAGAACCTTCGCAGTAACATTAGGATTAAATATATCGATAGAGCTGAAAGCTGAGTTCGATGAGAAATAATAATCCGAAAGAAGATAATTAATGAAAGTTAAACATTTGAGGATTTTTGGAATTTAACCAATTTTGGACCGACGTGCTTTATCAGATCTCTTGATAACCAAAATTTTAAAATATTGGATTTGATAAAAAAGGACTATTTAGGTGTTCTTGTAGACGACACTTCTAATTATTAGACTAACTCGCTCAGTGGAGGTGCATTGCAGTGCAGGGTACATCGCATTTATAAGAGACATTGATAGGCCCGGGTACATACGTTCGTAATATGTAAATTTTAGTGTCAAAAATAATGAGGTCGTCATTTATTAATTTTAGGCCAACGCATAGCTTCACGCATTAGGTGAGCAAATATTGCGAATACCGTACCTATAGAACTTGGAGCGTAAACGAGTGGTTGACCAATTGTTTGTCGAACACATTAGATTGATTGACAAGTAGTCTTCTTTTAGTGAGATGTGACGATGTGAGCCCGAGGTCCCCGTAACATTGTATATTCTCTTAAGACGTAGGTAAGTACTCTATTAAACCGGGCAAGAGCATGTCGGACCATGCTCAGTGTAGGGTTCCGAAATAAGACCTCGCGACAAACTTAACTTTGCCATTGGAAAACTGTTATCCCCATACATTTTTGAAATACCTATCGTGGGAGGTACACAAAAAAAAAAGTTTTCAAGATTAATTTTACCACTTTGTTGGCATGACTAATATAATATGTGGATTCATGCCAAATTACAGCTTTCTAGTACTAAGAGTCTCTGAGCTAGGCTGCGGACGGACGGACATGGCGAAACTATAAGGGTTCCTAGTTTGACTACGGAACCCTAAAAATGTTTTTTCTTGTGTAGGTACGGTCACGATGTTAATATGGGACCCATTTCAAGAAAAATATGCTTGAAGTCGTCAATGTTATTACTCATTAGAAATGACAATATTCAACCTTATTTTTGTAAATTTTAGATTGACTTTGGACCTAAGGTGGGTACCAAATTTAATCTCGTGACTGTACATGCTAGTTGCATTCGAGGGAAGACTAAATCTTCAAGTTTATCTACGTCTCGAACGTATTTAAATGTTAGTTTAGCACCCACATAAACAAATAATAAATATCAGAAGCCAATCTTACATAACTTGCTTGACCTAGTCGCAAATAAACATACTTAAAATATGCACAATGAAATTGAAATACTTAATTAAGTAGGTATATAGAAAACACCCAACACTCGTGACGACCTCGTCAGGATCACGGGTCCGCGGTGGATGCGAAAAGCACAAGACCGGTCTGAGTGGAAAGCCTTGGGGGAGGCCTATGTCCAGCAGTGGACGTCTTGACATGATGATGATGATGATGACCCAACACTTGGAAACAAATACTCGCGCTCACCACACAAATATATATTTCCATACCGGGAATCGAACCCGGGACCGCTACCTTACTAAGCAGGGTCACTACCAACTAGACTAGCTACTCTGAGATCTGTTGCACCGTTTCAAAGTTTTAGGCTCTACAACCAGCTCGAGTACGGGTATGAAGCAGTTCCGGGTGTCCAATCGACTAGGTACAAAAAAAATAGCAACTCCATCATACGTACAGAATATAATTAATTTACTTAGCGGTTTACAAAATGCTTGTTAACTTTGGCACTATATTTTACAGCCGGCAGAAGTATTTATTGTATTCAAGAATATATATTTCTATATAAAGCATGTTTATCGTTGCCTAGTACGGTCACGTCACGGACTTTAATTGATATACAACTATAGAACCTTGTCGTATAAAACCTACGATTAATTCCCATGTCATTTCTATCTCGTCACTTGACGCTGTCATTACGAGTATGACAGGGTTCCATAGTGGCACAACAATTAAAGTCCGTGACTGTACTTTTAGTAGGTTAAGCCTAGAGCTTAGTTTGGGACTAGGTCAATTTGTGGGAGATCGTCACCCGATGTTTAAATTTATTTAATAATCATTACACCTGCATATTTTTTTGTATTTATCTATGGAATGTTTGTTCAAATTGTATTAAGATCTGTTTAACTGTAAGTGACGTGCAAACATTTATTTTCTAGGTACCTTACTTATTCGCAGACATTTACCTATTTAAAATGTAATGCCTTGATTGTTTACTTATTTGATACAGTTATATCAACACGTGGGATTTTATGAAATGTACAAACGTACGAACCATTCTACTTTAAATATTATATAAGTAAGAATACGTATCACAAAAAAGCGACACTGAAGCTCCGATTTAGGTAGGTTTCCTTATTGTCGTTTGATGGAATGAAAGACTGGCCATTGGATCTTTATGTGACCAAGTCACCTGAATACGAAAGGGGCTTAAAACGTCGGAGCGAACATTGAAATAAATTGCTCACGATATAATCCGAGCCTTTTTATTTTTGTTGCGAATAATATACTACCTACTAATAATATACTTTTATATGATTTCGGCAACGTCGCCGTCATGCGACTGGGTGACCTTGTTGCTCCGGCCGTTGATGCAACATACGGCCGTTCTGAAGTTTTCAAGGTAGAAACAGTTTAGCCTGACCTATGGAGGCATTAACGAAAGGTCGGTCCTTCAGATTTGAACGGATTATATAAAAATAAACCAGAAAACCACTTGCTTATCAATATTACCCATATAAGGAAGGTAGGGTCATACGGGTGACTTTCAAAACGCCGCAATGAAAAAACAATGTCTTAACTTGACATGAGCTACGGAGACCTACGTTAAAGTTTATTATGTGAGAAGGTATTGAAAACTATTCTAAATTAAATATTTCCTATTTCCAATTAATTTCGTTGATGCAGGTGCTAGAACGGCATAAACAAAGCTTATTTATCCGAAAATAAGTAGTTAAACAACTATCCAACTACACTCTTTCACCTAAGATGTCCTGTGATGTGACAGCCGTATTTCGTAATTTCAATCACTTACGAGTATATACTTACTCACATGCGAGGTATTTAAACATGCGATTAATTATTTAAGTGCCTGAACGGCGTCGCTAGGTGTGTACCTGTGTATTTTTTATGTAAAGTTAAAGAAACAAGTGTAATAGTTGTTTATATGGGCTGTCACAGAACTCATCTTACGTGAAAAAGAGTGTAAATTAACAGTTCGAGTAATATTAACGTTTTTAAAATACTGGTAAAGAACTTTGCGGTAAGCCTCCTTTGTGTCCCTTGGCTGAAACTAGCTATGTAATTCCAAAAGTTGATATCTAAACCGCAATATTTAACGTAGCAATGTGTTTAATAAGGTACAGTCGAGTTCATAATTATGTGAACACTTTACTACCTTGTCACTTTAATTGCTGCGACAATTCATGTATGGCAGTTTAAACATGACATTAAACAGACAAGGTACTAAAGTGTACACATATCAATTATGAATCCGAGTGTACACCACAAATCCATAATACGAGTATCTACGCATTAGGAATAGATAATTAATAACTGTAAGTATACATGCAGTGTTATAGGTTTTTTAACTAGTCGTAGTAATTCCCTTATTGACTTTAGGACAAGACATATGTATTATAGTTTGTAGAAAAATATTAGAATTTAGATGTGTTTTTAGATAGACAAATAAAAACGACTCACTAATAAATATTTAACTTTTGATCCTGCGACATAGGTACGTGTCAATCAAACAGTTCATAGTTAGTCAATTGTTTTGTTGCTCTTTGATCCTCAAGGTCAGATAGGAAAACCTCTGGTAAACATCTTAGCCTATTGCGCAAAAGTATTATGAAATTTGAAAAAAAAACCTATTTAATAGATTCAAAACTGAAAAAGAACAGATTTTGGTGTAATAGTTGCAATATTTTCAAGAAAATGAAAAGGCTAGATAGCCCTTTCCGGGCTACATAATTAAACAACGTGTTCACCTACAGGGAAAAGTGAGAGATCCAGCCCCAAAAGGGCTCTAAGGGAGCAACACTGAGGATCCCTTAAGTATTGTTTGTGAGTACATAAATCGTAGATAATGACAAAAAAGTAGTTCTAAACTAACACTGTTTTAATTTATGGAGGAGGTGAGTCGTATAATTTTTCCAAAAATACTTACTCAACTGGTATATTTTCATTGTGCTACCCAATTTTCTACTAGGTTCATAGTCACATGATCTTTAGTAGGTAAGTACTTACCCTTAATTTGTCGCCTTGACGTCAGGTTCGAACTACCGTCATTCGAAGTTTTAAATAATTCAACAACGAACAAAAAAAATCATTTACCTGTTATAGTAAGAATAGAAGAAATCCTTATTAATACTATTTGACTGGTGCATTTGTTTTTCTATTAAATATTTCTCACTGACATGGATTAAATCACGTACGATTATGAATGATAATCGACTAGGTGCTGCGTTTTGCATGTGTGCATGTTGAACGCAAAGGGTTACGGGTTAATAAGATACCTACTAATAACGTGAATGTGGTAGGTGTACATAGGTATTCTACATTATACAGGGTGACTCAAGCCTAGGAGGAGAATTACCCTAGATATTGAAGATAGCTTATTTTATTAAAACGAAATACCCTTTACATTTAAGATTTGAAGTATAAACTGCTTTATTAGTTATCTCAGAGTTATTTTGTAATTACTGTCTAAGATTATTAACGTTACGTTAACTTTGTATGTACAGTACAATTAGCATGAGTTACAATGAACGTACTCGCTAGGGAGTAGGAGCTCTATCCAGCAGACCTCGCAAGCATTCTTATAAATACTGCGAGGGACAGGTATTCGATTCGCGAGCGAGTACGGTTATTGTAACTCATGGTAAGGGTACTGAAAAGTGACTGAGTGTTTAAAAAATATCTTTCACAATCAATTCTCTCCCTAGGAAATCTAGGAATTGAGGTGCCATTTTCATCCCGCTTTTGGGATTCGGTAATCTTAACAATCCGAACAGAAGAGATGAATAAGATATTTTATTTACAACATTCCCCGAAAATGTCTAATATTTCGCCTCGTGGGCAGCTATGATGTGTCGTATGCAGGCTGATTCTGCCATGTTATATTAAAAGTGAAATCTTATGAATAATATTTAAACCCCCAGATGAATATTATTAATCCGTCAACGTGGTGGTTTGTTTACTCTCTTTTAAATCCGTTTTGGCGACGGATCGACGTAATGTTTGCACTTATATAATCGGAATACCTAAGAGTGACATGAGATGTTTTTCAATACTGGAAAGCTATCGGGTTATGATTTTGCAGTAATAAATGTTCCTACTAAAACCATAGGTACGTGTTTTTTATACGTTAGGTTTTTATCACTAGATATTTTATAGTACCCATTACGGCGGAGGTCCTTTATAGGTTTAAGTACGTGACTGTGAAAACGGTTGCCAACTGACATTAGGAAATCGATAAATTCGCCTTTGTACATTTTTATTAGAATTTATGTGTTTTGTACCTACTATAAAATGTTTACAGACATACTCATGGGTACATACGTTCCAGAAGGTTTATACATCTAATACCTTTAAACTGTCTGAATCTCGGAAACGGCTCCAACGATTTTCATGAAATTTAGTATGCAGTGGGTCTCGGGGGCGATAAATCGATCTAGCTAGGTTTCATTTTAAGAAAACGTCATTTTATCGAAAAGAAAGGTCATCCAGGTACTATATACTTACTATGTAAAAATGAGTCCGTTTAATCGTAACTCGGTAAATAAACACGTTACGCCACCCCGCACGTGAAACGTGTATCACTGCCAATGCCGACCAATATTTATTTAGACTCGTGTATTGCCAACGCGCCGCTAATGGGGTCAACGGGTTTTTTCACCGCAACAAGTATTTAAATTCATTTTAGGTACCTTGGACTACTTTTTACGGCAAAAATGGAAAATTATCTTTTAATTATGCAATTTACGGCCGGCCGAATTGCATCTTAAAGATAATTCTGGTCATATAAGAATACAATTTGGGTTACAAAATAAAATTCGCAATGCAATTAATATTTCGCTTCGCAGATAAAATCTTTTCATTTAGGTACTGTAAGTATAGATCTATTGACGATAATTACTTGAGTACATATTTAATATTCAAACGGGAATTTAAAATGATATAATGTACACACGATTACATTGCTACAGTTGTAATAGTTATACTCGCAATCCTACCTACATTATGTATGCGTTTCCATCGACCCCTACTCATACAGAGAAAATACGGGACGCCTTTTTCCATACAAACCAAACGCTTTCGACTATTTTCTCTCTCTGATTTTGGAGAATCGAGCGTTCATAAGTTTTATTCTAAAATAAAAGTGATAACGTAAACCCCCGCCCGATATAGTGCCTGCTACCTCTTAAGAGCAGGGCCCGTACTATGGTTGCTATATCGCGGTGGATAAAGTATCCGTCACTTTCGCACTTATATAGTGGTCAGAAAGGGACAGGTGTTTTGTCAACGTGTATCCACATCGATAAATACGACCGTAATTGGCCCGCTGATATGTTTTAACAGGCCCGTTCTATATATTTTCATTGCATCTGGCTAAGTCCCATACCGAATAGACTAGATTTCTTTTAACCACGTCCGAATCGGTTTATCCGTTTGGGAGCTACGATGCCATATACAAACACGTTACGCAGTTATATACATAGGTACACAAACACACAAATACACGAATACACAGTATACTTAAAGAACGATAAATCGTTATTAGTGTCATAGGAGCTGTGAAATAGGTAGTAGGTACTTTCGCATGCGGTTTATTTCCACCTTCTCTACCGCCTGTAATTTGAGTGTGAGCGCTCGACTCTCAAAATGACTTGCTAATTAATTTCTCAGTAATATTATCAAAACGAAATAATTAGCGAGGTAACTTTCGATATTTTGGACTTCGATATTATTACTTTAAATATGTTAACAAGCGATATTCAAATACGTACCCGACTGAGTAAATATGTTTTTTAGTAACTCCTTCATGCTGAATGGCTGGACGAATCTCAATGAAGTTTAGAATGAAGATAGCTTACCTTATACCCTACATTAAAATATAGGCTACCTTTTATTCTAAGAAAAGGCCCGGCTGGCAGAAGACTATTACCATTATAAATGTGAAAATGTTTATTTGTTTGTTCTGTGTTCACGATTCAACGCCTCAACAGATAGACGTAACATCTGGTAAAGATATATATGTATTATTATTATGTTTTGTCTCGGACACGGACAGAGGGTACTTTTAAATCTGGATTTTTTACATTTTGTGGAAGGAATAGCGATGAATGCCCTACCCTAACCCCACAAAAATTCAAAACTATTAATGAAATAAGCAAGACATAGGGACATAGTTGAAGCCCTTTTTATTATTATTTTGAAAACATTTAGTTTTGGTAGAAGAAATAGTCGAGAGCCTGGCCTCGTTGTGATTCGCCTTGTTGGTAGTGCCCCGCCTGCGGAGGTAACTGACCCGGGTTCGAATCCTAGTAAGGGCAACATGTGTGTGAAGACCACGAGTATTTGTTCCTGACTCTTGGATTTTTTCTGTGTATTTCTCTATGTACGTTTGTTTATCGTTCTCTTGTATCCGCTGTATAAGCCTAGAGCTAAGTAAGTTTGAGACTAGGTCAATATGTATAAATTGTCTCTTGTTATTCATTTTATTTATTGCACGGGAAACGACAGGTATCATGTTTGATGGCTACCAAATAACCGTCATTCAAGAACGTTGATGTCTCGGTTTCGCAAAGTAACAGATAACAGTAAAGTGCATGCCTAATAGGTAGGTACTTAAGTAATTATACAATCAGATCCTAAGGTGTTATTCTTACAAAAAAGGCTCTCTGTTGAATGGTCTATCGAGCGAACGAAGTCATTCATTCGACGCGCAAACCTACTTAGTTGAGAATGAACGCCGTTAAAATTAAATGCTGTTTGTGTGCTCTGACGGAGCAACTAAAACTTGCCAGTTAATAATACATCTGTTTTGGTTTTTAAATCATAAACACATTTATAGAGCAATTATGAAGGAGCGGGATCTCCTGACAGGTTTCCTTGTAAACCAAATAGGAGATCTCACAATGTTCTGTCAAGATGTTGTGATTTATAAAATTACTCGGTAAAACCTGGCCGTTTGGTCACTGTTAAGGAACTAGAATAAAATGAACCATAACATGCTACCTAACAAGCGTCCAAAAAATGTATACAGTTACCCTACATGATACATGAACTAAATTTATCGATTGTCTGGTTTTTCACAGAATCCCAAGCGTGCCAAATGTGAGTGCGAAAATATGATTTACATTAAAATCCAAATGGATTGGAGAATTAAAGCACGTTATGCGTAGACAAGATGAATTCTGCAAACGTTAGCGTTACCGTAAAATGCTGCAACTTTGCACGGATTTTGACGTTTTTTCCTTATATCTGTGAAACTATTTGTCTTACGTGGTTTAATGAGTATTAGTCGGAAAACAGACCCTTTGCCCCCCCAATTAGACTCAAATATCAGTAGGTAATCATACAATATTTCCTAGTTATAAGCATTTAAAGTGGCAGGCAAAGTTTTAGGCCTAAGACGTAACTTTGCCTAGACGGTTATCTCGATAAATAACGTTTTGCTATTTGTAATAATATTTAATTGTGTACATGAGACATTGTGCTTGTCCCTGGCAGTCAAATTATTGCTATAAGCTTTATGGTTTTTTTTTCACAGGCAATAGGCAATGTTGTACCAGGTTCCACGAACTTTCCATACAAAAATATCGGCAACTGTAGGGTTGTGCCAAAAAAAGATTGTTATTTAAAAAAAATACAAGTATTTTTTTAGTTAAAAAATAATCATCACAACGTAGGAACACAACTGAAAGCTTTGGTATTAAAGAAACATCAGTCTTAAAAAACCTTAATCAAAAAACGTTTATCAAACCCTGTCTTCTTATCTAGAAGCACGAACCATGAAATCAAAATCGAAAATATAGAAATAAACATAAAATCAAACTTATAAATTAGATAATACAATATATATTTTTGGTCGGAATACTACATTAAAATAATACATTAAAATATGTTTATTTTGACTAATTCTATAATAATTTACCACTTTTACGGTTAGTAAGTACCTTGAAATTGTATGACTTTTACAAATGACAACACTTTTACCGAAACCCGTCTTGAGTCAATTTGACTCGAAAATCGATTTGCAAGATTGGACTTAACTAGCATTGCAAGTTATTAAAAAGCTAGTAATAAATTAACTCACTTAAGCAATTTAGGCACACCTATTTTTACTCTTATCTGTTCATTTATAAAACCCAGCTAGTGACAGCCCTAGACCCAGGCAAAATTGTGTCACTCAAGTTCCCAGAACACTGCCCAATATTGCCTACTACGTTATTATAATGAAATCGTGTCCTATTCTTGAAAATATTAAACTTACGGAAAATAGACAATATTTACTTTCCCTGGGACGCACACCTACTTCTCGAAAATCACGTTTCTTGTACTTAAAATTTTAAAAGTTGCGAGACACTAAAAAAATGCAGCCACTCCCTCCAACTTATGATGCACAACTGGCGTAGCAACAATGGAGTTACCAACGTAAAAAAAATAAAAATGTGTTGCCAGAATAATGAAAATTACTACCAAATGGTAAAAAACAAGAAAAAACTGAGCAAATGCGAGATATCGTAATTTAAACGAAATAGGCAAAATTGAGCTTAAACGGCAAAATTGCAGCATTTTACGGTACCGAAAATGTATGAATTGTCACTAAATTGGGTAAGTAAGTATGCGTTTTTATAATAAATTAAGGTCACATTTGCATGTATTTGACTAATATTCTCATCACTTAAATCACGAGGTACCTACATTAAATTGTACTCGTATTACCTAAAAGCCGATGACCTCTTGGCCGGTTAGCGATTACGAAGCTATTTACACTACTAAACACTATTTACTCGTATATCAATCAATACTACATAAAAAAAAATACTGAAAAAGATGTTTTAGTGGTACAATAAAGTTTTTACATACTACAATACAACATAAGTACATTCATGTTCTAGTGAGTGAATTAAATGTCACATTATTAAGAAATATTACAGATACATTTAAAATAAAATTTAATATGTCAGTATGATAGAATCATACGGAATTAACACTCTTAAATTGGATAATCACAGATTTTAATTACCTACCTTGTTGTGAGACGGCTGGTTGATGCATGTCATACGAGTATGTCGATGTCGCATCGCAGTGCATGTCACTGTCATTAATAAGCATTATATAAAACGCGAGGCAGGTTGTAGATTGTATTTACCCCTTTATAAAGTATCGTAGATTCTACTTAAACAACATCACGCATGTTTATTGTAAAATTCAAGATCGGAATAGTGGGGTTAATGGGGGTTAATGTGGGATTAGTGGGGGCTAAATGTGCGTCAATTACTACATACAGCGAGCGGTTATTTATTATTTATTCGTTTTGTAACCACTTACGAGAATTAAGTCGTGATCCGTTAAATATACCACATTTTTGGGAAACATTTAGGTATTTAAACTTCCCTTTGCTTGATTTAAGTTTTTTTATTAAGATGATTATAATTATAGATTTAATTTGATTTGACTTAAGTCCACTATGGCGTAAATTATCGTCATTATTAGGACTAAAGTTTTTATTGTAATCAAGCAAAGGGAAGTTTAAAGTGCCTAAAGGAGTTGAGTGCCCACATTTAAGTTAATACTTTTTGAGAAGACTACCAGGGAAGTCGGTACTGGGTGTTATCCAGGGAAAGTTTGTTTACAAACTTATTTACAAATTGTTAACAACAGACGAAAGCGAAACATTCGCTGCAAGACTTGCTCTCGAATATTGATATTACATAATTTCTCTCGAGGTTATAAAAAAACCATTTGGGTGTATAATTGTTTCCGATTGCATCGAATAGAAAGTTATATCGGTTGTTTTGGCAATCGGCTTTTAGTAGACTACCCAGATTATTTTTTTGTATACTTAGATAGAACTTATTGCAATGTGGAAAATGGACTTAATCTACGATTAAGATATTAACAACTCATGTGAGGTTTTTGTTTATAAAGAATTTTACCTACAAGTAAAAAAGAACACTAGTATTTTTTAAACAAACATTAATAAATGGAGTTTTTAAATAAAAGCAAATAAAATAATTTGTGCATTTCAATGACTTTAATTTTTTACAATTGATTTAATGTGGGCGAGTAAGCCCCAAAATAAGCAGTGACCGCACTAGCTGGATTGTTTTTTAAAGTTTATTAAGTATATACTTACCGTCGGTATGTCCATAAATAAAATGTACGTGATCTAATTTAATACATAGGTATCTCCTGCCTTTTTTTCGATATGATCAAACGAACATAATTATTATCAGTTACGTGTGACGTGTCATTAAAAGAGTACACAGTTCCATTTTCAATTCAAAGTTTCTTATGTTATTTATTAATTATTATGAATCACTTATGAATCTTGACATAGTATAAAACAAAGTTGCTTCCCGCATCTAGGTCTGTACGTTTAGATGTTTCAATCTCCGCAAATAATTTGTATGTGGTTTTCATCACTAGATACAGTGGATCAAGAGGGAGAGGTTCATTGTATATACAATTCTGGATTAATTATATTGGCTTTTTGTGTAGGTACCTACTTGAATACATAACCATGTCTAGCATAAGCCTCTACGCTTATTTTCTGACTAGAGCAATTTGTGTCAGATGGTCCCCTGAATTTATTTGTTAATTAATGTATAATAAAGGGAAAGCTACACTAATTGGGCGTTGTTAGTAACTATATGTAGAGTAGACTACTTTATTCTTTACAAAATAATAGTTCGAGTATGAATGAAGGTATTGAGAGTAGACGATGTTTTATCTACAGGTACCCGTGTCAATATCCATATTTACAAGGTAAACGTTAAACGTGTTAACAGATATATATATACAGGATGTCCGGTAAATAGTAGACTTCCTTACAGGGCTGGATAGCTCAGCTCAGGACTGGCCAAAATTATGATAAATCATGTTTAGTAAAAGTCGCACCAAAAACGAGATATCTCAACTTTTCAAAATTTTGGAAATGCGGTACCCTGGTTCACCATTTTCGATGCCGTGGCCACATTTATTAGTATTTTTCAGTTTCGTTTACTGTGAAAGATTGCTAATTAAATTTGCTATAAGACCTTATTAACGGAATTAATAAAAGTTTAGCAGTTTTTTTAATTTTTCAAGTCAAATTTAAAGTTTAGGAATCTGAGTTTAACTTGCGGCAAGTTTAACATCGCACGGTGTAAAAAAAATGTACCAAGACTTGTAGTGCTGCTTTCCTAAAAATTGGCCTGGTTAATGGAGATTTTAAAATGATATAACAATTGAGTTTATTGATTACAACAGCGAAGTTATTATTAAGTTTGTCCAACAAAGACTGAATTTTATCAAACTAGCGAATTTAATAAACGACCTTTACTTCCGTTTAAAATGAAGTTAACTGATTTTAAATGTTTTAAAAGATAGTTCACCTGAGTGTGAAATGCTACAACTCTACGATAAAAGGTAATACTACGACTATTAGGTCGATAAAAAATGTCACATCATCAACCTAGAACTAACGACTGTGGAAATGGAATTTAGGATTACAATCATTATGGCAGAAATTAGTTTCTGTTGCATTTAACATTCACGTAAATTGTCTATTAAAACATTTCAAATCAGTCGACATGATTTTAAACGGAAACAAAAGTCGCTTTTTAATTTCGATTGTTTGATAGAATTCAGTCTTTGTTGGCCAAACTTAATAATAACTTCGCTGGTGTAATCAATAAACTCGATTGTTATATCATTTTAAAATTTCCATTCACCAGGCCAATTTTTAGGAAAGCAGCACTACAAGTCTTGGTACATTTTTTTTACACCGTACGATGTTAAACTTGCCGCAAGTTAAACTCAGATTCCTAAACTTTAAATTTGACTTGAATAATTAAAAAAACTGCTAAACTTTTATTAATTCCGTTAATAAGGTCTTACTTATAGCAAATTTAATCAGCAATCTCTCACAGTAAACGAAACTGAAAAATACCTACTAATAAATGTGGCCACGGCATAGAAAATGGTGAACCAGAGTACCGCATTTCCAAAATTTTGAAAAGTTGAGATATCTCGTTTTTGGTTCGACTTTTACTAAACATGATTTATCATATTTTGGCCAGTCCTGAGCTGAGCTATCCAGCCCTGTAAGGAAGTCCACTATTTACCGGACACCCTGTATAGGTAGCTGATTCTAGGATTTTAGTTTAGTTTAGTTGTCTTATCATAATATACACACACATACACAATAACTCTTTTTACCGCTTCAAGTTTGAATTTAACTGCCATAATGTTGTGATGTGCCATAATGTTATATTTAATCTTGGTATTTCGATTTAAATTCATTGCATTTATGGGAGTATTGTTATTTGAAGTACCCATTATGACATTAATTGAGCAGAAAATAGCTTTACCGTCAGCATGGTTTGTTGCATTGCAAAAATAAATGTTAAAGATTTTCCTTAAAAATATATTCCAAGCGCAATTTATAGTAGTGGTATAAATAAATAAAAATCCTTGCGAGAGCATGTCGGGCCATGCCTGGTTTAACGTTCCGTGTAGCCGTCACAACAAAAAAAACAACATTTTTCTCGTAACGTTATAATAAAATATTAATTTTTTGATGTTAAAATTAGGCTAAGTTAGTAGTAAAATAAACCTATAGCGATAAGTCATAATCATAACATATAAATGGCCTTTGGCGCTGTTTAAAAGAAAGTGAAACCTGAAGGTGATTTCGGCGATGTTAAGAGCGGTGCGTTGTTGCGTAAACATAAAACTTACCGTGTTTTTTCGCGTCCCACAACCTGAGTACAGCCTCTCTCGCGCACCGCCTAAACAGACTGGCGCCCGCGCAGCCTCTGCGTTGTTATTAATGTAACTTCCAAAAACACGTTTCCAAAAACTGATCAAGTGCGAGACTGATCCGCGCCTCGAGAATTATAATGATTAAGAAAATAAAAACCATAAGAAGATTTTTTATTGTTTAAGAAATATAGCAATTTACTTATATAAATTTAGGGGAAAATGCTTTGCATACATACATTCAGGTTATTAAATTATCATAAACTCATGTCGTAAAAAGGCTTAAAAGAGATTTTTTTAAAACCCATTGGAACTTCAAACAAAAATACACGAGTTTCGGCGTAAATGAATGAAACATCTCTGAGTTAAGTCCTTTTTCGACTTTAAGCCTTTAAGGGCTACTGTAAAATTAAGATTTAAGTATATCAGTCGAGTGTGTAACCGATTCTAATAATTTCCAAAAATAACCCCATTATTCTTACTACTTTGTCGTCTCCATGCTCCGTTTTATTTGAAAACATATAATAATATCTTTATATCTTAATGTTTTTTATTGAATATTTTAAATCGTATTTAGTGGTGGTAGGAACCTTGTGCAGGGTCCGTCCGGATCGCTACTACCATCTTATCCATTATCCCACCGCAGCAGTGTTTGCATTGTTGTGTTCCGGTGGTGTGGAAATAAGACAACCGGTGAAACTACTAGCATACAGGCATTTCATCTTAGTCCTAAGGGTTGGTAACGTATTTGAAGGATTGCAGTCTTGACATTGTAATCTTGAGAAATAAAATGTCTAGGGGTCTTAGATCCCACTTATACCATAATGTGGCATGTGGTCGTGAGACTCGTGAGCCTTCCCCATGGCCAAATAAAAAAATAAGTTAAGAATTTTCGAACTTTGACTACCTAATATACAACCAGACCTAATATCATGGCTGACAAATGGTTTCTACTTATGACGTAATACCTTTTTCGTTGATTCAACTAACGGGTAAACTTTTATATGGGCCTGCCGTTTGGCCGATATATGTTTGCCAAAATGTATTGTTTCCCAACCGTTTCATTTGCCTACACAACTTTTTTCCTGTAACTGTAAATATTTCAGGATTTATTTCAGTTCCATCGTGTAGAACCGTATAAGTTTTTTTTTTTGCGTGGATGGAGCCAGACCGGATCTGACTGCTTGCCCGACCCGACTTCACTGGAAATGAAGCCCAGTGACCTACGGACTAAAGCCTCCTCCCTTGTTGAGTATGCTCCGTTGGACACGCCGCGCTTTGTGTCCAACTATGTGTTTTTTGTTTTGATGTGGTTTTGAGTGAGTGTGCGGTGTATTTTGTAGGATAAGTGGAGATTGTTGTGTTGTTGAGTGTTAATGAACAATGTTGTGAGGGCTTATGGGAACGTGTGTTGTTTTGGAGGAATTGACTTTAACATAATTGAGTGATTCATGAGTTATATGTATTGTTAATTTTTTTGAAGTGGTGTACGATATGATTTAGAAGATTGTGAAAAGTATTTGATGTGGATTCTTTGCTTAGATAATGTCTTGTGTTTTTGGGATCAATGTTGAAATTTAGGCAAGTTTGTTCGTGGTTGTGTCGTTGGGCTGAAAATCGTGGGCATGCATGAAGAAGGTGTTTAAATCTTATAGGTTAGATAAGGTGATTTTGTATAAAATTCTGAAATATTTACGGTTAGGTACAGAACACGAAGCGGGTTGGCAAAAGGAACGGTTGAAAAACGATACAATTTGGCAAACATATGTCGCCGAAACAAAGGTAAACCCTTTTGCATCGCTGTTGTATTATTTAATCCCAAGGTTTTAGCTTGTACTTTTAAATCAGAGCATGGATACCGGTTTTCGCTACTTACTTATTACAAACAATCCGGATCATTATCGGTATTGAAATCTTAAAATATTGTTATTTTGAAGTTAATTATAAAAACTAAATAACATAACAAATGTACTCGTTCGTTTATAAATCTTTATAGTTGTGCTAAATATAATAAAACAGCACCTACTCGGCAAATTGACATAAATCCAAACCAACCATTCCAAATCATAAAACCAAGAGTTCCCAAATCGAGCTCCAGACCATTTCGCCTAACAATGGCCCTAGACTCGTAGTTATCGAAAATGTATAGATTGACGTAAGAGCCAGACGGTTGCGTCGAGCGTCTATGACAATTCCATACATTATGACAGTTGTCGAAAATTGTTTAAGATAGCGTTAATGCATCTTCTTTAGGTCAAAACTGCAACCATTTACGTTTAAGAGTAACTCTTACTTAATCTGTGGTTAAAGTAACAAAATAAAGGTACAGCGGGACGGCTAAGCGCCACCCAACTTTAGAGTGGACTATAAGTAAAAATTAATTATGATGTGATGTGTCGGTCTGTAATTCCACAGACCAAAACACGGATAGCTAGGAACACACGTTAAACTTATTATATCCCTCTTTATTCATTGGAGGTTGATCCAAGCATGTCGCGGTGCTAGTGGGATTTAATGTTATCGGCAATGATCATCTTTTTGTAAGCACCACGGACATTGCTTATTGTCCTCCATACTCGTAAAATCCAAGACCCGGTCACCTTTAACTTGACATCGTTAAGTCACGTGAATGATACAACATCATAATTAATTGATAATTATTGGTGGTATGCGATATGATTACAATAATTTACGTGCGTGATCTTCCATGCTTAAATGCATTGCGAGTACACGAAACACAAGAAAAGTGAGTTAGTTATAAGTCTGACTTGACCTAGCGGGTCTTGGTGTCCACTGATCGTAAGGTATCGAATTCTACTTCTATAGAAGCCGACGAGAACTAATGTTTTTTTTGTAATTTTACTACACTATCTGAAGGTATTGGTATCCGAAGCTCTTACGATAAAGAAAAACTGTCACAGATTAGATAAAGGTCAGGCGAAATAAAACAGAGGCTCGTTTTAAATTGCTTTATGCACACCATAGCTTTGTTTATTTGGACCTATTTATTACACGATTTAAATACCGTTGCTAAGTAAAGTAAAGATGCTCAAACGTGTAGTGACATGTCGCCTAGTTTGTGCGCAGGCCACAGGCATTCGCACCCTGCCGGGATCACCAACGTCCTTGTCTCCCAACAGTCACTGAAATTAAAAATAATATTTTATCTTTATCCTCATATCTTTCAGTCTAGACCAGTCTACTGTTGATACGGCCACACGCTCGTAGTCGAGTACAAAGAGATGTAGGGTAAGAGCACCAAAAGATGAACGATTAAGCGACTACACCAACTTTAGACAGTTTATATTCAGTGAAAGTAACAAATTTCACCCTATTTAATTTTTTTATATGGTACAGTATATGGTCTAGATTGAAAATGACTATTATAAAGCCTGTTATTATATCTCCGTATTTTTCTAAAAATCATTGAAACCAAAAATGTACCGATTTGCCCAAAAGATGAACAGCGTGCCCTAATTCTGAACGGTTGGGGCCCAAAAGTTGAACTAACATAATAAAATACCTATATCATTTTAATTCTATTCACTTTTAGCAATAAAATGCGAGTTAACGAAATATTCTTTATTTTTTAATTGTTTCCATTTATTTAATATTACTTACGTACATAAGGTTCCTATTTTTTATGGTTATTTGTGTCATAAAAACAACGAATTAGTATTTTATTTTTTATCAATAATCATTAGCAAAACTACTTAGGTACTTATCTTTTTAAACAGATAAACCGACAAAAAGTGTTACTTTAACATTTATAATATTAGTAAACATTTCCATAAATACTACTAGTGTTCATATTATAAAACTATGCCTAAAAGTTGAACGACTGAATTTACTTAGTTCAAGTTTAGGACACAGAATTTATGAAATGAACAAACAAAATCAATTAGGTGTTCACATATTGGAATAGAATCCAAAACATGAACTAGTAAATTTAATTCGTTCAAGTATTAGGCACACATTTTTTATTGAACAGTGATAGTTTTCATAGTATTTAAAACTCCAAAATCATTGGATTAGACATCAAAAGCTATGTTCATCTTTTGGTTTAAAGATACAAGAGCATTTAACGATCATTTTACGTTCTAAATTTTCCATCTGACATTTCAGTACGATTTATTAAGAAGCTTTAAAAAAAGTACGCCTTGCCTAGTAGCTGAACACCGTTCAAGTATTGGCTTAGGTATACATTTTTGAAACCATTACTTGAACGGCATATTTCTCGTTAACTAACAAGAAAAAAAATATATCGTATAACTCCAATAAAAGAGTGATTAATCAAGAATACATACCAAGCAAATCCTTCTAAGACTGACAATTATTGAATTTTATACGTAATTAAAAGCTTAAATTTGGAGAGCACTGTCCTTATTTATTTTCCCATACTATCGACGTTTTCGGCGGGAAGCTCCAGAACGACGACCGATCACGGCCAAAAAGAATATAATACTATGTTAAGATTTAATGGAGGTGTAAGCAAAGAGTTGCTGTTTAAGAAAAATAAATTCCGAACTATGTAATATTTGTCACGATTTAGTTATGTGATTATTTCGATCGAGTGTTCAGCTTTTGGGTGTCGTTCATCTTTTGGTGCCCCTACCCTATCCACTTCTTTCTTCACCTTATTAAATTGTGTACCTATTGTAATAAGGTCAAAAAGTAGTTACATCTCTCTGTAGTCGACTGTAGTAGGCACGATGCCCGTAGCCACTATCTCTCCAATTATGTACCAACTCAAATTTTAATACAATTTATTTACAAACATTTTTCATTACCTAACATATCTTGCTTGTAAATGGTATCATAGTAACACACAAGCTAATCAGACATTAAATAAACAAATGAATCTATGACCCTTTAATTATAATAACACCAAAATAAAAAAAATGGTCTAGTTCTCCTATGCAACCAAGCGTATAATCTGAAAAGGTGTCAATTTTGGCACTATGTTCGAAATTTCTTTTTCTTTTTCAATTGCATTATTTTAAATTGATAATAACGCCATTTTATCTCGACCCATATTAAATATCAACCCTCAACCTGTTATTGACCCTATAAAAAGGCAACCAAATATGTAGGTACGAGTATAATGTGTGATGGCGGGGCCCCAGCTTTCGGCTTCCGGCATCTAACTGACTCGTTTGTAATTTCTTCTACGAGTACGATGAGCTATTGTGATCTAACTGCCCTTACTTGACTACTAACCTAACATTGGACTTCCATCACATAAACTCATACCTACTACCTACCCGATCTTGCTATATTTGCCAGCGCGAGCCTAAAGCTAATCAAATAAAGATCACAGCTATGGCTTTAGGCTGAAACAGTTTGGTATTTGATCGATTTGTGTTAAGTGTTGCGTTTGTTAATTTGGTCAAATTAATATCATTTGTCCAATATGTACCTATGAAATACGTACACTTTCGGCGTTTTGATTTCTGATGAAATACATAGGTAGTAATTTGAAATATTTATTGCTTTCACTTTCACTGGACTTCCTCGGCAGATTAGGTAGTGGTTGATTATACAACCACTGTATAAATTATTAAACCACCCTGTCACAATGTCAGTGTGAAGACACGAGAAAGAAATGACGTCAAAATTATTATTGCCTTCACTCCGACGTGGTTCGATCAGTTAAATTTAAATAATCAATTCAATATTCTGTAGCCTGCGACATAGTCACATTAGTTTTGTCTAACTAAACGCTGCACCTATTTGATATTTGTCTGGGAGTCGCGAAATACAATCCTACTAAAAGGGACATCTCCTGTGAATGAATTCATGCATGTTTCGTGTCTATAGGGTTCGCGTACGTAATCACGGAGAGCTCTATGCATTAAAGCCGGGGGCTTTGAAGCTAATTAAACTCCACTTAGCAATACAGTAGGTATTCCATATCCATCCATTGATATGCATCAGATCAGATGTATGTAATTGGGTTCGGGGTTGGGGCGGGATAGGTTTGTAATTCGATGATTTAATAATGCGTTTACCTAACAATGCTAATGATATTAATATTAGTGTAACTTTATTATGTTTAATGATAAGCTTTTAGGTATTAATTATTATAACGGATAAATTTATAGGTTTACTATAGATTTATTTTAAAGCAGTCAAAGTAAACAAACAGTTTATATGTAAGTACATGGTCTAATTGCAATAATAAATATATAAATAAATATCAAGGGGGATCTCACACAAATTGACCTAGTCCCAAACTAAGCCCTAGGCTTGGTGGTACTATACATATAAACTATAGCTAATAGATAACAATAAACTTACTTATATGTATAGAAAAATATATACTTACAGGGTGATAGCTGCTTCGGGTTCGTACTTGTCTCTCACTCGTTCTCATACGCCCTTAATATTAAGAGCGAGTGAGAGAGAAGCACAATCCCGAAGTACTTTCTAAGTGCTCAGACTAAAAATACATAGAAAACAAACAGAACCAATACTCGGGCTAATCCACAAATATCTCCCCTTATTGGATTCGAACCCGGGACGGCTAACTTCGTAGGCAGGACACTACCAACTAGGCCAACGCGTCGTCGTAGTTAATAGTTAAAAACTTATCTAAGATAAGATGTCGACACTGTCGACTCATTGGCGTACCCAAGTAAAATTTAACCGCTTATTTAAGAGTAAGAAGGGTGGTGTTAAAACGATATCTAAAAAAGATTAAAGATAAAAGATGTTTATTCAGTAAGTAGGCCGCACGGGCTCTTTTACACGTCAAAAATCTACCAGCGCTTCGCAAGAGACCACTGCTGAGAAGAAACGCCGCAAGAAACTCAACAGTCAGTCGTTTTTTTAAATACTACTTATGATATTATATAATTAAAAAGCTTAACCTAGCATTATATAAAACAATGAATCTAACATAACATAAAAAATAAATATATTCAAGCGTAGCTTAGGCGTAAGCGTAGCGTAGGAAAATGTGTCAAAACTAAGAATTTTCATAGGGAGTAATAAGTAGTAGTAAACATTTAAAAAATATATATATATACTTACCTATGACAGTGCAAGGCAACCACCACATACAAAGTTTCGATACATTCTCCTACAGAAACCTTGTCCCCTAGACAATATACAATATTTACTTCTTTTTTTTCCCATTTTATTATTCAGTTATTTAGGCGTTTAGTTAAGTTTAGGCCAAGCATTTTTATCTGTTAGATAGTCCTCGACCCTATAGTAAGCTTTAGATATCAACGACTTTTTCAAGTAACTTTTAGTACTAGAAATGGTAACTTTAAAACTGAGTCAGGTAATTTATTATAGAAAAGAATGCATTGACCTACAAATGATTTATAAACCTTACGGACACGATTTTTTTAATAGCAATTAAATTTTTATTTCTTCTATTAAAATTATCAATATAAATTCTTATCAAAAGCGTCTTGATTTTTAATGACAAAAAATATTCTCATAAATAAATTGTGACGCTACTGTCAAGATACTAATTTCTTTAAATACTAATCTTAATGACTCACGGGATTTAAGGTTAATATAGAACGAATGGCTCTTTTTTGTAACACGAATATAGTCTTTATGTCAGCAGCTTTTCCCCAAACCAGAATACCGTACGACATAACACATCTAACTCTTACAGTGTCATTAAAGCGCTAAAAATAGCGCAAGAGAAGGATATAACCTTGATATACCCCCGGATTAGGCATAACTTTTTAGATGATAAGGGTCTATAACGGCGGTAAAAAAGAGTTAAGTAGTCGGTATCAGAGGCTATAAAAGCGCTAAAATAGCAATTACAAACACTTAAAGCGATACAGTAGAACATAATTAACGTCTTAAGCGGTGATACTGGTCTACAGTGGGCATTTCAAACACGAAGGATAAAGTACAACAAAATTAACGCCTTAATCGGTAGTACTGGTCTAGAAAAGTGATTACTAACTGTAAGACGAAGGTTCAAGCTCTAAAGTTGGTACATATCGGCGAATTAAAACACTTCTAGAAATATTATTCTCTTGAGTTATTATTCGCTTTGTGTTGTAGCGGCTAATTGCCCAGAAGAGGCATCTAAAATCAATATAACTACAAGATTTGATTGATCGTCAAGATTTTGACAAAGACAAGATAAATGTCACCTCCATATAATATTGTGTCGTTTCTCCTTCCTTTTGTGTGTAATATTTATTGCGATGTAAGGTTACTGTTAATTATTTAGTATGTAAATTATTATCAAATACATAGTTGTATTATTCTAGAGACATTTTCAATTATTGTTTGTTGTTAAAGGATATCGGATACAATATACCAGAAAACTTAACAAAAATAGTGATAACACTAATTGTTTTGTTTGTAGTGCTTTGTTTATTATAAATTAGGCCAATATAAATGGCAGCCCAGTATAAGCCACAAAATAACATCGTTCGAAACCTGCACATTCGAACAGCTGTGTGTTAAGTATACGGGGTAATTAATTACAAAAAATATCCTATAAGGTCGTAGTTTAGGATAAGTAATATATAACTTTAAAATAAGTGTTACCTCGTGTATCGTCTCCTTGTCAAATGCATCGTTTTATTCCATTGCACACAGGATAGTCCCAGCCCTGAGCAGACCTAAAACAAAAGCCCTTTTTGTACAGTTTGAACTTATTAAGTAAATAATTAAAAACTTACACAAATTGGCTACGTCAGTCGGTACCTAAGACATCTAACTATAAACACATTTTACAAAAAATATTTAGATATCCATAAAAAACATCCAGGACTCAGAACAAGAACTCATGCTCTAGGGATTCGAGCCCTGCGTCGCTATTGTCTAACGCACTCGCAATCTCAATCGGCTTCAAAGTGGAACAATTGTTTTCATTTTGTATGCAGACTAGGGAATGCAATTACCGGCCAAATTTGAAAACCGGTAAATTACCGACCTCGATCCGGCAAAACCGGTAAACCGGTAAATTACCGGTTTTTGCGGTTTTTAAATAAAAGCCATTAAAATTATTGAAAATCGTTTATTTAAGTTTAAAAAGTCATTTAAAAATAATAATGACAACTTAAAGTAATAATTGGAAACTTTGATCTAAGAAAAAATATCAATCAGTCTTAAAATTAAACAAATCATTTTAATGATTAATAGTCATTTAGCAGGTAGCAAACTAAAACAATAGGCTTACATGTTTACCCTTAGGTTCAGAACGACGCCGACGGTGGCAATGGAGGTCTTACTAAACCTCCCACCACTACATATCGCCATACAGTCTGAGGCGTGCAAGTCACTGCGAAGGCTGAAAGAGGCTGGCCTGTGGAACGACACAGCGCCTAGAACCAGACACACTAAAATGGCACACAATGTTGCTCCAGACAGAATACTGACGATGGGCTGCGATAAAATGCAGCCCAAGTATGTATTCCGGAGGAACTTCAATGTCCACATTCCGACAAGGGATGAATGGAAGGATGGGTTGCACCTATCGGAGGAAGACAACGCGATATGGTACACGGATGGTTCAAAGACGAGCTCCGGTGCGGGGGCTGGTATTCATGCCAAAGACTACAATAGTAGCATAAGTATGGGCAACTACGCAACGGTCTTCCAGGCGGAATTGTATGCGATAATTACCTGAGCGCAGGAGAATATTGATAGGACTCTACAGGAGAGAACTATCTATATCCTAAGCGACAGCCAAGCGGCACTCAAGGCGCTGACGGCGCCTAAAGTAGACTCGAAGCTAGTCTACAATGGAATCCAAGCCTTAAACAGACTTGGTAGACACAACAAAGTGAAACTGATGTGGATTCCAGGACACGAAGGCTATCCCGGAAATGAAGCCGCGGACGAGCTGGGAAGGGAAGGGTCCAAGGGCGCATACGTCGGACCTGAACCATTTGTGGCACCCTCACCGGGCACTATAAAAGCAGCCCTGAACAACAACGCCCTAGAAAACCACTAAAAAGAGTGGAAAACTACGGTAGGCTTAGGGCATGCAAAGCTCTTCATAGGAAGAGTTGACCAGAGCTGGACCAAGAAACTTTGGAAACTCAGCAGAATACAACTTCAATACATTATCGGAGTATTTACCGGGCACTTCGGGGTTAAATATCTCCTAGCAAAGATTGGCCTTTATGACAACACAGATTGTAGAATGTGCGGCGAAGAGGCTGAGACAATGAAACACCTATTGTGTGAATGTGATGCCCTCGCCGGAGTAAGAATGAAAATCCTCGGTTGTGGATACCCAGAACCGAACGATTTCAAGGCACTGCCATTGCACTCCACTATCCGCTTTTTGGAAGGGGTGGAGGCTGCATTGGATTAAGTGCTAAAAGAGGGGTAACTACACAAAAGATCCCAAAGGGTCGAAGTGTATCCGTAAGGACCCCACCATAAGATAAGATAAGATAAGACCCTTAGGTTGAAAGGGAAGGGATGGTAAAATAAAGAAACAGTAAACAAATAGGAATAAGGTACATCTTCGGCTGGCTCTGGAATACGTAGCGTTACTTGCTTGCTTCGTAATAGTATTAGTAACATAAGTTTACAACTAATTATCAGTTTTATTCATAATTTAAAAGTCAATTTCAATCAAATACATTTTTAAAGAGTGTCTGAAAGTATATTGCACTTAAAATCATATTGTTTCGCGTTTATTTTTAGTTTTTCACGCTTCGGTAAATTACCGGTAATAGCTTTAAATTACCGGTATTTTACCGGCTCTAAAAAGGGCCGGTTTACCGGTAAACCGGTAAAACGGTTTACCGGTTTGCATTCCCTAATGCAGACAAGCCTTCGATTTTCAAAATGAAAATGATTGCGATTGCGAGTGCGATGGCAATAGCCCCTCGGGACCGTTAGCTCACAAGTAGAAAAGTACGATAGTGTTATTTATAATTTTTAGTCTACGAAATTGCTCCCTACTTAACAACAATGTCACAACCTCCAACCGCAATTGAAGTGGCAGGGACTTAATGAATTAAGAAGACTATGTTATAGCTACAGCATAGGAACAAAAACGGAAATAATAATCAAATTAACCAATCAGAATGAAATGAATCCTCTATGTCGTTATTTGCTTTAACCTCCAAGTAGGTATATTCCTAAAATCTTTTAATTCCTGGTCTCTGGTGCCGGTGGATAATATGAACTCCACACACATACACCGCTCAATATGTACGCAGTACGCAGTCAGAATTCATAATCGACGTTTTTTTTCCGCAGTATATGTATGTAGGTATAATTATTTCTATGAACATTGATTTAAGTTTCTCGGTTGTTGCTAGATTGATCTAGCAGAAATACGAGTAGATATATAAATAGTTCGAGGCAACCCTAGCGGCCGAACATTTTGCCGCTTATGTTCCAAAATCCGGAAGACTGCGAAGGATCTCATAAATGACTTGTACTTGGTTTCTACGGACGCCCGCGACTTCGTACGCTTAGAATTAGTTTCCCGTTGCTACCCCTGTTTGAACCCATTGAGCGATGAATTTTGAAAAGTTCCTTCTTAGTCCACGTCTAGACCTCATAAGAACCTACGTGCCTAAACTGGAATCTTTAGATCCAGCGGTTTGTGCTGCGCGTCGATACCGCTCGTGGTTTCGTGGCCGTAACACCATAGTAGCGAAATACCAGATTGCCGGATATTAATAGTAGATTGTTCAACAAGGGACTAAAACAAGCCATAATGACACGAGATGTTTAGCCACGCGAGCGAGCTTGCGAGCGAGGGTGGCTGTAGTTCGAGTGTCATTATGGTTGTTTAGTCTCGCGTTAAACACTCTACTTTTCACTTTGAATGCGAGGAAAAAAACGACGTTCTAAACAAAATTACAACATTTATTATAAAAAAGTTTCTAACAATTAAAACTAACAATTAGGTATCTTAACAACGTACGCTCAATACAAGTTATGAACATCTGTTCAAAATACAAATAGGAAAAAAAAGTTCCGCGGTTTTTTTGTAAAGTGATGTTTTAAATGCTTGCATATTTAGCCAACAGATTCAAACTTGGAAACCATTTTAAAAGTAATTGGATCACGCATAATAAAAGAGTTCGGCCTTAATATGATTAAATAGATTCATATTCGTAATAATTAATCGTGTTTCACGAAATTAAATCCTTTTTTTTTATATATTTGCACAGTTGTCATATTGAGGTTATTTCGACACCCAAAAATATGGTCCATACACAATCACTGAAAATGGCGATAATCCTCCATTCACAAACACCGTGATTGGTTGTTGTTTAGGGGTTTCCAAAGTAAATTAAAAAATATATACTTTAATCCCTAGAGTTTAATAAGGAGCTTTCCGATTCGCAGAGATTTAAGTAGCATTTTAAGAGCATATATATTTTGATGTTGTTACCCTGGCATGGAATGGTTTCACAATATCTTAAATTATATAATTATATTCTTCAATCCATACGGAGAAAATCATTCCATGACTTAATCTAAATATAAGTATTTATACAATAAGAAACTGACGACATCAACCGCTCGTGGCCACCATATCACCATCATAGTATAGAAAGACCAGATACCCGGATGCACCACATTAATTTAATATCGCATTCCCATCATACTACATTTACTATTCACATTTTAATGAAAATGTGGTGTTATGGGAATGCGATATTAAATCATTTTCACTTCTCATGCTCTTAAAATGCTACTTAAATCTCTGCGAATCAGGACTAAAGCTCCTTATTAATCTCTAGGGATTCAAGTATTTTTTTTAATTTACTTTGGAAACCCCTAAACAACCAATCACGGTGTTTATGAATGGAGGATTATCGTCATTTTCAGTGATTGTGTATGGACCATATTTTTGGGTGTCGAAATAACCTCAAAATGACAACTGTGCAAATATATAAAAAAAAGGATTTAATTTCGTGAAACACGATTAATTATTACGAATATGAATCTATTTAATCATATTAAGGCCGAACTCTTTTATTATGCGTGTTCCAATTACTTTTAAAATGGTTTCCAAGTTTGAATCTGTTGGCTAAATATGCAAGCATTTAAAACATCACTTTACAAAAAAACCGCGGAACTTTTTTTTCCTATTTGTATTTTGAATAGATGTTCATAACTTGTATTGAGCGTACGTTGTTAAGATACCTAATTGTTAGTTTTAATTGTTAGAAACCTTTTTATAATAAATGTTGTAATTTAGTTTAGAACGTCGTTTTTGTTTCCTCGCATTCAAAGTGAAAAGTAGAGTGTTTAACGCGAGACTAAACAACCATAATGACACTCGAACTACAGCCACATCTGGTGTCATTATGGCTTGTTTTAGTCCCTTGTTGAACAATCTACTATTACATCTTTGTCAGACTCGTGCAAGAAGGGTTCCGATCCATAATATATAAAATATAAATGGTTCGTGAGATACAGCCTGGTGACAGACAGACGGACAGATGGACGGTCGGACGGATGGACAGTGAAGTCTTAGTAATGGTCCGGTTTTTACCGTTTGGGTACGGTACCCTAAAAAGAAAACTTATCTCTATTCGTGAAATACAGTTCAGCCATTCGTGCAGGCCGCCTGGTCTTCATTAGTTACACTTGACAAATGTGCGTGTGCGTTAAGGTGCAGTTCCGAGCCAAGCGACACTGACGCCACCAACGCCGCGTTAGTATCGCCGCGACAGAGCGATAGAACAAATATATAAATACATGACGGCGTGTATGAACACGGCCACGCGGTGACGCGGCGTCACTGCCTGTCAATTATCGCCGAGCCTAGTATAGTTGCCGGCAAACTTCTTGAACACGTAACCTTGCTTGCGCAGAAGCGATTTTTAGGTATCGTTGGGAGCGGGCGGCGGGGGAGCACGCGTCGTTCGCACCCATTGGTCAATCAGTTGACGTTTGCGTCCCGCACCGCGTCCCCGTCCCTCTGCCTCCCTGCACGTATGTGTACGATGCGCGAACTTTCCCCCACTACCTCGCCTAATGTTCAAGAAGTTTGACGGCAATTATATTTGCCTGTCAGCGGAAACATATGTACATGGAAATCGCTCCATGAATGGCTGCCGCCCCGCCGCGGCGAATCTCTGGCTCGGTCAGGGCTTGAGAATGGTTCGAAAAGTACCGGATAATATATGGTTCTTAACGTTTCTTCGTAAAATATCGCTCGGAACAGAACGGAATATATTTGCGAGCGTTATCATCGCTGCGGTTACTTAACCCTGTTTCTTTTCGTTTTTGATTCTTCCTTCACTTGGATGGCGTGGCGAGTTTAGTGTATCAAAATGATAAGGCCTGCTTAACTTCACTGAGCAAGTAAAAATGCAACAAAACAGTTACGTATCAAGGTAGAAAAGACGAGACAACAGTAGTGGTGGTGGGCGGTGCGAACAAATTAGCGAGTGAAATTTCGAGGTATTTCGAGCAGAAACAGTTTTATTTTGCTCTGTGATGAAAGCAACAGCCAGGTTTCCGAGCCCTGGGCTCGGTACACACAGCTGGAGCTGCCACCGCCGCTCTAGCTGGGGCCAGGCCTTTACCTCATTCGTCGCTCCGTCTTCTTCCCCGGATGAAACGCAAAAGACCTCCTCATAGTAAGCTGGCCGATATTCATACTCGATAGTGTTGAGCCTCCGGATTTTCCTCTTCAAGTTGCAGATGGCAAAATGTTTCTAAAAAATACAACATAAACATTAAGTAGTTACCCCAATTTTAATTTCTTAATATTTGTGGATCGTGACTATTATGTACATATTCATGGCAAATTACAGCTTTCTGGAACTAAGAGTCTCTGAGCTAAGCCGCGGACAAACGGACGGACGGACATGGCGAAACTATAAGGGTTTTACTAAAGCACTCTAAAAAGCAGTAACTTGTTGGCCAATAAAAAAAATTCTAAATAAGATTAAATCTATTTACTATAACTTTGTAACTTTTTCCTGGTGTAGTTAATGGTTTTAAATAAAGATTTGGTAATCTAAATGAATTTGATATTTGTTTATTTAAATTTTATCATACAATCAATGTCCCGTTGTTTAATTAGCACCTCCTTAATAGTACTAAAGACAGTTTTTATATACCTAACCGATTAAGGTTTTTTGACAATGGTCGCGGTAAACATCAGTACTACGAGTATGATAATTTGGTTGATCAACTTGAATAGACGCCTTGCGGTAATTTGTACTGCTACGAGTACGCATGGATTAAATTTGATGTTAGAGCTTGCTCGACTAATCCGTCTTGACCCGAGAACACTCTACTTAGCTAGAGTTCTCCCTGTCTGCGGTCAGGACTACACGCCTATAAGCATGAGCTATAGCAACAGGTGAAGGCTTGGTTTCTAATTAGCAGCGTGTCAGCGACATTGCAAATTGCAACAGTACATTACTATTTCATCTTTATCTTGTCTGGGGGACACCGTTGATGTAGGAAATATATCGAAACTTTTATTTGGTCGTCTTGCACCGTCTTATATACACAAGTAGGTGTTTTAGTTTTTTCCTTTTCTCCCTCTATCTCTCTCCCTAGATTTTTTGCATGTTTTCCTGCTGAACTACGCATGTTATTTGATATTATTTTAATTTAATATTTATAGCTTTATATAATGCTTAGACTAAGTAGTACCATTGTAATATGAAATATGTTTAAAAAATTACTGACTGCTGAGTTTCATGCGGCGTTTCTTCTAAGCAAGTGTCTACTCTTGGGAATCGCTGGTAAATTCTTGACGTGTAAAAGTGCCCGTGCGGCCTACTTACTGAATACGTGACTTTTATCTTTTATCTTTATCTACGAGTATATTTTTGGTAAATCGTTAAACGTATAACTCAATACTTGTTTTAGATTCGCTAAAAATTATTCAAAGGCATTTAAAAGATAAGTTGATTTACTCGTCCAACCACTTGACCCAAGTCCCGCTCGCGGCCGCTCTGTATGGTCTCAGTGTATTCAGGCAGGATCTGCAAACATAATTAATATTAAGGCCGTATTTTTAAGTTCTTGATGCAATACTTAAGTAAGTACAAGCCAAACATTATCTAGAGGTCCACTTGATCCGAAAGTGATTTGTGTCAATTGTGTAACATCTTTAGAAGGCTTTAATGATTTTTACAATTTAAAACTAACGCGGCTATCCTGGACATTTTTATATTCAGCTTCGCACAGACATAGCAAAATTTAATAGGTAAGGCAACATTTTGATAAAAACAGCATTCTGGAAAATTATTTTGTATTACCGTATTTACAATAGAACAAAAACAAAAAGATACAGCTCATTTAAGCTAGGACAGACGGATAGACAGTTGTTTTTTTTCTGCATGATTATGTCGTATTATATGTACACAAACAACTAACAATAATGAAAAAAAAATAAGATAAAGGGGGGTCTCCACATAAGAAACACATTTGTGTTTTAACGTTAACGGTAACAGGTATGCGCGTCAAATTAGTTAAACCCTGATAAAAGACAACAATCACTAAAGCTGGTCAAGCGCGGGTTGGGCTCGAGCTGATCCGATTCGAAATCTAATTCAAATCGGAGTATGACGGAGTAGGTACATTTACTGTGCGGCGGTAAGGACCCTCGGCGCGCGAGTCCGGCTCGCATTTGACCAGTTCTTTTTTAGTCCTATCAAAATGGTATCATAAAAGTGTTGTTAGGCATGTAAAAGTAGGTATATTTGGAATGGACTGGGCTATTTATTAGCTTTCATTTGAGATAAACTTTCATAAGGGATATTGTTATAAACTATGTTAAATATTTTTCTTATTCCCCCTACTTTTTTTCTGGACGTCATTGTGAATTGAATTGAAGACGAATCGAATGACACCTCATAATGTCAAAATCCGTCAAGCCGCTCAGGTTACAGAGCGTGCCACAGAAATAGAAATACATGTTCATGCATCTATTCATACACTCGAAAAACGTAATCCTCCTTCGGGCAGTTTCACAGAAGTATTGTATTTACCAAACTAATTTGTGATACCTTCACACTTAAATGTTTTGTGGGAGCTCAGTACTAACTCCACCACCTAAAATAAAGTTAACGATAAATCAAGAAAAGTTCAAACCATGTCCCGGTTTTCGAGGTTTACCTCGTCGTACTCGGTGCCGTGGTCGAACCTCTGTGCCTGCGCCTGCCGATTGTGCTCCAGCCGTCCGAGCACGGAGTTTAGCACCTTTTTAGCGTCCGGGACCGCTAAGAGGTGTTCGCTGAATTCGCGGACGGCTTCGGGGCCGGACTGGGATGAGGCCCAGCTTAGCGCAGCGAGTGTCTGACACAGATAATGCGTGGTGTTAAAACAGTCCAAAATAACGGAAACAGCGGATTTATACTTCTGGCGGCTAGCGACGCAGAATTAGTAATAGTACAACTAGCGACTCGACCATCCTATATACCTACTGTGTTCATCCTTACCAAATATAGACACCAAATATACGACAATAAATATAATTTTAACGAAGGGTTGGTCTAATTTAGTAACTTATACAGTGACATTAATTAGGTACCTATGAAATCATTGGTAGCAACCACAAAGGAGACGTGATACCTATTTAAAAATATATTCCATCTTTCGCTTGATTATTATCTGCGGCTAGCCTATAATCTCTAAGGACTTACATTTTTTATTCGGTCTGTCATATTGAGAGTCTGTTAACCTTTTAAACTTCGATATATTTTTTATACAAACAGTCGTGATAAATAAGAAGTTTAAAGAAATTAAATTATACTACAATAATGCGGGCATCGGCTTGAATGTTCTTCATCGGCGATCGATCAATATCACTTGAATCAGACTTATCAAAATTGTTTTGCTAATTTTTTAATCCAATGTACTTTCCGAAGAATCAGTCATTATGAGTTATTATTGTTTAAAAAAATCAAGTAAGTATAAAGCAATTATAGGTTATCGACATGTCGAAACAAACCGTTCGTATAATCCATGACACCGGTCTCAGCCGTCAGTAGTAAAATTTTACTGAAAAAATAGTAACGGACCGTTACAAAACCTAAGTTATTATGTCAGGTAATCCAAAACACCAGAAATCAAATCACAAATCACCACAATGCGGGGAATGCGAAACGAAGCGAATGCCACTGACATTTTTGACGATGTCAACTTTTTTATTTATTTAATGTCCTACTACGATATATTACGGTAACAGAAATCAACAATGTTATTCATTATTGTTACATTATAAATCCCATAGAAATAGTCTGATACTTCACAAACATCATTAATTATTGTTTTAGTTAGATTCCTTTAACGGCTAGGCGGCTAGGCCCACTTTCTCTTTCATTGGTACGGAACGGAACCTTCAGTGCGCGAGTCGGATTCGCACTTGACCGGTTTTTTGTGTTTGTAGTAACGCCGTCGGAACCCTACACTGAGGGTGGTGCAACGTGCCCTTGCCCGGCTACTTTTTTTAAAGGGCTTTCACTACTGTTAAGGCGTAGGTGATTCACCAATGTCGACTTATCTATGGATACTCCCATGGACTTATTAGAGAAATAAGTCCATGTCCAATATTATTGTTCACACTCGAACTGTGGACTTGGAAAAAACGCCTGGGGTTAGTCCGTGCGTGCCCAGCGGGGGCCTAGATGTTAGGTGAGATACAATAGAAATGCCAGCCTAGCAGCTACCAGCTTTGGTTAATATGACTCATATGGTTTTAGTTAGCTATTGAAAGGTAAAAGATATCGTAAGACGTTTTTTGAGTAAGAAGGCCGCGCTCGTGCTGCGGTTTTACACGTACAAAACCACCAGCACCTTTTCGTTGTTTACATTGTGCGGTTTTTACATTATAGAAATCTTCCACATACATGAATCATAAATCATAAAATTCATAAACCATTAACAAACTTTTATAGGAATCGCAGTAATACGAGTATTAACGAAAAATCCTACTAATGTAATATGTAATATAATACATGCGAATGTTTGTGTGTTGGTTTGTGACTCCACGCTGCAACGGAACTTCAAATTGGAAATGGGGATAGCTTAGACAGGAAAAATTCAAAGTTCCCGAGGGAATAACAATAATAGAAATGTACACTGACGAAGTCACGGGCAGAAACTAGCATAAAATAAACAGTTATAATTTGGAGAATTTTCGTAAAATATTATGCATACCGTTGAAACAATGTTGTTTGGTAAGGTATTTTAATTAATTGAAGCTCATAATTCCCTGTAATTTCTTCATTTTAATGAACAATTTCCATTTAAATGCTTTTGTATTTATTAGGGTGTAAAAGGCTAATAGGAAACTCGTTATGTAGGAAATATTACAAATCATTTTTGACCCTTAAAATTATAAGGGTGAATTGCAAAAATGTTGTACATAGTTAAGGAGTTAATTGAGATAACGTTATCTTTCTTCCATTGTTTTTCCTTTGTGTAACGAAAATTATCCATATGATTATATGACTTATCTTCGTTACACAAAGGAAAATTTTAAGGGCTTAACAACCCTTATTTAATTCTATGTACAATATTTTATTTTACACCCATAAAGCAATAAGAAATAACTTAAGTAACTAGTTAGTTACTTAAAAGTTCCGTCTTGCTTCATACGGAATGTGTGGCTTTATTTCTCAAACCTATCTTCCCACCTCGAAGTAGGTAAACAAACATATTCAAAAAAATTAATTAGACTTTGCCGTTGGAAAACTGTTATGCCCGTACATCGACGTAGGTCGCCGTCAGTTTACCAACAAATAAGCAAATAAGTTTTCGATAGGTATTTTTAAACCGTTTGTAACTCAAGAACCAATGAAGTCTACATAGTGATAGTTTTCCTCTTAAATTCATTATTATGTGCTTTTATTTAAGTTATATTTTAGATTTTTAGTATTTGTAGTTTATGCTGTTAGGGGCACTTGACTCCAACAAAAATAAGCTTCCTAGTACTAAGATTCTCTGAGCTAGGCTGCTGGTTCCTAGTTTGACTACGGAACCCTAAAAAAGGTGAAGTGTGAATCGTACCTACCTGCACCGAGGGCCAGCCGCAACACGTTCGCTGCTAACATATTTAGATCTCCCCAAAGACCTTAATTGTGTACGGTATGAGCATTTTCAATTTACTTTGTCGTAGCGTTATTCTCGTCGGTAATTAATTACCTAGCGGTCCCGGGCTCGATTCCCGGAATGGACAAATAGGTGTGTGATGAGCGCGAGTATTATTTTCTGAGCTTTGAGGTTTTCAATGTATTTATTTCTCTATATAACAATTTGTACCATTGACACAAGCGAGGTATTTAAAAATAAGGGACTAACTATTTAAAACGGCGTCGCTAGATTTATACCAATACCAATGTAAATAGTATTTATGTGAAGTTAAAGAAATAAGTATTATACGTGTTTATATCAGCTGTCACAGGCATCACCTTGGATCAAACCGTGTAATAGTAGGTAAGTATCTAAGGTCACCGTAAGTAGAACTTGCAAAAGTTGTAAACAAAACCAAACGAATCAATTCACCATGATTACTCCATAATCACCTACTTTTAGAGATCAAGTGAGGTCTTTGCAACGATTTAAATACACTTGATCATTATTTTCATATTAAGTTTAAGATGAAATAACTATTCATTATACGTTATTTTTATAAAAACACGCTCGGTGAATATTTGAGGTTATGTGTCAAACAGTACTAATTTGTTTAGATCGTTCATAAGGTCTACTGTCGGCGACTTTAAATACTCATAGGACAAGACTTAAGCTTAAGACTAGATAAATGTCTGTAAGATTTCCCCTTAAATAGTCCAAGTACCTAGTCGGTTACTAAAATCTGTTACTGCGATTAATTACAACTTAAAAAAATAATTAAATATTAACTATAATAATAATTCAGTAGATGAAGTTGAGTCGTTAAATTTTCTCGGAATCACAGTAGACAAGCATCTAAACTGGAAGGAACACATTGACAAAATTTGCAACAAACTAGGCCGTTTTGTATTTGCTCTCAAAAGGCTGAGAGACACGGTGTCGGTTGAAGCAGCAATAACGGCATATCATGGATACGTATCGTCAGTCCTTGGTTACGGGTTGATATTGTGGGGAAACGCAGTGGAAGTGGAGAGAGTTTTTAAAGTACAAAAAAAGTGTGTCAGGGTCATAAGTGGTTCGTGGTGGGATGAAAGTTGCGTACCTCTTTTCAGGAAACTTAAAATTCTTCCTTTGCCATGCCTATACTTAAGAGAAATATGTAGTTTTGTCAGATCACATCACTCGTACTTTAAGACACGAAGCGAAGTTCTCGGCGAACCAGGATAAAACTAATGAACCTCTTATATCACCCGCGAAGTCATAAGACGATTTACAAAAAAAATGTTTTCAATATGTGCATTGTCATTTATAATTATCTCCCGGAGGAACTCAGGCTGCTAGAGGGAAACGCCTTTAAACGCAGTCTAACAAACTGGCTTTTGGATCGTTGCTTTTACAGCGTAAAGGCGTATCTCGAGCACCGACAGTAGTAGGATTAATAGTATTTAGCTATGTAATTGTGAAATGCCTACTATGTTAACCTTTGCTATTGTTTTGTATTGTTTGAATTTGACATTTATATTTGTTTTTTATTTTTTATTATTATTATTTTGACATTTTAATTTACTACTAGGTATAATTATATTTGCACGCTTGCATGCAAGCTTGACACATGAAACATAATGTACTGTAACATCCCTATACTGTGTCTATGCAAATAAATATTTTCTGATTTCTGATTTCTGATTTCTGATTAAAGCAGTTTTGCATAAACCTGTATATTAATCAAAACTTTGATTTATATAGAATAATAATAAAAATAATGTATTCTAAACTATTGCAATTATTTGATGTACGAGCTTCCAAGTATTTCCATTTCGGACGATAAAATCATAGTTAAAATCACGCACGACGATGATACTGATAACGGCCCCAACTTTTGTAAGAGTTCCTGTAGAGAGTTCAAATTTGCGTGACATATTGTAATAAAATGTATATTAATTAAGCTTTTAATTTTTATACATATTGAAATTAAAAAATAAACATAAGTTAGTTTTATTTGCATCAAACTTAGTAACAGAACTTAGTAACCAACTAGGTAATAAATAAGCTCGAGTATTTTTATTCGTTTTAAGTTTATTACTTACTTAAGTACCTACTTAACATGAAAACTGTTATATTCTTGTTTACCAGTAAGCATTTGCGTAAATTTATATACCACGTCAAATGTTACTCATCACTTCAATAATATTTCGGTATACATATTAAGTTTAGTATGTCCCATTTTTGACTGTTGTGCGCACTCTCTCTTCCCTCTGTCTGATTTATATTAATTTGCTCCGCAACGTGTTCAACCCCCAGGAAACGTATACCAAATTGTCATACTAACTCTCCGCGGCGTAGCGGTTACAAACAATAAAAGAGGTGAAACTAACACACTGCATTATGTGGCTCAATCCGCTCAATTGATGCTAACGAATTGTGATTGCCAATCCTTGTGGATCCCTAGTTGCTCTTTGTAGAGGTGAGCGACAACGTGTCGCAGGCGCTCTAAGACATGCAGATTGCAAATGTACGAGGAAGATCTGCAGTAGACAGTGGTGCAAATCTGATCTAACGAGACCAACAATGCTGTCGGATCTGAGGTAAGTGGAGTTTTGGAATTATAAGTGTTTCCAACCGTCGTATCAAATTGACATTAACTACGCGTGAGGCGTGAAAATGTGAACTTTGTCAAGTAACGTAGGCTAAAGGTAGTAGCTGGCAAACTCAAATCATAAACGGTGGTTAACTAGGACAGGTATTAAGTAACATGTTTAATAGGCGATCCTGTATACTCATAACTCGAAAACAAGTAAGTTTTAAGATTATCTTCTTGAAAGAATAGATAAGCTATGTTACCTATATCCAGAAGAGGTTTAATAAAATCACTTGTTGGTATTTTTGTCTTGCTAGTCCCGTATATATTTGATGCAAACTGCTTGATAAATCTGACGCAATATTTAATACGAAAATATTTTTCTTCATAAAAATATGTCTAAATTATAGATACAACACGTTTTTAATCATGGATTCTATTAGCACAAGGATACACACATATATTCTAACATCATTCATTTATTTAGTTTGAATGTATTCCAGGGCTAGATCTTTTTGCGTTTACACGAAACCCCAATTTCTTATATGTATATCCGTCAGTAGAAAAGTTTTCGCCAGTCTTTGTTTTATTTGAACAACTGAATGGCGCGTTGTTAGATTTCATTAATAACTCGGGACTAGTGTTGCCGTAATTGAAATTTCAAAGCGTAATTATTTAGAACATAATTAAAAACCCTAAACCGCTTAGGTTGGTGTTCGAAAAGGGTACATTGCAATAATATCCCAATTAATACTCCACTTCGAGGATTACATCGACCACCGGACATCGGGCATCCAATTTCTAAGAGCTATAATTAAGTACAGAAAAATCAGTGAGGTCGAGCTAGGATTATCTGGCTATCAAGTTACACATTGCACAGCTATTTATTTTTTGCTAGAGTTCCGTGAAACGAAAAACACAAGATATTTTTTTATTGCATTTACGTTATTTTTTGCATTCACGAATTTAGGCCTCGATAAACTTCTACAGATTTCATGAAACCGGAGTTGATCGTACAACCCAAAAACTTGTTTTTATCATCATCTCGATAAAACTAATTTTCGCTTACTTGTTAAAACTATAGTAGGTAACGAGTTTATAGCTCATACTTCTATTCGATTAAGTGAAAAAGTGCATAATCACGCAAAAGTGCATCAGAATTGACACAATATTAAGGGTTGTATTTATTTGCTATATGACATTTTTAATTTGGATTCGACGAATTGCCCATGTACTAACTAACTACTTGCTAACTCCATTATAACATACCTACCTTACACATTCGAGTGCCTATTGAGCAACAATCTATACTCCGTTTGTTTAGGTACTTAAAAAAATGTAAACAAAAGAACCACGTTTTATAGTTCGTCAGCCAATAGAAGCAGAACACTGATACGTCAAAGTGCGATAAAACAGTTTTGATTGGCTGTTTAACAATGCCACGTGGTTTGGCTTGTTTACATTTTTTTAAGTACCTAAACAAACTAACTATAGACGGCAGTGAAACGATTCATCGACGAATTATACAGTCATTAGTCTGGCGATGACCGGACGGGCTTGGGGCTAATCATATAACCATTCGCCGATGGTATAACATAAATCCGTTAAAAAAACGATTACCTATCTGGTTACGGAACCCTTACAAGAGAGCTAGAAATAAGAGCTCGCTTCACATCTATGATTTCATACTCTCAGCGGTACACAAAACTCTTTAACACTATTTTCTTGGACTAGAATCAGAAGCGATGTAATATAATAACGCTCTTAGAGATCAACCCGAAACCACTAGGGTCCTACTTAGCTATCTATAACAAACAGGCACGGGCCCGTGATTGTTCGCTCCCGCCGCATCCCACATCCTGCTCGCCGTGTCGTCCACTGAGTGCTATGTTTAGATCGAAGAAGTGAATAATTGCAGAAAAGTAGGTACCTATTGTTAACACACTCATCCTGAATAAAAATGGCACCTACAATCTTAAGACGAAATCTTATTTCTATGACGCAATCATAATGTTGATGCCATAAAATAGCTAAGTAGGTACCTAGCGTATTCTCTTCAAACTCCCTCATCTCTGCTAATCAATGAAAACTAGTAGGGAACGGGATACATTATGTCTTACTTCCTAAGGCCGGGTGTGCAATGGAATGTTCTTGTAATATAGGTAATAGGTGCGTACATAATCAAATCTATTTGAATTAAACTAGGTACTTATATATATTATTATAATGAAGATAAGAGTGTATCTGTCACCCTTGAAAATATTACTTGTGATATAAAGATGTAAGATTTGTGATAGGACAGCTTCTTTGCAGGGTCCGAGGTGTGGAGGTCCGCAGGCGAAATCGCGGGTACTTTAAAATGGAGCCTGTTCTGGAGAGCGAAGATCTGTTCCAGAATTCCCACTTCGGAGACAGGTGAGCAAAAGCTGCTGTATTTTATTTTTCTCTTGAACAACGTTCTTTTCAATTTGTTGAAAAAGTAAGTACTAACCGAGAAACCTATAAAAGTGTTACGCGTTTAGGTTAGTATTTGGATAATAGGCGAAAACGACTGAACAGATGTAGGCGAAGTTTAGCACTCGGATAGGCTACGTGTTGAATAAATCATAGTAGATAGGTACATTATAAGGATGAGTTACAAAACGTGCGGTTTACGCCCATTTTGAGGACACACTCATAGTATTTTATAAGGGGATTTGATTATAAGGGATCTGAAAAGTGCACTGAAATAAACTACACCGAAACTAAACTAAACTATATCGAAAACGAAAAAGTTATGTAAATATATGTTCTTTAGGACGGAACTTTTCGACCGCATGCGCATCTCGTACCTGCCTGTTAGGTTCATAGCAAAGTTTTTTTTATAGATTATGGTTACAAGTTTTCTTGAGGCGCTTTAATTTGAGGTAAGTTGTTTGTTTACCTCCAAAGGAAAAAAGATAGGCCATGAAACAGTCAGCGCATCCGTCATTCTACCTATATTATTTTTTAGTCTGCGACGTTCTGCCCGCAAGTTCTTCGTCCGCGTTGACTTGACCATACCACGAAAATAGTTTTACTTTTGTTATACAATGTTAATTTCGGTGATTTCAGCAATAAGCTATTTCCATTTCAAATTTTACCAAATGCGTCTACCCATTGCAGCGTGATTAAGGGTCTGTATCTCATTACACTCCATTGAGTAACATCAAAATGTAGTGTACATTTCTGCAGTCGTTAATTTCGTCGGTGTCCTGTATGTATACCTGTATTTACTGTGGAAGCCTCGCTAGTAATGAAAGCTCGTGCACTATGTTGAGCTTCCACCTACCTGCCGCCGCGCGCCGTAAGATTGCAATCATGGAATTCTAATGTTTACTAGATTTTATTATATATTTTATTTTACGACTTAAATTAAATGTAAAAATTACTATTTCAAATTACAGCTTTGTAGTATCAAGAGTCTGAGTGAAACCACGGAGGGATGTGTATTTATTTTACTTATAAATCAATAAATACGGAAGATCGGTTAATTTTGAAAAAAAATTAAAAGTTCAATAAATCTATCGAGCTGTTAAAACAGTATTTGTTGGATTTTACGACCGTACTTTGATTTAAACAACAATTTTTTGAGGCAAAACTACCCTAATCTACCAACGCCAACGATCCTTTATAAATCTGCCTTGAGAGTAGGTACAGGATGTTATTTTAATCTTTGCGTAGTTGGATATAATATGAATCCATGAATGCAATATTTCTGTTTAATATTAGTTGGTTTGACTGCCGGCTCAATGAACCCAGAAAATATAGGTACATTTAGCGAATGTTAACGTTATCGATTGTCAATTAATGTAGGTATAGGAATAGGATTACTCCATATAGGTATATTGTCGGTTTTCTAAAATCGATAACTTTACCGTTAAGCATTTTGCTAGGGCCCTGGTAACAAAATGAACTCATTCTTATTGTCGAAAAATAAGACAATGTCTCCTTTGAGTAAGTAAGCTATGAAGTATTTAAGGTTATTGCCGTCCATATCCAATTCGTTTTAACCACCTTAAAAAAATACGGAACAAAAACCAAAACTATGGTTCTTTTGACAGATAGACTAAGCCGTTAAATCGTCTAAACTTTTAAAGGTTTAACACAGTAGGTACATGATTAAAAAAATATATTATAAGTTAGTGTGATCCTTTAATTGTAAAAATGTACGTACCTACGTTATATTGCTCGGCAAAATGAATGTTTATTGGTGACTGGTAATTAAATTTTGGATACATAATAAACAATACTAATTGCCAATTGGTGTCTGCCTAAAATTAAGTAAATCGCTTTTTATTTTATATTTAGAGTAATAAAAGGAGTTGAAAATGAGCTGCTAAAGAAGCAAACCATTTAAACAATCAATCTACAGGTTGATGGGTTTTGTGATTAGGTAGGGTAAAGTCACCAGTGGTCAGCCAGAGACCTGTAGTCGACCTTATATGAGTGCGAAGAGTGGGAAATATATCTTTCGTACTCTTCCCACTTGTACAAAATATAGGCAGAGGTCGACTACAGGTCTCTGGCTGACCACTGGTGACTTTACCCTACCTACATTCCTTTTAGGCATGCAAGGCAGAGCAAGTCTGCAGCAAAAAATGATTGTAGGTAGGTACTTAAAAAATCACGAAAACGCGACGTTGAAAATTGGTAGCTAAAAAGATAATTCACTGACCGATTTAATTACTATACTTCATCATTCGCAGTATCTCGAACTTTTACCATGTTTTTAGGGATTCGTATCAAAATTGTAAAACAAGGAACCCTTATAGTTTTGCCATTATGTTACCGTCTGTCCGTCCGTCCGCCTGTCCGCGGTCTATATCAGAGAATCTTGGTACTGCAAAGGTGTAATTTAACACACGTACATTTAGATTACGCAAAGTTATAAAATAAAATCATGAATTTATTTTTTCGGTTACCTCCCATTCCTACAAGTAAAGCAAAGGTTTTTTTTTTTTTCATTATAACATCTAATTAGGTATCATTGGATAGCTCTAAAAAATATTATACACATGTTATTAAGTACCAACTTTTAGATCAAGGCTAGGGTAACATTTACGAAATATTGAACTCGTAAAGTGTAATTTTGTAATGGTAATGGCTACACTGGGCATGGACCGACATTGCTCTTCTTTAATGAAATATGAGTAAATTATATTGAATATAAAATATATAATATAATACAATATAAAGTTAAAAAACCGGCCATGCGCGAGTTGAACTCGCGTGGATAGGGTGCCGTACAAACGTTCATGTTTTTTTGATGGAATGCTTATATGTTTTCGTTTAAACTACAACCAATTAACTATATTTTATATTCTTTTCAAAATTTCAGGCTCAGTGGTTTCGGAGATCTGGGGGGTTAATGGTCAATTTTCGTCTTCTTTCATGAATAAAATCAAAACCATTTATTTCACAATAATAAAATATATATATTTGAAATCCTTATAACGAGCCCTTTCATTTGATATATGAAACAGTAGGGGAAGATGGGGTGGCCTCGTACACTTTTTACTTTAAGAATTGTTAAAAAAAAACTAACTGCTATTTCAAAATGTGATGAATGCTACTTTATCATCCACTTATTTGGCTATAATAATTGTATATTTCAGTTTGGATACAAAGCAACTGTGCCAAGATATAATCGTTTTCCCAAAAAATGAGAATTGTACGAATGCACCCCATACGTGGGGTGGCTTCGTACACTATTAGTTTTTCCCAGGATTTATTAGATTTTCAGCTATTTCACCTGTTTCAGTCACCTTATAGGCATATCTTACTGATCTGGTTTTGTGATTATAATTATTCTTGATATACATTTTTTTAACTTTCATGGGGTGCATTCGTACAGTATATAATTACATACATTTTGACTGTACGAAGGTACCCCAACCAAAACGAACCGAAAAAAATAAAAAATAAAAAATAACTGTTAAAGTAATCCCAAAAGTATTGTTTACATATTAATCTCAAGCATCTAATTACAAACTATATATATATAAAAAATCTAATACGAGTAAAACTTATTAGAGACAGACTCATTCAAAGGAGAACCAAAAATTACTTTCGGGTCGCGAAAACACATATTAATTATTTCTGGCGAAAGCTGCTGCCGCACTGCCATCGCTTTTTGAGGGTAGCCTACGCATATGAGCGGCAGTCACGCATACAAATATGAACGCTTCAGCATGTTGTATAGTCGAGATATGACCACTGTACGAATGCTCCCTTTGTACGAAGCCACCCCATCTTCCCCTAAGGTTTGCAAAACTTTTTTTAATTTCCTAATTTGTCCCGCGACATTGATCCTTACATAAAAAAAATACTTTGCCCATCTATGATGTGTACCAAATTTCAACTCAATGGTTCCAGTAGTTTCCGAGCCACATGGCTGTGACGGACGAACAGACAGACCACGAGCGATCCTATAAGGGTTCCGTTTTTTAAATTTTCTACGGCAACCTAAAAAGTTAACTCAGGCACAAACGAGCAAAGTCTAATGATTCCTTCACACTTCCACACAATTGCAGAACTCATAGTAACGTTTTTCTTATTATGCAGGTCCAATATCTAATAACGAACAACATTTATTGATAAGATAACCATAGTTCAGTGACATTAGGTATACCCAAATGTAAATATCCAGTAAAACGTATTCTACCTTATTCACACTATGGAAATAATTTTCGTTTTATGCCATATTTTTGTAATTGGTTATTATTTTAAGATGAAAAACTTGGAACATAGGATCTAACAAACTTACAGTATCCTTTTGTTACTAGTCTCGATTTCTGTATCGAATTGCTTGTAAAGTAGCACCAAATACAAATTCTTGGTCTACCTCCATGGTAGACCAGGTCCTACGACTGATTATCAAATTTTCATGACTATCGAGACAATTTCAGTTCTTTGTTGATAAATAAATACCACATAACACCACTAAATTGATACTTACGTTATGCATACGTATGCAATACTTATCATTAAATGTATCAAATCCAGTGCCATAATAATATAAATAATAACACTAAATACTTAAACGTTTTTTTGATAAGAGAAGAGTTCATATTTTTTACAATTAATGCCACATGGACACTAGTTTGGATGTCGACATACGGCTGCTCGATGCCCTTTCAAAATTAATTACGGTAATGTATTGGAGTTACCTACTAACGTGATTCCTTATCTATGTATGTAACACTTTATTGTAGGTACAATAAAATGAGATGCCAATTATAAAATAGACAAAAATATAACAGGGACGTACAAAGGCAAACTTATCTTTATATAATTTATAGAGCTATGTTTAGTTTAAATATTTGTTCGAATGAAATTAACGCGCTGCACGCTGGAGAATCTGGGTGCAGAATGTCAATGAGAAAGATTTGATATTTAGTTGTGACTTAACTTATTTATTTATTATTATATTACCTAATTATATTACTTCAGTGAAAAAAACGGTTCGGGACGCATTCGGTTTTTTATGGATAGTTTTGTTTTACTTTTATATAACGAGTGACAGTTACAAATGTAAAGGGGTGGAGGATCCTGGAAGAAACATAGGTTAAGTAAAGCGCTTATAACCCCTAACTTCACCGAACTTTCATGATAATAGTTAAGTCTTGAGGTTGACACTGAGGTCTTAGGTTCGATGCGAAGAAAACCGTGTAGTAAAATAATATTCTAGAAATTAATTATGTTGTAAAATAAGCGGAAAAAAAAACTAAACACCCTCAATTTATCCAAACATTTGCTTCGGGGACAACTGAGTCGAAAAATCAAATATGAAATAACTACCGACACGTCGATAGCGTTGTTATATTATAAATTAGTAAGAGCCTTTTGGTTGGATGGAGGGCTTACCACCCCCGCCCCGCCCGCCCGACTGTCGGCGCCTGCATCCCCTGCACCAGCCTCCATGGCCCAGCAGTGCGGTCAGCATTCGTGTGTGAGGAGCCTCGGTGCCGTGTTGTGCTTCATCACGTATTATTCCGGCTCTTGGATCTCGTAATTTCCGCGTTTCAATCTTTTTAACGGTTTTATTAACACGTTCGCCTTTACAGTTTACAAAAATTCGGGCATATAAAAAATAACCGCGATTTGCATATTCGATTATCATATTATTTTTAGTTATTCGCCTTTTTTATACTTAAACAGTTTTTATGATTGCCATTGTCAACACAAAAACTTCTACCACTAAAGTAAATGGTTTATTTTAATTGAAAAAACATAGTGTAAAAAGTTACTTACTTTTAATAATAAGATGTAGAATGCCGCGGACATGTTTGCTCGAAGTAGAAATAACAATCACAGTAATTCAAAGAGCAACTCTTCCTCCCGCGGTCTAGGGTTCGGCCCGAGTGGCGGGTTCCCGCCCGCCGGCCTTTTTATATTGCCTTTTTTATCGCCACCCTGGATAATTGTCAGAGTGGTTTTATTAATATTGAATAAATCCTTTCGTTGGTAATAATGTGGATAGTCCTTTATTACATATATATTTATAAAACATTTTGGTCTTTTTATAAATCAACTAAATGACTCGTGACTTAGTGAATTCGCACTTTTTAAATTGTATCAACGGAAATTAACTGTTTATATTATTATTTAGACTGTGTTCGCGTAAATATACTTATATGTGTATGTCTTTAATTGAATTTACTAATCGTTGGTAAATATTTCACATTACTTTCGTGATGGTGAAACACTGGTATAACGATCCGTATAAAAGTACCAAGAAATATAATAATAACTTTAACCTCGGAATGTTGCTGGTACTGGTAATATTGCTCGTGGTGGTGTTCAAGAGGAGGTGGCCGCCGCGCCGCCACTGGTGATGGCTCGAGCGACATGGGCTGCCGCGGTGAGTAGCGCTCCTACACGTTTAACCAACTTCAAAAAGGAGGTATCCGACCAGACTCTTTTAATAAAGATTACTTAATTATTAAGCGTTACTCAAATAAACTTTTGATTATAATGTAGCTAATGCAATTTTCTATAAATATTTACAGACATAAGTACACGTATGTATGTTTCTTCATTATTACATACTACAGATTCGTTATTTAAAGTAAAGTAGTCACAAGACTGTTCTATTTAAAGTTGTCTTAACATTATTTAAGTATAAAGGACCGATACGCGTAAAAAAATCACATGCGAAATGCGAAAGGTCTTCTCTGTTATTACCCTACTAAAATGTATGAAAATAGTTTTCTTTGATTTGTGCGTTCTAGTTCTCTAACCTCAGAGAGTATTTTAATCCTGACTGTACATTTTATCAAATACCTATGAATGTCGATTGTCATCACTCTAAAAGTTGGGAAAGGTCTCCTAAGATCATTTTCACTAGAGTTAGTTTGGCCGTAGGGGGTGGCTCCCAACCCCCTACGGCCAAAGCTACATATATTTACTGAAAAACTGAAAAAAAATCTCAATAAAAGCACGTAATTAGGACGAATTTAAAAGAAAGTATCACTGTACTAGGTGGGCTTTAACTTATGTTGAGTTATATGCAGTCACCATCGTACAAGTAACTAGGTACTGAAAATCATGTAAGATATTTGTGTTTTTTCCATTATTAACAAATTGTTTTTATTATACAAGCGTAAAATTGGCCGTATCCTGGTTTGACGAATGCAGGAAATCAAGTTTAATTTTGTCTGTTAGTGGACCGTTTTAACAACCGAGATTATCACAGTGGCGTTATCTTTCTGATTGTCTCTGCCGTCAATTTGGAAATGAAATGCCAAGTGTAAAAATAAACTTTCGCTTATCCCGGTGTTTAATCAATGTAATTAATAATTGGTTTTAATTAACTTTCAACCCTCAACCATTTAATTAGTTTTTTTTAGTTTACTTTGACTATCATAAGGTTTTTTGAAAATGACCAAAATAGCTGTAATAATTTATTAATTGTTGGACGGTTTATCTGAATTATTGTAAATGTTGTTTTTCTATAACATCGTAGTGCTGTGACGTTACTAGAAACAAAGAAAACTTTTACTTGGAAATAATACGACACCTAGGCTTAGACTCCATACGGTTGCTTGTAACTTTTGAACAACCATATTTACAGTTATGGACATATGCTCGGTAGTTTTACATGTTTTTCCAAAAGTACCTAATGTTCTATGCATATAAAATGCTTTGTCCCGAAGGAGTGATTGACAGACTGACGGATCAACGCACAGCCTAAACTGCTGATCGTAGAGACCTGTTGTTCTTCGTATGACGTAGGCATCGGATAAGAAAGGATTTCCCGAAGGGTGTGAAAAAGGGGGGCAAAGTTTGTAAGGGGCAACGTAATTCCTTGATCCAATGTACTTCAAATTTTGCATAAAAATTCTTTAACAGAATTGATGGAGGATGTGTTACGTATTTTATTGAAATTCATCCCCAAACGGGGTTAAAAACGGGTAGAAAGTTTTTTTCGGGCTGATTTGCTTCGAAGTTGATATCATACTCCTTAATGCTTTTGATTTAAATTACATTTTATTTTGTCACTTGTTTGAGAACTCAATCCGATTTTGTTCAAAAAAGGTTGAACTCACATTGGTGCAATGCAAATACTCTTGGAAATTGGAATGTCTCGAAAGTCACCGTATTATATTAGTAACGCATTTTTGAAGGTTTCTAGCTTTACAGAGGTCATGCAGTTTTATGACACAGCCTCATAGTTAAGTAGAGTTCGAAATTTGAAATGGAGGATGACATTAAGATTAACGAAAGTCTCACGGGAGGGTGGTGCTTTGAGATGGCGAATTTAGACAGATTCTCATCTACTGGTGATAACTAGGGACACCGGCGGATAAAATAAATGCATCTCGGCATATAAAATGTGGGCATATGTAAAGTAAAAATATTTGATTAAATACAAATATGCCAGCAACTACACAATGATACACAACACAATGCCGTCGCGTCGGGGCAGTATGATTAACATAATATACTAACAATTGGCGAAGATCGTATGGAAAGAGATGGTAACGTATGATGTATGATTTGATTACATTAACCGCGAATTCTGTAATATTTCACTTAACACAGATGATTTAAAAAATAACGTACGTGTGTACGTGTATCTACAAACCAATGTATAAAAAAGAGAATGGTCTGAGAGGGCAATAGTTGTTAGCACCGAGAAAAGAAGCTTTCGGGTGGTTAAATGAAAAAAAAATCTCACTTAGAAGGCGATGTTGTAGAGTACTCTCGATAGACAATGTCATAGACACCGAGCAAGTCGCGTCCTACCCTTAGAGTTTCTTAACTCTTTGGAGCTTTCGGCAGTGCTTTCCCATAAGTTCATGCGTAAAGTTGGTGTCCCAGTACTTCTGATGCGTACCTAATCTTGATTATACTATAATGGCACACGGTTGGAAATTACGCACCTACCTAAGTCGGAATATTGTAAGACCAATAATTATGTATGGAATTGCAAAAGGAGAAAATGTTTTAGTTCCCCGCATTCCTATAATAGATAGATTTAACTTTAAAATTGTGTATTTCCCTCTAACAACAGGTTTTGCCATGACTATAAACAAAGTGCAAGGACAAACACTAGATATTAGTAGACGGTGTACATTTAGAAGCAAACTGTTTTTCCCATGGGTAACTGAATGTAGCATGCTGAGGAGTAACCAGCTCACGAAATCTTCGTGTTATAGCGAAAGATGACTTATTTTATTGTGTTTTAAAATGTAGCCTCTGTAGTAAGTACCTAGACGACGCTATCCAATTTTAACGTTTTTTAAAATTTCAATCTCAATATTACATGTGTTTAAAAGTTCATTCTGACCAGGGAAGACGTAAAACTATATAACTACTTAAAACGATTAATTTACTTAACTGCGGTAAACGAAATCTACGCGGACGAAGTCGCGGGCAAAAGCTAGTTTATTCATACAATCCAAATACAATAATCCAAAATGTTGGACTAGAACATGAAGTGTTACAAAACATTTCTAATAATGTTTGACAGTGAAAAATTCGATTGACATAATATTTTTCATCACACTTGCTCAAAACGACCTTTTTATTCCACCGATTTTTGGCTCATAAAACTAGATATTAAACACGCGTGCTTTTTCAGTATATTACGCACAAGTGCCTTTAGTTTATTAACCCAAACAATTTACATTTGTAGCCTAGTACCAAGTTGTAAGTACGAAGAAGAAGCGATATAACTTAGTCGGGTTATACCTTTTTTTTTTCTTAGCAACAAACAGTTTTTATGCGGCAAATTAATTATAAAAATAAATTGGTGAAATCAGCTTTATTACTAAAAAAATAACTCAATTTCATTAAAATCATTTAATTTTTTCTGTAATTTATATTTTAAACATGAATTATTACATTTTAAATTTGGCTGTTGGCCGATCTCGTTCGCGCCTTAGCCTTGCGCGCGCATCGGCATCGCGGCAAGAAAAAAAAACAACGCGCCAGCCGCCATTTTTCGTAAATAATTGACGGCTGTGACGAATTAATTGTTTGGATTAATTATTGTGAAGTTTAATATTAACGAAAATGTCTTCTTTAAGTAAAGAAAATGAAGAAAACTTATTATTAACTCCGCCGGAAATAATTGTTCATCGCCGACATTCACCCAAGACAATGAAATAATTAACAACATTACACAAACCGTAATGCCAAATAAAACTGTTCAGTACCGTTTTGAAAATTGTAATTTTACCAACTGTTTTAATAATTAATTAAAATTTGACTAAATGAAGTCTTGTTTTTTTTTCGCAAGTGTGTTGAAAAACGTCGTATGTAACACGTGTGCCTGTGACCATAATATCGCACCTCCGATAAAATAGGGTCCTAACTTGAAATAGCGTAATTTTCAGTATTCGTCAACATGTGTCGCTATATTAAAAAAAATGTTATATAATGCATATATTTTTTAAAATAACTCAGAGTGTTATATATCATTTTAAAGCTCATAGTGAGTCTTATTAGGTGAAATAAAGAGACCAAACATATTCTCAAAGAAGTTGCGACTTATGACCCTATTTTACAAGGAAATTTAATTAATTTTAAATAAAAAAACTGCTGTTGAGATAAAACAATCTTTATTTTCACCAAAAAAATAAGAAATTAAATGCAAATCTTATCAAAACAAAGTTTTGTCACTTACAAAAATTATTATACGTAATTACAGAGTTATTGTACTCCAAATAATACTGTTGTTTAAGGTTAAAAAATACAGGGGAGCGAAATTAGAGTAAAATCACAACTAACTAGCAGTCTTTCCATTGCAAATTAGCCTTTTTTATCTTACTTATTATAATATTAACTACTCGGGGCTCGTCAAACTCTTACTTTATGGTTTAACCATCAAAAAACATCTAGGTATGAGACTAACAACTAATCAGCAGTCTTTCCATTGCAAATAGCCTTTTTTATCTTACTTATTATAATATTAACTACCAGGGCTCTTAATCCCATTACTTGTCGGTTTAACCATCAAAATAGTATATCTAGGAGTGAAACTAGTAATCAATATCCGTTTTCACCCAACGTTAAAGACTTCTAAACCGTGACTAGTGACAGTTAACGATAGTTTATCATAGTATTTAGAAGCATCCATTAAAAGTAGTCAAAAATGGGTACAACAATAATTAAAATCTACAAAAATGTTAAAAAAGTCAACAAATCAACAACTTGTACAGCCTATCCTTAATAAGTTTAAGTATTTCTTATTCATATTAAAACGATGTAGGTAGTAAATGAATGACGATCACAACTAAACGTTTAATTAAAAACGTAACTACCAGCCCTTGCGTTTAAAAGAGTTCGTTATTATTTAACTTAGGTTCAAGAATCAGTCATGCATTTCGTTCCCTAATGTTAATGTTTAATCAAGTTAGGGTACGGTCAAGGAAATGTATTCGTGTACCTTTTTCACTCTTGTCACAATGACAATAAGAGTCAAAAAGGTAAGTACTTACGCGAATACATTTCCTTGACTGTGTACCTCGTAACAGTATTTAAAATTATAACGATTTAAAAAGTCAAATCCAAATTACACAAATAACTTGTACTATTTTCTTATTTAATAACAATATTATTTATACGTAACGAGTATTCATTCACTGTCGTAATCGAATTCACGTTACTGGCAAACGTGTTGGTAAAAAGCTGCATAAAACTGAGGTACATGGTTACTATTTATAAGACTCAATAAGTCTGATTTTTTTCTTTCGGGTAAAGAAGGACGTCTCTCGAATGCCATTTTTGGTTCAGGCAACGTTTGAGGGTGTTTCCGCAATTCGCTTAATTTTTTTTCTGAAAATGTTGTTTAATTAGTTTTTAACACTAATGATATAAAAATAAATAACATTTACAACTCGATAAAAACATCACGATAATACAAAATATAGTAATATATTGACTTATTACGCATAAGACTAAAGGTATTTTGCTTTAATACCTACCGATCCATTTCAATTTATACCAGCAAAACATGTAATTTATGTCTAAAATACAGTTATAAATTAAGGATAGCACTGTATTCGTGAAGATGTAATAGAATTAATAGCTTTATATTATTCGTGAAATATGGTTATATCTCGTAATGTTACCAAATATTCGAAAATAGAATGACGAGTTTCGTCTTTTAACTCGTTTCATTACAGAAACATTTAAGGTTAGTGCCATATAGGGCAACACTTACATTAAAAAAAGAGAAGATACTGATAATAATAGTGACATAAATAATTTAAAATGTCCGCAAATGCCACTAAGAATAAAAAAACGAAAGTCCAGTACCTACCTCTTTTTAATAAAGATAAAATCTATCTGTTACTACACTCATAACTATGTGACCCTAAACTTTTGTGATCAATTCAAGAGCTCATTTAAGTGCGTTGTTTTAGTTCTTTAGGCACCTAAACTATCTACCTACATTCAAGGTCGGCGGACGTTCTCACCGCACTCCATGGGCACTTATTTGTTACCTACTAAGTATCAAGAATAAATTAGAAGTAAGTATTTAAAACAAAACATCTTACAAATCAGTTAAATATTGTACCTAAATTGAATGATGTTAATTTTACTGGTTGCTAATCGTATATTTTAGTAAAAAAAATCTATAAAAACATATATTGTTTTGTAATTTAGCCCTACATTCTCAAACAAAACTGTATTTAAGACAAATACGGGGACAAATTTGTTAATAAGCTAATCATTTACTGTAACATAATGGTTTATTTCTATATATTATTACACGGATAATGCCAAAATCATTGTCAACTATCCGAAATAGTGTTACATTTCGAAATTAAACTGTATTGGAGATAACTTTTGCACGAAAAGAAAGTGTTATACCATCAAACATTGTTGCATTTCAACTTAAGACGGTTTTTTACATAAAAAAATAAGTTAAAAGATACTTACTTGTTAAAAAAAACAGCACTATTTCGCGTTATCACATTATTTTGCACTTGAGCGTGGCGTCCGCCCGTCACAACTTCAAATGGTACACTAAATGAGACCACCCGCGTAGAGGCCCCATACAAAAGATTGACAGTGTTAAACTGACACAAACGCCATCTCTCGCAAACTAGCCGCACTACAGTTATGACTCTTTTTGAGGTAACAAAATGGAATTTTGGCTATCTTTTTGTATATTTAACTCAAAACCTCATTTTTTCAAGTTAGGACCCTATTTTATCGGAGGTGCGATATACGCGGCTTTCTTGTGGCGCACTCGCTTCCGCTCGTGCGCACACAATAGCGCCTTGTATACAATGGTCAACTTAGCACACTTGTATCATAATGTACTATTATTTTATACGTTTAAGAAATTTATCAGACTCAACTGAATATAGTCGTGTAATTTTGAAATTGAGTGAAGTTATTCCTTGAGATGTTCGGCTCCTGACGCCGTCCTCAAACCTATTTTTTCCAATCTATTTACTTTTAAATGAATTGGGAAAAATAGGTTTGCCTATGCAGGTAAATGCGCGGATGCTGAAAAGTCGGTACCTATTACATTAAGTGCAGTCTTCTTTTCAACCGATGGAAGGTTTCCAATATATAAGAAGCAACCTGATAAAAAGGGAACTTTTAAACCCACAGCTCACACCGGTCAGGGATTTTAAGTATGTTTGTCAGAACGTCTCAAGTAATGAACTGTCCCAAATGTTCAACCTACACATTAATTTCGGCTGATTGTTTTAAATGGAACTAATTTTCTTGGCCAAGATTGTTGCCACCATAGACTATTACATAAATGCTAAGAAGCGCTATAGGTTCCTAATACTTTTTTTTTTCAGAAACATGTACGGTGAGGTCGTCTCTTCTGGTGTTTATGGCGTATTTCGACAGGTATTTTCAACATTTATAAAAAAAAAATTGGACCTTTTCAGATACACTTTGACAGTTCAAGACCTTTACCATGTACAATTACTTTCTTTACATACTCAGCTGTTAGGATGTGCAGGTTTCCTCATGATGGACGTTTTCATTTCCGGTAAGAAAATCAGATAATACAATACAATACAATACAAATACTCTTTATTGAACACCAAAAAACAAAAAACACGGAACAGTACATTTTAAACTATAGGTATACAACAGGCGGTCTTACCGCTAAATCTCTTCCAGACAACCTTGGATATATTGGTACATAATAGATGATAATATTGGTACATATTACTTATGTTAGAAAATCTAATTGTTACATATGGCATCCGGTGGGGTTGTTAACAAGGAACAGTCGGGCACAACGATATGTATACACGTATGCACTTTATCCTATTAAAATAAGATGCAAAAGTGTATACCTATACCTACAGATGTAGTGCATAAAACATACAACATCGTATTGTTTCGGATTCATCTTATTTTCTTAATTAGCTTCAGTCAGGGCTCGGAAAACGGTATTTTTTTCGAAACGGTTTCGTCTTAAATGCCTAAGGAACGATTTGTTTCGGTTTCGTTCGCAAATAACGTTAGAGAAAACGTTTTTGAACAAGAACAAAATTTAAATATTTTTTGGTCCATATAACGTTTTTAACCGTTTTTTTCCATTTGCTGGGTTCGGTAGTATCTAACATTACTAAACAAGTTCATGCTTGTCGCCGCTTTGTAGCCGAACGCCGCGCGCGGCCGCGTCCCGTGGATTAGGTAAACCGGTTTTTGATAACGTTCTCGTTTCGTTTCCGTTCCGAACAAAATGTTGAACAAAAAACGGTTCGAAACGTTTTTAAAACGTTATTTTGAATAACGTTTCCGAGCCCTGGCTTCAGTATCCAACGAGACGGCGTATTGTATAAGAAATTGTTATATAAACGAATCATGCTTAAAGCCTTGAAAAGAGGAGAACGCTTAGCGTGAAATCATACGTATACGATTTACGTCCCTTTATCGGAAAGTGAAAAAAATTAAAATTAGCCTGAGTCTATTTTTTTATTTAATTCTGCGTTAATTGTAGAAGTTTTTAAGCTCGTGGGCCACAAGGTTACCATACCTACAATTTTTTTCACCACAGTGCTTTAAAGTTCGATCAAGTTTTGGCAAAGTCCAAGATTGCAACTTTAACATTGATTTACAAGAAAGGTACAAAATCTGTTAAAAAATATGATACCTACATCTATGTATAGAGCAACTAATCAGTAATAGTAAGTAGTGAATAAATTTATTAAGCTTAATTCTCAAGTTCCGGAAAACGATCGAGATGACTGAGTCAAGGTATGTTGCGATTAAGTATATCAAAAACGGTAAGACCCATATTAGGTTGTTTAGATAGAACAAAGGTCGTCTATATACAGGTTGATCTTGGACCTGTAAATATAGGGCACGCTGAATAATTTCGGTTCAGACAAAAATTGGAGATTGCATAAAACGAACCATTTTATCCAAGTCTTATGGCATCCATCCAACCCGCGGGCTAGCTAGGTCCTGTTGTGTTTTTTTGTGTTCAATTCAGCGTATTTGTATTGTATTGTACATCTGTATATCTTTGTCCTCAACGGTGCCATACAATAACGAGTCAAGTCAACACCGTAAGGGCCCGTTGTTTGATCGATAGTTAACTCAACTCAACTAATAGTCAAAACTCGTTAGTTAAACTAACCATTTGTTAAAAATCACAAAATACCGTTGTTCAATCAATAGTTACGCTAACTATAGTAATATTTTTTGACAATTTGTTAAAAAAGTTAACTATCCATAGACTGAGTAGTTAACTTTTGACAATTCGTTGAAACGCGAAAGGTTATTATTGCTAACGTGTTTATATATTAATATAAAATGAATTTATGCATTGCAAGTAAATTTGAAGATTCAGAAAGCTCTTCTGACGACGAACTTTATTATAGAGTACACATTAAATCGCCGTACCAAGGTGTTCCGAGAAAGAATTTTGCAGCTGGATTATTGGGACGAAGTAGATTTTTTCGAAAGGTATAGAATGTCTAAAAATACAGTACTTTGGTTACTCAGCGAACTCAAGCATTCATTAGAAAGGCAAACAGACAGGTAAATACCAAAAATGTTTTCGCAACAATGTATTTTAATTTTTTGAAATTGGCAAAGATGTAAACACAACCAAACGAATCAATTTACCATTACTACTCGATAATCACGTGCTTTTAAAGATCAAGTGAGGTCTTAGCAATGATTTATACACTTGGTCTTTACTTTCACATTAAAGTAAAAGATGAAATAACTATTCATTATACGTTATTTTAAATAAAAACACGCTTGATGAGTATTTGAGGTTATATGTCAAACAATACTATATTATTTACATCTTTTGCAATTTCAATTGGTAGGTATATACCTAATAAAACCGTCTTCCTACAGGAATCACGCACTCAGCCCGATAGATGAATTGCTTATACCGTTAAGATTTTATGCGACTGGAAATATTCAGCAGTGTATGTGTTACATTACAAGGATATGTTGAAAACAATAATCAATCAATATTTTTTAGTTTAAATGCCTTAAACCTAAATTTTAACGCTACGTACCGATTTTATAATTTACGTATTTGACAACTGTGACAAATAATTGCCAGTGTAAGTATTTTTCTACCACATTAATTATTAAAGCAACACCATAGACTGTTGTTATATTTAACTATAGTTAAAAATGTTTTCAAACAACGTATTTCTATTTTAACTATTGGTTTGGGTTTAACTATGGTCAACTAACGAATGGTTAAATTGACTAATAGTCATATTTGACTACTGATCAAACAACGGGCCCTAAGCCGTCTCATTCCGACAACATAGTACATTATTGCAGAAGGCCCGAAAGTTAGGTAAAGACAGACTCCGGTGCTTCTATTGTACTGGGTAAAAACCATATTGGCTTTGATATGTTATCAAGTTCCCAAGATTCACGTAAATAATAGTGACAATAGGATAACATGTCAAAGGCAATATTGTTTTACGCAGTAGAATAGAGGCATTGCTTTAATTATACGAGTTTAGCAATCCCCGTAGGTAACCAATGCATTTATTTATAATCCATTTATTAAACATTGTTATGTATAGATCAAAATGACACCAAACACGTTTGCAATATTCTGTCAGCAAATATAGCCTTATTTCGTTTTACGCTGACGCAAATTTAAACAATTAATGTCATATAAGCTCTTAAGGTTACACTGAATAGAGTTGATTATGCAGGCAATTTACTACCTATATGTATTTTCTGTAATACGAGTATGTAAGCTATGTTTAATCAAATTTCTTTAAGGTAATCATTTTATTAGAAAAGCCAGACAAGAGCATATCTGACCATGCTTAGTGTTCGGTTCCGTAGCTGAAACACAAACACCAATTAAAAAAACAAAGAGTATGTATGTTAGTACATACTAATTCTCTATTTAAAGTTTGTTGGTGCTGTAATAGGTGATTTTAGTAAGTATAAACACTTTAGTCGCCTTCAGGCGTCTCAGGATCCAATCAAGTCGTGTCAGTTTTTCCTTAAAATTGGTATTATGCGCTTTTATTAACGATATTTTCCTGATTTGTAGCATTTATAATTTTGGCTGTAGTTACTCTTGAACCTAACAAAAAATTGTACTTTGAACGTTAATATTTAAAAAACGGATTCCATAAATTCGAAAATTTGTTTGATTACAAACCCAAAATACTAAAACCTATCCAACGGCACCCAACCATCAGGGTAGAAAAATAAAAAACGCCACGTTACGTGAAGGAGAGGTACCCTAAAAAAAAACATGATTTTATTTCACCATTTTGTCGGCGTGACTAATACATATATTTTCATACCAAATTAGAGCTTTCTTGATTTAAAAATCTCTGAGCTAAGCTGCGGACGGATGAACAGACAGATATTGCAAAACTATAAGAGTGCCTAGTTTGACTACGGAACCTTGAAAAACAGAACTTGAAATAAATTACCTATCGCCAGAAGTGTCTCCCGTCCCTCCCTCACACAACTCGCGCACCCGACTCTCGGGAGGTACCTACTATACTTGTGCAATGTGCATGTACGTACAGGCAGGGTTTATTCATGCGTGAGGTAAGTACAAAACACTAAGCGTAAGTCAGCTAAGTCCCCGGGCAGCAGGGCGCTCCGATACGGTTTTTCTAGCCACACAGTTTTCAACTCTTGAGAAAGTAACGTTTATGGATTTGATTGAATTATCTGCATAGCAATCGTGGTATATTGCCGACTTAGGTACGTAGTAAATATTTAAGTTTGGTATTTATTGTAATCCTAATTTCGTGTAGCAATAAGGCAATTTTATTGTTTTGTTGTCGAATCGAGTTCTTTATCGATAAAAAAACGCAATTTTGTCAGTCCAACTGAATTTGGCTTTTATTTAAAAATATTATGGGAGTTAGACTGACTTATTACCATTTTGAAATAAATTATTTTTTGCACTTTGAAGGCTGTTATTTGTTTTGGAATACATTTCATTTTATTTTATACTTTTTAGTGATCATATTACGGAACCTAAAAAGGACGCCATAAGAGCATTTCTAAAAAGTTTGTACGTTCTCCTCTTTTGTCTTTTTAATTGCGATATCCTGAGATCATTGCTGTTTGAACTAATAAACATAAAAAAACATTTTAGCATCTCAAAGAACAATTTACTTTCTCAAATAGATATTATGTTAGATTAACAAAACAATCCGTTAATATGATTTGTCGACTATGACTATACCTTTCCCGCGGTGTTGTTTGTGGCGAACTTGAAATGTCCAATACTTACTTAGTTTCTTATTCAGATGTGTGACCACATAACAGCATCCCAACTAATTGACGCGGCGACGTAACTTGTTCAGCATATTAGCTTAGGATGTCATATAAACGTGCGTTTTTTTATTATTATTTTTATTATTTATTTATTTATTTAATAAGTACAATTATAAAAACTAATAATTAAACATTGCCCCACAAAACTGGAGAAACAGTTTGACCGTGGGAACGGCAGTCTAAGGTAACACAATATAATATTATATCATTATGTAGGTTAACATAAAATGAGATTAAAACAAAACAGTATTATGCTGAACATAAAGATCAAATAAATTAAACATAACGTTTAAATATTATATAAGATCTAGGTAATACTTTTTTATTAGACTCTTGAATTTATTCTTGTTTTTTTCACGTCTAATGGCTTCAGGCAAACTATTGAGTAGGTATGGGATACGCTTTTTGAGTGTTCTGTCTCCAAAGTAATTATTAATCCTACCTACTACCTGTCGCCATAGCTTTGGTGTTGTAGCTGTGATCAGAGGGTTTTAATGCAGAATAGTCCGAGTTATGTTCCAGACAGCCATGGTTATTTACAGCAAGTAGATACTTATGTTTCATGCTACCGGTAATATTCTACAGATTTTAAAGAGTTGTTGATAGTTTTCTTTACATTTGAGATTAATTTTATTGTTAACAAGTAATTTTAAAAATCTAATTTGAATGGCCTCTAATTTATCAATATTGGTCTTTGTTGTTAGTCCAAAGCTGTCTAGAGCATAACCCAGTATGGAATCTACCAATGACATATACAAACATCTTAATGTGCTAATAGGAACTCTGAATCTTAAATGATAAAATTTACCTAATAATACTCTAAGTTTTTCATAAATAAAATTAACATGATATGACCAGGAAAAATGATCGTCAACTTTCATTCCGAGATAAGTGATACATTTGACTTGCGTAATAACAACATTTATATTTGATTTGATTTCTTTTGTATTATAAAAGCGACCTAGTAGGATACAAAACAGCTGAAAATCTTTAAAGTGAAAGCAATGTTCAATTGTAATTGTGCATCTTATGAATAAGTTGTTTTATATTTAGCAGCTAAATTAATTTATACCTAACTCGAAGGACATTTCTGATAATATATATTGAGGCTTTATCATAAATATGTATCGTTCCCCTTTAATTCTCATTTACATTAATCTATAATAAAAAACATTAAAATCAATATCCATATGTAGGTACGCCATTTATACTCCAAATAAAATTACATCATAGCTTCTTATGAAGCCAATTAGCGGTATTGCGCCCATGCGTATTTTAGCGTTATTTAATTAGTCCTGAAAAAGTTTTCTACAACAGATCATTTATCTTTTTTTCTAGAAAGAATCATATCGTTGTTGTAGCTTCATTCCATTTATCCAGTCTATGTTTGATAACTTCAATCTGTACTCACAGTTTAAACAAATCAATGTGGTTAGTGTACTTAAGCCGTTACAGAAGAGATTTGATTAAAATCCACAGTATGACATTTCAAATTGCATATCATTTGAAATAACCGTCTGATTATATGAGATATTGCTGCCAGCCGGGTTTACCCCTAAACCTAGGGAAAATCCGTCTACCGAGCATGTTTTAGAAAAATATTTTTAAAGGAATATACAAGGTTGCCGCCAAAGTTTAGATAAATACCTCTCTATCTGAGTTTTAGATCCCTGACCATGAATATCAAATACAATTGGATCATGCACGATGAACACCTTATTTACTGCCACCGACTTCACTTTATTTTTTCACTAAAAGTACAGGAATAAAATGTTTAACAACGTAGGTAATTATTAATTATGTAATGTACTTATATAAGTAATTTTATTAATGTTTAGGTACATTTCCGTTATTCAATAAGCAAGGATGATTTTTTTTTGTTAATTTCTGTCACAGAGCTTTTAACACTTCACAGCAATTCTCCGTTTTCATCCATACTATTGCATTTCCCCTCAAATGCCTCCATTCGATTGTTCTCGTTTACCTACTCTTCCATATTGTACGTGAACTTTACATCTACAAATAAAGATATTTGAAGTTTTGTGCGTGTAATGCCGGCCGAGTTAAAACAATACCATGATAGGTCAAAGACTAGGTGTATGGCAACGAAAAGTTACACATTTAATGCTGCGTGGTGCAACGTATTCTGAAATTTCAAATGAAATGTGTACCTTTTTGTGTAGTAAATAATGTATATTTTGATTCTTGATTGTGTGCGCGCAGCGTCCCGTCGCATTGTGTCTCGATGTGAGTTGACACTTATCTACTACCTTTAAACGAGCAATTCTTGTATATATACATATATATATATAATCTGAATCTCGGAAACGGCTACAACGATTTTCATGAAATTTAGTATGCAGGGAGTTTCGGGGGAAAAATAAATCGATCTAGATAGGTTTCACTTTTAGAAAACTTATCAAAAAAATACAGAGGTAAGCTAGGGCGTCTAGGTACGTGTCACTAAACGAGATTATCAAATTCAATTCAAATCAAATCAAATCAAAATATATTTTTTGCATGACTCAATACAAGTGTTAAATACATTTGTGTCTGCACCACTACAATCTACCATAATTATGGTGTAGGTACATTCAATCAGTAAACAATAGATAGTAACAAAAAAAACAAATTTATAGCAATATTGTTACTTAGTTAATTAAACTATATTTAGTAGGTAACATTAATTTTATAAGGAAATAATTCAAGAGCAAAATGTAACCAACATTTTTAAAAAACAAGAACTTTTCCGTAGTACCTAACTATACTCGTAACTAAGACTACTTACGTACTAAACCATATACCACCACCTTTTTAACCTTTGTATTTATAAATTTGTTTTATATAATAATATAATTTTAATTTTTGTATTTTTTATTTACATTAAAATATCTAATCACTAAAAAATATTAATAATTGCTAATCTAATTAACTAGGTAAGTAGGTAAAGTAATAAAGTAAAAGTTTATAGTAATAATAATAGTAGGTAGTCTATAGGCATCCCCTGTTTTCAAAAGACTTTTAAATGGTAAAATTGTTTTCTCAAAGCCCTTTCATCAAACAATTCTTAAATTTATACAATTCATACGATTTAAAACTATCTGGAATGTTATTCAAAATTTGGATGGACATGTAGTACCTACATGCTTTTCGCATAAAGGGGAGACTAGAATTAAAAACTACCTAATTTATGTTCGTTACGAAGGTTGATATTATGAGGAGCTATTTCAAATAGTGACGGATGTTTTTTAACGAACATTACAACTTCTATGATGTACAGACATGGAAGAGGAAGAATTTGATAACGTTTAAAAAGAGGCTTACATGAGTCCTTTTGGGATATGCCACCGACAGCTCTTACACTTATCTAAATTGTCTTCTTTATAGTCTGGCCAAGTTAAGTCTGCAATAGAATAACCTGGCACCGCGTGTAAAACTTTATATGGCTATATTTCTTAGAAGTCTTGAAACCGGTTTCTACAAGTAGGTGGTATGTCAGGCAGCTTCCGTTACTCACTATTTATTGTGATAAAAGTAAAAAACAATGGTGAAACCTTTTAAAAGTGATGTGCTGTAATTACTGTTTCGCATACTGAGTGATTTCCAACTAGATTCCGATCTTGCTAAAAAACGGCAATGTTTACTTAACACCAAGGCGTTGACAGGTTAGTAATTGAGTCCTCAATGCTACAATTTAAACCATCACGATATTTTTTGTTTTGATGAAGAATAAGTGGTGTATAAGCATTATACAATTGGTCTTCTCAACTTTGATATCATTTTGTTTATGCATATTATTTATTTAATACAACTATAAATACGGACTTTACATTAAAATTTAAAAGTTAAAGTTAAAACTAAACTTATTTAAAATAAAATAAAATAAAACTAAGCTACTCAAATATTAAAAATTAAACATAAACACCACTATAAAAAGAACACCCCCTCTATAGCAGGTCCGCTCGCGGCATGGTCCCTAAGACACTGGCTGCATTACCTCTCTGGATGGCTAGCCCAATCCTTTGGGAAAGGTAAGCGCCAGCTCTAGGGTCTCCGGAGGTGTCGATGAGCCGGGATGACAGGGCCTTAATAAAACTTTTCATGTCAGCTGACCAAGGTCCCATTGTTTCCACCGCAAGCGCCACAAATTCGTAATTATTTAATAATGATGAATATTTGCGGCGCTTGTTGGTTTGGGCCTGTTCAGCTGCTGCACCGGCCCGATTACGGGTTGACTGGACGTGAGAAAGGGCGAATGTATCAACACACGTCGCGTCCCACACCAGTGCCCTACCTAGTTTCCACGGCACCAACGTAGCTCCGTCTGGTCGCTTGCCATCGTCTCTATGCAAACCTGCTGGTTCCAGGACAGCAGGCACAGAGACAGTGGCAAGCGAACGACGGATCAGATCATTAATTGTGCCGTGGCGGTACAAACGGCCAGCACTTCTAAAACATGAAAGGCCATGTCGTCCCAGCTCACTCACTTCCTTCCCGCACGTACAAGTATGAGGTTCACAGATTCTGGCTCCAAGCCGTAAGCTTATTGCAATTCGCAAGCAGCTTGGGTCCAAGACTGTGCCTATATTACGGGAAGGAAGAGCGTGGAGCCAGTGGCCTGATTCGCCTGCTGAGACAGCGAGGAGACGGGCGCGATCTAAATCGTCCGGACTATTTTGTGTATTGTTTATAAATTTTAGTTTTAAAAATAAAGAAGTAATTATTGATATTATAAGGATTTCCCAAATAATCAGTGGAGCGCAATTATGTAGAGTTATGGTTTCCCCAGCACTAAACGCGACCATAAATAGTCCCGCAGACATAATTGATATGGAACCTTTAAATTATTCGAATCCCTTCCAACAAGAAACGAATTCAAACGAAATCCAAGTCTGTTCACAATATCTTGTGACATAAACAAACAATCGCAAAAGGATAGCCTCCTCCTTTTCTGAAGTCGCCGAAAACAATAGTTCACTGTACAATCAACGTTTCTTTCCTAATGAATTTACTCGTAGTATTAAGCGAAAGATGTCTCATATGTAAAATAAAATAATAATAACAAGTATTGTGTGTATGTGTGTTGCTATATAAAACTTATTCTAAATTATTCATCGGAGCAGGACGAGGCAAATGTTTTATACGTTTTTATTTTATTTATATTAATTATTAAATTATATGCTAATAATAAATCATTTGTGATTCCATATTATTGGTTCATTTCGGTACATTTCCATAAATTGTAAAACCTCATTTATTATTATTATTAGGTACAATGTATAGTAAAACTTTTACTCACGTGTACACTACTGTTTTTGCTGACGACATAACAATTAACTGAATAAGACGCCAACGTGTGAACTCTGTTGGCGGAGCGCGCCTACATCCTTTGATGTGTGTACAAATTGTACAATACAATGTACGCAAAACCGACACCTGCCGGTTGGCCGGCCAGCGTTGGTCACCAACTACGAACAAGCCAAGTACCTAGTCCTGTACACGTTGGCCCACTGCCGTGGCCCAACGCATGGGCCCAATGTGTACAGGGGCTATGAAAATTGAACTTTATAGTTACGTTAGCTCCATCCCGTACAGTGATTTGCCACGCGAGCGTTGCCGATGTGCTTTTAACATAGAGCGACGCATGTATTTCAAAGCATCGTGTGGCACGTCGACCATGTCGTTTTAATTTCTATGTATAACAACGCGGCGATGACGACGCAGGACAGCGGCAAGCGGCAACGCTCGTGTGGCACCTCTCTTATTCTCGAGTTACGAGACTCACGACCCAACGAATAATGTTAGGATACGACTGACAGGTCACAGGACAAATACTTTGTACCCCCAATCACAGAATAAGTTTGATTTAATGATTTAATGAGCTTGCTCTTCTATTCTAGCAGTCACCTTTTGCTTGTTACTTCTATCTTTTTGAATACCAGCCCTTTGATAGTCACATTAAAGTATAGTTTTGCGTGCATTTTTTTACTATACATTCCAGATGTAAGATAATCATAGTGTCCGCAGGAAAAGTCGTAGTGCAGAAATTCACTTCGACTTGTCCTTAGCTCGCTGCGGATACTATGATTATCTTGAGGATTATCTTATAAATCTTATAATTTCCATGGAATGCCAACTTAACGTCTGACATTTAAAGTGTTGCCAGCCTGTCGTAAGATATTTCTGTCGTATAAAATTCGTAAAGTCTGTCTAATGAAAGCTGAACCTGGGAAAAAGCGGCAAATTCAAAAAATCTTGATATGGTATTACCGATCAATGAAGGAATAAACGATATTGATACTTTTATTATTTTATTTATTTTGGTGGGCACAAAGGAAGAGGAAACGCGTACTATATTTTCATATATATTATTACGAGCGCTATATTTTGATGAAAAGCACTTTAGGTAAAATACGATGACAGTGACTGGAGCACATTTGGTTTTTCGAAATATATTTGACATGAAAATATAGTGATCTGCACGTGTAGCACAAGTTGTATTTTCTCGCTTGTCGCTCTGTGCGTCTCTATCGTAACAGACTAGATAGTAAGGGAGATCCGAGCGACAAACAAGTCACGAGCAACTTGTGCTAGTCGTGCTGTTGATAGATTTCATTGATACGAGAGGTTTTCGTCTGTGTCGCACACAGCATAATAAAACAATGATGATGAGGAATATTATATTCAACCTTTTTAATAAAGTAATTAGAGGTAACATTATTCTCATCACCCTTACACCTCTATCTAACGACAATTATATCTTGGAGAAGAAGCGCCGCAAGAAACTCCAGCAGATCATTTTTTCCAATCATAAAATACAATTATTCTTAAAAGTAACATTACAAGGTAGTAAAGTAATTAATAATTATTTCTAACAACACAAACTTAGTCGTTACAAATGTACGCTCAATAATTTGTGCACATGCAATGTTGACATTTACATTTAGCACCAAGTCTACAAAGGCAGATTAACACCATTACATGAATACTACAAATTTTAACAGGTATTTACGAGAGAAATTGATACCAAATTTATTTGAACCCAGTGTGATTGTGTTTGACAATGCAGGTTATCATGCGGTACAAATTAATAAGCCCCTAAGCACAAACACACGCGAAGCTGAAATACAAGCCTGGCTCCGTGCTAAGTCTGTGAATTTTGATGAAAGTTTATACAGAGAAGAACTTTTTGTTTTAGTGAATCAGCACAAAACAAAGCCAATTTATGAGGCAGATAAAATTCCTAAAGCTAGTGGTCATGACATGAAGTGCTCACACTCTCACCTTACCAATGCGATCTAAACCAGATCAAGCTCATTTGGAATACTGTAAAACGAAAAGAGGGTAGCAAAAATATAGGTAAATCGGCGTCAGAATTTGAAAAAAAACTAAAGGAATCCTTTGATGTAATGCATGGAAGAAGATGACAGACCATGACCTATGTCGAAAACCAATACAAGGAAAAGGATGGAATTACTAATCAATTGGAAAGCTTCATAATAAGTGTATGTGATGGTGAACCTTCCAGTAGTTCCAGTTCAGATGATACCCTAAGACTCTAGGAACTGTAATTAAAATCAGATTCTAAATACTCTATTTCTAATGATTCATCTGAACTAGTGCTGTCATCATCACGGACACTTGTAATGAATGATTCTAGTTCTTTAGTTATTCCATCCCTGGTTTTGTACTGAGCTTCAATATTAAGCACATGATTAGTCATTTTCTTCCAATGCTCCGGTGTTATGCTGTCAAAAGACTCTTTAATAATTTTTTCAATTTCAGCTGCTGATACGCCAACATTTCTACTCGCGACTTTTCTCTTCGCCGAACTCCAGATTAGCTCAATGGGGTTAAGGTCGCAATGGTAGGGCGGAAGTCTTAAAACCTCATGACCGTGCTCCCTTAGAATTTCATCGGCTTCATAGATTGGGTCTGCTTTGTGTTTATGTGCCAAGACAAGAAGTTCTGGTACAGTATAATATTCTTCAAAATCAATTTGTTTAGAACGCAGCCACTCTTTTATTTCGGCTTTGCGGGTGTTGGTATTTGGTACCTTATTAATTTGCACCGTGTGATAGCTAGCATTGTCCATGACAATGACACTTGGTTCACTCAAGTTGGGAATAAGCTTCTCACGTAACCACTTATTGAAATTTGTGGCGTTCATGTCATGGTGATAGTCTGCTTTGATTGATTTTGTGCTAAACGTTAATAAAGCATTAGGCACAAAACCATCTTCTGATCCAGCGTGAACAATAATAAATCGTTTTCCAGCTGAGATATTGCCAACTACACCTTGGGTGGAAGGCCCCTGCCACGACTTTTTTGTTTTGTAGTTCTGGTGAACGTAAGTCTCATCCAGGTATATTATTTTTTTACCTTCAGCACGTTTTGATGCAATAGTCCTTAGGTAGCGGTGTCGCCAAGCTGCTATGTCAAAACGCTCAATAAGTATCGAATGTTGTTCAGTATTTTGTTTAAATTCGTATCCATTTGCCATTAGTATTCGGCGTAAAGTCTCAAGGCATCCGGTAAAACCGATGCTTTCTCTCAACTCTGCCAATAAGCATCTGAGTGTAGGCACTTGTTTTTTTACAATATAAAATTCATTTATTTTATTTCGGATAGCTTGGATGTCAAAGCTATCCAAATTAGGCACCGTGGCCTTGTGAGGTCGCTTTTTTCCGGGAGTACTAAAGACACCGTTGTTTAATTTTCCCTCATTACTTATTCTTTTTAAAGATGAAACACTGATATCTGTAAGAAGAAAGAAAGTGTTAAATAAACAGAACACCATTTAGAAATACATTGTGTGGTTGCGCAGTACAGCCCCATTGTACAGTCCGACAGCCCTAAAAACATTTGGGTTTAGGTGAAATGAAATTGCATCGGTGAGGTTCTAATCGCAACGGTTTAAGAACAAGGAAGACTCATATAACCCGAACATCTTTTATATCTGGCCGATCAAAAATGACATTAAATAAATAGATAAGGTACTAAAGTGTACACATATTTATGAAATCGACTGTACAGTGTACATTTGGTTCATAAACAACAAAATGCTGTTTGCTCCGCACACAGAAAATACATATCAAATAATATGTTTATGATATCTTTTAACTAAACACCTCCTTATTGTTTTATTGAAACTATGAGTGTCAGTTACATTAATCATCTGTCTATTAAATTAATTTAATAAAATTGTGAATGCTAAGAGATTCAACATGATATAGGGACAGACAATAGGTACCTACACCTATTATATAGGGAAAGACAATGATAATTTTAGTAATTACCGGTCATTGAAGATACTTCTTCCAAATATTTCGTCTGAGTCTGGCAGGCTAACTCAGTTTCCTCAACCTCTTTCAGCTGCTTTACGTTTTCCAGCACACTTTTGTCAACGTGCACGTCCAGGTTTTCTGAAACGAATTTAATTTCGTTTAATTTCTTAATCTCATCGTATAATAGACAGAAAAAGGTAAATTAAACTTAGGATTGCACATAGAGAAATAAGAAGTATCAAAATGAACATGCCGTACTAAAGCCGTACTAACCTATAAATTTGGTCACCGTAACTAAACAATTAATTTTTTGCATCAATAATGCTTTTCTTTCTTCTTGTTTTTCTTTGTACTTCTGTATAATAGTATACAGAATCTCCCGGACACCGCCTCTTATCGTCGACGGCATGATTACTCCGTATTTTTATCAATTTAGATCTCGAATTGACAAGTTTCTAACAACAACAAAGTCCAAACGACATATTAAATAATAATAATAATAATAATAATAAATCTTTATTTCGCTTACATGTTTTTACAATATTGCCAGGGGTCCCTGCACTAGGCTTGGCCTGTATCGCGGGGAACCATTTACAAAATTATTTTTACATATTATTTAGTAAAACTACTTATATAAACTTTGAGATCAGTTGTTATACAAAATAATAAGGAATGAACAATAATTAATAAAAAAGTATATATAATCAATCTAATCTAACATGGCTTCTGTCTCATCATAATTTAAAGTTTTTAGAAAATCGAAAACAAGCTTTTTGGTTTCGAAAAGAGTTCTGTATTTCAGACTACAATGTTTTAAAACAGTATTGTATATTGATATGCAAAGGTGTTCTCCGAAACGCTTCCCAAAAGTAGATTGGACTCTGGGAACTGGTAACTGAAAAACTCGTTTATTTAGAATGGTACTGTAGTTAGGAATAGTTGGGGCAAGTGTATGCGTGAGCAAGCAGATTCTGTGAAGGAAAAGTTGTCGGACTGTTAAAACGTTAGCTTCGGTGTATAAGGAGGCTGTAGGATATCTAAAAGGTTTATTAAATATTACTTTTAGCACTGACCGTTGAGCTCTCTCTATGACTATCATGGAAGACTTTGTGGCGCTGCCCCAAACTGGAATGCAGTAATTAATTACAGACTGACACAGTGCGGTGTAGACTAAAGTGAGCAGGGGTTTATCGGCAGAATGACGAATTTTTTTAAACACAGCAATAGATTTTCTAATTCTAGAAGAAAGTTTGTGTATATGAGTTTTAAAATTAAGATTTTCATCGACGAATAGTCCTAGGTATTTAATAACATTGGTACGTTGAATGGTTTTACAGTTACAGTTATCTGATGAAAAATCTTTACAGGAGTGAATTTTCAAATTAGTAATCATCGTTGGTTTAGAAGAGGCGGTTTTGTGAAAACAGACAAATTTGGTTTTATCGCTATTTAGAGTTAAAAGGTTGAGGCGAAGCCAGTCAGACGCGATTTTCATACCTGTTTCTGCCGCAAATACAGCGTCTGCCCAGTTTTTACCTCTAAAAAGAATTGCCGTATCGTCGGCATAGCAAATTATTTCGGAGTTTTTAATAATGAGGTTGTGTAAATCATTAATATATATTATAAAAAGGGTAGGGCCAAGGATGCTTCCTTGTGGGACTCCAAAATTAATAGGTTCGGGATCACTCCTAACAGAACCAACCTTTACCAACTGTCTTCTGTCTGAGAGATAGCTGTCGAACCACGCTAGTGAGACACCGCGAATACCCAAATTTTCAAGTTTGCGGAGAAGAATAGGTCTTGAGACGGTATCGAAAGCCTTAGCCAAATCCAGAAAAACTCCAATGCACTTTGAGTTACTGTCTAGATAGGATGATGTTAGTTTAATCAATAGTGAAGTGGCGTCTTCCGTAGATTTATGCTGCCTAAAGCCAAATTGTCTGTCGGAAAGAAGACTAAACTTCTCCAAGAACTTGACGAGTCGCGAGTTTACAAGCTTCTCTAAGATTTTAGAAAAGGTGCTCAATAAAGAAATGGGCCGATAATTTCCGGGGACCTCCTTGGGGCCGTCCTTATGAATAGGTGTGACAGATGCAATTTTCCAGAGTTCTGGAAAACAACCTGAGCTTAGACTTAAATTATAAATGTGAGTAATTGGAATAATGATATATTTTTTGATAGTACGGATAAGATTGTTATTTATTCCGTCTAGCCCTGGAGCGCTGTTTACTTTTAATTGCATTATAATGGATTCTATTTCTCTTGCGTCTGTGGGTTGCATGAAGAATGATGTGTCCGTGCGCCCATTCATAGGTACTTTGGACGCAAGATTAGTTTCTGTGTCTCCTGATTGCAAAAGAATATGAGAGGCTAACTTATGTCCAATAGATGAAAAGAATACGTTGCAATCATTAAGGGACTTGACTGGATCATTCACGGAAATTAATTCAGTTGGTTGAGCGTTACGTTTATTTATATTACATATGTTTTTAATAGTGCTCCATAATTTCTTTGGGTTTTTCATATTCGAAGAAAGTTCAAACTTTTCAAAATCTAATTTAAGTTTTTTTAAGAGATTATTGCAAAAGTTCTTGTATCTATTGTAGGTTAATTGTAGAACAGCGTCTTCGGGATATTGCCTGGATTTAAGATGTAACCGATCACGGTGTTGAGCACACCTGATGAGACCGGGAGTCATCCAGGGTTTGAGGGTGAATTTAGATCTGGGAATCTTAATCTGCTTTGTGTTAATCTTTACAGCATTGTTAACAATGGTCATAAAAGTATTCGTGGCTGCATTCACCTCAGATTCACTAAAGACGTTAGACCAGTTTGCTGAAGAAAGCTCAGAGGCGACACCTTCAAAGTCAATTATGGTTTTATAACGATTTGGTTTTTGGTGACTCAGATCAGGTGAAGATATTCCAATAGCGGCAGCTTTGTGGTCTGTCACGTTAGGGTCACACACCAGGCCAAAAGCCGGAAGATTCGTTCTTATGAATATATGGTCTAGGCAGGCTTCTTGTCGGGTCGGTATAGTGATCGCGGGAGTGAGACCGTGCTCGGCGAGCAAGCAGAGATATTCCGTAACAGAATCGCTCTGGGTATTATTAGCACAAATATTAATATTTATATCACCAGCGATAATTAGCTGTTTCGTGTGTTTAAGAGACTTAAGTTTACATTCTAAATCTTCAAGAAAACTTGTAGTGTTTTTGAAAGAGGGGGATCTGTAAATCCCGAGAATTGTAGCTTGCTTGGGGACGTCTATCATTAGACAACAGGCTTCATTAAACATGGGCTCAGTGACGGTTGCGTTCCAATGGTCTCTAACGAACACTACAACACCGCCATTTTGGTTAATGTTGCGAGATGTACAAAAGGAGGTGTAACCCGGAATTTTCTCGATCAATGGGGCATCTTGTAATCGGCACTCTGTTAAAATAATGATGTCAAATTCAGTTTGCATACGATGAAGATTTAAAAGGAAAGGGTCGAAATTTTTATATATACTACGAATATTGAATGTTAGGATTTTGAAGTTCATGTTAGGTTTAAATAAGTTTTTGCACGATTCTAGATTATTAATCTCGTGACAATTAATTTGAAGAACAGAATCAAAATCTTCCGCTACTTCGACACAATCCATCTGCTTATGAGAAAGTCATCATATCGGCTGAAAAAATGCGTTTGCGTAAAAATAATGTGAAACTGTGAAAATAGTAATGCTAGCAAATGTGCCCCAGAACATAGTTTACCTTCGGTATGAGTAACAAGATTTCGGAGAACACGCAGCAATCTATCGTTAATTTTAGTATTAAAAACTGAAACTTTAAAACCATAGGCATTGAAATTATTAAAAACAGAGTTTGAAAAGGTTAATTTAAAATAGCAGCAATAGTTCAGTGTATTTGTCACTGAGAGAAAATTTAATTGAAACTTTACAGGCCTAAGGGTATATATAGTAAGAGTTATTTTTTTTTTTTTTTATTTTTTTTATTTTTTTTAGGCAGTTCAATATGAGACATAATTTGAATGTAAAAAGATTCGTTTTGACAGGTTGTGTAAGACTTAATATTAGATATCAATTTGATAATTAAGAAATATATCGTTAAACTAAAATAGTGTTGCCAGACTCGTCAGCCAAGAAAAATCCAGGTTCAGCTTTCATTAGACAGACTCTATCATAAAATTATTATTCAAAGAAATAATTATAAATAAGTATACAGTTTTGCATTGTGTCTAAAGAATATGAATAAAATTTACGTATATTACAGAAATCTTTTGGTGCGTGTGACCGACAAAATACATCGTTGTCACGTACTCTGTCAACTTATGCGCGAGTCGCCCGACGGCTTTCTTCTGGCAAATTTGGCACATTGTTCAATCGCAAAATGGCGGCTAGTGCAAATAGCTCAAGTCTGTGGCCCAATAGTCAGGTTGATTATGAATTACGGGATGTTATCGGTGAGTATTAATTAAAGAACTCTAACAGAAAAGTGTTTTTCAAATGTTTAAGTATCCACTATGTTATAAATACACATTTTTCAGTCGTCGGCAAGTGGTGACATACGAACTGTCAAATTCCATATGATCAGGGAATATTTTTTCTTCATTCAAATAATTATATTATTATTTGTGTGTAATTCTCTCGGCTGATGAAACAATTTAATTCACTTAAAATGACACTTTTTGAAGTTATTTTTATGTACGTAAACTGCATACAATAATATTTCATTTGGCTTAGCTCTAATGATCATTAGGTGACAGCTGGTTATGTGGCTATAAAGCGGTTATTTATATGGTATTTGTTTTAAAAGGCGTCGGCGCTACGGCCGTGGTATATGGGGCGTTCTGTATACCGCGACAGGAAAAATGTGCCATCAAAAGAATCAATTTGGAAAAATGGAATACATCAATGGATGAACTACTCAAAGAAATACAGGTCCTTTTTACCTATTTAATGTTGAGAGTGAATGTTTGGTCATTTATTAATGAAAAAATGTATTTTTAGGCTATGTCAAGCTGTAACCATGAAAATGTAGTGACATACTATACTAGTTTTGTTGTGAATGACGAGTTGTGGCTTGTGCTAAGGCTGCTTGAAGGTAAGAAATAAAGAAGTAATATATGTTTCCACAACATTTTATACAGTGAAGTCTTAAAAGCATTTATATTGAATTTGTGCACTATTATTGAGTTTCATACCAATAAGAAGGATTAGCAATCTCAAGGTGTTTTTACAAATACATTCTCACAGAAAAACCTGATGTTAATGGTACTTTCTTTACAGTTTTTATTAACATGATTTATTATCTGCCGGTCTGTTAGTTAAACTGTTTGGCACAAATTTTGCAATCAAATTGTTAACTAACTACTCAATGAGACTTGAAACGTGAGCTCAGAACTGGATGACAATCCAATAATATTATACCAAAAATAAATTATGGAACATGGGTTTTATACTTACCAAGACCGAAATATCTTTATACTATATTTTAGGAGGCAGTCTGTTGGATGTGATAAAGCATAAGATGAAGGTTGCTAATTGTAAACATGGAGTGTTTGATGAGGCCACCATAGCAACTGTTCTCAAAGAAGTATTGAAGGGTTTGGAATATTTTCACAGTAATGGGCAGATTCACAGGTATGGTGTCTATTTGTCTTACATATTGTGAAAGTATGAATGCAAATGTAACTGATGGTGTTTCTTTTGTATTACAATGAAAAATTGCAAATATTACAATATTTATAACCTTTCTTTATTTACAAGTATTTATAAAATAAAGAAATAAATCTTTCGCTACCATCAACACCCCAGGGGCCTTATTTTGAAACATACCAACATGAACTTTGCATTTATGAAAAATTGGCAGTATATTCTAGTTTTCAGAAGTAGACCAGGTATTCTGCTTGGCACTATTTATTAAGCAGAATTTTAATAGGTTTTATTTTATCAAAAATACTTTAAAAAAATGATTCCTTTTGCAAATTTTTATCAAATATTGCAATAAGATACCTAATTGTGTTTGCATTTAGGATTTGATGTTGAACTGTTGCAACAGGCCTGATGGTTCGCGGAAACCTTAGGTTTTTTATATAATAAAATACTTAAAATGATCAACACAGACATGTGTTATAAAAGAATATCTAATTAGGAAACAAATAAAAAAAGATAAAAGATAAAAGTAATTTATTCAGTAAGTAGGCCGCTCGGGCACTTTTACACGTCAAGATACTACCAGCGCTTCCCAAGAGGAGACCACTGCTGAGAAGAAACGCCGCAAGAAACTCAGCAGTCAGTCATTTTTTAAACTTATTTCATATTTCATATTACAATGGTATGTACAACTTAATCTAGCATTATATAAAGCTACAAGTATTAAATTAAATATAATATCAAATAACAGTAGTTCAGCAGGAAAACATGCCAAAAATCTTACGGGAGAGAAAGATAGAAAAGAATAAAATAAAATAACTACAACTACCTACTTAATATGTGTATATGAGATGGTGCAAGATGACCACATAAAAGTTTCGATATGTTTTCCTGCATCAACGGTGTCCCCCAGACAAGAAAAAGCAGGATAAAGCCTTTGCATTTGAACAAATTACTATTGACTAAGTTTCGGGTGTAGGCCATGCATTTTTGTATGTTATATAGTCCTCGACCCTATAATACGCTTTAGACATTAACAACCTTCATTCATCACATCATCATTCATCATCATCATTTTTTTTCATTTTAACTTAGTTATAAATATAATTTGAGACTTTCCACTATACATTTTATCCTGTATTAGTTAATTTAATACTTTAGAACTCTTCCTTGACTATCTGAACTGACTGGCAATGCACAGCTGGAAATTTGAAGAGTTTTTTTATAAATAGTTGAAGTAGCGGGAAATAAATTATATCCATGTCAACTCGCAGGAGGCCTCTAATCTCGTATAAGCTCTTTATCTGTGTTTCTCAATTATTATGAGGCTGTACCCTGATACAATAGTTTATTCTAAGGCTCCACTTTTATGTTGAATGGGTGTTGGTAGCTTTTTATTGTTTTACTTTATGTACCTAATGATAATTTTAAGGCATTGCTTTTTCGATTTGTTTAACATTTTACATGTAATAGAAAATAAAAATAAACCCTAAAACATATTGTGACAATTTTTTGCAAGGCAAATGTAGTTGGAAATTTTGAAGAGTAAGTGGATGGAGTGGAGCAAATTTTTCTTTTATCTTTGCATTTTAAATTTCAGATTAGGAAAATTTGCAAAGTGAAGTGCAAGAACTACTGCGCGTTTTGCAATTGCGATTTGCATTTTCAAATTTATTATGTTTATTAAATATAAATATTATTGCAAAGTGCAAAGGTAGCGTTTAAAAGTCAGGCCACAGATATTGTAATTTTGCTCACATGCTAAGAACTTGAAAGCTGGGTAAACTTTTACCCAACTGTATCAGATCAGAAGGAGGGTATATTTATAACTAAAGTTTTTATTTAATGGCAGGCCAAACTGTATTAATATAACATAACACAGATTTGAATTTAATGTAAAAATCCAGCAAGTGAATGTTCAAGCTAATCATGATTCATGAGTGATTCAATCAAGTTGTCGTTTATTTTTATGGACTTAGTATTCTTTCTTGTTTTTGTGCCAGCAATGCGATGTTTCATAACATTTACCAGTAGGTACTTCCTCTTGCATATGCAAGGAAGTACAATGTTTGTAAATACATAAAATTACAAGTATGAATGTCATGTTTGTTTATGCATTTAGTGTTTTACTCTGATCTGTGTTCTCCCGTGGTGATCTGTTAACGTTATTATTAGTATGTATACGTAGTTGTATCATTGATCATTGTAAAGTACCCATACTACAGGCGCCGATACTAATTTTTGGACGCTAAACATGGAGTTGAAATGAATTGTTACCTAATCGCTTAGTTTATTGCACATCTTTGTAATGTAATAGATATCTCAGACATATACAAGAAAAACTCTATTACATTACAAAGATGTGCAATAAACTAAGCTAATTTTTTTTGGGTAGCTCCGCATAGATAGATTTTGGCTTATAGACAAAAAAGATTTAACGCAAAAACAAATTGTGGGACAACTTTCTGTTAATCCATATCTACTAATATTATAAATGCGAAAGTAACTGCCTGTCTGTTACCCTCTCACGGTTAAACCGATGAACAGATATCAATGAAATTTACTATGGTGATATCAAATAGCTAAAACCCCGAGCGAGAAAATAGCGTACTTTTTACTCGCCATTAACGATTCTACGTGGACGGAGTCGTGGCAACAGCTATTACAAATATAAATGACAGATTACAGAATTAAGAGAAAAACACTAATATACACATGATAAACATCTTAGCCTGTGTGTGTGCATAATGTGGTTATAGAATTTACAACAAGTTAGAGCTTTTGGTAGTTCTGTAGCTTTGCCTACCCAACTCTAGTGTAGAAAAACTGAAGTAATTTGTCGATTGTTTTTATAAATTGTAAATTTTAGTTCTAAAAACCTTCTGTAACCAATCTCAAAAATTCCATAGCTTTTGTAAATCAGGTGGCCTGTGTGCTAGGTTGCCTTCACTATGCCATAAAAAAAAAAAAAAGTATTATCTCAATAAGAATGTTTATCTTATGCAACGGCAATTACATTATGAAGTGACTTGTTGCGAATGTGTGTACAGAATAAGGATACCATTTTAACGTAGGTTTGTTATTTCATGATAATGACCAGTTTTAATTATTTTCCAATTACTAGGGATATTAAGGCTGGTAACATTTTGCTGGGTGAGGATGGGACAGTACAAATTGCCGACTTCGGTGTTTCTGCTTGGCTCGCTACAGATAGAGACTTGTCGAGGCAGCCTGTGAGACATACTTTTGTTGGTACACCCTGCTGGATGGCCCCAGAAGTTATGGAGCAAGTAGGTTTAATTTTAATGGAATTAGTCATTCAAAAAAGTATTTTTATTTTCCGTTAGGTCTTTATTTTATTTATGTTAATTTGTGTTCTAGGATCACGGATATGATTTCAAGGCTGACATATGGTCTTTTGGAATTACCGCCATAGAAATGGCTACAGGCACTGCACCATATCACAAATATCCACCCATGAAAGTGTTGATGCTAACCTTACAAAACGATCCACCAAATATAGATACAGGTATCTTTCCGCGGTTCTTCTTTTTTTAGATATATTCTAAATCTTTTGAGCTGTTAAATAATTGAGTTCCATTACATCCTGTTTTATGCAAATAGTTAGGTAGCAATGAAAATGTTCCTATTTTTGCTTAGTGTGGAAGATGTAAAGCTACAAGGAGCATCTAGATTTCATCTATTTTGTCACCATGTAGGTACTCGTGTTCAATGCTTGTGCAATGTTTGACGCAAAGAGATGGGAAACAAATACGTAGTTGACATTTTTGCATTACATATTATTACGTAACGTAGTTGCATTTGTGTATGGTAAATTTAACAATGGCAAGAGTTTGAGACGAAAATATTTGGTCTAAATTATGAGCTTACCTTTCATTGGAAGATCTCTGTAAATTGTTGAGTAAATAAGTGGATTTAACATTTGAATACTCCCTTAGTACTTAATAAGTTAATAACAGCATTTTAAAATAATAGTAGCGATGTTTGAGAGTCCTTGAAGCACCGTTGTACCCGATAGCAGCAAAATGTCATGTCATCATCATCACTATTAAGAGGACTGTACCTATAGTGGAAATTTTTCATATATTTAACATGTGACAACGTTTCTCTCTGTACGGCGGGGTAGATCTGAATGCCAAAATGCTCTATTCCGCATTAGTCTGAATGTCAAAATGCACCAGTCCAAACTATGTACAAAACTAAAAATACATAGGTATTTCTCAAAATTACTGATTTTCTTAGTCTTTGTTTTTGAATGTCGGAAATAAAACTGTCAAATTAGTGAACAATCCACTTTATTTTAAAATCTTAAAATAAATTACGCTACATAGAAAACGTTAAAATATAATTTCCTAAAATGCCCACTTTTTAGAATACTTACTCTTAAGAAAATTTCAACAATGTAAATATGGAAAAGAGGTAGATTAATGTTATGTTAGTTTTATAGTTTTAATTTAGGGGGGCCTGTAATATACTCTTATAATATAATTATAATATAATAAACCACCGGGTTCGCGGTCGCCACTCTAGAACCTTTCCGCTCCAACTTCTTATTTCAAATCAATTAAGCATAGGCGTTTCAATATTGATTCATCATTAATGTAAGTGAATGTACCTTTTGTGTTAGACATTACTGATTTCAGACATTCAAAAACAAGGACTTTTAGAAAATCAGTCATTTTGGGAAAAAGGTGTTTGAGTTTTGTACATAGTGCGGACCGGTGTATTTTGGCATGCAGACTAATGCGGAACAGATCATTTTGGCATTCAGATCTACCCCGCCGGAAGCCTCTGCAAATTTTCCTCTCAAATAAAAAGTTTCTTGGAATGAAAGAAATTATTTAAAAAGACAAGAAACGACGTACTAGTCTAGTTTTTCATAATACCTACAATCTACCTACATACTCGAAAATCGTGGAAATCAGTTTTGATTTTGGGGTGAGAAACGTTGCCGCCCGGAGAAAATTTGTATGGATTTTGACAGCTACGCGAATCTAGCGTCTGTTAGTACAATACTCAATACTTTGTACGATCAATGTCGTTGGCACATCCCAATCATATTCACTATAATGTAACTTATTTTCATTGATAATTACATTTTTCTAGGTGCTGATGAAAAAGAGCAGTACAAAGCTTACGGTAAAACCTTCAGAAAAATGATACTAGACTGTCTTCAAAAGGACCCTTCAAAGCGGCCGACCGCCACCGAATTGCTCAAACATCCATTCTTCAAGAAAGCCAAAGATCGAAAGTATTTAACGCAAACTCTAGTCGCGATCGGACCTAGTATGGAAACCAGGGTGCACAAGGTAATATTTATGATAATGGCGTGAAATGAGAAAAAGTATTATGCTATGGGTAACTTGGAGTATGGATGCCGTGCGTGCGGAACGGAATAATTATGTCAGTCTCTTTGTTACACTTTTATGACTATATCACAAAACCAATTTTGATGAAACCTGGAATGCTTAAACCCCAGAGGCCCCAGTCAAGACGCATTACGCTAACGAATTCTTGACTAGGGGCCCGGGGAAGGTAACCTTAGAATAACTTACCTTTTTGCTGCGCGAGTAGGACATAAATCAGAAGACAGATAAACCGAGACAGGTTTTCGTTGGCTGCGTAAGAATTATTAATTTTAATTTTAACTTCTATAGTATAATAAAATCAAATAAAATAGAGATTTTATTCATGTCCGTTTCGAGCATCGACCAAAATAGTAATTATTGTTGAAGCCGGAAAACAGGGGATTGCCTGACAAAGTGGTTCGCAATCACAGAGTCACTGAGTTACAGATTCAGCCGCCCCCTTTACTCAAAAAATGTAAGGAAACGATATAAAACTGTATATATAAAAGGCAAACCTGACTGACTTATATATCAACGCATAGCCGAAACTACAATACCTAGAACCTTGAAATTTGGTACAGGGGTTCCTTTCATGATGTAAGTGAGCACTAAGAAAGGAGTTTTGGAAATTCATTCCCTAAGGGGTTAAAATAGGGGCAGTAGCGGGAAACTAATTTCACTCATACGAAGTCGCGGGCGTCCTATAGTATATTTATAAAAAGAAAAGCCCCTGATTTAAGGTTCCGTACCCAAAGTGTGCCAACGGTACAAAAATATGTCTCACACACTTGACTCTAACAAAAATTAACACGTTAAATCATAATATTTCACAAAAAAATGTTTTCACAAACACGCAATATTTTTAATAGACCTATCCAACGACACCCCTCACCACGGGGCAGACGAGAAAAAAAACCACCCCCATCCCCGGTATGTATAGGGGATATACCGTGAAAAAAAAGTTTGTCAAGATTTTGTTTTACCGCTCTGCCGGCGTGACTACTATGCATATTCATGTCAATTAACAGTTTTCTTGAACTAAGAGCCTCCGAGCTGTGCTGCAGACGGACTGAAGGACGGACAAAGCGAAACTATAAGGGTTCCTATACTCGAAAATGTAATTAAATACCGAAATCTGATAGCGCCCATCTTGATTATTTCGTTATTTTAACAATATTTCATAAAAAAATGAATGAGAACTCTTGTAAGTAGTAATATTAGAGAAGGTTTTTTTGTAAAAACACCTAACCATAAACCAAAATGCAGTAATCACAACGAATGTGCGCCCGTTGAGGTTACGATTTTGGTCTATAATTAGATTTTCGAGTAGTTTGACTGAGGAAGCCTAAAAAGGGATCAACGTCGGAATGAGAGAGTTTGGACACTCGTATACACATTCATTTCGGCGTTCTAAAAGTTGTCTCAAAAGTGTCTCGTTATTCAAGGTCAAATGTCACTAAAATCGGGTTTTCACGATTATCTAGGTTTCTATAGCTTTGTTTTCTTTCATCATTTACTTTCTGATAAAATAAAATGATCTTTAATATTAAACTGTACAATTCTGTGTCTGTACAATTTCATTTCATATTTCTGTCTGTTCCTATTCAGACTGCCAATGACATGAAGACAATGATTAAGTGTATAAATAAACGATATGACATGACCTTCCAAAGTACGCAAATATGGAGTTATAATCGTAAATTGATTTTAAATAAGAGTGACGATCTGGATAGGAACAGACTTTGCGGATTGCAGTCTTGAGATTGCCATCGTAAGATTGCCATCGTAAGATTGCCGTCTTCAGATTGCTATCGAAAGATTGCAATAATGTACTTTTAATATTTCCTCACATTGCTTGAGAAAAGCACTATACAATTCTCGGCCAGAACAGGGATTGAAGGACTCGTCTACGCGTCAGCAGTCTACCCCAAACTCGTCCTTGAATTCCTTACTTCACGGCCTCCGCAGTAATGTACTATTAGTTGATAGAGAAAAATAAATCAACAGAATGGAGACAAGAATTTATAAAGCGGGATGATGTCATAATTAAATATCAACTGCAGCTGGTCCACGGAGATATTGCCGTGGGATTTTTTTTGGAAAAAGTAATATAAATTAGTGTGATTGATCCTTATTATACACCGTGTTTTTTTTGATTTACGATAACTTCGGCATATTACTAGGTATATCTATAGAAACTAATTGGTAGATTAGATTTTTAAATATTGCAAAAAAAAAATTTTTTTCAGTTTAGAACAAAATAATGAAATCTTTTATCTTTGGTCATTCTAAAAGGGCCTTTAGAGTTACCTAGCTAATAATCAGTGTCAAATACGTCTATGTTGGCGTGACATACACACACAAGTAAAGATAACACTTGACAGGTACAAGGCACTTTAGATTGACGCGTATACAAACCTAACAATTGGAAACTCTTTACTCATACGTATTAAAAGAAAATTGTTGTTATCAATTAAGAGAGCCTTTTACACTAGTTTAACGTGATTAACTGATTAAATTTAAAAATTAAATATCTTTAAAACCGTTAGACTTATCATTTGTCTGTCTTCGGGAAATTAACTTTGTTTGACCTAAAGAACGTTCCCTTAAAGTTATCGTAAATCAAAAAAAACACGGTGTATAACTAACCTAACTTTTAGCAAACTACGCATTAATGTACTTCTTCAAAGTGCATACTTATATTGTAGGCAGGCCCATGTATACCAATGAACCGCTTGATGCTCAATTGTCAACGGCTTTTTCAGGCAAGTAAGAGGCAGCCGGGGGCGTCGGGCCGGCTGCACCGCACCGTGACTGGGGAGTGGGTGTGGAGCGAAGAGGAAGAGGAGGCGGAGGCGCCGGAGTCGGACGATGACTCCTCCCCCGGGGAGGACACTCGGCCTATGAATGAACTGCAAAGAGCCGACTCCAGCGCCAGTGATAATGACGAGGTATGACATTTAAACGGGACACAGGATTGTAGTTAAAGGGAGAATACTGTTTTTTTTAAAATATGTATCGGTAGGCTGAATCGGTAGGATACATTTTTAGATAACAGGTGGCTGAAAGGTAGTGTAGTACATTTTTGGATTCGGCTCATGAAGCCCTTTCATTTGATACCACACACGATAGGTTTCTGACAAAATAAACAAATTCCATACAAAAAATTAATGAGATCATTACTGCCCCCCATTGAAATATTTTTAAAAACTACCGCTCAAAATGATTGATTTAACCTAAAGTACCCGTGTACAGCCAGCGTCATATATAAGGCAACATTCAAAGTGCCAAATACACGGTTATTTTTAATCGGTGGTTAATCTGTAGTTAAAAAATATTAATTACCAACGAAAATTTAATTCATTAGGTGCGGTCTCACGCAATTACCTCGCGGTTTAACAGTTACAATTAATGATATTGTTAAAACTAATAACAACTGAATACAAGGTCATCCTACATTCATTATTGAAGTGAAGTGGATACGACACGTCAAGTGCCATCGCTTTGGCGGAGAATTTGACGGATAAACTTTAACTTTTGAGAGCCAGGTCTACCAACCTGACATGACAACCGAATTACTTCACCCTAAGTCAACCAATTGCATGTCATGAAACTGTAACCTAGCGACCATTGTTAGCGTACGGAGAAATTATGATTGGTATAGATGAATTAACGAAAGCATGGAATTGCATATGTAGTAGTATTGTATGTTTACAGGCATTCTTAATTGAATTTTCTATTTTCTCGTACTATCAGCATAAAAAGAGGTTTGTAATAATGTATTGAAGAAGTAAATACTATTATTTACGTTGTGCATATATTTTTACGTCTGATTTTATTGTATTCTCATAATTATCAGAATAATTTTGTGTCAGCCCGTACGACTAAGTGTAAGTTACATAATTTTCAAAAAATATGGCAGTGAGTTATTTTGGTCCGATTGAGAGTCAAAGTAAGCAAATTATTTTTAACTGTTATAAATATTTTGCACTTGCCCTGAAGAAAAATTTAAATTACCCTTACACCGCTGCCCAGTTTGTTGTAAAAGCTACAGGTGTTTGTCTCTCTACTGTTTATAACATTGTGTCTGAGAGCAATAGTGAGAAATTCGCATCAACAAAAAAATTCACCTCCCCGAGAAATAAAAAGTTACGTACTTGTCCGTCATCAGCAGTACACGATTTTGATGAGGAAGTCATCACGAGAACTATATACAATTTTCATCGGTCCCATAAGCAATTTCCAACCTTAAAGGCACTCCACTCTGTGTTAAAATCCGATATAGATTACAAATTTGGCATTTCCGCCTTGATTTAAATGGAAAAACACCGAGGACAACCGAAAAATATTAATGGAAAGACACAACATACGATTGCTAAGAATAAATTACCTTACCAAAATTGCGGAATATCGGTCTAAAGATAGACCACTAGTTTATACTGATGAAACCTACATCCACACTTCACATGTGTCCGGAGAGGCTTGGACCGATGGAACAGAATTTGGTGTAAAAAAAATACCATGACCAGATGAACTTTCTCAACTTCGAAAAATGGTTAAAAGAAAAATTAATACTGAACCTTAAACCGAATAGCGTACTTATCGTAGATAATGCGTCCTATAACATCAAACTTTTGAATCGTGCTCCAACGTCAAATTCTCTTAAATAAGAAATGATGGATTGGTTGACAGAACACAACATTTCATATAGCCCGTTGACGTACAAATCCAGTTTGTATGATTTAATTAAACAAAATAAAGAGCGGTTTCGTGAGTACCACATAGATGCAATTTTAAAAGAACATGGCCACTCCGTTTTACGATTGCCACCGTGTCACCCGACATTCAATCCGATCGAAAATATTTGGTCCATGGTAAAAGGATATGTAGCGAAAAGAAACGTTTTTTTGAACATGCAAGGCATTATGAGTTTAGCAACTGAACGAATGAATACTATTACTGCTGAGGACTGGGAAAATATTTGGCGCCATGTCGAAAGTAAAGAAAATAAATATCGATGTCAGGAAGGGGAAATGAATCGAATTTCAGACAATCTTATTATCAATACTTGTGACAGCTCAGATGAAGAACATGATAGCGACTAAAAGCAAAAAACAGAGGACTACTACTTATTCCATTTCTTAAGGGTATGTAATTTTATTAAATTAAGAGAAAATTATTCTTCTTTTGTTGCAAACGGTACAACCACTACAAATGCCATTCCATGTTCTGGATAATTCATCTATAATTCGACATCGGAAAAACAAAAAACCCACGATTTTATCCGAACGCTGTTAGTTGCTATAGCTACGTTAACAACGGCTGCTATTGGTCATACAACTATTAGTTAGCTATTCTTACTAATTGGTCTTTAATAGGGTTGCTATAGCCATGTTTCAACGAAACTACGAAATCAAATTGACTTTTACGTTATATCATATCATAACAGAAAACTATTTTCTTCTTTTCTTGAATAAATAGCATCTACCTCGTAGAACATTTTGCCAGTGTCAATTTAATAAAATAATGTCAATGAGCCTAATTTTTTTAACCTTCATCTTGTGCATACCTAAGAGTCAGAATCTCTTTACCAACGTGTAAACTAAACAATCAGTAGGGAGACAAATAATTTCGATAAAGTTATTTTCAACACATAAATTAAGTATTTAAAAAAATAAAGTTTAATTTCATGTACATGACATCAATTACTGATTAAAAATCACTGTATAAGACGCTGACGCAAACGACTATCCTGTACATCGATTTGGGGTTTTCTATCAATATTTTCTCTATACAGTATACACAGCAATACTTGTATTGTAATAAGAGATATGAGATAGCCGTAATCATATTTTTTGTATTACAATTAGCGCCGGTCATTACTACATAAATAAATGAACAAGCGCGGTTAATACTCTACCGACGATATTAACGGTAATGTTTGATTACAGATGTGTTACTATTACAGTTAATTTTATTTATTGTATTCTCAACCCACGAAGGCGCGCTACGCGGGATATTCCCAGTTGTTCGAGCTCATTTATTTGTCATAAGTGTCATAACTGTGTTATTTTTTTATTAATGTAGATATATTCGTTTTATAATATTTTTCATTTATTGTGCCTGTGAAGGATGTCATTTGACAAATTTAGTGTTGTGTTTAGTGAAAATCCTATACATTTCTTTCGATTATCGACGCGGTTTATAAAGGAAATGTAAACGTTTAATTTACTATAAATTAAAAGGTAAGGTAAATCGTCTAACATCACGCTACAACTGTAACCATCGCATCGTATCGTCGTCTAGATAGGAGTTTTAAGCTATTTTTAGGTTTTATTCACTTTTATTTTGAGACAGCCTTGAGAGGAAAATTTATCATACACGTAGGTGATTCGAGCGAAAAGGCATGCACCGCGGAATAAGACCAAGTTCGTCGTTGAAATAATTCCGATTCGATCCGATCTTTCAAAATGGAATCGATTCTGTCGAAGAACTCTTTGAACGGTCCGTTTCGCATATAGGATGTAGAAGTAGTTTAATTATTTAGTTTTTAATTCCATAAAATACGGGCACAGTTTTTCAGAAATCGTTTATAAAAATACGGTAATATTTTTTTTTAAACTATTTTACTATAGAGACGTATTTTTTAAAGTTAGTTGACTGCTTAATCTCCTGAAACACGTTTTTTTTTTAAATGTCGGATCTCGATCTGTCACAGGCACAATAATAAATGAAAAATATTATAATATATAATTATACTCAGTATCAGGAAGATAATAAGGCATTTTTATATTAAAAGTCAAAGTAGCTAAATTGCACGAAAAGTAAAAACAAGGTAAAATAATCATTTTTGCTTTAACTTACTAAATCATTAAAAAATATGAATGGAAAGCAAGATCACCTAAAAAACCGGGCAAGAACATGTCGGACCAAGCTCAGTGTATGGTTCCGAACGCGTTGAAAACAACATGTATGAACAAATTTTTGGTACTGCCTTACATAATTTTTAACAGACGTCGTTGGCAGGTAATTAGGTATAAACATTTAAGCTCCCTGTATCTCAGGAACCAAACAAGTCTACTTACCATAGACTTATCTTTATATAGGCTAGGATAGGCTTTCCTTCTAAGTTTGTTAAATGTACTTTCATTTAATACAGCATGTAACATGAGAAGAAAAACTTCCATACCATCGTCGCCAGCGTCAAATTATCGCGACTGGTGGACGACGCATTGAACTGCGTTGTATTGAAATCTTTTGACGATAAAAATAAAATTCAAAATATTTATTTGATGTCTCGCGCACTAGTAGATCAACGGTAGAGGACAGGTATAATTAATATTTTATGGTTTATTGCAAAAGCATTAGTACTACAATTATCAACGCACCGGTTTGCTTCTCGTCATTGTCTCATGTAAGGGGGGAGAACCACCGGAAAAAAAATACAAATTTAAATTTAATTTAATTAAAAAAACCATTTGCAAATTACAGGTTTATAGTACCGACCCTTAGTCAAACCGCGGACAGACGGACTGACGGACACGGCAAAACTATAAGGGTTCCTTGGTAATTACGGGACCCTAAACACGTACAAGAAATAATAAATAAATATATATATAAGGTCAGGGTGGCCAAATCCGTCAACGGGGCATTTCCGTCAAACGGCGTTTGCGGATATTTGAACAACAGTACACGCTTACTGACTCGATCGGTAAAGCAGAATGAAAATTTATACCCGCAGTCAAAAACAGATGGCACTGTCTAGCCAGTGAACGGAAAAAAAACGCTTGCAAAATTTAGTTGCGCTCCGAACTCGAACGCGAGTGTAGTGTGTTTCTGTGTTTCGTGAAGGTGCGATGAGAAAATGTAAGTTTACGGCTTAGTAAGTATGTTTCTTATATAGTTCGTTATGCATGTTTAATGGTAGTTTTATTAATTTTCAATTATCATCTGTTGTTGAGAAAAAATGGGTGGTTAAATATTGGTATTAACGAAATGATCGAGCAGACAAATCCGTCAATTGTGAAACGGGAAAAACCGTCATGTGCCGGAATTTCCCTATTTCATATATTGACAACCTTTTTGATTATATTAATAATAACATTAATAACTATGAAAATACTTAAGATAGCTACGTTAACATTTTCATGCTTGTCTACGCATAGACATCTGGTATGTATACGTCTTAGCATGTGTTAATTAGTCCATATCTTTATACGATTTAAATAATAAAATTGTTGATTCTTTACTCTATATTTTTATTTGAGAATGTCAAGCACGGATCCAAAGTTAGATAATTATTTAATTTTGATCGATGAAGGGTTAAATAGCAGTATGATGGTAGTAACGCTCTTCGATTGTTGAGCATTTAGGGTCTTAGCTTAATTGGTCGTTTAATACTTACGCTATGAAATGTCCAATATGATTTATCACTTATATGATTTGAAATTAAAAATATTGTCGCGCCCATTATAACAATGACTTTGACACTGTACTTCGGACCCTAGTCAACAGTGGCGCCAACTGGTGAGCACAAAACAGTAGCCCATTATTTTAAGAACATGATGCCAGTTGACGGATTTTCCCTCGGTTTTGGAATTTGTTTTAAAAGGTTTACTACTCCTGATTATAAAAATAGGCCGGAATTGCCCCAAAAAATGTATTTGGCAATACAATCTAAAATAAATCTTAAATTGAGCTCGTTAAGGTTTAGTTTCGATTAAGAGTTCAGCGGTATTTGTGCACTTGACGTATATATTTGTAATACGTCACGATACAAGAAAAATCGTTAGTTGACGGAATAGCCCCAAACCGCCGGGAAAATCCGTCAACCGGCATGTTTTAAAAAAAAAAAAATTTAAATAACCAGCAGTACTGGCAGTTTAATATGAGTACATTTATATAGTTCAATAAATGCCCAATCTATTACAGTGATCAGATTTATTAAAAAGTAAATATCCTCTTAGTAATGACCAGCCAAAGTGAACTTATCGAAAAGTATGACGGAAATGCCCTTATTGACCTTATATATATATATATATATATTTCTTGTATGTGTTTCCTGAACCTAGGTATAATATGTAAACACGAATATCGACATTAATAAAACTTTAACACAGTTGTGTTTAATGATCTTTCATTAAACTGGGTGCGGACAACTGGGAAAAATATTTCCAGAATTGGCAGTGCGAATAACCGCGCCCCGCTAGTCAAATTGCCGGTGCACAGTTGCGTTACGTAAAATTAACTTAAATTTGTAGGGGAAAGGAAACACCATACAATCAGCTAAACCAAAGAGGTTCAACAAGACACGAAACAGTTTTTGCTGTTCGGTACTTTCATCTAAATTTGATTATAGCCAGGAAGTTCTTTTACGGATGTTTTTTTTTTCGTTTCGAGGAACCATCTAAAAGAAATAAGGAGTTTGGGTCGTCTTCGCTGAAAGCCGAACCACCGACTATAAATCTGGTTTTAAGGCTTAGGTAAGTTTATTTTTTATTCAATTTATTTTACACATTTTATTTTATTCTGAATAGTAAAATATTCGTTCTTTTGACTAATCGCTATTCGCTAAGCGGCAAAACCTGTATAATTGACAACTTGGAGACTTCGAATTGATTTAGTGATTAATATTCGTTTCAATTTGATCCTCAACTCGACCTAATTATAAGTGGGACCCGTCTGTCAGTCTGTGTGGTGCTCGTATCGACGTTCAAAATCAAGTGAAAGATTGAGACGCTTTGTCCCATAAGATTCAGCCAGTAGGAATTGCACTATGTAAAGAAACTACATACTCATTGAAACTAGCCTAATTAAATAAAACAACTATCGGACGCAGAAGTTTTCACATGTGCCGATGGATGGCGCACAAATAATAATATGTGTTTTAAAGTTAAGCTCTAAAGCCAGGTCGAGCAGGGGTTTAAAGCGGTTTCCGTCACTAAATCTAATTCAAAGTACCATATACATAGTTAAATGCTCTTCTATATTTAAATGAAGTTTATGAAATTTAAAGTTAAATTGTGAAAATAAAATCGCTCAATACTGTGGTGTTCGGCAAGAACTTATCTTAGTTTGTTTCAAATATAAACATTTGGCAGAACAATATTTGGTACAGTGAACGTCACCGTATAATAAATGCTTACGTTACCAAATATTGGTCCCTTTATTATATGCTCGCTTACATCATGTATAATTTGGCCAGGAATCCCCATCGTGAGCTAAATGACATCCGTTTTGAGTTTGTAACGGGCAAGGATTGTGCGGAGGGCATTGCCTCCGAACTGGTAGGCGCCGGTTTAGTGGACCCGCGCGACTCTGTGCCCATATCGACTAATCTGGAGAAGTTGCTGGACGCGCAGACCACGCCTGTCGCACCCAAGGCGGTCACATTCCATTTAGTAAGTTACATCCCTCTTTAACGTCAATCATCGCATACTACATTAACTTTACACCTAGCCGAATTCATATATTCTGTTGTAATAAGATACGTCGTGACGTGGCTTGTGCGTTAACGAATCGTTGGCTAATATGACAATTGAACGCCTATTTCGAGGTTCGTGGACGCTGAATCAAACGTTAAGTTAAGACGGCGTCCAGGTGCCGTCGGTCAAGTGAATTAAGTGTTCGGTGACAGATTTTATTGGGATTGTAGATCCAAAGTAATTTAAGTAATAAACAATTAAATTACATATTTTAATCTTCTTATATTGTACATTTGTTACATACACACATACCTACATTGTCGTAACTATTTACAGATGACTTGGTAAACAAAAGACAACTCAACTGTTTACTTTTTATGAAATTTAATACTTTAAACAGAGCTACAAACTTTGTCCAGATTTCACTCCGCATACTTATTTAAATCCTGTAATCATAAAAATCTAATTATTCTTGTTGTAATTATAATGTACTGTTTCACACTACGCCAGAAAGTCGACTGATGGACCGTTCGGCACTAAGTAAGGTAAACGTACGTTTCACCGAATGTGCCGTATCTCCGAATTACCGAGAAAAGCTTGTTCATCCAGTGGTAGTTTAGTTTAAGGACTGTCATTATGTAACTTGTACATAATGACAGTCCTTAAAACACGAGTGTGGTCGTGTTGTGCCATAGGCTCGTTTCATAAAATAAGACCACACGAGTGTTTGAAGACTTAATTATGTACAGTTGCATACATTACTTTATCTACACATACTTAGGTCATACTGAAAGTTTCTGGATTCTAATAAATAAGACTAGATAGGATGTTTATGATTGATTTATTGTTTCTCAAAGTATATTCCCTCACCATTTACACATTTTTTCATTCGTTGGAACCATTGTGTGAAGCAGTGGGTTCAACGTTCAGTAGGGACCTCTTCAACGGCTTCTTAGAAAGCATTCACCGCCGCTTCTGAGCTTGAGAATCGTAAACCTATAAGTTTATCTTATATTCTTGGGAATAAAAAGAAGTCACAAGGTGCGAGGTCCGGACTGTACGGCGGATGCGTCATCAGTTCTATATGTGAAGCCATTAAATACGCATTCGTTCTCTTAGCGGAATGCGCGGACGCATTATCGTGGTGAAGGATGACTGCGAGGACGCTTTACACGAACTTTTTCTAAGACACTGGGCAAGCAATTGTTTACATACCAATCTGCAGTGACTGTTCTTTGATTTTCAAGCGACACTGTTACATAATGTCCAGTTTTTCCAAAGCAAGACGCAACCTTTTTTTTGCTAGTGCTCCGACTCTTTTTAACTGTTGGCAACTCTTCAAAAGAAAAGACACATTCTGCTGACTGGCTTCTTCTTTCCGGTTCGAAACAATACACCCAGGTTTGGTCACCTGTTACAATATTATAGACAGCCAATGATTCTCCTCCATTAAACTTATGTATGATTTTTCGGCACTACTCTACACCCAGTCGTTTCTGGTCTTCCGTTAAATCATGCGGTATCCATTGAGTGCAAAGCTTCCGAATCTTCAATTGCTCATGTAAAATGTTTTGCACTTGGCTCATTCCTATGCCTAATACAGTACAAATTTGCGGGCAGGTAATTATGTTCGTCTTTCTCAATTAGTTGTCGTACGGTATCGTCATTAGTTTCAGAAACCGCAGTCGCCGGCCGACCTTCACGTACATCATCATGGAGATGATCTCGTCCAAGTCTAAATTCTCCGAACTACTAATACACAGAGCTACGAGACGGGGCTTCATCATTAAACCCCAGTTGAAGTCTCTGGCAACTCTCTTGTTGACGCCGCAGCGAAAATCGTAAAAAATCATTGAGCGATATTTTTCACGAGTCAGTTTCATTATAATAGCGACACACAACTCTTTGAACCACGCTAAATTGAAAAAACAAATGAGTCTAGTAAATTGAATAATATGTTCCTAGAGAGTTCCATTTTCAAATTCGGTTATTGATTTTTTAATTTATTTATTGTAAGTGGCCACTTCCAGAAACTTTTAGTATGCCCTATAAGTACTCTAAGATGGGTTAAGAAGCCGAAAACTTGACGACAAAAATGGCGGCATAACAAACTTGTGTTGCGTAAGTGTCACGAATGTGAAGGGATTTTTTAAATCATAGATTAGTTTCTCTATGATTTAAAATTCTTAATCTCATGTAGCTAGAAAAAATAATGTCGTACGATATTGTACAGAAAAATATACCAAGTTGACGTTTCAATTGATACTAGAATTGGGCCTATTTAAAGTGTTTTGCTTTCGGGAGATGTTTCAAATTTGAAACTCATTACCTAATTTATAATATTTGATAACGTAATTCGAATAATACGTTACAGCTGTCATCGCGGTAACCTACTACCACAGGTAATGCTGGTTATTGCCTACGGGTTTTGAACGCATAATAGAGGACTTATGATATGTGTGTAGATAAAACGAATATATGAAATTTAAACTTGCTAATTGACAAGTGTGGCTGTATGGTGTACTTATGTGTATTTGTAAATACAACGAATAAAGTTTTTTTGTTCTTTTTGTTTTCAGAACTCGGCCGCACCGAACGAACTATTCGATGACAAAACGTTGATAGGGTTTGCGCAAATATCAATAATTGATTAAAATTCAAACAGGTTTGTAGATACTATGCATTGGTACAGTCAGCTGCAGAGAAAACTTACCCCTCCCGCTAGGTTACTTCTTTGCACGACGGGTTACTTTTCTCTGCACGCCACCGTACTACATACAAATTTTCTTATAGTTTAGTTAAGTTACATTACTTGTATTTGTTTGAAAGGTATGGTGCTACGGGTTAGAGGGCATAAATGCCTCGCGGTCTTTTTATTGTATGATATGGTAAAATAATTCGATTTCTAACTATGTATTAATTCGGTTTTATAAAAAAATGTCAAGCGCCAATTTCTTTTGGCATCTATCCAAAGATAATATTATCACTTATCAAATTATATTCGTTTAAATTGTACAAGTACTGAGTCATCATGCCCGTTTGCTTATTTTATTGCCTAAGAATTTTAATTACGCTGCTGAAGGCGGATGGGACATGGATATTTCATTTGTATTGAGATCGAGTGGACGGTCTTCAATATGTTGCATATGCGAATGTAGACTGGCACTGGTCGTCTCTCACCTCCCATAGAGCTGCCGCACATTAGACCACTGGTCGCCGCCACCAAACGCGACCACGGTGCGCGCCAATCGAACGACAAAACGCGGCCATTAGTAGCGAGCGCGGACGACTCCCGCAACTTGTGGCCGGACGCGGCCACTCATACGCTCAGTTGCGCCGATGCTATACAAAACAACTCTTTCGCACCTTGTGCCGGCCACAATTACCTTCGCTGTGGTCGCTACTAGTGGCCCAATGTGCGGCAGCTCTGATACCTTAACCCGTTGTCCGATATGGTCCATGTTAGAATAATCCCGTCCACGACGAATGACCACAAGCTTGATTTAATATAACACGCGTTGTTTGGACACAGCACTGCGGCATGTGTACTCGACTTTAGGCGCTGACAGTAGCCGACGTCTTCGAGACGGGGTTTAACTCGAGTATCACTGTTCCTTAAATACGATCGATATGAACATTATGTTATGCGAACTATTGAATGACACGCGACCACCATCTACACGTGTTACACCATCACCGCGTGTTTTTCTTAAGGACATCTTCAGAAGGACAAAGTAAACAGATATAGCCAAAAATGACAATGTCGCTGAATTTGAAGTGATCCCTATAGCTTTAGTTCACTAGCACTTTATCTAAACTCTAACTGCAGATGTAGTTTACACCTTACACCTTAAAACTTTTGCACCTTAAAACTTATTTTATAATTTAACCATATCAAAGACCACAAAGTTTGTTAAGGAGCGGGCGAAACTGGTTTTCGTTGCCATCTTAAATACCAACTTTATTGTGCTCCGTATTCAAATCATGTCCGTTTGCAAATGCGTTTAGTTTATAAACATGTTTACCTAAACCGGGTCCAGACTTACTTGTCAAGTATTAACCAACTTTCTAACCTCAAAATGCAATGTGTGAAACAGTTATTTTAAATAAAATAAAGCTATCAAGGACAATACATTGGCCACGTGATGACCAAATTGTTTTCTCGGGTTACTTTATTTACGATAAAAGAGCTGTTCTAGCCAAAAAAAATCATTTTGAGGTTAGAAAGTGGTTTACCACTTAAGACAAGTAAGTCTGAACAGGTTTAGACATTATGTGGTAGAATTTTAAGTTAGGTAGATCATCGTTATTTATTTGTTGTATACAGTGTGCAACTTCAGTCAAGGATCAAACGAAAACTTAATAATTATCCGAGACTTAATAATTTCATCCCCTTGTTGTTGTTTTTCCGTTCGTACAGGGTTTTTTTACTGTTCTAATTAGTGCGTTGTCACATACAAACCCCAAAAATGATCTAACGCCGCTCATTAATTATTTGATCAGTAGTTAACTGAAGTAATGGTTTAAAATCAGAAATCTATTCGATAATTTGGATTGAACCATTGATAACTATTTTTCACCATTAGTTCGTTTTACTACTGATCAAAAAATCGGCTTATATGTATAAATTTACTAGCGACGTAAGGTGGTAACACTGGTAAGAGAGAAAGTTCATTTTTGTACTAAAAAAAATTAATGGATGTCAAACAGTAGAAAATCGTTGGGCATATATATGTACATGGGGGTGAAATCAATGAATCTCGTGTCCTCTATTGATCATTTTGGTCTGATCCTCTGGCGAAGTCACACCCTGTATCAATTTTACTGTAGGACAATTTCGGAGTCAAGCGTGTATACGACAATTTACATTCAAGTAAACGAATGTAAATGGATGGAATGACGCTTGACTTCGAAGTTGCACCGGATGACGGCATTAGGACTTAAAACAGGGATTGAAATGTAAGAACGCCCATAGGCGACCACATTTATATCTTAAGGGTATGCAATAGTAACCGTTGTACTGAAGTCACGGAAACTGTATGTCTGATCCACGTTCGATATTGGTATTACATAGATTAAGTGTTTACAAAGTTGAGCATTGAAAAAGAAAGGACTCTATTTCATATCTAGGCTCATTTCATCGTCAGAGGACAAATTGTAAATAACGTGCAAAAATCATCGCATTCTCATTTGACGTTTGATTATTGAATTGTAAATGATCGAATCAATATTTTGCCTTCCTCTGTTAGTTATATGTCCCGCATAGTGTTATGTTTTGTAGATTCGATTTAATTTACTTCAATTCAATGTCAAGATCAGGTACAGTCAGCGTCATATAGTTTGTAGCATCCAAAGTAGCCAAATAGTTCGTTACACGCCCTTGTTACTACGGTAATAATGACGTGTGACGTACTATTTGGCTACTTTGGATGCTACCAACTATATGACGTTGACTGTACCTTACTTATTGTACTTTTATTTATTATGCATAAATTATAAATTATTATTTGTTTTTAAATTATAATTCAACAATTCAGCAAGTCATTTGTAAGTTTTTTATAGTAATTCGCTTTGATCAAATTTTTGATGGAAGAATCGTCATTTTGTATCAGTAAAGTTTAGATCACCAAAATTATAAAAAAATGTAAAAATGCATATTTTGAACAGAACCGACTAGTAGAGCGATAATCTTGATATAAGGGAAAAATATCTCATTGGATATTGATAACGAAAATATACAACTTTACACCCGGATTTACAAAATTTACAAATTGGAGGCTTTACATTTTAACAACAAGTTCGGGACTGGTGCGGACGCTTACACACAGGCTTCTACCAACGACTGATAGTAAATATTTAGTCACTGCCAATAATGACGCTATAGAAATCTCAAAATGCAATACCTCAATGATCTGAAAAACGCAGAGCTTTTACGCCACAAGTACGTAGAATCTTTGAAAATGCCCAGCTGTGACCAACCTGTTTTGCTATTGCCTAACGCACTCCCAATCGGCTTGAAAAATTGTTTTGCAAACACAAAATACAAAATGTTGTATGCAAACTCGCCTTCGGATTGCGATTGCGAGCGCGTTACGCAATAAGCTCCCCGATAGAAGGATCACTGAGACGATTTCTGCAACCTGCGTCTCATGCAGTGTCACATGCTCGTGTTTAAGGTAAACGGATGTAATAAAGAGAATTGACCGTATACTGCAATTCCTATTTGCTTGCTATCATAGATGAAATCATGTATAAGTAGTATAATGCAATTAAGATGCTTAATTTCAGTTTACAGGACTTTTTGTAGTACTAAGTGTAACGATATAATTTAAAGGAAACGCAGTATATGAAAGAGACCAAGCGTCTTCATAAGAAGAGTCGCATTCATATTCGTAATTCGCATTTTATCGTTCTGTAGAGTAGAGTAGAATTAATTTCTTTGTACGTCGAGCGACTAGTATTTATTGCTTACTGTACTGGTACTTCTTTTGTTATATTGCAGATGTGTTATTTCACACAACTATGTATTTATATTTGATTCATCCTTTGACTGTTCGACAGTTTTTAAATGTCCTTAATGTTTTATTTTATCAAATTTCATGTCATGCTATTGTATAATTTATTTGTTACGGTCTAGAAATAAGTATTTTGTTTCAAAGACAGTAAATTCTTCTATACGTAATATTTTAATAAAGATTGTGTGCATACGATTTATAATCTGTACTTTTAATGTACCTTTTTTAATATTTTTACAGTTCCGACAACCATTTTAAAAAACATTGTTCCTAGTTCCTAGTTTTAGTGTTCATTTATCGCTACCAAAATAATTTGGCAGACAAAGGGTTAAAGTAAGAGTATATAATATTTAAAATTACATCATACTTTAATTACTATCTTAAAGCACGAATTTATGGTAATAGTTTATAATGTAACAAAATATCTTTGCTTAGCACTTTATTCTTGGGTTAAATAAGGTTCATCATCATCATCATATACAAGCTTGCGCTTCGCGAGGACACAGTTGAAATTACTGATTCTGATTACTATGCAATTCATATATTATATACTTCTTAAGTTCTGACAGGTGCTTGGTATTTAACATAGACTGAAATGAAAAAAGTGTTATTTTACGTTTTAAAATCTTGCATCCAGTTTTCAAAGTCGATAATATAATTAATAGTTTGATATGTATCGATATTTGGTCGACACCGTATGTTCGCGGAGCGTGGATGTGTATAGCCACAAATAGATTACGACGCCATTCACTATGCAAGCAGAGTTAACCCACCAGTATATACTGAACGCCAGGCTAGTGTGAACGCCATACAACCAGACTCTGTATGTACTCTACAGAATAGATGCTGATGTCTGTAGCTACGGATGCCCGCGTTCACAGACAAATTATGTACACATTGAGGTGTACATCGTCCTAATCTATTCAAACATTTAGATAGTAATTGAAATTTCACTTTAGTTCCGGTCAATTGAAGGCAATCATAAAATGTATACGTATCTTTGCTGGCATAGGTTTTTCACTTCACTCAGTAAACTTCTAAACGACCTGTAGTTTTTAACTAAGCTTTTTAGCTAAGTACAGAAAATTATTTAAATAATAAGTGTATGTTTCTTAAATAAGTTTCAAAGCAGTTTGCAAGTGCGCACTATTGTTTTATTAATAACTATCATGCAGTATTTACCATTTTAATGATATGAATAATAATAAATATATGAATCAAACGAGTACTTTCCTTAACTTTTATTTAAGCCTTGTCATATACTCTTCAGACTTACTTGTCTTAAGTAGTAAACAACATTCAACCTCAAATGCAACATTTTTGTATGAAACAGCTATTTTAAATAAAATAAAGCAATACCTGACAATACATTGACCAAGTGATGTCCAAAATGTTTTCTCAGTTTACTTTATTTACGATAAAGAGAGCTGTTTTAGCCAACAAAGTTTCATTTTGAGGTTAGAAAGTTGCTTACCATATAAGATAAGTAAGTCTAACAGGGTTCACACGGTGCAAAGGTCCTGAAATAGTGTAAAGGATCTTTAGAATTTTTGGGTAGGAGTTTCAGGCATCGTGGAAACGAATACAGTACTTCTTTAATGATATTTAAATACAAAGAGGCAAACTTGGCGGCAGGTTATATGAGGATAAATCGAAACCGAGTTATAGTCTAGGTCAAGTAGAGTTGAATAGACGCTGAGCGATAAGCAACGAAATACACAATCTGCTCTGGGGCTCTTTCTCTGTGAAACTTGCTTTTGAGTTGTTATCATAACACGTTTCGTTACGGAAGCTCTTACGGGTATTTACTTGACAGTAATGGCGGCCGAGTTAAAAACAATACGATAACGTCTCAAATGCGATTTGGATTTTACCGCCTAGAATAGAGGCGCTGCAGGTAAGTCTATCGTTACTGACATGACAAGACCAAGTCGCGGGCCGCTAGTAGTGTTGTTTTACCTAGTGAATAGAAATGTGATGAGTAGGTTTCGTACTTCTGTCGCCGAAAGTCAAAATGACGAAATTTGATACCCCGGGGTGCTCTGCTTTCATTTGGTAGGTGTTTAGGTAATTATTAACTGGTATAAATAAAACAATGAAAAATAAGCAGCGGTAAAGTGATTATAGTTAAATACAGCTTAATCGCATCAAAATACCTACGTATTACTTATTCTATATTACAACATAAAAACAGTTTTTTGTCAATGCTAATGTTTCTCGAAGATTTTGGCCACTGTCCTTCTCAATCAAATGTAGTCTCATTTACGTTTTAGGGATGAAGTAAGTATTTATTTTTCTACGCGTCAATTTACACGTCAGATTACTTAACTCGTTTTTACATGATTAAATGATTGACGCCTAATGGTTAAAAATTACAATAAAAGTGTTTTAATACGCGGGAAATACAGCAACTCAACTACTATAAAATAATACAAGATCATTGAAACAGCACTAACATTCGCTTCAAAACAATTTGATTATTGCAGTCAAATTGCAGTATTAACCACCTAAATTACGTAAGTAGTTTGACAACGGCCGGCTGGCAGCTTTGTCTGTGGTATATGCAATTTGCCCAGTTTGTGAAGTGATTTTGGGTTGCCAAACAAACAAGTTGTTTTACCTCAATTAAGGGGTAAAATATATGTTCCATTTTTCCAAAAGATGATACTTAGGTACTGTGCGTGGTTGAGATCTACTGAACGTTAAAATTGGGAGCCAACCAAATACACTCGTATGTGCTCGCAGAATGCAACAAATGTATATTTAGAGATATTTTCATTCCTAACATTATTTTCAGTGAGTGAAAGAAGTTTAATTAAAAAATAAGTGTGATTATGTGATTATTTTGATTACGCTCATAAGTACGTTTCGTTCGATATCATATAACCAGTAACAAGGAGCGTTTCGACAAGACCTCTCGAGGTAGCCTTCCCGGCAATTTTCAAATCATGTTATTCCGATTTCCACGAAAGCCCGAATAGCAGTTATTTTAACGCAGTTTGTTTTCTTTTGACACGTTCTCCTCGCAAGGCCCACCATACTAATAAATAGGGAGTTTCATGTGAGTGGGACTTTGAGTCTACCATTAAGGCAATAAAGTTCAATTACGTTTGTTCTATAATGCCATTTTCAGTTTATAAAGATAAGAAAATAAACCTTATTCCCATTGCCACACAGTTCAAATTAAATTACTTGGATTATGTACATTATACTGCACACTGGCCTTACGAGGATAAAAAATTGAAAGACAAAAATTGCATATGACTTATCTGGATTTTCCTAAGTGGGGTAATTTTTTAGCACTCTGGTGAACCCATATGTTGTATGTAGAGTACATCCGGCCATCCCTTACGGTAGCACGAACTTGTCAGGCCTTAGTCTAAGGATGAGCGAGATTCTTGTACAGTCGAGTTCATAAATATGTATACACTTTAGTACCTTGGCTATTTAATGTCGTATTCAAATTGCCATATACGAATAATCACAGCGATTAAAATTACAAGTTACCTACTAAAGTGTATACATATGTATGAACTCGACTGTAAGAATTACTAAAGTGTATACATATTTATGAACTCGACTGTAAGAATTGCATCACGCTGAGGCACATAGAAGGACGGGTAGTGAAGTTCTAAAAGCGACTCGGCAATCATTCTGTCACGGAACTCTATACTTCGTATTGTCACATTAGATGAAGAATTGTCAAATTCGCAGTTTCATTTAGAAATGTAAGATAATAGTAAAAATATTTGGTTCTACCTAACTGATTTTGGAAAAAAATAATAATTAATAAGTAATTAAAATTAGTAACTATAGCAAAAATTAATTTTTCATAGTATACGGTTTTCAGTTTGGGGACGAACTTCCGTGGTTGTGGTTGCATGTGTTCCAGGGTTACCGCTGTATGCCAAAAACAAGCCCGATACCAGCGTCGCGAGGATTCCAGTTTCGAAGAAAGCGCTGCGGTTTTCCAATACTTGATCTACAGCTTGGCTAACAAACGTTTACAAAAGATCTGGGTGCTGTTCGGTGTGAAAATAGTAACCCTTTTTTCGGACGCTTACCCGTGGTCCCACTACTTCGTCCCACTGCTCTTTTCGACGGAGCCCTGCTTCACAGCAGGGCTCCTATTCCAGGCCTGTTTGCCCTTCGGGCATTTATAGATACCTAACGAACCTAACCTACCCAGTTTTGGTATCACAATTAAAATTGGATGGCACAACCTGGGTGCAACTTTTTCTGCGGTGGGACAAAGAAGTGGGTCCACGGGTAATCACGCCTTTTTTCCACCGAAATACCGCGGCTTAGTATAAAGTCTGTTGACACTTCCCAAGCTATACATATAGTTAATAAAGATAAATAACCAATATGGAGTCCCCATATAGCAGTACTAGCAGGTAAATTAAGTTCAGCAGCTTATGCGGTTACAAAAATCAGGCAACTTACGGGTATTCTGGTTTGGGGAAAAGCTGCTGACATACAGACTATATTCGTGTTACAAAAAAGAGCCATTCGTTCTATATATAACCTTAACTCCCGTGATTCCTTTAGATTAGTATTTAAAGAAATTAGTATCTTGACAGTAGCGTCACAATTTATTTATGAGAATATTATTTATGTCATTAAAAATCAAGACTCTTTTGTTAAGAATTGTGATATACATAATTTGAATACAAGAAATAAAAATAAAATTGCTATTAAAAAAATTCGTGTCCGTAAGGTTTATAAATCATTTGTAGGTCAATGCATTCTTTTCTATAATAAATTACCTGACTCAGTTTTAAAGTTACCATTTCCAGTACTTAAAAGTTACTTGAAAAAGTCGTTGATGTCTAAAGCTTACTATAGGGTCGAGGACTATCTAACAGATAAAAATGCTTGGCCTAAACTTAACTAAACACCTAAATAACTGAATAATAAAATAGGTATAAAAAATATGTAAATATTGTATATTGTCTAGGGGACACGGTTTCTGTAGGAGAATGTATCGAAACTTTGTATGTGGTGGTTGTCTTGCACTGTCATAGGAAAGTATATATTTTTTTAAATATATATACATATATCTTTTTTATTACTACTACTTATTACTCCCTATGAAAAATTCTTAGTTTCGACACATTTTCCTGCTCAAGCTACGCATGAATATATTTTATTTTTTATTTTATCCTCGTAAGGCCCACCATACAACGAAATGAATCAATGGAATATGAATCTATTATAAATGAAATAAATTCGATTTTCTAATTTGATCATTAGTTATAGAAACAAAAGAAAATCCACCTTACTTTCTTTGCACTATACACACGTTTTCTCGTGGTCCTACTAATTTGACCTTTATTTGAATGGCCGGACGAAGGCCTTTTTAATTTTTTTAAAGGACTTTGGGCCTTAGGAGGATATGTTAAATTCATTGTTTTATATAATGCTAGGTTAAGCTTTATAATTGTATAATAATAATAATAATAATCGTTTAATTCAGAATTAGATTCCATAAATAGATTAATTACAAAAGGTCATTATTCTATGTTAGTAGGCAATTACATTAAAATTAAATACAATAAATCAAAAATACATTACATTCAATACAATTACAATAAGTATAACATCATTAGTAGTATTTTAAAAAAAAAAGACTGACTGTTGAGTTTCTTGCGGCGTTTCTTCTCAGCAGTGGTCTCTTGCGAAGCGCTGGTAGATTTTTGACGTGTAAAAGTGCCCGTGCGGCTTACTTACTGAATAAACATCTTTTATCTTTTTTTATCTTTTTATCTTTTATGGAAATATGGTCGATCGTCAATAAAGGCGTACTCAATCGTCAAAAGAAGAGATTAATCACATGTCACGTTGGGAATACCTAGTCAATTGTGAACAATGATTTCCCGAATACCTTCTGTTATTTTCAAAATTGAGACAATGATAACGAAACATAAACAAATAGGTAGATAGTAAAAACATCGTCAAGATGTAAAGCTTCGCTGTTAATCGGGCCAATTAATAGGTTTTTCTCAGTCACATGCGCGACAAGTGGCCGAACCATGCAAATAAAGCGGGTATTCCCCGCGTGTTAAGTGTTTTATGATTTACAGCTTTCAATAGCACGGGTAACTAGGATCATGGTTTGGTCTATAAATAATACATATATTCATTGACCACGCGTTGGCCTAGGTTGTAGTGACCCTGCCTACGAAGCTAGCGGTCCGGGTTCAAATCCCGGTAAGGGCAGATGTCTTGTGTGATGAGTGCGAATATTTTGTTCTTGAGTCATGGATGTTTTATATGTATTTAAGTATATGTACCTATAGTTATATATATATATATATATATATATATATATATCTTTATATAAGTATAGGTATATTTATATTGTTGTCTAGTACACTTACTACAAACTTTGAGCTTACAAATTAGTTTGGGAGTAGGCAGTAGAAGTTAGATGACATAAATGACATAACTTATTTCAAAAATAAATTGTTGTTTCTGTACGCAACGTGGGATACGGAAACCATGTTCGAAGTTTAACCTTAGACTAATGACACAACCTTAGCATAACGTGTTATTTATTATTGTAAGAGTTCAACATCGTTTTAAATACAGGTATCGGTAACGTAAGAAATCAGCCCTTCACATCTCTACAAAAGACAATGTAGTGGTAAGACAAAGAACGGGATTACCAACATTACACAAAAAGGACAGCTGTTGAAACACATCAAAGCGACGCAATCTTTGCATCCTGTTCTTAAACTTTTTAAACAATAATATTTTAAGTAAAAGCACATTACCTGTGCAAGGTATCCCTATTATTTTGGAGATAATTAAGAAGACTTACTACACTTTCTACACAATTTAACCGTTTAATATAGTATATTTTTAATATTTTAATAGCAAATTTAGTAGCCGAATGTTGCATGTTAGGTAAGTACTTCGTCAGCGGGCGACCAAGCACTAATACACTGTTTAGGGGCGTGGCGGCCGCTTAGTGTTTTTTGAGCATGAGCTTGGATCACGGGGACCTATGCGAGGTCTATGGGCCCTAGGGTAAGTGGTCTGTGATTTTAACCTTTCGATCTCTATTCTGTATGTTGGTCGTGTCACACTGTCTTTTATTTAGAACTAGCGCCTTCCCGCGACTTCGTCCGCATATATTTCGACCATCGTTGTTCCGTCTGGAACTTTTTTTTTTTGGGTTGCTATGTAGCCAGTGTTAACCCAGGATATAAGCTATCTCCATTTAAAATTTAATGAATATAAATAAATCTAAATCTAGGTCAAGCTATGCAGCGTGAAAGAGTAACCATCATACACACACTTTCGCATTTATAATGTTAGTAGGATAATTATGCTATTAATTAGATAATAGCCCCCTATTTAATAGCCTTCCCTAGTGTAGGAGCTGGTATCTCATGAAAGGCCTAACCGATTTTCATTACGTGTAGCTAAGAACCATTCCGAAAGAACTAGCTTTCTTTAAAAAAGAATCGCTACCAAGTCGGTCCATTAGTTTGGGAGCTACGATGCAATAGAGAGACACGCATATACTGCCACACAGAAACAGACACACAGAAACAGACACACAGAAACAGACACACATATACACAGTCACACATATACAGAGACACACAGATAGGTACACAGACACATAAATACACAGCCACACAGATACACAAACACACAGATACACAGGCACGCAAATACAAAGATACACAGACATACAGCCACACAGATACACAGCCACGCAGAAGATACACAGACACACATACTCACAGGTACACAAGTGAAATTTACCTTTTTTTTTTTTTGCTTCCATTGATAAAAAATCGGCAGTCGGCCTCTTAGTAATATATTTTACGTGTGGCTTATCAACTTATATACTTACTATAGGTATTTTGCTGAAATGTGTAGTAAACTATTTATTGCTCGTACGAGTAAGTCCGCTGTGCTTAAATACAGGCTGTCCTGTATTAAGAGTTCCACAACCTGTAAACAAACGCGCGTCTGCTCTATCTAATCAGTCGAACAAGAGACTAGTAAAATAACAGTTTTCGAGATGACCGTAACTTACATTTGAAGTTTCAGTTATTTGCATGCACTTTCCATAATTTAAAATTTCTCGTAAATTAATGTTTACCATCAATCTTGGACTTGACAATTTATTTTATAGATCTTATAAAGGAATCATTCACTCAGTGAAATAATAATTATGAAAGGACGCCTCGTAGTCTGTTAATGTTAAAACTTCAGTAATTGCAATATTAAAACGAGAAGATTTAAAATAATTCAATTTGTTAAAATTGTTATGGCTAGTTGAACGGAGAGGGGGTTCATTTCTGGAAATTACTCAGAGCTCTAAATGTTTCGACGTAGCGATCCGAGTAACAAGAATTTTAACGATCGTCGTGTTCTAGAAATCATCATGGTTACAAATAAAGACTAGTTAAGTACCTACGCGTTCTTCGTACTTCACATTAAACAATGGTAATGTTCAGGTTTCCTTGTCATCTCAAAATTCCCTAAAAACTCTTTTTAGCGCATTATTAAGTATAAGTATCTATAACGGACGACTTATGTGTACATAATAGTATTGAATGTGAATTCATTAACAACAAATTAAAAACAGTTCCTGGAATGATAACATGACATGGTTGCGTCGAACAAAATAGCCGTCACATGAGTGGGGTCTCCGGGTCAGCACTTCGCGATAAACAATTTGTGGCAAGGTCATGAACAACCTCGGGAATAATTAAGACGCAACTATCGTCACGGGGAATTCAGAGAGGTTACGTCATTCGAGTTCCAGGCAAACTATAACACCAGCAGTAAATTAAAATGCGATATTAACGCGAGAACGATACAAATGTGGTACAAACCAATTCAGACGATCTACTAATCGTCGGTGACACTGCAATACCGCACGATGCAAATGTGGTACAAACCAATTCAGACGATCTACTAATCGTCGGTGACACTGCAATACCGCACGATGCAAATGTGGTACAAACCAATTCCGACGATCTACTAATCGTCGGTGACACTACAATACCGCACGATGCAAATGTGGTACAAACCAATTCAAACGATCTACTAATCGTCGGTGACACTACAATACCGCACGATGCAAATGTGGTACAAACCAATTCAGACGATCTACTAATCGTCGGTGACACTGCAATACCGCACGATGCAAATGTGGTACAAACCAATTCCGACGATCTACTAATCGTCGGTGACACTACAATACCGCACGATGCAAATGTGGTACAAACCAATTCAGACGATCTACTAATCGTCGGTGACACTACAATACCGCACGATGCAAATGTGGTACAAACCAATTCAGACAATCTACTAATCGTCGGTGAGACTGCAATATTGCACGATGCAAATGTGGTACAAACCAATTCAGACGATCTACTAATCGTCGGTGACACTGCAATACCGCACGATGCAAATGTGGTACAAACCAATTCAGACGATCTACTAATCGTCGGTGAGACTGCAATATCGCACGATGCTAATGTGGTACAAACCAATTCAGACAATCTACTAATCGTCGGTGAGACTGCAATATCGCACGATGCAAATGTGGTACAAACCAATTCAGACAATCTACTAATCGTCGGTGAGACTGCAATACCGCACGATGCAAATGTGGTACAAACCAATTCCGACGATCTACTAATCGTCGATGACACTACAATACCGCACGATGCAAATGTGGTACAAACCAATTCCGACGATCTACTAATCGTCGGTGACACTACAATACCGCACGATGCAAATGTGGTACAAACCAATTCAGACGATCTACTAATCGTCGGTGACACTGCAATATCGCACTCGTGCGACCTTGCTTGCTTTGCTTTCTACGATTGGTAACTGTATTTTTTCAGCAATAAGACTGCATTTTAGGGTTCTGTACAATATTCAGAAAAATGGGGCCCTGAAATCGCAACTTAGTTTCTAATACTTCATACATATAAGACATCGGAACCCTCTATTGTCGAGTCTGACTCGCACATGACCGGTTTTTTTTATTTGTTAAAGTATACTGACACGGACCAAGGGCAATTTAAATGAATGATACGATGTTAAACGTGTAAGTGCTAATGATGTTAGGTACCTATTTAATATTCAGCGAGCTTATTAAAGCAAACATTATGAAACGGTAGGTGCGCGTATGGTAAATAATTCACAATAGAACACCTACCTACTTATTCTCCACAATACAATGTAATATGACGACGCGTTTAGCTTAGTTGTCTGGCCCTCGAAGCTAGCACTTAGCGGTTCCGTATTCGATTCCCGGCAAGGCCCAATATTTGTGTGCTGTGTTTCTCTATACAAGTATGTTTATCTTTGTCTAGTTACATAGTAATTTAAGGCGTAGCTTGTCCTTGAAACATTTTGAAAACTTGCGAATCTTGCGATGTTACGGCTCGCGACGTTACATTTATTTTTGAGAAAATCATTACACATACCTTCCCTACCGGCGAGGCGCGTGTTTGTGAAAAATACGTATATGTAACGTACTAAATACAAAAATCGGGCAAGAGCACGCTCAGTGACGGGACGCCTTTACTTCAAATACAAAAACTGTCTCGAAAAACGAGTATGAACTAATTTTCTAATTAAAGTTGTTTGATGCTGTTTAAGATGATTTTTAGTAATTACCAATAAATATTTTAGACGCCTGTATCTCAAGAACCCATCAAGTTTACCTAATCGTGACTGCTGACATTTTAAATTTGTTATATGTGTTTTCATTTAAAATATTTCCAATCTACAATTTTAGTACAACTAAATGGGTAGGTAGTGAGACGTGTAAGGTACCTACATTGTTATTTTCGGTCAGTTATTCGGACTTTCCCAGTAACTCGTACATCGTACCTAATTGTTGTTCTGATTTTAATAGTACATTATTGCCTAGGCACGGAAGTAGGCAATTGCGGGGCGAGGATTGGTTTAAACGGACGAGCTTGCGAGTCCGTTTAAAAATACGAGGCCCGCAATTGCCGTTCCTGCCGAGGCATATATAGTGCTTTTTTCAAAAATCGCAAGAATAAAATTATGTTGGAGTAAAGTACTTTATTAAGGAAAGAAATACCACACAATCTATACAGACAATATATTACCTACTCTTTACCGTCTTTTGTTTATGACAAGGAGAAACGCAAGCTTTTTTTTTAAAACTACTCATGCTATTCGAGATACAGATAAAAAAGTTATATTCCGAACAAAATTTGGATGTAATAAGACTTGTGCCCTCATTTTATTAAGGCCGTTTTCACTTTTTAAAAAGTTAGATACTAGATGGTAATGAAATTTGTATGCAACATTGCGTGCTTGTGTAGCGAGCACGCAATGTTTTTTTTTTTTAATTTGAGATCTGTCAGTAAACTATGTACTTCGCATCCCAATATATAGATAGTAATGTCAACTTTTCCTGTCATTTTTGAGAAAAAATATTTACGTTCGAGCGCACGTGCTCTAGCGTCGGCCAGTTATCAATGACAGTGAAGTCGGTATTTAAAGGCCCAGCGCCGGCGCCGCGTTCAAATCGCACCGAGACCGGACGACGTGCAGCACTAGAAATTATCTACTCGCAAATCCAATAAGGTGCCAAAATGATCAAAATCAAAGCCTTTCTACTCGGTGCATTACTATTGATGTGTGTGGCATCTGTGCCTACCCCTACGTCCAGAAGTGAAAGTAAGTACTTGAGTTTTTTTAGCTAAGCAATATTTAGCATATGCGATCTATGTATTTAAACGAATACCTCCCGGTATTCCTTTTCTGATAAACATTTAAACTGTTGTTTTTGAAAGGAGCATTGATTTAAAAAAATGTACATCATCCAGGTACCTACCTATTTATTATTTGTTATGCATTCGTAAGTACCACTATTTCCGAATACAATATATTATTAAATAATCCTTACTAGCAGTCGGATAAAAAGGGTAAATAATAACAATTAGTAATTTAATAATAATAATGGGCCGGATACAGAAAGCCGTGTAGTAGAGTAGAGTTCATAAATATATGTACACTTTAAAACCTTGTCACTTTAATCGCTGTGAAAATTCATGGATGGTAGTTTAAACATGTCATTAAATGGACAAGGTACTATAGTGTAGGTACACATATTCATGAACTCAACTGTAGCGACTCCTCGACATACGTATTGTGAGGGGGTCGTCATTCAGCAGCCTCACTCAGCCACCGCTAGCTCGAGCTGTGCCTCGCAGCCGGCGGCACCTTTAGGTTTTTTATAATAACTTTTTTTTGTATTAATTACTATTTTCGTTTTCCTTTATTGCATTTTATTTATTGTATAAAACCTAATTTACGGAAATAAAATAAATATAGGATACATCATAATAAAGATGGTTTGGTTAGCCGCCAGAGCGAAATCAAGATTTACAATCCTGATTCTAATAAGCACTAGGTATGCATTTTAATCACAGGCAAATACAAAAACAGTCAAATGAAGTATATTTTTTGAAATTTTACGAGGGTATTTCGTGTAAATTGGATCATAGGTACCTATATTTATACATTTGGCCTATATGTTACGTGTTCTGTTAAGAACAAAGTCATTTAAAACAAGCCTAACAAAAAGTAAGCTTTCTGAACCCAACTGGTGTTTGGATGACGTCCTCAATGTAATGTTAGCTATCATACCTTTTGTTTCTCCAATACCACATTTTAAAAAACTACCCGACGCTGAGACGAAGCTAACGACGCCTCGTCCATGATCCATACATACATATGAGTCAAAAACATTACCCTCCTCCTTTGGCAGTTGGGTAAAAAGGCTGCAGCCCTAACATGACTAACACAAGTTTGAGTTAGCTCTCAATGACACTAGTTAGATAGAACTGCATTTACGGGTAAATTATCCTTGTGGCATAGTAAGCGCCGCCCTGGTGGGAGGTTATGGGTTCCTCTTTAATGCACGGGTTGTTCACGAGCACTTCGAGCTATACAGTCAGCCAAATGAATAACTGTACCATCATGGCCGTCAAGGGAACGTAATAACTCAAATCATCGACGACGCTGTTGACCTGGTTGACAGTTACCCTGCCTACGATTCCTTCCTAACGATTTGATTTAATGCGTAACTTAGATTATTGTTTTATAGTGACCCAGAAATGGATTGTGCTGATTGTACGTTCACTACATATGGTACCGACCCTTCTGAACCTCTGGGCACGCAAGCAATGCGTGCGCCTCGCGCGCGTCGTCGCTCGCCTCGTAAGAGTGTTGTGTCCGGCCAGCCCGACGTAGAAGTTGTTCACGATTTTGACATTGTGACTAAACAGTTCAAACATACGAAATTCGTACGCTATTATATCATTCAATACTAAACAGCTGTATGACCAATTAAAATCAAACGCGTTGCAATATTATTATCAAACATGTGTTGATGTCGTAGGTAGTACTCGTAACTAGTTAGTCTATTTATTTATTACTAGCTTCTGCCCGCAACTTCGTCCGCGTAGATTTCAAATATCGTTATTCCATCGAGAGCTTTTTATTTTCCGTTATGAAATGTAGCCTATGTGTCAATCCAGGGTATAAGCTATCTCCATTTCAAAATCCGTCCAGCCGTTGCAGCGTGAAAGAGTAACAAACATGCATCCATACATACACACATTCGCGTTTATAATATTAGTAAGGCAGCATATATCAGTAGGTACCTAACTTGAGATAAAGCATCTTGTACTGCTATCTCTCTGAACTTACGCATTCTAACATCAGATAAGTAAATAGCGAAATAAACGGGTAATGAGTCACTTGTGGGGTATAAAATCGCATTTTTTCACATAACTTTTGTTCACATTCGTTTTGTTTTCTTACAATTGTGATCCATACTTTTTATTCCCGCTGGAACCGTAAACTTTTGGTAAGTTTTTCAATATTCAACGTGTAGATAAGACTAATTAGGCCAGTTTAGGTTTCATTTAAAAAAATCCTGAAAGAGTAACAATTACTGAAAAAAACCGTTATGAATTCCGATGTTCATAGCTTAAAACACTTTATGAGTAAAAGTTATTATGGGAGTCAATATAAACCCGTACAAATCTTTAACTTTTATGGAAAGATAAGAAAACAATCAGCCGATGATATGTCAATAATAATGTGTAATAATTACCAATTATGTTTGGTATGAGTTGGAGTTGTAATTTCACACGCTTTACATCCCGTGACTAGATAAAACTAGATAACAAAATGGTCATAATTAGGTAATAAGTATAACAAGCGGTGTCACGTGATGCCACTGGCGCCACTGCCACTGATATCGCATAAACATACCTTTTTTTTATTTATTAGTTTTTTTTTGTATGTGTTATTTTTTTGTCGCGAATAAAGACTTGAACTTGAACTTGAACCTTTCTATATTCACATTGTTAGGGTTCCGTAACCAAAATGGCAAAAAGGGAACCCTTATAGTTTCGTCATGTTCGTCCGTCTGTCCGTATGTCACAGGCATTTTGCCCAAATAATACAACATTAATGAAATTGGGAATACAGGTGTCTTGTAGAAAACCGTACTTAACGGTAAAATAATGAATGTATACCTACCGTGTGGCACATATTTTGACAATTCTTTCAAAAAGGTTCTTAAGCTTTTTTTGATTAGGTGAATATTTTCGGAAATAATCGCTGCCGTAAACCGTATATGTCCAAAAAATATGAAAAAAAATTCCAAAGGTGACATTTCAACATCAATGGAGCGTACAAATTAAACGACTCATGCCTACTGGAAACATACGTACGGCCGCCGAATTAGGCCGCGAGGCGTCGGACTGTCTTGTTGAGATTATCGCGCGCCCCACACGAAGAAATCGTCACGCCAATATCAGTCAGCGAACTGTTAAATATTTGTTCTAGTTAGTAGATGAAATGACAGGCCAGTATCGGCTGACCGTTAGTTTGTGTGGTCATTATAATGCTATACTAACCGACTTTACCTACCCCGAATGACTTCTTAGCTGCGCGTAGACGGGTAGGAATCGGACCGTATACGGAGCGGACGGATTTGTTGGTTTGTACCTACTGTTTTCTATGAATATACGCTGTACCATAGAATCAATATAAAGCAACAAATTTGTCCGCTCCGTAGTCCGTACGCTCGGATTGCACTGATGATTGTAACGTAGCAGTAAAACATTGGTAGCACAAATAAATTCCAACGTTCCTGGTGACGCCGAAATAGCTGAGCAGAATGGTGCGATTTTGACCTAAAATAGTTAAAGCGTTTTTCATGAAAATTCCTCCTCTTTTTAGGATACAACTTTTTTCTACCCACTTGCGGTGTGATAGTTTGGTGTATTCAAAAATAAAGTGCAACCAAGTTATAGGTGAACAATCTAAGTTAATAAATGACCTCTTGCATGTAGTTGTAACACATCTGTATATACCGTTCGACATTCTATATTAGAAATTTGACGTAATTTCATATTAATTTTATACACAACTTACTTACTTAGCCTGATACCCAATCATTTCCAAAAGGGCCTCTATTCAACCCCGTAAAACAATATTAGTTTTAAGCGTTGTCGTATTGTTTATAACGCAGCCGCCATTATTGTCAAGTAAATAAAAGCATCATGGGTGATTGAATAGATGCCCTTGAATGCTTCATGTAGTTTGGTTGCTTGGTAGGCAACCAGCCCTTAGAGCCCATTATTATTAACATGAATATGATGTACAAATAGTTACACACTTAGAAACCTTGTCTCTTTAACGCCTTTTACAGAGTAGCGCAACAGTTCAAACATAACGAGAAGTGCTTCGACTTGAGTGTGCTGCTAATTGTAAAGCCGACCGTGCCAACCAACTTTTACCCGACTGTCGAAGGAGGATAATGTTTTTGCTCGTGCATTTGCTCATGATAATGCATGAGTGCATTGAATGCGAATCGAACTCTACGCGACGCAGGTCGTCCTGTGAGCCTGTGACCCTAGATAAGATGCATTACGAGAACGTTATCGTTATCCAAAATGTATAGGATTTTGACGTATTTGACAATCGTCAACGTTAGCGTTAAAAAACATCTTGTCAAAGGGCCACTGGAATCACCCTCATTCTTAGGCACGGAAGCCATAATAACAAAAGATGTTTATTTAGCCTTATATTCCCAAAGTCCAAATATTTATCATCAATTGTGTTTTATGAAATTAAATTGGTTATTTCCTCTCCCTTGTTATCTTTACACAATCGCTGAAAATAGCGATAATACTCCATTCAGAAACACCGTGATTGGTTGTTTAGGGACTACCAAAGTAAATTAGAAAATAAATTGAGTGCCTAGAGACTAATAAATAATTTTAGTCCCGATATGCCGAGACTTAAGTAACATTTCAAGAGCATGAGAAGTGAAAAATACTTTTCAATTTCAGTTAAATTACAGTCTGAAGACTCTTGTATCCGTCAAGGCGGTAGTTGCATGTACCTGGAAGAATGCAGCAACGAGAACCGGGTTGGATTTGGAGTGTTGTGTCCGCTACAAGCCAGCCTCGGCGTCACGTGCTGCTATGCACAATGATTTATCGAATATAGTTTACGATTACAAAGGTAAGAATACATATTTGCTTTGAAAAAATATAGCTAAGTAACCAGCGATCCCCGGCTTCCCTTAGGTAGCGCTAAAAAACAAAAACCGGGCAAGAGCATGTCTGCCCATGCTCAGTGTAGGGTTCCAAAGCCGATATGCAACCTCAAGTAAAATCTCAAAAAACAACAAGTAAGTATAAACTATTTGTCTATTTTAAGTTATTTGCTGTTTTCTTAGATGATTTTAGTAAGTACTTTAGTCGCCTGTATCTCAGGAACCGATCAAGTCATGTTTTTCATGGCCACTACTTTGTCGGCGTGACTAACTAATGTAGATATTCATGCCAAATAACAGCTTTCTAGAACTAAGTCTCTGAGCTAAGCTGCGGATGGACGGACGGACGGACGGACATGGTGAAACTAGAATCCTAGTTTGACTACGGAACCCTAAATAAGAAATTAGGTATATTGATCCCATCGTTACCAAACTTCGCAGAATTACCCGCTGGACTAATCTAAAGACATCAAAATCGGTTTTGGGCGTTTTGGATTCCTTAGGGACAACATGTGATACCAAAAAAGGCAGTTTACTGCATGAGTAGTCCTTATATGAGTTATGAGGTAAGACCGACAGATATCTGACCGATTCTGAATGATTTTGACCCACCCACCCATTGCACTACGAAACATTAGATTCGAAGTGAATGATAACTTGATGAGAAAGTAACATTAACTTTAGAGGAAGCCTGCAGAAACCTTCGCACATCTTCTTGCTTTGATTAAATATTATTCCGATTGATCTTTCTACACGTACATCAACATTTCCATAATAGGGTATGCGGGTCATTTGTGGCATATGATTCGTATTCTAATTTGCTGGTAGAGCGAGAGAGAGTGACCTGGGTCACCTGGGGCCCTAATATTCTTTTACTCGGTAAAACCATGTTGCTTTTGGCATATTATCATATTATTGTTCTTAACTCGGCCGCCTTTTGATTACTGTCAAGTAAATAAGAGCTATCAAAACGTTGACAACGCGATAACATGTCAAAATCAATATGGTTTTGCCTCTGCTAATTGACTGATTCACTTTTCAATTCGACGAGGAATTCCTGACACAGCAGTGATTTAGCTAGCGACAATGCTAGTGGTAATTTGGTTGGACCCTGACAGGGAAAATATTCGTGTGATGAACACGATTATGAGTTCTGAATATTTCTACTTATTCAAGTGTTTATTTCTCTCTACAAGTACATGTTGATCGTTGTCTAGACCCACAGAAAAGTCTCGGAGCTTAGCTTGGGACTATGTAAATTTGTACGAGGTTGACCAATTAACATAATTAAGGTTTATTCGTTATTTTATTTATTTATTTCCTCTATTTTCTAGAGTTATTATTAGATCCCATTAACTATCACATGGCTCGTGTGTAGCTTTGTCCTTTGCGTGCCGGGGGGAACCATCACAGATTTATAAACGTATACAATTTTTAATTTTCAGGGTCAGCTAAGGAGCCAACTTCAGTTAATATCCGCCTCAAAAAACCTGTTAACTTGTGGATCTGGCTGCGTCCGCGTCAGGCGGAGCTCCTGTTGCCCGGTCCCACGGAGTTGGCGCTATAGTATAGATACCCTCATTTACAACAATTTACAGCGATTAATGAGTCACACGCCCCTCAATAGTAAATTAATATCATCCAGCAGGGCTAGCCATGTTGCATATTGCAACAACTCTACAAATCTGTCGAAATGTAATGAATGGACATACGAGTAGGTATAGGTGAACGCTCAACAGCTACGTATGTAAATCCTATACATGTATATTCTTTGATTTTTCCAGTTGTTAACGTTTGCAGATTTCAACGTGGCTAGATCTAGATCCCTAAAGAACCGGGCAAGAGCATGTCGGACCAAGCTCAGTGTAGGGTTAGAGGCCGTCACTACAAACAAAATAGACCTCGCGATAGTCGCGATGCCTCGCGACAAACTTAAATATGCTGTTGGAAAACTGTTATCCCCATACATCGGCATAGGTCACGGTCAGTTTACCAACACCGCAAATAAATTTTCGGTAGGTACATAAACCATTTGTAACTCAAGAACCACGGAAGTCTACTTAGTCGTGATAGTTTTCCTATTAAATTCATTATATAATCTTGACCGCGGTGGATGCGAAAAGCACAAGACCGGTCTGAGTGGAAAGCCTTGGGGGAGGCCTATGTCCAGCAGTGGACGTCTTTCGGCTGACATGATGATTCATTATATGTGCTTGCATTTAAGATATTTTTCAGATCTTTATGGCGCAAAAAAGCGCTTAATGGCTTAATATTTCATAAACGGATCCCTTAATAGAAATTTTTGAAAGACCTATCCAACGACACCCCTCACTATGGGGTAGACGGGGAAAAAAAGACATTCCCACGCTACGTGAAAGGGAAATACACTAAAAAACATTTTTTTTCAAGATTTTATTTTACCACTTTTTTGGCGTGACTTATATCACAGTACGACAATAGAAAAGTTCAAGATGGCGGCTACTTTTTCCCATTCTGTCAACGAATTCCTTGTCGGAGACCACACAGATTCCCTAATATCAATTTTGGAAGCAATAGGTCGAATAACTAAAAATTTCAAGATGGCGGCTACTTTTTCCCATTCTGTCAACGGATTCCTTGTCGGAGACCACACAGATTCCCTAATATCAATTTTGGAAGCAATAAGTCGAATAACTAAAAAGTTCAAGATGGCGGCTACTTTTTCCCATTCTGTCAACGGATTCCTTGTCGGAGACCACACAGATTCCCTAATATCAATTTTGGAAGCAATAAGTCGAATAACTAAAAAGTTCAAGATGGCGGCTACTATTTCCCATTCTGTCAACGAATTCCTTGTCGGAGACCACACAGGTTCCCAAATATCAATTTTGGAAGCAATAAGTCGAATAACTAAAAAGTTCAAGATGGCGGCTACTTTTCCCATTCTGTCAACGAATTCCTTGTCGGAGACCACACAGATCCCCTAATATCAATTTTGGAAGCAATAAGTCGAATAACTAAAAAGTTCAAGATGGCGGCTACTTTTCCCATTCTGTCAACGAATTCCTTGTCGGAGACCACACAGATCCCCTAATATCAATTTTGGAAGCAATAAGTCGAATAACTAAAAAGTTCAAGATGGCGGCTACTTTTTCCCATTCTGTCAACGGATTCCTTAACCATTCGTCTCGACGCGGCACTCGCGACTGACAGCACTGCGATGTCCGCTTGCGGGTCTCGTAGAGGCGTGCGTCTGTGTGAGTGCGTCGTTTCGAGCGTTTGTTCGGAGCTTCTTTACTGCTTTAGCTATATATACTGTGCTTATATGTATATTCATGCCAAATTACAGCTTTCTAGTACTAAGGGTCTCGGAGCTAGGCTGCGGTCGGACCGACTTGGCGAAACTATAAGGGTTGCTAGTGACTACGGAACCCTAAAAATCGTAAATTTAATTTGTAGGTAACGCAACGACTAAGTAAATGACGGGCATATTTAATAGGGCCTCTATTGTACAGGGTAAAACCATACTGCCTTTGACGTGTTATGGTACTTATGGTATTGTTTTTGACCCGGCCGCTATAATGGGAGCAAAGAAATCGGGCCACTTAGTACTGAATTTCCATAGATAGTGGCTCGATTTCTTTGCCCTCAAGTATATTACTGTCAACTAAATAATCAAAACATTGACAATACGATAATATGTTAAAAACAATAAGGTTTTCCGTCTAGAATATCAATCAGCCCAGGTATACGTAAACGCATAGTTTGACGTGGTGGGGAGTGAATATTTTTTGTGGTAACCACCACATTTAGTAACATAAGTTTTCGGTAAAGATTAGAACATGTTGCCAGGGTTGGGCAGTATTTGCACTACTTGTAATTAAAATACGTAATTGAAATACAAAAACGTACATTTGGTATTTGTATTTCAATTACTTGCTTAAATGCAATTCGTATTTCAAATACCTGAGGCTGAGGTATCTTGTAGTTAGTATTTCAAATATTTATGGCTTCAAAATACATTTTAACATAAATGTACTAATCAAAACAAAATAGGGGCCACGCTATGTTCTGCATACAAAAGAACTGTTTTCGGAGAAGGATTATTATAACAAATCTTAACCAATAATTTTCGAATTTAGTACCATTTGAAAGTTGCAATGTTCAACCTTCATTTAGCGATCTTTATTAATGTATGCGTCCGAAGAAAGTAGCGCTCGATAGCGTTCGTAAACAAAATGGCGACCGCTAAATATGTCGATCTTTAGAGTTGGCAACACTGCACCTGTTCCTGTACGTCAACGTTCGTACGTTTTTATTCTCAATAGTGTTTTCGAATTTGTATTTTGTATTTTGAAAAAACATAGCTAAAATACTGTACTTCCAATTTTATATTTCAAATACATTAAGTATAGCTATTTTGTATTTCGTATTTAAAAAACTTGCGTGATAGTATTTTGCAATTTGTATTTCAATTAAAGCAAAGCATGTATTTTACCCAGCCCTGCACGTTGCTAATTACACACCAAACTAATTATTTGTTGCCAAATTGGCACTTTTTACCATTTTCGCATTTCGGACCGATGACCTTATATTGTAACACAAAGTATTGTTCCATTTATGGGATGCGATATTAAGTATTTTCGAGGGGTTAAGTGGTCGAGGCATGATTTTACCCTGTCATAATGGAAGTTACCAATTAAATACCTCTATCTTCTAAACTCCATAATTAAACTCCGTACATACGAGTAATATAATGTATTGGAGTCACTATTTAAAAATGGAAATACATTATTAAATTTATTTTAAGTTGCTAGGGCCCAAATGTAACGGTGCACCTAAAAGATATGGTACAACCGAATTGCGATTTTGTATCAGAAGTGTTTTGTCTCAACAAGTCTGGGAAACTGGGAAAATAGTGATAAACTTAGCTCTATAAGTAGTGCCCGCCCGGCTGATAAGAAGTAAACCCGGCGTACCCGTCATCTCAGTACAAATTATAACCTCAAACCCAAGAATCGGTTGTAAACTATACCGCGGTAGCTGTCAGGATTGTCTTCTTATCAGCCGGCCACTAAAGGTCGGTATACTAAGCTGGCCGTTTTACCAAAAATACAGAATAAAAAGAAAGATTTCGCAGACTAGCTATAATACTTCATGTAAGAAATAACGTATTTAATAATAGTTTAAAGTTTAATTGTTTTTATTATTATGTAGGAATAATAAAATACCAGTTCTAATTTACGTTTCGTGTATTCCATTATATAATTATATTATACTGATGCTCCTTTCTATCCCTTTTTTAACGCTGGGGAAAGCCTTTACGCATGCCACTGGGATCCGGGGGGACCCAAGGTGGTTTTGTAGGACTCAGTTACCGTGAGTACGTAAGGAATACCAACTCAAAACCCAGCTATTCACCCTTCACACCGGTTGTTGGTAAGGGTAGGCTGCTTGCGTATTCAAAGACGACACTTCTTTCTACTTGTATGATGTTGAGGAATTATTTAATAAAGAGCAAATTTTGGCACATTCAATTCAAGATAGATCTTGGATTTATATTAGGACCTCATGCCTTAACAATATCCATAAAAATATATCTATGCTGCTACACCTTTTCTAAAGCTAAGGCCTTTTGAGTCTCTACCGACTTGACTATTGGTCATATGGAAGAAATTTTGTTCATGATTATCTTACTAATCCACCCACTACCCCATCTGTCTGTTAGCCTTGCTGTACAGTTAAGACTATCATGAACGCCGTTAGATTAACTTCACGAGCTCCCGTCGTCGCTAAGGCCTACAGTTGTTCCTGTATAATAAGCTAGATGGCGTCAGAACGCTCAGTGCTGCCAGGGCTAAATATTATCAGAACATTATGGGGTAAACTGTTGGTAGGGATATCACAGAGTAAAATATTTATTTAAATACTTTAACTTGAGCGGAGTTTTACTTGTTTTTCTTTTTTTTGTATGTACGAGTATGTATGTAAACTCTTTATTGCAGAAAAACCAATTACAAATAAATTCGTACATAAACTTTTTGTTTTACGATCTTCAATAATTATGACTGAAAGTAACCTAACCTTGCATACGTTTTTATTATTATACAGGGTTTACAAAAATACCCGTAAAGCCGAAAGGGGGTTAAATGGTGCCTTATAACAAGTCCATTTGCAATATTTGAGAGTCGTACTATAACTGTATGACTTACCGCAAAAAAAAAACATTATTTTTTTCATTCATGTGCTAACCCTATTTCAGTAAAATTAAAGAGTAAAAAACTACGCAGAATGTTAAGTACAATTCGCGAAACGGTAAAGAGAAACAAAATGAACAGAATTCGATTAGATACATATTACAAGTCGAGTTTTGGAAGATTTTAAACGAAGAAACCTAAACTAACACTTTTTCTTAATGAACGTCAAATTTGCAGGAACGGCTCAAAGTGAGCTCCGCCTTGCTCAATGCACAACCTCGCTCGTCGGGATATGGCTTGTGTGGCATTTCGCACCATCGTTGGTGTTATTGACGCGAACACCGATCTTACACGCTGCTCCATCTCGAAAACCGTTGGGCAATCGGAGAAATAGACTCTGTCCTTCACATAATCCCATAAGAAGAAGTCCAAGGGTGTGATGTCCGGAGTACGAGCGGGCCATAGCACCGGTCCTCCACGTCCGATCCATCTTCGTGGAAAGCGAACGTTGAGATACTCTCGCACGTCGCGAGCAAAATGAGCCGGAGCTCCATCGTGTTGAAACACCATGTTTCTTTGGTTGTCAAAGTAATCCCTGTCGGCCACAGGAAAGTCGTCAATCGCCTCTTCGAATTACGTTTGTAAAAACGTTAGGTAGTTGCCCCCGTTCAGACGTGATGGCAAAATGACGGGACCAACGACATGCCCGTCATAAATGCCAGCCCACACATTCAGCCGCCACTGATGTTGGAATCTGCCCTGCCGTGAAGCGTGTGGATTCTCGCGAGCCTAAACGTGATCGTTATGCACATTTGAAAGTCCTGACCTCATGAAAGTTGCCTCATCCGTCCACATAACATAGTTTACGAAATTAGGGTTCTCCTCTAACTGCCTCAGATACCACTCGCAGAAGTTCCTCCTGGGAGCAAGATCAGAGGGTATCAGCTCCTGTGTATGGCGATAATGATAAGGGTGACGGTTGTCGTCACGAATAATTCGCCAAACTGCAACATGGTTGATACCGAATCTTGCTCCGGCTCGTCTCGTACTCGTGGTTGGCTCTTCTTCAAAATGCTCTAACACTAACTCAGCCTGCCTGGCATCGACTGTGCTTGGACGTCCACTTCCAGAAGGCCGATGAAAGGAGCCTATGGAATGTAGGCGTCTTGACATGTTGAGAAAACACTGGTACGAAGGTAGCCGTCGCTGTTCAGCGGGTGGTCTTCCATCGATAAATCGTTGCCGATACAGTTCGCGAGCACGATTTAAATTGCTATCTTCATGGCCTACGCATAACATCATATCGTAATATTCTGAGTTAGAAAACATCGCCATTTTGGAAAAAGATATGGAAAAACACGGAACAATTGTAGAATATCGATAAGAAGTTTTGAAATTGACAACATAATTTTTATTCCGTCTTGATGTTTTTTAAAGCCAGTACTTTAAGCATAATGACATCGTAGTATTGAACCTTTGTGGATGAAAAACAGAAAAACCATTAAAGTTGACAATTATTAAAATTGGTAGGTAGGCCCCTCTGTTAAAATAATCTATGCTAACTCCGGTTCCCTGACATGACAGCTTACTAGGGTTGACAATATTTTTGGCTTTGATAATTTATTATATTTTTTACGGGGTATTTTGTAACACGTTGTATATGTATTTTAACATTTTCTACCAGGGGCCTATTGCATAATAAAGTAAAAGCCCACACTATTAGTAAAAATCCATACAAAACCACTAATATTTAGCTTATACTTTATCATGCAATCGACCCGTGCTCATTTTTTATGGCAAGGATAAGGCAAAGGAAGATACCTACAGGATGGTATATAATTGGGATTGGGATTGGGGGAGATCCATACATATCGGCAGTGTCAAGACGACTATGATTGCAATCATAATACGTTGCCAAAGATAAGTAAATTGAACCAGTCCCAAACTAAGCTCTAAGCGCGTACTATAGGATGAAAACTAATATAGAGTGAGAATGATGAATGATGGATGACAAATGATGCTAGTAATTTTACCGGATGTCTTATGTTACAACACAACAATGCGAACACTGTTGCTTGGCGGATGGTTAAAGGATAACTTCAAACTCTCGCTAGAAAGTATGAGGTGTTTTTCAATCAAAGTGACGTTTGAATTATACAGCTCGCCGTGAACTGCCGAACTGACTTTCTTACCGCCCTTTCCATTATTTTAACTGCCAATTTATTTATTGTACCGCACACAGCAGTATTTATAAAAAATCTGGTTTAAGTGAAACAAGCGTGGAGAGTTTAACGGGGACTGGCAACACTAAAATAAAACTTGGTAGGGGTTGGCGCGAACGTGCAAGAGCCTGATCAGGGGACACCGCGTGTTAGTTAGCCGCTCCGCGAACGCCGCGCAGCAGTGTAGCCGCGTGACCCCCGCTCGCAAGTTGTTGCGTTCATCGTACCGGTTCCCGCTTCCAAAGTAACGAGAAAACGGTGAGATATATTTATCTTTTGTACTAACTTTATTATACCTATGTAATTTGATTTACTAGCTTCTGATAAAAAAATATTTTCTAGGGTTTATTACTTTTGCCATGGATAAAAAATTGGTAAATACTTAGATAAACCCGATTTCATACGAAATTTTCTTGTTCTTTGAACGGTACTTACCTATATAATTATATTTTTTGTAGTACCTACTAGTCGGTAAGTTTTTTTAAATCAGAATAGAAAAATGCATAAATAAATAAATTAAAATCTTACAAGTGTAAATTGTTACTTCGTACTTACTAAGTAGCTAGGTAGGATACCTTAACTATTATTTAGATAGGCTTTGTTTCTTTGTTATACTTTTAATATCTGGCAGGTAGGTACCTATTTAGGTCCTTTGATGGATCTATATTTATTGTTTAATTTATGTTAATATCCTCAATAATAGTTACCGAATTTAAAGATGACACTCACCTTTTGCATTAAGTACTTTTATGCGCTGTAAAGTTTATATAAATAAAAATACTTACTACGAGTATATTATCATTTGGTTGATAAAACTTGGATCACTCTGATTTGTGTTACCTAATAACTTATTACAAAAATAAAAAAGGGTTTTCTAGTATAAAGTATCATTTTTCACTATGTTTTGTCATTTTTAATTTCGGTGGTCAAAAAACCCGGCCTTAATATCTTGGTCTTGGTAAATTTTCTATAATCACAAATAATAGATACTAATTATACCTGAATATTGTTCGTTTATTAAAACCGAAATAGCGGGAAATTAAAAAAAAAAGTCATGTACGACTCTATCTGAGCACCTAGGGTTCAGCGCCTCTAGGTACCTATTTACGTGTTATTTGTGGGAGATAGTTGAAGCCGAACACAGTCCTACTGCTGTTTGCTTCTACGTATTTTAGAAGGCGCTCTGAATATACCTGCATACCAATTTACAGCCCTATGAACTAAACAGAAGCCGTAACTTCCACATCTATTTTTGCTTTGTTACCGACGGACTATTTTACCAACCACAAAGTAAATGTGTCAATTTTTATCAGCGTTATAAAAAATAATTATTGGAGCGATTCTTCTATTTTTCTTGTATGTACCATCTGCACCAGAGCTAACGATCATTTGTGAATCTTATCACTTTAAATAAGGCTTACGTGTGGTCACTTAACAGTGATCCTATATGTAGGTACCTATATAGTTTAATAACTAGGGGTCATACTTTGAGATCATTATTTCCAGTAGTTTCAAAAAATAAAGGAACCTACTTAAAGGGTGTTAGTTTTCGTATCATGATCTCAAGTTACCGATTGCCTCTTATCATTTGAGAGCTTTTAAATGATACCTCTCATTAGTATTTGGCACGGAACCCTAAAAATGAAGTCGTTACGTTGTTAGTTAAATATATTAAAGCTGGTTTCCGGGAAAAAAAAAGAAGCTCGCTTGTACCTTAGAGAAAATACCTGTCTTGTTAGTACTACGGTATTATCCATTATGAATTGACTGTTTGATGGAAAATCAGGCAAGGTTTTGCTGGTTTGGACTGACTTTTCAGCGTCTCGTTTCAAAAGATAGCATAAATTACGCTAAATTTTATTGATATGCATGCGTTGTACATTCAACGGCATAAATAAATGATCTTTTATGTACCTTGTCGCTTTCAATCGTTTCACAATTTTGTATGACATTTCAAACATGACAATAAAGTGACAAGGTACATAAATGATCACTTATTTATGCTGTTGACTGTACCTATATCTACATATAAGGAATCGAATTGTCGTGTTCAGGATGTAGAAACAGTAAAAGACAAAAATCTGCTTTATTTCATCACACAAATGGTTCTTTATTTTTAAGTAATGTTGATTAGTTGATACTTTTAGGTAGGTAAATACAAAGTACAAGTACAGGTCGTCGAGAAATCTGTATTTTACTCGTATGACTGTCGCTTTCACCATCCTAACAGAAATAGTGTTGAAACTTCTAGTACATACATTACCATAAATGCTTTCCGGTTCGGTCAAGAAAGGTAGCTACTAAATATGATAATTTAGTACGTCTAGCATTTTTATTGAGACAGTGAAATACTATTTTGTAAACTTATGAATTGTTAAATGGGCGGATCAACTTTTTTTTGTATAAACGCGTCCCGTTCACTTTAAAAAAAGTAAACCCTACTTTTTATTACATAAAACATGGAATAAGATATTAATTGTTTAATCAGATCTATTATTTTGTGTTTGCCTTAGTTTTGTAAGTCAGACTTTTTCCATTTTTAAAGAAAAAATTTCGTGACTCGGGTGACGAAATTTTTGTTTCATACTAAATCATACTGTCCCCCAAGGGACTAACTTACCTATTATCGAAAATTCTGAAAACAAAGTCCATTACGACTTTCTATATTTAGAGGTTTTTATATACATATTAGTACCTTTAATTTAAATTCTTATTAATTAGCACGATATTACGTATTTGAATTATACAAAATATTTTTTCAAAACTATGTCCCCAAGGCGGTGAAATAACACGTGTCGTCTGAGTCACCGGATACTTTGTTTTGCTAATTGCGAGCGAGACAGCCTATGAACGGCTTAGCCAATAGGAGCTGCATCTAAGTATCGCGTGATGGCGTCTGCGTTTGCTATACGTTCAGACTGACTCGGCCATTTCGTCCGTGACTCGCGAGGTGGTAGCGTGTGTTTATTGTGTGTCGGCCGAGTAACGTTCGAATTTCGGTAAGTGTACCTCTTTCTAATATATTTTTTTCTTCATCTAGTGTCTTTTAGGTCTAAAATGCTGGAGGTGTATGTTTTTACCGTAGTATATATTGTTTTGCGACCAAAACAACAAAACGATGTTAAAATGTCACTTTAGTCACAGTCACCTTAGTAACGAAAACCGTGACTCAGAAGACTTTTTACGTGACTCAAGAGACTTTTTTTAAGGTATTACCCTTAAATCCTTACATACTGCGTTAAATTAAACAATTTGGTAATTAGTATTTCAGTTGCTAAACTAGTACAAAAGCGGGATACTTTTTTTTGTGTCTGTTACCTCAAATTTCATAGTTTTTATGCATGTATCCTGTTTGCGGATGTTATGTGACGGTGACACTATAATTTGAAAATAAATTGCATTACAATAATAACATTTTACCTTATTTTCACTATTATTAATATTATTATAAAGTAAAGACACATTGACAGTACCTAGGTTAAAAGTAGGTTCGTTTGTTTCAGTAGCAATGCCGCTTTCAGCTGCAGAAAGACAAAAACGCTATAAAGAAAAACTTAAACTTGACCCTGAAAAGTATGAAAATTACAAAAAAAATGCAACGGATAAAGAAAACCAAGGAGTGCAGCGTGGAGACTTTCTATTAGTAAATGTAAATTCTAGCAAAGGTAAAACTTTTAAATATGTCTGTACAGTCGATGAGCTGCACGAGGACGGTGATATGCGAGTCACGTTTTTACGTTATGTTAAAAATAAAAGTACTTTTGTTTTAGACAAATCTGATATAGCTGATATTGACTATACAGACATAGTTACAATTTTGGATAAACCGAATATTACTATCAAGCGAGGCGTACAATATTATATTTTCAAACAGAATGTGGAAGTTTCAAAATAAAGATGGCACGATTGTTGTTGATGCTCAAGCATTATGTGATTTAGCTTTTTATATTATGTTCTTGACAAATAATAATATGTGATAAAAAAAATGTTAAGTTGTTTTTTAAATATTGAAGAAAGACTTGTGAATTATGATTGATCTCAGAACTTATAGTAATGCATATAATTATCTTAAGTACTTTCAGTTTTTAAGTTTTTACTAATCACGCCTCGTGTGTGAACACGACATTTTGATAATGTTTTGGTTATGTTGTTTTGTAAAACATTTATTAGATAGCTTTTAATTGTTTAAAACCCAACAAAGTTGGTGCTTATTACTTAGATAATACTTTAATCTAAGAATTGTTATGATTAGTAGTTAGAGTTGACTGATTGTTTTTTGTTGATCTCACAATTAAGAATAATAAAAGTTATAATATGGAAGATTTATATAATAATAAGTGTTATTTTGTAACTCGTTTAGACATCTAGTAATAATATTTTGATTCCTAATCTTCAAAGTTACTGGAATTGTGTCTCTTGAGTCACATGTTTTGTCTCTTCGCTAACAATATTGTCCCCCTAAATTGCAACAGATAACGGGCTTTTAAACAGTTTCTAAGAATCACTATTTTAAAACTATATGCAAATAATGTTTTGCTTAGAACTTTGTTAGGTTAAATCACTATACTTGTTTAATTATATTGAGTGCATACTGATTTATGTGAAAAAATATTCACTTCAAACTAGGTATGTGACTCAGGAGATAAAACCAACCCCAGTATTACGAAATTGAGACTGAATTTTGTACCTTTTATTTCGTAACTGTGTTCATTATTAATTACTTTCAATAATAAAAGAAATAATTTTAGAATTAAATGAAGTTTCTTTATCAAAATCCAGAAATCCGTATCCGTGACTCAGTAGACGTTTTACGTGAGTGTGCCATTAAATTTGTGTAATAATTCAATCAAAACACTAGAACGAGCGATGCTCGAGATATATTTGCAATCTCCGAAAGTAATATTATCAATATTAAATAATATTGCGAGGATAAAAGTACTTATTTTTTTTTCACTAAAAAGTTGATTATGTACAAGGGATAGTTGATCCGCCCAAATATAAATACAGATGAATTTTGTTTTTATTCCCGAAAAACGTGTTTCGGGGCAATTCTAATTATCATGTGGAACTATTTTTTATATCTAGGTTGTAAAATAATATTTTTACAGCTTATTTTTTTTGTACGAGTGTATAATTTTAGTGTTATCACAGTGCGGTTAATTATTAAATCTAATAATTTAAAGTACCTACCGAAAGTATTGTCAATAAATATATATAATAAAATCCTGTGAAATTAATTAATAAAAATCAATGGTTTATTATGCATTTATTAAGTCTTGTATTTATTCTTATTTGAACTCAATGCATGCATGCAAATTCAATTGCCCCTACAAAAGTATAAATTTTACTTTTAATCATAATTGAATGAGGTACGTCGCTTAGACAATGTTGATCAGTACCGTTTCAATCAAATGAAATTACTTTCGATATTTCGTAATTATTATTAGTCTGCCCTTCACAGCGTAAACATTTTGTCATACCGTCGTCCAAAAAAATAGCCTCCTCAAGAGAATTAATTCTAAATATCTTAATTATATCTTAGTTTTACCGCACCAAGTTGAATTTAAAAATGATTCACGTCAGTAAATGCTTTTCATTGTGTGGACACCCTAATAAACACTCTGCTAAGGAAATATTAAAAAGCAATTTATCTTATATTATACGCCATCAATCCACGTTAAAAATATATATAATATATGTAGTCAAACTTTTTAACTAAACCTCAGTACGACAAAACTTTTCATAGTGTTTATATTTTAGGATATTTTAATTATTTTATTAATTCATAGTGTGTGAACTGAGGGACCACATACAAATATTTTGACGAAATTGATTAATAGTTGTGCTTTTGTTTAACTTTTATAATCTTCCTTGCGATTTTTACTAATGTTTGCAAAGAAAAATGCATTTTTTTTTGTACAAATGTACCGATTTATAAGGTTTATTTTTGGTCTCTCAGGGACCGAAGAAAGAAGACTGCTTTAGTGTATAATCATTTCCAAATTACGTTTCGGTCATTACGAATGCGTTTAAACATGTTTTTACTAAATCTGTAACATCAAAATAAGCCAGCATATTAAACACTTGCCCAGAAGTGGAAGGTTCAGTGTGTGAACTGAGGGACCACACCTTTGGCTGTATAACTTTTTAGTGAATTCTTTACGAATTCCAGGATTTTTTTACAAAGTAATTCGCTACTACTACTATATTTTACACTTACTAAAACCATTAAAAACCAAGTGGTCTCTCAGTCCACACGCACACACCTAGTCGACAGTTTTTCCATACAAATTTGGGTCCGGGCGACAAGGTTTCTCACCCCTTAAATTAAGTCCGATTTCCACGATTTTTGAATATGTTATAGTTGGTATGAAAATCTAGGTTTGAACGTTTCTGTTTTCGATGCCTGGCAACTAGTGTTGTAAATTTAAGTTTAGTGGTGCGAGGCGTAAACTACAAGACTCGAGTCGCGACTGCTGAGTCTAGAAGTCTCGAACCTTGAAGCCTCAACTGATCAAGCATCAAATTAAAAACCTCGTGTTGCTACTTACGAGTACACAAACCTCGTGTATATAGGTCTAAAGCTTTCAAGCCTCCTAAGCTTTGAAAGTTTAAGTCTATAATATTAGGCCATTTTAAAAATCTTATAAGCTGACAGATTGATAAAAAGTAGATCTTGAACTGTTTAGTTATTCGACTGATTGCTTCCAAAGTCGATATCTGGGGCTCTGTGTGGTATCCGACCACGAATCCGCTGACAAAATTTAAAAAAATAGCCGCCACCATGAACTTTTTAGTTATGCGACTGATTGTTTCCAAAATTGATATCTGGGGATCTGTGTGGTCTCAAATTCTATTGAAAACGGCGTTCGGTCGGGCGACGAGTGAACTAGTGAACGGCAGCTTATATAAACCGGCGAGTTTAAGTAGTCCCGTCAGAGCGTACAAAACACATTTTATCGCGCGCATTCTCAACTACGCCGTAGGGCTTCTGTCGAACGATCGAAGGTGTAATAAATAAGGCGCCGCGTTCCCTCGTTCGGCCGAACGAACGACGTTTTTAGAAGAAGAATACACCAGTTGATGTTATGCTGCAGTATCTACACAGCAAGCTAAGGGATTATTTTCTAAATTATTAAGAGTTCACTTACCTCTTTATGGACATGGCTTGAACACATTTTCACAAGTAATGCAACGTGCATTAGTTACAAGTCTGTGTGAACTGTAGCCGTTGATTGTTTTCTTGTTTTTACGGTTCCGAAGTCAAACTTAGTTTACTCTTAGTTTCGCCATGTCCGTCGGTCTGTCGCATCTAAGCTCAGATACTTAAGTTCTAGGAAGCTGTAATTTGGCATGAATGAGGTATATACATATTACTACAATTAGTCACGCCGACAAAGTAGTAAAATAAAACTCGTGCCCGGTTTTTTAAAACTTAGGCTGACTTTACTTTTAAAGATTATAATTACCACTTGAATTGATTGATTAACGCTATACACACTTCCTTTTTTCAATTGCAGATGTATCATGCGTCGGATTTACGTTAAAATATCTTCGCAAGGGGACTTGCAAGAATTTTTACCCGATTTTACCCCGAGAACGTCCGATGTTTACTTTCCGGAAAAAAACACAAACACTGGTTTCGGACATACATATACATTAAATAAAAAAAGCTGCTTATGTGAAGAAATCAACATCATACTTATTTATAATTAATAATAACATTTCAAGGAATCGTTAGCAATGTTAAGAAAAAAATATTTAAACTCTGAAGGCCTCCCAGTAACGAAATTTACTCCGTTCTTCAAATTCAAATGCAATATATGACTAGCTGGGGCCTATTGCATTATAAAATACAAACCGATACTATTAGTAAAAATCTCGTAAAAACTTTATCATGCAATCGGCCCGTGACACGAAATGAATAACGCCTGGAGTCATAACGTGACGGCTTGTTTCATAGGTAAAATTGTTACCATATGAGGAATATGAGAAACATGCTTGTGTCACCACTCGCTGGCCGGACTCTAACTAACCGTTACTAATATAAATGTTTGTTTGTTCCATCTTCACGGTCGCGGCATTGATAAACCCCCTTGCAAAACGCAAACCAGCACTTTCGATTTTATCAAATAGTTAAAAACATTCTGTAGGTAAGTAAACGAAATACTTTATTGTGAAGCATGAAATCTTATTTACTTATACCTAGGATAATTTAAGCACTTGAAGTGCCCGTGATATTTTAATTTTATTCAGGAAAATGGAATAATTCCCAAAGAAATAAGACATCTACGCGGACTTGTACTTTTATAGAACTGGTGGAAAATCAAGTATCAAAACCTTTAAATCCTGTATATCCTAACCCGGAGTTGCAAGCTCTTGAATTTTCCTTTACTCATGAGATTTTGGTAGACCTATTTTTTCATAATATCTAGAAAAATATGATCAAAAAGCGACAAAATCGGACTAACATTTTTTTTATTTCATACCTTTTAAGTGATAAGTGATATTGTATGTATGTACCTACCTAATGATGTGATCCTAATATCTTAACAAGCAAACTAGTAATATAAGGCAGCTTTTCGATATTATAAATGTCATGTAAGCGCAAATTATACTGAATACTCCGTATAAAACCATATTATTCAGTATCTATTTTAGCATTACGGTCATATAATGATGCTGAATACCTAAAAGTTCACTCAGCGTCATAAAAGATTACGCTGATTGAGTACCTATACGACGCTTATATGACTATTTCCGCGAGAAACAGCATAATATTTGTATATCTTTCTTATGACAAGCTTGACACAGTCGAGTAAAAGCAACATCGTTGATATTACACTAATATTATGTTGTATATGTTGTATTTATACAATTATTACAATACTAAAATGTAATTTAATCGTAGGTATTAGGTGGGCGGATCAACTTTTTTTTGTATAAACGCGTCCCGTTCACTTTAAAAAAAGTAAACCCTACTTTTTATTACATAAAACATGGAATAAGATATTAATTGTTTAATCAGATCTATTATTTTGTGTTTGCCTTAGTTTTGTAAGTCAGACTTTTTCCATTTTTAAAGAAAAAATTTCGTGACTCGGGTGACGAAATTTTTGTTTCATACTAAATCATACTGTCCCCCAAGGGACTAACTTACCTATTATCGAAAATTCTGAAAACAAAGTCCATTACGACTTTCTATATTTAGAGGTTTTTATATACATATTAGTACCTTTAATTTAAATTCTTATTAATTAGCACGATATTACGTATTTGAATTATACAAAATATTTTTTCAAAACTATGTCCCCAAGGCGGTGAAATAACACGTGTCGTCTGAGTCACCGGATACTTTGTTTTGCTAATTGCGAGCGAGACAGCCTATGAACGGCTTAGCCAATAGGAGCTGCATCTAAGTATCGCGTGATGGCGTCTGCGTTTGCTATACGTTCAGACTGACTCGGCCATTTCGTCCGTGACTCGCGAGGTGGTAGCGTGTGTTTATTGTGTGTCGGCCGAGTAACGTTCGAATTTCGGTAAGTGTACCTCTTTCTAATATATTTTTTTCTTCATCTAGTGTCTTTTAGGTCTAAAATGCTGGAGGTGTATGTTTTTACCGTAGTATATATTGTTTTGCGACCAAAACAACAAAACGATGTTAAAATGTCACTTTAGTCACAGTCACCTTAGTAACGAAAACCGTGACTCAGAAGACTTTTTACGTGACTCAAGAGACTTTTTTTAAGGTATTACCCTTAAATCCTTACATACTGCGTTAAATTAAACAATTTGGTAATTAGTATTTCAGTTGCTAAACTAGTACAAAAGCGGGATACTTTTTTTTGTGTCTGTTACCTCAAATTTCATAGTTTTTATGCATGTATCCTGTTTGCGGATGTTATGTGACGGTGACACTATAATTTGAAAATAAATTGCATTACAATAATAACATTTTACCTTATTTTCACTATTATTAATATTATTATAAAGTAAAGACACATTGACAGTACCTAGGTTAAAAGTAGGTTCGTTTGTTTCAGTAGCAATGCCGCTTTCAGCTGCAGAAAGACAAAAACGCTATAAAGAAAAACTTAAACTTGACCCTGAAAAGTATGAAAATTACAAAAAAAATGCAACGGATAAAGAAAACCAAGGAGTGCAGCGTGGAGACTTTCTATTAGTAAATGTAAATTCTAGCAAAGGTAAAACTTTTAAATATGTCTGTACAGTCGATGAGCTGCACGAGGACGGTGATATGCGAGTCACGTTTTTACGTTATGTTAAAAATAAAAGTACTTTTGTTTTAGACAAATCTGATATAGCTGATATTGACTATACAGACATAGTTACAATTTTGGATAAACCGAATATTACTATCAAGCGAGGCGTACAATATTATATTTTCAAACAGAATGTGGAAGTTTCAAAATAAAGATGGCACGATTGTTGTTGATGCTCAAGCATTATGTGATTTAGCTTTTTATATTATGTTCTTGACAAATAATAATATGTGATAAAAAAAATGTTAAGTTGTTTTTTAAATATTGAAGAAAGACTTGTGAATTATGATTGATCTCAGAACTTATAGTAATGCATATAATTATCTTAAGTACTTTCAGTTTTTAAGTTTTTACTAATCACGCCTCGTGTGTGAACACGACATTTTGATAATGTTTTGGTTATGTTGTTTTGTAAAACATTTATTAGATAGCTTTTAATTGTTTAAAACCCAACAAAGTTGGTGCTTATTACTTAGATAATACTTTAATCTAAGAATTGTTATGATTAGTAGTTAGAGTTGACTGATTGTTTTTTGTTGATCTCACAATTAAGAATAATAAAAGTTATAATATGGAAGATTTATATAATAATAAGTGTTATTTTGTAACTCGTTTAGACATCTAGTAATAATATTTTGATTCCTAATCTTCAAAGTTACTGGAATTGTGTCTCTTGAGTCACATGTTTTGTCTCTTCGCTAACAATATTGTCCCCCTAAATTGCAACAGATAACGGGCTTTTAAACAGTTTCTAAGAATCACTATTTTAAAACTATATGCAAATAATGTTTTGCTTAGAACTTTGTTAGGTTAAATCACTATACTTGTTTAATTATATTGAGTGCATACTGATTTATGTGAAAAAATATTCACTTCAAACTAGGTATGTGACTCAGGAGATAAAACCAACCCCAGTATTACGAAATTGAGACTGAATTTTGTACCTTTTATTTCGTAACTGTGTTCATTATTAATTACTTTCAATAATAAAAGAAATAATTTTAGAATTAAATGAAGTTTCTTTATCAAAATCCAGAAATCCGTATCCGTGACTCAGTAGACGTTTTACGTGAGTGTGCCATTAAATTTGTGTAATAATTCAATCAAAACACTAGAACGAGCGATGCTCGAGATATATTTGCAATCTCCGAAAGTAATATTATCAATATTAAATAATATTGCGAGGATAAAAGTACTTATTTTTTTTTCACTAAAAAGTTGATTATGTACAAGGGATAGTTGATCCGCCCAAATAATAAATATTATCGATAAAAAATACAATTTCTAAAGTTTGAAGTAAGTGCGGATATTTAAAAAAACCGATCAAGTGCGAGTCGGACTCGCGCACCGAGGGTTCCGCACCGCCGCACAGTACGAATTATTATATTTCGAATCGAAATCGAATAAGCGCGAGTCAGAAACGATCCGGCAAATAATGATTTGATTTTTTAAATAACCTTTAAAATTAAGGCGAAAATGGTTATATGGTGAACCATTCGTATTTGTATTTACATAGGAACCTATGTTATAGCGGGCTGGCTTCCGCCACTTGACCATAATAACACAATCGACGCGATGTATTGTGTCAATTTGTCCACCAAGCTATTTTTATGGGTAAATTAAGAAATTCATAGTAAAAATTAAATCACTAAAAAGTAATATAAATACGGAATGAATAAACAAGAGCTAAGCGACGGTAATGCGGGCGAACGCCCCTATACCGTAAATCTCAATATGCAATGTGTGGTTCAATATCCTCTTACGACAGCTATATCCCTTTACTTATATCGACACGAATAGAATTTAAATAACCTAGGCGATAAATATGTTTTTCACGCCACTGCTCGGAAATGTGGCGAAAGATGGTCTGTTCTTGGTCCCCAAAACAATCGATAGTTGTACATTGAATGAGCAGGCCTACTATGAATTTAAACAGACCAACTATGTTAACATTGTTGGTCTGTTCCATTGACCAATGACATCGGTCCGCTGATCACTAATTCGACCAATCAGAACACACTTTGTGCTGCATATGAAATTAAATTGGCCAATGAGAAGTCGTTTTATTTTTTTAATAATATTCATCCCTTCACGGATAGGCAAAGGAATCAGATTCCATACAGCCATATATGTCTGCTTTTAATTATATGAAATAAAGTTTTTGTCACGGTGAGAGTCGTCAGTTTAAAAAACGCCTTATAAGATTTTTTTTTATTTCCTCGCAGTAGTCGTGAAAAGCACTGTGTTAAGCCTCGGCCGAAAGTGCAATAGATGGACTCGTACTTTCGAAGGCCTCCGCTACGCGTCGGCCCTCGAACTAACTCGTCCATCTATTGCTTACTTTCTAACCTCTACAACAATGTACTATATCTGTACCTTACCTTTAGTAAATAGGTAGACCGGTACTCGGTCACTTAAGGAAATGGAAATGTGAAACCAACTCGCTGGTTAGGTTATTTGCATTGCAACTTTGCAAGAGAAATTATGAAACAACCCTGGCGACGGCAATACATGTTGAGCGTCGTCACGCCTGTTTGACCTAAAGTGTTATATAGAAACCCTAATGGCGCGAGTCCTTCAGTACCCGTACCATGAGTTACAATTACAGAAGTCGCAAGCGAGTCGAATGCTCGGTCCCTCGCACTTTATATGAATACTGTGAGGGACAGAGCATTCGACTCGCTTGCGAATACGGTAATTGTAACTCATGGTGAGGGCTCAGTACGTCTGTTCATATTCCAGCAACTACTGTACTTATATTATCGATTTAAACTTTGGAATAGTTTTCGATACGGCGTAAAATATTTATAAAAGACATTTCCTTTGCAAATGGGAAGGTTGAAAATTCAAGGCAAGCGAATTCATTATACTATCAGCTTAACGTTACTTGGTGTTTTGTTGTTTAAATATTGGGCATAAACTTAGTCGTCTAAATTTAATAGCTAAGTAGCGTCAATTTAATTATAATGATTTATTTGAATATCCAATTAAATAATAAAATAGGACTAGGAAAGGAAATTAAAGTATCAAATACAGATTAAATAATTTAATAAATTAAAAGTAATCTTCAACGAGTTCCATAATATGTGTAGTTCAAGAGATACAGAGATAAGTAGAGTTGAAGAAATTTTAATCTTAGATTCTAAGGACAAATCAAAGTAGTGTTTCTAAGACTCTCACAAGCACTACTTTAACTCGGTGCAGCAACGATAGACAAGATGCATTCGGTGAACGTGATTGTTATCAAAAACGCACAGGATTGACGTAAGCTGCCGCAATGTCAATTCCATACATTTTGACAGTTGTTGAACATCGTTGACGTTAGCGTTAAGCATGTTGTCTGGGGCCCGAGAATATACTTCGTCAAGTAGGTGTGCAACCCTAAAACGTAGGACTCGTGGCCGCGGAGGGAGCGAGCGGCCTGAAGGCGTAGGCTTAGTGATCATTTAATGTTCTAATAGCCCTTTGGGTACGGAATCGTTAAAAATACCGCCTTTGTTCTAAATAAAAACAAGATCGAATTTTTTGCCGTTATATATTATGTCGTTCCCCCGTGGAACTCATTACGATCACTTGTTTGATTAAATGGCAATTATTATTACGCTTCAACTGTCATGTTTGCAATCAATTTTGATGATATGCATGCCATTTTTGATTATGAATTGGCCAGATCTTATATCAAGCAATCCATAGGTAAATGGTCAGATAACTGTTTAAGTAAGCTTGGAAGGTGTAAAATAAACCATCGATTTTGTTATATAAATCTAACCTTACTCATGAAATTTAAGTTCATGTTACCCAACCCCAGCTAAGGGGTACACAAATGTTTTTCGAAATGATTGTTCTGTAGATGAGAGCCTCCGGTGGGTCGCCCGGGGTACGAAGCGTTAGGTGCGCCGTAATACTGGAGCGCCGCGGGCGGGCCGCCTCGTAACGCCCCTATACCTACAACGAAACCCACTACTCTTATTCGGCAAGGCCAAAACCTCGCTTTTATAAAATGATTTATCGTATGATGACCGCGAGTCAGGCATGTAAGACAATCTGCATAAAATACGCGTGGCTGGCTAACGATGGAAGAACATATTCGCACTAGCAATTCTAAAGGTGGAAGGTATATAGATGAACACTTATGTTCAGTTAAAAATGCATCATACGAGTAGTGCACCTCTTGCTCTAGAAACTATTTAAGTCGATACTAAATGCGTATTCGAAACTTATTGGACAATATAATAAAGTTAAGATTGTTGTCTGTCTATGTGGGGTCGCTCTCGTTCTGATATAATCATATTTGCATGAGAACCACGCAAGCATTGTAGCTTAATAATAATTTATGACCTCACAACGTCTTTCTATATAGGTAAGCACCACTGGTGGAGCCCCACGGCAATGTGCGGATCGTGACGTAGCCCATGGCTTATGTTCTCTGCACTTCATTTATTACTGCCTTTAAGTATTGGGAACTTTATTTTTTCATTATCTTTATTCATTTGTGTTTCACTAGCGTGTAAAGCAAAGCATATAAACGGCCAACGCTAAAGTATGTCCATTTTGATCAATGTTTCCGATGGATCACTCCGTGGTTGGACCACTTTTGATTTCTCAGTATTGATATTATTAGATTGCAAAAAAAATCAAGGATAATATAGCAAAGACCCGAATAAATAGCGCGCCTTCTGTCTCGCCGCGGCGAACTAGGCTCTTGTAGTACAAGACCATTTGCATTAATATGTACATACTGAGAGAGTGACTACTTTTGATTTTATATTTCATTCGCCTCCGCCTAATTACGATGGGGGTTGCGATGTATAAAATAACTTAAGTTTACAAGAATTAATTTAAAGCGCACGGTTTGGAAATCCCCTAAAACAATTAGATCTGTCGAGAGTAAACTTTCACGAAAACTATAAAAAATATACAATATGATAATCAGAGAACGAGTCAGAGGTAGGCAGATAGATAGGCGTGGAGTATCGCACCGTAACGATATAAATTATCTAGATACATATTCGACTACGCCAGGCCGGGCTGGGATATGCGCGCCTCCGCCTAGGTAGGTAGGTAGTGTAGGTACCTAACACACGAACGACGACGACGACGACCACCACCACCACCGCCACGAACACTCTACCTATCGCTCCGAAACCACTATATCGCTCCGCCCGACTTCCGACGTTTTCTTTCGAGTGTCCCCATCGTACAAATTTTAATTATGTAGTAGTTTTTGTGTATTCCTTTTATTTAAACATTTATTTAATTATTATTTTTTTGTTAGTATACAGTTAAATAAAATACATGGTTTTACTTATATGATATGATTATTGCGCTTGTACTAGAATTCAGCAAGCAAGCAAGCGTACAAATATTGGTTTTATTCTTATTGCTAATTAAATGGCTACTAATATTATTTAAAAATAATGGTTTGCACTTTATCAATTTTATCTAACTTTTTAGTCAATGTACATAATTGGGTCTTTAAGTATTCCTTGATACTGTAAAAACATTTGTCCATTAGCATTTGTTAACTTACGTTAAAACCTTTTTCCCGATACCGTTCTTTATTAATTTGGTAAATGTTTATAATCATAATACAGTGCTCATATTAAATGTATTTATTTTAAATATATTTATTTGGTTTGCCAATATATATAAAATCAATAATTTAATTTAATAATATCACGTGTAGGGAGAAGTGATAGGGTGTTCACACAATTGTAGGCAAACTCCGGTTGCGTGTTACAATATTTTTTGAGCCGATGCTTATTAGCGACCAAATTAAAAGACCCAAAAATAGAAACTGTTAAATCTACTGGTTTTTCTACTACAGTGAAGTGCACGTGCACGTGCGCGAACAGCGAGGGGTGTCAAGCGTGTCCAGCTCTCTGCAGCTGGCGTTGCGTCGACGAGCGCGTAGACGTGTTGATAATAAAGCATAAATATAAAACAGGCCAAGTGCGAGTCGGACTCGCGCACGAAGGGTTCCGTACCATTATCTATACAACATTAGCAAAAAACCGGCAAAAAAAACACACATTTGTTGTATGGGTAAAATTATCTAATACCTGTAGGAATATGTGTAAGGACTACACAGTTTGCGTTTTTGTTAACTGCTGAGCCTCCAGGCCCGCTACCTCTGACGAATTTCTCCGACAAGTCTATTTCATTTATTTTAGGCACTTTGGAATAGTCTACGGTGTGCTTTAGAGCTACTTGGGTAGTAATGAGTTGTGGTCGGAAAAATAAAAACGTTCTAAACATGTCAGACAACTGATCCTCGGCGCAGCAATGCTTCACCTTTCTGAAAGTGTACAAAGTATCCAGTATCAGGTAATGCAGCTATGTAGTGGTGGTTTAGTTTCATAGTGTGGAATGAATTAAATTTGTAAAAACCAGCCAAGTGCGAGTCTGACTTGCACACAGGTTCCACCATACATGCAATACTAAGATGGTGCAAAACAAAACAAAGTTGTTTCTTGTGTAAAACCCTCTTCATAAACATTAATTCAAACAACATTCAACAAACATTGTTTTACTTTAATTATTTTTCTCTGTGAACTTTTATGGTTCAAAAGATACAGCCCTTTGACAGACGGACGGACAGCGGAGCCTAACTGATAGGGTTCTATTTGCACTCTTTAGATAAAAAGCAGCCAAGAACAGAACCTAACCTTAAATTAATATTTACCTCATATGCAAATATGATATCCTTAGGGAGAATAAGATCCCTGTTGCGTTTAAATTCAGCAGATACTTTGCTTTTAAAGTAAACGGGGTCCGTTAAAGTTAAAGACTTTGAATACAACACTATTTTTTTATAGAGCTTCAGTACCTCCAAACGAGTTACAGGCATAGTTACAGTTACAGTAATTACCTTACTGCTGTTTTTTTTACCCTTACCCACCCTTAAATATTTAATTTATTCTGTTTTAGGATTGGTTGTCATAGCAGCAACAGAAATACATCTTCTGTGAAAATTTCAACTGTCTAGCTATCACGGTTCATGAGATAAGGCCTGGTGACAGACAGACGGACAGACGGACAGACGGACAGCGGAGTCTTAGTAATAGGGTCCCGTTTCTACCCTTTGCGTACGGAACCTTTATAATGGTACATTATTAGAGAGCAGATTTGTCTTAGATAATTATAGATTTAGTATTCATTGTAGAGCGTCGGTGGCCTAATGGCTTAGAGGGTCGTAAGAGACCGAGTTCGAACCCCCGCGCTCACTGTGTACAGTCGAGTTTATAAATATGTGTACACTTAAGTACCTTGTCTATTTAATGTCATGTTTAGTATGCCATATATGAAATATCACAGCGATTAATGTGATAAGGTACTAACGTGTACACATATTTATGAACTCGACTGTACCAATGAGTTTTTCTAACTTACACTGGGACTTTCCTTAGATGACTACTTGATTAGAATGAGAGCTCATTTCAACACTTATTACTCTTATTTATTTAACTTTACATACGAGTAAACACTACATCGGTACAAACCTAGCGACGCCGAAATAATTAATCGCCTATTTTAAAACACATCCCTTGTGAGTATAGTAAGTGATTGATATTACGAAATACGGCTGTCATTTTAATCATCTAAGGAAAAACCCAGTATAAATAGGGACAATACCTGATCGTCTTACGGTGAAAGAAAAACATCGGGGGGCAACCTGCAAATTCGAACAGTTGAGTTAATAAACACTTTTGTAATTTGTATTCTTGTTCAGATTCCTGCTAAAATCTAAGCGCCAGATAATTTATTCCCTGGATTGTAATAAATAGCCTTAAGAATAATCTCAATACTTATTGGATAATATTTATTATCCTATTCGATAAATGAACACGAAACTAAGGCAACCTTGTATCCTGCACATGTACGACGCGTGTATTTTCCTCGCGTGTGGCACGATTTTAGACTACAGTGTTTTGCTACTTGTTTGCTCGCGCTTCACTTTACCTCAAAGGGTGGCGCCTCAACTGCTACACTGGCGTGGAGATTTTTTAAATAACTTAACGGGACCCCGTTATTTGTTTCTATACTCGGAGATATAATAGAAATAATGTAAAGTTCTCCATTCAAAATGATGTAAAAAGGCGTTAGATAACTAAGTGTTTCAATCGATTTGTGTGGAAAGGGGCGATTTAAGTGCGTACGCGGCGACGGCATGACACATAAAACCAACCACACGACATAAAACCATGTCACAGAAAGTAAATTAATAAATTTTACATTACTCAATCCTTGTGATTATATTTTACGTCATTATGCCGTGTGATGAGGTGATGGTAATGGCTGTAGAAAACAAGGGCGATGGGAAAACGCGCGTGAGAATGACTGCACTTTTCGCCGGTATGAGGCCTTGTATTACTTTTTGTTTTAGCCCGTCTTGATTCTGTATCGTAAATGTGTAATTGACGTAGTAGCTATTAATTGGTAGTTTGCTTATGTACCTACGGTGGACGGTATGGTAACGATAAATAATTTAATGATTCCTCATTGGAATAGAGCTCGTCTGTTGCACCAATATTTTTTTACGTTAACTACGTTTCTATTGAATTCTGTTTATTAGTCCTTACCTACAATTAAAGAAGCTTACTTTATATCTTGATATGTGGGTCATTAATATGTCTATTTTTGGGCTTACCCGATATCGCTTTACGACGACGACCATACTATATTTTGGTACAAACAACGGTTTCTAAATATTCACACATTCACAATGTTAACATATATATGAGCCTCATGCTAATGGGCGCAACATGGGTTTCCACGCCGCACCGCCTAAAAGGCGCACATGCGTCGGTGTAATTATAGATATAGAAAGGTCCCTTAGACGGCTCTCGCCTCAGGGTTGTGCATAAACTATTGATAAAGCGGAAAGGGCGGCTGCCGCCGCGGGCGCCGCCGCAGGCCCAGCATTGTGCCGACCGTGCGCCATTGTGCGCTCCGGCCGTTCCAGGATAATACTAGCCTTTACCACGATCACCAAGTGAATAAAATGCAGAGACAACCCTAATAACGACAACACAATTAAACAAAAATAAAACTCAACTTATAGTTGCAAATATCTATGCTGGAGTTATTAATGAATTACTCGTTACCTAGATGAGCCATACCTAAATCTACTGTGATTGTTAAGCAGGAGCATCCATTTAACAGGGGATATAAGTACTAGATGCAGTGCGTTCTGTTATTGATTATTAATAAAACAGCTTTAGCGTAATAAAATCAAAATTCAATCAATATCAAAATTCTGCTAAATTAATATTCGGTTAAAATAAATATAAGGGTACAAAATTGAACTCTAGATAGAGTTGTAATTATAAACTGACTTGATCTGTGATAGATAATGATATTCATGTGAGAGTTGCCTTCTCGAGACCTTTCAGAAGTAACAGTTTATATGACGACCTATACGTTGACGTGTCTGACTTGAAGGGAGCAATTATCTCTGTCTCACTGGTAATCAGTCATCAGTCTAGTTATAAGGCCAGTAGTTCCAAACTAAGCTGCTCTGCTATCTGTCGATTAAAAAATTAGTTTGGATAGGTACTACCTACTTCTTCAAATCAAGGATTGAAAACAACAACAAACCTTTTATTTTAATAAAATCTTATTGAAATGTATCAGGCATCTTACTGTTTTACAGGAATACATATTTATAAATATATGTAGGTACGAGAAATCGCGACCTAGCACAATTATTCCTATCCAGTCTAAACAACCTCTTGAAATGTTTTTGTTATTCTTCAAGTCTGATTAAACTGGAAGGTATCGGAGATATCTGCTGCTTTCTAAGAATAAACAGTAGTCTAATGGTTCCGGCATTGCGTGATGCAATTAGCATAAGACTTACCTATTAATTGAACAGACTGACTCTGAAAGTCTATTTTGTTTTATAAGTAGCAGTCCTATCCTTTCGCCTATTACGTAGGGTAGGGTAGTCAATATTAATTAGTTGTAATTCACTCGACATGAAGAATTAATTAAAATGTTGTGTAAATATATATATTTAACAATCACGGCTCATGGGCACAGGCCTTAGAAGTCCCGATCCTGTAGAAGTCGACAATGGAGGTGACGCCAACATACTCATAAAACTAGAATTTAAGGTTGATTTGACACTAATCGGTGATTGTTCGTTGTGAGCTCACAATATAGGTAAGTGTGCTCCCACAAATGATATGAACTGGTGAACTGGACCATTGATGAAATTATGGCGCCTGCCTGGTCATTTCAGAAAAAATGTTATAGCTTCAGTGCGTCAAACCGCCACATTTACTCCGCTGCCTTCTGCAAAACAAAGAAAACGCAGAGTTCTAAATTAATCCGTTGTTTCGTAAAGAAACCGTAAAGATTTCAATAAATTTCCAAGCTCAGACATTATTATTTGTCTTTTGTTGTTCAGGTGCAACGGCTTGCGAACAACCAAAGGCACACAATCTACCAGGCCATACCTAAGTATATAAATGAATAGGGGACGTGCAGGAATCTTCTAACTAAACTGATCAGCAAGTCGAATTTTGAGAACCGTTTGCCCGAAACCCCAGGATTTAAAAATAGTACGTTAAGGCGTGTCAGATTTTATTTTAAATGTTGGTTATTAAATTATTACCGGGGCCCGATATTGATATGTAATCGTATTGTCAACGTTATGATGGGACTTATTTACTTGACAGTATGGTAGCTGAGTTAAAAACAAAACGATAATAATTTCAAAAGCAATGTTATTTTACCTAGTAGAATACCCCCGGGGTAGAAAACTATATCGCATGTCAAGGATTGTCACAACAATGATCTACCGTGTCATTTTCAGTTTTGAATGAAACTTTTGTCGGAACTGCCTCGTTCGGTTGCTTTTCACGATTATAAATATGAACTCTAATCGTCTAATGCAATAGTTATATAAGACCTCTCATTTCTGTTTCACATCTTATAATATTACACTTAGTAGGGTTTCTGTTTATCACTCGACACACTATCCTACATAAAACAAAAACCCTTATTCCAGCGAACATTTCCATTTGATAATAACTAACTTAAACATTAGCGGAACGTTCTTCTCAAAAACTAAACCGCTGGTCCCAATCTTAATATCAGGCTAGTTTTTATCTAGAAAAGGAAAATAGTACTATCAAGATACAAATACATTGACACATAGGCAACATCCGACATTCTGAAATATAGTTACATACATACATATGCTTATGAGTACCTACCTACGTTGTATTTTCCTCAGGCTACAAATATTTGCTTCTACCGGGAATCCAACACGAAACCATAGCTTGTTAGGCAAGGTCATCAAGGACTACGCAAAACACGGGCTTTTGATAATACCATTTTACTTTAGCGCAGTTGATAAACATTTTTTTGAATGTGTAGTTGTAAATGGAACAATGTGAGTATAGCGGCCAGCCCGCGCCCGCGACCGACGCCTGGAGCTAGTAATTACAAATTTGAATGGACGCCCGAAGGGCCGCCGCCGGCATTTCTCTCCGCTCACAAAACCAGGATAAATGTTACAATTTTTATTTCGAAAATGCATGGTAACTATGGGATACTTTTGATAAATTTAATAATTTGTTATCTGCTTGTCCAATAAGTTAACTTTGCATTGCAAACAGTACTATTTCTGTCGACACACAGAAAAAAAAATGGTGTATGTAGGTATTAATCTTTTTATTTTATCGAATACTGAGGTAAGGTTTAAAAACAGTCAAGCAGCTAACTAGATATTAACTCACTCGAACTAAATCGTGGTTACATTGGTATCGTCCAATAGACGTACAGGAAAGTAGGTCCATAACAGAAACGCGATTAATTTGTGCTTTAAAATTCTCGCAACGTTCGTCTTGCTTCGTTATTACTGTTCAGTTTAGCTACTTACTACTTACTTACTTGTTAGTAGTGTTATAGGTACTTACAGGTTACTGCACCTTAGCAACGCGACGCGCTGCTATGTAGGTTACAGACCTTTCGGTCTCTTAAAAAGGCGTCGTTTATACAGAAGCGAAATGGCAATCGCGTCGTCAATCACTCATTAGTATTTATAGAAGTTTGTGTCGGTTGTGCATTTTCGCTTTTATTAATTTACTGAAATCAATGTTAGACTGTTTTGTTGCTGATTATAAAATGTGGCACAAAATAAGTGCAATTTCTTGTGTGAACAAAAACCAAACAAAATAATATCGTGCACCCACCATTTTAAATTCCCCTTTATTTCGCCAAATGAAAAAACCCGCTGAAATGCAAGTCGGATTCGAGCAGCACCGAGGAATCCTCACCTTTGTCTTATTTGCATGAAATATTAGAAACCTAACAAAGTCGTGCTGCTCCTTGTAGTCTATCTTTTAGAACCCACACCACACAGGAGATATCTATACCACTCTTTAAAGTAAACAGAGCCGTACAAAACTTTAATTTCTGTACATTTTGACCCTGCCGGAATATTATTTTACCAATCGCAACACAATACCCATTTGCCCAGTAACAATAATAACCTCCTTTTTAAAATACTCCTAAGTTATAGTAACTTAACTTTACTTAAAAATATGATTATTTTATCATAATAGGTTAAAAGAAGATAAGCGCCATCAAACTATTTTTTCCAGTTATATTTCTTATGATGAGGAGCCTTTTGTGATCCACTGAATGCTACAAAAGTTTCAAAGTATAGCCGAATGGCTTCAACAGCTTCAGAGAAGAATGATCTTGACCTTGACAGACAGATAGACAGACAGATGGACAATGAAGTCATCTTAAAACTCCTTCCGTGCGTCCGTATGCCGCAGGTCGTAAACGGAATAAACAGCAAAACGAACTTTAGAAGGGTTTGGGTACAATGTCGTAATTTATATTTTTTTAGGTAGGCAGCCACTAGTAAAAGTGATGATGATAGATCTATCCAAAACACACATTTTATTTTCATTTGTCATCTTCCCCTCTTTAAGTGCATCGGAGCCGGGATATTGAAATATTGGTGATACCCGGGCGTATTTTAAGGATCAAAAACTTTGAATATATTATCATAAATATCTCAGTTTCGATATAATTCAACGCCTTAAATTACACTTAGAGCAGCGGCCGGCAACCACTTAGCAGGCCAGGGCCTCAAAATGACAAAATAAATTAACGGTGGCGCACTTGTCATTTTAACCCTAGAAGCCTAGAATACCTATAATTATACAATTATTTAACAAAACATTCACGGGCCGCTGACTTAGAGGACTAAAACATATAGAAAAATCATTTGAAGCCACTGAAAAAAATTGACAGTTATGCTCATACAAACTCACCCAATGCTCGTTCGTCGGCCCAAAACCAAATATTAAAAACTATCAATACATAAAAAAAAAAATTTTATCATCACTAATTAAGTACCTAATTTGGAAACCCGTCAGTCAAACAAGGTATATATATATATACTTATAGTTTCGCCATGTCCGTCTGTCCATCAGTTCGCGATTTTACTTAGAGACTCTTGGTACAGTCGCCCACACAGCTGAGCGACCATTGAAGATGAACAGAGAGAAAATGTCTCTGTCGTGCACATGACATTCTTATGGAAAATCTATATTCATCTCTTTCTATATTTTCTCACTTCCGTCTTTAATGGGCAGTTAAGTGTGTTGCTGTGTGTACTACAAAGCTGTAATTTGGCATAGTTATATATCTATATTATGTCGACTAAGTTGTAAAGTACAATCTTTTTTTTTCGGGTGTCTCTCAGTCCCATACAAGTAAGGCAAAGGTATTTTTTACACTTAAACATCGAGAGAGGTACCATTGGATAGCTCTTAAAAAATCATTATGCACATTATCAATTTTTATATTTGGGGAACCGTTTAGCTAGTATTGAACTAGAAAACTGTATTTTTTGCTTGAGTTGCCCCCGTAGCCAAAACTACAACTGATAAAACTCTAAAAATATGTTAAATGAAAGCTCATATAACGACTTAATTGGTTCCTGAGATACAGCGACTAAAGTATCCTACTAAAAATCATCTAACAGCACCAAATAACTTTTAATAGAAAATTCGTTGTTACTTTTGTTGTTTTTTAGGTATTTTTTTTATGTTGGTTACGGCGTCGGAACCCTACCCTGAGCATGGTCCGACCACCGACATGAAAATGCCGGTTTTCATTTTTAACCCAAAATCTAGAGATATAAATTAAACGACAAGATACTTAGCGTTTAAACAACAAATACTTAGGTAATAAACGTTAGCGGTGGTAGAACTTCGTGCAGGGTCCATCCGGATCGTTACCACTAGTGATCGCATTATTGTGTTCCGGTGATGACAACTGGTGAAATGACTAGCATTACCTATAGAGGCATCGAATCTTGTTCCTAAGGGTTGGCAGCGCATTTGCAGTCTTAGGATTCTAAGGGCCGTATTAATAAACTTATCTTGACTGTGAGGCCCGTCACAAGACACGTCAAAGTAAACGCCAAACCATAGAACACTGTCATTTTTATATACGGGCCTAAGATTGTAGCAACTGTCAGTCGGCCTGAGAGCTACTTTGTCTTCGCAACGATATAAAATAAAAAAGGTAGCAAAAAACCGGCATATTTTGATATCTCATTCCAAATAATCTTTACTGTCTGGAGGTCTATGTCTGTCGGTAGTTCTTATTATTCATATTTCATCAGTTTCATCACCAACTGCTTCTTGAGACTGAGTTCAGCTATTACACGAATAATAAAGGAAAATAAATATTTCGGACAGATAATACCTCCACAAAGACCTCCCTCCCACCAGACTGGAACTAAATATTATCACCACAAAAATATTTGCCTTTTCTGTAGATATAGTCAGAGCACGAACATTTCAATCATAAGTCACGTTCTTGAATCGACTGTAATATTCGAATCTGAATCTATCCGTAGCACGAACCCCTAAAAAATGGATACAAGACGTCTCTGATACCAATCATTATGCACATTTTCTCATCATGACGTTACTATAAACGTCACTTACTCGTTAATTAAAAGGTAAAAGTTCGTACTCGGGCTACGGACTATCGAACCCGAGAGCGCTAGCTTCGCAGGCATGGTCAATACTAACTAGAGTAAAGCTGTCCATTCACGGACGCGCCATCTGTCTCGGCGACTGATGGAGTGTTTACAACTGGATGCGCGTAATATTCTAACCGGCAGAGAGAATGGCAGCCAGAGAACGCATTCACGACGAGCGACGCCATTTTGACTTGGAGCGGTGCCGTGGCGTGTCCAATGTTGAATTTCGACATTCACGATAATTCCATTCGGATAGCGCGTTGGCGCGTCGCGCTGGTTTCCGTCCATTTGGAAATCCAACGGACCGCACCAAGTACTTTTAAACGCTACTACAGTTTTGCCATTCATTGTTCGATTTTGGCGCGGCGCTGCTCTATTTGGCTGGTTGGAGTGGTCGTGAATGCCCAGCTTAACTAGGGTAAATCGTCGTCAAAGTAGAATCATAACTTTTTCTTCAAGGCATTTTGTTGGCCATGAAACCATATTTGTATGACTTGGCGCGCATTCCTAATTGTTAATTTCGAAAATGAACCCTTTACGTGAAATCATGTTTTTTGAACAAAAACGAGGTAGGTACCTAAGTCAAAATGTACAAAATAGTTTGACTTTGCATTTGAGGAAAGCGCAGGAAATTAGCAGTCTCTGTTCAATGAAACATCCCGTTTGCAAATAAGGATCTCTCACCAAGTTGAGCAAATCAGGGAAACTACGTTTTCTCGATGTTCTCGGCAAGCTGGATGCTTAGAGTGAACTAGACTATTTGCGAACGGCACTAACGAGCGGCTTCCTGTACAGATTAATTAACGGAAACTACGTGGGTAGTTGAAAGTGCAGGACCCGCCGAACAGGCTATCGGTATGCATTTGCTTAATTAAGCCCACCTTCGTGATTAACTTATTCGACGTTATATTAAACAACTATGACCGGTCATTATTAGACGCATTTTCTACAATCTTTACATAAATGCATTGACAAGTTTTTGGTTGCTGTGTAATTATAGTAATTAAGCACGCTGGCTCATTAGCAAAAAATAATAGAATAGATAAAGCTCATGTTGTTTCAGTCGGTCAGCCAAAAAAGTTTGGGAAGTTCCCAAACTTTTTTGGCTGACCGACTACCTACTTAGCAAGACATTTTTTCTATCCCCGGCGCTCCCAAAAAAAAGCAATTGAAAATTATAAAGGTACCTTTTTACCAACAGAAAAATGGTACAAGGATTTACATTGGATATTATTAGAAAACAAATCTATCATAAATAAAACCATGACTGCTGCTGTGAAACCACTAAAATACATTTATTGCAAAATCAATTGTATCTGAATAGAATTTCGGTTAAATTTATAAAGATCTTGCTGTTTGTACCTACTCCACTTTATAATATTTTAGAATTTATTATTATATTGTAATAATACGGGCAGCGCCCCCCTGAATAGCGTCAGCAACCTTTATTTTTTTATGAGGGCCGTACCGCCCCACCAGGTACCTTCAGCGCCCACTAGGAGGCGGCAGGGACCACTAGGAACCTAATATGATTATACAGTATTATCATGTTATTGCCTAAAGTAGCTTGTATGGAGCTACCATCAACTTCACCATAATTATTATTACGATAAAGAATGAACATGGAATTAGGCCTATACACTCATCGATATCGAAATGTCACGTGACTTCGTTATAACTTCATAAAACGAGACCCCATGCAATGTTAAGTTGAGCGGCAGGGCGGGCCTTTGTGGATTGAGGAAATTGAAGCTTCGACTTACTCTTTCGTATGTGCTAATATAGGCATGTGTGTTGGCACGAATTGCAAAGGTTTGGCCTTACACATTACCCGACTTACACTCACACATATTACAATTGACGCTACGACGCGCCGGGTTTCGTTCGAGCGCCGTTTAAAATTCAATATCTCAGAAACTATTTGACGTGGCATCATCGGATTGATTCTCTATTGTACGACACCACGGGGGAACGGTGCTTTTCTTACTTGTCCGTTCTTTAAAATCCGGGCCAGATGTTATGGATATTATAGTTTAGGTCTAAGACAATCTGTGTAATATTTACTAGCTAGCCGCCCGGGTGTATTTTTTTAATGAATTCTTTACGACCTATTCTCAACCTACTGAATATACACACAAAATTTCATAACAATCGGTTGAGCCGTTTCGGTGGACTTTTGTTACAAACACTGTGACACGAGAATTTTATATATTAAGTATACCTAATAATAGTATAGTAGATTGTTCAACAAGGGACTAAAACAAGCCATAATGACACGAGATGTTTAGCCACCCAAGCGAAGCGCGGGTGGCTATAGGTCGAGTGTCATTATGGTTGTTTAGTCTAGCGTTAAACACTCTACTTTTCACTTCGAATGCGAGAAAAAAAAACTCTTTTCTATTAGTAATCATTAATCGTGTTTCACGAAATTAAATCTTTTTGTAATAATTTTGCACCGTTGGCATTTTGAGGTTATTTCCACGGCCTAAAAATGGTCCATACACAATCTCTGAAAATGGCGATAATCCTCCATTCATTAACAACGTGATGTTTAAATGCTTGCATATTTAGCCAACAGATACAAACATGAAAATTATTTGGACCATGCCTAATAAAATAGAACTATCCCTAATATATTTAAATATATTTATATTAGTAATCATTAATCGTGTTTCACGAAATTAAATCTTTTTTTTAATAATTTTGCACAGTTGGCATTTTGAGGTTATTTCCACGGCCTAAAAATGTTCCATACACAATCTCTGAAAATGGCGATAATCCTCCATTCATTAACACCGTGATGTTTAAATGCTTGCATATTTAGCCAACAGATACAAACTTGAAAACTATTTGGACCATGCCTAATAAAATAGATTTTATCCCTTATATATTTAAATAGATTCATATTTGTAATCATTAATCGTGAAATTAAATCGATTAATTTATATTTTTTGCAAGAAAAATGATCCATATACAATCACTGAAAAAGGCGATGATTGGCAGTTTAAGGGTTTCCAAAGTAAATTAAAAAGAAAAAGTACTTTAGTCCCTAGGGAGTAAAGTGTAGTTTTATTCCCTAGAGATTAAATACATCACTTTAGTCCGGCTATACAAGCCAATTGTGAGTCATTTTAGGAGTTAGGTCCTCTGGTAGAAGTCAATGTGGGTTGCTAAGTAAACATAATACAATATTAACTGCCAACTGTATTATTCATTAAATTCAGATATTGGACTGTAATTTTGTGATTGACTTACCAATAGTTCCTACATGCGAATGAGCTCTAAGATTGGATACAAGAATTACCAGATCGGGTTTAAAAATAAATTGAATTTCATCAATTTTAACTGAACGTGCGATAGCTTAGATTTCAGTTATTCTTAACAACAGTTCTTTTTACAAAAGCGCTAAATTATTACAAAAAGTTCTAAATATTTTAGATAGCTTATTAATTAATTACAATTCTTAAAATTAAACTTTTTTAAAGCGTGTCAATATTTAACACAAGCTTTAGATTTGCTTAAGACTAAAAGTAATGACGACACGCTTACCCATAGTTAGTAGTGACCCTGCTTACAACAGCTACAGGTCTTCCACCGGCGAGCACTTTTAGCGCGTTTAAGAATAAAAAGGTTAACCTAAAAACATTTTTTTTGTCGTAATATATCATCTAACGAAAATGTTCTTGCTTGAGCTCCAGCTAAGCAAACAAAAAACGGAAAGTTAAATATTCCCATAATTTCTGAAAATGATCTATTGACTTATTATGAATAACTTGCAAAAAAAATTTTATATGTACACTGTCTTCCCGTGTATGTCGTAAGAGGCGACGGGAATAAAGGCTTGTAGTACACTGTTAGTAGGAGATCCGAGTAGGAGACAATTTCCACCTATCTGTTTATTAGATAAAAAGTATTTTATATCAAATTTAATGTGCTAAGTAATATATGGCGAATAGATAGGCTAAAAATTCAGTCCAGTATATAATTAATAAAAAAATAGACAATAACTTTGTTTAAAAAAATTGCAATTGCTTGTTTAATAGACAAATTACATATTAGGTTGACTATTATATTCGCGTCAAACTACTGGGAAGGCAGGTATAAACAGGTAAGTCGATACTAATAATTTGCACCAAACCTAACGTTTACATATTCTAAAGGCTTCATACTTTCGATTAGTATGTAAAGTTCATTTTTAATTTAAAAAAAATTGATATAAGTACTGGACTGAAATTTTTCAGCCTACCTATTTGCCACATACGAGGGCTGTTCCGAAAATTTCTAGCTTCTCAAAAAAACGAAGAGTTATCTTTATTATTTATTTACAGTTTTTCGAAGTATTCGCCTGCAGCTTCATGCACTTTTGCATTCTTCGAAACCAACTTTCGAAACAAGAAAAAAATCGATCTTGCGGAAGGTCGAAAAATACACGATTAAATTCATTGACTGCATCATTGGAGTCGTTAAAAGTTCGCCCTCGCAAGGTTTTCTTTATTGTGGGAAACAGGAAAAAGTCGCACGGAGCGAGATCTGGGCTATATGGTGGGTGAGGCAATAGTTGTACACCGGAAATGGCCAAAAATTCGAGGGTCCGAGCAGCAGTGTGAGCTGGGGCGTTATCCTGGTGAAAAAGAATGCCACGGGTACCGCTCTTCGGACGATCCTCGCCGAGCTGTTCGAAGGCTTGAGGCAAGCACACTTCGGTATACCATTGACTAGTGACAGTTCTTCGGTCTTCTAGAGGAATAACTGCTACAGGACCACTACGTCGAAAAAACACGGCGATCATTTTTTTGTTGACCGTCCTACCTCGAACAATTTTCATAGGTAAGCCATCTTCCTCGAACACCCATTGCGTCGATTGTTGCTTGGTAAGTGGGTCGTAGCTATATCCACGATTCATCACTCGTCAGGATGCTCGACACCTGTTGTGATTTGCCGTGGTCTAATTTTTCGAGCATATATTTGCACCAATCTACCCGCCGAGCTTTTTGATCTTCAGTGAGCAAATGCGGTATCCATCGTGAACAAACTTTCCGTACTTTTAGGTGATCGTTCAAAATATTTGAAACTGCTTGTGATCCAATCTTCAGTTCATCTTGTATCTCCCTATGTGTAATATTTCTGTTTTCTTTAATAAGCCACTCCACTTTGATGACATTCTCGTGAGTCACTGCAGTCGGCGGCCTCCCCGGTCTAGCTTCATCTTTGACGGACTCCCTGCCTCGTTTAAACTCACGGAACCAAAAGATTTCGTTTTGGTTCCGTGGCTAATGAAGGAGCAGATTCTCCAAAAGCTGTGTTTAAACTTAAACACAGCTTTTGGAGAATCTGCTGTATGTGGCTCATGTGACTCCTTAAACGTTAAACCTCTTTTTTAGTCGTAATAAATCATCACACGAAATTCCTCTCTTGTAACGTTCATGTTGAAATCGAAACAATGTATGACACAAAATTTTTAAATCATTTTTTTAATATCTTTGCAAAATATTTATAATTATTTTCGGCCAGTGTTTTGAAGGCAATAAAAAAAGGTTTTAATCGGTAGTATAAAAATTATAGTTTTGTTAATAGGTTCGGGACAGCTAGAAACTTTCAGAACGGCCCTCGTATTATTTAGCGTATTAAATTTGGTATAACATACTTTTCATCGAATAAACAGCCCGGTGTAAATCGTCTTCTATTCGGATCTTAGACCATGTTAGGCGATGAGCTCTCAACCTGTCACTAATACGCTGATCTTAGCCCAATTGTGCAAATTGTGGTAACAGAATTATCAACAAGTTTTAAGCCTTTAGTCCGTTTTCGTAATTGCGATTTCGTAATTGGCTACGAAAGAGGAATTATTTGTCGCTGTTTCGTAATTATTTACTAAACAAGAATTTATTTGCCGTTTCCGTAATCGAGTTTCGTAATTAACTACGAAAAAAGATTTTTTTTCTGTGTTCGTAGTGAATTGACTACGAAAGAAGAATTATTTTTCACTTCTTCGTAATTAATTATCAAACAAGAATTTATTTGCCATTTCCGTAATCGAGTTTCGTAATTAACTACGAAATAAGATTTTTATTCTGTGTTTGTATGTAGTGCATTTGCTACGAAAGGAAAGGGAATTATATTTGTCGCTGTTTCCCTTAGACTTGTTTCGTAATTGATCAATTGTGATTTTTTGTGACAAGTTACATAAATAAAACAAGTTTTCTCTCTTCAAAAATAATGCATTTAGTGTTTTAATTAAAGGACAATACCGATAGTCTGGACTTCATCCAGCGATCCTTGGGGGAGACCCTGTCCAGCAGTGGACGTCTATCGGTTGAGATGATGATGATGATGATGATGATATTCATATTATCCTACTATTAATTGTTGCGGCATTTTTTTTATCAAATTTTGGTTAGATATGAATACTCTCTCTTTGTGAAAGATAGTTGATAATCGGAAATAACAATAGCTACACAGACCTCCTTTAACGTGAATTAGAGAAAATAATAATATACTTACACATCGTGAATCATTTACTTTAATTGTAAATTCATTCCTACATCAGTTAACAAAAAATATACTTTTCACTTAAAATAACTACACTTATTTATACTTCTTAGCTTAATACATAAATGGAGCAATAATCTCCACACAGTGCCCGGTCGTAATTTTGTTGTCATCATGTCAGCCGAAAGACGTCCACTGCTGGACATAGGCCTTCCCCAAGGCTTTCCACTCAGACCGGTCTTGTGCTTTTCGCATCCACCGCGGTCCCGCGATCCTGACGAGGTCGTCACTCCATCTTGTTGGAGGCCTACCTACAGCTCGTCTTCTGGTCCGCGGACGCCACTCCAGAACCTTCTGACCCCATCGGCCATCAGTCCTGCGAGCAATGTGCCCCGCCCACTGCCACTTCAGTTTAGCTATTCTTAGGGCTATGTCGGTAACCTTAGTTCTACTGCGGATATCATCATTTCTGATTCTATCACGCAGAGAAACCCCGAGCATAGCCCTCTCCATAGCCCTCTGATTTTGTTCTCAGCTAACTCTGATCTGATTTTGTTGTCAACTAACTCTGATATTGTCATTTTGATCTCTTGATCGATTTCTTGATAGTTTTTATTTAGTTTCATGGCAGGTTTGTAATTACGAAGTTTGGTTTCCATTTCTAAAACTTCTAGTATTTGTGCCAGATTGGGATTATTTCTTCCCACATACCTACTTATCTATTCACAAGTGCCACGCCTCAACTGGGTTTGTCGTTCGTATTACCTCGTCTTCGCAGCACCATTTTTTATAAATCCGATGTCTGTCATCCATTTCATTTGGTAGTACTTATTAAATTTTGCACATTTTTCATCCGTTGGGCTTCTATTCATCACATATTCGTACCCATCCTTGATAAACGCTAAAGGTAGACGTGCTAAACCAGCACAACGGGCTACATGACGTCTTTGAATCCTTGAATTAATTTCGAGTGTCTTTGCTTTTCGAAAAAGGGTATTGCAGCTGTAAGAGGTTTGAACCTCAATGAAGTAGGTAACCAAGGAGTTTGAATAGTGCAATAAAATTTTGTTTAATACGTTCATTCGTTCAAAGGAATGTGTTTAGTAATTAACTACGAATGAAGAAAAAATACTGGATTACGGAAACGGCAAATAAATTCTTGTTTGATAATTAATTACAAAAAAAGAAAACGGAATATGTTTCGTAATTAACTATGAACGAAGAAAAAATACTTGATTACGAAAAAAGCAAATAATTTCTTGTTTAATAATTAATTACGAAACAGCGAAAAATAATTCCTCTCTCGTAGTCAATTACGAAACCGCAATTACGAAAACGGACTAAAGGGTTTTAAGAGTTGTAGGTAAATCTGTAGGTCTCCCTGTGGGATTACAGGCGTGAGGGTATATATGTATGTAATACGTATTTGTAATACGGGTATTTCTTTATTTTCCAACATAACACATTTTCAAACCATTTTCTTTGTAAGTTTGCTACCAGGGGCTAGCGATCGCGATCTCAGTGTGTTGTGTTTGTTTGGAGCCGCGAGTTCACATTGAGCCTATGCCAGTGGTACTCGTTTTTAGACAATGTCGCGGAGTGGGCAAACAGCCGCCGGCGTGGTGTAATGAAACCGGCGTGCGTCCGCCGGCGGCCGCGACCCGGCTACTTCTTGCGCTCGACACACGGCTCCTGCCAGCTGCGGCTGCACCGTATTAGATTACTAATACCATAGATAGCTACCAATTATCAATCTGGTTAATGCGTGCGCTAAAACTACTGCGACTATCGCTTTAGGATTAGGTATGGTTCAATTCAATCAGTAAATGTAAGAATTATGGTTGATAATTCACATTTAAGATTGTCTAAACTATTAAGGAATGTAAAAATAGTTTTCGTTCTATTTTTATTACGAGTACATAATGTAATTTATTACACCTATGATACAGAAAGTGCATCTTTTTTGTGGCTATTATTATACATCGCTCTCAGGTAGTAGAACAGTCGGATACAGCTATTTTTCCACAAACGCACTCGTATCTAAGGCCACAGCATGAATAGAACGTAGGTGTGAATCTAGCAAGATAGGTCGCCACTAGACGACAGCACTGGAGATGCATTCGTGAGATAAAAAATTATTGAAGTTGGACTTCGTCCGGCGGGAGCCCAGAGGGCGTGGAGATCAGGAATTGCGGCCCGAAAGACACCAGACCGGTAAATTGTGGCTTGTATCATCGTAATAAAGTTCATACATAGCCTCCTTAGTGCATGCGACCGCACTTGCTGCGATGTCAACCCACGAATGACATTGTGGACTGACTTCTCGCGAGAAAATGTTTGTAAAGGCCCCTTTTTCTTTGGAAATACGTTCGCCACTAGACGCTTGAATTACTCGTACACGAATGTTTTGCCGCGCCCTTAGCAATGAGATGCACTTGATTGCAATATCGATTTCATCTGTGTAATTATTTTATTAATACGGACTTTACATTAAAATTTAAAAGTTAAAGTTAAAACTAAACTTATTTAAAATAAAATAAAATAAAACTAAGCTACTCAAATATTAAAAATTAAACATAAACACCACTATAAAAAGAACACCCCCTCTAGCAGGTCCGCTCGCGGCATGGTCCCTAAGACACTGGCTGCATTACCTCTCTGGATGGCTAGCCCAATCCTTTGGGAAAGGTAAGCGCCAGCTCTAGGGTCTCCGGAGGTGTCGATGAGCCGGGATGACAGGGCCTTAATAAAACTTTTCATGTCAGCTGACCAAGGTCCCATTGTTTCCACCGCAAGCGCCACAAATTCGTAATTATTTAATAATGATGAATATTTGCGGCGCTTGTTGGTTTGGGCCTGTTCAGCTGCTGCACCGGCCCGATTACGGGTTGTCTGGACGTGAGAAAGGGCGAATGTATCAACACACGTCCCATTATTTTATTTGTAGCAATAGCAAAACCATAATTACAATATTACAATGGCTACTTATTCTTATATATATATATATATGTATATTTATATATACATATATATATATATATAAATATATTTATTTTCGGCACCACTAAACAAATGCCGTCTTGTTAGAGTCTAGTCTATGAGTCTACCAGCGTTCAACTTTAAGTTGGTCAGCGCGACACCGACTCGCGGTGCGAGATGGGTCGGTGGGTGAAGAACGCCGTGAGACGCAGCGGGCTCCGGCGTCCCACGCTAGCGAGCCTCGTGAGTTACTAACAATTTCAAAAACGGTTCACAGCGAAGAGTTTCGAACACCAGCAATCCACGTTTGATTGTATTTAGGAATCTTCAAAAATTGTTGCTGATGGCGGGGCCGTTCCATCACTCTCACGAGACAGTAATGTTTTAGCGATGCGAAAAATACATACCTTTTTATCAACTGTACAAACTTCACTATATTTATGCAGCCATCCTTTGAACTTCCGTTAGGCCCTATACGAGATCTATTTCAGTTATATAGATAGTTTTTTAACATATGTGCGGGTAATTATAACTGGCCTTTATGCAAGTTCAAAGGGAGAGAATTTAGAAGCCAGCAGTTCTCATTATTTTACTTACACATAAATGTGTGTAAAATAATCATCGGCTTGCAGTTGGTTAGTCTCTATACAAAAGATGATTAAATAATCTTACAAAGTCTCATATTTACCTTTAAAAATCTCTAATTCTTTACTGTAATATTAACAATAAACTAAAATATGTAGTTATCGAGTGAGATTAATTATATTTAAGGGATAAAAAACAGTCCTCTAAGCATAATTTAATATTCATTAATAGGTGATTTTTAAACAGAAATGTTGACATTTGGGTATAAATTGTATTAGTCAAGAACGATTATAAATTGCCATATGAATAAATAAATATTAACATATAATTATTAATTCAAAAACCTTGCTTGTCAAAGAGAGACAATGATTCTTCTAAAGCTTGGTAGAGTTTAGCTTATGTATTTACGAGGGCTGTTACATATTTACATATGTAACCCAACATTTTTATGAATTATAATTTCAGAATACTTTTATTAAAAACAGATGCGAGCAAGCAAGTTAGACAACTATGCTTAGAATTTGGCAAGTTGATAGCTTGTATAGTTTCAGAGATAAACTGCTGTGACATGCAGACAGAGAGACACTGAAGTCTCTCCATATGGGTTCCTTTTTACCATTTTGGTAGTCATAGTCATTTGTGTCATATTTCGTCGTCATGCAATATTAGGTATAACATATTAGTGAAGGAAGTTTATTTATGTTCAGTCAAAGATGCTGCCCGTGAAGCCAGCGAGCCCCCAGCCGGACGGCAGCTCGATGGACAAGAAGCCCATCGCTGGGATCCCGCGAGTGGCCCACACCTCCAAATTCAACGCCCCTGTCCACATTGACGTCGGAGGCACCATCTACACCTCATCCCTGGAGACACTTACTGCGTAAGAAAAACAATAAAAATCATTTAGCAATTCGCAAAGTACACCTGCCAAATTTCAACCATATCTTTCCCATAGATTCTAAGTAAAATGGCTGTGACATTCGGTGCTGTTTGGTTATAGCCGGCATCCAATCACTTGCTCCACACCGAAATGGCTACAACGGTTTACCATCATTTGGTAAAACTTATTTCACTAACTGATTCATTTAACAAATATAATTTTACACACATACTATTTTCCGAAACCGTAAACATTTCAGGATTTATTTCAGGACCCTCTTGAAGATCCCGCTATGTATGTTTGGTTAGTTTTATAAATATCATGTTTAAAAAAAACGGGCATATAGGTTTAAAAACTTCGCTGATTCGTAATAATTCTACTTATGTAAGATACCACTGAAAAACTTATGAAATATAACATAAAATTAATAACTTTTCCTGACGTGGACATAAGGGAAAATTATAAAAATTCAGATTAAAATGATCAATATCTCTGAAAGTAGTATACATCGCCGAACATACATAGGGGTTAAATCGATAGCTTTTTAGCTGCTCTATCAGCCCTCTCAGTAGTTTCAGTTTTTGGGACACCCAGTATACTTGTTAAGTCAGTGAGTATAAATTACATGTTTTTTTTAATCGAAATCGACGGAAGAACAGGATGACGGCCCACCTGATTGGAAGTGGTCACTGCCGCTTATGCACACTTGCAACTCTCGAAGAAATTATTAAACAAATTTTGTCTTGCATGTCTCGACCTTCGTCGTCATTTAGGAAACTAAAAAACCAGTGTACTTACACAAATTGGGGACATTTTGCGACACTGTTTTTATTGCCTTTTCTGCACCAAAAAAATCTTGCATGTCAAGAATTAAATAGTTCATTAAGATCTGTGTCGATCGAAGGAAGACGACCGTAGCGCTGGTTCCATTTGCTAGGCAGTCGAGTCAAAAGTGAAAGACCCCTCTGCCGCCCGAATGTGCCTAGGTGTGTTTTGTAAGAAGTTGTGTAAGTGCCCTTACCGCGGCACGGTACACTAAGTAAGTACTAACTTCGGTTTTAAAGTACTTTAGCAAGCAGCTTGTTTGGTGTTTAGTAGGCCTGTGCATTAGGTACCTAAATGAAATGTCAACAACGTGTTACGGTGCTTTGACTCTTCAAACCTTTATAATCTTAAATCTACTTCATGCGAGCATTTCTGATAATAATATATTGTTTCGTGTCTCGGAACCGGCTCTAACGATTAGATACAAGATTGCAAATAAATAAATAGGTTTTCTCATCGGTTTTTTTTGTCAATTTTGGAATAGGGGCTAGGAAACTTAAAATTGTAAGAAAGGGTACAGGTGTAGTGCATAATTGCTTTCCTTCGTATTTTCACGGAAACGTACGAACGTGTCATGCTACTTCAGTCAACCTCAGTACTTTTTGTACTGTGACCGACTGAAATAGCAAGACACGTTCGTACGTTTCCGTGAAAATACGAAGGAAAATAATTATGCACTACATCTGTAAACTATCGATGTTTCGAAAAACTTTTGTCCACTATTTCGTTTGTCCGAAATTTGCATTCGACCGAATATCATTTTTCTCTGAACCCATAAATTGTCAAAATGTTTAAAGAGATATATACCTCAGAACCTGTGGGTTAGGCTAGGTTAGGTTAGTTTTATAACAATCCAGGAAAGTTAAACGGTGTAGGAGAAAAAATATTTTCGAACAAATGAAAATTGCGGACGATGGAAACAGCAGACCAATTTTCTATCTAGCCAGTAACTATAGAGACACACTGTGCGACACGCGAGAAAATACCAATTGTGTTACCCTTGCTGCAACTATACCGCTTCGGAATCTGTGTTTTAAAAATCCGTTCAAGTGCGAGTCGGACTCGCGCACCGTGGATTCCGTACCGCCGCACAGTAGGTATCATTATAATCCAATTTGAATTCGATTTCCACTCAAATCAGCGCGAGGCCAACTATCACTTGACCATTTATTAGTATTTGTTGTTTTTCTGCAGGATTTGTTTATAAAATCAATCATACCAGACGCTTTTATGATTACGTTTTACGATTAAACAAAAATAAAGGGAAAAAAATGGCTTTTTAAGCTAGACCACTCTATTACTTCACCATCATTTAAAAAAAAAAGTAAATCCGCCGTAATAATACATACTCTGAAAAAAGACCCGCTGTCTATTATGGCACAAAAGATAAGACGGACGGACAGACGGACGAAGAGCTAGTTAAGACGGACGGACGGACATCGTAGGCATATTAATAAGATTCCTCCGGGTACAGGACCCTAAAAACTTGGCCTATGGACCATTATGTAATTTTCTCTAGGTGGCACCAAAAGCAAATTTGTACCTCGTGGTCTTTTTTATATTTCAGTGACCGGTAGTCTTAGTAAAAAGATGGCACTAAAGTTGTAAATTTTCCACGTCTGCCCTGAAACCGTTGTTTTAATTTTAAGTGTATTTTTTCGCAATCGAAGTAAATTGTAAAGTGCTTACCTCTAGCTATATGGCACTGGACCTTATGCTTCTCTGGTGACTGTACACCTCGCGTCATCGTGGCCTATTATAGTCTCTTGATAATAATCCCGATTATTTTGGGCTTATTTTAATTAACTCCTGCCACAACAGTTATTCAAAATTGATTTTTATTTGTACACAACACGTGGATAACTCCACTATATTATGATCATTGCGTTATTTAATTACTCGCAGCAAAATGCCTTTGGCTTTGTCGTGTTAACTATATGCTGGATAATGTGGTACACAACGATGTTAATATCGTGCATGGTGGTGGTAAATAAGCGAGTTTTATCTGAGTGTTATTTTTGAGCGAGGCGAGGCGAGCGCAGCGCCCGCGGGTGCGCCCCGGGCATCGCCCGTCCCGCTTTTAATCAACTCACTCGGGGGCACAGAAATAAATAGCTCGCCAATTGTACACCTCGGCGCTGACGACCGTTATCCCGCTTTCACGACGTCTAATATCGAGAACCGTCAAAACAAAAAGCAATATTTATATCCGCGACCTCTTCTGGCTTTGATTTTATCCAAATTCGTCCGTTGCATGATCGAAAGACAAATATGTAAACTTCTAAATATCATTACCAACTTAAACATTAAGGTTAGTTACGTGGACTGGATACCCATAATCATAGTGTAGCAGGATATACTCTGAAGTTAGGATGGACTTAGTTAGTTCGTTAAGGTGTTTATCCTTGATGTAAATTTAAGAGAAACATTAAGTAACGCAAAGTCATATGAGTCATATGACATATCAGAACAGTCTTCAAGATAGAAGAAATACGTGCCTAAGGTATTTAAGGTCAGACGCTGTTTTCGAAGGTGCGATTATCAAGTCTTATCTTGCAAAATATAACTAAACCTATCATCGTTGATGTTTATGGTGATGATGATGTTTCTATAGCGATTTCGCAAACATAATATTTGACCCATAAACGACCGATTGAAGCTCTATCAAAAGATCGTCTGGTTTCCGCTAAGCGTGGACGTTCATTGTGGACGGTCCAACTCGTTTTAACAGGTTGCTTGAGAGATGAGTGGTCAATTAGGTTAGCACTTAGGGCCACTGGCGGCAAAAATAGGTATGATCTATATTTAGTTAGAAGTACGCGTTAGTTATGTCAAAATGTGTGGAAATGTCACTCGTGTTCAAATTCAAGACAAGTACTTTTTGAACGTTTTCGTGCATGTGGCCCTTAGTAATTATGTAGTTCTCTCTCTCTCTGATGATTATGAATCATTAATATCACAGCTTGGAGAGTATGGCATTGTCTCAACGCCAAAAGGGGACTAATCTCGTTTTCAGTAAGAAATACTTTTTGTTCTTCTTGTTAGTATGTCATTGGGTGCATTAGTGCTTTACGTGTGCGACAACCAGATGGTGTTAGCTTCCAGCGTATGTAAAATTTAGGGTTTTCTTTTTCTTTTCCGTTCAGTTATTATTATTATTATCCAGACAAAGGTATTACAAGCTAAAGCTAAGGAAGTAGATCGCGTTTACCAGTTTGACATAATAAGCGAAATAACCGTGTAAAACATCTCCCGGCGTGACACGACTAATCACACGTGGAAAATATATAACCCGGCAAATTTAAATATCACGTCCACCTGGTTAACAATCAAATTCCCGACTGTACAAGTGCGAATTTATCCCTCATGGTGTTGATACGACTTGAGCACATTTTCGGCAAGTACGAGTACCTATATGCTTGAGTCTATCACCACCTTGGTAAAGTTGTGTATTTTTTGGTTTTGACAGTTCTGTTTCCTTTTTTAACCGGCTACAATAAAAGGAGGAGGTTCTCAATTCGTTGGGATATTTTAAATTGATTTATGTATTATTTTACATCCAAATAAATATTTCATTAAGAGGCCACATTATTATAAATTCGGTATTGTAGAAGTAGGTTTGTGGCCACTGTACCCTTTTTGGCCACTTTAGGTCGAAACGAGTACCAAAACACTGCAAAATTAGAAATAATATTCATAAATAGTTTAGACTAAACATTAACATAAAAATAAAATTTAAAATATTTCGCGTATATTCATAATTCTATAGATTTAAGTAAAAAATTAGTGTGGATAAAAACGGTGTAAAGATGGCCAAAACCGGTACTTCTACTCTAGGTAGTGTTGCGCGACCTGGATGTCAATAACCATTTAACGCTCATGTGTCGGCTCTTTGGATGTATGACTATAACTATAACTTGTTCATATACTTTTACTTGAGACTGTTAACCGTGAAAACACGATTAGAAATGACACCTTAAACAATTTTTGATGAATTTTGAAAACCCTACAATCATCAATGATAAATTTTGATTCAATAGTGAGTATTTATAACTTCTTAATGTAAACCATTTTTTTGACTAAATTTTGTAGTTTTATGTAAACAGAAATTATTAGAATTTGACACTGCAATGAAGGGCCAGGGTATCTCTATCTCACGTTCTTCGCGCGGAAACACATAAAGCCATCTCTTTTGTTTCCTGTGTGGGCGTAGCTGCATATGTGGGTTCTTGCATATGTGGGTGCATGATTCAGGGCGAAAGAGATGCACGTTCTCGTACGTCCCTGAGTATACACGGTGATCAGGAGTTGAAAAATATTATTTACTAACCAAAATTGAATTCAATAGGTGAGGTCTCACGCAATGACTTCACAATTAACAACAATTAATGATATTGTTACAACCAATAACCACTCAAGACGAAGAAGTGGATACGACACGTCAAGTGCCATCGCTTTGGCGGGGAACTCGACAGATCTTACGTCAGTAAACTTTAACTTAAGAGAGACAGGTCTACCAACCTGACGACAATAAAATGACTTCACCCAAAGTCAACCAATTGCAGGTCATGAAACTGTAATCTAGCGACCATTGTTAGCGTACGGAGAAATTATGATGGGTAATTTAGATACGAGGGCCACACTGAAAGTTTTGCGTAACTTGTAAATAAAACATTTTATAACAATAATTATACATTTATTGCTTCTCAAAGTATTCGCCATGACATGCTTGACATTTATTCATACGCTCAAACCATTTTTCGAAGCATGCGGCCCAATCACTAGAGACCATGTTTTCAACGTGTTGGTTGAACGTCGTCACCGCTTCTTCGGGGGTCTTAAATGTCAAACCCCTCATCAAATCTTTAATTTTAGGGAAAAGGTAAAAATCGCAGGGTGCAAGGTCTGGGCTATAAGCAGGATGAGTAACAATCTCCACCTTTTCCGATTGCAAGTATGCCTTTGTCTTCTTAGCAGTGTGAGGAGACGCATTGTCATGATGCAAGAGAATGCGGCTTCTTGGTCGTCTCTCGCGGAACTTTTCAAAGACACTGGGCAGGCAAATGGTTGTGTACCACTCAGCATTAACCGTTCTCTTATTATCTAGCGGTACAGTACAAATAGGACCTGTTTTTGAAAAAAAACAATCGATCATTTGTTTGCCAACGCTTTTCGCTTGGTGAACTTTTGTTGGCTTTCGTTCACCTTCAAAGACCCATTCTCTAGACTGTTGTTTTTTTTCCGGATCGTAACAATATATCCATGTTTCGTCTCCTGTCACTATATTATAGACCGCATTTGAACGCCCGTGGTTATACTTTCGCAGCATTTCTTGGCACCAATGAACACGGGCCTGTTTCTGAGCTGATGTCAGTTCATGGGGAATCCACCGACAACAAAGCTTCGTGACTTGTAAATGATCTTGTAAAATCTTTTGTGTTTGGCTCATACCTATCCCTAATTGTTCACGAATTTCGTCATAGGTGATTCGTCGGTTTTCTTCTATTAGTCGCCTGACAGCAGCTACGTTTTCTTCAGTGACTGCGGTAGACGGCCGACCTTCACGAGGATCGTCATGGAGAGAAACTCGGCCCCTATTGAATTCAGCGTACCACCGTCTCACAGTGCTCAAATGTGGTGCTTCAAGCCCAAAAGCATTTTGAAGGCGAGCACTACATTCTTGCGGAGAAAGAGAACTTTTAAAATCCTAAAATATCATTGCTCTAAAATCTTTACGCGTCAAATCCATTTTCAGTGCAAATTGTTCACTTCAAATCGCTAGTAAAGACAAATGACAATCAGTTTCCCGCCAACAACTATTTAATTCCATAAACGATAATCCATATTTTTTTAAATTACATAGTTCGAAATTCAAATGTTTACGAGTGGCCAGAAGTGCAAAACTTTCAGTGTGGCCTAAGTATCGGAAAAACGAAAACCCACGTTTTTATCCGAACGTTGATAGTTGCTATGGGTACGTTTAAACAACAGCTACTATTGGTCATACAACGCCCAATCAGCTATTCTTACTGATCAGATCACAGTCGTTACATGTCGTTTTATGGGGTTGCTATGACCACGTTTCAACAAAACTACCAAATTTCATTAACGTTTACGTTATAACATAAAATTATTTTCTTCTTTTCTTGATTAAATAGGATCTGTCTCAAAGAACATTTTGCCAGTGTCAATTTAATAAAATAATATGAATGAACCTAATTTGTTTAACCTACATGTTGTGCATACCTAAGAATCTCTAAACAATAGTAGGGTGACAATTAATTTCGATAAAATTATGTTAAAAAGAAAAATTACGTATTAAAATAGAAAATAGTTGGTTTTATGTAACTGCGACTGTAACGTGATCAACATCAATTACTGAATTAAAACCACCGTATATTCAAACGGTAGGCCGGTGTTATACCGACCATACAGGTGCAGTAACATCATTAGCATCATTAGCACTTATGTCTAATTAGGATACCTTCTGTCACTTATAAAAAGTGTCAGCATCAGCTATCACACGAGTAGGTATTGGAGCCCATTCGTACAAAGTAAAGCCATCATTATTGTATCAACTGACCGACTATAACTTTATTAATTGTTTAACATTATCACTAGGTGGTAACTAAGTACACAGTTGATTTGCGATATTTATTGATGCCAATAGTTCGAAGGGGTCATTGGCTTCCATCACTATATTGTTATCGAACTAAGACAAATGATGATTATAAATGGGCACCCAGAAATATACTTAATGAATTGCATTAGTTTAGTTTATCAAATTATTGTTAGTGGCGTAGCGGTTATAACTCGCTCTTAGGGAATCACAAAGAGAATAATAAATAAGATCCCGGAAAACTCAATCTAACAAATCGATATCAGTAAATACCTACCTATTTAACTTGCATCTATAAACGCTAGAGAAGAGATATTTTTTATTTCTGGCGTAGGATAACACATGGGACATATTTTGTATGTATATAATGTAAAACACTTTATTGCACAAAAATATAAATATTATACATTGTTACTAAACCAAAGTACAAAGGCGAACTTATCCCTAAATGCCATCTCTTCCAGCGAACCACGACTACATTAGCTATGAGTAAGGACAATGCATGCGGTCGGGCATATACAAGTTTTGCACAAAAAATAAACAAAAACATAAACTAATATAAACTGAGATGAGATACCTATACAACACATAACAATACGAACGAAATGACTATGTCTTAGAACGCCACTTGTAGCTAAGGTAGGAGGCTGGCTTTTTTTTTCTCGTAGGGTCTTTCTCTAGTGCGTCTCGTCTTTTCAAACGCTGAGACATGTATGGTCGGTGTCAATTGAAATGGGATAAAAGATGTAAAAAAAGGAATATAACCTGAAATTATCATTGTGGTGGTTTATATTTTAAAAGTAAGTACAATTGATCGTTCTTTAATCATAATCTTCATATAAAAGCAACTGATCAACTGTAAAAATCATAAAGGTGAGGTATCTACCTCTCTTAATCTTTAAAAGTACATGATTATGGAGTATATTAATAATGGTAAATTAGTTCGATTTGTTTTATTTACTCTTTGCACATTTAGATTGGCACCGACTATACTAAAACGAGTGTGCGCCATTTTACCGTGTCCTTGGCCTCTCGCATCCAACATCTGCCAGAAGCCTACCTCCAGCGGTGGACTGATATAGGCCGATGACGATGATGATGATACTAAAACTGCCAGTGCGACCTAAGTTTATTATTTATCATTAAACCCCAAATGTCATTTCACGATGTTTATTTGTTTGGCTAAAATTAACTATTTATCTATAGATACATCTTTAAAAAAAGTACCAGTTCCATTGGGCTGATACATGACGACGCGCTGGCCTAGTTGGTTGGTTGGTCGGTTGGTTGGTTGGTCGGTTGGTTTGTTGGTTGGTCGGTTGGTTGGTTGGTTGGTTGGTTGGTTGGTTGGTTGGTTGGTCAGTCGGTTGGTTGGTTGGTTGATTGCTTGGTTGGTTGGTTGGTTGGTCGGTCGGTCGGTTGGTTGGTTGGTTGGTTGGTTGGTTGGTTGGTTGGTTGGTTGGTTGGTTGGTTGGTTGGTAGGTCGGTTGGTTGGTCGGTCGGTTGGTTGGTAGGTCGGTTGGTTGGTCGGTTGGTTGGTTGGTCGGTTGGTTGGTTGGTTGGTTGCTTGGTTGGTTGGTTGGTTGGTTGGTTGGTTGGTTGGTTGGTTGGTTGGTTGGTTGGTTGGTTGGTTGGTTGGTTGGTCGGTTGGTTGGTTGGTTGGTTGTATTTAAGTATATATTGTGGTCACTGTACCGTTTTTGGCCATTTAACGTTGAAATGAGTATCAAATATACTGAAAAAATAAATATAATATTCATAAATACATCAGATTGAAGTTTAATATAAAGATAAAACATAACAATATGTTTGTGATTTCGTAATGCTTTACAAAATACTTAAAATGTAGAGTGGCCAAAAACGGTGTAAAAATGGCCAAAGCCGGTAGTTCTGCCCTATTAAAAAACAAGCGACCCGACTGCATTGTATTGTATTTTTATTTGATATTGTAATATCAAATAAAAAGCTAAAACAATCTGTGAAATCAGACAAGTGTGTTCCAGGCAGGCCAAGCTAACAGTGCAAATGTTACATTTTTAAAGAAAAATGCTTTTTATTCACTACTTGTCCCTGCCTGGAATATCTTTTCCAATTTTCAAGTTATATAAGTATGTTGGTGTTACAGTTTTTCATAGATTTTAGCGCTTGTTTTTCGCTTTTCTGTTTATATTGTATTGCAGTCGGTTTTCTTGTTTTTCATACTTTTCAGTTTCAATTAATTTGCGTGCCTACTTTTTTGGTTTTCCTGTCAAAATGTTTGCAGCAAAGTTTTATATAGTATTAAATTATATATTTAGAATAGGCTACCTTTTGAGACCTAATATTGTTATAATAAAACATATTTTATTTTAATCATCCCACATACATACGCTCCAAAAATAACCCTCCATTGCGCAGTTGGGTAAAAATGGCTTTCATTACAAATTATTTGAAAATGGCTATGTAAATATATCCCTATATATTAATAATCTGTAATTTCCATACTGGATATTTAATCGTCAATAAAGGAGAAAATTGTTGAATTAGGTACTATCAGCCCAAGGAAACCCTGACCAACAATAGAACTGTGTCCCAGTGACGTTACGATTCAAGTTGTATTCAGGAGGTGTCAAGCGAATGTTTCATAACGTCACTGTGACACCGTTCTACGGAGGGCCAGGGCTCCATTGGCCCGATAGTACACCATAACTTAAAACTTTTGAAAGCTACTAGACTAATTTAAGATCCAAGGTCTCCAAATTTTTGTATGCACCCCGAGGAACTATTTAAAAACCGACCTCGAACCGCACTTACCACATAATACGTATAATACTTATATGCTTATTCGTGGCTTAGTTACCGTATCATATAGCACATATTTATATCGCACTTTAGAAAATAACTGATTAGAATTTAAATGAATAGCTATAATAAACTCGGGCCCAGTCTACTGTCGTCTACGACACAATGTGTATTTCGATGTTGATGTATCATAAAAAGTTAATACGTAAAAGAGATAATGTTGGAGTGATTTTAGAGCAAACCCTTAAGAAAAACAGTAAAATAATTAAAGGCGGGCGACACGGAATCCTGAGTTCGGAGATCAGACTCGTACTTGACAGCCTTTATTATGACGAGGAAAAGACAAACGAGCCCCAGGCTGGCTGGTGGTAAGTGGGACCTGAGACCCATAGACTGCATGCTCAAGATAGTAATCCTAAAACTGCCAAAGTGTGTCTATGCTAGTAATTTCACCCGCTCTATAAAGTTAATGTTTTTTAAGAGTATTATTTAAATCGTAAAACTTAACTCCTTAAACATCAAACATTTTTAAAAAACCGGTATAAAATTATACCGGTATAAAATTCCAGACCGGTATAAAATGGTCTTTCTTATGATGTTATATCAATATTCTGGGACACCCGTACTACGAAATAAAACAATTTTGTTATGCTTATGTGGGTAAGTAATTATGCTCCCATCCGCACATTCCCCATCTATTTTACAAATATGTTACTTTATAGAGCAAGCTTAACGGCAGTATTTCAAGAGTCATTTGAGTTAGGTTATTAGTTTCCTGCGCCAGCCTTGCCGCGACTGTGGCCGGGGGCTGCGGGCCCGCAGGCGGTCGTAGGACCTCACTATCGGCTTCTTGTCGCCGCCAGCGCTTGCTTGATTTACATTTATTTACGAGATTCAGAATAGAATCGCTTCGAGACGCGATTACAACAGCAATTTTGTTGGCTGTAGGTATAGTTATATTATACTATGTTTTGACAATATACAACATTGGATCGATGCATTGGATTAATATAATCTTTAGGGTTCCGTAGTCAAACTTGGAACCCTTATACACTCAGGACGAAAAATACCGGGTCAGAGTGCGTTTTTCATACAAACGAGACTAATTCGAAGCCTTGGTTCCTCGCCAGGGGTTGTTTTGAGTGAGGTTTAATGGTAGATAGTCCAAGGTTCAATAGAGGAGATCAAAATTTTTAAGATACCTAACTGATCGCACAATCAATTTACACCACAGCGGGAGAGTTTGGGTCAACATTTGGATTTCCTTACATTTTATTGCCATTTTAGATGTTTTTCTGAACAGGCACTATTCCGGCGTTAACCGCAGCTTCATTCAGTTGGGTATCCTAAGCGCTCTGGAAGTTCTGTATCGATGCTCGGGGTACTCATCATCAGATTTCACTAAAAGCATTCCCTGGCGAGGAATCAAGGCTTCGAAATAGCCTCTTTAGTATGAAAAACGCACTCTGACCCGGTATTTTTGCTCCTGAGTGTAGTTGCGCCATGTCCTTCCGTCCGGCAGTCCGACCGCAGCTTAGCTTAAAGACCCTTGGTTTTAGAAAGCTGTTGTTTGGCAATTTTGGCATTAATATACATATAAGTCACGCCGACAAAGTGGTAAACTTAAATCTAGAAAAAAAGTTTATTATCGTCTCATCTAAATATATAAAACGCAAAGGTGACTGACTGATTGACTGACTGATCTATCAACGCACAGCCCAAACTACTGGACCGATCGGGCTGAAATTTGGCATGCTGATAGCCACTATGATGTAGGCATCCGCTAAGAAAGGAATTCCCGAAATTCCCACGGGGACGGGAATTAGCGGGAAAATCCTTTTGTATGAAAAATCTAAACCACGTAAGATAGATGATTGAAATTTGGCATGCAGGTACCCTAATGAATTTAAAGCTTACTTGCAACGCAATATTGCAAAATTCCCATGGGAACGGGAGTTATTGGGAAAAAACTTTTGTATGTAAAAATCTAAACCGCGTAAGATAGATGATTTAAATTTGGCATGCAGGTACCCTAATGAACGTAAAGCTTACTTGCAACGCGATAGTGCAAAATTCCCACAGGAACGGGAGTTATTGGGAAAAAACTTTTGTATGTAAAAATCTAAACCACGTAAGATAGATAATTGAAATTTGGCATGAAGGTACCCTAATAAACGTAAAGCTTACTTGCAACGCGATATTGCAAAAGTCCTACGGGAACGGGAGTTATTGGGAAAAAACTTTTGTATGTAAAAATCAAAACCGCGTAAGATAGATGATTGAAATTTGGCATGAAGGTACCCTAATGAACGTAAAGCTTACTTGCAACGCGATATTGCAAAATTCTTACGGAAACGGGAATTAGCGGGAAAATCCTTTTGTATGAAAAATCTAAACCGCGTAAGATAGATAATTGAAATTTGGCATGCAGGTACCCTAATGAACGTAAAGCTTACTTGCAACGCGATATTGCAAAATTCCCACGGAAACGGGAGTTATTGGGAAAAAACATTTGTATGTAAAAATCTAAACCGCGTAAGATAGATGATTTAAATTTGGCATGAAGGTACCCTAATAAACGTTAAGCTTACTTGCAACGCGATATTGCAAAATTCCTACGGGAACGGGAGTTATTGGGAAAAAACTTTTGTATGTAAAAATCTAAACCGCGTAAGATAGATGATTGAAATTTGGCATGCAGATACCCTAATGAACGTAAAGCTTACTTGCAACGCGATATTGCAAAATTCCCACGGAAACGGGAATTAGCGGGAAAATCCTTTTGTTTGTAAAAATCTAAACCGCGTAAGATAGATAATTGAAATTTGGCATGAAGGTACCCTAATAAACGTAAAGCTTACTTGCAACGCGATATTGCAAAAGTCCTACGGGAACGGGAGTTATTGGGAAAAAACTTTTGTATGTAAAAATCTAAACCGCGTAAGATAGATGATTGAAATTTGGCATGAAGGTACCCTAATGAACGTAAAGCTTACTTGCAACGCGATATTGCAAAATTCTTACGGAAACGGGAATTAGCGGGAAAATCCTTTTGTATGAAAAATCTAAACCGCGTAAGATAGATAATTGAAATTTGGCATGCAGGTACCCTAATGAACGTAAAGCTTACTTGCAACGCGATATTGCAAAATTCCCACGGAAACGGGAGTTATTGGGAAAAAACATTTGTATGTAAAAATCTAAACCGCGTAAGATAGATGATTTAAATTTGGCATGAAGGTACCCTAATAAACGTTAAGCTTACTTGCAACGCGATATTGCAAAATTCTTACGGGAACGGGAGTTATTGGGAAAAAACTTTTGTATGTAAAAATCTAAACCGCGTAAGATAGATGATTGAAATTTGGCATGCAGATACCCTAATGAACGTAAAGCTTACTTGCAACGCGATATTGCAAAATTCCCACGGAAACGGGAATTAGCGGGAAAATCCTTTTGTATGAAAAATCTAAACTGCGTAAGATAGATGATTGAAATTTGGCATGCAGGTACCCTAATGAACGTAAAGCTTACTTGCAAAGCGATATTGCAAAATTCCTACGGGAACGGGAGTTATTGGGAAAAAACTTTTGTATGTAAAAATCTAAATCACGTAAGATAGATGTTTTCAATCTAGCATGCATGCATACCTTAGTAAATATAAAGTTTAGTTATGGATGTATTTTGAAAAATTAAGTTAGCGAGAAAAAAATGTTGTATGTTCGAATTTCGGAGACTACAATTTCCATTGAAGGTATGTTTCGCCATGATCATTAATAAGTCGCAGGGTCAAACACTCGCGCTAGCAGGAGTTGATTTAAGACAGCCCTGTTTCTCCCATGGTCAGTTATATGTGGCGTGCTCCCGCGTAAGTTCGCCATCCAGTCTGGTAATTCTCGCACCACCCTCCAGAAAGACCATAAACGTTGTTTAACAGGAAATTTTATAAATAATATGTTTCCTAAATACATTTCCCATATCCCGGTTGCACCAGCCACCCACCAACCGAACCACTCTTCCATGCTACTCTTTTTAGGGTTCCGTATCCAAAGGGTGAAAACGGGACCCTATTACTGAGACTTCGTTGTCTGTCTGTCAGTTGAAATTTTCACAGAATATGTATATCTATTGTCGCTATATCAACTAATACTGAAAATAATAATAAAATAAAAAATAGGGGGGTCCCCATACAACAAACGAGTTTTTTTTTGTTAATTTTGTACGGAACTCTTCGCGCGCGAGTCCGACTCGCACTTGGCCGGTTTTTAGTTTTCATGTGGTCAAACTTTTACTTTCATACCGACTGACATCCACATTCTCACCTCTGAATTCCAGACGAAACCCTATAGGTACTTTAGGGTTAGCCTCCACTGATCGTATTTTCCTAAATTTATATCAAACCAAATTATCATAAACTAATAATCTAAAAATTAATAACAATTCATTATTCAACTGAGCTTTTTATACTATAACCTCATTTAAAAATAATAAAATTAAGCATTTTTTAACCTTTCTCCCACACACACAAAGATCTCTCTTTTATAACACGCCACGCGGACGAAGTCGCGGGCAAAAGCTAGTACAAAATAAAGTTGGCGGACAGGATTTAAATCGAAACAATCAGACGTTGTACATTTTCCTTTTGTGCTCCAAAGGCGTATTCGAGAACACATTTTACATTCACTTTAATTTATCTGAACAATGGAATAACGCATGCATTTGCATACGGGAAAAAGGAGGCAAACAAGTTTACAGGATATCTGATGGTACGTGGGAACTGAAGCCATGAAACGGAAAATATTGTTTTATTTCATGTTTGTCTCATTCAATTGAGAGGATATGCCAGTGCTACTGAGCCCCGATTGATCACTAATGAAACTTTTTAATGACTTCACTTTAATTCTCTTCATAAGTATAAGTGACGACAGTGTAAATCACTATCAAAACTTTCTACAATTTTAATCAACAAAAGTGTCTCTCGTTATAACTAGGTACGCATACTTGGGAATGCTATGCACTGAATCGTTAGCTGCACTTTCACTCTGTTGACTTTTCACGGTTCATCATCGGAAGCGATGCTAACCTGGCAGTCCTGGCACCCAGCGTGGCACGTATCGCGCCTGTTTATTCGGGTTTACTAATGTATCCGCGAAATTTTTTTTTTGTTTTTTTTTGTACTTAGCTAAGGGCCTGAAGCGTGGGGCCTGGTTACTGAATAAACATTTTTGTTTTCTTTTTAAATATATGCTGGATACTTGTTAGGTATTTTGTCTGTTTGGTGACAGCTTACAAACAATTTTCAGTAAGTATTTGTTGTGTTGTTTATACATAATTTTCAGTATTTGTTGTTTATTCACTCCATAAGATTAAGTGTGAGATTAATTTTGTTAACAAAAAAACTCAATAATACCCATATGGCGAGAAATGCCTTTAGATAAAATGAAAATTCTGCGAAATGATACGTGCGTTGCAAGGTGTTTCCATTCCACTCCTTAATTAGTTATATGGAGGGGATCTACTAGCCCGCGTGTAGTTAGTACGTGTAGATAATGGTTAATTTATTGAAAGGATGATTTGAACTCGACATTGAATCTGCTCATTCCAGCTACCCCGAGTCGCGGCTTGGCAAAATGTTCAATGGTACTATCCCCATAGTGCTGGACACCCTGAAGCAGCACTACTTCATCGACCGCGACGGCGAGATGTTCCGCCACATTCTCAACTTCCTCCGCAACAAGAAACTGCTGCTCCCTGATAACTTCCCGCATCTGGACCTGCTGCTGCAAGAAGTGCTTTATTTCGAATTGGACCGTAAGTAACCACATTTATTGCTAATTATCAGGTTCGGCTCAGGAGTACTTTGTCGCGTACATTGTACACTGAGTAAGTAAGCAAAATGACTTGTTTGTATAATTAATGACATGCTTAGAGATTATCAAAACGTCTGAATCATTAGATGTTTAAGTAGGCCGAATGATCCAATTCGATCAATGTAGATCAAACGTCGTTATTACAAAAGAACTAGGTTGAACGAATAATCATATAATCACCTTTCATTGAAGTACTATGCAGGTGAATTTTACATTCTACAATCAAGACATATTAAATTTTAGGATTTGACTAATAGTCTCTAAGCTATAAATATGTTCTGCCAAATTGGCTGTTATACGTATGATAATCGGAATCGTTTGCCTATTAAATGTTATTATATTAAGATGTTTCACAACTAAGTTCGGTCGTCTTCTATGGAATATCGCTAAGAGGACATTTTTCATATCAAGCTATCTCCGTACAGACGATAATATACAACTATGGCGTTTTGCATATCTAAAATACAACCGAACTCAAACTTTCCCGTTTCGGTTCGAAATTTCGTTAGATGCCGATGATAAAAACCGCATGAAAATGAATTGCGTAGTTTAAATGAGGTTAGCATAAAATGAGACAGATATAAATAGCGACTACTTCATATTATTTAACATATTAATATGCTATTGCAATGTATGTATAAGGCCGTTTCTTGATTTGTGACATGCTTTTGACACTTCTCGAAACTCTCAGCATACCTGCTATTGTTAATGATTTTAATGAATCACTAACGTCGGATGAGATTTCTAAAGCCTGAAAGGTGGCACTGGTGACAACGGCACCAAAGAAGGAGAATATTATCGAGTTGAATAGCTCCCTATAAAATAATACCAGGAAATCTAAGAGCACTGAATATCACACCTTGACTTGATAAAGCCTCTATGCTTCCTGCACAGGATGGGGGCAAGGGAACCATGATGATTCTTCTGGACTATTCGAGAGCCTTTGATGCAATAAATATCCCGCTAAGCTTTAGAACGTTTTTATGTTTGATTTTCGTGCCAATAAATAAATAACATGCGAATTAATTTGCGATTACACTGTAACTATCTACATGTATTTAAGGATAGCCGGTGGTCAAAAGGTTAAAGATAATATACAACATTCATAATACACCCTTCGCTAAGACCCTTGGTTTCCATAAATAATAAACCGCAAGTTGAAGTTGAAGGCATTGAAACATTAATGTGTACCTACTCTTGTGCAACCATACCTATTCCTATTCCATAAAGGTGTCTTCCCGCTACACCGTACCACATCATGACCGTAATATGACGTATTATACCTGATACGTTCATAATGAACGTATCGGGCCCGGAAGGTAATTAGTATTGAAATGCTAGTCGGTGATAGTCTCATACTTTTCAATACAAAGATATATTTTTTGTCTGACACGTTCCTATTACGCTCTTGGTATGATACGGTGTAGTGGGAAGACACCTTTAGAGATGCATCGCAAGCTAACTAATGTATTTATATTTGCATAGCGATTTGTGTAATGAGCACAAGCGAAAGCCACTCTAATAGATTTGAACGACACTGTGTTTTGTACCTGCATATTTTATTATTGATGCTATGCCAATGAATGATCTATTGATTGTATATTTACAAGCAACACAGACCCTTTAGCTGTATGCGATGTTTTTGACTTCCATCTCGAAATTAGACTTATATGTCCAAGTCAGGGTCATCATTCTACTTTTGTTTAACCCATCGTATTTGGATATTGTTATTACAATGCAATTGCTGTGTTGACATAAGACAGCTTTTACTGTCAAATGCATAATAGTAGTTTACGTGACGGTTGCGTAATGACAGGCATTACAACATGAGTGTGGTTTATGAAACGAGCCGCAAGGCGAGTTTCATAATAGATGACACGAGTGTTGTAATGCCAATTACGCAGAGTCGCGTACAATAATTTATCTACACACATATTATAAGTACTCTAAGATGGGTTCAGAAGCCGAAAGGCAAATGACCTGCATTGCTACCAGCGCTACCTGTAACATATCTAAGTACCTACCAATTTCACCAAACGATGTTAAATTTAATCAATGTTAATCAATTGTTGTCTACTTGGATAAGCAGAATTTTCATAAGTGGCACAATAAACTCAACAAAGAAATGAACTAAATGAAATCAAATTACGACTTACGATACGACGAATTGACAACAAAAATGGCGGCAAAAGAAACCTGTCATGTGTCACGAATATGAATGGTTTTTTTTTTAAATCATATGATAGACATACCTACTAATAAAGTCCCTATTCTCATGTCGTTCGAAATTCAAATATCCTACGATATTGTACTAAAAAATATAACGAGTTGACGTTCCAATTGATCCTAGAATTGGACCTATTTAAATTGTGTTAATTTTGGAACATGTTCCAAATTTGAAACTCATAACCTTACCAAAATCTATACTGTTATAACCATTACAGTACAAATTTTACCTACTACCACAGACAAGAAACTTTTCATAGTAAAATTAGTTGCAATAATGCTGGTCATTTCCTACGGGTTTTGAACGCATAAAAGAGGACTTACGATATGTGCGTAGATAAAGGCTATTATGATAGCGTTAACAAAGTGATCGATTAGTAAATTGAAGAAACAAGTCCTTACCTTATTGATACGGGCCTAGATAGTTTTATTTAAGCTAAATACATTTACTATCAGCGCAATGGAACCCTGACCCACCCAGAACGGTGCGTCACAGAGACATTATAAAACAATTTGTTTGACACTCGTTACGACTTGAATCATAACGCCAATGTGAGAAAGTTCTATGGTGGGTCAGGGTTCCATTGGGCTGATAATACATCGTACCTAAACAAGTGTAACAAAGAGAAAGCTTTCGAAACGCGACTATTATAGTGTATGACACTCCTTCGGTCAATACGTGGTCAATACAAATCCAATGCAACGAGGATAGACAAGATTACAAGGTACAATATGCTTGGTTTTAAGGATTTTATTTTTCGGATTCCTTGGCCAAAATGTCAAAAATGGAACCCATGATTTCGAAATCTTACAGGAATTATACTCAAAAACTACAAAATGTATTTTGATGAAGAATGGAGTATGCATGTCTTGTATAAGCCGCTACTTATGTATTATTATTTTTAACCGACTTCAAAAAAAGGAGGAGGTTATACGTTCCACTGTATGTATTTTTTTTTTTTTTTTTTTTGTGTATGTTCACCGATTACTCCGTCAATTGTGGTCCGATTTTGAAAATTCTTTTTTGATTTGATAGGGTATACTTCCGAGGTGGTCCCATTGCCACCAAATCGGAATCTGATGAGGGGATCAGTGAGGAATTGAGAGAACTCCTCAAATATTGTAGGCAAACATAAAGCGATTTTAGTATTTTTAGTAACAAGTCTAGCATTTGCATTCAGAAAGTATCATTTGGTGAAGTGGACCTGATGATGAAGACCACAGATGGCCACCGGAACTCTTCAACGGTACCTATTTCAAGGGTGGCGATAAGATATCTCTATTAAGATGGTTGAACGACTACTACGAAGTTTATTTACTTGTAGAAATATGACTATGTATTTCCCGCGGCGTTGCTTGCGACGCGCTTGAAATAACTTAAAGTTTCATATCAACAAAGAAGTGGGACTACGTAACAGCGTATTCTCATAATAATATAAGACAGACGTACGCTATAACTACACAACTGGCGAAGGAGCTGGGTCTGAATGACAAAGTTAATAAGTACTTTGGGTAGGACCTTGGGCCTTAGGAGGATATGATCAGCACACGTGGCACACGTTATTAAAATTTTAGCACAATCCTCTTAAACGTTGCATTTCGCACAACGCTTTTTCATCATGTGGTTTCTTTAGCACTTTATTGGGCTCTAAGTCGCAAAGAGCAATACCATTAAGGGTCTTTACGCGACTTAGAGCAACATAAACTTGGCCTTTGGCAAACATTTTTTTACCCAAATCTATTACAGCTTTGTTTAAGGTAGTGCCCTGGAGTTTATGCACTGTAACCGCCCAACTGAGGATTAGCGGCAGCATCCTTCGTTCAACATCCCCGTATCCTTTAGTTGCCTGATAGGTTGTTGACACAGGCGCTATGGCGACTAACCCGTCTCTGTCTTTCACTTTTGTGCCAATAGTGACATCATCAAATTTAATAAAAACAGATTCAGGTAACTCGCCTGATTCTATTTGGTCACGGCGAAAGGCAGGCCATTTAAACTTGGACACAATCCCCATTGCCCCGTTGACCAGGCCTTCAGTAACAGAAATGTTGCGTCTTAACATGACTCTGGAGCCTATGCCAAGTTTCAAAACGTGCATCAAACCACCACAGTTATTTGCATCAGCAGGAATAACATTTGATGGTGGTCGTTTTCCATAGGTTGCTGCCTCTCGCGACTCATCGATAGCATACAAGGTGTATACGCGACTTGACTGAAGCAGTTGGTTCGTCATTTTGGAGTTGTAGTCTTCTACCAATTTGATGGTAGGAAAAATTCTAACTGCCACACCATCTGCGAATTCACCAACCTGTTCAACTCGTCGTCTCTCACACAAAGTTTGCAATTGTGAAATGGTGATTTCACCAAACCGCAAGCTATTTAATAAAAGGAAAAATAAAAGCGAACATCAAGCGATTTGATCTCAAATTGATCTCAAATATTGTAGGCATACATAAAGCGATTTTAGTATTTTTAGTAACAAGTCTAGCATTTGCATTCAGAAAGTATCACTTGGTGAAGTGGACCTGATGATGAAGACCACAGATGGCCACCGGAACTCCTCAACGGTACCTATTTCAAGGGTGGCGATAACGATAAGATATGTCGATTAAGATAGTTGAGCGACTACAACGAAGAATATTTACTTGTTGAAATATGACTGTAACTTTCCAGTGGCGTTGCTTGCGGCGAGCTCGAAATTTTCTATAGTTTCTCATTTATTGAAAAGTGGAACTACATAACAGCATAAATAGGATCACTAAAAAGTATTAAATAAAATAAATGTTTAAAAAAACAAAAAACCGCCTTCAAAAATGCAAAAAATAACTTCTTATAAAATGATAGGTACCTATAGGTAGGTCAGTCCAACTGAAGTCGGCGTCCCACAATATTTTAATGATAGGTACAAACAACCACACACTTAACTGCCCATTAAAGACCGAAGTTAGAAAATGTAGAAAGAGATGAATATAGATTTTACATAAGAGACAGTTTCTCTCTGTTCATCTTCAATAGTCACTCAGCTGTGTTGCTGTTTGTAAATCGGCTTTTGGTTTAAAATAATGTGGGACGCCGACTTCAGTTGGACTGACCTACCTATAGGTACCTATCATTTTATAAGAAGTTATTTTTTGCATTTTTGAAGGCGGTTTTTTGTTTTTTTAAACATTTATTTTATTTAGCCTGTTTTTGTTTCCCATTGCTGGGCAAAGGCCTCCCCTCCGTCTGTCTGGTAGATGACAAAAATATATTTTTTAGCCCCCCCCCCCTACCTACCTACTACCATACATACATACATGTAATGTAACAGAAGCTGTTTTTTTTCCAAACATCAACGTGTGGCTCTTTTTTCGACAGTTCGTTAAAAAACACTTGGGTTTCATTTGTTTTATTGATTAAGTGAATGTTTTCGCAAATAATCGGTCCAAAAGCTCTATAAATTGGGTCCCGCGCACTTTATATGTTTTAAACCGTACGTACGTAAGTAATATAAAAAAAATATTACAAAGGTAATGTTTAATAAATAATTTTTAATCTGATCGAATACACTGTTTTTGAGTTACGAACTACTCAACAAAATGACGTCAGCGCTATGAGGATACGCTCTTTTGGTGGTGCACTGTTTTGTGTTTGTACTCGAAGCAAAGGCTTCGGAAATACTCTGAACTTGGCTCGTCCCTGGTTTTATAGGCTTGAAATTTAATCAAAAACTATACTAACTACTAACTACCTCGCAGACATGGTGTTCGCGCTGACCAAGATGAAGAACGCCAAGGAGGGCTCGAAGCGCGTGTGGACCGAGACCACGGATCGCCTCAAGCAGGAGTCGGAGCTGCTTACGCAGGAGAGGGAGCGACTGCAGCAGCGGTGGTCATGAACTGAGGTACTTTCTACATTTAGATATACAAGAATATCTACTTTGTATGCTTGTGTGTATGTGTCGCCGGACGCCTATTCCAAACTTTTCTTTTATCCGACGTCATGGGCTTGCTTTTCTCGCTCAAAGGTCTTTGCTTACGGGGGGGACGTTGATCGACTTGCCCTTTCCCAAACACACATGGTTCAGGGAGGCGATGGCTATAATAACACAGGTAGGGTAAAATCGGCTAATTACGTGATATCATAGTTTTTGAAAGAATAAAAGCATTATTTGTTGATATTATATTTTAATTTGTGTATTGAACACAGAATTACCTACTCTTTTGTTAATATTATAGTCAAAAGAGTCCTTACTCTGAAGGATATTCAATGAAATACAAGATTTGTCAGGCTAGCCAACTTTTGCAAAAGCGTGGTAATCAGCTTAAGTCCGTGATACATGTTCGGTTAATTATGCTATAACGGAATTAACTGAGTTTAACATATTTTTATCACGGATTTAACATTAATGTAAAATATACGGTCTCCCCCTCAGAATGCTTTCTGTTTTTCTTTGTTGAATAACTATTATCAATATATATGACTTATAACGAAACCATGTAATGTTTCTTTATATCACGATGGTAGCAAACAAGCATACAGCCCACCTGGATGGTAAGCGACTACCATAGCCTGCATTATAGCCTCAATACTAGAAGCAGGTAACTCATGCACAGCACCAAACCGTTCAAAAATCTAATTCCCTTCACTGCAATCCCCAGTGAAAATCTCGGCAGGGAGCTCATATTCCACGTTCGGAGTGATCGCGGTGGGAAAATCCTTTGAAACCTTACTGTGCACGACCACTTACCACCACGTGCAATGTGCCTGTTTGGCATCCCAACCGAAAGAAAATATTTATTTACCCGTAAGAAAGTATTGGTCAATTCCGTGACAAAAACACTTAAATAAACTTACATTTACATTTTATCATTTTAAGCAGCAGAGGTAATAAAAACATAAAAAAACCAATGTGTACACTATACTTTTAACGCAAAAAGAAGCTTAATAATACAGCTCGAGATAAATTTTATAAAAACGCTGTAATTACTTCTCTAAAGGCGTGATATCATTTATTCGACAAAGGTTGAAAGTCGTTATTTTTTTTGGATATTATGTAATTAAGCTATTCTCCACAAACTAAAAATAATGTGATAAATCTTTTACTTGTTATGGAAAACTACGGTAATAAATAGTGTTTTGACAAGCTTTTAGCGTAGTTAATGCACGTTTTTTATTTTAAAACAATAATTGAACTAGACTGCATTCACTCGTCCTACGAACACTGACGAAATTACGAATAGAGCGACAAATTTTCGAATTGTTCCTAATCTGCTCACCCAAGCTACCAAAGTACACTAATTACCGCACTATAAGGTTGCATTTAAATGATTAAAAGCAGCTCGTGTTGCTCTACAATAGGCATGAAACCTGGTATCACGGAATTATCCGAATCACGTAATTAGCCGAGTTTACCCTACTCGTGAACGGGTGCTGTTTGAGGGGTCCGTTCTGTTCACGATTGTAAAGACCTTTTTTTCAGACGGTTATTATAGGTAGTAGTAGGTATAGTTATTGCCTGTAACGTAGAAAAGATGTTATTATCATAGTCATTATTCTTATTTTTTTATTTTATAGTAGTTTTAATAAAAAAAAAAATTGTTTATTCCTTAATTTCCTAAGTAAAGTATTATTGTATTTTATGATTGAAAAAAAAAGAACTTTTGCTAGAGTTTCTTACGTTTTTTCTGCAATGGTGGTTGTCCGAAGCAGGTCACAGTGACATTTTTAAACAATTTGTGTGACACACTCCTTACGACTTGAATAATAATGGTAATGTGACACAGTTCTATAGTGGATTAGGGTTCCATTAGGGTCTCCCCACATATATCGATGCGGAATCGGCGTTAGATGATTAAAAAACTCTTTATGTCTACGCAATAAGAGCGAAACAACCGTCAATCGGCTCGGCTCGGCCGGATTTGGTGATGCGAACGGAACGACGTCGTCTTCGCTCTTATTGCATAGACTTAAAACTTTTCCGCGTCGATAGATGTGGGGAGACCCTTAGGCTTATAGTACCTGCCTGCAGTAAAGCCTCAGGAAAATATCAAAATCTTTAAATAGTTATAGATCCTAAATGATCGTTCAAAATGAAAACTAATAATGAAAGAAACCTAAATATGTTTTTTAAATACCTGTTCAATGATACGATACCCCATTTGTCATAGTTCGTCGACTTGAATTTTGATAAATATCTCTTTGATATCTTCAGTGACTCTCATAAGATAAAAGTAAATGTATTGACTTAAGAATCATCAAAATCGGCCCACGCGTCTAGTTTCAAGAGCGTCCCAAAGGAACAAACATACATACATATATATATAATAAACACATTACTCTCCTCGCTCATTCGGGTAAAATGAGCCCTTATGTTCCCAATTTACTGAATCCATATTTTTATTGCCTTATTATTTTAATATTTGGCCCGTCACTATAAACAGGCTGAATTACAATAAAGTTAAAAATTCTACGTAACTTTAAGAACAAACCGATTTCAGTTCAAGATATTATTTAATTGGAATTACAATAACATGCGTATTATTGATTTATTTCAGGCTGACTGGGCTGATGCTGAACCACGAAAACGGCAATGCCTGACGTAATCGATACGAGTGTGTTTAATCGTTCTTGGGAAAGTCTATTGGTTTTTAATACATTTAGTAGGTTCCTTATAAAAATATAAACATTACCTTAGTAATTAACTTTTAGATTATGTTATGTTATATACATAAGAGGCTCACGCGTGTGCTGTTTTTAGTCAAGGTTTCTTTTTATATATTATTTGACTTATATTAAGAACCTGGGGATAAATCGGCGGATGACATGTTACGCAAACTAAGCTCGTTGCTCTAATAAGAAGATTAGAAGAGGGATTAAATGTATGAAGGATATGGGAAGACGATATCTCGGGTGGTATAAAGTATATACTCTGGAGTCGTATAGTCCCGGCGGACTTTATGCGAACAACGTGCTGACGCCGTAGCAAATATGCCGCTCATACCCTTTAGTCTTTGTTAAAATCATGGAAGACTGGCGAGCGATAACCACGGATTAGCTTGAGTTTTAGTACACACGAACTTATTTTTGTACGTGGTTATACTTGTTTAGGACGAGTTAAGTTAGTAAAAGTGCCAAAAAACAATTGTTTTATGAAAAGTTTTTATTAAAATTTGATGGACGTCCTCATTTTTATTTAAAATTCCATTAGGTTAGGACGTTAGGTTTACTTATAAGAAATATTACGGAAAGGTACCCTACTGTCCGACTCCGATTTCGTTTATTTTGATATATGTTAGAGAGTAGTCTAAAATTTCAACCTGTTGGGAGAAATTGATTTTCAAAGTAATGAAAAGTGACTAAACCCTCTAACTTCTAGTCTTTTTTTATATTGCTTGTTTCCTGTTGATTTGATTATATGTTTAAGAACATGAAAAAATAATTTGTACGTGTTTTGTATATCGGCTAAAACTCATATTTATAAAAAATACCTAAGAATCTCTTCGATGAGAAGTATACATATAACACCGAGGGGAATTTTTTAAAATGAGTTTTAGCCAATATAACAAAACATGTGCTCATTATTTTTTCCTGTTCTTAAACATAATAATCAAACCAGTAGGAAAATAGAAATTAAAAATAAACTGTAGAAGTTAGAGGGTTTAGGCACTTTTCAGTAATTTGGATGTCAATTTCTCCCAAAAGGTTCAAAGTGGGCAGCTAAAAAAAAATACGTGTCTGTTATTTTAGACTACTCTATAACATATCCCAAAATAAACAAAATCGGACTCGGACAGTTGGGTACCTTTCCTTGTAAGTATTAGTTAGTATGTATGTTATGTTGGTAATCTCATCGGAGAAGGGTGTCAGCGAAGCAAGTATTGGCAGGCGTTACACAATTGATATAGGTAGGTACATATTAAATAAAAACATTAAAACACTTGTGAATTCGATAAAAAATGTTTTTTCCTGAATTTTATGTACCCAAGTACCCAGTGACGAGCTATCAAAACGAGTCTAATGACGATCACTTATCAAAATCGGTTGACTCGTTGAGTAGTTAGGAGGGGATATAGGAACGGACATGCAGGTCAAACACATAACCCTCTTTTTGGGCTTCGCTGCTGTAAGGTAATAAACAGTATAAAAACTCAAACCGAACCGGAGTGAGTAAATAAAGAAGAAAACCGCTGATATTAAAAACAAGCTTGCAGGAAGGCAATGGGGGGGGGGGGGGGGGGGGAGAGATAGAGCATGGTTGAATAATATTTGATAGAGGACCTAAAATAAGAACTGCGGGGCTTTTGTCTAACGCACTCGCAATCACGATCGTTTCCATTTTGAACATCGAACGCATGTCTGCAGACAAAATGAAAACAATGGTTACACTTTGAACCCGATTGTGATTGCGAGTGCGTTAGGCAATAGCGACGCAGGTATACATAACGATCGCTCTTATTTACTTGACAGAATTTATAGTTGAGTTAATAACAAAACGGTAACATGTCAATGGCAATATAGTTTAACGAGTAGAACACAGGCGGGTGAATATGTCGGCGTTTCAACCGCCGTCATTCTTGTCTCGAAAATAATGATAACTCCTAGCAACTGTTGATGTCAAAATCAACCGACCACGGGTAGTATCCAATCCATGATTGTTCTTTTAGATGTAGAACAAGTATAAAATGATGCGAAGACAATAATGATAGCGGTTAAAACGCCGAATAATCACGCAGGCCACGGATGCGCAAGGCTATAAACAGCGCTCTCGCGGTTATATCAACCGCGTTCATAGTCTTCTCGGACTACACTACACTTAGTCGGTCCTTAAGTTCTGTCACAAAGGTTTAGTCAAATAAAACTAACATTTGTTTATTTTTTAATTTCATAATATATAAAAGTTAAAAGCTTTATAAAAATATTTTTTTAGAAATTAATAATCATTCCACATAATTTCCGCAATTTCCGATACGATCTTCTAACATTCACGGCCGAAACCGATTAAAATACGCACCAGTTTTCTGGAAATAACACTAATTGAAAACGCTTTAAAGGTTAGTTTTTGTTAAGTAACAATCTTTTTTGTTTAATATTGTGAAGCCTCTCATCTGTGGCTATCAAAAACCAGCTTATGAAGCTCGATGTTTGGTTTGTTTTCGTATTGCTGCAAATTGATGTAAAATCGTAGGGTCGATTTAATGAGTCGTGAAGATTGACCGGTGTACAAGCGGATCTTATTTGCTTTGAAAAACATTTGCATCAGAATTTAAAGGTAAAAGTCTGATCAATATGTCACGCAAATTTCGACTCAACACGAGGACTTTTACGAAAGTTATAGCCATTATCAGTATCGTGGTCGTGCGTGTTTTGACCCATGATTTCTGGCCCCGAATGGAATGCTTAAAGCTCGTTCATCAAATGATTGCAATAGTAAAGAATATCAATTACACTTCTTTTTATTCTATATAAAATAAGGTTTTGATTGATGTACTACAGGTTTATGAAACTCTTTTATTTATTTTTTAAATTGTAATAAATCTCAGTGACAGAACTGATGAACCGACCAGGTACACACAGGTAACATTCTTGTACACTGACCCTTACTTACCTTCTACATTATTAATTATGTTTTAAAAGCGTAGTATGTTGCTATAATGTATGTATAGGTATTAAAACTATAAGCATTTAGTCATATATTTTATCTCTGCTTAGTGTTAGTTTAGTGCAGTCCAGAAATAGTGGTTAAATAATAATTAATAACGTACATCATAAGTAATTCATTCTTATGTTGTTAAATAAAGATAGAAGAAAAAATAAAGAAGTTTAAGGGATGTCATTGACTTTCTGTATATTTCGGTGTATAAGAAAAATAAAGATATGGTACTGTGGGGTAGAACTTAAATAAGGTAGTCGCCAATTTCATTTTATTAAAAAAAACCATAAGTCCTAGTCCATAAGGACCTAGCATGTCAAACGTCGATAGTTACAAAGTCTTCTCTCGTTCCACAAGTTTTATGATTTACCTACCTATTCGGACTTTTTGCGTATGTACTGTCAGCCCAATGGAACTCTGACCCACCGTAGAACGGTGTCACAGTGACATTATAAATCAATTTGTTTGACATTTCTTACGACGAATCATAACATCACTGAGACGCAGTTCTATGGTGGGTCAGGGTTCCAATGGGCTTATAGTACGTAGTTGTATAAATACATTGTAATACAATATTCATAACTTCATAAGATATAAAAGGATTTTTTTAACAAATGTAAGCATCTAGTTGTTAGAATATAATATTTGATGTAGACGTCATGTTAAGGAATATTGTATCCGTTAGCTAAGCCTGTAACAAATACTTTTGTTAGAGTATGAAATAAAATATCCCTGTTGTTGTTTTTTGAATTTTATTTGACATTTATCCACTTAACGACTATAGTTGTAGCTATAAAGGGTGCGTCACAGACGTAAACCTTGCAACACTGTCAGAACTGAATCATCGGTACCATACAGCACGTAGCTTATTTCTAGTAACAACTCATCAATTTGCCATTTACCCATAAACAAGAATTTACCGCAATATCAAAGTACCTCGTCTCCTCGAATAAAGGGAATACATTCGGGGTAATCGCGATACAACAAGCTGAGTTCCCTACTTAAAGTGAAATCATTGTGAATGCCTGAATCCGATTTATCTACACCAATAGTTTAAGGTTTATGAGAAATGGAATGAAAATAATATTGTATATCATTGGTATGTTATTTGTCGCAAGATCGTTATTGTCCAATGTTAACATCTGTTAACATTGGACAATAACGGCTTTTACACAGTAAAGTACAGAGCGCGCATCTGGGACTGCGTTTCGAACGGCGGGCCGTCGGGTCGGGTGCGAATCCTGTCTTACGTGTGGCTTGGTGACGTTTGTAAATAATATGGTGGCGATTCCACAGTAGAGTTGTGAAATTAGTCGATAATGTACAAACTGACAAATATTATGACGAATATGCGATTCAGTTTATAACTGCGTAGAATAAACATCAAAATAAAATAGCTTCACTTCAACTACAATTTTAGTGCCATCGGATAAATGAGCATCATTCTATCCACCCAATTAATAATAAAAAAAAACTATACGTAATAAAAAAGGCAAAATCGCTTTTATAGTAGGTACTTGGGGCAATGACTCCCAAAATATTTGTTACTTAATGTTACATTTTTCATTACAGAACACAAATATTTTACAAAAATATACTTCGTAAAGATATCCAAAATTGTTCTTAGACGTGTAAAAGTGATACTTCAATAATTAAAGTAAAATCATTAGAAAATAAATAAAACAGATTAGAAAAACATTTTAATATTTGATTAGAGGACTAAACTCATGCTAAGGCTCTAAATAGAGATAATGAAAGTAATTGAAAATTTTAACTTAAGTAGTATTGACAATATGTTACTTATATGAAAATGTGATAAACGGAAGCTTAGTCTAGAAATAATTTTAAAACATATCCAACAGCTAAAATCATCAGTCTTACAATATGAAAGTCATTATTTTAGCATGTAGTTACCACGAACGAATTTTGGTAAAATAAACATGAAGCAGTCTCAATTTTAACGTATATCGAGCTACATCTCGTGGCTTTCGCGTAGATAATACTACCCTACGGGGTAAAATATTACGTAGAATTATGGCTCTGTTGAATCTAATTATTAGGAAATTATGGAATTAATAACCATTCATTTTGTTGATATTACATTCAATAGAATTTAGCGTGTATCGCAATAAACCGATTTTGATTGGGCTGTTAAAACTTTCTTAGTATATTTTTCAAACCTTATACAATCTTGATTTCATAATAATAATGACAGTTTGAAAATGACTTCTACAAATTTTTACTGTTGTACATGGGTGCTTCTCCCTTATTTCCCATAAAGTATTTGCAATAAGTGCATAATCTGCAATATTAAATAATGCGGCTATAAAATCAGATGCGAAAATCATTCAACCGCAATGAAGAAAACTACCTGCTTCTTCAAAATCTACAAACATTAATTTTAACGAAATCAAATTCAACTAATAGGTAAGTATTTTCGTATTTTTCATACAAAGAAAAAACATTTTTTTGGTTAATTTTTTATTTATTTATAATATGTATGTGCCGTTTTGATCGATGACTTGTTGCCATCTTGTGGGTAGTGCCATAATCCCATTGCTGTAGAAATTTTGAGATTTTTGACTAAAAAAGTCTGACAGGTAGTTTTCAGTGTTCTTTTGAGGTTAGCTTTATGCTTCCTAAAGAGTTCTGAAGTGACCGGAACAGACCGAGCAAGGTCAGGGCTATACGGAGGATGCATCAACACATCCCAGCCAAGCTCTGTCAATTTTTGCTGCGTGGTTATAGATGAGTGCGGTCTGGCGTTATCATGATGGAACACTACGCCCTTCCTGTTCACCAGCTCCGGCCGGTTTTTCACAAGGGCTCCTTTTAACCTCATCAGTTGGTGACAGTAGAGGTCAGAATCGATAGTTTTACCCGGTGGCAAAAGTTCATAGTGGACGATTCCTTTCCAATCCCACCATACACACAGCATCACTTTGTTCCGAGTCAGGCAGGGCTTTTCCACGGTCTGTGGGGCTTGTCCGTGCTTCGACCACGATCTTTTTCGCACATTCGTATCGTAAGTGACCCATTTTTCATCACCCGTAATCAACCGTTTAAGAAATGGTTCGGAATTGTTACGTTTCAACAAAGAATCACAAATGGAAACACGTTGCATTAGGTTTCTCAGTGAGATCATGTGGTACCCAAATGTCAAGTTTTTTCTTGTATCCAGACTTTTGTAAATGACGTAAAACTGTTTTATGATCAACATCCAGTTCTTCAGCAATGTCGTAGCTACTTATATGTCGATCTTGCTCCACTTTTTCAAAGATGGCACTGATTTTATCTGTGACAGGGCGTCCAGAGCGAACCTCATCTTTCACACTAAAATTTCCAGGTTTGAAACTATTAAACCACATTTGTGCTAATCTTATTGATACCGCATTAGGTCCGTAAACAGCACAAATTTTATTCGCTGCGTTCGTCGCATTTTTACCTTTTTTGTAATAAAACTTTAAAATGTAAGGAATTTCTTCCGCACATACGTTCATTTTGCTTGCTTGAAAAACAATTGAAAAACGACGGGAACTATTTTTTTATTTTTTTATTGCATCTTCAGAATGTCAACATTTAATGGTATTAAAACCAGCCAGTTACATTCAGTACAGCCAGAGAGGTTTAATAACTAATAACATATTCAAAATACGAAAATACTTTTGCCCCGACCTAATATATTAGATTATGTACTTTATTTTTTCAAATTAGGCAATAATTATTATTAACAACCCATAATATAATTAAAATCGGACCTCGTGTGCAGTCGAAAGCTCTAATATCTATACACCTCCCGCGTTAAATATGTATACACAAACCTTATTGTAAGTGGCATAAAGCTTTACAGATATTTTTGACGTCTTCGGGAACGTATGTGTATAAATGTATGACTGACTGTTCGAAGGAGGATGTAGTGGTGAGTTACAGACTTCAATAGGCTGGAGACTTAGACATATTTATTACTAGATACAGTAAACAACGAACAGTTCTCAAGTCGTTCTTTTGGTGAAAGATAACAGAAAATGTAAAACAAACTTGTTTAAAATTACCCTGTTCAAAACATTCATGATAATTATACAAGTTAACATAATTGTATCAACAGGTACCTAATACGGCTCTTAAAGAAATAAATAGTACAGTCATGAACAGTCAGGTCACTTAATTTAATAAAAAATAATGAATGACTAAAATTATTAATGACTAGGTATAGTGGACTTTGAAGTTATAATTGTATTAGTTCTTATAAAAACTATGTGAAGTGAGCATCATTGACATTGCTATAACAGCAAGTGAATGATTAAAGCAAATTCATTTTGAAAGTTTGACATTATTTGATTTGATTTGTTTTGAAAGAAAATTGGGATGACCATTTTCCGCTGATGCTTACGTAGTTGCGTCCATTTTAATAATAAGCCATTGGTTGTCAATGGACAACCAATGGCTTCCACAAGAAACCATTGCAAGAAGCAATGGCTAAAGTTATAGCAATATCTTGTACGAAACATCAACTGATACAGCAGTATATTAAACATTAGATTAAAAAAAATGCTTTTTCACTTCTCATGCTCGTAAAGTCCTTCTTTATGCTGGGTATAGGCTGCATAAAATCGCATTTTTTTTTTAAGACTAAGGCAATCAGGCTTTACAGCCTTCACACAATACACCTTCATTTAATTGATATATTTTTATGAGATTTTGGTTACATCTTAATTTAATTACGACATTTGTATAACTATCTAAATACAAATTTACGAATAATACCTACGGCGTGCATTTACGGTAAAAAAAATACAACGCAAATATTTATAATAACTTGACATTAAGCATCAGACCATAGTCAAACCTGTCCAACGTCACAGTCGAAAATTAAAAAAAAAAGAAGGTAATCAGGCCGTACAGCCCAGCAAAGGTAATCAGGCACATACACAATACACCATATTTTAATTCATTTGTTTTTATGAGATTTAGGTTATTTCTTAATTTAATTACGACATAATATATAACTATCTAAATACAAAGTTACGAATAATACGGGCGTGAATTTAAGTAAAAAAATATAACGCAAATATTTATAATAACTTGGCATTAAGGCACAGACCATAGTCAAACGTCACATAGTCAAAAATAAAAAAAAAGTAGATAAATTGTGAGGCGCGAAGCAAATTTTTCGTTAAACAAAAGTAGAAACGAGAAAATTTTGTTGTGTCGCGTTTGAAAATTCAATAAGTTGTTAAACAATGTCCTCGAGTAGTGATAGTGACGATCTAAAAAAAAGACAAACAAATATCAAGTTCTGACCTCTTTTGTGTAATTTTTGCCTAATAATGTTAAAATTTATAAATAAATCTGTTTTATACGTTTTTCGTCGTGGAGTATCAAGTAGTTATTGTGTCCCTAGGTAACAAAAAAGGTCTTGGACATCATGTACTTAATTCCATCTACACTCAAAAAATCGAATTATAGTGAGTACATTTTTACCGCGTTTTGGTCATAATTCCCAATGTATCGCCGCATACAAACCATCATGCTCCTTTATGACGCCATTTACAATTGAAGTGTTTGCTTGGGTTGTCTGAATACTCGTATAACCCCCATGTTTAAGCTGCTCACAATAAGTCGCATATGTAATTGATCGATATGAATAGTTTATTACATATTTCTAATTTTCAGAAATATATCCTCTACCAAATAAAGTCCTACAAAAGAGTTGTTTACTTTAAAATTTATTTAAAACATAAAAACCGATAATTTCTGGATACAGAATTCCAAAAATAATGGAAACTTTTAGCTAAGAAATCGCTTTTGTTGCCATATATTTGTTGAAACTTATTTACCTATGTACAAGTGTATGTCACTGTAAACGATATTTTTTTACTTTATCAGCGTAGATTGGATGCAATATTGGAGAAACACTAACCTATTTCTAAAAAAAATGCACATACAAAATTGCATCCAACCAGTAACTACCTTATACTAAATACATTTATCGAAGGATCTACCTCATCTACCTACTAAAATAGAGAAATATTTGCTATGAGAAAAAGTTGGTGTCATCTTATTTTAAAACTTTTCAAATTCGTACCCTATTCGTCCTATACGCAGAACCGAATACCAAATAGGTATGTAGACACATATATACCTCGAGAGCTGGTGCCTTGTTCTACTTTGTCTCTACACTTACTGTTACTGTATTGTTTTTAACTCTAAATAAGAACTGTCATAACATAACAGTAGCTGTTAAGTCAAGCTCCGCTCCGCCTCATCTATATTGAATGTAAAAATACATAATGACTCATTGGCGACAAGACCAAAGAATGAGCAAGCATGGATAGGTGTTTGAATAGTTTCTTCTATTCTTTTACACTCAGGGGCAAAAATACCGGGTCAGAGTGCGTTTTTCATACAAACGAGACTATTTCGAAGCCTTGGTTCCTCGCCAGGGGTTGTTTTGAGTGAGTTTTAATGGTGGATACTGCGAGGTTCAATAGAGGAGGTCAAAAGTTCTTAAGATACCTAACTGATCGCACGACCAGTTAACACCACAGCGGGAGAGTTTGGGTCAGCACTTGGATTTCCTTACATTTTATTGCCATTTTAGATATTTTTCTGAACATGCACTCACTATTCCGGCGTTAACCGCAGATTCATTCAGTTGGGTTTCCTAGGCAGTCTGGAAGTCCTGTATCGATGCTCGGGGTATTCATCATCAGATTTCACTAAGAGCATTTCCTGGCGAGGAACTAAGGCTTCGAAAAAGCCTCTTTAATATGAAAAACGCACTCTGACCCGTTATTTTTGCTCCTGAGTGTAGTTATCCATTAATTACGCAAAATACGTGATTGATCGGAATCAATACGATTCTGAAAACCATGTCTCGAGAATCGATCTGGTAAGTAGGTATGTCTGCGGCATAATAATTAATCACTGAAAATGACAGTATATCATTGCACCTAAGTATAAGCCTAGTAAAGTTGTATATTTTACCATGCAAAGGTTCGGGTATCTTCCTTTTTTGGATATGTTACGGGTACACGTCGAGTGCGTATCTAACCCCATTTAGCAGTCTTAACCTTTTTGCACTTGGTGAAAATAAAATTGGACAGCATCTCGTTTTGGTGGCGATTTGGTAGGATGAAACTTTGGTCTTCAATTCAAATTTTATGATTTATGTAAGTAGGTAATGTAAAACAAAAAAACGTTGAACATTTTGGTGTGTTATTAAGTTCATGAGAGATTCTTATAATATATACAAAATGATGAATACCCGACCTTTTCCTAGGTAGTTAGGTACTTTTTTTCTCACAGATTAGCTGGAGTAGTACCGACTACGTAGTCTCAGATGTTTACAGATTATTTCCTCCAAATTAAATATTTTGCTGAACCGGGATCATGATGGAAACATGTAAGTTGAAATTAAAACTTACTGCTAGGGAAGCTTTAAGATAACATGGCCAAAAATATGAATACTTCCCAACCATACTAGCATAACATTACTAGCATCCTAAAATATGTATTCTGTCTAATATTGGGTTTCAATTCAATTACCAATTGGCAAAGTAATTCGTTAAATCTAAATTTAATATCAAGACAAACAATAAATCTATCAAGTTTATGGCACTCAAACTTTAACAAACAGTTTTCACTAAGCACCGCCTACCTAGCGCCTTATTCAGCTTTTCACAGCTCGCTTTGAGCATGAGTCTATATTACAATGGATCGACTTGACCAGATTTAGACATAATTAGAAATTTAATTTAAGTTAAAAATGGGTCATAGGACGACGAAACACAAAAGGTACTTTATAGCATTTTGTTACGTAAGTCGGATGTTACTTTTAGACAAGTTACAGCGACGTCGTCTTCGAGCTTCGTTGTGGCTATCAAGAACCGTCAGACAAATTGATTTAGGGGAAGTTGTAGTAGAACTACCTTTTAATCACTGTATGGAGCTGCATAGATCTTGAATTCTTTCCACTGATCACTACAACTATCAGAGAATGGTTGACATAGCAATTGATATAAAGAAGAACTACATTTTTTATCGGGATGATAAGTTTAAGTCATCTTCGACGTGGTATCCAGTGATGGATCCTTTGTTTTGTTATCGCATAACTGAAATTAAACTCTCAGTTTCGACTTAGATTGTTTAAAGTACGCAAGGTTGAAATTTTGGAAATGTTTACCTCATTATTTAAATATTTAAGGCCAAATGAAATGAACTTAAGAATTGAAATTACAGTCTAGCGCCAACTGGCGTTAATAATTGTTCATAATTGGTCGTACTTATGCAAACAGGAACCAACCCACACGATGGCAGTTTCGAGAAAAAGCGATTTTTGTTTAAAACGTGCAAACATAAAATATGCAAAGGTTAATCAACAAGTTTGATTGAAATATCGAACAAATCCATATTTTCTATAGTTTTTATTGATAACTTGCTAAAAAACAAAACGTACACTGTTTTTTTTCTTTAAAAAGACGACGGTTCCTTTTAACTTTATTGTTACTTTACTAGTAGGTAATTATAATGGTGCAATTAAACAATAATAAAGGGTGGTCCAGACATAGAGGCCGCTTGTTGCAACCGTTTCTATGGCAACAAGCATAAACAATTGAACCAAATGTCAAAAGTATCTTAAATATATTTTTTTGTACTCGTCGATTAAAATCTGTGTATTAAGATTTCATAGAGAATACTGCAACGTCACTCTTTTCATCGTTGACACTTCCGAAACAACCGAAATAACCATTTCGATACGCTCAAGACAACTGAAAAAATGTTGAAAATGGAACTTCGTATTTCAATAATATGTGTCCTTGTAAGGAGACTCGATCCGATACAAAATTGCCAATCTATGGCGTTTCGGAACGTAGCAGCGTCGCGTCATCTGTCAAAAATCCTGCTTCTGTATCCAGGGCATAAAAAAATTAAAAAAACTACGGTTTGTGATTGGCTAGTTTTTAGCCAACAGAACAGCACAGTACTGCAACAATTACGGACGCCGTGGTTTGATACAAATGTCGATGTGGTGGTGATTGTATTAATGACTTAAATTATTAATTTTAATGAACTCGTACAAAAAGTTTTGTTCACAATAGTGTCATAATCAAGCTTTTTAATCTCGTACCTTACTTAGGCCACTCAGCAAGCTTCGTGGCCTAAGCACGGTACTCGACTAAAAAGCTCTCTATTATAACACGATTATGAAAATAACTATATCCTAGTTTGCAATTCGGTATTGAAATCTTAAAAATTCGCTCATACTGAAACGTATCGAGCACGAATGTCGAGCTAGGTCAATAATAGGATTTTACGAACGCCATTCTCAAAATCGTCTTGACACTTTGTACCACTTCCGCCAGCAAAAAGTACCTGACCGGACCATCCGAAATGTGTTAAAGCGATACATAGAAGATGGGCAAGTAGGATTCAAGCAGCTTCCTGGGCAGCAACCGTCTGTAAATACGCCTCGATTACAGAAAAAGGTGTTGAAGAAGGCGAGACAAGATCGCAGCAAATCTGACCGTGTCTCGTCACGCGAGCTCGGATTGACACTTTCTACTTATCGGCGAGTAAAGAAAGCAGCCGGGATTCGAAGCAGAAAGAAGAGACGTAGTCCTAAATATTATCCAGGTCAAATAGATCGGTGCATTAAAGGTGCAGCTAAGCTGTACAAGGACAGTACTCCCAGCGGGCATAACTTTTTCTTTGTTCTGGATGACGAAACTTTCGTGCCGTTAGATCCGACTCAAGTAGCGGGAGACAAATACTACTTATCGGATGATGAACAAGAAACACCAGTCGAAGACACTTTACTCCCGACTGGGAAATTTGAGAGACGCTATATGATCTGGCAGGCCATCTCCGAAGGTGGGCACATATCCGAGCCGTTCGTTACTAACCGCACAGTAAACGGCGAAATATACTTGAAAGAGTGTATTAAGAAACGGCTGGTGCCTTTTATTCGGAAGCTAAATGTACAAAGACCCGTTTTGTTTTGGCCAGACCTCGCTAGGTCACATTACGTTGGACCTGTGCTTGATGAACTTAAGAAGGCAGGTATTTCTATTGTACCAAAACGAGACAACCTACCGAAAGTGCCCCAGCTTCGGCCGATTGAAAGATTTTGGGCTCTTTGTAAGCAACGATATTGCGAGTTAAATAAGCCGGCGACCAACATTGCAAGTATGAAGCGAATATGGACGCGGATTTCCAAGCAGATCGCAGCCAAATCTGGAAAATCGCTCGCTGTTCAAAAGCTTCCGTTCCAAACTATTAAAATTTGCAAAACAAGGTCCCGCTGGAATATAATTTTTTGATATTTAAAATTTTATTTTTTGTAAATAAATGTTGATCTCAAAACAAAACTCGGATTTTGTATAACTATATTAGTTATTTTTTAATTTGTGTTTTTACAGGCGGCCTCTATGTCTGGACCACCCTTTAAATGTATGTTTTAATTGTTTTATTTAAAATAAAGTAAAGTACAAATGTTAATTATTGCATATTTTATATAAAAACAGTTCTATAGGTACATCATGAAATATTCAACTGTAACTTAAGCCATACATCAAAAAAGACCTCTGCAGCCAATTTTGTGTCTAATCGTTGGTTTCTCCTTCCATTTCGAAGTCTGGTTCACCTGAAAAGCCTTTCAGGTCATCCTCAATATTTTCATCAGGGATTAATTTAACGTAGAAATCATGGTTAACCTGTGGAATCAGATGCAGAAGGCTCTTCAAGTCTTTTAACTTTGCGTCTGCGATTTGCTTTCCTGATGGCCACAGGGGCTCCATTATATCCTTGGTAATATTAGTCACCCTTCCGCGACCATTTTTTTTTATGTCAACTTCCTTAAATTCTTCATCGAAATTAGACCTCATATATATTTTAAAAATTTCATGTGTTTTCAGCTCTATTTCTTTCGTTGCCAGCCATGATACTTTAGTTCCATCACTGTATTTTTTCCTGTTTGTTATATTTTTCTCCAACTTTAAAGAGGAAAAAAAGTCCTGCTGATTCATTCGACGAACTTTCAGAGGATTATTTCTCTTCCTTTAGTCCGTTTTCGTAATTGCGATTTCGTAATTGGCTACGAAAGAGGAATTATTTGTCGCTGTTTCGTAATTATTTATTAAACAAGAATTTATTTGCCGTTTCCGTAATCGAGTTTCGTAATTAACTACGAAAAAAGATTTTTTTTCTGTGTTCGTAGTGAATTGACTACGAAAGAAGAATTATTTTTCACTTCTTCGTAATTAATTATCAAACAAGAATTTATTTGCCATTTCCGTAATCGAGTTTCGTAATTAACTACGAAATAAGATTTTTATTCTGAGTTTGTATGTAGTGCATTTGCTACGAAAGGAAAGGGAATTATATTTGTCGCTGTTTCCCTTAGACTTGTTTCGTAATTGATCAATTGTGATTTTTTGTGACAAGTTACATAAATAAAACAAGTTTTCTCTCTTCAAAAATAATGCATTTAGTGTTTTAATTAAAGGACAATACCGATAGTCTGGACTTCATCCAGCGATCCTTGGGGGAGACCCTGTCCAGCAGTGGACGTCTATCGGTTGAGATGATGATGATGATGATGATGATATTCATATTATCCTACTATTAATTGTTGCGGCATTTTTTTTATCAAATTTTGGTTAGATATGAATACTCTCTCTTTGTGAAAGATAGTTGATAATCGGAAATAACAATAGCTACACAGACCTCCTTTAACGTGAATTAGAGAAAATAATAATATACTTACACATCGTGAATCATTTACTTTAATTGTAAATTCATTCCTACATCAGTTAACAAAAAATATACTTTTCACTTAAAAAAACTACACTTATTTATACTTCTTAGCTTAATACATAAATGGAGCAATAATCTCCACACAGTGCCCGGTCGTAATTTTGTTGTCATCATGTCAGCCGAAAGACGTCCACTGCTGGACATAGGCCTTCCCCAAGGCTTTCCACTCAGACCGGTCTTGTGCTTTTCGCATCCACCGCGGTCCCGCGATCCTGACGAGGTCGTCACTCCATCTTGTTGGAGGCCTACCTACAGCTCGTCTTCCGGTCCGCGGACGCCACTCCAGAACCTTCTGACCCCATCGGCCATCAGTCCTGCGAGCAATGTGCCCCGCCCACTGCCACTTCAGTTTAGCTATTCTTAGGGCTATGTCCGTAACCTTAGTTCTACTGCGGATATCATCATTTCTGATTCTATCACGCAGAGAAACCCCGAGCATAGCCCTCTCCATAGCCCTCTGATTTTGTTCTCAACTAACTCTGATCTGATTTTGTTGTCAACTAACTCTGATATTGTCATTTTGATCTCTTGATCGATTTCTTGATAGTTTTTATTTAGTTTCATGGCAGGTTTGTAATTACGAAGTTTGGTTTCCATTTCTAAAACTTCTAGTATTTGTGCCAGATTGGGATTATTTCTTCCCACATACTTATCTATTCACAAGTGCCACGCCTCAACTGGGTTTGTGGTTCGTATTACCTCGTCTTCGCAGCACCATTTTTTATAAATCCGATGTCTGTCATCCATTTCATTTGGTAGTACTTATTAAATTTTGCACATTTTTCATCCGTTGGGCTTCTATTCATCACATATTCGTAACCATCCTTGATAAACGCTAAAGGTAGACGTGCTAAACCAGCACAACGGGCTACGCATGACGTCTTTGAATCCTTGAATTAATTTCGAGTGTCTTTGCTTTTCGAAAAAGGGTATTGCAGCTGTAAGAGGTTTGAACCTCAATGAAGTAGGTAACCAAGGAGTTTGAATAGTGCAATAAAATTTTGTTTAATACGTTCATTCGTTCAAAGGAATGTGTTTAGTAATTAACTACGAATGAAAAAAAAATACTGGATTACGGAAACGGCAAATAAATTCTTGTTTGATAATTAATTACAAAAAAAGAAAACGGAATATGTTTAGTAATTAACTATGAACGAAGAAAAAATACTTGATTACGAAAAAAGCAAATAATTTCTTGTTTAATAATTAATTACGAAACAGCGAAAAATAATTCCTCTCTCGTAGTCAATTACGAAACCGCAATTACGAAAACGGACTAAAGGTTTCTCTTGCATGACTTCATTATATCCATGTAATCCTCTGGCGTGTAAAGCCTCTGGTGGCGTTTTAGAGCAGTTTCTATTTTTCCGAAATCTGTGTCATTGGGGAGAAAACTGTGGCCCGATTCAAGAAACTTCAAATTAATTTGTTGTAATGTTGGATGGTCATTTAAAATCGCTTTCATCATCAATACCATTTTAATATTTCGATTTTGTCCGCCACATGAATCACTCCATAAAATCAGACGTTTTACGCTGCAGTCGAGTCTTTCAAAAATGTGTTTCATTAGGCAAGATCCCACCTCTTGTGCACCACGACCAGCTTCGCCTTCTACCCACACATTGCAATGGGCTTCGTCTCTACTTCCAGTGTGTATACCAAAGTTATATACCCAAAGCTGTCTCTTATAAAATACAATGTTTGTAGGTATGCGTGGTAAAGGTAGCGTTTTTTCTAAGTCGAAAGTAATTGTTTCCACTAAAGGATCTTCATTTGCCAGTTTCATATCCATTTTCAATTGGGTTTGCAAGCCATTTGCAAGGTCTAGATGTGCTATCCGCTTTAGGTCAATATCGGATTTTTCTTCTTCCGATGCAGTCAGCATTTGGCCGTAAAAGTAGTCACATCTGTTACACGTGTCTTTTTTTAAAGGTTTGGTGCGTAAATTAAAATTAATCAGAAAAATTTGGTTCACTTTCGATAGTACCAGAATTCTCATTGCAGCTGCCTTTGCTTCCTCTTTATATAACTCGAAGATTTTCGAAACTGTCATGTCAGATCTAAGATATTTAACTCCATTGCATTGTTCTCGTCGGTAGTGAGATATGTATGTCGGCAATTTTTTTATTAAGTTTATCACAAACAGCTCGCATTCAGGAGGGACTTTATTGCGTCCGCTTTGCAATCCACATTTGCCTACAATGTAATTTTCGGACCGCATCTTGCAAAGCGACGTGTTAATTCTTTTTGATGACGTTTGCAAGGTTTTAATAAACATATCCTTACAAAACAAACTGATATCCCATGCAAGAAATACTGACGTGAAAACGCTTTTTTTTAAACCTTGCTTTTGTTTTCAGTTGCATTGTATAATGACGCTTTACAGGGCATTCTTTTACTAATGCATTCAAAAACATATTCTGTGCACCGTAAGAACCCAACGAGTATTTTTTTTTAAAGGCAACCTTTCTTTTCTCTGAGGATATATTTTCGTAACACTTTTTGCTGCTGCTGCACTGATAATCTATGAAATTCTTAGTACCTACACATTTTTTTCTAGAATTTACATATGGCAGGTTCATGTACTTTCTTTTTTTTCTTTCATCTCTCGACAACCCACCAAATTTATGCTTTCTACCTTTTTTTGGCCTTCCACCAAGTAGCGTGTCAGTTTGTGATAGTCCAGTTTCTTTATCAGAAATTGTTTCCGTGCTTGACTCAACAATAAGCGAATCTCCATTGACAGATGTTGTATCATTTCGTGAAACAGGAACTATATGACCTTCTTCGATTTGGTTTCCTACTGCAGGTGTTGGACGGATATGTGCATGGGTAGTATCAGAGGTAAAAGAATCATTGCTTGAGCTGGTACTGTTATTATTATCGTCATAATCAGGGTCTTTAATAGATTAGTCACTGTCTGGAGCTAAACCGTCATCATCAGCTGTCAAATTGTTTGTAACTATAGGGCTGTCATCGTCCAAACAATTTTCTAAAATACGACACATTTTTTCCATTTCAGGTGACATAATTGGAAGCGGAGAGTAAGGGCTGCCAATACCATTTTCAGCAACAGTGTTAGTAAGCGGGATGTTATGGTTGATCGGGACATTATTTAGTGGGGCAGGAGTAAGCGGTGAGTATGGAGGTGGCTCAATACTTTTTTCGGAAGCTGTTTCCATAACTACATCATGATCGTTGTTTGACGGCGGCACAGCATGTGGGGCAGGAGTCAACGGTGGGTATGGAGGCGGTTCAATACTTTTTTCAGCAGTAGTTTCGGAAACTAGATCGTAATCGTCAACCGGCCGGCGGTGGCACAGCATTTAGTGGGGCAGGAGTCAACGGTGAGTATGGAGGCGGTTCAATACTTTTTTCAGCAGTAGTTTCCGTAACTAGCTCGTAATCGTCAACCGGCGGTGGCACAGAATTTAGTGGGGCAGGAGTCAACGGTGAGTTATGGAGGCGGTTCAATACTTTTTTCAGCAGTAGTTTCCGTAACTAGCTCGTAATCGTCAACCGGCGGTGGCACAGAATTTAGTGGGGCAGGAGTCAACGGTGAGTATGGAGGTGGTTCAATACTTTTTTCGGCAGCAGTTTCCATAACTACATCATGATCGTTGGCCGACGGTGGCACATCATATGGGGCAGGAGTCAACGGTGAGTATGTAGGTGGTTGATATTTTTTTTGATAGAGGTGCAGTGAGAGTACCGCAGCGGTTGACCACCGGCGACGTAGCATTTGATGGAACGATGGTTAATGGCGAGTGTGGGTGCAGTTTTATATTTTTTTCAGAAGAAGTAAATAAGCCACTACTGATGACCGAGAAAGCATTTACTGGAGTCTCCTGTTGTGATGAGTGTGCAGGTGGTTCGTAAGCAGTTTCATAGTTTTTATAATCTAATAATTCGGAAGTTGACACAGCTTTATCAGTAGTTTCTGCAGCCAAATTATTAGTAATAAGCGACAAAGCTTCATTCAAATTATCTTTATGTAAGTTGTTATTAGCAACATTCGCTTCGTTCAAGTTCTCGTGCAAACCCAGGCATTCTAGAATGAAATAAAAGCCCTATGTTAAACACAAAATTTCCTTTTCACACACATTTTCCCCTCACTTGTTGATTATTTATATTGTTACCTTAAAGCTAAAGCCATATAAATCCTAAAATCAAAAATTAATCACTAAATACAAACATAGTTTTTGCTATGTTAAGAACTTTAAACTAATTTGAACAGGTCAATTTGTGCAGCAAGGTAAAAATATAAAACTACTTTTATCAACAAACACATGCTATATTCACAAGGTGCATTTGGTAACATCACGTAAGAAAAAAAATACCTGAAGTAATTTGTACTGGACTGCTTGATCGAGAATAATCATAAAAATCTGAAAACAATACATTATGTCAATTCTAAAACACACAGCGTGATGTGAAGAAGCTGTCTATGGATATCCTTATATATACTTAAAACATACCTGGCTACACCGGATTTTACCCATATGTCACCACAGAGGTCGCCACCTCCTTCGCCAGAAGAGCGCGCCTGTTGCTTGTCAACGTCATTAGCGTTTATGGATTCCCGCTTAAATAGCGTACTCTCGTAGAATCTTATAATATTTGTGTCTTTTTCCCATTAAACTAACGTTTTTTCGACAAGTAACTTCAACTTTGTACTAAAGTGTAACACGCGACGTATATTTTAGTGTTAGTGCAGTGCAAAGTACAACCACAGTGATGACCACGTGCCGGTTCACAAAATGTGTCGGAGGCCGAAAAAGAATCATCGAATGATAATACTTCAACGTCTTCGTCCTCGGAGGACGAGACGGTTCCGCCTCCCAACAAACGACCGAGAAAACCTCGCGGAGAGGTTACTCAGTCGTATGATCCTAGGGTGGATTCATTGGTGAACCAAGTAAGTTATATCTCTAACTACATTATGCAATTAGCCCAGGAACCCTCTACTTCTACTAGTCACAGCCTCGTAACAGAGCATTTTCTAACACCACCCGTTCAAAAACCTCTTGACGTAAATGTCGGCGAAATTGTTACCGAAGTGAAAACAAATAAAATTGTCGCGGAGGCAAAACCTGATCGTGTTGCGCGGTTGAACACGATACAGAAATTTGATTCACCAGCTTGGCAAGGCGTTAGGTACTAAAATTCACTTAACTCTGTTTTGGCTACACCTAGTTTTGTTGACCTAAAAATTAATGAGGAGCTAATACATTTAAGTAAAGGAAAGGACTATTTAGCATCCACAGAAAGAGTTTTAGCAGGTCTGTCAAATGCTATATTAAATCAAAAAGATTTGTTAAGGGAAGGCCTACAAACCATTGTCGATTGGGCATCAGCAAATGAAAAAGATCTAAATGCAAACACTCTTTATGATAAAGTGACCCTTCTCTTTGGACCAGACTCTTCAATGAGCAAGAACTCAGACCTTATTATGCAAATATTGTGTGGGAAAAGAACCGAGTGCATAGAGGTTCGTCGTAATAGATTATTGAATGAGGTAAATAATACTAATCTCAAAATGAGTTTAAACAAGATCCCGCCAAGTAATGAATATCTTTTTAGTAGGGATTCTTTGCTTCCTTTGGTGCAGTCTTTGGGTGGTTCACAGATTTGGCTTAATACACCAACTTATATTAAGGAAAAAGAGAAAAAACAGATGCCTAACACAGGTACTTATAAACCACAAGAGGGACAGGGCAGATATGATGACTCAAGAAAGGTACATCTAATAAGAAACAACTATAATAATACCTATCACCGAACTGACAAAAAATTTGGTAAGAAAAGGCGTTTTCATGACAAACATAATAAGTCCTTTCGTCCCTACCATACACAGCACAAGTGACTATATAACAGTGGCAGAACAGAAACCTTTTCAAGGGGGTTGCTTAAGATTTTACCAACAAAAATGGAGGCAATTACAAGCGAGTCCTTTTATAATAAAAACTATTGTAGGCCATCGCATCCCTTTCTATCTCAAGCCCCCTTTGTTCTGCCCAACAACCCAGTCCCAAAGAAGATATTCAACCAAAGTCACAGAACAGATGACCGAAATTATCCAGAATCTGAAAAGTCAAGGAATATTGGAAAAACCAATTTTACTGAATCCGGGTTACTTTTCAAAAATGTTTTTAGTAAAAAAATCGGATGGGGGGGTGCGTCCAGTATTCGATCTACGAATGCTCAATTCATATGTAGCGACCAAACATTTCAAACTAGTTTCACAGAAAACAGTCTCGGATTTCCTCCAGGAACAACACTGACATAATAAGACTGGATGGTAAAAATAGACTTATCCCAGGCATATTTTCACCTACCAATTTCACAGGCACACAGACGATTTCTAAGAGTAATTTACAATGGAGAAATTCTACAGTTAACCTGCCTTCCTTTTGGCCTCTCTTCAGCCCCCCAAACCTTTTCAGCCGTAACGAATTGGACTGCGGAGGTCCTTCGGGCTCAGGGCTTCAGAATTCTGGTGTACCTGGACGATTACCTATTAGCAAATCAGGATCGCTCCATGTTAAAAACCCAGGCTGCGGCAGCCGTGAGTTTCTTGAAAGCTTGAGCTTGAGCTTCACCTAGGTTGGAATGTCAACTACGCCAAGTCAGTCTTTACACCCACACAAAACCTAAAGTATCTGGGTCTGGAATGGAATACTCACTCCAACACTATGTGCCTACCAATAGAAAAGATTCAGGCTATTCACAGGATTCTAACAACTATAAGAAATACAGCCAGCTGCAAGCTAAGAGAGATTCAGCGACTTCTGGGTCATTTAAATTTCGCAAATCTAGTAATTTATCGGGGACAACTGCATTGCCGAAAATTACAGATATTTCTGCGACAATTCCCAAAGAACAGACCAAAGGAAAGGAGGTTAGTCCCACCAGGAGCTCTCGGCGAGATCCAGTGGTGGCTGTCAGCCCTCCAAAACAATTCAGCTCCAATTCACCCACAATGTATAACTCATTTCCTAACCACAGACGCAGCGGATGCGGGTTGGGGAGCTCAACTAAATGGTCACAATATGTCAGGAACATGGACGAAAAATCTGATGTCATGGCACTCGAATCTGAAGGAAATGTATGCTACACAGCATACATTTCCTAACCACAGACGCAGCGGATGCGGGTTGGGGAGCTCAACTAAATGGTCACAATATGTCAGGAACATCGACGAAAAATCTGATGTCATGGCACTCGAATCTGAAGGAAATGTATGCTGTGTAAGCAGCAGTAAAAAAGCAAAAGAACAACCTGAAAAATGCTCATATACTACACTGGCCCGCAAAACTAAGTATCACACTTTTAAAATTGCAATAAGTTTTTAAGTACACAAGATATACTTTCGTAATAAAAAGGATTCGAAAACGAGTTTAATTTTGTATATAAAAACTTCATAGTCAGTAACCTTCTTTTAAGAAATGGCTGAAAAATACTGTAAAAACAAAAATAATCCTTTTCGAATTACAATTTTACCATTCATTTTTTTGTTTCTGTTTTTGTTTTCAAATTTTTATTGATCGATCAGTCTTGTTACAAAAGCTAAGTTAGATAACAGCACATAAACTTTATTTATCATGCCTCTTTCGAGTGAAGAATGTGCTAGAATCATGACTTTTCTGGAATTAGGTATCAGTATGCGTCGTACTGCAAGAATGGTGGGTGTGACGTTACGGACGGTCCAGAAGGTGAAGCGAAGGTACGAAGAGACTGGAAACCATCTGAGGAGACCTTGTAATGGCAGACCCAGGTGTACTAGTGCCCGAGAAGACCATTATATTGTTTCCACTGTGTTGAGAAATCGCCACCTAAATGCAGTTGAAGTCCAGCAACAGCTTCTTCAGATCCGGAGAGACTACATTAGTGCTGATACAGTGAGAAGAAGACTTGTTGAAGGAAATCTGAAACCCCGAAGACCAGCGAGTGGCCCCAAACTCGAGAGAGAGCATCGAGTAGCGAGACTGCGATACGCCCGTGAACACAGACAGTGGGATGAAGAAGAATGGTCGAGAATATTGTTCACAGATGAGTCTCGATTCTCACTTTACACTTCTGATGGAAGGCGAAATGTCTACAGGCGACCTGGAGAGCGATACCTTCAAGCCCGCTTCTCAGAAAGAGTCCAGTACGGTGGAGGCAGTGTACATGTATGGGCTGGCATAAGTTCAGAAGGTCGCACAGAGTTAGTGGCCATAGAAAATGGCACTCTGACTGGGGTAAGATATGCCCAAGAGATTCTCAATGAGTATGCAGGGCCGTACTTAGTAAATATGGGTTATGGATCGGTGCTGATGCATGATAATGCCCGACCACACACGGCTCGGGTCGTGCAAGCGTATATTCAGGAGGTTGGTATCAGCGTGATGGCTTGGCCATCAAGAAGTCCTGATTTCAACCCGATTGAGCACGCCTGGGATGAGCTAGGGAGGCTAGTCAGAAGCCGCAGACCACCACCTACAACCCTCAGGACTCTAAAACAGGCCCTGATAGAAGAATGGGAGAATATTCCCCAATATCGGCTCCGAAACCTCGTGTTCAGTATACCAAACCGGCTCGAAGCTGTAATCAGAGCCCGAGGAGGTAATACCAGTTATTAAAAAATTAAATAACATGTAAAACATACTTATAAATGTTAATTGAGTTTCTTGAAATTAAGCTAAAAATGGCTATGTTATTGTTTTATCTTCTTTTTTTAAGTTGGAAATGTTACTGTATAGTTTACAATAGTTGGAAAGAAAGCTGATAAAATTTGCTATAAAACGTTTTTTATTTTAAATCTCTAACTTCTATATTTAAGAAAAATATGTAATTTTAAAAGTGTGATACTTAGTTTTGCGGGCCAGTGTAGTTCAGACAGACAATCGAACTTTAGTGGCCCACATAAGAAAGGAAGGGGGGACGAAGTCTCTCCAGCTCCTGAATCTGACAACCCAACTGATGCAGTTGCTGGATCAAATAAATGTATCAATGTCAGCCTGTTACCTCCCGGGGAGGTTCAACGGCATCGCAGACCACCTTTCCAGAGGCCGTCAGGTTCCAGAGTGGCACTTACTTCCCGAAGCCACGGAGGCAATATTCAAAAGAACCTTCGGAAGACCTCAAATAGACTTGTTCGCATCATCAGAAACAGCTGTAGTCTCAAAGTACGTAAGCTTAGATTCGAGAGATGGTTTGGCAGAGTATTGCAACGCCTTCAGTCAAGCTTGTAAATACCACCTAGCATGGATTTTCCCACCTCTCAACCTGCTACCACAAGTATTGCGCCATTTGAACAGTGCAACAGGCAGATACATTCTAATTGGCCCGACATGGAACCAGTGTTATTGGAAACCAGACCTTCAGACCAGAGCACTGGAGAAAAAATGTCAATAAAGAACCTCCGGAGGGTACTAATAGACCAGACAACAATGACTCATCCACCTCAGATCGATCAGCTGCAACTAAAGGCATGGCTAGTTGGGGGTGGAGTCACAAAATTGATCACTGGCAGGACAGAGAAAAACAACTATTAAAGAGCAGTTGGAGAGCTTCTACACTGACCAGCTATGCACCAGCTATACGGAGATGGATTGCATGGAGTAATACTAATAATGTTAATGACAAAGCTCCACAAGGACCGGACATTGCAAAATTCTTAGCAGATTTATTTTTAGATCATAACTTTGCTTACAACACCATTCTATTACATAAGTCAGCTGTTTTGACATACTGTGGCAACCCAGATATATCTGATAGTTTTTTAATTAAACAAATTTTAAAAGCAATTTCCATAGCCAAGCCCATTCCACAAAAGTCACCCATTTGGGACACTAGTTTAATTTATAACTGGTTAATATCAACACCTTCTAAGAACTCTCTCTTTGAGTGTTCAAGAAGGACTGCAATTATTTTATTATTAGAATCAGGCCGTAGAATTCATGATTTAACATTATTAAAAATTACAGAAAATCATTTTATAGATTCAGATGCAAAAATAATTTTCTGGCCAATGTTTGGTTCCAAAACAGATAATTCTAGACAAAGACAATCAGGGTGGTGCCTATCAGCACATCCAAATAAATCAATCTGTCCTATCCATCATGTTAAATTAATAATATCTATGTCTATCCATAGAAGACAAAATACAGCTATAGATTCTCTTTTTATAACGGTAACAGGAAAGGTTAAAACTGCATCTCGGACAGTCATAGCTGGATGGATTAGAACAATTTTCAGAGAGGCTAATATTGAAGCTTCTGCAGGTAGTATTAGATGAGCAGTAGCTTCAAAGTCTTGGCTTGAGAACAGACCAGTAGAGGAAATTTTAGAGAGAGGAAATTGGAAATGCTTCCAAACATTTAGGAACCATTACTATAGGACAGTACAAAGAAATAACAGTACAAATAATTCAGATTTATTATCTAATAACTTTACTCAAATGTGATTTGTTGTTATGTCTGATTAATTTAGACCTTTCTATTTTTGTTGAAAATATTTCTTTTTATTTAATATTTATTTTAATTTCTGAACAAAAAGCATTTGTTCTTTTATCAAAAGATATTGCTATTTATATAACTATGATTGATCTCATTTGTCTTGTGGTTTTTATATAATAATTAAAACCTATTCATGGGGAGCTTTGTTTATTTATATATAGATTTCACATTAGCGTTTATGGCTCTTGTCACCAGCAGATACCAGACACTTCTTCACATCACGCTGTGTGTTTTAGAATTGACATAATATGAATGTTTTGCATTACAACAAAACATGTATTATGTCTTGAATAAAACACACAGCGTGCAGCAAGGCTCTTGCTGGTGCAGTGAAGACGCTAATGACGTTGACAAGCAACAGGCGCGCTCTTCTGGCGAAGGAGGTGGCGACCTCTGTGGTGACATATGGGTAAAATCCGGTGTAGCCAGGTATGTTTTAAGTATATATAAGGATATCCATAGACAGCTTCTTCACATCACGCTGTGTGTTTTATTCAAGACATAATACATGTTTTGTTGTAATGCAAAACATTCATAATATGATAAGATTTAAAACTTTCGAGTTTTGAACACATATTCGTGATTATAACGGGTCGATCGTGAAATTAAAGAGTATAGCCGTATTTATATGGGGTATTGGCCCCAGATGCCTAATTGGTTAAATTTTTTAATAAATATTTTTCACTACAGTATTTAGGGTTAATATTTAGTGAAAAAGCATCTACATGTGAGCAACTAAATGGGCAAAATTCCAACCAATTTGGCGTCTGTGGCTCGTACAACCGGGTCGAAACGTCGGAATACTTACTTAAGACAAGGGTGAATTTAATTCGCGATCGACCCGTTATAATCACTAATACAATAAAAGATATTCTAAAATTTTAGTGTAACATGTTTCATTCAAAAACGCATGCAAATTCCTTGTCATTGTCCTAGCGAATTAATACTTATATAGTCGAAATTTAGTAGGTAACTACATATAACCACAACACCAGACACGTATTTCGAAATACGAACATCCTTTAATCATGCACCACTGCAATGCGAATGGAGAATTACCTTACAGAAAAGTTTAACAGAAAGTTTGTATACCTACCTAACCTTAAAAATCAAATAACTCGAAGGCTACATGTAGAAACTTCGAAATACCTACTCAAAGACAAGGGTGAATTTAATTCGCGATCGACCCGTATAAATACTAATACCTACAATACAGGATATTCTAAGTGTAACAATGTTTCATTCAGAAACGCACGCAAATTCCTTGTCATTGTCCTAGCGAATTAATACTTACGAGTATATATAGTCAAAATTTAGTAGGTAACTACATAGAACCACACTACCAGACACGTATTTCGAAATACGAACATCCTTTACTTATGCACCACTGCAATGCCAATGGAGAATTACCTTACAGAAAAGTTTAACAAAAAGTTTGTATACCTAACCTTAAAAACCAAATAACTAGAAGACATTTTTAACATACCTGGGATGTTTTCGTCTTTATATTCGTCGTCTGAACGAACTAGGCAACTTAAGACCATAGCCCGTGCCCTTGTACCCAGTTTCTTCATTGTTTTGTAGGCTTTTAGGCAATTTATTTTAAGGTAATTGCCGCACACAACACAACCACTTAACTACTCTAAAACTTTTGACACATAGCCGTACTTCTTACAATGTTGCCATGTTGAAAATATTGCCACTGCAAATGATTATTCATCGTTCAGCATTATAATATTATATCTCGTTACCGTTTCACTTTATTTGCTTTATTTAACTACTGGTAAAAAATGACAGTATACCAGTAAATTATTTCATAAACTGGATTCAAAGGACATGGCTCCATAGATATTCTATAACAATATTTTTTATACGGAGCCATGATACATGAACCTGGATTAAAATTATACACGTTGCATTTTTTATTACGCAAACCCGATTCAAAACACATGGTATAGCTTGACCAGAATCTGATGGCATTTTTAAAAGTAAAAAAACAGTGATTTTCATGTGGCAACTGTCAACTGGCGGCAGTGTCAAATTGTTTGTTTACCGTTGCTAACATTTTGAAACTCGTTTCAACTATTGTTATCTGGTGAAAATGTCGAGAAAACCGCTTAGATCTCAAGCGAGGAATATTGTTTACAATGTGTATAATAAAATACGCGAAGGAGGAGGTATAAATCAAACGCAATCTTCGATTTTAAAGCGTGTTGTGGAGTTGACTGGTATTTTGAAACGAACTGTTTTGATACTTTTAGGTTTGGGTATATTTTGTCTTACATAAATGCTACTTATTACAGGGGTTTCCAGCACTACCATTCGTCGAATAATAACTGAGGGCACCTCTAATAATGATAATTTTTCTACACCTGGTAACAAAAGAAGAGGTGGGAAGAAGAAAATCAACTTGGATGACTTTGATTTGGAGTTGATTAAACGCAAAATAAAAGAATTCTACTCTGTGCGAAAGGAAATTCCAACGGCTATGAAACTGTTACAAATTCTTCGCCAAGAAATTGGTTTCCAGGGAGGGAGAGAGTCTTTGAGGCAAGTGTAATGTATGTGTATAAGGAGGTTGTTTGTGTTATTTGTCATAGGTATTCAATTGTTGCTGTCATTGTTCTTCTGATTAAAATGTAATAACGGACGGATGTGTTTCACTGGTTTTCCTTAGTTCAGCGGTTATTATAGGCAGAACCTCCAGATTCTTCAGTGGCGACGAGTAATTACGATACGCGCGTGTTAAAACTGTAAATTTCATTTTAAAAGATAACCAGCAGCAATGTCAATCGGCAAGATCGGAGCGTTCGACGTGGAGAAGGACAGCTGGGACTCTTACGTGGATCGCCTCGACCAGTACTTTGTAGCGAACGACGTGAAGGCGGCGGTGCAGGTGGCGACGCTCATCACGGTCATCGGGAGCGATGCGTTCGAGTTAATGGTTAATCTGTGTACACCCGATAAACCGACGAAGAAGACGTACTCCGAGCTGGTCGAGGTCATGAAAGGTCATCTACAACCGAAACCTAGTATACTTGCAGAGAGGTTTAAGTTTCGTCAAAAAACGCAGAAAAGTGATGAAAGCATCGCAGAGTATGTGGCGGAACTTAAAAAACTTACAAAAAACTGTGGGTTTACCGCGACCAGCTTGACAGAAAACATAAGGGACCAGTTCGTATGTGGAGTTGCGAATGAAGCCATTCGTCAAAGGTTATTCACAGAAGACGACATCACGTTTGAAAGAGCATTCTCGATCGCGGTGGCGATGTTGGCGGCGGAGGGTCACGCGGCGTTGGTGGAGGACCGTGCCCGGCGGGGCGACGGCGCGCCAGCGGCCGCGGCGGCGCAACCCGTGACGTCACGCGCATCCCATACCGCACTCCAACCGGTGGTCCAAGTAACATGAGCGGAGCGGGTGGCAAACAAACAATTTTTAAAAGTGTTCCTAACGGCAGGGAAGTGAGTAACAAAAGTTGTTCGGCATGTGGGGAAAAGCACGAGACTGGAACGTGCAAGTTTAAAAATTATGTTTGCAGAATTTGTTACCGGGAAGGCCATTTAAAGAGGATGTGTCCGAATTTGAAGAAGGGTACCTCGTTTCTTAACATGCTAGATGAACAGGTTGTGTATACGGAAAGTGACAGCAGCGGCAGTGAAGAGGTAAATAGCTTTTCAATAGGCATTAACAGTCGTAAAAAGTTTGGACCATACGTCATAACCTTACGAGTAGATGATGTCGATTTAACGATGGAGGTAGATACAGGGAGTGCTATCTCTTGTATAAGTAACGATTGTTATAAACGACATTTTGGTAACTGCGAGTTGGTAGAAAGTGAACTTAATTTACGATACTATACGGGAGAAATTATGAAACCTTTAGGGAAGATTCAGCCCATGGTTTTCCATAACAATAAGTGTAAAAAACTAGATTTGTATGTTGTGGATAAAGGCAAAACTAGTTTAGTAGGAAGACAATGGCTGAAGGAATTGGACATTCAAATGTCGTTGAGTGACTGCTATAATGTAAATAGCACGGGCGGTGTGTTCAATTTAGAACAATTTAGTTCCAGATGGTGAAGTGTTTGAGGACGGTCTGGGAAGGTTCACCGGCAGCACAGTGGGGTTCCGGCTGCGTGAGGGAGCGACGCCCGTGTTCCTGCGCGCGCGCCCGCTGGCGTACGCGCTACGCGAGCCGGTGGACCGCGCGCTGGACCAGCTGGTGCGCGACGGCGTGATCACTCCGGTGAATACTTCCGACTGGGCCACTCCGATTGTGCCGGTTATGAAAAAAGACGGCTCTATTCGGGTATGTGCTGATTACAAACTAACACTCAATAGGTGTTTAGAAGTGGACCATTTTCCGTTACCACGGGTGGAGGATTTGCTTGCTAAATTACATGGGGGCGAAAAGTTTACCAAATTGGACTTGTCACAAGCGTATACTCAGTTCGAATTAGACGAATCAAAAAAGTTTACAGTCATAAACACTCACCGGGGTCTGTTTATATATAATAGGTTGATCTTTGGGTTGGCATCAAGTCCCGGTATTTTTCAGAGGAAACTGGAGCAGCTGTTTGGGGACTTACCAAGGATAGGGATTTTTCTAGACGATTTGATTATCACTGGCGTGGATGATAAGTCACATTTGGAAACCTTGCATGAGGTTTTTAATAGGTTAAAGTCTTACGGGTTAAAGATAAGAAAGGATAAATGCTCGTTTTTAGCGGAATCCGTTACATATTTAGGTTATGTAATTGATAAAAAAGGAGTCCATACGTGTCCGGACAAGTTGAAAGCCATAGAAAAGGTACCGAAGCCAAAAAACGTGTCAGAGTTGCGATCATTTTTGGGGTTAGTAATTATGCTAAATTCATTCGCAATATAAGCACTTTACTGTCACCATTATATTATCTACTTAAAAAAGAAGTAAAGTTTGACTGGAACCGTGAATGTGATGAGGCATTTGAAGAAGTAAAAAATTTAAAAAATTTAATTTAATAAAAGAGGAAGAAATGCAACCTTATTATTCGCGGCGCCTCAAGTTGTACTTAGATATGGGATGCGTTGTTTGGGGTTATCGAATAGTTATTCCCTCAGCCTTAAGGGATATGATGCTCAAGGAGCTGCATGTTGGTCACATGGGGATCGTGAAAATGAAGGCGTTGGCTCGGAGCGTGATGTGGTGGCCGGGCATCGACGCGGACATCGAGCGCGCCTGCCGCGGCAGCCGCACCTGCGCCGCGGACGCGCCCGCGCCGCCGCGCGCCGCGCCCATGCCGTGGCCATACGTGTCAGAACCATGGTTAAGATTACATGTAGATTTCTTAGGACCTTTTATGGGTCAGACGTTTTTAATTATTTTTGACGCCGGTTCTAAATGGCTTGAGGTCTTTCTGATAAAGTCAACAACGGCGAGTGCTGTTATAAAAGTATTGAGAGAAACCTTCGCGCGATTCGGGTTGCCAAAAGAAATAGTGTCGGATAACGGACCTCCCTTTTTCAGCAAGGAGTATACTGAATTTATGACGCGTAACGGTGTAAAAATAACTTTTGCTGCACCGTACCACCCATCTTCAAATGGGGCAGCAGAGGGAGCGGTCAAGCTGTGCAAACGGGCGGTGAGAAAGGCATTGCGAGATGGCTGTGAGGTAGACTGCGCTCTGCAAGCATACTTGTTAAATTACCCTAACGTGGCGCACAGCACCACGGGCGTATCACCAGCGACGCTTTTGCAACGTAGGAATCTGAGGTGTAGGTTAGATTTACTGAAGGGCGACCGCCAAGTAGAGGAGAGGGTAAAAGAGAGACAAGATAAGCAAGTAGATTACGCCGGAGGGGCAACGCGAAACTTTAGTGAGGGGGAAAAGGTACTGTTTAGGAATTATAGTGGGGATAAGAAATGGTTAGAGGGGTCTGTGTCGCAGAAAACTAGTTCACGTAATTATGTGGTTTTAGCGGAAAATGGTGCACTTGTAAATAGACATAAAGATCAGCTCAAGCGTCATTGGGCTGGTTCTTTCGAATGGCCGTCACAGCCGGGGACGTCAGGGAAGGGTTCACAGGTTACTAGAAGTGATCACGCTGCTGTGCCGGAACATTCAGCGGGCGGTGCGAATCCAGCGGAAACGGCGTTAGTGCGGCAACCCCACAGCTCCCCGACTAGCTTTCCCCGACCGATTCTTAGACCTAGAGATAATTTACGGCCTGTAAAGAGATTCGGATTTGTGAAATTTGTGATAAAATATCAAAAGATGATACATCCAAAGTTAAATATCGAAGGTTACAAAATCGAACGGTCCACTTATCTACAATCGTTATATCTACGTTTAAATATCGAAAGTTCAGATTCAGAGCCAACCAGTCTATTTTATGCAAACCCGTCTGTTAGGTTACGTTGTTAGGTTTTAGATAGTTTTAATACGCTGCAACTTACTCAACCTAAAATATTATGATATTGATTAAGCTGCCTACTGTCTAAGTAACCTGATGATTTCTTTTATTTTTTACATGCTAATCATTAAAGAGATTGGTTTTGAATTTGTTAAATGCCAATCCAAAAGGACCATTTTGATGGAGCGGCATGACATAAAACAACAAAGATTTAAGTATTTGGAGCGTGTGAAGAACAACCGTGAAGCTGAAGGGCATCAAAAAATGAATGTGGTTTATTTGGATGAGACTTACATTCATAGTTCATGTTCTGTGAATACCTAAGTGCTGGCAAAGCAAAGATATTGCAGGTCCGTCTAAAAGTATTTCACCTGGTGCCAGGTGGATCATGTTAAACGCTGGAGGAGAAAACGGCTTTGTACCAAATTGCTGTCTGGTGTATAGGTCAAAAAGTTTGTCTGCTGACTATCACCATGACATGAATAAGGGCAATTTTACAAAATGGGTGACAGATAAGCTAATCCCTAATCTGCCAAGCCCATCCCTAATTATTATGGATAATGCTAGTTATCATTCTGTACGGGTGAATAAACCGCCCACACAAGCCAACCGTATTGCTGACATAAAAGAATGGCTCCGTGCAAATGATGTGTACTATGAAGATCATTGGCGTAAATTTCAACTACTTGAAGCCGTGAAACAAAATCAGTCTACAGATGTAGTGCATAATTGTTTTCCTTCGTATTTTCACGGAAACGTACGAAAGTGTCTTGCTATTTCAGTCGGTCACAGTACAAAAAGTACTGAGGTTGACTGAAGTAGCATGACACGTTCGTACGTTTCCGTGAAAATACGAAGGAAAACAATTATGCACTACATCTATACACCCTTATATGAAATTGATGAATTATTGAAATCACATGGCCACGAAGTCTTTAGGCTCCCACCTTATCATTTCACATTAAATCCCATAGAAATGATTTGGGGTATAATGAAACAGAAAGTTGCTGAAAAGAATGTAAACAGACCTGCCAGCGATATTAAATTATTGACAGAAGAAGCTTTCTCACAAATTGGTCCAGAGGAATGGCGAAAATGTTGTCAACATGTAGAGATAATTGAAAACGATTTCATAAAGCAAGACAAAATAATTGAAATGTTAGAAGAGAGGTTTATCATAAATACTTATCTCTCTTCATCGTCCTCAGCAGATGAAGAACAAGAAATGGAAGTAGAATTTTTGGAATCATTTTCTAGTTCTGGATGAGATTTTAAGTTATTTTTTATACTCATTGTATTAAAATTTGTGAGAAATAATGGTGTGTTTATTATTTTATTTGTGAGCAATAATCTATCTGTTCACGAATAGAGCTAATAAGTTTTAGTCATGGTATGTATGAAATTGTCCTCAGATATATTAAATTATTATCCTATATTGGGAATTTAATGTAATAGACCCCTAGTGTATATACTCGTATTTTTTGTTAATAATCTTAAAAGCATAAAAAATAAAAATTAGTCGAATCTTAGGGCCGTATTAATAAACTCATCTTGGGTGAGATGCCGGTCACAAGATACGTCAAAGTAAACGTCAAACCATAGAACACTGTCATTTTTGACGCATCTCGAGACGAGCATTAGAGTTGAGATCAGTTTATTAATACGGCCCTTAAACTTCCTCACTTTTTTGAAGACGGTTTATAAATTACACAGTATCAATACCGTTTAGTCCAATTTCCCCAGTATTGCCCTCTACAATTTTTTATTTCCCCATTTGCCATGAGATTCTGGTAGACCTATATCTCATGTGTTATAAATAAAATAATTTTAACATAGAACCATGCGACTTGGATCTTTGTGGATATATGAACTTGTCCGATTTTCGTTTTGCAAACGGGAACCAACCCGCATGGTCTCATCTATCTAAATATATAAAAGGAGAAACTGACTGACTGACTGACTGACATATCAACGCACAGCCTAAACGGCTAAACGTAGGCACTTGAAATTTGGAAGGGACGTAGCTTAGGTACCGTAGAGGTGCACTAAGAAAGGAATTCCCGAAATTCCCACGGGAACGGGAATTAGCGGGAAAATCCTTTTGTATGAAAAATCTAAACCACGTAAGATAGATGATTGAAATTTGACATGCAGGTACCATAATGAACGTAAAGCTTATTTGCAACGCGATATTGCAAAATTCCCACGGGAACGGGAGTTATTGGGAAAAAACTTTTGTATGAAAAAATCTAAATCACGTAAGATAGATGTTTTCAATCTAGCATGCATGCATACCTTAGTAAATATAAAGACAGCGGCACGTCTCAGAAATTTGCACCTGTGGAAACCTGCCCGGGTACCGCACACCGAAATACTCTACGAAGCGGTTAACGAGGAGCAGCTCATGGAGGCAGCTACCGACAGTATACCAAAACAGTTTATCTTCGACAAAAGGTACAAAATACAACTGCACGAGGATCCGTGGGAGGGTCTCAATCCCAGGGAAGTAAGGATCTTCACAGACGGATCCAAGACTAAATCGGGATCCGGAGCAGGTACCTTTTCAGAAGATCTAAACATACACATCTCAACGCCACTAGGAGCCCATAGCACAGTCTTCCAGATGGAATGCGTGGGCATCATTATGGCTACAGAAGCGATCGAGCAAAGGAAAGTAAAAGATCTCCCCATCCGGATACTCTCCGACAGCCGATCAGTTCTCCAAGCCCTACAGAGCTATACAACAACGTCAGGGCTAATATACGAATGTCACAACGCCCTTTCCAAGGTATGTAACATTAACCCCATCACCCTACAGTGGATTAAGGGACATAGCAACTCACGCGGTAACGACGCAGCCGACATACTCGCGAGAAGGGGCTCAGAAATGGAAATGATAGGTCCTGAACCATTTTTGCCCCTTCCGACCAGCTGGCTGCGAAATAAACTGCGCCGAATCACCAAGGTAAAGCACCAGTACTATTGGAGCAACCTAAACACCTGCAGGCAAAGCAAGGAAGCTCTTCCGACAGTCAATCCCGGATTGTCGCGTAAGTTACGACTGCTCAAAAGGGCCCAACTCCGACTGCTAACTGGAGCCATAACCGGCCATGCCTTATTTAACAAACACTTGTTCAACTTAGGTGTTACAGACAGCCCCCTGTGCAGAGCATGCATGGCGGCGGAGGAAACCGCAGCCCACGTCATCATGGAATGCCCGGGGGTGGCAACATACCGGGCACGTCATCTCGGAACACCGAGATCGCTACCAGACGCCGTCGGCAACGTCAAGGGTCTGCTAGGCTTCCTGGTAGAACTGGGTTGGCAGGAGTAATACCACCAACCCCTCACGCAAAATAGGCGCAGTTTTTAAGTCGTCGAGTTGTGGAAAAGAGCCCGCCACAACCTAAAACCTAAAACCCATACCCTAAACCTAACTACCTATAACCTAAATATAAAGTTTAGTTATGGCTGTATTTTGAAAAATCAAGTTAGCGGGAAATAATATTATATGAAAAAATCTAAACTGCATAAGTTAGATGCTTGAAATTTGACATGCATATATTTTAGTGAATGCAAAGTTAAAAATTCCCCTGGGAACGGGAAGCGAGTTAGAGGCTCCTTATAAAATAACCTCATTTAAAAATAATAAAATTAAGCATTTTTTAACCTTTCTCCCACACACACAAAGATCTCTCTTTTATAACACGCCACGCGGACGAAGTCGCGGGCAAAAGCTAGTATGAAATAATAATGAAGATACTTTAACGAGGAACCATATAGAGAACATGGTAATATATGTAGAAGAGAAACTACAAATATTTACGACTACGAGGACTTTCCAAAATCTGCAAGTGCCAGTCAAAAATACCCCAACTACCATTTGAAGTAACTAGAGAGACGACCCTACTAATTCCGTCAACAATTTTGGCTTTAACTAGAAGAGAACCCTTCGTTTTTTTTGATTTGAGGTCGTGGATTAACATAATATTCAGCCCCCCGTATTATGGTCGCCACTGGTCAGAAAGTGACAGATGTTTTATTAACGTGTTGCCACATCGATAAAAACCACTATAACAGATCCGCAGGAGGAGGTTTGCTAACCAACGCAAAGTATACCTTAAACCGTGCCTTTTTATTTCGTGGAATTCTGGCAGATGTTTGCTACTCAATCACGCAATAACGGCTAAACGGATTTAGATGAAAGTTGGAATGAAGATATCTTTTACCCTGTAGCAATACATAGTCTACTATTTATCTTTAAAATGGCACAGTTTCGCAGGGATATACGAAATAGTATAAAGAAGCTATGCATTCTATAAGTTATACGCGAGGTTAAACCATCTAAAAGTGGGTGGAAATATCACTTACTAGATTATGATTAGCGTTTAGTAACAAAATAAGAATAATTTTGCCAAACAAAATTATATAATATAATTTTCAACACACTTGCTCAAAACGACCTTTTTATTCCACCGATTTTTGACTCATAAACCTAGATATTAAACACGCGTGCTTTTTCAGTATATTACGCACAAGTGCCTTTAGTTTATTAACCCAAACAATTTACATTTGTAGCCTAGTACCAAGTTGTAAGTACGAAGAAGAAGCGATATAATTTAGTCGGGTTATACCTTTTTTTTTCTTAGCAACAAACAGTTTTTTATGCGGCAAATAACATTATCTACATATTTATTTCAATAACTTGGTGAAATCAGCTTTATTACTAAAAAATAACTCAATTTCATTAAAATCATTTAAATTTTTCTGTAATTTGTATTTTAAACATGAATTATTACATTTTAAATTTGGCTGTTGGCCGATCTCGTTCGCGCCTTAGCCTTGCGCGCGCATCGGTATCGCGGCAAGAAAAAAAAACAACGCGCCAGCCGCCATTTTTCATAAATAATTGACGGCTGTGACGAAGATAGTTTGGATTAATTATTGTGAAGTTTAATATTCACGAAAATGTAATTTTACCAACTGTTTTAATAATTAATTAAAATTTGACTCAATGAAGAGTCTTGTTTTTTTTTCGCAAGTGTGTTGAAAAACGTCGTATGTAACACGTGTGCCTGTGACCATAATATACGCGGCTTTCTTGTGGCGCACTCGCTCTCGCTCGTGCGCACACAATAGCGCCTTGTATACAATGGTCAACTTAGCACACTTGTATCTACTATAATAAAACGTGTGTCATTCTACTAACATTCGTCAATTCATTGTAAAAATCCTAAACGCAAGAATCTCCCAATCAGCAGCCAGGCTGCATATTATCAGCTGTAGAAGCTATTTTGCAGCCTATTTGAGCTATTTATCTGCTTATACAGCTTTTATGCAGCCGGTCTGCTGATTTAGTTGAAGACACATGACTTTACGAAAAAAAAAAAACTATGTTTGAAACTAACTTTATCCTGTCGTGACATCCTTTTTTATTACTATTTTTTGGCTCTCCTGTTTAAAGTGGTCGAAAGTAAGATACTTGAAATTAGCTTAGCCCAACTAACAAAATTACCTTATAACGAAAGGCCTATATGACCATAACTCTTATAGTCGTCATTTAAAGGCATTGTTTATGTCAAAATATCGTATAAATGCACTTTACCGGAGGAGTCAGCTAATATGGCTACAGACTTTATAATTTGGTTACGTAAACGTCAACAAACTTAAATAATATGGCTACGATAAAACCTATAGTTAATAAGGTTACAACCTTTATAATTGGGTCAGGTAAACGCCAATAAAACGAAATAATATGGCTACTATAAGTCTAAAATTATGAATACCTTATAATGGCTAATTATACAGGTTTTTAGCCAAATAATATTAAAAGCCATATATAAAGGCTATCATTAAGGCTATTTAATCTTGTAAAGGAAATGCACAGGATCGTTATAATCGTCAGAATTTTTACGTTTATATAGCAATGGAATACATGTCATTTATATAACTTTTAAAAGAGTTGAGGTCTTGGTTAGTCTGCTATATAGTAATTATAAGCGTGTAATTCTTATATATATATATATATATTTTTATAACAAAGTCCGCTATAATAATACGAATAAAGTTTGTTTGCGTTAGGAAATTTATAAAAGATGGATTTGGAAAAGTGGAAAAAGTTCAAGAGAAGTGGTGGTTACAAGAGGAAAGTGAAAAGAATGTACGAAAAAATGAATAATGACATTAATAAACCTACAACTTCTAATGATGTCAACCTCACTTCTTCTGTCAAGGGCAGCACATCTGAAAGTGCGAGTGGTTCCGTACAACATTTTTACTCAGAACGTTTGGATCTCGGTATTAATCGTTCGGAACATGGCAGTGAAAATTCTGAATATGACAGTGAGGAACCAAGAAGTGACTACGATGTGGACGAAAGTGTAATTGTTAAGTTAAAAAAAGACAACTTACGTAAGAATATCCGGAATTGGGCTGTCAAGTATAACATTGCACATATAGCTATAAATGAGTTATCTAAAATTATAAATGACGCATTGCCGTACACTTTGCCATCAGATGCGAGGACGTTGCTTAAAACAAATGAATAAAATACATGCATTATAGAGATGGGAAATGGACATTACTGGTACAACGGTCTAATTACTCAATTACAGAAAACGCTGTCAAAAAGCAATGATCTTCCAACTAAAATCTCTTTAAATGTCAATATAGATGAGTTACCAATTTATAAAAGCTCAAATATTCAACTTTGGCCAATATTGTGCAACATCGCCGAAATAACATAAACATTGAATTTGTTCACGATTAATAAAGAAATGTGATGTCATGTGGGTCGAAGTAGTTCGTTTGCAATTATAACAATTGTCTCTCTTTACAAAATGTGTACTTTGCCAAGGCCAAATTAAACTATTAACAAGATGTTAATCTTCTCTTCTAAGAAACCGGTCCAAATCAATGAAAATAACCATAGTCGTCAGTTTGGCAAATCTAGGAAAAAAGTGTCTTAATTAGTCATTACGGAACCCTAAAAATATCAAGATGGAGAATACTTAATACAAAACATAACCACTATAAATGTTTTTTTCTTGTAAACAGCTTATACAGGTTATGTAATTTTTTTAAAGACTTATAGAAACAATAACGAAGGAATGAAAAACAATCCAAAGTTTTTTCATCACAAAACATTGTTAATTCATGGGGGCGTTGAAAATGAGTTGAAAACGATACCCCATATCCTCAAAAAATGAGTTTCCACTTAGTTTCAATTATTAAAGACACACAAGTAACATCAGAAAAAAGGACACAGATTACCTTTTCCAAAATGGTTCACGAATAAAATAAATATGTCATTTGTAGAAACGCACGTACGTAACAATAATTCTTGTTGTATGATTGCTGCGACGTTTATGAGTTGGATTACCTTATAAACGATCCTTACATAGCGGTTACAAGAACACGCTTCTTACGACTGGAGTTTATAAAGCAATTATAAGATAATTCTTCTTACGCAAGCTTTATAAATTTCAATTATAAGGATTATGAACATATAAATGAATTACAATTGGCAATTATAAGGGAATTACACTTATTGCTAACCGTAATACATCTGATATCAAAATAAATAGCAAATAATAAAGCTGGAATATGGTAATCATAAGGTTTAATTTCTTATAATTTGGGCCCAAGTCCACCCTTATAAACGTTTATGTGATTTGTATAGGATTTTTTTTTTCTTTATAAACCTTTATATAACATATTTTTGCTAGTTGGGAGGCCAGCCCAGTTTCTTAAAATTAATCGGAAAATTTCGTTTTGCTATGGCACACGAGTGCTCATAGAGTCAGCTGCAAGTGTGATAGTGATAGAAGTAGTAGAGCTCTACTGAGAAGCTAAGTAGAAGTACCGTATACGCAATATACTGATATCTTTTATTAATATGTTTAAAATTAACATTGTTGTCATTGTTGTAACTCGTAAGTAAACAAACATTTAAAAAATCTTTTTATAACGTTGCCATCAGAAGAAGGTGAAAAGTGGAATGGTGAGGTCTGATAAATTACTAGCACCTAATTAAGTACTACATGCTGCACGCTTTTTTTCTGAATCTTTATACGTTTGGGAATAATATATGTATAACTAATCAACGAAACAACTCGCATGATGGGCAAATGTGCGTTTTATTCGGAAAAACTGGCGTTAAAATCGTGTGTAAATTTCTTTTTGGTCGGGTTTAGTAATATTTATATGAAGGGCCAAGAGCAAGATTTTTTTACGATAGCGTAATGTAGCGCTAGATATAATGTATTGCAGTGTGGATGCACCGGCGATCGTAATAGTTATCGAAAATGTAAGGATTGACGAATGCTGTCGGACGGCCGCGTCAAAGCTTATGTGATTTCCATACATTTGGACATTTTTCTAGTCGTTTTTGTTAGCATTAAGCAGCCTCACGATCCAAGGGATAGTTACAACGTGCCTCAAACTGATTAATTCCGGGTAGCAAACATTCCTGCCGCATTTTCCCCATTTAATTTTTTCTCCAATCGCATAGTTTCTCATTTTGGATTTTTAGCAATCGCATATTTTCCATTTAGGATTTCCGCAGTCGCAAAATATCACATTGTAATTAAGTCGAAATAGGTAGATTGGTTTAGGTTAGGTTAGGTTAGGCCAGGGCCATACAAGCCAGAAATCGACTCAATGAAATTGATTTTGAATTGAGAAAACATGTAAGTGGGGAAAATATGCAATGGGAGGAAATGCGATTGGAGAAGATATAAAATGCCCCTATCTAATGCTCCCTATCCTATCCTATCCCATCCTATACCTACTATCCTATACTATAAAAGGAGCAATATTGCAATATTGCGGTTTACGAAGGCGATCGATCGATCGATCTGTTAAGTTGTCATCTTTGGGAAAAATTGTTTTCAACCCGAGCGACGCTCAGTGATCACTACAGATCAGGTACTAAACATAAATTTCGATATGGCAAAAATTCCAATTCGGATTTGAGTTGAACGCGATGCTAAACCGCACTTGATCTAAATCTTTTCAAAATGCAATACAATTTTTTTTGAATCATTCGCGTACCAGAATGTATAGACGAAAGCATTAATATCTACACAGCCATCGCGTCAGTCATATATACTATGTATACGTAGACCTTATTGTTAGTGGCATTAGGGGCTTGTATATATTTTTGGCGCCTTAGGAACGTGTATATATTTATGAATTTGCCTGTACTTATATGATATTACAGACCTACGCATAATGCACGCAACTACAACATACTTCTATGTTTCAGTTTGTAAACGATTTCAATGAGTCCTCATTACCATAAATAAGCTTATTATAGGTACATAATTATATAAAATATTTGATTCTTCCAATCACGATAAATCTAATATTATATTCTAATATAGTAGACAAAACAATGACCCGTAATGGCTCTACATTCTAAACTAGATTACAAACAATCAAGAGAAACGAAAACTGGTCACGGTTTATGTAAAATTGTACGAACAGTGATCTGTTTTTATTGCTCTTGAGTTCATTTTCCTTACAAACTCTATGAAACGCAATTTCTCATTCTTTACCCACGTCGGGTGTAACCTGCACCACCCAAAATTTCTGACAACTGATTGCCAGTCTACATACACGAGGTGACACCCGAGCCTGCCTTTAGCCTGCTTTGCCTGCTTTGCCTGAAAAGACCGATACTCCTTATAAAACCATTGCATTACATTATGAACAATGAAGATTACATGTCATATAAACACACGGAAACTACCCCGAGTATATAGATTACTACCACCAAGTGCACGCATGGGTGTAACCCTAAAATATAATCACTACTGCGTCTTATAATCTAACTAAAATCCCAAAAACGAAGTACCTACTTGCAGATAAAGTGAATGATCAAATGGTAACGCATAAAAAGTTATTTTTTTTTATCCATTACATCTGTTGATTAAACCTCACTACATAATACACCTAAAAGTCATGATTTTCATCGTAATATGATTAAATGCGAAGCTCGATTGTTATTACAGGCAGATCATGTCACGATGAAAAAGTAAACACTAGTACACAAATCTAACCCTAAACACAGTCACCAACGATATTATAATCTTCGTACATACATAGGTACTTACTTCAATAAACATAAATGATGTAAATGTGCATAATAATGAAATCGCGAGAGACCTTTAAGACACCAAAAAAATGTTTTTCATCACACTTGCTCATAAATGGTGTTATTCCATGCCTGTATACAGAAGGACAATGGCCTAAATTGTTCCCGCGGGAATTATGGCGAGTTTGTCATCCCTAGGGAGTAATGACTTTCTTTTTAAAATTTGCAACTCTTTCGTACATCATTTCTGACTAAGGAGGTTTAATTTTCAGCCAAAAATTAAATCGGTTTCTAATTTCATCTTTAAAAATTAGCTATAGACTAACTTACATTACACAAAACCTATACGCTTCATTAAACTTCATTATTTTTATACCTATTTCAAGTTTATATCAACATTTATCATTAATTTTAGTAATTATACATTTTTATCAAATTGACTAAATCTGGCTCGAATCCAGGTCGAAACTAAACGCAGTTATTATCTGTGGTAGAGGTCACAAAAAAAATATCGTTTCCATTTACGTTCCCGTTCGTCAAAAGTTATTTCTTTATATTTTGCAGAGTTAAAGTGTTTTTCCTCGCAAATGTGATGAAAACCATTGTGTGTATCACAGGCAGTAAGGGGATTACTAACTCGAGTCATTAAAAGCCCTCCGCCTTCGGCGTCGGGCTTCTAACACTCTCGTTAGTAATTCCCTTCATACTACCCTTGATGCACAATGTACTATTATCATTCGCTGCATTGGCGAGCACAATATTCGCTGGCATAAAAAAAACCCAATCATAAAAATCTGTTACTTGGGTGGGGATTTCACAGTTGTTCGATTTTTTTAGTTCTGTTTGATGTGTCAGTGCTATATAACAAAAACCAAGGATTTGCTGTAACTGTAAGTGTAAGGGGATAGCGCCATGTTGCGGAACTAGAAAATTGAATGAGATGCAAAACTATAAGAAGAGTGCCGTATTGCACTATCCCCGACTTATTTATCGTATTTATCCAGTTAGACTGCATGTATTACACATTCGCTCGGCAAAAGTTACAGAACCATTTTAATGAATACACAGCATTGGAGTAATTTTGTCGCGGTTAGAGTCAATAAATAAATAACATAATACGCAAATGTACTTACATTCGAAATTAAGGAAAGCCAGCAAGACTTGCCCTTTTTAAAAAGATTCAGCTCAGCCCATTACTGAATCCAGGACGGGCAATTACATTTCTTAAGGGCACATCAATTTAATTTTGCATACAAAATGACCATCGGATAAATTATAAAGTTATGTATAAAAAAGATTATATTTGAAACATTAAGTTTCTCTGAAATTAACACAAATAATTAAATTTAATCAATAGTTAAATTCAAGCTTAAAATGGTCATAATGTGTTTGGTCAAACACGGGATATTATGGGATATTATTAGAAAGTGTTGCGTTGAAAACCTTTTGCCTGAAGTAGGTATAATGGTCCCAAAAACGTTTACAAGACAAGAGATGGGCATTAAAAAACTTCAATCTATACAAAAAAAAAAACAATTGTCACATGTAAGATGGAGCACCACTTCTGAAAGGCTCCTCGATTTGGCAGTTTTTTTTTGTAGTATTGGTTACTGTCGGTTCAAGGTTGGTATGAAAAAAATCTTTGTCCGGATGACACCGTGCACGAACAGCTAAGAAATAATTAAAAAATGCTTCGTATCACGCACATACGCAATACACAATATTTCGCACAACAGTCTCAAAAGACAAGTTTTATAAACAGGTAAAAGTATAGTTTAGGTGTTAGTAGTTTTTTTTAGTAGATTTTGTGAATTACCTCATTGGTAAATTGGAATTTGCGTATTATGCAGCATTTAATTTACAGAAATGCTGAGAGCTGCCAATACTAATGGCCAGGAGCATACTAATGTGGTTCTTCTTGTTGATCTACTGGTCTGTCTGGATCGAATTCTAACTCGCTCAGTATGTCCTGAACGTCCTGAGAGATCTGCAAAAAAGTTGAGAATTCCAAGATTTTGTTTTAAAGATTATGGTTACGATTTTATTTCATTTTCACCAATTAATATGTTTCTCTGATGACCAGTGTGTGTTTCCATACATACCATTTATGGAAATCTTTTTCTGGTAATTCTAAGAAATTAGGATTTTCGGCTAAATTGTTAAACCAATTCCAATGAGATTTTGTGTAGTGTTAGCACCCACCCCAGATTTTTTTATAGTTCTTGCGATAATTGATTTCAGAGCGAATTACCGAGTTTAAGTGAGTTGGACGAGTATACAGGGTGTATGGCAGTCGGGTGTACTGGTTGTAGTGATTTTAAGGAATGATAGTTAGAGTCATTGTCTGAATTTAATTATTATATAATGGTGATTACAGAAGCAAAAGTTGCAATAAACAAAAAAACCACTTAATGCTTTGCAGCATTACAATCAACGGCCATTGGAAATACTCACCAAAAGATCCGGGAATGTCGGATCCATTGATGTACTCTCCAATGAAATCAGTGCATCGTCGATCTCACTAAATTGTGAGTCCCGCACTAAAAAGTAAAGACATTTATAATAAACTAGCGACCTGAGGCCCGATTCACGAAGCTACAAGTTACTTACAAGTAACAAATTACAAGCGAAAGTCTCTTTCTAACTCCTTTTACTAGAAAGAGAGTTCCGCTTGTAATTAGTGACTTGTAGCTTCTTGAAACGGGCCACACAAGAAAAGACAAAATAAAAAAATAACTATTACGAGTATTAATCAACTTCCGCATATAATAATCGCAAACAAACACACTATTTTACCTCTTTATAATACAGTACGAGTATAGATATGGAATTACGATAAAATCCGTGGGTTTGTTTCAAATAAAACGAATTTATACTTACTGGCCTCATTGAAGAAACTTTCCAGAGTGGAAGAATTGCAACCGTTAAATTGTTCCTCAGGCTCATTCACATTCTCATATTTTTGATCGTTTAAAAATCCATCTGCCAGTTGATAATTAATTGGGGATGTTGTCTCAATTACTCCGGCGCTGGTCCCAGGTTGTTCCAGGTCTATAATGACGCAATCGTCGTCCGTTTTGTTAACACTAACGTTTCTCTCTCTACTCACCCTTCTAGTAATGCGGTCCACAAACGGGTTAGAATTCTTATAGTCAAAGGCATCGTTGTTTATCGGAAACGCATCACTTTGATCATACTGGCCATAATTGGCAATAGTGGAGATTTTGGGTAGAATGCTGGTCTGTTTAGCCAAATCTTGTGTAGCCTCGGATTCTTGGATGTTGGCGGAGCTTGATATTATTTCAATGAGGGTTTCATTCACGGGCAGATTGTCGATTTCGGGATTTCTGAACTTGTTCACGACGCCGTATATATTCTCGATACTCCTGATTATGCGCTCTTTGTGTGGAGGGATGATGGAGAGGTGTGCCGCCACGACCTCGGGGGACTCTGTCTCGTCGGGTTCCGGCGAAGGCAGGTTGGTCACCAGGTGAAGAATCACCTTTTCAAGTTGCTTTGGGTCCTCAACAAGCATTGGATTGTCATTTGTCTGTAATAAACACAATATTTGTTAAGTTGAAATATTAATGCCCATTTTTAACACGCTGTCTAGCTGTATGCAAATATTGAGGTCCTTTTTTTAGTGAACTCATTTTAGGCGGGTTGATGAAAGTAGAAAGTGGACAATCCTTAATAGATAAAAGTAGGTTTGTCGAGTTGGTACCTAGTCGGTTATTATACCTCACTTATCAGTGAGGCAAGAAAGTATCAAAGTATGCCAGTTCTTTTTTTATATATCTCGATAAGAAGGCACGCGAGTACTCAGGCCACCTGATGGTAAGTGTGATATGAGACCCATTAGGAATTTGAAATCTCAAGTCTACAATCTCAAAATTGCAAGCCTAAGACTTCAATCGCGTTGCCAACCCTGAGGACTGGGAATGCCTCTATGCTAGTAATTTCACCGGTTATCTTATCCCCACACCAGAACACAGCAAAGCGAACAATGCTGCTGTTATTATTAGGCAAATACCTATTAAGTTTTAGTCAGCGATAAAAATAGTTATTTTCATAATCGTGTTATAATAGAGAGCTTTTTAGTCGAGTACCGTGTTTAGGCCACGAAGCTTGCTGAGTGGCCTAAGTAAGGTACGAGATTAAAAAGCTTGATTATGACACTATTGTGAACAATACTTTTTGTACGAGTTCATTAAAATTAATAATTTAAGTCATTAATACAATCACCACCACATCGACATTTGTATCAAACCACGGCGTCCGTAATTGTTGCAGTACTGTGCTGTTCTGTTGGCTAAAAACTAGCCAATCACAAACCGTAGTTTTTTTAATTTTTTTATGCCCTGGATACAGAAGCAGGTTTAAATAGATTTTTGACAGATGACGCGACGCTGCTACGTTCCGAAACGCCATAGATTGGCAATTTTGTATCGGATCGAGTCTCCTTAAACAAGGACACATATTATTGAAATACGAAGTTCTATTTTCAAATTTTTTTCAGTTGTCTTGAGCGTATCGAAATGGTTATTTCGGTTGTTTCGGAAGTGTCAACGATGAAAAGAGTGACGTTGCAGTATTCTCTATAAAATCTTAATACACCGATTTTAATCGACGAGTACAAAAACAAAATTACACGGTACAAAGTACCTTATAATATTGTATATATAAAATGGTATTACTCGTACCTATTTTTAAATGCTATAAAATTACTTAATATACAGGGTGTATGTAACCTGAGAAGTGGACCTATCGAAATCTCCCCCATGTTTGTTCAGGGATTAACTATGTAGAGAATCTGTTTTCCTAATAGACTTAGTTATCTTAGCCCGGGGAGATTATTCCTGGGTTGGCATTGACCTGCTGTCAGGTACTATAACTGAAATACAATGGTGTAAACTAAATAAAATTATAAATATTATCATATTGTCATTTAAAATAACAAATTGACAATAACTAAATACATAAATTGTTATAATTAAGTAACCTAGTATAGATATAAATGAGGTACCTATGAAAAAAAAATTTGTAAAAAGGTGTTTTGACCAATAAGTATCTCAATATAAATCTGAATCTGAATATACAGTCTGTTTGACAAGAACGTGACCGGTATAATTTTTATTTTATGAATGTGGCACAGAAAAAAAAAGTACTGGCTGAATAGAGTGGTCATCTAACTACAATGCATTGTAAAAAAAAAAAAACTTTTGACAGTTTCCCGCCAATATTAGTTCATTTTCCAAAATGAGTGCCGCGTTTGCTTCACGATATGAAGCAGTGTTCCTTTGTTCACACCCGAAGGGACCCAAAATGTCACGTGATCAGGCCGCCAAGTATATGAATAAGTCGAAGGCGTTTGTGACTAAGTGGATGAAGCGATATTCCGAAACAAAAAACGTCGATGACTTACCAGAACGCGGGATAACTAGAGTGACTTTCAAAAATCCTCTATTATCATTGCGTGCAGGGCAAAAAAAAAAAAGAATAAACGCTTAAATATATCTCTAGCCACAATTAGACAGCGTTTGATTGAAAATGGATTGAAATATCGAAGTACAGTGAAGAAACCTCTCCTTACTGAAAAACATATGAAAAAAAGGTTGTCATGGGCAAGTGAAAATAAAGACCGGGATTGGAACAAGGTAATTTTTTCTGATGAAGCTTCTTTTTGGGCAGCCAACTACTCGACTCGGGCCTGGTCTACGGGGGAGAATAGAGTGCTCGTACGGACCGTAAAACACCCAGTCAAGGTGCATGTTTGGGGATGCTTTTCAAAACTGGGTTTCGGTCGTTTGCACATGTTCACTGGCACACTCGACGCTCAAAAAATGAATAAAATCTATGAAAAGGCATTGTTGCCCTCTGCTAAGACGATGTTTCCAAGCTATAATGCTTCTTGGATCCTGCAAGAGGACAATGATCCCAAACTCCGCAGTCGGCTCTGTACAAAGTGGAAAGCTGAAAATGGCATCGATGTTTTGGATTGGCCTTCACAATCACCCGACGCCAATCCAATTGAAAATGTTTGGGCTTGGATGAAGCTTCAATTACGAGGAAAAAATATAGCTGGAGTTGCTGACCTAACTCGGGAATTGAAGTCCGTGTGGAGGTCTTAACCTCGTAGTTACGCTGAAAGTTTGATAGAAAGTATGCCTAGAAGATGCCAAGCTATTGTAGATAATTCAGGAGACTGGACAACTTATTAAATATAAAGCATGAATGTGCAATTGGTTAGCTATTTGATTTTCGTATTTCACAAAATAATTCTTATTTTTTCTTAAAATTTTACCGGTCACGCTCTTGTCGTACAAAGTGTATCAATAAATATCTGAATCTGACCCTGAATCATTATCATTAGGTATAAGATGATTAAAGAACTTACATCCGTAACTTCGGGCTCCTGAGGCGGACCCACTTCGTTATTTACGATCAAATTATACTTCTGTTTCATCAGTTTGATCAATATATCTCCATCTTCTGGGCTTAACACCGTATTGGTGCAAATAAAGCTGGTGACCCTTTTGGAACCTTTTTCAACCTCGAGGTAACCCTTGGTCCTCATGTAGATGAATTGGCCGCTCTTCATCATCAGACGATAGCATGACTCTCCGAATAGACGATGCTGGTCGTACACTAGAATCAGAAAATATTTACCTCAATAATATGGTAACGGACAATAGACATTATAAAATTTTGTAGGGTCCCGTACAAACAATTTAAAAAAAACATTTTTTAAATATGGGTCATTTTTGGGGGACAAATCCGGAAATTAATAAAATCTTTTGCAAACCTTACTGCGTCACATATCAAGAGAATGGGCTCATTATGAGGATCTTAAATATATTTTTGTTATTATTGTAAAATAAATAGTTTTGAATTTTTTAATTAAAGGTGACGAAAATTGACCGTTCCCCTCCCTGATTTCCGAAACTACTGAGCCTAAAAAATTGAATAAAATACAATATCACTGGTCCATTGATTTTAGATTACAGGAAAAACTATAAAAAATCTATAAAAAATAAATAAATACGGAACCACGCGAGTTCATCCTGCACTTGCCCGTTTTTTTTAATATCTACGAGTATAGGCGGACATCTCACACAAAGCTATCTACCTAGTCCCAAACGAAGCTTTAAGCTTGTACCATGGGTACTACTAGGCAACGATAAACCTACTTTAAAGTAGTTATATACATAGAAAATGAGAAATATAAAGCCTTCTTGCAATGAACAAGTAATAATTTGTATTTAATTAGAATATTGGAATATGTTAATGTTTTGTTTTCCTAGTCATCATCATCTGTTTACATCTCAATATTTTTATTATTTGAGGGCACTGCATTGACTCATTTTAAATAACATTTGAACGTTGAACGTTGAAAAACGGATACTCGCGCTCATCATACAAATATCTGCCCTGACCGGGAATTGAATCCGGGACCACTAGCTTCGTAGGCAGGGTCACTTAAACTAGGATAACTGCGTCGTCATTTCAATTATTTATTTCAAGAGTTCTTTAAGATTATTTTAAAGTTTGTTAATCAGATTGTAAGTCACAATCTTAAAACTCTTAAAATGGGTGTGTTGTTATAACATTCTAAATTCATTACATTTCTGATAAGAATATAAAAAATTGTGAACTTGACCTCAAAATATTTGTATAATTACTTTACAAATGTACTCGCATGTAAGATGTTGTTATTGTTTATGAATAAAAGTACAGTTACGTTCATAAATATGAGTACCTACACTATAGTACCTTGTCTATCTAATATCATGTTTAAACTGCCATATCTGAATTGTCACAGCGATTAAAGTGACAAGGTACTACAGTATAAATACAAAGTAAGATCAAGATGTACTTAAGATATATTAATAACATTATTGTGCTGATTAGCGGTTTAAACTAGTAAATGTTTGCTGTTGAGCAGTGGGAGAGTAGAAATTAGATACCAGAAGTAAGGACTGTAAGTGATAACACGCCAGATGCACAGACAGTAAACAAGTGGTGCAAACTGATACCTACTTTATGTTGATAATAAATGTGAATTGCAGTAGGTATTTAATAATGTTTGTCATCGACAAACAGTCGATAGTCTTAATTTCTCAGCATCATTTGACAGTTATAAGCTGGCAGCTATCAACAGCAACCGACCGTGCACCACCATTCCATAGTATTTAAGTATTCGAATTTTAGTGTATACACATTTTCTTTTGAAATGCTTTAATTTAAAGATCCCTATTATTTTTATTCAATTGCTGTTTGAAACTATTCCCACTGAACCCACTGTTCACTCGTAGTTTGCGGCGAACTAAACCATCAGTGCCAAATATCAGTTAGCTTCGGCTATTGTAAAGCCTCTTTATTAATTACAACGTCAATAAGTCAGAGTCGGCCGGCAGAAAGTGCGCCGGCAACTGTAAGCCTAATGTCAACACAATTACACTTTGATATTTAATATTACCTACTCATTAAAATAAGTGTATGAAAGTCCTGTTAAAATGAGGAAGTCAAATTGATCTACTTACTCTCACGAAGTGCGATTATGACCCAGCGTACGTCGTCTTTGTGCATGAAGTTCATAGCGTTGACTCCATTCACTTCATCCGTCATGTATCCAGTCACCATGGAGATGCGATTCTCGCATCCAATGATCTGGCCATCAATAGAGTGCCTAGTGCGGTATTCCATGCGAAAAAGCTCCAACTTATTTTCCTTCTTAAAGGTTTCCACTATCGGGCGCACGATGCCTATAAATACCTGAACAGAAATTTTGCAATTAAGATAAAAGTGCCGAGCAACGTTTTGAACGTACTAATATAATCATGTATTAATTAAAATAAAATATACTAAGTGGCCTACATAGTCCCAAACTAAGTTCTAGGCTGGTTCTATGGGTACTATACAACGGTGAACATACTTGTATAGAGAAATACATACAAAATACCTCAAGACTGAAACAAATACTAGCGCTCATCAGACATTTTTCCCCATACTGGAAATCGAACCCAGGACCATTAGCTTGGTAGCCGGCGGCACTACCAACTAGACTATAAGCGCGTCGTCAAAATTGATTGATGAAATAGGTATGTACACTTCTAAACTGCATACCTAGTATTTTTTGGTGCCGAGAAGTTATAACTGGCCTTTTCTAGCACAAAACGCACGTGAACGCCTAAATTGACAATGAGGACTCGAACGCCTTCAGGAGCATGCTAATTTGTTCACTAGTGGTTACCCTCCACATCAGAACACAACAGCACAAAAATTGCTAGTGGTTACGATATAGGTAAGTGATCCTAAAGACCATGCATAAGGTCCTACCGAATTATGTCGCCTAGTTGCGGAAAACTAGCCCGCTCTAAGCTATAAGGTAGGCCCAAAATTTCCGAAAATTAAATTTTATTGGTACCAGAATTTCCAGTCCTATTTTTTCCCGATCTTAATTTTTCATAGTCCTGTTTTTTCACTGGGTCGTTTTTCCCTGACAATTTTATACCATTCCAGAAATGAATTTGATAGTGTTAATGGAGCTCCTATTTCTGCGTGGTTTGGCCCTTCGGGCCTGCTGCAAAACAAACATAACCTAATCCTACCTTCCTTTCTCTATTTTTATACCCTTTACAAATAGAAGAGTTTCTTGAAGGGAAAAGCCAAGAACGTGGTAAATACGGTTGAGCTTAATCAAGTGGGCAGATAGGAAAATCAAAGCAATGCAGTAATGTACATACATACATACATAAAAGCACGCCTGTTTCCCAGAGGGGTAGGCAGAGACGACTTCTTTCCACCTGCTACGATCCTGACAAATGTCTTTCGCTTCTTCCACATTCATACATCGAGTCATGCACGCACGTCGGTTTCGGGTACTTAAGATTCGGCCCTTTTCCAGTATTTCTCCGATAATGTATATAGCACCAATATGGTTTTACCTAATAAATTAGAGCACCTGCTCTTTTCAATAGTTATACATGCCATTTCTGTACTTTTTGCTTCTTTTTTGATAGACAATTTACCCAACCGCAATACAAAGATTTCCTTTGCGACTGAATTGATATTTTTCTAAAAAAAAATTAAGTGTTAGAGCAATTCTTTTAACGTTCCTATTTACTTACCTAGGATATTATTTATTTATTCAACGATAATTATGACGAATTTATTTTTAGCTGTTTCAGAAATGTAGGGGAGGAGTAGAGTGTTTTCCTATGCGTTTCACATTACATACCTATATAACTTGAAATGGTTTGGTCATAGTTTTGTTATTAACTAGATGCTGTCACGAGCGAGGATGTCGCCGCCAATGTGATAAATATGTCACATAGACTAGTGCTTGCTTTGAGGGCTTCTTGTAATATTTTAGGAAAAGATGAGGGGTCTAATACTAAATACATGGATTGTTATAATTTTTATGAGCTGGTAAAAAAAGATGAGGCGTTGTGCAAACATCCAAATAAACAAATAAATTGGAACCGACACACACAAATTGTATGTACTAGTCTCCAACTAAGGTCTAGGCTTGTACTGTTGCATATACTACACGTATAATATTAATACATCTATTCCATATTTTTTTCTAATTTACTCATAATGGATTTTGACAGATAGATGGACAACAAAGTCATCTTTATAAGGGTCAAATTTTTCAGTATTCGGTACAGAAGTCTCAACAGAATTTGCTTTAACCATAGCGGCCATTGTATTTATGTATGTCGGTTGTAAAATAAACGATTATATATGTATGGTCGACCAAGGAAGTGCTTGTAGATTTATATTAAAATACTCGTGAAGTCAAGATGTTTACTAAGTAAAAACAAGGATTAAGTTTGATGATGCCAGTAGCTAATTAATTAACTGCGAACCATATCGAGTGTCGAAGGTGAAAACATAAATAATGCGTTTAATAACGAGATAAACATCTGTTAAGTTTTATCGGTGGAGCTGCTTAGAGATAGCGAGCAAGTAAACACGAGGTTTATCAATACGAGTACTATATAAGTCTTATAGAAATAGAATAGTAATATAAATATCATGTAATCTCTTATAATACAGGAAAATTATCCCCATAACCAACACCTTGCGTTGGAAATTTGAGCTAAGATGTTTAGGGTAAGTAGTTACCTACATATTCACCTAATAACTATATACCTAACACTAAAAAATGAACGCAAACTTGTCAAAATAAAATGAAAACGCGAAAGTTCGAACATTGTTCAATTGGTATCGGTTTTCTAAAGTAAATCGACATCTTTAGAAAAAGATATTATTTTTAGGGTTAAAAGCAATTTCCGTTAAAGTTTAAAATGTTTTAGTGTTGTTATAATACAACCCTCACCTAACCTATAATAGGGAAACTTAAAAAGTTGCCTGACTCATCTGAAAGCTAGTTTAGGGTAAATGAAAATTCGGACAAACGATATTTAGGACAAGCGTGGTTCCGGATTTCCAGGGACACCCTATATATAGCAATATATACCTATATTAGTAACGCGGCTTTTTAGGGTTCCGTAGCCAAATGGCAAAAAACGGAACCCTTATAGATTCGTCATGTCTGTCCGTCCGTATGTCACAGCCACTTTATTCCGTAACTATAAGAGCTATACTATGGAAACTTTGTAAGTAGATGTATTCGGTGAACCGCATTAAGATATTCATACAAAAATAGAAAAAAAACAATAAATTTTTGGGGTTCCCCATACTTAGAACTGAAACTCAATTATTATTTTTTCATCAAACCCATACGTGTGGGGTATCTATGGATAGGTCTTCAAAAATGATATTGAGGTTTCTAACATATTTTTTTTCTAAACTGAATAGTTTGCGCGAGAGACGCTTCCAAAGTGGAAAAATGTGTGTCCCCCCCCGTAACTTCTAAAATAAGGGAATGATAAATGTAAAAATAATATATGATGTACATTACCATGCAAACTTCCACCGAAAATTGGTTTGAACGAGATCTAATAATTAGTTTTTTTTTAATACGTTATAAATCGTAAACCGCATTTTACCTTTCATTCAATCAACTCCAATATAAAGAATAAAGAAAAACCTCTATTTAGATGTATAGTGGTACGGAACCCTACGTGCACGAGTCCGACTCGCACTTGGCCGGTTTTATTAAATAGTGATAGATATGTTTCGTACCGCACGGCTTCTATTAGATGAAGACAGCGCAAGCAGCAGTAGAGCTATTGGATTTCTAATCTCCCATAAAAATAAGACGTAGGCGCGGAACCTTCGGTGCTCAAGTTAGAAGGGCACTTGACCGGTGTTTTTAAATAGGTGTGTTTAGCGTTTGATATCGAAAACAAAGGTTTTGGGCTTCATTTTAAACCAATCATAAAAAATCAGAAAACGCAAGAAGTAACGAGGATGTTTAATTCTGTAAGTATTATTGTATGCGTGTACAATGCGTGTATATGGACTTAAGAAATAATTGGCGAGTTACAACCTTAAGGATTTTCTATTTTTAAATATGATATATAATATGTATATTCCATGGTTCTGAGTTTTTCACAACGCTGTAGGTGTTACGAAACCCTAAATAAGACCAATCAAAACGCACTTATGCATATATATTTATTTTCTTCGGGCAACTGTTTGAAAATAAATCTTTGTCGTCACATAGGTCAAGTAAGGTAAGGCAAGTTAATATATACTTTATGACTTACAACATCGTTCCCGCTGGAGCAGGGGTTGTCCCCGCGCGCGCGCGCACGCCGCACCATCGGGCAGCAGCGGTTGTTCCCGCGGCAAGCGCGATCCGACTTGCGCAGTGAGCCTTCCAATTGGCACGATATGTACTGCACCGGCTCTGCGCGCTGTGCATGCTTCTTGAACCTAACACAGAAAAAATACATTTATTGTCAAATAGTTCTAAGTTAAGTCGAACTTGTTTAAGTTATTTTGGCGCATATTTTGTATTTACATCCTTTGAGATTTTTATCGACGATTATCGTGCAAAGAAGGAGTTGATTCTTAATGCCCATGTGTTGCTTAGCACGATAATCGTCGATAAAAATCTCAAAGGATGTAAATACAAAATATGCGCCAAATTTGTATAACGAGAGCAGTTTCAAAATTGGCTAGCAAGGTTTGACCCACACAGGTAGCAAATCCATAAAATGTTATAAAAAGCTGTAAAATACCAATTATCATCCAGTGGAACGCATCAGACTGAGCTTGGACTCAAATTGGGTAGCCTCAGACAATGTAAATACTCACGCAATAGATCATCAACGTTGGTCAGTTAAGTATATAATATTGATATAATCGCTGGAAGAGTTTATGTTAAGTGACTGTTTGGTATTCTACGGTAAATTATCCCTGAGTAACATAGGCTATGGTTTATTTTTTTGCGCGGACGAAGTCGCGTGTATCAGCTAGTTACTTAAAATACATTAACCTAACTATTTACTTCAAAGGTTGATTATATACCTAACAGCGAACTTCCTCTTCTCGTCAGCCAAAGCTGCGGCCACCAGTATCTTGCCGTCAGGCACGTCGGGGATGATCAGCTCCCCGTTGGCACCGAGGGTCTGGCTGCGCGGCATCAGGTGCTCGCGGAGCGATTTGTGGTCGTCCTTGTGCGTGATGGTGAATATATTCTGACCAAGGAGATCAATCTGTGGGCAAATGCAGCAAGTGACAATTTATTACGATATTATTTAGGTATGGTGTTTTCAATCCCCGTCCCGCCCCACTGCTTTATATTACGTATACATTTACATTAAGGTAACCCTGCAATATCAACTTGGCGGGGCGCGCTTCGAGGATGGCAAAGACTACAGCAAGGTGTCCTGACCAAGGTCTGCAAAGTGTTATCTACGGGTCTCACTAACATCTGATTTATCCAAAGTCACAGTTATACCGTATACTCGTGTAGCGCAGTATAGCTACAATGTTTGTTACACAAAGCTTCTGTTATACGTACATAAGTAGGTGGGTTGTAAAACAGGTACTCATCGAGCGACAATGTTGACGCTGCAATATTAAAGATCCGAGTCGGTTGCATCGGCACGTATATCCTGACATTCCTGACCCTGTCGGATTTTGAAATAAATGGGGGTTTCAAGACCTTAACGATCGCTAGAAGTTTAGTTTGTCAGATTGCCTCATTCAATGAGTTGAGTTAAGCAGCTTCTAGTCTTTTTTTACTCCGTTAGCCCTCGTCTAAAGGAAAATGGAAAATTGGATCGCGAACATTGAAAGTTACATTTAACTTGTATGAAAAAATAAGTTCTTGGAAGGAAACTGTTGTAAAGATCTACTACTTATTGCCTTATCCTCTTATTCTTAAACGCACTGTAAACCTGAGGTAAAATATGCTTTGTCATTTTCAGAGAGATACAAATGTCACAATGACATTAATATAAGTTTAGCTACTGTGCGTTTATGAATAAGAATTAAGTGTGCAACTGCTTCGAACATAGTTTGAATTCTCAATAGGCTCATCTGGCGTCGTGCTCAGATCATAGATGGATACGCTTCGTTATTCGGGTAAACACAGTCGCAGAAACTCCAAGGCGGAACCCACGTAAAACCAACCGCTTGCAATACGCCGAGCGGCTGGTACGTACGCTGCCGTCGGTGACCCCACACCAAATCGAGGGCCATGAAGCGATAGAGAACCAGGTAACTCTCCTAACGGACGCCATTATAGCAAGTTACCACCATGCCTGTCCTCTCTCCAACCCACCGGCTAACCGCAACAGCGAAGGAAAATGGTGGGGCCCTGAGCTGGAGAGGCTCAGGAAGAAGATGAGGCGACAATTGAACAGAGCAATGAACACTGGCGCAGACCAAGACTGGGAGAGCTACAAAACGACCAAGTCTAGGTACAAGAAACGCCTTAGGTACAGGAGTACGAGCTCATGGCGTAACTTCTGCAACAGCATAGAAACATGTTCACAGGCAAACAGGGTAAGGAAGGTTCTCTCCAACCAGACCACGCTCACCATGGGCTCCTTACGCAAGCCAGACAACACACTCACTAGCTCGTCAGAAGAGGCAGAGCGGTTCCTCATAGAAACGCACTTCCCTGACTGCGTGATATCACAGTCGACCAGCTGGGCGAGCGTAGAGGCCCCCCCTACCACGGTAGATTGGGAACAGGCCCTCAAGGTAATCAACCCCCATAAAGTTAAATGGGCAATCAACAGCTTTGACTCCTTTAAATCACCGGGACTGGACGAGATCTTCCCAGCCCTTCTGAAGTGGGGGGGCGAGCGATTGGTTCAGACCCTCACCGGGATCCTGACCGCCAGCCTGGCACACAAGTACGTGCCCAGACGGTGGAGGGAGGTCAAAGTAATATTCATACCAAAACCAGGTAGGAGTGACTACTCAGACCCCAGATCCTACAGACCCATCAGCCTAACCTCGTTTCTACTAAAGACCTTGGAAAGGCTGTGCGACAGGGATCTACGGGAGAGTAGCCTGGCGAACATACCAATGCACCCAAACCAACATGCCTACAGCCAAGGTAAGTCCACAGACTCAGCCCTACATGCTGTAGTAAGCAAGGCAGAGGAAGCCATCAAGAACAGAACAATGTGCCTGGGCGTCTTCATAGACATTGAGGGGGCCTTCGACAAGACCAATTTCAACAGCATAACAACCGCACTAGCCAGACACGGGGCAAACCCGACCATGGTCAAGTGGATAGGTAATATGCTCAGTAAAAGGGTCATCAGACTCAATGCAAACAACAACCAACTAGCACTGGTGGCAAAGGGCTGTCCTCAGGGCGGCGTTCTCTCCCCGTTACTATGGAACATAGTTGTAAACGAGCTGATCGCCGAACTGAACGATAGTCACTACTACGCGGTAGGCTACGCGGACGACATAGCGATACTTACAAGTGGCAGTGTCACCAGCACGGTATGTGACGTCACCCACTCAGCCCTAGGTATCGTGGAACGCTGGTGCACAAGCAACAAACTATCTGTCAACCCGAAGAAAACGGAGATGGTACTGTTCACAAACAAACGCAACCTGGGCAACTATAAACTCCCCAAGTTGTTTGGAACAGAACTCCAGCTATCAAATGAGGTAAAGTATCTAGGAGTCATACTTGATAGCAAATTGAACTGGAGCAATCACCTAAACAGCAAAATGGACAAAGCAACAATCGCTTTCTGGCAGTGTCGAAGGATGGTAGGTAAGACCTGGGGACTGCACCCCAAGATCATCCTATGGCTCTACACGTCAGTGATACGACCAATCATAGCCTATGGTGCGGTAGTCTGGTGGCCACGCACTAGACTGTCCACTGTGGAAGCTAAACTACAGCGACTCCAGAGACTAGCCGGTATGGCAGCCACCGGATGCATGCGGACTACACCCACAGCATCCCTGGAAGCCCTACTCGACCTCCCGCCACTGCATCTCTTCATCCAGCAGGAGGCGGCGGCGACAGCGGCACGTCTCAGAAATTTGCACCTGTGGAAACCTGCCCGGGTACCGCACACCGAAATACTCTACGAAGCGGTTAACGAGGAGCCGCTCATGGAGGCAGCGACCGACAGTATACCAAAACAGTTTATCTTCGACAAAAGGTACAAAATACAACTGCACGAGGATCCGTGGGAAGGTCTCAATCCCAGGGAAGTAAGGATCTTCACAGACGGATCCAAGACTAAGTCGGGATCCGGAGCAGGTACCTTTTCCGAAGATCTAAACATACACATCTCAACGCCACTAGGAGCCCATAGCACAGTCTTCCAGACGGAATGCGTGGGCATCATTATGGCTACAGAAGCGATCGAGCAAAGGAAAGTAAAAGATCTCCCCATCCGGATACTCTCCGACAGCCGATCAGTTCTCCAAGCCCTACAGAGCTATACAACAACGTCAGGGCTAATATACGAATGTCACAACGCCCTTTCCAAGGTATGTAACATTAACCCCATCACCCTACAGTGGATAAAGGGACATAGCAACTCACGCGGTAACGACGCAGCCGACATACTCGCGAGAAGGGGCTCAGAAATGGAAATGATAGGTCCCGAACCATTTTTGCCCCTTCCGACCAGCTGGCTGCGAAATAAACTGCGCCGAATCACCAAGGTAAAGCACCAGCATTATTGGAGCAACCTAAACACCTGCAGGCAAAGCAAGGAAGCTCTTCCGACAATCAATCCCGGATTGTCGCGTAAGTTACGACTGCTCAAAAGGGCCCAACTCCGACTGCTAACTGGAGCCATAACCGGCCATGCCTTATTTAACAAACACTTGTTCAACTTAGGTGTTACAGACAGCCCCCTGTGCAGAGCATGCATGGCGGCGGAGGAAACCGCAGCCCACGTCATCATGGAATGCCCGGGGGTGGCAACATACCGGGCACGTCATCTCGGAACACCGAGATCGCTACCAGACGCCGTCGGCAACGTCAAGGGTCTGCTAGGCTTTCTGGTAGAACTGGGTTGGCAGGAGTAACACCACCAACCCCTCACGCAAAATAGGCGCAGTTTTTAAGTCGTCGAGTTGCGGAAAAGAGCCCGCCATAACCTATACCTATACCTAGGCTCATCTGGAAGTTGGAACTTAGCAAAGGTACAAGACTTAATAGAAAACTGTTTACAAATAATGTATATAAGAGATAGAAAGATGCATTATCTATTGTATACTTACTAATATAACCACACTTGCGTTTTGGCAGCTAAGGGGCAATTACGTTGTGTAGTACAGTGTAAAGACGGCAATGGTCGGCCGCATTAGATAATGACAGCTGCGACCGCCTTATAAGGTGAAAGACGCAGTGCATCACCGCAAGCAGCGAACTCGGAGAAGACAGTGGGAGACAGAAAATAGCATAAAGACGACATTCGTTGAACGAATCCGCTTGAGAGTCGTGCGGGCACCGCATTAGGCGGACGGACTAAAAAGTAAAGACAACTTTAGTTGCCGAATTATTTTGAAACTAGCTTGGCTACCGCATTGGGCGGACTAAGCAATGTATTTGTTCGTTAGCCTAATTGTGACCGATAGTGGCAATGGCATTGAGCATACAGCCAATAGAAATATTATAAACTTAAAACCAGATTTTATACTAAATAGAATAGGTTTTTATATAATTATTAAAAAAACAAAAAACCGCCTTCAAAAATGCAAAAAATAACTTCTTATAAAATGATAGGTACCTATAGGTAGGTCAGTCCAACTGAAGTCGGCGTCCCACATTATTTTAAACCAAAAGCCGATTTACAAACAGCAACACAGCTGAGTGACTATTGAAGATGAACAGAGAGAAACTGTCTCTTATGTAAAATCTATATTCATCTCTTTCTACATTTTCTAACTTCGGTCTTTAATGGGCAGTTAAGTGTGTGGTTGTTTGTACCTATCATTAAAATATTGTGGGACGCCGACTTCAGTTGGACTGACCTACCTATAGGTACCTATCATTTTATAAGAAGTTATTTTTTGCATTTTTGAAGGCGGTTTTTTGTTTTTTTAAACATTTATTTTATTTAATACTTTTTAGTGATCCTATTTATGCTGTTATGTAGTTCCACTTTTCAATAAATGAGAAACTATAGAAAATTTCGAGCTCGCCGCAAGCAACGCCACTGGAAAGTTACAGTCATATTTCAACAAGTAAATATTCTTCGTTGTAGTCGCTCAACTATCTTAATCGACATATCTTATCGTTATCGCCACCCTTGAAATAGGTACCGTTGAGGAGTTCCGGTGGCCATCTGTGGTCTTCATCATCAGGTCCACTTCACCAAGTGATACTTTCTGAATGCAAATGCTAGACTTGTTACTAAAAATACTAAAATCGCTTTATGTATGCCTACAATATTTGAGATCAATTTGAGATCAAATCGCTTGATGTTCGCTTTTATTTTTCCTTTTATTAAATAGCTTGCGGTTTGGTGAAATCACCATTTCACAATTGCAAACTTTGTGTGAGAGACGACGAGTTGAACAGGTTGGTGAATTCGCAGATGGTGTGGCAGTTAGAATTTTTCCTACCATCAAATTGGTAGAAGACTACAACTCCAAAATGACGAACCAACTGCTTCAGTCAAGTCGCGTATACACCTTGTATGCTATCGATGAGTCGCGAGAGGCAGCAACCTATGGAAAACGACCACCATCAAATGTTATTCCTGCTGATGCAAATAACTGTGGTGGTTTGATGCACGTTTTGAAACTTGGCATAGGCTCCAGAGTCATGTTAAGACGCAACATTTCTGTTACTGAAGGCCTGGTCAACGGGGCAATGGGGATTGTGTCCAAGTTTAAATGGCCTGCCTTTCGCCGTGACCAAATAGAATCAGGCGAGTTACCTGAATCTGTTTTTATTAAATTTGATGATGTCACTATTGGCACAAAAGTGAAAGACAGAGACGGGTTAGTCGCCATAGCGCCTGTGTCAACAACCTATCAGGCAACTAAAGGATACGGGGATGTTGAACGAAGGATGCTGCCGCTAATCCTCAGTTGGGCGGTTACAGTGCATAAACTCCAGGGCACTACCTTAAACAAAGCTGTAATAGATTTGGGTAAAAAAATGTTTGCCAAAGGCCAAGTTTATGTTGCTCTAAGTCGCGTAAAGACCCTTAATGGTATCGCTCTTTGCGACTTAGAGCCCAATAAAGTGCTAAAGAAACCACATGATGAAAAAGCGTTGTGCGAAATGCAACGTTTAAGAGGATTGTGCTAAAATTTTAATAACGTGTGCCACGTGTGCTGATCATATCCTCCTAAGGCCCAAGGTCCTACCCAAAGTACTTATTAACTTTGTCATTCAGACCCAGCTCCTTCGCCAGTTGTGTAGTTATAGCGTACGTCTGTCTTATATTATTATGAGAATACGCTGTTACGTAGCAGTGTTGGGCACTCAAGAATAAAATCATTATTTGAATGAAGATTCGTAAGAATAAAATCATTTCGATTTTATTCCTGTGAAAGTTATTCAAATAATTTCGTCGGGAATAATTTGTACGTGGGAAAATTTAATAAAAATAACTTATTCTTAGTCAACTACATTTATTCATGATTTTTTATTTTGAATAAAAGTATCTGAATAAGAATACAGTAGGTAAATGTAATTTACGTAATATTTACGTACAGTACAGGTAGAAACTCTAGTACTGTGATCTAATTTATACCCATTATGCTATCTTAATGAAATCTTGTAAATCGAACGTTATATGCTTTGGTCCTCGTATCATTTTTACATTGAGAACCAGTATAACCATGCTCCTGGATTCATTATCAAACCAATGACATCAAATGTATTCGACTCATATAAACAAACAAAACATATTAAACTTAAGATATATTAATGCGAAGGGTTCATTTAGCCATGAAACAATTCCGGGATTCACTTCATCACCATCGTATCAAAGGTACCAAAAAAAACGTCATAAAACTTACTTACACGTAAGTACATTGAAAAAATGTGCCAAGACCAATATTTATTGTACTACAAATTTATTTTTATTCCAAATAACATGTTAGTTGAATAAAACGTTAGTTAGAATAATCCCATTTCCAAAATAGTTATTTCAAATGTTATTCTTCATTTAAAATAAAAGTACCATGATTTATTCTCTAGTATTCCATTTCAACTAACGAGGGACAAGAATTATTCTTATTCAAATCGATTTGAATGAGAATAACTTTTCTGTTTTATTCTTATTCTTATTCAGGATAATTTTTGCCCAACACTGTTACGTAGTCCCACTTCTTTGTTGATATGAAACTTTAAGTTATTTCAAGCGCGTCGCAAGCAACGCCGCGGGAAATACATAGTCATATTTCTACAAGTAAATAAACTTCGTAGTAGTCGTTCAACCATCTTAATAGAGATATCTTATCGCCACCCTTGAAATAGGTACCGTTGAAGAGTTCCGGTGGCCATCTGTGGTCTTCATCATCAGGTCCACTTCACCAAATGATACTTTCTGAATGCAAATGCTAGACTTGTTACTAAAAATACTAAAATCGCTTTATGTTTGCCTACAATATTTGAGGAGTTCTCTCAATTCCTCACTGATCCCCTCATCAGATTCCGATTTGGTGGCAATGGGACCACCTCGGAAGTATACCCTATCAAATCAAAAAAGAATTTTCAAAATCGGACCACAATTGACGGAGTAATCGGTGAACATACACAAAAAAAAAAAAAAAAAAAATACATACAGTGGAACGTATAACCTCCTCCTTTTTTTGAAGTCGGTTAAAAATAGGACCTTTGTTCATGATTTGATCACGTCAGGCCCCTAAGGCAACTCTAGTAGTAATTATAAAAGTACAGCAGCATTGAGGTAATGTTAGAGATGACATATAAGAACTTCCGTATCTGTTGAGTTCATTTTATATTGGTTAAACACAGTAAACTTACTTCAGAGTATCCGAGATATTCCTGCACGTTCGGCGACACGACGACCACGATGCCCTTGTACGTTATAGTAACCAGGAATCCCTGGAGAAGACGCAGGACCGCCAGCGCCGACGCGCTGCTCAACTCGTTGGCGGAGCGGTTGATGGAGTCGCCGAACACTGCAAGGGGGAAGCGACATTCAGCTGATGAAAGATTTAAGTCTCAAACAGAGAACTAACCTTCCCTACAGCCAAAACTAAAAATGGTAAATAGTTGGTTCTTGAGATACAGTCGTGAGTCGACTAAAGTTTTTATACCTATTAAACATCCTCTAGACAGCCCCAAAAATAACTTTAAATTGAAATTATGTTTATAAATACATGTTCTTTTTTGAGATTGTTTTTTGTGTCTGTAGTGACGGCGTTGGGACCCTACACTGAGCAAGGTTCGACATGTTCTTGCCCAGTTCTTTTATTATTACGCGCTGCCTCCGATAGATGCTATATTCAAAGGTCTCAATTTATTCTTACTGTGGTTCCGTTGCTGTTCAATTATATTTTACTATTCTTAACTGAAAACTGGTTTTCTAGCAGTGCTTCTTAGCTAGGTTTCATAAAAATCGGTTGAACCGTTTAACAGATATCAGCTCTGAAAGAAGGGGTCGTCGTAATATCGGGGGTTTTAGTGTAGGCAGAACAAACCACTCGTCTTTGCATAATCGCACCCAAGGTGACCAATCGAAATAAGTAAGGGGAAGTCTAAAACCTAGGCGATAGGTGTAATTTGTTGTTTGGAACAATGTTGTTGAAAAATCGCAAACGTAAATTAAAAGACTGGGAATTGTACCTACTGGAAATGGGATCCAACCCCAATCCAACGGGCGATGAGTGAGACATTGTAAGAACTGCACCAATGCGGCCTAACCAGGAAACGGGGGGTTAGGTATTTACAATTATTAATTGGTAGGTGCACTAACTAAACAGGTAAGTTGATACTAATAATTTGTACCAAACCCAACGTTTGCATATTCTGTAGGCTTCATACGTTCGATTATATGTATTTTGTATATTAACCCGCGAAATTTAGTAGTGGACTTCGAAAACTACCCCGGCTAAAACTGTATGCATCTATACTTCTAAGACGATTGAATAACATAGAAAAATGAATATCAACTACACCATACTTAGGTACCTACTACGAGATATTATTATGAGAAATCTAGGATTGTTTAAAGTTTTTTTTTAATTAAACTCTTGCTAGTTTAATAAAAAAAAAACTTTAAACAATCCTAGATTATAAATCCTAGGCAATAAAAAAAGTTCATTTTTAATTCGTTAATAAATTCTTAAATAATGCACTGAAGATTTTCACCCTACCTATTCGCCATATATTAGTTAACATACTAAATTAGATCGAGGATCGGAATAGGAACTATTCGGATCCTCTACTACAACGCTGTGCTGCTGGCTATAGCACGCCGCTGGCCAAGGCATGTGTTGACATCCTAAATGCACCATTCCCGCCCACGTACGTTACGCACAATCAGGATACCATACACGATTCTTTTTGTACTCGTATAAGAAAAGTAGTAAAGTATTTAGAACAACTTAAATACAAAAAAAAAACATTTAAGGTTTATAACTATGTCGTGAGAAACGCGTCAACATGTGTTAAGTTCATAAGTAAGGCAGGCGCTCTTCCTGACTCGTTGATGTAGGCCGAAGGAGGATTCTGTGCTTCCATTTCAATCGAATAATCCGTGTTCAACCCAACCCGTATACGTATAAGAGTCGCCCCCAGTGATGCCAGTCGATGTACCTGTAGCTTCGCGCCTAAGGTGCGGAATGCGCCGGGCCTGCCAATAACATCACTACAATGTAGCTATGACGCTTTATGCCAGAAATGCTAAATATCCGTTTAGCAGAATGCCAAACTAAAGCCATTAATAGCTAAAGGCATTCAAGAAAGATATAGGTACTATAAGATTAGTATAAATTATCGTTATATCATACGATATTGACTACCTATACAAAAAGTTATTTCATGACTGACTGACTTACAAACTGACCCTAAGACATTATTTTTTCTCATAGCGTGCACTAGAAAATAATGTTTCAGTAATCGACCGCCAACAGAAAGAAATAGGACGAGTAGCGGGGAATCTCTACCTCGTACGAAGTCGTAAAAGTTGCGGCGTCCTTTACTGCTAAATTAAAATATAGAATATTGTTGTTATATCTAACATGAATGATCTTGTGATCGTTTTGATTTTATATTAAATAAAGATTATGTTACATTAATGAGACGCAACCATAGACCACGATCGAATTTCTTAAAAATTATCAGGCTAGATCTACACCCACGAATTGCAAAATTACAGAATAACATTGCAGTACAAAGGGGAAATAAGTACTACGGGAATTTTCAATGTAGGTATATTAGAAAACTAAATGCCGGCTACGCTATATTTTATTTAAGACTAGCTTCTGCCCAGTACTTCGTCCGCGTAGATTTCGGTTATCGTTATTCCGTCGGGAACTTTTTCCGGGATGAAAAGTGTTAATCCAGGATATAAGCAATTTCTTCCGAATTTCATCCAAATCCGTCCAGCAGTTGTAGAATGAAGGAATAAAAAAAAAAAAGGTTGAATAAAAATCAATTTCAAAACCCGACTGCATTTTCTGATGCTGTCGTCGATAAATGTATATAAAACAGTTTAAATACAAAATCTGATTTAGACAATGTTTTTTTTAAGAATTCTATGTACCTCACGCTATCAAGACGGGTCAATGACTCGTTGAGTAGTTACGACGGGACATATATAGGAACGGACATACTTACATACATAGGTCAAACACACAATCCTCCTCTTGGGCGGAGCGCACGCACACAAACTTTCGCACAATTTATAATATTAATAAAATAATTTTCTAAGAGTTTATTCACTCGTATTCTTGCTTTAAATAATAAAAAGTGCTAATATTTAACCACAAATTGGTTTAAGATTATAAAAAGCACGCCGAAGTAGCCTGAAATACCTACCTACTTCATCATCAATTAAGAAAAATCGTTATCATGTACAAATATTTCAGGAGTACCCCAAAACGAGAACGCCGTGCGGCGACTTTGTTTGCCCCGTACAAAGTGAGCGCGACACAAATGCTGCACCGGCCAGGAATAGATTCGCACTTTGCACGTGTTTTATTGGTCGCGTCCCGTTGAGCCACCCGCGAAATTTAGTAGTGGACTTCGAAAACTACCCCGGCTAAAACTGTATACATCTATACTTGTAAGACGACTGAATAACATAGAAAAATGAATATCAACTACACCATACTTTTGTACCTACTACGAGATATTACATATTATGAGAAATCTAGCATTGTTTAAAGTTTTTTTGTAACTTGATTTATACAAGGATGTCTAAGGTCTAATGATCCTTTCACCGATAGAAAGTTAGCTACAAAATTCCCGAGTGATAATCGACGGGTGGGGGTAGTTGAGCGACAGCAGTTATTGAAACGTCACAAAATATACAAGCGCATAAAAATACTATTTAAGGTACCGTTTTATTTAAAATGTTAATTCAAGTTAACCATCTACGTAATCATTTGCGTAATAATATAAATGTTTGATAACTTTAAATCATATCAATGGTGAAATATTCAACCAAGCGATGGCTCACATCGCACCTGCGTCGTCGGCGCGAACCCGACCACGAGCGATACACAATGATCTCATATATAGCATATGACATTAAGACACTGTCTCATTCAGCCGGGTGTCTTTCGTAATTGGTATGGGTGTAACATTCCATCGCATAAACAATTACATCGTGGAATGTGGTGAAGCTAGAAGATTTGCAAATTAATAATAGAACTAGATCACTCGGGACGCTACTCGTATTACGTGTAAACTGCACTTCCGAAAACATTCCTCATTTACGATGTTGGCTATGACGAATGACTGTATGAAAGAGTTAAGCTAAGTACCTATACTTCAAATGCAAAAGAATGTACTTAGCAACTTATTTGTTATTAGAGAAACAATAAATGAAATAAACAAATTTACAATAAATAAATATTTGTAGCAAAGTACATAGTACTATAACTTGAGAAAGCCCTGGTCCCTAGTCTTCTAAATTGATGGTTACATTGCTTCTGTTATATCACCAGGTGGCAGCTCAATCAAAAACATAAATCACCAAGTTAAGGGTTAGGTAAAGTCATTGCATTTGTGGATACGCACTAAAACCCACTTGGAGGCGTGAACTGGTGTGCACCGGCGTATTTTGAACAGCTCTAGGACCTTTTAAAGTATGGCGCTATTGCTAGACTTATTTGTAACCGAAATAATTATGATTAATGTGCTTGTCGTAGTACTTCCCTACAGTACCTATTTATTATCCTCCTTTGCGTCTTTAATTGATTCAGTTGAGTAAAAGTGCAATTGCCCATAATGCCCATGTTGTGATACGTGTTCAATCAAAATCAAAATCTATTCTAATCTGAAGTATTTACGTTCGCGTCCAGCCTGCTAAAGTTTGCCTCCAACAAAACTGTAGCAGGGTGGGCGCGAACGTACAGCCTTGGCCAAAGGTGTTGAGCACCCTACGTTTTTCTTTGTAAATTATAAATAAGGTATTATTTTTCAATTTATAAATAAACAAAGACATAAAATATAAGTAGGTATTTGTGTGGGAAAACTGAAGCTAGAAAAAGTCAGGTTTTACAATAAAATGATTAATTATATTTTTTTTCACGGAATTTCTCTTAACGTCAAAGAATAAGACTAATCTTTCCGAAGGATAACCTACCTATACAACTCTGTATAATACAATATTTAAATGCACCTTTTAAAATTTAACTTTTATAATAATAATGATAAACGCATGGGTGCTCAACACCATTGGCCAAGGCTGTAGGCATTTCTAAATTGCATCTGTACCGCCATCTACAGGGGGACGTTCTTGTTAGAACATACATTGTATCATACAACCGCATTAAAATTGGTGATCGTAATTCACATTTCCTAAGTAATTGCTTGCTATATAGTGTTTTTTACATTTCACTTAGTTAATTGTCATTGTTAGGGCATAATTAGTAGTTACCACGTCGTTTTCAATTAAACTCGCTGTAGCACTTTTTTTCTGTATGCTAGAGATTTTTTTTTTTAATTAGAATCGTAGGTTAATTTATATTTAGACAATCGAATACTAATTATTAGTACCTATGTTACTGTTTATTCTCGCTTTAAAGCGAAAGAAGTTTGTTAAAAAGCTATGGCGTGGTGCAGCGGCAGCCCGGCGCGCGGCGTAGATACGGTTTTGTTTTTGCGTTGCTCATTTCCTTTATTTCCCCGCCCCCGCGCTCTGACTCCTCATATTGCTTTTAATGTACGCCACGAGGGAACCAGTCTACTGGATACTAATACAGTGAAGTGCGCATTTTTGTACATACTCTGGTAATAAAATGGTGGTACACACGCGGTACGCAGTACGCATTAGACCAGTTATCAATGGAGTATTAAGTTTGTCTTATCTACTATACGCATTCATATTGAACACTTACCACTGACAACAATGATTTAGCTTTAGGAATTAATAAGATGAAAAATTGTCACGGCTTGTGTAATTTACTTATATAATAAATTATTCCTCGAAATGCAATATTAATAGTGGAATTTTGATCTCGCTAGACGGTAAATCCTCTGCAGCTTAATTTTTTTGTAAATGGTCAATAGTTCTTCTTAACTTACTTGGAGTGTTTAAGCTTTCCTTGAAAGTACTTTTTCATTGGATAATAACTTTATGCGCCTAAAAGGTGCCTATAGGGTATTCGTGTGAAAAGTGGGTGAACCGTGGCCCGTGGTCAGTGTAACAATGCTCTATAAATACAAACAGGGTAGATACGGTACCATACTGGTGCGAGCGCAGTACGCTGATCCTCTCGATCTTGCGCCTGGTCGCGACCACTGGTGGGACCATCGCGGTCAGTGTAACAATGCTCTGTATATATAGACAGGATACATACCGTACTGGTGTGAGCGCAGGTAGTGTGCTGTGAGGCGCAGTACGCCGGTCTTGTCAATCTTGCGGGTGGACGAAACCACTGGCGGGACCATCGAGGCCAATTCGGCGATGCTCTGGTTCAGTTTGTCGCGCCGTTGTTTCTCAGCTTTGTTACGGATTTCACGTGGGTTATCCCTGCAAGCAAATACATCTATTAGAAAAGGATCTCGCTTGTTAATGTTATTTTGAGTTCTGATATTGATATTTTTTATGCATATAAATTCCCAACCACCTCGTCACAAGTTTGCAAAATACGCATTATTATTCTTTGTACAATTTTTTTGCCATTAATGGGAATTATGGTCATGTTTATCGATGTCGAAAAGCGTGGTTAAAACATCGATCTGTCACTTTCTTAACAGTAGGGTGTACGTGAGTGCGAAAGTGACGAGGATGCTTTATCCACCGCAATAAAAGCGACCATAATACGGGCCCTGGGCCTCTATTCAACACGGTAAAAACCATATCGCGTTTGATCTGTTATCGTATTGTCACCGTTTTGATAGCTCTTATTTACTTGACAGTAATGGCGGCTGACGTCAAAATAATACCATAACAGATCAGAGACGATATGTTTTTTACCGCGTTGGGAATAGAGGCCGAGGGCAGGGACGTAAGTCGCCATTACTGTCATGTATACAGGGTGTTAGGTATATAGTGGATAATCCTTGAACTACGGATAGAGGGCACTTAGGACATTATGAAAAAGCTAAAATAGGTTTAGTAAAAGTCGCACGGTTTTCGAGATATTTGGACTTTAATGTTTTTTTTGAAAAATGACACCCTTACTCGAATTTTTGGTCATGGTTAGTGTACGAAGATATTTTTTTTAATTTTCTTTTTACCTTAATAATGTTTAATAGTGGTGCTATCAGATAAACATTACCAATACGGCGTCACAACCGTGCTTTAATTTTTTTTTTTATCGCAAACTTGAATTTTGCATCATCGATCGAACATTTACCAAACTTTGAGCTGTTGCAGTGAAAAAAAAATACACTACCACAAGGTAGCCCATTAGCTTAAAACATGCCCATTTAATAGAGATTTTAAAAACACTAAATATTGTTTTATTTAAATATTAGAATAAAAAAATAACTTCAGTTTTCCGCAATTATGTCGATTATTTCATATTAAATTTGTGCTCTAGAATTCCAGATAGAGTACCTAATGATGACAAACTTGTCTTTGCTAAAATAAGAATACTGGCCACTAATTTTGTGAAGCATTTTATTTAAAACGGTTTACGTTCTGGGCAAAGCATTACAACCTTTTTGTTTCAATAATAACAATACTGGCCACTAAAATTTTAAATGCCATTTATTCGAAATTTAAAACACTCGATCGCTTTTTGGTTTCTCAGCATTTTATGTCAAACTTTGGTGTCACTGCATAATGTGAATTGATCGCTGACGTTTTTTTTTTAATTTACTGTGATTATATATTATTGAAACTAAAAGGTTGTAATGCTTTGCCCAGAACGTAAATCGTTTTAAATAAAATGCGTCACAAAATTAGTGGCCAGTATTTTTATTTTAGCAAAGAAAAGTTTGTCATCATTAGGTACTCTATCTGGAATTCTAGAGCACAAATTTAATATGAAATAATCGACTCAATTGCGGAAAACTGAAGTTATTTTTTTATTCTATATTTAAATAAAACAATATTTAGTGTTTTTAAAATCTCTATTAAATGGGCATGTTTTTAAGCTAATGGGCTACCTTGTGGTAGTGTATTATTTTTTTTCACTGCAACAGCTCCAAGTTTGGTAAATGTTCGATCGATGATGCAAAATTCAAGTTTGCGATAAAAAAAAAAATTAAAGCACGGTAGTGACGCCGTATTGGTAATGTTTATCTGATAGCACCACTATTAAACATTATTAAGGTAAAAAGAAAATTAAAAAAAATATCTTCGTACACTAACCATGACCAAAAGTTCGAGTAAGGGTGTCAATTTTCAAAAAAAACAAAAAAGTCCAAAAATCTCGAAAACCGTGCGACTTTTACTAAACCTATTTTAGCTTTTTCATAACGAACTAAGTGCCCTCTATCCGTAGTTCAAGCATTATCCACTATATACCTAACACCCTGTATAAGAGCTATCAAAACGGTGACAATACGATAACAGATCAAAGGGTCATTCTCTCATTTCGTGCAAATCGGTGGTGTTCTCTCGAGTTGATCATTTTTCTTGAAATGTTTTACTTTTAGGGTTTTATGTGATTTAGAACTCGTTTATAAACATTTTTGTGCGAAAGGCACCTTGACTGTTTTTTTACTTTTTATGAAATAAGACTGCTGGTAATGAAGTACGCGCCGGTAATGAAATTAACCAAGATGGTAATGACTAGCTAATGGAAGGAATGAAATCAGCCTCGGATGGTAATTTCAGCGCAGGATGGTAATGAAACAATAATTTAATTAAAGAATGATTTATTAAAAGAAAATAACAATCATAAAACAAATTATATATTTATTTAACAAAAAGTAGACTTTCTTTTATTTTTTCACATTCATTATTTAAATTAAGCTTCCTTTAAGAAATTTTACTGAAACTTGACAACCTTCAATCAGCCTTTTTCTCAAATCACGTACCTAAGTCAAAATCAGATTTTAAGCCAACATTTATTATTTAAATTTTGAATCAGGTAAATTTTTGAAAGAATATTGGCCTCGTCTATTGATGTCAGGAATCTGCAAAGTACAGAAAATACGGGATTCGGGAATCGTATCTTCGTCGACAACCGTAGGCCAGGAAAACGTACTGTTAGCCTTAGAAGAAGTTTTCTTTAAAAACAATACTGTATAGGTGGTGTTGTTATCTGAAACTTCCTTGATTTTTCCTATATATGCGTATACTTGAGACTTTATACGATATTGTACCACTACCCAATCACCAACGTTATGATTTTTGTACTGGAGTGGTTCAGTTACAGCGTTTTCTTTGTCATCGTCCTTTTGTGGGCTCTCGCCTTGATCGTATATCATATCTGCACAACTATCTGGATCTTCAACATTTGATGCCTTTTCTATTTTTGCGATTTCATCTGAAGAAATGTCTGGCTTAGCGGTCAGATTATCAGATATAAATTTTTTGAATTCTTCTTGGCCGGGCTGATTGAACGCTTTAGACTTATTGAGATTAAATTTATAATTTTGCCAATTAAACTTAACGTTCGATAAAATTGTAACTTTTGGTGGTACGGCTATCTCATTTATGATTTTTTGTGACGAAGCTATATTGCTGGTACTTAAAAATGCTTGGTCGTCAATTTGGCTGAGTAGTACTGCATCGTCAATATTACTGATATTATTCTGGATTGTAGGAGAGTCCAATTTTAGGTCGTAAATGTTATCACTGGGCACGGCTCGCACTGCAGGTTCTGTATTTATTAAATTAAGTTCAGGAATATCATCTGTTATTTCTCTGTCTATAAGCAAATCTACACTCTGAACCTCGTTACTTCTCTCACTTCTCTCAGTAAGCTCATAAACATCAGTGTTCAAGTTTGTAGCTTCGTTTTGAGTAGTGTGTTTACTGTTGATTCCTGTACTCAGCACACCAAGGTGTCTGTTATGATGGCATGGGATATTTCTTCGATATTAGCATTTTCTGTATCACTTGGTGGCGGTGAATTATCCAAAAGAATTCGTTCAACTTTTTGTATTTCTTTTTTCTTTTTTAAATACTTTGTACTATTTGCCCGCCATCTCTTTCTTTGGTCTCTTTGAGCTCTTGGTGTCATTTCTTTTATACTATGAATCTTTCCCTGTTCCTTTCTTAACAAGTATCTCTTCCTTTCTTTCTCTTTTTGTATTGCAAGTAATTCCGGGTTGTTTTTTATAATTCCATTTCTCCATTCTCTTACGTTCCCGGTCTTTGGCTAATTTGTCTTCTTTGGTCATTTTTTTCTTTGGTTTAGTCATAATTATACTCTGCAATAAATAAAAGTAATTTTAAGAAAACTAGCTTGAAAATTATGTAAAAATTGCATTAACATAAGTTAGAAAACTCAAGTATGGAATTTTATGTTAACATTATGTGTCCCAAAATTAGAAAACATGTTTTGTCAACTTTTTTAACATATTAACCTGAATAAACTGTACAAAACAAGTGTATAAACTGTTAATTTCATTTAAGAAAAATGTTTTTTACTTTTTTGTGATATAAACTCAATATCGTGTAGTTATAATATGGTGATCTTATTGAATTGAAGAAAAAAACAGGTTTACAGAAACCTCAATTTGACATAAGTATCATCAGCTTCGCTACGTTAATATTTTATTTAAACTGTTGAAACATCGTACAATAAACCTATCCGATGTTCTGTTCTTTAGGGTTTTGTACCCAAAGGGTAAAAACGGGACCCTATTACTAAGACTCCGCTGTCCGTCTGTCCGTCTGTCCATCTGGCCGTCTGTCCGTCTGTCCGTCTGTCCGTCTGTCCGTCTGTCCGTCTGTCCGTCTGTCCGTCTCTCTGTCACCAGGCTGTATCTCATGAACCGTGATAGCTAGACAGCTGAAATTTTCACAGATGATGTATTTCTGTTGCCGCTATAACAACAAATACTAAAAACCGAATAAAATAAATAAATAAGGGGTGCTCCCATACAACAAACATATTTTTTTATAGATAATGGTACGGAACCCTTCTTGCGCGAGTCCTACTCGCACTTGGCTGGTTTTTTATAATTGTTAGTGCATGTTTCCATAAAAAAATAGGTAAATACCATGTTGAAACTTTCATCGTAACAAAATACATTTGGCTTAGAGTAGTTTTCCCTTTAGTAACAATTTAAACCAACTCTGTATTCATTACCTTCTTAAAATTTACATTACCATCTTTCCTTAATTTGTAACTATTCATTACCTTCTTGAACAGTTCATTACCATCCTTTTAAAATTTGGAAGGTAAAGAAGGTAATGAAAAGGATATGAATGAAATATCATTCGTTTTATTTAAATAATTCGCAAAATGAATAACCTTGAATACACAAATTCACCCGACAGCGAGAGAGTTTTAAAACACAACAAAAAAGAAAGAACATAGTTATTACACTTTAGTACTTACTGATTGTGTCGCTGGATGGTGGTGAATACTCAAACGTGACAATCTCTTTCCACACACGAGAGAACGTAGGTAGTTTTATCGGCAGTGGCGTACGCGCGTCTCTTGCGGCAGCTCGCGGTCAACTGACCAATGAACGATGTTTTAGGCAGAGATGGCGCTCGAATCATAAGCACAAATATCTAAATATACGTGATACATTTCTCGCGCGGGTAATGATCGGATTGCTGATGACAAACATTTAGATAGCTGTATTTTCAATATGATTGGATTATAACCGCTCATATGATCCATTTCGAATCATTATTAAACAAGTATGTTATTCAATGCTAAACGAAACCTCTGATTTAAAGAAGTTTTTTTCAAAATGTGATCAAAATCACGTCAACATGCATTAACCGCAGAGATTAATGAGAAAAATTGCATTTTTTTTAAATAAAACAATTACTACATAATTATCAGTATTGATTATTGAAAATAACTATACCTTTCTTGTGATATAACAAGATTGCATCAATACAATTTCTAAAAATCATGTAAATTTTTGTCAACATTCGCTTAAAGTGGATTTGCACGAAATGAGAGAATGACCCCAAACGCGATATGGTTTTTACCGTCTTGAATAGGGGCCCTGATCAGCGACTCTATTCTACTCGGTAAAACTTAATCCCATCAAAAACATACATGTGAAAATGCGAGCCAAGTTCAATATTAAGAATATGCGATGCGTGTCTATCGACTTCACCGACAAAAAAATTGAGATCTAAATGGGTGCCAAGTTCCGTAGATAATCCTGATATTTATTTATTAAGAACATACATTCTAATATAAATTAAAAACACAATTTCTTATTTTTTCTGCTACAACAATATTTGCTATCTAAAAGTATAACTTCTTATATTTCAACACCCAAATTATTTACACAAAGCAAATAACTTAGGATAAACTGAAGCTCAAAATTTGACTCGACTAGTTTTTTACCAGCAAGTCAATTGTTTCGAAGAGTAAAATATACCATACACTATAAATATAGTAACTTGCGTATAACATATGGGAAAACTAGCCAAGTCAGATTTTGAGCTTCAGTTTATCCTAAGTTATTTGCTTTGTGTATATAATTTGGGTGTTGAAATATAAGAAGTTATACTTTTAGATAGCAAATATTGTTGTAGCAGAAAAAATAAGAAATTGTGTTTTTAATTTATATTAGAATGTTGTATGTTCTTAATAAATAAATATCAGGATTATCTACGGAACTTGGCACCCATTTAGATCTCAATTTTTTTGTCGGTGAAGTCGATAGACACGCATCGCATATTCTTAATATTGAACTTGGCTCGCATTTTCACATGTATGTTTTTGATGGGATATCATTAATTTTTGTCAATTAAGTAGGCATGCGTTTCAATAAATGAACAATAAAATAATATTTGTGTGCGCGCGGCTGGCGATTGCTTTGATCCCCCACCTTCTGCGACTAGAGCGACGCGGGGTGGAGGGAGGGGCCGGCCCGCCCGTACCTCGCCGCGCTGGCCGCACTGCGCTCCCCTCCCGCGCACCGCCATTGCCGAGTCGAGAGCGCGACGCGGGAGGCGATAATCGCGCTGCCATTTCATTTCATTAATTTATAGGTATCTCTTGTAGTGTGTCATCTCATCATGTATCTTAAAAATCATGTTTTGAGATAATGGAGTTTAACGCGAATTGAAATGTAGCTAATACAGGTGATAGGTAAAGAGACTGGATATTTTTTATTGGATTTTAATAATAATAAAACTTGTAAAATCACTGTTTTCAGATTTTTTTATTTGTATACGCATAATTATTCATCTGTATGCCAAATTTCAACCCTCTAGGTTACCTGGAAGTGGGTTAGGTTTTTGATGATGAGTCAGTCAGTCAGTGGTAAAAATTCCGATTTTTAGACGTCAATATCTCAATAACCGTTTCACCTTTATTTATGAAATTTAGGTTTCTAGTTGATCTAAACGGTTTTAATACATAAACCAAATTTCATGTGTGTATGTTAAATAGATTTGGAGTTATTGAGGTTTCAAAAGTGGCTCCAAACGGTTCGTGTAAATAACACACGGCAGCGCTCGCCAGTTCCTTTTGCCTGAACTTGGCTGGACACGCTGCCGCGTGTCTTGATTACATTTGACATGTTATCGTTGCCTGACTCGATTGGCTTGCACGTTTGTAAGGAAAAATATGTTTATTAAAATAGTTTAGAGGTAGAAGTTCGAGTCGAATATCTGATTTTGGATGACATACATACATAGATGGACTGTTATACTCATTACCCTTCTCCTGGCTTCGCGCAGAAGGGTAAATATAATGTGAAACGGCACGTTCAGATAAATTAAACTCGGTCAATGGATTCTCGAGAGCTTTATTGAAGTTACGTTGGTCGGGTAAACAAAAGCGAGCGCGCATTGTCACCACACCTTTAAATAAGTAAATAATGAGTTTCAAAAAGTTAGATAGATTGAATTTGCGTGGCTTATTTCTTTACCCTTGACCAAGCTGTCTTATATAACTTTGAGGAATATAATTATGTCTATCTATTCTGTTTGTGGCTTTGCTCCCTTTAGGTCCCCATGTGCTCGAGCACGAAAATTTAAGGATGTTTTGGTAAAATATTGTACGTAGTAAAGGCCTCTATTCCCTTTGTGTAACGAAGGTCATATAACCATATGGATAATTTTCGTTACACAAACGAAAAACCATAAAAGAAAGTTAACGTTATCTCAATTAACTCCTTAACTATGTACAATATTTTTGCAATTCACCCTTAAATCATGCGTCACGTTACCGAATCGCATAATTTATCTTTAAAAAAAGTAGATTATACTTAACTGTATTCATAATGTGAAGTGACAATAAAGCTAAGCTGTTACTTGAAGCGTGAAATGAAAACTTCAGCAAAATGTTCATGGTTTCCGCGCCATTAATTGTGAGTTATTAAATATTATTGAAATTTTATGAGATTTCGGTTAAACCCTATAAATAAATAAAACGCTTTGTAAACATATTACGCCACAAATCTATTAATGTATTTTCCCCTAATAAGACTTGCAGTTCATGCAACTCTATGTAATGAAACATCCTGTTTGAAAACTTATAACATTGTAGTTTTCGTTTTGAATAACAACCCGACTACAAACATTGCGGTGTTAACTAACTAACCAAGCCCCTGAAATGGAAGCTTGGGGAATTAGTTTCCGAGCTAGGTTAGGTTTGTTGTTGTCACGTTCGTTTAAAAACCGTCCGAGTGTGTGTCGGACTCGCACTCTATGACACTAAGGGTTCCGTATCATTATTGTATGGCGGCAATGGCGGCCCATAAACATTTTGTTTAAAAAAAATATTTGTTGATATAGCGGTAATGGTTTTACGCACGTTTTTTAAACTTCTCGTTTCTACTTATTACGGTTAAGAGATACAGCGATTATAAAGGTCGAGCATGAAACATCAAAACTACTCGTTTTATGTACGGGGGCCGCCCCGTTATTTTATTTTTATTATTTGTTGTTATAGCGAGAATAGAAATAGGTGCATCCTCTATAAAAAAAAAACTGTCTACCCTATTAGTCTATGAGATTCATACAGACAGACAGACGAACAGCAGAGGCTTGATACCTAATAAGGTCCCGTTGGCACCCTGTCGGTACGCAAGCCCTAAAACCGATTATTGTAAAAAAAATTCTGATGGGTTTGGATGGGTTATAAAAGCATAATAATACAGGAAAAATAGAATATGACACTAGAAATGAGGATCTGCCGAGTCCTACCAAAAATGTAGGGGTCCTAGGCAAGGGGGAATATACTCCCGTGCTGTCAGTTTACTTCGTACTTGGTGATTATACAGGGTGTTAGGCAGAAGGTTGGACAAACTTCAGGGACTAACTCTGTAGGTCATACTCATCAACTTTTATTATGGGACCAACATCCAAAATTGCGAAAAAAAAACAGCTTTTCCAAACAAACTTTGAGATCTAAACAGCCGAAATGTATGGAACAGGTGTTTTTTTTTTTCGCAATTTGGATGTTGGTCCCATAATAAAAGTTGATGAGTATGAACCTCAGAGTTAGTCCCTGAAGTTTGTCCAACCTTCTGCCTAACACCCTGTATACCTTACTACGATAATAATGAGTAACTATGTAAATTACCAGAATGGCATGTATCACCAGGTTTCTAATTACAAGTGCAGCAATATGAGAGTCAATTCAAATTAGCGGAACTTCCTTACATGTACAGTACCTATTAGTCGGAAAGTCGTCAAAATGGCTGACTACAGAATCTCGAATATCACATTAGCGGACGTAAGCAGCGATAGACGATGCTTGTGGCGCAATTCAGATCCAATAACTGACAAGGCCTCCCAAGATGTTTAGAAAATTGTGAGACTAAATGATCATTCCTTCGAGTGAAGTGTTTTCAAACTCAAAGTACCTACCGCCCAAATTCAATTTTATATACGGGGCGCGCCTTCGTGGATTAAATAAACACCATTGGTACCGACAAGGATACAAACATGTATACACCCCAAAGTCTCAAAAATATGTACACAGACCTTATTATTACGGCAATAAGGTCAATGTGTACATAGTTTTGCACGGTTTGAGCGGATATTTATCTTTACCCCTGACTGTACGAGCATAATATGAATAAGGGGTCTGAGCGCGCTTTATACTCCTGCACCTCCATTCGGCGTCGAGTCGAGACCCTTGGTCCGTTGGAAATGCTGCCACCATTTTCGAAACATTTCCGCAGGGGACTTTTATACATATTATAGTTTTTTAATTTTAGCTAATTTTTACTTTAAGTATTGATATGCTTTAACAATTGCCTTAACTATACTATCTATTTGTTTAAATAAAACAATTATATACATAAATAAATAGTTAGGTGTAAATTGCGATTGTCATTGTTTATATTCAGTAACTGGATGACCGAGGTCCGCTAGTTTTTTTTTTGCTAAGTTTCTTTTCTCAGCTAGATCGATTTATCGCCCCCTAAACCCCTGCATACAAAATTTCATGAAAATCGTTGGAGCCGTTTCCGAGATTCAGGTAATATACAGGGTGTCCAGTAAATAATGGATAACCTTCTACCCATCCATGGGGCACCTCAGGCTGGTCCCTAAAAAGGACTTACAGGTTTGGTAAAAGTTGCATGGTTTTCGAGATAATCGAACTTTTCTATTTTCTTAATAATTAGCACCTTGCTTCACTGTAATGACTGCCAAGGTCACAAATAAAGAGATTTTGTCGTTCTGTTTGCTGTTAAATATTCTTTAATAGTGATGCTAACGGATGTGTCTTAGAGCATTATGGTAGCGACACTAATTTCTTGTTAAACATATCTTAATTTATAACTTCACATTTTGCTTTAAAGTTTGCAACAACTTTGACTGCTTGTGGTGAAAAAAAAATGTATGAAGACCAGAGTGGCCAATATGTTGAAAAATAGTGTATCTAATACTGATTCTAAACTGGTATAACACATGGTGTTTACGTCTTTACAGATAAAGTTATTGCTGTTAGTATTCACTAAGAGCGAATTTTACCAAAACACCAAGTTATCGATAAGTAACTCTTTACTTGATTGGGTTAGTCATATCATAAAAAACGCTTTTCTTATGAAAACCAACGTCTAATTACTGCAAAATAATGAATCACAGAATACTTGAAACCTACATCAACAATAATATTTGTAAATAAAAACCGAATTTAGATAACGTCGTCAATGTAATCGTAAAAACAGATTCGGTTTTCGGTTTCAACATATTGGCCACTCTGGTCTTCATACAATTTTTTTTCACCACAAGCAGTCAAAGTTGTTGCAAACTTTAAAGCAAAATGTGAAGTTATAAATTAAGATATGTTTAACAAGAAATTAGTGTCGCTACCATAATGCTCTAAGACACATCCGTTAGCATCACTATTAAAGAATATTTAACAGCAAACAGAACGACAAAATCTCTTTATTTGTGACCTTGGCAGTCATTACAGTGAAGCAAGGTGCTAATTATTAAGAAAATAGAAAAGTTCGATTATCTCGAAAACCATGCAACTTTTACCAAACCTGTAAGTCCTTTTTAGGGACCAGCCTGAGGTGCCCCATGGATGGGTAGAAGGTTATCCATTATTTACTGGACACCCTGTATAATTAATATACAAGAATTGCTCCTTTAAAGGTATTAGATTTTGGCACTAATGTAAACGAAAGCCCTCATCGATTGAGCTACTGGTTACTGGCATAGATGACATACGCCAACTAAAATTAACAGGAGCTAGGATTTATTTAAATTTAATCCCATAGGATACGCTATTTTTAAACTTGAAAACAAGTAGAGCTCTGGAAATGTCAAGAGAATTAAAAAGTTTTAATTCACTTTTCTAAATGTGTGAAACGTCATTTCCATGTTCGGAAACTTTTGCATGGCGGCGAAAAAATGTCATGACGTAAAAAGTATGACCTGGTTTAAAAAATGCAAAGTTGACGAATTAAGAACTAACTGAAACCCAATTAAGAATTTGCCTGTGCCAATTACTTTAGCCTGAAAAATTACATATAACACTGGCCATGTTTCGTAATTGTAGTGGTAATAACTTCTTATAATGGCAACAACGCTATTATAGGCGGAAAAATCTAAATCGTATTTGATCTGTATGGTTTTGTTTTTAATTCAGCCGCGATTACTGTTAAGTAAATAATAGCTATCAAAACGTACGGCAAACGTAACTTGTCAGTCTAAGTAACAACATAAGCTTTTGCTTAGTTTGGAGGTCAGAGTTACAATAATTTAATTTGTGCAAATTGTTTATAACTCCTTTTTGACAGAAATATCTTTGTCCGTCATTGTTTGTACAACCTCATATACATATATGAATAAATTATTATTATTATTATTTGTTAATATTAACAGTCTGCTATCGTTGGACACACTGTTCCTTTTTTGGATTTGGCACAAAAAGGCTTAGCATAATAACACATAGAAACATAGTCCGCGCACCAAAACCGTCAGACTTAAACTACACCATTCTGGTGTACTCGGCGATCGCCGCCTGTCAGTCGCAATCACGTCACACAGCGTCAACAGCTCCCGGATTTTTATTGATTATGACGATTTGTATTGTTAATGGGTGCCACAACACTTCAGACCAAGAAAATAAACACTATAAAATAACATTCCACGTGTAAGTAATATGTTTTGACTTGTTGTTTTACGTAAAACATTCACTAAAATATTAAATTATTTTCTAACGACATTACATGAAAATGTTGCCATTATAACGAATTTTTTCCCCCTAAATTGTTATAGTAAGTACTTGTTCTATTTTGTGATATTCTGTGATACGAATTGAATTACTTGTTTTTCTCGTTCAAGATTTCCTTCTAATCCGATTATTGCCGCACGTTGGATTGAAAAAATTAGGCTTAATCGAAATGAAAGCTGGTGGAAGCCGTCTAGGAGGACAAAAATATGTTCTGTACAACATTTTAATGACACAGACAAATATCTTACTAAAGGTGGCTTGTGCAGACTACGTCGGGACGTGGTTCCTACTAAGGTGATTGCGAGTATATACTGGGTGTCCCTGGATAAATTGAATTTTAGTCCGCCAGAAAACCACCGGCCAAAAAAGTACCTTAGAACATTTTTTTAAACTACCTACTTAAAATAAGATCTTTTATGCGAATTAGAAAGAGACAAAACATTTTCTTATTACATAAGTGTTAATAAACGTTTGTAATATTACTAAGTAACTACAAAAAATGATCGAATTTAACAAAAATGATTATATGAAAAAATCCCCTAGTTTAGGGGGAAATGTAATCCGCTAGCAACATTATTTGTTTACTTGTGTGCGTGTTGTCGTGTGTTATTACGCGTTGATTACGCCCACATGAATCCATTTTGTGCGACACTTTTGACGGGTTGGCTGTAGGAAACTATCATTCTATGTGTTATTATGCTAAGCAAAAAGGGTTATAATGCAGAAGGATGTTAAACAAATTGTGATTTATCAACCTGTCATTTCTTAATGGTTTACAATAACGGTAACAATATTGTCATTTACTTCAGGCAAAAGGGAGTAATTTCTGAAATATACCGTCTCGTTACGCTCTCGTTTACCACCCCCATGACGTTACTAAACTAAAGCATGGTTCATTTAGAATTGGTACGTATAAATTAATTTAAAAAAAATGTTTCTTTAATTCTTATTTCAAAAGTGTTAATGCAAAAATTATAGACCTTGATCAATGTATTTAATAGTTATCGACAATGGAACTTGAAAAAAGGAAAGTAATTGTGAACAAATACTTGGAAAATCCATCATGGTCTGGGTCGAAGATAGCTAAGGCACTAAATTTCCACAAAAGTACTGTTTGTAGAATAATAAAACGATACAAGGAGACCCTGTCTTGCCGCAGAAAGACCCAGGTCAATCGTAAATCGGGTACCAGGGATAGAGAACTTAAAAAGAAAGTGTTGAGAGCTGAGCTGTTGAACAAAATCCAGGGCTGTCCGATTACGATCTGTCCCGTAAATTAAAAAAAAAGTCGCAGTACTGTGAGACGAATTCGCGTTCGAGCTGGTTATAAGAGCTATAAAGCTATTAAGAAGCCAAATCGCACCATGAAGCAGAACCTTCAAGTTAAAAAGCGGGCTCGCTTGTTGTATGACAAAGTTTTAACAAAATTCAAAGGGTGCTTCGTGATGGACGACGAAACCTATGTTAAACTCGATTTTAAGCAACTGCCCGGTTCAAAGTATTACTTGGCTCGTTAAATTGGAGAAATTCGCAAATAAATATATGATATGGCAAGGGATCTGTAGTTGTGGCTTAAAGACCAACATTTTCGTTACGTCTTCTATAATGACGTCAGATGTTTACATGAAAGAGTGCCTGCAGAAACGAGTTTTACCTTTCATTCTAAACCACCGTCTTCCTGTGAAGCTTTGGCCAGATTTAGGAAGTTGCCATTACTCAAAAAAGGTACTACAGTGGTATGAAACCAATCAGGTCGATTACGTGCCTCGTGACATGAATCCTCCAAATTGTCATAGTTTCGACCAATTGAGAACTACTGGGCAATTATGAAAGGGAAACTCAAAAAGAGTGGCAAAATGGTCAAAGATGTAAATTCGTTGCGATCTACATGGAATCTTCAAGCCAAAAAAGTAGATAAAAGCACTGTGCAGAAGATGATGGGATCTACATATTACGAAAAAAGTTAGGAATTACATACATGGTTTTGACAACTGAATATTTTTAGTGTAAAATGTAAAATAATAATACATATTTTTCAATTTATAATACTAACTGTTTTATTTCATTAATTATTTTAAATTTTATAACCTTGGTAATATGTACCAATTCTAAATGAACTTTGCTTTAGTTAGAATGACAATGTACAAAATAAACGTAGTTTCGATATAAGTAGGTATACCAAATTTAAAACATACCTAGATGCAGTACCTAGAGTGGCGCGCGACAGGCTAATCCACTGCATTTTGATGAATTACTTGTTTATTATGCATTGGTTTTAGTGTCAAGGGATGTACGATGCAATTACACGCAAGATTTATATTTCCCTACTTCATTATTCTCATGTTCAAAATAAAACGGGTTGTTTTCCGTCATACATAAATTCAGAGATCGGACAAATACTACGCAATAACGTGGACATGACTCCAAAGATCAATTAATCATTTTTACCTGAAATTTAATTTGTATACTTCGTAAAATATTAATCAATAAATTAAACACAGACTTATTGTGTAGATTTATTAAAGTAAATAAAAATTATTTTTTCTAAATTTTCAGGGGTAAGTTTATTCCTTTTCACATCCAAAATATACTTATGAGCTGAAAAACTCCGTTCGCAATCTACTGAAGTTAACGGAGCCAACTTAAGTAGTTTAATGGGAATACCGTTATGCCAATGGTTTTCAGAGTCTATTTTATCTTCTAAGTATTTGATGACAGTTTCAAAATCTGGATTTCTTTTAAGTATTGCTTTCATTTTTCCTTGCAAAAGGATTCCTCTTTCTCCTTGTATACTATCCAGATTATTTATTATACATCGTATTTTACTTAATGAATATTCTATATAGTATTAGAGTTAGATTGCAAACTCTCTATTACGTGCAGTATTGGTTGAAAATGATATGAAATGAAGTTTAATTGCGATAAAAGGTTATCTGATTGTAAAATTTGTTTGCATGTACGGATATGTGTCGAATTTTGATGGATCAATGTCTTTTAAGATAAACTTCAAACACCTCTCTTTGAAGTTAAAATAACAGCGACACAAACATATTTCTTGGTTGCCTAATAGGTATGTAAGAGAAAATAAAATATTGAGTTCTCATTCTAAATGTATAAGTTAAGCAATAAAAATTAAAACAATTTTGACATACCATTTCGACGTCGTATTTTATTTACTTCAATTTTCGCCATGAGCTCGGTGGAAAATTGACGATATTCAAAAGGCGACGAGAAAAATTCCATGGCTTTATTTTATTTGTTATATGATATCTTTCGTGATACACATTATACCATAAGAATGAAAGAATCACAAAGTAAATTTAATGAATGTCAGCATATTAATGTCAATGTCAAAAAAAATATTGTATTTTTAAGAAGGAAATCAAAAGAGGTATGATATCTTTCTTTTATTATCCGATGGAAGTCTTAGCAATTATCACTAAGAAATCAATTAATTCATTTATTTATCTTTGGAGTCATGTCCACGTTATTGCGAGTAATGACATCCATTTGTCCGATCTCTGACATAATTGATAACTTGATATTTTTAAATTTAAAACAAAAAAACAATTATAAACCGGGAATTCATATTTTTTATAATGATAATGATTACATAAACATAATAATGCTTCTAGTAGCTAAATATAGCATTGTCTCACAGACACTAAGCCATAAATCGTCTGCGATAAAGCAAAATCATTATGGTACGAGTATTACGTTTAGTTGCCAATGTAAAACCCTCCGTAACGTTTTAATAAATAATTCCCAGTATAACATATAAACAAGTTCACAAAGAGTGTTGCACTTTCGTACTTTATTCTGTGCAATACGGGATAATAGGTATTTTCTCAAACATGCTATGTAATGTCGGCGTTATGTTAGTTATTGTAGGTTTCAAAGTGCCACGTTTCCGACGGAACAACTCGAGAGAACTGTAAAGGAATTTCATACGAAATTGAAGGCCTAGGCCTGGAAGTAATTTTTTTTTAATTTTAATTTGGCCATGGTGGCTGTGTTTATGAAAAGGCTAAATAGCTGTTTTTTTTTTAATTTACTAAGCCGTGCATCCAACAAAGCGTTTGCATGTTTATTTGAAGTACCAGGAGCGCAGAGGTAATTAGGAGGTTAGCACGATGCGGCGAGCCCCGCGCGCGCCACCAGCGGGCCGGCGGGCGGGCGTACTGAGCACTGTAGGTTACTTTTAATGTTTATGCACTCCTAGTACCGATTTGACATTGTAATTTTTGTTTTAATTATTTTAATGAATTATGTTTGAGTAAAGCACTATACATACTTCGGCGGGAAATATGGGGTTGCCCGCCTCAGACCTATATCCGGCCTTGCTTCGCTCGGCCGTCTATATAACTTCGGCCGGCAACCCCTTTTGTCCCGGCCTCTGTAGTAATGTACACATGAATGTATACATTGAGCACTGAAATGTTAACTGCAATTTAATAAACACGAATTTCACATAAATGAAAGACCAAACTGAATCAACGACAACAATGGCGAGGCTGGTAGAAATACGAGTATAAACCGTATGGATATGACAGAACAAGCAGCCTCTGTGTGCCCTGTCTCATACGAGTCTGTAAACACTTCAAATGCAATTTCGTCACGTATTCGCATTTAAATCAATTTCATGACTAGTCCAAAATAAGCGAATAAATCCTGTGGGATAGGATGAGAGTGATACGACACTGTTCATAAATGCATTCTCTTACTTGTTATTCAACGAAATGCAGCAAATGAAAATAAATAGTTTTTGCGTAATATCGTGACGTATAAGAACTTTTTATTCGATGTATTTTCAACGTAAATATGTAGTGGTACACGTTTGGTTAAATTTTATTGTTCCGTACCTACCCGAAGGTTGTCAAACGGGATCCTTCTTCGTCCTCCGACCGGCCTAACTTTAAAGAGCTCTGCATCTTTTAAACCGTTACAGATAGCGCATTGTGTTCTTTTTCGGAATATTTTTTATTAAGGCAGGGGATCTAACATAAAAAGTTAAAAATAAAGATAAAGATAAAGATACGTTCATTCGCAACAATACAATATTACATCACATAAACCCAAAAAAGAACTTCTTATATTTCTTATTTTTCCATGTCTTTTATTGCATTGTTAAAACATTAAAACGTACAAACGTCAAATTTGGTGTGATTATAAATAGTATAAAACATCGAATTACTTTCGTAAAAACCGGTCAAGTGTGCGTTAGACTCTCGCTATCGGTTACAGCAAGTTATCATCAATATTAAGACAAGTAAGGTAAACGCGCCTATTACCGGGGGTATCAAAATCGACGCCCATTACCGTGGTATTTTTAAATACGCTTTTTATAAGCAAACCTATTAATATTCAAAAAAAAAAATTTACTCGTGCGACGCTTATTTAGTTGACTTACGGACCCGTTAGCGCTAGTGTGTGTGAATGAAACAGAGTGCTCGCAATTCGTCAGTGTCCGCGACGGCAGCGCAGAAAGAGGTCGTGCCATACTAACGCGTGACGCCACAGGTAAGTGAACTGGAATCTTATTTAGTATTTTACGTAATATATAAGGCAAGTGAACTAATGTTATGGTATTTAAATGGTTCTTTATTGTTTTCTGCTCAACTTCTAAATGTTCTTTTTACATTTTGTGGCCTGGAAATACGTTTAAAATGGAAACTAAAATACAACGGTGATAGACGCCAATTTTTGCCGTGGTACTAATTACCGTGGTATACCACGGTAATGGTTTGTTTTGATTTCAGGTATTTTTACATTTTTTTGGTATATGTGATTGGTTATACATATTTTCTTACGGTTATTCTAATCTTGATCTATTCAGGCTATTAAAGAACTATTTCCGTGGTACAGAAAGTATTCTACAACCCCTTAATTTTTAACAAAAACTTCTGTACTGAATTCGTAGTTTGTATAGAAACCCTAAAATTGTCAAATTGTTTAAATATTGAGATTAAATCGTTAATTTACTTACCAGTTATGTAATTTTGTTGTTATGCCAAGATTGGAATATATATTTTCGATTTGTAATAAAAATAAAAGTATATCAGTTTGCTTTTATGGGTCGGAATTAGGTTTTTCCAACACTCTATATTAAGCCTATTACCGATGGTAGGGTCCGATAACCCTCGATATTTGTTTGGGTCGGTAATAGGTTCTTAAAGAAGTATCCAATACCGAGTGACATTTTAGTCTTCTATTTTTTTTATTTTTTATTTATTTCGGAAGTACTTTATTCAATAAATACTTTAAAAAAAATAAAAAATCTATTAAATTAATCACATTTAGGGTACCGTAAGTACAGATTTCTTTGATAAAGTTGAGGACAAAAGTTGGTTTCTTAGTATTTAAAAATTAGCCCTGTAAGTATAACATATAATATTTAAGTGATAAGTGACTGATTTAAAGTTGATGCCAAATATTATAATCAAAAATGTTACCATTTGAATGTGCAATTTATTTGTGATTTAATATTTTTTTTATTTTTATTTTTTGTTTTGTTAACTGCAGGTAATGTGAGTAAGACACAATTTTTAGGAATCTTTATTTGTTATTTAAAATTATTATTTGTGATCAAAATTACAAGATGTAACAAAACTCCCGTTTTTAGTTAAATCCTATTAGTCAGTGGCCTAATTGCAACATTACATGAGAACCGTCGAAATTCAAAAGATATTAAATAGAGACTTTGTTAGGTCTGTAAGGCTGAATCCAACCAAACTTTTATTCCGAGAATAACGCTTACTTTCAGTAATATAAACTATCATGAGGTTTAACATTACTATCCGAGAGAAATAAATTTTGGCTGAATCCAGCCTAAATAAATAAATAAATAAATATGTAATTTAACTGCACTGTGATAAAAAAGGTCGGCTTTAAATGTCATGTATATCCTAATAGGTAATAAGTAAAAAGTTATTTGAAAAATTAGGTGGTTTAATTTGTTGATTTATGTTTTACATAATATGTAACAATTTTTATGTGTAATTTACGCTGTGATTTAGTGTACGAAGTTTTGTTATTGTTATTTTTTGTTTTGTGAAGCTATTTATATTAGTATGACACAATTTATATCAATCTTTAATTTATACTTAAAGGATATAACAAAACGCCCGTTCATTAGTTAAATCCTATTAGAGGTCAGTGCCCTGAGGCGAACATTACATGAGTACAGTCGAAATTCGAAAATTATTGGACTGAGGTTTTGTTACGTCTATAATGCTGGATTCGACCAAACTTTTATTCCTTGCTTATAGTAATGTCTATTATTAGGTTTTGCCTGAATCCAGCGTAAATATATAATTTAACTGCGCGGTGATTTAATTAAAGAACTTAGTCTGCCATCATAATAGGTAATAAGTAAAAGTTATTCGTAAAATGAGTCGGTATAATTTTTTGATTTATGTTTTATAAGTATATTTTATAATTTGTTTTACTACCCAGTATTAGTTTGGGTAATTTAATTATTTTTAATTGATTGTAGACAAACAAAATATAAATCCTAAGTACAATCATATTTTAACGTTTTATACCGTTTTCCTTAAAAAATCTTCTTGTACAAAAATAATGTACGGAACCAAACCCGTTATTTATTTTTAACCCTCGGTATTAAGTTCCGAATCGTGAGTCAGATGCCTATTACCGATGGTAGAAAATTTCTGTTTTTTATACCCTTGGTAATGGAAACCAAATTCGCGGTAATAGAATCACAGCCTGTTGATTACCACGGTAATAGAGGACTTGGGTATTTTGGTTTCAATAATTATTTTGCAATATATAATAAAGTAAAATAAATCCAACAAGTTACGACAATGAAAGTTCAATAAACACTCTCAAATAAAAAAATTATTTTCGGTCGCTAAGGAGCTTTGATAACCTTAATTTTTTGGCCTTATTTGAAAACTTCCTTAAGTACCACGGTAATAGGCGCGTTTACCTTATTGGAATCGAAATGTAATAATCCTTACTGTGCGGCGTATAACAGAGAATTTCACAAGTTTTATAAATTGGAATTACACCAAAATTATGTTTTATTTATTGTTGCAGAGCTTTATCATAACATAATCGGGTGAATCAACTTTTAAGGTAATCCTTTTCCTTTGCGGTAGGCCCTAAAACTTTCCTGGTGACTTATGGTTAATTTAATAATGTATCAATATTAAAATCAGACCTCCAAATTTAAAGACCTTTACCAAATTTGGTAACGCAAGGGACGATGTTGTCCCTAGGTTTAATATGAAAAATGTGCATTTTCCCCCGAGATTCCAGGTTATAAAAATATTTGAGGTGTTTAACGTAAAGCTCTGTAAATTTGGTGGTCAGATTTTAATATTGATACATTATTATTTAGTATATACCCCTCTCCCCTACTTATACGGGAGAAGGGGGATGAAAGAGCCAGTTGATTACCAAGGGCAAAAAGATACAGTTTGAATAAAAAATACAGATATTTTATATCTTAATTATGGTTTATTTATATTTATATTTATATAGGTTCAATTGTGGTTAATTTTCATGCATATACTCGCAAAAAACAATATAAAAATCAGTAAAATACCCGTTTTAAAACAATGTGTATTTTGGCTCTATCATAACCAATTGGTATTGAAAGAAAAAGGAGTTATGAAAGAGCCACGTATAAAACACTTAAAGTTTATATAACAAATTATGCAGAATAACAATTATTGCACTGTATTTAAAAACATATAAACGAATTCTAACAAAGTCTTATTCATAATAAGTAACATTTTTAACAATTTATAAATCTAACAACCTTTTCAAGTCATTTCTAACATTTAAGGTAGCGTATATTGTGTATTTTAATTAATAAAGATCTTGAAAAACCATCAAAATAACAAATGGAGAAGACACATTTGTTGAAGTACTAAAATAACCATAAGTAAGTAAAAATTTAACCAAATCGCTGTTTGTGCTGCTAACGGTGGCTGGTGCTGTCGTAGCCAGCCTCTTACAAGGCTTTCTTGAGCCAAAGTAGGTAGCTGCCAGCCCTCTGTTCACCCGAAACGTGAATGAGGCGCGAGGAAATCTCCTTAAATTGTTTGGAGTTAGGCCTCCAAGGCCCAAGAGTCTCAACTCCCAACGCCACAAACATGAAGCCCTCGCCGAGGGCACAATACTTGCCGCGATTTAGTTGTTTCGCCGATGCAGCCGACGTTCCCGGTTTGCGAAAAGAACCTTGAACGTGAGACGTAGCAAGCGTAGCGACGCAGGCAGCGTCGAAACGAGAGTCATGCCGTCGGGCCGTTTCCCGTCGTCACTTATAATACCGTTCGGCTTAAAAATGGTCGACGAACACAAAAGTTCCATGGGTGATTTTATTAAGCGTGGCATGGCGGGAAATACAGCCGCGACCGCACAAATATTTAAAAGTAACGAGTTAACTGTCTCTAAAATGTCTCTCAGTACAGCGGTTCGACCTGAAACCGTCCGTTCGAATTATCGTCATATGATAACTAATAACAAACGACGCTTGCATATTTTCAGTTTTTACAAAAAAAAGTTATAAAAATGTACCTAGTAAAGTTATTATTAAAGTTTTCGTTTTAATTATTTTTTTGTTAGTCTCGTTTTTGTAAGATCTATGACAACATTAGAAATAGGATAACGATATGGTCAAAGTTCAAGGCAAAGTGAAATAGAGGTGGGCCTTAGTTAGGATATATATTGTTTTTTAAAACGATATCACTGATAGCTTTCTTGTCCGTATTAGTTGTCAAATTATTAAAACCAACCATATCGCGGCTAAATAATTGGCAATATAAATACATATTTTAGTCAATGTGATAAATAAGGTTAATTTTAATGAAACGTCAATTTGATTTTTTATAATAGCGACCCGCCCTTTCTTCGCTTCGGTTTATGTATAGGTGTGACATCAACACATACACATCATGGGTGATTATGTAATCCAGAAATGATTGTACCAAAACACCTTCCTCTTGGATCACTATCTGTTGATGAAAACGCATTCAAGTCCGTTAAGTAGTTCAGAAGATCTAAGCGTACATAAGAGGGACAGACACCGGGATGCGACTTTGTTTTATACTATGTACCTAAATAGCTAAAGATAACGTTCATGACAGTTTTTTGCTAAGCATGGTTGTACCATAATTTTAAGTTTTTCTAATTGATATGTGTATATTATTCGTAGATCGCTCCCGGGAAAACCTGGGGTGGGTCGGCAGTAGCAGTAGTCTAAAACGACAAGGTGTAATTTGAAGTTAGTGTTACAATTACACGCGAGCCCGAGTGCAGCGGCGCCGGGCGGTGCGGCTCACGTTCTCTTTATTACCCCCCCAAATAGAAAGGTGCATTAGCATTGACCTACGGTTCCAATGTTTCATTGATGGACATGGCAGGAATTAGTTTAAGACCGTTTTTGAGTAATATTACGTTAATGACGACTTGCACCCTGTAGTGGTCAGGGTTCATGTCAATCTTATGTTAAAAGCTTGTTTTTAGGAAAAAATTGGCCGCTATATTAGGAACGGTTTCTTTATTACCTAGGTAAGTACATTATATAATTTTATCACGCCAGTTGTTTTTTTTATATTTGCTATTGTTTATTTAACAGACCAATTACACACTAATCGAAAATATGAAGTCTATAGAATATGCAAACGTTAGGTTTGGTGGAATTTATTAGTATCAACTTACCTACCTACACAATATTATGATGGGAAAAAATAGTCAACTCAACGTTGCATATTCTATAGGCGTCATACTTTCAATTAGTGTGTAGGTAATGGCTCTATTAAACAAGCAATAGCAATTTAAAAAAGTTCGTTTTCAGTTTTCTTTTAAATCATATAAGGACTGGACTGAAATTTTCCAGTCAACTTATTATAAATATATTACTTGTATTAAATTTGATATAAAATACTTTTTATCGAAGAAACAGCCCGGTGAAGGTCGTCTCTTATTCGGATCCCCTACTATAACTAAAAAATATAAACTTTTGGAACTATAGGAACTTGTCAAAAATCCTGGTAGGTTTTTTGTTTCTTTGGACTGGGCTGTGCTGGTCTCCAGGGTAGGAAGGTACAGCCGGCTGAGACGGTGTTGTGGGTACTAATTATTTATTGATTCTTCTGCTGGGGTACAGTCTGGTGTCCAGCGTCGCGTCGGTGGTTGTAATTGTTCTACCAGGCAGGGGGACGAGTTTGGGGTCGGAAAGGATGAATACCCTGGCAGCGGTAGGTATAGAGCCATAATACTGCTCTTACTCATTCCTTTTGCTGCCTAGAAGTTGGTAGGTTTTGACAGTTTATCTTAAAAATGATCTAAATCCAGCAATCCCTATTTCTAAAGGGCCGTATTAATAAACTCATCTTGACTGTGAAGCCCGTCAAAAGATACGTCAAAGTAAACTCCAAAACAGAACACTGTCGTTTTTGACGCATCTAGAGACGAGCATTAGAGTTCAAATCAGTTTATTAACACGGGCCTAAGAGTCCCGTGTCCAAAGAGTTAATCGAAGCTCTAATGTTTTATAACTACTACTACTTATTCGTTTTACTTAAGTGCAACATAATAATCACAAACCAACGCCTAACTGCTTCGCCAAAATTTCCTTCTCTCACCATAACCCCAAACTGATGTTGCTTCTGGTTTTATGAGCTAACAATATTCTTGGTAATGTCAAACCCGTACGAATGCTCCCTCAGTCGATTCCACGACCCCATTTGATAACGTATGCCACAGCTCCTTATTGGGATTAATCTTAACACGTTAAACCGATAGCGGCGCATAGCTAACTATTTTTTCCCTAGTCCAGAGAGCATTTTGTAGGTTACTCAGCAGGTGTGTTCACTAGTTACAGTTTTAAACAAGGCAGATTATGGTGTACACATAATAAGCTATCGTCCATTGTTTATAATAATATCGGTCGATATTGCAATGCCAGCTGTCGTGTTGAGCAAGGTCGGTTAAAGGCGCTAAAGCAATTAAAGGTACGTAAACGTAACTAGCGTCAGCGGCAATTATATTTCTCTGCTGTAGATGTAAATGTCATTTGTCCTTCAATCTCTTACTGCATCTGCAACCGCATGACCAAACAGAGAAAGTTGAATCTGGTTTAACTATGGAACGTGAGATGCACCCTTATAGATTTTAAGAGCGGTATTTATTTCAGCTTTCATATACTGAGTAAATAAATTCTAAACTTACCTTCATTCTAAATTATACCAAATTACTGTACAAAGACGATTGGATTTAGAACGACAAATTATGTTTTGCGACGGTATTTTATGAGTGATGCAGTTTGCACACACCGGCGCCTTTTAATTGGTCATTCGTTCGAAACCGTTCGAGATGTCGCACTGAAATCAATGATCAATGAGTTTATTCTTTTCAACAAGACGCTGCCGCTCGATTTGTCATCAGCAAATTAACCAGTATGTTTGAGTTGTTGTATTGTTGAGTTTTATTTTATAATAACTTAATGAGTAATAACATTGGATAATTAACAAAATAGGAGTAGGCTGTCTACATATATGTATTATCAATATGCCAAAATGGCATTAGAATAGATAAAGATGTTTTGATATTTCATGCGGGAACGGTCATTGAATTGTTTACTACGGCTACGAAAATTTCATCATCATCAGATAGAATAATTCAATAATCAAAATTGACAAGTAGTAGGTGTGTATTGCGTTACATTGACCGTAACGAAGATTAAATAATTAAATAAATCAATAAATATCAGGGGACAGTGTCACATCAATTGACCTAGTCCCAAACTAAGCTCTAGGCTTGTACTATGGGTACTAGACAACGATATAAATAAAATGATGAATGTTTTTAAGTAGGTAACTATTAAAAAATACACCTGATAACATTGATATTGATTATGCACTTACATTACAGGTTCAAAATCTGTCCGATATGCCAAATTCGAGTTGAGAGAAAACTGCTGTGACATGCAGACAGACAGACACCGAAGTCTCACCATAAGGGTTCCTTTTTTCCATTTTGGTACGGAACCCTAAAAACTATCTAATCCACCCCACCCTACAAAACGAAATAGACGAGTTAAAAAATGTATCCCCCTTTTACGAGAGGTACCAGCCGTCTTTCTCAGCGTGATTAATATAATATATAACCACATTAACCATGCTAAATTACCGCTTTGTTTTACCGAGCGAGTCTCTGAGTAAAACCACGGACGGACGGACGACGGACGGACAGGTGGATATAGCATAAACTATAAGGGTCACCTCGTCGTCTTTTAACATCACTTGAGACTGAGGTCAAACGCACACCCAATATTGATAATTAAAAAAGGTTAAAAATAAAATAAGTTGGTATGAAAAATAATAACACAACTAATATTTTTCGAATTACCTACCTGCCTACTTACCTAGATTTCTGACCGTATTTAAAAATCATTATTGTTCGCACATATAAATCACGAATTATTGAATTTTATTTGAAGATAGAGGACGCCCGCGAATTCGTACTCGTATAATCAGTTTCCCGCTACTCCTCCTACTTCTTTTTGAATAATATCGGATTGAGTTTTTAAACATAACTGTGTCAAAATAAAATGTTATGTAAAAAAGTTGATCAGAAGTAAACTATCCAGATACAAATTGTAATAAATTCGTGAATGTCATGCCATATTCCGAATAGAAGGTATTTTGCGAGACATTCATGAAACTGATATCGTATGACTTCGGGCTGAATTCGGATGTATTGGTAAGTTGTAACGCAGATCTGAATTTCGGAAATCAGGATTTGTTTAATAAAGAACCAAAAGACTATTCAAGAAGACTTACAAGATTGGGTACATAAACTTTGTAAAATAATAGGGCACTTAATTTTTTAAAGAAAGAAAAGTAATATCGGTAAAAGATGACCAGTAGGTAGCTTTGGTTCGTAAAATGATACTTATAGTTTTCTTAAGGCATAGAGTACGCATATCACGCCTCCCCGTCTGCGAGTACCCATAGTGCATCTCGCCGACATCACTGCCAAGATTAAATATAGCATTCGCAATTACAGTTTACGACGGCTGATCGCCAAGTCACATGGAAAAATAATGCACTTATTAACAATGTTGAAGCATTTGGCCTTTAATGTTCAAATTACTCATTATTTTGTGCCATTTTTTTGTGGTGAGCATTTTTATAAATAAAATAGAGGGTAACGCAATCCGTTAAACAAAAAGGTATTTTAAAAATGGCATGCCATTGCGATTTGCCATTATAAGTACAACCGGGTAATAATAATACTATCTGAGAGCAAATACTTCTTTATTCTACCTGATTCCTAAACTTACAGAAAGCTTTTTTACTAGTAATGTTTGCCTTTATTTTACATTGACGATTGGAAGAAGGGGGACCAAAGAGCGCTGTGGCGATCCACTGGACGCCTTACGGCTGGTCTGGTTAGATGATGATATATGACTCTAATTTAACATAATTCCTTAGTATACGATTAAATTAAATAAAGGCTAGATTATGTAAATAGTGTTAATAATCTTCATTATAATGCGTAGCAAAGCGCCACAACGTTCAAGCAGCTGGCATCCAAAAATCTCAAACTATTGCGTTCAAAATGTAGACTTTTCATTTATGTTCCGCTTAATATGCCGTGAGTAAAGTGGGATAGAAGAAGGTAATAGAGAAATACAATTTTGCACACAACTTAAATTTTATTCGTATTGTTACGTACGTGGCGGTAGGTAACTGCGTTACTTATCCCATCGGCGTTACAGTATTAATTAACTTCTCTTTGAAATTGTTTCTTAAACAATTTTCTTTTTGATGCTACATCATTATTTAAATTTTGCAATTTGGATATATGATGACACCTTATGCATAAATATTTTTCTGTAACCAATCTTATTAAATGTACTTGATGCAGATGGCCACACACATGATCAGATTCTACTTTGAAATAAGTATTGTTACTGCCTACAAATTGTTTCATTACAGTGGATACTATGTTTGCGTAATTAGTGCTTGTCATTACAAAGTTTTGTCTAAGGAACATTCTAATAACTGTTTCTGTCGTCTTTCAGACAGATTGTACATCCAGTGAAGCGTAAATCAATCCGCCTTCATCTCGTGTGACTACAAGTTTATGGTATTCGTGCACTTCATTTGCGAACAAAGACTCAATGCATGCAGGATATTTAATTTGTTTACGTAGACACTTTACAACGCAACCTGCTATATATCCAACTATCTGTTGTCTGTACTCAAGTAATTCAGAATCATCTAGTAATCGAGATAAATTTGATTCATGTCCATGTATTGGCAAATAATCATCCACTTGTTCACTTTCATCTTCATCATCTTTTCGTATTAAGGGAGTAGTTTCATTGATACATTTTAGTGCTGAAGAACACATCAGAATACTTACGTTTTCTAACGGGATACAATTTCCTGATGCGGCTGATTTAAGCTCCATGTTACAGAGAAGTTTCCGGTAAATACCTTTAAATTGTCGAGCGTTTGGGTTATCATTGTATCCACCATGCATACGTATTGCTCCAAATAACAATTCCACGAGGTCTTGGCTAACCCGATATGTAGTGATATATCTCAATGTATTTGTTTCTATTAAAGTTTTATACAAAGATTTCAGACTGTTTATACATATGAGAACACCAAGAAATCCTGAGGATGATTGTCCTTGTAGCACTGGCAAAAAACTTTTAAGCGTAATTTGTTTTTTTGTTTGTTGTTCTTGGTATGTCTTTTTTCTTGAAATTTTCAAGCTAAGATTTAAAATGAAATTTCGTGTTTTTTCTAGTTCTGCAAAAATATCTTCTTTATTTTTTGGACTCAAAGGAAGTTTGTAGCCGAACGTTTGAAAGTTTCTGGAGTTAAATATATCAAAAACATTGTTCATTAACATTATGAACTTTTCTGTCGCTTCACTGTTTTTAAAACCAGAAAGTTTTAGTGCTTGCCGACAAAACTCTATTGCTTTGGAAACGCTCCTGCTTAGCAGATGGGTTGTCAATTTTACATTCATTATTGAGTTACGGAATTCAATATGTTTTTTAGTCAAGCGATTCGCTAAGTGTAGCCCAATTTCTTCTTGCAATTCCGCAGTTTTTTGACATATTTCCACATGATATATGTTCATCTTTATACAAAAAGATCTCTTTTAGTTGGAAATGATTCCTAAATTCCTAATTAGTATATTAGTATATATATATATATATATATATATATATATATATAGTCCTCCTCATCGATTTCGATGACGGCGACCCAGACTATTTTTTTTAAATTTAAAATAAATAATATAAATACTTAAATATACAATTTATTTCCTAGCGTGAGCTCTAATGTGGCTCGCTAGACCAAACTTAGTTTTAAATATCCTGTCGCATGTTATACAGTAGAGCTGACCCTGCAAGTTGTAAGTGTAGGTATAGGAGGTCTTGGGTCTATCTTTTTGAATTTGGCGTTTTAGGTCAAGCGTTTTCAGCCGGTTTTCCTCAAAAGTTCTGATAGATTTAAATATAGCGGAATGGACATTATACAAGCGCTCTACCACCTGGTGCTAAGAGTGTGGATTAGCGAAGAAGTTCCTCAAGGCTGGCGGGATGCGGTGATTTGTAAGCTGTACAAAGGGAAGGGTGATGTCTCCGATTGCAGCTCTTACCGTGGTATATCGCTCCTTGCTAGCGCCGGCAAGATCCTCGCGCACATTATTAACGCACGTCTTAGTGACTTAGCTGAGAAGTATCTACCAGAGAGCCAGTGCGGCTTTCGTCCTAGTAGGGGCACTATTCGTTTGTTAGTCCTTTACCTCAAAATCATAAATTCCTTGTAGCAATTCACAGAATCGCATTTCACCTCGAATGAACAAAATTTCAATAGAATCTTTTACTTGGAGCAATTTTTCGCGTGGCTTTTTACATTAATAAAATTAATATGTAGCATTTAATTTTTCTTGTAATATTTTACCCTAGACGCATTTCGTCGCGATCGATGTTTGTTTGGGACTCTATTTAATGTGCCGCGTTAATTGACGTTCGCACTAAAATTCTGTAACATTTTTTTTAAAACGCGTTTTATACCTGTAGTTTAATGTCTTAAATGCTTCGATCAACTTAAATGTTATCAAAGTCATTGGAATATTATCTTTGTGACTAATAAATATTAGATGATATTCTGTCATTGCGAAATTGAAGTACAGTGACATTAAAATAGGATACTATAATTATTATTATAATTATATAATTCAATATTTGTGAGAAAATACGGAGCTTGAACCTGGCTAAAAAAAATGAAAAAAGTACATTGCGAATTGCGACTAAAGATATGGTCTTATACTGAATTAGACGATTAGGATACAAAGCGAAAATGTATCACACGATCGAGGTGAAATGCGACAAAAACTAATATATCAACAAAAATATGACGATTGAGGCACAACGCGATAGTTATGCACGATCAAGGTGAAATGCGACTAAAACTTATAACGACTAAAACAGTAAACGATCGAGACACAACGCGAAAATTAAATATACGTTCGAGGTGAAAAGCGATTCGGTGAACCGCTACAAGGAATTTATGCTTTTGAGGTAAAGGCCTAACAAACGGCACTATTGACGCGATCAGTGTATTAAGGCAACTACAAGAAAAGAGCCTTGAACATCAACGGCCACTCTACATGTGCTCTGTCGATCTGGAGAAAGCGTTTGATAGAGTTCCTCGCGAGGCTCTCTGGATTGTGCTCCAAAAGTCTGGATACCCGAAGAAGCTCGTCAACCTCATACGCCAATTCCATGTTGGCATGATAGCGCAAGTTCAACATGAAAACGAGCTTTCTGAGGAGATCCAAGTCACAAGCGGTGTGAAGCAGGGTTGCGTGATGGCGCCCACGCTATTTGCCATTTACTTCGCAGTAGTGATGCGAGACGCACTGCAATTTTGCAGCAATCAAATCCAGCTCAATTTCCGGTCTGATAAAGGTGTATTTGACATCTCAAGATTCAGGCCGAAATCGAAAACACAAAAGTGCTCTATACTGGAGATACTTTACGCTGACGATGTATGCCTCATGTCCGATAGTATGGTGCATCTTCAAAGCTATGTCGACGCACTTCTCATGTCCTGTCAAAAATTCGGCCTGGTTATCAGCGCCACCAAGACCCAAGTTCTTAAACAGCCTCCCCGGGGTTGCGAGGTTGATAAAAGAACGCTAAACCTAGATGGGAGACCATTAGAGGAGGTACCGCATTTTAAGTATTTGGGTAGTAATATCCGATATGACAACACCTTAGCTTCGGAGATACCATCGCGCATAGCAAACGCCGCAGCAAATTTCGGACGACTCACTGATCGAGTCTGGAGGTCCCATAACCTTAAGCTCGAGACTAATTAGTTTAAGCATGTGACAAAAGTCCAAAAACACTGCGACTTCACAGTCGCTGCATGGGTGCTTAAATGTTGTCTTAAGTTGTCTGGGGTCATTCAATTTACAGCCTAGTACCTTCATGGCAGTCAAATTTGAGGAGTGGCCATCGAATGTTAATGACACGACATCAACACCGACTTCGTGGCATTTGATAAGGACAGTTTTAATAATATTTGCTTTTTGTTCTCCTGACATTCCATGAACTAAAAAATAAGCTACTGGTAATTTCCATGGCTCATTTAGTGATACGAGGAGAAACACATAAGCCTCCGAAGCTTTTACATTTTGGTTTTCATTAGGGCCAGTACCCAAATCGAGACCTTCATCTTGTTTGGTCTTTTCATTAAAGCACTTCTGCTGTCTGATTGCCATTTCATCAGCAATTAATGCACAAGTTACATTTTTATCTGCTTGTTTTCGTTTAGCATCCAAAATTTTAAACGCGTCTTCTGTTAAACCCGGAGAACCATCAATATTCGCTTACCATTTAGAAATAGGTTTCGGGTGAGGAAGGCACGTGTCGAATTTTCTTCTCACGTAACTATATGCATTGGGTGATAGAAAATGCAATGTTAAACAAAATTTTCTAAACTCTAGTGTATACTTTACTTAGATAGAGGCCTCTTAGATTTCCCTTGCATCTTTTTTTTTCATGCTAGCGTAAAGGTCCGCGGCAAACACGTTACAACGCAAAACGTCATATTGTGTATCGTTGTCGATATATCTTTGTTTTTTTAATATCTCAATTATGTGTTTAAAAGACGTAATTTTTTTTTGACGCGTTTGTTTTGTCTTCTGAGCGACTGAATTTTTAGGACATGATTTTTTTGGATAGGAATTTTTCTACGTAATTCATTTCGTAATTTCGCTTTTTTCGGACTGTCGAAAATTGAATCAAGATCAGAAAAATCTTTAGTTAGTTCTGATTTATTTTCACTGACTTATGTCCTTTTTCTGTCTGTTACATTAACTATTAGACTTGTACTAGGAAATGAAATATCGTCGTGCACAGTGTTATCACATTTATTTACTGAAGACGTAGAAGGATGAACATCTCTTGAACTAATTTCAGTTTCTTTGCTTATTGCTGGAGACTCCTAAAAATGAAACAAAAGTTAATGAAATCCTAAAAAGCATTAACATGTTTTATATAAGGTATCTTATGCCGCTGAGTCCAGTGGTTTGGGCTAGGAGTTGATATATCACAATAGAAACATACGATACCATTATATACAAATACTCTTAACAACCATCTTACCAACTCTTGCGAACTCGGATCGGAGTTATCGCTTTCATAAACTGATGATAAAAAGAGTGCCTGCAATAAAAGTGTAATAATTATTTTATAACAATTTGTGATCATTTTATAACAACTAAGGTAAGTTTTACTTTGATCGGTATCGTTTCCTTTTTCAATCTCCGACGCTTTTGGTTGCTGACAAAATACAAGTCCTTTGTATGAAAATGATCAAAGCATAAAACAGTTGTTTTAGTCGGCTTCCAATAATCTTCTCCACGACTGCTTCTTATAATGTCTACCCATCGATTGTGCATTATAGGATCACTAGGTATTCTATAAATAAATAATGTATTGTAAGGCAAATTTATTATTGACCCATGAAATATAATATATTTTCATATCGACTGTACCATTCTCGGCTCGCACTTGACCAATTTCTGATTATATTATTTATGCATTCCTACAAATCGTATGTTTCAAAATCAAAATAAGTTAAAGATAAGGATAAAAAAGATAAAAGAAATTTATTCAGTAAGTAGGCCGATCGGGCACTTTTACACGTCAAGATACTACCAGCGCTTCCCAAGAGGAGACCACTGATGAGAAGAAACGCCGCAAGAAACTCAACAGTCTGTAATTTTTTAAACATATTTCATATTTCATATTACAATGGTACAACTTAATCTAGCATTATATAAAGCTACAAGTATTAAATTAAATATAATATCAAATAACAGTAGTTCAGCAGGAAAACATGCCAAAAATCTTACGGGAGAGAAAGATAGAAAAGAATAAAATAAAATAAAATAGAATCAACTACTTATATATGTGTATGATGATGGTGCAAGATGACCACATAAAAGTTTCGATATGTTTTCCTGCATCAACGGTGTCCCCCAGACAAGAAAAAGCAGGATAAAGCTTTTGCATTTGAACAAATTATTATTGACTAAGTTTCGGGTGTAGGCCATGCATTTTTGTCTGTTAGATAGTCCTCGACCCTATAATACGCTTTAGACATTAACGACCTTTTCAAATATTTTTTAAGTGCTGAAAAGGGTAACTTTAAAACTACTTCAGGTAATTTATTATAGAAATGAATGCATTGACCAACAAATGATTTATATACTTTACGGACACGGAATTTTCGAATAGCTATTTTATTTTTATTTCTAGTATTTAAATTATGTATATCTGAGTTTTTGGTGAAAGAATCTAAATTCTTAATAACATAAATAATATTCTCGTAAATAAATTGAGACGCTACAGTTAAGATATTAATTTCTTTAAAAAGTTCTCTTAAGGAGTCACGGGAATTTAAATTATAAATAGAACGAATGGCCCTTTTTTGTAACACAAATATAGTTTGTATGTCAGCTGCCTTACCCCAAACCAGAATACCATAAGACATAACACTATGAAAATAACTACAATAAACTAAGCGAGCTGTCTCAACATTAGTTAGTTGTCTAATTTTCCTAACGGCGTAAGCTGCCGAACTTAGTTTACCTGCCAGTGCAGCTATGTGGGGACTCCATTGCAATTTTTATCTATTGTTATGTGTGTTATCTACCGGTTTAACATTAGGCAAAGCGAACCTAACACATTTAGTTTTCTTGGCATTTAGTAGCAAGTTGTTACTAATAAAACAATTATGTACTTTAACTAGAGTGGCGTTTATCCTACTGTAGTCTACGGTTTTTCTATCAACCTTGAAAATTAGTAAAGTATCATCAGCAAAAAGTACAATATCGCAAAGTTCATCTACTATTGGTGGTAAGTCATTTATGTAGACCAAAAATAAAAAAGGACCTAAAATAGAGCCTTGAGGCACACCTATTTCCACTGTAGCTCCAACAGATTGCGTTTTGTTTACAACAACTGTTTGAGTTCTATCACTTAGATAAGAAGACATAAGGCTTAAAGCTTTATTGGACAATCCATAATGTTCTAATTTTAAAATAAGGGTCATATGTTCCACGCAATCAAAAGCTTTAGAAAGATCACAAAATATTCCTATTGCGTCGCAAGATTTTGCCCAACTGTTATATATATATATTTAATGAGTACAGATGCCGCATCAATTGTTGATCGACCTCTTGTAAAGCCAAACTGGTTATGTTTACAAAATCGTTTATTATCCACTCACACTTGGCCGTTTTCAAATTGTTTTGTTTTCAATGAGCTATATGTGTAATGACCTGACCCCATGTCAAATTTCCAGTTTGTAAGTAAAAAATATTTTTATCAATTTCCACTATTCTCGACTTACACTTGGCAGTTTTCTATTATTAATTTAATGTATACTCGTACATATCCTAACGTAACGTCCATACTTCAATACTCACACCACTAGGGACTAGGGAATTTCGTATTTCAAAACTGGCAACACCAACAATAATGCCAAGATGGAATCGTATTAATTAGACATATTAAACTGATGGATTTTTGAAATAAATACTATGAATTCTGAATTACTTACCGGTCGTAGGTGACTTTGCTGTTTGATTTCATACGTCCTTTGTAATTTCGACAAAGTTAAAGTACACAACTTGTCATTTTAGTGCCTTTTTAGCAAAATAAATTTTGACACGTAACACGACCGTATCCCTTGACAACACATTTGACACTAAGGAGCGGAAAGCTCTTATAGGCTAACAGTTAGCTGATAAATTTTTCGACGCATTCATGTCATCGAAGTTCTATCTAGGGGTGTCTATCATTTTATCGAAATTCCTGTCATCGAATTTCATATCGCCGAAAACTATTCCACGATTATCATTAAAAAAAAAATTCTAACCACATAATTATCATTTCATTGCTTATCGAGTCATAGATCAACTATTCATCGTAAATAATTTCGAATTAGTCTCAAGTCGTAGCTTAACTATTCATCGAATTTACTTTTCATAGAATAATTAGTTGGTCGATGTATTAAATCGAAACATGATTCACAGATGGGTGTTCCATATATTATTAACTCTAATTACAATATTGTATTTTTGTAATAAAACATGTAATTTGTAATGAAATTTTTCATTTTTGTACCTACTCTGTTACCATTATCATTATTGATTAGTAGATAAGAAATTTATTTTGCAGAGCTTCATTTAATATTTTATTATTTCATATTAGTTTAAATCACATAAGACTGACCTCATGTAAAATCATTTCAATACCTAATATTTTGTATGCAAATTGAATGAAGTCGGTTCTGGCACTCGCCGGACGCTGCCGTGGCACGCTCGCTGCGCTCGCTCGGCTTCGTGCGCTGTTTTTTTTTATTTAAATCAAATCAAATCAAATCAATTTATTGTGAAGAATTTAGGTACAGTACATAGGTGTTCAATAATTGCACTATTATTATAAAGTTTCACTAAGCCCTTACCTTCTCAGGCGTTCACAATTTATGCTTACATAGTATAATCGAAAGAAAAAGAGAAATTACAATTGTTAATAACGATATTAAATTAAATGTCACAATAAAATTACATAATTAATAATGGTTATAATTCAAAAGGTCATTAATAGAATAAAAGCATTTCTCGTTTAGCCATTCTTTGGTCTTTTTCTTGAATAAACTTAATTTGTATTCTTTATAATCGTCAGGTAACTTATTATAAATTTTTATACACATAATGTAGGAGTTTTTGGATTTTAGGGCCAATCTAACTAAAGGTTTATACAATTTTTGTTTATACTGACTCCGGACTCTGTTTGTACACAAATCTTGCTTTTTAGTAAAGAGAGCCTTATGTTTGTGTACAAAAACGCAAACTTCCAAAATATACAAACCCACCACAGTGAGAATGCCATTTTGAATGAAATATGGGCGACATGATTCGATTATAGTTAGGTTGAATATTGCTCTGATACAACGTTTCTGAACCAAAAATACTCTCTCCATATCTACACAGTTACCCCAAAGAACTATACCATAACGCAATAAGGAATTGACATAACCGTGATATGCAATTAAGGCCGCTGGTACGGATACTGTCTGCCTTATTTTTCTAAGGGCATATACAAAACTGTTGACCTTAGAACAGATATGATCTAAATGACTCTTCCAGTTGCAGTTCCGGTCAATTAATACACCTAGAAACTTGGTTTGCACCACTTCTTCGACAGGTTCGTTATCAAACCTTATATTTAATAACTTAGGTTGACTTTTATGTGTGTGGAACTGGATATACTTAGTTTTGTCAATATTTACTTTTAAATTGTTCGCTTTTAACCATGTTATAGATTGTGCAAGTACATCATTTATATCTCTGTCGTAGGTCGCCAAGTTATAACCTTTTATAATAATTGATGTATCATCAGCAAATAAGATGCATTCCTGGGTGAGATTATTAGGCAAGTCATTGATATACATCAAAAATAATAGAGGACCCAAGATGCTACCTTGGGGTACACCAAACTTATTCTTAGCATAAGACGATCTATATGTTTCGAGTACTTTGGACTCCGAGCAATACCTAACAGACTCTACACATTGCGTTCGGTCATAGAGGTAAGATTTGATCCAGTCAAGTGCGGGGCCTCTTATCCCATATCGTGACAACTTAGTGATAAGACGATTATGGCATACAAAATCAAATGCCCTGGTCATGTCCATGAAGAGCACTGTTACCGGGATTTTATCATCAATACAGTCCAATACTTGTTTTATTAGCTTAAACATTGCTAAGGAAGTACTATAGGACTTCCTAAAACCATGCTGCTCTTCGTTTATTAAATTATTCTTTTCAAAGAATGCAACTAGCCTCTTGTACATGGCCTTTTCATAAATTTTTGAAAAAATTGGTATGAGAGTTACCGGACGGTAGTTATTCATATTACTCTTTTCCCCTTTTTTATGTAATGGCTTTACTACCGATTGTTTGAGTAAATCTGGAAAAATGCCTTGATGTAAGGATAGATTTAATGTATGTACAAGAGGGCGTGCAATGACTGAAATACATTTTTTAATTATATCCGTGCGCACACCATCATTACCAACGGCTTGTGAGTTATTTAGAGAAGTAACTATTTTAACAAGTTCATCCTCACTGACTGGATTCAAAAAAATACTTGATGAGTTGTTTTCGATTCTTATATCATTGTCAGGGTTTGCCCGCGAATTATTACTCACTGTCTTAATAAAATAATCATTAAAATACTCTGCAATTTTCTGTGGATCATCAACATTGTTATTGTCTACTATTATTCTATTGATAGATTTTACTTCAATGTCTGATGTAGTATATTTTTTAATTACAGTCCAAACGGCCTTAGATTTACTGTCTGTCTTTCTAATATATATTTTGGTCGCAGTTAAACCTGACACTCCTCCTCGCTGCGCTCGTCGTCGTACCTAACTTTCTAGTTTTATAATAATACGTCGCAGATGCGAAATAGGGCGTTAAAATGTACTGTTGTTGAAACGTATTATCAAATATAGTAACACAAGTGAAACGATTTTCTATGTAATAAGAATTTTGAGTACTGAAACTTACGTTAGACCAAAATTATATTAAAAGCCATTCGATGAACGACTATATCGTTGAACAAATAAAATAATGAAGTAGAATTCGATAAATTGATACTTCCGTAAAAGGCAATTCGAGGAAACGTATGAGGGATTTAACGGAGTTCGATAAATGATTCTTATGTTGTAATACAATTCTGCGAATAGTGTTATGGGAAACGATAATCGATGAAATGATTTTCGATAAAATGATGGATTACCTCTATCTAGAGAGTAAATAATCAAAGCCAAACGGTAATAGACTTAATAGCAATGGAAACGGGTCACTTTTTATGGAATTTCTATACATTGCTCTTGACTATACAATCCAAAGGACAAAACAACAAATTTAGCAAAACGCTTAATAAACTAGGGTTTGATTCTATTTGATCTAGGGCATTCGTTGTGACGTGTAGGACTAACAGATTATTGGAGAGACGATTGCCCTTAATGTCAGTCCGTGATATCCAACACGAACGCGCTTTTATTCCGGCGGCCGGAGACGCCTTCTGCAAAAGCTAAATGCAACATAAGCTGCATTCGCAATTGTCGGCTTTTCATAAGTTCAGGTATTTCTTTGAACTGAAACTCTGGTTAAATAAGTGAATTAAATATAAAATGTGTAAAACACGTGTTGCTTTGATGATTTTATAATTATGTGCATAGTTCATAGCATTTATTCATAAACAATACAAATATTGTTTTTGAAATAAATATGTAAGTACATTCAATAATAATCATTTTCCTTAAAACTAACTCTAAAACGGAGAAAAGAAATACAGGCATACAATTTGTAGTGCACTCTCTTATTAAATAACAAATTAGTTGGAATTTTGTGTATCTCTGAATATCTCATCAATACTGTAGAAGCATCCTCGTAACAAAAAGTGTTTTAATTTTCTATGGAAGATCGATTTGTTCGTTATCGTTTTTAAATCATAAGGTAGCTTATTATATAGTTTCACAGCTTGATGAGTAGCACAATGCACTGCTATCTTAAGCCTCGGGCAGAAGTTGTACCTTTTTTTTTTCGTACGTGTAAGTAGTCGTAAGTCTTGTTCCACAGAGGACTCTATCTTTGAATTATTTTTAAGGGACTCTTTGAGCAAAATTAAAACATATAAGCTAGGTACCGTCAGAATTCCTAATTTCTTAAAATAATCTCTACACGAAACCCATTGTGGAATGCGAAACATGGTACGCACAGCTCTTTTTTGAATTATAAGAGCCCTATTAATATTATATTGGTAACTATTACCCCAGAACTTAATACTATACCTCAACTTGGACTCAATTAAGGCGTAATAAACAACTTTAAGCTGATCGATTCCAATTACCTCCCTGAGACATCTTAAAGAATAGCACGCCGAAGCAATGGAATTCTCTACAGCCTCCAGTTCATGTTTCCAATTTAAGATAGAATCAATGCGGATACCAAGACATTTTACCCAGTCTACGACATCTAAAATAGCACATCATTCATTAACACCTCAAGTTTATCATTTTCCTTAAGAGTTATATTTAAATAGCATCAGTTGAGTTTTGTCCGTATTAACCAATAAATTATTTTTTGAAAACCATTTATTAAATAAGGAAACAGCGTTATTAGTTACGTTATTGAGTTCGATGATATTATCAGCGCAAACAATCGCATTTGTATCATCAGCAAACACTGTTAACTTACAGTTTGGAACTGCATTACAAATAAAATCTATAAGGTCGTTAGTAAAAATAATAAATAGTATAGGTTCCAAAATAGATCCTTGCGGAACACCTCTTTCTACATTGACAACCGCAGACCTCATACATTGTTCACAGCCATGTTCAACGTTTTTTATTTCCACGAATTGTTTTCTATTCTTAAGATAGTTAAGCAAAAGCTGATATACGTTTCCTCTGATACCGTAGAATTCAAGTTTACTCATTAGAATAGAGTGGTCGACCGTATCGAAAGCGGAGCTTAAGTCAATAAATAGGCCTGCCACTCTTTTCCTTTTTTTAAGTTGACTTACAATGTCATCCACTAGTGAATCAATGGCATCAATGGTTCCTAGTTTTCTTTGAAAACCGAATTGCCTATGATTGATTATACAATTTTTTTCAAGGTGATCTAAAATACGTGACTTAATGAGTAGTTAAATTTTTTTTGAGAGTATTGGGAGGAGGGATATCGGCCGGTAGTTCTTAGGGTCACATTTAGCTCCTTTTTTATAAATAGGTAGGACCCTAGCAGAGCTACTTTAAGCTGATCAGGGAACACTGCAAGATTATAACAATTATTAAAGAAACACGCTAATGGCCCCGACAATATATCAATACAATCTTTAATCACTGTAATTGGCATCTCATCATAGCCGAACGATTTCTTATTTTCCATGCCTTGGACAATTTTAATTATTTCTGACGAAGTAACAACTTTCCAAACTATGTCGTCGAACTTATTTTCGGTAGACTGCTCAAGGAAACGGACGGCAGAGTGCAAATCACCTGTATTTGGAGCATTATTATGATCGAAACATGCCGAGAATAAATTAGCCACCTCTAAAGGATCATCTACGAAATTGTTATTTGTTTTCAACACCAGTTTGTTATGTTTAAGGTTACAAGATTTGTTACGATATTTGTTTACAATGTTCCAAATGCTCTTTGACGAACTTTTTGCATTTTTTATTTCTGACTGCACAGCTGTCCTTTTAGCATTTCTGATCACTCTTCTAAAAGCATTCATATATTTATCGCGATAGTCTAAAATTGATTTATCACAGGTTTTCTTATTCAAGTTCGACAAGAAGCGTTTCATTTTACTCGCTACTTTAACACCTCTTGTAACCCATTTAATTCCACTTTTTTTAAATAATTTAATAGTTTAACGCTTTTTTCTAAAGCTTTGATGAAAAATATCTGTAATCCTTTTCAAAAAACCATTGATACCTAAGTTATGCCACTTTATGGCGTTCAATCTAGATCTAAACAATATAAGGCTTGTCTTATCATTTATATTCCTTTTTTCTAGTACTATAGACCGGTTTTCACTATTTTTTATTATAAGGGTCAGGGTATTTAGCTCGGAAAAAATAGCAGCATGCCCGTCAGCTAATCCATTGTGATCAACCCTAGTAGATGATATGGTATCTAGAGGCAAATTTGTTATGTAGTTGTCAATACAAGACTGAGAATCGTTCCTTCTGAAGGTGACGTCATCTATAAGATACTTGAAGTTATAGCATTTTAACAAATTCAAAAAATTACTGCGTTGTTTTTTATCTACCATCAAATTTACGTTAAAATCGCCACAAATAAGAGCATTTTTATTAAAAAGGTGTTCCAGTAGTAACTCACAGTGATCCATAAACACTTCGAAATTTTTATCATTTGGGCTCCTATAGCAACAACAGATGTGAACATTCGTATCAATATCTCTTACACCACATATTTCAAAACCGTCAGCCAAATACAACTTTTTACAAACCAACATTTCCTCTGTGTCTCTACCATTTAAAGCCAAGATTAGAGAACCACCCCTCTTTTTAGTTGGGCGTGTATTATGAGAAGCTACTTTATAATTTTGCAAATGTAGGGAACCAACAGTTTTTATTCAGAAAATGTTCACTGACACAGACATATTGCAGTGTATTAGTTTGACTCTCGAGATAGATTTCTAACTCATTAATTTTATTGGAAATACCACATACATTCTGATGAAGCAAGTTTAATGTTTCACTGTGTAATGAACTTTTAGACACGAAAAAAATCATCATTTTGACTACTATTGATTTCGCTTAAATCAGCATAAAAGCTGTTTGAGATCGAAGAAATATTGTATTGCAAGTTTTCAATTATGTTTTTCATGCCATGATTATTTAACCTACCACTCCTCACCGAAAACATGTTAAAAGTTAAATTCAAATTAGACTCGTAGATAAAAAAGCTCTTATTGTGTTTCTCCAAATCGCTACGTAATAAATGGTTAAATCTTTCTATCCTTCCATTATACAATGGTCTGCCACAGATATAAGTTGGACAGGAAATTATAATATTTGTAAAATCTATACTTTTTACAACTTCTCTTATATGAAGCACAAGTGCATTTAAATCAGTCAAATCACTAAAGTCCTCCTCCCCTAGAATAATAACACAGTAATCTCTTCGCGTCATATTATGTAGTCTCTTCGTTAATCCCTTAAGAAGGTCTCTAACTCCTGCACCAGGTGTTATGTGATGACAATAAGTAAAATTTTGGAAGAAGTCATTATCTCTTATAATATTCACCACCTTATTCTTATTATTGCTGCTTAGAATAAGCAGCTTGCAAATTCTGAAATCTCAATAGTCTGAGGTGTCAGTTTTGATTTAATGTGAAGATAGTAAAACCATGGATAAAACGTCTTTGCAGTTACAATAAAATATCGGAAAATAGATTTCAACCGTAAAAAACAGTCTGATTTTTTTTAATTTTATGAACTTGATTTTTTAAATTAAAAAGAGTGATATGTAAAATGAAATAAATAAATTATTAAAATGGTCGATACAAATATGTTCAAAAAGTGGGTTTTTAATGTATCCCAATTGAAAACACCCTATTTTAATAGAAGTCGATTGAAAACACAACAAAGACATAAACCAGCGGATACGTGTAAATCATTTACTCACCCAATTCAATTTGCTGTTATTGGCGGAGTTCCGTATGGAGTTTTGATTGGTTGCGCTTACAATGTTAACGCAATGTTCTTTAGCAAATACATATCGATTCTAGTGCCAACCCCAGATCCAGTAATAACGTAATAGGTATTAGTTTAGTTTACAAAGCATGAAGTTTATGAAATGACTGCTTCAATCTCACGATAAAACTGCGCCGGTTTTTACGCGTTCGCTTATCCTATTCACTTAAGCTTCCTAACAGAATGTCTGTCACAAAAAAGCCTTAAGCGCTTATAAGTAATTTAATGAAAATGAAAATTAACCGAACCCAATTATTTCCGTTCTTGCAGGATTATCCTAACATGTAATAGTACATTGTGTATTAAGGGCGGTAAGTAAGGAATTACGACCGAGGCTCTAGTAGAAGCCCGAAGTCGAAGACTGAGGGCTTTCTGAGTCGAGGTTCGTAATTCCCGTACCGCCCGTGAAACATACAATGTTTTTCATCACATTTGCGAGTAAATAAATGAAATTATAGGGCAGAAAAAACTTATTTATTAAAATTTATAACATGTAGCGAGATTGCAATGAAATTACTGTATAGATAACATTTTAAAACAATTTTTCAATTTCGTGTAAACTCCTTGCTTGAACTTGCATGAACGGTGTGCTGCGCTATAAATAAAAAAAAAAATACTTACCGACCTAGGTTTTCATGAAAAAAAAAAGGTCGCGGGTTTTATATGGGGCTTACGGCCCAGTTAACCTGTATGTAGGTTTTCATGAAAAAAAAAAGCTCGAGGGTTTTATATGGGGCTTACGGCCCAGTTAACCTGTATGTTTAGATACTGTTTACGTGCAAGTGTGATGAAAACATATTGACAAACTTTCATTCAAGTCATAAGACATCAGCGACATTTTGAAATACATACATGTATTAAATCTGGGTGACCGTTGGTCTCTCAGATCCTGTTGACAGTTCGAGCTAGCAATTATGCTAGTTAAATTAACGTCACGACTAACTTTAGTTAGTTAGTCGGAGCTCTGATTATTTAAATTAAATTTCTGCTCATGAGCTCTACTGGTAACTACTATCCTACCTGCACATTGCACTGCTAATTGAATCTAATAGCTGAATGGCTCTCTGATATCATTAACTTACTTAGCTATATTTCAACTGATTCAGGCGGAATTAACAGAAGTGAAAGACAGACGGACATTTTTTCCTACAAACAATAAAATGTAAGGGACGAATAGTTAATATTTCACCCCATATGGGAATTTTATAGCATACTTATTAGTCGTATGATGGACGCCTCAATTGCATTTCGCTTTGAAAGACATATAGTAATCACTTTCAAATTACCGTTTTGTTAAGTCTTATTAACCTGAAATCAAAGGCTGCTGTATAATGAGTAATTGTTTAAAATATGGTTGAAGACTACAGCAAAAAAAAAACCGTGTCCTACTGATTCAGACTCAGGTGGTCTATCCTAATTTTGAATCATCTTGATCTGCTCAATACCGAGCGCAGCAGTTCTCTAAAACGATTCTAGCGTTATCTTCTGTGTGACTGTTTTAGCCTAGCTTATATACTTAACCTTATTGGTGAAGCTAAGGTAGCTTATATTGACAGTAAGAATTCACTTGATTCTATATGGTTTACCTACAAGAGGTCGTCTCAAGATATCGTTTGGAGCCGGCTACGCAATGCCTCTGGTATTGGAAAAGGTTTTTTAAATCAGGATCATAACGACTTGTAAGCTTATTTATCTTGTAATAAAACAATGCTTGCAACCCAAATACAGCGGAGTCAAGATCAGATGTCCAATTAATAAACCAATTCCACGTGAGACGTAGTTGACGCCGATGATTGATTGGTCCACCCTGAATTGGCATGCTCGTATTTTAGCCAACTGCACGCGTATTATCATTCTGACTATAGGTCCTGGATCTATCCAGACGGTATTACAATGTTTGAATTGTTCGGTACGTACGGCCTTCCGAATTCACCCAAAGACTGCGTTCCAGATATTCTTGGACTGGGACTGGGTTATTAATTTTGGTACTGAATGCTAATGTTTTTTTTGTTTACCTACTATTAAATAACTTTTAAGTGGCGGAAAGAACTTTACACGAATTAATTACTTTTGCATTCATTCTTCTTTATTTAAAATGCGCTATTTCTTAACCTTTTGAGTAAAATTGCGTAAAAACCGATAAAACACAAAAATGCATTCCATTTTTCAGTTAGCAAAATATAACAGATTATTGACTGAAAAAAAGACCTTGTTATGAATTTATGTTAAAAGTACATTTTTATTAGACTATTTAATTAATAGAGTTTGCTGAAGAGAGCAAGTTAGAAAGCGGTAAGTGTGGTATTCCGTTGGCATACATTAACAAAGTATGAATTTTTAATCCAAATGCTATTATCTACCAATGTCCAGCTGTCCGTCTGTCTGTTTGTCTGTCTGTCAGCGAGCTGTATCTCATAAACCGTATAGCTAGCCAGTTGAAGTTTCACAAAGTGACGGAAATATATTACATGCAATTATTTCGTTTTTTTTGTCCTATTGTATGTAAAATCGTCTCTAAAGAACGACGTAATCGTCATTTGTTAACTGAGTGCTGCCTAAGGGGCCTGCAAACAAGATGGCACGGAACCTTTCGTGCGCGGGTCCGACTCGCACTTGGTTGGTTTTTTTAAATTCGTTACCTCATCTAGAGTCGTCCGTAGTGTTAGGCCAGAACGCTCAGTTTTAAATCCGAGTTTAATACTTAAATTAGATAGATCTTTTTCGATAATTCGAGTGGCTATAAGTAACCCACGTCGACATTCGACAGCAAGACGAATCTGCCATTTTGATCCGTTAGTTCTAAAACCAAAAGCATTGGCGAACACAGTTACAAGACTCACCAACAAATATTTAGTGCAAGATCGTAGAATGAATACCTCTATATATTATCCCAGACACTGCCACTGGGATATGTTTCAACATGTTAGGACATGAACACACGAGAATTTGCTTCAAAATATTGAATGAATAAATAGTAAAATAAATAATACTAAGAAATTTGAGTGTTTCATGACCTGTAACGCTAAAAAAGCTTTAAAAGCGCAAAATACTGTTCTCTTCTCATCTTACCAGACAATCGAGTCCGATACGACCAGGAAGCCAACGTTAAACACTTTAGTGCCCTGCCGTACATGTACATTCACTAACTTCGAACGGCACATCAAACGGCAAGCGTGACAATTCCAATGGCAAGTTTCGAAGTATGCACAACGATTTAACCGAGTGACTGTACATACTCGCATGATGCTCGTAAATAAAGATAAAATATAAATTTTAATAAAGCATCAGCTGAAAATGACGTTAGCTTTATCAGCTTAGCGATCTGCTTAAGGCGCTGTAGACTACCGGGTAAATTTATTTTTTATTTCCTGGCGTAAGTTTGCCTTTGATCATACTTGTTGTGCCTAGACTATAATACTTAGTTGGCTTTCTATAATAAAGTACCGATTAGAAAAGGTTGAAAAATAAGAAGAAAAATTGGTATGTGTTATTTAGAATCACTTAGTAATCGTGTTTAAACCCCCGTTTTTCAAATTGCCATTGCACGGTTGCGTGTATGTACTAAAAATTAAGTAATGGCGCGGGTTTAGTGGGATAAAACACTATCGGTTGTTTATTGCAATATCATACTAAAAAGTGTGTCAGAAATTTTAATATTTGTAGGTAGGTATGTTTTTCATTTTGGTTTCCCCGATAGTGTTTTTGTCTTACCCAGCCAGCCGAAGCAAGCAAATCGTTGAGCGCGCTACATAGTCCTAGTTGTTACGTTTTGGAAACTGCATTTAATGATGGAAGCAAGAAACTTTGCACAGTGTTAGTTGGGATCAAAATAAGTGATTTTACCCGCAGCAGCAATAGTTTCACTTCTTAGGAACAGAGATGGCGCCACTTGAATTTTTCATTTTTCAAAAAATTCTACAAGCTAAACGGCTGCACCGATTTCAATAATTAGGGTGTCAATTGAAAGACGATTAAACAATCTATAATAAAAAAAAAAATCCATAAAAATAACTTAATAAATAATACATAATTTCTACCAAAAACCCCGCAATTTTGTTATTTTTTGTAGCTTTTGACCAGTTTTTTATTTATTTACATATTTTTTTTAAGAAAAGGGTATTATTTTATTTATTCACATGATTACGCAATTAATAACACATTTAATAAAAAAAACTCCATGTCAATACCTTTAATATTTAGAAAGATATTTATGATTATATGCGGCAGGGCGACGGGGTCATTGACCTCGAATCTGAGCGCAACTCCAATTATAGCCAGGATTTGATAAAATTTTAGCAAGGAATTGATAAAAAATATACCTTGACAATATCGAAAGCTTAAAAATTTACGTCTAGGATACTTCCAATCATGGTGCATGCTATTACTGATCATATTTATTGACGAACTAAGTACATTTTTGATTGTTTTTTGGTTAGATCCCGTCAAGCAATGTGTATTGATTAAGTGGTTTTCAAAATATTCGTACCTAGTTTTTAAAAATCTCTTCTAACGTGGCCTTTTGACCCTAGAGTTGCGTTACCGTTGTTAATTCAGTCTTATTTATCACAAGCAATTTATGATTTTCATGGCGGGCAAACTTACTTTCACTTGCGTCCATGTTTGCCCATACCCATTATTTGCTAAACTATAGCTATGAAAGCGTTTTTGTTAAAGAATGAATAATATAAATTTAGGGCAAAAATTGTCGTTCTATCATAAGTTCATAACATATAAAGGTCTGACAAGAAACTGACTGAAGTTAGTTAAAAAGGCAATTAAAGTTTTGCCATATTAATAGCCTACTTTCTGCTAATACGAAATAAATTAACGAATTCAACTAGCTTTATTTTTATTTTTCATGGGCACACTTGGACGGTGGACGGTGACTTATTCTAAATAAGGAACTTAAGTAATATAATAACGATAGTCAAAGGCGGATTTTGGAATTGAAAAATTTATTAATAAAAATCCTAAAAGTCTTCCTCTGTTTCAAACATACAGGTTGAACTGAAAAAAGGAACAAAATATCATTAATTTGTACCAAAAACTTAAAATACCAAATTGCTTTTTATATTGCATTTAAAAATAATTCTTCTTACGTTTTATTACCACAGGTGCCTTTACAAAATTTACACTGCGCAGTGCATGGTAGACCAACGCGTCGGCAACCACAACGCATTGTGTCGCAGCCAGATTTGCAAGCGCATTGGTCGAGGAGCGTCAATTCTGACCAAATCGCTGTAACATCTGACCATAGTGGTGTCCATCTATCTTGTGCGGTCTTGCTCCATCCCCAACGTGATGGACATGTGATTGGCACAGCTAAATTTAAAGCATTGCCCCATATATGACCCGTTTGATAAGCTGCACGGAGGGCATGTTTCTGGAGGGCAGCTGACGTAGGTGGAAGATTTGTCACCAGTCGGTTTTTAGATGCAAACAAGTCCTTGCGAACTGCATTAACATTAACGTGCTCTGTTTGTGCCTCATACAATTTGCAAGTGAACCTGTATCCAAAATTACCATATCAAGCAAAACAAACACGGAAACAAATAAGATATTGTATTTCTTTAACGAAAATAAGTACAAACTGCTCCAAATGCCATCACCTCATCGGATATGATTTCAAGAGGACCAGATATACATGCAAAAGCAGTGGTAGCTTCAGGGTATGACATCCAAGTTTTGTAACAAGATATTTTTCCTTTTGAATTGAAAAAAGATGTTGTGTCACACCCTGTGAAAGCATGAAAGCCTCGAAGTGCAGCGGACATATCAGGACCTAAATTATTAACAATACTGTGCACTGCCACGTATCGTCGTTTGTTAGCCGTCCCGGTTAATAGCCATAATTCCTTCAGCCCTTCTTTTTTTTAAATACTGAAGTATGAAATGAGCAAGACCAATACATCTGTGTCCGATGATCGCACTAAAATGTAACTTGCTCCATGCATAGCCATATCATTTGCGTGCCAAACAGAACTTCCCGACAAAGAAATTCAAACAGATCAGATTTATTTTGGTCGTTTCTCAAAAAATCGGACCAGTTACGTGGCAAAGGACCATTGGGAGTAACCTGGCGTCGAATTCCTGTTCCTCGAGTTTCTCGTTCCTGTGCTTTAAGACTATTCGATTGATATAAATCTCATACAAGGTCTATTCTTTTGCAATTCAGCTGTTGTGCGAGATGTTGAATTTTGGGCTTGAGGTAGTAAAGTAGTCTTTAAACGTTTTTGAATTTTTGGGTAGACACATTTGCACAAGTGCTGCTCCATCAAAAATAATGCCGTCAAATTTAGAAGGAGGTGTTTCTCCAGATTCTGCTAAAAGTTCCAACTTCCCAGCAAGATCAGCCTTATTACCTGAGCGTAGACCTCCATTGACGGATAGCGATGGTGGGCATGATTGGTTTTCGTACTAGAAGAATTCGTTTAGATCAAGCTGTGTTTCTCTAGCCACTATGAAAAGACGGGAATAAAGCTGGACATCTACTTGTAAACTTTTGATTTTGCTAATGGGTTCATTTTTTCTTGATGTTTGGTCAAAAAAATTGGTGTTGTTTTTTTTAATGGGATCATATAATGATTTACTCCGTTCCACAAGGCGTTCCTTAATAAATCTTTTGTATTGCTCGCTTCCTGTTTTTGGCCGAACATAAAGTTGTTACAGCTGCTGAAGGTGCCAGCACACGAGTGTCTAAAGCTACGAGTTCAGTACCGTGATCCTTAAAAGGGTTACCAGTTTCATCAAAACTAGTTTTCAGTGCGACACAACGATTTAAAAAGGAAATCTGGCAACTTAAATTCTTTTCGTGGTGTCCCTCCATCTTCTGAAGTTTATTTAATTCTGTGGTCTGGTACTCTTTAAGAAGTGCGCTAATTTCGGGTCCTGCAATCGTGAACCGACGGAGAGATGCTGGATCTTGAGTCAAACCGATGGCCCCACCAGAGCCTTTTATTTCAGCATTATATTGCTCATGAGCCTGATCGATTCCCAATGCAGAAAATGGTCGACTTGTCTTGCGGATGACGAAGTTTCCTTAAACATACATAAAATAAAATTAATATTCAATCTAATGTTCTACAAAACGTTTACCACAGCGGTCATACCGTTATTGTTAAACTCTTCATTTACTGATGACGCCTTTTTGGCCAATTCTTCCATGTCTTTTAAATGAACAGCTATCCATCGGGCGTAGTTACTATGGTCAAAAGTAAAAAACCACGGCATCATTTTTTTTAAGCTCTCCTTGTACAGGGAAAAATTTCCCTCTCTCACAGCTCTGACAAACGTTAGTAATAGTACTTCAAGGTTAAGCACTTGGAACCAAAACATAGCTGTTGGAAACTGAGTAGTGACTTCAATAAGCCAGTCTTTCATGCTTTTAAGTCCATCAGGTTCTTCAGTTTCATATGCTTCTTTTAAAAGGCTGTAAAGAACAGCAGCAGTCACTTGATGTAGAGCACGAGCCTTGGTAACATGAACCACCTGTTGAAGAAATGTTAATACTTTATCAGATAATATTAAGAAAAAAACACTATGCACAAGGAGCATATGTAACCTTTAAAATTGCTTCTGCAGACCCTTTTTCTAAAATGCCACTACTGGCCACCACATCTACCTATCCGCTGCCGGCTAGAAATTGCCCGAGCACTCTTAGAAAATTTTGTTCGATATGGAAAGGGCCAAAAAGTAGGACAAATTTGTCCTCTCCAAATTTTTCCGGACAATTCCACTGTATTAGCTTTCCCAGTGTGTACAAGGGTTGATCTGCGCACATAACTGGTACTTGATTCGGATTTAGATGCGCTGTTATTTTTTGAACAGTACTCATTCCATGGTGTATCATGGCTGTGCTCGCGGCATGCTCATGAAATAGCGGCAGCAGTGCCCCAATGCTGGGAGGAAATGGAATGTATTGCGCTTTTGAACAATGGAAAGCAGCCCAAGATATATCATTTTGGCCTAATTCACGATCAATATTTTTTTTCATATCACCTACTCGGAAAGGGGACTTTTCTTCCCTGCTAGGAGGGATCAAAGTGGCACTTTTCTGTTCAAGGACATTTTGTTGCCAAATTTGATAATTGTTGTTAAGTGCGATAATTTCCTGTTGTTAAATTTGATAATTTCAGCATTTCTAGAATGTGTGAATAATTAAATTTGTTTCATCACTAAGATCTTTTATTTTCCTCATAGGTGATGTGAAAAGCAGTATGTGTCACACGGTAGCAAAAATATTTCCACCTTGGGCGTTAAAACTTGAATCCCTCACTACGCTCAGGATTCTATTTTTGAATCCCTCGCTACGCTCGGGATTCAATTGTAGAATCCTACGATTCGTTCAGCATTCAATGTACGCCCTCGCCTTAAATATGTAATTTTGCTCCCTTGTGACACAATCTACTATTTTTGAATATGCTCAAGCCATTCGTTTTCATTTTTCCACGTATCTGATGCTTCTGAAAAATGTAAAGTATGAAAATTCAAGTACGTATGTTAGCTGGTTTGCTATTTATCTATGGGCCATACAAATCTAAAAAGAAAAAAGTCGACTACAAACTACTAATACAACTGTCTAATGCACTCACCAGAAGAGATTTATTTTTATTTATTAAAAAGTACATCCACATCACATATATTAAACACTTACAGACTATTTATTGATAATGTAATATCTTCTAATATATTAGACAATTACGGAGTACATAACTTGATTGATGAATTAATATTAACTATCACATTAATTAACAATCCAAGTAGCACCTAACCAAAACAATGAATTAATTAATAAAAAAAATAATGAAAAATTTAATTCGTAAATTGAAATTGAAATATATATTTAAAAAAATTAAAAATTAAAACGAGAGTATGTATATGTATTTCCTAATTATTAGACAACACCGACAGTATTTTGGTTTTAAAACTGGTCAGACTATCGTGGAAGAGATCAATGCTGTCATCTTTGCCAACAATAGCATTGTAACTATTGCATATACGCACCATGGGAGACTGTAAGCCAAGATTGGACCGAGTTAAAGGTGTCGACAAGAGCTTTGTTATCGGTTGCCTCGGAAAGTTGCGCGGCGTAAACAGGGAGATTCTTTCAAGCAGATGACTGCACGTCACCTGGCCATGGACTAACTTGTGTAGAAAACATAAATCCAACAAACGACGCCGATCCCGTAGGTTTGACATTTTGAATTTGGCAAGACGCTGGTTGTACGGACTTCTGTGTGAAAATCCACTGGCACAGAAGGCGAGATGCCTAGTGAATGCTCTTTGTATGTTCTCAACGCGCTGTGAGTGAACATTATAAAAAGGGTTCCATACCACTGAAGCAGATTCGAGATGGCTGCGCACAAGAGCATTGAAGAGGATTTGTTTTGTCAGCTGATTTCTAAAACCTTTAGTGTTTCTTTTTATGAATCCGATCATTTGAGCAGCTTTTTTAACTGTTATGTCAATGTGAGACATAAAATTTAGGCGGTTGTCAATGATCACTCCAAGGTCTCGCATTTCATAAACCTCTTTTAGTTGTTCGCCACCAATCTCGTACTTTGTAACAAGTGGTTTTTTTTTTCTTGAGTATTTTATAAAAAAGCACTTGTTTGCGTTGAGAGACATGCGGTTATTAGTACACCAGATTTCTATTCTAGCAAGATCGTCCTGGACAAGAATTGCGTCTGCTGGACATGCTACGGCTTTATAGATTTTTAAGTCGTCAGCATATAGGGAGTACTTGCTATGCTTTATGTGTTCAGTGATATCATTTATAAATATCAGAAAAAGCACTGGGCCCAGGTGAGAGCCTTGCGGAACGCCCGAGTCAGCGTAGTACGTTTCCGATGTATAACCACTGACCACTACATTTTGCGGACGGTTACTAAGGTACGTTTCAAACCATTTGAGTAGACTACCTCCAATTCCATAACTAAAAAGTTTCTGCAAAAGGAAGGAGTGGTCGACTTTGTCGAAGGCGCTACTAAAATCCGTGTAGATTGTGTCAACCTCAAGACCTTTATCTACTAGCTCACAGAGGTCGGAGACAAAAGGGACGAGGTTAGACTGTACTGAACGGCCAGCTCTGAACCCATGCTGGTGATCCGAAAGCAAGCTATCGACCATTACAGATAACACAGGACATAAAAGGGACTCCAGTATCTTGGGAAAACATGACAATATAGAGATAGGCCTGTAGTTCTCGATATTATCCACGTCGCCTTTTTTAAACACTGGTGCAATACGCGATTTCTTCCATTCGCAAGGAAAAGCCCCGCTGGCCAGTGACATGTTGAAAATTAAGGAAAGTGGCAGTGTCAATGCTGTGCCGCAGCGCTTTACAAATAAAGGGGGAATGGAATCAGGTCCGGGACCCTTAGAATTGTCCAATTTTTTGATAGACCGCAAAATCTCAGACTCAGTAAATTTAATGTTGGATACTAAATTGCCAGTTGCAAAGGGATCTGGCCGCGAGCTGCAACAACCGAGTGAAGGATTATAAACAGATGCAAAATGAGTGGCAAAAAGGTTTGCAATTTCTGGTCCAGCCTCCGCTTTTGAGTCGTGTAAATGCATGCTAGCAGGCAAAGAGGAGTGACCGCCCCTTTTGTTCTTTACGAAATTCCAAATTCGGATTTTTCGGGACGTTTGACTCAATTGTCTCTATATAAGTGTTATAGCACTTGTCATATAATTTGTGGCATCGATACCTAAGCAAGTTAAACTCAAATTTATCCCGTGGGTTTTTGTACTTCTGTAGTCGGGTATGAATTTTATTTTTTTCGGTTAACAATTTTATGAGTGTGCCACTAAACCATTGGGGATACTTGCGTTTCCTAGGTCTACGCTTCGGTACAAACTTCTCAATAACCTCATTTAATATCGCGTAGAACTCCGATACCATATCGTCAACATCATCCAAAGTTGCCAATTTTGCTTGCCATTCGACTTTTCCAAGTTCCGATACAATTTTAGGATAGTCAGCCTTATAAAAGTTGTAATTTAATTGTGTACATGGTTTCAAAAAAGTAGTGTGGCAAAGATTTACAGACATCAAAAGAGGAGGATGGTTATGATAAATTTTACTTAGTGCGTCTGAAGGTTTACACACATCAATGTTCTGCAGGTTAGTAAAGACCAAGTCCAAAAACCTATCATCATCATTGCTGACTGTATTACTCTGGCGTAAATTGTTTGCATTTAAAAAGTCAACCAACAGATGGCCCAGAGTATTATTACAATTTGACGGAATCATTTGCTTATTCTGTATATTCCATTGTATGAACCCCAGATTAAAATCCCCCAAAATAATTAAGTCATCAGTGTGAGAAGCAACCGATTCCAGAAAAGTTAGAAAACGAGACAGAGTATCCGCTTTTACAGGAGGGGGTAGATAAACCACGCATATCGCAATTTTTTTGACACAATTACCGCTTATATTTAAATTCAGCGTTATCAATATTGATTCTATATCTACATCACAATTATTATATTTCATAGAAGGTATTTCACGCGAAACCGCTACCATTACTCCACCCCCGTCCTTCTTGGGTCCCATTAGAAGGTCACGATCTCTCCGGTATACTACATATCTGTCATCTATAAATTCGTTATTAGCAATATTAGACTTCAACCAAGTTTCAGTAAATACTATAACTTTATAGTTAGAATTTAAAATATTTTTATGCAGGATATTCGTTTTTGTCCTAAGACCTTGGACATTCTGATAGTATACATCGAACATTATAGAATTTAAAATAAACCGGTAACAAACATAAAGTAGCAATCAGTTAACGCATCAAATTCAAACTATCAAGCGATTTTATCAGAATGGCCTGGCTGTTATCGTCCTTACGCACATAAATACGACCCCAGCGGAGCCACACATATTTGTAAGAAACTTCCTTAGCTTTTTTCCTTGCTGCTGCGTGAAGTTTCTTGGCGCTAGGAGTAAGATGCTCAGCCACGAATACCGGTGCACGCGGTCCTCCTATGCCCAAATGATGAGACGAAAGCTTGTCCTGGGGGTGTTGCTTGTTGAATTTAGAAACGGCAGCCAAAACCCCGTCCCGAACTCGTGGGCTGCGCAGCTTAGCTATGACTGCTCTCGGACGTTCATTATCTTGAGATAGCTTAGCAACTCTCGTTACGTGCTGTACGTCATTTGCAGTCAAAGGGTTATTGACAACATTTGTAAAATGAAGAAACGTATCGATTAAAATTTCGGACTTGTGCTCGGGGATGCCATTAATCTCTACATTACATTCCCTCATATGTAGTTCAACTATGTTCAGACGAGCTGAGAGATCCTGCATAGAAGATTTTAACTGCTGGTTCTCTTCGGTAAGGCTGGAAATGGCAGCACTCTTCTCTTCCATGGTACTCTTGATTGTCTCAAATTGATTGTTGAAAAAGCTCATAGATTCGCGAAAGGCTGCCATTTCTTCTCTTATATTCCTGAGTAGATCGGTTACGAGCTCTTTAATTGAACTTGTCATTTCTTGTTTGATGATGACACGAAGCCTTTGTTCTGAGACCGGATTTTCCACGTTGACTGTAGGGGGAAGCGGAGGCGGACCTGCAGACATCGCTGGTTTCTTTTGGCGTACTGTAACATTTGTCTTACCCAAAATCGTTTCAGAGCTGCCAGATGGAGCGGACGCAGATGAACGTACTGGTGTATCGGCGTTGCCTGTTTTAGGTTCATTGCATATGCATTCGGGGCAATTCCATTTACCCTTCTGCTGGAGATCCATAACATTATATAGTTCAAGTGGTATACTTGCACATTCCAGATCATAAGTTAAACTACATGAAGAACAAGTCAAGCATGCATTTTTTCTCAGGAGAGGACTATTACAGCCCGCGCATACATTTTTGCGAATAGGCGGCATCGTCTTATAATTTTATATTGTACAAAATTTTAAAATCCAACCCGAGTCGTAATTTCGGGAAATTATCTTGAACGCATCCAAATTACAAAGTGGTCTACTCGAACTCGCTAAATATTTAACACAGTAGCAACACTAGCCGTCAGAATGACAGAAACTCATGATCATTATTTGAAGGTAGTGCCGTCAGCTGATCTCTGTTATGATTGGATGTGTAATTATCAATTTGCCTTTGTTTCAAAGTGTTGTCTGTGTGTGCGTGTTATTTTAAAGTAACGTATTTGGAATATCGATACCTTTTAGACGATGTAGCCGCTCAAAGACTGCTTCTGCCGGCCGTGCAAATATTTTCTTGAAGTGCAGAGCACGGTGCAGGTTTTAGGTTATATCTGGTATGTATCAAACTGATATTAACTATTAAAACTAATTTCTAACACTTGGAGCTAATTAATGAGCTGTTGACACTTTAAATGTTGCCATACGTACTGGAGATGATATCGTTTGTAAGGGTCTCTAAGCCTATTGGAATAGATGGGTGTTTGTTGTATAACGTGTAGTCTTTCACCAAACCATAATGATCTGGCAGAATTGGTACAGTAAGATTCCTTGGAGTTTCAACATCTTTGTAAGTTATAGGTATGCTGGATTATCTCCTGTCCTGTATTCTGGGGTGTTCCAAGTTGGTATAAAGACATACTTGTGCCATGAAAAGATCCTGTAGATGTGGTACTACTAGGATTATGGTCAACATTGTCTATAGCAGCAACTGTAAATAGACCTGTTCTGAAATTTGAGGGACACATAACTTTTTCTTCTTCACATCTTTTCTAGATTTGCATACGTCGACGTTATTTCCATTACTCGATGCGATGATATAGACATTCCAAGTTCGTGTAACTTGTCAATTAAACCTTTCGCTCTAAATTGGGAGTAGATTTGAAGCCCGATGTATACTGGAATGGAAGGCTCACTTTTATTTGAATGACGAATGTTCGAGTATTCCTCTCTAGGTGCCCTAGGTGGTCTATATTTCGCATTATACATTATCATTTCGCAGATTGCCAACGCAGGTTTCGTATGACGACCAATATTCCGCGTGAAGCTTCCATACAGCATGGTATTAATCACGGCCAGTAGCGCCTGTGGAACTTCGATTTCTGGTTTTGTTAATTTGCCTTCAAATGTAACAGGGCTTTCAAGTATAGTCTTTCTTACACTCCGAATAAATATTTTAAATGTTCTTACATTTAAAATATTTATTCGGAATCATCACCACCACCATCAAAGTCCTCTTGTTCAAACTCACCGTATACTTTTGCTGTTTCTCTTATAAGAACATATTCTCTGCCAGACTTTATTTCTTTTAGCTCGGGCAAGTAAGCCAGTATCTTTCCTCTGAATCTTGTCGAGTGTGGCACAAATAAAGTGTCTATAGGTTTACTTAGAAGTTCAGATAGTCGTTCCTGATACATATGAATCAGGTCTGGAACTTTGAACACATATTCGGTATTTTTGGATTCCATTTTCCGGTTCATGAAATCAATCAACTCTACAAATGCCATTCCTTCACAAATATTTGTATCTGTATCGTTTGATGTTTCCCTTTTTCTACAACTATTAAAAAACCGAGTCAAACAAGATTTATGGTACTTGGCCTCTTGAGCTACGAGGTCACCAGCACTCAAGATTGCTAGGAGTTTTGAGTCTTGAAGATATTTTGCACAACTCTCTATATGTTGAATTAAATTTGCAGTGGCCACATTGTGTAAAGTTTCCTTCCAGTGTTTTGGTTTGCAGCAAAACAAACTCAATTCTTCTTTAATTGGAGTTAAAGGGATCGACGAACGAGTACCACGTGACGAGCATGGAGTATCCTCAATTAAAGCTTCACTTTTTAAATTTTCCTGTAGCCGCTTTAACTGGTAGCCTACATGTTTTATATAGCATTTTTTGTGCCACTTTGCTTGATTTATAATAAAAGCTTGAAGTACCCCATCACCTTGGTTTAAGCTGTTAAGCAGGAGTACGGACGGCAATGTATAATTAAGATCTTTTATTTCTTCGAATACAGAAGCAATTTTGCAATAACCGGAATTTAATGGACTTGAGTTAGGATTTTTTCCAGGGCAAATAAGGTTACTTGTATCTTTACTTTGGCATATGCAGCAGCGAAACCAGTCGATACTCGGTGTTCTTAATGTGTCTGGTAATAATATTTTAACTTGCTTCGACATGTTGATCCTTAAGCAATACTTGCAAAATGTTAGTAAGACTGATATATTTAAGCATTAGTCATAGCTGTTTAAAAGGCAGATATAGCAAAATCCCGTCCAAAATACCTACCGTAAAACCGTCCAAGTTTCCTCATGTTTGCCCACTGAGCCGAATATAAGTTCAATCGAAAATTGAAATAAAGCTGGTTGAATTCAATTCATTAAATTCGTATTTTTGCCAAATTAAGGGTTAACAAAAACGCCTTAAGAGCTATAATAGTTTAGCAAATAATGGGTATGGGCAAACATGAACGCAAGTGAAAAACTTGGACGGTTTCATGGTACCTATACAATACTTTGAACACCAAGCAAAAAAACAGATATTACTTATAACATTTCATCCTCTTTAGACCGTATGTACAGTCGAGGAGTTTGATTGTTTACCAGTTTGACGTGATACATCAATTTGCCGGGTTACATATTTTCCACATGTCATTAGTCGTGTCACACTGGGAAATGTATAACACGGCTATTTCACGTATTATGCCAAACTGATAAACAATCAAATTCCTTGACTATACATACCTGCCGTGCATTACATGCAAAAAGATAAGTAAATTACACACAATATATGTCATACAAACGTTTTGATAGGATATAAGTGATTTTAATCTACGAAGTCTCACCCCAGTTTGACGTTGCACGATTGTAGTAGGTATCTAAGTTAAGTATTTTGGGTGGGTCTTCGTTTATTACAAACACTAATCTTACCTATTACAAAACGTTTATCTTGAAACAATTTTGACATTTATCTACGTAACGTAAGATAGGTGCCTACGTAAATTAACGGGACTACAGTGTCATGTTTGATGTCACGTGAGTGCTAAAATAGTCCAATGTTTCAAGATTGAATATGTATACCTACGACGGGATTGATTAAATCAATAACCGTCAACTTACAACAATTGATTTAATCCTATTGTACATAAACAATAAAATATTACTTACCCATTTAAGTATTTTCTACTAATGTTTAATCTTATAATGAATTCTTCCGTTGACACTTATATTCAAGAGAGACAAGCGTGCGCTAACACCAATGTTCAAAATTCAAATGCGTAACCGGCGACCAAACCGCGGCAGCCGCGACGCGGCGGGCGGCGTGGATGCTTGGGCAATGACCCCACTACCGCACCGTCCCACTAGCACGCATATAATGCTAAATATTTCCCAAACTATTGCAGATATTGACATGTAGTTTTATTTTTAAATACCTTATTAGTTAAGTAATAACATTAAATAATAAAATAATACCCTTTTCATACATTTTTTAATGTAAATATATAAAAAACTGGTAACTTGCTAAAAAAAATTTACAAAATTTCGGGGATTTTGGTAGAAATTATGTATTATGTATAAAGTTTTTTTATGGTTTTTTTTTTATTATAGATTGTTTAATTGTCTTTCGAATGACACCCTAATTATTGAAATCGGTGCAGCCGTTTAGCTTGTAGAATTTTTTGAAAAATGAAAAATTCAAGTGGCGCCATCTCTGTTCCTAAGAAGTGAAACTATTGCTGCTGCGGGTAAAATCACTTATTTTGATCCCAACTAACACTGTGCAAAGTTTCTTGCTTCCATCATTCAATGCAGCTTTAGGCCAAAAATTGGTCGTAACAACTAGGACTAACAACCGCGCGGGGCGGTTCACGTCCGCTACGCTGGACCGCCCAAGCGCTACGCGGGCTAACACAAACGAATAACTAGTACTTGCAGCCCCTAACCTACCACCGCCTCTATTCTAGGCAGTAAAAACAAAATCGTTTTTCACTCGGCCGCCATTACTGTCAAGTAAGTAAATAGGAGCTATCAAAACGTTAACAATAGGATAACAGGTGACTTGTTTACAAGCTCATTGCGCCTCCAACAGCCTGATTGAGATGCGTACTGTAATTACTTTAATTGTTCACTTAACTTTAATCTTCTTATTATGAAAGTCCCCACATTTCATTATTTTACACGGCCCTTTTGTATTACAAGAAGGACTCATTAACAATAGATTATAAGTTATAACTAACGAGCGCATTCTGTGCTAATTACGTCAATTTTAGCAGAATGTTCCGGAGTTCCGCAGGTAGTAAAACATGGTTGACCTGTAGAAATCGCACCCGAGAAATTTTCGGAGCAATTTTTTATACTCGTAGTAGATATAAACTGTATTTGTTGTAGCAGTTCTGCTCTGAATCCATTATTCGGCCCCGTCGCCGCGCTGATCATCCACCGTTGCTCTTATTCTTCATATGTTGTTGTGACTGCCTACCTGACTAATATTCGTTTATTGACAACAAGTGTGACTTTAAAGTCACAGCCGTTCGGAAATTATGAGGGATATAAACCTGCAATTTGGCACGATTTCAGTATTTCTGACAATGTTGGATAACAAATCATTGAAATCATTAAGTACTAAACTTCTGTCGTCTATTATAAATTATAAATGTCAATATTAACAAGTATAGTTTAAGAAAGGTCTTTTAAATGATTATCGACCAGGACTCATTCAGAGACTAGTAAAATGGCCAACTTGTTTTCATGAAGTTGGTGAAAGTTCTCACGTCTAATAATATTCCATCCATCCATTTGGGTAAAGATGAGATCACCGCGTAATTTCATTATCATATTGAACTCACTAACCAATAGTGTGATTCAAAAATACGACGTAATATTATATTGGACTTTGACCTGGATCCACAGGTAACCATGAGGTTACCACGTTTTAAATTGGCTAAAAGTAAACTGATTAAAGCACTACTTTGTATGCTATTTACCACTAAGGTAGTTAAGGTAGGTTTGTGAGACACACACGACATAAATACGACTAATAATTATTTATTTGTTGATTAAAATAAAATGCATATCAATCAATCAATCTAGCTTTCACTGCCAGAAGAGATTAAGGGCCAATTGCGGCAAAAAGATAAATTTAGATAAATTCATTTTTTTCACAGCGTGTTGTGTCCAAATTTATAAAGCCAGACTCAAAATCTAGTAGGTGAAGGCTTATAAATTAATCTTTTTCGTGGTTGAGCCCCTAAATTATGTTTGCATGTTAGAGAAGCTAACAATTTTTATAATTTACTAGTATATATTACGATTATATAAAAACTCCACATCGTAGATAAATCTTTATAGCGTATTTTCCTCTGAACACTGTCAGAGAAAGCTTAAACTTATTAATTAATGAGATGTAAATCAAATATAGGGAACATTTGGCGAGTTTCACGTCACGCAGTTCTAAAAAGGTGCGCTTCCCGAGGAAAATTGGCATTTATTTCTCTCGGGCGACGAGTTATGCGTCTATGTACTACAAGTCATGCGTTGGAATCGACGTGGCTGCCAATTGGGCGTGAACACTGTTAACACGTTACAAATACTTGTTTTTCCTGTGCCTTCACTCCAACACGACTCGAATGTCGAACAAGTACTGATTAATTAGGACAGTATTATTTTGTTTGGGCGTCCTGGAATGGAAGACGATGGTTACGACGTCGAGACAAAGCCGTTTGGTATTAATTGCAAAACACAAAAACTCCAGGAATAATTAATTATTGGTTCTTAGGTACGTAACTTATGTTGAAACGTACATTTTAATGAATAGGTACTTATTTAAATTTTAACTCTTGTTTACTCTCTTTATATATAACACGTTAAAGGCGGGTTTTTGTTCAACATAGCTTTTTTTTTGTATCGTACAATAAGAATTAAACGAGCGTCTAATTTGTTTGAAGTACAAACCTTCAAGAAAATCAACAAATACTAGAGAATGGTCAAGAGTAAGTTCAAATCGGAATATAGCCTTCCTACTATGCGGCGGGCGAATATACCTGCTCACGTAATCTATCTATATATATATATATATATAAAATGCAAACCTGACTCACTCACATAGGTATCAACGCACAGCCGAAACTACTGTACCTAGAAACTTGAAATTTGGTACAGGGGTCCCTTTTATGATGTAAGTGAGCACTAAAAAAGGAGTTTTGGAAATTCACCCCTTGAGGGGTTAAAATAGGGGGAGTAGCGGGAAACTAATTCTACGCGTACAAAGTCACGGGAGTCCTCTAGTTACTTATAAAACTGCTATACTTTAATAATTTACTGAAAGACAGATATCACCTAAACTACTGAACGCGGAAACATGAAATTAGGAATACTCCGGTCGGTAGTAAGATTTTGCTTTAAAAGTTCAATCCCTAACGAGAATAAACGGCAGAACAGCGGGAGACGATTACTATGCAATGCGTAGTACGCATACTAAAACGTGGGAGACTTCTCGTAGGTATTCATATATACAGCCTACTTTGGTACAGTAAGTTGTTATTGTTCAGTTTTGCGCAGCAAGGCATTAAACGGCAAAGAATCTCTTATTAATTTTAAGGAGACGGATACATCAATATTTATAAATTTTAGCTTTCTGATGTGTTAAATACCTTAGAAATAAAACCGTTAAGAGGGATCAAGCAACGTTCGGCTACACTTAATGCAACTACATTTTTTGCGCTTGGGACTGGAAAATCTAATTTGACAAACACCTTTAAATAAAAAAAGGGTCAAGAGCAAATCGTGCCATGCTTAAAAATAGCGTTTGGAATAGCTAGGTAGCTTGCCTAAACTTATTGCATTAATCATGATACATAAGCACACACTTACATACCTATTTACGACGAGTTCAGGCAAATAATAACAATTATTTTGATCACCTACAGGGTTTTCTGTACAAAAAGTTATCGTGCAAAAATATTTATTGGTCTTTTGCCAAATATTATTAAAGGCTAAAAAAGCTTTAGGTACTTAGCCGGCTTTCTCCTGTTAGTGCTTGTGCATAGTTTAAAAAGTAATGCCGGTTTTTAAAAAAACTTAAACTCGAGCTCGCTCGCTCAACTTCAGATATCTTGTCTTATAAGAGTTATAAAAGAAGTAGTTCCACACGATAATTTCCCCTTAATATGTTTAGAATGATCGACAAAAGGTTTGTTGAACGGTTAAATTCGGTAGAGGTAGGTGAAGAGGCTTTACTTTTTTCGAGCCCCTCATACGTCTTTTTTAATAAATGCACAAGCGACCGGCACTCGCGTCGCTTCGGTTTATGTGAGATTTCAGCATGGACTTTAACCGCTTAGCGCGAAAGAGGTTTTCGATATGGTATTTGATAGATTTGTTTTTACAAACTGCAAAGATGCGCTAAGCTTATTGTCGACTTAGTTCAATGAAAGAGCAACCAAACGATACAGTTAATAATATTCGACTAACCTAATGAACTTGGTGAGCTCTATGGATGCGGTTAACTAATTCAAAGGGGCTCGCCCTAACGTTAAGGAGACTCAATCAAGGGCTGACCACATCGATTAAGTAACCAAACGATGTGGTCAGCCTATCGATAGGGTTAATAAAATGAAGGGGTTTTCCGGTCCCTGGTTTCCAGTAACACCGGTACATAATCTAGAATTTATTATACATATAAAACTTCTCTCTTGAATCATTCTATAGACTAATGAAAAACCGCATTAAAATCCGTTGCGCAGTTTGAAAGATCTTAGCGTATATAGGTACAGAACTACAGAGGGACAGACGGCGGGAAGGAACCGAGTTGGTCTTATATTATTTAAAGATGCATTGTTGGTAGTTTATTTTACAAGATAACAAACATTCAGACCTTTACCATTTGAGAACTGAAAAACAGTGATTAAAATAACTAGTTTGTCGGTTCTGATGCATAAATTATGTGAATCCCATAACATGTAATGAAGTATTAAAAAAAGAAGTTAAATAAGTACGTACAAGTAGTTGTAACTCGAACAGTGATAAAGGAGTTTCTTGGTCGGCTATACTTATTTCATTCATTATTTAATTTAAGATTTATAAAGTTCCAGTTTCATAAATATGAAATGAAAAGGTTTAAAAAACTGCATCCTGCATCAAGCTTTTTTACTTGTTTTAAGGATCCTATACTCGTAGTGTGAATGATGTAAGGATTCTCTAGCTACTCAATCGGCCTGTTTTCTGTTTTAAGTATTTATATAAATAACATAATTGGTTATATGTTCAAATAATATATTGCCGCCACCTTTTTTTTCAACGTATACGACCTCACTCGTAATGCTCTTTACTTTCGAAATAGGTGCCTACGACATAGTATAAAACTGAATACCTACCATTAAAGAACATCACAAATTTGAATTAAATTAATCTAATTTGATTTTTTTAAGTTTTTTAAGTTAAGATTTCAATTACTACATTTATTTATAATTTATTCGGCAATTTACATTCGTTATGACTTATAAACGCAATAAGTAAAAAAAACAGTATGAGGCACTCTTAAACGTAAAACAATACCTAATGGGAAAACTTTGATTGTAGGTACGTGTTTGGCTGTTGACTAGTTTTAAAAAGTTAAATACTTATGTATAAATGAAATTACATGTATAATTATATATATATATATATATATATTACTATGCTTTGGCTTGGAACGAAAAACTTCCTGTGCAGTTTTTGCAACAATACGGTGAACATTTTCAAGCTTGTTGGAGAAAAAACTATTAATAAGTCTTTCAATGCAATATCATTTAAAGTAAAAAATAAAGAATCGCTCTAAACAGGATTACAATATTTTTTATTTATGTATAATATCTAAATGCCTAAATAACATTGCATACATGTGCCGCCGCATTTAATTAACAAATACCTAACTAAGATATTACAATAATAACATGTTTAATAGTAGGTAGGTACCCACCTAGAATATTAATATTATTATTCAAACCGACAAATTTCTCCTATTTATTACTAAATATAATACATATTGTTAACCCAATTGTTCCCTGCGCAACCTGACTCTAGTTTTTCATTTTCATTGCATTTAAATTAGCTTTTCTTTAAACGTATACCAGCGCAATACCACCTTAAGTGGATTGATTACAAACAGCTAATTATGTAAACTTGGTAAAAGAGCTATTTAATAAAATGTGCACTTAACGTTTATTGCATCAGATCACATAAACAGACGTCATAAAGTTAGGTTTAACAATGGCCGAATGTTAGGAATCTATACCGCCTGCCTTACATGATATAAAATGTGCGTATGCAATGGCCGTTAACGTAACGCATAGAAAGCATGTTACGAATTTAAGGTATCTACGGCGGCTATAAATATAATGAACTAAGAAATAAAATAAAATAAAAGAAAGTTAAAAAAGAAGCACTTTGTAAGTTCTCATTTCATTTATTGTTATGTACCGACCAATTATTTTGTTGTATTTTACCGCGTGTAATAATTTCAAAAACCAATCCCATTATTTCGAGTCCTTTCAGGCCTAACGGCCCTGGAGTCTCTCGGTTTGATTGATATAAGTACTTAATTTTGATCTAAAAGACCAGTTTTGAATTTAGAAAAAAGAATACATTGCCGTTTTTAATAAGCGTAAAGCGAAGCGATATTATTATCTCGTTCAACGAAACCATTAACTAGGTAGGTACTTTAGGTTTTGCAACTCTAACAATTGTCAACTAGGTATACTAAACTGTAATTCTATGGAACTTGCTAACTATGTAAACAAGCCGCCATACTAAAATTGACATTAGATGTCAATTTCAATATATTGTTTGTTTACATAGTTAGCAAGTTCCATAGAATTACAGTTTAATTGTCTATGCCATATAAATAAATATGACAAGATTTTTATCCCTATGGTCTGTACAAAAATAGCTAATTGCCATAATTTCAATAACTCCAGTTTTAAGGAATAATTATTTTCTGTTTTTATATTTAAATACTTGAATATGTTTAAATTATTTTCATAAGTACATACGTATGTTTTCCCAACGGAAAATTGTATATACCTTAAACATACCTGATTGCGGCTTTAAATCGCTTCTACGCGGACAAAGATGCGGCTGAACCTATACTCAATCAGTAAAGGACAAGACGCTCCACAGGTTATAGTCACTTGGGAAATTTCGCAAGGTGTAGAAGAGAAGCGGTAGGTACTTAAGGAACGGTCACTGCTTAAATGAATACCTAGAGTACTTCAAGCTGTATTAAACAACGTTGATGTTAGGCCCGACGATTACCGGCAACGCTTTTTTCTGACTGTTTCAGATGCATATTTTTTTTTAAATAATTACATAATTCCTTTACTAAAAATAATATGTTTTATACCAAAATAAATAAAAAAACAGACTATGAAGTGTTCGAAAATTACCGGCGGGAAAATTTCTTGACAAGATTATTCTGAAACGCAACAAAATTAAAGTTTTTTACTTACGGTTTGGGCATGGGGAGGACGAAGTTATGTTGCATATGCATGGGACCCGGCGGCAGCGGCATGCTGGCTGGTGGTGACATGCTGCACGATGGCAAGTTGGGCGGCGGGAGCATCGGAAGCTGGTTGGGATCATAGGGCTGCGCCTGCGACTGGTTCGGGAGCTGCGACATGTCGAGTAGCTGGTAAGGGTTGAATTGCTGGAAGAAGTTATGAGAGGGGTCAGGCCAGTCGCGCTCGTCAGCCCTGTCGGCCATGATGACCCGAGCGAGGTGCAAGGGATACTGCGCAGCCGGCACGCGTGCATCGCGAGCACTTCGCGCGCGCACTGCCGGCGCCCCGCCCTCCTCTCCCGTCCAACGCATAAACATACTGCAAATCCTTTATCTAGCCACGATGCACTCCTACGTACTATGTATTTACGTAGTTAGCCGGCGACTGATAAACGACACCCGCGTTCACACATTTTTCAATTACTTTTTTTAAGATTTTTATGGCGATGACTTTGTTTTGTTCGACATGCGATGCACTTCTCTTAATTGAATCCGAAGTGTACCTACCTTTCGCATAAAACTAGGAAGTGAGCATGAATCAAACAAGTAATTTACCCGATGGCGGAAGCATCAAAGTTATACGAGTATATACGTAGGTACTTTGTGTTTAATTAGGGTTTATGTTTAGGTCTTGAAAAACAATTCATTGTTGTTGCATAAACAGTAAGTAGGTACTCTTGTAGACATTTGGCTACCAATTGGTATGTCGCTACAAATAGTGTGCAATAATAATATTAGTTGTGTTGCATTGTACCTATTCGACCCAAATATAGAAGCAAGTTTGCGACGTACGCACTTAGGGTATTGGGAAATCATAATTAATAAGAGTACCTACACTGGTGGTCTTTAGGGACCATTTTAACTATTTCACGGTGCGAAGCGTTTTCTCCTGTTTGTCGTCGACGTAATAGTAATTAGTATATACTAGCCGCCCGCCAGCGGCTTCGTCCCGCTGCAAATTTCCGACTTCCTCAGTCGATTTCTTTTTCAGAACATTTTTTTTAAATGCCCCAACCTTCTACGAAGTATTAGAAATTATAAAAAAAATATGACGAAATCGGTAAAGCTTTTATAGCGTGACCAGGAGAAATAGGGGTTCATTTATGTATATAGATAATGGTACATTTTTAGAGAAAATATATAAAAATTAAATGACAATGGACAAACAACATAAATAGTTCACCTTCACCTAAAAGTACTTATATCCAACATTACAAATATACTTTTTTAAATGAATTATTCACTAAAAAACCGCTCAAGCTTAATTCTTTCGATTTTATCGGAAGATTTACTGCCATATGGTAGCGTATTAACTAAAAAAAAGGAAATTATTGTACCTACCTTTTAAAGACTTATACTCCGTTTGTTTAGGTACTTAAAAAAATGTAAACAAAAGAACCACGTTTTATAGTTCGTCAGCCAATAGAAGCAGAACACTGATACGTCAAAGTGCGATAAAACAGTTTTGATTGGCTGTTTGACAATGCCACGTGGTTTGGCTTGTTTACATTTTTTTAAGTACCTAAACAAACTAACTATAAATGATAAAACGCTCTTGGAAAAACTAGTGTCAATGATCTAAAAATTAAAAGTTGAACAAGTATTTTAAAATAGGACCCGCAGTAAGTTCTTCAAATTAGTTCTAACTATACCTACGCGACCATGGATATTGGATCAAAATAAAATTAGAAAATTTCAATTTGAAATGTTAACTTACGTTTCGAAATTGTTTCACGAGCATCTCACTACAGGAGCCATAGCTTCACTGGTAGAAGACGTTATACAAATGGTCACGTGATCTACCAGTGACGTGATTGGTTTAAAAACGAATCAAATAGAAACGCCAGTCACCGTAATGCATCTTGGCTTAGGGCCTCTGATAGTATTAAAAAAATGTATAATTGTATAGAGCCGAAAGGTACGCCTATTGCGTCAAATATGTTTATTCACAGACCTTATTGTGAGTGGCATAGAGGCGTGGAGATATTTTTGACGTCTTGGGAACCTATCGACGCTTGAAACAAGAAATGGAGCGACACGTAATAAATTATACAGGAGAGCCCATAGTTACAGACGAAACACCTTTTTTTTTAATTACGTTTTCAATACTTTAGGAGTAAACAAACAAGTAAGTAAGGAGTATGCAAATTGGTCATAATAAATATGGTTTTAGTAAAAAGCATTTAACTAAAATGTTGCACAAGAAAAATCGATAAAAGCGCCTGAGTAAAAAATTCGAATCCAATAAATCCACCTGCAAATACCTAATGCTTTGTTTGTAGGTACAATCAGAATAATCTTTACATGTCATTGTGTAAAATCAATTCAGGATGAATTATGTAATATATAACATAAGTTGAGCGGCAACTTTAAAACGCAAAAATGTTTTAATATAAATTAAAACATTAATTTTCTTCATGAATTTAAAGTAATGAATAAAAAAAAATACTCTTTGTAACTTTCCATGATTGTCTAAGGGAAATTGAAGATATACTTACATGTGACCATATGTACTAAAAACAGAATAAATTAATATTTAAGGGCTCCCACACAACAAACGTTATTTTATTCCCGTTTTTTGCTCGAAAACTTGAAATACAAAATATTTAGTTGTATATTCACTTTAAAAATAAATAATGAAAGTAAAATAAAATGAATATTTAAGGGGGCTCCAATACAACAAACGTGACTTTTTTGTAATTTTTTCTCCTAATGTTGTATAGATAATGGTACGGAACACTTCGTGCGCAAGTCCAACTCGCACTTGGCCGGTTTTTTCTTCTACTGACCGCTTTTAGAATTCCGTACCCGAAGGAAGCCCTTCAATTCGCCTACACTGTCCGTCCCATCTTAAAAGACCTGCGTCGCTATTGCCTAACGCACTCGCAATCACAATCGGCTTCAAAGTGTAACCATTGTTTTCATTTTGTCTGCAGACATGGTCGTGATGGCGAGTGCGTTAGTTAGACAATAGCCTCTCTGTTCCTTTTTTTTTTCGGGAAATGTGTTTTCGCGGCGCATTTACTAACGAAATAATGACAAGGAAAGTGAAATACTAAAGGAAGTCCCCATACAAGAAACGATTGTTTTCAACGTATTTTTACAAAAGTATATGTATTGTATCGTACAAACGGTAAAACATACTGGATTCCGATTTGGTATGATTATAAACCCTGGCATTATTAATACAATTTTGAGAGACCTGCCTTAAAATTCACGCCCCTAACGGTATTACCCCTCCGTGTTAAGCTGTAGTTGTTATTACCTACAACTGAACAGTGCGACTTTAAAAAAAACATATTAGTAGCGTTAGTTCCTTAAAATAGCAAGGTGTCACATACATCATTTTAAGTATTTGTAAAAAGCTTTCAACAAGTGCTGAGGGTTTTTTTTTGAAAACTACGATAGTTAAGATAGTTTCACGCACAATGGACCGCCGCCCCGCCGCCGTCGCCGCAGGCCCCCGCCGCCGCCCGACACAGCACCCACAAGTGTGGAATTTTTCATGGTCTTTCGATTTTAAATGCAGAAGGGACCAATTTTAAGTAAAAATTGCATCGGACAGGAATGGGTTTTGATACGATTATTTTACTACTAGGCAGAAAATGAGGCTCTTTCAGTCTTCGTTTTTCGAAAGAAAAGCCATTGTCCGAGCATATTAGAGACAAATAAAGTTATCGTGTGCGTTCATAAGGCACAGTTAACTAGACCTACCTACCGCTTTGGCCGAGCTGCTCCGTCGACGAGACCTGCAACTAAAATACGAACTCCAGCACTAAAACGTTAAAATGCACTGATCAGACTACGTAGGCCCTCTGGTTTTTATTTTTGACGGTAATATGTTTGACCTGTATGTATTGTATATGGTTCTGGTACACACACTGGGCGGATGACATCAAGGCCACCGCTACCGAGGACCAAGACAGCTGGAAAAAGAGATAAATGGCAAACCCTGGAGCATGCCTGTGTGGTTTTCCTAAAGGTTGCTAAAAGAGCGAGTATATGGACCGATACCTGAATCGATCAATATATTTTTGAATTTTGAAGTATTTAGATGAATAAGAGAAGCGAAAGAGCCAGGAACGAATCCAAAAAAGGTGTTTGTAACAACCCTTTAAGGGGTTCCCATAATTCATCTCATAATCTATACATATAAAATGCTTTGTCCTGAATGACTGACTGGCTGACAGACGGATCAACGCACAGCCTAAACCGCTATCGTAGAGACCTGAAACTTAGAGGGTGTGTTCTTCGTATGACGTAGGCATCCGGTAAGAAATGATTTTTCGAAATTCTACCCCTAAGGGGGTGAAAAAGGGGGACAATGTTTGTATAGGACAACGTGATTCCTTGGTCCAATCAAATTTCGCATAAACATTGTCAAACAGAATTGATGGGAGACATGTTTCGTATTTTATTGAAATTCATTCCCCTAAGCGGATGAAAAAGGGGTACAAATTTATTTTGGGGTGATTTGCTTAGAAGTTGATATCAATACTCCTTAGTGCTTTTGTTTTACATTACATTTTATTTTGACACATGTTTAAAAACTCAATCCGATTTTATTCAAAAAAGGTTGAACTCACATAAAAGCTTAGTGCAGTGTAAATACCCAAAACTCTGAGTCTAAAGATTCCATTTTTGGTGCATAGGTTCCTTATGAGGCCTAGGGGCGCAGTAAGAAAGGATTTCCCGCAAATCGACCCCCAACGCGAAGAAGTAGGGGCAGTAGCGGAAAACTAATTCTACCTGACAATGCAAACCTGACTCACTGACATAGATATCAACGCGCAGCATGAAATTTGGTACATGGGGTCCCTTTCATTATGTAAGTGAGCAATAAGAAAGGATTTTTGGCAATTCACCCCATTCAAATAGGAGAAGTAGCGGGAAACTAATTCTACGCGTACGAAGTCGCGGGGGTCCTCTAGTATACTTATAAATTATGTTAATAAATAATAAATAGTAATGATTCTTAATTTAATTTATCATGGTGTACTTACATAATGTTATAAAGTTCACATACCCATAAAGTCGTAACTCATTGTGAAATAAAAAGCTTTTTATGTATAATTCTCGATCTCCTCGTAGAAGCTGAAGGAATAGATTTCATACAGACTGTATTATAGCAGTTGACATACAGACTATATTCATGTTACAAAAGGGGGATATTCGTTATATTTAAGTATGTCTTAAACTCCCGGGATTCCTTAAGAGTACTATTTAAAAAGATTAATATTTGAACAGTCGCCCACAATTTATTTATGACAATATTAATACTTTACTAACCACTTTAACTCTTATTAACAATTCTGATATCCCTACATAATTTGAATGCTAGAATTAAAAATAAAAATGCCCATTAGACAATTTTGATTCCGTAATGAAATACATTATTTGTAAGGTAATGCCATAGATTATATACATACCTAAGTAATGTATTAATTTCTATCTACATTGACTACTGGACATAAGGTTAATGTTACCATTTTCTGCACATAAAAGTGGAGGACCATATAACAAACAAAAATGCTGGTCCTAAACCTAAATAGCTTCATAAATTTTACAGTAATATAAATTCTCGCATTACACATATATGTATATATATATATATATATATATATATATATATATATATATATATATATATATATATATATATATATATATATATACATATATGTAATTGGTAACACCTCTTCATGCTCAACTACGCATGAACCTATATTAATTTTACATTGATTATTTTATGGGTAAGAACCAAAAACTTGGGGATGCTAACTCACTCAATTCTATGAAACTTGTCCGTTGTGACAAGAAAATTAGCTAAACAAATTGTAGGGATACTTTTCGTCGCGCACAACGGAACTTTATTCAGCTTCGTTGTGGTTAATTACGTTAACTATGGTCCAACTTTGTCACGCTCACCCTTATATAATGCTACGTTAAGTAACTTTGTAATTTTGTATGCTACAATGTGGACACGAAAGCTGGTTAACACATAACTAGGCGTCGTTGGCGCTCAAACGGTCTAAGTATTTGATAAACTCTCACACAAAAGCCTCAACAAACCAAAAGTGAATACAATATAAATATAATAATATACCATAAAATAAAAACCTCAGTGCAAAATCTTTTTATTTCTCTTGAACCAGATTTTTTTATTTCAAAAATTATTATACCTATATAATAATACTTAACGTAAGGGGGTACGTAACGTTAACGTAAGGGGGTACGTAACGTTAGAGGTATTATCAATTCTGGGCAGCATTTGGTCTCAACCTTGTCAATCTTCTTTGCAGAGAAACATTCAGGATGAAAATTGGTTGTTTGAAAGATCATACTGTTAGGTACCATAAAGTACCTATGACTGTTACGAAAATCAATAAAACATTCTTGGATAAAAATACTAACGAAAAATTAGTGTATAACTCCATCGAACTGTCATGTCATGTGACGAACTGACGACACTACGACCTACCTTGTGGAGTTTATAATGTCTTTGAAGCTACTATACCGGGGCCTAACATGGCAGCGTTTATCGCGTGATAATATGAGGATAAAACATCCATCACTTTTCGCCACGTAAGTATATGAGTACGAGAGTGACGGATGCTTTATGTACATTTTATCACGCGGTAAACGCAACCGTACTAAGCCCGCAGGTCAGGGAGCCTTTCCATAATGAAATTAAAGCTAGGGTAAAAGAGGTCTTAAGAGCCTTTGAGGTTCAGTTAAAGTCGGTTAAACTCGCGTAATGAGTGCGAATGGGAGAGAGGTACGAATCCGAAGGCCTTTGTAGCAGCTATTGCATTGTATATACGTATTGTTAATGTGCAACCCGGGTGCACCGAGATTTTGCAATAGTTCTGGTTTCATACAACTAGAAATTAACAATTGAATAATTGAATGTAAACTAATTTACAAATATTATTTGTGTATATATACGTATTAATGTGTGTGTATGTATAGTACTGTTTGTATGTATACGCATGTCTATGCTTGGGTATGGCTACATATGTGTATATATATATAATTTATATTTTTTATTTTATTTTTTTATTTATTATATATAGGCATGTTTGGACGCACCTGTTCATGAATGTTCGTGGATGTGCAGGGATATATTTAGAAATATAAATTATAAAATACACTTTCAGTCCATATTATTCAATATTTATATTTAATCAAAAAACACCAAAGCTTAATTATTATATTTGAAACGCTAACTATAATTTATTAATTTTATTACACTACTTTAAAAATACAATTTCTGCATGTATCAAAAATAATCAAAATGTAAATGTTGTAATTTGTACTCAACCATAACACAGATATAAATTTCTGGATCTAAAAAAAATTGTTAATGTAAATTTGTATGAAACAAAAAAGGCATTTTTATTTATTTATTTTTATTTATTTATTTTTATTTACTGGATTGCAAGTCACTGAACAGTTTCGTTCTCTACTTCCCATAATAGGCACATGCCTGGACCTTAGTTTTGAATTAGGTCGATTTGTGTAAGATTTGTCCTGCTGATATTGATTTATATTATTATTATAAAAAGAAGCATGTCGCAAAACCTGCATGATTTTGCTGAACGAAATACTTAAGTAAATAAATAATTTACTTATACCTACAGTTTATAATAGTAACCTACATTAGCAATTAACGTGTTAATACTAGTAGCTACCTTATATTACTAGGTACAGCCACGGACTTTAATTGAAGGGATGTTTACAAAAACAACAAAACTAACATTTTTGGCGGATTTGAGTTATTGGTATCATACATAATGTTCGTCTAAGAAGGAGCTACAAGTGGTGCGAAACATACTGTCCAAAAATTATCCCATTTGTCCAAAATCCTTCCCAAACAATATACCCATTTTACAAAAACTACATAAGTAACTACATTATTTTTTACAAAAGGATAATAACTGTATCGGTTCTTAAGTATAATACCATAAATATAATGAAGCGTGCTATGAAACTACAAGATTCTAAATTTGTGTTAGTTTGATATTCATTTACGGGACTTTAGATAAACATTGACATAAGAAATAGAAAGCAAATACCTAAGAATTTACATTTTAAACATCCTTATGCGTTTTGAGTTTCCCTTAAATCCTTACAGAGTACGCGATTTGAAGAAATTGATGCATTTTTTAGTTAAGCCATAGCAAAAGCAACAGATGTGGTGAGGGTTACAATAAGTCCACATAATGAAGTAAAATAAGCCTATATTTCTTAGAACAAGAAGACAATTTCTAGACAAATCTGTTTTATTTTCGTGCAAAAAGAACGTAACTAACAAAATTATGCAAAAACAGCATAAATGACCAACCTATTATACAATTTATCTCTAATAAGTAGTATTTAAAAAGACATTAACTTTTATTTGTTTCCTGTAAAATCATATCTAGTGTAGTTAAGTATGTTGTTTTTGTAAACATCCCTTCAATTGATCAACCACTTATTTGCATAAAACCAACGTTATAAATTCCTATGTAATTTCTATCTCGTCACTTGACGCTGTTATTATGAAAACGTTCTATGGTGGATTAACAATAAAGTCCGTGACCTTCGTACTTATAAAACAAAAAAACTTTACAGAACAAAAAACCATTAAATGTTTTCGGTCTGGAGGAATCAGTGACAGGGAACAAAAAAGTTAAAAATAGGTTTAAAGATAATATAAGTATCTATATGAAACTAGTAACTAAACTATTTGACTACCTACAACGGGAAGAAAGTTTATTAAGCAGAACTGTTACACTGGTACAGGTATTTAATGAAAACACAAACGCGCGGCGTGCTACGGCACCTTAAAAAGCTCAAGATCACTGAAAGAGCAATAGACAAGGCAAGGAGTTTACCAAAGAGACCGATTAAGAGATTATGACATCGGCAGTAGAACCAAAGTAACCAAGACTTCTCTTAAACCCACTGATTTCGTGGTAACAACCGAATGAGTCAAAGAGTTCTCGAATGGTACCGGAATGCATAGAATGGGTATTCCATCTTCATGGTGGATTGACGCCTTCATGACGGTCGGTACGAGACCGAGCAGTCGGATTATTGTTGCAATCCTTCAGGGAGGGCTATATTCGGCAGTGAAGTTATTTCGCCTATAATAACAATATGAATAAGTAAATAATATATCAGGGGCAATGTCACACCAATTGACCTAGTCCCAAACTAAGCTTGTACTGTGGGTACTATACAACGATATAAATACTTATATAGAGAAAGTATACTTAAATACATAAAAAACTTCCATGACTCACGAACAAATATTCGCGCTCATCACACATATCTCTGCCTATACCGGAATTTAAAATCAGGACCGCTAGCTTCGTAGGCAGGGTCACTACGAAATAGGCCAGCGCGTCGTCATATATTTCATTTGACATCAAAAAATAAAATGAAGGTCTCGTAGGCGCTTTCTTGAGTCGGAGTCTACCAGCCCTTCCAGAGAGGAGACCACTGCTGAAAAGTTGCGCAGCCAGAAATGAACATTCAGTTTTATTTTCTTATGAGAGTAGGTATAATGTCTTAAAACAATGATGTAACTTAAACTAGCGACGCAGAAAACCGATAATATGAAATAATAATTAAAATGTAGCAACAAGACACATTTGAAATTGAAAAATGATATTAATAAATAACCTTAACATTAAATAGAAGTGCATATTCACATTAAAAATGCTTACAAATACGAAATAATTCATATTAATCCTTAAAGTCGCCGAGTCATTAATAAATTTATCCTTACGAGTCTCATGTCTCATGTCATGACAAAAACACAATAACTGCGTTTCTGTGAATGCCTACTAGAATGAAACTTAAGTAAGACAGTAGTTCTCAGTAAGACATCTAAAACCGTGTTGAAAAGTGCAATCACTTGGTAAATAGACGCCAGAAGGTGGTCTAGAATTCCTGCTTACTTCAATTTACCCTGTGTTAAAGAGTATATTGACTACCTATATCAAATAACAAATTAACTTTGATCAACTTGACATGGTTCGAATGGACTGTGATTTAAAATTAAATCTAGTGAAGGATGGTACATCGACGGGCTGTACGAAGTGCCAGCTTTACTTGACCTCCAGAATTATAGGCGACTCGTGGAGTCTAATTAGCAAACATACGAAAGTATAGACGGGGTGCCCAATATATTAGAACCCGGTTGCTGAATTGGGATTGCATTACAGCTATGTCTCTAGGCCTGTATTTGGAAATGTTTATAATCTCGTTTACAATGCGTTGACGCATTAAGTTTAGGTTTAGGGTTAAAGAAACATCCGACCAACAACATTGTTGATAAAATACCTAAACCAAGCAAAATCAGTTTATACTTTGTTAGTTAATCTTGGCGTAAGCAGCTTGTAAATTGTTTACATTATTTTCCAGTGATGGCTGCTCGAAGCAATCAGAACGACCTGACCCCGCCGCAGTTGCCTGCGTGGAACTAAGTCGGGGGTAAACAAAATTTATGTAAGACTACATAGTTGCGTGCAATTGACATGAAATTTTCCACGGATGCAGATTATAACTTTTGTTTAGGGTTAGAAGCAGAGAGCACACTGATATCAGACAGAAACCATTAAGTTTAATGGATTAGTACACCTAGTACGTATTACCATTTATAGAATGTACTCATAACTAAGTTGTTCGAATGGCATTCATGTAGAAAGTAAGATATGATATTAAGTAGGTATCAACACTTTTTACATTACGTCTACAATAACGAGATGGGTTGCATTAAATAATTCAAGTAAGACATGTTACATGTTAGATTTTGGTTTATTCTGGCATAAGTGAAATAAAAGTGTGTTTCTACCTATACAGATTGTTATTCTTATCTCGAACGTTTAATAAGAAAATTTATGATGGAGTTATGTACAAACAGATAATAAACTCGTCTTTAAATGTATCAAAAGTATTTATTTTTATAATTCAATTTCGTGAAATAGGTATGGAAAAACGACCTTTCAAAGCGACCAGGTCGGGTCGATTTTTATGTCTCGTCTGGTAACTAAAGACAACCAAAACGGCCAATTTTATTGGTTTTTAATATTTATTACCTTTCTAGCACAAAGGTTTTTAGACCTGTGTTTTTAGTTTAACGTTTAGCTATATATATATTGTGATATTTTTAACCGACGAAAAAAAACGGAGGAGGATCTCAATTCGACGAGTATTTTAATGGTTTCGTACAAAAACTGAAAAGACGGAACCATTATAGGATCACTTTGTTGTCCGTCTGTCCGTCTGTCTGTCAAGACCCTTTATTTCGTGAACGCATGGAGGTATCGAATTGAAATTAAAACCATATACTCCGGTATCCAGTCCCTTGAAGCAGTGAAAAAATCAAACTCCTAAATAAACGTAAAAAAATATTCGGCCGTTTATGCCACAAAAAACGTGTATTTCGTCACTCTCGAGGCAATCAAAATGAATAGGGTATTTTTCCCGTTGACCTAGAACTATGAAATTTGGTAAATAACACCGTCTTTTACTATAAAGATAGGGAAAAATCTGAAATCTGAACATTTTTAATTAACTCATAAAAAAAACAGGGTCTTTATCAAAGGAACGGCAGTCCAAATTTTGAATTCAGTTAACTGTGTAATGTGCGAACCTCCTCGGTGGGCGAAACGGCTCGCGCTTGTCTGTTTTTTTTAGTAAGTCTCTTTAATCATGACACGTACTATGGCATACCTTAGCTTCATAAAATAACAAGACTGATGCCAATTGCTCATTATTGTCCAAGAAGTAGAGACAGTAATCTTTGATTACTTCTTCTGGCTCAAAACCACAATTTCCACCATTAGTCTTCATCATGCCTTTTCAGAAGTAAAAGTAGCTTGACGCCTTCAACAAAAAAATTGCAACGCTACCCGTAAAATAATAGATAATAATAATAATTATCAGGGGACAATCTCACTTAAATTAACGTTATCCTAAACTAAGCTCTAGGCTTGTACTATCGGTACTAGACAACGAAAGACATACTTATATGTATAGATAAATACATACCTACTTAAATACATTGAAAACATTCAAGACTCAGCAATTCGATCACATCAAAGAAATATTTACCGATACCGGCAATCGAACCCAGGACCGCTAGCTTGGCGGGGCCACTACCAACTAAGCTAAACGTGTCGTCGACATACTCGTAAATGCTTATCTTTATTTTACTTATTAGGCCGCAATACAAGACCCCTTGTTACCGTAGCGCAAGGCACGTCACAGTAATTCGACATTCCTTGGGTTTAATGAAATCAGCCTTACAACGGTTGAATCCGTTTTAATTACTATTTTATTTAGGTCTTGTAAAGATGATCTAAAATCAAAGTACATATTTGCGTAATACGAGTATTAATTGTATAAAGTAAAAGTTTAAGAATCCCAACGTAGCTCGTTTAAGAACTGGTGACTCTTGGTAGGCCCAACCTATTTCCATTAAACTAATTCAATCCGTAAACGCCGCAACGCAATAAACGCTTAAATTGCAGTGAATTTACTTTTGAAGGTACTTCTTTTCATTATTACACTCTGGGATTACAGGCGTGAAGGTATGTATGTGTGTATGTATACATAAAGAAACTGACTGGGTACTAAGAGGTCTTTAGTGAACGCGAAAAAACTCTATATCTTGCTCTAACCTACTTATTTAAAGACAGCTATTTGCAGTATCCTACTCGAACTACTTTTTAAACTGCATATCCACAGTGATCATCAAATCCTAATAAGTATAATTGTTTTGCCATAATTTATTACTTATTCATCGTTTATTTATCATTGTAATAAAACTTTGCACAATCAGCAATCTATAATAAGTCGCGTCCACCGACGAATGCCTATGATTACATAGGTGACACCTTTCAACACATACTCGTATGTAAAGAATTAATCTTCTCTATTTTGTCGGATAGATCGAATGCAATCCATCTGAGTCTTTGTCTCAAAACCGTTTCTGGCCTTTGTTTACAATGTTTATGAGAGATAAAGGCCTCTTCGCAAGCATTGTAATTAGTACGTTTTGTTACTTGAGTAGATGTTGAAGAAATGTTTGAAATAATGCCCAAACCTGGAGTTGGTGACCGAGGGCGAGTCGTCGTCCCCGCCCGACATGGTGGACAGCGGCGACGACGACGACGTCGAGTCCAGAAACTCATCTGTGCTGCGGATGACTCCTTGCCGATCCTGGGACTCCATCCCGACATTCCCTGAGGAACACCACAAAAAGCTAGAGCAAGGTCTAATAACACAAATCCTTCTCCTCCAATCAAAACACTTTCTACGTCATCAGTCATCACGCAGTTGCCGTTGCATTTACAAAATCATTCATAAAATTAATTTGATTTATAATAGTAATATTACCAAACTGCATTTTTACACATACGAAAATAACTCACAGGGTTGTTTTTATTAAAAAGTTTACATTACAATGAGGAATTACAATTCTACACTGCTATGTAGTGTATCACCGGAGAATACTACCTAGTAGAACATTTTGCCGGGTAATGTAAGTATATCACAGTAGCGATATAATTACCTAGGTACATCACCTGGGAGCTTTAAACGAGAAGAAGAGCTTGATAGCAAAATTACACTAATAGATTGTAACATAACATAATCAATTAATCGTATTACTCGTAGCTATACCTGAAAAAATATGGAACTACCAGCGGGGGTGAACCTATAGGCATTATTTTTTTATTTAAACTTATTTGCACAAAATAGATAAAGTACAAATGGCGGACTTAATGCCCAATGGCATTTTCTACCAGTCAACCAGCAGGCAAAACCGAAAAAAAACTAATGTTTTGCGAAGAAAAGCGAGTCGAAAAAAACTTTGTCACTGTACCTTTCTGTTAACAATGCCAAATGTAGTGCAGATTTTTAGAGCATTATCGATATACTTTCCTATTGTAATCCAGTCTACCAAAAAATCCGGTCAAGTGCGAGTCGGACTCGCAAATAAAATAATCACGTTAGTTGTATGGGAGCCCCCCATAAATATTAATTTCATTTTAATTTAAGTATTTATTTTAAACTGAACATACAACTAAATATTCTGTGAATATTTCAAGCGTGTACCTGTGGCCGTTATTAACATCGAGCAAAAAACGGCAAGTTTTGCGTTCCGTGCTTAATAAATAATGCTCAAACGCAACACCGGACAGTTATTTTAGATGTTAAGGACTAAGTATAGTCATAAATAATTGGGATTGTTCATACTTTTACAATAAATCTACATTGAAAACCATTTCGAGGAATAGGGTTTTAAAGGCGTTCCGCGTTATTAAGTTCATGAAATATTTATCAATTTCGAATATTTCGATAAAATGTATATTTAACCTTGTTTTTGACTTTCGTTTTCGGCTTGAACCCCTCCTAGGTGTATCTTACGGATTAAGCGAAACCGCTGGAAATATTATGTATTAATAAACTATTATAATCACATTTAATCATTTAATGGTTGTTATTTATTCGAAAATGCCAACCCAAATTTAAAATAATCATGTCATCCATAAAATGTCTGCCAAATAAATAAAGACATTAAACAAAACTATTAGGTAAAATACAAAAAATATAAAATCGGCCTCTTAAAATTACCCATTCTTTCGAATTGGAATGTAAATACTGTAAGTTATTTATTTTTGGCCTATCCCAATTGGCCCTGTTAGATGTTAATATTATACCTAAGTAAAGAGTTTCGACTCTATGTTTTGAGAGGTATGTTTTGACATAGAACCGCCACTAGCGCCTCACGTCACGTGGTATTTTCAAGTCTGATTCTTATTTGAATAACGACGACGCCCTGCATAGTACATAATTATTAAAAATAATACTTTTTAGTCGAGGCATAATATTAAGCTCTACCAGTAGTCATGGTATATGATTTGAAATATAATTTAATAACCTTTTTTGTTTCATTTACTCGTTTGTTTTGACTGTACCTGTAATCATTCATGAATGTGACTTGTGGATCGCATTGCACTTTTGATTTCTTTGTCATAAATTAAATAGTTATTTATGTAACTGGCACGTAATGAAGCTTTTTAAGGCACGAGTACATTCAGAGCAAATTATGTACCGTTGCATGCATAACTTTTTCTACAAGCCTAAAAAGATAATGACAAAAATAAACTATCGCCACAGTATACTATGCTATTGCTAACTTTTGTTGTATACTTTCCTTAATTTTTCTGCTAACAAATTTTCAGCAAAGTTATTTTCAATATTCCGATTGGCGATAATTGATTGTGATATTGCACGTAACCATGGTATCATCATGTCAGCCGAAAGACGTCCACTGCTGGACATAGGCCTCCCCCAAGGCTCTCCACTCAGACCGGTCTTGTGCTTTTCGCATCCACCGCGGTCCCGCGATCCTGACGAGGTCGTCACTCCATCTTGTTGGAGGCCTACCTACAGCTCGTCTTCCGGTCCGCGGACGCCACTCCAGAATCTTCTGACCCCATCGGCCATCAGTCCTGCGAGCAATGTGCCCCGCCCACTGCCACTTCAGTTTAGCTATTCTTCGGGCTATGTCGGTAACCTTAGTTCTACTGCGGATATCATCATTTCTGATTCTATCACGTAGAGAAACCCCGAGCATAGCCCTCTCCATAGCCCTCTGAGTGACTTTGAGCTTCCTTATGAGGCCCATTGTTAGCGCCCACGTCTCAGATCCGTAAGTCATCACTGACAACACACACTGGTCAAAGACTTTTGACTTCAAACACTGCGGTAATTTGGACGAAAAGGTGCTGCGAAGCTTCCCGAACGCTGCCCAGCCGAGTCGGATACGACGAGTAACCTCTTTCTCAAAGTTGTACCTACCTAACTGGACCGTTTGTCCCAGGTAAATATAGTCGTCAACAACTTCGAGCGCAGAGCCTCCGACTATCACGGGAGTTGGCGCGACATGGACATTGGACATGACTTTCGTCTTGTCCATGTTCATTCTCAAGCCCACTAGGTCGGAAGCTCTACTGAGGTCAGCGAGCATTGCACTGAGGTCCTCCATGGTCTCAGCCATGACTACGATATCGTCAGCAATGCGAAGGTGAGTGTACTCACCGTTTATGTTGATGCCTCGTCCTTTCCAGTCCAGAACCTTAAAAGCATCCTCCAATGCAGCGGTGAACAGCTTCGGAGAGATCACATCTCCTTGTCTTACTCATCGCTGCAGAGGAATAGGCTTCGTGCTCTGGTCCTGTAGTCGGACGGACATAGTGGCGTTTTCGTACAGACACTTCAGCACTTCGATATATCGGTAGTCAACTTGGCACCGCTGGAGAGACTGCAGCACAGCCCATGTCTCGATCGAATCGAAGGCTTTCTCGTAGTCTACAAATGCAAGGCAAAGGGGGAGGTTATACTCTTCGGTCTTCTGTACAACCTACCGCAACGCATGTATGTGCTCTACGGTACTATAGCCTTTTCGGAAACCGGCTTGTTCGGGAGGCTGGAAATCGTCAAACCTGCGCGCGAGACGATTTGTGATGACCCTCGAAAACAGCTTGTAAACATGGCTCAGAAGTGAGATGGGTCTATAATTCTTCAGCAAAGTTTTATCTCCTTTCTTGAAGAAGAGAACCACAACACCTCTGTTCCATGCTTTCGGCGTTCTCCCTTCGTGGAGGACGGAGCTGAACAGCGTCTGAAGGCCCCTAAGAATGGGTTTACCACCTGCCTTCAGGAGTTCGGCTGTAATTCCATCCTCACCAAGGGCTTTGCTATTCTTAAGCTGTTTGAGGGCCATACTAATCTCGTACAGGCTGACGTCGGGGAGATCTTCGGTATAGTGTCCGGTTAATCTAGCCCTCGGGTCTTTAGCTAGATTTCCGACGGGTGTTCGGGTTGTCGTATACAGCTGTCCATAAAACTTCTCAACTTCCGCCAATAGCTCAGGTTTGGATGAAATGACTCTGCCGTCGTCGGTCTTCAGCTTCATCAATTGGCTTTGGCCAACAGACAGGTCCCTGGCAAACACCTTAGAGCCTCTTCAATACTTTTAGTATTGAATCGGCGTATATCACGCTTCAGAGACTTCGAGATCTGTCTGTTGAGCTGCCGATACCGACAAGCGTCACCAAAGGACTGCAGAATCATCTCGCGCCTCACCTCCATGAGCCTAAGCATGGAGTCCGAGAACTTGCTGGTTTTTTTTACGGCGGATCTTGAAAAACTTAGACCCGACCGTTTGGACAGCTTCCAAAAACCCGTCGTTGTAATCGTCCACGTCGCTACCAAGGCACTCGAAACGATTTTGAAGTTCGAGCTGAAAGCTCTCGGGGTTTTGGAGCTGAGCGGGTGCCGGGCGGAGCGTAGACTTCATCAGTCGAGACCTTTCAAGCTTGAACTGGATATTCAATGAGCCTCGTACCATACGGTGATCACTCCCAGTTTTAACCGCACTGATCACGGAGACATCATTGAATATGTGCTTTTTCGTCGACATGATAAAGTCTATCTCATTCCTCGTTACACCATCAGGGCTCATCCAGGTCCACTTCCTATGCTCACGTTTTCTGAAGAAGGAGTTCATCATATAGAGTCCCTCCTTCTCCATAAAACTGGCCAGTAGGTGGCCCCGGTGATTCCTACGCCCCACTCCAAAATTCCCCACTCTCTGCTCTTCACCGTCTCGTTTGCCCAGTTTTGCGTTGAAGTCCCCCATAACAACCGTGAAGTGAGTTTTGAAGCTATGCATGGCTCTGGAAACATCCTCATACATAGCCTCCACCTCATCGTCGGAGTGTGTCGCGGTCGGAGCATATACCTGTATGACCTTCAACGAATATCGTTGGGTCATTCTGAGTACAAGGTACGCTACCCTGCTCGACACACTCTCGATCTTCACCACGTTGTTGACTTGTGGACGATAAACCCGACACATCCCTGGGACTGGTGGTCGCCCTCCCGGAAATAGAGCAATTTACCGGGCTTCAGGGTTATCATGTCCTCCCCCTCTCTACGGACTTCTGACAACCCTTTGATTCCCCATCGTAACCTGCTCAATTCCTCCTCCAGTTCCAGCAACTTATCATCGGTCCGCAATGTTCGGCAGTTGTATGTTGCCAGGGCCAAAGGTCGTCATTTCTGGTAGCCGGGTCTCTGCCGGAGATTACCTAAAGCACCCCCCGCCCCACCGTTACCATGGCCGCTAGCGGAGCCAGGAATAGCGGGGCCGCCGGGGACTAGGGGCCTGGGCTGTTTTTGTAAATTCATACCATTGGGGGGAAAAATGCCGTAGTCGCCACGCTTGGCAGGCGTGTTGGCGACCGCAGTTATACCATGTAGTCCGCGGAGGACGCTGCTGCCCATCCTCCGGTTTATCCCTTAGTCGCCTCTTACGACACCCACGGGAAGTGATGGGGTGGTGCTATTCTCGGCCGGCACCAACACAGCAGCGGTAACCTCATAACAATATTGATGTATATAACCATGGTAACCTGATAATAATATTGATGTATATGAATCATCTATTTTAAGTAACTTAATAGATAAAAAACGCTTCTCTTATGAAAACCAATGTCTAATTACTGCAAAATAATGAATCATAGAATACTTGAAACCTACATCAACAATAATATTTGTAAATAAAAACCGAATCTGTTTTTACGATTACATTGACGACGTTATCTAAATTCGGTTTTTATTTACAAATATTATTGTTGATGTAGGTTTCAAGTATTCTATGATTCATTATTTTGCAGTAATTAGACATTGGTTTTCATAAGAGAAGCGTTTTTTATGATATGACTAACCCAATCAAGTAAAGAGTTACTTATCGATAACTTGGTGTTTTGGTAAAATTCGCTCTTAGTGAATACTAACAGCAATAACTTTATCTGTAAAGACGTAAACACCATGTGTTATACCAGTTTAGAATCAGTATTAGATACACTATTTTTCAACATATTGGCCACTCTGGTCTTCATACAATTTTTTTTCACCACAAGCAGTCAAAGTTGTTGCAAACTTTAAAGCAAAATGTGAAGTTATAAATTAAGATATGTTTAACAAGAAATTAGTGTCGCTACTATAATGCTCTAAGACACATCCGTTAGCATCACTATTAAAGAATATTTAACAGCAAACAGAACGACAAAATCTCTTTATTTGTGACCTTGGCAGTCATTACAGTGAAGCAAGGTGCTAATTATTAAGAAAATAGAAAAGTTCGATTATCTCGAAAACCATGCAACTTTTACCAAACCTGTAAGTCCTTTTTAGGGACCAGCCTGAGGTGCCCCATGGATGGGTAGAAGGTTATCCATTATTTACTGGACACCCTGTATAAGTAGGTACATGATAGTTGTTATTTTAACATTGTTGATTAGTAGCACCTAGCAAAAATGCTTAACTATAGGTAGGGGAAGATGGGGTGGCCTCGTACACTTTTTACTTTAAGAATTGTTAAAAAAAAACTAACTGCAATTTCAAAATGAGATGAATGCTACTTTATCATCCACTTATTTGGCTATAATAATTGTATATTTCAGTTTGGATACAAAGCAACTGTGCCAAGATATAATAGCTTTCCCAAAAAATGAGACTTGTACGAATGCACCCCATACGTGGGGTGGCTTCGTACACTATTAGTTTTTCCCAGGATTTATTAGGTTTTTTAGCTATTTCACCTGTTTCAGTCACCTTTTAGGCATATCTTACTGATCTGGTTTTGTGATTATAATTATTCTTGATATACATTTTTTTAACTTTCATGGGGTGCATTCGTACAGTATATAATTACATACATTTTGACTGTACGAAGGTACCCCAACCAAAACGAACCGAAAAAAAAACTAAATAAAAAATAACTGTTAAAGCAATCCCAAAACTATTGTTTACATATTAATCTCAAGCATCTAATTACAAACTATACATATATAAAAAATCTAATACGAGTAAAACTTATTAGAGACAGACACATTCAAAGGAGAACCAAAAATTACTTTCGGGTCGCGAAAACACATATTAATTATTTGTGGCGAAAGCTGCTGCCGCACTGCCATCGCTTTTTGAGGGTAGCCTACGCATATGAGCGGCAGTCACGCATACAAATATGAACGCTTCAGCATGTTGCATAGTCGAGATATGACCACTGTACGAATGCTCCCTTTGTACGAAGCCACCCCATCTTCCCCTAATCACGAAATTGTTGATTCAACTTGTATTCAAATTCAATTTATTACTAATAGTAATAGCTGATTTAATTTCATGTCATCTTATGTGATTGGTAATTTAGTTTTATTGTAATAAAGCATATTGAAACAGCTAGTGTGTTTTATTTATGAATGATTAGCTAAAAACTAAATATTCAGTAAGAAAAATAATCACGCCGATTCTACGCCGAAAGTACGCCGCGCCAACGATTTTAAACCGGCGCACGCCGCCGCCGACATTTCTTGATCGGCACACGTGTCTAGTGGCGGGTGTCACTCCGTCACTACCTAGTGCCACCGACTCGACTAACAAAGGGATTCGTTTGTGAAATATTAAGATTTAAAGTGCTAATTTTTGTTGAAGTCACATGTCCCCGCCCCCTTCTACAGCTCAACGGCCAAAACATAAGTTACTAATAATCTGAAAAATATCTTAAAGGAAAGCACATACATATAACGAATTATAAAGGAAAACTATCACGACTAAATAGACTTGATTGGTCCCTCAGATACATTCGACTAAAGTATTTATACCTACTAAAATCATCTAAGTCGGCACCAAATAACAAAAAAGCTAATTAATTCACACTTGTGTAGAATCGGCTTCGGAACCCTACACTGGGCATGGTTAGACATGCTCTTGCCCGGTTTTTTAAAGCTTGCTTTTTGTTGGCGACGGCGGCGGCGGTGCTTGTTCTCTTTATAATATTACTAGAGGACGCCCGCGACTTTGTAATGAAATGGACCACGAACTTGCTTTCACAATACTTATCGTTTGAAAAGAGCGCATCAGACAATTACGCGTAGAATTAGTTCGCCGCTACTTCCGCTATTGCTTCCCGTTGAGGGTTGAGATTTTCGGAAAATCCTTTATGCACCCCTGGAGTTCTTTTATGTATTTAGAATAAATGCGAAAGTGTGTGTTGTCCGATTAATTCTTTCATTTCATCTTTAAAGTTCAACGCCACCACAGTACCCCATGCACTACCTTTTTTATTTTATCGAGTATCTTAGGTATATCGTCTTATCTTATCTTACAGATGAGCCGTTTCGGATACACTTCGACCCTTTAGGATCTTTTGGTGCAATTACCCTCTTATACACTCATCTGTTCGAATATGCAGGTTTCCTCACGATGTTTTTCCTTCACCGTAAGAGCATCGGATAATGCACTTAAGTTAGAAAAACTCATTGGTAGGTAAAGTGGCGACCGGGTACCTTACGATCACGAGTCGGCCCCCTAAGCCAATAGGCCAACGAAGCTCTATATTTTATCGTGAAAGTAACATAACGTCAACGAATCGCCTTTACTATTTAAAAACGTGTTCTGAACCTATCTGTAGCACGATCTGCAGAAACAAACTCACATTTTCATAATTATTTTACGTATACTACGTTACTTTATCTTTATTACACTACCGCTATACGAAAGTTAACGTCAGTGTCAACACTGTCAACTTGCAATCAAATTTCTAACGAACGGTAAGTAAAAAGTTTGGATCCCGCTTTAGTTCGCTATGTCCCATCTATTACTATTAAGTAGGTTAGGCTCAATTAATGTCTTTGGTTAGTAGTAAGCTTGTAGCGGTAGCTATCTATTATATAGAAGCTACTTCGAGACTACAAATGCCTTGCTTTTGAAAACTGCATCTCCCACTGCTCGGGGCTCTTGCTGGCCTCAACTGCTCTTTTTATCAACACCTGATGAACCTTTTTATGAACTGATGTTTTTAATGTGTTTGCAAGTGGATGGTCGAATGCGTGGTTTTAGTGACTTTGCTTCTGTGAGAGAATGGATGGAATTGGAACTTTTTACCCGACTGTCGAATGGGGAGGGTAATATCTTTGACCTGTACCTTATACATTATATGTATGTATGGGTTATTTGTTCCCTGGTAGACGCTGAACGGATGGCCCGATTTTGACAAGCGATTCGTCTTAACGTGGCGGGATTCACAAATTACATTTATTTAATGAACAATAACCTAATGGCTGACTCAACACTTGAAAACGTTTTCCTTTGAAGTTCGTTGTTATGTGCGTTCACATAAGAAATTTTTCTGATATTTATCACTTACAGTTTTGGCTATGTTGTACCTTTATGGGAATGGGGGAGGACACGCAATTCTAGCAAATTTATATGCTTATTTAATGTATAAATTTGCCAAATTACAGCTTTGTAGTACGTAGACCTACTGATTGTCAGTCTCAACGGCGCATGACTTTTAGCTCTTTATGTACAGTTTTTGTTAACTGTCACTGTTTCACTGCTATGATGTCATCTTAATAGATTAATGTCGGCCACGGGCTAGCATCTAGAACATTAAAGGATGGTTTCCACCAAACGGCTCGCATCGCATCGGATCGGAAAGGATACGTACGGATGCGGCGACAGCCGTACGGCTCTATTAAAATTATAATTGTCTATTTATGACGGAGCCGATCGCGCGTCGCAGCATACTTACGGCGACGTACGCGTGTCGCGGAAGACGCCCGCGGTCATGTTGCTGTGCGCGGATTGGTAATATAGACTTTAAATACTGTGAACATGATTTAATATCGTTTATAGACCATATAATTCTTTCCGTTCCGATCCGTTGCGGGCCGTTTGGTGGAAATAGTGCTTATAGGTATCTAACTAATCAACAAGCAGTGAAAGGGTCGGATGTCAGATAGGTACATCCTTATTGACATTTAGTTAGTTACATACTAAATGCATGACGACAATATGAGGGTCAAATCCGATAACCGCACAAGATTCTCTATTACTAGTTAACGGCAAGTACTTATCCATTGATTAGTTTTCTAAGGGTGCCTTTTCCTATTAATATTCAATGGTATATAGGTGTATAGAGCCACATTCTAGCCTATTTGTGCGAATGTGGTTACAAAATAATCAACAAGTTTTTAAAGTTGTAGGTAATTAAGGCCTGTACCGAAAAGTTTTTTTCAACACACTTGCTCAAAACGACCTTTTTATTCCACCGATTTTTGGCTCATAAACCTAGATATTAAACACGCGTGCTTTTTCAGTATATTACGCACAAGTGCCTTTAGTTTATTAACCCAAACAATTTACATTTTGTAGCCTAGTACCAAGTTGTAAGTACGAAGAAGAAGCGATATAATTTAGTCGGGTTATACCTTTTTTTTCTTAGCAACAAACAGTTTTTATGCGGCAAATAACACTATCTACATATTTATTTCAATAAATTGGTGAAATCAGCTTTATTACTAAAAAATAACTCAATTTCATTAAAATCATTTAAATTTTTCTGTAATTTGTATTTTAAACATGAATTATTACATTTTAAATTTGGCCGTTGGCCGATCTGGTTCGCGCCTTAGCCTTGCGCGCGCATCGGTATCGCGGCAAGAAAAAAAAAAACGCGCCAGCCGCCATTTTTCGTAAATAATTGACGGCTGTGACGAAGTTAGTTTATATTAACGAAAATGTCTTCTTTAAGTAAAGAAAATGAAGAAATTGTAATTTTACAACTGTTTTAATAATTAATTAAAATTTGACTAAATGAAGTCATGTTTTTTTTTCGCAAGTGTGTTGAAAAACGTCGTATGTAACACGTGTGCCTGTGACCATAATATACGCGGCTTTCTTGTGGCGCACTCGCTTTTGCTCGTGCGCACACAATAGCGCCTTGTATACAATGGTCAACTTAGCACACTTGTATCATAATGTACTATTACAAACTCTGCAGTTGATATGGTACTGGCCAGTAACAATTATCTCCGGAAAAATATCGCTTTTATTTAAAATGCAGGACGATAAAATAATTGGAAGAGAAAATGTTATGCGAATTTACCTGGAAAATCCTAATTCCACTTTTGCGTCGGTCGGAAAGAGACTAAATATGAATCGTGCCACAGTCATGCCACAGTTCGAAACTTTACAAACTGCTGTGCAATTTGAGTGGAACATGCGTTCTTTTGGACGATGAGACATATGTGAAAAAGGATTTTTCGACTTAACCAGGTGACCAATTCTTCACTACCGAGAATAAAGAGAATATTAGCGAAAAGAATAAGTACATTTTTATGGAAAAATTCGGAGAAAAATATTTGATCTGGCAAGCAATATGTTCCTGTGGGAAACGCACGGCGGGGTCATTTATAACGAAAGGGACCATAAATGGTGATGTTTATGTTCAAAAATGTATAGAACGGTTTTTATTACCATTTATAAGGAAACATGAAGGAAATGTGTTGTTTTGGCCCGATATGGCTACTTCACATTATGCCGAAGCACCACAGGAGTGTCTTGCTTTGAATAATGTGCAATATGTGCAGAAAGAAATGAACCCCCCTAACTGCCCCCAACTACGACCCATTGAGCGGTATTGGACGTTAGTAAAAGCGGAATTACGTAAAAACTGTGCTCCAGCAATATCAGAGGAAGATTTAAAAATAAATGGAAAAAGCATGCCAGCAAAGTCTCCGAAACCACTGTGCAGAACTTAATGGCGGGCTTGAAAAAAAAAATTCGCTGCTTCAGCCGCCAAACCCTCAAACCATAAAATGTGTATATTTATTGTAAATAGGCACAATTACTCATTATAACTAAAATAAAATATCTTTACTATTAGTTACAGTTTTATTGTTATCGTGAATATGGTTTGTAAAGAAACTTTTCGGTACAGGCCTTATGTAGCTCTGCCTGCCCCACTCTGACCTACCAGGCGTCTTCACGCCTTCGTATGTAAGTACGTACGTATACGGAGCCACGTTAAGCCAGCTTCTAAAATAATTATTTAAAAAATAAATAAAACCACCTATTCTCGCACCTACAGTGGTGGCCCCTTTTTTTAGCTGATACATATCTTTTAAACATATCCTAGGACCATCCCGATTAAATAAGCTTTGTTTAACAGAAAAACGCGGCTAACTATAGGTTCATCCGTTTGGAAGAGCGCTACGAGCCATACTTTCCGTGCGGTGTGTATTATTTTATTTTTATTATTTGTTTAATAGTGGCCATAGAAATTCACACTACAAATTTCTAGTGTCTAGCTATTACGGTTAATGAGATACAGACAGACAGACGGACAGCGGAGGTATACCTACCTACTGTCAATAACTTCAAAGTTAAGTATAGACATCGGACCGAACATATTAATTTTGAATACTGATTTTCCCAGTCCCTACCGGAAAATGGGTATAGAAAACGTAACTGCCATTATTAAACTTTATGTTTCTTCCGCAACAAAGTATTTTACCAATCGCAATAAAAAGTTTGCCTTGTGACCATTTTTACTTTCCTACTTAGATGCCATAATTGTAAGTAATGAACATAGGTATAGAATATTTGAAATGTTCAGTAATGTTAGTCTTAATTAATTAAATCTTGATTTAATTCATAATGGAACGATTTTTTAGGGGTTCTGGGCCATTTTTTCTCTTTTTGACAGTTGTATATCAATCAATCAATATTGACCAACGATATGTGTTAACAATTTCTCGACTAAATCGTTTGCAGGCACACGTTTATGTAGCCACGCCTTATTTTAAGGCAACCAATTAGTATGTTCCGATAAGTATATAGACCGTTGCCAACCTCTGTAGACCATCGATGTCGGTCTGTTAGTTGCATCTTAAACGGCTTCGCGGAACGTCATCCTGCTAAGTGCTAACTGCCTACCAAATTTTTAACTTCTTTCAAAATAAACTTACCCAGAATGAGCAACTTATCAGTGTTGGACAGGAGCAAGATTGTGGCCTTGTGGGAACAAGGCTATAACAAGTCGGACATTGCAACAGAATTAAATTTGTCGGTAAGTTATAAGTGTTATAACCCTTTTCCACTAATATATATCATAATTTTTTGGTTGCTGTAGATTTAAGTCAGGTATGAGCCTAAATAATTCAATAATCTAATCTTATCTAAGTAATTAAATAATGTTAAAATGCCCGAGGGAATAGCGATAAACGACTGGACGCGGACGAAGTCGCGGGCAGAAGCTAGTACACAATATTTTACATCAACTTAATTCTGTTTCTTTATTTTTGTTTGTAGAGACTTACAGTCATGAAGTGGGTTCGGCGGTTCGAGGAGGAGGGAAACGTGGAGACCAGAGGTCGCCCCCCAAACGTAAAATTATAAATGCGGACCGTCTTCAGGAGCTGAGGGACACCTACACCAGGAACCCATTTACACCGACGCGACAAATGGCACGCCAATTCGACTGCTCCATGGAAACCGTCAGAAAAGCTCTCCATAGTGCCGGAATATACCATCGTATTCCACCCCAAAAAATAAGCCTCTCTGATGCTCACAAAGCAGCGCGTGTCGGGTTTGCTACTGAACACTTAAATTTTGATTATTCGCTCGTCATTTTTACCGAAGAAAAGACTTTTAAGTCTAGCCAACGCGGCCGTCGGCATTTATGGCGCATAGTCAATTCTAGTAGTAGATTAGAGAACGTGCTTTCCAATACGAGTCGGTCAACATGTGGGCATGGATGAGTGCCGACGGTCCTGGTGAGCTGGTATTTTTACTGGAGAGGGCCAACGGAGAGACTTATCTCCAGGTGCTGCGTGACGCTATGCTGCCGTCGGTAGAAATGCCAACAATAAAATTCGTGCATAATAACTGCCCGATACACAAGTGCCGTGCAGTCACGGAGTGGATTGACCAGCAACCTGGAATAACAGTTTTACCGTGGCCCTCCCGCTCACCGGATCTCAATCCCATGAAGCATTTATGGTCCATAATGGACCAACGGTTGGATATGAGAACCGAAAGGACAAAGGAGGCACTTGTCCAACACGTCAGAGAGGTTTGGGAATCTCTGAGAAACACTAATATTTGTGAAAGATTAGTGAGATCGATGAACGAGCGGTGTAATGCCGTAATAAATGCCCATGGGGCAATGACCGAATATTAGTCGTGTGTATAGTATATTATAATCATCGCATCGCATGTTCATAGACTCACTAATGCGTCGCTAACATTTGTGTTTCGCAGAGAGATCAGTCTAAGTAGTAAATAAAATAACTATGTAGGTATATGTAAGACGTAAAATAAATGTGTTCATTGCCTTTTTTACCTGTATGCTTGTCTAATGTAAAGATTTAAAAAAACTGTGTATTGTAATGTTTTGTTAACAATACCTGTAAAATAATGTAGTTTAGTATTTTTTAATGTTGAAATTAAAGAGGCTCAACGACTGCACGGGAGACCGAAGAGCTGGCAGTTTCCTCGCTCAACGCATTAGTTTAACTATTCAGCGATGAAACTCGGTGCCAGCATTCTGTGGAGAATCCTTTCCTTTTCCTTTCCTTTTTAGATTTACCTAGTGTTTTAGTTTATTTTTATTTTTAGTTTTAATTTCTTCCAGCTATTACTTTATGATAGATCTTAATATCTTTTTTTATCTATTTTGAAATAAATATTGTCTCCATTTTCTAATTAAAAAATAATAATTTTAAATCAATAAATTAATTATAAACTCTCGTCCCTCATTTTATTGTGTTGTGTTCTGGCACTCAATATGTTGAGTTCAAGTAAAAATAAATCTTCATGTTGTATAATAATAAGAAAAGAATATATTTTCATGCTCATTTAAAGGTTAAGATTCAGATATTGTAAATTAGTAAGCTCGTGAGGGAGCCACCCTACACTCGCATGGAAGACCTTCGCCGCGCTCCAGCCTCCGTATGCTCGCTCCGCGGGCGCGAGCTTCTGCTTCCACGTTTTGCAAAAACATTATAGGGGTAGGACACACAAGACCACGTGCATATAGGTACCTAGGGTGCCCTGGGGGTGGTTCTGAAATAGTATTATTAGATTTAATGAATAAACGACTGACGTTATAGTACTAAACGACAGTTAGAAGTTAATCTAAAGGTATGAGAATATTAGACTACCCATACAAAAATGGTGCACAAAGTCTATTAGACTAAACGCGGTTCGATCAAATATAAAAACAGATGTTAGACCAATTGTTAAACATTCCAAGCGATATTAGGGCATTAACGCAAACCTATATAGCCAAATGGTGGTGTTTCAACAAACGACTTTAAAAAAAGGAGGATGTTCTCAATCCGACTGTTTTAAAAAAAAAAATGTTGTATCTCAAATCTCCGACGATTTTATGGAAGTAATAAAATTCGGAAAGGTTAATATCTATTGATTATATTGATTGCACTGATTTTAATCGAAACTGCTTGATTTACTTATCAAACACAGCTAAATTGTAGGTAGGTACCTACTTAGTCTTTATTTGATATTCACCCCTAGGGCAAAACAACTATTATGAGGGAAAAACAAGCGAACTCAACAAAACACCCGCACGCCTACAGACTTATTACTAAACTAGGTACTGCCCGCGACTTCGTCCGCGTAGATTCCGAATATCCTTATTCCCTCGGGAACTTTTAAATTTTCCGTAATTAAATGTAGCCTATGTGTTAATCCAGGGTATAAGCTCTATCTCCATTTCGTCCAAATCCATCCAGCCGTTGCAGCGTGAAAGAGAAACAAATATCCATCCATACATACAAACATTCGCGTTTGTTTATAATATTCGTAAGGATAAGCATTAATCATAAATCTATAAATAACTTAATTAACTGACATATAATTAAAGTAAACTTATTCCTTAACTTAAATTAAGATTTCCTTAATTAAAATTTCAGTTAGTGTTAGAACGAATGATTTTCCTAACACAAGAACACATTAAAATTACAATTAATTAACAGAAACATAAGCAGTAAATTACGACAGACCATAGGTAAAATCGTAAAATTCAAGTGAAATGAATGAATTGTAAGGTCTTAGATATGTAGGCACCTACCAGTTAGGTACAATACGACTTAAATATTGGTTAAAGACGACTTACAATAATAGCTTGGAAAGTAAATACAAAAAAAGCTACAAATTCAACGGGCGGTCTTATCGCTAAATAGCGATCTCTTCCGGTTCCAGACAACATTACAATTAATTATACCTACTATAGTAATTAAAAGTCGTAAAATATTCAACTTTTTTCCTTATTAATTAACTACGAACTGCACTAAAATGAAAAATAGATACTTAAACCTACCTACCTACCAATATATTATTAACAAATAAACCGGAAAAAGTAAGAAGCGTAAATATTTTTTTATAAATCATGGGCACACTAAAGCGGCCGATCCCACCAAATCCGGCCGGGGTAACCATGACAACGGCTGCACCGCGCACCCTATTCCGACACCAAAACATCTATAATCATAGGTAAAGTTCATTCACCCCGGCACTGCACACTTCAAATGTTCTTTGAAATTGTACGACTTAGCTATTTATTGTAATTTTACTCAATCAATTATATTTGTAGGTTTGTTTTATTTTTTCGAATATTTAACACACGTTTATTTAAATAAGTATAAAAAAAGATCATGATCCCTTACCTCGGAGCAGCATTGTCAGCATCAAATATTTCGTGTTCTAAATGGTTCACGAACTGTCTTTATTGATTCACTGCCGAGGACAGCCATCGTGATCACAGTTATCACCAACATTAACTTGTAACTACGTTCTTTTTCACATACACATTTATTTTCCTTAACTCAAAGTAAGGATTCCTATTTACACTTACAGAGAGTAACACCAAAACATTAAATGTATAGCTACATAAACAGTGACGCTTACGCCATCTAGCAGTTTTCAACTGCATTTTTTTGAAACTGCAGTCGCAAACAACGTATTTTTACTTCATAGCGTCAGATGGCAGTAGTATCGTAAGTGGAACTATTTTAAAACTACTTTATATAGTATAGTTATGTACCTATAATAAAATTGTTACTTTATTATGATAAATTCAAAGTCAGTAAAAGTTACAAGTTTGGCATGAGTTTTATTCGTAGTCAGGCTTTAAGATCGTTTGTACTTGGGGAGGGCGCGGCTAGATGGCGCGCATGACACTATAGTATAAGACAAAGAATTTAAATAAAATTCAGCAAAACCAATAGGGTACTTGCCTGTGGTTATAATAAACAAAGATGCTTTGCATATAGCTAGTTTTAATGACGAGGATTATGATTATAGTTTTTATTTAATTTTATAAAGTCGTTATTTTATTATGTATCTTATAATAAAATAAAGATTTTTAATCTATATTGAAACACCAATGAGATTGCGTGACGTCATCTTACTTAATGTTTTTTTTTATCATACTATCTGTGTCATCAACTCGAGACAGTGACAACTCTTATAATCTGTGCTTTAGACATATCCTATAATCTGTGGTGACAACTGTGACATGACAAGATTCATTCTGTCTGCGTTTACTGTAAACAAAGATTTGAACTCGAGTCTACTGGCGAAAAAATTTACATTATCTCATACCTACTGGGTTAGCCGTTAGCAAATACATTGCAATAAACAAAGATCCAGCTATGGCGTCTTTGGTGAACACATTTACCAAAGCAGACAGTGTCAATTTGCCGAAAATCGACACCTTCCCTTCCTGAAAGGTCTAACCATTGTTTTCTGGATTCGGGGTCTCGAGGTACAGGAATAAATAGTTTTGCAGGTGTTCGTTTTGAATTATTTACGCAGCTAGGCACTACAATACTGGTAATAAGATTTTAAACTCATATTGATGTATCATTATCATTCATATCATATACAATACTGCATTGAATGGATAGCATAGTAGGTAAACACAAATATAACCCCACTTTTTGAAGTTTTAAATTGTCCGTTGGGTTGAATGACATTTGACATAAGTGTAATATGACGTCATAACACAGATCATACAGAAAGATGTCGTTTTTGCTGTAAAGAGTTAAGGCAATTATTTATTTATTGTTTTATTATTGTTATCGGGTTAATATCCGTGCGAGTTTTTTTTTTCCTATCATAAAATGGATCACTAATTAAGTATAAGTAAGTACTTTTCACAAACTAGGCAAATACCCTATTATAATTCCTAAATTTACGTTAACTTTCAATTTGGACAGTGCTAGTCATCGAAATGAGTTAAAATAAGGTGTATCACACAAACAAAACTTAAAACACAAAACTTAATACATATTATTAAATAAGTATTACTAGCGAGCCGCCCTCGCTTCGCCTCGGTTTATGTGAATTTTCTGTACATAAACAAAAATGTATGGTACATAAAAACGTTCTGTGAAAAAACATCTAATTGATGGTGAAAACCGCATGAAAATCCGTTCAGTAGTTTATGAGATTATCGCGAACATACAGACAGACAGAGGCGGCGGAGACTATGTCTAATACGAGTAAATCGAGTAATAGGTACCTATGTAGTGACATAATATTTTTTTGACTTCTGTATCTATTGCCTAGTCTGAAACTCCTGTTTGAGAGAATCTACTTATTTCCGTTTCTAATATTTAAACCGTACAGATCAGGTAACTGCGAACAAAAGGTCTCAAATTTTAATTTGAAGTTATTCATCGTACTTATGAATCCATCCGCGGATCGAGTATTGGGAACGGTGGGAAGGAGTTCAACTATAGCGGGGAAGGTGATCTTTTTACCATTTATCACCTCCATCACCAGATCAGATGTTATATACCAAATATTGAGTAGGTACCTAGAGCGGACGCCTAATAAACTTTTATTATAAAATACCGCGAATATTATTTCTACTCTAAACCGTTTCCCATTTGTATTGTTTATTAACTAAGGTTCTGAAGGCATAATTATCTAGCGAAGATGCAATAAAGGGTTAACATGAAGTTAGCTGTAAGAAATTAGAATGATGGATGTGACAGCGGACCTCGAAACGCACTTACGGGTCAGTCCAAGGAATGATCGTTGCTACTTTATACTGGTACCTAATACTTACGGGTTCCCGTCCTTAAGTACCTACTTATATGAAGAACTTCAGCAGAGAAGAGTCAGGAGTAGTTATCGTCTCTATGAATAAATTATTTCTGATTTTTAGTTAGGTCATATTTATATCCTAATTTTATCATCTTATATTAATTAATCAAACAGAAGTAAACACTTCATAAATGCGTAAGGGACAGAAAGTTAAAAAAAAAATATTTTTTAAAGTAAATTACAAAAAACAAAGTAATTCTTAAAAAACTGTCTGATTGCCAAGTTTGACCGTCTTATTCGTATTAACACATTCAATCATTTCAATTAAAACAACAAACAGATCGACACAAAAAACGACTGTAATGTTTTGCTATCTACAAAAAAAAAGCGTCATGGAGAACATGCCGCAGGCGGACCGGGAAGGATTATTTTTATAATGGCGTATTTTTATCGCTGCCTTTGCTTCGGTACCTACAGGCATCGTTTTGAATAGATATGCATATGCAGGCTTACGCAGTGGAAAGGGTACGCGCACGTCACGTCTACGCGCACGCATCCGGTGTGGCTCGGCCTTAACTACTCACTCAAACTCTATTTTCAGCTTATAATTATAACTATAGCGACCCGCCCTCGCTTCGCTTCAGTTAATGTAAGTTTTCAGTAGCACCTGTACATAAACCAGAATTTATCATACATAAAAACTTTCTGTACAGCATATCTGATGATGAAAACCGCCGTCAAAGATCCGTTGCGTAGGTAGCTGGAAAGATGTATCTAAGCTTATAAATGGACGGCGGCAAGCGACTTTATACGTTGCTTGTAAAGATATGATTTTTACGCAGAGTTTTCGTGGTTTTGTCTTATACTTGTGTTTGCCTTTTAAGAGTTTGAAATCGAAATAATATATGTATATTCACCGAAAATATACACCGTGGGCCCGAATAACCCGACCAATTTTAACAATCGATACTAGAGCCTATTTGTAGAATATAATGGGTATAATATGTAGTCCAATAACGCATAATTTCCGAGATTTTCATTATTTAAAAAACAATTCCATAGTTAATTTAATTTGAACTCTGTCACCTTAACCTAAAGCATTATTTAATAAGAAATTGATTAATTAATTTATGTTGTATGTGGATGATATTGCTACTTACAACATGAATCTTTCTTAGTAAATAATGCTTTAGGTTAAGGTGACAGAGTTCAAATTTAATTAACTATGGAATTGATTTTTAAATAATAAAAATCTCGGAAATTATGCGTTATTGGACTACATATTATACCCATTATATTCTACAAATAGGCTCAAGTATCGATTGTTAAAATTGGTCGGGTTATTCGGGCCCACGGTGTATACTGTAAAAAAAAAGGAATTGCGATGCAAGATGGACGAAATTAGATTCTTAAAGTGCTCCAATATTAAATATCTTTTCAGTAAAAGTCTCTTATCTGGTCTAAGTCAATCATGTGATTTAAACACAAATATTTTAAATTGCATAAGAGTCTTGCTGATCCAATTACCAGAATCACCTGAATTTTGATATGTCGGCATTCGACGGATAAAATGTATCTAATGAGCAATGGTCATCCATGAAGTCGCCGTCTTGCACGCTCTGCTGAGTTAGAGTTCCTTTACGGGAAAATAATTGGGTGACGGGCATTTTTTGCCAATCTATTTTTAGTAAGCGACCTTTCGCCGTTCGGTTCGTGGGAGCAGCGTGTGGAACCACTGCTTCCACAATCGAAGGCCAAGTCGTTCCTGGAAACGGATCTCCGCGTCCGACAAAACTTTTCCTGGTTAAAAACGACAACGACGATGATGAAATAAGCAGTAGTTTTGACCAAAAGAGCTACAAGTACTAGGCAGATAAGAATTTAGGCAATCGTGACACATTCATGAAGTTTCTAAATATTGATAATGTTTACAGCAGTAAAACAATATGTTATTACTATTCGTTCAATGGCAACACATAAGTTTAGCATTGTTCTACTGCAGTCAACATTGATCAATACCTATTAAGAAACTTCATGTTTGTGCAATGGGTCGATATTCTTTTTATCTGCCTATTAATGAACTTATTATAGCACCAAATCGATGGCTCAGCCCTAATTCCGAAGCTGCTTAAAACTATTTATTTACTGTCGTTTTCAGGGTTCCATAGTCAACAACGAACCATTATAGTTTCGGCATTTCCGTCTGTCTGTCCGTCTATCCGCGGTTTAACTCAGAGACTTTTGTCAGGTAAATATAGGTACTTCAAATTTATACGCCGACAAAGTTTTAAAAGAATATTATTAAGAAGTCTGGTACGTACAATACATGTCATGTAGAGCAAAGGTTTTTTTTATTGATATAAAAAAAACCTTTCGAGTATAAAAATGTACATGTTATCATTTTTTTTAATTTGGGTTACCGTTTAGGAAATATTGAACGATTTAAACGCATTTTATACACTTTCTCTTCTAGTACACTTTTTAAATACTTGATTGACTCGCAAATCAATAACTTATCTAGACTTCCCCACATGCTTTAGCATTAAGTAATGTTCCTGTATTTTTTTTAGATTAAATAGCAAAAATAGACTTTTATAGCCATTCGTAGAGGACTTCGCAAATATTCTACTGTTGTACAGTCGGGTAAAATATTTAATTAACCACCTTCTAAAACGGAGTCGTGCCTTCAACAACTTGAAGAAACTGTATATTATGTACGTTGAAGTGATTTACATCTAGCCTATTTACTTACATGGTATGGAAAGTGCCATAAATAACATGTACTTATGATTAATAATTAACGTCAATTAAGTGACAGCAAGTACGATCAATATATATATCAGCGACTTGGGCACATTTGTTCGCCCTCTTTTCTGGCGAAGATCCGAGTTCGGGATCATTCTCTGTGCGAGTGTGGTCTCGAGGAGGGAACCCCAGATCTCATTTTTTCCAATTGTCCCAAAATTCCAGTTTCTTTATATAACTTTCTTCCTGATTTAATCTTTCGCCCAGCTAGCTTTAGTTATGTCCTCACTTTTGTAAATACTTCATTTGTATATATTTTAGCCAAGTTTATTGTAAGTTGTCATTTTAGTTTTAGTATTATTATATTATTGTATTTATTTTATTTTTGAACTGATGAATCAGCATCTGTTTCTGGAAAAATATTTCTACCGATCACGTGTAACTTCCAACCTTGACACTGGCAGAATTGTCCCACTGGACAGTAGCCATTTAACAAAGAATTGAAATTGAATTGATCAATATTAAATTATAATTTGCCAAAAATATCCGACGTTACTTTTATCAAGACCGGTTTGGATAAAAAAGTGTTGTGGAAAGCTGGTCATCGCTTTATTAAAGTAAGATACAATAAATCTAATACAGAACTATGGCGATGTTGTAGTCAGGTGTACAGCACAACAGCACATTCACTTGGTGTACCTCAGACGAAACCATCGTAAGGCAAGGCGAAGACCATCACTACGTGGGTATACGTAACTCTAGTCCTACTGCCAAAACTACAAGTAATAAAAAACTAAATGATATCTTAAATGAAAGCACATATAACGAATTTAAAAGGAAAATTATCACGACCGAGTAGAATTGATTGGATTCGGTATATATCTATAAAAAGAGAAGGCCGGACTCACTGACTAATAAACGCCCAGCTTGGACCTAGAACCCTGATTTTTTTACTGGTGTTGTTTTTAAGAGGTAGACAAGAAAAAAAGAAGGTAGGTTTACTTATCGTAATTCATCCCCTAAGGGATTAAAATAGGCGGAGTAGTGGGAAACAAATTCAACGCGTAGGAATTCGCGGGCGTCCTCTACTAAAATGCATGACAGCATAGATGTGGAAAAACATATATGTATGATCGGTACTTATTGTGGTTAATGTGTCATTTAGTTATGATTACTTCAGAGAAAACATGATTAAGTATTAGGCGGTAATAATGGTTCGTAGCAAAAATTAAAAGAGAGTGCGCAGAAATGTATGAAATGTTTTACAACTTAATATTACCTTTCCGGTGACATATCGCTTTTTGTTATTGTCATATAGGCCAATTTGCCCACCCTCCCTTAAGTATATATTAATGTCAATACGTTCATTTTATTTATAGATCTTAGGTTACTTAACTTAAATTACCTACTTAACTTAGATAATTAGCGCAAACAATGCAAAATAAACTAAATACGCAGTTTTTACTGAAAGTAAGAAGTATCTGAGGGCCCTGCCAAGATGCACTAGCGTTTCTATTCGTTTCGTTTTTAACCAATCGCGTCACTGGTAGATCACGTGACTTCACGTACCACGTCATCTACCAGCAACGCGAATGGTTTAAAAACGAAATGAATAGAAACGCTAGTTGGCGTAATGCATCTTGGCAGGGCCCTCTGCGGGTTGTTACTCTACCGGCCGTAGGTACCTACTTGCTACGCCGTGGATGATGCTGAGTAATTATTAAGTACGTAATAAGGTAATTTTTATACTTTATACGAGTAGTAAATTGTTTAAGCCTTCCAAACTAATTACTTCTAGGCCCTGTAGAACACAGACATCCTCCGGATGCTCCTGTCAGTCGTGGACATAATCATTAATTATTATTTCTGGGTATTGTACAGACGGCAGTTAAATGTGTAAATATATAATAATTAATATTGCGAGGGTAGTGCACCTTTGCAATATTAATATATACTCGTATTTACAGATTTACTGCTCACTCACTACCTACTCAAAACGAATTTTAGAAGAAATACGCTACAAATATTTTGTCCATCTGCCTTCGTATGTCTGAGTGGAGCTTGGCGAAATTAAGGTATAATTTTCATGGATGATTTTGATAAAGTGGTCAGGCTTGATGACGACGATGGCAGGTCCGGGGTTATCAGTGGGGCTAGTCAAGTTGCTTTCGACTTGTGCTTTTGCTTTTGTATGAAAATTACGAAACTGTAAGCATTTTGATCTTAAAATGAGATAATAAGCATTCATATTAGTTTCCATTATTAATGGTGGCTGACTGTACTTGTGCCCGTGACAATAAAATTGGCGGTCGTTAGGTATCACAGGATGACAAAGTAACAACGCAAATTTAGAATTTGAACAATGTTATAAAATGCCACTTCTGATACAATGATAATAATACTTAATAACCATGCGTGGGGAACCTTGCTGTAGCATTGTACAAACACACTGTTTATGGTCTTAGTGCTAAATCTGAAGGTTCCGTGTGTTTCTTGCGTTTTAAATCAACTATAGTTGATTTCAATGATATAGTCTATTCTCGTATATTGTAACACAGGTCAAGTGAGTGTCGAACTCTCGCACCGAGGGTTCTGTATCACCGCACTACTGTAAATTCTTATATTCTGAAAAGACTTCGATCTCGAATCGAATCAGCGAACCATAATAATCAGAAAATATATATCCGGAATAAATTATCGGGACACCTACATAGAGCATAATTAGTAATTACTTTGAAACACCGCTGTCTTTACATGGCGATAACTTTATTCACACAAATATTTCGAACTACCTGCCTCAGTTAAAGTTTTCTTCTTCTTCTTTGTCGGTATCACTCTTCACAGAGTGGTCGTGGTCATCACTTCAGATGTTGGTGGCAAGCTACACAACACGCCGCCACTCTTCTCTGATAGCCGCCTTCCTCGTGCATTCATGCAGTGATAATGAGCCATTCACTGCTTTTATCTGGTCAGTCCACCTCATAGGCGATCTTCCTCGTGGCCTGGTACCCTCAACCTTTCCCTGGACCACAAGTCGCTCAATAGCCACCTCTCCTCGGCGGCATACGTGGCCAAAAAAGGTGAGGATGCGAGACTGTACCAAAGACGATAAACGCTGCTTGATGCTGAGTTCTCGAAGTATAGACTCGTTGGTACGGAATTCAGTCCATGATACTCCGAGCATTCTCCTCCAGCATCAAATCTCTAGGGCGTCTATCCTCTCCTCTTCTTTTCTACTTCCCGCAGGGTCCACGTTTCTGCGACGTACAGGAATATGGGGAATACAAGTGCCCGAACTAGACGGATTTTTGTGTCTCTATATATGTTGCTGTTCCTCCATATTTTCCTCAGCTTGTCCATTGCAGACCTAGAAATTGCCATACGCCTCTTCACTTCGTCGATACATCCACCGTTGTTCGTAATTAAGGCTCCCAGATAAATGTATGATTGCACCACATCACAATTACCAATTTGTGTAGTTTCTGGAGAATTGTTATTCATGCGGTCGACAATCATCATTTTTATTTTATTCCGGTTTATCTTAAGTCCGAACTCAAGGCTAACGCGTTCCATCTTGCCGAGAAGTTCTTCCATGTGCTGGGTACTGGTGGCGAACAAAGTGGTATCGTCTGCATATCGCAGGTTGGAGATCGTCAAGCCACCGATCGAGATGCCATCTGTCCAGTCTTCAAGTACAATCCTCATTATGAGCTCTGTGTACACATTGAACAGTAGTGGAGAAATAATGCATCCCTGACGGACTCCGGCGCTGTGGTGGAAGTGATTGGATTCACGCACGTTACGTACGTTACGTGTAAGGGAGGTAAACAATTATTTTTTTATTGGTTTCTTTTTACCACTTTGTTGGCGTGAGTAATGTTCATACCAAATTACAGCTTCCTAGTACTAAGACTCTCTGAGCTAGGCTGCGGACGGACGGACGGACGAACGGACGGACATGGCGAAACGATAAGCGTTCCTAGTTTGACTACGAAACCCTAAAAACGTAGTTACATGCGCGTTAGCGATGTTTGATGTCGTTATTGACTGGCCTATATTCCTAGTGTCCTATGAGTCGTGGCACGATGCTGGCGCGTCAAAGGGAGTTTTTAGGATTAAACTGTTTAAAATGTTCAAGAAGTTAAAACTGAATAGGACTGTTTTGAATAGAACGCTTACTAGTACGTTGAAATCGTTCGGCTATTGCTTGAGGTGTGTCATTTATCTCGAGAGCAATCGGTGTGTACTTGAGTGAGTCAGAAGGCTTTCAGTTCCTGTTTCACAATGTAGTAAGGCCGCCGTTTCGTCTAGGTCTTTTTCGTCGTTGTCTAAGCGATAATGGCTCTAGATCGGTTTCTATACTCACAGTATGGTAAAGGCAAATATTTGTGTGATAAGCGCGATTATTTGTTTCTGAGTCTTGGATGTTTTCTATGCATTTAAGTATTATTTATTTCTCTGTAGGAGTAAAGGAAAGTCGTGTTAGTTACACTATTTATAACTCAAGAACGGCTGAACCGATTTGGCTAAAAATTGTTGGGAAGGTAGCTTAGAACCAGGAAAAAGACATAGGATACTTTTTAGCAATTTCCCGTGGGACGTGACATAAAACGTGGTATATCAAAACGCAACTGATATGGAGTATCAAACCGAAACTGAAAGCAATTTATTAGTAAAAAAACAGTCTAGCCGTTCATTTGTTAAAAATGGTATAACAAAACATAAACAACTGACAGCTAAACATAATGTCAATTATAATTAACCATAGACCACATTATGTTTAGCTGTCAGTTTTTTATGTTCTGCTATAGCAGAATTTTGAAGTTGACCGGTTGATGTGCATGTTTCGAGTTTATATTAGCTTATTGTGACGAGATAAATCATTAAGAAAGCCATGCCGCGACCAAAACGATCAAATCTTTCCCGACGAAGCCATAATGCAACTAGGATTCGAAACATTGCGAGTGAAAGGACTGAAGAAGAACAAGAAATTGCACGTGAAGAGCGCCGCGTTAGTATGGCTCGACTTCGTGCTTCTCAATCACACCAGCAAAGCGAGGCAGCCCGTGAAACGGCTCGGTTGGCAATGCGAAATCGTCGAGCAAACCTCAGAGATCAACAAGTAGATAATTTAAAACGCACAAGAAGAAATATATTAAGTACTGATTTGAATCGAGCAGCGTTTCGATACGATTGCAGCACTGATTACGGCGTGCATACTAGCGTTCGCATTGGGTCGATTGACGTCGTTTGCGAGTATTGTGGCGCATTGAAGTTTTCCGGGGAAACGCCAGGATTGTGCTGCCTTAGTGGGAAAGTAAAATTGCCATTATTGACTCCACCTCCAGAGCCATTGCATTCATTGCTTCGTGGCGAAACACCAGAATCACGACATTTTCTAGCAAACACTCAAAAATACAATGGTTGTTTCCAAATGACATCATTTGGGGCAGACATTATCGAAGAACGAGGATTTAATCCGACATTCAAGATACAAGGACAGATTCACCATCGAATTGGATCATTACAACCTCTAGAAGATGCACAGCATAATTTTTTACAAATATACTTCATGGAAAACATGGAGGAACAACTTGATCGACGTCAAAAGATAAATGCAGCAATGAAAAGAGCTATTCTTCAAGATCTACAGCAACTACGTCATGAACATCATGCGTTGGTCAGGCTGTTTAAGAGTGCTTTGGAGCGCATGCCAAATGATTGTCTCTGAGGCGGAACAAAGTTCGCCGGGTCAGCTAGTATTTTATAAAATAAAAGAAAAAGATAATATTTCTTATCATAAACATTGCATGCTCTCACAAGGTATCCATACTTTACGTATGTTTTATGAATGAACGATGCAGAGAACAACTATTGGAAATACCACCGAAGAGATGGTCCCCAGTTTGTCGACAGTAGGTATGCTGCCCCAAGTCCCTGTACTGCAATTTCATTTTTAATTGTTCATTCACTGACTCCTCGTTTTATCACAACTTATAATTATGAATAAACAGGTATTTCGTCCGTTTCTCTACAAAAACGAAGGTAATTGCTGTTATAATTGATATAATCTTGCAGCGTTTTTTTACTCAGAGCAATTAACCCCTTTGGTTTCACAACAAAGTTACTGGGATAAATTATATTAACCTAGTTAAATGATATGGCTGTCAATTGTAAGTGCATATAATTGTGTTTTAAACAACACTTTGCTTAGCTTATTGATCCGTGGTATAAACCGTGATCACTGCGTCTTAGTTATTATAAGCAGTGCCGCTACTGCGTTAGAATTTGATAATCAACGTGATCAAATATTAAGACTATGGCAATCATTAAAAATAATGAACAACTTTGAAATACGTCATGGTTCTACGCCTAGCAAGACGGACACAGTTGTAACTATGTACTTACCAATATACTTATGATTTAATAATCTTATCGAGCATAATAATATTGTTGAGGTATTGAATGATCGGAAGAAAGATATTGGCATTTTCTTATACCTTGCAAAATATTTCGACCCGGTCTCTATCCTCATTCTGCTAGACAAAATGGAACGGATTAGTGTAAGAGAAGCACAACTTCATCTTATTTAAGATTACTTGTCGGACCGATTTCAGGGGGCGAAGATAGGGGATAATATCAGTAGTGAAACTAGTAAATTGCTAATTACATTCGGGGTGCCACAGGGCAGTATCTTGGCCCCAAACCCTTTTGCATACTAACTACAAAATGGCCGATGATAAAGAGAGAGGAGAAAGCTTTTGAGTCCGCCCATATTGATTTTAAATGCTATTCTTTAAGACAAGTGCATCTTACCCTAGATCAGTTATAGCATACTGCATAATATCTTGGGGTGATGTACCGAAAACAACACTGATGCCTTTGGAGGCACAAAAAGAGAGAAAGAGAAAGTCTATACGTACGAGCCCAGATTAATTAAATATCAGCGGACAATATTACACAAATTGACCTAGTCCTAAACTAAGCTATAGGCCTGTACTATGGGTACTGTACTTACTAGTACGTTGAAATCGTTCGGCTATTGCTTGAGGTGTGTCATTTATCTCGAGAGCAATCGGTGTGTACTTGAGTGAGTCAGAAGGCTTTCAGTTCCTGTTTCACAATCTAGTAAGGCCGCCGTTTCGTCTAGGTCTTTTTCGTCGTTGTCTAAGCGATAATGGCTCTAGATCGGTTTCTATACTCACAGTATGGTAAAGGCAAATATTTGTGTGATAAGCGCGATTATTTGTTTCTGAGTCTTGGATGTTTTCTATGCATTTAAGTATTATTTATTTCTCCGTAGGAGTACTAGTACCCATAGTACAGGCCTATAGCTTAGTTTAGGACTAGGTCAATTTGTGTAATATTGTCCGCTGATATTTAATTAATCCGGGCTCGTACGTATAGACTTTCTCTTTCTCTCTTTTTGTGCCTCCAAAGGCATCAGTGTTGTTTTCGGTACATCACCCCAAGATATTATGCAGTATGCTATAGCTGATCTAGGGTAAGATGCACTTGTCTTAAAGAATAGCATTTAAAATCAATATGGGCGGACTCAAAAGCTTTCTCCTCTCTCTTTATCATCGGCCATTTTGTAGTTAGTATGCAAAAGGGTTTGGGGCCAAGATACTGCCCTGTGGCACCCCGAATGTAATTAGCAATTTACTAGTTTCACTACTGATATTATCCCCTATCTTCGCCCCCTGAAATCGGTCCGACAAGTAATCTTAAATAAGATGAAGTTGTGCTTCTCTTACACTAATCCGTTCCATTTTGTCTAGCAGAATGAGGATAGAGACCGGGTCGAAATATTTTGCAAGGTATAAGAAAATGCCAATATCTTTCTTCCGATCATTCAATACCTCAACAATATTATTATGCTCGATAAGATTATTAAATCATAAGTATATTGGTAAGTACATAGTTACAACTGTGTCCGTCTTGCTAGGCGTAGAACCATGACGTATTTCAAAGTTGTTCATTATTTTTAATGATTGCCATAGTCTTAATATTTGATCACGTTGATTATCAAATTCTAACGCAGTAGCGGCACTGCTTATAATAACTAAGACGCAGTGATCACGGTTTATACCACGGATCAATAAGCTAAGCAAAGTGTTGTTTAAAACACAATTATATGCACTTACAATTGACAGCCATATCATTTAACTAGGTTAATATAATTTATCCCAGTAACTTTGTTGTGAAACCAAAGGGGTTAATTGCTCTGAGTAAAAAAACGCTGCAAGATTATATCAATTATAACAGCAATTACCTTCGTTTTTGTAGAGAAACGGACGAAATACCTGTTTATTCATAATTATAAGTTGTGATAAAACGAGGAGTCAGTGAATGAACAATTAAAAATGAAATTGCAGTACAGGGACTTGGGGCAGCATACCTACTGTCGACAAACTGGGGACCATCTCTTCGGTGGTATTTCCAATAGTTGTTCTCTGCATCGTTCATTCATAAAACATACGTAAAGTATGGATACCTTGTGAGAGCATGCAATGTTTATGATAAGAAATATTATCTTTTTCTTTTATTTTATAAAATACTAGCTGACCCGGCGAACTTTGTTCCGCCTCAGAGACAATCATTTCGACCGTCGAATCGAGTAACATCGTAACTAAATTTAAGTGTTTATGAGATTTTTGAATGGTGAGATATGTGAATAAAGATCTACAAAACTGTATTTTTACTTTTTTTATATAATGAGAAATAAAAAAAATACACAATTTCATAACATCGTATATGGAGTGTTTTCAATGGTATTGCACAATTACATTACAGGAGAATGATTGTAACTAGACTCAAGAATAAAATTATTAGCCAAAATCGCTTATAATTCTCGCCGACGCCTGCCAGTAACATCGTATAAGCATTTACGATTTTACTGTGTCAATGTATAAGCAAGTACCGAGCACGTAAGTGTGGTTAGAATATTACTCCGCATTGAGGGCTCGCGCTATTGGACTTCTGATTTCGCGCGTAAATTGATTTGCTATGATTTTATTGGTCCGTTCATTTCATTTGCTATTTTTGCCTTGAAAAAATAGTTTAGGACAGGTTTTTACTTGCACCTGTGACGTCGAAGTGGGAGCACTGAGCTGAGTGTTTTGTTTTGTTATTATTATCGTAAATTGTAAATTTTTGATTGTACGAGTGAGTGAATAAATTTTAATAGTCATGAAACGTGGAAAAGCGTTAGTGCATCTGGTATTAAACCAGAGTGATGAAATCAGTGCCCGTAAGTACCTAAGTACATATTTAATGATTAACCTATTCCTAAAAATAAATTAGAAACTTAGTTTTGATATTTATCGTTATTATTAGGTACTTTGTGTGTGTGTGTGTAATGTAGAAATTTTGTATGTAGGTATAGTATAGGGCAAAAATACGTAGGTTATTCACTTTTACACCTTAATTCGATGGCATAAGGCACAAAAGTGTATATGGCACTGATTAGCAAAATTCTTTCTGTGATGGTTTCTTATTAGGTAATTATACATTATTGATTTCACGTGGCGTTGCTTGTGGTAATATAAAAATAGGTACTCTGGAGTCCGACTGACCTACTTACCAATAGTCTCAATGATACCTACGTCATCGATTTCAATTAAATAATTCTCGTTTAGCAATAATAAGTTCATAACTTTCTTTCTGATTCTTCTACTTGTATGATAGTTTTACTCTCGGTTATTTTGACAAATATTACCTCGTTACGTATGAAATAAATATACTTAGGTACCTTAATCATTAATGTACGTACTAGGTAGGTAAATATATTTTTATGTAGGTACCTATTATTATAAAAAAATAGGTGTTCGTTTATATTTAATTAATGTCAGATAAACTGGAATGGGGGACCTACAATATTTTAACTTTTAACTGACATCAGTTTGTGTGACTGTTTTTTGATCCGTAGTTATATGTCTAACTATTTGTTAAATTTGAAAAAAGAATCGAAAATTTGACACATTTCCTTGAGATTTGGCCATTAGTTATGCTTTTTAACTATAGTTAAGAGTATAGGTATAAGTATATGTAGGTACAGAAGGTGCTTAAGTGTTTATTATAAGTATTTATAATCTTTTCAGCTGATGTTTCGAATAACGAGAATGTAACTTCGGAGGATGTTGAAAATCCTACTTTCACACCAATAATGGACGGAGACGGTTTTATTCAAGATGGAGCAGAACTATTGTCGTTTAAAAAAAAATTGAGAAATACTGACATTAATTATGAAATGTACAGTGACCACAATAATAGCCACAAGACTACAGATTACGTGCCGCAGCATGAAAAAAGTTCAACGGAAACATTTCATTCGTCTGATTTGAGGGAAGCTCAAAAAGAATGTGATAGTATTGAGTTAGAAACTGATCTTATAACACCGTCTGAACTTGGAATTTTACAGGAGGTAAATATTGAAAATAATTTTAACTTTGCAAGTAGTTCAGAAAATGAAATTCCATCCTCCTCGCATGAATCTAGTGATACATCTCATACAGAATCTCCGCAGTCTTCACAAAGTTCAAATAAACGCTCGTACCCACTAAAAACCAATCCTGGAAGAAAAAGAATAAGAGATGACAGTCTATGGAAGAACAACATAATAAAAAGGATGAGAAATACTGGCCAAGAATATGTTAACTACTCGGGAAAAAAAGTAAAAAATAGATCAATGAAGCCTGGTTGTGGAGAAAAATGCTATCGCAAGTGTCAATCATTGATTTCAGAAGAAACGAGACAGTCTTTATTCAATGATTTCTGGAAATTAGGAGATCATGAACGACAAATGTTTTACTTGTCAAAATATATTAAAAAAGTGGACAAAAAGATTGAAATAAAAAAAAAAGAGGGAACCTCGAGGCGGCAGTGTACTTACCAGTATTTTTTGAAAAGTACGACAATTCGATCTGACAATACGGAAAATGAGTTATCTGAAATACAGGTCTGCAAAAAGACATTTTTAAATACATTTGATATTTCTGAAATTTGGATAAGCACACTGTTTAAAAAAAAGCAAGACGAAAATTTCAATGGGTTTCCAGATTTACGAGGTAAACAAGATACCGGAGGAAAGAAAAGAATTGGTTAGACAGCATATAAAATCCATCCCATTAAAAGAAAGCCACTACGTTCGGAAAACAACTTCAAGACTTTTTATGGAAGAGGGATTGAGTCTATCCAAACTTTATGTGTTGTATGTGGAATGGATGCAAGAGTCAGCGCCTGATCAACCTGTATTTACAATTGATCAGTATAGAAAAATCTTTAACACTGAATTCAACATCGGATTTTTTTCAACCAAAAAAAGACCAATGCCTCTTATGTCAAATTAAAAACCCACGGCTCAGCAGAAGAAAAAGAAGCGAAGCGACTGATCATTGCATTTCATCTGGCAAATACTTACAGTGCAAGAGTATTTAAGGATATGGATAAAGTACGGTCGAATTCTAGCAAAGAGTTAATAGTGGCGTGTTATGACATGCAAAAAGTCCTTGCCACTCCTCAATCGGAAGTTTCGCTCTTCTATTATAAGCGTAAATTTGCAGTGTACAATTTCACAATATTTGTTCTGGGGAAATCTGAGGGGCACTGCTATCTGTGGGATGAGACAATCGGTAAAAAAGGTCCGAATGAAATAGGCAGTGCATTAATTATATTCATCGAGACAGAAGTAGCTCAAGGCGCCAAAGAGTTTATATTTTATTCTGATTGCTGTGGTGGCCAGAACAGAAATAGAGTTATCTTTGCTCTTTACTCTTGCTTGCTCAAAGTTTGGCATTAGCATTACTCATCGTTTTTTTGAGGTGGGTCACTCACAATCAGAGGGTGACTCAATGCACGCCTTAATAGAGCGTCGCAAAAAAAACAAAACTATTTATGTGCCTGCTCAATGGGTTACACTGATAGAAGGCGCAAAAGTGACTGGAAAGCCCTATAAGGTGATAGAAATGCAGCAAAAACAAATACTGGATTATAAAAGCCAAATCAACCGTTTTCCGAACTTAGGGCTTAAAGCTTGCGATGATTACAACAAAAAAGTAAAATGGTCCAAAATAATGCAACTCAAAATTACAAAAAATGACCCCTATGTTATAGAATTTGAGTATGACTATTACTCTGAATTTAATCAAAGAGTAAATCTGATTTACCGACCACCAGTGAAACCCCGTACAACACGAAGAAGGCTGGACTTAGATCAAGACCATTCCACACCCACGACATCTCATACTACCACATGGGATGAAATTCGTTTTGCTCAAGCATATACTAGACCAATACCTATATCTGAAGCAAAATATAAAGATTTAAACTCTCTCTGTGTTACTGGAGCGATACCTGAACAGTACAGAGATTTTTACAAAAACTTGCCTCATTCTAACGAAACACAAGATGATGATGATGATGAAGCTTAAGAGTTACTAGTAGGTCGTGGTCTTATACGCTACTGCCTTGGCCAAAATTATTGAGCAGGCCACTTTTTCCCTTGTAACTAAGACAAAATATAATAAGGTGTTAGTCATGTTAAAATAATTTAATAAAAACGCATGGGTGCTCAACACTTCTGGCCATGGCTGTACATAATTTAATAATTTGATAACCTATTACTTTATCATTGCCAAAAATATATTGTTGTTTTGTTATTAATTTATTGCTAAATAACTTTGGTCAGCGGAAATGAGCTGAGAGTGGGGCAATTTGGAATTGGAAGTCGGAATTCCCGTGGCCAGCTGCTGGCGGGCTTCATGGAGAAAGAGGGACTCTTTATGATGAACTCTTTCTTCAAGAAGAGTGAATGCCGCAAATGGACATGGGTGAGTCCCGACGGTGCGACCAGAAATGAGATAGATTTCATCATGTCAACCAGAAGGCAAATATTCAATGATGTCTCCGTGATCAATGCGGTCAAAACCGGGAGCGATCATCGAATGGTCAGAGGCACATTGAATATCGACGTACGCTTGGAAAGGTCACGCCTGATGAAATCAACGCTCCGTCCAGCACCGATTCATATCCAAAACCCCGAGAACTTTCAGCTCGAACTCAAAAACCGCTTCGAAAGCCTAGGTGAATGCGTAGACGTGGATGATTACTGCAACAGGTTTGTGGAAACTGTCCAAACGGTCGGGTCTAAGTTTTTCAAGACTCGCCGTTCAAAAGGAACCAAGAAAATCTCTGATTCTACCCAAAAGTTAATGGAGAACAGACGTGCTATGGTTCTGCAGTCATCACAAGATGCTTCTCAGTACAGGCAGCTCAATAGACAGATCTCTAAGTCTTTGACCCGCGACATACGCCAATTTAATACTAATAGTATTGAAGAGGCTATTGAGCGACACAAAGGCTCTAAAGTGTTTAAAAAAGATTTGTCTATTGGGCAGAGCCAGCTGATGAGGCTGAAGACCGATGACGGCAGGATCATATCGTCTAAACCTGAGCTTTTGGGAGAGATAGAGAAGTTCTACGGACAGCTGTACACGACAACACGGCCACCTGTCAGCAACCTAGCAGAAGACCCAAGAGCTAGGTTGTCCCGACACTACACCGAAGATATCCCGGACGTTAGCCTGTATGAGATTAGAGTGGCTCTAAAACAGCTTAAGAACAGCAAGGCACCGGGTGATGACGGAATTACGGCTGAGCTTCTGAAAGCAGGTGGATCACCGGTTTTAAAAGCTCTTCAGAAGCTATTTGATTCCGTCATAGCCCAGGGTAAAACGCCGCAAGCATGGCACGCGGGCGTGGTGGTTCTTTTCTTCAAAAAGGGTGATAATACCCAGCTGAAGAATTATAGACCCATCACGCTCCTGAGTCATGTTTATAAGCTGTTCTCTAGAGTCATTACGAATCGTCTCGCTCGCAGGTTTGACGACTTTCAGCCTACCGAACAAGCCGGTTTCCGAAAAGGCTTTAGCACCATAGACCACATCCACACGCTGCGGCAGGTTATACAGAAGACCGAGGAGTATAATCAGCCACTATGCTTAGCGTTTGTGGACTATGAGAAGGCCTTCGATTCGATCGAAACATGGGCTGTGCTGCAGTCTCTTCAGCGGTGCCAAATCGACTATCGGTACATCGAGGTGTTAAAGTGTTTGTATAGAAACGCCACTATGTCAGTTCGCCTTCAGGACCGGAACTCGAAGCCTATCCAATTGCAGCGAGGAGTAAGACAGGGAGATGTAATATCTCCGAAACTGTTTACTGCTGCATTGGAAGACGCTTTCAAGCTTCTGGACTGGGGGAGTTTTGGCATCAGCATAAATGGCGAATACATCACTCACCTTCGATTCGCCGACGATATTGTCATCATGGCTGAGACCCTGGAGGACCTTGGTACAATGCTCGATGGCCTCAGTAGAGTCTCTCAACAAGTGGGTCTTAAAATGAACATGGACAAGACGAAAATCATGTCAAATGTCCATGTCGTACCCACTCCTGTCAAAGTTGGTGACTCTACTCTCGAAGTTGTTGACGACTATGTATACCTAGGACAAAAAATCCAGTTAGGTAAGTCCAACTTCGAAAAAGAGGTCAATCGTCGAATCCAACTCGGATGGGCAGCGTTCGGTAAGCTACGCACTATCTTCTCGTCCCAAATACCACAGTGCCTCAAGACAAAAGTCTTTGATCAGTGTGTGTTACCAGTGATGTCGTATGGATCCGAGACATGGTCGCTTACAATGGGCCTCATAAGAAGGCTCAAGGTCACTCAAAGGGCGATGGAAAGAGCTATGCTGGGTGTCTCTTTGCGAGATCGAATCAGGAATGAGGAGATTCGCAGGAGAACTAAAGTAACCGATATAGCTCACCGGATTGCAAACCTTAAGTGGCAGTGGGCGGGGCACATTGCTCGTAGAACTGATGGCCGTTGGAGCGGAAAGGTTCTGGAGTGGCGACCGCGAACCGGGAGACGAAGTGTTGGCAGACCTTCCACAAGGTGGACTGACGATCTGATAAAGGTCGCGGGAAACCGCTGGATGACAGCAGCAGAGGACCGATCGTTGTGGAAAACCTTGGGGAAGGCCTTTGTCCAGCAGTGGACGTCTTGCGGCTGATAATGATGATGATGACTTACTTAACTTTTATGGAGTACCGTAATGATTGACTAATTACATACCTACCAAAATTTACCAAATTATGGTATTAAATTATTATTGTTTTTTTAATTTCTTTTTTTGAATAAAAATTAATCGTGTCTTAATTGTTTCTCCTTCAATATCCATTATAATATTTTTTTAAGTGAACAATTTTATTATGATAACAGCTTATTATCTACTTAAAATATAATATAAATAATTATATATTTATATGTTTTATATTTCCTAACTCGAGTTACTATATTTTAAGTCATAAAATTCTGTCTATTTTTCGCAAATCTGTTGTGATTAATATCGTTTCCTTAGATACGATGATATTGAACAAACCAAGAATGGCAAAAGTCAGCGTTGTAAAATTGTATTATAACATACAATAATACTCGATAAACGATAACGTAAATTACGTGGTCGTAACTCTATCTAAAATTTAAAATAAAGTATATAGAAAAAAAATAAAAATACAGTTTTAAAGAGCAGCAGATTCTGAGAAATATGATATATAACACTGTATGGAAGCGTAAACTAATAAACAAAATATGGGTGGTTGAAAGTACAAAATACGTTTTTTTGCTCTCCTGAAAACCTCTGTTTTTTAGTTACGATGTTACTCGAATCGACGGTCGATTTGGCATGCGCTCCAAAGCACTCTTAAACAGCCTGACCAACGCATGATGTTCATGACGTAGTTGCTGTAGATCTTGAAGAATAGCTCTTTTCATTGCTGCATTTATCTTTTGACGTCGATCAAGTTGTTCCTCCATGTTTTCCATGAAGTATATTTGTAAAAAATTATGCTGTGCATCTTCTAGAGGTTGTAATGATCCAATTCGATGGTGAATCTGTCCTTGTATCTTGAATGTCGGATTAAATCCTCGTTCTTCGATAATGTCTGCCCCAAATGATGTCATTTGGAAACAACCATTGTATTTTTGAGTGTTTGCTAGAAAATGACGTGATTCTGGTGTTTCGCCACGAAGCAATGAATGCAATGGCTCTGGAGGTGGAGTCAATAATGGCAATTTTACTTTCCCACTAAGGCAGCACAATCCTGGCGTTTCCCCGGAAAACTTCAATGCGCCACAATACTCGCAAACGACGTCAATCGACCCAATGCGAACGCTAGTATGCACGCCGTAATCAGTGCTGCAATCGTATCGAAACGCTGCTCGATTCAAATCAGTACTTAATATATTTCTTCTTGTGCGTTTTAAATTATCTACTTGTTGATCTCTGAGGTTTGCTCGACGATTTCGCATTGCCAACCGAGCCGTTTCACGGGCTGCCTCGCTTTGCTGGTGTGATTGAGAAGCACGAAGTCGAGCCATACTAACGCGGCGCTCTTCACGTGCAATTTCTTGTTCTTCTTCAGTCCTTTCACTCGCAATGTTTCGAATCCTAGTTGCATTATGGCTTCGTCGGGAAAGATTTGATCGTTTTGGTCGCGGCATGGCTTTCTTAATGATTTATCTCGTCACAATAAGCTAATATAAACTCGAAACATGCACATCAACCGGTCAACTTCAAAATTCTGCTATAGCAGAACATAAAAAACTGACAGCTAAACATAATGTAGTCTATGGTTAATTATAATTGACATTATGTTTAGCTGTCAGTTGTTTATGTTTTGTTATACCATTTTTAACAAATGAACGGCTAGATTGTTTTTTTACTAATAAATTGCTTTCAGTTTCGGTTTGATACTCCATATCAGTTGCGTTTTGATATACCACGTTTTATGTCACGTCCCACGGGAAATTGCTAAAAAGTATCCTATGTCTTTCTCCTGGTTCTAAGCTACCTTCCCAACAATTTTTAGCCAAATCGGTTCAGCCGTTCTCGAGTTATAAATAGTGTAACTAACACGACTTTCCTTTATATATATATAGATATAGATAATACTTGTAGTAAATGATTAAATTAATGTGAACTCTTTAATCAATATGAATGTATTAACTTTAGGTGCAAACTCTTTTAGCTTTTAGCTTATAAATTAAGTACATTCGTTATTTTAGTTGTAATATATCTGTTGTTTGTATCCCTTTGCAATAAAAAAAAATGATTTCACATTAAAATAAATTAAATTAAATATAAACATTGTTGCCTATAGCCGTTAAAACGTTATATTACGTATTGTTATCGTATTGTTTTTACCCGGCGGCCATTACAGTCAAGTAAATAAGAGCTATGATGACGTTAAGAACACAATTACGTTTCAAAAGCAATTAGTTACTTAGGTTTAGCCAGCCTGAGTAGAATAGGGGCCAGAGTGGCAGCGAATGCGCTTATAAGGATGAGGATAATGAGTGTGGACGCCCCGCCGGATCAGAAGGACGGTCGATCGGTCTCCCGGTCATTTCACCCAGTTCCCCTTGGTTGAGCTGTAGGTTGCTGGCCCGGCGACGCTCGGCTTCAATCCAGCATGGCACCCATCTTCTAGTTTTCCTATAGAACAGAAGTGCGTCCCGTTGCTTTATCCTTTTAAGTGCTTCGTTTGATGCACGTCCTGCCCAAATGAGCGGTAACTCAGTGATGAGTACATGACACACTACGCTAGGTCGTGCTGGCTTGTTTCCTCTTAGCCACAATGTGGGCAGAGGGGATCCTATCTGATACCTATTACCGCTAGGTGCCTGTTGAGCGGGCAGTACAGTGCCCAGTCAACACTCCTGTTACCTGTCCTAGTAGAGACCTGTTTCTGATTTTGTGCTGTTTTGTGCACCCTTGTGTTGTTCTCCAGGTCTCATTGGTCTTTGTTTCTATTCTTTTAGCAATGACTCCCTTCGTGACAGTTGCAGATATCGGGAGTACCGGCTGCGTGCCTAGGTAGTCTTGTCTGCTCCTGCTCTAGCCAGCTGCCAGCTCATCAGCGCTTATGAGGTGGGCGGTGTTATTTTTATTGTTTGTTTTTTATTTATCTGCCATCTTTCGAAGATAATGTTAGTAAATTACCTAGTAACCTTCGAAGCCTAATGCCCCGGGCATTAGTCATTATAGGTACATGCCCTTATTTACCATTTCGTCAATGACTTATATATTCTTATATCTCAAGTAGTTTTTAACGTTGTAAGGTTACAGGATGCCAGTATTTAACCAATGCGCAGTTATTATATGTTAATACGTATTATTTCAAAAACAAGGTACTCTTCAAGGTCGTAATAATAAATAAAAATAAATAAATTGTGTCTTAATTTTGAAAAATAATGAGTCGCCTTCAAATAACAGTAAAAAAATCAACAATACGCTCAATTAATGCTAGGATTTTATATGACTAGTTTGTTTTTTAGTTTTTTATAACACGTACCAGTCACCCAATAAATGTGTTGAGCATACTTATAACCTTGTCATTTTGAATGTCATTATCATTGTCATGTGTGTCATTTGATGTTCTGTTTGAAGTTTACTATGACACCGCACTATCGAAAATAGATAAGGTTTTTTTTTCTAATTAAAAAGACAAGAAGGTTCTCATGTCAGCTGTTTTTTTTAATGTTTAATTTGCTTCGAAACTCCGTCATTTGAAAATTTATTTATTTATTTGTAAATTTTATGGAATCGATGAGAAATTGAGGGAACATAGTAATTTTGGTATTAAAATAGTTATGGACGGTCCCATAGATAAACCATAGTATAGTATGTATAGTTCGTCGATGCTATTATGGCGAAACAATTTAAATAGGATGAGTACAAATGATACTTACGATCAAACTGATCCGATTAAGAAGCCGGAAGGTAGGCACCGGAATTCCGTAAGAAAACAAGGTATATTAACCGTGTTTGGATTTATTGGATAATTTTAACATATCATATTGCGCTATTTGAGTTATAAGTATAGGTATTGCGCTACCTACTTATGTGTTATTTCGAACAACGATCTGTCGTCGTGTGATTGGCTTAATAATTAGTTGGTATCAATGTCTGGCAAAACCATGCCTTGCAAACTTTTGATACGACTTAGCGCGAAATATTAATGTTATTGTTACAACTTAAATCAAGAATTCTAGTGATTAAAATAATGTAGTTAATTATTATCCGATAACATCACTCTGAATGAGCTGAGCCGTGCAACCGCCTTCTTAGATTAACCTTAAGATTTTTCTAATCAGTTAAACTTTATTGCACTCAGTAAAACAGAAACCTAATTAACTAATACTAATTGGCTGTTCCATTGATGAATCAGTTTACTAACTGCGCCAAATGCTTGGATATGTTTTCGTTGGTAAGGAGGTAAATAGCGCCCTTAGTCCTAAATAAATGAAAAAATAACAGATTTAAAGGTTAATTCATAAAATTATCAAAAAAAAATCAATTTGGGACGGGTTAAGAGAGACACTAACAATAGTGCGTTACATACCTACTGGAAAAAAAAGTGACAGACGTGCCATTGACGCTACATACTATTGGCAGAGTGCAAAGCGGGTGGAGGGGGTAGCCTAAACGATCACAGCGCTCGCTACGGCTAAAATTGTCATTATTGTCGCTGACTTGAGCTGTCAAATCCATATTGCAGTAAACATTTTCTAATCGTTTTTGAGATAAAAATATGGTCCTAGTAAGATGTGTTGTTGTGAATTGTAATAACACCAAGAAGAATAGCGACTGTAAATTTTACCAATTTCCAAGACCATTGTGGAAACGAGACCAAAGAAATAAGTGGATATTTGCCGTAAGAAAAAAACGAAACCCCGTTTTAGTCACGAGTAGGCTCATTTCTCACTGAAAACAACAATTTTAATATTATTGGCAATAATGTTACTGACTACCATTGTCCAAAATTGTGTAATATAGTAAAATAACACAAGATTTCATTAATATTTTTCACAATATTTACTTACTTCTTGTTTGACAGCGGTGACAATATTGTCCATAATGGCCGCCTGTCACGTAGCGCTGTCGTCGCGCTCGGTCCCAATAAGTTATTCGTTATTATCCTATTGTCAGTGTTATATTCGGTATCTATCAAAAGTTATCTGAGATGGTAAAGAGAGAAAGAAATAACAACTTGGTGACATTTTGGCTAGTGCATGTTAACTAATTAATTAAGGCATCGCTGTACCACTTCTGGGTAGGTACTCTTTAAGTATACATTTAGTGGTCAGCCAGCACCTGTCTTCGTCTGAATCAAGGAGACAATTGACGTCACTTGCAGGGAAACCCAGTTTTGCTGTCGCCGCCTTCAATACGCAAACCGCAAGGAACTTTTTATTTCTAAGAATTAATTAAATCTGCGCGGAATATTTGTTGACACACAATTTTTAAGTACTTAGCCTATAAGAACGGAAGTAAATCCGTTCTTTACTACATATTTACAAGATAAAACTATACTTTTAGTCTTAATAATTTACATAATTATTTGTTAAATGTGTGGATCCGCCCTTCTGATAAATCTGGGTTTAATTTGGAGTTATTCTAGATTTACCTGTCTCTTGGTAGTGGCCTTTGTACCAATTTACTTTATGGTAAAAGCTGAAAATCTGCGTTATTATAGGTCTATGCAACTCACGAGATCAACTCTATAGTCTGTCAAGAAAGTCATGACTCGAAAATGATTTTATAATTGATCCAAAAAGCTAAAGTACAGTATGAAATAGCATAATAAAGCACAGTCATATAGTATTACCTAGTCTGTTTACTGTGTTTTTTATTACGCTGTTTAATACTGTAATTTAACTCTTTGGGTCAAATATGCATTTCATGACTATCTTGACAGACTATAATGTCATAAATTCTGTGCTTTTAGGGTTCACAAATACTGAAAACGGAACCCTTATAAGATTACTTTATTGTCCATCTGTGTCTTTTTCTTTAAAACGGATGGAGTTAACGGACTGTTATCCGGAATATTAGTAGTATTTAGTTGTTTAAACAACAACAAACTTATGCAACGAAATACAACGCCATCTGTACCAGTTTGAAATTTGTTAGACTTCGGTAAGTATACCAAAAATGTGTAAGGTTAAAAAACCTGAAATGAAACAGTTTTTTACGGCCATTAGACACATTTTATATGCTTACATTATGTCACGTTATCTCTGTAATCACTTTTATCTATAAAACTTAACGTTTGGTAAGTAACTAATAAGTCCATTGATCTACAGATGTTGTTCTTGTCTCGTGTCAAATTTTATTTATATTCGTTACAGTTTTTGCAATCGTTCCTAATTTATTTACGCCTAAATCAAAGCCTAACAGACAACTGAGTCGTTTTAAGGCACTTCGCGTCTGATTGCAAAAAATGCTGTTGAAATTAATTTAATTGAGGTTAGTTCGGTAGATTTGAGTACAGTTTCAAACAGCCGTCAAAACCCTCAGCAATGAAATGGGAGCAATATTCGTCGTTTTAAGGTAAACCTAAGTCGATCGTACCCGGAGGAATAGGAACTAGGAAATAAATAAATTGACTGATTTGTATATAAATACGAAGTAATATGTTCGAGTAATATTTCAGTAGGCCACATGCGTAAATAATCTACTGTCGCTTCCCAACAGGAGACCAACAGTCAGTAATTTTTTAACATATTACCTACCTACTTATGATAATGATAATACTGAACCTAGAATAACATAAACAATAAAAGTAAAATGAAGTTATCACGCGTCCTTAAGCATGAAAAGGTGTCAAAACTGAATTAAAATAAGAGTGAATAAATAAAATAAATATATATATATATATATATAAGTACTTACCAATATAACAATAAGTAATTAAAGCCTTTGCAATGAAAACTAACTCTCATGATTATTGAGGGCAGTTCAAATACAGTAGAAAATCAAATACGTATGGAGTACATTTTTATTTGTATATAATACTTTGACAATTTTGTAGTTACACTACCTACTTGTGAAAATAAAAAGTGACCAGTACAAGGGGTTGTATAATGTCAAATAATACTACTACTCCAATAACATCACCACTTATGATAATATTTCAGGTTTACTTGAATGATTCTTTTTAATCCTTGGTTGATTCTTTTTAATTTTAAATAATAAAATATAGTACTTATATCATTAAACATTAGTATAGTATTACTAAATTATAAATGTGAAAGAAACTTCATCTATCTTTTTGTTACGCTTTCACGGCTTAACTTTTAAAACGATTTCGATGAAATTTGGTATGGAGATAGCCTAAGTCCCGGGAAAGGACGGAGTATACCTTAAACCCTGGAAAATCTACGCTGACGTAGTCACGCGCAACAACTTGTCATTTGATACATTTTTATTTCACATAGGCTCAAAAGATATATATAAATTACTTCAAATTAGTTTCAGTAAATGTAGTAATGTAAATAGAGTATTTAAATAATCTTAAACTTAAATGGTTTGGGTCTTTTGTCATTTGTGAAGTTAAGTAGTTTGAGCACAATTTTAGTGAATTGTAGAAAATAGTGAGCGAAAGGGAGAGATTTTTTTAAGTGGCAGTAATCGTAGCACATTCCTTACAGAAACGATGGTCCTAGGTGTAGAAAAGTTCCGGAGTGGCGACCACGAAAGACGATAATCATAAGAACGAGTATTATAAGTAATTAGCCTAGTCCTGCGTTCTAACCTGGGACTGCGCTCGCATCGCAGACGTCACAAACGCATTAGCATTAGCGTTATTAATTGGTTGTTATTTTTGGTCTTCCTAGTGGTAACCCTATTGAAGCAATGAAAGCGCTCAAAGTATATCGCGCACCTATCTACCATCCATTACCCAAGCTTGTCTGTAATTCTCATAAAAAAATAGCATAATGAGATGAAGGTAATTAAGCAGTATTAAAGTATTAAACCACGTGACAGCAGATCGCTAAGCCGATAGACGCGGGGCCGAACACTTGACCGCGGGCTGTGCGAGACCTTAGCCTAAATGTGCACCAGCTAGAATGTACGCTACGTGCATGACTCGATTTTTATGCAAAAAAAACAGTTGAATCTTTATTTACTTACAATTTATTTTTAATGTATTTACTTTCACATATTTTTTAAGGAAACTCAGTCCGTTCGTTGCTTGTGGCGAATCTTTGCGAGATACTCTCAGATGTATTTGGGGTCTAAATAAGTTTAGGTTCAGACATGTTTGTTCATGATTGTGTCGATGAGGTGCAAATCGTGGCCATTGATGGAGAAGGTGATTTAAAGCTTGTGTAATTTGTTTGCTATTGTCGCATGGACAGACGTCACCCCGAGTAATACGGAAGCGGTAAAGATATTATGATAACCATGGTTACTTAGGAATTTGGTTGAGGAGAAGGTGAGTGGGTGTCTGATGATATTATCATTAAGCTTTTTTCGGCGTTATAACTGGGGACTATTTGAATAAGTGCACTTGTTGGGGTCATTGTATCCTGAGCTGCTTTGTGTTGTGAAGACCATCCTTGTTGTGAAGATTAATGTGACTAATGGATATTTGATAACATTCTGTCGCTCATTGCCGACGATGGTAAAGTGGGCCTTGGTCCAAAAAAAGAGAGTTTCAGCTTCTGGTAATGGATTTGGACTACGGTTTTATTTAAACTGTTGGGGTTAAATATCTCGGAAGACGAGAAGTTTATTTACTGTGGGTGGTTTTTGTACCTTAAAGCAAGACATTCCTTAGGCGGAACAACAATCGTGCTGCTTGAACTTTTACGTAATGATCGTTTACTAGGCTTAACAATTACGAAGGCAGATCCAACTGCTCCGTCACCGATGTAAATCCATGCCATGTGGCCGAGTATCTGACGAAGTTCTGGTTGCTTGTTTATTTATGTCTGTGAATAAGATGGTTTTTCTGTGGGCTGGGTGAAGCAGGGCGGAAGGAGATGCTGGTTTTCCAATTGGGAGGTCATTAGGTAGAAAATATGTATAACCTAAGAGTCGCGAGGTCTCAGCTTCTGCCACCTGTTCAATCATAGCCGGTAGGGCAGTGGCATACGTTTAGATAGGGTAATGGAGAGAGCAGCGTTTAAAGTCTCAAATCCATGTATGAATGTAATAGCAAATAGCCTTTGGAGGGAGAGGAGTCTTTTTAAATGCAAGCTCTGTTTATAAAGTAATTTATATTAATAATAAATTTGAGTTTGGGATCAATAATAAAGATAGGTATATGTGGGGAAATAATTTTACGGGTTTGTCATTGGATATAATTTTTATCTGGCCTTGTTGATAAGGCTGTTGTAAGGCTATGTATGGCCTGTGGTATTAGACGCTGACCGTTCTGACCGAATTGGGACAGACCAAAACAATTAAATCACGGTTTTTACAATCTTATTCGAGAGAACAGGTAATTTTCAGAGACCAATTTTATTAATTTTGTATTAGGACTAATATGTCTTTATTTTTTAGCAGACACTTTATGGATGAGATGATTATTTTTAATTTAGGTTTAGGCATTTTCTAATAAATTACTATAGTAGCAATTTACAATCAAGGAATAAAATTTGTCACCCACTTTCGTTCCATACGTTGACAAAGACATCTTCAAGCAGATTTTCTTCGAAATGGGTAGCAAAGTAACGTCCGTGACCGTACGCTGCCGTACAGCAAACGATTCGCCTAAACTCACATCGTGTCGCTTAGGCGTAAACAGGTTTAAGATTTTCGGTGGTATTTCGTTTACTTCTTAAATTTGTCTATGTAGTCTTGTTAAATATCATAATTAGACCCCGGAATTTTGTCGCAACTCGCAATGACGTCACAATAGGGTAGTTTGGGGATTAATTTAATGGTGTTAATTAATACGAAAAACTAACGCTTTTTAACTGAATAAATTCGAATACAGAGTTTTATTAGAATTTATTCGGTTTTTTCGGAAGGCTTTCACGGCAAAAATTAGGTAGTAAATTAATCCACATTATCTTTCGGTGTATTACTGCAATCTATTGTACATTAAACTGGCTTTGATTTTTTCGTCCGCTTATTTTTTGTTCGTTAAAAGGCAGTTTAATATACAAATGTATGGTTTGAAGTAATATTCTTACCAAAAGGTAAAATTAGTCATAGTCATATTTAAACAATTAAATGTTCTTCGTTTATAGTCGGTGCCGTTGACTAGTTCCGTTGGCCATCTGGTCTTCATCATCAGTTGCACTTCACCAAATGACACTTTCTGAATGCAAATGCTGGATGTGTTACTAAAAGTACTAAATTCACTATATGTACCTATGCTTTTAATATTTGAGGAGTTCCCTGAATTCCTCACGGATTCCCTCATCTGATTCAGATTTGGTAACAACAACCACCTCGAAAGTATAAAGTGTATTCTACCAAACCAAAGAATAACTTTTAAAATCGGTCCGTAATTGAAGGCGAAATCGGTGAACATATGTACATAAAACCATAAATACCTACATACGGTGGAACATAGAACTTCCTCCTTTTTTGAAAGTAGGGACCGAGAATTGTTGATAACTTATTCCTAAAATTATGTAGGTATTTTGCTATAAGTACATTCGTTGCAACGTCAGATCCAAAGGTACGGACGATCCCAACGTAAAACGTACTCAAACGTAAGAAAAAATCGTTTTAAAAAAATATGATGCACTTTTGACTTTATGCTGTGGTGAAATAAAGCATTAAATTTTACCACTATTTATTGTTGGTAATTCTGGTAAATACTTGTTGGTAAATACGGTTATGTACTCGTTATGAACTCGTAATTCGTTAAGTTCACCTATAAAAAAAAAGTGTTTTAGTAGGGGCATAGTACAATGGAAAATAAGCTATTTGACATCTGTAGGGCGTAACTCAGATATCTATAGATAACTGACATTTGCGTGACACGGCTGGCGTAGTACGAAGCGTTGGTATCCCTCCCACAACGAGGACCCGGTGAAGATGGCGGGATTCCGATGGATGTGAGTAGCACATTACCAACCGCAATAATAAAATAAACAATCACTTGAAGTCATTGTGCTATGTCAACTTAGTATAGGTACCTATAGTACGGCAGACTCACCTATAACGCCAAATCAGTGTGCCCCTTGGACTAACAATAAGTTTATAAAAAATAATATAAAAATTAAGTTCAAAATCCCTTATCGGCGTGACGGGGTAACCAGTTGCCTTGATCTGCAATCTGCCTCACTCAAATGGATCAAGGTAAATATTTCAGTTCATGCAATGTTTTGCAGCCGTGGTGTTTTATTGCACGGTTCTGCAATTAACCTCTTGTCGCTAACAAAAGAACTAAGTAATTATTAAACCTACAATTTAATTCTTAACGAGGTTAATCTTGGGATAATTTTGCAGTGGAGAATATTTAGAGTTCTTTCTTAACTAATCAACTTCGAAAAAAAACCAAATTGGTGCCAACTATTCTCTTTTACTGTAATTGCATAATTTATTTATTAATTTCATTCAAACATACAGCCCATAGTTCGTAAGTAACATATGAATTTTAAAATTATATTGTTATATTAAATAATTTATTAATTAAGACAATATTATCCCCTGGACTCAACGTGAATGGAGTTCGAGGGTCGAACCAGTGTAACCTGTCAAAAATTGTGTTCGGGGGATAATGTCACTTACAAGAAAACACTGATTTAATCGAATGAAAGAAAGATAAAACATTTATTCAAAACAACACACATATTTATCAAAATATACAAAGTTGGACAGTCTGTTGACGTTGTGCGTGTCAAACAAACAACACAACAAAATATACGCTATAATGTTCACTACTAGATACTCAGTTATATGTAATTGCATTTGTACGGTAGGTACACATAAAATTACCATCGGAAATCACTTAAAAACGAAAACAAAGCAGTCTTCGTATCCGAGTAAAAATCGTAAAATAATAATAGGTTTTCTTGGAATACCCAGGTATTGGTAACAGCGTCTTATATTTCGTGAATAAACCGAAGTCGGTAGCAGGAGTCGGGTTACTCGTGCATTGATATTGTTTTCTTGGCACCGACTTAGGTTCCGTGTACCTATATAGAATATTTCGATAAATAATTAGATGCAAGTACCAAATCTGGGTATTCCGCAAAAACCCATGATTATTTTACGCGTTATAGTGGGTTAAAAGGACAGTTTTTGTCGTTTTTTTTTTCTGTGTCGTGTCCAAACTGTTAACACTGTAGATGACCCTATATTATAATATTTATAATATTCATAAATAATACAATAATATAATTTGTATTCCAAGTAATAAAGTTCGAATAGTTCAACTAATACATGTAAGTACATAAATTATAATTAAATAAAAAGCGGAATTTTACACAGATTGACCTAGCCCGTATACTAAAACGTAGGCTACCTACTATTGGCACTAGACAACGATAAACATACCTAAATAAATACTTGTTAAGTCACATAGGAAAACCTCCAGTTATCAGTAACTAAAAACTCGGAATCACAGAAAACAGACAAACATTTTTAGACCGACAAAGTAGATAAATAAAATCGTAGAAAATAGTTATCACTTATCATTAAAGAAGTTTTAAAAATGAATTATCGACATGTTTGTCCGGGGGCCTTTTAAGAATATACAGTTTGGAAGTTATTGCTTTGAGTAGACATCTTTGTCCCCTTTTCACATACGCACCATACCGACCTACTTACTCGTAACACATCGCAGACTTATTAATCTGAAATTCCCCTGGCGTTGCAACAATAATAACATAGTTGCGGCCTCTTGCTGCAGCTACATATATATGAGACTGCATTAACCAATCTCCATAATATAACGACATGCGACAGATTTCCCTAGGGACTGACTTACTGTTTTGAATTTTTCATCAGAAAGTACATACGCAAATAAAAGTTGAAATAAACAATGACGATGTTTCTAACGTGTTTAACATCACAACTAGAACCAAAGCCGAGTGCATTATGAGAGTTACATAACGCGTGGCGATTAGCGCACAGTTCGAACGTTGCGTGGCGGCCTTGACTTTCACCTTCGACATTGGTTTGCGCCCGTGGCCGCGACTACCTTCTGTATGTAATGCAACTACCGTATTGCAAAACCGTATACGCTATTTGAACTTTTAGGAAGTGTATGTGATTGCCAGCCGGTTGTACAAGGTGTAGGGGCACTGGAGTCCAAGTTGCAAGGGCACGCTTTTGCGCGATCTCTCAGGGCCTAACTAAATTCTCAATTGTCTAAACGTTATTGTAGACCGTGTACGGATGTAGTGAATAATCAAACTACATGACATACTATTTTGTTGAATAAGTTCCCAGGTTAACTTTAGTACCCTTTCAAGATTAATGTAAAAGCAAGATAGAAACGAATAAAATGGTTTCGACGGGATACGATTTCGTTTGATTCTTTATTAGTTTTATTATTTGTTACAGTAATTCTTGTATTCTCAAAGCATTATTTGTTTAGCGTTAGAAGTAGGATGCGCCAGGTGAAACATTTCTCATTGCATTGCAGAACTGTAGGAAATTTACACATAACAGACTAAGATGTCGCTTGGTCACCACAACTAAAAACCCGGTAATTCCTAGGTCTAGTTTTTAGGATTTTCCATCTGACCAACTTTTATGAAACAAAGTCTGATTCTTATAAGAATGATTCAAGCGTAGGTATTAAAAGCTTTCGCATACATACTGGTAGTTACAATCCCAACCGCACGATCACTGATATTGATAACTTCCGAATAACAAAAACCACAAGTATGAGTTAGTTGTCTTGTATGATTTTCGGTAGGTAAGTAATCATAAATATCGTCGCATGGAACTCGTCTGGCCTCGCCTCGCCTCGCCTCGTCTGCTAGTCATATAACATATTTTTCAGATTTTTAGTATTGTAGTTAAAATAATTCACGTAACTCTAACAAAAACGAGCACTTTAAATCTTAATTTTTCACAAACGGGTCCCTTAGTCGTAAAATTGGAGCTAAACTGCCAATGGACGGACGGACGGACATGGCGAAACTATAAAGGTTCCTAGTTTGACTACGGCACGCTAAAAACGGGATAGCGGAAATGGGAAACAGACTTTTTTAAATTTAAAAATTATTTATCATCAACATCATCATCTAATGCATACATATCGATACATTGCAAAATATCAATTTAATGTAGGAATATTTTTGATCTTTGAACATGTTTGATGTGTGAAGAAAACTATCAGTCTCTAATTTAAAATTAAAGTATAAAAATATCGTTAAGCTTATAATAGTTAATTGTATTAAATGATATCCATCTTTAATTATTTTTGTAGAGCTCTATGTAATTTACACATTGACTCTAATGATCTTTTAAAAAAAACTGTAATAAGGCGCAAGTAAATATTTTCCAATTAAATTTACATGATACCGCGTTAAAATGAAGCAATTACATATATTAAAGTTACTTAGTTGCTATTTTGTTGCTCGAGTGCCTCTAGTGGAAACTGTAACAATTTTAGCGATTATAAAAAGTTACGCAACTGCACCCACGCCCGGTCGTTGTCTGTACAGCTCTCATTCAACAATGCTTAATTGTTTGTTGTTTTTGAAGGAATAGTATAAGACTGTAGTCCTTTGGGTTAGGGTATAGTAGGTTAGACTAGCGTAAGAGGCTAGGAAAGCGATCCTGAGAGAAGTGCAAGGAGGAGACCGATGCTTTTTTTGTACCAACATTATATATCATATATACTTAACTCAAGGTATATTACCTGGCAATAAATTATAACTACTTCAATGATTCTACGGATCCGGATACGGATAAAGGGCCACCTTAAGAAATGACATTGTCATGTTTAATTTATTTAAATCTAATAAGCTTTAAGGTTTGACGTTTATCATTTTTTTATCAATAGCAGTTGAGTCAGGTTTGGAGGTAGTGACAATGTCCAACACGCGTACCGTCATGGAATTAAATTGTCACCCACCTTAGTTCCAAAGTCAATCTGACATTCTGCAGCAATATGGTTGAGTTTCCTATCAATTACAAGTGACTTGGCATCTCTTTCGACAATGATATGTTCAAGCAGATTTTCTTTGATTGGAAGGTAGCTAATTAACTTCCGTGAACGTACATAGCAATTAAGTAAATGTATTCCAATTTGTTAAGCCTTTTATTATGTCAAGGAGACCGCAAACAGGCCGCCTGATGGAAAGTGGGATCTTACATACAGGGCAATCTGAGAACCTCCTTAGAAGTCGGTTAAAAATCATCTTTACGGTTCTTTCAGCATTTTTCATTTTAAATGATCTTTTATAATTTATAACAATTTAAACTTGGTTAGCAATGAGACCCGTAGACATTTGCATTCTCAAGACAGTAAACCTAAGACTGCAAAAGCGTTGCTAACCATGAGGACCTAACTAGAATGCCTCTATATATGCTAGTAATTCTCCGCTTGTCTCCTCCCCACACAGGAACATAACAATGCAATAACTGGTGGTAGGTTAAATAATAAGGTGTTGGTAGTGATATGGACGGACCCTGTACAAGGTCCTGCCACCACTAAATAATAAAAATCTAATTTTAAATTTAAGTAAGGATATTGTTAAGTGAATAAAGCTACCATATCATGGTGGAAAACCAAGTGGAATTGGCGGTCCTGTGGGGTAGACAGTACATCTTGGAGTTTTAGTAAATCGCTAACTTTAGCGTTATGCATCTCGTCTAGGCCCCGAGTCAGCTGTTATTAGTGCCTATGAAAATACAAAAAGGTTGCGATTATGCCCGCGACTTCGGTGCTAGACCAAAGCTGCCCGGCGCGTGTTAAGGCAACCGGACCCCGCTTCAACTTTATAAAATAGCGTAATAGTAATTTATTACATTTATTTTTTTAAGACGCGATTGCTGATAACTTTAGCTGTCATTGTTTTTACCTAGACATTAGCAGACTTCCGATTGTGCTTTTAGTAGTTTATTAAAAAGATTGAACAAGCATTGACGGCGGCAAAATGATTATCTAATTATAACGAGATTAAATGGTAATTGGTATGGGTTCTATTAAACAATTAAAGTCAGTGTTTATTAAACCGCTGGGAGTGGTTGAAGATGTTGAGTTGCATCAGTAAGCATAGGTGGCATAATTATTGTTAAAGAATTGCACACGTGCTTATGATGAATCTACTGGAAACTAGAAACACACTTAGACTTCACAACAGCGGCAGTAATATTGTATCGGGAAAAACATACATTTCTTATAGTAATCCAATAAATCGCGGCATGTCTTAGTCGGAAATTGAAAGTGCTTCCGTGACCGGAAGATCTAAGGGTCCTTGCTGGCTCTGTTGTAACGACCTATACAATAATTGTCTATGTGGCCATTTATTATAATATAGTCTTCAGGTGATATTTCGTGATTGATCTTATCGCGTCGAGCGGATACATGACTGTTTCGTAATGAATGACGTGAATAGACATGTTTTACAATTGTTTGCTTGTGTTTATGAATGATAATCATTTACAGTAATAAAATTACCATAACCTATTATATCGACTCAGTTCAGGGAATAATACTCTTTTAAGTTGCGTTCAATTCCGTGTTTTTAATAGTACCTATGATATAAAGAAACATTAAAATCATTTGTATTTACGATCTATATCAATCACAAAACGGATACTCTATTATGTATTCTTAAATTATTCTTGAATGTAATTATCTTTGTTAGAATTAATACTATTTCATCTGCCTTTAATATAAAACGATGTAGGTATGATCCTGCCACTTATCTCTAGAATTACTCGAGTTATTAATTATTAATGTAGGCAGGTACCTACTAGAGACGTGTGTGTCGACATGTAAGTGATATTTCCGCGGTTTTTTGCCCAAGAATTATGGATTTACTATGAGTAACAAGAACAGTAAGCAGTAAGACAAGAAGCATTGAAAATAACCTTAAAAGATTTTACTCAAGAATGTTTGTTACATTATTATATGATGATAGAATCGTAACATAAATAACTAAGCTAATGAATTAATATAGTTATATACAATATCACTTGGTAAGATACGTAGCAGGAGGCCACGGCAAAACATTTGGTTGAACACACGTAATTAAGAAAATTAATTATTAGTTAAATGACAATTTAATTTCCTTTTTTTTGATATTTCTTATTAATTTCCGATCGATTTATTGTTCTTTAGGGATTGGAAAAACATAGCAGATAACCCTGTATCTACTTCTTATTAAAAAAATGTGGCCTTTGTCCACTTTGCCTAAAAACTACTTACGAGTATGAAAGGCAGAAGTTGAATTATCCGAACAAATGTAGGTATCCTACAACCTACTTACAACTGCCAAACCTAGTTTGACTAAATCACTTTATTATTAAAATTCATATGCATGAAATATCTTACTATTAAACTTTAAATATTAATTAAAAGTTACTATAGGTACTTGTTTTAACAACTTAAATTAAAGAGACGCAATAAAAGAGACTTACTGATTTTATAATACATGTGAGAAGAGAAGTAGGTGGTATTTAAAAGATTAACATAAGGATTTATCTGCTGTTATGTAATTAGTGTCTTAATAAAGCAAACACTATAAATGTCTGGCCATATGCCGCTTCATTTACATAGTCATGTTTTTATGTTTAATACGATACTAATAAACCGCTAGATTGAATTAAATACACTTTGTCTCGCTCCCGTCTCTGCTTACTGACGATTCCGCTTAGACTTGATCATCCAGACTTAAGTCGTGATACAAAATAACAACCTACCACATCCGTACCGCATGGCGATTTACCTCACAAGTAAAAAAAGGCATTTTTATACAGCAGCAAGTCGTTAACTAATAGGCATTGGTGACTATGATGACGATTTAATGATAAGATTCAGTGTAATTAATCTAGGGATTACGATACGACTTCTTACCCAAGTTTCGTTTAACGTAGATAAAAAATCGTAGTATTTACTGACCTCCGTTGTAAAAAAAGTACTTATAACAAATTCAGCATTAAACAAAACTTTTTTGTATTATTTACACCGCTGTAATGGTAAAATGTAATGGATAAAATCACTATTTGTAGGTGAATTTACATTCTTCCCAATACATGTTTCCATTAAATATCAATAATGAAATAATATAAGTCATGTTCGCACGGCATCCTAAAAGACCAATACTGATGCAGCTTCATGGTTTCAGAATTCCGGTCTGCGGGTCGATTATTAATAAACAATCGCTCGTTTGGGGCTCTTTATGGTGATCTTAAATTCTTTGCAATCGACTTATTTTCGATTTCCAAGCTATCGCTTGCCAAAAATCGGCCCGTGAACCCGATGCAAAAGCGCTTAATCGATGTATATAGCAATGGTTTAAGTTCCATTGCAGCTGTTCCAGTGTGCTGTACAGACACCGCCGCAGCCACAATATGGTTGAACTAAGAGCTTAGCAACAATAAGTACCTAAAGAGGGCGTGACCGGGCGCTGAATAAATAACCTGTTACACATATTAATTACCACTAACGAATGCATCCCGCGATTAATCAACTATTCTCATGTATATCTCAAGTTCTCGACACGGCTCAGTTCCGTATCCTTAACACAAATTACCGATCACGATAAAAAAACGAAACTACTTAGTTGCTAAGTGTTCGTTTTTGTACCAAGACTCCTACTTTGATTTACACTAAATTGGTTCCGCAAAGTAATTTAACTTTTTACGATTTACGTTATTGTCTTTGGTTCCTTTATGAAGTGACGCATTTTGTCTTATCTCTTCTTCTTACACAGCTGGACCCTTAAGGATCTTCTCGGTAGAACTGTCGTCACGTTGACAATACGATAACACGTTAAAAGCAAACACGGTTTTACCTGTATCTGCGAACAGTCCAAACTAACTAGAAACGTGAATATAAATCCCTATACTAACGAAGGGATTTTAAATTCAACTCCTAAAATGAAAAACCTCAAACTTTTCGCACAGGTACAGGTTAACAAACATTGTTATATAAAGCAGGTCGCGTGAACCAACATAACAACACATTGTTGGCTTAACTTTGTTTACCCTGCATGAGAACTGCTGCAAAAACAGCATCATAGCCTACAATCCCCCAAATTTGCTTAAAACTTGCAACATTGGGGCATTAGCGGAGAGGTTTTTGCTGTAAGTAAACTACTGGACTCTCTAAAACAACCTGTGCCTAAAACGATCCTGTGATCAAAGAAAACGGAACATTGTATAGCGCACAGTCAAGCCAGTGTCTAGAATACATTCACAAACTAAGTCACGGTAACCCTCCATTTACCCAACTGCGCGATGGAGAGTTATATACCCAGTGAGTTTTATTTGTAAGCTATATCTTTAGCCAGTTACAAAGTTTATGTAAGAAAGTACGAGTACAAAATGGAGAGGTCCTTTAGTTCAGATATAAAGAAACTAACTTACTTAGATAACTTGAGGAAATCAAATTAATAATACTCGTATTGTAATTTGGGTTGGATACCTCAATTTTTCTTTGCCAATCTAGGACCCATTGCAGGAAGTAAACAGTGTATGCTATGGTTTTCTCTGTTACTCCTATCGCATGAGATGTATTAGTATCAGAAGATTTTATTAAAAAGCAAGTCGGATATTTGTTACCTGTTGCAGTTTTATTTTTAGCCTGTGTTAGTGACCTACTGCAGAACAAAGGCTTGGAAAGAATGGCAAAAAATGTTGGAAATTAATTCGCTAAAATGATTGTTTGTGGCATCTTTACCTACTTCGAAACAATTGAAGCAATATAACACCTCTTTGCCGTTTAATTATCCATATTCATTTATTTACCAAATCATTTGATTTTGCTCTTGTCTGTATTTAACTGCATTAAATACTGAACTTAAAAAACAAAACATATATATATATACTTTAAGTTTGATTACGATTTCTGTGAAGTTCATGATATAAAGTTCAACATTGATTTTCGTAAAAACCACTTCAATATTTGCTATAAAATGTGATATACGTCTTAAAGCACTAGTAAGTAACAGTACCTAGTATTTTTTACATAAATTCACTGAAATCCTCAAATTACGGGGAAAAAAACGAGATGCGAGGTTTTAAAATTTCAGTAAGTTGGATTTATGTCTAAAACCATAAGACTTTTACTGAACCCATTATACTCTTTTGTGGGTTAGATAGAGCAAAGTTGATTTTGGACCTCGAAATACAGGACCGCATGTACACTTATTGAGTAGGTATTCTCCTGTCAGTATTTAACCTATGAGTTAATATAATGTAAAATTTTCCAAACTGCAAAGTAGTTTATAATTAAGTAAGTAGACGAACCAAATAAAATCACAATGCGCTTTATCCGTTCTTGAGAACATAGGCCTACGTGACCAGAGCCACGTTTAACATTCGCGGATATGATTTATTTGAACTTCCTACATTACGTAACAATAAAATTCCTAATCATTATTATTGGTAACTATTAGGGTTGCATAAAATAGTAAGTATTTACCATCCAATACATCGGAAAAATAAATATCAAACACCGTAAGAAGTTCGCACTTCTGAACAATCTGGCATTGACCGACATGTCCCTTACGTGCTGCTAGCGCAGACCGTACACGACATGATTATTTCTATAAGTAGAACTTCGTGCCTAAGAAGTATGATGACCGTGTAATAAATAGTGGGCGGTAAACCTTTTACACCGTACGATCCTAAAGAACCTATGTACGAGTAGTAAATACAAGGCTCCTTTACTATCCTAACCTAGTGTTTTGATCAACGAATGCTTCTGTGGCCTGCCTTACCAACATCAAAGACGGCGTACGATTACATTAAAACATACCACGTAACGTAATAGCCCAATAGGGCACGCTTTCTATAAGCGTCTACCTGCAGACATGAAAAATGAATCTTAGGGTGAAAATTTTGATAGCCGACTTAAAAGTCTGTTTAAACGAAATCATTATATTCGGTGAGAATATCATGACGATTAGATAAGTATATATTGTGTTATTTTTAGCACTTTATTTAAAGACCGCATTTTGACATTTCCAAATGTAAGTGTATTTTTGACATTTTGACCAGCATTTGAACTATATTAATATTGCTTTTTTCAAGTTGTTATTTTGTTTAATTATATTATTATTACTTTTGTACACATTGCAACTATTTTAATTTTTCTTTTTTTTACACTGACGATCTTATTGTGATTTCATTATATCTATGCGACATGTAAAAATGTAATTTCAAAAATGAAATAAATGACTACTACAAATAGGCAAAGATTAGTTATTCAGCACATTTGGGTTAAACTGACTGGGAATCGTGTAAAATAAAGCCCTTTATCCAAGTAAGGTTATGCGCGTTGAACCGGTTCGAAAAAAAGTATTCTATCATATTTTATTGGGCAAAAAATGTCGCATGTCAATTTTATAACAAAAACTCTCTACAAAAACGACGACTTAATCGCCATTACAGTACTAGGCAGATAAGAAGTTCTAACCCATTGCACGACCGTGAAGTTTCAGAATATGTATAATGTTGATAGCATATAATAAATAGAATAGACACCTAGTTAGGTAAACTTGCTATTATTATTATGTCTGTACCAATCACGGAACTATTTATGGGAGTTCCGGACCTTTGGAAGGCGTATATGGAGCCAAAGCCAACACGCAGATGCCCTTTAGATAAATTTAATTTAGTACAGTTATGGGACACCAACCGGCGATTGTCCCTGAGATCAAACTATAGAAGTATGCTCCCACGGACAACCACAGGTTAGTGTAAGACTATTTAGAAGGATGGGAAAGATAAAGATAAAAAGATAAAGATAAAAGATAAAATATGGATTGGTGAACTAGGCTATTGATGAAACTACGGGTCCTGCCTGGCCAATGCTAATTACTTTGATTGAAATGGCAGGCGGTGACTTGCCAACTCAATGGAATGGGACCCCCGAGATAGCCGCATATATATAGGTATACCAGCAGGGAGGCAACAGTTCCAGAGGGGCTAAGGGTGGAGAGGTAATTCTGGACTTTAAACGACCATAAGGTGTCCACTCACCACTTATGCAACACATCCGCCCTTCGAGCATGTAGCTCTTGCTAATCCACTTTGATCGGCCAATAAAGGCTAAAGTGTTCCTCGTCATAGTCCACCGCAGCCGGCCGGTATAGGCAAGCGTGAGGTGAGGAACAGGATCTACCATCGGGCGCACTCAGGTCCGTGGTGTGGCCACTCACCAACAGCTCGCCACTACGTGCCCTGTGGATTATTATTATTCAAAATTAAAACTTTGTTAACTTTCAAAGATGGAATATAGTGTAAAATGACGAGAAAAAGATTTTTTTTTACCAAAAGTAATTTAATTAACGGCTAAGTAAAGGAAACGTTTAATTAGCCCTTTTTATCTATGTATATTAGGGTAAAAGGAGCATGCCCACATATTTATTTCTATAGTTATTTCAAAAACCGAGATGATGACTAATAGACAAGTATGGTAGGTAAATATATGTTGCGCCGTCCCCAAATAAGTTGGGATAAGGGCAGGAGAAACATGATTAATTAAAAAAAAAAACAAAATAAAAATCAGAATCTTAGTCCTTATTCTCAGCATATTCAGAGAGCTTTAATTACAGTGCCGTCATAATATTGGTTTGCTTATGATTTCGATGTTAGCGACCGGGTTGCGTGACCCACAGTATATGAATATATTTATATCTATATATATGGAGCTCTCACCAACATAAGCGACCGTAAACTACACGGATCATAGGCAAAATTACATTGATTTTTAAATTGACACTTGTTTTTAATTTTTTAATTGCAGGAACGTCAGGTCGGAACTGTTGGAAGCAAGTGCCTTGACCGACGCGTGAGTGACCCCGCGCACTCCAACGACGTGCTGAGCGCAAGGCCGTCATTTTAACATGCGCAAATCAAAAGAAACCTTAGCGCTGCAGGCGCTTACGACGCTTCACGTTTCCTTTTCATGGCAAAAACCATACAAACGACGTAATTACCAGGTTCTCTACCGTTGTTTATTTTAAACGGCAACAAAAAAATAATGGGCCAATTAGTCTGGCTGAAATATGTTTTACCGTTAATTGAAGCAGCGTGATGTAAACAAAGACGTAATGCTAGACCACTAGACCAGCACAAGTTCACGCTTAATGATGGTGCCCATATTTCCCAGGAAAATATGCCTGCTACAATAAATTTTCTAGTGAATATTTAAAGCTGGGATTTGAGACTATGGCATTCTTATAAGCGATCGCCAAGAATTAATTTTCGAACGCTCAGGTGTACCTGACCAGCATTGTTAGATCCCTCGAATTGTAGCAAATCGTACTTGTGTCGCCGCAGTAAAATTGCAAGTTTGGCGGGCGCGGGGGCCGAGTCAGTGCAAGTTTGCCCGGACGCGGGCGTAGACGATTCGTAAGTTTGTCCACGTGTAAAACACTTTGATCATTTAGCTCGATCAGTTGCTCTGACATGTTCATGGCTAAGTTACACTGCGGTGCAAATTGCAGTTCTAGCGGGCAGAGTACATTACGAAAGTACACTTAAGTACTCGTTTCGTATTGTGTGTGACCATATAAAACATTACAAGTAACGAATACCAGTAACGTGCATTAAAGTAAAGCATGACCAGAAAAATAAAAAAAACCTCTAATGGGGTCGCTGCTAATACTTTTTTAATCTGTGTTTCGTGATTTGCAATAGAAATGATACTTCATATAATTTTCGAAATATGGCTGTTTTTTATTTTGCGAGTCAGGCTAGCTGACACGTATTTCTCTTTAGGATTTCTCTGACACGTATTTCTCTTTAGGATTTCATTGACACGTATTTCTCATTTTCCAACTAGACGTATGAATTTTGAACTGGTGATCTTAAGTAGTCCAGGTAGAGCGTACCAAGTCTGCCAACATCACTTTAGGGTGTGCATTGCAACCTGGGCTAGAACTATTAGAAGAAGAAATAAATATAAATTTATAATATAGAAAATAAATAATGGCGTAAACAATTTAACAATGGTTTTATCATTTACATCATAATTAAAAACTGACTAGTTTAACTTAGTAAATAATTATTAATTAAATAGGTACTTAGCCAAAAATAATAGAAATAATAATAATATAATCAATTAAATAATGGTATTACTTACAAGTTTTATGCTCTCACTTGAGACGTCTCTTTCGGCTACGTACAACATTAAACGAAGATACTAAATAAACTGTTCTTCTTTAGTCCTCCGTAGTCCTTTATAGAGAACAAAATAAATGATTATGACAAAAACATTTTCGCTTATCACACTCGTTTTAAAAATTACCATCACAAAATAAGGCTTTGCTTTGAGGGAGTCTCATATAATTACTCTATCCAACCCTTAAGGTGACAGCTTCGAAATCCAGATCATTCAAATGTGGTTTCTAATTACATGTTAAACAATTTATAAGGAAGGTATACGTAGGTACAACTATACATAGTACCTAGATGTTGACGTTACCAAAACTGTTTTTAGGAAGATTGACACAAGTTCATCAATATTATAATTCCAGCAGTTGAGCTGGTTTCCATCGCAATCCAGAGAGGCAATGCAGCCGGTGTAATGGGAACGTTTGAGCCAGCCACAACACAGGGTTGGCCGTAATTAGGATAAGTCTGTGTTGTCTTGTTTTGTTAGTGTTAAGGGGATTTGACGAAGCGTGTTGCCTATGATCATTCCTATGTAAAACGTCTTGATTCGAGATTGTATTTATTCAAATTGGCGCAATTCAATAAGCTCTTGACCAGTTGTCCAGTTAAATATACCTTTTAAAGTGTTGTTAACATTTCAATATAGGTACTTACTAAGCAATTCATGTATCTAGATATTTTTTATATATCATAATTAATTAGGGGTACCGATTAACAAATTCCCTGACGCAGTTTTGTCCTTGGTCTGATACGTCCATGAATCAAATGTGATCGTGATCAAATTTGGATTTTACTTTACATACAGAAGTGAGTTTTGGAAATATGACGATCAAATGAAAAAGCGCTCTATGAAAATTATTGAGATGTAATTTTACCCAAATCCATAATTTTAACGACTTTTACGGCTGTAACCCTGAAAGTTTAAAAGTTAACTTTTTTGAGGGTGGGAAGGCAGCACCGCTCATAAAGTCGCGAAAAGAATGGTAATTGCGACCCATTTTCTTTTCAGGCAAATCCCTTAAGCTGCTCCATAAGACAGAACCCTCAAGATCAATCTGAACCGCACCTGCAAGTTCTTTATGCTCTCAAGTAAAACCAAATTTGGAATATTGTGTTTTACTAAGATAAGGTCAAGCGCGACGATCTCGTTTCACTTATTACGTTGTTGTAAACCTAAAGGCACCTCAACCTAATAAGAAAAAGAGAAACTCTTCTTTAACCGACAAACTACACGAATGTTCTTGTTTTTGTGTTGGAGACGTTATTTTATTTTATAGTAGAATGTGTTGCAATCCCTAACAGTTCCTTTATAACCGAGCATCAGTTTTCCGTTGTGAAGCATTTTTCTCAGAATATTTTGCAAGGGTGATTCCAGACGGTACATCCATAACAACATGATCCCATAAACCACAGCAATTAAAATATAACAATAATTACAGAGAAGATTAAAAATAGTTACGCTCTTTTCGACTTCGAATTCGAATAAACAGCGGGGGATTTGTTTTTGGCGATTGCCCTTTGATGTCACGGAACTAATGCAAATATTACAAAACGGGCCGTGGTGTTCGTACAAATATTATCTATATTTATTTGAAGTGTCACCGTCTTCAAAATCTCAAGAAAACATACGAGCATATGATATTTTTTGTCATTTGAAGTAACTCTCCACACGTTCCAAAAATTGGGTGTCATAAAGCCTAAGCCCCAAATAATATATAAAATTAAGATTTGTAAAGTTAGAATCACAAGCCTAAACATACTCCACACTTTATAGGTGAAAAACTTAAGTTAATCACCTGTTGTATGTGTGAGTAATGCGTGCGATAAGATATTCAAATTTTCAAATTTGTAATGTAACGTTTGGTTTACAAACTCATTATTTGCTTAGCTTCTATCGTCATCATAAGATATAAATAGTTGTCAATGTCGAGTAATTGTCGTCGTATTTTTTACGCCGTTCATGAATAAACAATAATACTTACGATCAGTTTACCACAGAAGTAATTTGTAAAACATCGATTTTGAATTCCGCTTGGAAAATTAAATATTCAAACGAAAAGAGTTTTGTGTAATTTGTACAAACCTTTTTAAGAGGTTTGCGATAAAGACTCAAATTGTTTATCAACACGAAAACAATTGGTCATTGAAATATCTGGTGTACCGAGTAAAAATGTTTTTCAACACATTAAAATAATTTAAAAGTATGCATTAAAATCAAAAAATTTAAACAATTGTAAAGAAATCCAACCGAAAATTACGCCATTACTGTTGACAAACTAGATCGAAAGGTGATAAGGAGAACGATTCATAATTTTCATATCACCAATAAAGAGACACCCACGTTAAAGCTGCACCTTGAAAAACTAAAAGATGATATTAATTATCGAGTTGGCATTACTTACTACATTAAGAAAACACGTGTGTTTATTGGGGTTCAAAAGGCAAAAAACTGAAGACAACAGGACAGGAGGCTCCTGAGTCCTGATGGAAAAACGTGAAATCCGTAAATTACGTATAAATTTTCTGTGCAAAATTAACGAATACCTTGCACAAGGGTGGCTCATCGTATTCACTGACGAGACATACATTGACACATCACACTCCACACAATAATCATGGTCTGATGGAAGTACTTCCGGTATGAAGCAGCCAGTTTCAAAGAGAAAACGTCTCGTGATAGTCCATTCAGGCGGAATGGCGGGATTCGTTCCTAACGCATTGTTAATGTATAAAGCTCATAATAAACCGGTGACTGTCATAATAACATGAATTTCCACAATTATTCCAAATGGATTAAAACCCTATTAATACCAAACCTAAAACCAAACAGTGTTGTCGTTTTGGATAATACATATTACCATAATTCGCTTCAAAATCCGGCACCGAATTCGAACTCAGCGAAATATTGACCATTCCCCAACTATGTAAAAGACACAACTATACGATGTTGTACTCAAAAATAAGCATAAATTCGTGGAATATAAAACTGATCCATTTTCAACTCAATACGGACATACGGCACTTGGCTTACCACCATATCATCCCCAATTCAATCCAATTGAAAACATTTGGGGAATTGTCAAAGGATTTATTGCCACATAAAATGTTTCCATGAATATGGAGTCTATTAAAAGTTTAGCAACGGAAAAAAATAGTATAATAGCTCAGGAAGAATGGAAAAATGTATGCTTACATACAATGAAGGAGGATACTTTTGTATCAATGTCAAGAATTACAAATGAATGCAATATCGGAGAGTTTCATTATAAGTGTTTCCTCGGAAGATAATGCCAGTGACATTGTTTCTGTACAGTCCACTGATGAAAATGAGGATGACGAAATGGCGAGTGAATGAGGTAAAAAAAGTGTACAGTATGTTGTTAATATGTACCTACAAGACATATTAAATATTTATTGAACTTGTTATGCTTATGCGTTTTTTGCAAAACTGTACAAAACTGCATACAACAGGTGATTTACTTAAGGTTTTCACGTATACTTTTACTCTTTTTTACCCGACTGCGCGACGCAAAGGAGAGTAACGTGTTTATCGGCCGATCTATGTATGTATGTTTGTTGCTTTGTGGTGCTCTAGAAACTAAACACGAGGGCCGATTTTATGATTGTTATGTCAATCGATAAATCTTAATCTTGTGAGTATCACTAAAAATATACCAGTAATCAAAATTCAATATGGCGGCAGCCAGACGCCATATTGTAAAAAAGAACAAAAGTCCTCGAACTATGACAAGTGGCCTAACATTGGATAGGTAATTATTTTAAAAACCATCTTTAGGTTCATTTCATAATTTTTCATTTAGGAGTTAAAACGATTTGAAGGTCTTGATATTGTGCTGGGGTGTTTTACTGTACAGTAGTTACAGTTTTTTACGCAGTCTGTTTAATTTTTAAGTCTTTAGATAAAAAGAATAACACCTTGCAATACATTACATCTTTGCGAGTAAATATTTAGTTAATACTAAAATAAGTCATATAGCGTAAATAGCAGGGTACGAGTATATGCTGCAGAAACTTCAACGAGCTCTTCATCCACTTGACCTTCGATTTAATTGAGCAATTATTATTTTATTAGGAAATAATCTGTTCTTGTTCACGCGCATACAGGTAAACGACGCTACAAGTTACGATAAAGATCGATTTAATTACTTCAGCGTGCCAGTTCTTCTTTTGTTAACTGGATTGAGTTGGTAATGATTGCTGTACGGTTTGCTTTTTGTTTTATATATTTATTTCTTTTTGTAAGTATGTTGGGTTGGGTAGGTTATTCCCGTAGTGGCATTGTTTTATTAAACCTAAAGAGTTCGTGAAACGGTGTATACTCCTTAGCAACCTATAAAATGTCCCAATGTCAAAGTGTAACCACGCCTTATTTATTTCGCTAAAAGTTGCTTCTACGAAATATCCAATTTCTGAAATCATATATTTGGTAGAAGACTGGGAAATTTTGCAAAAAGGACGTTTTGTAAACATAAAATGTAAATATAAGTATACGTAGGTGAAAAACTCAAGTACAAATGACCTATTGCGTGTAGTTGTAACACATCTGTATAGACTGTTCGACATTAGAAATTTGACGTAAATTCCATATTAGTTTTGAACACAACTATATGCAAGAGGTTATTTACTTAAGGTTTAAACCTATATTATCTATCAAAGTAAGCTCTTTGTTTGTGTACGAGTAGGTACTTATAGCTATAGAAAGATATTGTGGCTGAAATTTTCAACCAATAATTTTACAAATTACAACAACAAACAAACCTATTCTTCATATTCACTAAAGCATATTCGGAAAACGTGAACATCGGACTTGATTTAGGATTGACGTTACCGCCGGGAGCTAAATTTGTATGTTTTTTTTTGGCAACTACGCGTAATATGCATAGTAAGGTTAAGTAATTTAACCGTAGAGTGAAATGCAATATGGTTTCGAGATGAGAGATAGGTTTTAAAAAAGTACTTAGAATACAAGCCCGGGCTTACCATGCAAGGCGCTAAAATACGTCAAACGCTAGTTAGTGTCAAATATATCTATTCCATATTCTAATGTAAGGGTAAATTTTTAAATAATCAAGCATCTTAAAGTGTGACGTTCATGTAATACGTTTTGTAATTGTTCGGTATTGCTAGATGAATGAAATAAATCTTTCTAATCCATCAAGCAAGTGAGAAACCCATACAATAAGAAATAGCTTAGAAGCCGGACTATAAAATTAACTTTGCTCCAGCTATATTTCTCTGCTAAGTTTTCGTTTGCACCTTACTTAAGAGAAATAAAACGTAAAATAGGCTGTGTTTTCTTCTTAACTGTCATTTTCACAAGGTTTACATTTGAATGGACCTCGATATGTGTATTATGGTCTTAGTATTACCGCCCGCACAATCGCCAATGCATCCGTTTATATATTATTTTAATCCCGCCACGTTACTTGCTTCACTTCGAATATTAAGCGCCACATTTGTGTTTATCAAAATAAACGTTTATAAAATAATCCATGTATCAGTTATCATCAGTATCAGTGAAATATCATACCCGTCTACTCTCAAAATATCAGTGTACTTCGTTGCTACCAGCAGTGCAGTATCTACTGTCAAGAATAGAACAGAATATCAAGAACCCAGTTATGACTATTTATTAATTTATTTAAACTACCGTCTTGTTTTTTACTAACTAGAAATTATTTTATTTTATTGATATTATTTGTGAAAAAGATTGCGCTATGTTGTTGACTGTCTTAGGCTGGCCAAATACAAAAAATATAAAAAGAACACCCACCCAGTGACAGCAGCGCCAGCAGGCAATTTTACCGGTCTTGAGTCCAGTATAACAACGCATTTAGAGTTATAGCATGCAACGCGTCGGGCTTGCTGGCGGACACGCACGTCTACAGCTTTCTGGCCTAGGTTGCGCGCTGCAACAACATCCTCCTACGCATCATCATAGCGGACAGACTGGACAGTCACTATCTACAGCACTAAGCAGGCCTGCACCGTACCCTTTGTACCAAGAAGCTTATAAATTATGGACAATGTAGTGCAAACTTTGGATGAAAGCTAGTTATAATTATCTTGAATCACGCCACGTAGGTTTCATACCCCATTTTCTTAGGAATGAAGAAAGGAATACAAGTTTTATTGTTTCTTTTTTTCCTTCCAGGAGAAAGAAATGCGAAAGATACCTGAGGGCCCTGCCAAGACGCACTACGCTAACTAGCGTTTCTATTTGTTTCATTTTTAAACCAATCACGTCACTGGTAGATCACGTGACACTAAAAGTCTCGTGATCTACCAGAGCGACGTGATTGGTTAATTAGCGTAGTGCATCTTGGCAGGGCCTGCTGACGGTCAAGGTATTCTTTCCTAGCTTCGATTACTTGGTTATTAGCTTCAGTACAATTCAGCCATGTAAGAGTACCTACTAGTGTATTCTTACATGGCTGAGTTTTACTGAAAAAACGTATTTTTTTTTATGTAAGTGAATCCTGTGGAATCTGCAATTAATTTACAAAAATATTGGATTTCTACTATGGTAGTTATTTTGACAATTATAAGGTGTCGTTGGCTTCATTTTACGGTATCCCCATATCTATCGACTCTGAATCGGCGTTAGCTGATCAAAAAACTCTTTATGTCCATGCAATAAGAGCGAAAACGACATTTCGTTCGCATCGCCGAATCTGGCCGAGCCGAGCCGATTGTCATTTTTAACGCTCTTATTGCGTAGACAGAGTTTTTTGATCAGCTAACACCGATTCCACGTCGATAGATGTGGGGAGACCCTTACGCTGTGGCCACACCTGCGGCATTTAACAAATATTCATTTTGCTCTCTTTATGCTAGTACCTACATAGAGATGCCAAGCCAACACGATTTTTTTGCCGAAGCTCGTAGGTGTGGCTGAGACGTGTTTTGCGTGTAGAGGTTGTCGTGACGTCTTGTAGCGTGCTTTTTTTCAAATTTCAAGGTTGTATTTATTATTAGTTTTTGTGACTAATTATTTTTATTATTTCCTTCTCTGCACCAACTTTAAATTGTTTATGTTTAGCCCATTGGTTGACTGGTAGAGAATGCCTTAAGGCATTTAGTCCACCATTTGTACCTACTTTGGGTATTGTGCAATAAAGTTTAAATAAATAAATAAATAATAAAATAAAAGGTTTAAATAATTTACTTTACCTATGATAGATTCAAATTGCAGAAGAGGTAACATGATATCAATATTTTATTTCACTTCCATCCCACTATAGTCCCATTGAAATATCCCATAATAGGACAACTGAGACTTTCGTCGTATATCTGTCCTATGGTTCAAGTGGCACTAATGTTTCCTTATTTCCCTAGGCACTACTGTGTTGCACTACCGTACCATTTTTTTCGGAACAATGGCGATTGGGTGTTTTGACCATTCCAGTCTGATGAAGATCTAACATAACCTAAAGTCCAAATCGCATTTCCTCGTGGCCAAACCAGTTTGGCAAATTAGTTTGGCCACGAGGAAAAAGGAATATTCAAACCGCGGATAGATAGGTTAACTTCGGATTAAAATTGACACATTTTGTATGGGCTAATTTCAATTTTTAACCTGCAGTACGCCTTGTCTATCCGCGGTTTAAATATAGGGTTTGGCCGTAAAAAATCACTGCGGTATCGCGGTGGACCGCCTTGATAGAAGTTATAAGTAGATTTGATGTAAGACGTTTAGGGCCTGTTTCACAATCGACAAGTCAATTTATCAAGGGTTGGCTCTTTGTCTATTTTCAAGTGTAAGAAAGAGAAAAGGTGTAAATTGATCTGTCAAATATGCTTGTCGATTGTGAAACAAACGGTTAGTGTAGTGGTGACATGAAGAAGCGGACCAGCCGCGTAAGGACTCAGTTTAGCATACAATGGTGACGTCAAGTGTTTCCACCGCGAGCAAACCTCTTCAAGGTCAACGTTGTTATGCTAAACGGAGTCCATACGGGGCCCTCTTCGCTCGCAGTCGAAGGCGGGTATTACTCCTTATCTTACAATGTCCCAGTTGTTCCGCGCATCCTCATAGATACATAATACTACAAAAAGGCAAAATAAAATAAAACAAAAGGTAGGTTTAGGTTATGTTAGTCTTGCAGCAGGCCCGGAGGGCCAAACCACCAGAAATAGGAGCTCCGCGTCAGCGTAGCTCCGTCGACACTCTCTTATTGATTTGTAATTAAGAGAGTCGACGGAGTTCCGCTGACCTAAACCTACCTTCGTATTCTATTATACACGGTGATTTTTGATTGGTGATCAGGTACCAATTTTTCTAATTCAGGAATTGATGTCGATCACGTTACAGTCGCTGTTACATGAAACCAACCATTATTTTTTTGAAATAGTTAATTTTTGGTTTGAAAATATACTTTATCGAAATTAATTGTCACCCTACTAATTCTTAGGTATGCACAACATGAAGGGTAAAGAAATTAGGTTCATTGTCATTTTTTTATTAAATTGACGCTGGCAAAATAATTTACGAGACAGGATGCTATTTTTTATTATACGCCAATGAAATCTGGTAGTTTTGTTGAAACGTGGTCAGGTCATAGCAACCTTAAAAAACGACCAATAACGACTGGGCGTTGTTTGACCAATAGTAGCTGTTATTTAAACGTAGCCATAGCAACTATCAGCGTTCGGATAAAATCGTGAGTTTTCGTTTATCCGATGTCGAAATTACCAAGTCCTTACGCTAACAATGGTCGCTGGGTTACGGTTTCAAGACCAGCAATTGGTTGACCTTGGGTGAAGTCACTTTGTTGTCATGTCAGGTTAGTAGACCTGGCACTCAAAATATTTAGTTTATTGACGTAGGATCTGTCAAATTCCCCGCCAAAGCGATGGCACTTGACGTGTCGTATCCACTTCACTTAACTTATATAATATAATATTTATATATAATAATGACCATGTCTTCAGTGGACATTGGTTTTAACAATATCATTTACTGTAAATAATTAAACAGTGAGGTAATTGCGTAAGACAAGACCTCCTATTGAATTCAATTTTGGTTGGTAATTCATATTTTTCAACTCCTGATCCACGAACAGAAATCACCGTGTGTTTACATAGCCCGGAAAGGATAGTCTATTTATGTCGGAGCCGATCGCACGTCGCAGCATACTTACGGCTACCGAGATGGTATGGTAGGTACCATTATTGTCGAATTTCGCCGAATTGATTCCGAAGGGAAATTCAAATAGATACTGTTTTATTTGGGTACTTATTCAGATTTATTTCCTGAAGTAAAATGTACCTAAATTGCGTTGGTTTTTTTTTTCTTTGCCCCTCGGCGACTTGAACAGCTACTACCGCGGGAATATGGCGTTTCCACAATGAAGTGATTTCGCCAGTGTCAAGTATATATAAGTATAAATCAATATAGCATTAAAACACAATCCAATCTTCTCTAGGAAGATTGGGGACAACGTTGTACGGTTGATAGATATGTAGGACAGAGGCCAAGATAGTTTTAACCTCTGTACCACTGCGAGTCCACTTGAAACGAGAAGTAAGATGCCAGTATACACGAAATAAATCCAAGTGTTCTATCACTGTGCAACACAAAGGCATTAAAAGTACAAATCACTAACAGAAATGAACTTTGAACACCTAAATACACAAAAATAAAAACTATAACAAATTACACATCCGCCATCTTTTGACGTTGCAAATGGCCTCCTAAATGGCGTATTTGTTTACTTTCTTGATTTAATAGCAATGTCACAGACATTATGTCAGTGAAAATTAAATTAAGTAGTTTTCTATTTATGATTATCCTGCTCACAGATTATAAGGGTATATCCTGCGTGCTCTAAGCAACGTGCTTGAGCTTGACTGTCTTGTCTCATGACACCTTAATAAGTTTGATGAAAAATAATATTTTATTTTACTAGCAACTTTATATTTGACACTAAGTAATGAGTAACGTCAAAATATGACACTAAATAGCGGCTTGCATGCTAAGCCGGGGGCCTCTATTGTAGGCGGTAAAAGCAATATCGTTTGTGACCAGTTAAGGAATTGTTTTTAACACGGCCGCCATTACTGTCAAGAAAATAAGAGCTATCAAAACGTTAAAATAACGAATACAGATCAAAAACGATATTGTTTTTACCGTCTTGAATAGAGGCCCAGTATACCTACTACAAGTTTGTAATCCTTTTAGGCTCCACTGACAAAAGAATAAGAGAAGCGTCACATGCATTTTTGTTATTACATTTTGAATGTAGGTCAACAGGTCAACAGCTGTGATGCGAATGGTCGAGGAAGTGCACTCAATTTCATAACCGAAAGCGTGGGTAACAGACATACGAACAATAGTATATATACATATAATATAATGCACATTAACTTTCGTACTCTTGTAATATGCGTCATACAGTTCTACTATGTATACAAATACAAATACTGCCTCGTATTATCGCACCTAGTTTGCGAGTTGTTAGGTTTCAATTTGGGGCTACATAATTATATTTTGTCCGTGAAATTGGTAGGCTACTTTCATTCTAGGACCGTCAAACTAACTGTCAAACTATCTGTGTAAAAAAATGAAACTTAATAGTCTACGACGTTCTCTTGTTAAGCTTGTTTTTAATGGTATACCTACCTATATAGCTCTTAAATTTGCCCTACGAGGCAAGCGGTCCTGGGTTCAAATTAATTTAATGATACTTTCTGAATGCAAAACTAGACTTGTTACTAAAAATATCAAAGTAAAATGTACCTAAAATACTTGAGGATTTTTTCTCAATTCCTGACGGATCCCCTCATGAGATACCGTACTGATTTGGTAACAATGGGACCATATTAGGCTGACAAAAAAAGCAAAAATAAAATGGTACACTGGTGACGTCGATTTGAGAACCTCCTCTTTTTTAACTCGCTTGAAAACTATTACACATAAAAGTATGCATTATATTTATTATATTAGGATCAAATAATAATAAATTATATCCGTATCTTGTAAAGCTTATGGCTTGAAATAGTTATATGGGTACCTGGGGCTACGGCTGCGTTTATCGCGTGACAAAATGCGGATAACACATCTGTCACTTATTGACATGTATATATGTAGTATATAAGTACCAGTCGCGAGGCGTTCGTACAAGCCGATTATTTACGGCTTTACCAAAAATTCCTATGCATAGAGTAGGTATACAAACAAAACGTAAAACCGACACACGCCATACACCTTTTTTTGTTCCGGCTTGTCTATTTATTTACGTGACGCTTCGCCACTGATAAGTACGAGAGTGACGGATGCTTTATCCACATTTCAACGCGATAAACGCAACCATACTAGGCATACATTTTCTTGTAACGCGCAGAGGCTCAGTCCGTTTACCCTTTATTGTATAAAACGGTGTCTAAATTTTTCCATTCAAACTGTATTGAAGTTAGTTGCATGAGGTATTTACTTGGTTGACTTATTAACATAAGTCAAAAAACCATCTAACCATCTAAGTTCTTTTTTAAAACTTGTCTCTGAAAAAACGTCACTAATGAAAGACTTGATCATCATTAATAACTGAATACAGACGCAAGTCTTGAAATTATGAGCACCTGCTCGAACGACTTAACTGTCTCTAAAATGTCCTCGAGTACGGCTCAGTGGCGTACCTAACTATAGGGTGGCCAAGCGTATAAAATTCCACAGGCCCCCGGGCTCCCTTCATCCTATGAATTTGCCCGGACCTCAGATGATATAGTTACGCCACTGGTCATGCTCTAGGGTTCCTAAGGCGTACTTAAATAGTACGTTCCCATATAAGTACCCTCTCCCACTGCTTAAACAAATAAAGTATTGATATGAAGTTCCGAAAAACTAGAAAAAGTGTGATACGTAAACGTAAATCATGGCTGGACTTGTTATATAGATCTAAACATTGTGTATCTTTATTCTGTTCTGTTCCGGCCACCTGCCAATATTCACGTACTACTAATTATGTTTGTAAGAACTTTGAATGCTGATACCTACTTCTTGCTGTTAAAAAGCTATTATCATATTGTACCTAACTAATTATTTCACCAGAATAGTACGATATTATTTCAACGCATTAAGAAATGCAAATGTTAGCCTTTTGTACGTGATAGGTAAGTACGAGTAAGTTTGATTATTGCTCATTATGGCGGTTTTCACGGAGTAACGTCTAGGTTTTGGTGTCGATTCAACTTTTTGCAGAACTACTTAATATTCGAATCAGACGGTCATTTACCGTGGTTAATTTAAAATTAGCGTGGCACCATGCAATTGTCATTAGTCTCGAGTCGCAAATTATTTTGCCTTGTTTTTGCTGACTTGGCCAACTCAGGCTTCGAGATTATTCGACCAGAACAAGGTTACCGGATTTGCTGTACATAATTGTATATTCTATAGCCGATTTAAGTATTATGAAACCGCGATTAGTTTGGGATTGTAATACCTGTCAATTCATATGCACTTTGACGTAATTATATCTTAATTATATAGTAAAACTGTCCCCCATCCCTTTCTAATCGCAGCTACATGGATAATCATTTTGGGTAATGTATTTAAAAATGTATGAGCCGGGAAGTCTGCATTTCATTTATTAGGTACTTTGGTGTTATTGTCTTTGTTTAATCCGTTAGCTTCGTATCAATGGGTAGGTACACTGAACAAATTTGAAAAATAGGCCAAAATGGAACACTGTCGATGAGAAATAATTTTCAATTCTTAACAAGACGTCTCTTACGATTTGATTCATTACGTCACTTTGACATATGTAGTTATATTAGGCCTATTCAATTCCAATTGGTTGACTGTTCACCTATCTATCTAAAGGTACATATCTATGGGTACATAATTATAGTGAAGGTGTACAAGGTCGAAATAAGGTCGAGAGGGAAAATCGTACATATTAAAAAAAGAATTGGTTCCCTTGAAATTAATAATATGACACGTTTTAACAGTATTTTGTATTTTGGTCTGTTTGTATGTTTATTTGTAAGCGCATCACGTGAAAGCGGCCGTATGGATTTACATGCGGGCTCACTTTTTTCCTTTGCGTCAGATATCTATTATTTACTATTTCGGTACAAGCTACCTGAGGTCTGGAGGTTAAGTGCCACCATACGATTTTCAGCAAGGGCTTCAACTGGCTTTTTCTACAAACGCTCCTTCACTGTTGGGGATTCTATCGGTTTCTACTACAAACGGTCCTTCACTGCTAGGGATTCAATCGGTTTTTACTGCAAAGTGTCCTTTACTGCTAGGGATTCAATCGGCTTTTACTACAAATGGTCCTTCATTGCTAGGGATTCAATCGGTTTTTACTGCAAAGTGTCCTTTACTGCTAGGGATTCAATCGGCTTTTACTACAAATGGTCCTTCATTGCTAGGGATTCAATCGGTTTTTACTGCAAAGTGTCCTTTACTGCTAGGGATTCAATCGGCTTTTACTACAAATGGTCCTTCATTGCTAGGGATTCAATCGGTTTTTACTGCAAAGTGTCCTTTACTGCTAGGGATTCAATCGGCTTTTACTACAAATGGTCCTTCATTGCTAGGGATTCAATCGGTTTTTACTGCAAAGTGTCCTTTACTGCTAGGGATTCAATCAGCTTTTACTACAAATGGTCCTTCATTGCTAGGGATTCAATCGGTTTTTACTGCAAAGTGTCCTTTACTGCTAGGGATTCAATCAGCTTTTACTACAAATGATCCTTCATTGCTAGGGATTCAATCGGTTTTTACTGCAAAGTGTCCTTTACTGCTAGGGATTCAATCGGCTTTTACTACAAATGGTCCTTCATTGCTAGGGATTCAATCGGTTTTTGCTGCAAAGTGTCCTTTACTGCTAGGGATTCAATCGGCTTTTACTACAAATGGTCCTTCATTGCTAGGGATTCAATCGGTTTTTACTGCAAAGTGTCCTTTACTGCTAGGGATTCAATCGGCTTTTACTACAAATGGTCCTTCATTGCTAGGGATTCAATCTGTTTTTACTACGAACGTTTATGTTTGAATATGGCATACCTTTATTTTTCTACCCATAAAAAAATATGCATTATAGATGAAAACTTTTCAACTTTTGAAATTATTTGCCTTTGTATTTGTATAAAATATAAAAAAAAATAAAAGAAATTTATTCAGTAAGTAGGCCGCACGGGCACTTTTACACGTCAATAATCTACCAGCGCTTCCCAAGAGGAGACCACTGCTGAGAAGAAACGCCGCAAGAAACTCAGCAGTCAGTCATTTTATAAACATATGTCATATTACAATGGTACTAATTAGTCTAGCATTATATAAAGCAACAAATATTAAATTAAATATAATATCAAACTACATGTGTAGTTCAGCAGGAAAACATGCCAAAAATCTTAGGGGAGACATAGAGAAAAAGAAAAAATAATAAATAGAATCAACTACTTATGTGTATATAAGATGGTGCAAGATGACCACATAAAAGTTTCGATATGTTTTCCTGCATCAACGGTGTCCCCTAGACAAGAAAAAGCAGGTTAAGCTTTTGCATTTGAACAAATTAGTGTTGACTAAGTTTCGGGTTTAGGCCATGCATTTTTGTCTGTTAGATAGTCCTCGACAGTATATTAAGCTTTAGAAAGGGAAACTTTAAAACTACGTCAAGTAATTTATTATAGAACTGAATTCATTGACCAACAAATGATTTATATACTCTACGGACACGGAATTTTCGAATAGCGATTTTATTTTTATTTCTAGTATTCAAATTATGTATATCAGAGTTTTTGGTGAAAGAATCTAAATTCTTAATAACATAAATATTTAATATACCTACTCGTAAATAAATTGAGACGCTACAGTTAAGATATTAATTTCTTTAAAAAGTTCTCTTAAGGAGGCACGGGAATTTAAATTGTAAATAGAACGAATGGCCCTTTTTTGTAACACAAATATAGTTCGTAAGTCAGCTGCCTTACTCCAAACCAGATTACCGTAAGACATAACACTATGAAAATAATTATAATGAACTAAGCGAGCTGTCTCAACATTAGTTAGTTGTCTAATTTTCCTTACGGCGTAAGCTGCCGAACTTAATTTACCTGCTAGTACAGCTATGTGGAGACTCCATTGCATTTTTTTATCTATTGTTATGCCTAGGAAAACCGCCTTAACTACCATTTGCAAACACTCGTCATTTAGAAAAATACTAGAATCTACCGGTTTAAAATTAGGCAAAGCGAATCGAACCCGTTTTGTTTGTTATATAGCTTGTGGTTTGTATTTATTTTTTAGGGTTCCTTAGTCAAACTAGGAACTCTTATAATTTCGTCATGTCCGCCCGTCCGTCCATCCGTCCGTCCGTCCGTCCGTCCATCCACCAGCAGCCTAGCTCAGAGACCCTTATTACTAGAAAGCTGTAATTTGGCATAATAATTTGGCAATATACATATAAGTCACGCCAACAAAGTGGTAAAATAAAATCTTTATTTTTTATTTTTTATTGTCTCCAAAACACGTTACGTGGGGGTGTCTTTTTTCTCGTGTAACCCATGTTGGGGTGTCGTTGCATAGGTCTTTTAAAAATATTGCTGGTTTGAAAAAACAATTTTTCGATTAAGGGATCCGTTTATGAAATATTAAGCTTTAAAGCGATAATTTTTGTTAGATTCGAGTTGAAATGTGGATAGAGTCAACCCTAAGTTTTTGAATTCATTTGATTGCATGTGTGCATTCTTTTCAAAGTAATATTAATTTGATACTCCATTAAAAAAAAATGTTTCTAAATGCATTTAACACAATTAATTACATGTTCTTTTGATATATTAACTTTATATTAAGTCTGTCGACGTAAATAAAACTTTTGTCCTGCAGAAAAAGTGTATAAAGACAATCTTTCGTCTGCATGTCAGGGATACTCTTCAAGAAGTTTTTCGAGAAAAACGCTTTCTTACATTGACGGGCATTTATATATTGGAAATATGTCTATTTGTTAAAAACCAACCTGACTACTTCACTAATCTGTCGTCTTCTAAGTGTAATGTCAGAACACAATACAAATTTAACATTCGATTGCCTAAAGTCAGTACCTATATATATAGTAGGAGTACATTTGTATCGGCCATCAGAGTGTTCAACCACCTTCCAGCTCAGATAAAAGTTCTCGAAGGAAACGCTTTTAAGGTAAAACTCATGGAATGGCTTATTGAGAAAGCATTTTACAGCCATAAAGAGTTTTTTGATTTGTAGTATCGAGTTTTTAAGTTTAATTTTAATGTTGCATGCCCGAAACGGGTAACTGTTGAAACTATTATTGAATATTTAACACCTATGTACACAGTTATGCAATAAATTTATTCTATTCTATAACTATTGGCCTTTAATAAAAAAATAACTTCGATAAAACTATATTTTGAACAAAGGTAAAAATTGCAAAGCTTCAAAAAAGGTTTTCAAAGCCATTTACAACAAAAGCATAATGTAATAAAAGCCATGCCATCCCTGGAACTAACTGGTATTTTTAATTCCTAGCTATCTTGAAAACCTAAGCATAATGCACTTAAGTGGTTTATAAAAGCTTGAGTATTTCAAACCACCACCACAGACCACATGATACATGTTGCCAAATGTTCTATACTATCCGCAAAACTATCTGGCCGGTCAGGTCATAAATCATCGGAATTATGATATCTCTTTCACACCTGCACGGCTTATGGAGCGGGCCGAGCAGCAATAGGGCAGGTAGCGTTACGCATAAAAAGGAATGTCGATAAAGTATTGAAACAAAGAATATAAATTACGTGGTGTTTTATATAACAGTATTGTATAGTTACTATCGAAATATAAATAGGTATATTGAACTATTGAGATAAAGTATTACAATAAAATAATAAGGAGTTATAACAAAATAAATAACTAAACAAGGAAAATACTAGTACCTACTAATATTACTAAATATTACTATTACTAGTAATACTATTCTTCTTCGTCTTCAGTGTCACTATCGTCTTGTAGGTTAATATCAAGACGGTTGGTGTCAATAAAAAGTGCTTTAGCTAGGTCTTCGTTCTGGAGATTTTCAGCGAAATATCTTAAACATTTAGTATTATACATTAGATAACTTTAAAAACAATATCAATAACATTTCAAAATATAATGATTATATCGACGTTTACATTATAAGTTATCGACATGTTACACCCCTAACGGTAGGCGACGTTTATTGCCCTACCGGACAGATAGTTTTGCGGATAGTATAAATCAGTTAGGTACCAAAACATATTTTAAACAAAATGTTAAATGCAAAAAATAGTAGACAGGGTTAAAATTTACTAAAATGTGACTATATATCGAGTTACATAAAACAGAACTGACTAATTATTTATACCTACTCATTGTTACAAATTAGTGTCAGACTACTGACAGCTTACAATTAAGCCACACAGGCTTCTGTAAGCATTTATTATGATTTTTCTATATTGAATAATACCTACTTAATAAAAAATAAATGCATAAACGTAAACATTTTGGTTTTTATGCTCGCCCTGTAAAAGCATTTTGGCTTTTTACAACGTTTGTTACTCGAAGGGTCGATCTGTAACTTTGATGAGCATTAGTAGGTATGGGAACGGGTGACTAAACAAATACCAATGATTGGTCTCATTCAAAGCAGAATTAAATGCCGTCTATACCACTTTCCTAAGTCCTTTACAAAATATAACCGTAAAACCGTAAAAATACCCCTTTTGGGAGTATATTTTTACCCCCCACCACTCAAGCACAACTCCGCCGAGGGGGATAACCCATGGTAGTCATATTTGGCAACAAATGAAGCCATTAAAACAATAAAACGTCGTGTAGCATGTATTTCCGATTCATCTACTTTTTGGTTTAAGTACATACCCACTGGCTTATGAAACCGATAGCGGGTAACTTTTTCCCGAATTATTTTTATAGATATTGTTGAGGGTGCGTCCCACGAGATATAACTACATAATAACTATTTTCAATAACAAAATCAATATTTTTATAAGGAATAACGGTCAAGTCATATAATATTCATTTTATATAATGTTTTTTAATATAACACTCACAATGACTAATTTCAGTTCGTATAACATACATGACATATAGCGATCATAATACATATTATCTTTTAGTATAAGTGTTACAAGATATAATATCGTATGATATAAATGTGAGCGAGCGAAGCGAGCGAGCAAGACCTCTCTGGGCAGAACCGACTCAGATAGGTTAGGTTAGAAGGCTAAGGCGGGAGCGAAGCGTAGCGAGCTCCCGCCTTAGCCTTCGAGGTTATTTTTTTTACATCCCTTGAAAAAACTATGCGAAACAATTTGATTGTAAAATTAAAACGGCCACGTAATACTGAAAATAACGTTTAATTTCACACTACATATTATTATGTATACCTATGATACACGTTTAATATTGTTTTAAACTCAAATTTGAGGCAATCGCTCTAAGAAATTCATATTCAGTATATTATTATACTTGCATTATATTTTTTGATGTTAGATTTTTTGATTTATATATGTTTTATATCTTAGGTGTCATGTACATTATACACATTAATTGTTATATCAATTGATATTATATATTAATAACGTTATACTTTATGGAAATAGTTATTTTGACATTATATCTTTCGTTCATTATCTCAAGTGTACGTTATATTAAACATATTTATACAAAGTGAGCGTATATATTGTGACTGTTATATGATAAGTTCTTATATCTCGTATTACTTACCCTATTGTTGACGATATTATGACAGTCGATGCTGGTAGTAATAAGCAGAAAATAACCACGAATCGAAGGCCATCGGGAAATATCCATGAGGCTGAATCATTTTCCGCCTCCCGTCTTGTGTATTCATATGACTGTTACAGTTGTCGGCTAACTTGCGGTTTACACGTTTGATTACTTCAATTAGTAATTATTTCCTTCGAGTTAATTGTAACCTTGAATCGTCTATAGAAATATTGTATAGTTATGATAAGGGTGCAATCGAAAAGTTAACGTTATAAGAAACTTTCGATTTAAACCAAACAAGGAGAACTTTCGTTTATTTGGTGCAAGATAAAAAAAATAAGAATGGAATACAGTGGGAAATTAAATTAGAATGAAAACTTAAAACTATTAAAGTACGAGTATATGTATATTTTACTTCTTTCTTATTTCGTCATTCTGTGTGTGCCCTAGACAAGATGCGTTTTATTTCATAAGTTTTTCAGTGGTATCTTACATAATTAGAGTCATTACGAATTAGCGAAGGTTTTAAACCTATTTGCTCTTATTTTTCAGTAATTATTTAAAGTAATCACATAAAGTTTTGTTTCTTCGTACTTGGTGTCCCAGTGTTTGCTTATCGCTTTGTATGGAAAAAAACAACTTTATACTCAAAAAAAAAATGAAAAAAAAACTAAAAAATAAAATGAAAAAAAGGATTCGATTTGTGTTTTAGGTAGGTACCTATTAAAAAAATGTTATTTATGCTAAAGTATTGTTATTTTATGGCTAAACTTTTCATTAATAATTTCCAGTCAGAGACTGTAGGGCTAATTTCAAGGTAGGATTAGTACAGAACTTTATATCATCAAAATACAGACCAACACATTTTTGTTTACTTGAACTCAAAAGTACCTAAGCTCGTTAGTTTTAATTTTTATTTGTGGTTTTTATTTCTTTCTACTACGTGTCAGAGATTAATAATTAAAGAATAGAGTCGTATTTGAACTGTAGCTCGAGCTCGAACATTTCAATGATACGTCACATCTAATTATTATTTGAAATGTGTTCGGAATACTTCGGAACCCATCCTATACGAAAGTCAACTTTGTTAACTTGCTATCATGGTACTTAATCGCCGCGGCGCCTATACCAAATACTATATACACAATTTCTTCATGACAATAATAACTTTACTCGATTGAAGGTACAAGTTCGTTTACGGGGCGCGGCCCTAAAAACCAGTATAAGTAAGTATTATTTAGTACCTATCTACTTATTATTCCAATATTTCTGTAAATTAGGTTTTTTATAATAAATATTCAAATATAAAAGTAAAATAACTTAAGGAACTTTTTGCTTCACACGCGAGGCAAAAATATTACTCAGCGTAATAATGCTTTATAAAGTTTTTAGTCAAAGAATTTAAAGCGGTTGCTGCCTGCTGTTGCTCTATGAATCATAATCATATTGCACGCTGTCTGTTGACATTCTGCGAGCCATGTTAATAGAGTTACTTAAGTGATTTTTAAATCAGGTATCGTTTATTATAGCGGGCTGGTTTCCGTAATTTAACGTCGTCCGTCTATTTTGCTTGTAGACAAAAAATAGGTTTATATTTTTGCATTATACAATTTGCTGAACACATGCCGGAATTTTCATTTATACATTACCTATCAGTTACTTCAATTAAATAGGTTTTTTTATCATAACTTTTATTGATAATCTGAGAATGATCATTGAATAATATTTAAAGCCGATTATTTATATATTTTGACGTTTTGTTACTTTAATTAATAACATTGATTATCACAATTGAGCAAGTAGGTACCTGTTTAATATATTTTCAATATTGCGCTTGACCTTGTTATTATTATCTAGGACAATGAATAATTATAAAAAACTCTTCCGGTAAATTACATCAGGCTAATAAACGGGTATTAAATTATATAAGTACACGAATTACTTAACATCTTGTTAGTATTTCCTGCGATTATAGCTGAATACACTGACGATTTTATTCTACCAAAATTAGGATGCGGTTTAAACTGCAGAACTACGTCGAACGGGTAGTAGCGGTTTTAGTAGTGCTAAAACCGGCACTGCGAACCGTAAGACCCGGTGTGGACGGACGCTCGGTGAGACCGTGGCGCCGCCCGCGCCCGTAGCCATCACTGCCTCAGGTCGGGACCAATCCCGACGTGGCGATTCCTAAAGGGGGCTTCATCCAGTAGCGTGCGTCTCTCGCCTGTTACTAAAATGAAAACCTAAGCACGTGACTGAACTTATCACTAAGTAAGTTTATACATTTAGTATAGTACAAAAAAAATAAGAGACCAATTAAATTCAAGAAACGCAATGATACTCGGAATATGGATGAGCAAGGAGCTAAAGCATTGGTTCTTTGCTAACTATATCATGGTCTATATTATATACTCGTACAGCAAAACCAGGGTAGGAATAGTATTACCTGCTCGGCTGTCTTTCGTTGCATAACCAATTTAATGACAGAAAGATGCCAGAATGAGAGTGACTGTAAAATACTGTGGTTTGGCTGTACCTAATTTGGTAAAAGCAGTAGTTCTTCTAAAGTAGATGCAATGAACTGTCATTACGGACAGGTGAATTTTTTACGAGTACCTATGTTTTCTATATCTTCACAATGATGGATTCAAGGATTTCTATCTATATCTATCTTTGTTTTGTGGCTTTCATGATTTTTGTTGCCAGTACGATTTCGCCAATGTCAGATTTAGGTTAGGTTACATTAGGTTTAGGTAAGGCATAGGGGAGAATGATCATTTTTTTAAAGGGGAATAAAAATAAAGTAGTAACCAATGTTTAGTCAAGGGAGTTACTTGCTCAATTTGTCCTTCGTAGAAACTGAGTCCTGACTCAAAGTTTACAAGATCCACCACCACCACCATCACACCGGTTATCCGCTAACTTCATTCATTTTGGCAAAGCTGGACTACGCTGTTCTGTCACCTCCGTGTTAATTTTAAGTTTTATATTGTTACGAGTAGGTATGTACGTTAGTCTATAAGGTATTTGTAATCATGAGCCTCGTTACTTGAAATAAATATATCTTATTTTATTTTATTCTTATTATATTCGTTTTATTATTCCTTCAATAATGTTCTGTTCACGAAAGCAGCGAAAGACCAACTAATCAAATTACTTGAATGGATGCGTTCCAAATGTAACTGAGACTACCGTGATATAATGCTGTCACTTACCTATTACCTATTCCTACATAATTTATTACGCACTTCGCTGTATTATCCACCAATGCAATAGCATACCACTCACAGGTATGTTCCAGGGCTTATCGTCTTATTTGGTATGTACCTTAAAGCAAAGTTTCTACTAAGTAGGACCCTGATAAAGTGAGTAAACAGAACTCTTCGTAGCCAGAGTGGCTCTACGAACTGCTGCATATTAACGATTGTAAATGTGGGCCCAAAATCCTCTGAGCCCGATGAGACTGCTCTATTATGGTACCATACCTACAAAATACCTGCGAAACACCTGTCATGATAGTGACAATGAAATTTCAGAAACCATTGACATTGTATAAAAAAAGATACGGCTCCGATTGACGTTTAGACGTGCGCCGTGCGAGCGGATGGACATAGCGGAACAGTACTGATACCAGTTTAATACGGAACCCTCTACTGTACTATCGAACCAACGGAACCCTGACCCACCATGGAACCTTGTCACAATGATTGACGTACGATTGTCGTATAGCTTCGTATGACAGTCCTAACGTCAATCACTGTGACAAGGTTCTATGGTGGGTCAGGGTTCCGTTGGTTCGATAGTACATCACCTTGCTAAGGTCATATATCCAATTTTTGCGATGGAAAAACTTTTCTGACGATACAGACATCATTAAATAAAACTACAGAATATGAGCTACACGTAGCAAAAAGATAATCTGTGACGCCAATTAACAAAAAATCAGTGGCATTCATGAGGATACCAATTTTTTTAAATATGTGAAAAACATTGATGGTTCCATGTTCGAACAGATCAAAATTGTAAGTGCAATGTGAAGTCGATGTCAATTGAAATGGCCAATGAGGTAAACAAATTAGTACAGGGTTTTATGTTCAACTCGGTACAACCATATTGTCCTAAACGTGTTATGGGTGTTTACTGTCAAACCTAGTTCGATAAGACTACCGGATGATATATATATATATTAGTTATAATGCCGATATCTAGTATGATAATAAGACCCCCAAGTTTCGTTTATTCTTCAGAACAGGGGAACGTAACAGAAAATATACGACAATGCAGTGCTGCAAGCCCCCCTGAATGGCTAATCTGTGGCAGCAGCATGATAAGCGATGCCTCGTACTTAAGTATATACTTAGTACGATCGATCTCCTCAAAAAACCAAAGCTCACTTGAAAGAATCTTTTTCTCTGTAAGAAAAACACCTGCTGCATTTATCCATCGAACTTATAAATAAATAAAAAAATAGTTTTTTTTAAAGAAACTAAAATCTACCCTCATTTGATTTTACCTTTTTAAATATTTATTGCGATGAAAAATAATAATCGGAACATAAAATAATATTATGGTACTACTGTATCCAATTTATGGGAGAACGGAGATCCCATTTTCATATTAGCCCAGTTTATCCTTGTGTAATATTTATTTTATTTTTCATAACTTTTGTCAACCACAAAAGAAAAGGTTCTACTCGTTTATATCGGGTTGGGATCTATTGTAAAATATTGTATTTTTACAAAATTATAATTTTGTAACAAAATATGAGGTGTTTATGATATCGTTCAGTCAATATCGAGTAGATATATTCTCGTACGTGTTTATTTAGTTGCTTTAGGTACTACCTACGGCTAAACCCCAAAGCAACCGTAGTGGATTACAGTAATGAGTTACCTATATTGCACGGTATTTAATTATATTCAAGTGTTAGGTGCCGCTGCTATCAATTTACCAATTAAAATGCCAACACTACTAGTTATCTGCGATTGCTGTAACGATGGCAAATTAATATGCGTTTAATAATCAGTATTAGTAGGCGTATAATATAATGTTTTATATTACGGATACTCTGGTGTCTCTGGTGTAGCACGTTGAATCTATTATCATCATCGAGACATTCTACACACGTCCACTGACATAGGCCCCCCCAAAAATCTCCACCGTGATCGTCCTGTGCCATCCCGTTTAGCTGATTCCCGTATTTAGCAGATTGCGTGTCTACCTTGTGGGAGGCCTGCCAAAATTATATCTTAATTTAAGAGTTGAAAACTAAAAACCGACTGTTGTAAATTGACTGTTGATTCCCTTCTTAGCCAGTGCTGCGCAGCGGATCGTGCTGGAATTTCGAACTCGGTACAAGAGAGGCTGGATACTGGCTTCAAGCTCATCCCTCGCTAAGCACTGGTACTTTCCTAGACCCTAATACAGTCCGACTTTTAGTTTGCCTTCGTCTTGGGGTCCCGGTCTGCGCTCCACATCGGGGCCCCTGCGGAAATGACGTAGATCGGCTAGAACATCACGGACTGTCTTGCCAGAGAAGTGCTGGCCGCTTTTTTAGACACGCCGCACTAAATGACATCATTCGTCGGTATCTTGCCTCAATAAACGTGCCGGCACTTTTAGAGCCGACCGGCATTTGTAGAAATGATGGCAAGAAACCTCACGGAATGTCCTTGGTCCCATGGAATATGGGACGAGTACTAATGTGGGATGGAACCTGCGTATAGACACGCTAGTCCCATCACATCTCCACCGGACCTCTAATAGGGCTGGTGCGGCAGCTGAAGCAGCCGAAAGCATAAAGGTAGGCAAATATAGTGGTCTCAGCCCAGAATATATGTTTATTCCATTTGGCGCCGAGACCCTTGGTCCGTGGGATCCTAGTGTTCAAAGCCTCTTCAAAGAACAGGCTCATTGACGTCACGGGAGACCGAAGAGCTGGCAGTTTCCTTGCTCATCGCATAAGTTTAACTATCCAGCGAGGAAATGCTGCCAGCATTTTCGGGACAATGCTGCAGGGTCCTTTTTTAGATATAGCTTTTTAATTTTAAAATAGAATAAGATTTAAAAATGTAATTTTAGTTTTGTAATTATTTAATTCAATTGACATTTTTCAAATTGAGTTTTAGGATGATGAGGTTTAAAATAGATAATAGACGGGTGAGAAAAATATACTTATTTATTCCGAGAATTTCGTTAGAACGTGCGTTTTGAATAAATTATCTTGATAAAAATATCTAATGTGTACTTACTTGCCTTTACCGTCTGCGGACCCGCATTCTTTTCTTTTTTTCTTTTAAGGATTCTTTAAAAACCGACTAGTTACTACCTACTTACCTCCGTACTCGTAGTCATTCAAAGCCTCGTATCCGAGGCAGCCTCGGATCGAGCGGCTGTCTCGTTCCGAGGCAGCGCAAGTGGAGACGCTGCTCCATCTGAGGCATGCCGCGACACGAGGTAAATTAATTGCCGCGATCCGAGCCGTATTTTGTCGGTTTTTTTGCCGTGGTTAAAGTAACCTCAGTCTGGGCCGTGCATTTGATGGAGACGGGCTTGTAAACTGCGTACATTGCGGACCAAGCTGAGGCGACTGGCATCGAGCTGATCCGCAACGTGCCTTGAGCTCTTGCCTCAGGGTAAGCAGCCTCGAGTCTGTTCGACTCAAGTCAAGGCTGCTCGGCCTGAGGCTGCTCAAATGGATACACGGTTTTAGAGATATTAACTCATCCCTTTTTCAAAATTGTGTATAAAATCGCCACTAAGGAACTAATTTACCGTCACTATCTGACTATGAGTGGGGCCGATAGTATGATACATACACGCTTTTTGTGATATATTGCGTCGCTGCAGTAGCTCAACAATGTCAAAACAACCCGTCAATGGATTGTTACAAGCATGCGGTCTAACAAAATTAATAAAACTGAGTCTTAAGGATGACGCACCCTCATAGTTCTTGTAATAGCCAAGTATGTAACATTTGCTCCTTTCCCACTCACGAATCATTTGGTACCTACCTCATTTATGAAATACATTTGCTCGTTTCCCACTCACGAATCATTTGGTACCTACCTCATTTATGAAATACATTTGCTCGTTTCCCTCTCACGAATCATTTGGTACCTACCTCATTAATGAAATATTCATATTTGTTTCAGGAGGTGTTTAACTCAACAACAACACCGGCAACAAGGTATACAATCGAATAGTTTTTTCTCATTTTATATATTTGTAAGCCATCATGCTCATCAAAACACGCTGTTACATATGTATAAATAATTTAACGACAACAGTCAAGTAACGAAAACAATTACCATTAACTATTTACCGATTATACTAAAATTTAAATAAGGTTTCGAAGAAGTCCGATTCTACCTACTTACTTTTAAGTTTCAATGTTGGTGATATAAATATTTGTTTATGTTCCTACAAAGGTAACAAATCTTTTTTATTTAAATGATAGCATATAGAATCCAGGGAAGCTATGTACAGTTTCTTGGGTACTATCGTAATTTACCATTACCATGAGTTACAAGTCTGTGTTGGTGCCGGCCGAGAATAGCACCACCCCATCTCTTCCCGTGGGTGTCGTAAGAGGCGACTAAGGGATAAACCGGAGGATGGGCAGCAGCGTCCTCCGCGGACTACATGGTATAACTGCGGTCGCCAACCCGCCTGCCAAGCGTGGCGACTACAGCATTTTTCCCCCCAACGGTATGAATTTACGAAAACAGCCCAGACCCCTAGTCCCCGGCGGCCCCGCTATTCCTGGCTCCGGTAGCGGCCATGGTAACGGCGGGGCGGGGGGTGCTTTAGGTAATCTCCGGCAGAGACCCGGCTACTATTGCGGAACGACGATAAGTTGCTGGAACTGGAGGAGGAATTGAGCAGGTTACGATGGGGAATCATAGGGTTGTCAGAAGTCCGTAGAGAGGGGGAGGACATGATAACTCTGAAGTCCGGTAACTTGCTCTATTTCCTGGAGGGCGACCACCAGTCCCAGGGAGGTTTCGGGTTTATCCTCCACATGTCCCTCGTGAACAACGTGGTGAAGATCGAGAGTGTGTGGAGCAGGGTAGCGTACCTTGTACTCAGAATGACCCAACGATATTCGTTGAAGGTCATACAGGTATATGCTCCGACCGTGACACACTCCGACGATGAGGTGGAGGCTATGTATGAGGATGTTTCCAGAGCCATGCATAGCTTCAAAACTCACTTCACGGTTGTTATGGGGGCTTCAACGCAAAGCTGGGTAAACGAGACGGTGAACAGCAGAGAGTGGGGAATTTTGGAGTGGGGCGTAGGAATCACCGGGGCCACCTACTGGCCAGTTTTATGGAGAAGGAGGGACCCTATATGATGAACTCCTTCTTCAGAAAATGTGAGCATAGGAAGTGGACCTGGATGAGCCCTGATGTTGTAGCGAGGAATGAGATAGACTTTATCATGTCGACGAAAAAGCACATATTCAATGATGTCTCCGTGATCAGTGCGGTTAAAACCGGGAGTGATCACCGTATGGTACGAGGCTCATTGAATATCCAGTTCAAGCTATAAAGGTCTCAACTGATGAAGTCTACGCTCCGCCCGGCACCCGCTCAGCTCCAAAACCCCGAGAGCTTTCAGCTCGAACTTCAAAATCGTTTAGAGTGCCTTGGTAGCGACGTGGACGATTACAACGACGGGTTTTTGGAAGCTGTCCAAACGGTAGGGTCTAAGTTCTTCAAGATCCGCCGTAAAAAAACCAGCAAACTCTCGGACTCCAAGCTTAGGCTCATGGAGGTGAGGCGCGAAATGATTCTGCAGTCCTCTGGTGACGCTTGTCGTTATCGGCAGCTCAACAGACAGATCTCCAAGTCTCTGAAGCGTGATATACGCCGATTCAATACTTAAAGTATTGAAGAGGCTATTGAGCGTAACAGGGCTCTAAGGTGTTTGCCAGGGACCTGTCTGTTGGCCAAAGCCAATTGATGAAGCTGAAGACCGAAGACGGCAGAGTCATTTCATCCCAACCTGAGCTATTGGCGGAAGTTGAGAAGTTTTATGGACAGCTGTACACGACAACCCGAACACCCGTCGGAAAACTAGCTTGAAGACCCAAGGGCTAGATTATCCCGACACTATACCGAAGATCTCCCCGACGTCAGCCTGTACGAGATTAGTATGGCCCTTACACAGCTTAAGAATGGTAAAGCCCCAGATGAGGATGGAATTACAGCCGAACTCCTGAAGGCGGGTGGTAAACCCATCCTTAGGGGCCTTCAGATGCTGTTCAGCTCCGTCCTCCACGAAGGGAGAAAACCGAAAGCATGGAACAGAGGTGTAGTGGTTCTCTTCTTCAAGAAAGGTAATAAAACTTTGCTGAAGAATTATAGACCCATCTCACTTCTGAGCCATGTTTACAAGCTGTTTTCGAGGGTCATCACAAATCGTCTCGCGCGCAGGTTTGACGATTTCCAGCCTCCCGAACAAGCCGGTTTCCGAAAAGGCTATAGTACCGTAGACTACGAGAAAGCCTTCGATTCGATCGAGACATGGGCTATGCTGCAGTCTCTCCAGCGGTGCCAAGTTGACTACCGATATATCGAAGTGCTGAAGTGTCTGTACGAAAACGCCACTATGTCCGTCCGACTACAGGACCAGAGCACGAAGCCTATTCCTCTGCAGCAGGGAGTCAGACAAGGAGATGTGATCTCTCCGAAGCTGTTCACCGCTGCATTGGAGGATGCTTTTAAGGTTCTGGACTGGAAAGGGCGAGGCATCAACATAAACGGTGAGTACATCACTCACCTTCGAATCGCTGACGATATCGTAGTCATGGCTGAGACCATGGAGGACCTCAGTGCAATGCTCGCTGACCTCAGTAGTGCTTCCGACCGAGTGGGCTTGAGAGAGAGACGAAAGTCATGTCCAAGGTCCATGTCGCGCCAACTCCCGTGATAGTCGGAGGCTCTGCGCTCGAAGTTGTAGACGAATATATTTACCTGGCACAAACGGTCCAGATGGTAGGTTCAACTTTGAGAAAGAGGTCACTCGTCGTATCCGACTCGGCTGGGCAGCGTTCGGGAAGCTTCGCAGCACCTTTTCGTCCAAATTACTGCAGTGTTTGAAGTCAAAAGTCTTTGACCAATGTGTGTTGCCCGTGATGACTTACGGATCTGAGACGTGGGCGCTAACAATGGGCCTCATAAGGAGGCTCAAAGTCACACAGAGGGCTATGGAGAGGGCTATGCTCGGGGTTTCTCTGCGTGATAGAATCAGAAATTGTGATATCTGCAGTAGAACTAAGGTTACCGACATAGCCCCAAGAAAAGCTAAGCTGAAGTGGCAGTGGGCGGGGCACATTGCTCGCAGGACTGATGGCCGATGGGGACAGAAGGTTCTGGAGTGGCGTCCGCGGACCGGAAGACGAGCTGTAGGTAGGCCTCCAACAATGGAGGTACCGCGGTGGATGCGAAAAGCACAAGACCGGTCTGAGTGGAAAGCCTTGGGGGAGCCCTATGTCCAGTAGTGGACGTCTTTCGGCTGACATGATGATGATGATGATGAGTTTCAACTGACCATACTCGCTAGCGAGTCGAATACTCCGTTCTTCGCAACGTCGCAGTGTTCTTTATAGAGTGCGAGGGACAGAGCATTCGACTCGCTAGAGAGAACGGTAATAAAATTGTAACTCATGGTAAGGGTCCATATTCTTAACTAACAATAAAATTACCTCCTACATACGTGAGAAGTTTCCGTGATTATTTTTTCATTATATTATACCTACACAGCATCTCCAACTTAACTCTTTTTTTCGATAACACCAAGGATTTCAGCAAATTAAATTACTGTTTTATGAATTCTTGTTTTATGGTAGGTAATTACATAAAACTTACATAAACCAAAGCGAAGCGAGGGCGGGTCGGTCGTACATTGTATAAATCTTTTTTTTTTTGGCAATGCACGATTATTAAGAGACCGTTTGGAAGATTAGAGACTTAAACGGTTTTAATTCCATAAATATCCGACTAAATACAGGGTGTTAGGCAGAAGGTTGGACAAACTTCAGGGACTAACTCTGTAGGTCATACTCATCAACTTTTATTATGGGACCAACATCCAAAATTGCGAAAAAAAAAACAGCTTTTCCAAACAAACTTTGAGATCTAAACAGCCGAAATGTATGGAACAGGTGTTTTTTTTTTCGCAATTTGGATGTTGGTCCCATAATAAAAGTTGATGAGTATGAAACTCAGAGTTAGTCCCTGAAGTTTGTCCAACCTTCTGCCTAACACCCTGTATATAAGAAGGGGGAATCATCGATTTAAATCAAAAAGTACATAAATCGAAGTTACCACCTATGCTTATTTTAAAGAGTAATAAATAATATGTTCTGGGCCTCTATTCTGCGACGGTAATAGTACATTGTGCATCAAGGGTAGTATGAAGGGAATTACTAACGAGAGTGTTAGAAGCCCGACTCCGAAGGCGGAGGGCTTTAATGACTCGATGAAATAACTTTTGACGAACAGGAACGTAAATGGAAACGATATTTTTTTTGTGACCTCTACCACAGATAATAACTGCGTTTAGTTTCGACCTGGATTCGAGCCAGATCGAGCCAATTTGATAAAAATGTATAATTACTAAAATTAATGATAAATGTTGATATAAACTTGAAATAGGTATAAAAATAATGAAGTTTAATGAAGCGTATAGGTTTTGTGTAATGTAAGTTAGTCTATAGCTAATTTTTAAAGATGAAATTAGAAACCGATTTAATTTTTGGCTGATAATTAAACCTCCTTAGTCAGAAATGATGTACGAAAGAGTTGCAAATTTTAAAAAGAAAGTCATTACTCCCTAGGGATGACAAACTCGCCATAATTCCCGCGGGAACAATTTAGGCCATTGTCCTTCTGTATACAGGCATGGAATAACACCATTTACGAGCAAGTGTGATGAAAACAATATTACTTTTGACGTGTTATAGTATTGTTTTTAACTCGGCCGCCATTACTGTCAATTAAATAAAAAGCTATCAAAACTTTGAGAATACGATAGCAGGTAAAAAGCGACATTGATTACACATCCTAGAAAGACTTTTTAAAACATGAACATAGTTCAAGCAGGAGCAGAAATCAAAATTCTAATATTTTATTTAAAAAAGGCGTAGGTGCGGAACCCTCGGTGCTCGAATCCAGCTCGTAGTTGAGCGGTTTTTGTTAGTCTTGGTACTTTAATAGAGCTTTCGCAGTGACCACCATCAGGCGTAAAAATATAATTTAATGCATTTATTATTTAATTTATATTCGCTAGTGGAGGAGAGTGCCTGCTGCCTTCTCGGCAAAATTGCAATATTTCCGAGTTCCGCTTGGTACAGCTGCGCGATACAGCACTAATCAAGGCAGGGCTACCCCAACTTAAAAACTTTCAATGTTATATATTTGAAGGTAAATAGCCTTTTTCATAACAAGCTACCTTCTAATGGTCATGTTACACGGGAACGTTCCACCCATGAGAAAGGGGGATCACAGATAATAATACCTTAGGCCAATATCAAAGCCAATAACGAGTCGGGGCCGCAGGATTAGGGTTTCGTACTAAGAACTTGTCACAATCGTATGAACATCACTTTTGACGTAAACGAACTACTTAGTTGCTGTCATCATTTTCTTGCCCTAGATGATCCTAGATGAAGGTGAGCACAGTTTTTTACCCAACTGTGTCAGAAGGATGGTTATGTTTTTGGATTTTAACATATATACTCGTAAGGTATTGTTAGATTCGTCTTGGTTGTGGATAATACTTTAATCAAAGTAATGAGGGGGTTAATTATTTTTAACATAAAGCGACGACAGTCCACAAATACGGACCAAGTTCGATAGGTATTGTTATATGTATTCCGATTTGTATTCGATTTCGAATTGAATCAGCACGAGCCCAACTCACACTTGACCATTTTTAGTACTTACTGTTGTTTTTCTTTAGGGTTTGTACTGTACTATATCATATAATTGGCATAGACCGAAAATAATAAGTCACGGTTTTTACATTCTAAATCAAAAGAATAGGTGATTTTAAGAGAACAATTTCGTTAATTTTGTATTTGACCCAATAGTTTTGTTTTAATAGTTTTATTTAATATCTTTAATTAAGCGATTGTAATAGTGCATTAAAACATACTATTTCAAGCGGTTTTCGCCTAACCCGTAAGATACAGCTACGAGGGCTTCAAGCCGAAAACGAAAGTCAAACAAAGGTTAAATAAATATACTTTTGTCGAAATATACGAAAAAGATAAATATTTCAAAAACTTAATAACGCAGAACGGCTTTATAACCTTATTCCTCGAAATGGTTTTCGAATTAGAGTACCTACTTGTACAATCCCAATTATGTTTTACCGTTTTTATCCTTTGAGAAAAATAAAAATATAGGTATTACATAAAAACGTTTCTTGTATATAATTAGTTTAGCTTTGTCTTACTATTTATTAACCTCCATTGTCCTTGTTCTGAAGAAAACAAACAACCCGCTACCTGTGACGGTTTAAAAGATACAGCTCTTTTAGCACGGACGGACAGCGGAGGCATAGTGAAAAAGGTGCCTAGTTTGGTTATACCTTTTAGTGGTCGCCGTGCATACCATTACTTAAAGCCCGTGTACATTGGTCAAGGACAGTGGCAAGTAGGTACAGTGCTAAGGATAGCGAAGTGAAGAAATACAAAGCGCAAGGCAACTTGACTCGCTACCGTCCGATCGGTTTAAACTACTATACTGTCCACTGCCACAGTCCACCATCTTTGACCATTGTAAATAGAGCTTAACGCTATACGATTGTCAGAGCTGAAAGCTCATAAAGCCATCCTTTTTGATTGTTGTAAGGGTGTAGCAGCAAATGTGGCCTCTTCAAACCCTTCATAACAAACGGAACGTTGCACGAATGGACTAGAGAGAAGTTTAATAAGGTTTCCGTTTTCCTCCAAGGGTATTTGATCTTATACGAATACCATACGCGACGACGACTCGTCTCTGATTTGATTCCAAATAAGGGCAAATAGTCGGGTGATAAAAATGAGAAGTCAACGTGTTACATTTTTGAAGGTTCACTTGTTACAAAAAAATGAGATTATTTTATCCAGTAAAATCTAGTCCTATCAAGAATTTAAATAATATTTCCTGTTTGACGAGAAGCATGACTGACAAATTTTGTAGTGCGGGATAAAAACTGCGTGCTTATTTAAAGCTGCTAGCGCAATAATTAAGGTTGGACATAATAGCAGTTTGGTGCCAACCCTACAGAGATAACGATGGTCTAGTCGGTCTGTATTAAGTCGAAACTCACTACAGGTTTTGTTTTAACCCGGAGGGCAAACGCAGGCCAGACCTTCATGTTTAACACCGATCGCTCGATACAGATCGGCAACAAGCTATTGAGACATATCTGTCGATTCTTGTTTATTTTACGCTATGCATCCATTACACTACTTCAACATAACTCACCGCACGTTTTAATGTTTTCTCTACGACCCGTAGCTCCTAGTTTTATAACAAGTAAAAACCTCATACCCGAAAAAATATTTGTGAGAGAAAATGTAATTTGATTATGATGAAATTTGTACAATAGAAGAAATCGATCTATCTGTCCAGTTGTCATCTTCAGGAAAACTGCGTTTCAATTTCAACCCGGCAGCTCTCGGTCTCCCGGGTATTAAGAAACGTGCCTTAACCCATTATACACTGTACGTTTTAGCATATTTTTTCATTACCAATATTTGACTTTTTCATTAGAATCATAATCTACAAAGAATAGAACTTGGTAGTTTACCCTTCTACATACGAGAGGTTAAGATTATTAGTAGCATAAATGTATAAAAACAGTTTATAAAAATAAGTACCTACATATTACCAAAGTTAACATCAGAACTGAACAGAATCCTACAACCTATTTCATTAGTCGGAACGCCAAGTTGCGCCAGTTGGCTATGAATCACAAGGGATTTATTATATTTCGTAAAGGTTCATTTCTTATGCACCTACCTACACACTTGTGTGTTTTACTAACTACTTTTAAGGTTTATATTTAAATTTACCGATTTATTTAACCTCAAGACATGTTCTCGAAATTTTAATTGTTTCTTCAAACGAATAAAGATACTCAATAATAGTACTTGAACGTACTGTATTTTGCAAATTTCTGAAGCGTTCGCTCACTTCTATTTAATGGTTCGATATCCTTATTTATTCCTTACACAGATTTATAGATTAGGCGAAAATATATGTACCCACGAGTAAATATATATAAAAAAGTGCAATGAAGTGTTCATTGTACTTTTTTGCACCTAGTTATAAAAAAATGCAAGTTCAATGAGTGTATTTTAAATATAAACTTGAGAAAGCTGCCGAGAATCTCGGCTATTCGGGTTAATAGTCGCTTGATAATATTATGTACTTATCTATATTTATAAACGTTACAGGGATTATAAAACCATCCTCGTCTATGTGAAAAGGGTGACTTTTCATGCAAAGTTTTGAAGGGTTATCAACGGAATAAAGTAAATAAGTAAATACTTACTCCAAACCCCGCCATTTAAAAGGCGTTTTGGAATTGAGAGTGTAATTAAACTATAATTTATTAGATAAAATGCCCAAAAGTTCAAAAAAAATTAAAATACGCGCAATTATTAAAAGTATAATCCCCTCCAGCCGGCAAGGCCGCTCGCGGTAAGGTCCGCATGACGCTGACTGCATTAAGGTGCTTTTCCAATGGCGAGAATAAATATGAAATCTCACTATGGCCCATAAATGCGAACTCATCTATATATATAATAAGCCTAACGAAAACACAACTGATGTTTGGATAATGTCGTCAAAGTAATTTCACTTGTCATGTATTTATTTTTTATTTCGCCAATTATACATTTAAATAATGTTAATATAGCCTATGACACTCTAGTGGTTATGGCGAATCTAACGACGTATAATTTATTAAAATCGGTTTAGCCGTTGTGGTGTTTCGACCGGACATTGAGTCGGACATATATATAAGTCTAACACATAACCCTCCCTTTGTGCTTTGCCACAGTAGGGTAAAAATGAACCCCTATTTCTCCTGGTCACGCTATAACTTGAGAACGGCTTTACCGATTTCATTCATTTTATTTTGTTATTTTTTTAATGTTTCGTAGAAAAGAAAACCGCTGGGTAAGTCGTAAACTTGCAGCAGGGCGAGGCCGCTGGCGGGCCGCTAGTGATTAATAATAAGAAAAATCGCGAGCTGGCTCTCACTAACTCGTGCGAATACTGTATCTAAAATACAGTTTAGTATTAACAAACATTTAATATTTTAATTCGCCGTTTGGTAAATCCTCGCTAATCCAGACCAGTCTCATCGAAGATGCGCTAGAATGAAATTCTATCGTAATAAATAATTTTAAATTGACTCTATTTTATTCTTCTCGGCTTCTCGCCTGATGGAAAAGCACATTTTCCCTTCAGGATAGATAATCCTATCCCTTAAGAGAGGTAAGTGCCAGCTTTGGGATCCCCAGAGGCGTCTATTAGCCGAGAAGCCAGGGTTCTTAAATGACAAAGCGACGTCTTGCGAAAGTCCAATAGAAATAAGCTCTTTTGCTTCATATACCTATAATTATTTCGTCAATCTGTAGGCGATTTATAGTATAGTAACTAATCAATACGAAATGCTACACAGCGTAATTTTAATACAGGAAGTGGTTTCCAACTGATTTGTTTTATTGTGTAATTAAAATGTTAAATTAGCTCTATTCCACTCGAACAATATTACTATTTATATGTTATAGTACTTATCGTACCTACTGTCAACGTTACGAAAATCTAATTCATAAAAATCCTATAACAACATATAGTATATATTTAAATATACTGTATTTTCGTAACCATATCTTTTTTCACAATACAGTGGCCTTCGTCCACAAATTAACAATAACTGAAAACTATATAGCAGCCAAATAATTTGAGACTGGCTTGGGACAAGACATGCAGGTAACAACTGTGGTTTATTGTAATGTTTGTCGAGTTTGGTAATAAACGGGTTACAAATTATAGGCCGAATCGCTACCAGAGCAAGGTCGGCTGACGCTGACCTCTACTGTCTACAGCGGCCTGAAATGATTTACGTTGCTATAATCGTACTTAGTTATTATAATTATTCAGAAACAGTTTATTATTCATTTCACTTTCGACCCTTTATCAGATTTGAGAAAAAAACGGAGATAACGTAAACACGGTATTCTATCTCGAAAATACACGACTTTGCTAATAGATTACAAAGCCATATAACATGAGTGATCTCATGTAGGTAATGAGCAGAAGATTTCGAAACGTATACAGTAGACGATGGAAATATTCAGAATCGCCTACACGTCTATTCGAATAAGTGTTATTTTTGAATCAGTAGCACAATTTATGACAATACGAAAGTCGACGTCAATACTACTACTATCCAGGGTTAGGCGTATTGAATTAACTACTTGTTATTAAAATACAAATACGTATTTGGTATTTGTATTTCAATTAAATGCTTAAAATGATTTTTTTTTATATATATTTCAAATACCTGACGCCGAGGTATTTTGCAGTTAGTATTTCATAAATGTTGCATTTCGTATTTTAAATACTTGCGAGATAGTATTTTGTAATTTGTATTTCATTTAAAGCAAAGCATGTATTTTACCCAGCCCTGCTACTATCTATCAACTTGCTACTACTTACCACGTGTCCGTATTGATAATACGGACACGTGGCGCTGATACCAATCGCCATACACATTTACTAGTTTTTAGGGTTCTGTACCAAAGTGGTAAAAAAGGAGCCGTTATGGTTAGACTTCGTTGTCCGTCTGTCTGTCTGTCTGTATGTCACAGCAGGTTTTCCCAGCGACTACAAATGGTATCAACTTGTAATTTGGCATAGTTATACAATTAGCTTGCCCCCATCTGTATTTCGTATTAAAAAAAATGAAATTAATTTTATAAATCATTGACTAGGTGTTTAGAATGGGGGGTTAAAAAAATGAAAGTGGTTTTTATTATAGCAACTGGGGTTTCATATGAAAGGGCTCAACTTGCACATTTCAAAACTATTTCTTTTTAGTTGAAAAAATCCTGACGTATTACTTATATTTCAAGGGAAAAAATAAATTAAGTGTTCATTTATTGACAGTTTTTGAAAAATAACAAAAAGGAATTGAAAAACTGTATTGAAATTTAGTCTAGTCAAAACGGACCTTATTACATAGAAAATAAAGCTCATTACCAAATGAGTATTTTCTTTTGCGGTTACCAAGCATATTATCTTAAATACGGAACCCTCGGTGCGCAAGTCCGACTCGCACTTGACCGGTTTTTTATTGATAGTGGGTTTGCTCTTAACTCTTAACTATACGTTAACTGTTACTTACGCAGTAAAAGGTAAAAGTTCGTGCTCGTGGTACGAGTACCTATTACGGCGTAGGTACTACTTTTAAACGGTGTACCATCTTACAACTTAAAATTAGACGAGCGAGACAGACGCTTGATAAATAAAGAAGTTATCTAACTTAACCAGAAGCCATAAGCACGCACACTAAGTATAGACTAATACGCCCAATGGTTAAAACCTGTACATCACTCTAATTTGATTTGACTAATGACATAAATAAAGTCCGAATGGACCGTCTATTATTAATCGTTGAAAATAAGTATTATGTTAAACTAGTAGATTGTCAGGTGGCTGTGCTACCCGAGTGGGTCACGGTTCGGTCGATCACTCATTAAAATTCTATTAACCAATCAACTTAAGGTAAATACCCGTTAAGTAAATAAAGTGCCTATTACGTGGAAGCTATTTGACGTTATTACTAATGTTATTGGCAGAGATATATCTTATGCTAAACATCTCGACGATGGGTTTTTCATGCTCACAGGGGGTTACCGAAACAAAAATGCACGCATATTATTTAGATTGATATTGCGCCATCCCTGCTTAACCTTACAGGATTTAGTGCAAGCCAAATCCTCTTAAGGGAATCTAAATGACAAATAATGGCTCCGACAAGCACAAACATTAAGGCATCAATAAGATCAATGATTCCCGATATGGGTACTTAAATAATTTGTAACTCTAAGCATGACCTGAAATGTAAGGCTTCTATGTAATTATTATAACTATTTAAAACCTTTACTAGGTAAATTCTATAAAATATTATATTCTAACCATCGCATCACAACATTACATTTCAAAAAGATAGAAAATATTTCTTAAATAAGTATGATAGATAACAAATACGAAAAAACGATTTCAGAGTCACAAAACCTATTTATATGTAAAGTGCTCATAATTCCTCTTTGCTCTTTAGCTGATAAGATGACAAATCGCGTCAACCGCTTATGTCAAATCCATACCTTTCAAGTCGATAGACAACTGAAAAGGCGAAACGAACTGGCGTTTACCATCTTGGCTACGCCTACAGGTCGACAAATACTATGTAAACGCTGTACGAGTAAGTTACTTAACACGCAGCGAAGCTTACAAAAAGAAGAAAATACTTTTAAAAGTCACCAGGAGAACACCGTAGAACCCAACCCTCAATATAAATACAGCGAGCCACGGCAATCATTACGAGATTTTGACGTCATCGGTCATTAAAAATTAGGTAGTTTCGTGTGACGCTTTGTGACGTCACACAACGTCGGCTAGGCCAGTGACGTTGCCCATCAACCGCCGCTGACCGGTCGGCCAGCAATTTCTAATAGGTTTCTACGAGTTCAAGATAGCAGGAAAATTACGTGGGTAATCAGTGAGTTTGAGCTTGTGGGGAAAACGCGTCGCTCACTTTCAACGGTACTTAATTTTGCGGTAAACCCGTTCCTTACTGGTAAACTGCATGTTACATATTATGACACCTTAATGAAAAGCGTGGGCCAATGACCTGTTAGGGGAAATGTGAACAGTGGTATTTACCTCATTTTACTTCCTAGGGTTTAACTCAAACATTGAATTGTATATCAACATAAATACTCTTATAAAACCCATGATCTCAGAATTAAGGTCTCACAAAAACGTGACGTAAAAGCAAGTAAATCCTCTCGGAGGAAACCTCTAAAGATCGATTTAATAACTGACGTGGCGTTATACTATTGTCTCTAGCCGCAGCCTGCTTAGGTTCCACCGCTCTGCCCGACGAAAATGTATTTACGAGTATAAACCCAAGAAGATTCCACAGAAAACGTTATTATAAGCTATAAGAGCGTTCATCTCAATGTCGAAGTTGACAGTCGCGTTAGGTATGTTGGTATATGTATTTTTGACCATGTCCTCAAAATGGATCGATAAGAATAAAGCAACCAAAAAATAACAATACATGAAATCCCTCTCTTGAACACTACCAGCAATCCGCATAGCAAAAATGTACCTATCACCATAACCTAAGCCCCTTTTAATATATTTACTAGTACAACGTAGACATTATGCGCGGACGTAGGTGCAAGGTTAGCCCTATTTGTGTTATAATTAGTGTCAATATAGAGAAAAGTAAACATGACACCTACTTGACCAACTAATTGCAACGGCTTACTGTTGTCATGTTAATTTTTTTTTGTCCCGTATCTATTGACTTGTCGTTGTCATAATCATAATATTAAGTTGATAGTTAAACGACTGGCAAAAAAATACATAAAAAGCATATTAAAAGATAATAGGTATTTATGTGACTGGAGCATAATGAGAGGCATTAATACACGAGTGTGGTTTTACGAAACGAATCGAGAGGCGAGTTTCATAATTAGATCACACGAGTGTTTTAATGCCGAATTATGCGTACAGTCGCATAAATAACTATTATCTACAGGCATATCATAAGTTTTCTACAACATGTACAATAATATCAATATGGCCTACATTTTCATAACTTTATATTCAGTTCTTCGGAACTATTTGAAAGTTCGAAACAAATTACTAACATTTAACATTTAATTTAGGCATAATATAATGCACCTATATGAATGTCAAAAAACATTACCTACCAGCATTATTCGAGAATCACAACTAAATATGATTCCTTATTTTTAAAAAGATGTTCGAAATTTGAATGTGATTAAAGTTTTGATACTGTAATTTAAACATTACGATGCAATCACAGATACAGGTTTACTAATATATGTCATTTACTTATCGTTTCTGAACGTATTATAGGGAAATTATGCCATGGATGTAGATAAAATATTATATTCGTACTCCACTCGCAGCGGTCAGCATGGTTCACTGCCTAGCTGTACCATGGACAATGGCATCCCCACATGCCAAGATAAAAAATATAATATCGCATTTTTTTATCTTAGTAATATAAAAAAGAAAACTCATATTCGATATTTGGTTTCAAGTCAACATACAAAAAGAACAGGTCAGTACTTGAGCTAGTGGCAGCTGTACAAGGTCTCTAATGTACTCAGGTTAAATTAATCGGGTTAAAAATAATTGCTTTTGACATGTTATCGTCGTATTGCCAACATTATGATAACTGTCATTTACTTGACGGTAATGTCGGCCGAGTTAAAAACAATACTACATCTCAAAAGCAATCAGGTTTAATCCGAATAGAATAGAGCCCCTGCGCTCTTTTATCCCCTGAAACGAAACCCCTTAAAGTGAGGCTAAGGTCGCTAAGGTTTTACCGCGTTCTAACACTCAGTGCGTATTAATTTTATAGTTGAGCTTAATAAAGACGGTAATGACAGTAATAACCAAGTCCGCAATAAACCAAGATTTATTTTATATTTTATAACGCTATTATAGCGAATAGAGTAAATCAAGTTCTCGAGATGGGGACGGGCAGTGTGAAAACCTTCACTGTGGCATGATTCAGGTGATGTGAGATGGTTAACGCCGACCTTGACAAGGATCATTAAAAATACAAGATGGTGCACCGAGATGACAGTTTTGTACTTATTCAGATTGCATCTGGACAAAATAGTCTTATATTCTGCATTTCCACTGGTTAAACTTCTTAATAAGGTTTTGGAAGATTTGTTCGATCTCCCAAAATAAATTAATATTATTAGCTACTTGTTTGAAAACTTTTTTTTGGGAAAGGCTCTAATTACTGTGGCTTCTGACAGTTCTGGCTTGCTCAACAAGAAGCGCCAAACCCTAAAAAACCACCTACCTAGTATGTGCATGCAACATTTTTATTACTGGAACCTGCTAAGTAGCTTTCGAATTTAAAAACTACTTTTGGTTCAGGAGAGCACTGCACCTTGGTGTACAATATTATGTTTTCAATGGTTTTACTTTACCGTCGTGTGAATTTCGTGAATGCAGCGTTGAACCTCCTCCTTTAATGCGTAAGTGGTTGTGGGCTTATTGGCATAGACCTTTGACTTCAAATAACCCCAAAGATAGAAATCTAATGGTGTTAAATCCAAGACCTAGGGGGCCAATTCTGATCACCGAAACGAGACAGTACACGGCCAGGAAATGACTCATGCAGTAATTGCATTGTTTCACGGGCTGTATGGCATGTTGCACCGTCTTGTTGAAACCACATTTCGTACATCAATACCGTACAATTTTGGTAAAAAAAACTCGACTATCATGTCACGATATCCAGCACCATTAACAGTCACTACCTGACCAGTCTCGTTTTCGAAGAAGTAAGGTCCAATGACGCCTCTAACCCAAAATCCGCACGGCGCACCAAAAGCGACACATTGCGGATGCATTTGTTTTTCGACAATCGCACGAGGGTTTTCTGAACCCCAAATGCGGCCAATTTGACGATTAACGAAGCCATCAAAGTGAAAATGAGCTTCATCGCTAAAGATGATTTTACTCGAAATTTGGGAACTGTCGCAGCAAAACTTTCATTATTTATGAATTATTGTCCAACAATAAAAATGCGTTGCTCTCTCATGAAGTGCTCCATTTTTAATAACCCTTAACTGTCAGCTGTCAAATCGTTTTATTTTTTTAGTTACCAGTACTTTTCCCGTACAAAAGGAAGCCAATTCAAAACTTGCGTAAATTTTGGGTCAGGTATTTTTTTTACAAGTACTTGAACCATTTGTTTAGGTGAAGTTAGTATTTCAAAGAGAGGTCTGTTGCAATTTTAGGTTACCCACAAAAATTACATAATGCTAACCACCACTAGACGCTGTAATCATATTTTGCGACAGTAAAAAAAACAAAATCTACGGTATGGTAGTCTTGAGATTGCCATCGTAAGATTGCAGTCTTGAGATTGCTATCTTAAGATTGCATAGTCTTGAGATTGCCATCCTAAGGTTGCAGTCTTGAGATTGTCATCCTATGATTGCAGTCTTAAGATTACCATCGTAAGATTGCAGTCTTGAGATTACCATCGTAAGATTGCAGTAATGTACTTATAATATTTCGTCACATTGCTTGAGAAAAGCACTATACAATCCTCGGCCGGAACAGGGATTGAAGACTCGTTCTATCCGGCCTCGTCTGATTCGGCCGTCTACCCCAAACTCGTCCTTGAATCCTTTACTTCACGGCCTCTGCAGTAATGTACTATTGTTGTTTAATACACTCAGGAGCAAAAATACCGGGTCAGAGTGCGTTTTTCATACTAAAGAGGCTATTTCGAAGCCTTGGTTCCTCGCCAGGGAATGCTTTTAGTGAAATCTGATGCTGAATACCCCGAGCATCGATACAGGACTTCCAGAGTGCCTAGGATACCCAACTGAATGAATCTGCGGTTAACGCCGGAATAGTGCCTGTTCAGAAAAACATCTAAAATGGCAATAAAATGTAAGGAAATCCAAATGTTGACCCAAACTCTCCCGCTGTGGTGTAAACTGATTGTGCGATCAGTTAGGTATCTTAAGAACTTTTGACCTCCTCTATTGAACCTTGGACTATCTACCTCACTCAAAACAACCCCTGGCGAGAAACCAAGGCTTCGAATTAGTCTCGTTTGTATGAAAAACGCACTCTGACCCGGTATTTTTGCTCCTGAGTGTACATGCAAGCGTTATTATGATTATAGTACACCCTGAAGAAAAACAACAAATAGGTAGGTACTAAAAATGCCCAAGTATGTGTTAGGCTCGCGCTGAACCTATTCGAAAACGAATTCAAATCGGATTATAGGACCTACCTACTGTGTGGCGGTACGGAACCCTCAATGCGCGAGCCCAACTCGCTTCGTAATTGTAGCAACAACGGCTTCGGAGCCCTGCCATGACTGAGCATGGTCCGACATGCTCTTGCTCCGTTTTATATTCTTAAATAATTTTGAGTTCACGATTATTCGTTAAATTACCTCCAAACTGATTTATAAATAATTAATTTCATTAGCACTTGGAAAAATGTTTAAAAAACCCACTTGTAAAGCGAATGAAGTTAAACGCACGGAAGTTTTTCGGTTGCAGCCGTCAACGCGATGTCACATTAGCGTGGTCAGTGAGTCATCTCGATCGTTTGAGTGCAGAACACTCGTAAAGGTGTGTGCAGTGCAGTTTGGCCTTTTCCCAAGCCGTTGACGTAGACGGCGAGAGGGAAATCCCGATACCTTCTTGGACTCAGGGCATTTAACGGTCTTTGAAAAATACCGGGTACTAAAGTTTATTTACCTCAGTTGTTACATTGAGTTTCAATTTATGGACAAGTTAAACAGATAATTATATTCAACATTGAATTAAAGAAAAGAAGTTTGTACAAGTTTTACTTAACACAAAATGAGACCAGTTCGCTAACCAAACACACATAACCAACTAGTCTACACACTTCTTTGTCAATTTTGCTCGACAGCAACGGGTTAAGCTAGCTAAGGGTCAATGCGACATAATTACAATGGCAAATATAAAACACAACTTAAAAATATTTTTAACTCGCTCATAAAATGGTTTATTAATATTAAACGCTGTCAATCAACCGGTTTGGCAGTAGTGTCGAGAGTGGAGACATGTCTGAAACGTTAGCTCTGACGCACTCCGTCGGTGCATTGCTCGGCCTTCAGCACTAACTAAAGAACAAAAACTCAGTACTGCCCCATGGCAGTTGTCTAAACTAATAAAGTAAAGATAACAATGTTTAACTTGTACGAACAATGTTTCGTACAACACCATCTTTACGAGTATATCGGCTTACCAAACATTTACTGACTGACCGGCTTACCAAACCTACTGGCTCTGTCTACCCATAAAGAAAAAAAACTACTGCAAAAAACCACTTAATGTCAAACAAATTTAATGTCAACTAGCTATGAACCATTCCGATTTAAATAGCTTTATTGTAAAAAAAAATGCGTCCAAATCGGTATTTTCTTTTGGTAGCTAAGAATAAAAGCGTGTGTATCTATATACATGTGTGTTTGTTTATCTGAGTATCCGGGCAATACACAGATAAACAAACACACATGTATATAGATACTCACGTTGAACTTAAAACATTACTCTTATTTTTATGGGTTAAAACGGGATAGGATTAGGTATGCTGAAGACTGTAAACACCATTAAGGTAATTTTATAATAGTCTTTATCTACATCCATATCATAACTTCCCTATTATATGTTTAGAAACGATAAGCAAACAGCCTATATTAAGAAACCTGTATCTGTGGTTGCACTTTAATGTTAACATTAAAGTATTACATGTATTTAAAGTATCGGTTATTGATGTAGTTGCATCTTAATGTTCACTTTAAAGTTTCGGTGACCGACACTTTAAAGTGAACATTAAGATGCAGGTTCTTTAAGATACAAGGCAACATGGTACAATTTTCTCACATATTGTAGAAAACTTATGATATGCATGTAGATAAAGTTATGTATGCGACTGTACGCATAATTAGGCATTAAAACACTCGTGTGATCTTATTATGAAACTCACCTGTCGGCTCGTTTCATAAAACCACACTCGTGTATTAATGCCTCTCATTATGCACCAGTCACATAAATAACTATTAACTACGTATCCAAGCACGAAAGTAACAGTAAAAATGATTCGTTAATTATAACATATTCCATATTATACATATAATTTTGGAGATGTATCGTAACAAAATAACGAAATTCATGTCAGGAGATTCCACACGTGTAGTTTATTTAAATCGATAAGGAAACTTCGCCAAGTCATTTCGCACATGTATGACACGTTAATAAATCATCATGACCGGTTTTTTTACAAATCCCAAACGAGAACGGTAAAATAAAGGGTTTTTTTTACACAGGCTAACCAGGTAAAACCAATGTTTTGAAATAATAAACATTGCGCAGGTAACTAAAACTAAGTTTTATAACGGAAAACCAACGTAACCGTTTTTTGCATTTTCCTGCGGCTCAGCCCGCATACATGTTTTTATTTTATCTATCGTTTGGGAATCACGAGATTCCATTTCTTTGCAAGTTTGCACAAAGAACACAACATAGAAAATCATTAGAATATTTTTAAATCATTTTATATTTATATCGGGTGACGATCTCACACAAATTGTTCTCGTCCCAAACTAAGCTCCAGGCTTGTACAGTCAACGTCATAAATAAGTGATCATTTATGTACCTTGTCGCTTTCAATCGTTTCATAGTTTTGCATGACATTTCAAACATGACGTTAAAGTGACAAGGTACATAAATGATCACTTATTTATGACGTTGACTGTACTATGGGTACTAGACAACGATAAACATACTTATATAGAGAAATATACACTTAAAGACATCCATGACACAGAAACGAATATTCGCGCTTATCACACAAATATTAGCCCTTACCGGGATTTGAACCCGGAACCACTAACTTCGTAGGCAGGGTCACTAGTTCACTACTAACAAGGCTAACGTGTCGTCATCATTGTTTTGACACACATGTTTACTGATAGATGGGCTACTTAAACTACATTTTTCCAACATTTAAATATTTATGTTTTCTGGTTGTAGTGTAGATGGATTGTATGAGACCAATTGAACCTAACGCTGCTTACCACAATGCTCTCTGACACACGTGACTGTGGTTTTACATCCATTGTGCCTTTGTGGGAGATAATTGGATGACCCCTGGGGAATTGACACCTTCATTACCTGCTTAAATTGCATACAGACTGAGTAAGGTTGTTGGGATTTTACCGCACATAAATTTTCTGGTTGGTTGGGTAGGGTAAGTTAAAAAATAAACGTATTTGGACATTGATCAAGCGATTATCTAAACGAATACTTTCAAGACTGAATGATCTTTTCACTAAAGGAGAACGGAAGATAGGGAAAATGTTATAAAACGAAAACTGTTCAAGATATCGCATTGATAATGACATGAGTATAGGAGAACTCTTTTATTATGATTAAAAAGATTGCGGTGTCCTTAATATAAGCATAATTACGTGATGACGCCTCTGGCATCTTGAACCAATCCTTTAATGAGCAAATGTTACTTGCAAGGATATAAGCTGTAATTAAATGCAAACACCATGTTTTATTACTTTTATTACTCAAGTAGGTAAGTATCTTAGTAAAGTTTATAACACAATATTACGATTTCACTGCAATGCGCCTTAATTCGAAGAGGTTACCCGGCATTATAGGGTTCTCGGCGTAGACATTTCCTGTGATGTCCAATATAACAGCGGACAGTTTGAGAGTAACATAGAACTGTTCTCTAAACTAAAGCCTAAAACTATCTTAAACAGATGCAAGTGATACTTCACGTCGAACCGAAGGCGGTACTTTATAAAGCGTAGACCAGACCGCGGAGTATTGCTTACATCGTTGGACTGGGGTTCCGCTTTACTTACAGACTATGTACAGAGACGAGCAATTCGATAAAAATCAGTTCATCTTTTGGGAACTACGATGGTACAGACAAATACACTGATTCACGTACACGTAATCTTAAAACATACATCAGTTTGCGTCGGGTGTTTTAAAAGAAACGCACTGGAATTGGTCTACCCGTTACCCCTGGATGACGAAACAAGCTTCAAACACAGTATAGGTAGTTCAGTTACACCTCTCTTTGCCGGTTGTGATTAGGGGTTGTTCAGATCATGACGTTATTAGATGATTTAAGGTGGCACGGTTAACAGAGATTTTATTAAAAACTCTGATAAACGTCCGACAATTTTAATGTTATTTATATACTTAAATACTTTGTTGCTGGATAGAGATTTTCGTAATTGATTAGTATATTTATACCTTAGTTAGAGACGGTCAATTTGAGTGAGAGTATCCCCCATTCGATGCGTTTAAGCTACGTAGTGCTAAGCTTCCCTCCTACTGCTATGTAGCACATAGTCGTAGCGCTACAAAATTGATAATAGGATGGTGTTTTTTGTTATCTTTTTGTCTGGTGTAGAGCCAGGTACGTCGATGGATAGCTACATGTACAACCACCATGAACTCCACAAACACCGGCACGTCACGGAACCAGCAATTTATTTAACATTAATAAATAAATTCAATGAAACCGACGACAGCTTTGTTCCGCGTATTAACCGTGCGACATTACTTTACAGTTTTGTTAAAATGGAGCAACTCGCTTCCGAGTACGGCAAGGTCAGATCCGGACAAGGATTTTTAAAAGGATATTGATTAAAATGTCCCGATAAAATAAACAAACGCGTCATCACACCCACGAGCCTTCTAGGATATCTATGAATCTTATGAAACTGCCCATATATTATCTGCCTTATACATATTTGACTTCTGTACTCGTATTTAATGCAACTACTTATTCATTTATTCTTTGACAGACTAGCTCATAAACTAGGTACCTAATTGATTGAATAAACTTAAATGTTTTATGTTCCGTTTGGGAGTACGTAATTTTTTGTGAGATTACCCCTAAAATTAATTAATTTAAGTATACGCGTAGTACTCTGGGTTCTTAAGCAGTGATTTTGAATCAACTCCAAAACAAACTCTAAAGTCCAAAGTCAAACGCTAAAGTTATAGGTATCGAACTAATTAATAAGTTTATAGTTCTACAATTAAACATATTCCTAGCCTACGAAAATCCTACCGGTTTTTTGACAGTCGGTAACTTTTTGATGCCCCCCTACTAACAATATTATCTACATAGTATTGTTATTTTACTTTTATATTTGAATTTACAGAATCATTTAACTATATTAATTTATAATTAAAGTAGGTTTTTTAAAAGTGAATATGAAATGTTTTTGTTTGTTGGTTGTATTGTAGGGTACAGCGGCAGGCCCGCAGGGTACGCGGCAGGGCCGCAGGACCGACCGGTGCGGGGCGCGGGCCGCGCAAGCGCGACGAAAGGTGCCGCGGGGTGGGAGGCGAGCGCCTAACACTATTTAAACTGTTCAAGCGAACAGTCATCATGCATTGGTCTATTTGCAATCGCAAAGTTTAGTTAGCTACCGTAATACGATAGCTCGAGTCGTAGACAGACAGGCAATAGCCCGTGGTCGAGACCAAAAGCTCTCGCAGACGCTAAGCTAGCTAAGCGCGCAGTGAACCCCGCGTTCAGGCTTCAAACCAGGAATCTAGGAACCCAGTGGAGTGTGTAGAAATGGCTGTCGCTGCCGCTCAAAAGAACCGTGAGATGTTCGCCATCAAGAAGTCCTACAGCATTGAGGTGAGCGCCTCTCCTGTCCGGAGCTCCTGGCTCCATGCTTCTCGGTAGCTTTATTACAAGGACTTTGCAAGGATCCGGAAACCTAGATTATGCTGACTGACAATTTAAAAAAAGACCTGATACCGACGTTTTCCATCTGACCGGCAAGAAGAACAAAAGTTTTTTAACCGTCGATAGTGCCAACAAAACTAACCACGCCAATAAGGCTATCGGTTTAGCACTCTTTGAAGTTTAATAATTTGACTTTTTAACTCTTCTGGTTAAAAAAGAGATTGTCAGATTAATCTTTATTTTTTCTTTCGCTTAGTACTTTTACTTTAATCAATTAATAAGTAAAATCATATAATAACAATATAACCAAAGTAATTTGCTGAAGTAAAAACAGAATAAGTTAGATAAATGAAATGCTTTTTTTTGTTTATTTGTACATGTATTTTAAGGATATGTTTTTTTCGGGTCCAATAACAAATTGATTACTTAGATTGTATCCACCAAAGTTTATAAGAGTTACAAACCTTTAAATATAATTATATTGAATACCTACTTTAAAAATAATCTCACCCGCCTTCAAGGCAGAAGGCATAAAACCTAGGCGTGAAAACCATAACATAGCGCGTGAAGTTGACTGTGATTATCAAAATGAATTAACTAGGTACTTAGGATTGTTTGCATAAAAATATAAAGTTTAGTTGGTTTTGTGCTCATTGTCATCTCGGCGACCTCCGCCAATCCGCACGCACGAAGACGGTAATCGCCGTTGCCTACATAATAGCCTCAAATCATCCACCGGCCTTGTGCGACAAACAGCTAGATGAGATTTACATCTTTATCAACAACGCACCCGCCATAAGACACAAGATTAAAGAAATCGCGTGAAAGCGCTGGTTAGCATGTTAACAAATTACCGGCGCGTCCCACTATTACCGAAATATTTTTACTCATTTGTCTCATAATTACATAAAGTAAAACCTCGAGGGTAAGCTTCCGAGTGCTTCTGCCGCTATATTAAGAGCGCTGTTACAGCACCGTCAGGGCCTGTTTAACAAAATTATCCCAACGCACAATTAAATGGCAGTTACGCGACATCGCATACACTTTCACGGCATATTCACAATATCGTGTGACGCATTGCGTAACTGAGAAAACAATACCTAATGATATTAAATAAAATCATTCATTGTTTGTAAAGATTTGCGGAAAGAGTATTAGTTAGTCAATTTGTGTTATTCTGGGTCAGTTGCATCTGAGCCAGTTACAATTGCTTCCAAAATATATTACGTGACGGTGATAAAGCTGCGCATCGTTATACCGGGACAGATCATGGCATCCTGTTATAAAAAAACCGTTACACATCAGACATATTTGACACATTAGTTTAGACAAATCTTTCATTATATTTAGTTACGCATAAATACTGTTTTTTAAGATATGGAAAGTGTTCGCAACGTGGCAGCGACGACAATTTCGCCGGAACAGTTGCGACACCGCTCCGGATAATTTGTACTTATGTCATTATGCAGTATGGCCACTGCAGAAAACACTTAAGTAATAAACAGTCCCATCATTGTTTGCAAGAAGATTAATTACTATTGTGAATATTCAAGGCGCGTGACTCCACTGCAGGTCTAGTAACGGTTCCGTTGTGTAAATGCATCTACTGGTCAACCATGATCATTTTGCGATAGGGCTCCACGAGGACTAGTAGCTCACGAAGCTTCTGCGAAATTATGAAGAATATTGTTTGAATTATTTAAATTATTGACCTAGGAAGTGGGTACGGGATTATAATTTGATAATTTACTGATGCGATGCGATGCGATATTGTTAGCTGTTTTTATGTACTTATAATCTGATGTGCTGTGCGATAATGAACACTAAGTAATTTGTAACGAATTGACTTGAATGATTGTATTTCCTTGACCGCCGAAGGTCGGAATGCAGGGCAGGTGCGACACTCGCCGAGTCCACCGCAGCCAGTACGGATCATTAAAACTCAATCATATACGAGACAACACTTATCAACATGAGACAAAGAACACTAAACCACTTCTTACACAGAATCTGATTCGAATTTGCCACGAAAGATAATAATTTAATATGATATCGTCACGCAATGCATAAAGCGGTTTACTCAGCTACCGTGAAGTATAAGATCAATGTTTACAAATAATTCGAGGTCATCGGATACGCCCTTGACCAATTAGAGGTACGGCGACGCGGTCAAAATCATCTTCAAGGAAAATCACTTTTTTTGCTTATTGCAATGGTTTAGGAGAAAACTAGGGCGTGCAAGCATTCCTTGTAACGGAAATACCCGGGAATCTTTCATAGACCAGTTCTGTCGAGAAAAATCCAGTTCTTCGATTCAATCTCAATATTAACAAATTCCTATTATAAACAATGCAACACATTATACGCGCGAGTTACTTACCCAATCAGATTTTTCTTTTTAAGTCAACCTTTGATTTTTTATTTATTAATTTAAGTAATGTACAGTAATTCAGTTTTTTTCGTTTTTAATGAATTGTACAGTACTTTACTTTATGAATCCAAAAAAGGCTTTCCGGGTTTAGGTGCTTACGTAGTGAAACGTCAGATTCTAATTCAACTGTTTGTTTTTTTCAATTGTAGTTTTTTTTATAATTTGGGTTTTTATTATTAGAACTTGAAATTCCTTACATAACAAAATATCGTTATACCTATTCATCGTTTATAAAATACAAAAACAAATCCGTAAATACTGAAAAGTAGTACCGAAATACCAGGATTCTCTATTTATGAGTCAGTTCTGAAGATCTCAACCCCATTGCTGAAAAAGGTACGCGGTACCGCATGCCCTGAAAACGTACACTCCTCCGAAGCCTAGGTTACATTCCGAATTAATTGGGGAACGTGCCCAAGATGGTACCTAAATTGTAAATTGGGTTTGAATGATAACTGGATATAGTCGAGTTCCCGGCATGGACAAGGGTGGAGTGCGGAAGCCCACGTGGGCGGGTGCTCCGGGGGCTCTCTAGTTCCGGTTAATTACCCGTCGACCGATTCGAACGGTGAAGTGGCCACTCGGACATATCAAGGCTATCCACTGGATTCCAAATCCAATCCGCTCCATTTAGACGGAACTTAGGCTTTGCAACTCAACAAATTAATATTGTTTCCGCCATTTTACTGTGAAAACGCAAATTATGTCATAGTTAATAGACCGTTAAGAATTGTACCTTACTGCGTTAAAAAAATATGACTAAAAATTTTGCACAAAAAACTCATTACTTTTAATTAGTTTTTGTTGCTTAAGACCACAGAATAGAGATTATAAGCATTGCATAACCCTTCCATGGAGCGCATTTATTGAAAATGCCTTAACAACTTCGCAGAAAAGTGTAGATTCCAAGTCGTTTATTTTTTACTTGCATCCGAGAATAGTTTTAATTCAGGGCTGCATGTAACAATCGCGAGTGATTAGCGCAAAGCGCAACCCTTGACACAGTTAGCGCGCCACTCTAGTGGAAAATGCTAGGTGTTGCCGCGCGCCGCCATCTCGGGAACTCAAATCCCGAAACGGAAACTATTGAGTACTTAACGAAATAAGTTACTACACATCATTTGACGGTTCAATTAAACACTTTTCCGAAACGTCGTCGCAATATTACTGAGAATTTTCCGATGCAGTAGACAAGTAAAAGTTATTCAATTAACACTCACTTCTAAATGAAGTAGCTGATTGAGTTGTCAAGTAATAGTTAACACTTTTAATAGCTTTAGGCTCTATTCAGGCGCAGCCGTCCAGAAACTCGCGTTCCTTTGAACGGGTCTCGTCGGAGATGACGTTTCCGGAGCGTAGAGGGTAATGGCGGCACTTTACACCCGGCCGCACTCAGGAAATAAGCTTAGGAACTTCGTAAAAGCAATTTCTGCTCGCACATGAAATATAATGCGATGTGACCGCTTTATATTTATAAGGATTTAGGAGATCAACCTATTTTCAGAGACCCTTTGTGCTCGATCGCGTCTGGCTATGAATTAACGCAAGTCACCTTCGTAGCTTTCTGTCGACAGGTCAAAAACTATGGTTTTTACTCAATTTTTTAACTTGAATATAATTAGAGCCGGATCAGTGCTGTAATGACTGGTAAAATATCTACTGGCAAAAACAATGCTGCTTGACCAGTTATTTTGACTGAGATAATGACTTGGAAAAAAATTCTACGTATTTTACATTAACTCTGTAGCGGCCATTACGGCCAATTTTATCAAGGCCCTTTGAATGCAGATTAAAATAATAAAGCTATTTTAATTCTTAGGTCCCTTTAATTGTAGTTAAACCAAGGTATTATATAAGTGTGTTTTAATTCACGTATGAATGGGTTTGTTTTGTTTTAGAACGGCTACCCATCCCGCCGTCGCTCGCTGGTAGACGACGCCAGGTTTGAAACGCTGGTTGTCAAACAGACCAAACAGAGTGTACTTGAAGAGGCTCGCGCCCGCGCCAATGGTAAATACATATTTTGTCTGTGCTCCTTAATATATTAAGTATGATTTGTTTTATTTTTATTTTCGTTTTTATTATTTTTTATCAAGACTCCGGCTTGGACTCTGATTTCATCCAAGACGATGTTCAATTTGGCAATGACGATAAAACCCCGACTGTCGAAGACGGCACCCAGCAGGACGACACTAAGAACGGCCACCTTGGTAAATTTAGTTTCTTTAGATTCATTGTTTTTATTTCATTTGGTTATTTTTTATTTCTTCACATTTTTATTTTATTTTATTATTTCTATTTCTATAGCTGATGCTGATATAGGAGATGACTCCGGAAAGGACGATGCCGGTAAGTTAGTGCGATTTGTTAATGGGAAAAATAATAAACATCGGTCTAATAATTAAAACATTGGTATAATTATCCAATTTGGTTGCAGATTATACTCTGACCGAAGAAGAGGTGTTCCTGCAGAACGCCGCCAGTGAATCCCCAGAGGCTGAACAGGCGATCCAGCAAGCTGCCATATTACTGCGCATGCGCGATGGCATGGGTTCTTTAGCGCGCATCCTCAAGACCATCGACAACTACAAGGGTTCCGTCATGCATCTCGAAACCCGCCCCTCCCAAGTCACCGGAGTCCAGTTCGACGCGCTCGTCAAAGTCAGCATGACCCGCGTCAACCTGCTCCAGCTCATCCGGTCCCTCAGGCAATCCTCCGCCTTTGCCGGGGTTAACCTCGTCTCAGAGAACAACGTGTCGTCCAAGACCCCTTGGTTCCCGCGTCATGCTTCCGACTTGGACAACTGCAACCATCTTATGACCAAATACGAGCCGGAGTTGGACATGAACCACCCTGGTTTCGCTGATAAAACCTACAGGGAGCGCAGAAAACAAATTGCGGAGATCGCTTTTGCTTACAAGTATAACGACCCGATCCCTTTCATCACCTACACTGAGGCAGAGAACTCTACTTGGATGCGAGTGTTCAACACTGTCCTCGACCTGATGCCTAAGCACGCGTGTGCGGAGTACAAGGCTGCTTTCACCAAGCTGCAGGAAGCAGATATTTTCGTCCCGCACCGCATTCCCCAGCTGGATAGCGTAAGCAACTTCCTGAGGACCCACACCGGCTTCACCCTGCGCCCCGCCGCCGGTCTTCTTACCGCCCGCGATTTCCTTGCTTCCCTCGCCTTCCGCGTCTTCCAGTCCACACAGTATGTGCGTCACGCCAACTCGCCCTTCCACACCCCCGAACCGTAAGTATTTGACTTCATATTTTTAAGTATTTAACTTCATATTTTTATGAATTATATAAGCTTTCAGTGCTCGCCTTTTGCCAACCGTTTTTTTAGGGTTCCGTAGTATAAAACTAGGCGCTCGTGGATGCACTCCGGCAATCGGGGATTTCGCTACTATGGTGTTACGGCCACGAGCGAGAACCCTTATAGTTTCGCCCTGTCCTTCCGTCCGTCTGCAGCTTAGCTTAGAGACCCTTAGTTTCAGAAACTTATTATTTGGCATAATACATTTTAGGCACGTTGACAAAAGAGCACGTACAATAAAATTTACTTCTTGGTGTCCGGTGTCGTTGGATAGGTCTAAGCTCTTCAGGTAAATGGGTGAATTTCAACAAGCGTCAAATTATCCTAATTTTGGTGGTATTTTTTATTTTCTTAGTAGGGTTTACAATTAAACGTTTAAGTGACGTCATTAGTCATTATAAAAACAGTGTTAAAATGGCCCTGTATTATACCAAGTGTTTTTAAGATATAACGATTTTACTAATTATGTACCGCCAAAATTGTTATTATCCACCAAAATTACTTTTCTTAGAAAAACTCACGATCAATAATAACATATCGGGCTAATTAAAATATAATCGTTAGGGAATCTTCCTTGTTATTTTTGAAAATTCAAAACGTAAGTTTATAATATAATAAATAATGATTATTTGTTGTTTAAATCATTTTGGTGGAGACCAGAAATTTTGATAATTTCGGTGTTTCGCAAAAGCCACCAAAATTGTACCACCAAAATTATAAAATTTAACATTTTTTTAAATTAAAAACAAATGTTTTAGTTTAACAAAAACTTGACTCGTTACAGTTAAAAAGACACCATAAACATACTTGAAAAAACTATCACACAACAAAACTTTTTGCGAAATAATGACTTATCTAAGTTATCACGATTAATAAAGTGTATTTCATACCACCAAAATTAGATACCGATCACCGTCTATTGCTGGAGTGAAACTGAACGAACATCTGACGCTATAATTGTTTGTTTAATCACGTTTCGTTCGATCATAAAATCAATTTCAATATTCACCACCAAAATTAACTATTTCGCTTGGACAGTTTTATTTACACTGCTCCCAGTTTCCTTTTACTTGCAAATGCAATAATTGATACATTTTAAAATACCTCAACTAATAAGGAATACAGATAACTAAAATATAAGTCTAGTTGAGGCTTAATAAGTTTGTACCACGACATATCAGTATATGCGGGAAGTACAGGACACGACACCAAAATTGATTTTGGATTGAAAATATTTTTTTACGATAAATATAATAAGTTAATAATAATTTTAACTTTGGCTCAATATGGTAGTTTGAGTAAGATTATTTATAAAATAAATAGTTTTCCAATACATGTACTTTACACCCCAATTATCACGTCCGCCGCTCAAAAAATGTGGTTGAGATAATTACCCAAATATACTACGGGTTTATTACAAAAAAAACGATCGATTAAGGGATCCGTTTGTAAAATATTAAGATCGTGTTACGAGTCACGATCCCGTTCCTGAGATACGTGACTAAAGTGTTTATACCTACTAAAATCATCTAAGAGAGCACCAAATATTTAACTTGTTTTTTGAGATAGTTTTTGTGCAGTAAGTAGGTAATGGTTTCGGAACCCTACACTTAGCATGGCCAGAATCTGACATGCTATTGCCCGGTTTTTTACTTCTGGTATTTATATACAGTCTTAGTAACTTAGAATACCTATCAACAAAGTTTCCTTACTGCGTCTGTTTGAAAGCTTTAATCACTAAAAGTTTTGCTGTTTGGTTACGACGACTTCTTTAACGCCTTGAAATATTTGAACAAGTATTATAGTTGCAGCTTTTTAACACATTTTTTTCAACTAACTACCTTTTATGTTATACATAGTGTTTGCATAAGCATCAATTAATCATTAATTGATCTTTGACATTGAAAGAATCCAATACCTGACATATTAAAGTTCATTGGAACAACACCACTAAAAAATGTTTGATTATTTAAAATATTTTAATGAATTCTATTAAGTCTCTTCCGGTATCATAAAATTTAAATAAATACATAATAAAATCAGCACTAGTGTTTAATGGAAAAACATAAGGTGCATTTGATTAATATTTTAAATAGAACTTGTTCCTCCAAAGAATTGGTAGAATATAACTGACCGGGAGCATTTTAATTAAACTCATTGTGTCTGATTTACATTTGGCATTGAAACGGCAAATTAAGTTTGTCAAACAATCCGTGCATACATCCACAATGTTATGTACCGGTTATTTAAAGGACTCCGAATTTATAATTACATGTCAATTACCTTGACATGTCTTTTTACGGAAATATTACGCAACATGTCCTTGTGCGCGCATGTTAATAGGAACAAATCACACCTGAGAGGCTGAGCTAATTAAATTTGTAACAGACGGTACATTCCATCTATTGGCTTCGTTCTGACAATGGCGCTACGCATCTCTGCAGCGTGTATCATCGTTTTAAAAAAAACCATCTAAATATTAATAGAAAACCACTCGTACATCGCAAATCCATACTAGGCGTTTACCGAAGAAAGTGCTCATATTTATTTAAGGACTAATATTAATTACAGTAACTTTTCCATTACGTCCTTACAATTAACAAGACAAATAGTGGCATCTCAGACAAAATCCTGTAGCAAATGCAACAAACAGCACGACATTCTAAAAACCTGTTTTTTTTAATCCATTCCATTTGCGCCCAAAGTAGATAACCTATACAGTACAGTTTAAAATATAGGGGTCCTAGTACCGTGATGAAATTGTAACCTTGTTAAGTGAAGCAAGGCGCCTCGGCTATTACTCGCAGTTAACTTACTTTGACCATACTGCAAGGAATTTTCAGACCGACCAGGAGACTTTAATTCAATCAAAAGCCCTTTCAAACTAAATAGGGACGAGGATGTTTTAGATAAAACACAACTATGGCCTTTCCTGAACCATATTATATTTTGTTACAGCGATTGTATTCATGAGCTTCTTGGACATATTCCGCTTCTAGCGGATTCCAGTTTCGCTCAGTTCTCTCAAGAAATTGGTTTGGCATCCCTTGGCGCTTCGGACGCTGAAATTGAAAAGCTGTCTACAGTAAGTACAATTTAAGAAAGTTAGTTTATGATAGTTTTTAAATGCCAATGCGAAATCGAATTGATGACATATATTTGTTTAGATTAGCATTAGCGATTGTGGAATCTGTTGCGTTTAAGATCTAAGTGGTGAGCTTGGCCATCGATATGAATATTATTTTGTTTGCTTAGGTCTATTGGTTCACTGTTGAGTTTGGGCTCTGCAAAGAGAACCAGCAGCTGAAGGCTTACGGCGCCGCCCTCCTGTCGTCTATCGGCGAGCTACTGCACGCACTTAGCGACAAGCCCGAGCTGAGGCCGTTCGAGCCCGCGTCCACCTCCATCCAGCCTTACCAGGACCAAGAGTACCAGCCGATCTACTACGTTGCCGAAAGTTTTGAAGATGCCAAAGAAAAGTTCAGGTAACTATATAACATGTTTTTACATCTACAGCCTATGATGATAATAATGTACTCGTATGAGTCAATACCGATAACTTTAGGTGCACACTAATGGTTGTTTCCTGCAGACGCTGGGTGTCGACCATGTCGCGACCCTTCGAGGTACGTTTCAACCCACACACGGAGCGCGTGGAGGTGCTGGACTCCGTGGACAAGCTGGAGACGCTGATCTGGCAGCTCAACACCGAGATGCTGCACCTCACCAACGCCGTCAAGAAGCTCAAGGGCTCGCAGTTCGAGTGAACCCAGACCGCTCACCCCAATGATCAGTGCACGCGGCCTCGCCGTGTTCTGTATAGCTAGTGATATTATAGAAGTAAGACTGCTCTCGTGTGAGGAGCGTGTGTGCGAGTGTGATAACCATCGGATGGTACTTCGTTGACTTCCTTTTTATATGTAGCTTATTTTATTATTTATTTTGCCGAGCTCATTGCCCGGGCCTCGGAAAGCGCGCGGAGCTCCTGATTGCCCATTTACGGAGGCCGTGCGCGTTTCGCGAGTCCTAAACTATTATTAGAATTAAGGCGTAATTTAAAGAAAGACACAAAGAAATAAAAATGGAGCACCCAAACTGATGAAAAAACAAACCGAAAATAAACGTGTTTGAGCACAAGTTGATGTTTTATTCGCAATTTTTACTACCCACTTATATTTCAGTAATTAGCATTAAATAAATAGTTACTTATCTATCAATACGTTTTCCAGCAACGTTGTTCGATTCCATTTTATTCCCACAGGAGTTTAAAATGTTCCGTAATCACAGTATTAAATGTTATAATATAATCCAGGACATGGACTATCTTTTTTTGATAAATTTCATCCAAAGCCCCTCAGCCGTTTTTGTACGATTAGATTTATAATATGTCTTGGTAGGATAAAAGATCAATGTAAGACAAATAAGTGTACCTAACCAATAAAAGATCAAGTTGCATTATTTGATTTAAATGGACAAGAACGTAGATATTAAAGAAATAGAAGACAAAGCAATAAGCAAAAGGCGGCGGCCCCGCGTACCTGTAGGTAATGCGATTTGTTCCGGTCTCCGGGGAATTTGATCGCCCCAATCCTAATCAGATTGTAAAAAAGTCCTCTGTATTATTAATTTTTATTGGACCTCAACTGAGCATCTAGCGTAATCAGTGCAACATTTATTTGAATAGCTAATAAAACGCAATCCACTTAACTATGCTCTCGATTCCAAGGTGTTTCCTGAAACAGTTATGCCAAATGCGTACAGCGAAGTCAGCATGAAGTCGGCGGGTCGAGGCGATTGTTATAGGCAATGAGCGAACAGGTTCCTCCGGATTGAGAGCAAAGTCGACCGAAAAGGGAAAAAAACTTTGTGTAAGGTATGTGTGGTAATATAAAGGTTGGTCTTGTGCGTTGACATTAAGCGAGACAGCGAGCGGTGCGCGGCGGACCCCGGCGGGGCAAGGACGCCCGCGCGGACCTTGCCGTTACTGCAGCCGCGCGGAATCGCTGCACTTCTTGTAAATTAGCACATAAAACATTATTTACGCTCTTATATATGTCTAGAAATGCAAATAGAATATGGTCTAGACCGTATTTATAAATTGATATCTTAAGAAAATTCGATGAGTTGATTAATCATATTTTATCATTACTATGATTATTGATATAATAGACAGGGAGTTGTGGAAATCCAGGGAGGAGGCATCTGCAGCATACTAAATTTCATGAAAATCGTTGAAGCCGTTTCCGAGATTCAGATTATATAAAAGATTTGCTCATTTGAAGGTATTCGATAGGTATAAATAAATATAACAAGATTATTTTACCAAAGTTGTACTGCAAATAGGTATATATATAGGCTTATAGGCATATAGGCATTTGTGAAATATATTTTTAAATATCATCAGACGTTCCAGACAAACAAACACATGTTTTTACTCTAACCGACGAAGTTTGATATATACCTAAGAGTTACGACACTCAATGTCCAACCCTATCTTCGTAATCTCGCTAACCCGATCGTTCCAAGTAGTTCGACTTAACCCCAAACTATAACCGTAACTCATTGAAGGGTGTTATAAAATTAAGCGGCTCCGATTGCGTTCCAACTCAATTGGTCTTTAACTAATAACTACTGAATGTATGATGACAGACGCAAGTGCGCATCTAGAATATTTATGTTACGGCCCTAAAACAAAAAACAAAAAATTAAAAACTAAACCAAGTACTTAGCATTACGTCTACTACCCGGATAAATATCGAATACCCGGTATTCAAGAAAAAATGTATTTTTCTACCTGGTTCAACCACTCTATATTATATCCTCTTGCGAAAAGTACGTATTTTGGCTCACCTAATTCTGATTACTGGTAATAAAGTTTGCGCAGATATTTTTGACTGACTGTACAGTAAAACAACAGTAGTATTAATAATACCTACTGGCTATATATATCAGTATCACTCTCTTTCTCTCTCTCTCTGGAATAACATAACATACTGAAAGAGATGCCAGAGAGAGTGTGACAGCTTAGACGAGTACATTGAATATCAATATAATTATCCGGCCCCAATCAGAAATCAGAATATAAATGGAAAGTACCGTCAACACAGCAGAACTATAATTAATGACATATACTATACCTATCGGGTAAAGCAATTTTACCTTGGCGTTTAAATCTGGATGCAAATTATATTTTACTGATTTACTAATCAATGGTAATTTAGAAGAACCAGTTTCTAAAATAATTTCATCGGTTCAAAAGTTAATTATATAATTTGGCAGACGTGGCCTTCCATCGCATTTATTTTTTACGTTAAGGACTGAATTTGACCTATATCATCAATTGAATAGTAATAGCGGCGGAATGGGTATTAAACTATTAAAAACTTGCACTTACAATTTATCACTTAAAGAATTCCTTCCTTCGCATGGTCTAAAATTTAATGTGCATTTTTTTTTGCTACAAAATGTTTACTGTTATTATTGAATGGCATACTTCTTTTTTAGCGTAAATACTTTTTTGCATACACATTTTTTGTTCTAAAGCACTTTTGGTCTAAAATTTTAATGACTATTAGGTCGAATTGTTATTTAGCATAAAATACAATGTCCTAAAATAACAATACTAACTAACCTTCCTCTCAGAGCCAGGGTTCAATTCAAAGTAGCGGTAACAATATTCGGAATTACAACGTTATAGGTACCAATAATACATTGAACAAAATAACTTTATTCCATACGTATGTTTTAATGAAAAAAAATCGACCAAACAATATAATGCAAAACAATATCGATCAAACAATTTTCGACATTTTATTCATTCGACAAAACATTGGTATGCAAAAAAATATGTAACAAATAAAAATTAGCCCAATCAATTTTCGACCACCCGACACCCATTTTATTCATATCTACTCGTAAGGTCGAGCCCACCTTCACCTTTATTCCTATTGTGATCGCGAACTAAAACTGATAGTGTCCTAAACAACTACTTCTTTTATGAAAACTAATTATAATGGCATATTTTTGTTCGAACGCATTCATTGTCGTCCTTATGGCCAGGTCGCTCACCAGGTGCTGCAGCTTTTGTTTTTTATATGATACGCACTCGCATACTGTACAAACTATCATACGCATACATACCCTTTGAACGCCAAGAACACCTAAAGGTGTCGTGTACTGTCATGCCTACCACGCTATATAGACGCTTATACTTGTCACAGATACAGTGCAAATTAGACCCGAGTATTTATGATGTAGGTTGAAATTAGCTTCGGTTTTCAGCTCTCCTTGGCATGAGAGGACGACTTTTGTATAAAGTCAATGGCGGCATAAAGGTAAATGCTTACAAATGCTTTGCCGAAGCTAAACTAGGCTATCTTAACGAATACACTAATTTAGTCAATAAAACATGTATATTGTCATAAAAACCATGAAATTAAGTATTGGTGATCTTATTAAACTCGTCTTCTTCGTCAGTGAGGATGACCGTGTAGCTGTTCTTGAGGGAAGCCACCTGGGTCTGCAGGGCCCTCAGGCGGATCTCGACCATCTCAAAGTTCTCCTGCAGGGTGGTGATCTGAATCTGCATTCGTTGGCGGATCTGTAGGAATTAGACCGTCGTCAATGTTAAGACTTTCCAAACAGGGACGCTGTATTTAGAGCATTTTATTGAACGTAAACAAAGCAACGAATTCAATTTTAAATAATAATAAGTCTACAGAGTTCTTTAACACCACGAGTTCTCGTGATGTACAGGGCTAAAATTAAGTTCTTTTGTACTAACATCAGTGTGATATATTTTCATATTCGCAAATATTTTAGTCGCATTTTACCTCTATCGCGGCTTTTGCGGTGTCATTAAGTATCGATCATCTGGTTTATCATTGCCATTTTTTTTGTTGCTATAATATAATATAATTAAAAAAATGTGATGTGGTACACTGTTGCACTTCAATAAACAAGTAAAGAAAGGTATACTTAAACAAAATCAAGGATAAAAAAAAACGAAACACGTATAACTGAAACAGCAATAACCGCCGGAATTAAAACTGTATTCTCAACAAAATCTATCGCGGTGAAATGCTTGACGGTAAAACATTACCCAATTAAAAAACCGTTCTAAATTTTCAAAATATCACTTACATGGGCAGGCAAAGAATGTTTTTGCCGCCCTGTTTGCTGATAGGTCGACCAGATTGTTGTCCAACCTTGAGCAGCAATGTAAATTAATCAATCAATTTTTGTATTATAGCGCCAAATAAAACAATGAAATCGATCAATCAGACAGACAGAGACACTTGACAAAAATTAGCGCTTTAAAGCTCAATATTTCATAAACGGATCCCTTAATCGATTTTTTTTTTTGACAAATCTTCAATGTTTTTAAAGACACACTATAGGGTAGACCATCAAAAAAATACATCCCCACGAAAGGTGTAGGGGAGCTGCACTAAAAAAATTTTTTTCAATATTTTATTTTACCACTTTGTTGGCGTGACTAATATGTATATTCATGGCAAATTACAGTTTTCTAATACTAAGAGTCTCTGAGCTAGGCTGCGGACGGTCGGACGGACGGACGGATATGGCGAAACTATAAGGTATTAGGGTTCCTAGTTTGACTACGGAAGCCTAAAAAAAGCATCATATCACACGGGCAAGAAGAGCAATGTTAGACTCGCACCATTCACACGAAAAATCGGTTCCAGTAAAAACCATCTCTGCTGAGTTACGAGGGGTGTTCAATATATTCGTGGTACAGGTAAGAAAAAAAAAAGTTTTCGATGTAATAATATTTTTATTTTTCAATATTTTCGCCTCTTATTTCGATGCATTTGGTAGATCGGTCAATTATTTTTATCAACCCGTCATAAAAATAATTTTCATTCTGGCTGTCAAAATGTTCATTCACCGCTACCTTCAACGCTTCATCGTCACTACACCGCTTTCCGCGCAGATCTTTTTTAAGATTGGGAAATAAGAAGTAGTCGCATGGAGCCAGATCTGGGCTATATGGTGGGTGACTGATAGTTTTAAACCCACAGTCACTAGCAGTAGCTGTGGCAATTTGAGCACTGTGGACGGGGGCATTGTCGTGGAGAAGCAGAACACCTTTGGCCAGCTTTCCTCTCCTTTTTTCTTTTATTGCTTCCCGCAGCTGTTGTAAAATATTAGAATAGTACGCTCCAGTTATATTAACACCCTTATTTTTGTAGTCAATGAGCAATATGCCTTTATAATCCCAAAATATTGTAGCCATGACCTTGCCAGCTGAAGGGACAACCTTGAACTTTTTGGGATGGGCTGTACCTCTAACATGCCGCTGCATTTATTCTTGCTTACTCTCTGGATCATAGTGGACCCAGGTTTCATCTCCGGTAACAATCCTTTTAATAATCTCATCTGGATTTTCCCCACACAGCTTTATAAACTCTGAACAGCATGCAACTCGCGTTTGTTTCTGATGTGGCGTCAACATTCGCGGCACCCATCTCGCACTAACTTTTGACATGTTCAGTTGATCATGAATGATAGTGTGTATGGTACCTACAGAAAGGTTGGTTCTCTCAGCAATCGATTTTACTTTGACCCTACCATCCCGAAAAAGTGGAAAACATTATATTAGATATAATGTTTTCCACTTTTTCGACATTTTCTTGAGAAGTGGCATAAACAGGCCGGCCCGGTCGAGGGTCATCTTCAATGCTTGTCCTTCCTCGTTTAAACTCACTAGACTACTTTTGAATCATCGATAACGAAGGAGCATACTAGCAATAAACTGTATCCATTTCTTCTTTTATAGTTTTTTGACTTTTTCCTTGTTTTGTTAAGAACTTTATTACGGCTCTGTGCTCTAATTTTTCTAACATCGTAAAATCGTTCATAGTGATGACGTTTCTTCGGCAGTTGCAGAAAAACAAATGAAAGTTTTGCCTCCATATCTATTGGTTTTTAATCACTGTTAATGACACTTACTGGCCAGTAATAAAATGTTTACTAAAAGAGGTTGTAACATATCAGTACCACGAATATATTGAACGCCCCTCGTAAATGCAATTCGAAAAATTATCCGTGAAATTTTTGGTTGTAAACTACAAATATAGGTTTTTCACCTTCTGCATGGACGAATATTTATTTATTTATCAATTTAGGAGCTAACAGAAACATGCATAAAGTATTACCTACATAATTTTATAAACTCACGGGTCTCATACTAATCTATTATAAATGTCGTAAAGGCCCCCATAGACAATATTCGCATCTTAACCTTAAAATACGTTAATCGTCAATATTCAATAGAACCTACTTATCACTAAAAAGGATTTCATGATTGATTTAGTCATTGACTCATTGAATAAACTGTTTAATCAATACTATTAACTATGATCGGGTACAGCAGTTGCATGCCAAGAAACTTTCCTACAATTACGATCATGCGATCCGCGTTGCGCACTACGAGTACACCTCCAGTGTCGCAGTATTCACAATTCCGTCGGGGCCAGTTGTAATTTACAACATAATTACTGTATTAAAAATTACGAATTTCTGTATTATAAAACGAATTCGTTTATCGCTTCTCGCAATAAAATAAACCTTATGTCTTTCGGGATTCGAGCAAATCTCCATACCGAATGTTACAAAGCGTAGCCGTGAGAGCGTAAACAACAGACAAAGTTAAACTTTCACGATTAAAATGGAATAACAAAGAATAGCAAAATTATCACAAAATATTATAATAAATGCAATTAAACGATAAATACGGACTTTACGGACGGAGTTACAATTTTTCATTATGAAGATAAAACTCGACAAAGGCGTGTCAGACCATGATTAGTGATTAATCGCAAAAAATATGTTATATTCATATTTAGGTATATTTTAAGTAATACTTTAGTAAGAAATCAGGTACCGATTACAAATACAACGCGTTGCAAAAATACCCAAAAAAGGAAATAATTTAAAAAAGGCAAAAATAATGTCAACCCTGGTAAGCAGTCATCTCATTCAATCTGAATTGGCATAGACTATTTTAACATGGTAGTAGGTATTTGTTCCTACTTTATGTTACACGCTTAATTAATGTCATAAATAATTCTCGTTAGTCTCTCCGGGGATATTAGGTAAGAATGTAAACAGACTTTCTGTGTTGTTTATTTACTCTTTGGTTTTACTAAAGTAGGATTGCATTTAAGGAATAATAAATTATTTTATTAAAAATAAGGATATTTTTACTCAAAATAAGTCAAAGTCACGCTACGGTATTAATACATTGTCAATGTAGGTACTTTTTTCAAGGGCCCATTTTTGTAACCCCTTTTTTAGCCTTATCTGTCATTTGAATAAAAATAAGAATAATCTTTATTGCTCCAACCTTAAATTTAACGAATACAAATACAAAAACAAGCAAACAAATACATATAAAAAACTTATAATTACTAAAAAACTTAACGGTAGAAAAAATGTTACCTCATGCCACTTACGATTTTTTGAAAATATACAGAGTATTATATTCATAAACTTTATTTTTGAATCAATGAAAATAATCATACCGAAACTTGTTAGAAAAAACTTGTATCCCAACCCATTACTAGTAAACATTGAGTAACGGTGGTATAGCTAAACCATACTTTGTCCTTATCTATCAAATTCAAATGTCACAATGACAGATAAGGACAAAGGATGGTTTAATTACACCACCGTTACTCAACGTGTATTAGGAAGGGAGCAAGAATTTAAGGGTAGCGTTGATCACTTACCATCAGTTGACCCACTTACCCAATTGACATATTGTTTATTATTTGTTTGTACATTTTTGTATTACGTGGTAAATGTGGTTATAATAAAAGATTTTTCTTTCGTTCTTTCTTTACAATATACATTCAAATCAACTTACGTCGTCCCGTTCTTTTTGACAAGCTCTGCACTGCGCCCGACTTTGTATTAGCTGCCTTTCCAGCTCAGATATTTGTGCTTGCATATATCGTCTCATTGACTCTGAGCGGTCCTTCGAGCGGTTGAGAGACCGGCCACTTTCAACCCGCAGCTCCTCAATATCTTTCAGAAGCTGAGAGCATTCCGTCCCCTTCTCCTTAAACCTCGCTTCCAGTTGCAATAGCTTCTCTTCAAAGCGACAGACCTTCGCTCTGGTAAACAATAATAAATTAGTCACGTACCAATCGTGACTCTTAAGGCATAGGCACTTGTCTCATACCATGAAAGGACTATTTCATAGTCAAAACCGCATGACTATTTAGCAAATCGTGCTAGGCACCAACTTCTCGAAAAAATATCAGTGTGATGCAATAGGTGCAACTGTTTGAGGATTGTCGGGAAGAGCGCTACTGAGGTTAGATTATTACCAGGTATCGGAATTTTTGGAGCCAAACCTTAGTGTCAACAGCGTGTTGAATGTGAGCAGAGCAACATTCTGCCACGCGAGCGGCATTAACAGTAGCGTCATATAAATATGTCTTGCGTTCCCTGTCGCGTACAGATGCGTCTCACGAGATATAACTACAAAATCTATATTTTCATGATAATAACATTTACAAGATATAATAAACGTTAACTATAATAACAAACCCAATATTTTTATAAGGAATAACGGTCAATTAACATAAGACTCATTTTATAAATTGTTTTATAACACTCACATTGTCTAATTTCAAAAAAACAAATTTCGTAAAACATACATAACATAGCGAATAATACATATTATTGTTAAGTATAAGGATTATAAGATCTAATATCGTATGCTATACTCAATAGGTAGTCACTGAAAGGAGCGGTTACAGGAAAGTCTTGCTTGTTATTTGTTTTAACTAACCAGAAAATGCCACGAGCAAGACTAATCAGCGTAGAACCGACTTGGTAAGGTTAGGTTAGAAGGCCAAGGGCGGAGCAGAGCTTTTTTTTTCTGCCTATAAACCCCAGAAAATTTCTGCCAGTAAAGGTAAGTTTGATTGTTAATTAAGAAGGCCACATAATAATGGAAATATTTATTTTTTAACAACATATGAATATCATAAATGATTCATATTTTTTTCGAACTCAAATTTTAGGCTATCGCTCTAAGCATCGTAATAGGCGTTTATATTATACCTACGTGCATTATGTTTTTTGATGCTAGATTCATCGATTTATACATCGTGTTACAAAATACCCCGTAATAAATAAAATAAATTACCAAAGCCAAAAATATTGTCAATCCTTAGTAAGCTGAATCGTCAGAGAACCAAAGTTAGCATAGATTATAGGTATTTGACAGAGCGGCCAAACTACGTATTTTAATAACTGTCAACTATTGTGTGTTATTCATCCACAAAGGTTTGCTATCTCAATAATAGGATATCATTATGCTTAAACACAGGCTTAAAAAAATGTCAGGATAAAAAAAAATGTTGTCAAACTAAAATCTTCTTATCGATATTCTACAATTGTTTCGTGTTTTTTCCAACATTTTTTTCAATGATGATGTATTCTACCTCGAAATATTACAATATGATTTTATGCGTAAGCCATGAAGATAGCAATTTAAATTCACCGCAATGATTTATCCATGGAAGACCCCCCCGCTGAACAGCGTTGACTACCTTCGTACCAATGTTTTCTCAATATGTCAAGATGCCTACATTCCATAGGCTTCTTTGATTGGTCTACTGGAAGTGCACGTCCAAGCACAGTCGATGCCAGGCAGGCTGAATTAGTGTTAGATCATTTTGAAGAAGAGCCAACCACGAGTACGAGACGAGCCGGAGCATGATTCGGTATTAACCATGTTGCAGTTTGGCGAATTCTTCATGACAACAATCGTCACCCTTACCACTGTAGCCATACACAGGAGCTACACCCTCTGATCTTGCACCCAGGAGGAATTTCTGCGAGTGGAACCTCAGGGAACTGCCTGAACCCTAATTGCGTAAACTATGTTCTTTAGACGGATGAGGCAACATTCGCGAGGTCAGGACTTGAAAATGCGCACAAGATCACGTTTGGGCTCGCGAGACTCCACACGCTTCACGGCGGCAGGGCAGACTCCAACACAAGTGGCGGCTGAATGAGTGGGCTGACATTTTTGACGGGCATGTCATCGATCCCATCGTTTTTCCATCACGTCTGTACGATGGTAACTACCTAACGTTTTTACAAACGGATTTCGAAGAGGCGATTGACGATTTTCTGTTAGCCAAAAGGGTTTACTTTGACAACCAAAGGTACTACATGGTGTTTCAGCACGATGGAGCTCCGGCACATTTTCCTCGCGACATTCGAGAGTATCTCGACTTGTATTATCTATCTAATCGAATTTTGTACGTTTTGTTATTGTTTTTTTATCGTTCCGCGAGTTTGGTAAAAATGTACCTAAACATTCTGCGTAATTTACTCTTTAATTTTACTGATAAAGGGTTTGGATATCAATGAAAAAAAATTGGTTTTCTTTATACAGTGACACTACGGTTCTCGAATATTGTAAATAGACTCGTTATAAGGCACCATGAATAGTTATATTGATTGGTAGTATATATTAATAAAGATATACTTTAAGAAATAGATATTTTGAAATTATATCTTTCGTTCATTATATCCAGTTAACGTTATACTAAACATGTTTATCAAAGTGAGCGTATATTTTGTGAGTGTTATTAATAATATATTATCCGTTGTTATATCTCATATTACTTACTCGTCACGTACAGGCGAACGGACGAACGAACGAGTGAATGTCAGAGCGTGTTTTGTTCGCTCTGATGGGGCTACTTACTTAAACTCGCCGCTGCGACATTCAGTCGTTCGTTGGTCCGTACTCGTTTTTGAGAGAATCACACCCTAGATGACAAGGAACTCGGGGTAAATAGATATGCCATGGACAGTGGTGAAGCAACGCAACTGCAATGGTCCTCGGTAATGTAACCTTACTTTACCAAGTTTTCTCTGCATCTACCGACCTTAGCCGAGATTCTAGGTTCTATAATTCATATTGTCTTTGGCCTATTATCGTCCAGTGGCCCGTTTCACGAAGCTACAAGTTACAAATTACAAACGGAAATCTCTTTCTAGCAAAAGGAGTTAGAGAGATACTTCCGCTTGTAATTTGTAACTTGTAGCTTCGTGAAACGGGCCTCTGTTAACGTTTTGATAGGTCTTATTTACTTGTCATTAGGAATGGCGATCAAATTAATAGTAGATTGTACAACAAGAGCATAAAACAAAACATTTTATCCAAGACGAGTCGAGGATAAAATGGTTTTAAGACCATATACACTTTACTTTTCACTTCGATTACGAGGAAATAAAACAGTGATAATGTAAAAAAAACTTACATGCATGAGATTGAATTGCTCTTTTTGGCGCCTCTAAAGACTTTGAAATTTTTATACGTTTTAAACATCGAAATATAATAAGTATAGAAGGATAACTGTCACTCAAAAAGTGTTCCACATACTTAGTGCTGAAATGGGCGGAGCTAATACTTGGTGCTCAACCGGCTTCCAGTAGGCTTTGAGTTATTGTGTCAAATGGTTGTCATTATAGTTTTGTAAAATAATTGTAAATAACTGATAAATAAGATAAACTATAGCAACAACGATGCCGACGTGCATCGTAAATTGGTGTAGGAGTCGCACGGACCCTAAAAAGGATGTAATTTCATTCCATTAGTAAGTAATTACAATTAAATAATTTCCTTACAAAATGGATATGGCCGATGTTATGCAATATAAGTTCTGAAATAATTATAATCAGAGATCGGACAAATGGGTGTCATTACTCTCAATAATGTGGACATGACTAAATAAACAAATAAAATTACATTATTTGATTACTTAACCTAAAAATAATTTTGATCCTTTGTAAGACAGTAATAAATAAGTAATATAAAGTCGTGAGGAGCGGCCATTAATATTAACCTATTTAAGCTTGTTCCATTAACATCCGTGGATTGTGAAAGAAGCTTATCACCTCAAAAGTTTATTTTAGCCGTGAAAAGGAAAAACTAAGCACGGCTTAAATAAATATACACATTTACAAGTCATTGTATTATTTATTTATTACAGTCTTGCAAAGGATCAAAATTATTTGTAGGGTTAGTAATCAATTAATGTTATTTAATATGTTTAATTAAAAATTTTGAGTCATGTCCATATTATTGCGAGTAATGACGTCCATTTGTCCGATCTCTGATTATAATATTAAAGATTAATGTTTTTTTTAGTTTTCCTAGAAATGAAGAAAAACGTTTTGCTTGGATAGCTGCAGTTCGTTTAGAAAAACGCGATGAAACGTGGCTTCCCAGCAAACATTGTAGGATATGCAGTATCCATTTTGAAGAAAATGACTTTTTAGTTTCAAAAACTGGGAGACATTTTTTGATATGCTCAGCGGTTCCAAATTGCACAGTACCGTACAGTACAGTAGTACCCAACTGATATGGCGCGTCGTGAATCTTCGTTCACGCAGAAAAGAAAGTACCTATAGCTCCGAAGATTAACGAAATAATGATTAAAACTTACAATCAACCTAAGATCACTACTATAAGGTTCAAAATACACTGCAGCTGTTAGTCCCGTCTCACTCGCAAGTCACGCCCCTCCGCAAGATTACACTTCGTGCCAATTTTATATGGCTGGTGGCCATATTTCATCAAATATACATTTAATTAAAAATACAGTTTATTTAAAATGTACTTTTTATTTAATAAACAAATAGGTATTTATAAAAATTTAGATACACAGCGGCACTAATTTTTACACCTTTTTCACAGAAAAACACTTCAGTTAGGCCTAAATATGACACTCCAAGCCAAACCATGACCGATGACGGGTGGTGGCCACGTTGGACGCGGGGGATACGCCTGCTAGCTTCTTCACTAGTCGTTGCGTAAACTTTATCATTTTGCTTATTGAATGTTTCCTCCACAGTAAAAATTTTTTCGTCCGAAAATAGGATTTCGCGGTATTTTTTACGTGACCTTTCACCTGCGACCAAAATGTTCTCTATGGGATTGAAGTCCGGATGATATGGAGGGAGCCTTAACACTGTGTGGCCGTGAGCTTCCATTATGGTGTCAAGGGAGTACTTTACATACAGATGCTTATGGCCTTTAATTGTATCGTACAATTCCGGTTTATACGCTTTGATATTGAAAGGTATGTTTTTATCTTTTAACCAATCCTGCATAATCTTTTTTGTAGAGTTACTGTTCGGTGCTCTGTCCTCTAATGTGCTATGGTATGACGCATTGTCAATGACAAACACGGAATTCGGTTGGAGGTTGGGATTTAATTTATCTTCCAACCGGTCTCGTAATTTTCTTTGTTTATCTCACTGTGATAGTCTCCTGTGGTCTGAGCCGATTAGTAAATGAGCAAAGCATTTGGTATGAATCCATTAGCACCACTAGCATGCACTATAATTAACCTCGGTCCCTAAGAAATTGGTTTTTTTACGCCTTTGCCTTGACTGTCAGACCAGGCTTGTTCCTTGGTGTGGGTCGAATGAACATAAGTCTCGTCGCCATACACAATAGGTCTCCCTTCATGCCGATACTTTATTTTTCTTAAAAATTTTATCCTCAATAATCTTACTTCGTCTTTTTCCGCCAGCAACTTACGGTTTGTTTGCGTTTTCCTAAACTTAAATCCTATCTCCTTTACGATGCGGCGCAGAGTTTCTCTGCCTCCTTCGAAGTCGATGTCTCTTTTTAATTTCTCCAATAGCGCTCTCATTGTGACTACCTGTTTTTCTTCGCGGTGAAAGTCATAAATTTTCCTGCGTATAGCTTGGTATGCAAAATCGTCCAATTCCTTACGATATGTTTTTTTAAATTTACCCTTTTTCGGCGTTCTAAAAGAAGGCCCCGCAGTGTTTTCACTCGTAGATTGATCCTTCTCTTTAAGGATTCTCGTTATGGTTCGTTTTGAAATTTGTGTAGCTTCGGCCGTTCGGTCAATAACCTTCAAAAATCGATCTTTTATAAATGTCGTGTTCTTAGACTCTTGAGCTTCTTTCTTCATGAACTCATGCACATTGAAAATTATTTCCCGAGCTTGACTTTTAAGCGGTTGCCCCCTTCTTTTTAAGGAACTCATTTTAAATCATAAAAAAGAAAACACTTTTTTTGCCACTACGTGTACTTTTGCCTGCTGCGCGTGCATTCGATCAGAAGTATGGCGGCTGACTAACTGCCACGCGGCGCGCGCTAATATGGCGGCAGCTGTCGACCAATAGCGGTCCAGGGAAAAGACGCGCGGTGCGTGGAGCGTGCCGATTGGTCAATAGCGTTTCCCGCGCTTTGAAAATTCATCTTCTGCGCAGGTACATTGGTAAGCCATATCAGTTGGGTACTACTGTAACTCCCTACTGCAACGCAGACTAATCAGCACCGTAACGGCATCGCCTCGCCTTGTATGAATGACGCGAGGCGATGCCGATCCGTTGCAGAGCGGTTATGTCTGCGACAACCCTTAGTAGGTAATACTTAGGTACTGAAACTTGTTTTATTTAAATTAGGTACGATTAAATACCGCCATGCCTCATCTTAAAAAAGCTTGATTTACCTATTATAATAATGTACTATTATATTATATCCGTATATAATATCGTTATTTATTGCCTACTAAATATTATATTTTTAAGAATAAATATTTACTAAAACATTATTTATTGCTGTATAAATAAATTATACACCTTAACTTATTTAAATTACGGATCACTTCTGCATTAAACCATCCAAGTTCAGCAAAATGTCAGATGTGTCATTTTATAGCGTGTTTGAGTAGCCATAACGAGAAAAAATACAGACCAATCAAATCTCTTGTCATAGCAGTTTAACTAATCAAAGTTTTCTTATGGGTGAAAATATATACAACCTCTACACTAATGGCGTCTACTCAAACGTTTCAAGCGTAGAGGAAATGGGACGTATTTCAACGTCAAGTTTGTTCGGTGTTACTCTTCCATACTTATTATATTTCGATGGTTTTAAAATAAAATTTCTTGGATTTTGGCGGCAATGTCTGTTTAATAAGTTCTTTTGCAGTTTTTTATATTCGTGTGATAGGTTTGAGAACTATTTCCTTTTCACTAAACTCCGTAAACCACTAATTTTGCAAAGAAAACAATCATCTAATTAATAGTCCAAAACTAAAGACTCTTTCCCGCCGCTGTATTTCTTTAATTTTAATTTTCTGCATGGGAGTATTGACGTAGGTCGAACGCAATACTGCCAAGTCATGCGTTGATTTTGTAATGTTTTTGTTAATAAATTGTTAGATGCAACATGGAAGAGTAATAAATTTACACTAAATTCTGTTCCATCGGTCCAAGCCTCTCCGGACACATGTGAAGTGTGGACGTAGGTTTCATCAGTATAAACTAGTGATCTATCTTTAGACCGATATTCCGCAATTTTGGTAAGGTAATTTATTCTTAGCAGTCGTATGTTGTGTCTTTCCATTAATATTTTTCGGTTATCCTCGGTCTTTTTCCATTTAAATCCTATTTTTTGTATTTGTTTTTGTAAGGTGGAAATGCCAAATTTGTAATCTATATCGGATTTTAACACAGAGTGGAGTGCCTTTAATGTTGGAAATTGCTTATGGGACAGATGAAAATTGTATATAGTTCTCCGGATGACTTCCTGATCAAAATCGTCTACTGCTAATGACGGACAAGTACGTAACTTTTTATTTCTCGGGGAGGTGAATTTCTTTGTTGATGCGAATTTCTCACTATTGCTCTCAGACACAATATTACAAACAGTAGAGAGACAAACACCTGTAGCTTTTTCAACTAACTGGGCAGCGGTGTAAGGGGAATTTAAATTTTTCTTCAGTTCAAGTTCAAAATATTTATAACACTTAAAAATAATTTGCTTACTTTGACTCTCAATCGGACCAAAATTACTCACTGCCATATTTTTTGAAAATTATCTAACTTACACTTAGTCGTACGGGCTGACACAAAATTATTCTGATAATTGTGAGAATACAATAAAATCGAACGTAAAAATATATGCACACACATGACACTGACATTATTTTGGTATTTACTTCTTCAATATATTATTATAACAAACCTCTTTTTATGCTGATAGTACGAGAAAATAAAAAATTTAAATATAGAATGCCTGTAAACATACAATACTACTACATTATGCAATTGCATGCTCTCGTTAATTCATCTATAACAAGTTTATTTGATGCAGTCACATTGTCTGTCTGGCTGTAGGGCTTAATTGTCTTAGTCTAGATGACGACAACACTTTATGCACTAGTGCATAAAATGCTATTTATGTATCTATACCCAGCATAAATAAGGACTTTACGATCATGAGAAGTGAAACAACAATTTTCCTCTTGCAATTGACGATGGCGAGTGAACTTTATTAGTGGTTGAACGTGTACATGCACATTACGGTAGTGTGCGTGTTTGACGGAGCGATCAGTCGCGAGCTCGCCCTCGCTCAAGTCACTTGTGCATATTGTTTCCAAGACGCTAACTGTCAGCATGTATAATGTCCCGAAAAAATCTCAAAGTTATTCATAGCGAGGTGTAATAAAATAATGTATGTCCTTTACAATATAAAATGAGATAAAACATCGAAAACAACGAACTATTTATGTTCTTGACGTGATATGCGAACATTTAGCCATGAAGTAGCGACCTTATTGGTTTCATCCTCTCTACATTTAAAATGTCTCCGTATTTTCTCTTTGTGCAGGTTTTGTCTTTATTTCACAGGGCTTATTATGGAAATATTTTTTGCGTGACTATACGTGGATAAAATATCTGTCACTCTCGCACTTAGGTATATGTATAATTGCAGAAAGTGACGAATGTTTTATCCACCTTTTGTCACGCGATAAACATGGAAAGACCCACAGCTCTAAATAAATTTACTATTTTTATTTTTAAGTTGGATAAATAAAAATAGTAAATTTATTTAGAACTAAATAGTTTGTTGTTTTCAATGTTTTATCTCATTTTATATTGTTTGTACGGAGAATATAATATAATATAACTAGAGGACGCCCGCGACTTCGTACGCATAGAATTATTTTCCCGCTACTATTTCCGCCGCTATTTCTTCCCGTTGGGGTTGCTTTTCGGAAAGTCCTTTACTAGTGCACCCCAAGGGTACCCAAGGAATCCTCCAACTTTCAAGTCAATAGGTCCAGCGGTGAGTCAGGTTTGCCTATTATACAGATAATATATATATATATATATATATATAATTTCATCAAAGCGAATAATGGTGAGTGTTGTGATTTGAGTCGTTTGGTTAATATACTAAAACGTACCCCTAAGCAACAGGGACCAGTGAACGCACTAAAGAAGAAAGCCAGATGCTGCTAAGTTTACTTCACCCATAAAAAAAAGTAAAAGAGATAGTATACTCAAACTGGACAATATGAACCGCGAAATTATTCGTACTATTGAAAATGTTCATATTGAACACAAACAATTACCAATTTTGGCAACATTTCAGTCAGTTTTCAGAGAAAAGATTGGTTGTGACGAATGTTGAATACTTTACGTTCATTGCTTATTAAAAAGGGCTACTGCAGATGGAAAAAAGATACAATAACCGCAAATCGTTACAACTGTTACAAGAAAGGCACGAAATAAAATTATAGCGTTTTTAATTTTGTGAAAAAGAAAACATGAGTACATGAGTGCTATTGTTATACCAGATAAATATATTTTATATCTGGGTTTGTTATAATTGCGTTCTCTGTGTGACAAGCATCATGCCAAATAATACCTATTGCCCTAAAAATTCCGATGTCTGGTTATTACAAATGGATCAATTCATAATAGACTATAAGCTACAATCTACATGTGGGGAGCCGGTACGTAGCCCGTTCCATACTACCTACTTACTGATCATATTAGTAAACACCGTACAATAGGTTGATTTAATCAACCGGTTATCTTTAACGGTTATGCGCCGAGTTCACCAACCAATTTAACAGACGGTTAAATCTTAATCAGCTTTTAGTCAATACATTTGACACGGACTAACAGTGAGTTTTAATTGTTGGTGAACTCGGCCCTTAAAGAAACAGCTTAGAAAAGTTGAGACGGGCGGACGGGCGGACAACAAACAAGGTCCTCGTTTGGCACACTAGGGTACTGAACTAATAATAAAAAACAAAGAACCGCCTTCTAAACCGTAAAATTAAAATGGCAGGTGTAGGTCAGCCCAATTGAAGTCGGCTTTTGGGTAAAAATATTGTGAGTCCCCTACTTCAATTGGACTGACCTACACCTACCATTTTAAAAGAAGTTATTTTTTGCGTTTCTGAAGGCAGTCTTTTGTTTTTTTTTTAATATTTAATTTTATACTTTTTAGTGATTTTAGCTGTTATGTAGAATTCCACTTTTTAGTTGATATGAAAGCTCGCCGCAAGCAAGGCCTCAGGAAAGTCATAGTCTTATTTAAACAATTAAATGTTCTTCGTTACAATTGCTCAACTATGTTAATCGAGATATCTTATCGCCACCCTTGAAATCGGTACCGTTGAGGAGTTCCGGTAGCCATTTGTGGTCTCCATCATCAGTTTCACTTCACCAAATGATACTTTCTAAATTCAAATGCTGCACATGTTAAGAATACTAAAATCGCTGTATGTATGCTTATTAATATTTGAGGAGTTCCCTCAATTACTCACAGGTCCCCTCATCAGATATGGTACCAATGGGACCACCTCGGAAGTATACTCAGACAACACATCAGACAACCAAATAATGTTTAAAATTGGACTACTCTGTAAAAAGTTATGCGTGGTCATATGGGTCCAACTTAGAACCTTTTTCTTTTAAGTCGGTTAAAATACTAAAACCTTTTACTAACTGTAACAAATACTTTTCTGTAAACCGCATCAAGATCGGTTCAGCCAACGCGAGATAATAATACATTCATACAACCATACATACAGGTCAAACAGAGAACCTCGTTTTTTTAAGTCCGTTAAAAATAAGCACTATAATTGAACTGAAAACGTTTACGACATTATTGAACTCTAAAAAGACGCCCTATTTGGATTGAGAATGTCTGAAATGTGGGTATACCATCTGATTTTATAGTTTTACCTATTCTTTTACATTTTTTTTTATTTATATCAATGAAATAAAACAAGTCTGTCCTAAGTCATAATACTATAGACAAGATAAAGTAAAACTTGACTACGAAATCAAGTAGGTAGTTGTAAAGTAAACCCCCTTCCCTTGCAACATTCTGAAAAATAGCTTACTTGTTTTCGTTTAAATCTTTAGATAACGCATCAATTTCTTTTTCTTTTTCAAACAGCGCTAATTTTATCATTTTGTTCTCTTCAGCCACTTTACTTCTGTCAACTTTTTCTTGATTAAAACTATTTACAGCCGTCACTAACTAAAACATAATGAAAGGTTAATAAAAAGTGTTTTTACTTGAGTTAATACTGCACACGAAGAAAGGTGTTATTACCTTCTCTCTAACCCGATGTAGTTCGACTGACAGGTGCTGTGAATTTTCCTCCGCTAATTTTTGGAGTTGTTTGGCCTCTTGTAACTGTATCTGCGCTCCTTTCAGCAAGTCCGGCAGCGGGGCCAGCTCTTGCAGTTTTTCTTGGAACTGCATCTGTTTTAATCATTGGAAGCTAAATTAAATAGCACGTTCGAGATGGAGCTATAGTCAGAAACTTAGTAACGACAAACGTAGGAGACGATTCAGTTATTCGACAAGGTTGCAATTACAATGTTGCCGTGAGGACCGGGAGTTGGGGGTAGAAAATGGTTCGCTTATAATGTGTCACGGCACACGACATTTAAAAATTGAGCACCAGAGTTCGTATGTCGCTTAGTAGTAATTAATTAAACCACTATTTTATTAATAAAACTAAATGAGTTAAATAAATTGAATAATTAAAAATGAAAACAAATAACCCGACTGCAATAAACAATCTATATAATCTATAGAAAATTGTAAGATGTACTTATTGAAAGGAGCCAGTAGATTTTTTTATTGCACTCGGGCAAAAAAGTCCGTGATGGTATATGTCTATCTCTTAGATATAACCCACAACAACCATTTTTTATCCTTTACTTCCCTGTTTCCCAGTTTTCCCAAAATCACTGAAAGTATTTTTTTTTTTATTTATAAACATTAGCTTAAATTCCAATTACCACTTTTCCAAATACAAAAATAACCATAGTTCCATCATATAAACTTCCACCCTATTTTAAAGCCTTAGGGGATGAATTTCCAAAAATCCCTTCTTTGTGCACCCCTAGGGAATTAAAGAATATTTAATTCAAATTTCAAGTCTCTGGGTTTTTAAGGTGTGCGTTGATCGATTAGTCAGTCAGTTTTGGGGAACTGAAAACTGTTTTGAGTATCTGCAACATGTTCTTGGTGGTACCCATTTGGTATCTACCTAATTGCACGCCGAGCGCTGACTAGTCGGGGGTTACTTATTGCGTTTCTAGATATCTATTTGGTTGAACCGACCGTAAGGATAACTATACTGATATTGTACTTAATAGTACATTGTGCATCAAGGGTAGTATGAAGGGAATTACTAACGAGAGTGTTAGAAGCCCGACGCCGAAGGCGGAGGGCTTTTAATGACTCGAGTTAGTAATCCCCTTACTGCCTGTGATACACACAATGGGTTTCATCACATTTGCGAGGAAAAAAACCAAAGAGAAAACACTTTAACTCTGCAAAATATAAAGAAATAACTTTTGACGAACGGGAACGTAAATGGAAACGATTTTTTTTTTGTGACCTCTACCACAGATAATAACTGCGTTTAGTTTCAACCTGGATTCGAGCCAGATTTAACCAATTTGATAAAAATGTATAATTACTAAAATTAATGATAAATGTTGATATAAACTTGAAATAGGTATAAAAATAATGAAGTTTAATGAAGCGTATAGGTTTTGTGTAATGTAAGTTAGTCTATAGCTAATTTTTAAAGATGAAATTAGAAACAGATTTAATTTTTGGCTGAAAATTAAACCTCCTTAGTCAGAAATGATGTACGAAAGAGTTGCAAATTTTAAAAAGAAAGTCTTTACTCCCTAGGGATGACAAACTCGCCATAATTCCTTCCTCCTTCCTTCTGTATACAGGCATGGAATAACACCATTTACGAGCAAGTGTGATGAAAAAATATTAACTATGGCTTCACGAGCAAATTGATTATTTCGTTACAATAACACGCATGGCGAGATTGTCAGTTGTTCTATCTGTAATGTGTCTAAAAAAAGAATAACCCGCCTTCAAAAATGCAAGAAATAACATCTTATAAAATGGTAGGTAGGTCAGTTCAACTGACTTCGGTGTCCCACAATATTTAAACCCAAAAATTGCATTTTTGAAGGCGGGTTTTTGTTTCTTTAATCATTTATTTTATTTCATAATTTTTAGTAATCCTATTTATGCTATTATGTAATCCCACTTCTCAATTAATCAGAAACTATAGAACATTCAAGCTCGCCGCAGGCTACGCCGCGGGAATGTCACAGTCATATTTAATCCTAAGTGTGCCTCATAGTCGCTCAAATATCTTAATCGAGATACCATATCGCTACTATCACTATCAATATAATAAATTGTTGGTACAATTTTAAACCCCTCTAAGCCTCTGTTAACATGTAAGTTTTTTTTTTTTTTTTTTTTTTTTATTAAATGAAATATCTTAACAAATATTCCATCGGAATACAATCTAGTCTTATGACTAATAAGTATTTTAAATCTGACCTAAACTTCTAATACAGACTAAGCTAAGAATGTGTCCATTAACACTTATCCTATTGTCTCTGTTAAGGGGAAGACACTTTGTTAATGTGTTCTTTGTGTGTAGTACTTACTGCACTAATTACACTATCACTACACTAAACTAACTCGAAAGGCTTTGTCCTTTTCAGTCTTCGCTGTATATCCGTGTTGTCGAGGAGCTGGATGGCCTCGACATTCACATGGTGATGAAGCCTGCGTTCATGGGCTTCGGCGTATCTTTTGATAATATTACTAACATATTCCACTTCAAGGTCCCGGTGGAGGTTGTCATTTCTTATGTACCAGGGTGCGTTTACAATACCTCTAAGTACTTTATTCTGAAAGCGTTGTATCATTTGCATGTTGCTCTGTTTGGTACAGCCCCACAGCTGAATACCGTAAGTCCATATCGGCATTAGGACTTGTTTGTACAGTAGTATTTTGTTGTGTACTGACAACTCTGAGTGCCTCCCAAGCAGCCAGTACATCTTCCTGTAGCGGAGTTCTAGCTCGTCGCGTTTCTTTTTGACGTGAGCTCTCCAGCGAAGTTTGGTGTCAAGTGTCATGCCCAGATATTTGGCTGTATTTTCGTACGGTATTGCTTTGTTATTTATAAATACCGGGTGATATGAGGTTTTCTTGTTAGTAAAATCTATATGAGTTGACTTCGACTCATTGAGTTTTATTCGCCATTTCTTTGTCCAATCATAGACAACGTTAATAGCAATTTGTACATTTTCCAATGCTTCTTCGTGGGTGATCCCTACAGCCATGATAGCCGTGTCATCTGCAAAAGTTGCAATGGTGTTGTTTTCTAACACTGGAATATCACATGTGTATAACAGGTACAGGACCGGACCTAATACACTTCCTTGCGGTACTCCAGCTTTTATTTGCTTAATTTCTGAGTATGAGTCATCTTGTCTGATTCGAAACATTCTGTCTGATAGATAAGATTTTAAGATATCTGTGAACTGTTTTGGAAGCATTTTCTTCAGCTTGTATATCAGGCCGTCATGCCATACTTTGTCGAATGCTTGTGCTACATCAAGGAAGACCGTAGAGCAAACTTTTTTCTCTTCTAAAGTTTTTTCAATAATGTTGGTTATTCTGTGAACCTGGTCTATAGTAGAGTGCTTTTCTCTAAAGCCAAACTGGTAGTCAGGGATTAACATTTTGTCTTCTAAAATAGGTTTTATTCTTTTTATGAAGAGTTTTTCAAATAACTTAGATATAATTGGTAACAGGGATATTGGTCTGTATGATGTTACCTCATGTGCTGGCTTTCCTGGTTTGGGAATCATAATGACTTCGGCGAATTTCCACAAGCCGGGTACATGTTTTAGTCTAAATGTAGCGTTGATAAGTGTGGTGAGTTTCACTATTGCTTTACGGGGCAGGTTACGTAGGACTTCCCCAGTGATGAGATCATAACCCGGAGATTTCTTTTGTCTTAGGCGATTAATTTCAGTACAGACTTCTTTTGGTGTAACCAATTTTATTTGAAGTTCATTTTGTAATATCTCTTCATCCGTGATGGAAAAAAGTCCGTGATGGTATATGTCTATCTCTTAGATATAACCCACAACAACCATTTTTTATCCTTTACTTCCCTGTTTCCCAGTTTTCCCAAAATCACTGAAAGTATTTTTTTTTTTATTTATAAACATTAGCTTAAATTCCAATTACCACTTTTCCAAATACAAAAATAACCATAGTTCCATCATATAAACTTCCACCCTATTTTAAAGCCTTAGGGGATGAATTTCCAAAAATCCCTTCTTTGTGCACCCCTAGGGAATTAAAGAATATTTAATTCAAATTTCAAGTCTCTGGGTTTTTAAGGTGTGCGTTGATCGATTAGTCAGTCAGTTTTGGGGAACTGAAAACTGTTTTGAGTATCTGCAACATGTTCTTGGTGGTACCCATTTGGTATCTACCTAATTGCACGCCGAGCGCTGACTAGTCGGGGGTTACTTATTGCGTTTCTAGATATCTATTTGGTTGAACCGACCGTAAGGATAACTATACTGATATTGTACTTAATAGTACATTGTGCATCAAGGGTAGTATGAAGGGAATTACTAACGAGAGTGTTAGAAGCCCGACGCCGAAGGCGGAGGGCTTTTAATGACTCGAGTTAGTAATCCCCTTACTGCCTGTGATACACACAATGGGTTTCATCACATTTGCGAGGAAAAAAACCAAAGAGAAAACACTTTAACTCTGCAAAATATAAAGAAATAACTTTTGACGAACGGGAACGTAAATGGAAACGATTTTTTTTTTGTGACCTCTACCACAGATAATAACTGCGTTTAGTTTCAACCTGGATTCGAGCCAGATTTAACCAATTTGATAAAAATGTATAATTACTAAAATTAATGATAAATGTTGATATAAACTTGAAATAGGTATAAAAATAATGAAGTTTAATGAAGCGTATAGGTTTTGTGTAATGTAAGTTAGTCTATAGCTAATTTTTAAAGATGAAATTAGAAACAGATTTAATTTTTGGCTGAAAATTAAACCTCCTTAGTCAGAAATGATGTACGAAAGAGTTGCAAATTTTAAAAAGAAAGTCTTTACTCCCTAGGGATGACAAACTCGCCATAATTCCTTCCTCCTTCCTTCTGTATACAGGCATGGAATAACACCATTTACGAGCAAGTGTGATGAAAAAATATTAACTATGGCTTCACGAGCAAATTGATTATTTCGTTACAATAACACGCATGGCGAGATTGTCAGTTGTTCTATCTGTAATGTGTCTAAAAAAAGAATAACCCGCCTTCAAAAATGCAAGAAATAACATCTTATAAAATGGTAGGTAGGTCAGTTCAACTGACTTCGGTGTCCCACAATATTTAAACCCAAAAATTGCATTTTTGAAGGCGGGTTTTTGTTTCTTTAATCATTTATTTTATTTCATAATTTTTAGTAATCCTATTTATGCTATTATGTAATCCCACTTCTCAATTAATCAGAAACTATAGAACATTCAAGCTCGCCGCAGGCTACGCCGCGGGAATGTCACAGTCATATTTAATCCTAAGTGTGCCTCATAGTCGCTCAAATATCTTAATCGAGATACCATATCGCTACTATCACTATCAATATAATAAATTGTTGGTACAATTTTAAACCCCTCTAAGCCTCTGTTAACATGTAAGTGAATTTCATCTCAAAAGTAATTTCAGATCTTTTCATACCTTCATCTTCTGTATTTCCATCTGGATTAGGTCAGAAACCTGTTTGTTATCAATTTCAATGACATCGCGTTGACGCTTCGCTTCTTCCACTTGTTGCTGAGCCTGAAGATACTGTAATCAAAAAATACTCTAAACTAAAAAAAGTAAAAGCCAGTTAAAAAAATCTTCACTTGATGGCTAAAACAAAAAAGCATAACAAAAGTATGTACCTATCCCGTTCCCGTATCAGAGACCCGCTTTAAAGTGAGCACAACACAAACACGTACGGTGTTTACGTACTGAGGCAATAACCGTCACGTAGGTACATTGGAGACCAAGTCGCGCTACGACACCGGTCACGATACGATACGACCAGGGTACGTTACGACAACAGGTCAACGGGCGGTATTGTGAATTTTCAGACGCAATATAACTGACTAAAACCGAATCGACTGCGTCTTACTTCCCCGACACATAATTGTTAAAATATCGTAAACAAATACGCACCTTTTTTCTGATTACTAGGACTAAAACTAAGCATAAGTTAACTATAGAGTTAATTTGAATTGCCTATGGGTTATAACGACAAAACAATGTAATTACTGTTTTATTATTTGCTCAATCTGTGTTAGATTGAGCAAATAAAATGACATTGTATCCTTACGCATTCTGATCTCCTTATCCCACCTGTTGTAGGTATGATTTCGTCTCATTCACTCTTATACGCTTCATGATTGATTTACGGGACCTGGTTTTCGTATCAGAGAAGGTAAACCTAAACTGCAAACCATACTAATCTAACCATTGTATCTATCCCAAAATGTTGAATTGTAACTAGGCGATGTTTAAACAAACGAGGCTTGATACCTACTTATAAAAGGTATTTATATTCAATCAAAAACCATTTTTTTATTAAATTTAAAATAATAACCTTTAGGTTGGCTCTCTGTGCCGCACGCCCCTTTCCCAATGGCTGCTACCACCTTTCCTATTCCATTTCTAGAGTGCAAACACACACACACACAGTACACCACGTAGTACACTACTATGCAATTCATATTTACGAGGCGAATAAGGGAAAATATAGCTATCCTTTACTTCCTCTTCTTATTTTATGATGTTGAGACCAATTTAATAGGTAGGTATAGGACTTTGATTTATTGTGATTACTATAAGTACGTACCTAACATATGCACATACATAAGTTTATCATCAATAACTTTTGTTTATAATGAGATAAAATGTTCATTAACCAATCATTCCTGAAAACATGTTTGTATTTCGCGCCTGCTTGTACTTCAATCCTGGTAATGTTCGAAAAGCACCAGCTTCACGCAGCAATTTAATTTCTTTTTGTTTTGCAAACACATACCGTAGTCCCGCAAATTTTCAGATGACCACACATGGAATATAGTGATCGCATAAAAACTCATTATGCGATATTAATTTAATAGAAAATTAAAGAACGCTCTTTTTTAACAACAAGATTAGTTTTTAAACGTGTCGGCGTTCCAACCGCTCAAACACGACCACTGACCGAAATTTATACTCACCAGGAAGCTCAGCAGCGATCAAAACTTAACTTACTAACTCATGCCACATAATTATTTTAAAAATGTGCATCTGGTCCAAATAATTAGAGTTGATATTAACGGACCACACGTTGGCTGTTAGGTCATATTGTTTCGTTGATATGAAAAGGGTGGTGTCACCTGCTGTCCCCCCTTCCTGTACAGACAGGGTCCCTATGTATTAGTAGATGCACTAGACTTGCGCACAACGTGCAGAGTAACAAATTAATTTGCTTGTAAAATTCCCGCGAAATTGATGCGTTCAAACGATATTCAAGAATCTGTCTACATTTCAAACGCCAATTTAACACTTTTCCATTAATTTCTAAAAGTTTATAATTATTATAATAAAGCTTATTGAAAATGTGTTTAGTTTAGTAGAAAGACTTTTTCTTTGATGTCTTAATTATGAATCCTGTTTGCGTATATTCTCCTGGTACTCGCTGCACCAATAGCGAATATGAAAATACCGTAAAAGAGATCACCAAAAGTGAACTTAAAATTTAAATCGGCCAAGAAATACGGATGATACAAGCATTTTATACTGCATTTTTTTTTAGACAGCCTGAGATTCGTTATGCTCTGTGACTTCATGTCGGCCATATATACTCCATGTTAAATTCTGTTTTGCTTGAAAGAGAGGAACAAACTTTGTCGGCTTATCTATATAGCAATTCAACAATATATTTTTCTCAACTATTTGTTCCATGAATCGGCTTTTATTGAAGCTGTGAAAAAAAGTCATGAATATTCCCTATTCGCTGCACTTGCAACGTTGCATAATGTTTCAATCTGCATTTTTAGCATTTGCATTTGCACAACAACAGACTATTTTGACGAGTTTAAAACCAGGCGTCAAACAAGTGATTTGCAAAAGACAAAAGATGGCTCCCAACTCCCATACAACACGCGTGATATTTTATAGATAATGGTATACGGAGCCCTTCATGCGCGAGTCCGACTCGCACTTGGCCGGTTTTTTAGGAACCGTTCCTGCTAGTCCCCTTACTACATTTTAATTCAGAGTATATAGTTACCCTCAGTCTGTAGTCCTGCAACTGTTCACTTTTCTCGTACACTGTGATTTTTAATTCTTCTATTTCGTCTTTCATATCACGTATCTCGAGCTTCAGTGATGCGACCTCTCCATTGGTTTGACACCGCGATTCCTTAACAAATAAGGTATTTTATACTATTCGAAGTTATATGTATACGAATCTAAGAACCAACGCGTAAAAATAAAAAATATTCATTGTGAAATAACAATGGGCATTTTAAAATTTATATTTAACGCAACATTCTATCCTGAGGATTCCTGGCTGACTGAACGTCAAGGCACAGCTTGAACCTCTAGACTATGGACTCGAAGTTTAGATAAAATATGTGCTTCGGGTACCCTAGAATTGCAATAGTGATTTTTCGGAACATGCCTCATTAGAAATTGAAATTAAACAAAAAAAAACATTTTTTAGAAGAACTTGTTTACGCAATAACGGCAGGTTATCCTTACGTCTTTTTATTAGGGTTATGTCTCTGTCTCCCACGCGGGATTGACTTAAGGTGCTAGAATTTTTCCAGCTGTTGGCTTTTTTATGAACGCTACAACCATGCGAGACAGGAAGCCGGTTAACATTTAACGGTACAAATTGAGGTATTTCACGTCAGTCTAGTAAACAATTCCTTCGGGCCTTGACATATATGTGTTCCACTTGCTTATAAAGCGGTGCATCACTTGGTTTTATTACACGACTGCCCAAAAAAATGAGTGTAATGTTTTCAGGGTTCATGTATGTATGTATGTAATGATTCTTTATTCCACCATACTTCTAAAAGCCTATGCCGATTAAAACTTGTGTGGTATCGTTACAATCCTTTCACCATCCCGGGTGACATAGGGTACCTAAACTGTTAAAATTGATGTAAGTCAACAAAAACGTTTTCTTATTATTACAATATAGGAATCATTTGAAAGGTCTTAATGTGACCATGTCAAATATACATATAAGGATATAATAGCATTAATAAACGTGTTTAATATCGGGTTTTTAAAGCTTGCTTTTCGTTTAGTTATTTATTTACTAACTAACTGAGCAAACTAAATATCCTCCCTATACTTTCTCAACCTCGTATCTGATCGAATAGTTTGATAGGAAAGTAGTTTTTATTTTTTAGGGAGTATTTGTGCTTTTCCTTCTATTCGATCAGATACGAGGTTGAGAAAGTAAAGAGACGATATATTGCCCCAAAGAGATGGCTAAAACGCTAAGGCTTGTCTCCTCACCTTTATTTCTGCCACAACCTCGGGAGAACAGAGATCGTTTAGTTTCGTTTCAAGATCTTTGAGCTTATCTTCGTACTTCTCACGCTGTATCCGTTCGTCCTCAGCTAAATTCTTGGCCTTAATCAGTTCTTCGCGTAGTTTACAAAGCTAGTAATAAAATGTATTGTTTACGTAAGCTCTCTACTGAAATAAGACAAATGAAAACAAAACCCTATGTTTTTTTAAATCTGAATATATAAAGTCAAATCTCTGTGTATGTTTCCAAATTGCCATTTAATAGACAGAAACGGCAGCAGAGTTAAAAACAATACCACAGCACTTCAAAGACAATATGCTTTTACCTTGTAGAATACGGTCCCATATCGTATTAATTAATATTGAACTACAATTTTTAAGTTAAATGCAGCGATTGAGTAAAATCTTTGCATAGTCTTTACCGTATACATACATAGTATAAAAGAAAGTCGTTTTTCGCATAGGTATGTATATCTGTCCGTATATCCGCTAACTAGTCCTAAACCAAGCAAGTATTTTGATTCGATTTTCCCCATCTGTTAGATATTGTTTCATGGAAGGTCGTTATGTAATGTAATGTAAATAAGTATTAGTATTTCCCCGTACCAGGAATCGCAATCAATCAATTAAAGGTTCACTCTCCATCAATTAGGCTAATCGCGACGCCGACTTTTTGCACTAACTTTTGCTCCTAACCACACGAAATGTAAGGAAATGTACGTGAACAATATTGTCGTGTTAAGAGGCCTTCATTCAAGACAATGATGACTAGACCCCGTTATCTTGTCGCACTGTCATTCGTTTTCAGTAGAGCGTGAATGTGTTTTTTATCGACTATCTAAATGTCGATACTGTATGTCACTGATAATTTCAAAGAAGAGTCACTAGGCTCTATTACTTTTGTATAAAAATATATCCTACAAATAATATAAACGTGAAAGTTTGTGAGTATGTATCCGGATGTTTGTTACTCTTTCACGCAAAAACGAATGGACGGAATTTGGTGAAATTTGGAATGCAGACAGCTTATGCCTTGGATTAACAGATAGGCTACCTTTCATGTATATGTTAATTAAAAGGCGAAAATTTAATTGCATTATATAAATATCGATATCAAAAGATCGATAAAAAAAACCACGCTCTACTGAAAAAAAAATTCAGTGCGACAAGATAACGGGGTCTAATGATGACGACGAGATGGCCTAGTTGGTACTGACCCTGCCTATGAAGCTAGAGGTCCTGGATTCAAATCCCAAGTAAGGGCAGATATTTGTGTAATGAGCGCGAATATTTGCTTCAGAGTCATGTATTTAAGTATATATTTCTCTATATAAGTATTTATATCTTTGTGTAGTAGCCATAGTACAAGCCTAGAGCTTAGTTTGGGTCTAGGTGAATTTGTGTGACCTTGTCCCCTGATATATATATTTTTTATTCGACGATACAATGCTTTATGATCTATTCGTAACTAAGAGACGCACCTCTGGTAATCTATTATCCGAGTCGAAGGGATTGTGTTCTCGGGATACGACATCCAAATGGGTTACCTGGCAGACAAAATTAGCATTGAAACATTTATTATTGGCAGACCTATAAAGTTGAAGCTGTTTGAGACGTCCATCCTAAACGATTACAGCTTTACCCAATGATCGCAGACACTTTGGCATTGTCTAACGAACAAAAATGTACTGTTTTGGCATCCAGGTGCAGCTACGTTTAAGAGGCGCTTGGGCTTTCCTTTTGTCACTATGGTCAATGCTCTGACTTTTTCCTAGATATAAAGGTAAAGATAGGTAGAATGAGCTCTAGGGTGGTAGATAATAAATGTTTATAAATAACAAATATTAAAGTAAGAGTACAAAAAGGAACACAATATGTAAAGTAACGGAAATTTTGAGTGCGGAAATTTTCGCTACCCTCTTGGTCGTCTACTTAATAATAACTTCATTATCTCTTACCGTTTCATAAGTCCTAGTATGTTTCAAGCTAACCAAGTCTCGTCGGTCTTTTTTTATTGCTTCTAGCTCCATTTGAATCTCTTTCACTTCGCCCTCCATATCACCCAACTGCTTTTGCTGGATACAAATACAATGCAAAGAACTTATAGTAATCCAAGTGTGCATGGTTGTAGGTATAGTGGCAGAAAAGGGGTATAATACCTAGTACCACAAAATATTTTAAAAGACGTCCTTTTTACAAATGTCCCTCTCGCAAAAGGTCCCTTTTATAAATGTCCGAAACGGCCATTCCGCAAAATGTACCATTCTCAAAACACCCCTACACAAAAATTACATCCCTTATTGCAGATTGTCCCTTTCGCAAAGAGTCCCATTTGCTTAATTCTTAATTTAATTACATAAACTACTACTAAGTAATTCGTTCAATGACATAATCTAAGAAAAATAATATTACCCATGTCAAAACGAGAGCTTTTGTCTGTGAATCGAACAAAATCGAACATACACCTAAATGTGTTAGGTTCGCTTTGCCTAATGTTAGACCAGTACAATCCAGTTTATTTCTAAATGACGAGTGTTTGCAAATGGTATATAAGGTGGTTTCCTAGGCATAACAATATTGCAATGAATGGCATAATAAAAAATTGCAATGGAGTCTCCACATAGCTGTACTAGCAGGTAAACTAAGTTCGGCAGCTTACGCCGTAAGAAAAATTAGACAACTAACTAATGTTGAGACAGCTCGCTTAGTTTATTATATTTATTTTCATAGTGTTATGTCGTACGGTATTCTGGTTTGGGGAAAAGCTGCTGACATACAGACTATATTCGTGTTACAAAAAAGAGCCATTCGTTCTATATATAAGCTTAACTCCCGTGATTCCTTAAGATTAGTATTTAAAGAAATTAGTATCTTGACAGTAGCGTCACAATTTATTTATGAGAATATTATTTACGTCATTAAAAATCAAGACTCTTTTGTTAAGAATTGTGATATACATAATTTCAATACAAGAAATAAAAATAAAATTGCTATTAAAAAAATTCGTGTCCGTAAGGTTTATAAATCATTTGTAGGTCAATGCATTCTTTTCTATAATAAATTACCTGACTCAGTTTTAAAGTTACCATTTCCAGTACTTAAAAGTTACTTGAAAAAGTCGTTGATGTCTAAAGCTTACTATAGGGTCGAGGACTATCTAACAGATAAAAATGCTTGGCCTAAACTTAACTAAACACCTAAATAACTGACTAATAAAACAGTTTCTTGCGGCGTTTCTTCTCAGCAGTGGTCTCTTGCGAAGCGCTGGTATATTTTGACGTGTAAAAGTGCCCGTGCGGCCTACTTACTGAATAAACATCTTTTTTATCTTTTTTTATCTTTTATGAAGTTCCCAACGCACTAGGCCCTGAATACAGACTATTATTGCCCATCTCTCTCATCCACAAAAGAAGGCATAATTTTCTGTACCTGCATGGGCATTTTTGCAGACGAGACTTTTTGCGAAAAGGACGCTTAGTAGAAGGGGCGTTCTGAAAAAGGGACGTTCTGCAGAAAGGATGTTCTGCAGAAGGGATGTTCTTTAAAAGGGACGTATTGCAAAGGGACATTTTGCGAAAGGGGCTGGGACGTTTTGATAAAGGCACGTTTTACGAATGGTTAATTTTATAGAAAAGACTGTTAATAGAGGGAATACGTTTTGAAACTGGGACGCAATTTAGGTGAAGGAACGTTAACAAAATTACCAACTGGTGTCCCAACTGATTCGTGTTAGTGTCCTAAAGTCCATTACTTTATTTATTTACTTTTATACTAAATATATAGGTATAGCAGCGGTCCGCGCCCAGCGCCGTCTTGGTGTAATTTTTTAGGGTTCCGTACAAAAAATGAAAAAAAAACAGCACCTTTATAGGATCACTCGTGCATCTGTCTGTCTGACGGCGTCAGGACCAAATCAGATAAAATTTGGTAGGATGGTGTAATCCTATGACCCAAACACATGTGTGCAAAGTAAATAATTCTTTTTTAAATAAGGGTCACGTTGGGGGACAAAGTTACGAAATTAAATTAATATTTACAAACCTTACTGTGTCATATATCAAATGAAAAGGTTTGTTGTGGAGGATCTCAATATTATTGTTGTAAAATAAATAGTTTTGATTTCATTCATGGAAGAACAGGTAAGCACCTAAGAAATTTGCGTTTAAGAGATTACGAGTTGCGAGATCTAACTTGGCTTGGCTGTGCAGTTCCGTCACTCTCATTGTTAACGTGTCAACACTCTCCATGTTTTTTCTCCCAACATGTTTTTCCACAAATCCATTAGAACGTTGCAATCAATCCGGCTAACAAGTGTTCTTTAAATTGTGAATCGTTCGTTCGTGCATTGTCTAGTAAATGTGGGAGACACATGTACAACGATGAAAGTTTATGAGTGATATTTGTTTCCGAGATTAAATTCCTCTTTTTCATGAATGAATACCGATGGCAAGTGGTCGAGAATTGAATAACACGTGTTAGTAGGTGTAGTACTTACTAGTCCATTTCACGTTAATTTTGTAATTATTTGAGGTTATTAAAAGTTTTCGTCGAGTATTATGTGATTAATTTCATCCGCAAATGATTAAACAAATTAATACAAATTTATTTATAACTCATTTATTAAAAAGAGCTACCTTAAATTTCAGTTAACAACTTTACTATCGGACGACTGTTTCCACTAACTCCAATATTCTTTTCAGTAGTCATTTGAAATTCGTTAAATCCGTGTCGGATGAGTTGATGCTATTTCCCTTGTGCAGTATTTAAATCCTCAAGGCACACTGATGTCGTCATAAGATGCACCGTGGAGCACTCAACAGAACATTCGGCTTCCGTTTTTGAAGGCGGCCGTCTCATTGAAATAGATAGATTAGATAGCCCTTAATAATTTTGGTTTCGGTGACACTTTAGAAGAATTAAATGTGCTTAGAATTATTAATATTCGTTGATTACAGTTGCAGCGCTAAAATCAATAACAACAAAATCCCTCGCATAATAATATGAAAGTCATTAATGTCATTATAAAATTTATGAAGGAGGAATGAAGAAGGAAATTTCTAAGTAGCCAGTCATTTATTGGACCTAATCTAAGGAGTACCTATGTTAACGAAATGAAACCTAAGACCTAAATTTGTACAAACCCTTCAATCGAGGCCTCTTATGTTAGTATTAACATAAAACGATTCATCAAGTCGATAATCGCTTCGTGCTTCAACTCTTCTTGCAAATCAGAGAGCTATAGAAAGACACGACAAACAATCTTATAGGCGGACAATGTCCCGTTCGCAAAACATTCCTTCATCATTTCGCTAAAGGTCCCTTTCACAAAATGACCCTATCGCAAAAAGTCCCTTTCGCAAAATGACCCTATAGGAAAATTTCTGTTTCGCAAAATGTCCCTTTCGCAAAATAACCCTATCGGAAAATGTCCCTTTCGCAAAATGTCCCTTTCGCAGCATGTCCCTTTCGTAAAATGTCCCTTTCGCAGAATGACCCTTTCGGAAAATGTCCCTTTCGCAAAATGTCCCTTTCGTAAAATGTCCCCTTTGCAAAATGCCCCTTTCGCAAAATGATCCTATCGCAGGAGGTGACTTTCAGCAAGCCTATTAACGGTCACGTTTATCGCTTGACAAATGTCAAATAAAAGTATTTGGCTCTCCGTCATCTGTCAGCAAGAGACCTATACTTTATCTTGCCATTTATCGACCGATAAACTCAAGGCCGTCAGGGCCCGTATTATCCCTTTTTCCTCGTGGCCAAACTAATTTGCCAACTGGTTTTATGGTTCACGGTGATTGAGGCACTGCACGTATCTCTCTGCACACACCTCCACTGAGTGCTGCCAGTTTTGTTTCGGCGATGTAAATTATATCGGTAATTAAATCACCTAGCGGAATTGTGTTCTTGCCTTTTTGATTAAAAGCAAATTTAAACGGAATATTATCAATATTATCACTCATCTTAAAAATTTAATCGCGTCGAAGCGCAATAAGAATGACAAACATATGACAATTATTCATTTGTCATATGACTTATCTATTTTCTATTAAGTGGCCAGATAGGTATCTGAGAATAGGATAGAGTAAAGAAACTCAATCTATTGTATCCTTACTACCCAAAACTTGTGTACTAAAGGGTGAACAGTTACTATTAAATTGTCGAATATTCAGTAAATTCTAATGTACGTATCGGAGCATACGAAATCCTGTAGTTTATTTACAATGTTTTCAAAATCTAATAAGGCAAAAATAAAGTGGAAATATTTAAAGAAAACAGAGAAAGGGCCAACCTACACGTAAACGGAACAAAACATTGGAATCAAAATCGAAAGTAAGCTGTTTGATCAGAATCCGTTGGTCTCTTCTCACTGTCGCTAAAAATACGCAAATGATGCGGATTCACAGTGACGTGCCGTAATCGTGGCAAGTTTACCTTTAGGGTATACGTTAAAATCGTGACGTTTATGGCACGTCATTGCGATTCCGACACCGTATTTTGAGTACCGGTGTGGTCAATGCTTAATTGAGTCGGGGACATTTTGAAAAAGGGGCGTTTTGAGAAAGGGACGTTTTGAGAAAGGGACGTTTTGAGAAAGAGACGTTTTGAGAAAGGGAGGTTTTGAGAAAGGGATGTTTTGAGATAGAGACAATTTTTGTCGAAGGGACGTTTTGCGAACGGGACATTGTCCGCCTAAATGACACAATTACTCTCGACGTATTTTGTGTAACCAACCTTTTTCTTTAATTAGATGTGGAATGACTAACTTGTTCCGATTTATTTCAAAGAAGAATCTAAACCATGATTTGAATAATCTATGCTCAAAAGAAGAATGACATTGTGTCTTGTACAAATAAAGAGAGTGTATGAAAAAATTAAAAAAAATCAAATGCGTTATTCGACCTGGGTTCATATAACCTTATGACCTCAGGTATGCGGAGTTAAAAAATCTTTCGCAATGCTCACGGGCACCCTGTATATTTATCAATACAGGGTATTTTTTTAATAGGTCCGCATCTTTTAATATTCGCTTCGCTATTTTTAATCAATAACAAATGTTGTGTAATGATTCCACCAAATTAACGATATTCATGGACCCTCTAATGCAGGGGTGCGAGGAGAGGGGTGTATTGTCAGGTAAGTTAATAAATGGAATTTCAAATTTAGAATATCAGTAGGAGAGGGGCTTGTTGTCTGATAAGCTGTACATCAAATTTCAAATTTCGAATAGCAATACAGTGTATCGTATACCTACCATGGAGTTAGTAAGTACATCTGGAGGGCTTACTTCCAAAATCGCGACAAGTAAAATTGAACTCAATCGGTTAAGACAGAAGACTGATTTTTCGGTAATGAAGTGTACAAACCTCATGAGACTTACTTTGTCTTTGTTTGTCCCTCTTACACAATTGCCATATAAAAAAGGTATGATGTTTTTAGCAGGAAATGTTTCCTAGGCAGGATTAAAAAAAAAAAAGTTATTTATATTTATCACAGTGTTTATATTTAAATTAAGCACTAGGAATGTATTTAAGTATTACATATTAATTTAATATTAAAGTTAACCAACCTCAATCGTTCCTCATCATGGTAACCGTAGGAGTTTATGAAATTAAACTACCAACACTGATATGACATAATGGCGGTAGACAGTTAATTTGAATTCAGTTTATTTCGGATTTACGTTTTATTACGCGATTCTCCCAAAGCAATTATTATTATGGTTAATACAAGTTGTGCTGTGAGTGGCTGCAGTAAGGAATCCTATCCAGGTTGTGGGATATCCTTTCACAGGTAAGTTTGTGAGATTTCTGTTAGTAGGGTGACCACGAGAAATCATATTGCAAGCGAAGGTACCTAACATAAACTATTTATTTTCAGACTGCCTGCGATTGAAACAGCAAAAATAAAATGGATACAAGCGATTCCTGGAAATCTAAATAATAGTTCTGTAGTTTGTAGTTTGCACTTCAAAGCGGATGATTATGCAACGGCATCTCGAAAAAAAATGAAATCTGGAGGAGTTCCGTCAATTTTTCCCAAGGTAAATACAATTATTATACAATTAAAATTAAATTGTTAGACTTCTACTTGTGCAACGGACGGGCGGGCGAATGGACAAACAGACAGACAGACATCGAAATCTTTTTTATTTTATTGATGTGTATACCGATTTGGAAAAGATGATATTGAAATGATGTTTTTTTTTATTCCTGATTTCAGGTTATCCCAGAAAACAAAAAAATCAATGTTTTGAGCGTCATACAACTAGTTGGGTCTCAAAATGTAGAACCAGGAACATCTGAAGGTCCTCCATGTAAAAAAGTTAGATTGCAAGAAGTAAGCACGCAAACCGTTTTATCGCCTGTGACACCAAGAGAAAAAGAGTTAAAGCATAAACCAAAAAATATGAAACAGCAAATAATAAGAAGAGATGTTAAAGTTAAAAACCTCAAGTCTCTTCTTAATATATTAAAAGAAAAGTGTAATAATTATGATGAATTGGAGACCGTTTTAACTAATCATTTTCCAAATATTGGCACGCAACTAAATACAAAAAAGTCTGACAAAGGCATGAGATTTAGTGATGATGTGAAATCCTTTGCTCTAACTCTATACTTTTATTCTGCCAAGGCTTATCGTTATTTGAGAAATTATGTATGTATTCCACATCCTTCTACACTACGAAGGCTTTTGTCAACACATAACTGTAATGTGGGTTTTATATCAGAAGTTTTAAATTACTTAAAAGACGCAGCCAGTGTAAATACTCACTTACAAAATGTTGCATTAATTTTTGATGCTATGTCTATAAGGACTGAATTAAGACACGACGAGAAAACTGATAAATACTGGGGTTATGTTGACTATGGTGGCATCATACCAACCGATGACGCTGAGACTTTGGCTACAGAAGTTTTGATTTTTCAAATAGTGTCTTTTACCACTAAATTCAAATGCCCAATTGCTTATTTTCTAACCAGCTAAGACAACAGCTCATATACAGGCTCATTTATTATTGGCTGCCATTCGATTTTTGAGTGAAATAAATATAAATGTCAGATCATTAACCTGTGATGGCACTGAAATAAATTTAAAGTCTTATAAAATATAGGCTGTAACTTCTCATTAGAAAACATGAAAACATATTTCAATCATCCTCAGAAACATTATAGGATATATAGCATTTTGGACCCACCGCATATGATAAAACTGGCTCGAAACGTATTTGCGGAAACAAAAATGAGTTCTGAAAAGGGAGATATTGATTATGCATTTGTACGAAAATTACATAAACTTCAAGATGAAGAAGGCTTAAAATTGGCTAACAAATTAAGCTGCACACATGTAAACTTTTACGGAAAAAAAATGAGTGTTCGCCTAGCTACACAAGTCTTGAGTTCCTCGGTCGCAGACGCCATTGATTTTTTAAGGTGCAGTGGGAACCAAGACTTTGTAGGAAGCGAAGCGACTGTGGAATATATCAGGATATTAGATCGAGTATTTGATTTATTAAATTGTAAGCAACCTTTTGGTAAAGGTTTTAAATCCCCGATGCGTCAACAAAATTTAAATGTGTGGTCAAATATCTTAGAAGAAACGAGGGCTTATCTTAGTAAGCTAAAAGTAAACGGAATTTCTATTCTGCAACACCGTCGCAAGACACCAGCTCTTGGCTTGATCATTGATACTTACAGTTTCGCTCAACTATGTTTGGATTTGTTACAAAAAAAAGTAAGCTATTTTTTAACTTACAAATGCTCTCAAGATCATTTAGAGATGTTTTTTTCATGTGTAAGAGCCTCCGGTGGGCATAATGATAACCCAAGCGCATTACAGGTGAGATATGCCTTAAGGAAATTATTATTCCGAAATAGCGTGACTCCGAGTGTAAATGCAAATTGTTTCGATTCTGATTTTGAAATTTCCCCAATATGGACTTCAAAAGTTCAAAAAGCTACATAAATGAGCCAGACACCATATCAGATGACACTGATAATCGGCAAGTGGAGTCGTTCCTAAAACTTGTGGATGAAACCAATTTATCAGAATACAAAAATAATATCTTGTATTATATATCTGGGGTGATAGTAAAAAAAAATCTTGAAAAAAATTCATGTAGACACTGTAAAGCTGCCTTAATAACTAATAAATATATTAATAGAGAGCACAACTACGCAGTAGATATCAATAAATCTTCAGCGTTCACATCATTTGTCGATAGAGGTGGGCTAAACCATGTATCAAAATTTGTTTTTGATGTTGTACAATACACAGAAAAAGTATTTACTGGCATGGCTAAAGAAAATTTAATGAAAACTAGAAAAAATAAAATCATGATATTGATTTTCCAACATTTTCATGACAAACTAGAAATGCTATTTTATCCTCCACACCCAGTTTATGCAATCAGTTGTGAAACCAGGCACGAGGTTGAACTTTTAAAATGTATTGCACATAAATATTTAACAATAAGGATGACTACTCATGCCAAAGAGATGTGTCAAAAAATTATTGGCTCTCGGGCTACTTTACGGCAGAAATTACACAAAACTATTTTATTCAGTAATGTTTGAATTATAATATGTTTCTATGTATTGCATTTTATTTTACGTAATTAATTTAAAGACTAGCAGGATCGCGTTTATCTAACCCTTAACAATTTTTAACGTTGGACGCAAAAAAAACAACATACAGACTAATTGAGAACCTCTTACTTTATTGAAGTTTGTTTAAAAATATTTAGTTTACTACCTACCCTACCGGCTTATAAAATTCATTTACCCGTAAATTGCAATTAAAGTATGGTCACCTTTACTAGAAAGGGACGCACTAAGGTTTAGTACATCTCTTTCGGCTCGCGTTATCGGTGTAGTGAACCTTCCAGATGTACGTAAGTACTTACTAATTCCATGATACCTACCTACAGCTTGACAACCCATGTCATCATTAAGTAAACTATCACTGTAGAAGACTTTGTACTCACGTGTTTAACTGTATATTCAGTTGTTCACTACAAGCAAATGCAAACACAGTTAATTGTACACTTGTAACCTTATCTCCTGATAATAGGTAAGGGTCACTAGTAGTCAGTTAACAGTGTGGGCGATATGTACATAAGTTATGTTGTGTTTATAATTTGTTTAAAATAAGAACCACACTCAGCTGCGAAGTTATTAAAATTTATTTAAAAAATACAAATACAAAACTAAACGTACTTTAACAAATGCTCAAAATGACCTCCGTTATTTTCTATACAAAGCCGTGCACGTTTTAGCAAGTCGCTCTTTAGTATCTCTAAAACATTAATACCATCGAATGCTGTTATTATTTTCGTTTTAAGATCGTCGAGACTCTGGGCTTCTTCGACGTACACGCGACGTTTGACTTCACCCCACAAGAAAAAGTCACACATCTTGAGGTCCGGGCTTATGGCTGGCCATGGCACCTAAGATGCTCCACGCCCTATCCAGTTGTTTCCGTATTCGTTATTTAGGTAGTTTCGCACTGTTGTTGCGTCTTCGGGTGGACCATCGTCATGCTGGTAGTAAAAATCTCGAAGATAGGCTATCGGAACATCTTCCATTAAGTCGCTTACTACAGCTTGTAACATATCCAGGTAGGTAGGTCCCTCTGGTCAAACGGCCTTCGATAAAATAGGGTCCTAATATTTTATTCCCAATAATACCCGACCACAAGTTGCACTAAACCTTATTTGGTGGTGATTTTCTTTAACTTTATGTGGATTACTGTATGACCACCAGTGTTCGTTATGTACATTATAAATCCCAACACGGGGGAACAGTGCTTCATCAGTTCATAAAATGTTGGCATCATCGGGACGACTAAGAAGCCACTCACAAAACCCTCGACGAGCTGCTGGGTCCGGTTCATAAAGTTGTTGTACCGGTTGAAAATGATGAGGGTGGAGAACGGCAGAATGCAGCAACTTCGATGATTTCGTCATCAGCTTCTAACGCCAAATGAGGTCTACCACGTCCATCAGCGTGCCGGGCATTGGTGGCCAAAATTGTTCGCATGTTTGGTACTGGTGCATTTACTTATCCTTGGCTATGAAATCGAGGTAAACTTTCGTCTCGGTACATCCTCTGAGCCTCTCTCAAACTTTCATCGCTCAGAATGAACATACGGACGATTTCGTAATACTCAACATTAGAATATTCGTAAGACATCGCGAGAGATTTTATCCCAGTTGAAAATTGTCTTTACTTCGTAGTAACATGACGCTGTCATAGATGTCGCTAGGCGTCACGTAAACATTGGCTCAAAGTTTTATTATGTTTAAAATTCTGTTTTATTGTAAATATACTCTAAATTAGATTTATTCTGTGAATCATAATCCAATTCACATGAGAAATTGTTATCTAACAGAAAAGTGATTGACTTGTGACAATATGTGACTTATAAAATAGTGTTGTGATTTAGTGTATTTTTCTCAATGGACACATTATTTATAGACAGAGTATAGATTGAACAATAAACATTGAGTACCTGCACCCTTATACCAATGACAATGTTCGGTTATTGTGAGATTAATTCAAAATAGCAAATACGGTGACGGTTTTTCCATTTAAACGTACAGTTGGACTTTGAACTTATTATCACCATTAACCGATCGCCGCTCGGTCGGCTAGTGGCTGGATCTAGCTGCTTACAACGCCATCTGTAGTGTAACCAGGAAACTGCTTGTTTGGAATATACGCCAACTGGGTTCGCTCACCTACTGCCTACTGTGCGCAAGAGTACGAGTACATTGATAAGATATACTGCGGAGTAATTCCACGAGATGGCGCGGGTATGCAAAAAGTGTAAGAAACTTATTAAAGATAGAGAATTTTTATTATGCGCATTATCTGAACACTCTTACCACCTACCTTGCACAAATGTTTCAACGAAGCGTTTTTACCTGATGACAAATGAAAGCAAAAAACCTATCGAAATAAATCATGCTTAGAGACGTTAGCAGCAAACCCGTACTCTTCGCCAAATTTAAGCCTCACACAGGAACCGGAAGATAACATCACAATGCGTAAAAAAATCCAAGTTAATATTGCGACAGAGAACTCTTTTGAGTCGTTGCCAGAAGACGGGCAGGCTCAATCATGCTCATCACCACTTGCGACAACATCTAGAAATGTGAATAGGAGCTTCTCTGAACTGCGTCTAAAAAATAGTTGATGCCATGGAACAAAAATTGATGCACTGAATGAAAAACTAAATTCGGCGGAACTAGAGATACAAAATCTACTTACGGAATATTATACACTATCAAAACTTCTCTCTGAAAATGAATTGAGGATTAAACAATTGACTCATATATGTAAAAATACATCAATAAAAAAGAAGAAGGGAACATCAAAGAAATTGAAAAGAAACAGTATCAACACTATAACTCAAACAAAGTTGAACTTCTCATGCGTTATTGAAGACAAAGGGCAAATTCCGTAATCCATGGAATCAGGTGCCCAGCCGAAATCGAGTCAGCGCCATCTACAAGAACTGCAACCTGCGTTTTAGACCTGCCTGATTTTTTTTTACATAAACATGTGTTAAATATGCAGTCAAACCAATCAATCACGCCAACAGGGAAAGACAGTGTAAAAAATAAACCTACAAATTGCAATTATTTTAAAGGAAATACCATAGACACAAAAATGTATGAAAAACAATTTCTGGAGGATTACGAGTACCGAACAAAGCAATGGTTTAACAAACGCAAAATAATTGCTGTTTCAGACCAGCGCGGCAGAAATCTTGGATCGTTACTAAATAATGTCTATGGTAATTATATTTCGATATTTTTAACTACACGAACCCTGGACCAGACACAAAGAATGTGTTAAAATTACTGTCCAAATCAAGATAACACCTCAACAAGGATAAATTTTCAATTATATTAACGGGAATAAATGACAAAAATCCTAATGATATGTTCGCTAATCTTTATTCCACAATACAGCAATGGGAAAATACTATCGTGCTTCTGTCATCCATTCCATACAATCGGCACCTAAATGAATTAAAAATGAACAATATGATTAACATGATAATTAGTCAAAATAAACGTTGCGATTTTTTAACGAGCAAAAGTAAAATAAGGCATCAAAGTGGATTTTTTAGCGGGGATATGGTGCATGCCATATTTTATAGCATTGCCTGTACACTATATAATCCAACATACGAAACGCAACTGTTGCGAAGAAACATAACTTTGACTAGGCCATTAAAAGAAGATGCAGATGTTGTCGAGCCCTCAAAGCCGGCATCTAGGAAGAAATTAGATAACGCTGAAAGGCAATTACAAGACAAATGTACTGGAAAAAAGATGGAAATGAGCGCAAAAATGTCGCCAATCCATATAAGTAATACGCATTTAGGGATATTCCACCAAAATAAAGCAGGCGCTTTAAATAAATTAGAACAATTATATTCTGCATTGACTGACTTGCACAAAAATGGAACACAGATTAATGCAATTTGTGTATGTGAAACGAATTTGATGCGAGGAACAGAGTGCAATTTAAAACTAAGTAATTTCAAGATGGGAGCTCATTTTTCCCGAAAACATTCGAAGAAAGGTGGCGTAGCGATTCTACTGAGAAATTACATTGAATATGAACTTGTCAAGGAAATAGAAACCTTCCAACATACGTTTGTTTTTGGATGCTGTGCAGTGAATATTATTAAATATAACATAATTAGGGTTCGGAAAATCGGGAGCTATTATACCTACAACTAACAAAATTCCGGAAAAAGCTAAGCAAGTATGGAGCCGGCTTCTCAAAAATAATATTTTTTATTATTGAAATTCCGGGATTCCGGGATTGTATGCAACATCAGAAAATAGTTTATACGTATTAATTGTCATTGGGTTATGCCTTTTTAGCGAATTTCCTCAACATACAAGATGTTTTAACGACATACAAAATGTATCAAAAAGGCACGTGTTAATCCGTTATATTATAAGGGCTTAAATAATTATAGGTATTGTGTTAAGATGATAACATTGATAATATAATATCAAACAAACAATGTTTTTAACGTGTTTTTTTAAACAGGGTATTTTTGAGTGGTTTTCAGTATATTATGGAAATCCTGAAGTATAGGAGATACAGGAAAACCGTCTTAGGATACATAAGGTATTCTTTTGTGAAAAGAATTATGGTATAGTTGTTTCTTCACTTCACTAATTCTTTCTTACGAAAACACATTTGACACCCGAAGCATGTCAAACACAGCAAAGAATTAATCATAAATTTCCCTAGATCACTAAGCGACATTCTTATCTGTATCCCACCCCTTCAAAAAGTTCTTATCTTAAAATAATAGATTCCGATGTCAGGCAATTGCAGTCTTGCTGTCCTTTTTTATTTACCTGCTAAACATCAAACAATGACGGAAATACAAAAATATTACTTTTACGAAAAGTAACAATACAACTTTCGTTTGATGTCTGCTAATACTGTACTGTCAGTTAAATGAAAATCACATGAATTACATAAAATTTTGATCACAGGATATATAAAATGAGTCTATTTAAATACTTTCATACATTGGTATGGCTATTATTCTAATTTCCGATGTTAAGGGAAATCCCGGAAAAATTATTAGTAAAATTAAACTGAGTCCGCTTCCATATTAGTCAACATCTACGCGATGTAGGTACTGAACTACTGAGCCCGAAGTTTAGGTATATTAGCTCCCGATTTTCCGAACCCTAAACATAATCGTTATATGTATATACACGAATAAGACGCTGACGTCAACAAACACGACTTTCTTCCAGAAGCTAAAACGGATGTTGGATAAACTCTGCCACCATAAGAGGCAGAATTATGTTCTGTGCGAAGACCTTAACATTGATCTCTTGAAGTCATCAATGTTAAAGTTGATTGAAGTAATCTAAAGATAGTCACACAAGGCCCAACTAGAATTACGGCTACGTCGGAAACAGGTATCGACCACATTGCGACGAATATCCAAGGCTCTATCTACAACTTCAATTCATGACTTAGGATTATCCGACCACACCGCTCAGACTATTCAAATACCTATATTAAAGCGATACGTTCCACGATCAAAATGGAGATTCGAATACATTAGGGACTACAGTAAAGAGAACCAGAATAAATTTACTGAATGCCTAACATCGCTCTCATTTGCAGATGTATATAAGGAAAATGATGTCAATCAGTCTTTTAAGTCGTTTTATGATCTATTTATGCTTTTTTACAATTTATGTTTTCCGACCATTACAGTTAAATTTTCAAATAGGGTTCAGACTTGTAAATGGGTAACTAAAGGCATAAAAAAATGCTGTCAGAAAAAAAGACAAGTTCTATATTTATTTAGTAGACAAAGCAAAAAATATATTACTCTGTATAAAAAACATTCTTGTTACTTGCAGACATGTATAACATCACTTCAAAGGACAGTTAACGTAACGTATATCAATAATAGCAAGAGTACTCGTAAATGTAAAGCTGTGTGGAAAGTCGCTAAAAAATACACGACACCTGACACAAACCATATATCCGTTGATAAATTAAGGATAGATAATAAGGAAATCTCTAATCCGCAGCTCATAGCTGAAGCATTGAATAACTATTTTGTAAATGTAATTAAGGATAATTGTAAGTCGAATCCTGATACGTTAGACGATATTCATATAGATAGTTCTAGGACCAGCATTTTGTAAATCCAATATGGGTTTAATGAAATGATTAAAATAATTAAATCTTTAAAAAATTCGAAAGCTGTAGGCTATGACTTTATACGTACGGATATAATTAAAAAGAATATGCTTCTTATTGCGGCGCCACTTATACATATCATAAGCCTATCATTCAGTCAAGGAGTCTTCCCAAATGACTTAAAAAAATCAAAGGTGAATCCCTTATTTAAAACGGGTGATATGTGCTTAATGGAAAACTATAGGCCAATTACACTGATACTCACCATTACCCCTAAAAATTTTGAGAAAGCCATTTATAATAGACTAATAAGTTTTTTAGAGACAAATAGCATTATTAAAGATGAACAAAATGCTTTTAGGAAATCTAGAAACACCACTTTAGCAGCATTTAAATTAATTACACAGGTCACATGTCTCATAGACAAAAAAATACCTGTAATAGCTCTGATTATGGATATGAGCAAGGCTTTTGATTTCGTATGTTACAAAAGACTATTGTTCAAATTGTTCAGATATGGGATACGGGGACCTGCGTATAATTGGATAAAGACGTACTTGAATAACATAATGCAATATGTCGAGCAGTGGCGAAGCGTCACGTAAATAAATAGACAAGCCGGAGCAAAAAAAGGTGTATGGCGTGTGTCGGTTTTACGTTTTGTTTGTATACCTACTCTATGCATAGGAATTTTTGGTAAAGCCGTAAATATCGGCTTGTACGAACGCCTCGCGACTGATGTCGAGATTACAAGATATTGTGAACGAAATAAAGATGTCGTAATTTATCAATCAACCTACATTGAGAACGGATACGGTGTACCACAAGGCAGTATATTTGGACCTCTGCTTTTCTTAATCTATATAAATTATTTGCCAAATGCCATTTCCAACGATTGTATTTTGTTTGCCGACGACACAACTGTAATTATAGACGGGTCAGACTTATCCACCCATAATGATAATATAAATAAAACTGTAATAGAAACAATCGATTGGTTAACCATAAATAATTTAAACGTTAATATATAAACAAAACTAAGTTTTTACAGTTTTATACTGCTCGAGGTAAAAAACTTGACCTAGATGTTAAATATATTGATGATAAGATCGAGGAAGTATGACAGGTAGTTTTCTTAGGAATAACCATGGACAGCCATTGTCAATGGCAGGCACATTTAAGTAAATTATGTTCCAAGATAAATAAATTTTGTATACGCTTTGAGAAGAACTCGCCAAGTTGTGTCCAGACAAGCAGCACTATCGGCATACTATGGGTACGTGGACTCGGCTCTGCGTTATGGCATTGTACTGTGGGGAAATTCCTCTAAGAAAAATTGTGTTCTTTTATTTAAAAATCGATGTATACGGACTATGTTTTGCTCTGAAACAAGATGACTCGTGCCGACCCTTTTTATCAAGTATAAAATTCTAACGGTCCACTCTATGTAAATCATGGAAGTGTGCTCTTTTGTGTATAAACATCAAGTATTGTTTGAATTTTTTAAAGATAAGTCCACACGTACATTACGACCTCAATACATGCATAAATTGTATAAACCTAACATGAAATTAAAACTATCATCAAATAATTGTTATGGCATGTGTATTGCCAATTGCCATCTTTAATAGTCTACCGGAGTCGTTTAAGAAAATAGACAATCTAAATAAATTTAATAGTTCGCTTAAACAATGGCTCACGGAAAAATGTTTTATAGTGTAACAGATTTTATAACAAAATATATTGACAATTAATTGAGTTCTGACATGTAGGTTTAGTAATAACAAATTTATAAATAACAAATTTAAAGTATAGTTTCATTTTTCTTTGACTTATTTAATAGTTTAGCTAGCGTGTATTTTTATGTAAAATTGTGTACGGCTGAAAAGACAGGTTTTGACGAATCTAGTTTTAAGCATTAACATTGTGCAACCCCACCCAATTCCACGGAGGAAGTAAGTACCTAAGTAAGATCTTTAATCTTACTTACTTACTTCCTTGCTTTCAGCTGAAGTTTAGATATTAAAAAAAAACTAGTTTAATTGTAAAAAGGTTTTTGTTGTTGAGGTTTTAAAAAGTGATTTTCTAGTGTGACTTTGTGTCCACACGAGAAGGTAAAAGAGATAACTTGCAACAAAAAAAAAGTGTTTTTTTACTCATTTTGCCGTCGTGATATATTAACGATACAAAATCATATGTTAAAATTTGTGCACTGATAAAAAAAATACCCTGTTTTATATGTATTATTGCTATTATTCATACAATATTGCACCGCCTACAAATATTTCTGTTGCCCAAAGGTCAACTGATAGAGAATGCCATTAGGCATTAGGTTAACCTTTTGTACTCAATTTGTATTTTTTGCAACTAATGTTAAATAATTAAATAAATAAAATTGACCAACTAATTGGTTAAAACACAGTCGGGTTTTTTACCCTGTAGCTCCTAAAGTACCGGTTAACTGGGGGTACTTTGATTTACGGGGTAACATTGACCGACCTTAAAACGATAACTATTTTAGTTGTTATCTTCTTAAATTGTTGAAGTCATTATATAACTGTATGAGTAGCTCAGTCCTGATGAGACATTTAATAGAATAATTAAATATTAAAGATAGTTTTTGGGGTGGGCAATGTTACCCCGTAAATCAAAGTACCCCCATTTTACGGTATTGGTCGTAGAGCGAAAATGAATATGACCAAATTTGTAGGAAATTTTATACCTATTAATAGTTTTGTCAAGTAATCATAATGCTCATTGCACAGATTTTCGAGACATGAACAAAAATCTAAAAAAGGTACCTTTAACCCACAGGTTACACCCTCAGCACACCCCCCGCCCTTGAGGACTTTTAGTATGTTCATGTGGATACCGCAAGGTATAACTGTGCCAATTTTCAAAGCTATACGGATTATTTGCCCTGATTGCCCATATTCGGGTTAATTTGAACGGATTAAAGCGGAAATGCCAAATTTCAAGTTGATACCTTTCATTCTTTATGAGAAAAACTGTTGTGACCTACTTACAGACAGACAGACACTGAAGTCTCACCATAAGGATTTCTTTTGTACTATTATGGTACGGTACCCTAAAAACCACTAAAGAACGGGCGCAGTTTCGAATCAGAATCACTAAGGGTTTGGTGTTTTTTTTAAATCATTTTTTAAAGAATATACCTACTTAGACACAGTTTACCTAATTGGTTTGAATTTGAATTTGTTTGAGTTCGATAGTCATGATCAATTGTTTCCCACAAAACACTGAAAAAAGAAAAAACCTAGAAGAAACACAAAAGTATTTAGTGCCCCGCTCACAACACAATAATTGTACTACACACATTGTTTATATAGTATACCTTCTTTTAGACAGTTTAATTAGGAGGTTTAGAGAGGGGAAGTTAATGCCACCGCTATCAGTCGATTATTCATAACGGGAAAAGATTGTTTAGTGCCTAAAGTATTTATTGAAACGGTGGCTGAGAGGAAACGTAGGGCCAGCCCTAAAAAGAGATTGAAACAGTGCTTTGATATACATACGAGTATATCTATTAAGTATAATTTGAATATTATTGCAAGATGCAATTTTATCAGTGGATAAAAGTTGCTGTTAAGGCTTGTTCACGAAATAAAGTAGCCATAAGAAAATGTAAATTAATCGTGTATTTCTCACAGCACTTCAAACAAAAAACAGTCAATTATAACAGTAAACATTGTAAAAAGAAAGTACAATACAATTTTTTGTAGAAACCCTAAGAGATGGCGAACTTTCTGACTTTCTTTCGAATGCCTGCCATCAGCGTCTGTATTGAACTGTTAGTGAACTGACGAGAAGCTGCGTTCCATATTTTTTTGAAATCAGCTTCAGTGTCGGCAACTGCACCCTTCTTGAGCAGATATCGTTTGATATTTGCCCAATACCTTTCAATCAGGCGAAGTTCTGGGCAATTATGTTTTTCGCAACATAACTAATATTCTTGTTATCAAGCAAATTTAAGGTGGCTTGAGCGTAATGAGCAGAAGCTAAATCAGGCCAAAATATTGGAGGACGTGTATGTTTCCGATATAAGGGCAGAATTCGCTTCTTAATACACTCCTCTCGATAGACATCTCCGTTGATTGTACCGGTAGTGAAAAAGCTCGTACTTTTAAGACCGCATAAGCAAATAGCTTGCCAAACAAGGAATTTTCGGGCGATTTTTTCAAAAGCCACGCACTTATGCTCTTCTGAAACGTCCTCGCCAGCTGCACACGTGTAAAACTGCGGCCCCGGTAACGTTTTCATGTCTTTTTTTACATATCGGTCGTTATTTTGAATTAAAAACTTGTTCAAAGCCTTAGCTCGAGATTTCGCTCTTTTAAGCTGGGCAGCAGTCCTTTTCGGCATTTTCTGTTTCTTCCTGGTCTGTAAATTATTTCTCTTTTTGGCGTTTTGCACGTTCCCAACCGAAGTTTCTAACTTTTTGGCTACATCGCGAGTAGAGGCCGATGGATTTCGACGGAAAGACACTACTATTCCCGTGTCCAATTTCGGCTTCACGCAGCCTTTTTTGCGACCGCGACCAGGCAGATCACCTAGAGTATTAATTCCCCAAACTTTTTTATTACTTTTCGTACACCATCTTTAGATAATTGATACCGTTTTGCGAAATACCCTTTTCTGTACAATAGGATACCATAATTAATTTACGAATATTCTCATTTATCCTCGGCATTTTGATTTTATGTAGTCAATGACATATATTATTATTTTTTCTTAAACTTGACAATACATGTGTCAGAATATCACGCTAATGCTTAACAAAAAGTTTATATATAGTTATGAAGGCCCAACTTTAGGTGGCTACTTTATTTCGTGAACAAGCCTTACTTATAGGTAGTTTCAACTCAGTTGAGGCTACGCACACTATAACACTGTATGTAATGACAACGAGATTTTGAAATTAGTGTTCTTACCGTGTACCGACTGCAGATTCAACAGTGAATTGCAAGAAAGACCAAAAAGTTTCTATTAACTATTTTGTTAAGTATTACGTCTGTAGAACAATTTTCAAACAATACAGAAAATAAAATATCTCGTATGTGATTAATTAATTGTCAGATTATGAATGTAATATTAATCGTAGAAATCAAAGATAATATGTAATAAATTGCCTTATTTTATCAACGTTAAAATGGTGTTTACCTATTTTTTCATTACTTATTAGCAGACATAAGTCGCGGTAGCAATAACATCAATTAACTAGGGACATCCTTCCGATATAAAGTGTATCGATGGCTGAATACTTATTTGGAAGTGAAATTTCATATGAGCAATAAAGTTTACCGGATAATTTAATAAAATAAAATAATATCGTGTGTGTGCCACCGCGACATTTATGTCTGCTTATTAGGTTTTTCGTTATCAAACCTCTTCAAATATGATTGAAGTAACTGGCACTCTTTACATTGTAGTCATACCTACTGACAACTGCGTTTTCCAAGAGATATGTACAAATATTTATTCCAATAACAACGTAAATATGTTTTTTTCTGGAACATTAGATCGTGGTAAAACTTTAAACAGCCAAAGTCGGGAAATTGTATTCAACGTATTCCGTCATTTTAGATATAATTTAAGAAATGACGGCCAACATTTACCTATGAAGGAAATATACAATGTGACGTCTGAAGTAACTGGTGTATCACAATCAACAGTTCAACGAATCGTAACTGGAGTGCTAAAAGAAACTGGCACTAAAAGCTCATCACCATCATCAACTGCACAATCCACCACACCGGGACTGAAACCAAAAAGACTACCACCAAAAACCAACATTGATAAATTTGATTGCGATGTGCATATATGACTATGCATATATGCATATATGACTTTCATTTAGTACACAAAAAAATGCCAACGTTAAAAAGAATACATGAAGTTTTATAACGTGACAAACTTTACTGGATCTAAAACTTCATTATGGAGGATCGTACGTAAATTAGATTTTCACTGGAATAAAACACAATCAAACAGATTGTGTCTCATCGAAACTAATGACATTAGATTGAAACGGACGCAATATCTTAATAAATTTGAAGAATACAATAATCAGGAGCGGCCTATTGTGTATACCGATGAATCTTACATTGATAGTTCGCATTCAACTCCAAAAGCTTGGAGTGATAAATCTAATAAAGGATGTAAAGTGCCGATATCTAAGGGGCAACGATGTATTATTGTGCATGCATGTAGTAAATATGGGTTTGTACCAAACGCACTACTAACGTTTCAATCAAATAAAAAAACTGGTGATTATCATGGCTCTATGAACTTTAATAATTACAGAAAATGGGTCTCGGAGAAGCCGGTTCCAAATCTAGAACCAAATTCAGTTTTGGTTATAGACAATGCATCTTACCATAATGTATGAGCAATGTCCGATTAAAAAACAAACAAAGCAGAAATTTGGATTGGTTAAACAAAAACAAAATACCATATCCTGAAAAGAACACGAAGCCAGTTTTATATGATATTATAAAGCTTCATAAGCCAAGCCATAAAAAATTGTTTTGGATAAAATGATGGAAGAACATGGTCACTCAGTATTACGTCTGCCACCATACCATCCAGACCTCAACCCTATAGAACTTTGTTGGGGAATCATAAAAGGAAGAGTGGCAGCTAGTAATACTGAGTTCACATTTAATAGCGTCATGAGAAAATTAAACGAAGAAATAGCAGCACTTGATAAAGAAACATTTCAGAGTATTTTCAGAAAAACCCAAGAAAACGAAGAAAGATATAGGGAAATGGAACCTATGATAGATGATTTAACCGAAAACCAAAACCTTATAATCAATCCTAACGAATCAGACGAAGATATGCCAAGTGACGGTGGTTTATAAAAGGATTTGTTTATTATTTTTTACTGCTTTTAATACCATTAATGATAAGTGTTAGATAGCTTATCTGTGTCCCTTGTTTAGCTATCTCGCTCTAGCGGCGGGCTCTCTCGCTCTCTCCATCGTCATGGCCACCGCCCGGCTACACGTTGTATTGCTCTTGTATTTTATAATATTAATAAAGTCTAAATATTATAAATAGTTGTGTCATTCAACACCACAAGCCATATAACATGGTGTCAGAAGAAACTTAAGGTTTAATAAGTAAGTAAAACGAATATGAGCGACGATTCAAATAAAAAGATTCCGCCGCGGCGTGCAATCGCAACAACATATGAACTTCGGGACAGGGATGCTTGGACCACTAGACACAAGCAATTCCAATATGGCATTAACGTGGAAACATTGGATCACGCAACTTAAAATATACATACGGGCTAACGACTTGGAAGCCGAAGAAGATAGTCGTAAGGTAGCTATCCTCCTTCACTACATTGGAGCCGAAGCACTTACGATATTCTATTCATTTGACATCGATATCGACAAAATTTCATTTGATGCCTTAATAGAGAAATTTGAACGGCATTTTACACCGCAGACCAATATAACAATGGAAAGGCACAAACTATTCAATAGACGCCAAGGTGCGGACGAGTCCATTGATGACTACGTCACAGACCTCAAGAATATTGGGAGACAGTGCGAATTCAATACACTACAAGACAGCCTTCTTCGCGATGTATTTAGTTGGAACCTGCATCATAAGAACCATCATGTCAAAGAAACCATCTTAGTCAAGAAGCCTAAAACTCTTCAGGATGCTATAGAGTTGGCCAAGTCAATTGAAACCTCCAAAATACAGGCAAAGTCATTAGATGATACATTCATAGGAAGAGTCCAGTCATCAAATAGTCAACAAAGATACTCAAGACCTCCTAGCAGTCAACAGTCGACTACTTCAAGATTTAGACCGAGGAGTTCAACACCATTTGCAGCCAAGCAAGATGTATGCAGTCGCTGTGGTCAAGTCCATCGGTACAAGTGCCCAGCCAAGGGAGTCAAATGCAAAAAATGTGGAAAATACAACCATTTTGCTTTGGTTTGTCGTAATTCAAAGGTACAAGTTGTTTTAAATTCTGAAAATGACAAAAATAGTAATGTTTTTCAAAAATAATTTAATCGTTTTTATTTACATTCACTCACTCATTTCATTCATTCATTTTTTTGCAATCAGTACTAACCTTCATTTAGCTGTGTGTGTTATCATTCACTTCAACCTCCGTGGAATTACCTATACATTTCTGTGCATGATTAACTTATAAATAAGTTTGGCGATATATTACCTTTAAAATAAGGCATGTACCTTTTTGGGAAAATAATATTTAAATAAATACACAAAAAAACAACAAGTCGCAACAAGAATAAAATATGTTAAGGCCAAAGCTCAACATATGTGAGACAGGTGTAGAAACAGACAGAGGACACAGTGCTTATCAACCGTTGAGATTTTTAAATTAACAATAAGTAGAAATACAAAGAAGCAATTGCAGCACGGCGTGACATCACGGCTTGCTATTTAATGCAGAACTATATACTAGGTATTTAAGTCCATTAATCATGCTCTATTCTAAGAACCCACGACACAAAACCTAGTACGATAAGACTACCGGATGACATGTATATATATATATATTTAGTCTCGTCATTAATGGGTAATGTTGCAACTCAAAATACCTAGCTAAGCAATTATTATTTTTTAGTTTTAAGTTCGATATCTAGTATTATAATAAGACTCCCAAGTTTCGTTTATTCTTCGGAACAGGGAAGGGGTAAGAATATACGACAATGCAGTGCTGCAAGCCCCCCTGATAGGCCTAATCAGTGGCAGTCACTTATCAAAGCGACGCCTCGTACTTAAGTATCTTTTATGATCAATCTCCTCAAAAAACCAAAGCTCATCTGAAAGATCATCAAATTCTGCGTAAGCAAAACCACTGCTGCATTAAGACATCGAACTTAGAACAAAAAAAAAGTTGTGCCAGGTTTTTCGCATTGCGCATTGCCATTTCGTTTTCCACCATTAATGACGAGACTAAATATATATATATATATGACCCGGTAGTCTTATCGCACTAGGTTTAGTGTCGTGGGCTCCCCTACTATATTCTTAGGTATGGAATGGATATGGATCCTAGGCACGGACGTCCCGCTAGAGGATAGAGGGCTATTTGAAGTTTCATATATGATCGCAACTGTGCAACGTCAATTTGACTGAAGAGGCTCATCGTCGCGGATTAAACACTGATTAAACCTTTAGCAAACAAAGCTATTACAAAATTCCCAAGTAAGGAAGCTAACTTAAGTTCTAAACAAAATATTTTATATATTTTGATTTTTAAGAATTGGTAAAGCGAACGTGAGTTTCAATCAATTCAATCATTGAACACCACTTACTAAAATGGATGGTTCTGCTTTAACTTCCACATCTTCAGAAGGCCTGGTGGTTTTGTTAAACGGCCAAAAGTCCGATTGCGGCATTAATCTTATAAGGCGTGTTCAAAGAATACAAGCACAGCAACCATGTGATCTTAGTTCCGAAAGAATAATAAAATTACTAATAAACGTATGATCAATTTTATAAAAATTATTACAGTAAGTACTCAACAATCTATAAGGTCTTGTCAAATTGTTTATATTTTTTGTCAGCCAGGTTGACTTAAATAAAAAAGTTGACCAATGAGGTTTCTTTGACGAGTTGTGTTGAGTAAACGCCCCAGTGCGGAACAACCTCAGTGAACAACATTTAAGGATTTATTTGACTTTATAAAATATTTTCTGTCGGACTATGTGTGATGCTTTTGTTAGACTATTTTCCGGTTCATGGGATTCTTGATTATTGAAGAACAACGACTCTACGTTTTCTGATATTTTCCAAGTTTATGCACTTAACAAAATATCAAAAGTTACCCACAAATTCAGAGGATGAACAAAATAAATAAATAGTGAATGATCGCCATAAAACCCTTCACAGAGCCCATCAGTCGCGCATTTGAAAGCCTGGTATTTTTTGTCTCTGTTATGATGCAATCCACCTGACATTAGGGAAATTGAGCTAGATGTTATGTATGAGCTTCCGTAAGTCAATCATATAAATAAATAATATGACCATGCTCAAACCTCATTACTTACTTATAGTAGGTATCTACAGTCACAGGTTATAGGGTATTGCGATGGATCCAATGATATTACATATAAACAAGAAGTAGATAAATGTCACTACCGCGCCTGAGTTGGAGCTTCATAAAAGACCCAATTGACTACTCTCGCTCTCAGTTCACACGAAACATGGCGACGAAACTGACGCGAGCCGAGGTTGAACAAAAATTAGTAAAATGACGTCGGGTGTGCTTCGGAAGTGCACAAATTACCAAATTAAAGTGAATAAAGCGCAAGAGATCACACATCACGCGTAATTTTACTAAATATTTTAATTATTACTTCGTATTTTAGTTATTTTAAAAAGAAAACGCGTGCTCTCTTGTGAAAAGAGATAGAAATTGAAATAAATCGCGCAAAAGATAAGGATGGATAAGAGATAAAAAAATCAGAGGCGACATCGTTGGTATTCATTATATCCGGGCGAATAAAGAGGCTACGTAATTATGAAAATTTTTCTGCATCGGTTAATGCGTTTAAAAAAAATCTATCTCGAAAAAAATGTAAGTTACATTGACATAAATCAGAGATGAATTTTTGATATTTGGATTAAATTTTAGACTAAGTAACATTCATTTATAATTTAGTTTTTGATAGCTAACGTAAGGGGCAGCCAAAGAAAAAAAGAACAGAAAAATGCCTGTTACATTAAAAAAATACTCTTTTCATGCGAACTACTGCGTGTAACGGTAAAAGCAATCAATGGTCATTATCACATTTTTGCAAAATTTGTTTTAATTTCTGGCGGTCACGGTATTAAATTCGTTGTTTTTAACGGTTAGAAAAGTGCTTCCTATATCGTTTTCAAGTGATTCTAAAGTAATAAGAGTAATATACTCTGCACATTAATATTTAAATTGTACTGGGCGTGACCGGACGTATTAGATGTACTTTCATTACTTTTATTGTGTTTCACAATAAACTAAAGCATTCGCTTAAATTCGAAGACAATCGTTTTATTGTTCAAATTATTAAGTAAACAACTTGTAAACTATAATTATCACGTTACTTCATATATTTTTTGTAATCAATTCAACGGAAACGAAAATTTTCATTCGGTTGTACAACATACAGTTGTGGTCATATAATTAAGAACGATTTGAAGTTGCAGAATATATTTATCTAAATAATGACATGTGTAGTTATAATGTTCCTTCTTAAAAGTAACTAGTTATGTTTTGAAATAGCCACATGAATAGAGCAAACGGGATTAGGAATATAAAATAAAATCTCTAACTATTTCTTTTACAAATTGTATTTTTTCTCTATAGTAACAAATTCAAATAGTAATAAAGCTGGACAAATAATTAAGAACGATTTATTGAACTGCTCGAGAGTTGTATTATATGAAACTTAGACTAAATAAATCACATTAATGTGAAGTGCGTAAAGGAAAAAAAGATATTTAATACATTTTAAACAAAAACTAATAGTTAGTAGCGTGTCCACGGCTTTTAATTACTGCTTTACACCGGCGAGGCATAGACTCTATCAATTTTTGACATTTCGCAAGAGAGATAGACTTCCATTCTTCTAAGAAAACGTCGTACAGCTCTCTTAAATTGCCACACTGTCGATTTGAAACCTTTTTCTTGACTTCACACCAAAGATGCTCTATTGGGTTTAGATCTGGGCTGTTAGCGGGCCATTCTAAGACAGAAACTGATTGCGATGTGAGAAATTCCTTAACGGTACGTGCAGTATGCTTTGGATCATTGTCGTGCTGGAATGTCCAAATAACCGGAAGCACGTCTTCAGCATAAGGTAACATTGTTTCTTCCAGTATATTTTTGTATTGGAATTGATCCATGTTTCCTTCTATCAACTTAACAGGTCCAACACCATGTCCAGAAAAGCACCCCCAAATTTTTACATTTCCCCCACCATGCTTTAATGTCACTTTTGTGTACTTAGGGTCGAATGTTTTATTCGGAGGTCGTCGTACATATCGTTTTCCATCAGAACATACCCTGTTTATTTTTGTCTCGTCAGAAAAAAGAACATTTTTCCACTGTCTAACTGTCCAGTTTTCATACCTTCTTGCAAATGCAAGCCGGGCTTGCCTATGACACCGTTTCAACATGGGCACCTTCCTTGCTATCCTCCCGTGCAACATTTCTTCTACTAAACGCCTTCGAATAGTGCGTGCCGAGATTGCTGAAGGATTGTTTTCACCAAAATATTCTTTTCTCAGCTCATTAGACCCTTTAAAAGGATTTTGTTTTGCCAAACGTATGATATTTCGATCATCTCGACGACATGACTTCCTCTGTTTAGGTTCACGCGGAACATTTGAAGTAGTTTGATACGTCGCAAAGTGCTTCACAGCGTGGAAAACCATTGTTTTTGAGCATTGCAGATGGTCGGCTATCTTTTTATACGACCAATTCTTCTCGCGAAGTTTTATTATTACTTCCCTTGTAGATTTATTGCAACTTTTATATTTCCCCATTGTTTTTACACGAAGCAATCACCTTTTAAACTCTTACAGCACTAAATGGCGCCAAAATCATACAAATAGTGACCTACCACCACAGAGTGTTCTCTATTTAAATTTGAATAAAAAAATAAACCATTCAGCGTTCTTAATTATGTGACCAGCCAGTAAGAAGTAATACTAGGTTCAGATCTAATGTAAAAAGTTTATCTATTTATTTTTTAGCCAATCATTTCTATCAGCGAATGAACCGGTAGTATGCAAAAGTTTTGCGATACAGAGAGAAATACAAAAAAATACATGCAGTTAGTTATACTTGTTAGTTGGAAAAAAACTTTCCTTTAAATAAGCGTTCTTAATTATATGACCACCTGTAATCGTTGTCCGTCTATAATTATAAAGAAATAATTTATATTATTAAAAGAATATCTGTACGCCCCGGTTACGTTTGGTGCAATCACATGTGTACAAGGTATTATCAAAAAGCGCGATTCAATAAATTGTTCCGGTTATTTTTTTTAGATTAAGAAAAAATATCGAGAACTTATGGACTTTTATTTGTGATGACTAAAATTGACATAAAAAAGCGACCAAGGATAAGATTAAATCATTAAATTGTCTTCTTCTTCATTGTGTTCTTAAACCTGCAATAGTAGATTTTGTCACAAGGGAGCAAAATGACATATTTAAGGCGAGGGTGTACATTGAATCCTGAACGAAGCGAAGGATTCTACAATTGAATTCAAATACAAATTCTAACATAGAATCCTGAGCGTAGTGAGGGATTCAAGTGTTAACGCCCAAGGTGGAAATAATTTTGCTACCGCGTGACACATAGACTGCTTTTCACATCACCTATGAGGAAAATAAAAGATCTTAGTGATGAAACAAATTTAATTATTCACACATTCTAGAAATGCTGAAATTATCAAATTTAACAACAGGAAATTATCGCACTTAACAACAATTATCAAATTTGGCAACAAAATGTCCTTGAACAGAAAAGTGCCACTTTGATCCCTCCTAGCAGGGAAGAAAAGTACCCTTTCCGAGTAGGTGATATGAAAAATAATTTTAATCCTAAACGTCCCAAATGCCTGAATACTGACTAAATCTTAGAATGACTTAAATGCAAAACATGTGAAAGGCAAAACGTGTGTCTCAAAATGTCAAGTACTTACGTAAATAAATAGCGTCAGGATAGTGAAGCAGTCATGAAATACAGTAAAGCAGTGCATCTTTTCAAATTACTGGCGTTCTAAGGTGTTTTAGGATAAAGGTGCTACAAATTTAATTAGGAATTCGTTATATTAATAAAAAACAGGTACTTCGGAATTTAGGCCTGATCTAGGCGTATTGGTAATAGTCGACTAAACGTATATGAAACCTACTGAAAAAAATTAAGTTCTAAATGAATCAAACATAAAAGTATACTTAAACGTTTGTTTTGGGCAAAACTCAAATTACCTTACAGACTGTGTTAACTTTTTAAGCCAACCAGTTTTTACCAGATTTACCTTGTCTTGTTTATTCTCTTTCTGGATTTTAATAACTTAAAGATAATTTAAATGCTTACTAGGCCGTTACATTTTTAATAGTTTTCTGCGGGTAATCAACAAAACATTTATAAAATATATCGTTTGAGGGATTGCTATCTAAGGTAGGATGTAAAATAATAAAATAAAAATAAAATGTAAAAATAAATAGGATGTAGATAATAAAAATAAATACTGTGAACGATTGGACAATACTTAATTTGATAGATAAAAGTGCGATATCAAATAGATAGATAAAAGGCATTTTTTTAAGTCATATTCATTACATTTGTCTTGTTATGTATACAAAAAGGTGTAGCCAGGTTTACTCTATTGGAACCGAGCTGCTTTATAAAGAAGATTAATTTATACCTATTAGTTCAACGGTCCAACCTATTAGTTTAGTCAAATAGCTAAAGCTTGATAGATAATTTTATTTCTCGTGTTCATGGCCTGACAAAATTCGCACAATTTTTATTGGGTTTTGGTCCAATGTGTACACTATTGTATGTTGTTGATGACGCGCTGGCCTAGTTGGTAGTGACCCTACCTACGAAGCTAGCGGTCCTGGGTTCAAATCCCGGTAATGGCAGATATTTGTGTGATGAGCGCGAATATTTGTTCCTGTGTCTTGGATGTTTTCTATTAATTCAAATAATTATATTTTTCTATTTAAGTGTTTATATCGTTATCTAGTACCCAAAATATAAGCCTAGAGCTTAGTTTGGGACTAGATCAATTGGTGTCCCGTGATATTTATTTGTCTCGTGATATTTTATTCTTTGACAAGCTTTTCAACCCAAATAATATTTCTTCCATTTTGGTACTTATGATTGCGGCATAAGGTTTAACTTAATCAGTAGACTAACTTTAATGTAACTCTCAAAGAGTATAAAACGTTGTGAGGTACGTTTTTTTGTATTTTGTTTTTATGTATTACGTTGTTATGCGTTTTTGCTTTTTGAGGACTTACTAACGTATGACACATTTTCATCAAAAAAAGTTATGTAACCGTCATGCTATCTTCGAAACTACAAGTGCTGGGCTTGTGTACTCTGTTTGAATGGAAAATACACGTGATTTTATGAAACTGTCTTAGATATCAATTTAATTGGATAAATTAATAAAAAGTTACGATTTTTTTTCGAAAAACGAAATCGTTTTTTCGCTCTCCTGGAAAAACGATTTTAGCGGTTACATTAATTGATCCTACAAGTGACGATATAGCAACTATATAACGCAAGGATTTTATCGCTTCTTCTGATTGGTCGAGATAGTTTGGACGCGAATTGTGGTAGCTAGCTAGCTATTGTGAATCTAAATTTACAGTAGGTAATAACTGCAAAGTATTGGTTCAAATGATTATTGTATAAGTATATCCTGTAAAGTCACACTTTTCGTTGAGATTGTAACTGAGAATTACGATTTCTTTTTGTGCAATAAAGAGTTTGCTTACTTTACTTAGCTACGTACTATTAGCTGTTTTATTTCAATTTGTTACCTACGTACTTGTATTTGTCACCTACCTACGTTGCTTCTTACCAATGTCCGTTCTGTTCGAAATCATAATCTTTATCCTCCCGGTGACACTCGAAGCGCAATTGTTTACGTAGACTTATCTCTATTACTCTCGTGTTTTCCGTATCTGTCCATCGTTCATTAGTGAAGCAAGTGAACATATTGTAGTTTGTTAACTAACTATATGCAACTGCGACCATTTTCTAACGCAATTTACAAGGAACGTAACATATCTGTACTGTGTAATATCATTGGAAGGTTCTTAGAAAGTGCTTCGAGTTTGCAGTTGTCTCTCACTGCTTTCATACGCTCTTATTAAGAGCGAGTGAGAGAGAAGTACAAACCCGAAGCACCTTCTAAGTGCTCACAGACAGAGTGAGTGTGGTGTAATGTAATATAATATAATATAGTCTGTAAACACAGACGTCACTCAAATAAACAAATCAATTTACTATTATTACTTATTAGACGAAAAGAAAAGGTCTCGACTATACCTTTTGTTAATTGTCTTTATACCGCCATCTATACATAACTAAATACAATAAATCCAATCGGCTTTGTTGTTAAATGAATGAATGAATAAATGAACCGAACAAATGCTAAGTAATGTTCATAGATGTCTCTTATGCTGACGTTTAAACAAGCGCCATCTGACGTTTTGTATATAAACATGTTTGTTAAAACAAGCTGAATGAACTCATACAAAAATATAATCATTATGAAATAAAATGTCTTTGTTCAAATATGGTTTCTAGCATTAGGGTAAACAAAGACTAAACCGTCGGTGGTTTAATAAATCTTATAAAAATCACAAGCAATTGTTTTTTTTCCAATTTGGCTGTATAAACAGTTGTTTTCTTTGCCAATGATCCTTGTGACATTAATGTGACAGTTAGTGTCGAACTGATGGGAAAGAACGATTGAAAAATCCAAATTTGTCCATATGGACAGAAGCCATTTCGAGAAAAAATTAACTTAATCTTAATTGAAAAAACAAAAATTGAATTAGGAAATGGGGGCCATTTGCAACGTTAAAAGATGGTGGATGTGTAATTTGTTTTAGTTTTGTATTTTTGTGTATTTTGGTGTTCAAAGTTCTTTTCTGATAGTGATTTGTGCTTTTTATGCCTTTCTGTAGCACAGTAATAGAAGCCTTGGACTTATTTCGTGTATCTGGCATCTTACTCCTCGTTTCAAGTGGACTCGCAGTAATGCAGAGGTTAAAACTATCTTGACCTCTGTCCTACATATCACCGTACAACGTTGCCCCCAATCTTCCTGGAGAAGATTGGATTGTATTTTATTGCTATATTGATTTATACGTATATAATACTTGACACTGGCGAAATCACTTCATTGCGGAAACGCCATATACCCGCGGTAGTAGCTGTTGAAGTTGCCGCGGGGCAAAGAAGAAGAAGAAGAAGAATTAGAAAATGGCACTTGCGTCGGTTTTGCGGACGTGGAAGTCTCACGTAATAAGCCCCTAATTTTCCTCTTTCAAGAGATGGGTCAGGAATTACATTTTAACCATATTTTCTCTGTGGTTGTTCCAAATTCTCGTAACTTAGTTAAGCTAACGCACTTTTCCAGATACTCAGAGAGATGTTATAGTGCGAATTTAAAAAGAAATAGATCATAATGAAGGGGCCTGCCGGCGAAACTCAAATAGACGTGACTGACAGTGATCAGGAATCGCATGAATGGAGATCTACGAAAGACACATCCATTCTTATAACGGATCACAATCAATCAATATGTCATAGAAAATTCATAAGGGTAAGCGAATTTCCCTATAGGATAAGTCAACTTTTTGACCCACATAATGTTTGTATCCTGAGTTATCTACCTATTCAAATATAAGAAATATTTTGTTTCAAAAACTGCATAATATAAAAACCGGCCAAGTGCGAGTCGGACTCGCGCACGTAGGGTTCCGTACCACTATACATCTGAATAAATGTTTTTCTTTATTCTTTATTATATTGGAGTTGATTGAATGAAAGGTAAAATGCGGTTTACGATTTATAACGTATTAAAAAAAAACTAATTATTAGATCTCGTTCAAACCAATTTTTGGTGGAAGTTTGCATGGTAATGTACATCATATATTATTTTTACATTTATCATTCCCTTATTTTAGAAGTTACGGGGGGGGAGGACACACATTTTTCCACTTTGGAAGCGTCTCTCGCGCAAACTATTCAGTTTAAAAAAAATATATATTAGAAACCTCCATATCATTTTTAAAGACCTATCCATAGATACTCCACACGTATGGGTTTGATGAAAAAATAAAATTGAGTTTCAGTTCTAAGTATGGGGAACCCCAAAAATTTATTGTTTTTTTTCTATTTTTGTATAAAATCTTAATGCGGTTCACCGAATACATCTACTTACAAAGTTTCCATAGTATAGCTCTTATAGTTACGGAATAAAGTGGCTGTGACATACGGACGGACAGACATGACGAATCTATAAGGGTTCCGTTTTTTGCCATTTGGCTACGGAACCCTAAAAAGGACAAAAAGTTGGATATTTTGAGGCATATTGACTTATTTAGGTATATTTAGAATGAACGAGAAATGTTGCATTTAACCAACAGGGTGACAAGGCCATTGGTGCACTTTTTAGGAAGTTACCCAATTAATATATGAATCTTAATAAAAAACACAGTGTCTACAGATCCTTTTTTTAAATAATGTCTATTTATCAATTTGCGATTTTTATTTCGATAATATTTTATTTGTGTCTCATGTTTTAAACCCATTGTAGATATTAAAATGATGACCAACTTTGTTGTATAACATCTCCCACAAAAAATATTTACATCACTGTACTGTACAGTTTGTGAAATGTATGTTATTCAATTAGTCTTTCCAGTGTCATTACCCCTCAAATTCAAGGAGGTGAAAATACAAATGGTGAGATAAGCATTAAGCACAGATCTGTGCTAAGTGGGGTCCGTTCATTAGGACCAAAAGTATGTTTGACGGTTTTTCAAACTTTCATTTCGTAAAAACGTGTTTGTGCTTAAACCATTACATATTGCATATGTTAAATCAGCTTATTAAATAAGTTAGGTGAGGTTACAATATCGACCACAAAAAACTTGAAAATAATACGGCGGGATAATTCTCTTTGTGAAATGAAAGTTTGTAAAATGATATATGTTTGTCAGATGATGATTTTGTGAAACATTAGTGAACCGTGCTAAGTATATGGGAGGTTAATAAACTACTATCATACTTTTAATGCCAATCTCCCAAAATATTTAACACAACGGTGTAAGCCGGTACCCATATGAGTAAATATACATGTACAGTCACCCAATAAAAATGTTGAGCATACTTAGAACCTTATCACTGTGACTGAAGACATTGTTATTGTCATACTTGTCATTTGATTTTCAGTTTGAAGTTTATTATGACAGTGCACTAAAGTGCTTAACATTTCCGTTCGGGTACCATACATTGCAAAGTGAATAGATTTATAACAATGTTAAATTATATTATGCTCCATTATACAAAACATGTACTTACCTTGGGTTTTCCACCATAGATAATAGAGACATATCCTAACAATGCTTTTGTTGAGATCAAAAGGTGAAACTGATAGTTATATTGTTATTGAAACGCAAGATGCTGATAAAAAGTTGTATACTTAAGATGCTGCATTTAAATTGAGTCTTCGCATATTTGTCATTTAGTTGTAGATCAGAACATACAGTGTAGCACTATTGAGATGTGCTGTAGTGGGTGCTGCTTATGTCAGGTACTGTAACTGTGTTATAATGAGGAATATTTTCCATGCGGTAGTATTGAATTAAATTTACCTGCAATTCATTGAATTCATTCAACTAACCACTTATATTAGCAGCAAATTAATGTACAGTTTTATCCTGAATATAAAATACTGATAATAACTAGCAAGTTTTTCTGTTAAATTGTGAATTTAAATAAAGTGATGGTCATAGGCGCGTCAATAAGCGTGGGTAGGTAATAATTTACCCTTTCGCCACAGAAATCATGATAAGGTGAAAATTTTTGCTATGCAGCTGCCGTCATTGTCTTACATTATGGCAGCTGGCAGGTAAGAAAAGATGAGCAATACAAAGAATTGTTTGTTCGCGATGTTTGTAGCAGTGGAGTTACAGATAAGAATGTGTAAGTGAGACAACAATAATGGTAGTTATCTAAAGTTATTTAAATTATTCTCCTATATTACAGACTATTGAGAAATTCTTAAATTGCTTCATCAATTCACACTGCGGCTACGACATACAAACATTTTACACCTGTATAACAACATGAATAACTTATGAATATTTATTTACAAAAAGAGTCATAAATAGCCATGAGCGAAACATATTCGTGTATTTTTACCTTCTTGTATCGTTTTATGCAATCCTGGAATCCCGGAACAAATATTAGTAAAATAATTTAACTAAGAAGCCGCCTCCATATTTGTCTAATTTTTGCTGGTATTTTGCCAACTTCAGGTAAATATCGAACCGAATTTCCGATCCCTGGTTATAATGAGGAAGAGTTATTTTGATCTTCACAAATTTTAAAAGATGCATGTAAAATAAAAATCAAAATTTTGCATACCAAGATCTACAGTTAAAAATATTGAGAAGTGCTGAGTTCAGGTCTTAAACTATTGTAATAAAAATATCATAAGATCATAAGCAAGCAAAAAAAAACAAAATTCAGTGGTTCTCTTCAACCTTTCAATATTTGTTTCAGGTTGATGATTATTTGGTAAGATGGTCATTTTTTAATAACACCAAAAAAACTACAAAAAACAGACAATACATTCATATAATAGGTGGTAGAGGCGGTCTCTCCGATAAATAACGATCTATTCCAGACAACTCATGTCAGAGAAATAGCTATGGACACAGATACATGGCAGGCGGTGTAAACTAGTTGCTTTAAAACTCAATATATGGAAAGTATAATACGACCTATATTTGAAGTATAATCTAGATATAAAATACACAAATACATACAGTAAACAATTTAATAAATACATTGATTTTCTTTTTTTCTCTTCCTTCTAGCAATCTAAGATTTATTTTAAATAATTATCAGTGCACTCTGTGCGCTTGTGGAATCTGCTCCCAGTTGATATAAACCAGTCTGAATCAAGTAAAAGTCAAATAAATCAAGACTCAAAAAGTACTAGTTTGACTCTTGTCCTTGAACGGAGACTATAGTATATTGTCCTTTCATCTATGTTTATATGTATACATCGGTGGACCTTATTACAAAAGGCATAAGGTCTACCGATGGACAGTTAACAGTGTGGGCGATGATACAGGCAAATAAAACAGCAACCATCTTACCTGTACATCGGGGGAGCTTATTACTAAAGGCATAAGGTCTACTGATGGACAGTTAACAGTGTGGGCGATGATACAGGCAAATATTATAACATCTTTGTACACATCTCATATGGTTACCTACAAATGTGACTCACCAAAATTGACAACAAATCAAGAACTAGTTGACCAATTGTATTACTATTATTCAACTTGTTATATAACAAATGTTTGTACATATCGTAGTTAAATCTCGTAAAATTAGTAATCGTATGAGATGTAAGTACGAAGATGATATATCATTTCCCGGTACTGTATATAATATATATAAACTTACTATATCATCCCTTTACTTTCTCAATCTCGTATCTGAATGAATAGTTAGATAGGATAAGTACTCATCTTTCCTAAAGAATAAAGACTACTTTCCTATCTAACTATTCGATGAGATACGAGGTTGAAAAAGGGACGATATTTTAAGATATTTTGTGTCACAGATTGAAAGGAAGGAAGATTTTTTACTAGGCTCACTTCTGTTGTTTCAGAGATGGAATCGTCTCTCTCGCCTGCAGAGGTCGATAGTGTATGCTGTGATTCTAAATGCTGTGACTGTACTGGTACTGTGGTACGCTAGAGAATTTAAGCATGAGCGTGAAACTGACGACAACCACATTCCACTGGTAAGAAATAGAAGTATAGCTGTAATCACAGAATTAGTTAATGTTTTTAGCGATCCGTATATCCAAGCGTGCCAACGGGACTCTATAAACAAGGCCCCACAGTTCGTCTGTCTCTCAAAGGGCTGTGTCATTTGAGCCGTAATAGCTACTTGCAGTTTTCACAGAGTGTATAACTATGGGCGCTATAACAACAAATAATTAAAACAACATCGAGGTAATAGTTATTTATGTAACTGGTACATAATGAGGCTTCTTGCGAGCGCTCTAATTACATGCACGAGTACCTTTACCTTAAGAGGTAATTATGTACCGTTGAATATATAACTTTTCCTACAAGCTTAAAATTATAATGACAAAAATGAACAATCGCTAGATTTCTTGTATACTTTCCTCGATTTTTGCTAACGAATTAAATTACAATTTGCCCATGATGGGCCAACGTGTAGAAGGGCCTTGAAACTTGAGCGATGAGTACTCAGCAATGTTTCTAATCTAAGTTGACAAGAAGCTTATGAAATGTAGTTTCTGAACGCCACCATAGCATAGTTACGTTGAGGTGATTTTTTCGTTTTGTAGCCGTTATAAATCTTAGTTATTTTGCTTCTTAGCCATAAAGCGTTTTAGGCGTAATCTTTCAAAGTCGTTTTGCGGCGTAGACATTGTGATCGAAACAAAATAATAACGCAGCTATGAATTTTGATTTGATTACAGCACGCGTTCTTATCAATCCAAAAAAATAATTGGACTGTTCAGTAAAACCGTAATCAGTTATAGCATTTCTGATACGGCTGCTATCATACCAGTAGCTCTGTTGGTTGTGATACCTACAACGCGGAACTAAACACCAACAGAGCTACATATTAAAAACACATGTTTCTCTTGTCTAGCATACATTTGGCAAATAGTAATATAAGTATCATCATTATTTATATTCCGTATCATATACATGTTTTTTAATAATGACTATTACATTAGTGCTACCTACTATAACAAATCCAACTACACTTGATGTATCATTTTCATTTATGAACATCAAGATTGATGGAATGATGGAACGCTGGAATGGATACGAATAAACTACATTCCTACACATATAAGTGACTTCTTCTTCTTCTTATAGTGCCTCTCCAACTAGTGAAGGTTGGCAGTCAGCTCCGCATATTTCTCTCGGTCTTTGGCGAGGTTGAAAAGCTCCGCTGCACTTGTGACTGGGAAAACTATAACTAACCCTTCCTTAATAAAGTTTTTATCAAATAAATTTCTATTCTATTCTGTTGCGGTTGGCTTAGCAGGGTATAAAGTAATAAGTTGTGCGTTTTCTAAATGGTACTCCAGTCTGATACCTGTATTGTCTTAGTTGCAGGGCGGTTCTTAGATAATTACTATCATGATACATCGTAGCACAATGCAATGTCACCTATTGTTGGATTATAATTGGTATACTTTTAACTACTTAGGTTTACTTACGAGGTGTGGCTAACGCCCCTGGCGTTTTAATATATATCAAATTGTCACCTTTTACCTGTCTGGTTTTGATCTGCTTTATTGGGATGATATGCCGCCCCGAATATAGGGGGAAGGTGGAATTTCAGGAGGTGCCTAATTCTTATGTTTGAAGACAATAAACTTGTTTCCCATCACTGGAACTGGAGGACAGGGGGAGCCTAGTAATTAGTTCAACTTCTGCCTCGGTTCGGATAGACCAGGATATACTATAGATACGGGGCTGGCTGCTATCAGCATACTCGACCGGTCACTGTCGATCCTTAGACCTAGAGAATTAAACCCTCGACGCTTGGAGAGAACTTCACGTGCCCAACAGTAGACGTCTATCGGATAAAAACTAATGTGATGAACATGATTGTCGTATTTTAGGAACCCGCAAAGAATTTATCTCTAGTCAACGAGCCTGTAGCGGAAGTGGTTCCGCCCAAGCAGCCCGTCTTCGAAACCGACCTGGATGAGAGGCCTGTTTTTACTGGTGAGTGATGTCTTCTAAAGTTAAATTTATTTTTGCTTTGTGTTGAGGTGTTTTAATGTTATGTTATAATCGTACGAGTGCCATAATAACGTTGTCATAAATAGAACACGATTTATTGGGACGATAAGTTTCTCACGATTATTTTTATTAGTTGTTAAGTATTTTATATTATTTCTATGACCCTTTTTCCCTTTGAACAGTCCATTTACATTTCCATTTATTGTGTTTCTGCATTATATTAAAGATGACTCCAAATCTACATATAATGGTTTCTAGGGTATCCCGCCTTTTGGCTGATATAATATATGTTTCGCCGAATGTATCGTTTCCCAACTGTTTCAATTGCACAACCGGGTTTTTTTTCTGTGACTATATATTTCAGGTTTTTTTTCAGCACCTTCGTGTAGAACCCTGTAGGTTAGGTTAGGTTAGTTTTATAAAAAATATTAATTATTTACATTTGCGGAAATAAAAGCGGGTTGGCAAATGAAACGGTTGGGAAACGATACATCCGGCCAAACTTATTTCTCCCAAAAGACAGAGAACCGGTTTCTAGCTTACATCCTTGTAAGTAAATTCAAAGTAAGATAAATCCGAATTTATCTTAAAAAATGGATGTTAATTGTTTATTTACTGCTTATTATGTTTAGGTATTCGTCAAAAACAAAACGATTAAATACTTTTTAACTTTTGTTTTTGTATTGAAACTGTTAATGTTTTCGGTCGGTGCTGAGTTATATTCTCGTGCGACAGGTCCCACGAACTCACGCCAGTTTGCCGTGGCGGAGAGCTTTAAACATGCCTGGAAGGGATACAAGGAACACGCCTGGGGCCATGATAATCTTAAGCCGATCTCGGGAGTTTACTTTGACTGGTTCTCTCTCGGACTCACCATCGTCGACGCCCTAGATACTGCCTATATAATGGGGCTCACTGAAGGTAACCAGAATACAAACCTAGAATAATAAAACTAAATATACAAAACACCTAATAAGAAATAAGTAGGGACTCCAACAGCTAAGGATAAAGTCTCTGAAGTCTCAGCTATATGTCACTATCCACATAACTGTTTGTTTAGGCGGGGAAAGAGGAGCAGACAAGAAGAGATAAGGTTTACAGACTTGTTCTACGCCTATATTTTTGTCCTTGACTTTTTCTATCAAGTTACTTACTTGCCTTTATTTTTTACGCATGATAAATAAAGTAATATTTAAAAAATACATGTTATGTTATAGTTATACCTGACCCCTTTTTACTACCAGAATTCGAAGAAGGCCGAGAATGGATTAGCAAAGAACTTATATTTACTAAGAAGAAAGACGTCAACTTCTTCGAAGTTACGATTAGGGTACTAGGAGGGTTGCTGACGAACTATCATTATACGCAAGACGAGATGTTTTTAAGGAAGGCGGTAAGTTGCCGAATGCTTTTAATACTAAAGTGAATGTTTCTTAAGAGTTAATATTTGTCATTTGATTTGATTAGTCTGTGTGGATTGTGAGTGGACAGAAATCCGTGAGCAAATAGATGTCATCCTTCTTGTTCAGGACAGCTATTTGCCAAGTGTGAGTATGTTCAGTCGCCATCAAGTGTACTGGAGCTTACAAAATGTCTCGTTCTCACCACGCTCTATCGACTAAGAATAGTTTTTTATTAGTTTTTTTTGTTTTAAGAATATTTTCTTCTGATTGCATTGCAAAGTATCAAATAACGAAAGTATATTTTATTGGGTACAGTTTATTTTGCGTAAAAACTTCGAGGATAATTTTATTTAACTACGATCGTTTAGCAGGAAAATTAATAAGTAGTATACTTTTACCAGATATACGGTCAAATAAAATAACAGTTAGGCGTTTTAAGTCTTGTCGTTTACAAACCTCCCCCAATTATTAAAAATATATATTTAAAACTTCTTGAATTTAGACGTCAAAAACAAAAACTTTCAAAGAGGGTTAACGCGAATTCAGTGCTTTGAGGAGCTGACTTCTGTGTTTAGTGCCAAAGCACCGTGCCTTAGGACTGTATAACGTTGGTATTAAGAATTTCAATCAATCTCATCGAGTCTGAGCGACAGCTGATCGTCGAAGATCGTCACGTGACCACACCGTGAAGGCACTTGTGGGCATTTCAGGGACAACAATTACAACAATCTTGCATGAAGAGCTCGGTGTAAGAAAGTTAATCTCGCGAGGGATACCACATTTGCTGAGCGATGAGCAAAAAACGTCTTGTGTTAGATGGTGTCATAAAACTCTGCAACGTTTTGACCGAGCAGAGTCAAAACAAGTGTACGATAAGATGTGGTGATGAATCTAGGATTTATGCCTGTGATCCAGATTCCAAGCAGTCGTCGACTGTTTGGGTCTTCCAAGACTTTGAAGTGGGTTAAAGTGGAATAAGTGTTTTCAAAACTGGTTCTGGTAGAATGGTAAAGTGTATCAAATATCGTGGTGAATTATTGGGAAAACAATAAATGACAATACACTTCCAAATTGTCTATGGTTATTTCAAACGACACAACTTAATCGGCAACCCTCGTACTTAAAACAATAATCTTTTTCTTTCTGTTATGCATTTTAAAACAATATTTTTAGTAGGTTAGGTTGCGCTAGAACTGTGACAAAATTCGTACTAAGACGTAATAAAACGTAAACACTAAGATGTTAGAATTGTCTACTTTTTAAACTATTGACCATTATGTTTCGAGAAAATATTTATCATTGATTTATTGTATAGATCTAAATTATGCAATTGGTGTTGTTCAAAATAAAAAAGTAGTACTTGTATTGTTACGCAAATCTTTATTCAATTCGCACCCATGTTTTTATCCCAGGAAATTTTTGATGACTGTATTTGATGGCGATTATAGGTACGAGGCCTGAAACGCAACAGACATCTTGGCGAAGTATTGCACGTGGTATGTGTGGTATGTGTGTGTTATCAGCAGTGATCGTACTTTTTGTAGCATTTTCGGTGCAGTGCTAGGGCTGTCAGTAGTATATAATAACTATATATTAGCATAGACAGTATAATATAATGGCAGTGCATAAATATAGAACTCATTTTGTTTCTTCACTGACGTCCCGTCAAGTGCTAAGAACAGTTGTGTTGATTTTGTGTGTGATAATAAGCAATTATTATTTACTGATTAAACACAATGGAGAAACTGTTAAGTGAGCATATTTTTTTACTAAGGAAAGGTTCTTCAATATTTTGTTCCTATTGTGCTAAAAAAATGACACGATCGAAACATGTTGTGACAAGGTAAATAAAAACCCGCACGCATATTGAGAAATCTAATAATTATTCTGCTTATTCACATGCTTTATTAAAAGATTACGTAGATTTGGAAATGATTTTCAACGACCACATAATATTACATAATTTTATACGTCAATCATATTATACACGCCGACAACCCTAGGTCGCTGTCGTGTGTCATTTGACGTCATCGCACCAAAAATGCTACAAAAAGTACGATCACTGGTTATCAGGTAAGTTTCAACCAATTAATCTGTACTATATTGTCGATATTATTATTACCCATACAATTTATATGGTACAGTGTTCCTTTATTAGCGTATTCCGTGCCAAAATCTTAGATGTCGGCACCATTATGTACAGAAATCTGAAAACCAATAGCGTTTGTTAAGCCTAACCCTGTTGATATTAGGTGGACCTTGGCGATCGTCTAATGGCGGCTTTTGACTCTCCATCGGGCATCCCTTACTCGGACGTGAACCTCGGAGCGAAGACCGCTCACGCCCCGGAGTGGTCACACTTCAGCACTACAGCAGAGGTGACGACGGTCCAACTGGAGTTCAGGGAACTATCAAGAGCCTCCAACAATCCTGTGTTTGAGGTAGGGATCTTATTCTTCAGGACCATTTTTAACCCCCAATTAAAAAGAGGGATATGTTGGACACATACTGTTTGACTGTAGCTACATGGGTTAAACTGATGTATTTCGTGTTTTATTTTCAATGTGATTCGAGTTTTTATTTTTATTAAGAGCTTTTTTTAATGGAATAGTATTAGTATGTTTAATGCAAATTAGTTCAGTGTCATGAACTCTAAAGCCAGCTCGGACAGGGGTTCCAAGCACTTCCCACCGGTCAATGAAATTCAAAGTACTTACATAAAAATGAATCAAAATGCAAAGTTACAACGGGGATTTTTAGTGGTAAAGTTATCGTTTCAAAGTTTACGTTTAGGTATATAATTTTGCGAGTGGCCAAAAACTTCCTCTATTTTTAGTTACTAAAGTCCATAGCATAGCTAGAATTCAATCATATTGATCAATTAAATAGGATCTGTTGGATCTTGACAGTCTGATGAGGGATGACATATAGGTACTGAGTCCAGCAATTATTTTCAGTAGTCCTCTAATGTAACTGTTGAGCTACAACCTTCCAGCTACCTGGCAACGTGTGAAATGACTTTTTAATGAAAGGACGATAACGTTTCGCTAACTAACTACTAAAACTTGAAACCTCTTATCGCAAAACAAAGTAAACTCAAGGTAATGTTTAAAACTCAACACGTTCACGAACTTAGGTACTATGGAAGTATGATAAAGAGTTTTAAATCCATGAAGGTTTACTTAATTGAGCAATGTTTAATTAAGTGGCACGTCTTTCTGAATCCACAACACGATACCTCTAAAAATCGTTTCATAAATAGGTACTAAAAACTATAATAAGAACTTTTCCAGGTTAAACTGTACAATTGATAATTGCACTATCCATGGCGCTAAAGCTAAAAGGAAACTCTTTATCACTAAGGGCCATAGTGAACACCGTCATAGAAGTTAGTTCTGAGACGTTTTAGGACGGGCATCCCACTCACGATCAGCTTATTAATACTGCCTTGAGTGATTATTGCTGGCTTTACTTTGACCCACTTCTGGGGCACGCCAACCACGACGCGTGAAACTGTATGTAAGGGAGCGCTGCACCATCAGTGAAGAATATTAACAATAAAAAGATTCTGGTACTTGTAACAGGATGCAGCGGCGGCCGTGTCTGAGAGAATCCACCAGCTGCCGAAGAAACACGGTCTGGTGCCAATATTCATCAACCCGAACAGCGGCCAGTTCCTCCCGCACGCCACCATAACCCTGGGAGCACGCGGAGACAGCTATTACGAATACTTACTTAAGCAGTGGTTGCATACTGGGAAAACTATCAACTAGTGAGTTTATTAAACCTGGAATACGGAGGCCGTAGAGTTTAAAATTGCCTTAATATAATAAAGCTTAAAAGTCCTTAGTACCGTCTGGGTTTTGAAAGCTCAAATCTCGAGTGGAAATCTCAAATTCTGGAAAGAGATTACCGCATGGAATACAAGTGACTAGACATTCAGACATCGATTTGTAGTGCAAAGCAATAAGATTGTCCAGTATTCGTTTAAAGTTGCAGTTTGTGGAACTGCGAATATCTTGTTCAATTAACTATGCGAAATTGTAGAAAAAGACCCTTACAGATTTTATGAATGAGGTTCACCTCCTCGATCAATTAATATGAAATTTTGGTTCAGAAGGGGTCAAAATAATGACGTTTTCAAGCTAGTATAGTGGTTATATCAGGCGTTACGATTATAATCGAGATAACGAAGATTTGTCTCCTCGTCTATATTGAATTTCCGTGTGGGACGTTAATAATATAAGATCATGTGTGGCTAGAAGGTCTCTCTCGAATCGAGTTTGTTTTAATGTGGACTAGCTTCGGACCAATTAAACTCAGTACAGAGGTTAATTACGGCGTGGTGATGCTTCAGACGATTCATAAAGTAGTATGATTAAATTATTAAAAGCGAATGTTGTGAGGTTGCTCTGCAAAACTCATGTGTTGAACTCCATCAAAATTGGTTAAATGGTATCATTAATATATAATTTTACAATGCTTGAGTTTATTACGGTCTATTTCTTAGCAGCAGGTCTTGTACGTGAAAGATCCTAGTAGTTTTTTTTTATTATTTTTTTATTTTTATGTCATAGAGATGGCAAACCAGCACACAGGCCACCTGATGGTAAGTGGAAACTGTGACCCATAGACATTCGCATTCACAAGACTGCAAGCCTAGGACTGCAAATGCGTTGCCAACCCTGAGGACTAAGATGGAATGCCTCTATGCTAGTCATTACACCGGCTGTCTTATCCCCAAACCGGAACACAACAATGCGAACACTGCTGTTTGGCGGTAGGTTAATGGATAAGATGGTGGTAGCGATCCGGACGGACCCTGCACAAGGTCCTACCACCCACAGTAGTACTTTAAAGAGCCTAAAATAGTAGATTGATGTAAATCTATCGCGATGTTTCAATTTCATCAGCATCATTCGCTGACGTTATCGTTAAGTACTGTGGGTACTCTCTCGTAGGAGTTGTCTCCTCAGTTACAAATAGGAATGCCAATACAGAAAGGCAAGGTCACTTATGAATTATGATTACTTCGAAGTTTAAAGTTCAACAAAGATTATGAATTGGACCTTGCGGAATTGTGTGACAATGCGATGCGATGTTGCGAACGTATGGTTAATTTTCCTCATTATGTTGCTCTTAATAACCAGCCAGATTTTGTTCATAGTTTACTGGAAGACTACCTACTGGCCATCGAGGGAGTCAGAGACTTACTGGCGAAGCGATCGTCACCGAACAGATACTTATTCATCGGCGAACTATCTGCAGGATCAGAGGTATATATATAATTGCAACGGCTCAAAGTTGCATCTTTTCAAAAGGTAATTCATTGTACCTTAAGCGTTTCCGCTTACCGTGCTGAAGTTCTGAAACCCGCTCGTACGAGTAATCAACACGAAGCACTTTGGCTCTTCGCAGTACCATCTGGGCATTTAAGGTCTAGTGTGTGTGTGTGGTACAGGTATATACCGGGTCTTAGCGTCAAATAAGAGCTTCGGTAGTAGGTTTTTGTCATATAATTATGCGGAGACCGTCGTAGACAGCTACAGTTCAGGAGGGCAGAAAACCTTTGCAACATAGCCTTCAAAGAAAAAACATGTTAATAAAAAACCAGATATTACATACTTTAAAAAACTTGGTCTTCTTTTTATGCATCGAAATATAATAAGTATAGAAGGATAACTGTCACTCAAAAAGTGTTCCACATACTTAGTGCTGAAATGGGCGCAGCTAATACTTGGTGCTCAACCGGCTTCCAGTAGGCTTTGAGTTATTGTGTCAAATGGTTGTCATTATAGTTTTGTAAAATAATTATTAACTGATAAATAAGATAAACTATAGCAACAACGATGCCGACGTGCATCGTAAATTGGTGTAGGAGTCGCACGGACCCTAAAAAGGATGTAATTTCATTCCATTAGTAAGTAATTACAATTAAATAATTTCCTTACAAAATGGACATGGCCGATGTTATGCAATATAAGTTCTGAAATAATTATAATATTAAAGATTAATGTTTTTTTTTCTCCCCATTGGGAGACAGGCGTGAAGGTATGTAAGTATGTATGTATTTTCCTAGAAATTAAGAAAAACGTTTTGCTTGGATAGCTGCAGTTCGTTTAGAAAAACGCGATGAAACGTGGCTTCCCAGCAAACATTGTAGGATATGCAGTATCCATTTTGAAGAAACTGACTTTTTAGTTTCAAAAACTGGGAGACATTTTTTGAAATGCTCAGCGGTTCCAAATTGCACAGTACCGTACAGTAACTCCCTACTGCAACGCAGACTAATCAGCACCGTAACGGCATCGCCTCGCCTTGTATGAATGAGGCGAGGCGATGCCGATCCGTTGCCGAGCGGTTATGTCTGCGACAACCCTTAGTAGGTAATACAGGGTAGATATGAGCGCCGCGCCGGCGCGCCGTCGTCGCCGTGAGGTCGCGTCGACGCGCCGCCGCTGAGAAGAGCACGCGGCGCGCCGTCGCGACACGTTAACAACTTGCTTTCCTGCTCGAACCACCTACCTACCCGCGTATCACGCGTTCGCTTGCTCAGTCGTGTCAAGTATTTCGTCGAATTAATGTGTGTTTACTGCGCGGCGTAAACGTAAAATGGATGAAAGATAATATTCGAGTAAAAAAATACTGGAATGATTATTTTTGTAAACGTGATAGGTATTACATCGCAAATTACTAATTGTTTCTATTAATAGGCTTATTAGGCGCTGTGATTTAAAAAATACATATAAATGTTGAGTTCTCCTTAAATAAATAATATACTTAAAGCAACCAATAATATGGTTTTCTTCAAGTTTTATTAACAAATCAATCCGTTCCAAAAATCTAAGGCTCTCAAGGCCGCGCCGCCGAAACGCCGCCGCCGCCGTGAAAGATTTCAGCTCGCGCCGCCGCCGTGCATTTGGCCATCGGCGCTCATATCTAATACAGGGTGGCCAACTTGGAGGTATACAACTTTTTTTTGCCGCCATTTTGTTTTGGCGGTAAATATGACAGTTGTTGCATGAAAATTACTTTGTGTAGATACGGCAAATTTGTTATGGATCGTTTTACGACGGAACAACGTGTTTTAATTATTAAAACGTTTTACTCAACCCAATCATGTATTGCGGAAACTCTAAGAAAATTGCGGCCAATTTTTGGTAGAAATCACTTACCTTCGCGGCTAACAATAGCTCGTTTAGTGAATAAATTTGAGCAGTATGGCATCGTAACAGATAAAGCAGTTCCTCATCGTGTCAGAAGGGCTCGTACTGAGCAGAATATCCAAATTGTTCGTCAAAGTGTAGCCGAAGAACCCACATTGTCTACCAGGCGACGTTCTCAACAACTCGGACTTAAGAGGACTTCTCTACAGACAATTTTGAAGAAAGACCTTGGTTTGTTTCCGTATAAGGTACAGATAACTCAAGAACTTCAGCCTCGAGACCATGAACGCCGTCGTGATTACTGTAGTGTTATGCTAACCAAGCTGGAAAGAGACCCAGATTTTCATAAAAAAATAATTATGACTGACGAAGCTCATTTCGACCTCAGCGGATTTGTTAATAAACAAAATTCTCGCTATTGGGGAGAAGAACAACCTTCTTTGATCCACGAACGACCTCTGCATCCTCGTCGAGTAACAGTTTGGTGTGGAATTTGGTCAGGAGGGGTAGTTGGGCTTTATTTCTTTGAAGATGCTATGGGTGATGCTGTTACAGTGAATGGAGATCGGTACCGTGAGATGATAATCCATTTTTTCTCGAATCAAGTGAGTCAATTGGGCTTGGGAAACATGTGGTTTCAACAAGACGGGGCCACGTGTCACACGGCACGAGCCACAATAGAAACATTAAAAAGAAGGTTTCCCGGTCGATTAATTTCGAGAAACGGTGACATTGATTGGCCCCCAAGATCGCCTGATTTAACAGCTCCTGACTTTTTTCTGTGGGGCTATCTAAAGGGACGTGTCTATGCTAACAGGCCAATGAACCTTCAGCAATTAAAACAAAATATTCGAGACACAGTCACTGAGATAACGCAGGAAATGTGTGAAAATGTGATGAAAAACGCAATGAAAAGGGTTCACATCTGCCATGCTGCTAGAGGTGGACATTTGTCTGACATTATTTTCCATGTTTAACTGCCGGCTCTAAATACTATACTTAACAAGGAATAGTTAATATTTTTTATATTTCATAGAATAAAATTACAAAACTAAAGTGTATACCTGTTATTTGGCCACCCTGTACTTAGGTACTGCAACTTGTTTTATTTAAATTAGGTACGATCAAATACCGCCATGCCTCATCTTAAAAAATCTTGATTTACCTATTATAATAATGTACTATTATATTATATCCGTATATAATATCGTTATTTATTGCCTACTAAATATTATATTTTTAAGAATAAATATTTACTAAAACATTATTTATTGCTGTATAAATAAAGTATACACCTTAACTTATTTAAATTACGGATCACTTCTGCATTAAACCATCCAAGTTCAGCAAAATGTCAGATGTGTCATATTATAGCGTGTTTGAGTAGCCATAACGAGAAAAAATATAGACCAATCAAATCTCTTGTCATAGCAGTTTAACTAATCAAAGTTTTCTTATGGGTGAAAATATATACAACCTCTACACTAATGGCGTCTACTCAAACGTTTCAAGCGTAGAGGAAATGGGACGTATTTCAACGTCAAGTTTGTTCGGTGTTACTCTTCCATACTTATTATATTTCGATGTTTTTCTAATCACAAGATTTATCTCATCAATTCCAGTCGTTCAACCCGAAGATGGACCACCTGACCTGTTTCCTGCCCGGCACGCTAGCGCTGGGACACGCCAACGGCCTCCCGGACTGGCACTTGACCATGGCCGAAGAGCTTATGACCACATGCTACCTCACTTACGCAGCACACCCCACGTTCATAGCTCCAGAGATTACGCACTTTAATCTGGTTAGTGGTAACAACCTTATTTTGTTTAAATTTTCCTCGAGTTGCGTGCTGATAAGGACATCCCCACGCTCTCTATTTTCGGTGTATTGTGTATGGAATATTTTAATTTAGAATGAAAATAAAGTGTTTACATTCCTTTGTGTGCGTGTGCGTGTGTATGTGTATGTGATGTGTGTTTGTTACTTCTTCACGCTGCAACGGCTTGACGAATTTGGATGAAATTTGGAAGGGAGATAGCTTATACACCGGATTAACACATAGGCTACTTTTATCCCGGAAAAACTAAAAGGTCCCGAGGGAATAACGATAATCTAAATCTACGCGGACGAAGTCGCGGGCAGAAGCTAGTACAGAGGAAAAAGTAAATCACCTGTTGCATGTAGTTGTGCACAGAACTAACATGAGATTTACGTCAATTTTCAAATGTTGAATGTCAAATGGTTTGTACAGATGTATTACAACTACATGCAACAGGTGATTTACTTTAGTTTTTCACCTATAATATTATACGTAGTCTACCCATAAATTCTGTCCCGTTTCATAATTTTAAATAGAATAATAGAACGTTCGATGTACTTTTGTTTCTTGGTTATGCTTAAATATATATTTGGCTGTCAGAAAAAGTACATTCTGATCCAGGTATCGTTTCCCAGAAGATGGAGTGGGGCATCAAAGAGAATCGTGTCTCAGTGATAGCGTTATACAAGTGTCACAAGCAACTGAACGGCATTTTCAAACTGCTGAAACCTTTAAATATAACGAACAAATTTATCTATCATACGATAGGCGATACAACGAAATGGGTTTAGTCGATGACCGGCCCAGGAGCGGTCGACCATGACAAACAAGGACACCAGCAGTGATTAAAGCGGTAGCTGAGCGAATTCGGAGAAATCCGCTCATCAAGCAGAAAATCATGGCTAGGGAAATAAAAATGCCCCCTAAAACTATGTCCCGTATCATAAAACAGGACCTTATCGACGGAGCACAGGACAGCGATTGACAGCAGCCCTACGGAAAATAAGAGGGACAAGAGCTAAAGTATTGTGGCAGCGGCACGCAAAGGGCGGATATCGTAATATTCTGTTCACAGATAAACAAATATTTACCGTAAAGCAAAAATTCAACCGCCAAAATGATAAAATATTATGCTCACAGTTCCCAAGAAGCTTCTGAAAAAGTTCCAAGGGTGGAAAAAGGCCACCATCCTGCATATGTCATGGTTTGGTGGGGAGTATCGTATGAAAGCGTTACAGAGCTTCATTTCTGTGAACAAGGGGTAAAAATACGTGCTGCGAACTATCAAAACGACATTTTGAACAGAGTTAAGCCGCTAAATGATGCTCTACCGGAAAATACGGTAGGCACTGGAAACTTCAACAGGACTCTGCGCCCGAACATAAAGCTAAGACAACACAACGGTGGTAGGCAACACATTTACCGGAATTTATTGCGGCTGAAGATTGGCCCTCAGGAAGGTCAGATCTCAACCCCTTAGACTATGGGATATTATAGAAGAGAAAACTTGCTCTAAACCTCATCGTAATGTTGAGTGTCTCACGTTAGATTTATTGCGAGCAGCGCCTTCAATACCCATCGATACCGTCCGTGCCGTATAGACGAGTGGCCGGAGCGTTTGAAGAAGTGTGTTAAAGTAAAAGGTGGACATTTTGAATAAATATTTTATACTTTAGAATCTATGGCAAGACTACGTAAATATTATTTCGTTTATTTTAGTATATCGTTGAACTTTTTCTTTTGTTTCCAGGCCAGCCCTACCGACGACATGTACACAAAAACAGCTGACGCGCATAGTTTACTGCGGCCGGAGTTCATCGAGAGCCTGTTCTACATGTACCAGCTGACTGGGAACACCACTTACCAGGAGTGGGGGTGGCAGATTTACCAGGTTGGTGTCCTTACAAGTCATTACTCATTACATCTACTCTGTCAAAATTATTGTTGAGCTTGTAGGTTAATCTTCATATGGAGAAGTTACTTAGTGGCGTAACTTACGAATTGTTACTTGGACATTGCAATGGTGTTTAATTTTAAATCTTGATGAGACGTGTAGGTATTTAGCATAATATAAGCATAACATAAAATGTTATTTTGTGAGTCATATTTTATTCAAAACTAGCTGTTCCTCGCGACTCGGTCCGTGTAACAGTTGTTTATAGCCAATCCCTCGGGGACTTTCCAATTTCCCTAAATAGCTTAAACCCCGGAATAGGAGATGGACATGTGGTTTAAGCTATCTTCCTACCAAATATCATAAAATCGGTTCAGCGGATTAGCTGTGAAAGCGTAAAAAACCAACAATCAGAGTTACTTTAGTATGTATTATCTGGCAGTGGCCGCTATAATTCAAATGAAAAACATTAATGAAGTTAAGTATTATTATTATTATTTAAATAATAATAACCTATTATTGGGTACCACTGCTAGACTAAATCGAAAACGGCTCTAATGATTTGGATTGAATAACATAATAAGGTTTTTTTGTATATCTTCGGAAAAAAATGTGCCGTCTTGGTCATCTTGTTAGATGAAATACATTTCTGAAACCAGTCGTTTAATTAATTTCAGGGTTTCGAGAAGTATGCTAAGGTGGCTAATGGGTACACGTCATTAGCCAACGTAAAGACTGACAAGCCGGTCCAGCGAGACATGATGGAGTCATTCTTCTTATCCGAAACACTTAAGTACCTCTATCTGCTGTTCAGCGATGACCGGCTCCTCATAGACCTGACCAAATACGTATTTAACTCAGAAGCACATCCCCTGCCTATACACAAGTCATAGCTCTGTTGTGACTACAAGACATTTATAAAATTTTGTTTTTTACGTAACCTTTTAAACCATCCACGATTAGTCAAAGATTAGTGTACGTTTCCTAGTCTTAAGTATTCAGTGTCATGAATTAAATTATGGAGGTATCTGTTTTTCAAAGAGGTATTATATACCTCTTGACAATATTATTATAAGTCCACGATCAGTATGGGAATTAAACGTCATCCCACGAAAGTATATGAATTGTCAATTATCAGCGGTATCGTGTGCAGAAAATGTTAAAGATTTTTTTGGGTGTTGTAGACTTGTACAATTGATTAAGCTAATACTCGATTGTGACAAAATAAGTTCTATCAAATGGTTCTTCGAAAGGATAGGTAATTAATAATAAAACAAAAAATATGTGATTTAAAACGTCAAGATAACATCGCTTTACCGATATCTATAAATGCAAGGCAATTCATTAATTAGTCCTGCTGCACTCATGGTACAGTCCATTCCTAAACTGACCGCGGCCGCATAATAGTCTGCGAACAATCTGAATGTGTAGGAAAGCTTAAGGGAGATATTATTGTATCTTTTGGTTACTTAAACTTAATATTTTCAATGTGTTTTAAATTCCAAAGAAATAGTGTCTCGAACTAGCTTTGCTACCTATAAGTATAACACCAAACTCAAGTTATTGGTTTCGATTGTTTGAAATCATACGACACCTAAAGTAATTCCACTAAATTTTGAGCTGTTATATAATTATGTTTAGATATTTTTTACAATGCAGCGGTATTTTGTACTCAAGTATACATACGGTGTCGGCATTTATGAGTTCGATTTATCAAAAAGATAACGGGTGACTTCGAAAATCGAATCTCGTTGCGATAGAGTCTTACGGCCTTGCCACACAAGCGCAGCGGCGACTCGAGCCACCCTCCAAAATTCCTATGCATTTGCTTGTTGCCGTTAGTCGCCGTAACGCAAAGTCGTGGCGATGTCGCTCCATCCATGTAATTTATATTGTAATTATAATAACAGTGTGTACTTACCATATTTGAAACTGTATTAAAATGTAACGTGTATACATTCGTAAGTAATTAAAGATATGTAAACAGGTCATAAGTTGTAGTATATACATTAAATTAACGTTTAATCCGATGTATTTGACCTGGGGTAAATATTTATGGGAGTAGTTGGCAGCTTATTTCAAAGCTTGCTGCAGTTGGCAATACTATCTGCTAAACAAATATTTACTGCTGAAAACCCAATTGATTAACTTAGCTCGGGACTATGTACTGTATTTGAGGCAATGAGAGCACAAGTAGACTTACCCTAAATATTAGTATAATTAATACAAGCTAGACGTAAGACAAGAATTGCAATAATCGCGGCCATGACAAGTTCAATTTAGAAAACTGCCATTGGTCTAGGTGATACGACGGGGGTTCAATAAAAAGTGAGAATGAGATGCAAACTCTTTCAATATTAGGAAATTACTGAAGAAAATGTGAAAAAAATCGAAAACTTAGTTTTGGCGGATCGTCGTGTCACGGTTCGTTTCATTGCTGAAAATGTAAAGATTTCAACGGGGAGCGTGCATAATATTTTACATGAACGCTTGGGTATGAAAAAGGTATCTGCGCGTTGGGTACCAAGAATGCTTACTGACACGAAAAACAAACTAGAGTCGAGATTTGTTAAGAAGCTTTGGACCTGATACAGCAAGACCGGGAACTTTTATTGGCGCGATTATACAATGGACGAAACATGGCTCCATCATAATGACCCTGAAACGAAACTGCAGTCTATGACATGGAAAAGGCCATCATCTCCAACTCAATTTAAGGTGGGCCCATCTGCTGGTAAGGTCGGCTCTGTTTTTTGGGATGGTAAAGGGGTAGTAATGATTGAGTATCTCGAGCATGGAGCCACTATTACGGGGACTATATGCCAAACAAATAACAACATTGCGCAATGAAATCCGCGAAAAACGGCAAGGTAAATTCACGAAAGTTGTGCTGTTCCACCAGGACAATGCCCCGGTACACAAGTCCGCTGTTGCAATGGCTGCAATTCGTGATGCTGGGTTCGATATCCTTAAGCCCCAGTGATTTCTACCTATTTCCGAGATTGAAAAAATACCTGAGAGCCCAGAAATTTGAAGACGTCGACGCGGTAGTCGCTACGGTACAACATTTTTTAAATACTCAAGATGAGACCTTTTTTAAAAACGGAAATTTAAGTTTAGAAAAATGATATAGTAAGTGTATTATGCTAGAAAGTGACTATGTTGAAAAATAAAATGACATTTAATTAAAATGTGTTTATTACATACTCATTCTCTCTTTATTGAACGCCCTCGTATATAGAAGGTCGGATACATCGCCAGAGGGTTTTTTTTTTTTAATTTGTATTTGTCGGCTTATAGGTAGTTATGAAATGTATTTAACGTATTAAAATTTCATTCGTTTTGTAGTGAGGTACAAATACGAAACCATGCACGATCCGCGCAGATAATAAAACATGTATCTCGAAAACATCATCACAGGAGTGGCAACTTTGAATAACTGGAACTGTGAAATCATTCCTTTTTTGTCTTTTTGCTTGTTGGCGTTATTGCTAAATTAATTGCCCACTAATGTATGAACGATTAAGCGACCAACAGTTTCATACATAGCCAAGTGGCTTGTGCGATGATATGATAATAGAAAAAGCCTAGACGAGGCGGGTTCAACTAGACAGGGAGACGAAGTCACAAGAAGATATCACTGAGCGATGAGAAGTATTTGTCTGCAATAAACTGTCATCACATTTTTAGCATCGATGTGTTTTGTTTTTTGTATATTTATGTAATGTTTATTTTATATAAAGATAAAGTTAAATAAGAAAGCTAGTTTTATGCAGAAATGAAGAAGACTTATGAGTGAGATTTATTTGTGCGACATAGTCTAGAATATTCGTTATGGTCTTGTCAATGTAACAAATCACATTACCTGTATATGTTTATAAGGGTGCACTTAATAATTCCTAACGTTAATTTTGGATCGAAGACCTGAATGTTTAGATACTTATTGGGGAATTCTATGTACCTAGACGGTCCTTAAGTCCTGTCACAAAGTTTTAGTCAAATAAAGCTAACTTTGGTATATTTTTTTATTTCAAAATAAAATAAAATTAAAAGCCTTATTAATGTTAATTTTTTTGTTTGATCGTTTCCGCAATTTCCGAAACGATCTTCTAGCATTCACAAACCGGCACCGATTAAAATACGCACGAGTTTTCTGAACTATCACTTTTTGAAAAACCATTGAAGTTTAGTTTTTGTGAACTAAGAAGGTTTTTTGTTTAATATTGTGAAGCCTGTCATCTGTAGGTATGTTTAGAGTTAAGCATTATTTTCTTAACGACACTCAAAAACCAGCTTATGAAGCTCGAAGTTTGGTTTGTTTTCGTATTGCTGCAAATTGATATGGAATCGTAGGATTCGTAGGGTCGATTTAATGAATCACGCAAATTTCGACTCAATACGAGAACTCTTACAAAAGTTGTAGCCATTATCAGTACCTATCGTGGTCGTGCGTGTTTCTAATTCTAATTCTTAAAGCTCGTTCATCAATTGATTGCAATAGTAAAGATTACCATTTACGCTTCTTTTTATTCTATATAAAATAAGGTTTTGATTGTTGTACTACACGTTTATGAAACTCTTTATTTAATTTTTAAATTGAAATAAATCTCAGTGACAGAACTGATGAACCGACTAGGTATAGCACGATCCTGCTATAGATAAAAACTAGCTGTGGTCCGCGTAGAAGTTGTTGCTGGTGCAGAGATAGTAACCATGTCCTTCCTCAAGGTTTAAGTTATCACCATACCAAATTAACCTTGAAAGCGTAACAAACAGACGAAGTTACTTTAATATTCATAATATTAGTATGGATTAAATAATTTCACCATATATAATGGACTAGAGGACGCCCGCGACTTCGTACGCGTAGAGTTAGTTTCCCGCTAGTCCCCCTACTTCTTCCCTTTGGGGGTCGATTTTCGGGAAATCCTATCTTACTGCACCCCTAGACCTCATTAAGAACTTATGTACCAAATTTGGAATCTTTAGACTCAGCGGTTTAGGTAATTGCCTTGCACCAAGCTTTTATGTGAGTTCAAACTTTTTGAATAAAATCAGTTTTTAAACGTGTGTGTGTCAAAATAAAATGTTATGTAAATCAAAAGCACTAAGGAGTATTGATATCAACTTCGAAGCAAATCACTCCTAAAATAACTTTGTACCCCTTTTTCACCCCCTTAGGGGATGAATTTCAATAAAATAGGAAACTTATCAATTTCGAAGTAAATCACCCCCAAAATAAATTTCTACCCCTTTTTCACCCCCTTCCTTTAGGGGATGAATTTCAATAAAATACGAAACTTATCAACTTCGAAGTAAATCACCCCCAAAATAACTTTCTACCCCCTTTTCACTCCATTAGGGGATGAATTTCAATAAAATACGAAACTTATCAACTTCGAAGTAAATCACCCCCAAAATAACTTTCTACCCCCTTTTCACTCCATTAGGGGATGAATTTCAATAAAATACGAAACTCGTCTTCCGTCAATTCTGTTAGAGAATGTTTATGCCAAATTTGAAGTAGATTGGACCAAGGAATCACGTTGTCCCATACAAACTTTGCCCCCCCTTTCACCCCTTAGGGGTAGAATTTCGGAAAATCCTTTCTGATCGGATGCCTACGTCATACAAAGAACACACCCTCTAAGCTTCAGGTCTCTACGATCAGCGGTTTACGCTGAGCGTTGATCCGTCAGTCAGACGAGAAAGCATTTTATATATATAGATAATCCGCTTTTAATGGTTTCGAATTTTTAGGTGTCCCCTGATCTTTTACTTAAATTTTGTGAATTATTTTATTTTAATTATAACTAAACCTATACAGTAGTTATATTTTTTTAAAGGCAGTACCACTTAAATTGCGTGTAATTAAAATATCTATTATAATATTTATAATTTATAATATGCATACCTACGTATTGCGGGAACGATGTTTGTGCCTAATTGTTTATGAATGCGTTATTTTATTGACTAGAACTTACTTACTTAGTTACCAGGAACCTAGTTTGGCTTTTTTTTTTTACGGAAATCACAATCTTCCCAAATATATTGTATTTCTATTTTTTTAGTTTGATATTTGTTTACATGGTTAGTAAATGATACTTAACGGAAGTTACGTGTAATGTGGCGATTTTAAAATTAATTAATATTAGATAATTATTGTTTTGATTATTTTTTAAGGCATGGCCTTGATTTTATATTATAAGTTTTTATTTTAGTTATCTACTTTTACCCAAAACATAACGACCCCCGAAGTAACTGCGCAGGTTTCAATTTTGCTACCACCAGGAACTTCTGTCTAATTGGCAAAGTAAAATGTAGTACAGTACTCACCTAATTCTATTACAATAGCTACCGGTGCCCGGTGGCTATCGCTAACTCGCTATCCCAGTACATGCCACGTATATTTCTATAAAATGCAAGAAAACCGAGAGCTATTGAAGAAATGGTAGGCCATAATGGCGCTGTTACGAGGGGCGTTATATTAAAAGTGAGAATGAGATGCAATAAATGATGCAATTTCAATATTAGGAAATTAAATGCTGGCCGGTAAAGCTAATCTATCTAGCTGAATGCTATGAAAAAAAAAAACAATTTTGTTAAAAAAAAGCGGTAATTTCTTTGCAATGCTATTGAGTACGTTAGCGAAAATGAAGAAATTTGAACCGCGCGCCGTTATCAAATACTTGTGTTTGAAATTTTCTACGGACCAAGTCAATTTAGATTTGCGGGACACTTTAGGGTCTAATGCTCCTCCGTATTCGACAGTCGCACGTTGGTGCGCCGAATTTAGACGTGGAAGAACATTGACCATGGACGACCCCCGCTCCGGACGCCCTACTACAGCAGTAACTGAAGAAATTGGGAAAAAGTCGAAAACTTAGTTTTGGCGGATCGTCGTGTTGGACGGTTCGTTTCATTGCTGAAAATGTAAAGATTTCAACTGGGAGCGTGCATAATATTTTACATGAACGCTTGGGTATGAAAAAGGTATCTGTGCGTTGGGTACCAAGAATTCTTACTGACATGCAAAAACAAACTAGAGTCGAGATTTGACAATATGCTCAAGCTTGGACCTGATAACAAGACCGGGAACTTTTTTTGGCAACATGGCTCCATCATTATGACCCTGAAACGAAACTGCAGTCTATAACATGGAAAAGGCCATCATCACCGACTCCGAAGAAATTCAAAGTGGGCCCATCTGCCGGTAAGGTCATGGGCTCTGTTTATTGGGATGGTAAAGGGGTAGTAATTATTGAGTATCTCAAGCATGAAGCCACTATTATGAGCACTTTATATGCTAAACAAATAACAACATTGCGCAATGAGATCTGCGAAAAACGGCGAGGTAAACTCTCTAAATTTGTGCTGTTCCACCAGGACAATGCCCCGGTACACAAGTTTGCTGTTGAAATGGCTGCAATTCGTGATGCTGGGTTTGATATCCTTAAGCATCCTCCGAATTCACCAGATCTCGCCCCCAGTGATTTCTTTGTATTTCCGAGATTGAAAGAATACCTGAGAAGCCAGAAATTTGAAGACGACGACGCAGTAGTCGCTGCTGTACAACATTTTTTAAGTACTCAAGAATAGACCTTTTATTTAAAATGGAATTTTAAGTTTAGAAAAAATATTTACTAAGTGTATTATGCTAGAAGGTGTCGAAAAATAAACTGACATTTATTAAATGTTGTTTATAACATACTCATTCTCACTTTCTATTGAACGCCCCTCGTATTGCTCGCTGCCGCCGCTTCACTATATTTTCCAACAGTGGTAATCAGGAGCGGGATAGGTCGTAAAAGCATGGCATCCAATAATCTACCGATTGATTATTCTTGCAAGTAATGATCTTTTATTATTATTATCCATCACTTTGTAACATGTTCGGCTTCTATGGTTCTCCTCTTTTCTGTGACACTGCCGATCGGAATTTATGTTTTGGGTAAAACAAATTTGTTATGTATGATATATTAATACACGTTGATTTTTTACCCGTGATCAAGAGTTGAAAATTATTAATTAGCAACCAAAATTGGATTCAATAGGTCAGGACTCACGCATTGTTAAAACCAATAACCATTAAAGACATGGTCATCCTACATTCATTATTGAAGTGAAGTGTATACGACACGTCAAGTACCATCGCTTTGGCGGGGAATTTGACAGATCTTACATCAATAAACTTTAACTTTTGAGAGCCAGGTCTACCAACCTGATATGACAACAAAATTACTTCACCCAATGTCAACCAATTGCAGTTTTTGAAACGGTAACCTAACGACTATTGTTAGTGTACGGAAAAATTATGATTGGTAATTTTGACATCGGAAAAACGAAAACCCACGTTTTTATCCGAACACTGTTAGTTGCTATAGCTACGTTTACTATTGGTCATACAATGCATGTACAACGACCAGTCGTTATTGGTCGTATTTTAAGGTTGCTATGACCACGTTTCAACAAAACTACCAAATTTCATCGATGTTTACGTTATGAGGTTGTAAAAGAAAATTATTTTCTTCTTTTCTTGGATAAATAGCACCTGTGTCCTAGAATACGTTGCCAGTGTCAATTTCATAAAAAAATTGCAAAGAACCTAATTTATTTAACCTTCATGCGGTACATACCTAAGAATTAGTAAAGTGACAATTAATTTCGATTTAGTAAATTAGGAATTACACAAACAAATTGTTGGTGATCGACATCAATTACTGAATAAGAAAAATTGGTACATGATTACCAATTTAAAATCACCGTGTATATTTTTATCACATATCACTTATTTTGGAATGCAAATTAAATGTATGTGATGTACAGATGTAGTGTATAATTGTTTTCCTTCGTATTTTGTCGGAAATGTTCGTATTTGTCTTGCTAATTCAGTCAGTACTTTTTGTACTGTGACCGATTGAAATAGCAAGACACGTTCGTACATTTCCGTGAAAATACGAAGGAAAACAATTATGCACTACATCTGTAATGTATATGGGTCACAGATCCCTATTACCATCATGGCTTGTGTGCCAGTTCGCCCATTCCATGCCAAATAAAAATGAACAAACTGTAATTTCCTATTTTATAATTTGACGGTCGGCAAATATAACATGTACGAGAGCAGACTAAAACAGAATGGATAAAAACATTCAGTTGATTTGAATTACTTTTTGATAGGTACTTAATTATATCAGCTTTACGCTCGATTGATATTTTGCATACAGCTACGAGGCATAAACTGTTATTAAACTTAATTTCATACCTAATTAAGCCACCATTTTGAAAATACAGCGTGTAATAAATGTTATTACAAATACGATATGTTGTATGCTCAAATCCGCCTTAGTTTATGACTTGTTTTCTTATTATTTGTGGCTTATCACGATTACCCCCCTGAGTAGGGTGGATAAATGGAATTTTATTCTGATGGTCTTCCGACTTTTCACCCCAAGTACAGTAAAATATACATTTATATTATTACATTTTACTAAGCGTATTTTTTTATTAAATCAATATTCTTACACAAAAATTTAATTAAAATTTAAACGAAATAGGCATCCTCCTTTTAAATAGGTATTATAGTGAAACTTAATATGAAATCATTAAAACACGTCATCAGCATAAATTAGTAAATAATTGCATAAATGATTTTCTAACATCAATAAGTTGGTATGACAAATAAACGTCTCGTCGGATGACTCAGATTTGACCCGCGGAGTGTGTACGTATTGTGAATCAAATCGTGCCTACACGACTGTACATTTGTTAAGAGTAAAAATCGGAATAAGCCTTATTTGTTACAATTTCCCTTAAAACTGCACCGAGCAAACGCCGACAGTCCAGTGGCGCCTTTCCTACAATAAGTAATTGTTGTTTCTCATAAACGTTTTTTTTACTAGGAGCCCTTCCGTACGCCGCGCCGGCAAACCGTATCACCTATGCTGCCCTTTGGCAGGTTTGCATCGTGCATTTAAGTATCGTTAGGTTTTATCACAGCGAATCCTCTTTCCTCTTTTCTCACCTCTTCAACCCATTCAATCTTAGAAAACTCCATTTACTGTGGCCCCAGAATTCCAAAATACAACCCTTACCATCTCGAAGGGTATTGGGATCCCCGGTGTCGACGTCTCCAGCGACGTTCAGTTCCGAAATCAGAAGACAAGGTCAAGCTGGCGTCTAAAAAGCTCGGTGTGCTGAATAGAGTGAAGTGGTAATTTACGACGGGGCAATGACTGCTGCTGTATAAATCACAAGCCCGGTCTCATATGGAGTTTCATCTCTGGGCGGGAGCACCAGAATACCAACTTGGGCCTTTTGACTCGGTTCAAAGATGTGCTGTGAGAATCGTCAGGGAGGAGTTCATCCTCTTACGTTGGAAACCAAATCGTCGCCCACAGTGCGATTCTAAAGAAACTTCCTCCCGCGAACGCTCTGATTGCAGAATGAGCTCCCTGCCAAGGTTTTCCCTGGGGATTACAGTAAGGAGTTCTTCAAGAGGGGAGTAAATTAGATAGGGTCGGCAACTTGGTACTGCAGGTGTCCATAGGCTACGGTAACCCCTTACCATCAGGCGTGCCGTACGCTTGTTTGCCACCATCGCGGTATATACGAGGGGCGTTCATTAAATTCTCGGTATTGGTATCTTGCAAACCTTTTTAGTAAACTTCTTGGCCGCTAAGAGTCATTCTATGACAAAATATTTTTTTATGACGGGTTAAAAAAACTAATTGACACATCTTATATGTGTATACTCGTAAACATAGGGGGGGAGTATATAGAAAAATAAAAATAAAACTAATCGTATCGTATGCTTTTGTTTTCCTTGTCTTACCGAGAATTTATTGAACGCCCCTCGTATATACCTACAGGGTGGAAAAAACAGACGCCACATGGACGGCAATTACCTTAAATATTGGAAATAGCAAATTGTATGCAAAGGAGACTTACTTTTAGTTTTGAAAACAATAAATCCTGCCGTAATGGATTTTTTTTAAATTCGTCTGCCTTAACCGAGTAACTTGTCGAATATGATAAAACAATAAAGTCCTGTTCTTTTTACGGTCCTTACTTAGTTTAAAGATATAGACCATTTATATCTATTACACATAATAGATATTAATGGTCACTATCAATGACCCTTTTGATCTGTATCATACGACTCTATTGTTTTGTCATATTTGACCGCAGTTCGGTTCGATTCCCGGTAAGGCAGATCATTTTTCCATAAACGCAGATTTTTTCAGAAATAAAGTCTCCTTTGCGTAGAATTTGTGCTCTTTCCAATATTTAAGGTACCGCAGAGACCCGTAACTTCGCCTAAATTTATATAAGTTGAAATACCCACAATATTTGAAGGACAATTTGCGTATAAAACCAAAGTGTTAGTGTTACTCAGTATTTAGTAGTTTTATGCGCAGCTTGTCCTTCGAATCGAAATTCGGTAGCATACGCAAACTTAAAGGGTCTCTCGGGTAGTTGCCGTCCATGTGGCGTTCGTTATTTCCACCTTGTATACTCGTATAAAAAAAAACATCCGATGTATGCTCGGCACAGTCTTAAAAGTTGGGAAGCGGTTTCCTATCGATTTGCGGATTTTTATTTCGCCAATTCTTGTTTTGCAGACAACAAACAATTCGCAGATTTGTACTTGGGTAGAGTAAAGTTCAGTATAACTCCATTTCGAATCTTATTCGTTTTCAACTGCCTTATGACTCATTTAACCTCAATGAAACGTATGCGAAACAAAAAAATGTAGTTTGCGATGATGCATCTGCCAAAAAATCACTTCGCGGATCGTTAGGTAATCATTCATCGAATACTATAGTTGACGGATGAAGGCTTTGTAATAAACTACTAATAGAACCCTTTGGATACGGAACCCTAAAGTAAAGATTTTCTTGCGTTGTATTTAACCTGGCTCTAAGAAGACATGATATACTTAGTTATTATTATTTCAGGAGTCTTCCTGTGACTTTGTCAGATACAAGTCGTTTATCGTTATTTTTCGGAAACTTAGTCATTTGTTGGAATAAAAAGTATCCATGGCACTGATCAGGTTATCGACTATCCGTTAGCCAAATTGCCTTATCGCAGGTGATTCATGCAAACATTGTTGCCGTTTTTTATAGTTCCTTTTAATGTAGTAAAGCAATAAGATATGCGTGGCGAAATCGTTACCAGTAGGTATGGCTAATTCAGCACGTTTTTCAGGATCCATACCGAAATGGTAAAAAAGAAACAGTTATAGTGAGACTTCGGTGTCTGTCTGTATCGCTATAGTTTCAGAGAAAACCGCTGACATACACAGCTTAAAATTTGCCATTGTTGTATAACTTGCTTGCCCGCATGTTTTTAGTAACAAAAATAGAGAGCTTTACCTAAAATTAAAACTTACCTATTATTTTTTATTCAATATCCGGAATCCATCTTGAGTCAAGCACCTGTCTTTCAGCCTTAAGTCAGCGTTTCCGGTTCCTTTCCGATGGTGGCGCCCTCTAGAGTGTCGTTTTTGGTACTACTTACTTGGCGCGCGGGGATCTAGATGATACTCGTCATTATGGCACTCATGATGCACCAGGTAGACCTTACCTGGATTCCGAATATTGAATAAAAAATAATAGGTAAGTTTTAATTTTAGGTAAAACTCTCTATTATTTGTTTAGTATCAATATCCGGAATCCATCTTGAGTGATGTGTTTGTTATCACCTGGTGCCAAGAACTTGCGTTATTGACGCTATAATGTGTGAGAATAGAAAGTGCAAGAAAATAATAATAATATAGATTGTAATTTCGATTTAATTACAAACATTATTTATATTGTGTAGACACATTATTGAAATCAAAAATCACAAAATTGCGCGTTATTGAAATTAATAATAACTTAGCAGCTTAGTTGACTGCATCAAAGTAATTCGATAAAGAAACTGATTGCAATGTACTTGAATAATTATCACTTAATTCTCTTTGATAATAGTTTCGGAACGTATGTACAGTTTTCCAATTACCAGTAGCAAGAATTTTATCTAGAAGGAAATTTTCTAGCCAATTTAGGGAAGCCACAGCGGAACGCATTGAACCGGGAGAGGCCTCTATACCTGCGCCCTTTAAGAGAGATTTTACCCAGCCACCAATCACAGTTCTGCTCGCGGGCTTGGCATCACCGCGAGCTGTTATGAACAAGTTACTAATATTTCGTCTGCGACTTGAAGATAACTGTAACAAGGTTCTTATCCATAAAACAATATTTAATCTTTTGTCAGGATGTTCTGAAAGTCTCCAACCTGACTGCTGGTGGTTTGCATTGTCGGTTTTAGACCCAAAAGCAGGCCACAAAACGATACTGGTTTGTTCATCAATTAGGCTATTTTGATCAATATGTAGCAGGGTTACTTCATGAACTCTACGACCTGAGGCTAATAATAATAAGGAAGCTGTATGTCTAGAAACTTGGTAAAGACTGTTTTCATCTAGACTATACGTGTTCATATACTGTAATAACACTTTAGGATTCCAAATAGGTGGCTTTATAGGTTTAGTACGGGCAACAGATATAGCTTTTAGCGTATGTTTTATAAAGAAATTTGAAGAAAGATCTACATTAGAATCTAAGTGAGTAAATGTAGAGATTACAGATTTATGTACTAAGATGGTTTTATAAGCTAAACCTACATCACAGTGTAGATAAGCAAGGTAACGTGCGACTTGATCAGCCTTAGGGAATTTAAAGTTTACTGAATATGACTCACACGATTTCCTCCATCGTATCCATGCTGGTTTATAGGTTTTCATGGTGGAGGGACGCCAACTGGACATTAACAGTTCTTGCTCCTGGTCAGTCCACTCTGTCAACAGCTCTTTCCACCCGAAATCAGCCATGCCTCTAAGTGCAGGTCTTGAATATTCGGTGGATGCACGCCTGTACGCGTGTCTATTAAAACTTGATGTAGGTTGTGAATCTGATAAGGAGGCCGTAGAGCCCGGCGTTGAACATCTACTTTCCAAAACACTTTGTTCCATTTGGGTGCAATTAAAATGTATCGTCCGCTGGCCTGGTTCAGGTGACTTAGCACTCTCGGAATCAGATTCGGAGGTGGGAATAACCATGCCAGTCCGTAGTGCCATTGGTGACAGAACGCGTTGTGATGTAGTGCTTTCTGATCTTGCACGTCCATCGAGACATACCTTGGTATTACATGAGCTGTCTCTGACGCAAACAAATCCGTCTCTGGTATACCCCACATTTGAAAAATGTTTGATGTGGCCGCTGTAGTGAGATGCCACTCGGGACAAGTCTTCTGGCGTGATAGAGCGTCCACTTCGGCATTGAATCTTCCTGGAAAAAAATAAATGTTTAAAAAAACAAAAAACCGCCTTCAAAAATGCAAAAAATAACTTCTTATAAAATGATAGGTACCTATAGGTAGGTCAGTCCAACTGAAGTCGGCGTCCCACATTATTTTAAACCAAAAGCCGATTTACAAACAGCAACACAGCTGAGTGACTATTGAAGATGAACAGAGAGAAACTGTCTCTTATGTAAAATCTATATTCATCTCTTTCTACATTTTCTAACTTCGGTCTTTAATGGGCAGTTAAGTGTGTGGTTGTTTGTACCTATCATTAAAATATTGTGGGACGCCGACTTCAGTTGGACTGACCTACCTATAGGTACCTATCATTTTATAAGAAGTTATTTTTTGCATTTTTGAAGGCGGTTTTTTGTTTTTTTAAACATTTATTTTATTTAATACTTTTTAGTGATCCTATTTATGCTGTTATGTAGTTCCACTTTTCAATAAATGAGAAACTATAGAAAATTTCGAGCTCGCCGCAAGCAACGCCACTGGAAAGTTACAGTCATATTTCAACAAGTAAATATTCTTCGTTGTAGTCGCTCAACTATCTTAATCGACATATCTTATCGTTATCGCCACCCTTGAAATAGGTACCGTTGAGGAGTTCCGGTGGCCATCTGTGGTCTTCATCATCAGGTCCACTTCACCAAGTGATACTTTCTGAATGCAAATGCTAGACTTGTTACTAAAAATACTAAAATCGCTTTATGTTTGCCTACAATATTTGAGGAGTTCTCTCAATTCCTCACTGATCCCCTCATCAGATTCCGATTTGGTGGCAATGGGACCACCTCGGAAGTATACCCTATCAAATCAAAAAAGAATTTTCAAAATCGGACCACTATTGACGGAGTAATCGGTGAACACACAAAAAAAAAAAAAAATACATACAGTGGAACGTATAACCTCCTCCTTTTTTTGAAGTCGGTTAAATACTGAGCAAGAAGATGAACGTTTAGATCGTCTAGGATTGTAAGTAGCTGTCGAGTTTGTTCGAGCAGTTTCTTCGATTTCGTGCCGCCTTCCTTGTTGATATAAGACACTACCGTTCGGTTGTCCGTCTGTAGGAGTATTTGTGCGTTTTGAATCCGATTGTTCTCGTGAGATATCGTTGCGTGTACGGCGAACATTTCTTTTCTGTTGGAATGCCACAAAATCTGTCGGTCCCTCCATGTGCCCGCAATGAACTGGTCGTTGATCTGAGCTGCCCAACCGATATCGGACGCGTCTGTCGTCAGAAGGTGGCTCACGGCATTCATGTGTATCGGCATGCTTGCTCCTATTGAACTGTACCACCATTCCATGTCGGATCGAACTAGCTGTGGGATTTTTACTTGGCGGTAAGGGTGATTCTTTGACAACTGCCGACTGAAGACTTGCAGCGTTCGACAGTGGAGGCGACCCCGTTTGGTTACAAAGGTGGTAAAGTTGAGTCTCCCCATAAGCGCTTGATACTGTTTTAGAGACCACTTGTCTGTTTTGAGGTGTCGCTGAAGTGCTTTGCGTAGCGATAGGCATTTCGACTCTGACAAGGACATTGCGTTGCGTTTTGTGTCACATGTTATACCGAGAAACTCGAGGCATTGTGTCGGAGTCAGAACAGACTTGACGTAATTTATTTTCCAACCCAGTATCTGCATGATTTTTATCGTCCAAGCTATGTCGTCGCACAGTTGCTGTTTCGACTGGTTTGCCAGCAGAAAATCGTCTAAATAGACGACACACCGGATACCGTGACTTCTCAGTAGCTCGGCGACCCAGTTCGTCAGAGTAGCGAATGTTCTCGGGGCCGATGCAAGTCCGAACGGTAAGCACGTCATCGGAAGCAGCTGGTGGCGATTCAGATCGTGATGAGCCTTAGGAATGGGCGGTGCTGCTGGGCAATGGGTACATGAAAGTACGCTTGGCTCAGATCCATTTTCGCCATCCAATCCTGGGGTTGCAAGAAGGTAGGTACACGAAAATGGCTGAAGAGTTGAAATGGTTTCGTTATAACAAAGTTGTTCAGTTGTTTTAAGTTGAAGATGGGACGTTGGCTGCCGTCTGACTTGGGTACCAGAAAGAATGTCGAGAGGTAACTGGGGCTGGGCTGTGCTGGTTCGAGAATTCCTAATTCTATCATCCCTTGAATTTGGGCAGTCATATCGAGGGTAGTTTTCGTTCTGTAACTCTGCATTGCAATGGAATTCGGAAATATCAGTGGTGGTTTTACCCCGAACGGAATACGTGCCCCGCTTAGTAATCTGCATATTTGTTTTGGTGCCCCCAAGTTGCTCCAGACATATTTAAATTATTTTAGACAGCCGCCGTGAAATGTCAAATAGTCATTCGCGACGCTTATTTGTAAAGGAAGCGTTATGTTGCTTCTTTCCTTTTTGCTTATATCCCGATTTTCCCTGGCTTTTACGTTTGGATGAGCGAGCCGTTTGTCTTTTTGAAGGATCGGATCGACGAAAATTCGTATTATCAATTGCTTTACTAGTTGATGGTTTTTGATTCGAAACTCCTTTATGTTGTGAAATCATATTAGTCAAAAATGCCACTTGTTGCGATAAAAATTCAAAATGTGCATAACTCACGGTTTGGTGCACTTTCCTTTTCTTTGAACTCCTACTGCCGCTGGATGACTCACTGCTATCCGAACTCGGTGATGGAGAACGATCACGTTTTCGCGAGGTTGTATCCTCTTCACTTGGATTCTCCATAACTATTTAACGTACCTACTTATTTTTCGGAAAGGAACTAATATTATTTATGCAAAAATAATTAGATTAATTGTAAACTGACAAAAGTTTTTTGCAACTTAACTGACTTGTGAAAGGCGCGAAAAACGACGCTATAATGACAAGTATCATCTAATCTAGATCCCCGCGCGCCAAGTAAGTAGTACCAAAAACGACACTCTAGAGGGCGCCACCATCGGAAAGGAACCGGAAACGCTGACTTAAGGCTGAAAGACAGGTGCTTGACTCAAGATGGATTCCGGATATTGATACTAAACAAATAATATGTAATTAGGTATTTATCAAAATATTTGAAAAGGTGTCTAGAATGGGGGTTGAAAAATGAAAGTTATTTGATCATAGCAAACGGGGTGTCATATGAAAAGGCTCAATCTGCTCATTTCCAAACTATTTTATTTTTATTTTTATTTTTATTTTCCGTAACATAATAATATAATCCTTAAATAATAATTGATCGGGAGGAAGTCCCACAAAAGTTGTGCAGGTTGTGCTAGTCTTTGAGCTTCTTGTAAGAACAGCAAGTACATTCCCCTTCCTTTAGACCGGCTGGCAGACAATTAAAAAAAAACGTGATAGTTACAAGGAAATTTTCAGGCTTTTTGCTATACCTACTTAAGGTGAATTCACACCGAGACGTGACGCGACGCGACGCGCATATGCGACTCAAAATATACTTTATTAACTACACTAAAAGGTACCTACACATTTAATTGTGAGAATTCAACGCGGCGTGGTATAACGTATAATGAATTCTCACAATAAAATGTGTATCTTTTCGTGTAGTAAATAAATTATATTTTGAGTCGGATGGGCGCGCACCGTCGCGTAGTGTCTCGGTGTAAGTTTCATCCTTACACAAGTACTTTTTTCGTAGTGTTCATTAGTGTTTCACATTTAAATGAATTGCTATAAGAAATAAATTCCATACGCAGCCTATGGGTATTTCTTTAACATGTCAAACTGGTATCAATTGTTTTGTAAAAAATGCCAGTTATTACAGACGTTACATTTTGCAAAGGTAGGTACGTATTATACTTACTTGTATTGTATCATTGACGACAAAATAACTTAACATTTAGCCCGTCAGATCAGCCCACCAAGGCTCAACGTTCCACGTTTTTGTGACTGTTGTAGTATTCGTCGTCGTTAAAATATAATGAGAAACTCCTCCTTTTTTGAAGTCGTTTAAATATGAGTATGATATTGTAGTATATTGCATAGGTCGCCTGTTGTTGCATTCTCATCACCGCTACCCCAGAGTTTGCATCACTAGATTTCGCATCGCATTTTGTTCACATCGCTTGCTTGAAAAAAGTATAAAATATAAACTCGCAATGCATTCAATCTTTAACGGACGGTTGCATATTCAACGCGGATGTGCATTTTATAGTATGAAAGATTTATTTAAAACAAAAGATGCGGCACCAAAAGCCCTACCCAAAATGCAATCGTAATGAAGTTTTTTCTTTTTATCACTCAAAATGTATGGTATGACAGTTGACCACGTGGTTTACTGCAACGCACGAGAATGTCATCCCATACATTTTGAGTTATAAAAAAAAACCCATCTTGGCTGGGGCCTGAGGCCCGGGCAATACCTACAGGCGAGATGGGAATATGGATCTCAACTGGTGACAGTTCTTGGTAAGCCGATATTAACTAATTTCTGTAGGTTCGTATTTATAATATCACTATAATATCCCAACATCCCAATCCAATTGTAAACGAGATCACCCCGTGTCTTAAAATGATAACGAGATGCTGCAGAGGATACCTTCGTAGCTGCGCGGAAGGAAACTTTGTTGCCATCTCAATCACACATTGATTGAGCTCTTGGCGGGAGTCTGCTTGCTATACCAGGTTTGATGGTCGTTTCGAATCTGCTACGTGTTTTCAAAAAACGGGTATCACTTGCATGTAATGTAGATTTGCTAGTACCTATCGATATGTAGTTACCCACAATAAAGAAATCCTGGGTTTCTAGACTATAATCCCAACGTCCATGATATTATTAATTGATTGGCTAGGTACCGCAATACCTACTTTGCATAAGTACCTAGGTACCTAGGTACCTACTTTATTGTGTATTATACATTTCTGTACAGTGTATAAATATGGAGAACGCAACATCTCAAAAATATGTAGAGAATTCTTTCGATACATATTTTTTTACGATTTATTTATTCCCATCTGTTACCACCTGAACACTTTTGCTGGCTTATTACAGAATTAAGTTTAAAGTGGCAACAATAAAATGTCGGGTGGAATCAAATGGAATTAACCCTAAAATATCATTCCGATTATATTCGTTTTGGTATTTCCACAATAATTTATTATTGAATTACATATTTAATAAGCAGCTGATATAAAATATAACATTTTCAACTTAACGTTTTGTTTCATAGGCACCCGGCACAATATTTATGGTGCGTGTGCATTATTTTGTTTGTAACATTTAGAGACTAGGTACCTACGTGGTTAACTAACGTTTTATATAAAATCAATAATTAATTGATAATCAACAAGTGTCAAACCATGCAACTGGGCCGACTACGGGTGTGAGCATTTTTTACATTGTTAAATTTATAATTTTTCATTTATCTATAATAATAAAAAAGTAAACATTTGTCGTATTTGTTTATTTAACCACAATATCTTTTATAATCTAAGAAGATAAACATTTCATTACGAGCAGTACAAAAAAGTACAATTTCAAAAATATATGAAATACAATTCAGTCATCAGAAAGTAATTTTAGGGAAACTGCTTGCTTGGTTACAATTAACCCTCAAATATCATTAACAACTACAGTAAAGAGAATACAAAGAATAAAGCTGTTGGGCGTTTACGGTCTGGTAAACTCGTAATCACACCGTTACCTACGCGGGCACAGTGCACAATGGTTTACGAGTATACTAACTTATTTAATTGGCACATTGACTGAATTACAAAAACCAGATCATTAGGCTAATGCAACCATCCTCACATTGCGGCAAACACGCAGCAGCAGAATAGCGTGGACATATGGCCAGAGACGTTTTATGTAGAAACCTGGAGATTTCCTACATCTGCTGTAACACTGGGCAATTAATGGGCTAACGATAATAATTACTTTACAGTCTAGATATATATGAGAAGTTAAACATTAATATAAAAATAAAGATCTCTTATTTATCACATAGGTATATTTAGGAATATCGTTTTTAATATACGGAATGCTCATAGTGCTTTCAGGTTAGAAAGATATAATGATCTTTGGAATGTTTAAATGTGGCCATCTAACTCTTGAGGAAACATCAAAGTAAAGGAATACTGTACATAATCTGGCAGAACTCTCCATTAAAGTGTTAAAGTCATCATCATAAATATAGGGAAACAAATCTCAAAATAAATTGGATTAATTGCTGAATACCCATCTCCATTTTGTCAGAATATAGGTTAATATATAAAGCATAGTCCCAAAGTAAACTTTTATTAGACTGATACATGCAATTATATCTCCATAAGGTGATATGGATGGCCACATATAAAAAGGACCCTAAAGAATATTTTTAAACCATTTCATTCAAATACAACATTATAAAGAACAGACCCACCACTCTCATCTCATCCTGACGGTCTCATTTCAAGACGGCTTTAAATATGATTGCTTACCTAATGGAATGTCACCTACTTACATAAGTAGGTAAGTATCATATCTTATCAGGCTCAAGTGGCAGTAATACTTCTTAAATTCATGGCAACTTACATGAGAACACAATCACAACATTGCAGAGTATAGTAAAGACATTTCATGCCACAACTCTCATCATCTGGATTAGATGGAGAGGACCTTGCTTTGTGTGAAGGTGGAGCACGCAGATAAACACTATCAACTTTGTCCCCAAATGCTTCTTTCTCTGACAAGGTGTCTGGCAAGTTCTTTCTAACAGGTTCATCATTATTCAAGTAGTCTTTGTCATCATCTGTGTTGTCATCATCTCTCGTATCACCAGCAGCCTCCTATGACATAGAATTAAGACTTTAGCAGAATTAAAATTCAGTGACAAGCTTTGCTATTTTTGTTTATAATTACATAAATGATAGATAGGACAGGACCTAAGCGAAGAAGTCAATCCTAATGTACATTGCACAACCATGAAGTTTCTGAATATTAATAATCAGAAGGAGTTTTCAAAGCAAAAGTTTAAATGTCAAAAGATAGAACCATACCAAAATTTTCAGTTATTAATGTGTAAAATAACACTAATTAACTTATCTATTTTCAAGTTCAGTTTTTGCTTTTATACAAATGTCATTATTTGTGCACATTTAGTAACTAAATCTCAAAAGGTCCTTTTTTTATAAAATTTATTTAAAAATAGGCAATTTGTTTTGTATATGTACAGTTCCATCAAGGGTTGAAATAAGTTATTATTGATCTTGATTTTTTGGCAATATTTTTAATAAGTCCTTTTTTACTACAGTGAGTATTTATTTGGTAAATCAGTAAAAGTTTTCAATTCGAATTTTGGAATTTTAAATATCTCATCTGTCACAATATACATTTATTTCATAAATTACTAAACACAGAGTAATCATTTATAGGTACTATGGTTAAAGTTAAAACTAAACTTATTTATATTAAAATAAAACTAAGCTACTCAAATATTAAAGATGTAAATAATTTTGACATTTAGGTAAAAATGAGTCAAATTAATTATAAACGTTAATATGCACTTGCGACATTCAGGTCTTGAGAGATTTAGTAAAATATTTCATCATTCTTTATTGAAGGTCACAATTATGAGATAGTTATGATTATGACATCATGTATTATTATTTCTTTTTGACATATTGATTTATAACTTTGCTTTTGTGTGCCTGTGTTATTATTAAGTTCATTTTCTTTTGACTAATTAAATGTTTAGTTATAAAATACACTTAGGTATAATCTGTTATATCGGGGGCGGAGATGTTCTAGCATGAGCTAGAACATGTTTTGAAAATTTAATTTTGATCACTTACTTTAGACATTGATTGTACAGTGTAGGGACAATCAGTACTGCCACACTTGGATTCGCACCTGACAGTACATTTGTCAGTTGTGCTCTATAAAAGAACTATGATTGCCAATAACTGTCAAGAAAGTGGTATACTATATGTAGGTAAGAGGCCTAAAGCTATTACATAATCAATCTTGTATCTCTGCTCAAGCGGACCACACATTAGAAGTATCAACCTAGGGTGACATATCATGTACCCACAAAGGGATATACAACTCCTCACTGCACTAAGCATCTGGAAATTCTTGGCCGCAACAGGGCATTGCAGTGAGCTCTTACCAAATTAATAAAAAAATGTACCACATAAAACTCCTATCAACATTATTGATATTTCGAAACTTTGTGATTGTTCAATGTGCCAGGATTTACTTCTTATCTGCGTCATACTATATTTTCATAATAATCTTTATGAAACTGCACTTAACATAAGTATGAAAATAACAAATTTGAGATTATAATATATCAATTAAGAATAAACAAAACAGTCCTCATATTAAGTAATTTGAATAAGAAATGACAATGACCCTAAGGAAAGATCATGGTAAAACATTTTTACTAATTGGATAATGCCTATTATATTGAATTGTTCTTTGTCATGTTTTTGAGCATAATACCTAGATGACATAAAACTTACTTTACTTTCTTCTGTGTCATGTCTCAATAGCTGCCGCTTATCATCCACACTTGATGCTGCAATATTTTCTAAAGGTAAATCTGAAGCAGCTGCTGTCTCTGGTAATGTTTTGCGTTCTGGCACTACTAATAAGTCTTCTTCCTTCTTGTACAGTGGATCATGAGAGTCTCCAGACATACTTAAAAAAAAAAACACCTTTAATTTATGCCAGTTAAACTGAATGAAGAGTTTCGACGAGCAAGTTTCTTGTTACAAAGGGAAGTCGTATTACACCTCGCAACAATACGCGCGCATCGTTGATACTAATATTGTACTTAATGTAAACAAACTAATTAGCTAACAGAAATATCATGTTACTGTTATATTCATCAGCACCTTCCTAAGACGATATCTATTCGTTCACCAGATAATCGACGCCATGTGTTTCGTATTGTTTCGAAATTGCTACTTTCTTGTTCCTGCATGTTGCAAAAAGAAACCAACTAAAAAGTTTGGAAGCCGAGATGTAAACAAAGTATTTAGCACTTCTTTGGGCCCAAATGTATGTCTACGGATAGTTTTAAGTTGAAAATAATACTCTAATTGTGTTATTTAACACGAAAATTTACATTGTGTTTAAAATTACAAAAAAAGTAGATCAAAACACTACAACGCGACGACGATACATAAATTTAAAGCATGCAATGCATTTTTTCTATTCTGTTCTGTCGTTATCATGTTGGCAAAATTGACTGTACCTAACCATAAACTTTGTAATGCAGCGTTCACACAACACAACTTTAATTTAATTTATCCATTGTATGGACAAATAATATATTATTACCTAATAGAAAAGTAGAAAAAAAAATAAGACATTATTTAGGCATACCACGTACAAAGGAGTTCGACAAATTAGAGAATTTAAATATAGTGCAGATCAGGCCTCTTTGCACCGCATGAACGGACCTTAAAATATCGCGTTGGATTTTCGGTTTTCACCTTAGGCCTAGCTTTGAAAATCGATGATCGAAGTTACGTTAGCTCCATCCCTACAAGTTACAAATTACAAGCAGGAGTCTCTTTAAAACTCCTATTGCTAGAAAGAGACTTCCGCTTGTAATTTGTAACTTGTAGCTTCGTGAAACGGACCACAGAACTGAGGGGCTATTGCCTAAAGCACTCGCAATCACAATCGTTTTAATTTTGAAAATCGAAGGCTTATAGAATCTGCATACAAAATGAAAACGATTGCTCCTCTTTGAAGTCGATCGTTATATGCGAATGAGTTAGGCAATCATAATGGAGTGAATATTTACTTTTTAACTGACGAAGAAAACGGAGGAAGGTCTCAAATCGATGCGTATTTTTTAAAATGTACCTATGATCACGCATACTACTTCGAAGTTGGTCCCAATGCATTTGGAACCCCCCCCCCCCCCTCCGTCAATGGTAGAAAAATAGGGAATTAGTAAAGTCACCAGTGGTCAGCCAGAGACCAGTAGTCGACCTTATATGAGTGCGAAGAGTGGGAAATATATATTTCGTACTCTTTCCACTCATACAAAGTATAGGCAGAGGCCGACTAGAGGTATCTGGCTGACTATGGTTAGTTGAATTTTCTCAACCCAATGAATTTTCCTATGGACACCGATTATGTTCGGACTTAGCACTCATAATATGAAATTCCAATGACACTACAACGTGACCGAGAGTTGATGTTGATCTGATGACTGAGATGGAAGACATATGATGGAACTCCTCAACGGATTACAGCACGTACCTCGTGTTTTCTCTTATTCCTCTTAATGAAAACGTTATACCTAAGTTATGTATGAAGTATGGATTATGACTTCCATCGAGGGTCTGGTGATGGGGTTTGATAATAGAGATGATAGGCTGTCGAGGAAAGCCCTTATTTGGTTGGTAACTAAAGTTTTTTAAATTATTAATCAGGGTGTATCAAACCTTGCGACGTAACTGTGTGTAAACCTCTCAGTCTGTGCATTTCTGATAAAGCTCGTTCATCGTGTGGCTTTTTTAATACCTTATTTGGCTCGTAAGTCAGAAAAAGCAATACCTTTAAGTGTTTTAACGCTACTAAGTGCAACATAAGCCTACCCCTTGGCAAAAAGTTTCTTTCCGAGGTCGATCACAGCTTTATCAAGAGTTGTTCCTTGTAATTTGTGTACCGTGACGGCCCAGCATAAAATTATCCGCAACATTCTGCGCTCAATGCCACCATAACCCTTCGTATCTTGAAAAGTTGCAACTACTTGAGGTACCTATGGCAACACAACCATCACTATCTTTAAGGCTGGCTTCCTATGTTTTTATCCTCAGATTTTAATAATAATGCAATTCGATAATTCACCTTCCTCCAGCTGCTTCCTGCGTAGTGGGGTGAATATTTGGGCGTTTCAACCGCCGTCATTGTTGTCTTCAATATATTGACGAAAACAATGATAATTACCAGCAACTTTTGATGTCAAAGTCAACGGACCCGGGGGTAGTATTCATTCCATTTAAAATCATAAGACAATTAAAAAGTTTATCTTGAATAATACGCGAAGACAATAATGACGGCGGTTAAAACGCCGAATAATCACCCAGTGACGGTTTTTAACAACACCCATAACACCATTGACGAGGCCCGCAGGTACTGATATGTTACTTTTAAGCATGACACGGCATTCGGTAAGTAATTTTTTCTCAGACAAAAACCGCCACAGTTTCTCAAATTTTTCGGAAGACGTGAAAAACTGTGGCGGTTCACGAGACTCATCTATGGAACGAAAGGTATAGACACGGTTGTGTATTGTAGCGAAACAACGAATTGTATAGACATGGTTTGTGTTTTGTAGCGAAACAATGAGTAGTTAAAGTAAGTAATCAAAGAATAAGTACCTACTAACAGAGAAAGAAACTGAAAAGTGACAAATAAAAACTTTTTGTTAAAAATATAAAAGCGCCGAGAAAAGATAGGTACTTAACTAAGAAGCAAAAAATAAAACAGAGCGTTTTAAGTCCAACTATTTAAACTCCTACACTAATGTTAATACATTAATAAATAATTTTGAGTCGGAGTCAAGCAAACAAACAAGCAAATTAACTATTTGGTAAAGTGAAATGATGTATACATGTGTGTGATGATATTTGCTACCTACTGATTGGTTTGAAGTCGGTACTGCCGCACGGGTCACTTAGTCATCCGAAGAAAATCTTCTTCCCCTTAAGTTACCTTAAGTTGCGAGAGCAAATAATAGTCACTCGGAGCCTGGTCCGAACTATAAGATGGGTAAGGAATTTCCTCGAAGCCACACTTCGCAATAACAACTTTGGCAATTGAAGCAGTGTGAACGGGTGCATTGTCGAGGAGAAGCCGAACACCTCTGCTAAGTTTTCCACGATCGCCTCTACTACTGATCAAACAACAGGCCCTTAGGGTGATGTAGTCAATCAGTAATATTCCGTGATATTACCAGAATACCGTAGCCATTATCTTTTTGATTGATTGTGTTACCTTCGCCTTTCTTGCCGGCTTTTCACCAGGACGACGCCACTCCATCAATTCACTTTTGGAGAGAGGATCAATAGTTAGTTCGGTCGGCCAAGAAAGTGGTCTACCAGTTTTGAGATCTAATCATCGCTAAGGTTGACACTTGTCACTGTCATAGTATTATAGCAAGGGAAAATCCATGGAAAATCGAACTTGTTGTGTCATGAAGTGCAAATGAACTTCCACCCCTTGGATAGTAGACCACATTTTTGGCCGACCGTACAAAACCATGGTTTTGTCCCCCGTAACAATTGACTCCTAAAAACTCTCTCCGTGTCATCTTAATACATGCGTCTAAGACTCTTGAGAGCACGCTTTACTTCGCTGTAAGCTCGAAAGTAGTTTGGGTACCCACTTCGAACTAACTTTATTCATGTGAAGATGTTCAGGAGGTTTTCGAAAGCCCGGACCTTGCCACTATTTATTTAGTCTTGTCTTCGAGATCTCAGAATTTCCTCTTCCACTAATTTGACGCAGTCCACGGTCAGTGGTGCCACAGGCCGGCCGGAGCCAGAGCGAGGTTTCTCGTCGATGGACTCCCGCCCTAAACGAAACTGCTTACTCCATTCTTTAATGGTGGAAAATGATGGAGGTATCCCCGTAAAAAGCTTAAGATAAAATAAATTTATTCCGTAAGTAGGCAGCACCGGCAACTTTACAAGTCAAAAATCTACCTGCGCTTCCCAAAAAGAGACCACTGCTGAGAAAGAAACATAGCATTTAACGTTTTTTTATATCGGTCCTTCTGACTCCTTCCTCTGTCAAGAACTTGATCACAAAACGATAAGATTTTCATACAAGTACTTCCTATCGTTCTAAACGCCGTCAAGCCAAGTGAACCAAAACCACAATCAACAGAAACCTCAAAAGTACACACGAAGAAGCAAAACAAATGTCAATCACAATGACACATTTTTATTTTATTTTTAAGGCGCTACGTTTCTCCAGCAAGATACTTTTGCACCGCACTTCGTACAAACGCAACTACTAAATGGTAAGTGAAGATTGTAGAGATTGACTATTAGGTATTTAGCATTTGAATTTATAGAAAGTGAACGATTGTAGCAAATGAATTATGAGGAATACTTAACATTATACTTACTACTTATAGTTAGTTATGGGTACTTGTTTACCGTTTTTTAATAGTACAGTCGAGTTCATAAATATTGTGCACCTTAGTACCATGTCACTTTAATTGCTGTGACAATTGATGTATGGCAGTTTAAACATGACATTAAATAGACAAGGTGGGCACTAAAGTGTACAAATATTTATGAACTCGACTATACTGTCTACTGTCGGTCATAGGTATTACCACTTTAACGTCATGTTTGAAGTAGGCAGGTACTGCACTAATCTGTCAAAGGCGTTAAAGCGCCAAGGAACAAAAGTTCACTTCGTCAAAGGTACAAGGCTACTGTACCGAATAAGAACATCCTTGCATAACTATATTTTACTTAATTAAATCGACAGAATTGATCATTTTCGAATAGGTCTAGGTCTTAGGTCTAGTCTAAGAAAGGTGATGCAACTGATCAAATACTTACAATTTGTAAAAAGAAGGTGATCTCTCACGGCGGCGGTCATCATTGTTAGCGGTGAGAATAATATCCTTTTTCTTGTTGCGCTTTTTGGTCGGTATCCATATTATACCGAATGTAGCTGGTGATTTTCCACTTTTTGAATTACCGTATGCATCGTGTGAAGCTGAAGCGTGGCTTTTGTTCGTCAGGCTTGTAGGCTTGCCGCTGGGTATGAAATCAAATGATTTTGATGGTTTTGGACTTGAACTTTTTGATAAGAAACTACTGTTTACTGTGCTTTTGCTCGTGGGACTTAGCCCACCTTTGTTAGTGGAGCTAAGAACACTTTTGCTAATGGGGCTAAGCCCGCTGCTGCTCGTGTTGGCTCCACTCTTGCTGCTCGAACCTAGACTAGATTTTCCAGAAGGACCTAGAACAACACCGCTCTTTCCCAAAGACCCGATACTACTTTTTCCAGTGGAACTTTTGCCAAAAGAGCCAAGTCCACTTTTTCCAATGGATCCGAGTCCACTCTTGCCAGTGGAGCTGGTCCCCGGTTTCTTCATTATAGGCGCCAGGATTGGGAACTGAAGTTAAAAAAAAACAATTTAGTTTCTAGCAGGCTTGACATAATTTTATGACTTTCTTTTAATATACTAAGTATACATGCACACTTATTCAATCCTCAATAATCAAAATTATCATGAAGTTTTATGCAAAAACTAATCTGCAGTACCTACAATCGAAAAAATAAAGCGTTGAGCAATTTAATAAAGAGTCGTTACATACATACATATACATACATGTAATGTTTTGTAATTGTTTATGTGCAATAAAGAGTTTACATACATACATACATACATTTAATAAGACACCGACTCAGTCTAGATTTTTTTTGTGATTTGTAATTTATGAACACGATTGGTATATCTCGTAGTTTTTGACTAAAATGAGGCGCCTGTGACATACGGACGGACGGATGGACATGAAGTAACTATGAGGGAACCCTAAAGAAAAATGCGCCTTAGTACAAATATTTCTCCCCGTGTGTAATATTTACTCCTTTAGAAAGTTGTGGCAGTGTCCTGGACTCTTAGTAAGTATATTTCAAATGAGTTAGATTTACAACATATTTAATTATCAATCACTGCGTTCTCGAACACGGCTCTTAAACATCATATAATCCGCAAAATTAATTGGCACTTACTATGTAATTTTTACTAATTACTTAATAAACTATTTACCTAATAGACAAGTCTTGTGTGTGCCCAATAGGTATTTAAATAAAAGGGGGCTTTAATGGATACCTTACATCACGCTTTGTTTTTGTTTAGTTTCATGTTCATTGTGACAAAACGCTAAACGCTCAACTTTAGTTTTGGTGTCCCGTCCATACCATCTTAGCGTCATTTTATTTGATATCAAGATTATGGTCACACCCAAATTAAAATACTAACTTTAATCGTAATTATCTCAGGGACGTCACGTTGTTTTTAAATGAAACGAGATATTGCGGGCGCCTCTATGCACGTAGAACCCGTTTATGAAGTCTGATTTCTTTGAGAAATATACCCATTAAATATCCCGGGACGAATCGTATCGAATGTTTGAGGCATCTAGCATAACAACAATCTGTGTGAATTGTCATCCATATCTGGTCAGCCGTTTACGCGGAACGACTGATGAGAGTGATAAATAAACACCCTCACAAACTTTCACATTTACAGTACTTGAGTGGGATAATACCTAATAAGTAACACTAACAGTAATTCCCTGATTTTTGGTCCAACCAAAATGAGCGAAGCAATTATTGAGGAAAAGAAAATTTATTTTTAGTGAAGGTAACTACGAGTTTATTTCTTAGGTTGACGTCAGTTATGATTACGTTAGAATGCACACATAAATACCTACTTGTAGATATGCAGTTTGATGCAATCACCGAATACGTATTTGAAACCAGTAACATGACATGGAGAGCTTGAAATATCCTTTGGGTAGAAGTACGGTTTGTGGCCACTGTACCCTTTTTGGCAATTTTTAAGGCTGAATTGAACATCAAATATATCGTTAAATTAAAAATAATAATCATAAATAGTCACGACTTAAGATTAATTCAACGATAAAATATATAAATATGTTTGTATTTTGATAAAAGGTAAATTTTAAACTGGCCTAAAAACGGTTTAAAGATGACCAAAACCGGTACTTCTACCCTACAAGCTCAATCCGCAACAACAACGGGCCGGTAACGGTTTTCATACGGTTCACGAACATACATATATACTACAAATAACTGGAATACGTTACGTGAAATATAATGCACGGAATGCGTAGACGAGTCGTAACTAACAAGGTTATTGAAGATAAACTGCGAGGAAATTGCTCTGCTCAAGATATCAGATAAATTGCATATGTGTTGCCAATTCTGTAGATTGATAAACAATTGACCTTTGAATTTTTATATGATAATGGGGTAAGAAAACTTGAAACTTACTTGTTTTTATCAGAATTAATCCAGAACACTTGTGTCATATTATGGTCCTTTGTAGCCGCAAGATCTCACCGCTTTGAACGCGTAGCGCCCGCGCCAGTGTTCGAGCACAAACTGCTCGCGCCACACTCTACAGCACAAATAAAAAACACATACGGCTTCCCCGACACAAAACTACTTTCGCCATAATAATTCCAAGTTGTAGCGATGGCGTCATTTTCTTTTGGACGTGAAATACCTAATGAAGTTTGATTCATACATTATGTGTTGTAATTACTGTAACTAATGTCTACCTCACTGGCTATATATAAACACAGCTGGCACATACATTCCTTAACATTGGCTATTATAATGAACACTTGTTATATGTCCTCAACCTTTAACTGGACTAGAGTTAATTCAATAAATAGATACCCGTAAACATACAGAAGCGAGTAGGAAGTGTTAATCACAATGCCTTGACGGTTTTACCCTGATAGCAAAGTGAAGGAAAGAAAATGTTTCTGATGTTATTTGTAATGGCGCTTCAGGAATCTGGGTAGGTACTAGGTAGGTACCTGGTTAAGCGTTGTTAGCGTTCAATTAGATTGTATCATCTACAATTGCCAATTTCTGCAAACAATGAGTATTCGTTAAATTAACGTTACTTATCACGTCGAGAATAATACTCGGCCAATTCCGATACCTAATCATTTATTACCCATAGTACCTATTATTTTTAATTGAAAAATATATTAAATTATGAATTTACAGTTTTTTGTAATACAAGATTACTGACTGAGACTTATGGCAAAAGTACTTATAGTTAGTCCACCTCTCGTACTCTTAGTAATGTCAGGTTTAGCCGTGGCGCAGGTCGCGATAGACACTGGTCTGACTGAGCCTGTTCATTACTCGACGAAGACAGGCTCTCTTTGAAATTAAAATTGCAGGATAGCATCATTCCGGTCAGATGTGAGTTGGATTCTTGCCCTTTTTAGTTTGTGATCCTTGTCCATTCTTACTTGGTGAATTTTGTTCCATAAAACGTTCTCTGCTGTCGTTAGGTCAAGGAAAAAACGGATCCATAAGGCCTTGACGCATTTATTGATCCACCGCGTTTCTTTAAAAATCCTGATCAAATCCTCAAATTATATCAACTTTGTTAATTTGGGTACCTTGTAAGTAGCTGCACACTTTAGTGCTTTAACATCAAGATGGACCAGCTGCTGAACAGATCTGCCAATGCATTAGAGCTCAAGGTACAAAAGTGTGCAGCTACTTATAAGACCGACTGTACTTAAATGTTTCTGACTGTAAGTAAAAAGAGCCAGGCATACCTACGTCTTATTATAAAGGGTTCCCGAAGTCAAACTATATAGTTTCACCATGTCTGTCAGTATGTCACAATCAATTTTTCTTAGACACTATATATAGTCACATGTTTACATGCACGTTTCAAATGATTTTTCTTTATTTTACAATATCGTGTGACAAATGGTTGGATACTTAGGTATATTTATAATTTATTATAACTATTAAAAATCATAACATATTTTTAACATTTGAAAGAAAGAAAGAAGATAAAGATTTATTATTATTTTTAGATATTTATTACTTTTTCTGTAAGTTAAGTTTTTTACAATAAATATTTAAATATAAAAGTAAAATAACAATACTAATACAAAAAATAAACATTATAAAAAACCTAACCTACGAGTGCCGTCGGCAGCGGGGCAGGGCTCAAGCTACCGGTGGTTAGGGCTGCAGAGAGAGGAACCTCCTCACAATGCGTGCCGTGTCGAGGAGTACTGCCTTCTGTATCTGGCCCTTGACCCAGCCATCTAGCGAGAGTCTCTTAAGGTGTTGGTCAAAACTCTTCGCTATAAGACCGTTTGCCGAAACAACTATCGGGACAATGTTCGTTGAATCAACATCCCACATGGCGGTCACCTCGTGAGCCAAGTCAAGGTACTTGCTGAGCTTGTCCTTCTCAGCCTTCACGAGGTTCTCGTCATGCGGGATGGTGACGTCGACGAGCACTGCCCGACGTTGAGATCGATCTGTCAACACGATATCAGGCTTATTGGCGACAATAGTCCTGTCCGTGATGACAGATCGATCCCAATAGAGCGTAGCACGACCATTTTCGAGAACTGGCGCCGGTGTGTACTTATAGTACGGCACTTCAGACTCAACAAGACCATATTGAAGAGCAAGTTGCTGATGGATTATCCTGGCCACGAGGTTATGTCTGTGCAAGTACTCACCGTTCGCCAAATGCGAACAACCGGAAATTATATGTCTGAGGGACTCGCCGGGGCAACGGCACGCTCGACAAATGTCGACCGTGCCATCCCTCAGAATATATTTCCGATAATTGTTCGTCATTATGACCTCGTCAGCAATTGCACAGACAAAACCTTCGGTTTCCCCAAAGAGGTCACCGAACCGTAGCCAGTTCACGGACGCTAAAAAGTCTACGTCGGGCCTTGTTAGGGCCCGGTAGAACCGTCCGTGTAGCTCCTTGCTCTTCCATATGTTCTTGCGGTCTTCAGTGCTCAACACCGTTGGTCTGCGCCAGCTCTCGTTTGCCAAGGAGAGAGGCGTGAGGTTCCTGTCTACTGCAACCACATCACGATGCATCCCACACTCATTGCCTAGGAAATAATCCCTGAGATTGCACACCTCGTGGTTGTGGAGATTCTTAGCATTTAAAATGCCTCGACCTCCACACTTCCTCGGGATGTACAATCTCATGACAGATGAGCGTGGGTGCAACATGCGATGTGATTTGAGCAGTAGCCGGACCCTCCTATCCAGGGCGTCCAGCTCAGTCTGAGTCCACCTTAGTATGCCAAAGGAGTATGTGAGCAGCGGCATCACCCAGCCATTGAAGGCGCGCACCTTATTGCACCCGACAAAAGACTGTTAAGAACTTTTGTCAAGCGGCAGAAGAAGCGCTCCTTCACTAACTGCTTGACTTCGCCGTCCATAATACCCAAAGACTGTGACATACCAAGATATTTGTAGGTTTCAACTTCGGAGAGAGATCTGAGAGTCATTGTCTCAGAAAGCTGCAAATTCGTTGAATTTACAACTTTCCCTCGTTGAACATGCATAACCGCATACTTATCTACACCGAATTCCATCTTGATCGCACTACTGAACTCTTGTGTGATTTTCAATAGTGAGACAAGATCTTGGCGCTTCGATGCAAACAGTTTGAGGTCATCCATGAACAATAAGTCAGAAATGACTTCAGCCTTCTTCTTCTTCTTATTATTATTATTATTGTATATCTTTACCAATCATGGGACTATGGGAGTCCCGGACATTTGGAAGGCGTACATGGAGCCGAAGCCAACACGCAGAGGGCCTTAAGACAAGTTTAATTTAGTAAAGTTATGGGACACCAACCGCCGATTGTCCCTGAGTTCAAACTAAAGTACTATGCTCCCACGGACAACCAACGGTTAGTGTAAGACTATTTAAGAAGGATATTAATAATAGGTTCTATGAATGAACTGATATGGATTGGTGAACTAGGCTATTGATGAAACTACGGCGCCTGCCTGGCCAATGCTAATTAATTACTTTGGTTTAAATGGCAGGCGGTGACTCGCCAACTCAATGGAATGGACCTCCCGAAGTAGCCACATATATATAGCAGTAGGGAGGCAACAGTTCCAGAGGGGCTAAGGGTGGAGAGGTGCTTCTGGACTTTAAACGACTATAAGGTGCCCACTCACCACTTATGCAACACATCCGCCCTTCGAGCATATAGCTCTTGCGACTCCACTCTGACCGGCCAATAAAGGCAAGCCAGAGGTGGGGGTCTGTTCCTCGTCATTGCACACCACAGCGGGCCGGTGAAGGCAAGCGTGAGGTGAGGAACAGGACGTAATCCAGGAGGTAGGGTAGCCTCGGGAGCACTCAGGTCCGTGGTGTCGCCACTCACCAACAGGTATCCACTAGCTGCCCTGCGGCCTTATTATTATTATTATAAATAATTTAATAAAAATAATAATTGTGTGACCGTTTAGGATAACTATAATGAATTCTATAAGTGCAATACAAAGTTAGCCCTGAGACTGCTTTTTATCTTTTTCCTAAAAACACAGTAGGGTTAGAACATTTTTTTATTTTTTTGTAACCTATTTTAAATATTATCTTTCTAGTTCATGTGGGTAACATTTTAAGGTTTTTTTCCATTCGTAGTTCCTGAATTAAACATGGTGGGACAGGGCTTTTTCAATACAGCAATTACCAAACTATTTATCTCAAAAGTCATCAAATTTAAAAATCTAACTAAAATCCTACATTGCTCTCAATGAATACCACTCCATGTTAGGTAAAAGCAATGTTTTTTCAGTGGCTCAATTATTTTGGGTGCTTACTTTTATGTAAACGATTTCAAACTTCTCATGATCAGGCCTCGTGCTTACCACTAAAATACTCGTACTACCTACATCCATTCCAAATTTCGGCCCGATAGCTTCAACATTTTCAGAGAAAAGGGTATTGATATAAAGGTTTCATTTTTCGGTAGGTACTTATTTGATACGGAACCCTAAAACCCTATATAGCATATAGCATATAGACAGTTTATTCGATTTAGATTGGCTTGTCTCGTGGCCTCTTAACTCACAATTGTGTTGTGTGTAACGTAATTACATGTCTATGGGTTAGCTAGCGGTCACGACAAGATTTCTTCAAGGTTTAATTGTCTTAACCATGTCTTATCTCTAACCATCTTACGAATTAAAATGTTATGTCGGTTGTGTGATACTATCAGAGCTTGTCTCTGGCTATCTAGGTGTTTTTAAACTTAAACATTTTCGGTCGCAACAGCGACGAAGAAGTGGTAGGTACACGGTACACCACAATTATCATCAGTTCATCACATTATGAGTACACGGTAAAGACAAGCGGTTATTAAAATTATGATTACGAGTAAGTATGGACGGATAATTAATGGCAAATAATCGCATGCGTCGTCATTCGTCATCTGAGATCACTGGACAGTATCCAGAAAGTATTAATTCCATTATTTTTAGGTCCTACCAGCATGATATAAATAATAAATTATAGGAAAAAGGTTGGTTTGTACGAATTACTCCTTTTTATATTTTTATAGAGATTCCATAGAAAAACATGTCACAAAAAAAATACAATGGGTCAACATTTCGCGCAAAAATATTGCACAATTTGTTTAATCACAAATTGTTTTAGTTTGGCCTTTTACGAGTATTTCCCTTAGCTTGACCGTTAACGGCATGTAGTATACAGTCTTATATAGTAATTCGATTACTCATTTAGCGATGCAGCGTGAAGTCATCGGCTTAAACTCGTTTCTTAATGCACGAGTGGTCGGGCAACCGTGCACCGATCATACCCACACAATGACATTGGAACTCGGTTAATTCAACAAATATAACGAAATGACAATTGGCGAGTTTATTTGAAGATTTGAACATTATTCTCTTTTTTTTCAGGGGCCATGGATTTTTTCTTATATTTGTTCAGATGACCTCGAAATACTCATAAATAGGTATATACTCGTAAAATTGTGTTTCTCCTTCATTAAAGGAATATCGGTTGCTGAAAAAATGCCTGGCAGCCTGTGGACATTGAACTCTGTACAGTAACTATAGGTAGGTACGTGATCACGTCACCTCAAGCCACTACTAGACCATCAACGCTTTGTGTAATTAACACCAATAAAATCCATTACAATATTTAAAAAAGAAATTATGAACGAGTTCCAAAGTCGTGTTAATTGGCTGTGTGAGTAATCTATACTTAGTTGTGCTAAGATTAATAGTTTACCTCAGCCTCACAATTCTAGTCTCAGTCTCAGGTAAGTATCGAGTTGAAGAATTTCGGTAAAAATGTCTGTACAATTTAAAAGTCAGTTCATGTAACATTCGGAATAACTGTATAAATAGAGCATTGTCTAATACCGGGTAATACACGTGCACCGCATATGACGCGAAGGGCCGCTTCAACCAATCTGTGCCAAGGCTGCCTCGTACACGATCGTCAAACTTTATTGACGTCCAGCAGATATGTGGAAAAGCAAATACACTAAAACAATATGTCTGAACAGACGGACCCCATACAATGTTACGTGTTTGAAAGACGCGGCCGCGTCGTCGGCATGTCAAAGACAAGAATCCTGGAATATTTATCACTAATTCGCCCATTGTTACTTAGTATTTGGTGTCTAATTTTGTTTTGTTGGGATTTGGGAGACTCCCAAGGAACACTACGCTTTTTACATTTTTATTTCAAAGAATAACAAATGTCATGATAGGTATGCTAGTTTCGTTAATTTTGCGTTCAGTTCAGTAGTTTTTTAAGTATACTTATTTTGTCCAACAGGAATGACCTCTTATCATATCTATCATCATATCTATAAGTTATTAATAGGTATAATAATAAATTTGATAACAACTTCACATTTGGTGATAACGTTAACTTCTACCCATTTACTACACTACCATTATTACGTGCATTATTTTAAAAATCACACGTGTTTGTTAAATGATTTGTTTTTTTTGGTAACGCTAACAGATGTTACAACAGGTGATTTCTATGTTCTATTTTTTGAACTGTTTCAAGCTGGTCACAAACAAAACAGAAAATCACAAAATCTGATTCATTTTAAAACAAATCCGGGTACTTTAGATTGTTTTGAAAATATGTTAATGATGATAACTAATTTATCAAAGCGATATGATAAGATCTATTAATGAGAAGTGATTGAGAAGCCTAATTTCCTTTCTCTGACTGGTTTTTTTAACATACCTATTTAATGCGTTGTAAAAAATCGGATCTAAGCCAATTGGTAATGAGTAAATTAAAATTAAGTATATAATTCGATTTAATATTTATTTACTTACACTTACTTAGTCACCTTGCTGACCGCGACCACGGTGTCGATCGACGGCGACGTTGCACCGAGGGCCTGGGTGGGTGGGTATGCTTCAAAAATATAGAGCAGCTAAAAATCTATTTACTAGTTTCGGACATGTTGATCATTTTTGTAAGTTTTTTTGTAATTTTACTAAATTTCATAAATCCGTCCAGTGGGTTTAACGTGAAAGAGTTAAAAACATACTAACATACACAAACTTACGTATTTCTAATCACAAATCGTTAAAAGGAAACACTTATTAATTTAACAATTTATGTGCAGAGTTATGTAGCCAAGTGGATCGCAAAATTACTTTGCAATTGTATATACGTAGGTACCTACTACTCTCGAAACTAGCTACGTGTACGTCCAACCAGCCTAACTGGACCCTTCACGTCCGCCACAGAGCATAGCAGATACGAAGCACTGCACGTTTCTAGCGTGCACAGGATTTAAACCATGAATTAACTTGTAGAGTTCATTTACTATGACCTTAGCTTTGACCTCTTTTGGACAAAAGGCATTGTTTGCTTTCATGTGGCACCGACTCAGCTATGCGCCAGAGAGCATTGTGAGTTCAGAGGCAACTATTATTTATAGCTATTTGAGTTTATACAAAACCAGCAGAACATAATATTTGAAAACGCTGTGTGTTACAATTGATGAAAGTGAAGCAATGACTGCCTTTGCATGAATAGCGCTTGCGTAGTATTATCAGTAACTTCTTCGTACTGTAAGACCAAAATATGTAAAAATTGCTCTTAGCCGTTGGATGTGTAAGCATAATACGTAGGTAGGTCATGCATGACCGTTTTTTAATGCGCGAACAGCAATAATATTTTTATGTAATTAAACGCAAGTCGTCTTTTTTACCTCGACAGGTCAAATAAAAGGTAAAACGCAACAATATTATAGCGGTCATGAGTACGGTTTGAACTCAGAAAACATCGATCACTTTTGTGTTCGGGCACAGAGATGCCATGTGGAGAGTCCATTGACCTTTACGTGCATTCCCAAATATATTATAACTATTGTACAGGCTGCGTCATAGATATTCGTAGCTGTAAATTTGATCGCATTTTAGCTTTAACTTTATGTTTGAACCGCCACAAGAATCTGTTAAATTAGGTGAGTTAAAGCGATAGGGAGTTAAGTAATCAACGTACCCATATTTAGAAAGGAGAATCCAGCCAAAGTTACTATAACTTAGTTATGGCACTTTTCAATTTTTGTTAATGGTATAACTAGTGGACTAATTGTTATGAAACTTTCATGTTTTTAAAAGCCTGCTGCACCCAAAAACTGGTGCCTGTATATTTAATACATTTTTTTTGCGATGCGATAACATCAAGCGTGTGCTAGTTTGGAATAATTACTTTTAATTTAAAAAGCATTCCTCGTTTTCGACTAGCAGGTCGTCTCAATAGAGCTACCACTAATGGATCGAATGGGCGAAAGAAAGAACTTGTATTTTTGAAACACGTGTACGTGTGTAAAAAATATAGGTATGGGTTCATAATTCGAACAATGTGAAGGGTGCACGGGGTGAACATGTCTAGTCACATACATTTTGATGTAAAGTTTTTTATTTAAATAAATTTAACGTTTTGGTTTTGAATCCTCTTTGTTTATTTAAAGGGACACGGCATGTCCATTCTGTGTACCGTCTTATAGGTAGCTTGGCGGAAAAAAGTTTGATATAACTACAGGTGGAATAGCATTTTTCCACGTGGCAACCACCACATTAGGCACTACATTTTAGGTACAATTTGGATCATGATGTCAATTTTACTCTGAACAGCAACACTTACACAAACGTAAGTGACATTCGTTTCGTTTGTTCCATTTTTCGTATCTTTTATGTATCTACCAATATCCTACCTAATCTTGTTAGTCCGTTCAGTGAAGTCTCGTTGCACCAGATCGCCAATGTACGGTACCCCAACGAAAATGTTAAGCTCTTTAGAGCGTTGTCATAGTAAACTTAAAACAGGACATCAAATGACGCACAGGACAATGACAATTACATTCACAATGACAAGGTTCTAAGTATGCTCAACATTTTAATTGGGTGACTGTACAAAGATGCGATCGCGCCAAAAAACGGTTATTGGTTTGAGCTTGGTCACCGCACCCCGTGTTGACGTGACTCTCCCACCAGCCTCAGAAATAGGGGAAATCAAATTGATATTGATCGAGACGCACCCAGTTTTGATGAAAATATTTAGGTACTTAGAATCAATCAATAGAATCCGGGGTCTCGGCAGCGCGTTGGCGAGCTTGATGCCTTCCACCTAGACTGGTGGAGGGAGATACTGCCCAAGATAGAGATACGGAGGCAGGTCTTTACCCAACAGTGGGACATAACAGACTGTTAAATAACAATGATCATCATAAATAATATCCCTCTAAGAAATACTACCCTCTATTAACAATTAAGTGCTTGCATGCCCTCATCATACCATAAAAATTACCTAGTATCATGTAAAAAAACACTACAAGTATAGGTAACAAAGCACCATTGTTGAGTAAATTAAGTTAAACTTGTATAGCTATAAATAAAGGCTAGAAGCCTGAACTAGGTACTTATCCCACCCCACGTCAAACAATTGGTTTAAAAATTATATATTTTTGCACCGCTTTGTAAGACCCTAATCTAATATTAATTTCAGAGGTAGTAAAAAATAATGGATGGGCAGCAGCGTCCTCCGCGGACTACATGGTTTAACTGCGGTCGCCAACCCCCCCTGCCAAGCGTGGCGACTACGGCATTTTCCCCCCCAATGGTTTGAGTTTACAAAAACAGCCCAGACCCCTAGTCCCCGGCGGCCCCGCTATTCCTGGCTCCGGTAGCGGCCATGGTAAAGGCGGGGCGGGGGGTGCTTTAGGTAATCTCCGGCAGAGACCCGGCTACCAGAAACGACGACCTTTGGCCCTGGCAACATACAACTGCCGAACATTGCGGACCGACGATAAGTTGCTGGAACTGGAGGAGGAATTGAGCAGGTTACGATGGGGAATCATAGGGTTGTCAGAAGTCCGTAGAGAGGGGGAAGACATGATAACCCTGAAGTCCGGTAACTTGCTCTATTTCCGGGAGGGCGACCACCAGTCCCAGGGAGGTGTCGGGTTTATCGTCCACATGTCCCTCGTGAACAACGTGGTGAAGATCGAGAGTGTGTCGAGCAGGGTAGCGTACCTTGTACTCAGAATGACCCAACGATATCCGTTGAAGGTCATACATGTATATGCTCCGACCGCGACACACGATGAGGTGGAGGCTATGTATGAGGATGTTTCCAGAGCCATGCATAGCTTCAAAACTCACTTCACGGTTGTTATGGGGGACTTCAATTGACCAGTTTTGGCCAGTTTTATGGAGAAGGAGGGGCTCTATATGATGAACTCCTTCTTCAGAAAACGTGAGTATAGGAAGTGGACCTGGATGAGCCCTGATGGTGTAACGAGGAATGAGATAGACTTTATCATGTCGACGAAAAAGCACATATTCAATGATGTCTCCGTAATCAGTGCGGTTAAAACCGGGAGTGATCACCGTATGGTACGAGGCTCATTGAATATCCAGTTCAAGCTTGAAAGGTCTCGACTGATGAAGTCTACGCTCCGCCCGGCACCCGCTCAGCACCAAAACCCCGAGAGCTTTCAGCTCGAACTTCAAAATCGTTTCGAGTGCCTTGGTAGCGACGTGGACGATTACAACGACGGGTTTTTGGAAGCTGTCCAAACGGTCGGGTCTAAGTTCTTCAAGATCCGCCGTAAAAAAACCACCAAGCTCTCGGACTCCACGCTTAGGCTCATGGACGTGAGGCGCGAGATGATTCTGCAGTCCTCTGGTGACGCTTGTCGTTATCGGCAGCTCAACAGACAGATCTCGAAGTCTCTAAAGCGTGATATACGCCGATTCAATACTAAAAGTATTGAAGAGGCTATTGAGCGTAACAGGGGCTCTAAGGTGTTTGCCAGGGACCTGTCTGTTGGCCAAAGCCAATTGATCAAGCTGAAGACCGACGACGGCAGAGTCATTTCATCCAAACCTGAGCTATTGGCGGAAGTTGAGAAGTTTTATGGACAGCTGTACACGACAACCCGAACACCCGTCGGAAATCTAGCTGAAGACCCGTGGGCTAGATTAACCCGACACTATACCGAAGATCTCCCCGACGTCAGCCTGTACGAGATTAGTATGGCCTTCAAACAGCTTAAGAATGGCAAAGCCCCTGGTGAGGATGGAATAACAGCCGAACTCATGAAGGCGGGTGGTAAACCCATCCTTAGGGGCCTTCAGACGCTGTTCAGCTCCGTCCTCCACGAAGGGAGAACGCCGAAAGCATGGAACAGAGGTGTGGTGGCTCTCTTCTTCAAGAAAGGAGATAAATCTTTGCTGAAGAATTATAGACCCATCTCACTTCTGAGCCATGTTTACAAGCTGTTTTCGAGGGTCATCACAAATCGTCTCGCGCGCAGGTTTGACGATTTCCAGCCTCCCGAACAAGCCGGTTTCCGAAAAGGCTATAGTACCGTAGACCACATACATGCGTTGCGGCAGGTTATACAGAAGACCGAAGAGTATAACCTCCCCCTTTGCCTTGCATTTGTGGACTACGAGAAAGCTTTCGATTCGATCGAGACATGGGCTGTGCTGCAGTCTCTCCAGCGGTGCCAAGTTGACTACCGATATATAGTGCTGAAGTGTCTGTACGAAAACACCACTATGTCCGTCCGACTACAGGACCAGAGCACGAAGCCTATTCCTCTGCAGCGGGGAGTCAGACAAGGAGATGTGATCTCTCCGAAGCTGTTCACCGCTGCATTGGAGGATGCTTTTAAGGTTCTGGACTGGAAAGGACGAGGCATCAACATAAACGGTGAGTACATCACTCACCTTCGATTCACTGACGATATCGTAATCATGGCTGAGACCATGGAGGACCTCAGTGCAATGCTCGCTGACCTCAGTAGAGCTCCCGACAGAGTGGGCTTGAGAATTAACATGGACAAGACGAAAGTCATGTCCAATGTCCATGTCGCGCCAACTCCCGTGATAGTCGGAGGCTCTGCGCTCGAAGTTGTTGACGACTATATTTACCTGGGACAAACGGTCCAGTTAGGTAGGTCCAACTTTGAGAAAGAGGTCACTCGTCGTATCCGACTCCGCTGGGCAGCGTTCGGGAAGCTTCGCAGAACCTTTTCGTCCAAATTACCGCAGTGTTTGAAGTCAAAAGTCTTTGACCAGTGTGTGTTGCCAGTGATGACTTACGGATCTGAGACGTGGGCGCTAACAATGGGCCTCATAAGGAAGCTCAAAGTCACTCAGAGGGCTATGGAGAGGGCTATGCTCGGGGTTTCTGTGCGTGATAGAATCAGAAATGATGATATCCGCATTAGAACTAAGGTTACCGACATAGCCCGAAGAATAGCTAAACTGAAGTGGCAGTGGGCGGGGCACATTGCTCGCAGGACCGATGGCCGATGGGGTCAGAAGGTTCTGGAGTGGCGTCCGCGGACCGGAAGACGAGCTGTAGGTAGGCCTCCAACAAGGTGGAGTGACAACCTCGTCAGGATCGCGGGACCGCGGTGGATGCTAAAAGCACAAGACCGGTCTGAGTGGAAAGCCTTGGGGGAGGCCTATGTCCAGCAGTGGACGTCTTTCGGCTGACATGAGTAAAAAATAAATATTGTTTCTCTCATTGTTCAAAATAGGTATTGGGTAGGTCTGTAGTCAAAAGAAATAAATACGCAGATCGTCTAGATATAAATTTTATTTTAGCTTAACTAATCGATATCAATAAGAACACATAAATATCAGTTAATCAGTCAGTTAACAACCACGAGGTTACAGTTTTACCTACGAGTAAATGTTTTCAATTGCTTACACTAAGTACAGTCAGTAGTTTATACTAAAACACGCACCACTCTCAAATTAACCACCTAACTAGCTAGTTGCCGAATTATATGTACGAGTATAGCATTAGCACAGAACACGGAAATGATAATAAATAATAAAGCTGATCGCAATTAGGAAACATACTCCGTACCCTTACCATGAGTAACAGTTGTGTTCTGACCCTTGCACTATTTATAAGAATACTGCGGAGTATGGTAATTGTACCTCATGGTAAGGGTACTGGGGCGCTAAAATGGCTGCGTTTATCGAGTGACTAAAGTTGGATCAGTACGAGAGATATAGATGCAGCCGTACTAGTTTGGCCCACCGGAGTTAATAAACGTAGTAAGTTTTATACACTAGAACACCTGTAAAAATATAAAAGATGTATATTTGGCTTAAATGTGTTTCATTAGTTCATGACGTGTTCTTTGTCATAATAAGAGGGAAAATAATAATTAAGGAAAAGTACATAACATAAGTATCATCTCAAGTAATTGTTTTAACTACTGTTAACAATTCAAATAATTTAATTAAGTACAGTGGAACTCAAAAGTAGTTGTACATTTTAGTACATTTTCGTAGCTATAAACATAATAAATTCAAACCCTACTTATATTTAGATCGACCAAAAAGTACAGGTTCTGCTGTGTACCCAGGTACTAAATAGGCCGCAGCGCCGCTATGGTAACGGTACTCGTCCAACATTATTTGTCTATTCTTTAATGGACATCTGTAAAAGAGGTCCTTGTTGCGTTACTTTCCAACGCTTGCAACGTTGTCGAGCTAACGGCACCTGATCTCCACTTAGCTTATAAAACATCAAAACAATGCACTTCATTGCTGGTGAGGTGATTAGTGAAGATTGCATCTTATACAAGTCTAACGAAAAGCAAGCTTTAAAAACGCCCAACTGCTGTTTGGATAATGTCGTCATATATTATCATGTATTTATTTTTTATTTCGCCAATTTCACAATTAAATAATTTTAATATAGCCTATGACACTAGTGGTTAAGACGAATCTAACCAGATATAATTTATAAAAATCGGTTTACCCGTTTAGTACCTACCTAGTTACGAGCGGCCATTGACTCGGACATATTTATATACAAGTCCTTTTGGGCTTTGCCGCAGTCGAGTAAAAATGCGAGTTACTTTATCCGTAATTTTTTTTATATGTAAAATCCCTTATTACGTAACTATAGGTACACATAAGATAATGAATTGTTCGATTAATTTCAACCTACCACCACAAACATTTTGTAGGAAAGTGAGACTTTACCTGCATAGAACTATTTCATAGACCTGTTTAAAGGAATGAAATCGGGCTTTTTACAGGAACAGTCACCAGCAAACTCAATAATATCTGACACGCTCTCTTACATTTATTTTGGCCTCTTATGCCCGGTTCCTATACTCAAGAAACGAATCGTTTTCATAACGCCTCTTTAAAATTTTACACATTTTGTACGTAGCTAAATGTCATATTGCTACGGCCCGTAAGGAAAACGATTCGTTTCTTGAATATAGGAACCGGGCATTAGAGTGCAGTCAGATATTTTTTAACCCTATATTGGTTACGGTTGCTGGTAACTGAAATATGAAACGAACTACTTAAGTATTACGATAATCAAAGCAAGGCCACTTAAAAAACTTTCTTTACCATAGAGACTGTGACAAAAAAATACAGAGGTTAGGTTAGGTTAGGTTAGGTTAGGTTAGATTAGATTAGATTAGGCATGTTTATAGCCTGTAATCCTATTCAAAATCACAGTGTTTCAAGTCAAGTGACCGTGTCTATGAACGTAAGTGATTGGTCGCCAGACTCTACGTGAAGTGTTGGTGGTTTGCCTTACCATAAATACAGTAAGTTCTAATTCCTTAATATAAATGCAGTAGGTATGTTGTCGACATATGAGAGGTTTTGTATAGACTACAGGTGAAAAACTTTGTAACACATCTCTCATTTGACATTCTATATTTGAATTTTGATACAAATTCCATATTAGTTTTGTGCACAACTACATGCAACAGGGGATTTACTTAAGTTTTTCCCCTATACCTAGTTATAAATACATTTTAATCAATAATTAATACAAATAATTTGATTATATAGCATACAATAAACTCATAAAAATAGCAATTTTATATATACCTATTCATAAATACAGTGGTCGCTATCGTAATGCGTGCTAAGTATTTATTGATAAATGATAATAGTAACTTTAGACGTGATTTTCTCCACATTGCGATTTAAATATTTACTGTGAGTAGGTGTTGTTTGCGCGGCAGAATGTTTGTCCTGTTTCTGCTACACTCGCTCAACTTGCACATCGACACGCTGGTTGCAGTCGGCTACATCTAATAACCCCATTGAGTAACCTCACTAGGTGACGCGAATGTACGATATTAGTAATCTTTCAAACTCAAGATATTTTTGTTCTTTACGGCACTTGGAAAATATTTAAAATTGTCGATTTTGTGTTTTTCGATGATATTACAAAAATGTATGAATCATGTGGAATGAATGGTGTCTAAATTTAACTCTCAAACACATGCGTATTAATTTAAATCACACACTTAACTTATTGAAATGAACAGAAAACTTAGTAAATTATTAATATTGCCTATAGTCTGATATTGAAACATTGTCTAGCAATTGGTACTTTCGTTATAAAGTATTTGGTCGCTGTATGCAGTACAAACTAATCGCCCAAGTTATTCACTACAAGGTATCTATTTTAGTTCGTTTAATAATAAAACTAAATACCATGCATTGTGCAGTCAGAATCAAAAAATGAGATAGTAATCAAGGTGCTACCTACCTATTCGTTTATACAAAAACAGGCATGTCCAACGTTTATACACCATAATCACTCTTTAGAAAGCCTAAAGTAAAATTCACTGCCGAATCATCATATCTAGAAACTTAGACTAGAAATGGACTGCCTCCGAAAATTGGCTGTCTAGGGATCCATATGAAATTGATCGATGGTGGATTTGATGCACAATATTTAAACTTACCTAACTTTAGAGATCAAATTTTTTTAAGTGTTACTGACCGAACTCGTTGTAATTAATTATTCTAAATTATCATAAATTGTTCAACAAAAATCGTACCGTTATTTAAAAAAGCGGCCAAGTGCGAGTCGGTTTGATGAAAAAAATAATTGAGTTTCAGTTCTTTGTATGGGGATCCCCAAAAATTTATTGTTTTTTTCTATTTTTGTATGAAAATCTTAATGCGGTTCACCGAATACATCTACTTACAAAGTTTCCATAGTATAGCTCTTATAGTTACGGAATAAAGTGGCTGTGACATACGGACGGACAGACGGACGGGCAGACGGACGGACAGACATGACGAATCTATAAGGGTTCCGTTTTTTGCCATTTGGCTACGGAACCCTAATAAAAATGAATACAGTCATTAATATCTCTCGTCGTAATAATCATTTCTATTACATAATCACACTACAAGCAATCATTTGTTCAACTACTAAGAACAAAAATATAGTACCTTATGCATTAAAATATACTTAACAAAACTTATATTAAGTCTAGTAACACGAACACATTTTGTGTCCAAGAAATCTTATTGAAGCTGATTAACATTTACTAAAATGTTAGCTACATAGGTAGTTACTCAGAACGTTATTATAACTAAAGTAAGCACTTAGGTAGCACCTGAACACTTTCAGCGGCACAGCCCACCAGCTGCAGACTTTTCGGCTCCGAACTAACCACGCCGTGTTGTGTCGACACGCAAAATGTATAAGCGTAGAATCACTCTCTATTTCTAAGTGATAATTAGTTGGGCGCCCGCGACACAAAACACCGCAGTCGTCTCTTGCCGACTTAGGTATTCAAAAGGTAATTATCCTAAAGACTAAAATAAATCTTACCTCGAATATAGTTTCAGAGATGACAATAATATTCTGAAAGCAGCAATGTTTTATCAATGACGTAAACATAACAATTACTTACACGAAGGCGGAAGTGTAACTTATATATATTATTATTATAATTATGTCAGAAACGTATCCCATCAACACAGTCTCAACGTTTCGAAGTATATGAGGTAGGCACCCACACAGACACAGCTGCAATGAAAATTTGTTTTTAGTAAATAAACGCAGATGGACACGTGGTGGGTGGGATTCCACTTCCAAGCCTGGATGGCTTTAAATGATTTATTTAAATTATTGACAGTAAACGCAATTATTAGACATGTAACTAAATTTGAATCCTACTAGAGCTACCATCTACCACCGATCCATGTTTGCTACAATACCTAGTTCATTCAGGCGTTCAGGGCCCTTATTCGACATCGTCTTTATTGTTATCGTGTTGCTAACGTTAACGTTATGGAAGCCCTAATTAACTTAACAGTAAAGTCGGTTTAGTTATGAACAATACGGTTGCAATAGGGGAAAAGACAAAGTTGAATTAAGGTCCGGCTCATAAGAATATATGATCTGATGTTGCCTTTAAAGATCTTTTAACATCCGTTATAATATATTGGAATGACGTCAAGGACAAGCTTCTATTTTCGTCGTCAGATTTATTATTGCAGCTGCTTCTACCAATTACGAATTGTGTCACAGTTCAAGCATGCATCATCGTCAATTGAGTAGTCTTTTGCTTGTGAGGACATCACTATATATAACTACAATCTTATCTCATTGGTTTGGCATAAAGGTCCTTCATCAAATTTGTTACATGCTTAAGTATCTGGGGAAGGGACGCTTACCCTTAAGCATGTAGTAAGTCTCCGAAGAGCTGTTCTGTTGTATTTTGTCATCTCGCTTAACATTAAATTGTTGTCTAAAATACTGCTTGAAAAACTTACTTTTGTAATTCTTACTACAATAAATACTGCGTTGTTGACCATTATTACGTAGTGTTTAATAAAAACCACCATCTTTAGGAGATTGTACGCAATACTAAGACTTATTTTGGATTAAACTAGTACGTTATCACAACATTTTTAAATTAATACGCTCTAAATATTTAACTTAGCATTATAAATATTTAATCTTACATACATACTTAATACGTAATATTAGAATTTTTATATACTTGTAAAAATGGGATCCATTATGTCATATTGTACTTTAAAAAAGTAGCAATAACCGAGCGAGGTAGCAATCGACTACGATGTACCTATTTGGGCGGAAGCGACTGGGATAGTAGGTTATGAATTATTTTTTTGTACGAGCCGAGAAAATCTTGCTCTCTTATTACTATCATTTTGTGTGAAAACAGAAATTCGTATCATTAATGTTATGCATCTTTACCTACATTAGATTTAAGTCTTAAGTATTGTTTCTTGTGTGAAGCTAGTCCTGATTGATAGTCTGCCCAAATTTTGAGTTAACCTTACGCACTTCTTTAATTGGTATTATTACTACAAAATAGTTACACATACCGACTCAAACTCATATTTCGATCAAACTCATAAATGTCATAATAATTCGTTCTAAAAGTTATGAAGAGAGTTCTTGTCTATTTTAGCGATTTACTCACGTTCCTTGAAGTAGATATAGTTACAAAGGAGTGAAAAAACACCTGCCATATTCTCTAGAAAAGAGGAAGAATTCTCCGTTTATCTCTTAAGCCGATAAATTAAAGCGGATACATTCAAAAAATATTTTGTTATGGCACCAAAGAACCCTGTCATGGTGACAGTATTTCATTGTAAAAGTATTTTCTTATATATTATCATTGGCTTTCTGCAACAGGGTTATCTATTTAGTTCCTCAACAGTTAAGTCGGTGACCGCATCTTTGATGCATACAGCATTATTCACACTCTTGGTGCTTAATGTATCTATTTACACGACTAGGCTGCACATAGCTCGTTTTGCACGCATGGTGACTAATATAACGTATTGGTTTGGTTGTAAAACATATAGTTGAACAGGTTCCTGCCGGCCTGGGCCGAGGCTTCTAGACTAGACTGACGTAAACGGGAGCATAGAATAAATGTTTGATGATTGCATCAACAACATCTGCAGTTGTCAGTAGCGTTAGGGGCACAAAAACTTGGTATCACATTAGGTGTCGTTGGCGCTTAAACGGTCCATTTGATAATCGCTTACAGAAAAACCTTGGAAAACCGAAATCGCAAAGTAAAAACGGCAAAACAAAAGTTGTTTTTCTCTCGAGAAACGTAAGGAACTCGTTAGACGTATTTCTATTTCTGGGCCGCTTTCGGCCCAACCTTGTCAATATGTTTTACAGTAGATAGTTAAAAATTAAGGATGCACGAGCGCCAGCGAGCACGTTCAAGAGTGCAATTAATACTTCCAACGATTTTAAATATCCTATTCTTTTTATTTAGACTTTAGACCGCTCACAGATATTTTTTAAATCTGACAGTTCCAAACATTTCACAAAACTAAACTTTACATAACACGTTTGATAATTTTCCTGCCAATAATGCCAATTGCTCATAAAGGAAGTTATAGTTAAATTAAACGTGATTTTTTCGTGTTAGCTTGTTATTGGTAATTATTAACGCTTTTAAGGGGACTAAAGTGTGAAAATAAAATAAAAAATACTGATCGCTTCTGTTATGGTCATACTAAAATAGTATTCTTGAACTCTTGAAAAAATGTCGAAATGATTTTATAATTGCAGGATTAGATCATTCCATGATCGGTAACCAATTGAAAATGCTTGAATATTGAAACATGTTTCCACTTTCATGGGATGGGAACGCCATTTTCATTCCGCCTTTTAGATATGGAAACCCTTTTCCAAAAAGTAGTGATGAAAAAGAAATGTCAGTTTTTTTCTCTTAGGCCTCTTCACTGCCTTTTCTATTTATTGCCGAGGGGCCTTCTTACTCGACCCTCCCTGCGCCCGGGCACAAAGCTCACAGCATAGCTCGTGGATCCACTTATCTGAATGTTGCTATTCCACTAGAGAGCACTTGTTTGTATGCGTAATGGCACCTCCTGGTAGTAAATTTAAGCGAAATCATAAGTCAACACCTTAAATAACAGTTGTAATAAATAGTGTATATTTAAAGATATATGTCCAATAGATACCAGTTATGACAGGTGGAAGATTTCTTACTAAAAATATTTGCTTGAGATAGCTTATTGATTTATGATGCCCAATTACGTATGAGTAGAAACCGATGTAAACTTTTATAGGTAGGTAGGTATTTAACATAAGGCAATTATGAATCTAAAACCTAAGCCCACCAACAACCCTTGATTTGTTCTAACCATTGTAGCCTTTGATCCTACTGTACTGAATCACGTTTATTCTGAAACATAAAAGTAACACTTATGTATAAAACTGGGTCTCTATTCTACATTGTAACAACGTACCCCTTTGGCATGTCATCGTAATGTCAACGTTAGGGGGCTTCTAAACGAGCAACATTTTCACGGCAATGTGTGGCTGGCAACTATACGCATCTTGCTCTAACATACGAAGTAAGAGTAAGATAGCACTAGTTGCCGGCCACAAATTGCAGCAAAACATGGCCCGTTTAGAAGCCCCTTTACGTTAGCTGTTTCGTAGGTACATGATAGTACCTAATGGCGGCAGAGTTTAATAAAATAATATCATAACAAATCAAAAGTGACATTGTTTTACCGTGCAGAATAGAGAGCCTGGCCCTTAGCTAAACTTGTAATAAGCAACCTTCTGACTTCTGACTTGTTTCTAAAATCGAATACGTAAGCGTTAAGGGTCTCGTCTAGGCCCCCGGTCTTATAAAATCATCAATTTAATAGGAAGCACACTTTCGTAGTCAACTTTGGGGGCCGGGACAATAAATGTGAGATTAATACGTCGTTAATTTACCTACTTATTGTTACTTAGTCGTGATATTTCCTTAGTCGTGATTACTTCAACGTCGTTCAGTATTTACTTAGTTGATTATCACATTTCAATGGCAATTAATCAATTAAAACTAACCGAACTCTAAAAAGACTAGTTCGTCAGTCAACACCATATGATCCATAGTGCCGAGTCGGGTGTGTAATCTTCCTAATAACTGATTTAGCATTCTTAGTAGTACCTATTGAGAAAAACCTCTTTGACGTTCGAAAGTCTTGTTTTAAAACAGTTTTTAAGAGATATATTCTAAACTTAACAAGCGACACCGAATCTCATAATATAGGTAAGTAGTGAACAGCCTTGGAGCACCTCATTCACATAAGTTTGATGCTGACTGCACTTTAAGTCAACGGATCATCTTTTCAATTAAAATAAAAGAGTAAGAACCTAAATAATTTTAAGCGTAGATAACTTTAAAAACATAAACGTTAAGAATTGATCGTTGCAACATTTTAGTACCTATCAACACGCAAATGCAATGTACCTAAGTATTTCACGTTAGTAAAATATTGGTATGTACCTAATTACTACACTAGGAATGTTACTATTTTTCTTGTATGAAACGAGATCACATTTTACGTTTCTTACTTTGATGAAATTGGAAGACGAGTAACGAATTCAGTGCCCGTCTCCGTGACCCCAATACAAAATGAACCCAGTATGAAGTGTCACGCAAATGTGCTTGAATTCCACTTCGTAACAGTAAGATGTGGAATCCAAAATACTCAATACTCGATCATTTATTACATTCCACTATAAATATTTAATATTTCTTAAACGTCTTTCTGTTACTAAGACACAAAAGTGTTTTTAACCAAACCAAGTATAATATAAAAACTGATTAGGATTATTTTTATTTATTTATAACTTAAACTTAACTAATTACCTTAGGCTGGTTACGATGGAAAATGTTCCTCGTTCTATGTAAAAGTAAATTCAAATCACTCAGAGAGGCTCAGAGGGCTCAGAAGATGCTCTCACTAAGTCTATATCATTTCATAAGATTCACCGCTCGTGCACAGCGCTATGTGTGAAATGGCTTACAAATGACTATATCACGATTTTTACCCAGAAATAAAAATGATTTCATTTTGGTGGCATTAAGCTAGTATCTGGGTGGTCATGCAAGTCCTAGGACATCTGTGTTCAGCCAAGACATATCTGTCCAAGGTTCTAAATTAGAGAGTCTATTTAATTATTGACTAACCTGAAAATACTTCAAATTACTTAAATGTTATTTTAAGACGTTTAGTTTTAACCTTTAATTGTAATTGTATTACTTATATTATAGCCAAATAAATGTATACGATACCATTATCTAAGGCTCTTTTTTAAAGATTTAATATTTAGAAATCTTAAAAAATATTACCTGAGTAATTCTTGTCTCCTTGATTATAAGTGGCATCGAAATTTAAAACGCAATACTTCCGATACTTACACATGTTCCAGTCTGTTAAGCTCTTTACTCTTGTTCGAGAGAGAGGGACCAGCAGTGTTATTTTAAACTATTATAAAAGAGTGTGTTTGTTGACGAGTACTTTTCTTCTAGTGAAGCGGAGCGGGAACCGCCGCTTCTTCTTGGCACCTAGCTGCATCAGAAGATTCTTGGCTTCGGTGAGGGTCGCAGGCTCGCCTTCCTCCACGCCAGACAAGAAACCGCTCTCGGGCCGGGATAGGGCCGGCGTGGCAGGCAGCAGAGAGAACCAACGGTCTATCTTTGCACTTGAAGACAACTGTTATAGTGGAAAAAGAAACGTAAGAGTTTTTGGCTATAGTGACTAAGATTACAGTTTTCACTCCTTGCTCCAGCTCAATATCAGGATAGGTACAGCACTGATCCCCTAAGTAGAGTAACTTAAGCCACTTTTGGTTGTTACATCATGGGTGTCACATATTCATTTGCATTCGTAAACTGTAAGGTAGATAACAAAATAAATCAATTTACATGGTTCACCTTCGTTTTAACATATACCTACTGGATTGATAACAAATGATGTCAAACAATATTTTACATTTAAGATCTATTATTATCGTATGTTCGCAGTGTGTGCCGCGCTACACAATATAACAGGGAGTTTTTGGGTTCAGTTAGAAGAAGATCGCTACTAACTCGTAAATATCGTATAGAACGTACGTCCAAACAGCGGAGTTGGGGGGTAGTTGCCATTCCATTTACGAGGGGAGGTTTAAAAATCCGCGGAAATAAGTATTTGCAAATTAAATGAAAAAGAAGTATTTTTCTTTTTCAATAGGTAGGTATAAACTACCCTCGAGTTTAATGCATTTTTCAGATCGAGTAAATAAATTAAGTAGACCATAAAACGATTTTTTTCTTTGCCCTCAACATGACCCGTAATTGCCATTCATTCATTTACTTCATTGGCGCGATGTCTTTTTCCTCATTTTTATTTATTTATTTGGGAACAAATAATAATAAGTTATTATTTTGAAAATCGAAGGCTTGTCTCCATACAAAATGAAAACAATTGTTCCGCTTTGAAGTCGATCGCGATTGCAAGTGCGTTAGGCAATAGGTCAGTAGGTCCGGGCTGTGGTGGATGCACCACGATTCACTTTTTAAGAGCAGCAGTTGCAACATTGCTCTTGTAAACCGGTGCATTGTCATGCAACAGCAACACACCTTTGCCGTGCCTTTTTTCTTTAATGGCTTTACGTAGTCTTTCTAATAGCATTGCATAGTATGTACCAATTATGGTAGTTACCACCTTGTTCTTGGTAGTTGATCATAAGAATTCTTTTTGAATCCCAAAACATTGTAGCCATCAGCTTTCCGGCGGATTTTGATACCCTTAACTGTTTCGACTTAGGATCGAAAATGACAAACCCGTCTCATTTGCAATAACAATTCGTTCCAATATGTGGATAGATTCAAAAAGTGCTTCGATGTTTCAACTTGTTGCATCTGTAGCGGTTTGAGCATTCCCGGTACCCACCTAGCACTCACTTACGTCATGCCAAGATGGTCATGTAGGGTCTTCAAAGTGCTAATTGTTTCTTTTTAAGGATCGATTTCACCAACATTGAATTTACACGAGAGTAGCTATCCCGGTATGTTTTTACTCTACCGATTTATACGATGGTTAAGCATAGCATACGCAGCACCATTACTCAAACAGTTTGTCCCGTGTTTGAGTAATGGCGCTGTGTATTTATAGATTGGTTCGGGTAACATTTTAACTTGACGTTTTTAATAACCTCGAAAACGTTTTTTGTTTCGTGTGTTGTGTAAAGAGTTGTTGTGTTTACGTTCGCTTCTGCAAAATTTGGTAGAAAACTAATACTAGTGTGTGCCCAGTTGGGCGGCATCAGAAAAAAATATTGCTTTTAGAGAGGCACAATTAAAAGAAACAAATAACGCTCATTATTATAAAATTTGTTTTATTGCATATCTGGACCTTTCAATAGGGTTACGTGTCCGTATTTGTGATTCATTATAAAGATGTTTCACTAGGGTTCTCTACAGGAGTCATTTTCTAGGGAGTGGTAGCATAACCACCATCTAACTACTAGAAGCAAGGCATTACCATAATGGCCAGATTTAGCCCTTATAAAACTATTATTGAATATATTGCTGTCGTAAGATGAACCTGGCCACCTGGCTACTATTATAGTGATCTCTAAGTTTTCATTATTAATATTTTGCACATTTATAGGAACATATCCTTCTCTGTTACGATATAGCTCTGCACAATCTCCACCCGGTGAGGTTATATGGATGAGAGTACAATCCATAGCATACCATACAATACAATGACTCATGGAAATCTAGCGATGTGAAAGAATATGTCTTGTTCTTTTCGTATTTTTTGGTTTGTTGTTGGAAATCTTATATTTTCTTTGTGTAGCGCCTATCGTCGCACTGACTTGGTAAATAATTCGGTGTTTCGTCGGTGTACTCATTAACCCGACAAAGTCCAGAATCTTTAGCTACATTATAGCTAATAATTGGCTGACTGGCGATATTGACATTTCTATCTGTTGAATACTCCAAACGACGCTCAATTTTTGCGAGTAAACTTAATAGACTCCCTTGATAAACCAGATCCTAAAACATAATCGTGGTCATCATACATAACATAATCTTCAAAATAATTAGTCCTTTCCTTAAACCACCGTGGGCGAGGGACTAAATAATCATCGTTATCACTATCGGCTTCGTACAAAAATATATTCAAACCACGAGCCATTTTTGTTACGTTATAATTGAATTGACAGTGACACGTGGCAATCACTTGGTATAATATTAATCTACGAATAACAGTTTACTCTCCGTAAATCGGCGGTATAAGAATTTACTCTAGAATAGAGATTTTAAGCTTTGGTTAAAAGCTGGTGATTCGTAAAATCGGCTTACTCGCGGGTTATTTACGATTTATCCTTAGAGTAAAACTTATACTACGTTGGTGAAATCGACCCTAAGTCAAGCATCTTCTAGTACCTACGCGATTTTTAATTTTTTGTACGATATCGACGATGCGACTTCAATCGGCCTTCCTTGGCGAGGGTCATCTTCAATTTACTCTCTGTCATGTTTGAAGAGGCTATGCCACTTTAAATCATGGTTTTAGCAGGGCACTGGTCCCCGTAGACGGCTGTAATTTCATGAATTATAAGTTACGGAGGTTTTTCTTGCTTCGATAGAAATTTTATCAAGGCACGATATTCAATTTGCTCCACAGTCGCACGTTTATTTCAAAATAATTTATTTGATATCTAGATATCTTTAAAAAAATGACTGTTTTGGATAGACATTTAGCAATTTCTTTTTCAAAGTGTTCTCATACTAGATAAGCGAAAGAGGTTTTATATCATTTTATCTCTTTCTGCTTCTTTCCCGAACTTCTGGACCGCCCCTCGTAAAAGAACAACTACGCTAAAACGCTAAAGAATCACCCGCCAATGACAAGAAATCAATTAATTTAAGGAATTCATTTTGAACTGTCTGGGCTATCCCCAGCGAACGCAGTTTCGAATTGGATGCACTGTCTGGAGTAAATAAGTCATCACATTTCTTGTATCTTTATTTCAAATTCTGCATCCAAAGATTCACATTTAACAAATTTTGAATTTGTATACATTTACGAAGTTTAAATAATTATAATACTTAAAGATTACCGGTTTCAAGAGGAACACTTACACCGCCCTAATAGTATGTACCTACGACGATTAAACTCCGAACATGCTGTTCAATGAGTATATGATTTCGCTTAAATTAATTTACATATTTTTATACTTCTAAACAATTAGATCGGCATGAAAAACATCTATTTAAGCTTTGTGGAAAGGTACGATACATGTGTGGTTTGCTTCTACGGCATATTTTAAAATATTTGAAACGAACAATATGCTATTACTTCCATATAGGCCCGAATTTGGCATATTATTATGTGCTTGCTAGTTAAAATCCTTTGCGGTATAATAGGTACCATGACAAGATAGGTAGATAGCCAGGCCTTATAATTTGAGTGAATCTGGTGAACGACTCTAGGTACGTATACCTACATGGAAAATCTGATATCACTACTGTTACATTATTTTAAAACGTCAATCATCGCACTAACAACATTGAATAGGCATGTGTAATATTTGGCTTATCATTAAAACACAATACACGTTTACTTAAAGCTAACAATGCGTCTAACTTAATCATTATCGCCCAAATAAACCAACCTGAATGACTTTCATTTCCGCTGTTAACATTACAATACAGCATTGCTCATAATTGCATATGGCTCTAAACTTTAAACACAACACCGTCTGTTTTTCATTGTCTCTTTCACTTAAAATGTATGATTTTAAGTAACAACATCAAGACAACAAACACCGAGTTACATGAAAATGAGTGAGTAAAGAACATTACGAATTGACAATAATTATCCCGTAACATTCATCAATTAAGCCTATCAACGGTGTCAGTGTTCCCTTGTTCAACTCGACTGCATGCATATGGCATTTTTAGGTAGGTGCCCTAATGAAAACCACTGTAGCTTGTAGGTGTCTTATTATTTACAGGCTTCACTGCTTATATCTGAACAGCAACTTGTACCTACTCGTAAGTACACATTACTATATTTAGCAGCCAGGTGAAGACTACTGCAGCCGAGCTGTTAGTACTCGTATGTCTTTTGTTTAAGATATGCTGTCAGCATTCCAATTTCTAGTAAATTCCTTCTTTTAACGTCAGTGTCATTAACTTTATGTGGAAAAAATCTCCGGTTGAAGATATGTTCATATTTTTCGGAGTCAATAGAAACCGACTAGCGATGAATACCAATAGTCAATTTATCTCTTATTTACTGTTATATATACTGATCAGCCATGCTCGTCGTCCTTGACTCAGAAATGTAACAAAGATATGACTATGCCAATTTGATCTCAACATGAGAGATACATTGAATGCTCGAACGTGCCGTAGGCCAGTTTACTCGTTAACCTAACATGTACATTATACTTTTGAAGGTTTTGAAAATAACTGAATAGGAATAACATAAGCAGCAGAATATCTGTATTTTAACGAATCGATATAGATTCTTCATCATTAAGGTCTTACTTAAGAAATATACTACAAATCATAAATTTCGCACTGGTAAGATAATTTTAAAAATATATTTTTCTTTAAAAAGTCTGTTAAAATGATAAGTATATATTCAGCCTCATGTTGTTATACATACGAGTATGAAGTTCTTAACGGTGAGAGAGGTGTTACTGTAGGTTCGTCAGTGATACTTCTCTCGAGGTACTGTTAAGATATTTATAAATCCCTACATTAATTGTCTCTTAGTTTTCCAATTCTTTGGTGATATGATATGCCACTAGACTAAGTACAGCAGTCAATCCTCTTTCCGCAGGACTTTTTATATTTAAATCATAGGTAAAATAAAATAAAATATTTTTTTCTAGCTTAATAGTGTATACCGATCAATATAATTGATATGGCATATAATTTTGGCACCTTCATTTAAGTCTCAATTTTCAAAAGGGAACCTTGTTCACTTAACGATTTCAACCTGTACAATAAATAACATTCATTTTCTTTTTTCAAATAGGCATGACAATTTACTTTATCTATTTATGATTTTGAAAATCATGTATTTACTTGAGACAAGGACAAACTTTATTGTTATTTATTGTATAACGCCTCGTTACGTAGAACAATGTTATACTAATATAGATTTAAATACACTAACAATAAGCAAGCTCCAAACAATACTAATATTGGAAGTTATTATTGTCACTAGAATTTTATTTGAATTTAGATTTCGTAGTAAGGACTTCAATAAATAATCTCTTCATAACATCTGCTGGTCACCAAAGGTTGATAATCCTTTGGGTTATCATTCTATATAGGAATACGCTGTAGACAAGGTTGCTGTAATGTCGTAACAATAAAAAAAAACAGATAAAAACTTATTAAGTAGATTTTTGTAGGTACTTTGTTAGTTTTGACTAGAATGGGTTCAGCCGCAGCACATGCAACTTTTAAATTGTCTTTCTATTGTAGGTCAAACCTTCTGGCACTGGGTGAAGTGAAGCGACTCTATTATTTGTCCTTATTTATGTTAATTTACTTAGTAGTGTGCCTGGTCCACTGGGCTCGGAGGGCCGTCATCAATTCGCTGCGATTCGGCACTTTCTCGCTGGTCGAGCGCGTGATGGGCGCAGCGTAAGCAATTGAGGTGTCGGGCACCGCTAGAGTGCTCCCGTGGGGCTTCGGCTCGACTGGAGCCATAGGAACATCGCTACTGCTGCCAGACGGGCTCACGGGCACGATCAGGCGCACGCGGCCATCCTCGCCCGTGGCAGTTAGAGTGCCGTTGTGTGACAATGGCATGATGAACGGTACACCATCATCTGAACCATCGGGACTAGAATCCTTGGAAGTTGAAGGCTGGCTCGCGCTATACAATGAGGTGTCGGACTGCCCAACACTCATAGCTTGACCCAAGTTTTCAAACTTATATTGTTCGAGGTTCATCAGACTTGCGATGTCGGCTTGACTATAGTTGTTTATCACGGGTGGCACGTTGGGGAATGCATTGCGGTTTTGGTAGAAAGGACTGAATTTCACGACATCGTTGTTCGCTTGAAATTCAGCATTACCGTTAGTCACGGGCTCGTTGTTTTGGAATTTGGCGATGAGATAGTTTTGTATCTGCTCATTGGTCATGCTGCCGAAGCACGGGGGCGAGCCGGGACTATTGAACTGCGAGGTGACAGCCTGCATGTTGTTGTTCTCGGCATTCTGGGATATCTTGGTCTTCGATATCAGATCGATGAGCATGTCAATGTTGGGCTGGCCTTCTCCGTTGCAAGCACGCTCAGTTATTTTCCCAGGACCTCCCTTTTGATCCAGCAGCATTGAAAACAATAAAATATTAAGTAGTTTTTATTGCAACTTTCTTTTGTAGGTAGAAACATCACAGCAACAACAATTACAAAAAAAGCTTACTGGCGGCGATTATTAAAAAAAAAACACAATACAACTCATGCAAAGCTTCTACTTACTATAAAACATGGCATAACATACCTGTTTAAAAAAGTTTGAAGAGTATGTTAATAACTCTTTAGTTTTGGGTGCGTAAGAACTTATTGCAAGCCTCACAATAAATGCTATTTTTGCAGCTAAAGCACCGTTATACCACATCAGTATTATTGCACACATTAGCGATAACGGATGCGTTATCTAATTTTAATTATCGGTAAAGCGAAATTGGAAACTTCAAACTATATTTTAGTTTAGAATCGAGTTTGACGTTTATTTTTTTAGCATTACTTAATGATAGTTGTTAGAAATTAGAGATCACTAATCCGACTTGCCCGCAACATGTTATATATGTATAAATATAACAAAATCATCAACTGAAGGAAGACACAAAAATGACAATAGGATGCCTTATGATATTTATATTGCAAATATATCGAAATCAAAAAATACGAATAAAAAAAAGAGGAATGAAGGTAAACCATGCTATTTTAATTATTAAAAAAAGCGCTATTATTTACTTGTTAAAAATGCCTACTGAGCAAGAAGTGAAAACAGCTACGTGAGATTAAACAATAATTTTCTACATTTTATAAACGGTCATTTCACATTCGGCATGCGTATGACATCAATCATGTTACCCAGTCAACACACAGCTATTGAATAATCTACACATCAACACAAATAAATAATCAAATGCGATGGGGACAGAGCAGATTACTCAAGTCGCATATCATATTAAAAGTAGAGTAATAAGCACATTAATTTGTACATGTACACACGCATAGTGTTTTCCATAATTCGACGAACCAGGTTGACAATTATAATTGCAAAAGTGTTGCCAAAAAGTGTACACCTGGGATACCAAATAGTTAGACGAAATGACGTGTTCGCCACTGTGACTTATATTTTAATATTTTGATATTTATCATAAAAACAGACTAAATATATACTGATCTAAGACCTGAGGGCCCTGCCAAGATGCACTACACTCATTAGCGTTTCTAATAGATTCGTTTTTAAATCGCGTCACTGGTAAATCACGAAACTTTTCGTATCACGTCATCTACCAGTGAAGTGATTGGTTTAAAAACGAAACGAATAGAAAGGTTAGTTAGCGTAATGCAACTCGGCAGGGTCATTTGACTGTCCACGTTTATTGTGAGTATGAGTATTCCGCTTAGTCTCAGGAAGTTGCCACCATTTTACCCAAAAGGCTACTCCAATAATAGCGACGAATGTTTTTAAATTTCTTTAAGGTAAATTAGGCTTATTCATGTTGAAAACTCAAAAGTATTTTGGATAAAACAGTGACTATATGTGTTTTAAGGTTTAAAGACAATAGATCATGGGTCTCCTAAAAGTCAAGGTTTTAGAGATTTACTAAAATTTTGAGGTTCATGATTCACTGTCGTTTTTGTCCCTGGTGATTACCGTTACGGGTTCTTTTTAAAAAGAATTTACAGAATAAAGCCTCGGTATGGAGTTTGTCAAACCTGGGGTAGCAGAGTGAGCTGCTGCGCGTTGATTGGTTTTGAGGAGCCGCGCTCGCGCTCCTGGAGGTGGGCTACCAAAGCAGCGATATGTTCAAGGAGTTCTTTGTTGTGGACGAGCAACTGGTGCGTGCGCGCCTGTAAATCAACGCCTCTTAGTTATATTTATAACGTAAGCGGTTAATAAGCTGAGAAATGTAAGCGCTACGATAACGGTGATCGGTCCTCTTAATCCACTTCACTGATTGCTTCTTTAATGCAATACTCAAGTTCGGTGCAAATTTCTATACCGAAAATAACTTAACTCGGGTAGTAGGGATTTATAAACCTTGTTTTTTTTTAAGGCTTGTTGTATTATGTGAGGAGAGCACTTAATTTTTTCTCATTTAGAAAGATGTGCCAGGATGTAGAGTCATAATAGGAACATAGAAAAATAAATAAATAAATATGATGGGACAATCTCACACGAATTGGCTAAATAATTTTAAAATTATTGCTCGATCAAATGAATAAGGCGAATGGAATAACAATATATTAAATATAAATATGAAATGAAAAATGCAATATAAGATGAGCATTAAGTACAAGTGCGCAGTTGCGCACGCATAAATAGGATTCGGGGACAATCGATTTTATGTATATATATATTTTTAAGAATTATCTTAGATACGAAGACCTTGTTTATCAGTTTCACCTAGTTGTGATGTTCAAGTCGTAAATAAATTACCCTATCGTAGTAGTATCAGTTCTTGGAACTGGTACTCACTTGGGCTTCGCAGCGCGCCGTTTGCTCGGCTGCGAGCTGGTCGCGTAACAGCAACAGTTGGGCGACGGCCGCACGCGTCTGCTGCGCTTGTTGGTCGAGCTGCTCCTGCATTAGTTGAAGCTGGTGTTGCGAGCTGAGCGGCGTCGCCATGTCGACGACCTCCAAAGCAGGCTTGATGACATCCGTCTTAATGACACACTCTGGCAAGTCCGGAAGATTGATAACCGTGGCCGGATGGGTCCTCTGCAATATTGAGAACTGAATATCACACATAAATGACCCAAGGTTGTTCATTATAGTTGCTTGTTTGAAAAAATAAGCAGCTCGAAAATTGCGATTGTCAGTGTATCTTTTAAAGCTTCTAGTTAATGTTTTATCTTTATTTGGTGGAGCCGGTCTCAGCATATGAGAGCCTCTCATTGTAACAGTTATTTACAGTAGGTAAGTATTTTTTAGTTACGACTCCTCGGTTAAAACTAGCTGCTTCACAATAGTACTGAGAACAGTTGTTTTTGTTTACTTCTACGTCCCGGAACTAAACGCACATCTTTTGCGCAGGTCGGATAAGCAAATCAATACAAACAAGGATACCACAGTTAACATTAGGAACATGTAACAAAGTTGTAAAGTAACAGATTTAACAATAAAGTCAATAAATTACGTGTGTCACTAGAACATTAAGCATTAAATATTTTAGACGAGGTATTTGTTCTTTCTGATCTGTTTCTTTTTGTTGAAATAGGTGGCGTTGTCCACCTAATAAATGAAGCAATTGCTACGGTTCTTGACGAAAAAGCAACCGATTCACAAACTCTCGCACAGATGGCTCTGAGCGGCGATTTGAAATAGTCACAATGAACCTTATATATTTCTTAAAGCAACCAATCACTTTAAACTTACACGATCAGTTAACGTTACTGAAAATTACGCCACGTTTCGGTTAATATTTATGAACTTATCGCAAAAATACCGTTACCGTTAAGGTAATTGGAATGAAAATTCGACCTTTTATTTACAAAAATACTAAAAAGGATGACCTGGACATTGTTTTACTCAAACATGATTCATAATTAAACTTTCTTCTTTTTAAGTGAACAAAATAAAACCACGAGATATTATAATTTTTCATTTCTCATGCTCGTAAAGTCTTTCTTATGGGTATAGGCTGCAAAAAAACCGCATTTTATGCACTAGTGCATAAAGTGTTGTCGTTGTCTATATTAAGACAATTAAGCCCTACAGCCAGACAGGCGAAGTGGCCGCATTAAATAAAGTTGTTAATTTTACTTTCGTTTATTTGCCTTATATGTTGCATCTAATAAAAAAGAAATTTAAAACTAGTAAAAACAAGCATTATTAACAAAAATATTACAAAATCAAAGTATGACTTTGGCAGTATTGCGTTCGACCTAAGTTAAAAATGTCATGCACAAAATTAAATAAAACCGGCCAAGTGCGAGTCAGACTCGCGCACGTAGGGTTCCGTACTACTATACATCTAAATAAGTGTTTTTCTTTATTCTTTATTATATTGGAGTTGATTGAATGAAAAGTAAAATGCGGTTTACGATTTATAACGTATTAAAAAAAACTAATTATTAGATCTCGTTCAAACTAATTTTCGGTGGAAGTTTGCATGGTAATGTACATCATATATTATTTTTACATTTATCATTCCCTTATTTTAGAAGTTACGGGGGGGGGTCACACATTTTTCCACTTTGGAAGCGTCTCTCGCGCAAACTATTCAGTTTAGAAAAAAAATATATTGGAAACCTCAATATCATTTTTGAAGACCTATCCATAGATACCCCACACGTATGGGTTTAATGAAAAAAAAAAATTGAGTTTCAGTTCTAAGTATGGGGAACCCCAAAAATTTATTGTTTTTTTCTATTTTTGTATGAAAATCTTAATGCGGTTCACCGAATACATCTACTTACAAAGTTTCCATAGTATAGCTTTTATAGTTACGGAATAAAGTGGCTGTGACATACGGACGGACAGACGGACCGACAGACATGACGAATCTATAAGGGTCCCGTTTTTTGCCATTTCGCTACGGAACCCTAAAAAAGAACTACAGTGGCGGGAATGAGGTTTTTGTCTATTGTTTTAGACTATTAATTAGGTAGGTAGTGGTTTTCTTAACAAAACTTGTGGTGTTACGGAATTTAGTGAAGAGGAAATAATGCTCACAAATAACACACCAATACAAAAAAAAAAATTGAACTGACATTGCCGCCTAAATCCAAGAAAAAAATATTTTAAATAGCATGATCATTTCAAAGTCTGGCGAAGCGGCATACAGTCAATGCATTCTCATTCATATAAGTTTTGTTACATTATCAGTTATCACTGTTAGATTTCCTCGAAATCGAAGTGAAAAGCAGAGTGTATACTCGGTCTTAAAACCTATTTTATCCTGGACTTTATTATCCAACCTCGACTACCGGCTCGGATGGATACCATAAGTCTTGGACAAACTGTTTTGTTTTACGCCCTTGTTGTACAATCTACTATTGTGGTTCCTCTATCCTATTAGCTCGGGAGTAAAACTGGAAAACAGGAGACTGTCGAGGAGGTTGCAGAAATTGCGAATTAGTAGAAAATGGGCGCGGGCGGGCGCCGTGACCGGCGTCTTGAAGAGTGCGCCGCCCGAGTATGTTTACAGTGGTATCCCGACACTGCTTGAGGAATTTTGAAAAAAATGTAGCAAAAGTAACAGTGGCGAAGCGTCACGTAAATAAATAGACAAGCCGGAGCAAAACAAGGTGTATGGCGTGTGTCGGTTTTACGTTTTGTTTGTATACCTACTCTATGCATAGGAATTTTTGGTAAAGCCGTAAATAATCGGCTTGTACGAACGCCTCGCGACTGAAAAGTAAACTATTTATGCATAAACAACCTCTGTTAAAATTAAATATAAGAGTTCTATTTGTGATCGATTATGATACTTAAAGTATTAAATCAATGATAATGTTTTAAAGAGGTTTGTTCATTTTACTAAAAATCGTTTTCTACTATCATTTAGTGAAACCATAGTGAAACCAATTTTAAAATATAAAGCTATAAAAAACTATAAAAATAACGTTTATTTCAGCCAAACATTTAGTAGGAGAACGTCTAGTAGATTTTTCTTTGTATTTCAGTACGTATTTCTCTATATAAGTAATGTTATTGTTGTATTTTTTATACAAAAATGCAGTCTTGTGATTTTTCTTTGTATTTTAGTATGTATTTCTCTATGTAAGTAAAATTATTGTTGTATAATAGTAGTATACCCATAGTAAAACCCCAAAGACTTTACTTTGGCACTAGGTCACTTTGTGTGAGATTACCTGATATTTTTATCTAAGTTTTTTTTTGATTGATTGTAATAAAATGTTGCGGATGCAGCGTGAGTCTACGCTAATGCTAGCAAAACTACTGCAGACATTTCAAGAACATTACTCGGAGCCACAACGGGATGTGCCACGATTTTAAACTTGGTGTACGCGAGGGCTCTGAATAATGACTTCTGGGTAAATTCGAAATTCGCTTCTCAAGGAAAGTTTAAATTTATCACTCCTGCCAAAAAGTGTACCCCTTGTGGAATAGAAACGGTATAAATGTATTTCTTACGCCTGCCAAACTTTTTTGAGCAGGCTTTCAATTGTACATTATTATCGACTGAAACGGGACAATGGAAAATTCCGTAGGTAATGGTAGGAAAGATAAATATTTCTAGAAATCTTTATAAAACTTATAAATAATAAAGTAAGTACCTAGTTATTTTAAAAGGTTTTATTACGCAACCACATCATGCTGTTTTTCATATTGATACTTATTGATGTGGTCACAGTAAAAGGAAGTAGGTACACATTATGTACCTGCATTTTATTGTTTCTTATTTTTTTTATTTTACGAAAATCATGAGTACATTTTTAGTAAGAACTTTCGACTAACTTTTGCCATAAAGTCGCGAAAAAGTTGATACTTAGGTACTTGCTACTAAATACTAAGAAAACTAAATGTGTTAGGTTCGCTTTGCCTAATGTTAAACCGGTAGATTCTAGTATTTTCTAAATAACGAGGGTTTGCTAATGGTAAATAAGGCGGTTTTCCTAGGCATAACAATAGATAAAAATTTGCAATGGAGTCCCCACATAGCTGCACTGGCAGGTAAACTAAGTTCGGCAGCTTACGCCGTTAGGAAGATTAGACAACTAACTAATGTTGAGACAGCTCGCTTAGTTTATTATAGTTATTTTCATAGTGTTATGTCTTACGGTATTCTGGTTTGGGGTAAGGCAGCTGACATACAAACTATATTGATGTTACAAAAAAAGGGCCATTCGTTCTATTTACAATTTAAATTCCCGTGACTCCTTAAGATAACTTTTTAAAGAAATTAATAACTTAACTGTAGCGTCTCAATTTATTTACGAGAATATTATTTATGTTATTAAGAATTTAGATTTTTTCACCAAAAACTCTGATATACATAATTTAAATACTAGAAATAAAAATAAAATCTCTATTCGAAAATTCCGTGTCCGTAAAGTATATAAATCATTTGTTGGTCAATGTATTCATTTCTATAATAAATTACCTGACGTAGTTTTAAAGTTACCCTTTCCAGCACTTAAAAAATACTAGAAAAGGTCGTTAATGTTTAAAGCGTATTATAGGGTCGAGGACTATCTAACAGACAAAAATGCATGGCCTACACCCGAAACTTAGTCAATAATAATTTGTTCAAATGCAAAAGCTTTATCCTGCTTTTTCTTGTCTAGGGGACACCGTTGATGCAGGAAAACATATCGAAACTTTTATGTGGTCATCTTGCATCATCTCATAAGTAGTTGATTCTATTTTTTCTTTTTTCTTTTCTCTCTATCTCTCCCGTAACATTTTTGGCATGTTTTCCTGCTGAACTACACATTTGATATTATATTTAATTTAATATTTGTAGCTTTATATAATGCTAGACTAAGTAGTACCATTGTAATATGAAATATGAAATATGTTTAAAAAATGACCGACTGCTGAGTTTCTTGCGGCGTTTCTTCTCAGCACTGGTCTCCTCTTGGTAGAGCATGAATACCGGTTTTCGATAATATCGAAAAACCGGAATATCGGACCATAATTCCGATATTGGCAAAACCGATATTGAACTCTTACAATACCGGTATTTCGATAATTTCGATATTAAAACCTCCAGAAGAAATTAATTTTCAAAGAATAGAGTATTGCTGTCTTAATGCAGTCTCATCTCAACACTCAAATGTCACAAGTAATAATACGTTTCTCATGTAGTTAATGTTTTTATTTACTTTAAATTACATACAATATGACAATTTAAAAAGACAACGAACAATTATTATTTTTTGATAAAGATCTCTAATGCTGTGATTAATAATAATCCTTTGTTTTAGTTTTATATACTTAATAAAATGCAGCCCAAGTATGTATTCCGGAGGAACTTCAATGTCCACATTCCGACAAGTGATGAATGGAAGGATGGGTTGCACCTATCGGAGGAAGACAACGCGATATGGTACACGGATGGTTCAAAGATGAGCTCCGGTACGGGGGCTGGTATTCATGCCAAAGACTACAACAGTAGCATAAGTATGGGCAACTACGCAACGGTCTTCCAGGCGGAGTTGTATGCGATAGAATATTGATAGGACTCTACAGGAGAGAACTATCTATATCCTAAGCGACAGCCAAGCGGCACTCAAGGCGCTGACGGCGCCTAAAGTAGACTCGAAGCTAGTCTACAATGGAATCCAAGCCTTAAACAGACTTGGTAGACACAACAAAGTGAAACTGATGTGGATTCCAGGACACGAAGGCTATCCCGGAAATGAAGCCGCGGACGAGCTGGCAAGGGAAGGGTCCAAGGGTGCATACGTCGGACCTGAACCATTTGTGGCACCCTCACCGGGCACTATAAAAGCAGCCCTGAACAACATCGCCCTAGAAAACCACCAAAAATAGTGGAAAACTACGGTAGGCTTAGGGCATGCAAAGCTCTTCATAGGAAGAGTTGACCAGAGCTGGACCAAGAAACTTTGGAAACTGAGCAGAAGACAACTTCGATACATTATCGGAGTGTTTACCGGGTACTTCGGGGTTAAATATCTCCTAGCAAAGATGGGCCTTTATGACAACACAGATTGTAGAATGTGCGGCGAAGAGGCTGAGACAATGAAACACCTATTGTGTGAATGTGATGCCCTCGCCGGAGTAAGAATGAAAATCCTCGGTTGTGGATACCCAGAACCGAACGATTTCAAGGCACTGCCATTGCACTCCACTATCCGCTTTTTGGAAGGGGTGGAGGCTGCATTGGGTTAAGTGCTAAACGAGGGGTAATTACACAAAAGATCCCACAGGGTCGAAGTGTATCCGTAAGGACCCCACCATAAGATAAGATAAGATATACTTAACGAGAATGTTTAGTTCTTTAAAGTTATTTCTTATTTGAATTTTGGAACAATATTAGGTTTAAATGATAATATTACATATAAAGTTAACTACATTATTGAGTTGAGATTGATTATTTCTTATTTGATTGCTTAATAAATGTTGATTTTTACAAATATTGCCTGTTGTTTCATTTCTAACAATTTAAAATCTAACTTGCACCTCTTGCAGGTGCCGGAAAGATGTCGGTAACGAGAAAATCGATATTTTACTATTTAAATAACGAATATCGAAATAATATCGAAATACCGGAAAACCGGTATTTGAATTTCCGATATCGAAAAAATACCGGTATTAGAAAACACCTCCGATATTGGATGCTCTACCTCTTGGGAAGCGCTGGTAGATTCTTGAGTGCTCGAGCGGCCTACTTACTGAATAAATTTCTTTTATCTTTTATCTTTTTATCCTAACGTTGAGATATTTTTTTCTAATATAACTATTTATAATTTTTAGATAGTGGATGATAAATCCTGATGCATCAATGTAAGCGTCGGTGTTCTAAGTTACGCATACCGATGATATTAAACATATCCAGTAGGGATGTGCTGTCAGTCAATATTGAATTAGAAATAGGTACCTACTGTGTACCTTTTTTACCACTCTTAGGCTTAAGGCTTAAACACCTCATAGTCTTGTTTACCTATTATTTTCGCCAATTTGGTTATACATGAGAAACACGCTTCAGAGTAACTTCTCATTATTACATTTTCATGGCAACGCTTTAATCATAAAGTTATTGGAACCAAAGTTAATTAATAATAATGATGACGTTATTTGAATTATAATTGTGGAATTTGATATTCGACAACCTTTTAAAGGAGTAAGTAAATCGAAACCGCCTTGGTCACTAGCTAGTGAGATCTAGTGAAACTTAGTGAAAGTTTTAATTTATGAGTTATTTATGTATAAACAAATATAAAATTTTGGTATAATGTGATTACTCATTATACTCGATGAGCAAATAAAGTTTACAAGTAAACTACTTAGGTACTATGTAGTATAATGCAATCGTACATATCTTAAAATTGACAGTTCTATTGCTATTATTATTTTTATAAAAAAATATATATTTCAAGAGTGTATCCGAAATTGTCTTACCATACCTTTATCAGAGGTTACGTTAGCTCTTTTTAAGTTGGACATAATAGGATATGAATACTTTTCCCATTTCGTTATTTCTTGGTAACACCATTTCTATTCGTGTTTCCCGAGTCAAGTTTTCAGTCGTATTTTTCCACTTACCCGCTTTTTCCTGAACATTTTTCCCATTCCAGAAATCAATTTGATCTCCTTCTTGGGCGATTGGGCCATTCGAGTTGCTGCAAAACTGACATAACCTCAACCTGCCTCCCTAATTCGATCTGATTATAAGTAGGAAAGTTCGTTACGCTGAAACTGTACCATCGAGGATACGTATAATATATTAATAAAATCTGATCCGAGCCGCCTCACTAGTGTACCTACACCATTGATTTATGATAACGATCTTCGGATCCAATGTGGGAGAACGATTATTATAAGAAGGATCCTATTTTCAGTGTCGATATACATTCTATTTATAATAATGCTCGTTTCCAATATTTTTCATCTATTGGTAAGGCTAGGCGAAAATCATTTTCGGGATGCCGTATTAAAAATATCCTTAGGTATATGATTTATAATAAAGGTTTTTTTAAATTTTCGTTGTAGGTATGCGCTCTATTTGATCTAAAATAAGATATTGTGCTATATTCTAGTGAGCTTCGGATTAGAGCATAGTATAAAGATTGAATGCAACCTAAATCTGTAAACTGTTGGGTGCTATGAATAACAAAACCTACATTTCTAAATGACTTATTGGTAGTTATTAGTAATAAAACAAGTATGTTCACTACCTAAATCTCTGAATAGGTCACTTTGTAATTGATTATAGTCAACTTTTAAAACACATGTAAATATCGTACAGATACGCATTATAGAAAAGAGGGCCCAGACTACCCCCGGGACACCCCTGATTTGATATAAATAAAATTAGACCTGTAACCATCACTGCTCGTGATCGGTTTTCCAAATGAGACTTTAACGAAGAAGATCCCCATGCATTCCTAGGTGTTCAAGCTTGTAGAGCAAGATGATGTGATCAACACGATCAAAAGCCTTTTCGAAATCGGTGTAGTTCACATCAACCTGTCCAATACTATCCATATTCTTACCTGTGCATTTTATGAATTTTCAGATCCATTTTTTATAAATTGGTATAATATCGACCTGTTTCCACTTCTCATGGAACGAGCCTTAAGCCAGCGATTGATTGAACAAAATTAATAAAGGATTAGCTATACCGTTACTAAGGTAACTAACTGTACGGAATTACGGAGTATTAAGGCATTTTTGACTTTGTAAGCTATTTCCAGTAAAACCTGAAATCTTAGCTAATTGAAATTGGTTTACTAGTAAAGATTGAATATCAGAGTATAGAATGTTATATAAAAATTATATATTAAACTGTGTTTTGTATAATTAATAGTCATTTTTATGAACCTCTTAAATGTCCGTTATTACGGATTAAAAATAGTCTCTGTCGGTTATTCCGTAAATGCGTGCATGTAAATCCGGTAAATTAAGTTAATGCCCCTTTCCTGCCAAATTAATGAAGTAGGGAATATAAATTAAATAAGACGTGATCAGAAATGAAATAGTATTACATATTTGACAAAAAGATTTATTTTAATTTTAAGAGGAGACGGGGGTTAGGAGTTCGTCCAGAAATTTTTAGAATAAAATTAAAATGCGTATATATCGTCTTAATTTGTCGGCCTGTAATAAACCAAAACATTGAAAATCAGTGGGGCTAGACAAGTTGCCATCGAATACAAACGCTAGCGTTAGGTGATCACTGTTGATTTGCGTTGTCATAGAAACATTAATGGAATTGACGTAAGTCACGTGATATATAACTCGAAATGCGCTGTCAAAAATTAAAAATTAATAATGAGTACACGTGTCTTACGTCAATTCCATACACATTTCTATGATAATGCAAATCAACAGTGATCACCTAACGCTAGCGTTTGTATTCGATGGCAACTTGTCTAGCCCCACAGGTCGTATGATGTATAGATAGCCCTTTCCATAAGCCTATTTATCTATGTAAGTATGAGGTCAATTGTTAACAACTAAGAATTTTCATCATTCATTTTAAGAATTCTCATTTAGAGTCGGAGTAGAAAAGCAGATTTGGTTGAAAACATTCCAATTTACCCCTGTCTCCCCTAATTTTGCGGGGATAAAATTAGGAATGATATCTTCCCAGTTGTCCCCAGTGGAGATGAATAGGAAAAATCTGATTCTGAATCTGAACCTAAATTTGTCCCCATTGGGACTGATTTAGATTCTTTAGGGACTAATGGGCCCTAAAACCAGAGTGTCCCCAATTTCCCCTAAGTGTACGATCATAAAAATCGGCTTTATGTTATATATTTTAACTAAATATAACTCGGAAAATACTGAATAATCATTTGAAAACATAAGCACAACTACGCAATTATTTTAACGCAATTAGAAGCACAGCCAAAAACATTGTTAGCAATTGCGGAAGTCATAAAAGCAGATGTTTTTAAGAAGTACGTCTTTTCCACGTCCTGAAACTACTTAAATTCTATAGTAATCTATTCAGATTAGTAGATGTACTATTAAGTATATTAAAACATTTGACTTTAGCAATATAATTCAGCTATTTAGCATGAGCAATTCTTGTCGTAACTTTTTACGAAGTAGGCAAAATTGATTACTTTAGACACCGTTTTTCATAACAATGGTCCACAAAATCGTAAAACGTAATTTCATCATGTGAAAGTTTGCCAAACATCACGCTCGTAACGGCAAAGTTTGTTTGACTCTCTTATCTGAATTCCCGGTAAAACATAAAAATAAAATCCCTTTACTTTCTTTAATTGCGTAATTTTGACGCTTTTCGGGACAAGGTTGATTTTTGATGTATGTAATTGCGGCAATCAGTAAATCGACCGTAATTTACTAAATACTCACTGAATTTTCATGAAAATTTATTTACTCAGTTTGTTATGAAATTCTACACAATTATTAAAACAATTTATAATGAAAATGGTTACCCATTACTTGTAAAATCCTTAATAAAATCCGTTGCTTCACTTACGCACACGCGTCTACTTCCTATCGTCTCGGCGGTTTGACGCGGACTTACCAAAAGAGATTACGTAATAACATACCATATGTTCACAGTTCGTTGACCTCTTGTTCATTTGACGTAATATTGTCCACACTTGATACGTATAATTTTTTTTTTGGAAATACTTGATAGTTTTTGGCCCTTAAGTGATAAATTCCGGAATTCCGTACGTTTACGGAATTCCGTACAGTTACCTTACCTAAACCCTGATTGAAATACAATGTTTTTAATTATTTGTTAATATCTTCGTTTGACATATATAACTTACTAACGTGTAAAATATAATTATTACGTTCCGATACATTGCAACATGAATGGCCGTCAGCGGCTTGGTAAAAACGTTCTGAATAAATGTGATGAAAGCCGAAGAAATGCCTTCACCGGTATCATAAGTCGAGTCTTTATGGGATAATTAGATGCACCGCGCTTAGTTATAATAATCTGTTTAAAAGATGGGTATACTACAATAAAAAATATAGCTTCGTCCAATGACTTATTAAGTTGCTCAGGCCAGTAGATATTTTCAAAGCGCTCGTTAATCTTCGAGTAATTTCCCTTATTGTACTAATATTAATTCAAAGGTTTCTTTCTCAATGGTCTAAAACGGTAATAGATCAAATTATATAGTTAAAGATAGATGATAATTTTCTTCGGATACCAACGGTTGATTGTACCTACATCTAACAACTTATATAATAATAAGTCAAAAGTGTTATCGCTACAATTTTTTAGTTGAACATATTGTTCTAGTCTATTTAATGAAAATTTATTAATCATAGATCAGTAGAGTTTTGTACAGTAGAGTTCATAAATATGTATACATTTTAGTACCCTGTCACTTTAATCGCTGTGATCATTATTATATGGCAGTTTGAACATGGCATTAAATAGAGAAGGTACTAATGTGTACACATATCTATGACCTAGACTGTACTTCAATGGAGCCTTTTTTAAGAAGACAAGCTCCATTGAAATCCAGTTAATATTAAATAACTTAAGATCACCTAAGACCAGAAAATAATCATCTAGGTAACGGTTAGATAAGGATATGAAGTCCTTAGTGAATTTAAGAAAATCATTAGCTTCATGGTTGGTAGTACCAGAATATTTTATTTTGGGACTCTACGTCCCTTTTTAAACAAAATTGAACCCATTTCCTCGTAACGCTTGAAGGCCTAAATGTTTTAAAAAAGTGATTTGACAGTCATTGTAGACTGACTAATAGGTATAATGGTTTTAATCATTCTAGTTGTATTACTGCTTTATGTAAACCTGAGCTTCATGAACGCGCACCTGTGGGGTTCGACGATCAGTCTTCCGCGGCGGTGGTGGCAGTAACTCCAGGTGCGTGGGTCTGACCTTCTCCTCCGGAACTGGCTCGACTACCGCTTTGGAGGTGGATGCCACGCTCGCTTCAGAGGCACCACAATCTGACACCGCTTCTGTTGAAGTCAAGTCTTTCATAAGGAGTTAGAGGGGGCATATGTAGGGAATGATAAATAAGAGACGATTATAACGAACCAAGAACAAAAACCTTTTTAGGGTAGTTCGACAGGATTCCAAGTACTTCTAACAGCTTAATTACGAGAATTAGTTCATTAAATTTAGTTCAAGGTGCACGTGGCCAACGGAAACGTTGTTTTAGTCTATAAAAGCAGCGTCACGAAGTTTACTGAGTTTGCTGACGGGGGACGACGGAAAATATTATGGTTCCGACTTGACCAAACAACCCACATCGGCGCCTACCAATACTCTTTCAATTTTAGTATTTGTCGTTTATACCTGAACAATGAAACTATCTAATTACAAAGTAACTTTTAAAGATAGGTAATTATTATCGTGAACGATAATTTATTGTGTAAACAGAAACGTACCTAGGGTATACATACAGGAATTCATTATGCATGCATACCTAGTTAGAGAGGTAGTAAAGAAGGTTTTAAATTTTAACTTCAATAGTTTATGAAATACTTTATTTTTTAATTTTGAATTTTTCGAATTTACTTTCCATTTAATAATTTCGAATTCGTTCTTCTTTCATTATTTATTTCGTCTTATATCTCTTTATTGGGGTATTTTTCTACATTGACTTTTTCCCTACCGTAAACTCAGCTACCGTAAGCTACGTACGGCCCTAGGTTCAACAATAGTCCAATTGTTAACATTATCTTTAAAATATGATAGCTTACTGCTATTGTTGCTGGCTATATTATGCGAGTTTATTTTTCGGGTTAAAATCATTAACTCTAAACTCTATCTATACTTAAGCCATAGCTATCATATTTAACAATTCGTTAATAATAGGTGTACCTACAGACAATGTCGAGTTATGGTCCCTGTTGTAGGTACGTTTGGGTTGTTGACATTTTGGAATATTTACCAATTGTTGAAAGATTAACTGGAATAGATCCTTTAATAGGATAACTTCGCCTTAGTACAAACCTTTAGTGGTTATGAATATTTTGTGGAATAAAGTATTATACATAGGTACTCGTACATACACTTTAACGGCCTATAATCAAATCTAAACAAGTAAAGAAAGCCGATCGTATCATAATATAGGCGTTAGGCACAGATCATAAAATAATGACGTTGATCGTCGAAACAGCTGTTACTCGTTACGTCGGATATCATAAACTGATACATAAAAGCTAATTATAAATAGCTCAAATTAAACTGGAGAAAATAAAGAAACGCCAGTAGACAACGGTCAGGGCGGCACCGAGAAATGCGATTTGCGATTGAACTTATAAAGACCTTCAAATAGTATTGAATGCGTATTTTAGCGGGACAAGTGCACAGTTGGCACAAAACACCTATGGGTTTACGCTCTATATAATGACTTGGTCATTACGTTCGTCCGGTGTAAAATAACGACCAAGTGGTTCCGATGGCTTCATACAGCGCGACCGCCGGCTCGTTGACGTGCCACGTCACGACCAACACACGTAACTCGACGCATCACTTTTTTATTTATTGGCCAATTTTAACGCTAACCGGACCATTACTAAACAAATTCCTGTTCCTGGCTCAAAAAAAACGCAACAAAGCGATATTGAATGATATTAATGTGGGTGGATCGCCGGTCGCATATGGACGGGACACATTAGGGACAATAGTTCGCACTGCTAAAGAGGGTAAAGGATAAATATTCGCCGTAGCAATTTCGCTGGTCGTTTTGGGTAGGACACTGTCAATAGCAGAACACCGTGATAAGAAGATTAGCAATCAACAACGAGTGTGCGCGGTGCGGGCTGCGACGTTTGACAAGAATGTAATTGGATTGTCCAGTCGGTACCGCCGGCTGGTTTGGTTTAATCTCACGAATCTCGCAATGCAGTCAAAAGCATGTACACTTATCTAGATTACACAATACTTAAGCTACCTATTTAAGATGGCGCCATCTCGTTAAAATAAGTGAAAAATAACTTTTTTCAAGATTAATATAAATAACTCTTCTAAGTTTAACACCATTACTTCTGGAATTGCTGATATGGAAACGCTCATCTCGCGTTTTACGGCAATGGCTACCTTTGGCCGGCGGCGGGTCGCTGGCTCGGTCGGGGAGGGTGAGGTCGTCCGCGGCCGAGGACGTGGAAGGCGCGGGCTGCTCCGGAGTGTTGATCTGCATCTTGTGGCACACCTCGAAGGCCTGCCCCACGGTGCGTACGATGCGCATTGCTTGGCTCTGGAGTAAACAGAGCGACATGTTTCATAGGAATTATGAAAACCAATATGCTAATAAGTATACAATAAAATTATACAAACTGCCTCGAAAAAGATCGGGTATCCTGTAGATAAATTTTATTTAAAATCTACTTAATCAGCCTTGGGGTGCTGCCGCGTGCTTTGCCATGTCCATAAAACATCGAAAATATTGTCGTGTTTTGAAAATAATAAACTTTGGGTTTGCTAAGTATATATTCTAAACGAATCAATAAGACTAAAGATATGTTGTAAGGTATTCCTTTATACCTATACTATCCGCAAAACTATCTGGCCGGTCAGGTCATAAATCATCTGAATTATGCTATCTCTTTCACACCTGCACGGCTTATGGAGCGGGCCGAGCAGCAATAGGGCAGGTAGCGTTACGCATAAAAAGGAATGTCGATAAAGTAATGAAACAAAGAATATAAATTACGTGGTGTTTTATATAACAGTATTGTATAGTTACTATAGAAATATAAATAGGTATATTGAACTATTGACATAAAATATTACAATAAAATAATAAGAAATATCTTAAACATGTAATTATCTTAAACATTTAGTATTATTCATCAGATAACTTTAAAAACAATATCAATAACATTTCAAAATATAATGATTATATCGACGTTTACATTATAAGTTATCGACATGTTACAACCCTAACGGTAGCCGACGTTTATTGCCCTACCGGCCAGATAGTTTTGCGGATAGTATAATAGTAACTAAGATATGGTACATCAAACTATGGGCAATTAGGACTTGTTCTAGCTCTACGTGCCTATCTGCCTATCTCTACCTGAAGAAAATATCCTAAAAAGGACGGACGATCTTTTGCAAGGTACCAGGAACTCGGTATGAAATAGTTTTTGGATTATGAATAGTTAGTACGTACATTAAAATAATACCGCTACAGACTGTAAATAGGTAAAACCAATATCGTTTTATCGTATAAATACGACCATATAGCGGTACCTTGTAGTTTGAAAATGGGGTTTATCCTATCCTACTAATATTATAAATGAAAATTTGTATGTGTGTGTATGTGTGTGTGTTAGTTTGTTAATCCTTCACGCTGCAACGGTTGGACGGATCTGGATGAAATTTTAAATCGAGATAGTTCATACCCTAAATTAAACCATAGTCTTTCATCTCTGAAAATATAAAAGTTCTCAAGGGAATTACTATAATACGCAGACAAAGTCACGGGCAGAAGCTAGTATTAAATAAAGCTGTCAGAACGCTGCGCATGCCTGCACCTGGGATATTAACGCTGTAAGCTTATAGGCACGTTATTATCTAGTTATTATTAAAAATTGTACAAAGTTACTATGGTTTGCGTAAATTATTTAACACTTTACTCGTAGTATTTAGAGGGACCCTTATTTATGTTGTACACGAAAATGTAATAAGTACAAAAATGAGGAGTAGTCCTAGACCATCGATTGACATAATAATATCGTCATATATCTCTTAGTTAAAAATGTATGTTCCGTCCATTGATTTAATATACACTAGATTTAACGTCAATGCTTAAACGGAGTGACGGAGCAACTGCTCTCGAATTCCTTCCGAGATCAGTTGGGCTGTCAGTCGCACGCGATGCGTTGACAGGTCAACATGCCTAAATGCTCTGTGAAGGAGTGTAGAAATAGCTTTGTAAGAAAGTCGAAAAAGGATGGCATATCTTATTTTCGCTAAGTACCCGTTAATAGTTTTATAATTTAATGTATTTGTGGCCAAATTCGCCGTCTAATTAAGAAAGGTGATGATGTATGTAAAAAGTGGAACATAGTTAAAAATTGAATGAATAGAGTCGCTTATTGATTTTTATTTTACAATGTTTTACGCCTACTTATTTTTGCGGTCTATAATATTAATTAAACTTCTTATAAATTACTATAAATACATAGATCTAAGAATAAAAAATACCTCGTAAATGCTCTTTATATTGTAAATTAAATAAAACTGTATTATTATTCGAGATTTCCAAAAAAACAAAATTGAGCGAGAAAAATGGCGGAAAATAATAGCAAATGAAATGTTGAGTAAGCCCGTAGATCAAAGAAGTTTATTAAGTTATTTGTACGGGTAAATCGCTGTTACTTTTTTTTCGTCGACACGCAAAGTTACACCTAGGTTAGATTTTTTACCTATAAAAGTTATTTTTTATCAGTCTAGTATTAATGCGTTTATTTGAATTTATTTTAAAGAACCAAGATATTGCAAAGGTAAAGCACAAAAAAAAATACAGGCTTTGATACAGGCTATACAAGGTGTTTTATAAAAAAACTCTGGCGAACATAGCGTTTTTTTTTTAATTAAAAAAATGGCATCTCAAAATCCGTGAAACTTCGCATAATAGTAAATGTGGTCAAAAATGTTCAGAATGACTCTACCTATCATCCCTTAAAACCACTACACTCTACTGGCAAACACCATGTATTAGTATTTTTGTTCCTAAATAAGTATGTATATCGTTGTCTAGCACCCATAGCACAAGTTTCGAGCTTAATTTGGGGTTAGGTCAATTACTGTGTAATTGTCCAAACATAATTATTAATTTATTAATATAAAATTGAGAAATGCGACTCCATTCTCCGTTGTTCAATTTTGACGTTAATATTACGATAATGGCCACTTAACTAAAAATATTTCAATATTTTGAAACCTTAGTTTGTAAATTTGACACTTGACAGCTAGAACATTGAGTTCATTTCAGCATGTTTTTTTTCGTATTACAGGGTTAAAAATTAGCGATGTTAGCTTCGTATCGGAATTCTTATATTATCTGTAAATGTCATTTTGGCACCGATTGTTACGACATTTTGCTCGAGATTGTGTATCTAGTGTATATTAAATCAATGGTTCCGTCAATTTCAATGTGTATATATAAGAAGTCAGATAAGTACGTATTGTGTTCTAAATACGCTAGAGCTGCCCGCCCACCTGCGTGCCCCTGTGCCCACCACCTACCGCTAAAACTAAAAACACAAACAATCTGGAAAATAACGAAGTCTTAAAACACAGATATTATGCATAAAATGAATGAGTCTTATGGTTTAAAGAAAAATTACCATCATATATTGTAATTTACAAGCAAGCTGCTTGTTTACCCTTTTAAGTATAAAAATCATATTTACCTACTCAATAAAATACCTACATAGTATTCAAATCGTTTTCTGTTATAAAATGTTATCTCTCGATTTTCAAAAATATTATCTAACGAATACAATCTTGAAAGTACTGTATTTTTTATAACAAGTAACTATAATTTAATGAAGTGTAGCTTTATCACAGGAACATCATATATTATTTATTACAAAATTCCCTGCGCAATTTTATAAAGTAAACGAGATAGTCCTTGGGCTTTAGATTTGACTGTAGAATGAAGTGAATAAAGGTCTTGCTACAGTCACGTACATGGGTACTCGTACATATAAAATAATAAAATAAAACGAGTATGGGGTGAAAATATTAAGTGAAAGGGTGGAGGAATGGGACGGCCCACGTGGGAGCTGACACGTGCTTAGATGTTTCGCTCATTCATTCGGTTTAACAAACAGAGAGATTATTGAGGTTGAATGCTTTATTTGTCATTAAAAGAGTTTTATATTTATAATTTACCCCTCTAAGAAACAGGCATGATTTAATGTATGTAATTTAGCGATTTACGTAGGGATAAATCTACCTGATTTGAAACTCCAATCGACGTCAAAGATTGCGATTTTAGAATTATGCAAGGATACGGGTCAACCTAAGTAGCAACAGTTTCCTAGCACTGCGTCAAATAAGCATGCAAAGAATTAAGCCTACAAATCTCAGTGTTTCCAGATTTTTAGGATCACACTAAATTGTTTTATTATATATCCAATCCATTGGGCACTGTAAAAAGCTCTACGGCTGCAGTAAAGATTGGGTACCTAGTACCTACGCCAGTGAACAAATGGAGAGTGTTTTTTATTCCAAACAAAGGTGCCCGTCAGCGGCTTTGCCCCCGTTGCAAATTTCGGACTTTGCCGGTGGTTTTCTTTTTTTTCTGTCATACAAATCGACGACCACACAAAGTGTGCTAATAAAGAATTAAAAAGAAACAATTTGGTGCAGACGTTTGGAACTTATGCGCGTACATACATTTCGGCGATTTATTTATATTTATATTGAATGTATAGATTCATGGAGAGTAATGTACAACCGCAATAGAAATCAAAGATAAACCACACGGCACGTGAACAGCTTCATCCCCAAAAAAAAAACTTTTGGCTAGAATTGATCGTAGCACATCGCACTCCGTGTTGTTTGTCTATTAGTCGTCTTCTGGTGTAGATACAAATATCTGGACCGTTGCTGGTAATGAAAGGTTTTTAACGTGGTTGTGGAACGTTTATAATTGTTTTCTGGCGTCATTTAAGCGGAAGCCTGCCGTTTGGAAATAATATATTTACCAAACTTATCGTTTCCCAACTTCTAGATTTGCCAATCCAATTTTATCAGGATTTATATCAGCATAGTGTCCCTATAGGTTCGGTTAGGTAAGGTTAGTTTTTATAAAATCGTAAAACATTTTTCAACACACTTGCTCAAAACGACCTTTTTATTCCACCGATTTTTGGCTCATAAACCTAGATATTAAACACGCGTGCTTTTTCAGTATATTACGCACAAGTGCCTTTAGTTTATTAACCCAAAGAATTTACATTTGTAGCCTAGTACCAAGTTGTAAGTACGAAGAAGAAGCGATATAATTTAGTCGGATTATACCTTTTTTTTTTCTTAGCAACAAACAGTTTTTATGCGGCAAATAACATTATCTACATATTTATTTCAATAAATTGGTGAAATCAGCTTTATTACTAAAAAATAACTCAATTTCATTAAAATCATTTAAATTTTTCTGTATTTTATATTTTAAACATGAATTATTACATTTTAAATTTGGCTGTTGGCCGATCTCGTTCGCGCCTTAGCCTTGCGCGCGCATCGGTATCGCGGCAAGAAAAAAAACAACGCGCCAGCCGCCATTTTTCGTAAATAATTGACGGCTGTGACGAAGATACTTTGGATTAATTATTGTGAAGTTTAATATTAACGAAAATGTAATTTTACCAACTGTTTTAATAATTAATTAAAATTTGACTAAATGAAGTCTTGTTTTTTTTCGCAAGTGTGTTGAAAAACGTCGTATGTAACACGTGTGCCTGTGACCATAATATACGCGGCTTTCTTGTGGCGCACTCGCTTCCGCTCGTGCGCACACAATAGCGCCTTGTATACAATGGTCAACTTAGCACACTTGTATCATAATGTACTATAAGTTGTTTGGAAACGATACATTTTGCAAACATATCACGGCGAAACAAAGGTAACCCCATTCAAACATAAACTTAAGGAGATAAACGAACGTCTTAATATACATAAAGGTTAGAGAAGGTTAACATAACGCACTAATTTTAGATGGACACTTTTTACCTCCGACGAAAAAAGAGAGACATTTACTGAATGTTTCATGTAGGACCTGTGTATCACTGTGGTTCTGCCTGCGTACTTGAGTGTCTTTCTGTGGTATCGTGCATCCCAAACCGATGGACAGATTTGCACGAAAGGTAATTAGTTAATTACGTTTAATTAGGATGATTCTTACATAGATTTCATGAAAATCAGACAGGCCCTTTCAGAGATCAGCATTGTAAAAAGGAGTCGCCATTATATCGAGGTTTTTTGTCCATTTTATAGTTTTATCCATTCAAATAAGATTTGCACGAAAGGTAATTAGTTAATTACGTTTAATTAGGATGATTCTTACATAGATTTCATGAAAATCAGACAGGCCCTTTCAGAGATCAGCTTTGTAAAAAGGAGTCGCCATTATATCGAGGTTTTTTGTCCATTTTATAGTTTTATCCATTCAAATATCATAAACCCTCCATGATGCGTTCAAGAACCGCACATTATGACCAACATAAAAATAGCCTGTTTTATTAGAACGAATTTCTTATCTGTATAAATGTTATTATTATTAAATAATAACATCGATTTCGATGGTATTATTTCATTTAAATTTCGAACATCTCTGAAAAACAAAGAAATTTGATTTGACCAGTCGCGATGACGTTTAGTTTGAAATGAAGTGTCATTTTGCATACAAATTTAACAAATGTCGCATGAAAGTGAAAGATATCGAACGATATGATAGTTGGAGCCGACTCTAGTTTGTCACTCAATTAAAAAAAAACTATGACAGCTGCCAGAAAACTTTTCAATATTTTCATTACCGCCAATACTGGTTTAAATTTGTTTTGATGGATATAATTGTTCGATTTATTTTAACCATAAAATGAGCGATCAAGATGATATAGATATTCCGGCAATGCCTCCTGATATCCGTGATAAAGCAACTAACGTCATAAAATAATTACTGTTAGTGGCCCTGAACAATGCCGCAATGCCGGTCATAATATGCGGCTCCTGAATGCATCATGGAGGCGTATGATATGTGGGTAGGTAAAGTAGTGTATGTAACTGTACATAATTAGGCATTAAAACACTTGTGTGATATTATTATGAAACTCGCCTTCAGCTCGTTTTATAAACCTACACTCGTGTTTAATACCATTCATTATGTACAGTCATATAAACTACTATTATTGTTACCTAACAGGAAAGTCACCTTCTTTAAAAAAGGTTTTTGTTATTTCGTGTGTTAATACAAGATGAAAGGCAGCTCGTAAACTTAATTCGAACAGTGCAGTCCCACTTTTCAAGTCCTCCGTGTGAATGCTGCACTGCGAATGACTAGCCTGTACAAACCAAATGGCCAGTGTTCATTTGCCTTCCCTGTGCAAAACAAATACGTACCTATAAACAAAACTTGGTACGGTTAAGCCACAAGGATGCCGTAAGTGCCCTTTTCGGAACGACACTAACGGCAACGTTGATTTCCGAGTAGGTTTATTCCATGTTTATTCACGCGTTTAACAGTTTAACTATGTGTAATTAATAGGCGTATATCAAGTAACCAGCAAGCTTTTTGCACGCATATTAAAATGAGTACAGTATGATAAGTCTCGTACTAACGAGGATCAATGTTTGCCCACCCTTGATTGACATAAATGCCTGAGCAGGGTTTATTTAGGACCACTGCCCATTAAAACGCTGACCAAGCGAGGCAGTAAGTAAATATCTCTCAATCATAATCTTGAATTATATCGGAAAATCGATATTAACAAAAAATCTCTTTTCGTTGAAATGAGATAAATTTAACCCGACTTCAAAAAAGAAGGAGGTTCTCAATTCGGTTGTATTTTTTTTAAATGTTTGTTACCTCAGATCTCCGACGTTTATGAATATATATTCGTTTTTTTTAATCATTCGAGGGCTTACACCTTCAGAATGGTCCCATTCTTATCAAAATGAAGATAAGATTCCATAAGGAATCGACGAAACTCCTCAAAATTTATAGGCACACCTATTGCGATTTCGGTATTTTTCATTGTAATTCGTTTACCTATTTGCTCTTGGAAAGCATTGTTTGGTGAAGTGGAACTGATGATGAAGACCACAGATGGCCACCGGAACTCTTCATCATCATTATCAGCCGCAAGACGTCCACTGCTGGACAAAGGCCTTCCCCAAGGTTTTCCACAACGATCGGTCCTCTGCTGCTGTCATCCAGCGGTTTCCCGCGACCTTTATCAGATCGTCAGTCCACCTTGTGGAAGGTCTGCCAACACTTCGTCTCCCGGTTCGCGGTCGCCACTCTAGAACCTTTCCGCTCCAACGGCCATCAGTTCTACGAGCAATGTGCCCCGCCCACTGCCACTTAAGGTTTGCAATCCGGTGAGCTATATCGGTTACTTTAGTTCTCCTGCGAATCTCCTCATTCCTGATTCGATCTCGCAAAGAGACACCCAGCATAGCTCTTTCCATCGCCCTTTGAGTGACCTTGAGCCTTCTTATGAGGCCCATTGTAAGCGACCATGTCTCGGATCCATACGACATCACTGGCAACACACACTGATCAAAGACTTTTGTCTTGAGGCACTGTGGTATTTGGGACGAGAAGATAGTGCGTAGCTTACCGAACGCTGCCCATCCGAGTTGGATTCGACGATTGACCTCTTTTTCGAAGTTGGACTTACCTAACTGGATTTTTTGTCCTAGGTATACATAGTCGTCAACAACTTCGAGAGTAGAGTCACCAACTTTGACAGGAGTGGGTACGACATGGACATTTGACATGATTTTCGTCTTGTCCATGTTCATTTTAAGACCCACTTGTTGAGAGACTCTACTGAGGCCATCGAGCATTGTACCAAGGTCCTCCAGGGTCTCAGCCATGATGACAATATCGTCGGCGAATCGAAGGTGAGTGATGTATTCGCCATTTATGCTGATGCCAAAACTCCCCCAGTCCAGAAGCTTGAAAGCGTCTTCCAATGCAGCAGTAAACAGTTTCGGAGATATTACATCTCCCTGTCTTACTCCTCGCTGCAATTGGATAGGCTTCGAGTTCCGGTCCTGAAGGCGAACTGACATAGTGGCGTTTCTATACAAACACTTTAACACCTCGATGTACCGATAGTCGATTTGGCACCGCTGAAGAGACTGCAGCACAGCCCATGTTTCGATCGAATCGAAGGCCTTCTCATAGTCCACAAACGCTAAGCATAGTGGCTGATTATACTCCTCGGTCTTCTGTATAACCTGCCGCAGCGTGTGGATGTGGTCTATGGTGCTAAAGCCTTTTCGGAAACCGGCTTGTTCGGTAGGCTGAAAGTCGTCAAACCTGCGAGCGAGACGATTCGTAATGACTCTAGAGAACAGCTTATAAACATGACTCAGGAGCGTGATGGGTCTATAATTCTTCAGCTGGGTATTATCACCCTTTTTGAAGAAAAGAACCACCACGCCCGCGTGCCATGCTTGCGGCGTTTTACCCTGGGCTATGACGGAATCAAATAGCTTCTGAAGAGCTTTTAAAACCGGTGATCCACCTGCTTTCAGAAGCTCAGCCGTAATTCCGTCATCACCCGGTGCCTTGCTGTTCTTAAGCTGTTTTAGAGCCACTCTAATCTCATACAGGCTAACGTCCGGGATATCTTCGGTGTAGTGTCGGGACAACCTAGCTCTTGGGTCTTCTGCTAGGTTGCTGACAGGTGGGCGTGTTGTCGTGTACAGCTGTCCGTAGAACTTCTCTATCTCTCCCAAAAGCTCAGGTTTAGACGATATGATCCTGCCGTCATCGGTCTTCAGCCTCATCAGCTGGCTCTGCCCAATAGACAAATCTTTTTTTTTTTTCCGGAACTCTTAAATGGTATCTATTTCAAGGGTGGCGATCATATTTAGGTTTAACTATGTATATGACTAAGACTTTCCCACGGCGATGCTTGCGGCGAGCTTGAAATGATACTTCTATAGTTAATGATACTTCTATAGTTTCATATTAATTGAGAACTGGGATTACATAACAGGATTTATGATCTCTAAAAAGTATAAAATAAATTAAATCTTTGAAAAACCACAACCCGCCGTCAAAAACGCAAAAACAACTTCTTTAAAATGGTATGTAATGGTCAGTCCAATTCTAGTCGGCGTCCCACAATATTTTTAACCAGAAGCAGACTTCAGTTGGACTGACCTATTACGTAAACGCTTCGGCGTTTAAAGACTCTTGAAATGTCAAGTGCTTAAACTATGTCAAGATATGACGACATCAAAATCTTGAAACGTCCTCGTCGTGTTATGTCAAGGTCTTCAACGTCAAGGTTTTGCAACGTCAAGGTCGTACGACGTCAAGGTCTCACAACGTCAAGGTCTTACAACGTCAAGGTCGTACAACCTCAAGGTCTTACAACGTCAAGCTTACTACTCTGATATTCTATGATCTAGGGAGCTTGTCATTTAAAGGCTGAATTTTATTTTTTTCTTTGCCCCGCGGCGACTTTAACGGCTACTACCGCGGGAATATGATGTTTCCACAATGAAGTGATTTTGCCAGTGTCAAGTATATATAAGTATAAGTCAATATAGAAATAAAACACAATCCAATCTTCTCTAGGAAGATTGGTGGCAACGATGTACGGTGATATGTAGGACAGAGGCCAAGATAGTTTTAACCTCTGTACCACTGCGAGTCCACTTGAAACGAGAAGGAAGATGCCAGATACACGAAATAAGTCCAAGTCTTCTATCACTGTGCAACACAAAGGCATTAAAAGTACAAATCACTAACAAAAAAGAACTTTGATCAACTAAATACACAAAAATAAAAACTTAAACAAATTACACATCCGCCATCTTTTGACGTTGCAAATGGCCTCCCAAGGCTGACTTTAAAAGATGATGGTGTTTTACTACCTGGCCATTCTGAGACTTAGACGTATTACTAGTATGACAATCTAAGATGTTGACATTTTAATACTTGGTCATTCTGAGATTTTGACATATTACTGTATGACATTCTACGATATAGGCAGCTTGGCATTTCAAGACTTTGACTTTAAACACCGAAGCGTACGTAAATACCATTTTTAAAGAAGTTATTTTTTGTTACTGAAGGCGGGTTTTGTTTTGTTTAAACATTTATTTATCACAATTTTACTACTTATTACCCATAAATAATTGATCTTAGCATTTTATTTACCTATACCTACATTATTTTTATTTATCTAGTACAGTCAACGGCATAAATAAGTGATCATTGATGTACCTTGTCGCTTTCAATCGTTTGACAATTTTGTATGACATTTCAAACATGACGTTAAAGTGACAAGGTACATAAATTATCACTTATTTATGCTGTTGACTGTACCTCCTTCCTTAATGTTTCAACAGCACTGTTCGCATGATCAATTTTAAAATTAAAAGCAGAGCAACAGATACCTAGATAGGCTGTGGTAAAAGATCCAAAAATGTCACGATCTTAAAAAGCATTTTGAAGCAGTAAAGTATCTTTATCTATCTATCTATCTATACCTATATATAAAATGATGTTCGGACGTGGGTAGGTATGTGTATATGTTCCCTATGGAGCCCAAATATGCCAGCCAAGCGGGTGAAGTTTGTGATCAGATCAACAGTATATTTTTGGTTTTTTATTGCCATTGGTGCCATCAGAATAAAACAAAGTCGCTTCTCGCCTTTAGTCTGTCCCTTTAAAAAATAAAGCAGATATTTATTTTAATAAGTAACAAAGCTCCTAACATAAGTTTTCATTTTTAAACAACGTTATTTTTTGTTAATTTTATGTATCTTATAAAAGTGGCGATTTCTGTAAGGTCTGTGTTGCCGGGAAAACCATGTCTAGAAAAACGAGTCTCAATACAAGCTTGTGACAATTTGCATGAGAATATTTTAACTAGGCACACATTGGATAAGTTCCCATTTTACTCGGGCTAAACCTAATTGCTTTTGATATGTTATAGTGTAGTCAACGTTATGAGAACTCTTATTTAACTAACAGTAGCGGCGGCCTAGGTTAAAATAATAGGAAAACAATACGTCTAGATACAAAGTAGAACAAAGCCCCAGTTGATAATTTGGCTCAATTTGTTGGAGGTACAGTCACCAGCAATAATATATGCCCCAAAATTTTACACATTAATATCTGACACGTCCATGTTACTGGAGGCATAAAAGCGTTTCAGATATTTTTGAGTCCAATGTTGGAACATATGTTGTATATATGTACCATATTCCTTTACGTATATAATAAAACTAATACTCTATTTAGATTTTAGTACAAAGTAAAAACGAAATTAATAACCACAGCTTTATTTTACTTTTGGATCGATTTGTTCTTCAAAGTACTGACAAAATGGCTCGCCTAGTATTGTATTGGTTCAGTTTATCACATGGGAAATATATATATGGGACGTTGATTTTTTTGGAAACTTACATGTTCTCGGATCTCGAGAACAAAGAATTGAGACGGTTGAACATTACTTTTGCTTAACTTTCACATGTACCTATATTATCATCTACCCGGTCGGAACATAGTCTTCTACCTATACGCCTACTTAGCTGTACTTACTCAATTTTTACATGCTCATGTTTAATTTCTCAGAAGCGAGCTGCTAAGCCGATTTGCATTATGACAGTAACTCGCACTAAAGGAGCACACGGTACGAGTAGTGAACAAGAGTCCTGACTATACTGTCTCGCATCGTCAGTATAATTCAGAGCGTCTGGAGTAGGTACATCGCGTGCACAAATTGACGTGGAGAGGTGTTACGGCAGAAACGGAACTACGAGTACGCCGCACATTTCCAGGAGGGCAGACGTGTATACATAAATGCAACTTACAAAATTATAATGCCTTATATTAACTGCAATAATACAGTCATATTTTTTAATAGTTTAGCTTGTTAGCTATGTAGAATATTTACTTGGGTCAAATATAGAAATTCCGTATATCATGTATGTACGTACGTAATTACTATAAAACAAAGCTTATCAGAAATATAAACAAGAAGGCACAAAGCGTTCTTATAACTTACGTTTAAAACCAAAATAAAAGAAATAAATAATACCTATAGTCCTATAGTTTTCCCAAAAAAAATACGAGACCTCTCCTTTAGAATTAAAGCAACCAATATTAAATTACACATGCTTAATAAACATTAGTAAAAGAACGGTTAGGTGGTTATATTTACGTACCTATAGGTACGACTTAGAACAGTCAATTAGTTGCAATAGAAACGTGTGCACCATAAATCTGTAAAATGTAATGCACCTTAAATAATCAAGAATATAAACCTAGTTCCGTCACACTGTCACAACTAACAGAGAAATATACACAACGACCGAAATACAACTGCTTGTTATGCATTGCGCGTCAATGCGCCTCAATATTGTCGATAACGTAAAACGTGGCTCCGAAACGTGTAATGTAAATCAACCTCGGGTCCACTCTAGGATGGCTCACTCAGGCTGTCCTTGGACGTCAGCCAGAGATACATAAGATACGATGCCTCAAACATGCATTTCTACAAAACGCTAGTACGTACTTATCACGAAGAACGACTTTCGTAAAGCTCTGCAGTGAGACGGAAATACACTTCTTTGATCAGGGCGTCGTTCATTTTGCTGGATTGGAAAAACTTCTGTGGCTTGGCTTGGGTTTTAATTAGATTTGCCATTCGAAAATATAATGGGAAAACCTTTACAACTAGGATAAAACACATATTAATCATTCAAGACTCAGTGGTTTCTTATTCAAAATTTACATTATGCAGTTATTTAACGTACCTAGTTACGTATTTATTTCAAAGTTGTTTTGTTTATCAATCGCCTAATCCTGCTCTCACTAGAGAAAACAATTTCTCAAATAGATTTTTCACATGAAACGAATTTGGCATTATGAATATAGGCATGCGTAAACAATATTACTTTAAAGACGCGATTTTGCAATTTGGAATCGGTATGACATAAATAAAATATCATTAGGTTTAAATTAATACAAAATCTCGGTTTTTTTAATAGATACAAATCTCAATTGAAAATTGTTTAATTTTATTTTTAACACCTTCAAAGCACACATTTATAAAAAACTTTTCGTATGACCTGTGTTTTTTCGAGCATTATTGAATTCTAGAAAAGGTAAGTCCTTATGTCAAGTTTTACAATTTATTAGGCTTAAAAAGCAGATAAAAGGTTTAAACACTGAAAAAACTAATTTTGTTAAAGTAGACTTACCGGTTTGACGGGATACATATATATATGTTATTAAGTCATCCAATATGTATATCGGTTACTTAAAAAAAACACAAATTGACGTCAATTCGAGGTTCGATACAAAACGTCACGGGCCACGGGATTCAAGTAGTCAGTAGTGGGTTGTTCGAGGGGCGGGCCCCGAGCCACACAACTTATAATAAGGAGTCCGTGTGTGGGATGGGTAGGGTGCTAAGACGCGCAACTTCGACACTTGTTGACGGATCGCTTAAAACCAAATGTTATGCTTAATTTGGCTATCGAGTAGCAAAATTTAGACAAACTTCTCAATTTTGCGCTAGTTAATTATTCGGTTCATCAATCAAGATTAAACAGCGATTTGCAATCAAAGGAACGCGGACCACCGCAGTTTGTAAGTGTACTTAGGTCAGGTTAGGCTGACGCGACGTCGCGAAATTTCATCTATACAATTGGTTAATTGCTTAAAAATAACCATAGAAAGGTATTTTGAGAATATGTTTGCTCCAAGAAAAAAACAACTATAGTTAATGAAGCTTATTAAGGTACGAGTGTCGGATCATACCAGTATGTTCTGTTTCAATAAAAATTTATGTAACTTCTACATACCTTTAGTATTTCTGTCTATTATGTTTGTTGTTATTTTCCCGTTTAGACATTAAAGTATTTAGAAATATACTTTAAACCATTTGTCAATTTTCCTATGTTTTATTTTATACATCCTTTGAAACTCGAACCAAGAATATCGTTTTAAATATCGCTAAAAATGTGCTTCTAAAAGAAACGCATTTAGACCAGTATTTGTAATGAAATCTTCTATAGGCAGATAGATCACTAATTAATTACGTTCTAGTGCATAAAAAGTAAAAAAAATATTTGGATTTTTCACACATTCTAAGCACATCTTTAAAAATAATCTTTTCGTATGACCTGTGAGTCTCTTTTGAGCATTATTTAATTCTAGAAAAGGCAATTGTCATTAAGTAAAAATGAAAAAATAGTTTTAAGATTCCGATTTTTTAGGGTAAAACGGAGCCCTATTTCTGACACAGATGTCTGTCCGCTCGTCCGTTCGGCGGTCTGTCCGTCCACATGTCTGACGGGAGAAAAATATGGATCACAAAAATAAAAAGGAAAAGAAAAAACTACATTTTCTTCTCTGTCATGTGGGGTATCATTGTTTAAAATTCGTTTAGTATAGAATGTATATATATAATTTTTATTATGTATTAAATGTAATAGGCAACGAAAATAAGCACTAACAAGAAAAGGTACCGAACTGTCCGGCTCCGATATGATTTATTTTGATATATGTTAGAGAGTAGTCTAAAATAACTAGTTGAAATTAGGGTGCTAAAAAAATACGTGTCTGTTAGAAACTACTCTCTAAGATATATCAAAATAATCAAATCGGAGCCGGACAGTTGGGTACCTACCTACCCTTCCTTGTAAGTAGTTTGATAAACGAAACGAATTTCAAACAAAATTAGCAATTAATTTTTATCTTGTTTTAAAGCCTATTAATAGAATATACAAACGTAACGTTGACTATTTTTTTTCCCATCATATAACTATTGGGTAGGCATGTAAAAAGCAGGTAAGTCGGTACTAATAATTTGCACCAAACTTAGGCTTCATACTTACTTTCGATTGGTATGTAATTTGTCTATTAAATTTGATATAAAATACTTTTTTCTCAAAAATGACAGGAAAAGTTGACATTACTATCTATATATTGGGATGCGAAGTACATAGTTTACTGACAGATCTCAAATTAAAAAAAAAAAACATTGCGTGCTCGCTACACAAGCACGCAATGTTGCATACAAATTTCATTACCATCTAGTATCTAACTTTTTAAAAAGTGAAAACGGCCTTAATAAAATGAGGGCACAAGTCTTATTACATCCAAATTTTGTTCGGAATATAACTTTTTTATCTGTATCTCGAATAGCTTGAGTAGTTTTAAAAAAAAAGCTTGCGTTTCTCCTTGTCATAAACAAAAGACGGTAAAGAGTAGGTAATAATATTGTCTGTATAGATTGTGTGGTATTTCTTTCCTTAATAAAGTACTTTACTCCAACATAATTTTATTCTTGCGATTTTTGAGAAAAGCACTATATATGCCTCGGCAGGAACGGCAATTGCGGGCCTCGTATTTTTAAACGGACTCGCAAGCTCGTCCGTTTAAACCAATCCTCGCCCCGCAATTGCCTACTTCCGTGCCTAGGCAATAATGTACTATTATCGAACAAACAGCCCGGTGAAGGTCGTCTCCTATTCGGATCTTAGACCATTAGAAGAAGTTTAATAAAATGCTTGGATATTAATATGAAACCCTAAGCGCGCACTCTTAGGGTTCCGTAGTATTATCTCGACTCGCACTTGATAGATTATGTTTTATTAATAAAGCATTTCTACATGAAATAAGAAGTTTATAAGCATTATCAAACTCGGAGTCGAGACAATGACCACGTCAATCATAATTTTGGCTACCTCACGAAGCACGTCACCGGTCTATTTCAGCGGGCGTCGTCACCGGGGTCAAAGAAATGTGGTTCGGGGTGAGAGCTTTCGTACGTGCCGCCGTGGAAACCGAGGGCACATTATAGCGCATGCGCGGATTTTATAGCCCTGATCATAAAAGGCTTTTGTGAAGAGTATACCTAATGCAGAACCCTATTTTAGGATGATTCTAGTGTGGTCTAGCGTAGACGAGTGCCGCACGCATCCACTGTTAGCGTGTTGGTAGTCAAAAAACTCTTCATACACCTGAACTACCTACTCGTATACATATCAGCGGACAATGTTACGGCTCCCTACACTATCGGCGATGATCGTTGATAGTCTGATCGTCTACAATCGGCACGATCATCGTGAGAGAATCCACTCGCTCGCCCGCGTAGTTTGTCGAACGGCAAGCGTACAAGATGGAGTGGATTGTATTGCTGCTATATTTATTTAATAAACGGAGGAAAAGAAGATGGTAGTGCTTGAGCATTACTTAATCATAACAAAACGAAGTATGTAGACATAATAACTATATAATAACTACAATTGTAAGTTTCATTAATTGTCCACCCGGTAATGAATTATCGGCGATAGTGTGGGCAGATCAATGCACCACGCGACGATTCCCTTTGATGCGTGTCCGGCAAACCGACAAAGATTTAGATAGGTACTTACTTGGAATTAGATACTTGTGCTAAATAAATAAATCACAGGTCGCAGGCGATCATCGGCGATCATAGACGATGATCGCCATGGTCGGCGAATACAGCTGAGTATGCCCTCTACACTATCGTGCTCGCCCGTAATCGTCTGTAATCGCCGATAGTGTAGAGGAGCTATTACACAACTTAACCTAGTCCCAGACTAAGTACCGGCATGTACTATGGGTACTATAGACAAATCATAATATGTAAAGTTCAAAACACATAATATGTCATGTCAGAATACATAATGATTCAAAGCTGTAAACTTTTCTGTATTATTTAAAACGTCATTGTATATGTTAGGTATGGTTTATTTTATACCAATCCCGAAAAGTTTACGGTTTCAGAAAAAACACTATTATATTATGAATTTATGAACCATTATGTATTATGACCGATTATGTAGGTATTTGAACTTATATATATATATATTATATATATATATATATATATATATATATATATATATATATATATATATATACTTTCTCTATATTTTAAACTGCACCTTCCTAATGTAAAAGTTTAATGTAGTACTAGGTACAACCATGTACGAGTAGGCACTTAGGTATTTCGAGTAAGAGAGAGAATCATCGAGAACAGGGTAATGATAAATCGTTCTTGAACTAAGAGCTTGAAACGATGTCTAATAACAAAAGCTTAGCTTAGCATAGCTTTAAAAACCCGACTGCATTATTAGATATAGTTATTAATGCCCGCTTACATGGTCACATTAAGACCAGGGCGCGGAACCGGTTTAAAAAATACCGGTTAATACCGTTTTATTTCGGTTTAGCTCCAACTTTTAATATTTTTTTTGTTGATATAAGTAAATGACTTTTTTTCATTGTTTTTATTTCAATTTTAACAGTTTAGGTATCTTTTTTCACCTGGGATTGTGAAAGGATTCCAACGATACCACTCACATTTAAATCGGCTAAGGCGTTTAGAAGTTATGGGGGAATTAAGAATCATCACATACATACCCGGACCCTGAAAGGTACTCATCAGAAGTCTCACTGATCTGAGTCTCGGTCACTAATTTGAATTAAAAGAATTTAGACGTAGATTAATCTTGCTATATGGCATACACACTATTTATCAATGACGAATTTGAATAGCCATTTTAGATAAACAAACCAGTTCAAGAATGGGTAGATTAAAACCGCCACAAGAAAGGTTCTTGACACAGTTCTTTTATCCCTCACTCACCACTCAGTCTACCCCGCGCACTCACTGGACGGTACGAGTACCTATGTCGTTACCGACCATGCACAGCCACTATAATTACAGACCTATCTTAATTTAAAATTATATTGCCAGTATTTCTATTTATAATAAATAATTCATTTACTACGGCCAAATAATAAAAATAGGCGTACTTTGTGGAATCAGATCGGAGAAATGCTGGAAAAAGGCCGAATGTTAACCTACCCGAAACCGACGTGCGTGCCTATGACTCGATGTATGAATGTGTAAGATTCGAAACGGATTTGTCCGGATCTTAGCAGGACGAAAGAATTGGTGTCTGCCCTCTGGGAAACAGGCGTGATTTAATGAATGTATGTAAATAACCAAAAACTTGCTGCAATATGATGTAATACGAAACTACGGAACTGCACAAAACTGCTTGCCCGACAGATTCATGAGATGTTTGGCGCATAAGTCAGACACAATTATTAGAATTTACACATTTAAATATACAGCTTTAGTAGAACTGTGAAATGAAATATGATTATTTATAATACTTAAGACTTTAATTTAAAAAAAAACAGTACTTATATAACATTTTTGAATCGAACTTTTAGGTGAATAGCATTCTAATATGAGTTACGACATAATCTAAACGCATACACTCCCATTACGAAGTTCTAAGGCAACAAGTTATCTAAAAGACGGTAAAGCTTAAATTGTAAGATTTGCCCGATTTACCACCTTAAAACACGATTCAAAATGCACAGCTGGTTAGGTAAAAGCCGTAACAAAGCGTCAGCTACTGACAGGCCCACGCTGGAGTCTGTAATCGTCCGTCCGCAACGGCAGTTGGCAATCCCTCCTGATCACACTACATTAGCACTTGTGTGTTGCTTTTTGTTCTTCAATGTAAACAGAACACACAGAATTAATGGCGCCGAGACTCGGTTCCAGTAGGTAAAGATTCTAGAGCGTAATTCACACGTTGGCGGCAGTTCGAAAATATCTCTCACAACACACGTTTACTAAAGTTTTCTAAATAATAAATGGGGCCGACGACGGAAGTATTGCCTTTGACGTAAGACCTCGGCCATGTGGAATAATACGCGAAAAATCACTAGAGACATCAATTTATAAAAATGTGCCGTTTCCGCAAAATGCGGTCCTTGGACGCGGCCATCGCGAGTCAAAATAACTGTGAGCCAACGATCTGGCGTGACACCGGCGCCCGAGCGTCGTCAGGTTATTGGCGACCACCACGTTTCATTCCTATTTGCCGGTTTATTTTTTATGACACCTGCTTGTTACTACTTTATTTACGTTAGGGCTTTTCTTATTTTGCTGTTTATCATACTTGTGTTTAAATAACGCAGAAAAGGGGCTCTATTCTTATAACGTCATGTATGTCATGATACCAAGCTCTTATTTACTTGACAGTAATGGCGGCCGCGTTAAAAACAATAAGATAATATGTCAAAAGCAAATGGTTTTACCAAGTAGAACAGAACCCTTAATCAATATCCACCGCTACAAAACAAACCGCACATAGTTTTGTTTTTAGCAATTGGGCAAACCGTGCACCGAGATTAATGTGATAGCATCGTTTTAATAGCACTTCTTAAATAAAACATTCTTCCGATGTAGGCACGTTTCTTAAATGCGACATAGTCAAAAATTACAATCGATGTAATTGAAAAAAATCTTCCAATGTGTTGACATCCTTACTGAATATTTGTGAGTACCATTTGAATGAGATGTACCTATCTACTCTTGTAAAATTATTAAAGTATGAGTATCTGGAAAGCAACCCAAATACTTGCCTCTAAATCACAGTCTAAGCCATTTAAGCTTGATGAATGCACTTCAGCACGCAAAGATAGTCTGTTAGGTCTACGAGAAAGACTGTTAACACCCATATGTTTATTGGATCGGCCTAAAGTAAGGCTACCACTGGGAACTATCTCTGGTTCTCGGAATGATAGTTTTTTACGAGGTCTTTCACTTGTGTCTTGTACATGAAGATCTTGGCTGCCAAGTCTGTCTGTTGCGGGTATCGTAAGCCGCGATTGAACACACACATCTTCCGAAGAATCAAATTGTCTCAGATGCAAAGCAACACCTTTCGTATCACTTATAGATTGAAGTTCATCCAAATCATATTCGCTTCGCTTCGAAGCTCCCACTGACTTGGGCCTCGGTCTTGCAACCGCATATTCTCTAGAGATGCTTTCGTCGATACGACTCCGCCGTCTGTTAGATCGTAGTTCTCTGAATTCAGGTTCTGATCGGCTGCTTTTAAGTCTTTCCTGATTTTTCTTGTCCTTTGAATCGTGTTTAAGTGAGGATGGCTGATCATGTTTAGGTTTTAAAGCGCCACTCAGTGAAAACAAGGTGCTTCTTGCTTTTAATAGAACTTCAGTGGGTAAGTTTTTAAGCAGGTGTTCATTTCGCCTGTGTTTGTGGTCCGGGCGAGCCGCCATCTCAGCTTTAGTCGGTCCAGGTGCATACGCCGCGTCCTAACGAAAACTCCGCGAGGTGCCGATGAATAAGCGACGCGGGTTTTCGGCCGGCTCTCGCAGATCTACTGAAGTGCCGGCAACGTGGTTGCGCCCGCGTCGGTAGTCGCACCACAAATAAACATGTTCTCGTAATACAACGTTATACTTCTGTCATTGTTATTGATATAGTGATAGTGCGTCAGCTCAGGTAAGTGACGCCTGCTCATATACTTTTTATATTTTTTCTCGTAAATTAATACACACCGCTAATATACACCGCTTAATTAAAATCCTTGCCATGTATGTATGTACAGTCAAGTGTAAAAACACGGGAGTACGTAACATCGCAAAAATGGGTGCGCATCAATCAGTGTAAAAACATTTTGGATAATTTCATTTAAATAACTATGAACAGCATAATGGACGCATAGCATAAAAAAAGGATCATTTTGTCAGGCAGGCCTACGCTCAAATAACATTACGCTTATTTATCATAACAATTATTCTCTTATTATGCATTTTAATAAAAATATTTTTAGTAGGTTAGTTTAGGTTAGAACTGTGACCAAATAAATACTTAGTAGGTACCTAATCAAATACGTTAGAAATGTCAACTTTTTAACCTAAGAACATTGTGATTTAAGATATTATGCATTTAAATTATTATATCGTTGGTTACTTTATTTTATTTTATGTAATTTGTTGTCAAGAATATGTCCCAATGCAGCACCTTATTCTAGTGTAATAAGAACTTCGTAACATATTTATGAGAGGTATCTTTTGATACATATTTTTGCACTTGAGTGTACGAAATAATGTATATAAATATATATTAAGTCCCCAATATCTAACGATTTTACCAAACGAATAAATTTCGCGACTGGAACATATGTTCAAAGTAAAACTCTTTTCAATTAAATTATGGTATTAAAACAATTTTAAACAAGTTGCCACAAAGTTGCGACTTCATCAATTATAATGTTAACCCAGAAAACAATGAAATCTAAACGATGATTTGATAATAATAAAGTCGGAAGGTCGAGAACTCGGGACAGGATCGCCGTTGTAATTAATATAAAAACAACACAGCACAAAGCGCGACTTGCGCGACAAAGATCCACAACTACTCTAACTGGAATTAGCAATCAACGAAGACGAATCGTTACATACATAGTTTGAGTAAATTTTGGTATTATAAGCTTACCGTATGTGGGTGGGTACTGCGGCTGTATTGTTACTTACCTAATGAGGCTCGAACGTAATCAAACGGAACTTCTATTTATTCTGCCGTCTACGTCAAAGTTAGTTCTCACACGTGCCTCCATATACGTAACTATTCACCCGCTGAGTGGATAAAGTATCTCGCCAACAGCATTTAGCTTTAATAAACAACAGTAACAACTAATTGCGTTATTTAAGCTGACGCAAAGATTCCGAAAAGTGTTCTCACATGAATATTTATGGCGTTCGGGAATGGTTGATCGAGGCCTGTAATTGATTATAAAAGTCGAGTCGGTAGCGGAATCAGTGATTTATTATTGTCTATAAACAATGGCGTCAGCTACCAGGGAAACTCGTCGTGAAATCGCCTCAGTACTTAAGCTTCGACTCGTCGTTATTTCGTTTCGTCTAGAAGTATAGGGCGATTATGTGGCGGTGATTGAGCGAGTTCGGAGGAGTTTAAGATTGATTGTAGAGTGCGCAGCGGTAATTCCAGGCATCAGTTTGACAAGCGTACATACAGTAGTATTTACAGTTTGATTTAAGACACTGATTAATACACCAGCTACGGCGCACTGACGACGGACGACTATTAAACACTTTGAAACAGTGCCTCTCTATTACTAGCGCTTTGTAGGAAATAGGCGACCAAGTTAAATAGTTAAAGTGCTACATTTGGAAAAGAGGGCTTAATTTTAATTGCAATTCTGTACTTGGTCCTGTATAATGTGGCATATCTAACTATGGGACAATACTTACTAACAAGTAGTTCTCATTAAAGTGCAATATTAGAACGGCTTTGACCTGATAATGCAGCCAGAATGGGCAAACCTCGATTCTGACAAGTAGCAAATATGTCATGATTTTAATATACCTACTATTAATGTATATTTATATTTTATATAACTAATAACATGTAGCTAATTAGGGCAAACCGCGAAATATATAATTAACTGCGTTACCTACTTTTAGGTAATCGGTAAGTACCTACGATGGTTCATTACCAAAAGTACCTGAATTAGAAAAATACCTGATTTTTAATAGGTTATACTGGAACTGGAACCCCAAAACTTAACCTTTAAATTAACACAGTTAACACCATATCGTTTATGACCTTTTATCGTATTCTCGACGTTTTTATAGCTCTTATTTCCTTGACAAATATGGTGGCCGCGTTAAAAATAATACCCTAACAGGTCAAATACAATTTGAGTACAGGCGCTGTTGATTATCTTTACCTTATATTTGTACGAAATACGATAACATGATAAAAGCATTTAGGTTTTACCGACAATATTTAAAAAAAATGTATTTTGGGAATGAGCGGGATCGCTATCAGGTAGTAAAAAGACGATATTCGTCATTTAAAATTAATGAAAGATTTCCAAGAAAATAAAAGCTTTTTTAACTTTTGTATAAATTCGTTTGATCATTTTTTCGATTTGATTCGTTTTTTTTTAAATAATAAAGCAGTTCAATATAGGAAGATTCCTTTGCAACCTCGCGTCATAATGTTATTCAATACTGGCCTTGCTTTGATCTGAACTTTATTATCTCTTGCATGTGACAACATCTGATCGTAAATAAATACGAGTAGAAATAGTGACGTCGGCACGATGCGAATTGGACTTGTGTCTATTTAATAAAATTAGTTTTATTATATGTTTGTTAAATTCGAATCACTGGCTAGTAACTGTCAGCGCTTGGATTGAGTTGGTAAGAACTAGGGAGTGCAAACCGGGTAACCGGTTAACCGAAAAACCGATTAACCGAAACGTTATGATCTCGGTTAAAAACCGGTTTTTTATAACTTTCCCCGGTTATTAACCAAATTGGAACTTGCCATTAAAAGACTGTAAATTGCCTCAATTAGATACCCCAGAATATTTTTCAGACTATAAAATGACGAATACTTATAGCGTGGAAAGGAAACGTATTCTTATTTTGTAAAAAATAAAAATACATACTCGATTTTTTCGTGTAGCGAATAGCAAGAAGTTTTATTAATTTAATTTCTTCATTAACGTGCTGAACTACTGATACAATACACGAGCTACATGAAAAATTTACATTGCTGGAGCTAATTTATATAGTACTTATTCCCTATACTAATTGAATAGCTTTAAACATTAACCACCCCCACTCCGTTTTAGTAATGCCGCGGCCGCGTTAAAAAAAAGAGCAGAAAGGGTTTGTTTGTGGCTGGGCTGGGTAAACCCCATTGTTTTAGTATTTAACTTTTTTTTTAACCGTAGTATAATTAGTTTAGTACAGAGTAAATCATTTAAATACCTATTTACATCTAAAAAAATACGCCGTTTACACCAAAAGTAACCAAGAATAGTAAAATTGTCGTGTAATTCTTCGATTTCAAATAGATTGCAAAAAAACCGGTTAAACACCGGTTAACCGGTTTTGAATCCGTCGAGGCGGTTATTAACCGGTTTTTGCATTCCCTAGTAAGAACGTTAGCAATTTATGTTTTCAGTAACGTTAATGGTCGATGAAATGCCATGCCATATCACGAGCGTTTTTAAGTTACACCCCAAACTCGTGTTTATTTCTATAGAGGGTTTGTAACATGAAACCGACACAAGCAGAAGTAAACGTAATGAATTGAGTTGTCGAGTTTCGGATTATCCCGGCTTTAGTTAGGAGACGGCAGTTAAAGAAAAGCAGGAAAATTTGAGAGATCCGAGATGTTCTTGTTTAGTTATAAAATCCTCTTGCAGCTTAATGTTTCCTAAATTAATATATATAAAACAGTGCAACAACCACAAATTATCAACAATTTGTCATAAATAAAATACTTGTTTGGAATATTTATCTCTTTGATTACCTTTAATTTGTGATAACTTTTTGATTAAATGTTCGGTAGTACCTAAATCCCTGCGTTGGTCATATGAACACACATAAGATGCAACTGATACATTTTATAATCAATGACGATAATATTGTACTCGTTTATAAAATACTACTGTTGTACTTTAGCAATTTGTGCCGAGTGTCTTGAGTACGGCACACAGATTACAAAGTGGAGAGCGATTAGATTGAGCTCATGCTGGTATTTTCGGTGACATGCTTACTCGGTAACAAGGCGGAGAGGCGTGACGGTGCACACAGCAGGCGGTTTTCCAAGCAATTTTTTTTAAGTTGCCTATATTTAGCCTTAGTCGCCTTTGAAGGTTTCAGTTTTGGATAAAAAAGTCACGTTCAAATCCATCCCACCAACTGAACAAAGACGAGCAAATGAACACAATTTTGCCTTCACAATGTTCCTCGTAGTTGGGATTTGGGTTAATGAATGTAACAGGCTACCAAATTACCCTTGCAAATTAAAATATATTAATACTATATATTTGCATGTTTGTAGGTATCTAACCGAATATATATTAGACACGTTAGCTCCGTCTCACGTCGAGACAGCGTGGGTCCGCGGCTCACCGTGCCCAGACCCAGTGCCGCAAATACGCATTCCTTAGTGAAAATTTCTTTTTTGTACTCGTCGATTAAAATCTGTGTATTAAGATTTCATAGAGAATACTGCAACGTCACTCTTTTCATCGTTGACACTTCCGAAACAACCGAAATAACCATTTCGATACGCTCAAGACAACTGAATTTTTTTTGAAAATAGAACTTCGTATTTCAATAATATGTGTCCTTGTTTACGGAGACTCGATCCGATACAAAATTGCCAATCTATGGCGTTTCGGAACGTAGCAGCGTCGCGTCATCTGTCAAAAATCTATTTAAACCTGCTTCTGTATCCAGGGCATAAAAAAAATAAAAAAACTACGGTTTGTGATTGGCTAGTTTTTAGCCAACAGAACAGCACAGTACTGCAACAATTACGGACGCCGTGGTTTGATACAAATGTCGATGTGGTGGTGATTGTATTAATGACTTAAATTATTAATTTTAATGAACTCGTACAAAAAGTATTGTTCACAATAGTGTCATAATCAAGCTTTTTAATCTCGTACCTTACTTAGGCCAACTCGACTAAAAAGCTCTCTATTATAACATGATTATGAAAATAACTATTTTGCGGCACGTGCAATGGGGACATTCGGTCCGTGGTCTTCGACACCAAGAAATCTGTAAAAGAGGTGTCGGAAAGACTTATTTTGGCGGCGGGTGATCGAACAGCGGGCAATTTTTTTGCGCAGAGGCTCAGTCCTCAGGACCATGCCACGAGCGTGTGAACAGCAAGGGTTATTATATTTATAGTTCGTTTTTAACATGTTTTTTTTATGTGTTACATAAATAGATCACTTCAATAAATATTAATATAAAATATAGTGAATGTTTTACAGTGGCAAAATAAATTTCCTAATTGTTATATTTTCTTAGATGCATTCCACTGTTATAATTATTTTACGTCGATACAATGGTTAATTCCTTTTGTCTATTAATACCTTTCGAGTATTATTAGTATTCAAATTATGCTCATGTCATAGTAACACTCCAGGTGCCCCCAAGAACATTAACTCGTTCAAGGAATTATAGTAGGTAATAATTAATAAGTACCTAATAAAATTGAATTAGGGCTGCAGCGTGAAAGCGGCTCGGGAGAAGGGGGCGGCGGGGGAGACTCAACACACGAATTTGGACTATTATTAAATGTATTACAACATAAAGGGAGTGAGAATTAGAAATTTCGAGCGTACTTGAGAATAATTAACATAAACATCCTTTATAGAATTACACTTACACAGCATTAAGTTTAAGCGAGTGTGCGTCATTATTTTCATTAAAAGGTTCAAGAAAGTGTATCCGTTAAAAAAAAATGGTCTCAAGTTTACATCTACAGATGCCAAGAATAACAACAATTATGAGAGTTACAGTAAGAGTAAGCAATGAGAACACACCTTATCTAAGAGTGGACTCTTTCCAACCATGCAGGACAGAACAGAAAGAAAGGACTCATTATTAGGAGTAAGTAGGCACGAGTAGGTGCCTGCAAGCCTCAGGTAAAAAAAAGGAGAAAAACAGATATAGGTACTAAGCGTTCGTTTTGTTTCTCAAAAACTAACGGTCGTTTAAAATATATGTTGTAAGGGGGAGTTGGACTCTCGCACCGAGGGTTCCGTACCGTCATGTACCATGGGTCCATTTTTAGTATTTTGAGCGGCCATATGTAAAAGTGTAAAATTATGATTAAATCTATTAAAATAAAACATATTGTTTGTTAGATAAAGACACATTATTATTATTATCATTAAGACTTTAGTATCTTACACTTTAGTACCTTGTCAATTTAATGTCATGTAAACACTGCCATACATATTGTATTGTCACAGCGATTAACGTAACATGGTACTAAAGTGTCATACTTATTTACGAACTCGACTGTACCAAAAATATAATACATTGATATTTAATAACTCGGCTCGGGCCCTTTGCGATCCCTTTTGGTACGGAACCCTAAAAGCATACACCAAAAACTAAGCGGTATAGAATACTATGTTTCAGATTGTATCAAAATAAAGCTCTTTCATATTTAATCTAAGTAACCTTTAGAAATGGAGCCTCCATAAAGACTCTTAATAAAGATTTTCATTTGCAAAGAGGTTACGAAAGCAACATTTGTAACTGCTTCAAGTTCGAATGAAGAAAACCATCAATTGGATTGATGGCGTTCTACATTCGTAGTTGCTAAAAATATTGACACAAGCGCGGCTAAGTTTGAGCAAATACGTGTTGAAACATGGATGCATATTGCCAACTGCGGAAGGCTCAGCGTATGCTCTTGTACAATTATTAGGTAGGTATACGCAGTACTATCACCCCAATAGAACCCTGACCCAGCAAAAAGAGGTGTCACAGTTACATTATAAAACAATTTTTTTGACACTTCGTACAACTTTAATCATAACTTCCTAACTTGTGGTGATAGTAAATACCTATAACCCGGCTAGCCAATCCTTCTGCGCAACATTCGGTTGAGAGATGATGTGAGGACATGATTTTGCTAAAATATACCGGTTTAAAAGACACCAACAAATGTTGTGCAAATAAAGAAATACTTGCTCTTGCGCAGGATTCCGTCCGCGTAGAAGTCGTTTATCCCTCTTCTCTCGTACCGTGTGTCCTTCTTTTGGCGTCATTGTTACATTATACGTGACGGTGACTATTGCAGTATGGTTTCTAATGTCATCCGGTAGGTGACGTGGTTGGCTTAGTTGTTAGTTATATTATATCGACCCCCCCTTACCGTCCCCCCCTTTCGAATTGCGCGTTCTTATTTTGTTTGTCTTGAGAGTTTTCATTTCTGCATTTATGTTAATTATTGTTGCCTAGGGCTAGTACCAACAATCCAAGCCAAGAGCTTAGTATGGGACGAAGTATATTTGTGTTTTTTTTACTTGGTTTGTTCCTATAATAGGCTGCTACATTAAAACCGTGATTACTCCCTACCGGTAAAAGGTCACGTAATCCACCGACACGTGCTACTTCGCATCGACATTGTTTCCGCAAAGCAGTCCGTCCGGTAATGTCTTCGTGCGAGTCACTTTACCCTTTTACTGCGTCCATTCAGTTCCTAAGTATAAAGGGGTTTGTTGAAAAAGCGGTGATATCCACATATTGTTTGCGATACGACAGCTGCGGTTTATCGCTTACCCCGCGTTTTATGACACTGCGATCTTCATAAACAGCATAAGTGAGGCGCGTGGCCCCTACTCTACGAAGCATCAACAACAATATTCTGTTTTTGTTTTACTAACGCAAAATCTTCGATTTGTAGAGAAATGGTTCCTTATAATATAATACAACGAAACAGCGACAGTCCTGTAAAGGGGTTGGGTAATCGACCTAGGAGCCGTGTTTCCCGTGTATTTATTACGCATTCGGCACGAATATAATACCTAAAGTTGGGTTACTAAATGTAGTGGTGTCAGTGTTTCAATAGATGTTGACATAATATCCGTATGATTTGAAAATAAGGCAGACTTAAAAGTATGACACCCTACCAGTGGTATTAGTGAGTGAGAAAAATAAGAGTGGGAAAGCATTATTTTGTGAACATGCACCAAGTTTAGGTAAATACTGCTCATTGCAAACTCTGCACCCTACATTTAACCTTCGCCGCCCGGGCTCAGTAAACCATTTTTTTAAATTCTTTTATTAAGAGCAAGGCAAACGAACACGTTAGGCCTGCCTATGGTGAGGGGGCCCTGAGAAACCTGCAGTCTTATGACAACAATCTCAATACTATAAATGTGTTGCTGACACTGAGAACACAATACCTATGTATAGATCAATTAGCGCAGTGGTTCTTAACTTTTTAGTCTTGGGGCACCCAGTTGGTTTATTTATTTGGAGGTATGAGTAAACGCTAATGCTCGGGTAATGTGGTGTCGACTCTTGTCACTTATTTATTGGCATGGCTCGCGGACCGCTTCAGGTGCTTCCAAGGACCACTAGTGGTCCGCAGACCACCGGTTAAGACCCACTGAATTAGCGAGACCTCTGCGATCCGCAAGGGTAGCTAAGATATACCTTTGGAACAAAAATACATTAACAATACACGGAAACAAGGAATAATTTAGCGACCCACGTTTTTAGCAGTTAGTGCACGCAAAATTACCTTTAATAACCGCAACTCCTGCAAAAACCTCTATATAAGCCAATCCGAGCTTTTGTTAATTTATCAATATGTATCCATGGACTCACCTTTCTGTTGCTCTTAAAGACGTTGCATTTGAACAGGTTGGTTGCGCCATCCCTTGCGATGTAGGAGAAGATCTTCAAATCGGAGCTGTCGTGGGACACGTAGAAGATGCGGTAAATGGGGTGGTGCATGATGTCGATGTTTTCGATGCTCGAGTCGCTGCGGTTGCTGGCGCGGCTGAAGAATTTCCCCTTGTGTGGAAAAAGAGCAGAATTAAATTTATTGTAAGAGTATGTCATCAAGTAATTACGTACCCTGCCCAGTACTCACCGACCTACCTAATTATTAGTATGGTATTGATCAACACAACTTTAGCCTAGCAGTTTTTCTCTCTATCCGATTTATTTTTTATGAATTAACGTCGTCTACGTATACAAGAATAAAATCGGGTAGGTAGTTTTATAAAACTAACAGCTTATAAACCGGACCGGCCGACCAAGGAATCACATTATCGTTAGGCTAAGTCCACAATAATATGGAGGTTGCATACTGGTAACGCTGGTAAGTACTCGATAAGATATAACGACTTGAATTGGGAGCCTAAAATTTATCGTACAGACGCGGCAGAACAAGATTTTTAGGCATATTTTTATGGAGCTTATGTAGTGAGGTCACCAATGTAACATCTGATACAGCTGATACCTACCTACTTCTTATCAGATCATTAGTTTAACGGTGCTATTAAAGTTTAAAGTATAAACCTTGACATTTACTTATAATTCTGCTTACGATGCATTATTGTAAGTTCCACACCATTAACCCTAAGCCTCGATAATGACTAGAAACCATAGTATATAAGCCGAACGTTTTACCAATAAAACACAGTATTCTCCGAGACTCTTGAGTTGTCAATTCAACCTTGTCACCCTTATACTTCACTTACTAGCATAAACAAGGTACCTGAGTAAATAATTATTCAAATTATTATCTTGAATTTTTTCGTTCGGAGTTAAGTACGTTGCAACCTGCAAACTTTCATAATGGTACCCATCTTATCTATTTCATACGGAAAGTTAAAGTGTAGTTCGCTAATATTCAGGTAAATTGGAAGCTGAGAGCTGAGAGGGAAAGTTTCCCAGGTAAAATGCCGCATTTGCTCGGTAAAGAACAGTTCTACGAGGGTCAAACTGAAAGTTTCGGGAATAGAAAAAAATATGCAGTTAAATCGAATAAAAGTATTTTTATCGTTTTTCAAAGTATTCTCCTTTATATTTTATGCACTTTTCCATGCGATCAAACCAGTCATTAAAGCACTTATTGAAGTCTGAAGTAGGGGTCGACAAAATGGCCATTTTAAAAGCCTCTACTGCTGCTTCCGGCGTCTGAAACCGCTGACCACGCAACTTATCCTTAATTTTGGGGAATGTGAAAATGTCATTGGGGCTTAAGTCGAGGCTGTATGGAGGATGGTCCAGTAATTCGACTTTTTTACCATCCAGGTACTCAGTTGTTTTCCGAGCGGTGTGAGGGCTGGCATTGTCGTGGTGAAGGATAATGCGGCGACTAGGGTTTTTTTTTCGGAGTTCAGCAAAGATACTCGGCAAACAAATAGTGCTGTACCAATCGGCATTGACCGTTCTACGATCTTCAAGAGGAATAGTAGCCACGTGACCCGATTTGGAGACAAACGTAGCCACCATCTTTTTGGCCATGCTGCGAGAACGAATAACTTTTGTCGGCTTGAGCTCATCTTCGTAGACCCATACTCGAGATTGGTTTTTATTTTCAGGCTCATATGCATATATCCAACACTCGTCACCGGATACAATGCTAAAAACTGCAGTTGAGCTTCCTCCGTTGAATTTATTCAAAGTTCTGAGGCACCAATTGACAGGAGTCGTTTTCTGCTCCTCAGACAATTAGTGAGGGATCCAACGGGAAAACAACTTTCGCACGCCTAATTGTTCCTGTAAAATGATTTGTATCTGACTCATTCCAATGCCCAAACACTCTTGAATCTCCCGATATGACACATGTCGGTCTTCCTTTATCAGCTGACGCACAGCATCGACGTTTTCTTGCGTGACTGCCGATTTTGGTCGACCTTCACGCACGTCGTCCGTGAGGGATAGACGGCCACGTTGAAATTCTGCATACCACCGGTATATTGTCGTCTTTGAAGGTGCTTCATTACTAAAAGCAACAATCATCCGGTCTCCACATTGTTTTTGTGATAATCCACTTTTAAAGTCGTAATAAATCATAGCTCTTAAATTTTCACGGGACAATTCCATTTTCAGCAGCGACTCGACGACTTCAAAAAACAATTGAAACCGAACCATCGCTTTTTTTTTCTATGTGTGTGGTATGATATGTGTCAAAAATATGTTTCTAAGTATTAGATTCCCGAAACTTTCAGTGCAGCCCTCGTATTAGTTTAAGGTCTAAACTCTTGTCTAGTAACAGTAATACTGATCCTTGCATTAGAGATGAAAACTGCGAAGTGTGAGGCATCCATCGATGCTAAAATTACTGTTGGTATGTAGTATATATTTTTTTACCACAGTACGTTGCATGGCGGCAGGTAAAAATTTGGTAAATTCTTGTTGAATGATTTTTCGGCTCGTTAGACCACCACAGAGAAAGTGAGTGAGAAAGAGAGAGATTAATATAAGCCTCAGGTGTCACGTAAAATGCTAAAAATAAATCGTGACTTACTGAATTAATAATTTGTTATATACTATTATTATTGTGATCGTTTTAAATAAAACCAAATAACTCCTTTTAACACACCTGCTTGATTATGCTGATTTTAAAATAGGAATATTTTAATTTTAATCCTAACCTACGCTTCACAAGTGTATTCATATAAATGTATAATACTCCTTATTTCCATTTGGTCCGCCAAAAATAGACTTTACTTAAAATACTGTATATTTAATGGTCACAGAAGTTGCTAATATATTATGCAGAATGTTAACTTATTAATTAATTTCAATTTTAACGCCTGCGAATAGTTATGTTAAGTATTTTTTTTGGAATGCTAGCAAATTTTATAGGCTATTCATATTTACAGGTTGTCCTTATTTAATTTAAATTCAAAGCAAACTTTGACATCGTTTTAAAATGGTCTTATCACATAGTAAAGAACACCACGGTCAGTAATTAGCATCTCGTACCTCCGTAACAAGAACACAGTCAGTTTTTTCGGCAGAGTGCTCGGTAGCTGACTAGGTGTAAAAGCATATTACCTAGTGCTCGTTCAAGCGCTCGGTCTAGTAATAGGGCGAGACAGCCACTAGGGCTCCGTTCCACTTACTAAACTATGCCTATCCTCGCACTCTCCTGCTCTGAATCGCTAGCGTACTCCGTTGAATTTAAAGCATTTCCTATTTAATGTATTACTGAACTGATTTCTGTCATCTGGGAGGTGATTGACTTAGTATTAATAACCGGCGAGCTGAAATTATCCCATCAGAGCGTAAAAACACATTTAGGTGCTTTTCCACCGGCGAGGCAAAGCGAGATGATGCGGAGGCGCGAAAATTTTAATTTGTATTCAATAATCATTTCCACCGAAATGCGCGAGGAGGAATTGAAATTTAAGTAGAGTAAAATTGATTTTCTACCGAAAAGGATTGACTATTTAAAAATAAATTTCTTGTCTCGTCTCTCCTCTTCTCGCCTCGCCTCGCCGCTAGAACAACACCTTTAAGAGCGTGTCTTTTGAGTTTAACCGCTTTATCAGTCGAGTGAGAGAGCTCGTATGACTTGCTTACTCGACCGATCGTTCAACAGCTAGAGCCGTTATTAAGAGAATACACCTCAAATCGGATCACTCACTCATCTTTATCACGCGAAATGATTTATCACTGTTTTACCTGCATGCCACTGTAGGTGCTCGTTGAGTGTTACCAAGGTATGAAGATGGATCGGAAGTAGCGGGAAGGACAAAGATGAAGTACCAAAGCTACTAAACTAAATTAATTACTACCTAGTAACAGCCCATTCTGACACTTATTCAGTGAACGACAAAGAGCAAGTAAATTTGTACGGTTCGGTTAAAATTGATTGATCGCGCTTTGTTCTTGCCGTTCTTGGTTAACTGAAGTTATTGGGGCAAAATCGCCGAAGTATATTATATCCTGGAGTATAGCATACCCCAGTAAGGAGATAAAACGCTGGCGAGGCGCAAGAAATAGCTCTCAATTAGCCCCTCGCCTGGAGCGTAATTACAAGCCATCGCAAGGGAACCCTGATAACAACACCAGCATGATTAAAACCACGGTTCCCGGCCCGCCCCGCCCCTCTTACAGGGTTGACTGCGAATGATTTATGGTAAACTGCTGACCAACAAACTTCTTTTTCTAATATGACCAGAATTGTCCTACAAGATTAAATATTAAAAATAATTATTATAAAACCAGTATAACAACACAATACAATATACACACACAGAACAATACCAGCTAAGCCGATGATATGATACTGCTGAGCTTGTCTATTGGGGCACTTAGACAGTTAGTAAGTCATTGTGAAGAGTACGCTAAGACTCATGGTTTAGAATACAACCCCACTAAGAGTGAGGTAATGGTGTTTGAAGCAGACAAAGTTAAACCTTATTTCATACCTCCAGTGTGACTTGGGGAGAGTATGTTAAAAGTTGTACATTTTAAATATATGGCACACATAATCACTGAAGATCGGTCTGACGATAATGATATTGAGAGGGAGCGGAGGGCGTTAGCAGTAAGGAGTAATATGCTGGCCTGCAGGTTTGCTCGAAGTTCCAATGAGGTTAAAATAACGGTGTTCAAAGCGTTCAGTCAATTTTTTTACTCGAGCAGCTTGTGGGATCGTTATTTTCAAACGAGCTTATAGAGCCCTTCGAGTTCCTAATAAAAACGCATTCAGAATTTTGTTGGGATTGCCAATTGCCAGGCTGTAGGGCCTCAGGTATGTTTCTTTGCTGACGCGCGCAGAGAAAGTTTTCTGGCCATAACGAGAAAAAAAAGTCACTTCGCACATGCCCCATCCTTATCTACTGGGTCTCACAGGTCTCCAGTGGTTATAGATATACCAAATAATACTGGCACCTTTGTTTTTATTTTGTGTTGCAGTAGTTCAATATAACGATTAACGACTATTTAAATTGTAACTAACCTATTCTAAGTGACATGTAACTAACCAATATTATGGGCAATAGCCTGAAATAAACGATTCTATTCTATTCTATGCTATAATCACTTTTAATTTTGACATGTAGGTACCTACTACCTAATGCAAACTTATATTGTATTTTTTTTCATAAAATAAATAATACTGTGATTAACTGATTATTCTCCTTACTTCGATTTTAAAAAATGTGCTTTGGTCTTTAACATTCATCAACAACATACTAGGGCGCTAATGTCTACTAATTTACTTAAGGAGGGACGGTTACATTTTTTACGAGTGTTTTTTTCACTGAGATGTGAACCCTGTTGGCGAGTATAGGTTCGTTCGTAATTTACCGGTTTGACAAGGATGAATTATAAACTATCCAAAATGAACGATTGTAAGCAGTATGGTACAGTTCACAGTTTATCGACAGTTTAGCATCTCTCGAGATAGATTGTAAACTAATGGTGTTTAGAATGCTCGTGATTTCCGTTAGATCTCGTTTAATTATTTTCCATAGGAAACTATCAAATTTCCAGGAATTAAAAAAACCCTTTGTGTTTATCCAGGATATGAACTGTTCTATTAGTTTGCCAATTTATGTCCAAATCCAATCGCCGCGTGAAAGAGTAAAACACATACTAACTCACACTCACAAATTCGCATTTATAATAATAGTACAAACAACTACAAAAAACTTCATTTGCTTAAACAACACCGAGTATACATAAAAACATATCTGGCGGACCCCAAACTAGGCTGAGCCTGTATTTTGGGACCCTGGAGTGCAATGTGTGAAACATATTCATTAAATAATTATACAATATAAATTTAAAAGGCAAGGATTTATCTAATATTACAGAGTGATACGATAAGCGCACGCGCCGAAAGGTGCTGGGTGGTGCTCTGTGTAGTGTTTTGATTTCTTTGATAAATTACCTTTTTGGTCATCTAATATGCTGAATCTATAATTTGGAAATCAATGTTCCTTTTAGTTCCGCGTAGCTAGATTAATTTTATTTGGTGACAGCCAACTAATGACTGAAAGCAGTTCAATGTCTCACAAATAGCACAGACTTAACTAATTGACATGAAACAATTCAAAACATAGCTACCTACTTTACTTCGCTTTAGACAGAATATCGAGTAGCCCAGTGATTATAATACTGATATAATTAAGATTTTAACAGATGTAGGTACCTTTAAAAATATCTAGTTGGTGTTTTTTTTGCCCCTTGTTCATCGATTGCAAGAGAAACGAGAAATGGAACAGGACATGAGGTGCATGGGCGTTGTCAGGAGTTAATGAAGAATTTTACGAGAAAATGGCGTTTTTTTATTTTATTTCGGAGTCATGGTTATATTGCTAGTTTTCATAAATTATGACAGGCTATCAGAGTAAATAGTAAAGGCAACAAAGTATATAAAACATGGTTTCAAGCATACTTTAATTGACATATTGATTGGCAACACAATTTTGACTGTCAATAATACTAGGTAAGTATATAATGTAGGTAGACGATTCACCAGTCTACATATTTTGTTTGTAGTTTCTAGTTAAAATTGTCTAATTAATAATGAATTGTATAATTAATTAAATATCTAATTAAAACATTGAAATGGCCAACTGAGCTTGACGATTGAAAAGTCAAAAAAATACTATGAATGCTCTCTGCACGTAAAAAAATAGACGGTTGCACTCATCCGTAAATAAAATAAAGTACTATGTATTGTTTATAAATTTCAATACGAGTATCGTATTCAATGTCATCTGCGATCTGAGATTCATCTGAGCATTTCTCATTTAATATCTTGATTTAAATGCAAATACTTATTAAAATCGAACTATCGGTCTAATCAAGATGTGTACCGTACCCATACAGTAGTTCCCAGCTGCCCGAAGCGCTTTCAAACGTAACCGGGATAAATTTAATAATCTGCGGAGCATTCGGAATTTCGGATTACGCCACAGTATTAAGTAAAGCGAACCCTTCTTTTTCGAAAATATAGTCGAATAAATATCGATTGTCGAGGGCTCAAGTCGATCAGTGAACTTTTTAGCAGTATATTCTGCTTCAGCGGTTAAATAAGATTGGGGTATGTTTTTATTACAACGCAATGTTTCGGTGCACAAATAGGTAACTTACTTACATTCACTTGTATTAAGAAACTTGTTCAATTTTGAACCAGCGCGTGTCTCTCTTCCGTTCTAGTATCATCTGTACCTACTGATTAAATATAAAATAAACTAGTATTTATGCAAGTGCAAGGGTCGACTTGAGGGCAAAACGTTTTACGGATTACATGTTAAGTCTGAAATAACTTTATTTTTTATGATTTAAATGAAAATCATAGTAACATCCGTTTATTATACCTATACTATGTTTGGAAACGTCAGCTCAGTGGACACGTGGCTTGAGTACCCTATGCAGTGACCTATATTTGCTTGTTAAATGCTAAACCAAGTATTGGTTCACTCATGTATGCGTCTGCTCGTGTCTGGATTGAGGCCGAGGCATCATTCTGTGTTTCACGGTAATGTACATCATATATTATTTTTACATTTATCATTCCCTTATTTTAGAACTTACGGGGGGGGGCACACATTTTTCCACTTTGGAAGCGTCTCTCGCGCAAACTATTCAGTTTAGAAAAAAAATATATTAGAAACCTCAATATCATTTTTGAAGACCTATCCATAGATACCCACACGTATGGGTTTGTAGAAAAAAATAATTGAGTTTCAGTTCTAAGTATGGGGAACCCCAAAAATTTATTGTTTTTTTTTCTATTTTTGTATGAAAATCTTAATGCAGTTCACCGAATACATCTACTTACAAAGTTTCCATAGTACCTATAGCTCTTATAGTTACGGAATAAAGTGGCTGTGACATACGGACGGACAGACGGACGGACAGACATGACGAATCTATAAGGGTTCCGTTTTTTGCCATTTGGCTACGGAACCCTAAAAAAGCACCCTTGATACCTACTAGTAACTCGCCAGTAATAATACTTGGACTTGAATGAATTCGGTCCTAACAGTTAGGTATGTTTTAGCTGAATTAATGCTTTCTACCGGATGACAAACTTTAAAGTAGTTCTATTTTATTACAGTTTTCTTCACTTATTGAAATGCGAGTAGAAACAATGTTTTGTGGGTACCTTACCGTCATTACGCCTAATAGTTTAAGACCCGTATAGGAAACGACCTTCAACGGGCCTTTTAATGGATAAAAAGTATTAAAAAAAAAAAAAAAAGATAAAAGATGTTTATTCAGTAAGTAGGCCGCACGGGCACTTTTACACGTCAAAATCTACCAGCGCTTCGCAAGAGACCACTGCTGAGAAGAAACGCCGCAAGAAACTCAACAGTCAGTCGTTTTTTAAAATAGGTACTACTTATGATATTATACAATTATAAAGCTTAACCTAGCATTATATAAAACAATGAATTTAACATAAAATAAAAATAAAAATAAAAAACATTCAAGCGTAGCTTGTGCAAGAAAAGCGTAGCTTGTATATATATCTATGTTACTTAAGTAATATATGGCGAATAAATAGGCTGATTTTTTTTAGTCCAGTACTTATATAAATAATTAAAACACTAAAATACAACTTTTTTTTAAATGGCATTAGCTTGTTTAATAATCAAATTACATACTAATCGAAAGTATGAAGCCTATAATAGAATATGCAAACGTTAGGTTTGGTGCAAATTTTTAGTACCGATTCGACTTACCTGTTTACAACTGCCAATAGTAATAATGGGAAAAACCATCGCATATTCTATTGGCTTCATACTTTTTTGTCTATTAAACAAGCAATTCTTTTTAAATTTTAATTTACTATATACTGTACTGTATTTTTTGAGCCTACCTATTCGAAATATATTACTGAATAAATTTGATATAAAATACTATTTATCGATTAAACGGCCCGGTGAAGGTCGAGCCCTATTTGGATCCTCTACTAAAAACTAAATATTCTATTTACTCATCGCATCTGATAAATCTGCCTCTGCGTAGGTACACCTCGGTCAACCGCGTTCGCTCAAACAGACGAAAATTCTTGCTACTGCGCTAGCAAAATGTAATGATCCTTTACCGGAAGACATTAATCGAGCCATGTGTTGTTTCGCATGGCAACATTTTGACACAATTTAGCAATAAGTACAAATTCAACGACTAATTTAGAATTAAATTAGCCACAATTATGTATGTATATGTAAGTATTTTGAGGAGGTGATTCAATTGAATGACTTGGTCAGATTCAAACAAAATTTTAAATACATCGAGACGGGCTGAGATGTCAGTAAATACATACGTATAGTAGACGTCATTAATATCTGTCTAGATACAATCAACCACTAGTCAGATATATCTAAAGAGAAATATAAATAAAATACTCATAGTAATTAAACTCAAACGCAACATATATATTTTGACAGAAAAACACTGCGATACAACAAACATAATCAAACATAATCAAACATTTTTACAGATAAAAAAACTAAATACTAAAATATTAGAACATAGAGGTTTATACAAGGTTTAGATACAAATAGCGACCCTAGACACGCATTCGAAAATTCGGTGCAGATAATAAGTATATAAAGATTGACGATATAAGATAAAACCATTTTAAAAGTGCAGTTTAATGAATTTACCAACAAATATTGAGCAGACGTTGAAGTTTTTAATCTAAGTTTGAAGCCTGGGGAATAATGCCAGCTGAAGTAAATTTATGTATATTTTTATGAATAATATTATAGGTACATAGTCTAGTTTACGCGTTACGAGTTGAAGGATTTTGTACGGATAAGATGAAATTATGTTAAAGTCTGTCACTTAATCAGTTAATTATGTTTCTGTTAAAATATTGACACGTTTAATGATTTAGTGAAGTTTAAGGAACTCTTGCAGGCCTAATTGGAGACTACTTTTCTGTCTCGCTTATCCGAAAATTTAAAAATACTTAAAAAAGGTTACAAATTGTCGGGGAACCGGTAGGATATCTAATAGCTCACCTTGGTTTTGGCTTTTTTCTTGCGAGTCGACACCCGCACTCCATCGGTGGATACTTCGATCGTCACTTGGCGCTTTTGTACACCCTTTGCCTTGAATTCGTACTGAAATAACACGTTAAGATTACAAAATATAATTTAGAGATAAAGATAAAATAAATTTTATCTTTAAAGAAAAACCTGGCAAAAGCATGTCGGATCATGCTCAATGAAGGATTCCGAAGCCGATACTCCAAACACGAAAAACGATCTCAACAGACAACAAGTAGGTACCTATGAACTAATTTTCTATGCTAAGGTAATTTGGTGTAGTCGTACGAGTAGATGACGTACATAAACAATGACGAATGTCAGTAGGTACGCTAATTCGCTTGAAACTTTGTAACAGTAAAGCTTATAAATAAACAAATATACTACTTTTTGTTTCATTCAAATAGACCCAGTATATAATTTGGATTAAACGATTTTTTTTTAAATTTTGGTCTGTAATATTAAAGGGCGCGGGCGCAATCTTGCTGAAGTGACAAAATCATTTTAGTCACATATTTGTAGCAGTTTTACTTGAGATTGCTATTTAGTCATAAACTATGAAAATTAGACTAAAATTTCTGCTTAAAATAACATCAAAATAAGAAGCAATTATTAAAATACAATCCGTATAAAAATGGTAAAAAAAATGTTTTTTTAATGATTCTTTTATGGGGTTTCATTGGATAATTACATTATTTTAAGAAGCTAGGCTTTTTTCCCCGTTTCTCTAATTTTAGTACGATAAAGACATGATCAATTCAAACCCTGCGGAAGCCTCCGCCCGGTTTGTCGATTCGTAGTACAGATATGTCACGAGCCATCCGACGTATCGGTTGCAGTAATTCACTCACTAATCAATTTTAATCTTCCTGTGTCGGCGCCAAAGACAGGTATGTCCGTCCAATGAGGGATCATCAGACGATGAATACAAACCAGTTGTTGCGTAAATGCAGCTCTGAGGCATAATGTACCATAACTAACAATAAGTATATGCCTAAGTATACCTAAGTAGCTTTATAAATCAACTCAAAGGTAAGGTTATGAAAATTTTCATGTTTAATAGAGTCAATCGGTTCACACTGAAGTTCCTTGCAACTTGTTTAGAGTAACCAAATTTTTGCAGCCATTTATATTCTACTTTTTTCAATATATTATTAACGCAGTTGATCAAAATTTATGGTTTTACATGAAAAAATATAACCATAAGTTTTATTATCTCTTTATAACAATTACCATAAAAAGTCCAACTTGTGCCAAGAAAAAAAATAGAAAATGTGGTACCTACACGATCAATAACGTTTATCTTATTTATCACTTTCCGTTCGTCTTTATTCGGTACGAGTATATAAGTACTTATATTTGTGCCAATGCGGTTCATTTATATTCAACGAGTAGGTATCGGCGCGCGGCGTATTCATACGTCGGGGTAACAGGGTGTATTCTCTAAAACAGCTCACTTTTTGATTTGACAACCTAGTATTAACCGACCAACTTCTGTTGTAGTCAACCAATTCGATTTCTAGGCCACTATGGACTTTGTCAACGTGGTGTTGTTAACCAATTCATAGGAATTATCTTACGTTTTGGTTGACAACGTCAATTTAACATAGTCCAAAGTGACCTAGACATCAAATTGGTTGACTGTACCAACCGCTTAAGCAGAGTTTTACTATCGCGTTTACTATTCGAAAAGGTACGTTATCTATCCGTAACACGAACCCCTAAAACTGACTCACGTTTTCAGACATTTACGTATACCCACTTACTTTACCTTTACTTTACTTAATGACGATACGAATGTCTATGTATGTTAATTTAAACGAGATAGAAAATTTAACTACTAAATACGGACACAGGCTGCTGAGTCTAATCACCATAATCATTATCTCAATGAACGATCACGATATCGTAAATAAGTGAATTGTTTAAGAGGGTCGGCTCCAGCAGGAGCCCTCCAGCTCGCTCAAAAGAAAATAGTATCCTAGCGGGCCTTTGCTAATTATTAGGAAATATGCAGTCCAAAAAGGTACATTTCTAGGTTAATTATTTTTACCTGAGGGAAATACAAACATTATGTCCGACTTCGTCAAATCACAATTATCAAATTGTCTCTTTCTACCAAATTTTTATCAAAGGCCAAATTATTACTTATTAGGGAAATATAAAATGGTCTGGTTTCTACTTTTTCAGATATTGCTGTTTTCTATTAATGTTGCGTATGTTTATAAATCCAAAAATCTGACCAAAACCCTAAAGGAGCTATGAAAATTGACTGTGCTACGGTTTTCTTACCTATAAAATACTATTATTAAAGCTCGTACTCTTAGGTATAAGACCTAAATCGATTGAGTAGTATGTATTCATTAGAGTTCAATACATTTAGTAAAACATGATCTATAGATAAATAAAGTTATTTCAGCGTTTGTTGAATTAGTGACAGTGCCAGCATAGTTAAAAATTAAAATGTTTTTTTTTTTTTACTGATATTCAAAAATATAACAAGTAAGTTGTTGATCAGGCGTCCTTGATCAGACCCACCCGCGACTTCATAGTCACTCACGCTCTGACGAAACTACGGCTTAACGTTTATCCTCCACGATTAAATACGGTGATAAATTTAGTACTTAATGACATCGTTTTACTCTTTTAAGCACTCTGTTTACTGACCGGTGAGCTTCAATGAATGGCCCGGAAAATAATAATGTCTATATTGCACCTAAAACTGTTGTACCCAACACCTGCGCGTCATTTTCCTCGATTACAGCGATCCACTGAAGCGATTTAAATGATTTATGATGTTTTCCGAGCTTATACGAGGTCGTATCAATCTTGCTTAGTTTTTGCGGGCGCACATGAAAAAAAGATTGCTTAGTAAAATGCTAACTTACCTAAATTATATTTCCGTGAGTCTAATTTACTTATATAATTATTACCTTCACAGCCCGTCATTGTAAACGTACAAGGGACAGTCGTACATAATGTTTATAGGACGACGAGGCCCTTTGTGAACAAAACTCTATCGAAGAAAAAAGATTTTTCCTACAAATGACGTTAAAAGGATTCGTAATAATTGATTAATTTGTTTTATTTATTTAGAATCTGTCTCGAACGAATCAATAATAATAATAAGTTTAATAATACAAAAGAAACATCCAACATACTCGATATTAAAACGCCCAATTGAGTTTTATTTCTATCAATTCCATGCTCTGGTGGTCAATGGATACTTCATTTCGTATTTTACGACGAGCCGTGATCGCGGGGCTTGGGAAATTGAAGGCGAAGGTAAAACAATAATATCACGCATAGATTTACAAAAGAGGTCACTTTGATTGGAAGGACAAATAACAGTACTTATTAAACTTCCTATCGTGTATCGGGGTTTATTTACTAACTAAATAGTATAGGTAGAAAACGAAACTGGGCTTCTAATCATGACGGTAAAAACCATATCGTCTTTGACCTGTTATCGTATTGTCAACGTTGTGATTGCTCTTATTCACTAATGGTGTCCAATTTAATTCAATACCATAACAGGTCAAAGACGATATGGTATTGACCGTCTTGAGTAGAGGCCCAGCTTAAATAAGTTAAAGAGCTACCGACCCCAAGATAAACAGTAAATTTTGTATTTTCAAAAGCGTGAAGGTCAATAAAATGAAAGAGATATCTTACTTCTATTGAAATTTTTTTAATTATCAAACAATTTTTTCTCTCCTTTGCCTATTTGACCTGCCGAATTTGAGGACAAATTCGAGTCGTTAGCAAGATATCCCCGTGTAACAGCCTCTTTGTTAAATATTTCCATAGTACGAGGAAGTCCATAGTACCATTCGTCATGATATTGTATAAACTAGTCCGAGACCTCCGTTCTAAAATTAAACAGAATAGCATGTACTTAAAACTTGATTCGTAAAGTAAACGTGGTACTATTGGTCGTGGTACCCGCATATCTTCATCAGTATTACGAGACTATTTTTTCGTAACTAGATAAAATTTGGCATCTGAGGGTAAATTTTCATCTCTATAAATGAAATTAAATTTAGGATTGGACATTACTTGACAATCATATCTTTTACAACAGGTGCATGGACTGAGGAGATTAGAGAAACTTCGAATAATAAAAAGGGCACGACAAATTAATCACGAGACGTGCGGCTGTGGACATGGTTCCGAGAGGTTTTGTTCCCGGCCTGTACAGAGAGAAGTCAATCTTTTTGTCCCGGGGCGACGTTTTTTGCCTTTGACTAATTAATGAAGCTCTTTTCTTTGCTTCCCTTGAATTGTATTAAGAGAATGATTAGGCCGTTAAGTGTTTTTAATTTTGTTAATAAGCGAAACACCTTAAGTGATTCACTGTTTGCTGAAGTTTTTACAATTATTGTTGTACTTCTTTATAACCGCAAGATCAATTACCAGATCAGTAAGTAAAATCTAAAATGAAACCTTTTTAGCAAGAAAAGTAACAGCTCTATGGACCCAGTAAAACCTATTGGTTTGACATGTTATCAATTATCATGCTGTTTTTAACTCGACCGCCATTACTGTTAAGTAAATAAGAGTTTAGAGTATCTATCACAACGCTGAAAATACAATGACATGCCAAAATCAATTATGTTTTACGAAGTGGAAAGGAACCCCAGATGTGTAAGTAGGTGTGTGTCTCTCTCTACCTGTACCCTTTTTTTACAAGAACAAAGGTAGCCAAGATGCAAACACTGCTAACGATTTCGTTTTCTATCGTCTCGACGTATGGAGTTGACATAGCATAGCAGTCGAGCGATCTGCCACCAGCTTACGTCAATCCTATACATTTTGTACATTTTCGAAAATCTCTTAAACTTAGCGTTATGGATCTTGACTAGGCCTCCAGTTATTATTTGCGGACGGAGAGACCAATGCACTGAATTCGTTGCTCCGCTTATGCCGCAAAGGTCGAGCCTAGTTACACCGGAACACTTTTAGAGGAAGGCAATGAGCACACTTTTGTCTGTTTAGAGAACACCTTATAATCATTTTAATTCAAGATACTAACTCGAACGCGACGCATGGCGGCGACGATCTCCACTCGACTCGACGGGCGCGGCACGTCCATAGTCCCGATGTACTGAAACAAAAAATATAATTTATTAATACCATTCAATACCCATATCACTACAAAACTAAATAAATACACTAAACAATTCTCGAACTAAGATTTAATTTCAAATACTTGCTGGGTATTTTGGTACATACCGTAAAAAACTGAGTAAAATATTTTATGACAATAGACCGTGGTAAAAAGATTACGTATAGTAACTTTTCCGAGCTTAAATATATATATATATGCAACCTACACTTATTCCAAAGCTTAACAGTTTACGACTAAGGACAAAAACCGGGCAAGGGCAGGTCGGACCATGCTCAGTGTAGGGTTCCGATCCAAAGCCGTTACAACAATCAAATTAGACTTCGCGACAAAACTTAACTTTGCCGTTGGAAAACTGTCATACCCATGTATCGACATAGTTATTTACTAACTAGTATAGGTACGCGGTCAGTTTACCAACACAACAAATAAGTTTTCGGTAGGTATAAACATTTAAACCGTTTGTAACTCAAGAACTATGATAGTTTTCCTATTAAATTCATTATATGTGCTTTCATTTAAGATATTTTCTAGATTTCTATTATTTGTAGTTTCGGCTGTAGGGGGCTTGGGGGGGACACTTGACTCTAAACGAAAATTAGTGCTTTAAAGCTTAATATTTCATAAACGGATCCCTTACTCGAAAAATCGTTTTCTCTAACCATTTTTGAAAGACCTATCCAATAACTACCCACACCATGAGGTAAACGAGAAAAAAATACATACCCAAGTCAAGTGTAGGAGAGGTACACTAAAAAAAAACTATTCATGATTTTATTTTACCACTTTGTTGGCGTGACTAATATGTATATTTATACCACATTACAGCTTATTTTTAAAAGACCTATCCAACGACAACCCACACTATGGGGTAGCCGAGAAAAAAAAACATCTCCACGTTACGTGTATAGGAAGTACATTAAAACATATGTTTTTTCTACATTTCATTTTACCACTTTGTTGGCGTGACTTATATTTATATTCATGCCAAATTGTAGCTTTCTAGTACAGTTAACTTTTAAAAAAAACAATCACCGAGTTTTGAAATTAGAAACATTATAAAACGACACTATCATCTTTTGAAATGCCATCAAAGGTGAATTGTACAAAACTGAGTGATAAATATGTGATAATAAATTGATACAAAATTCTGGGGGCCGCGCTTTTTTTTTTATGGCATAGTCAAGGCAAACGAGCACACAGGCCACCTGATGGTAAGTGGAAACTGTGACCCATAGACATTCGCATTCAAAAGACTGCAATCCTAAGACTGCAAATGCGTTGCCAACCCTGAGGACTAAGATGGAATGCCTCTATGCTTGTCATTTCACCGGCTCTCTTATCCCCAAACCGGAACACAACAATGCGAACACTGTTGTTTGGCGGTAGGTTAATGGATAAGATGGTGGTAGCGATCCGGACGGACCCTGCACAAGGTCCTACCACCCTGAAAAAGCTTTGAAGCTTTACCCGCTGTATTATTTAATTACTTTTACAACGTCTATTCAGTCAGTACGGAAAGACGCCAAGGTATTGGCATCTAACATACCAATTATTGGCACTAACTGTGCTCGCTTTGTTCTACTCGGGCTAAACCTAATTGGTTCAACATGTCAACGGGTTGTCTTTAACTCGGCCGCTTGTTAGTGTCAAGTAAATTAGGGTTATTATAACGTTGGCAATACGGTAACATGTCAAAGCAATTAGGTTTAGTCCGAGTAGAACAGAGCCCCAGTTATCACCCTATGTTATGGACGTTATGGTTATTGATTTGAATGCTTTAAAATCCAGGTTTGACAGCGGTCATCAACATAGTAGTATCCGGGATAAAGCTATAGTTATTGTGGCATCCAAATCAGCCCAGTCTAACCAAACGCAGTTAAAAATTGGCTTATTACCAAATACTCAAACGGAATTGTTCGTAGTTCAAGAAATCTTTGCGCATTAATTTATGCTAAACATTATTATATTTGTGTTACAAAAGATAATAAACAGCTATTTAATGTAAACGCCTACTTTCATCGTGTTTCAGGTTAAAACAAACATAATGCAGCTGAACTCGTTTTCGCATATACAGTAAGTGTAAATTCTGAAGTGGGTTTTATATATTCAATTTAATTTTAAATTGAATATATAAAACCCACTTCCCACTGTGTGTGTGTTTTGGCTGTTGATACCTTATGCCCTGGTTTAACAGATAGACTCCTTGCATTCCGGAAAATTTAAAGTTCTCGGGGGAATAACCCTAATCGAAATCTACGCGGACGAAGTCGCGGGCAAGAACTAGTAGAATACTTTGACGGTGGGTTCCTTTGGTTTGCCCCTTACTTATTTTTCGAAAAGTATAGTCGGCCAATGTGTCGAAGTTGTTCATCTAAAGCAGATCTTTTCACAAGGACGAGCTATCCTTCATACTATATTATTGCTTTTTTTTACATAAAAGTAAGATAGATTGCGATTACAACAAAACTACCGTGTATGTGTACCGCATGTGTAAAAAGGCTTCACATTCGCTTTTCTTGAGGTTGTAAATTGCTATGGTTCTCAAACTCTACATTCCACTTAGGTATTCCTTTCCAAGTGGCCTGTGTGTAGGGCTTGGGAACGGTTCGAAAAACACCGGTTTATTTACAGTTCACAACCTGGTTCTTCGTAAAACCTCGCTCGACCGGAATAGATTCGCAAGCGTTATAATTGCTGGGATTAACCTGGGTTTTTCTTTTTTTATTCTTCCTTCACTTGGATGGCGTGGAGTGAAAATGCTGAGCGGAGCAAGTAAAAATGCAACTAAAGAGCTAGCTATTACGGTAGGAAAAACGAGAAAAGAGTGGTGGTGGTGGTGGTAGGTGTTGCGAACAAATTTAACCGGTATTTCAAGCAGAAACAGTTTTATTTTGCTCTACGATCAAAACCGAAACAATATCGATTCTGTTCGGGCGGAATTAAAATTAAAATGCTTTATTTGTAATGTAGCTATGGTGTTTCTGCCGAGCTGGTTAAAATAACCAGGATTCCGAGCACTCCCCTTGTTTACCTTCTTGATGACATTCTAATAATAATCCTTTTTGTTAGAGAATATCATATAAAAAAGTCTCTATTTTTCCTTTCAAGACATCATAACTATATGAAACTTTAAAGATTTTTGTACTTTGTTACCGAAACTACAAAGTACGCAGTTTATGGACGAGTCATTCCTCTAGTGCACGAGTTCGTTATTTGCTCTTTCCGCCGAGGCAAACATGGTGCTTTTTATGACTACTGCGCCTATATTCTAGGCGGTAATACCGAAATCGTATTTGACGTGTTATGGTATCGTTTTTAACTCGGCCGCCGTCACTGTCAAGTAAGTAAGAGCTATCAAAACGGTGACAAACGATAACACGCAAATAACGACATGATTTTTACCGTGTTGAATAGTGGCTCTGTGGGGCACTAGAACAAAGACTATCCACACATAGGAAATACATTTTACTTCATTTGATTGTGACATATGCTATAAAAGTTTAATAAAAATAAAAGTTTGTAAACGTCACATTTTCGCTTCAGTGATTAAGTACGAAAGTTTGTTGAAATACGAAAGTCCGAACAAAGATTGATTTTTTTAAATACATTATGTCAAGTCTCATCTCACCTTCTCCGTCTTGCCTCCCAAATGAAAAGCACCTGAACACCTTTTCAAAACAAGGATTTCGCGTTTTCTTGGGTTGTGTGCGAGATTAAGTTACCGTAGGGGAGGGACGGGCACGACGGAGGGGCGGGCACGAAAAATATTTGCTCTAGTTCGATACTTAATCGATAGAAAGAGACATAACTACTGTCACTCGACTTGTTACACACATGCACTTGCTGTTAATTCTCATCCGGTAGCATAGATTAGTAACCACACGTTATATGTAATCAAATTTATTTTATTTTGAATTATTACGATAGAACTACCGTAAGTTATGTTAGTTTTATATATTTAGGGTAGCCATATTTTGACAGTTTTAGTACAAGTCTGATGTAAATAGACCTGTTAGAAACGTATTCATCTTGAGTTTTGCTTCACTATTTTTGTTTGAAGTTACCTTACGTAAATAATAGCACGAGATGGGCAAAATGAAAGCTTTACCGTTAGTAGGAAAATGTGGCCCAATGGCATATATGTATAGGTGAACTGAAATGTAGGTGTTTAATATCGTGTCAGAATAGCTCAAAAGGAGAACATTGAGCACTCGTGGCCCTACCGAAAAGGTCTGGGATAGACAGGTTAGACTTCCAGTTCGGGCTATCTGGTTATTATTTTCGGTTCATCTAGACTTCCATTGGAAAGGTTCCCGTATCGCAATTTAACCCTTTCCTTCTTCCGATTTTTTCTGATAAACTTAGTATACACTTTTTCAGTGCATCCAAACCGAGAATTATATTTTTGTAACGGTTAATTTCTATAATTCGTTTCCAAATTTCTATTATTCGTTTTGACCGACCTATGTATTCATTCTCCATTACTAATAATGTAACAATATCCAAAGACCATAACTATAAATATGAATTTACAAATAGAAATAGTTACTCCTTAATTTTGTATTAAATTTTAAAAATTAACATATCCTTTCTGTCCGTCCGTCCCCTTAACAAATGTTTACGTTAACTTTTTTTTTTTTTCATGATACCACACGCAGAAAATAAATAACTTTCTACTTATTTTGTTGTTTCTTAAATACTTTGTGGTGTGAAAATAATTGTATAACTACATTATAAGACAACAATCATATTTGCAATCCACTTTGCATTGATAGATCTGTATACTGAAGTAAAATATAATGTTCAACAAAATAAGTTTTAGTACATACTAATTGGTTAAAAATTAAGACGTAGACCGAAAATCTATTATCTCCATTACAATCAACAGCACGCAGGGCGACGTACTCCATTTCTTAACTACTTGTTAAAAATTAGAACCTTACATTGCAGGTTTCAATTATCAGAGGGACTTAATTATTTAATTTTAGTTTTCATGGAGTCTTGATTTCGCGAATTAAACAAACACAAATGTGTTTGTATTCGTTTTTGTATTGTGGTAGGTAGGGCCATTTCGTGGTAGGACTTATTTGAACGCGAAACTCTATAAGATTGAATGAGAACATAAAAGCAAGCGAGGTCACCTGTAGTCGAGAGGCGCTGAACCCAATATCCTCGCAGTCACGTGCCGCGAAAAACGCCTCGTAATGGCGGAATCAAGACGCCAATTTGCGGGGTATGCGGCTTTTTTAATTAAATCAACGTATTTATTATTTAATTCTAAGTAACATCGCAGTCCGTTACTACTCATGTTTTTTTGCGGAATGCCAATCTGTTTTATTTTATCACAGCGCAAGAATTTCCAATAAAGTCAGAGTGCCGCTTCTCTTCGCTTACGATACGAGTATCAATTTAGTTTACAATTTAATTCTTAAAAGAATGTTCAGACATGTTTTGAAACTGAGTTTTACTACACAAAGGTTGGATGTAAATTAAATTCCTAGTCACAAAACTTACATTACATGAACTTTTCTGCATGAAAGTGAAAATAATGTCTCATGAGATGTTAAATATTTATTTTCGATAGTACCAGGTATAGGAGTGAACTTGGGTTTATTCCGCTGCGTTTTTGCACCTATTTGAATAATATTGTGGATAATTGGACCGTTATTTATTACTGTCAAGGTAATAAGAGCTATAGAAATGTTAAACATAGGTATGTATGATAATAACTTAATAACGATAGGGAAATACGATGTATAATAAGGGCCCGGGGTCTATTCTAATGTACTCGGTAAAACCTATTGCTTTGACATGATGTCGACGTTATGTTAGCTCTTATTTACTTGCCAGTTACGGCGGCATAGTTAAAATGATACGATAACTTTGTCAAAACAAAAAGGTTTTACGGACATTGAGTAGAACGGGGCTTTTCGAATAGACGTCCAGTATTTTAAGCATGTAGTAAGCTGTAGCCCGCGACTTTGTCCACGTATCACTATACTTGGTAAAAAATATATGTGTCCTCTCTCTCGCGGTTGACGCTATCTCATTAGGTACTCAATTTCATTCATTTCAGCGGTGTAGCCGTGAAAGCATAACAGACAGAGTTACTTTCGCATTTGCAGTAGTAAATATTACCTAGTATGGATTATTTATTATAAAAACATACATATATTATAATTTGAATGAGAATGCCTCCGACCAGCTGAGAAACACATTTATTAGATATAATATAACCGGGCAAGAGCATGTCTGACAGTTGACTCTAACAAAAACTAGCGCTTTGAAACTTAATATTTCATAGACGGATCCCTTAATCAAGAAATCGTTTGCACAATCCCGCCATATTTTTGAAAGACCCATCCAAAGACACCCCACACTATGGGGTAGACGAGACAAAATTACATCCCTAGGTTCAGTGTAGGGGAGGTAGACTAAAAAAATGTTGTTCCTACATTTTATTTAACCACTTTGTTGGCGTGACTAATATGTATACTCATGCCAAATTACAACTTTCTAGTACTCAGAGTCTCTGAGGTAGGCTGCGCACGGACGGACAGACATGGCGAAACTATAAGGGTTCCTAGTTTGACTACGGAACCCTAAAAATGATGAAAGAAAACTAAAGATGATTTTTAAATATCTATTCATCGATGCCCCACTTTATCGTCGACTTGTTTTCTTTTATACAATATGGCGTCTGGTTGCCGCCGTATTAAATTTATATTACCGTCACATCTTTAGTGACACTTACAAGATTATGGGCCTGTTTCACAATCGACAAGTAAATTTATCTGCCATTTAAAGTGATCTCTTTCTTTGTCTATTTAGGAACCAATCAAGTCTACTTCGTCGTGATATGTTTTATTTAAAATTGGCGCTTTTTACACGACTGCCCAAAAAAAGGAGTGTAATGTTTTCAGGGTTCATGTATGTATATATGTAAAGATTCTTTATTTAGTATTCGTAGTTTTGGCAGTAGTCCTGTGTCCCCACTTGACTAAGAAAAATAATCACTTGAAATCGTTATATTTCACAAACATCCTTTAATCGAAAAATTTCTTTACCCTTTTCTTGACGATGTGTATTATAAGATACATACCAAAACTTTCACTTTTTGCATCTAATTTGTCATTTTGTGTTTTTGCTGACTGAAATTCTAAAGAGGCTTGAATCCATGACCTTTTTTTTGCCAAGAAAAGGGTTAAAGACCTATCCAACGACACCCAACACCATTGGGTAGAATAGAAAAAGTACATCCCCTCGGTACGTATAGGGGAGGTACGCTAAAATAATATATATTTCAAGTTGTTTTTTCCTTTTTGTGTGACTAATATGTTGGTAATATTCATGCCAAATAACAGTTTTCTAGAACTAAGAGTGTCTGAGCTAAGCTGCTGACGGACGGACATGACGGTCGGACATGGCGAAACTATAAACATAGGTATAATAGGTATCTAATCCTACTAATATTATAAAAGCGAAAGTTTGTATGCGTGTTTGTTATTCCTTCACGCTGCAACGGCTGGATGGATCTGGATGAAATTTGTAACGATGATGGCTTTTACCCTGGATTAATACATAGGCTACTTTTTATCCCGGACAAATTGACAGTTCTTGAGGGAGCAGCGATAAACGACTTCTACGTGGACGGAGTCGCGGGCAATCACTATACTATAGTGACTGGACATGAAATAAGTGTACTTAAGTAAATACGGGCTTCTTTTCATCCCGGAAAATTTGACTGTGCCCGAGGGAGCAGCGATATTACGACTTCTATGCCGATGGAGTCGCGGGCAAACACTGTAATATAGTGACTGGACATTAAATAATTTTACGTAAGTAAATCGAGGATAACAGTAATATTCCTCTAGGATAAAATTACCACTAATATTGTAACAGTCGACGGACAGGAAAAGACCACGTTCCGAGAAGCGTGTCAGGTGATGGGACTTCTAGAAGATGATGGCCACTGGGATGCTACGATGGAGGACGCCGTATTGTGCCGATCAGCGGCCAAGTTAAGAGAGCTCTTCGCTATCATGTTGAGCACCTGCGGACTCTCGAACCCCTTGCAACTTTGGGAAAAATATAAAGCTGATTTTTCGGAAGATATCGCACGCAGGCACCAAGGGACCGCGCAGGCCAACGACGACATATATTTTAACGGAGCGCTGAAATATATTGAGGACAATTTTTTCTCAATGGTGGGAAAACGGCTGTCTGACTTCGGCATGCCGAACCCACCACGCATGGGAGAGTTGTCCACCGATTTACTCAGGGAGCTTAGTTACGACACCGTAGCCTTGGGGGCTCAAGTCGCTCAAACAGAACCCCAGCTATTACCTGAGCAAAGGCAAATTTTAAATAAAATTGTGAGTCGTTTAGAGAGCGAAGAAGGGGCTCTTTATTTCTTGGACGCACCAGGGGGCACTGGCAAGACATTTCTTTTTGAATTTGCTGCTGGCGCAGGTGCGCAAGGACAGGAATGTCGCGCTGGCTGTTGCGTCCTCTGGGATAGCTGCAACCTTGCTCAGTGATGGAAGAACTGCCCACTCTGTGTTCAAACTTCCGCTGAACCTTGCGAGTGAGGCAATGCCTACTTGCAATATAAGCAAGAGCAGTGGTCGTGGCGCTCTGTTGCAGCAGTGCAAATTAATCGTGTGGGACGAATGCACGATGTCACACAAGCATGCGATAGAGGCGCTCGATCGCAGCTTGCAAGATATCCGCGGCAATCGAATGTTGCTCGCAGGTGACTTCCGGCAGACGCTACCGGTCATCGAGCGAGGCACTGCAGCTGATGAGATCAACGCTTGCCTCAAGGCTTCCCCGGTGTGGGCAAAGGTGGAGAGATTGCATCTGACAACTAATATGAGAGTCCACCTCCACAACGACCGAGAGTCGGGGCTCTTTGCTCAAAAGCTCCTCGAGATTGGCGAAGGCCGCATGGCAGTGGACGGGGAAGGCCTAATAAAATTTGAGAGCAGCTTTTGCAATGTTGTCAACTCAGAAGAGAACCTTATTAATGAGGTTTTTCCCAGCTTACAACAAAATTTAAGCAACGAAGAGTGGTTGTGTGAAAGAGCAATAATGGCGCCTAAAAATGAATCGGTGGAAAAGATTAATAAAAAAATTATTGATCAAGTACCAGGTGAAACTACCACTTACCTGTCAATCAATACAGTGATGACAAGCGACGATGCAACAACATATCCTGTAGAGTTCCTTAACTCATTAGAACTGTCGGGAGTGCCATCTCACAAGTTAGAGCTAAAGGTGGATGTGCCTGTTATACTGATGCGTAACCTGGATGCACCAAGATTGTGCAATGGCACCAGGTTACGCATCACAGAACTGATAAGGCACATCGTGCAGGCCGTCATAATCACCGGTGGGGCCAAAGGAGAAACGGTATTGATACCACGAATTCCTATCATCCCATCAAACTTGCCTTTTCAGTTCAAACGCTTGCAGTTCCCCTTAAAAGTGGCCTTCTCGATCACTATAAATAAGAGTCAAGGACATACGTTGAAAGTGGCTGGAATACATCTGGGCACCCCCTGTTTTTCGCACGGACAACTCTACGTTGGCTGCTCGCGTGTATCGAGAGCCAGATATCTCTACATATACGCAGAGAACAACAAGTCACGGAACATTGTTTACAGAGACGTATTGCAATAGATTCCTGGCTTTCCATTTCCACTCGAGATAATTAAAATATTTCATAATTAATATCATTTTACACACATTTTTTTTTTTTTTTTTTTTTATCAGTTACTCAGTCGCATAAATTGTTTTCGAATAGAAAAACACAAAAAGATATTTCGTAAATGGACCCTACCGCGAAAGATCAAAGGTTTTACACATTACTAATTCTACGCGAACGGAGTCGCGGGCAGAAGCTAGTATAATATAAATCCAATCTTATAATGTCATTGAACCGAAAAAACCAAAAGCAAATGCGCTATTGCGATTTTTGCTCGACTAACAACCGTAGGCGCTTGAAACTCAATATTAGAGTGTAGGTATAGATCCACCAAGGCCCTTTACCACTTTTGGACCTTAAAACCATACAAATAAAGTCGAAATGTTGTATGGGACTTCCTTGGACGACTATACGTACGTAAAGCAAGACACATTTAATATGGTGCGGTGATTAAGCAATAATAGACCCTTGGTCGAAGGCGTAAGAGCTTTGACGCACGCCATACTAATTGTGTCCAACTTTACCACCAGGGCCTCCCCGCTAACGCTGGAATCAAATACAGAAATGAAGCATACATACTTGACGTTGATAAATTAAATAAAGATTTCATAAGAAACATCGCGCCATCAGAATATTAGCTTGTCATAGCATAGTATAATATTATATAAAGTCATGTTATTGCTATTAAGCGAGTCACAGGCGCTTTAGATCAATGCACGAGGAATAAAAGTAATATATTTATCTATACAGACGCCCTAGATGAGATGCATTCGGCGTTCGTTATCGTTATCCAAAATGTACAGGATTCGCTCCTACGACAATTTCATTTTTGTTTGAAAATTGAAAACATTCTAAAATTGTTTTCGAACCGCTTTTTTTTATGGCATAGAGAGTGAAAACGAGCACACAGGCTACCTGATGGTAAGTGGAAACTGTGACCCATAGACATTCGCATTCACAAGACTGCAAGTCTAAGGCTGCAAATGCGTTGCCAACCCTGAGGACTAAGATGGAATGCCTCTAAGTTAGTCATTACACCGGCTGTCTTATCTCCAAACCGGAACACCGCAATGCGAACACTGCTGTTTGGCGGTAGGTTAACACCACCACCACCACATGTCTCGCTTCACAGTTTAAACAACATTCCTGCGCGACTAAAAAGAGATGAGGAGTGATCGAGATTACGAAACATGTATGTTGAGTGAAAACTCCGGAAAAAGAAAATAGATTTCCTCCCACGGCTATATGCCGAGAACGATTCCGGACGATTTCCGCCGACGGGAAGTGAGGTACTATAATGTAATATCGATTCGAGTTCGTGGAGATTACCTACAATGTGACAGCTCGACAAATATCGCGACGGATATTCGTATTTAGGAGAGTTCAAGATTAAGTGGAAATCCCCAATATTCATAAACGCACAATAACCAGATATGCTTTCAATAAGCTGTAAACTTAGGTATTTGCAATTGTGAAATTTAAATTTGTCAGATTTTTTAATAAGAACGAGTATTACGTATAGCTAAAATTGATTTAGTACGCATTTATGCTTATGGGAGTAAAAACCTTATGTTCCCAGTTCTGGAGTAGATGAAAAGTATTATTACTTTTATTAGTAATAATATTATTGGTCTACTTACACAAAGTCGAATTCATAAATATGTATACACTTTAGCACCTTGTCTATTTAATGTAATGTTTAAACTGCAATATATACATTCTTAAAACGATTAAAGTGACAAGGTACTAAAGTGTATACATAGATATTTATGAACTCAACTGTACCTACCTAATAATCGTTTAAAGATTTCTTGAACGTGCATTTAAAGGCTTTTATAAAATCTGAGTAGGTAAGTGTCACTTCAACGTGAGGGAAGGAGGCTTCAACGTCAATTTAATAAAATAAGGTCAAGTCCACCTCATCTTGGTTTTAATGTATATCAACTTAGAAGTTTTTGAGTTAAGTTTAAAGCCTTATTTTTTCAAGATCTTCAGTAAAACCGAGCATTATTAAGAGTAATTTTAAAACGCCTGACAATTTAGTTTGTGTCGATATATGGCAATAACTAAATGAAAAGCAAGGTTTAAAAACCCGACTGCATTTTTTATATATTGTTTTTGAACCCGTTTATTTAATGCTACTATATTCGTATTGAGATGGTCACATTAAGACATTTCAAATGATACCTATACCTATTGTAATAATTAAAAAACGATTTTGTTGACATAGATAATAGTCATTTTGCCATCGTTGTTATTTTAGTTTCAACAGGTTATAAAGTATGTCAACCGGGGTGGTGAAAGGATTCTAACGATACCACACACATCTAAATCGGCTCAGGCGTATAGAATTTATGGTGGAATAAAGAATCGTAGATACATACATACATGAACGCTAAAAACATTTCACTCCTTTTTTCGGACAGTCGTGTAAAAACAAAAGAAATTAAAATCGTTCTTTACATACCTATCCGTCTGTCCTACCCTTCCCTATATCCACTACGTCTTCCTAAAACACGCAATGGATTTTGAGGCGGTTTTACCATCAGTGAAATATTATTTCGCAAACGGTTGTTATCTTTAATAAATTCTGTTTCAAGTACGTGTATTAAAGAAACCCCATAAAAACCGAAGCGAAACGGTGGCGGGTGACTATAGTATCTTATAAGTAAGCCATTCAAGCAACTAGGGAACTAAGAAGTTTAATAAGTAGGTACCTAAATGGGATTGGCAGGGTCCCATTCATATCAGCTTTAACGCGAGGGTCGTAAGGTTATGTTATGACTATGACATCAATATTTGTTACTTACTAAGATGAGTGGCTGGCTGGCGCGATAAAAGTGTTCAAGGTGCAGGAACATTTTCCTCGTCACTTTTCACTGTCGTTGGATAGATTACAGCCCTCAGGAAATAAATGTGCCGCTATCGACAAAGAGGGATATGATTTAAAATTGTGTGTCGAAGTCTGAAAGGGTCCAAATGCTGCGGACAAATGATGTCGTCCGTTTATTGCTAATGCGAAGGTGCCGAATTATATCATCTAAATAATATAAAATGCTTTGTCCTGAATGACTGACTGACTGACGGATCAACGCACAGCCTAAACCACTGATCGTAGAGACCTGAAACTTGGAGGGTGTGTCCTTCGTATGACGTATGAGTAGGCATCCGATAAGAAAGGATTTTCCGAAATTGTACCCCTAAGGGGGTGAAAAAGGGGGCAAAATTTGTATGGGAGAACGTGATTCTTTGGTCCAATCTACTTCAAATTTTTACATAAACATTCTTTAACAGAATTGATGGAAGACGTGTTTCGTATTTTACTGAAACTCATCCCCTAAATGGGTAAAAAATGGGTAGAAAGTTATTTTTGGGGGTGATTTGCTTTGAAGTTGATATAAATCCCCATTAGTGCTTTTGATTTAAATTAAATTTTATTTTGACACATGTTTAAAAACTCAATCTGATTATATTCAAAAAAGGTTAAACTCACATAAAGGCTTGGTCCAATGCAAGTACCTAAACCGCTGATTCTAGAGATTCCAAATTTGGCACATAGATTCCTTATGAGGTCTAGGGGTGCAGTAAGAAAGGATTTCCCGAAAATAGACCCCCAACGGGAAGAAGTAGGAGGAGTAACGGGAAACTAATTCTACGCGCACGAAGTCGCGGTTGTTCTCTAGTTTAATATATAATATTCTCGTGTCACAGTGTTTGTAACGAAACCCCTCCGAAAAGGCTTGACCGATTCTTATGAAATTTTGTGAGTATATTCTAGAGTAGGTCTGAGAATATGACGTAAACTATTTTTAATAAGGTTTGTATGAAAAAGAAATACTCCCAAAGTGCGCGCCGGGCGCGGACAGCTAGTTGTCTATAATGATAAAGACTTTTTTATGGCAAGAAGAAGGCAGGCTATGAGACCTCAAAACTACAATGGGACGCCGACTTCAGTTGACTGACCTCTATCATCATTTGAAAATAAATTATTTTTACTAAATGATACTTTCGAAATGCATGACTTGTTGGTGTTAATGAAATTACATAGTACAATGTTCGAGGATTTCTTAAATTCTTATTCATCCATCACATCAGATTCAGGCCATGGTGACAAAAGGAGCACCTCAAAACTATGCCCAATCAAATAAAATAAAAAAACTAATTCGAGCTACAACTGGCGGAGTAATTGAGTAGGTAACATAAAAAATAATAATAAGACAAATTGAAAACCATTAAAGTCGGTTAATAAAAGGTTATTTTATGTAAAGCGCAAGCAAAGGAGCTCCCAAATTGTTTTTACTGTTAAATAGGTTGGCCGTCGGTTCTCGATATAGCGGGAAACCTCGTTCGTCTTAATTTGGTCCAAGCCGACGGAGCTAACGCTGCAGAAGTGCGCGCAGTGAATAACACTTTAGTTAGGATAATGCCTATTTATTATCGCGTGAATGTGTACATTCTTGAACTAATAAAGTTGTGCGCTCTTGGTCACGAAAATTACTAAAATAGATAAGAGGATACGATAGAGTACGGATTGCAAATTGTGTACGTAGGTACTCAGATTGATACATACATATAACAAGACTGTAAGGGTAAATTTATTCCCTTACAGTCTTGTCATTAGATGTTTTTAAAGCGATGTAGTCCCGTTTAAGATTTATATCAATAGCAAATATATCTTAAAGCTTCCTTAAACTAGAGAAGAAATATCGCCTTCTTGAGTAATTGTTGTAAATGAAATAAAACATATATAAGTAACTGATTGTGAAAATCAGTTACTTAAATATATTTAATATTTAAGTAACTGATTGTGAAAAAAAAAAGATTACTTACTCATAACTTGTTTACTCTTAATAATTTTAAGAAATACCTTGTTTATTGCGATTATCATGAAAACCACTCATACGTGCCTCTTATGCGTGACTAAGACTTAAAGTTACTACTTATTTTGTACCAACACATTAATTAAAAAGCACAGGAATATGCTATACAATAGAGAGCAAAATTATAAGAGCAGGCAAATACTGTCTACAAGTATCTGTTCCGGCTACAAAACGCAGAACTTATATTTCCAGAACTTGTTCGGTCTCATATTTCAGCTTGTTACTAAACGTTATTGTTGGAGGTCTTTAAATATAAACCTTGTATGCACCCCTCTCCTTTATACTTCATGATTAATGGTTAACATAACCTTGTCTTTTTTCTCCTCCATCCGTGTTAATATATGAACCGCGAGTATCATCGTAAAGCTGGTCAAGGTGCTAGTCGGTCGTCAATCGGGGGATCAGCACAGTCTCCATTAATATAATAACACTAGATAGGTACCCTATTCGGTAAGTACATGTGTTTTTAATAATCTACACTAATATTATAGACGAAGGATTTGTATTTTTGTATGTTTGTAACGAATAAACTCAAAACGAATGCACCTATCTCAAAAATTCTTTCACCATTAGAATGCTACACTATCCCAAAGTAACACAGGCTACTTATTTCCCGGAAAAATAAACGGTTCCCGTGGTATAACAACTATGCGCGGCCGAAGTCCCAGGCGGAACCTACCTAGTGTATAAATAAAAATGTAATACCTAACCATATCGAGATATAAAATTTAAAAATATGTTACGTGTATTGTGTTGTCAGTGACTCCGTCCGCGTAAAACTACCCCATGTTCTTCCTCGGGGTTCGAGCTATCTCCATTCCAATTTTTATTCGAAATCGCTTTGGCGCTTTAGTCATGAAAGCGTAGTAACAAAGGGACAGAGAAAGTTGCTTGATTCACATTTATAATATTAGTATGGATGAGTGAATTATAATAAAAACCAAAAAAAAAAGTTTTTACCCCTACAAGCGAAGTGCGTTATATCAACCATTTTTACGGTTTTACATAAAACATATGAAACCTCTCTAATATTTTACCTCGTACAAATTAGACACTTAGGTAACGCTTTAGTTTGACGATAGCTGTCGTCGCGATATTTTTTTGTTTTCAATTGTTATTACATATGTACATACATTAAATCACTCCTGTTTCCCAGCGGGGTAGGCAGAGACCACTTCTTTCCACCTGCTACGATCCTGACAAATCTCTTTCGCTTCTTCCACATACACCATAGCTGACACCATTTCTCTTTTTCGGTTACCTGTGACCAATATCAATAATTGGTCTGGTTAGGATATACCAAAAAAAAGAGAAGAAGAGAGAGACAGTGTAAACTCATGCTTTAAGTATTGGATCCCTTAAGTAGGTACAATACAAATATTTAGTAGAAAACACCACATAAAATACTATTAAACAAAATAGTTATATTTAATGTGGTGTGGTCAGCAAATCAACTCCAGGGCGAGGAGGAATGCAGGAAATATCGTGTGAATTGTACTCCAGGTAAGAGGTAACGGTTTCGACCATTACTAAAAATACTCTTTATTACTAAATATAATGGATTGCGATTTTTATTTACATTACGTTTGAATAACGTTTGTTTATCATGACCTTGAAAACCGATCACCGTTAATGAAAAAACGTGATTGCATATTGCTTCACCATTTTTTCGTAGTAAGTAGGCGAGTTTATTTGGATTAAAAACAGTATTTAATAGCAGTAGGTACTAACTAAGTAGCATTAAAAGGCAGATTTTTACTAAAGGCCAATTATATCGCTTGAAATGAAAAGTGAGCAGTTTATTTTTTAGGTCTAGGTACCCAAACTACGTGACTCTTTAAAAAGGCCAAACAGCAAAGTAAAGCAACTTCAAGAACAGACTAACAGAAGTAGAATGGGTCATCATAGTTGATTAGATTATTATTAGGGGCATTAATTACACGTATTTTTAAAATTTGGAACTATACTTAGTTGTCTCATGAACGCGATTTAAAAAAAAAATTCAATGGTATTAAACGCGGCAACTCACTTAAGTTCGGCGTTTCTTTATCACATAGTATTATTTTCAATGTCAAAAACAACTTGAACTCATTCATAAATCAATTAGTTGAAACTTGACCTATGGAGGCAACTCAATCTGCAATCTGCTTGTTCTCTGGTTTGTGCGGTTTAATAGACTAAGGGCGATTGAATACGAGTTCTGATTGAACCACAGCTAACGAGAGACAGTCCGTGTAGATAAAATAAATAAAGACCAGCTGAGCCAAACGAACACAAGGATAAAAAAACAAAGCAAATGTATGTATGTTTAGATGTTAGCATCATATTTAGAGAATCCCAGTGAGACCTCAGTAACGGCAGCACCCAGAATAATATAAATAACTAGAAACCTGGGCGCATGACTAAGCGGGCTTTCAAAGTTTCTAATTTTCTAATTTGGCCGGTTAGCATACTGTTTGGGCCGACCCCTTAAATTGTCGCAGTTTTGTATCGGTGTTTTAAGTAAGTAATTCCATGTTTTTCTCCGTGTCATGTCATACACACACACACACACACACACGCACGCACGCACGCACGCACGCACGAACGCACGCACGCACGCACACACACACACACACACACACACACACACACACACACACACACACACACACGCACGCACGCAAACGCACACACCTACAAGTTTTTAAATTGTCTAAAGTTTTGTTAAAATAGCTTATTAAAATTGAATACAATAATATAACGTAACTCGAATATAGGAGTGGACACTGATTTCTGTAACACAGGTTTAGGTTTATTCGACCTAGCTCAGAAATCAGGGACTTCAATTCAATTTGTATCTAGTGTATTTGTAGCTATTTTATTCAATAAAATATTATTTTACCTTATCTTACTTAAACCGTTCGAATAAACGTTAAGGAATTAGCATTCTAACATTAGATAGCATACCATAAGCGATTTTAGAAATAACACTGAGCCCGTTATAAGCTATAATCTTCCCTAGAAACTTCAGTATGTTTGACATGACTTATAATTTTTCATGAAAGTTTACAGAAGCTGTCACAAGAATCACCATAATTTGACTGATTGTGGGACTGTATACATTTTTTTTTTAAATTGAAATTGTCTGTAACGCCGAAAGGATTTTTGGCACACTCCACTTTTCGAGGCTTTTGTTTACCTACTGGTAAAATCGGCGTCTGTGTTTGTTCCGATTATGTCATAACATAAAACAGTATCGAAATTTGAACGATGACTTCTATCTGTTACATAGACGACCGAGAACTGGGCAGTGGGCAGTACGGTCAAGGCCACTGTTGTGACGACCAGCCCACGACAACGCAATTTTGACAGTGAAATCGTTATAGGGTAAACGTACCAGTGAATGAACAGTGCTAGTGAATGAACAAAGTGAGCATATTTTCACAAAATACGAATTCTGTAAATTTCTACACAACAAAGTATATTTAACGACATTACTATACTAGTAACTTCTTGGTAACATTGAATTCAACTCAGGTGCATTAGTTGCAAAATAACGGATACATAAAGTTGACGTGTCTGAGACGTGTTTTCGTTGTATGGGGCAGTAGTTAGCAGACGGTAAGTAACCTTGTGTTTGATGTGATAATGTACTTATTCCAAACAACAACCATCCGTAGTATGTGTTTATTTTAAGTCTTAAGGTGGACTTCCGACCAGCGCGGCTCTATCGCAACGGCCGCAGCGTCTAAGCCGCTGCGTCACCACTGTCGCAGCGGCTTAGACGCAGATTGGCTTCCGAGCAGCGCGACTCTGGCGTCAGTCACAGTTATTAGTCCATACCTGACGGTTGTGCGGTACAGTAGGAATGAACCGATCAATTAAAAAAATATTATTAGAAGAAGAAGAGGATGATGATCTTTTGCTTCGTTACTACTATAGTATGGAGCGAAGCCCAGCAGACCCAATTTTCAAAAGTCGAAAGGATGAGGGCACTTATAACATATTGATAAATAAGCATTTAAATGAAAACGACGAAAAATTTAGGAGTTTTTGTCGGTTTAATAAAAATCAGTCAGTTGAGACACTAAATTTATTAGTGCCTCGTCTTGCTCATCCGTAAATATGTTACTAACGTCCATTTTTTAGATATTCTCTCGAAAATAACTCGATAATAACCTAAAAACCACGTGCTTTCGCAGCGACCCACGCGACAGTGCTTGCGCGAGCATTGCACGGCCGCTACGGTTGCGCGTCACTGACGCAGCGCCACTGTCGCTGCGACAGTGACGCTGCGCTCGAACGTTCCCTCATACATTTCCGTACTGTATAATACTATCGCTCTGTCGCCGCGTCACTGTCGTTGCGTTAGTGACGCCGGAGCCGCGCTGGTCGGAAGTCCACCTTTAAGGTTATTTTTTCTATTTACATAACATGTGTTTTTCTTTCAATTGCCATTTTAAGCAAATAATAACTGGATCACAAAAACCCCTAAAACCAATGAATGAACCGCGGTGTTCATTCACTAGAACCGTGTGAATTACTTATTTTACAATATTGTGCGATTTCGTTGTTGTCTTACAGTTTCTTTTTCAGAAACATACTTGTTAATTGGTGAGTCATGAGGCCAGTAGGTATCCGAACAAACTCATAGATGCTTAAAATGTTTGTTCTTTAACTGGTTTGTAATTTCCAGTAAATGAACTTCCTTCAATATCTTCCTTCATTAGTTTCGCATAAAATTTAAAAGCCAGTTAATGAAAAATCATTATTTTACAAGAAACTATTATACCTACAGCTTTTCCAGGCAGGAAAGTGGCACGTCAATGAATAGTAAATAGTAAAATATCTTTTTTTTAAATATATTAATAAGAAAAAGAAACATAGTAAACAATTAAACATTGTTCATTCACTGGTTTCATTTGTTCATTCACTGGTGATTTTGGGTGATTTCGGCTAAAAATTGTTATTACTTAAAAACTAGAACACTTGCTTAATTGATAACGATAATAATATTTGACGGTAACTGCTTCCATTTTCTTAAACACTTATATTTAATTACGTAAATCTCCTTAAGGGTTTATTCACTGGTGCGGTTACCCTATCTACAGCAGTGGCGAAGCGTCACGTAAATAAATAGACAAGCCGGAGCAAAAAAAGGTGTATGGCGTGTGTCGGTTTTACGTTTTGTTTGTATACCTACTCTATGCATAGGAATTTTTGGTAAAGCCGTAAATAATCGGCTTGTACGAACGCCTCGCGACTGATCTACAGTATATAGTCTACATAACTGACGTTGGTAGCCCGGATTTAGACGTCCGTTTAACTTGCATCCAATTTAGTAACGCTAAGAAGAGGACCGCTTTTATGTGGGTACCTTTCAGTTCTTGTTGAAGCGGAGTACAAATCACTATAATCCATATTAATGGTAATTTAGCCAGGAACTGGACATAAACTAGCTTCAGGTTCATATTATAATTATAATACTTATTGTTAAATAGTTTAGCAAGATATAATGTAGAACAGCATTACGTAAATGTCACCGTATAATTTCATATTTTACATACGTTTTAAAGTTTGTAATCTAAACGTAGGTACCTATTTCAAATTATTTTGTTAACCCATGTAAACGTAGGTATATAAAATGAATTTGGCAAGAAAAAAATACGGCATCATAAGATTTAAAAATACTAAAATAAATAATAATAACAGACTACAGCTTAAGTAAACGAAAACTACTTAAATCGAATAAACCGCTAACAGTAGGCCATTTCGCAATAATCATTCCAAACTTCTGCTCTTTTCTTACGTCGGTGCGAAACTAACTTTTCATCGTCAAAAGAAAGTAACGTGGACGGAAAGTAATTGTTCCCTGAATTCCCATAAGCATTGAAACAAACTGCCGTGGGCTTCTCGAGAATTTGTTAAAAATGTTACTGCCCGGGAGGTTCAGCGATTCCCTTCTATTACTTTTTTAAGCAAATAGGATTCGCAAATGGTTTGGAGATGAAACTTTTAATTTGTTGAATGAATTGTTACAGAAATTGAATCTAGGGAGTAAAATTGTTCCGTTCGCTGTAACCATTAGGATAGCCATAATAACATAATATAAGGTCAACATGATTATTTTAAAGGGACCTTCCTTTAATTGAATATAACCCGCAGGCTGAGTTATACGAGCCCGGAAAAATTATTACGGTAAACGTTTTGCACAATCACCGTGAAATATGTAAGGAGATATTGGTATTCATATTACGGAAGGGAAGTTAGCTTGTTCCCGCGTCGCTACTCGGAGTACCTATGTATCCGCGGGTCACGCTGTTCAGACAAAAGAAATCAAAACACACGATTTACTTAATATGCCCATTTTATTCAATATGACTCGTGAAAGAGCATTTTGTTGACCTCTCCGATTCCGGAGAGCAAAAACTTATAGGTTGGAAGTTCACGGAGCTCTAAGTAGGTACCTATAATTCGGAGCACATTAAAGGAGGGGCTTTCTCGCCACGTTAGTGTGTACCCGGGTGCAAATGAAAGTCTTTGAGACCTCTTAAAATCATTTTGACAGTGAAGAATATTAAATTCGACGGATGGACTCTTTGCAAAGTCGAGATTGAGCCCCACCAATTTCGGTCAAAATCAGTAGGTACGGCTGAGCATAAAACTCCGAAAACTTAAAAAAAAGTAGGGTATCTCATGCAAATTGACGTAGTCCTATACGGGCGTGTTACCAGCAATAATAACCGCACTGTAGACAATACTTTTAGGGTTTTGGAAGAATCTTCGTAGTTTTATGCTCCGCCAGCGCCTATTCTTTCCATCATCACTTGGGCTATTGCATCTTTTGAAACGTTCTCGTTTTTATAACTATTAATCTGAGAAGTTTTTGCGTCTTGTGCAATAAGGAGTTTACATACACACCTCGATACATAAAAATACAAATATACCTTTCTTATAATACCTGTAAATCGTCGCAATATACACGGACAGAATTTCTTTCATATTAAAGCAGATTTTAGAAACAAGCTATATTTCTTAGCATAGCTTGAATTTCAATTTCAACATATTCAAATTTTGAACAAAAGAGAATTGAGAATGAATAAAGTAAACAAAAACAATGTTGTGTAACCAGAGATGTCTTAATATTTAATAGTATAAACTATAATGCCTAGTTCAACCAGCGATAATATAACAGGTAAATTAAGGTATAAATGTAACAAAGTGTTCTACAAAAGATATTGTGTAATGAGTAAAGATGAAGTAGGTACTAGGTAGCGAGGCAAAGTTTGCAGTAGAATACGAATAACAACTTGTTGATATCTCAAGCTCCTTGGTTTTGTAGGATTTCAGCGGGCTCCTACAATAAGTCAGACATTTTTATCAGATATCCGTTTAAAATGTTAATTTACTGCTTAGAGTATATACTTAGCTAGACTGTTATCGTACTTGTATAAAGTAGTTCGCGATCAACATCACAGAACTTAGCGTAAGTATGACAGTAGGTATAAGAAAGTCCCCTTTATGATGGTCTTGAAATTTTGAACATGTCCATTTATAACATTATACAAATGTTAATAAATATATTTAATAACTCAAAAACATACGTATTTTATCTGAACGCGCAACTGTAATAATATAAGTATCTACTTGGTTTATTATTTACTTATTTTAATTGAACACCTACCTACGTACAGTTACAATTATTTAAACGAATAAATATAGCGCAGCTTAACCCTGTTTAGGGTTCGGAAGTCAACAAGGAATCCTTATAGTTTCGTCTCTCCGGCGTCTCTCCGTCTGCCCGTCTAAAACCGAAACGGCAAGTAATAAAGTTACAAATCGAAGTCGTATAATGACTTATCGTTTTAATAACCGTATTACACTACAAGACAGAGGCAGGCGACCCAGAAGTTAAACAACCGAGTGTTAAATGATAATAGTGTCATAAGTACTTTACACAGAAGCTGCGAAATTGAATTAAATGATTCCAGGAAAATTTAACTAGATTACACCTACATCTTATCCGTTGGGGAAGCTCAAGGATAGGACGTTACATGCATCATTAAGAGAGGTCAAATTGGATGGAAAATATTTTACGTATTGAATTTGGTTTTATTTTAGGAAAGGATTTCTTGCAAACTGGTTCTCAACTAGTAATACCGCAACAACGCACCAATAAGTTTTTTAAATTCTGTTACGCTTGTGGATTACGGCTTCTAATTTTCAAAGAAGAATTTTGGTGCTTTTGTTGTATGGCATAGAGAAGGCAAACGAGCACACAGGCCACCTGATAGTAAGTGGAAACTGTGACCCATAGACATTCGCATTCACAAGACTACAAGCCTAAGACTGCAAATGCGTTGCCAACCCTGAGGACTAAGATGGAATGCCTCTATGCTAGTCATTACACCGGCTGTCTTGTCCCCAAACCGGAAAACAACAATGAGAACACTGCTGTTTGGCGGCTTTGGTCTGTTTAGGCAATTACACCATATCCTGAAAACCATTTTCAGGTGTTTTTAGGACGTTATGGGCTTTTGAAGTACATACATTTCAGTATAACTATACTATTTATTTGAAGTTCATACATATACTTAAGTATAAACATATTTATGAACTTGACTGGACATCATTCATCATTCTTCACTGGTCATTTCAAAAGGCATTCTGGGATAGTCGGAGGTAGGAGGAATATCTCCACCTAGTAACTGTAAAGCTTTATTTAAAACTAGAGGACGCCCGCGACTTCGTACGCGTAGAAAAGTTTTGAATAATCCTTTGTCTTGGTCTGCTGTCTTACATCATGAAAGGAACCTTCCCCCTGTTCCAAATTTCAAGTTTCTATGTACAGTAGTTTCGGCTGTGCGTTGATATCTAAGTCAGTGAGTCAGGTTTGCCTTTTATATATAGATAAATAGGTGAATAGGTATCGTTTAATGTTAAGCAACCTATCACAATGTTTTTTAAATATCGAAGAGTCGAAATAACTTTCCTTAACCGCATAATATTCCAAAAATCGAGTTAAGCCTCTTAGATTACACTATTTTACTAGCCATTCGGTAACATGTGTGCTTGTTTACCTTCTTCATGTCATTATTAAATAGATTTTTTCAAATAAAGATTCTCTTTACGCATACAGAAAACGCGTTGTAGGCACAGAAACACTGCAATTGGGACATGCAAAAGATGTCACGATCCCAAAATTAATACGCGATATTTTTTTAGCGTGTGAAAGTGGTGAGGATCACCGATTACTAGATTTTGCTCTGATCTTGCAAAAAAGGATATTAAAAAAACACATTTATTTCTCGCAGATGGAGGTAGGTAGTGCCAAAACCATTTTTCCAGTTATACACTATAGGTACGTGCGGTGTTGAATAATGAGTCTGAAAGCAGTCGTACTATAATACCAGTTAAATATGCTCTTTTACCCAACAAGCTGGAATTAGGTACAAACGACTTTTTGAATTATTGAAAACCGAATTAGGTGTGAATATGACAAGGTTTAAAGCCGACTTCGAACTTGTTGCAATCAATGCTGTGTCATACGTTTTCCCCTCGAAGAAAATATCAGGATGCTTCTTACATTTCATGAAAGCCATTTGGAAGAAATCAAAGGAAATTAATATTGATAAAGAAAAGGATGGGAAAAAGTTTGTAAAATTTCTAACATACTTGCTTTTACTGCCAAACGAATATATACCGGAAGGGTGGTTAATTGATTATGCTTAGTACAAAAATTCTCGCACATTAATTACATCAAAAATTTGAAAAAATAATTAGAATGATATTGGATGGGTGTGATAAATCCAAATATTTTTGTATGTTCCAAAGAGACATATGCACCACTAACCACATAGAAGGGTGGCATAATAGACTCGAAAAAAACTATCGAATAAACCCAACATTTATCATTTTTTATTGACTAAAAATAGAGGCGAATCATAATGACATTGCAATAAAACAAGCTCATAAAGAAAGGAAAAGATCTCGAAAAGTCGACCTAACATTCGATAGTCATATAATTTTTTTTTTATGGCGGACTTAAAATCAAAAAATATTGGTTTTCACGGTTTTCTAAAGAAAGCTTCATAATATGAGTTTTGAAAGATTTGTTAATATGTATCTTGATGATATTGTGACCGATTCTGATTCCATTTCGGGTTCGAATTCGAATGTTCCGATAAAAGCAGCACTAGTGGATCAGAAATGAATATGCAGAACGACACTAACAATGTAATGGAACAAGACTGATATGTTTATGTCTTATTTAATGCGAAAGTTGTGAAATTTGATTGAGTTTGGTTTAGTTTATGTTTTGGTTTGAAGTGATACAAATAAATTATTTATATTAATCATTAATTTTTGCAGGATTAATAATGAGGACTTAATACTGTTATTTCGTCTGTTGTTAAAATAGGCCATAAAAATTCTTGTGGTTGACTGTGTATATGCTAAACGTGCTATGAAATAGACTTACAATGGAATATCACTTACTGAGATTATAACTTAATCAAAATAGAACGAAATTCGAAATATGCTATTAAGGAATAAGCCGCGTGTAGAATCTGACCTCATCAGGAAAGAAAAGAAAGAAAAATAAAATAAATTTATTCAGTAAGTAGGCCGCTCGGGCACTTTTACACGTCAAAAGGTTCATTATTAAATTTGACCCAGTTACAATTTGTTCTTGTCAAAATGAACTTATTTAGAATCTGACTTCCTCAGAATTTGATCTTTAGAGGATTAAACCTACACAGTATTGAACTTATAACGAATGTGAATATGGCGATTTCAGAAGCAGACTTAATAAGAAACTGGCAAAGTTAGTGATGAACTTAATCCGAATTTGGCAACCTGCGCCCACAGGAGCCAAAGCCCTTGTACTTGCAATCAATAGAGCATACTCGTAGTCCCGAGAGCCGAAAATATTCCTACGGTAATACTCAATAATCGCTTGCTATCAAAGCTTAGGTTAAAAGTCTTGTTTACAATAATTACCATTTTGTGTTACGCGATCTCAAAGAAAATAGGCTTTGACGTGCCGAGAATGTATACAAGTAAAGGAAAGTGTTCGCGCAGCTGTTATAATTTGATGTTAATAAGATTGCCTCTTACATTTTTACTGCTCGCAAAAACTAGAGGTTGCTTTAACCCAATATTTCCTCATTATTCTGACTACATACATTTTAAATAAAGAACTCGATTCAAAGCGATCATTTTGAATTTTAATAAACAAACTTACAAATAAATATTTTATTTCTACATCTCCGGGTCGACCGCGGCTCCACGCATAAGTATTATCGTTTCCGTACACCTTATCGAATAAGAATAAATAATATGAGTTTTGAAAGATTTGTTAATATGTATCTTGATGATATTGTGACCGATTCCGATTCCATTTCGGGTTCTAATTCGAATGTTCCGATAAAAGCAGCACTAGTGGATCAGAAATGAATATGCAGAACGACACTAACAATGTAATGGAACAAATAATTGGCCAGTTTAAAAAGGACTCAGTCGTTGTAACATATCTCTGGGTTTATTTTTGATCGATATATAATGTCCGATAGGTATTAATTAACAATTGCAATTTCGTTAAAATTACTTTATTTAAATTTGCGGTTTTAAAATTAAAATAAAAACCAAAACTGTACGTTTGTATGGAAACGCGACAGTGGTGTCCCTTTAGCTATTGTTTATAGAAGGTACTTAAACATGATTGAAAATACCATCCTGTTTCAAATTGACGTTTTATACGACAAAAATACACCTATAATATACCCCTTTTTCGAGCTTTATCACCTTTCCAATTTGTTTCAGGTGAATTAAAACTGTTTTATCACTCACACCGAAGCCTGCCGCTAACCCTGACGTTATTGGCGATGGATCCGCTTCCACAATCACTTTTAATTTTTCGTAAGATATTGACTTGAGTCTCTGGCCGTCCGCGGGGCTCGTTTTGTAGCTCAAAATTTCCAGAACGAAAACGTTGGACCGAAAAACGTACCGTGTTTTCTTTTACAGTAGTTTCCTCACACACATCATTGATCCTTTGAGCCGTTTCTGCAGCACTGGTGCCACGGTGGAACTCGTATTCATAAATAACGCGATATTTTAAGTTCTATTCCTCTAGTTCCATATTGTAAACAGAATGATATCAAAGAAAACACAAATGAAGCGATAACAAATGAATCGCTAAATTCGAAACACAAATATATGAGCTAGAATTTGAAATAAATTCCATTACCGACGGTAAAACCTTATCGTCTCTGACCTGTTATGGTATTGTTATGACGGCAGCCGCCATTACTGTCAAGTAAATAAGAGCTATCAAAACGGTGAAAATACGATAACAGCTCAAACGCGATATGGTTTTTACCTTGTTGAATAGAGGCCCAGATATTTTGAACCAAAGTGGCCCCGTTCAACAAAACTACTTGCTATTATAATGCAAATAGAATTCCGAAGACAAATTACTCAAAATTTCAAGTTTACTTAATAACGTTGTGTATAAATTACTTAGTTCTTGTTTTTATGTCAGGGCGCTATTTTTATTTTTATTTGCCTATAACCAGCGGACAATATGACCCTTTTAGCGACACCTGATTTATCAAATTATGACAAGTAATTTCGAATGATTATATATTCAATTATGAGGAAACAGATGATCATACATAGGTACCTTTTTCTTTCGTAGTTGGGTAAAAATGAAAATTGATTTAGTTTTGATAAACACGAATCTTGGTTTGAACAAGGTGAATGATGACATTACAAAGATTGGTGTAAAAGTTCGTAACTACATAATTGCAAGAAAAAATATAAAAATACCTAAACATACACATACTGTAAAATTTCTTCCATGAAAGATCATTCTCCAAGTCACGTGTACTTTTCAATTGGATAATTTAAAGCGGTTTTAAATCACTTTTAGTTTATCAAATTAAACAGATTTAGCATAAATAAACCTTTCCAAGTCCCAGTCTCCCAGTAGCGTTCTAAATTAAGTTCCGAAACACGTCATAAGCCAAGTCTCGCGAAGGTTTACACGGAATATAATCACTTGGCTCTATAGAAGATTCTCATTATTCGAGTCACGTACGCACCTAGTCGGCGGAAATTAAACTACACGCCATCTGTACTACGATAACATCAGAAGGATTCACCAAAACCAAAATGTTACTAAGCCCCTTTAACCTTATTCAGGTTTTTTTTATAGTATCAGAAGTGACTTCTCAGCTAAGAAGTTAAGTCAATTAATTTAGTTGCCTGCAAATGTTCTACCCCTGAATTTTCAGTCGACATTTACTAGGTATATCAAATTTAATCCGGAGTAGCTATATAAAGCATAAAAAGGTATATCGGTTTTGTTTTTTACATAAATAAAGAGCGGGATGGATAAAAGCTAGGAAACCTATACAATGGTTCCTACTAAAAATAGATTGCCGACATCATATAATATTTTCGAAATTCCTACCAAATTACTTATTAATTAAGACTCAAAAATAAGGGTGGACCAACCACTTTCTATCCTTTTTAGGGTTCAGTGCCCGAAGTCCCAACGGGACCCTATTAATATGCCTCCGCTGTCCGTCCGTCCGTCTGTCCTTACTTTAAAGAGCTGAATCGTTTGAACCGTGATAGATAGTGGGTTTATTTTTTCCAGAATATGTGTTAGAACACTGCATTTACTATAAAGAGGGTCCCCATACAAGAGACGTTTTTTTTTCAACGTATGTTTATTTTGTTGTTTCATAACACTCGGTGCGCGACTCCGACTCGCACTTGCCCGGTTCTTAAGTGTAACACCTTATGTCGCGTAGCTTCCCGTCGCTTGTCAAGTTATTCGATAGAATCTCGACCTGCGTGAATTACATTTTATCAGCTTACTCGTATATTATTGATTCTTCAATTCTTTTTTTTCTTTTCCGGGGGATTATTATGATACCTATATAGCTATGCAGTTCAGTTTGTGGCGAGCCTAAAGGATAATATAGCAGCTATATTGCTCTGTCCGTTTCTCTCAGCGTAAAGTGAACTGCATAGCTGTCATAAAAACCCTCCAGCTATCTAAATTGTCGAGGAACAGCATGCCAGCAAACCATTCACCGGATATTTCCAATAAAATGCCAATCGGTTTCAGTGCAGCGCAGATGTCTTTTTACTGACTACTGACATTTTTATGCAAAAAGCGTTAACTAACCTAAGCGCTAGTTTCTCGAGAAAATGTCAATTCATTAAAGATTTTGCGCTACTATATATTATACGTAGATGACCCTATTACCATTCTTAGGTGTTTACGATTCTTAAGGTGAGAAGGTGGTAAGGTAGTTTCTATTTTAAGGTGAGCATAGTCTATTTTTACCCGACTACGGCAAAGCTAAATGTAGGGTTATGATTTTGATCGGTATGTATGTATGTGGGTATGTATGCTCATCTGTTCTCGTATAACTTCTAAATTAGGTACTTATCATATAATTTAGCAATAATGAGGTATCGTTGGAAGCGCCTTGATTGTCCACTGGTTAAAGGCTAGCTGGCGTCTAATTCCCACGGTTATCTCCTTAAAATACCTACTATGTACTTATGAATATGTATTTAATACATTAAAATATATAACGCGTCGGTTATTGAATTATTACACGATAAATATTGAACGGTTTGTACCTGCACATTAATTTTAGATGGCAATATGTTCTTGTTTCAAACTTTTTCTAGACGCTAGACGATCCTTTGTGTAAAAAACAAACAATTTCGAATTTAACTCATAAATGCATTTCGAATGACTTATAGATTTAAGCCCGGACACTCACAAATTACAATCATTAATAACACACCCGACACACTGACCCATCTCACAAGCAGGATGTACCTACCGTAATGTTGAAATTCACCAAGCGCATCTAATACCATTGCATTTTACTGGGTTTCTCCTACAGACATATTTCTAAAACGGATTCAAAATTTAATTGTGTCTTAATTTAATATCAATTCTAAATGACTCTCAATGGATTGCGACTTCATGCATTACATATTGACATTATTTAAAAAAAAATATTTTTATTTTGATATAGTTATTGTACAAAATGCATGTTCGACCTTTGACAAAAAGTGTCTTTGCTATTTACATCATCGCACAAATACAATTCTCACAGCAAACATGCTACAAAGGCGCTGTGAGCGCTTGGATTGAAGCCGTAACTAAGCCGACCGACTTCCAAATTTCCAAACAGCTCGAGGCCTATTCGGCTGGGATTGCTATACGTCAGTATTCGCCCTGGAATATCAGGACAGTAGGTTTACCAGTCTTTGTAATCCGGCCGCTGCTGAGAGCACACCAGTGGTAAGGTAAGAATTGGGTAATGTTACGATTTTCCTACACAATACAAAACTGTATTGAACATCACATACAATAACAGCACGGAAAGTAAATACAAAAAGCTCTTTACAAAGTGCGTCAATGTAGTACCTACTTAATCATTAATTAACTACAGAGGCGCGCCAAGTGAATTGTAATTATGGTTTCGATAAATCTGCGTATCGCGCATAGACGTAATGTCAGAGGTTTTAATCCGTAAAATGATTTGCTTTTGAGAAGCACTAATGTTGCTTCTAACTCTCTAGTAAGTAAGAGCCTTCATAATGATTGACAATACGATAACATGTCAAAAGCAACGTAGTTTTACTTATTAGTATGGAGCCCCAGTACTTTTTTTAGGATATTTTACACGTTTTCTGTACACGCCCACATATGGACATATCGGGAACACATTGTTTTCAAAAAAATCTGCCTCTGTGTAGTGCATTCACGAAACGCGCGTACCTCACATAAAGGGTACGCGCGAGGAACGTGTACCCATGTATGTATACACATAATATTAAGTGTGGCTCTGGTAAAGCGGATTTACTGCCTTAATTTACCAATTTTCATTAAATGAGCAATATATAGCTGCTAAGGCTTGCTTGCTATGGCAAATAAGGAAGATCTCTCTCCCTTAAATTGTTTAGTAAAATCTTACATTGACATGATTTTTAATATTTACAAGCACCAGTAGGTACAAACAAATAGCTCAACTTGCGACTTCCACATGCTATTGATCAGTAACGGCCTCCGCACCGCACTCTGCACATGGATCGCATGCGTAGTCGTCTCGTAAGCGTATCGTCAAGACGCAACGGCATCATGCACCAATTATTACTAAAATTCTCAAGCGGGTCCCAAGACATTTTGTTTGTAGCTAGCTGGTAAACAAGGCTTTAAAACAATTTATTCGTCTTATTTAGCCTGATCCAGTGTTGGACAGATGGCAGGCACCAATAAAGGACACTTAAAACTCTTAATTCAAAAATTGTGCGGTTATAAATTGATTATTGCAAAACAAATTAATAACAAGGTGATTTCAACTTCTATAAAATAAGAATCAAGAGTCCATCATTAGTCCTTGTTTATTACTGGTTCCGTTACAAGCAGGTTAAGGTTCAAAATTACGGTACCGCTGCAAATATACGTATAAGTTGAAATTCCGAACAATTGTTACTCATAAACCAGCTCTGCGGGAGTAGAAATATGTTATGCCCCACTGCGTGCACTTTTAACTTTATTCGAAGTTCATAAATATGCATATGTCGCGGGTCATTGACCACCATAATGCATTATGTCCAAACGCACGTATCGGTAGGGCTGAGTTGTCCGCGTGTGGGTTTAGTGGACAGTTATTTCGGTTTGCATAAGGACCCAACGCCGATGCAGTTAGATTGTTATTTAGCGTAACCACTAATAATGCGCTGATGTGCTCCACCAGCGACTTTATTTGATTTCCTTCGGTTTAATTTATTTCCTCAGTGGTGTTGTAAGAATATGAGGTAAAGATCCGTCCGCCCTCAAGTAAACTGCCGGTGCAGATACCGAGTTACTACGCGTTGGTAATACGTTTACTATTAAATAAGGAACGACTTAGGCAAGGGATGTTTGTAACTTTATAAGTCCTCTAAAACTTTAAATAGGCGCTCGGACGTCCACCTTCGCAATAAAGGTAAAATACAAACAAGGTCAATCTTGTGAGTTATACTTTTGTGAAAAGTAAAAAGGACATAAGTATATCGGAAAAAAGGACTATTTTATTTCGTTATAAGGAATAAAGCGGTTAGGGCTAAGCCGCCTACTTTAAAAACATAGGCATCTAACGCTCCTTTTTGTGGCCCTGCCTGTGTAATGAAAAAAAACTTGTCAAGTGTCAGTCGAACTCGCGCACCGACGGTTCTGCACCGCCACGCTGTAGGTTTTATTATGTCTTTGCCAAACAATACCACACTTCACCGGTTTTTAGTGTTAGTTGTTTTTCTTTCGGGTTTATACTATAAACATATCAAAGAATGATGGGCAAATTGGCCCATATAACCAATACAAATCTCATGTATACCACGTAAAAGCTAGCCACATAAGCTTCATTTTCTAATACGGGGACAAACTACAAAAACCCCGGAGAAGAGTTATCAGCCTTCAAATATCCACACACACTCAACGTTTATTACTACACTATGCGCCCCGCATGCGTTGCAATGCTAATTCCCGTATATCCGACTCACGCTTAACCAATTTTACTATTTAAAACAATTACCGCAAACAGTGGGATCAATAAGCCTACATACGTTTTAATTATATTGGTGATTGGGCTAGGTTCCATAAATTTTTGCCCATCATTCTTTGGCTTGCTGGTTTTACAGTTTTTACGATAGAACCAAATCTCTTGCTTATCCAGTTTTAGGGTTCCGTTTGACACCCTTCGGGTACGGAACACTAAGACTGGATAAGCGAGAGCTTTATAATCCAAATATAGTAAGTTACATAAGTAGTTAATACAACATTTCAGTTTAACTGGATTTTGACTGACATACTGAATGAAACAAGGTTAATAAAAGCTACGATTGATTTCGAGAATTTGATATTACGTCGCGAAACGTGAGACAACTTGCATGCTGCGTTAAATATGACGGTTTTCTCAACGGCCATATTAGGTACTTAATTCGGTTGATCAAGCTTAGTATTTACGCTTTCGAATAGTTTACCAGCTTTTATCAGCTATTACTTTTTAAAACATCGTCGATTGTGAGCTACATGTTTGTTAAGTTAAAAAAGATACCCTAGATTCATTTTTTTACATTGATTTTGATCTTTTTTATATCTCGTCAAGGGGCAAACAATTTGCATTGTATCAGAGTCTCATCAATTGACCGATCTACTCGTAAATCCGTCCACCTAGTGCTGGACCCTAAACGACTCATTTATATTCAACACATGGGCTCAAAACAGAGACCGTCGACGGCAAGTTCCTATTCCTCAAGTTTATCGTTAAATTATTCATTGAGATTACTGATCAGTTTCCGTCATTTTATTATTGTATAATAGCTGGACAAGTAATATTACCGTATCAGCAACGGCTTTTTTTTCCAAAAAAATATTCGGCGAAACCTAAGAACGTAACTGAAAAAGTAAAGGAAACGTTTTCAAACAAAAAGTTTTTTACCCGACTACGTCAGAAAGACGGTTGTGTTTTTCGAGTTCAAAATATTTAGTTTTATTTTTATGTGGAATAGGAGGCATACGAGCAAGCTGGTCACCTGATGCTAAGTGAGCACCACGACCCATAAACACCCGCAACACCAGAGGAATCGCAAGTGCGCTCCCGGCCATTAAGAAAAAAGTAGGCTCGTTTTTTGAAGGCCCCCCGAGTCGTATTAATTCGAAAATACAGACGCCGAGAGCTGATTCCACATAGGTTAGGTAAGGTGCATCGCAAAAAGGCTCTCGAAAAACGTAAGGTGGTGGATTTCCTACTTTCAATATGGTGTTGATGAAATGATAGATTGGTATTATACGGAATTGGTAAAACACAGTAAAATATAGGTACACAGGGAAGCGTCTCGTAACATCGAGTACTTAGTCGGTATTGGGGAGCAACTATTATTATTAGTGGCTGTAATTTTGCCTTGTTAAACTGCCTGCGTGAAATACCGTCCCGCCCTCCAAAGCACACCAAGCAGCATGCATGTCTATTTCTGTGGCACGCTCTGCAGACTAAACGGCTTACTTAATGGATTTAAACATATGAGGTGTTGTTAGATTCGTCTTGGTTGAGGAATGACATAGAAATCAAAGTAATGAGATGGGGCTGCGGGAGTTATATAATACGAGTATGTATGATATAGATGACAATATCATAAAACGCAGTAGGATTTTTAAAGCTTGCTTTATATTACACTTGTATCCTAATTACTTCATAAGTTTAATAAACACTTTTAATACAGAATATGTGAGTAGTTATAAGATATTTAGTGAACTGGCCATCATAAAACCACTCCGTCTTGGGGCGTAAGGTGGGAGTATTTACAGTATTTTATTGCAAATGTCTACGAACCTCAGACCCAACACCATTATGTGGCATGTGGTTGACCATATATTTACAACACAGGTGACAATAGGCGCCGAAAAAGTATGGTGTGTAACAAGCTATAAAAACAGTCTAGCTAAACAATCCTTCGCACAGCCTGGTTGTGACAAGGATATACATGGATACCTAGACAAACTTCAGCTTTCCGTAGGGACAAAGAGGGGAACATTTTTCTTAATAGCACGGAGAAGGCAAACGAACACACAAGCCACCTTTTGAACGACAAACCCCTTAAGACGCAGAGGATCGTGCGGTAACTATTGTAACAAAAAGGGAAACTTTACGTCCATCGAAAACTTCACCGATACTTCCGAGCTTAGGTTACCGAGCAGTCGATGATATATTTAAAAAAAAAATGTTTTTCGTAGACCACCTTAAAAATGTTTATTTGCCTGTCCAAAAATATTTCCACGGTTAACAACTATTTTAAAAAAAAGCCTTTTATATCTTTCTTCAACCACTGGCAGGAGAAAAGTCGCTATGAGCCAGATCTGGAGAGTAGAGTGGACCCGCATCACGTCATGGTTGGCAGCCATCTCAATACCCACCTTGTGAGCGGTTGCGTAGTTTTGGTGAAACACAACCCCAACTCGTGGTGTACCTCGTCGCATCTCCTTGATTGCTTTTCGCAATTGTCTTATCAGCGCCTCTGTTCTAGGCGGTAAAATCCAAATCTTATTTGACCTGTTATATGGTATTGTTTTCAATTCGATCGCCATTACTGTCAAGTAAAAAAGAGCTACAAAATGTTGACAATTCTCTAAAAGGTCAAAGTCAAAGGTTTTCACCGTGTAAACTCAAGACACGTCAACGTAAACTTCAACCCTTTTTAAACTGTCATTCGTGACGTGTCTGTCTGGTGACGGACGTCTCATCCAAGGTCAGTTTATTAATTCCGCAGATTAATTATTATGACCCTCTCAGCGTTCCAGAACATGGATACCATAACGTTCATTTTCAGTGGCCCTAGACGATGCATTCAGCGAAAGTTATCGTTATTGACAATGGATAGAATGCACGTAAGACAGTCGCGTCGAGCGCTTATGTCAATTCCACATATTTAGTCAGTTTCGAAAATAGTTTAGTTTAGCGTTAAGCCTCTTGTCTAGGGCTTAGCGTGTAGATTGTTATTTAGTCTCCGAATCAGCTTTTTTCATTTGAAAATAAAACAAAATAATAATCAATCGCGTACAGATCCACTGACATGGATACTCGAATTTAATTTAGAATTCGGTTCGGCCGCTACAAAAAGCATTCGCATCCGGGCTCCGCATTAATTGCTTTATGCACAACTTAGTTGCCTTGCCTCCCATTCAATCTAACCTCCAATTAAAATATTTTCCATGAACAAACAAAGGACTCTTCTTTTCAATGATTATTATAGAAAGAATATATAGGGTGCTCAGGGCTTTACATGTATGTATCGATCCTTATTTCGAAATAGAAGTAATTTTGTTTAAGAATTTCAAAAACCTAGATATAATACAATTTTTAAAGTTCCTTGCGAAACAATAAGTATTTTTTCACTTCCCATTCCCATGCTCTTAAAATGTTACTTTCCTCTCTGTACATCGGGAGTAAATATTCTTATTAATCCCTAGGGATTAAAGTATTTTTTTTAATTACTTTGGAAACCCCATTATTAATCATCGCCATTTTCAGTGATTATGTATAGATAGTTTTTAGGGCGTGGAAGTAACCCCAAAATGACGACTGCGCAAAAATATAAAAAAAAACGATTTAATTTTGTGAATCACGATTAATAATTACGAATATAAATCTATTTAATTATGTTAAGGATGAATTCATTTTATTATGCATGGTCCAATTAGTATTAAAATGATTTTCAAGTTTGAACCTGTTGGCCAAATACGCAAGCATTTAAAGCGTTAGTGTACAAAAAAAATATGCATATTTCGGAACTATTTTTTAAGGAACTTTCTTATAATCAATATTGTAATTATGTATAAATAGAACAAATGATATTTTATATTAATATACGTCATCTGCGCGCAAAAGCGTTCCTCAATAAGGAAGGTAAATTGCCTTACTACCGTTCAGTTACGCCGCGACCGCTGACACGCACGCGTCAAAGATAATAAAGTTTTATTACCGAAAAGTAAAAAATATATTTCATAAAAAAATGCCGTCTTGTGTTTTTGAAGCTGCCGAAGTTAAACTGTAACTGTAAAAGGCAGAAAGGATGTCTCATTTCATTCGTAAGTACGTACCGTATATATTTTTTAAATTTTGTTTATATACTTGGCCATGCCGTACTTTATTTAATTTCGGGCGTCACTGTTACCTGTGAAACATGAGATACACAATGAGATATCGCATGAGTGCGATAAAGTCGGGTAGATTAATGGCGGGAATGGCGAGCACCGGTATCTAGGCACGCTGCGTCATTCGGGTGCGCAATTTGTAACAACTATTTATCTCTTTCTAACAATAGCGTTCGCTACAGATTACCGTCTTTGTCTTTAAAAATATGGTAACGTAGCAACTGTTAGTAATTTGAATTCGTTTCGTAAGAGCATAACGAATCTAAATATAAAATATAATTTGGATAGAATGTCGTTTTTTTTCCTCGTATTCTAAGTGAAAAGTACAGTGTTTAACGCGAGACAGACACTCGACCTATAGCCACCCGCGCTTCGCTTGGGTGGCTAAACATCTCGTGTCATTATGCCTTGTTGAACAATTTAACGTAACGTCGGCGTCCGTTGTTAAAGATAACTACTCATTAAATCAAAACAAAAGACAGGTTCGAGTACCGCCCTTGTACCAAGAAACAAAGGTGATACTCCTTAAATCGGTAGGATACTCCTACCGTTTTAATTGAAAATTAAGTTATTTTCAAAGTCGTAGAACAAAAGAAGTAGGTACCTATCACTTGAGGAGTAGAATCGATGCCATATTTAAAGTCCCGAGTACAGGCACCTTGTATAACAATAGATTCAGTCGTTATTAAGGGGAAATTATAATAATGTAAAATGATTTTGATAACTTTCTATTTTTCGACTTTTTAGGGTTCCGTACCCAAAGGTTAGCTTCCCGCCCTATTGCTAATTCTCCGCTTTCATGCTGTATATCATGAACCTTGGTAGCTAGACACTTGAAAATTTCACATAGTGTGTAATTGTACTAATATAGTTGCTATAACAACAAAAACATTCTTTGTGTAAATTTCCGGATGGCTCCCTAATCTAAACATTTGTTCTTTCGGCGATTTTGTCTCGACTTTCACAATGGCTTTACCTCTTGAAAGTTAATAGGTAGACACATGATATATATAGGTAATATAACTTTGATAATATGACGAAAAACATTTTTTTGTCTTATTTCACTTCGAACGCTATTTGTGTTGAACTGAGACATTGATGTTTACACGGACCAGACCTAACTTTAGCATTAATAGGTATTAATAACGTAGGTCAGGTTAGGTTTGACTTATCTTACTATACCATAAAATCATGAAATGGCACTTTTGTGTTCAATATTTCCTAAACAGTCCTCCGAATCTAAAAATTGATAATAACGAAACCATAACGATTTTTTAAGAGCTACTTTATGAAACATCACTCGATATTATAATGAAAAATAAAACATTTTTCATTACATTTTGCTTTTCAAGCACGGGGAGGTATGTGTTTTTTTTTTTTAAAGATTTTATTGTACAGATTGGTCTTGTAATGTTAATGTATAACCATGCCGAATTACAGCTTTTTAGGACGAAAAAACCTCAAAGTTAAGCCGCGGATAGACAGAGAGACGGACATGGTCGCAACCACTATGCTCTGGAACTTTAGAAAAAACCAGGACCAACTTAGCTTATGCTTACTTTAGCATTTTAATGATTAATAGGGCTCAACATCTGCATTAATCTAAGTAGGTACCTAAAATTAATAGGAATGGATTTCTATTCGATTGAATGTTTCAGAATGTTTGAAGACTTACGAGATCTATGTAAGTCGTAAAACGTTGTCGGCTAACATACTAAAATATAACCGCGGCTAAGCGCTTGACGAGTTACAATAGTACGCTTACAAGAGGCCCTTAGAAATAGAAGCTTGGACATTATTTAGCCAAAATACGCACCTAAAACAAACAACCCCAGTGATAACCCCAAAACTACCTTATTTTACATTTTCGTTCTATTCGTATCGTCAATTTATTCCTTTTATCTAGGCGAAACTATTGCGAAACCGACACGTTGTGCCAATAATTCAGAACGAGTCTCGAGAGTGACAATCGACGCGCTCGCGAGAGAAGGTCGTTTAGATAAAGATTGGTTAACCGTGCACCGGCCTCCCTCAGGACGCCTTACAGTAATCCAATACAGCCTCCATTTTGGGGAATACCTCTGTAACTACCGCCAAGACCCGTCGCAGGAAATTCAATCAGTGTGTTCTTTTCAAACAAAATCCTATTTAAAAATGAATAACCTTGGAGTTTGAGCGACGTAAAGGCGTAAATTTAAAGTGGGTTCAATATTAAACCTTCATAGTGTAGGCCTCCAGTGGCGGCCTCCAATTATGACGTATAGAATTTGAACACTAATCAAAAAGTACTTGGCAAATTTTTTTGGGACTTAAATACTAATTTACTAACTAAAATGATTGACTTAGGTTTAAACTGATGTACTTATAGTGAACAGCTGCTGAAAATCTTACTTGAATCTTGCATGGATTTAAATATAACATACAAGTATTTTAACCTAATATGAACACAAATAAAGACTATATTTTATATAGAAGTACATACATACGTATGTGTACGTCTTGTACATATTTTAAACCTTGGTTTATTAATTATTATAGTTAAAGATAAGCGTAACTAACTTTACAAGTGGTCAAGAATTGATAAGTTCTATTCGTAGGCCAAGGGGTAAAACGCAAACGTTTCTATTTAAGGTCTCTGCCCACTACACCGTACCATACCATGACCGTACTATGAATAATATATTAGGCCCGGAAAGTAATTAGTATTAAAATTGTGGTCGGTGACGGAACGGTCTAGTCTCATACTTGTCAATACAAAGAATATTTTTTTCTCTGAGACGTTCCTACTACGGTCATAGTATGATACGGTGTAGTGGGCAAAAACCTTTACCTGTCGCCACCACTGTAAGTATAATATTGTATGTAGGGCTTGAATTCCGGAATTCCGGAATTTCGAAATTCCGGAATTTCGGAGCTTTTTCCGATATTTCAATTCCGGAATTGAGGTGCACTCAATATCGAAATTCCGGAATTGAACAAATACAGTTTTAATTGTATTAGATGTTTATTTAAAATTATTATTTTACGAAATAACCACGGCAAAAATTAGTTCAATTGCAATCAATGTTACCTTCGGCTCCGCAGGTAATGTTCAGGTAATGTTTTATGGCCCTACGGGTTTGCGACCGAGCGTCAGAGCGAGACAAAAACCCGTTAAAATCCTATGTCTGTCTCACATTGTTCTTTCACCTAAACAATAATAAATACAATCAGTTCCTATTGCAAACCTGTTGATGGACGTTGTGTTGTGACTTGTGGCTTCGTGACCGATGCGAGAGTATTCCTTATTTTAAGTGTGTGTGACTTGCGTGCGGCATCAAAGAACAATGTAAGTATTATTTACCTTGATTATTTCCAAACCTTAATGTTTTTTTTAATTCTCGTTTACAAAATTAGGGTCTTTGAGTCGCTTGGCGACTATGTCAGCCCCGTGATAGTTTTCCCTACTATATTATATAGCCCTACATAATTTAATCTCACTAACACAAGCACAAAATAAACCTAAGAATTTAAAACATTGTGTAACATAAAACACAGCAATCGAGCTGGCTCACCCAGGGGTATGTAAAGCACGTGAGGTATGATATGGCATTTAAAAGATTTCTTAACTGACAATTTCTGTGGTCAATCTAAGTTGAATTGAATGTGTTGCACACACTCTGTATACATGAAAAGAACAAACCATTAACATGAACACCCATGTTTGTTGTTGAATGTTTTTTTTTAAAAGTATAGTCGTTTGTTAAGTTTTGTTTTTTGCATATTTAAAAAACCGTACTAAAAGATTACAAATCAAGTTAGGTATATTAAATGTCTATTATATTTCAGGTCTTCTACAGGAAAAAAGGTGATGTACGTGGAATTATCAAAGAGCACATTAAAAATATGGAAACACTATCTGCGTGCTAGTGACGGACAGTCGGCTCAGTGCAAGACATGTCACAAAATACTCAAAACTGCTTACACACACACCAGCCTACGCTCTAAACATCCAGATATCGCCTTCCCTACAAATCTCGAAGTGAATAGTGAAACGCCTGGAACATCTACAGGTATTTCTGCTTCGACACCTATGTCAACAGAATATGACCAGCCGACAAAACAAGGCAAAAAACGAAAACTTGTGACAGATTTTTACAAGTCGGCTGGGAATGAATCCTTGGAAACGATCAGGTCCAGAATGACGGGTGTTACTTTTAGACTTTTTAGTGAAAGTCAAGATCTACGAAAATTATTTAAAAAGAGTGGACACGATCTACCTAAATCGGGCAACACGATTGCTAAAATTGTGTTTAACCATTTATTCTTTTATTTTTACAATGTTGATTATTTAAAGCATATGATCTCTGAGATTTTTTAAGTGTGTATTTTATGTTAACTTAAGAGTATCGATACCTTATTCATAAATAACCAAACATTTTTTAGCATGTTTGGTTATTTATGAATAAGGTATCGATACATGACAAAAAGGTTTAGGATTATTAGTTTTTTTGGTTATTGCTAAGACTCCGAGTTTACCTTATTAATTGAATTTTGTTGCATTTTGTTGTGATTTTTAAAATGTTTAGTGTGTATTTTATTTAATATGTAATCTTAATTATGTCGATTACTTTTGCCAAATATTAACACTTTTGTAAATTATTATAATAACCATATGTTTTGTTTGAGTAATAATGTTTACTGTGATTATTAATTTGGTTTAAGGAAAAAACGACTAATTACGTCTGTTGATTATTAGTACATAAATGTTGATTACAATTTTTTGTTTTATTTTGCCCTACATTGAAAGAATCGCAAAAAAAGTAATGAAATCCTCAATTCCGGAACTAGTTCCGGAATTCCGGAATTAAAGGCTAATCTCGAAAATCAATTCCGGAATTGAGAACAGTCCGATATTGGATGCCCTATGTATGTATGTATGTATGAAAACTCTTTATTGCACAAACAGAAAATAACAAACTAAAAAAAGAAACAGAACCTTAAGGTTTGTAAAAAGGTGAACTTATCCGTTTAAGGGATCTCTTCCAGTTAACCTGTGAGCGATTGAGAGATGAATAAAAACAACGGATGGTTAAACATACAACAATTAAAGAAACAGAAACTAAAGGTATGTAAAAAGGCGAACTTATCCCTTTAAGGAATCTCTTCCAGTTAACCTGGGAGCGATTAAGAGATGAATAAAAACAACGGATGGTTAAACGTACAACAATTAACGAAAGAGAAACGAAAGGTATGTAAAAAGGCGAACTTATCCCTTTAAGGAATCTCTTCCAGTTAACCTTTGAGCGATTGAGAGATGAATAAAAACAACGGATGGCTAAACGTACAACAATTTAAGAAACTTAAAATAAAAAGAATAATAGAAAATAAATACGTAGTATTATATATATCAATATGATAAGTATTTAAACAAATATATACTTGTAAATTAATACTACGTAACTAGATAATTAAATAAATATAGTATAAGAATGAAAAGTAGAAAGGACATACACATAGATCAGGAACATGAGTCAAGCCAGTACTTCTTCAGCTTAGATTTAAGTGAAGGAACAGATTGAGATTGCCTGATATCGGTTGGAAGACTATTCCATAAACGAACAGAATGTACTGAGAAGGATTTGGAATAACATTTGGATTTGCTAGCAGGAAATGCAAGGAATAGGTTAGCACTCGAACGTAAGCGATTCAGGAACCCGGTAGCCAAGAAAGAGAACCGTTCACAAAGGTAAGGAAGGGAATGAGGATTGAAAAGGATATTAAATAACAACGACAGGATATGCACATTTCTCCGCGATCTAACGGGCAACCATTTTAGCTGAGTACGGAAAGCAGACACATGGTCAAATTTGCGCAAGCCAAATATGTACCGAATGCACACGTTCTGAAGCCTTTCCAGCTTATTAAGCAGCTCTTCAGTTGCGTCAATAAATGCAATGTCGCCATAGTCGAGAAAACGGAGAAGAAGAGATTGCGCAAGAGTAATCTTGGTGCGAAGGGGCAGAAAAATTCTGCAGGCGCCTAAAAGAATGGAGAGATCTAAAGAGCTTCCGAATAACCCCAGAAACATGAGCCGACCAGGAAAGCGTCTGATCCAATGCGAGACCCAAATTTTTGACAGTGGTAGAAAAAGGCATTATGGTACCGTCGAATACCAAATTATATATTTATTTATTTATTGTGAAGTCATGTAATTTCATTTGCAGGTGCAGGTGTTTAATTAGGACACGCATGGTCAGACAGCTTTGCTATGAAGTGTGGACTACCGAAAACACGTTGATTTTTAACCCGTAGTTAGCTTCCCAGTCTCGAATAGCTGCAAGGTCAGTGTTGATTAGGCTTATTAAGGAGTAAAAATCATCAATACCAGCCGAGGCGTAATTCTGCAGATAGTCTGCATAAATATGATGACAAGATTGGAGAGAAGCAGTGATACCATTAATAAATATGGAAAAAAGAAGCGGGAATAGCACAGGTCCCTGGGGGAAACCAGCGGACAAATCCCTTCAGGAAAAAACAGCGTCATCTATCTTGACAAGCTGGCGTCTCCCAAGGAAATATGATTGGAACCACGAGAGAGCTACACATAGAAGAGATTATATTAAACGTTTTGAGGATGCCGAGGAGGATATCAAAGTCTACGGTGTTAAATGCACTGCTAAAGTCTAATAAGACGAGAACAGTGAGTTCTCTATTTTCTATATTAAGACGAATGTCGTCGGTGACCTTGACCAAGGCAATAACAGTGCCCGGGGCCTAACCCAAATTGGAAAAAAAAAGTTTGTGGAAGTTAAGGAAGCGAGACAGTTTTCAAATTATACAATGTTCGATGATTTTCGAAGGGACTGGAAGAATTAAAATTGGTCGTTATTCGGAAAAGGAAGGGTTTGAGGTCTTAGGGAGAGGAATGACATGGGCAGATTTCCACGAAGAAGGAAAACAGCTCGAAAACAAGGAAAAGTTAATAACTTTCGATAGGAAGGGAGCAATAGGTTCCGTCACGAGCATAAGCATGTCCAATCCCACGCCATCTTCGCTAACGGCCCTCGTCCCAATACTTTAAAAAATATTTAAAGTATCCTCCGAAGAGATCAAGCCTAGGTCGAAAGGGGGAAAGTCGGGGTGTGGAGTGTTGGTGAGAAAAGACAAAGTCTGTTTTTTTAAAGACGGGTCCAAGACAATCGGAGAAGTGCTAAAGTGATTGTTGAGGGAATTGAGGTCAAGTCCAGTATTAGTAAGAGTTTTGTTGAGGTTTACCTACCCCCAAAGACTTAAGAAACTTCCATAGTTTGGGAGGGGGACAACTTTCTATACGTTCGTGGATGTAGCGGCGCCGAGCATCCCTACACCTACGATTGCAGCGGTTACGCAGGACAACGTAGTTTTGATGATTTTCATCCGATGGGTTATGGCGCAGCTTCAAGCGGGCCCGGTTACTCTTAACCATTAGAGCCTTAATTTTGGAAGTAAGCCAGGGCGCAGGGTAATGTTTAACCCGCAAAGGGTTCAAAGACGCGTGTCAGTCGAAAATCACACCGAAGCTGGTGTAATGACTAGCATAGGGGCATTCCATCTTAGTCCTCAGGGTTGGCAACGCATTTGCTGTCTTAGGCTTGCAGTCTTGTGAATGCGAATGTCTATGGGTCACAGTTTCCTCTTACCATCAGGTGGCCTGTGTGCTCGTTTGCCTTCCCTATGCCAGAGAGCAGGGCCTCCCGATCGACATTGCCAAGATTACGGCAAAGAATAAAAATATTGCGTAATATTGTTTAATTCTGGTTGACATTAGATAGGTACTTATTTGGAAACCAATTTCTGAAAAGGAACGAAATTCGGTTTGAACTTCCGCTACCGGACACAAAATAAATACGATCCGACAAAGAATCGAGAATGTTTATTGTAAAGTTTTATACATTTAGGAAAGGTTTTAAAAATTACCTTTGAAAACATGATGAGATGGTAAGTAATAAAACCCCTAATTTGTTGCTAGTGCCTTGCTTTAGCGCTGCTGTTTGAAATGATATAATCGAATACCTAGCTACCAGAATTACGTAGTCGGTGTGAGATGCAGTCCAGCGATACGGGTCTCTTTAACCGCGTAATATACATATATCCCAACTATTCCCAACCCGCATCCCTTTAAATTGTACCGCACCTAGCACTGCGGGTTAATTAACAGCCTGGCTACGAGTACTTCGGTGTGCAGCCGTCGATTTTACTGTGTCACATTATTAACGGGCGATCAAATAATGGTCTTACCTAACCTCAGACTTAGAAGCATAATCATTTATTTGTTTGGTCTCTTAGGGGCCCTATTCTACTTGTAGTAGAAGATCCGAATAGGAGACGACCTTCACCGGGCTGTTTATTGGATAAAAAGTATTTTATATCTATTTAATATGTTAAGTAATATATGGCGAATACGTAGGCTGAAAAATCTCAGTCCAGTCACGTCCAGTATATAATTACTTAATACAAAATTACGAAATTGAACAGTAAAAAAAATATGTAATTGCTTGTTTAATAGACAAAAAGTATAAAGCTTATAATAGAATATGCAAACGTCAGGTTGACTAATTTTTTTTCCATCATATAACTAACTACCTACTGGGTAAGCACGTATAAACCAGAAAGTCGATACTAATAATTTGCACAAAACTTGGGCTTCATACTTCCGATTGGTATGTAATTTACCTATTAAACAAGCAGTTGCAATTTAAATAAAAAGTTCCTTTTAAAATTTTAAATTAAGTAATTATCTGGACTGAACATTTTCAGCCTACCTATTCGCCATATGTTACTTAACATATTGATATAAAATAATTTTAATAGAATAAACAGCTGGGTGAAGGTCGTCTCCTATTCGGATCTTAGACCATTGGGCTAAGCGTTATGGTGGAACAGATTTAGTGCATAATTAGTTTCCATTATGTTTTATCGGAAAAGGTCGTATTTATCGTGCTCTCTCAATTAGCTTCAGCAAGTACCCATCTTACCACCGTAGGGGTAGGTCGCATTCAGCAGCTAATTCATATATGTATATATATATATATATATAGAGTGGCTATTAAGCAAATCAAATATTCGCTGTTGTTTTGGTTATATATTTACGGTTTACGTATATAACGTTTGTATTTAATTATCATGCCGAAACCTCAAAATAGAAGAAAACGCTTAGGTCCCCCAGTCCAGGAATTTATATTTAACATATACCTGTATTTTATAGCAAATTCAGAAATAGCAATGATTCTTAATATTTTGACACTTTGGCACCTCTCGGCCAACAATAAAAAAACAAGGAAGAAGATAACAAAAAAATAAAAACTGTAATCTATATAATGTTAAGTTCGGTAGACACGCAAAATGTTCTGTTTAGATCTTGATGACTTTCATTACTGATTACGCAGTAATACGACGTATGGTTTATAATTTATATCCGATTTATGGCTTATATATGGCTTGTAGTGGCCAGTTCGATTTTCAAATAAGTTTTATAGAAACCTACAGCAAAGGTTTCTTTGGAACAATTTTTCATACGAATTCAAATCTCATTATTACCCGCCGGGTTATAATATTGTACTGAATCTCATTATAACCCGCTGGTTAGCCGCTCGTTATAATGACTTGTTTTAACTGAGGTTTGCATGATATATAATTGGGCAATTTCGAGCACGTGTGAAAAATATCTTTTTCATTTGTGAAAATGGAGTGATCAAGTTGTTATGCGCTGAAAAAGTCCTTTTTGTAAACCGAAAATAAAGTAAACTGGTTGAAGGTGTTTTATCGTCACGTTTCACTAAATTCGGGCGGTACTCATCGCAACACGTACCTTAGTCCTACGTATATTTACTTCGCGAAATACAAATTTAATTTCTGAAAACAGTGTGACCAAGTTGTACGGTCCATTTTGTAAATCAGCGGAAAACAAAGTGAACTTGTAAGCAACTTTTTTCTCACGTGGTAATAATTTACTCAACTCAGGCGCATATTGTCCCTTTTGTAAACCGAAAACAAAATTACGTTGAAACTTTTTGATGTCCCTGTTTGATTTACAAAGACCGTTTTATCCTTTTGTTTTTCGCTTAGCATCACATATGTATGGTACTACGCCCCTTTATTATTTATCTCTTGTTGAATTTTCAGACAGACAAAATATACATTTTACGAGCTTGACATTCGCACGGCTGCTAGAATAAAACTCTGGTCTGTTTTGTTTTATTCAATTACCTTTTGCAAAAAGCACTCAGGTTGATGAGAACGCCTATATTTACCTGTAAAAGAAATCATACTTGTGAGCACTCAAATAAAAGCAATTCATTCGTATTCAGCAAAACACTCGCTTAACATTTTGAAATGTTTATGAAGGTATTTAAGATTTAAATGTACCTACGTATTACTAAGACAATGGAAAAAATAAATAAAAAAAATTAAAGTCTACACTCTGCCAAATGTTGTATAATGAACAAATATTGTTTTCCCGAGGACCTACTAAACGCAATGGCGAAGGAAAGTTTTCGCTTACGCAGTGTAAAGGAATGAGCAGGACGTGGTAATCTAGTCGAAGGGTAGTGCAGGCCATGACGTGGCTAATGCCCGCGTGCTCACTCAAAGCGTTTTGACTCAGTAGCCTGGAATTTATTCGAGCTTTAGCCGTTCTTTGCGGGCGCGTTTTGCAATACCCAAATCCGGTCCGAACACAGAATACAAAATTGCGCCATTTAATACTTCCCATGGCGAAGTCGTTCCCAGAAATGTCAGTTCACGCTGTTATCGTACAAAAGGCAAATATTTAGATAAGTAGGAAGCTAAGCTGGACGTCTGACAAAACGTCGCCACTTGGGTCACAAGGGCCTCTTGCGATGCGTAAACGGATTATGAGGGTACGGCCCTTGTTAAAATCAAAGTGTTGACTGCCGGCCTAATGGCTGTCAAAGTCAAGCCGCGAACTGGAGAATCACTCAAAATCAGTATATACCTTTGCTGACATGTATTATAAATTTATAATTTACGTTTTAGTTTTAGTATCATTACGTTAAATCACATTACTATAAAATCTCATGGGTTGTTTAGTCAACGACAATTCCATATATTTTCCGTTTCTACCCTATCTACAAATACACTTAATAAAATCTGGCAAAAGCATGCCGGCCCAGGCTCAGTGTAGGGTTCTGTCCCCGTGACAACAAAAGCAAAAACAATCTCCTCAAACCACAAGTACCCTGTCATTCTCATTTTCTATTCAAAGTAATTTGGTGCTATCCTAGATGTTTTTAGTGGGCAAATCATTCTAGACGCGTCTACCTTACTTACTCATTATATTTTCCAGATATTTAGTAAGTAAGTATTTGTAGTTTAGGCTGTTGGGGGCGTTGGAATCTACACTTATAGAATTCAAAGAATCAAAAATATAAACAGAGACATACAAATGATGGTTAACATACCTAACTTAATATTGTATGTTCTTCAAACTTTTACGTATTTGTACAAAATTGGAAAAAGCGCCCGCAGGCAAGATAAACTTATTCTTCCACCCCAACCAAACTTAGAAATGTTCAGAAATAGCCCATATTACAGATCTATTATAATATATAACAAGCTACCAAATAAAATTACCTCGGAACTAACGTTAAAAGCATTCTATACCAAACTAAAAAAAAGTCTAATCCAAAAAAGCTACTACACTATAGAAGAATTCCTGACAGATAAAAATATATAATAGGTAAGTAAGATGTTAGTTGCGTAGAAACATGAAACAAATGTGCCATAATCACAACTATTTATTATTTTAAGTAAGAAACATATTTGTGAGATTATGTTAGTGTGAAATGTTATGATACCTAAGTGTTATATTAGCTATAAGTACTAATGTTTAACATTTAAGTAATTGCCACATCCTTACAGGGTTGTACCTATGTACTGCAATAAATAAATAAATAAATAAATAAATAAATAAAACTAACAAGGAAAGGTACCCAACTGTCCGTCTCCGATTTTGTTGATTTTGATATATGTTAGAGAGTCCCAACCTCAACCTGTTGGGAGAAATTGACCTCCAAAGTACTGAAAAGTGACTAAACCCTCTAACTAACATTTAATAATAGTCGTAATAACCCCTCTGATCCATAATAAAACTTTACAATTAGGTAAGTATAAGAACATAACATTAGAATTTAGTTTAGCCCATAATCAACAAAATCGCAATTACGATTGCAAATGGTTGGCAGTGCAATTGCAGTGTGGTGATAATCTCTAAGCGACATAATACCCCTTAGAGATAATCACCACAGACTGTTAGTCGAAGCTCGTCCTATTTACGTATTCTTGGCCACCGTCATTCGAAACTCACTCATTTATCGTTACTTAGATATATAATGGTGGCATAAATTGCCTATACAATTGACAGCGTTCTCAGTATGTATGCTTTTTATAGACGTATCCTTACCATACTTCATTTCCCTGTCAATAACTGAGTCAAGCGGGGCGTTCGAGGCAATATAGGGGGATAACTTCCAATTGTTCAAACCAACTTTGAACAGACTCCAGAAAGTTAGCGATATTTTCCTTATGCTTATACATTACCGGATAACTTTATCAATATTTCAGTTCTAAGGTTTTACTATATAGGTATGTATAACGCCATTGTTTCTTGCATCGTTTCTTCTGGGCAGTGGTCTCCTCTTGGGAAGCGTAAATAGCCAGTAGCTACACACCATTGCGAGTCGTTACGTAAACCATCTGTAAACGATTTAAGCAAAACAGGTAGCAAGGTTCAATATATTAAATATATTAAACCTTGCTACCTGTTATGAAGCTATTCTGAATTCGATAATACTGAGATTGACCTATCTATATTTTTGGATGAGGAACAGAGTTAAAAAGGAAGACCTGGTACTGTATACACTAGAACTCTTCACGAAATAACGGTATTCGTAAAACGTAACAGTGGTTCAACCTGTGTAGTTTTTCAATCCATAGGTGGCGAATTATTATGTCTAGTTTGTTCAGAGAAGTTGTTAATATTTATTTTCTATTCCTGTGATTACAATGTATCTATAGTACAAAAAGCAAATCAAAATACTACATTTACTATTTATCACCTAGATATGTATATCCTATGTATACATACAACAGTATCTGTATCCTATGTATACAATGTCTATATCCTATGTATACATACAACAATGTAGGTCCTATATGTCCTTTCTACTATTCATACTTATAGAGGTATCATAATTATTTATTTGTTTTATGTATTTAATCATAATTATACAAGTATATATTCGTTTATTAACCCTATTTATTTAATATCCTCGTATATATATATTATATCAACGTATTTATTAGCTGTATAATTTTACCTTCTGTATCTTTAATTGTTGTACGTTTAGCCATCAATTATTTTTATTCATCTCTCAATCGCTCAAAGGTTAACTGCAAGAGATCCCTTCAAGCGTTAAGTTCTCCTTTGTTAATACCTTTTGTGTTTCTGATTCTTTTTTTAGTTATGTTCTGATGTGCAATAAAGAATTTACATGCATACATACAAACAATGTAATTAATATTACTTAAAAATATTTTTTACAATTTATTTAATATTATTTTACAATCCTGTGACTCGTATTTCTTTTTCTAGTAAAAATTACGCCTTTCGAGTACAATATTTCGTAATCGCAGTACATTAACATCGAAACTGGCGAAACAGTAAGAGTTTCTAGTTTGACTTGGGAACCCTAATAAAATGGGTTGTACAAAGGCAACTAGCTGCGGCAATCATGTTAGGGCTGAATGTACCTCAGTTTACCTCACAATAAGTATTTTGCAGTTTTTCCACGGCTTGACCTAGGAGTAGAATCCTAAAAAGTAAATTGTCGCCATCATTCTTAATTCACTAAAATATCTGCTATTAATGAAATTAGTGAGGGTCTAAGGCGGAGGTGAAACCATTTTCCTTTTAATAACTTAGACAGGTAACGTGCGAAACGGCACCGTTGCTAGAGTACGCATACTTTAATAATTAAGAATATTCCTCATTCTTGGCGCAACCGACCTCCTCGGAGAATGCCGCTAAGTAATTAATATATTAATTAATTGAATAATTTTATATGTTTACCCGCTCATTTATTACTAAACAGGGCTTCTATTCAATAACGCAAAAACAATATCGTTTCTGAGCTGTTATCGTATTGTCGACGTTTTGATAGCTCATATTTTCTTGACAGCAATGGCGGCCGACTTAAAAACGATACCGTAACAGGTCAAATACGATCTGGATTTTACCGCCTAGAATAGAGCCGCAGGTTGTTTTTAAACACCTTTTTCGAAATGCGTATGTAATAGATATTATACGGTGGGGCTTTTAGATTTGAGCCCTGCGGTTTTTTTTTAAATCATTGTTAGCTCCCCAAATAAGAACGAAAAATTAAACCCTTAAAATGACCACAACACTTTTTTTATCCATTGAAATAAAAATAATGAAAAATGATTTTTTTTTATTGTACTTCAAGCAAAAATATTAACAACGATTTTCTCTTGCCTCGCAGGTTGGGTTTTTTAAAATGTTTATTGTTTGTATTAGCATTGTTGATATTTTTTGTAAATGATCACAAAATTAAATAAATACCGGACAAAAGTATGCTTATATACCAGAACACCATTATTATTATCAGAAAAGCATTTCAAAAAAATCCTGTTGTCAATGTTTGGTGAACTTTGCACTAAGCTTACTATTTGAATAATACTTATTGTTAGTTGAACCACCTACGACCAATCACCTCTCAATACTTTTTCAATTTAACTGTAATAACTTTGTTCAAACTGAAGCATTCAGCTGCATGAAATCAAATAGTTCTGCGAACTGCGATGGCGTTGGCTTTGATGAAGTCAATTTTGAGTTTGAACCTGTCAATAAAATTTGGAATTCAAACTTCTCTTTTAAATTAAAAGCGAGTTGTTACGGAAAACCGCACCTTTCAAGTGAAATGCAAAATATACATTTGTTTTATATCATTGTTCTTCCGATATCGAAATAATGTTTAACGATAACTTTTTTCAACTAGCCATTTGGTAGATAACTGAAGATAAGATAAGATAACATATTTATTTAAAAGTAAGATATAAAATTGATATTCTGAACAGCATAAGATGCAGCATAATTATTATTCAACAAATTAAGTCTTTTGTAATTATAACATTTTTGTTTAGGAATCTATGAAAATGTAAGTATTTAATTTGAAAATAGTTGGACTTTTTAAGGACTTCTATGACATTTGAGTTACAAGCAACATTACGGAAAAGACCTCGTAATAAAACAAGCAAAACAGTCCTCAGAAACTCCGTCAATTATGTGACTAAATTTTTAGGCGCCTCCGTCATTTTAAACTTATTAGTGAGGGTTTTTCTGGCCGTGACTTTTAATTTTTTTTAGCTAGTAGCTTAGTTAATAGCTCAGTTTTTCACTGACGACTTAATTCGATAATATACTGACTTTCGTAATCTCAACGCGGTTACAGTAAAGTTGTAAATCATACATAGTACTTATTTAAACTCAAAACAAAAAAAGTTGGTTGCACGTTACAACATTGTCATTGTTGTGATAAAGATACGAGCCTAGATACAAGACATCGACCTATGTCGTAGTTAGATCAAAAACGAACTTTTAAATTGTTCCTAGGTACCTTAGGTAGGTAATTTTTTATCAGATTTGGAAAAGTAAATGATATCATAGTTGTTTTGCATATTTTTGATTTATCGATTATTGTTGTCCTAAGATCTGTCACTATTTCACCTTTGAGAAACAAATACAATATAAGAGACGGTCGATGTCCCGGTTTTTACTTAAATTCTATCAAAACTTATGTTTCAAAATATAAACTAAATCATTTGAAACTCAACAAATAGTAAAAACACTGAACAAATTACTCATTAAGTAGAGGTTTACGGTTGAACAATGTTGAAACAGAAGCTAGCCAGCGGTGCGGAAACAGACAAGTCCCAACTTGCCAGCCACAGCTATGATCTTACCTATTTGAAAGTAATAAATGAGTCGTGGCCTTAAAAGACTCCGCTGCATAATTGAATTGTGTATTGAAGTGACAGAATGATGAAGGGCACCCTGCCTTACAATCTATAAATTTTATTGTGGTACGAATATCAGAAAGTCTTACATAATTAAGTGGGAAACTTTCCGGATAGACATTAGGCTCAGATTAACCAGTGATGTGGGCAAATTATTCAAAATGTAGGTACTTAAAACTATAAAAGTTTTTTACATAATACGTAGGCTGTTTAATAATTAGGTACATTATACATACATCTTGAGTAATTTGCCCACGTCAGTGGTTAGTCTAATAGTAATGGCTAGACATATTTATAACAAGTACCTAGTTAATTTATATGGCTTACGACGAAACAAATTTAATTTAATTGCAGATAAATTTTGGGCCTAATATATCTCGTGACGTTCTTAATAATCCACCCAAAATGGCCTTAAGAAGTTATTACTTTAATAATTATTAAAGTGCTCCAAGACTGAGGATAACCCACAGTCAAATACATTTCTGTTTAATTTATTAACTATTAAAGCCTCCGTTATCTTTACATGTATCTTTTAACTAACACAATAGGTGATAAGTTTTGAATAAATTAATAGGAATTGAACATAATTTATGTTATTAATTTATAAGAAGAAAGAAATGTATGTTTTCAATGAATTTAGAACAGCTTTATCGCCCATTTATAGGTCTCTGTCGTCGGGAAGCATTTTATGACTTTCCTATTTTATGTGAGCTTTAACTGCTTTTAAGCTAAAGAGTTGAGTAACCGTGTGCGATTTTACTATACCTACTTTCGCTACCGGTTCTCATTTCTGCCTATGATAAATGAGAAAGATAGCGAAATGGAGTCGATTGTGTAGTATCTATTTAAATATTTTATCATTTGTGATTTTTATCGCACGGTTAATCCTAATGTGGGACCAGAGTATGGTAAGATATTAATGGGGTCTTAACTTTGCGAAAGGATATTCTATGATTATTACTATTATAATCGTTTTTCTAATAAAACTACAAAGGTGCTCCATAAAATAATTGACTAAAGTAAATAATTCACCTTTCTGTCTTCATTCTGTTTATATCGGCTTCGGGCCATATTTTCAACGCTGACATTAAATGATTATGAAAGGGTGAGAGTTAAGATTACCTACTTACATTAATTTAATTTCATACACTTGGCCGCGCGGGTTGCGAGTGGCTCGATCGGCTGAGCGAGCAAATTAGAGCGGCGGCGAACGTTTTCTCAGTGACCCGCTGGCCTATTATGGTTGCGTTTATCGATGTAAATAAACGTGGACATAACATCTGTCACTTTCTGACCAGTGGGTGCTGATCGCAATCGAAATGAGTCGGTACCACCGTACTACAGCGCCCATGGCTAGGATTTAAAAAATAAGACATTATTAGTGATGACAAATGAAACAATTAAGAGCGTCAAAGCTTTAATGCGTACATAATAGCAAGGCATCTAAGGCTATAAATTATTTATTATATCTATTACCTAGCAATAAACTTGTAAAACAGCATTAGGTTGACGAATTTCGAGATAAGCTTTAATAAAGACCCGAGTCTCAAGAATGAGGGGACTGCGATAATAAAAAATAAAAACAATCTTTAATTCTTAGGGTTCCGTACCTATTTAAAAAGAAATAGGATCACTCCTGGATACTGGCAGTTCATCGTATTATTAGTAATATAACACAGACTATCAGTTTCTGTTAAGGCTTGGTACATTCGCAGGACTGTCAGGCGGCCGAAGAGACTTTGGACTGTAGGTATAAACTGTTGCTGTCTGTGGGCTTCCACTTTTAGACAAGATCCAGCATTGCGACGGTTGGGAGTTGGTTGTATCACGATGTTTACTGCAGTTATAATAAAACAATACTTAACTCCACTTATTTACAACAACAAAAACCCAAGCTGTTCTAGCATTAGCACAGCATAATGTCTAGATACTTTTATTAAAAAAATAAAAACAATGTTAAATAGCAAATAGTAGTAACTTTTTTTTGTTTTTTATTTATTTATTTATTTTAATAGTAATCTACTTAGAATAATAACACATAGAATGATAGTTTCCTACAGCCAACCCGTCAAAAGTGTCGCACAAAATGGATTCATGTGGGGCGTAATCAACGCGTACTAACACACGACAACACGCACACAAGTAAACAAATAATGTTGCTAGCGGATTACATTTCCCCCTAAACTAGGGGATTTTTTCATATAATCATTTTTGTTAAATTCGATCATTTTTTGTAGCTACTTAGTAATAATACAAACGTTTATTAACACTTATGTAATAAGAAAATGTTTTGTCTCTTTCTAATTCGCATAAAATATCATATTTTAAGTAGGTAGTTTAAGGGTCAATCAACTTTTTCTTGTAGCTCGTTGCCATGGTACCTTTAGTAAGATATTTGTCTGTGTCATTAAAATGTACAGAACATATTTTTGTCCTCCTAGACGGCTTCCACCAGCTTTCATTTCGATTAAGCCTAATTTTTTCAATCCAACGTGCGGCAATAATCGGATTAGAAGGAAATTATGAACGAGAAAAACAAGTAATTCAATTCGTATCACAGAATATCACAAAATAGAACAAGTACTTACTATAACAATTTAGGGGGAAAAATTTCGTTATAATGGCAAAATTTTCATGTAATGTCGTTAGAAAATAATTTAATATTTTAGTGAATGTTTTACGTAAAACAACAAGTCAAAACATATTACTTACACGTGGAATGTTATTTTATAGTGTTTATTTTCTTGGTCTGAAGTGTTGTGGCACCCATTAACAATACAAATCGTCATAATCAATAAAAATCCGGGAGCTGTTGACGCTGTGTGACGTGATTGCGACTGACAGGCGGCGATCGCCGAGTAGGTACACCAGAATGGTGTAGTTTAAGTCTGACGGTTTTGGTGCGCGGACTAGGTTTCTATGTGTTATTATTCTAAGGTAATCTATTAAATTGGGTAGATTCAAACAGTTATGTAAGTTAGAAAAATGACCAACTGTTAGGCAGTTTGGCGAAGTGTAATGCTTTTTTAAACAAAATAGAAAAGTATTTAAAATATATTTAATTGCAACCCCTTTTTTGTTGTTCACCACGTCTGTGACAACATCACTATGCAAACGAAATGAGCAGCGGTACTCTATCCCATGCATAGCTAAACTGGTTTTGCCTAATAAAACAAAAGACGGTCTGTCATAATTTTATTGAAACAAGCGTTTTAATTGAAATTGTTTAAAATAAAATACTTTATAAATTTGTTCCGTAGAAACCTTGGTCTGTTTCACAATCATAACAAAGTACAATACCACAGGGTGTCCCAAAACTTGACGCAAATATTATGACATAAAAAGAGAATCCTTCCAGAATATAGATTTAGCTTTCCAGTATGTTTATCAGTTTAGATGTTATAAGGTTTTGACGCAACTGGTAAAATCGCTTCCTTGCGGTGGGTACTAGCTTTCTTTTCCGTTGATATTATTTCGTTCTAGGATAGTATAGATGGGCATATAAGTAGTTATATGCCCATCTATACTATCCTAGAGTAGGTAACAATATTTGTCTTTATAGTGGTAGGTAGCACTATAAAGACAAATATTGTTACCTACTCGATAAAATAGTAGACATTGCGTACATTAAAGCAATTCAGAAGGTAACTTATAGGGGCGCGTCTTCATTAGGCAATCTGGAATTTATCTTAGACTATGGAAAATAGATAATGCATTTCTGTAATGTGCATCAATATACTTATATCTAGTATACTAAATATGTTTTAAGTAGCACCTATAAATAGAAGGTAATAAGTAATAAAGCTGCTATGGATGGCACGGATCACGGAAAATTTAGTTACCTACTTACCGGGGAAATTGATACGGCACGTGGTAGGGCACTCAGAGTAATTAAGCGAGGCAAGTGTGTCTGTAGCAGGAAACTGGTTACCTTAGGTACACAGTACGAACAAGTATATTGTAATGAAAAAACTGAATAAAAAGTTGCCATTTTCTCATACTAAAAATAATCAATCAGATCTTTATTAAACTTCCTTATATACTGATAAGGTACCTACGCCTAAAAGTGACTGTTAAAAACCTGCTACCTAGATCAACTAACTAGATACTTATTGAAACACTACTTACTAATTAAGTAGAGTTTAATTCATAACTAAATGTTAGTGTATCTCTTTTATTTCAACACAAGAGTCACTTATTTTTTTCATACAATAGGTACATTGAAAAATAACGAATTGACTCTAAAATGCGTCTTAGTAGGTACGGCAGTTAGTTTAAAAACATTGTACCTCGTGCGCTCTGTACCTGGGCGGCTTTGGTTCCCCTTGAAACAGAGACTCTTAAAAGAAAACCACTTCTCTACTATAACCGTTAAACTATGTCGCGTGTAATGTAACCCAGCGCTAATATGATTAAGATTTCACGGAACGTTCTTTGTCGGCAAATTTTTCTTACAAGCTGCTTTGTTGTAAAAGCGCACCCAGACCCGCTGCACTTAATGTTACTGCTGTTGCACAGATTCACAGCATCGCATGCATAACAAAACGAGACAAATTTATTTATAACATAAAATTTTACAAGATTCTGTTCTGAGAGAATAAGTTTAAAATGTTTGCAAATTGGGAAAAGTTAGACAATGTTTTTAAAGTATCGTGTTTGAGCAAGTTGCCATGTTAGCTTAGACATTTCACTGATGAGGAACTTTCAAAACTCGTTCAATTTAAACGTTTAACCTAAGGAATGGGCGTAGGTTGGCTATTAGAATCTTTGTGTCAAACGATAAGTGTCATTCTTGTGTGTTGTCATATGTTTTATTTTTCAATTCCTCGGGTGCTCTTAGTTTCATTTCAATGATACCGCACCTTAGATACGTAGTTACGTATAGGTGCTACCTACTTATCCCAAATCTTCACCCCTCCTTGCTTGGATGCGCATTATTTTGCTACCATCCATGTACCAAATCCAAAGCAATCAAACTAACTACCGACGGAATCAGCGACATTAGCACATGTAAGCTAAACACCCGTACGAAGCGGTTGTACATTATAAGAGAATTTGCTTTAATTTGCGCTTATGTTCGGCAGATGACGACACCGGACGAGACTCACCAGTCAGTGTAGGCTTAGTCTAATGCTAGCTTAAAAGAGTGTTCTTTGTTTCTTTATAAAATATATTTCTGTTGTAGTTACAGCAAGTCCTTGCTTGAAGCCTTAAAAATAACATTGCCTGGGGGTTTGTCAGTTTGTGTACGCGGGCTGAAGTCGGAAATAAGCGAAGCGTGTAGTGAGCATTCCGCGCAGTGATTGTTATGCCGTTGCCGCCGCTCACAACGGCTTGAGCGCGAGGCATTCCAATATCCTTTCTATGCCTATGCGGCAGTAGACCACACGAGGCAAAAAAACAGTATCCCACCAAAAAAAATAGGCCAAGTTTTCATGTTTAGCTATTTCTAAAAAGGGTCCTAATTCGGCACAGGATCGTGGACAGTATAATTCTTTAACGATAAAAATCTTAAATAGGTACCCAACGGATAACGACATGTTAATTGTCAACTTACTTTACAGAAAACTGCCAAGTAAGAGATCAGAATGCAATTAGTGGCAATAAATTAGTCTGACTGTTATTATATTCTAAGAGCCCACGACACTAAACCTAGTACGATAAGACTACCGGATGATATATATATATATTTAGCTCGTCATTAATGGGGCAACACGAAATGGTGATGTTGCAATTCAAAAAACGTGGCTAACCAATATAAGTTTCGTTTATTCTTCGGAACAGGGGAGGGGTAAGGATATACGGCAATGCAGTGCTGCAAACCCCCCTGATTGGCCTAATCAGTGGCAGCAGCATGATAAGCGACGCTTTGTACTTAAGTATCTTTTATGATCGTTATTCTCAAAAAATCAAATCTCATCTGAAAGATCATCACCATTTCGTGTTCCCCCATTAATGACGAGACTATATATATATAGTAGTCTTATCGTACAAACAGCAACACTCTTAACTGTACGTCGGTGGACCTTATTACGAAAGGCATAAGGTCTACCAATGGACAGTTAACAGTGTGGGCGATGGTACTAGATTTAGTGTCGTGGGCTCCCCTACTACTCGTATAAATCTAGTGCCAAACTTGGCACCTTTGTAAAATGGCATATTTTTTACATTTATTTTTTTGGTGGTTATTATCAGAACTTTTTGGTAGGTAGTCGACATTCGACGGTTCTGTGACTCAACCTCGCATATAGAATATTGTCCAGTATAAACTGACACTCACTAAGTACGCGAGTGCGTACTTAGTGCGTCTCAGTTTATACTGGACTTTTATACGAGATTGAGTCACAGAACCGTCATAATTATGTTTAAATGAATCTTCTAAAAATATAATTCATATTTCAAAAACTGTTTCTTGAAAATAATTAATATTTGGACTAGCTTAAAAAAATCAGGTTTCTGGCTGTACTGGGAAAAAAATTACGATGGTGGGAATAAGGGACTGAATTGGTTCGTGTAAAAATATACACTGCAGTATCGCTCGGCTTTTTCTTCGGCTCTGTAGATTTATTAAGATTAATTATTTTTCATTAAAACTGTTTAGCGCGAAAATACATTGTAACGAAATCTTTGATACACTAAATATTTTCTCCAACATTACGCCTTTCTCACATGTTTTTGGTTGAACCTTCCAAATGCTACAGCCGTTTACGAAGATTTTTGATTTAATAAAATGAAATGTAAAATTGTATTGTTTAAAATGAGACATGTACATGAGTTACTCTTAAACAGAAACTTGTTAGGTATATTATTATTAATAGTTGACTAGAAATTTTGAGGTACTTAATAATTTCTCAATTCTGGTAAGCTAGGTTTTACACAACTGTCTCGAAATAGGAGTAAAATGTTCTATTTTAAATAAATGGTGTGGTTTTATAGTCATCAGCAAATATTTGTTTTAGCGCGTATCACGTTAACATAAAGCTGTAAGTGTCTTTTGAACTTTTTCAAGTTCAAACTCAAACAAAATCACCTACTAGGCCTATTGAGTAACATGCCACAATCAGCTTAAGTGCTTTTAATCCGCGAAGACGCGCTGCATTTGGACGTTGCTAATGAACTGCAGCGCACCGTCATGGAATATTAAATATCAAAACTATTTATCATGTCCCCAGTGAGCACCGGCTTGATCGCAAGATTTAGGTTTGGGTTCGAGGCTTTACTTAGTTTACGAATTAAACACATGATAATTTACATGTCATTTAATATAATGTACAAGACATGTATAGAAAATATTATAAGACATGATTAGTAATATTACAAAATAGACAAATAATTCGTTTATTCTACATGTCGTCAGTTTATTTTACAAATGATATCCTACTGCCTGTTTCTGTTTCCTGCGAACTTTGCAGTTCACTTGTTACTTGAACGCCGATAACCTCCGTATCGTTAGCAAAATAAGCGTTTTTAATTAAATTTGACAAAGCAGTGAGCCACTTTTGAAAATAGTAAAACATAAGGGGCTTTTACAAGATGCACAAGACTAACGTTAGTAATTGTCGGAATCTAATGAATTGCACAGGATTGACGTAAGGGGACGATCCATTGCGTCGACTGCTTATGTTAATTCATACATCAAGGCCCTCTAGGCTAAAATGGTAACCTATACCTTAACATGAATTTGATGAAAACCTATTTAAATAAAGAGCAAACTAATTAAGCCGTGAATCGTCTGTAAGAACATATTATGAAGTAGGTTTGCATTGTGATGTCATGAACTCATGAACATATATTTGGTTCCCCGATTATCATGTTGTTTTATGTGCATCATTATTGAGATATTTATTTTAATATATTGATGTGTAACTATAGAGTATACAGTATAAAAATAAATCCCTAATCCCTTACTTCACATAAAGGGACAAGTGCACCCTTGAACATCAGTCGTATTTTTTGAGAAGGTATACTCGTTACGGTAGCGTTTGCACTGTACGAGTGGTCTCTATGGGAGAAACAAACAGTAAAATTGAAATTCTATTCAAACGCTCACAACTTATTCGATTGCTGGCCTACGACTATTCCTGACGTGTCAGTAGAAAGAAGAGAAGCCCTGGAAAAATTACTGGGCAGTTAATGACGTCACAGGTAGGTTCATCGAAAATTCGGATAAGAATTTAAAACTTGAGGCTTCATTAAAGTTTCAAAAGTTTAATACATTTATCAATATCATAATGCTATACATATGATAGAAATAATAGTAGATTGTTCAACAAGGGACTAAAACAAGCCATAATGACACGAGATGTTTAGTCTCGCGTTAAACACTCTACTTTTCACTTTGAAAAAAACGACGTTCTAAACAAAATTACAACATTTATTATAAAAAAGTTTCTACCGATTAAAACTAACAATTAGGTATCTTAACAACGTACGCTCAATACAAGTTAATCATCAAGTGAACATCTACGGTAAAGTCACCAGTAGTCAGCCAGACACCAGTAGTCGACCTTTTATGAGTGCGAAGAGTGGGAAATATATCTTACGTACTCTCCACACTCATACAAAGTATAGGCAGAGGACGACTACAGGTCTCTGGCTGACCACTGGTGACTTTACCCTATTCAAAATACAAATAGGAAAAAAAGTTCCGCGGTTTTTTTGTAAAGTGATGTTTTAAATGCTTGTATATTTAGCCAACAGATTCAAACTTAGAAACCATTTTAAAAGTAATTGGACCACGCATAATAAAAGAGTTCGGCCTTAATATGATTAAATAGATTCATCTTCGTAATAATTAATCGTGTTTCACGAAATTAAATCCTTTTTTTAAATATATTTGCACAGTTGTCATTTTGAGGTTATTTAGACACCCAAAAATATGGTCCATACACAATTACTGAAAATGGCGATAATCCTCCATTCACAAACACCGTGATTGGTTGTTTAGGGGTTTCCAAAGTAAATTAAAAAAAAAAAATCCCTAGAGATTAATAAGGAGCTTTAGTCCCGATTCGCAGAGATTTAAGTAGCATTTTAAGAGCATGAGAAGTGAAAAGATACTAACAATCAGAGCTGTGGTATTTAAGAATAATTTGAAAGTGAAATAATTTTGAATATCAATAATGCAACTACAAAAAATCGCAGTATCGAAAAGGATGCGTACAAAATAGGAAAATGTAAAGCTAGTACTTACACAAGTAAATTTTAAGGGCATAGAATAAGAGAACAAAAAAAAAATTCGTACGCGGAAAACCTGACAATGGGCCCCGTGAAGTTGGGCCGCGCTGTGATATTATTTCGAGGTACAACTAGTAAGGACAAAGAAAGAACTAAGAAATTGAAGCATTTGGCCCTTTTGAAGATGACAAGGGTGCCGCCAAATGAGACACCCATAGACGTTAACAAAGCGCCGCCGCCTACATTGTCAGCACAAAATACGGCCCACGTAGAGCTCAGAAAATAAACATTTATTCTATTATGTACTTTTTATTAACTTGATTTGCACACACATTACCGTTTCTCTGTTTGAAGTGGCAGGGACGACCCGTTCGCGATTCCCTCGTTGTTTTTGTACAATACATACATTCAATAGGATATAATTATGTACTTATTCCATAGATCTTTAATTATTTTAACTTAGTAAATTAAAATATTACAGAAACTCCATAAAGCAAGGTAGCAAGGCCTTGGGGCTAAAGTTTGTGTGCCAACTGTACCGCCAATAGTATGCAGGTCGTGTCTTGGGTACCTATTTACTTGTAATCCGGTATTGAACGGATACCTTTGTTTATCCGGCCGTGGCGCTAAAGCATCCTATTCAAATAAAATGTTTAAAAACTGAATAATTAATCACTATATGTAGGTGTGCCTATAATATTTGAAGAGTTCCCTCGATTTCTCCAGGATCCCACCATCAGATCCTGACCTGATAACAATAAAAACACCTGGAAGCTATACCTATGATAGTAAACATATTTTATGGAATATCCGAGACCCCAAATTAGGCTGACTGTGTTTTCGGACACAGTGTGGCGGTTGTAAATACCTACTACCTAATACAAAAGGACTCGAATACTACTTCGTACAGTCCAGTGCCCAGTTTGTATCTATTAATGCTTGAACAATGATAACCATCGAATTTTAAGATTCACTGTTTTAAATATGACGCCACACAAGCGTCATGTCGACTGAAAGAATTTGATATAGCGAATTTATAACTGGGCCTCACGAGGGTGGTAAAGGTGTAGATAATAATGCAAAATGATTGTCACAAGGTCAAACTTGATAAATCCACGCGTTGCGCAGTTGATTCACTCATATATTCACGGCTCGTAGGTAGGTAGGTAGGTATAATTGCCGTCAAACTTCTTGAACATTAGGCGAGGTAGTGGGGGAAAGTTCGCGCATCGTACACATACATACGTGCAAAAAAAAGTACCTAATTTTTGTTACAGAATATTTTCAAATCTTAGGATAAATGATACACAAGTGAAAAAAAAAAGTTTATATTATTAATTAGAATAACACAAAAAAATACAGGAAACTATTTAAAATAGATTAGTCTTGAACTAAAAAGGATATTCCTTCCATTAAGTCAATACCAGCGCTGGTACTAGGTCTTAAATACAGTCCGAAATACAGTGAGCACGTCGGAGGCGTCGGAGCCCTTCGCTTCCCTAATAATTCGACTGACTGTGCTAACAGACGTTTTCGTAGCTTCGGCAGTGTTTTTCACTGTCTCCACAAAACCCTTTCCGTCTTTCTTAAAGAAACAATACACATCGTACACCATCTTCCGAGCTTGTCTTTTTAAAACTACGTTCCTTTGGCGTGGCATTATGTTGTCACTTTAAAACAATAACAAAAAGTCAACCACTAACCATAACAACAAAGTTACTTTAAAACAAACAACAAAAACTCAACAAAAAATTATAACAAGAAAATTAATGATAACCATCGGCTTTATCAGTGCACGCAAGTGTACTCGGGAGGCAGAGGGACGTGGACGCGGTGCGGGACGCAAACGTCAACTGATTGACCAATGGGTGCGAACGACGCGTGCCCGCCGCCACCTCCCGCCGCCCGCGGCCCCCCCTCCCAACGAAACCTAAAAATCGCTTCTGCGCAAGCAAGGTTACGTGTTCAAGAAATTTGCCGGCAACTATACAGCCTCTAAGTCTTGCTCAGCGTTTATTATTGAAGTACCTTACAGTTAAATGTACCGTCGTTCGTATTTATTTTTGCTAAAACATATGAATCCTTTGTATTTATCTATAAAATTAAGAACGAGAACGATTTCCACGTCTACATAACTGCCCGGTAAAAGTACTCATACCTGTATGTCAATGTATAAAAGTGTCCAAAATTACAAACATAAACAGAAATTGCGGCAGTTACATTTTTGACATAATTTAAAACCAGAATGCTATTTAAGACTGCACCGAGCATCCAGCTCCAGTGGCGCAGTCATTACTATTATCATGTTTTCTTATAAATAGAGATAAGAGATAAGAGTTGTTTTGTTGTACAAATGAGTGCAATGAGTGTGTGTGATATATATTGAGGTGGTGGTAGTCACTGTTTCCCTTTTATTTATTTTATTCCGGTAGGACCTCACGGTCTGTTGCCGGGTGTAACCGGACGCATGCTAGCGGTGCCGGAAGCTCAACCGGCACCCGGCCGCTCGGTAAATTGCGCCAATGCGTGTGACACCTGTCATTTGCTTCTGTGTAATTGGTGCCAGCTCGTTCTTATCATTAAATTAATAAACCCGTATTTCAATATTAATAAAGCGGCCCATCCCAACTTCGCCCGGGTTGAATAGTAAAAGTATATAATTTATAGGTTAAATATTCATCTGTGTGTTTTAAATTATGAAAAAAAAACAGTATTGGTCCCGTAGATAACCGGCATATGGTGGTCAACTTAAAAAATCCGCTCTCTCTTCCTCTCTTTTTAATACCTAGTAAGTCATTAGGAAAAGTCAAATTAGGTAAGTAAGGCCCATCCTTCTACGTGAATTAAAAATCTTAAAAGAACAATTTAAATTTCTATTTTACTAGTAAAACATGTCACATGTAAAACGATTGCACTGTGACTCACTATCAGTGTTATCACGTAGAAAAAGAATCACGCTTCACCTAACATAGCAACTTGGGTGTGCCAGCGCGTCAATATTCAATCACTTGTAACGGAAATAACACATCATACGTAGCACGGTACGACATAAACTCATTCAGAAAATAACATTAGGTAAGTACTGTATGGGCTGGTCTTATAACTATTATGGAAACGGAAATCAAGTGTATTGATTACGTATGAATTGCATTTATTGCATTTTTGTGCGCTGACTTAAGTGCACCTGGATGACAAATGAATCAGATTCATGCGTTTATGTGATATAGCTATTAGATGAGTAATCCTCGTAGAATAGATGCAACGACGAGGCTAGCTTACTTTATTATAGCCCTACCTCGCGACGAAACCTTAGTGTCCGGGTTCGATGCATGTTAAGAGCAAATAATTATACCATGAGCAAGCACGGATGTCCATTTGTTTTCCAGTCTAGTTGAATACCTATCTTCTGTTTATACCGTTGCGTGGTAATCACACTAAACGCCTGGAATCGTTCGAGACAAGGTCATATCGTTGTGACATGTTATGTGTTGTGCACAGTGTTAAACTTATGATTTTTAATATTTATTGTAAAAAAGAACAGGGGAGTAAATATAAAATTAAATCCACCCAATTGATTAAGGCATTCAATGGATCAATTGTCCAATTTGCTAAAACAAACTATGTTAAGCTGCAGTGAGTTATACGCCCGGGATCAGTGATCAACAATTATCAATTCAAATAAATCTTTGTTCTAACGTCGCGTAAGTACTTTAGCGCTAATGTTATGTTAGCGACGAAAACCTATTACCTGATTATTAATCAAGTATTAATTGAGAAAGTTATAGCGTTGTTTGAAGTTCCGACAATAGTAATAAGGCTACTTACATATTTAATCAAGTTAAGGACTTAACTAAAGCGCTATGTGATGCCTATTTTATCTAATTTATGCATAAGTAATTCAACTTTTTGAAACGGTTTAAATGTGATTTAAATGTTATATTTCAAAATTATTTAAGTAAGTAGTTTTATTATTGGAATAGTAAAAAACCTATAAAACATATGTCCTTAATGAATCATGGTTATTACCTACGATTAAAACGTTCAGTTGAAAAGCTCGCCAGTAAAGGGTCATTCCTGGAATACCTTAGTTAGTCGTAAATAGTCCTAACTGATGCAATAAACTTCGGGAAGGGGAAATGAGGGGCCTATACATTTTCGCGACCGAAATCTGAAGGGTGTGGCTTACAAAGTGTTAATATTTTACCATAACGAGGTATAAAAGAAGGCAAGTAAAGACATTTAAAAACACCTGCAAAGTTATAATGCAACTTCGGTTTGTGATAATATCGTCGACAACATCTACTGTTTAGACTTACCCCTTTGTTCATAAACGCACTATACTTAAACCTATTTTGGTTAGTCTGCGCTGTCAAGTGCAAATTAGACATCTAGACACGTAGACAGGAAACGTGGCACCATTTTAAAAGCTTAGTGAGTTTTTTAAAATCATCCGTACCTACTTACGCACACTAAAAAAAGTTAATTTTCAAAGGTTTCTAAAACCTATTTATTCTAAAGAAGTTAAAGTCATACATAAAGCATAAAGCATAAATAAAGCATTGAGATTCAGTCCAATACTATACTCAAATGGAAATGTTTTTGGATGTTTAATTTTTATCACACTTAAATTCCTAAACCGTGGAATAACTTACTCAAGCCGCTTTTTTGTATTGCTAATTGAAAATGTTATTATTTAGGCTTCGACTATGGTTAAAATTCAAATCATCGAAAAAAATACATTATATTTTTATGATACATACTTATGATTTCGATTTTTTGTTGGTTAATTTCTAGTAAGTATTATGTAAATGTTATTTCATCATTTTGAGTTAATTTCTATTTGAAGTTTTTTTAACTATTACTTTTATTAGGTAGGTAGTAGATATGATTTAACAAAATAAATTGAAGTACCTACCTAAATGTGTACCTACCAGTCTTTATCAGATGTTCTTTTGCATAGTTACTTACTACATATAGACCGGTCCCGAGCACAGCAAGATCGTCAAGATATAAATGAAAAATACTACAGGTACAACCCGCGTAACATTATCCGCTGATCTTGGCAGCAAAACAGAGAAAATCGTGTCGAGGTAACTGAAAACTTAGAACAATCATAAGTTTAGCAATACGTACTATCGAACCAACGGAACCCTGACCCACCATAGAACCTTGTCACAGTGATTGACGTTAGGACTGTCATACGACGCTATACGACAATCGTACGTCAATCATTGTGACAAGGTTCCATGGTGGGTCAGGGTTCCGTTGGTTCGATAGTACGTGAAACAGTATATGATACCTCAAAAGAAGAAATGAAATAAAAAGTTCTATGTACTATCGAACCAACGGAACCCTGACCCACCATGGAACCTTGTCACAATGATTGACGTACGATTGTCGTATAGCTTCGTATGACAGTCCTAACGTCAATCACTGTGACAAGGTTCTATGGTGGGTCAGGGTTCCGTTGGTTCGATAGTACTACGAGTATTGTAGGAATCATCGACTTTGACAAACAATTATTTGTAACTTTCCCGGGCCACTTACCAAATGCACAACTGCCGTTCCCAATACCGTTTTAGTTTTTACTTTATTTAAGTCCCTATTGCCCAAAGAGCTTGTCGTTTCCAAACTACCGCCTAACGCACATCGTAGTACCTCGCTTGTAATTTACCCACAATTATATGAGTATACAGGGAATCCCAGAAATGTATGTAAATATTAGGGGTAAGAATGCCTTTTCTATACCGGTCCAGAGAATAAGCAGTTTTTACTTTCCAATATATTAATGAGTTCAGAGGGTTATTATGACATGGCTATGCAGTTCATTTTAAGGTGAGCGTATAGGACGGAGCTATAGCCGTTTCATAAGTCTGTCCTTTTCTCACAGCGTAAAATGAATTACTATGACGTAAGTTCGGTTTATCACGCATCCCAAAATACTTATGCGCTTACTTATAAACGTGGAATAACCGTGGGGTAGCTAATCCATGCTTTGTCCTTATCTGTCATTGTGACATTTGAACTGACACATAAGGACAAAGCATGGTTTAGCTACCCCGCGGTGATCCACGTTAATAAGTATGGGTATTAGTGATTTAATTAGACAGTGCACCTGGGCCTCTTTACTACTGTGCAAAACGATACTGGGGTGTATCGTACACCCGTTCGTTCGTTATGGTTTTTAGTTCGGCCGACATTCAAGTCAAAGGCAAGTAGTATAAGGTTTAGCTGAGTAGAATAGGGGCCTGATCGATATAAACAGAAGTCATTTGATTATTCGTTTCTTTAATCAATAAACAGATTTTCATTAAAAGATTGAATGATTTTTTTTATGTTGGAGTAAATTAAGCTTAAACTCACTCTCAAAACTCAAAACTATTACTCTTTACCGCTTTTTTGTTTACGTGAAAGAAAATAGTTTATATTTAAAAAAAAAGGAACAAGCCATTCCAGACAAAGATTGTGCCCCCATTTAAGTTTCCAACTAGACAGTAATGAAATTTGTATGCAAAACTGCGGGCATGTGTAGCTAGCCCGCAATGTTTTTTTTACTCTTTCATATCTGTCCATAAACTATGTACTTCGCGTCCAAATATGTAAATAGTAATGTCAACTTCTCTGGAAAAATTGAGACAAAATGTTTTAAATTATGGTTACGATTAAATATCTTCTTTGTTTCGACGGACATGATAATAACAATTATTATTAACTAAACAGTATTCTTAAAATGGTTTCTATTTTAAATCACAATAAATAATGGTCCCATTCCATTACACTGTATTTTATTTGTTTCAGCGCTCTTTGTCCTGGAACTATCAAACCCTTGAAGATTTAAAACAAAGATAAACCTAACTAGGTACAAAACACCACAAGAAGACGTAGTGTACAGTCAATAGCAAATAGCAATAATAAATTATCCAACATTGGGCGCCAGCATATCTGACACGCTCTTTTTTTAATTTATAAAGATTTGGCTTTAATATTATAGTAGGCTTACCTACTTTTTTCAAAATTCAATGATTACTGTTTACATCAGGCGTTGTATAATAACCTGTATTAAATTTTGGTATTTCGCTTATTATTTAATATTGTTATTCTTCAATTAATATAATAGCATACCTAGTGTAGTTACCTAAATTACAATCGAATTGCTAATGAAGGAAGATATCTTAATTTTTTATACCGGTAGATATCGATCCTTGATTTAGCTTTCCACCTTTTGGACTTTGATAAACATTGATGATTTGGCTAGCTGGACCTTCCAGAAATTACGATTTGGTTAAAATATGACGATCATGCGATGATGAACATATTCAACATTTCGATTACCTAATTATTTGTAGAGTAGGACTCCCATCCTATTTCATTCACGCGATTCAACCAAATGAACATTTCAATGAATCCCTCATCTATTTGTTATGCATTGAGAATTCGCTAGTCACATTGTATGATATCAAATAACCATAAACTGACAATGTATTCGTTCTGAAATATCATGAAACGGATATAGTTTCTGACGTATTGCTCTCCAGGGGCATAAACAAACTTTATTCGACGGTAGAATTTTTGTTACAGAGTTTTACTTGCTAGAGTAGGTATAAAATATCTTATCTTTACTTGCTTAAAGACAATTTCCCATTACTGTTAAAAGCGTCATCAATTCCCCGCCGGTGTAACAACCATTTCCGTCGATTAAGCAAAAAATAGAATTATCCATTCAGCTACAGGGAACTTGGACACAGAAAAATTAAATAACCGTAAACATTGCGGGAGTGCTCATAGTCCATAAAATATGGGGTAAGAGATGAGAAAAAATAAGGGAAGAAAATCCAAACCTTGAGCAAAGTTTATCTAATGGAACTCGACGACTACCGACTATCTAATAGGATTATGATAGTAAAAAAAATGTTATTAACTTTTTATCCTGATTCGGGTATTAAGAACTCATCTTAACCACCGGCATAATATTATTGTCCTATAAACATACATTATATCAACTACAATCAAGAAGCAAAAATTCCCCGAGTACTCTAAGTTAATTGATTTATTAAGTTGTACTTATTTTTAGATTAAATGGAAAAAGCATTTGAGAACTGTATTTATTTACGCACCCTTAAATTAAGCCGTAGTGTGCAACGTATCTAAGTTAGGGTGAACCGTTCACGGATGGTCGATGGTAGATGGTTCAACCCTTGTTAACTTTACTTAGCCAAGAACTCTGTTTGAAGTACCAAGACAGAGGATATAATTATAATTTAAGGTCGTTATGTATGTATATACAGTATTTACACAAATATAGGACTCTTCTGGGTGCGCGCGGGGCGAGCAGTAAATTGTATGTAAATACATATTTTCAGTTCTTAATTATCATTTTGGTCCATTACTCATTACATTATTTTTATTTTATTTTATATAAAGTTTGACACATTATTGTTTATTGATTTTTACTTATATACGTTTAATTTTAAGTATTAGGTACCCAATTAATATTTACATAAAATCGTTACCTCGTCCACTCTACCAAACCCCTAACAACAAACGAAGTTCCTCAACGATTGCCACTCAAATTTAAGTTTGCCTTTCAACATAGCTGCGTTCGGCAACAATTCGGGAAAAACTGTGGCAATAGCGGTTGAAAACTTTTCTCGTCACACGAAGTTTGGGCAAAGAAGGCTTAAGTGAAAAACTACAGCGGGATACTCTCACATGTTCGAGAGTGATAAACTTACAGATATATTCGCTAGCGGTTAGCGCTTTCAAAACTGTTTGTGACAGATTTATAAAGCGGCGATTAATGCATTTGCCCCTTTAGCCCCTTCGAGCTCAAAGCATTTGGTAATAGGAAGGTAAACGCATCGGCGCGTTCAGCGAAGGTAATACGTTAAAATTTACTTGCGTTAGTTAGCATGCCCAACTTTTTGGACCTTACTCATTACTACTTTTTCAGTTCGGAGAATGGTAATTAAACAAGTTAGCCTATTACGTCTCAGAAAGTAATGACACACGTTCGGTCCTGTATGTTATTTTATTATAGAAGACGTAATGAACTAGAGTACCTACTTACGCGCTGTTCAAAAATCTCATCAATTGAAATGCGGGATGCGGAATTACGCATTCAGCACAATCGGCACATTCGACACTGATAAAATGTGCTGCGGTCTAGTGAAGTCTTTTCAGATATATACCTCACTCGCTTTGACCTGACAATATTACGCCACATTAAAACAAAACTTTAACATAATTTCCATGGTATCGATAATATAAAACGGTAAAAATAACAGCGGACCAGTGTTTTATTCATACAGATGTTAACAATTATACCTTCTTAAATCAGATAATAACGTCGATTAATCAAGTAATTTCAATTCGGCTTGTTGTGTTTCCCAGCTAAACAACCATGGCTCAAAATGGCGTACCTACCAATAATGACCTTAAAGCATGCAGTGCTTTTTAAAAAGACACTCAAAAGTCACTTGAAAACCATGCCGAACTAAATGCAAAACTCTTCGTATGGACGAGTAGTTCGTGGATTCTTTTTTATTCCTTTAGGAGGAGGACGATTAGAAGAATATTTTTACGTAGCGATGTGCCGTTCCCGAGAATTCTCGATACCGCTATTTGTTCAAAATAAAAAATACATATTCAGTAAATTGGCCACATGAGGGCTCTTTTACACGTCATTAATATGGAGTGAATATACTAGCGCTTCGGACCAGATCTCATCATTGCGGAGAAGAAGCGCCGCCAGAAACTCCAGAAGAAGGTCATTTTTCCAATAATAAAATGCAATAATACTTAAAAGTAACATTACAAGGTAATAAAGTAATAAATATTTATTTTAAAACGAACACAAATAAAACCATTACAAATGTAAGCTCAATAACATTAAATTAAAAATAGTGAATAGCAGAACAACATGACAAGGTCTCTACGTCAGGAACGATAATCGAAATAACCAACTTAAAAACAGGTCCTTGTAAGCGTGAACAGACCGGACCCCACAGACAGCACCCGTTCACGAGTATGACGCGTATCTCAGCCATCGCCTCCCTCAACCATGTGTTCAGGGAGGTGGCGACCCGATCAATGACGCCGCCGTAAGCAAAGACCTTTGAGTAAGCATGACATGCTCATGCTGCCGGACAAAATATATAAATAAATAAAAAAACAACTGTCTGGCGAGAAACATGTTATAAATAATAATAATTCACGAAATTTTTGAGTCTAAAGTTCTAACGGTAGGATGGTAAGTATCTCGGAGACTCTTAAATGGTCCAGAAATGGTCTGTTTATAGTTTAGTTTTAGACCATGATGTAATAATTCCTTATGGGAACTGTTACCTAAAATAGTAATAGCACTACCACTGTCCAACAATCCGTATAAAGTAAGATTATTTGATTGTACTTTAATGTAAGGGCGTTCGTCATTTACTTGTGTCTGTGAGTTTGATTGGATAATAGCTGACAAAGTTGTATATATGATTGCATAAAAAGTTTAAGTTTCTGAAGCCATAGTTTCCATTCTGATGTGGTTGTTTTTAATAAAATACTTTTCTCGGTAACTAGTTTTTTGGATTTAATATAGAAGGATTACATTTTGTACACTTTGGAAAAGTTGTACCTTTTTTACCACAACGGAAACAAACTATGGCTGTTGACGTACAATTCTCCAAGTTATGACTATCAGTTCTAAAACGTGGGCAGGAGAATCGTGTAACAACAGAGTTTGGGTTACGTGTAGATAAGGAGTATATTGGTGATGAAGAAGTGAAAGGGTATTTATTATAAGGAAACTCTGGTATTGTAGGTTTGAAAATAGTGTTTGAAGTCGGGGGTGTGTAGAGAATCATATATTACCTTGTTATTTGTTTGTTTAGTTTCGAAATAATTTTTGCAATCATCTTCATTATTTTGTATATAAATGCAATTTTCATACCACTTACATGACTTTAGGAATGTTGACATGCCAACTAAGTCAGTTGGAAGTAAACGACAGCTGTACATCGGATTGATATTTCGTCTTAAAATGGTAATTTTTTCCTGTTCGGATAGTTGATTTTGTAATTTTTAGAAAAGAGTTTCCATAGCTGTAAAATAATTTACGATTCTCTCATTTTTATACTGTTTTCGGCCGTCAATAGTTTTCTTTAATTTGTAGTCATAGTCGTAAATTTTCGAAGTCGTTTATAAAATTCTGTTTAAAAGTTGTCCAATCAGGTAGTTGATCTTTTTTTGTACGAAACCAGTCTAATGCAGTTTTGAAGAATGTCATAGATATAATTATAAAGGCGTTTGTTATCTATGTTGCGAGTAATCGCAAATTCTTTGACTTTTTGGATAAAATCTCTTGGACATGTTTGGCCTGTATAATTAAATCTTTAGATGTCTTTTGGTCTATCTCCTACTAAATTGGTCAATTTTTGAGAAATGAGGTCTAAATCTGATAATGGTTGTACAGAGACTGCTGACTGGTAAGAAGATGATAGATTTGACATTTTATTGTCAAAATCTTTTCGACATTGGATAAATATATCTGTAATATTTTTAAATACATCCAGTGTATTTTTAGTGCATTCGGTTGAAATATCATATCGACTCGATCTATTCGATGTTGCAAATGAATCAAGTATGTTTTGCATTTCTCGCGATGACAATTGCTTAGATGTAATGTGGCAATTCGAGAAGAAATTAAAGACTGCGTTCAATCTCGTCGATATCTTGCTCTGGAGAATAAGGGCTTTGTGAAATGGATTCTGAGGGGCTGCTTTCAAGGATTGATGATAACTGTCGGCGTAGTTCTTCGGCAGTAGAAGAAGTCGTGACTTGAGTGCTGCGTAATTTCAATTCGTAAATAAGCTCAAGTGTTGGTGATGGATACACCGAGGATATGCTCCTGCGGTACTGACGTAATGCTTTACCGGTCACAAAGCACAAGTGTCTCGAAAGAGATTATCACGAGTGAATGTTTCTGGTTATGCTAGTTCCAATGGAACCGGGATTGTATATCTGTCTGAATATGGGGTGATTTATTTTTGAATTGTGTACTGTTAGAGTTTTGTATAGTGTTGTGATTGAATTATGGGTGTTGTAAAGATAAATTATATAGTCCTGAAAAAGAAAAGTTACACAATCAAAACTCACTTACCTTTACCCATTCAACTCTCACACACACAGTGAAAAAGTAGGGATGACGTAATGGATTAATGGATTAATGGGATGGGAGGATAAATTTTGTTTTTGTTCAATGCTAAGGTAGGTAGGGTATAATTAATAATTATTACAACAACACAAAATTATCACTGGATTTGTCTCTAATATTCTGGTCTTGATATTATTCACACTTTTTGTTGAGCTTGAGAAGTTGTCGTTGTTATTCACTGTTGTCGCTGCTAGAGTTACTGCTGTCGGTGTTGCTAGTTGTTGCTGTTGCTGTTAGAGTTGCTGCTGCTGGGGTTGCTGCTTCTGTTGTTGTTACTGCTGCTGAGGTTGCTACTGGTTGTCTGATCTGGCTGGTGATTCTGGAGATTTTTGGTTGCTGGTTTGGCGTGTATGGAAAATCAAGTTCGATTCTTCATTACCGGAGAGCCATTTCTAACGGTAGGATGTTAAGTATCTCGGAGACTCTTAAATAAATCGCTTTCTTCAAATATTATATTTTTGGAAATAGAAAGATTTACAGAATTATATTTAAATAAAAAAAAATATTATATATAATGAAATAGCGAGACACGGGACCCGTGTCTGTGCTTATCGAAATTTTCTAGAGACTCCATTATATATCCAAATACCAATAGATCATTGACAATATTGAATTTGAAAAGAATTTAAACGAAATGTAAAAGTGGCCAGGGACGCAAAAAGGAGGTTGTAACAACCTCGTCACAATGTAATACCTAAAAATACTGTTTTATCTTCGAATCCCATCGTCTCATCCTTTAGTATACTAGTCCCATTCACTCCTTTCACATTTGATAGAGAAAAATTCATGCACTTGGTTTTCTTGGCATTTAAAAGTAAGTTTAACAGTAGTTGACAACGGATCATTAATGTCATTGAAAGTTGTCAGTTTTCTATTTACTTTAAATAAAAGTGAAGTGTCATCGGCAAACAGAACTATTTCATGTTTGTCGCGCACAACAAGGGAGATCGTTGATATAAACCAAAAAAGAGAAAGGGCCCACAATTGAGCCTTGAGGCACTCCCATAGCAACAGCTGATCCAGGGGATTGCGTTCTGTTTATGTCCACCCGCTAAGTTCGGTGAGCAAGATAAGAAACTATAAGATCAAGGGCACCGTTTTTGATACCGTAGTAGCTCAGCTTCCGCACTAACGTAACGTGATCAACACAGTCAAACGCCTTGGATAAATCACAAAAAACTCCAATTGCATCTAGTGATTCTTCCCAGGCATCAAAGACATATTTAATTAAGGTTGAACCGGCATCTATAGTTGACCGTCTCTTGTTAAACCCAAATTAGCTACTATGAAGCAACCTATTATTATTAAAATGTGAGGAAATTTGGTTCAGAATTATTTTTTCGAATATTTTACGCATTGCTAGCAGTACCGAAATTGGTCTAAAATTTGTGGGGTCAATTCTTGCCCTCCACTTAAGCAAGGGTATAATTTTACTGTGTTTCATCTGATCGGGAAAGACTCCAATATCGTCACACTTGTTAAACAAAGCAGCTAGATATGGTAGTGGTAGTTAGTTAACTCTAAGATGGACTGTGACGCAGAGGCCCCAGAGATCTTCTCTTTTTTAGATTAAATTATATAAAAAAGATAAAAGATAAAAGAAATTTATTTAGTAAGTAGGCCGCTCGGGCACTTTTACACGTCAAGATACTACCAGCGCTTCCCAAGAGGAGACCACTGCTGAGAAGAAACGCCGCAAGAAACTCAGCAGTCAGTCATTTTTTAAACTTATTTCATATTGCATATTACAATGGTATGTACAACTTAATCTAGCATTATATAAAGCTACAAGTATTAAATTAAATATAATATCAAATAACAGTAGTTCAGCAGGAAAACATGCCAAAAATCTTACGGGAGAGAAAGATAGAAAAGAATAAAATAAAATAACTACAACTACCTACTTATATATGTGTATATGAGATGGTGCAAGATGACCACATAAAAGTTTCGATATGTTTTAAATAAATAATGAACTCATTCACTGCCATTAACTAGCAGTTTTCACGACGGACGTTTCACTAGTACTGAATGACTAACCTTAAGATCTAATGATGGATGGTTATACAAACTAAACATAATATAAATAGAACGATTTCTCTAGGGTATATTAGGCAAAGTAAAATAAACTCCGCTCTTCCAGGTGGCCGACTCAACATTAACAATTTTTAAGGACTTTATTATTTCTATAATTCTCTTTAGGGGAAGATCAAGTATGCAAGTAGGTTAGTGAATGTTTTAGGGCACTTTTTTTCCGTGTTTAAATGCTATGCATATGATGTATAAAAGCGAACTTTTTTTTCCCCGTTAAATTTATTTCAGGCTTTACACTTATTTTAGACTTTACATATACGCGGTGTCAATGTGTATGTAATTTGTTACTGTGTGTCATAAATAAGAAAATAAATAATTACAAAACCACAACAACAAAAAGTCAGTCGCAAAAATATACTTTTAGTCCCTGGGCTGGAATCCGGAAACGTTGCGTTGGTAATCCATTCGGACACTGCATTATTAACATGTAAGTACCTACCTAACCTATACATAATGCGAAACTGCTTAAAAATAAACTTTGACTAAAACTTTATAACCAGACTAAATATCAGTCAAATAATGGAAATACTTAAATACATCTTTACCCATGTCCATGAATATGCGGAGGATACTGCGCATGTTATATCTGGCATTCATCTATATAATTGATAAATACATACAATACAAAAGGGAGTTAGCGACAAATTAGCTAAATGATGAATGAATTGTAACTCTATGATGTGCAATAACCAGTATTTTATTGTATTGTGTTAGTCGTAGTGGTGACATAACAAATATATGTAAGTAATTGGATGACGGGTACTTTCTCCCAAAATATATTCTTCTATAGGTACCATTTATTTGTTGTTGTAACTGGGCTAAACTGATAGTTTACATGAGTATTTAGTAGTACCTACACTGAACTAATAGGACTTTAATGTTTCAGACCACTTCAGACGACTTCTCCGTGGAGTCATACAAAACTAGATAAATCATATGAAAGTACAATGTATTTCAGTCTTATATACAAGGTGGCCAGTGGCAGAATTCCGATTTCAAATACAAATAATTTTCGAACGCAAAAAGCGAGGGAGATGGGGGTGGGTCTTTTAGTAATGCGAGATTTGCGGATTAATAAAGTCAAAATGGATCGCTGGCCAGCTGACCAGCGTGCATACGCTATAGAAGCGTACCTAACCAACGGTTTTTCGCCCATTATCTCAAGATGTAAGTGTTGTTTTCGCTTCAATATCTCGGCGTATTTGTGATGGACCGTCAACTATACTGATCGAAAGCTGGGTAACACAATTTAGAGCTACAGGTTCAGGAGTAAATAAGCCAGGGCCGGGCCCGCGACCTTACAACTGAACAAAACTTGGAACGCGTCAAGCAATCTGCACTCGAAAATCCGTGACTTTCCACCCGTAAACGCTGTACGGTCTTAGATATCCCCAGGCCGACAAAGCAAGCAATCCTTAAGAAAAAATTAAAGTTCCATCCTTACAAAATTCAAATAGTCCAAAAGTTACAGAATACTGACTATGAATCGAGATAATCGTATGCCGAACAAATATTGGACAGATTTTCGTCAAGTCATCGTATGGGGAACATCTTCTTCAGCGATGAAGCACAATTCACGACAAAATGCATAAGATGCCGTTTCACAGTGAAAAATTGACTGTTTTTTTTCAAAAGTAACGTGGGGCAGCTGTAACCGTCAATTCAGAAAGATACTGTGAATTGATTGACGTTTCTTTTAGACAACACGGTAAAGAAGGTTCTTTCTTCAATCGAAACACATGGTTTCAACAAGATCGCGCAACTGCACACACAGCCTGCCCGCCCATCAATTAATGCAGTTAAGGCATTATTCCCAGGAAAGTTGATCACCAGATTTTAGTGACACAACCTGGCCCGTAAGATCATCATCATCATCATCATGTCAGCCGAAAGACGTCCACTGCTGGACATAGGCCTCCCCCAAGGCTTTCCACTCAGACCGGTAAACTCATACCATTGGGGGGAAAAATGCCGTAGTCGCCACGCTTGGCAGGCGGGTTGGCGACCGCAGTTATACCATGTAGTCCGCGGAGGACGCTGCTGCCCATCCTCCGGTTTATCCCTTAGTCGCCTCTTACGACACCCACGGGAAGAGATGGGGTGGTGCTATTCTCGGCCGGCACCAACACAGCATGATGATGATGATCTCAAAAATGTCGTCTACAAAAACCAACCTGCGAACATCGCTGAGTTAAAAGACAGTATTCGATCTCAAATAAACTTAATGCCTAATGATCTTTGTTGCAGAGTTTTTGAAAATATGCGAAATAGGCTGGAAGATTGCGTTCACAACGAAGGTCAACATTTAGAAAATGTGATTTTCAAAAATAAATCCGCCTTCATTATTTTTTCATTGAAATAAGTATTACTTAATATCTTTAGTTTTTATTAAATCAAATTTTGAAACAGGAAATGTGCTACTGGCCACCCTGTATTAAAAATCACAACAAATCTGCTGTAAAAAAACTCGAGCAAAACTTTTTTAGTCAACCATATTTTTATGCTTGAATTCCTATTCAGTTAATTAAGATAGAAGTTAAAAATGTGAAAGACGTGCCTATTTCTAACAAAAAACAAACACAATGAACTCATACAGCAGTAATTACGGTATAATTTTTAAAAGGTACTTGTTTTTTTAAGATCTTTAGGTGTTGGTGCTATGCACCGTCGCAGCTTCACAGGACTGTGGGTGGTGAACTCCAGTGAATGGTTCTCCTGGGGGGGTTGTTATGACATGGCTATGCTGTTGATTTTACGGTAAAGGACAGAGCTATAGTAGTTAAATAGCTCTGTCATTTTCTTTCAGCGTAAACTGAACTGCATAACTATGTCATAATTACCCGCGAGAAACGTATTCAAAACTGAAGTAGGACTTGACTAAAGACTACTTATAGGAGAAACCAAAAATACGTAAAAGGAGTATAGCTAAGGGTCTCGGATCGATGTCCCGGCGGAAACCGCCTAAATTCCTCTAATGTAATTACGCGGCCGCGGTCACGCGCAAATATTTGACAATTAATTAAAATCCCAATGCTGGCAGCACTGTAATTATAAGTCACCCACGCGAGAGCGATAACATGTGGTCACAACTTATGCTTTTTAAAATTACTGACAAAACATACAAATCCAGGTAGCATTGCAAAATACACCACAGACTTTAGGTAGGTATGTAGGTGTAAAGTTTAAAAACTAAAACGGTTGGCATCAATTTATGCAGCAAGAAGGTTGCATTTATTTTATGCTTAACAAAGCGTATGAAAAAATGTAATTTTAGCAAAAAAATATATTCTAAAACTTGACTCACATAATGCTGCTAAAATATTGATTTAAGAGCAGCTCAATATGACATTAAGTAATTCCTGATCAAGTTTATTGTACCTAACCATAAGTAGCATACCAATCTACAGGGTTGGGCAGATTAAGTGTCCAAAACCTGGAACTGACCGGAAAAACTGACCAAATAATTTTTCTGCGGACAATTAGATGAATAATTTGATTTTCTGCTAACCATACAATAATTTTACTGATCCATTAGTTATTTTGATCTGTGATTATTTATTAGCAGTAACATAATGTTTTTAAATTGCTAAATATTTACAAATTGGCCAATTATCACAACAAAACAATTTTTTGCTATTATGTCTTTGCCAACTCAGTCTTTGGCATAAATTTATATAGCATATTTCACTTTGGTTAATTTATCACTTTGCACTTTACGTCATCCACTTTCATCAAGGCATACGACATATTTAATATAATTAAATGCGGAACTATTATTGCGCCTTTGTGCTAATATAACATAAGCTACCCAGGATGGATAGGTACGACGACGAGCATAGCGAGTAGGAGTATTAAATAGGTTGAATTGTGTTCAGAACAGTTTTTTTTTAAAAACTTCGCCACACTATGGTTGCAAAAGCCGGTAAAAAAAAGAGTTACAATGATTACTAAACTAGTAATGATTTGGCCCAGTTGGAAAAACAGCGTTGAAGTAAAATTTCTTCCGCAAAGACCCGATGCAAGTCATTTGCCATATTTTGTCCTGGATATTGAACATTTGTTAGCCGAACCAATTTACTACATAAACATTGATGAATGACCAAATACTTTAATGAAAATACATGCGTTTTCCTAACGTTTCAGTTCGGAAACAATTATGGAAAGAGTTTATAGTTGCCAGTGATTGCAAGCGGAAATGATATTTAATGTTGTAAATGTTTGGAATGAGATAATTAATCAAAAACAATTCGCCAATACAATAGTACCTAACCTTTAAACATTCTCCCAGTAAAATTGCCAGCAGCCATGCATAAAGTTAATTGTATTGAAACAAAGATAATATTTTAACGAAAAAGCAGGTGCGAGGATTATCTTGGAGAAAATAAGTCCGCCCCGAGTGATTGAACGGTCGCCCTAGAAGATTCCCGCGAAATGAGAGCGGCCGTAAAAAATTTCGGCATCTTCACCGAAAATCCAAGCCTCTCGAGATTATAGGGAAATTAATGAATGGCAAAACTAACTGCTCGGGTGAGCCTATTTATTTCAGTTACTCGTAACAGACCACTGGATTTTTGAACGGTTGTATGTTAATCATCATCATCATTATCAGCCGCAAGACGTCCACTGCTGGACAAAGGCCTTCCCCAAGGTTTTCCACAACGATCGGTCCTCTGATGCTGTCATCCAGCGGTTTCCCGCGACCTTTATCAGATCGTCAGTCCACCTTGTGGAGGGTCTGCCAACACTTCGTCTCCCGGTTCGCGGTCGCCACTCTAGAACCTTTCCGCTCCAACGGCCATCAGTTCTACGAGCAATGTGCCCCGCCCACTGCCACTTAAGGTTTGCAATCCGGTGAGCTATATCGGTTACTTTAGTTCTCCTGCGAATCTCCTCATTCCTGATTCGATCTCGCAAAGAGACACCCAGCATAGCTCTTTCCATCGCCCTTTGAGTGACCTTGAGCCTTCTTATGAGGCCCATTGTAAGCGACCATGTCTCGGATCCATACGACATCACTGGCAACACACACTGATCAAAGACTTTTGTCTTGAGGCACTGTGGTATTTGGGACGAGAAGATAGTGCGTAGCTTACCGAACGCTGCCCATCCGAGTTGGATTCGACGATTGACCTCTTTTTCGAAGTTGGACTTACCTAACTGGATTTTTTGTCCTAGGTATACATAGTCGTCAACAACTTCGAGAGTAGAGTCACCAACTTTGACAGGAGTGGGTACGACATGGACATTTGACATGATTTTCGTCTTGTCCATGTTCATTTTAAGACCCACTTGTTGAGAGACTCTACTGAGGCCATCGAGCATTGTACCAAGGTCCTCCAGGGTCTCAGCCATGATGACAATATCGTCGGCGAATCGAAGGTGAGTGATGTATTCGCCATTTATGCTGATGCCAAAACCCCCCCAGTCCAGAAGCTTGAAAGCGTCTTCCAATGCAGCAGTAAACAGTTTCGGAGATATTACATCTCCCTGTCTTACTCCTCGCTGCAATTGGATAGGCTTCGAGTTCCGGTCCTGAAGGCGAACTGACATAGTGGCGTTTCTATACAAACACTTTAACACCTCGTATGTTAATATATATGTCAAAATATTATTTTATCTACACACATAATATTATCATAAGTCCCATTAGGCGTTCAAAACCCGTTGGAGTTAACCAGCATTGCCTGTGGTATGATGGTTTAGTACAATATCGTAAGTAAAAATGATTTCGAACGAGATGAGAATAGGCAATTTAGTGTATAATAAAAAAAGTTCATATTCGTGACACTGACACAGCACAAGTTTGTTTTGCCACCATTTTTGTCGTAAGTCGTCTGCTTCTGACCCCAACTTAGAGTACATACTCCTATAATATGTGTGAAGATAAAGTAATGTATACAACTGTACATAATTAAGCCTCAAAACACTCGTGTGATCTTATTATGAAACTCGCTTTTGGCTCGTTAACCACACTCGTTTTTTAAGGACTCTCATTATGTATCAGTTACATAAACTACCATTAAAACATACTTAAAAAAATACTTATCATTTTCAAATGATGTAACTAAAACAATTGTTCCTCTTAAGATCAAATAGAAACAACTACGAGGGCCTATTTAATTGCTGTAGGGTGATGCTGATGTCTGTATTTGATACGGTTGGGCTTGCTATCGTCATACTCGTAACAAGAATTAAAAGACAGTTCACTTAAAAAAACAAAGATACTTACGCATATTAACAAAACATTTATATTACCCAAGAGTGACAATGAGTACGGTGAGAGTGTGGGCGCGTGTACTGGTCTTAAATAGGTTTCCATTAGATTTAATAAACAAACTTGAAATGTATCAAGTACTTAACAAGGTAAAGATAACTTAAAAAAGCAATATAATATTTAATAAATAAATAATTATTGGTACAATAGTCAACAAGTAAACACGAGATAAATCTATGTAATATTGTGTAGAACTGGTCTTATTCATAACTAATAAAAATATTTTTTTAAATTATGACGAGAAGTTAAGTACCTAAAACAAACATTGTATCTTTTTGTATTATTATTATATGTATGTCTTTACCAATCACGGGACTATGGGAGTCCCGGACCTTTGGAAGGCGTACATGGAGTCGAAGCCAACACGCAGAGGCCCTTTAGACAAGTTTAATTTAGTAAAGTTATGGGACACCAACCGGTCTGACCGGCCAATAAAGGATAGCCAGAGGTGAGGGTCTGTTCCTCGTCATTGCACACCGCAGCCGGCCGGTGAAGGCAAACGTGAGGTGAGGAACAGGACCTACCCTCGGGAGCACTCAGGTCCGTGGTGTCGCCACTCACCACAGCTCGCCACTAGCTGCCCTGCGGCCGTATTATTATTATTATTATTGTACGGCCTTAGGAGATAATCCTGCGATATTTATTACATTTTTTTATCTTAATTTTGCAGCCAGTCTGTAGCCGCCCCAGAGCACTCGTTGAGCCCCTCAATGCCACTAGCGAAACGACGATAGGGGCACTCCTCCACGATGTATGATACTGTTTGCTGCGGTGCGCCACAGGCACACGCCGGCGACTCACTACGGCCCCATTTGTACAGACAGTAGTTGCAGCGGGCGACATCCGTGCGAATTCTGTTTAACATTACGGCTGGCCTTATAGCCAGGCACCCGGGCTAATGGATCACTGACAAGGCCACCCGCAAAGGACTCCTGAGCCTCCCAGTCTGCTGCCCATGAAGACGCTAGGTTTACGCATTGGCGGATATCGGACCAGAAGGGCTTTCGCGAGGGCAGTCGCTCCGGAATACTCCTGTCCAGGTGATCGGTAACCCTGTGCTAGTTGGGTTTGCTTGGCACGCTAATGCAAAATCGTCCGCATACATGAAATTTTCTGCCTTCGTGGCCGGCACATAGCTTGTATACGCGTTGAAAAGCAGTGGACCAAGACAGAGCCCTATGATAGTCCATCTTTGACCGTTTTGAAGCTACTTACTTTTGAGCCGAGCATCACCTTTATCAGACGGGAGCGTAGCATACTTTTCAGTAGCTTAAGGACCCTCTTGCATGGAACTATGTCTATCAACTTGTGTAGCAGGCCATATACCCACACAGTGTCATAGGCTGCCTTCAGGTCGACGAAAGCAGCGAACGTTTGAAGGCCCCGCTGAAAACCAGCTTCGATATAGGATGTCAGTGCAAGCACCTGGTCTGCGCAACATCGGTTTGCCCTTGCAGCGTGTTCAGCGGGGACGTATGGGTTGACCATGGGGTACAGTCTGTTGTACAACAAGCGCTCCAGCATTTTTTAGGTAACACTCAGCAACGAGATGGGTCTGTAGCTCACAGGGTCATTAGCGGGTTTTCCAGGCTTCAAGGTAGCTATAACCTTAGCCCTTCTGAGGATCGGTGGCAAGTTCCCAGTTTCAAGGATGTTGTTAAAGAAGGTGGTAAGCCAATGTTTTGCACGTTTCCCGAGGTGAGACAGAAATTCGGGATATATTTCTTCCAGCCCCGCCTCTTTATCACACTTGGTTGATTGCTGAGCGGACTCCAACTCGGGGAGGGTGAAGAGGGCACCAATAGTCTTATGTGGCGGGAGGTCTTCAATCTTTCTCATGTTTCCTACCCGGATCGCCTTGGCAAACACCCTGTCCAGAGAGCCACCTTTAGTAAGTTGCTGTAGCCGCTTCGCGATTTCATCCGGGTGCACTCCGCTTTCCAATGGCTTAGGCACAGCAGCATCCCCCATTTTGCGGAGAAGCCTCTAGCTCCTTTTACTAAAGTGCGTAAAATGTAGATCTTGCACACTTTTGACCAACTTCGGTCGTCGGGAGTCATCCAACGCGCTTAGAATATCATGAGTCGCATCCGGGTTACCAGTGGCCAGGTACACTTGATACGCTTCCTCCATGTCTTTACGGCACCCTCTTGGAACGTGCCGGTTAGCGGCCTTAGACAAGACTCGGCAGAAACGGTCATAATTCCCCGCAATAGGCTTTATCCACCGAACAGTAGCCTCCACATGCCTCTCGTAGGACACCCAGTCGGCTTTAGAGAAGTTCCAGCGAACTTTAGGCTCTGACTTCACTAGTGGGACTTCTAGACCGATCCTGATACATGCTGGGCGATGCTGGCTTCTCGGAAAACCTTCGAGAATCCCACGACACGCTGGCAGTGGGCATCCTCGCTGGTCGACCGACGCAAAGCAGAGGTCAGGGTTCGTGTCGCGCTGCCACCGCGCAGAGCGAAAAGAAACCCTGTCTTTTGGGTCAAATACGAGTTGGACCCTTTCCTGCTCCGCCCAATCAGTTAGAGAGATACCATTGGCGTCATTGGTTGAGTAGCCCCAGAAGGAGTGGTGGCTGTTGAAGTCGCCAACGTACACGCAGGGGTGAGGATGAGTGGTTAGGGGAGGGCTCGGAAACGAGCTTCTAGGAGGCTTATAGACTGCCACTATAGTTACGAGGGGCGGCTGAAAAGTAATCTACCTAACAATGAAACAAAAGACTGTCGTGGCTAATATTTTTTTTTTTTCTATATAGTCCCCTGGTAGTAAACGCACTTATTAAATTTTTCAAATATTGAATTTAAACCATTTAAAAAAAAACTTTCGGTTTGCCGTCAAAAAAGTCAGTAACCGCAGCCTTCATTTCGTCATCGGTCATAAACCTTCGTCCCCTGAGGTCTTTCTTGAGAAGTCTAAACAGAAAATAGTCACAGGGGGCTAAATCTGGACTATAAGGGGGGTGGTCAATGGTTTCGAAGCCATTGTCTTTAATTGCTAGCTTCGTTGTGCGGGCGGTATGCACTGGTGCGTTATCGTGCAAAATCAGAATTCCTTTGCTTAGTTTACCTCGCCGTTTTTCTTTTATTGTCTCTCTTAGTTGACATAGTAAGTTTGAGTAATAATCAGCATTCATTGTAGTTTTCTTCGGTAAATAATCTATGAGCAAAATCCCTTCTGTGTCCCAAAAGATTGTAGCCATAAGTTTACCTGCCGATGGACAGACCTTGAATTTCCGAGGCGGTTTCTCATCCTTAAATTTCCACTGTAACGACTCTTGCTTACTTTTCGGGTCCCATTGTCGAATCCAAGTCTCATCACACATGTTACAATTCTAGAAATTATTTCTTCCTCTTTCCCTCCACTCATGTCCAAAAACTCTTCGCAACATTTGACACGCCTCTTCATGTCAAATGCAGTCAACATTCTGGGGACCCAACGTGCACTAACCTTGGACATGTTCAAATGCTCATGAATTATTTCATTGACTCGCTCTTTACTGACGCCCACATCTCTAGCTATCTCCCACTGCTTCACTCGTCGGTGCTCTAATAAAAACTTTTTCACCCTGGCTACATTTTCATCGGTGACGGCCGAAACTGGTCTTCCGCTACGAGGATCATCTTCCAGGCTCTCACGACCTAACTTAAACTGCTTTGACCAAAACTTTATACCAAATTCGGAAGAACACGAACTGCCAAACACACGTAACATACGCTGTCTGATCTCCGAAGGCGTATTCCCTTCTTTAGTCAAAAACTTAATCACCGCACGCTGCTCGATTTTATCCATTTTCACTTTTTCTACCGACATGTTTGAAACAATTGTAGGAGACAAATAAACGTGATGTAATAAACAAATTACATTTTGAGAATAGAATAACAAACGAATATAATTCCATACCAGCCAGCATTATTTTTGTATATATTTCTGACCAAGGAAATTACTTACCAGCCGCCCCTCGTAAGTCAGCAATCTTTACCGTTTTTAATTCTAGATTATTGGCGTTACTAATCGTCATTTGCCAGTCTGGCCAAGTACTCGGGTGATTATTTGGGCGTTTCAAACCACCGTCATTGTTGTCTTCAATATATTGACGAAAACAATGATAATTACCAGCAACTTTTGATGTCAAAGTCAACGGACCCGGGGGTAGTATTAATTCCATTTAAAATCATAAGACAATTAAAAAGTTTATCTTGAATAATATGCGAAGACAATAATGATGGCGGTTAAAACGCCGAATAATCACCCACTCACATTTGGATTTTGAAGATCCCTCAATATCAAGTTGGAGAAAGCGGACAGAAGGTCCAACAATCCTCGTCAAATGGTCCTTAGAAGGTCCGTTAGCTTGCATTTGATTTATTTTTTCTCTTAATAGCAGGATACGCTGGGAGTCTCTGATGGAGCAGATCCAGGGTCGAACACGTTGTTTTTTTATCCATCCGGAATCAACAACGTGTTCCTTTAGGCACTGAATTTATGATCAAAATTAAATAAATATCAGGGGACAAAGTCACACCAATCAACCTAGTCTCAAACTCTAGGCACTAGACAACGATATAAACACATAAATAGAGAAATATATGTATACTTAAATACATAGAAAACTTCCATGAGTCAAGAGAAAATATTCGTGCTCATCACACAAATATCTGCCATTACCGGGATTTGAACCTAGGTCCTATAGCTTCGTAGGCAAGGTCACTACCAACTAGGCCATCGCATAGTCATAGGCAAAACTATTTTTATGCTAGTAGGATGCATTGGCTGCTGCGCCACCAATAATTAAATCATGTTTAAAAAATAATCTCGTTAAAATTATAATTTTTTGCTTTGTTATTGATCAGGACAAATTGGTAGCAAACAAGCCGGCAGCGCGGCGATTGAGTAAGGCCTCGGCTGCAGCGCCGTAGCAGTCCTTTACAGCTGCGTGGGTCATTTGAAATGGGAAACGTGAAAATAAACAAACACCCTGAAAGTTTGAATTGATTGCCAACACAGTCAATATTGGCCTCCGACGTACAACATCAAAGCCTAATGGAAACAGTCGGCATGGCGGTAATCAATACGTAGGTGTGTTCGTTCTCACTTGCAAGTACGATAACGACGATAACGAAGATACGTAATAGGTGTACAGTTACAGGCGTGCTTGACACGTATTTTGCAAGTTTTAGTAGACCCACAGTGCACCGTCGGTGACGCTAAATACCTGGTCGAGAACCAGCTATCCCAGTTACTGTGAAAACAGGGCCAAAAAGTGTATCTATATAATAATGTTTGAACCTAACCTGCCAGGTTATCACTATCAGGCAGATCAACATTATATTAAGTTACATTTCGTTCTACTTTCTATTGTGTTCTGAAATTGCCCCTAAAAAGTAAGACTTTCATGTTTGGGTCAAGTAGATTAGAATCGCATAAGAGTTCATGTGATTGAGTAAGATAGTAGTACAATCACGAAAGTGGTTTTAAGAGCTATCGTGTGATCTGCTGGCAGGGTGTCCGATGGTCCTCTAAGCCTCCCCATAAAAATATAAGAACATTTATTTTCAATTTAATTTTATTTCAGATTTAATTGTAATACAGAAGAATCACACTAAATACTAAGCAAGTGGAGGAATAATTGATCCAGTCCCTTATTAAATATCGCGAACACTCTGTTAAGATTTAATAAATCCTTCTCGCCTTACTTGAGAGAGGGAATAAAAAGAATTGGGCTGAGTGAATTCACGCCGGCTCTTGTTGTTGTAAACCGAAGTTCAATGGATGGGCTCTATGCGACCGCCTTATTGTGCTCGTTGCTGAATGTTCCTCGGGTCCGGCGGCTCTTTTGTAAATAGCCTATTTTATTAGGGTTCCGCAAATAACACCATGTTATCTTGATAGCATTGAGTAAAACACTCTGCGTTTTTATATTTATATTCATATTCATTTTAAAATAGCCTAAAAATCGCGACGGCATTGACTGAGTACATAGAGGAAGGTGAGGGACCGCCGCGGGCGCCAGACCACCGCGTAATCCCGGGCTTAGAAACCTCTCAGTAGGATGGCCGCATAGGTTACCTCTCTGCATACCTACATTTATAAGGTTCTTATTGCACGGCTTGTGCCGAGGCTTACGAAATAAGTTTTAATTCTTATCATAGGGCATGAAATATGATATAAGTTGTAAATTATTTAGTACTATTCTACTAATATTATAAATTCAATAATTTGTGTGTGTGTGTGTGTGTTAGTTTGTTTCTCCATCACGCTGCAACGGCTCAACGGATTTGGATGAAGATAGCTTAGCACTGGATTAACACATAGGAAATTTTTATGAGCAGTTTAGCATTATTTATTTAACTTTTCAATCAAATATAAAAGACACAATAACAAAATAATTATACATCTTTTCACGTATCAAACTGATTCGAGCGGTTTACCATCATTTCATATAGAACATTTCACAAATTATTTTTAACAAATAATGATTTATAAACCATTCATTTCAAAACAAATCATTCCTTAAAAATTATCTTATCATCAATGATTAATAAATATTTGGCACATATCAATGATTGACAATTATACATTTAACAAATGTAACAATTATCAAATAATATTAAGTTTTAATATTTAATTTAAAAAAAAAAACGTGTAAATCGATTGTCAAATAATGAAGTAATTTCGATAAATTCCGATTGATAAATGAGTATATGCGTGCGTAATTATTCATTATTTAGGAAAAATAATTATAAAGGCGAGTATTTATTTCGTACAACACACACATACATTTTTTTATGTCACGTTCACATAATTTTTTCTCCAGTTCAAAAGTAAAAAAGGAACCAGTAAGGATGGTGATACTTCGGTGTCTGTCTGTCTGTCCGTATGTCAGAGCAGCTTTTCTCAGGAACTATAGAAGGTATCAACTTGAAATTTGGCATACTTGTATAACTTGCTTGCCCGCATCTGCTTTTAGTAAAAAAATATGAATATATTTTCCCAAATATTTGAAAAGGGGTAGATTTGATTATAGCGAACGGGGTGTCATATAAAAGATCTCGTTCTGCAAATAGCTAAACTATTTTTTTATAATTTTCCGTGCCTTACTTTTTGTTTATGGCCAAAAATTTACAAAATATGACTGTTCCCCCATCCTTATCTTCGAAGTTTATGGAACAAAAAATCTGAACAGTTCCTGATTTAAAGATATTTTAATTATATTTACGTGAAAAATAAAATGAAGTTGTGTAACTATGTACAGTGTAGGAAAAATGATCAAACCTTGAAAATTCTGTATTAACATTTAAGATAGTCAAAATGGAACTTATTGCATAGATGATGAAGTTCATAACAAAATGAACCTAAACTACTTTCAACCCAGGTTGAAATATACAATTCGATGAAAAACCGAGGTGTCCGGGCCAATAAGATAAAAAAATGGTTTTTGGATCATTGTAATAAAGATGGATGTGTTGAGATATTTGCGAGCACCTTGTCTGCTACATGCCTATATAATACCTAAGTAAATCTAACTTCGTAAGTGAGAATTTCCGAATTCACTGAATTTAATTTCCTTCGACAAGCTATGATTCTTCGGGTGTGTATCATGTATAAATAAATGACCTATTTTCATCATTCCAGAAGCGCGCCTATTTTCCGGCTGTCTGTGACTGGCATGAAAGGGTCGTCTCAAAAGGAGATGTTTCCAGACGCGCTCCTGAAGGCGGTAAGGCACGTACGCGGTAAGGCATTTCAACCGAAGTACCTAAGTATATTTTTAATTTATGTACTCTCGATGCAAATATGCAAAATTATTCAAGACGAGACTCATTCGATTTCATCGTCTACGTCGTCCTGTTAACCGGCACTAAATGTAAGTGGAGCTTCTAAGAAAATAGTTCAATATTCAGGGATTTACCGGAAAAATAGAGAGTGGAAAGAACTGCCCGCTTTGCCATGGGATTGAATTTCCAGTTTAGTTAGGTACAGTACAGTTTGTACTTAGTTGTTAGTTTTGATTTATACCTAGAACAATTATATTCTGTCTATTTGTACATGTTAGGTAGTATGTTTTTTAAGCCTAATATTTAAAGTAAATTTTGAACCAGGGCCTCTATTCTACCTTGTAAAAACAAAAAATATTTAGACGTCTCATCGTAGTGTCAACGTTACATTAGCTCTTATTTACTTGGCAGTGATGGCAGTCGATTTAAAAACAATACCATAACACGTCAAAGGCAATATGGTTTAACACTTGACCATAAAATAATGTATGTGTCGGATATTTATCTTTTAAACGTTTTCCAATTTCACTGAGTCGTTGAAACGTGATTCAAAGACAAATATCCGGCCATCTCAAAATTCAAATACAAACCTTTTCAGTCATAATAAAAGAATATAAAATATATACCTACGGTGTATTGATGTATGGTACTGAACCATGGTTATAGCGGAAGAAAAATGAAGCAGGGCCTCTATTCCCATCGGTAAAAAACATATCGTCTCTGACCTGTTATGGTATTGTTCTGACGTCAGCCGCCATTAGTGTCAAGTAAATAAGAGCTATCAAAACGGTAACAATACGATAACAGCTCAAACACGATATGGTTTTTACCGCGATGAATAGAGGCCCAGGAGAAATACCTACTGTAAATGGAGTTAGAGTGATAGATAAGAAATAGTGTGATCCGAGAACGATTGAAAGAAGATCGAAGAGAGCATTCTAAGATACCTACTTAGTTTAGTCATAGGTAAAAAGTATGGATGAAAAAAGAGTTACAAAACGCAAGTATTGCGAGCAAGAGTGAGTGGAGATGTCGGTAGGGGTCTCCCATGACGCACATACAGTAATCGATTTCGCAGTGTACCGTATAAGGGCCAAATTAAAGCACCCTTACTTTAGCTTAGTGCATGCAGAGGTCTATGAATGTCGAGGAAGGAAAGAGGTATGTTTGTACGAGGGCACCTGGCATCTCAGTCTCAGTCTACCCCATTGGGATACAGGCGTGAAGAAATGTTTGTAATTAGGGATATATGTAAAATATAATATTCCTCATTCATAAATAATAATAGTTTTAATAATTGTAATAGCGGACAATGTACGTCTAATCATCCTATCAGCGTGGTGGAGGCATTTTTGGCTCCGCTCTCAGTGCGTTTGTGACTTAAGTGCTTTTATTGCGGGTTCCGCTATATAAAAGCTTAGTTATTTAATTCGGTATGTTATATAAATCGAAAAATTCGGTTGATAAAAAACGTACTTTACATGTCATGCAAAAAGATCGGCATTTGTAAGTTTTATATTAAGTTAGACGTTAAAGGCCGGGGAGGGGGAGTTTTGTAAGCAAACCCATTGTTTGAAATAATCCAGTAGGTACCTACTGCACACGTCCAAAATGTCTAAGGATTAAATATCCCTATATAATTTTTATATTCTATAAATATATAGCAGTTCCATTAAATTGCAAAATATCAAAATAATGTAGAGATATTTTTGATTATATATTATGTGTAAAAAGATATAAACCAAAACCTTTATTTTGAACTAATTATTTTAGTTGTTAAAAGTGGAATTATATTAGTTCCTACAATACTCGTGTGTAGGTATAATTGTTAACAATTACACACCCTGACATTTTACCTCCATTGTCAATTCAAAGATGTGATCAAATCTGGAAACTTGGTTCAAATTGAAGAAATTCATTCGTCGTTTTCGTAAAATAAACGTTCCAAGGTATTCCACTGAATTAATATTTATTGTCGCCAAAATTGCGCGATTCGACAGAGTGGAAATATTACTAATTGAATTTAGAATTGTTTTACTGTACTATTGGTTCGCTTTATCCTTCGTTTATTTAAAGAGGTTTCTAATTGGAATTTTAGTTAAATTTAAAAGAATACTTGATAAAACGTACTTACACACGTATAAGTGTAAATGTCTCTCTGGATGCCAGAAAGTACAAAAAAAATATATTGGAATCCAACGGCGCGGCAGCTATCTGCTCGTAATTGTATGAAATGGCAGCCAAGCAGCAATGTGCGTTTTTTAACTTGTTTTTTGTAGACTGGTATTAAGACCGATAGACTCGTGCTGAAAGGCTATAGAAATGCCGCCTCGAAGTATTGAACGCGCGATTATTCATTTTGCCGAAATAAATTCACCGACAAAATATTGCTGGGCGCCGACAAAAAGGCGGCTCACGTCACGTTTCAGTCTTTACAGCAGCGTTAATACTACACCCTCGTCTACCAGCCGAAGGCGCCCGGCGACTTTCGCTAGCTGCAGGCAACTTACTCAGTCTTAAAAGCGCTTCGACTGTGTCACCTTGACGAACACGCTAGTTTTAAGCTACAGCAATATTCAGACGACATATTATATGTATATGTATACATACAACAACTCAAAATGTTACTACACTTTTCAATTCCCGGAATCCTCTAACTATTATTTTCCAATTAGCAACATGACCACTAAAGGGCGTGACATCTCGTTACTGTTTAAACTTGTGTCATACACACACCCAGCCTGAATGCGACAAAATCAGGTGGCCCGATATTTTGTGCGTTCGCTAATTTATATTTCAATAGCGCTTTAAATCACCCGTAGCAACGATTAAGAGTAATCAACATTTCATTTCGAATGATTGCGGTCGAAATTCTCGATACACGTGTGTCGCGGTTAAATACACTAATTGTGAAATATAACGTCTAAACGTACCTAATTGTTGACGTTACGGTAAACAATATAAACAATCTAATTACGACTAGAGGCAAGATGACTAGGGCAGGACTATATGTCGGCTGACCTCCACGTTTTTGAATTTCGCAGGGTCTATATTCAGTAACATTGTATCACCAATTAATAGTATTGCGCCAAACAGGAATGGAAAGAGAGTGCTGTTTCTTACAATCCAGTTACCTGTCATACCATTGACTTAGTGACTTGTTATAACGAGCAAAAGTATAATAATAATTTGTGTTGATTCATTTAAGCCCCTTTTATTTAAAACCCTGAATAGTAATACTAATATATAATTCTCTATAAGGTTATTCCAGCCCCCACCCAGGCTTAAGCAATTTTGTGATTTGTTTGATATGGACTGCGGCGAGCAATATGCAAGTTTTTCCATTAAAATTAGGTACGTAACGTTAAGGTCATTACGATTACGATATTTATTACGATAGCCGATGCATTCCGATTTAAAAAAAAAGTTAATATTCTTAGTCCGCAGTGATAAAAAATGTTTAAAGAAAAAAGAAAAAGAAAACCATTTATTTTTTGTCTGTGTATATGTTTAAAAACCTTATTACTTTCTTTACTAGTCTTTACGTTTTAAAATGATGATAAAAAAATTAATTAAAATCAATCCGCTAAATCCCATATAATCATGTTTTATTATACAGATGTATGTATTATATTTTGTTATATGTTGTAGGAATAGATACGTCTTTCCAGTACAGATTGATTCAAATATTTTTGAATGTCGTTAGGACATGTACAGTTTAAATTATGTTTTGTTGCCTTATGTTATGGCACTTAATTGATGCACCTTGTGGTCTCGCACTAAATAATTAATGACATACCTTAGCCTGAAACTTGATGCCGTACTTGAAGGCCTCGTCGGGGTGCAGCGGGACTCGAGTGTCGTAGTCATCGTCCGACACCAGGTTGTACTGCTTGGTAGACGGCATCTTGCGCCCCCACTTGAGTAACTTCATGGGCATCCGCTTCCAGCCTTTGGCCTTAATCACGAGCACGCAGCGACCCTTGCTGTTTTTCTTAAACATCCTCATCCGCGGTCCTCGGATATAACCGGTGTTTGACTTTTACAGTTCTACGGATCTGAAACAATAAAATATGTCATGGTTTATGATCAATAAAAATTAAATAGACCGGGAATTTCATAAAAGTTCTTTTTTTAAATATGTATTTTTCAGCGTTTACAACCAAAAAGAAGTGTCTTTCTTTTGCGATACACTTTGCACTTTAACATTTATAATGTCAGATACAAAAATCTACCTAATTTAGATTTCATTCATTTTCTGGCCAGGTTTTTAAAACGACAACAGATAATTTCACTAAGCGTGTGACTTTTGTACTTGTAAATCCGTGAATGAAAATAAATAGTTACCAAGACTAATAATTTGCCATGTATATAGACGAGATAACAGTAACATTAGACTCCAACGTGTAAAAATAATACCTGATAGCAGAATGAATAATAATCCATAAAGCGCAATCACAACTAATTGTTTGTAAATTAGAATAAACGAGGCCGACGATCAAGATGAATGTTGGAAGTGACGGTTCTAGTGAATTGGCTTAAGTATCTAGAGAAAGCTGCAGAGGGCTTTTAGCAACACGCCGTGAGCGTAGAATTTGATTAGAGGAGCACCATTCTCGAAAATTATTTAAACGAAACAGTTTAAAAATCGGCAACCCTAAAGAGTCGGGTTTGCTGAGAAGAAAGTAGGCAGTTACATACATACATTATACAATTATAATTTATAATTATTGACCCAGAAAACATTAAGCATACTAACATGCTAAGAGAAATACATATGAGAAAATGCGTTTAAAAAGTCAAGACTCAGAGATCCGAACCGGAAATCGATCCCGGGACCACCAGCTTCGTAGGCAGAGTCACCGCTAACCGCGTCGTCGAAATTTATTCCGATTCTGAATCTAAGTGGTCTAAACCCCTTTTTTACACACACGCGAGTTTTAAAATAACCAATTAAAACCATATACGTTTTATGAAACTTTCGGGATTGTTATTTACTTATATTTCAATTATTTATATTTTAAGGCGCGCTTCATTGCCTCAGTTGAATGACAGCGCGCGATTACATTTTCCTAGGATAAACACATCTTTCTATGCTTAAATAAAGGATTCTGTATCTAAGTTTATTGCTATTTGAACGAGGTTTCCACAGTAAATATTTGAATGTGCTTGGATAGATATCGACGAATTAAGCGATAGCCGAAGCGGTATCTTCGCGATCACTTGATCCCTCTTTAGATAGCGACTATTTAAAGGATTGGGGGTTACTTATGTGTGTACACAACGAATTAAAAATAATAAAATTCATCTACTGACGCGACACTGCGACACGATAACAAAAGCCTCGATTTCGAGTTTTAGGCACCACCGACTGTGTTAATCATAACGTGGGCTCAAGAAGCACCAAGGCCATACGAGATATCCATTTTTGTACAGCACTCCAAATATTGGACGAAGTATCAATGACAGAAGGAAGGGTGCGTCAGTCAACGTAATTGCTAGCTCGCCGACTTTCCTAAACAATGGCGGCCGTAAAATAATTCTAAATGTTAGGTACCTAGTCATATTTACACACATTATATAAATAAATATCCAAAAATATAACAAACAGAACATCAAAATTTGAAAAAAATCATATATAGGTATGAAAACAATCAAAAACGTAGGTCCGAATAAAACAGAATACTTAACGCAATATTGAATACAGGGTTAATATCCCGAAATCTCCTACGCCAATGTCGAATTTAGCCTAGGGATATTCGTTGAGGGTTGTATTTATTAACTTCCATTGCACTTAGGTACTCCAAAGTTATTAAGCCACAGTTAATTTAATTCAGAGTATAATTACATATATTTTTATTCGTTAAATGTTCTATTGAGTACCTATTTGTGTAATTAACCAAGCCACAAGAGGCCTGATTTTATTTTATTTTCGGATAATGTTCACTGCTGTGGCCTCAGTATTTGTCGTAACGCCTCCTTTACATAAATACAATTTAACTGTTTTAAAATTTACAAAAAAATACTTCTCTAAATCGAACTTAACAATACATAATTAAGTTTAATTATACATAATTATGTTAAACATTCAATTAAGAGGCTAGTTAAGATTTTCTCTTTTCGGTGGCGAATTGTCCGTTTTTACCTATTTCGAACCGTCTGAGTAACACACTGCACTGCAGTACTGATACGGTATGACGCTTACTTTTCGTTTTAATTGGTAAATTCTTCTTGGCCTCCTTTTTTTCCTTTTTCTTCCTTAATCCTGCAATTATCATCTTAATGTAGGAAGGTACCTACTCGTCTCGTCCGTAACAGGTGACCAAACATCTTCCCTCCGTCTCTTTTCTACAGGTATTGTCTGCAATACACTTCTCTTTTCTCAAAAAGTATAAAGTATTCTAATAATATTAGTGTTTTGTCTCATTTTGTAGTTTTATTTCCGAGACAAAACACTAATATTATCAGACTAATACGCTTTGAGAAATGGGCCCCTGCCAAACGATTAGGTAAATAAATGAACTTTTATATTAAAACATGCCCACTCTCGCCCTATTTATGTCGTTGCATTAATAATTTCGGCAAAGGCTGTATTGTAAAAGTTTGAACCCTTTTGTTTTAAAGTTCCATGTAAACTGGCTTTTAATATGACGCTGGAAATTATTCCGCTGTGGATTTATATTGACTTTATAACGGAGCTTGATTTTCTTGATCCCGGCGTACAATTGCCCAACTTTAATTGTTTTCGGCAAATTTCATTAGGATCCCACAATTTTCGCCTCGAGTTAAATCACTATGTGCTTGCTGGGCTGTACTGCCTGAAGACGCAGATACAAACTTTCTATCCTAGTTGAGAGTTCCTTAGTTTCCAGAGTGATACGGAAGTTAGTATTGTCTTTGTTCTTGACAGCTGTAATTAGCTGCGAACGCTACGTATAACAACAACCAAGTATTTTAGCATGAATGATAAAAAAAGAAAGGGCTACGAGGAGAAATAGTGACTGCCCTTTTTAAGTACAATCCATAAATGTCATTCTAATTTGGGTGAGCATTATATTTATCTTTTAGGTTTCCGTACCCAAAGGGTGCCAAGCGGGACCCTATTACTAAGTCTTCGTTGACCATGTTTCCGTTCCAAGCCCTAATTTTGAAGAGATGTATTTATTAATCCGTAAGAGATAGCCGGTATATATTTTTATTAAATGTGTTATAACGGCGGATTTTCTTGCAAATAGGTAATAAAGAATAACAAGAGGAGAAAAAAAACTGGTCGCCATACAAGAACTTTTTTGATTTATCGCCAAAACACAAATGGGTATAGATGAATTAACGAGAGCATGGAATTGCATATGTAGTAGTATTGTATGTTTACAGGCATTCCATATTTGAATTTTCTATTTTCTCTTACTATCAGCATAAAAAGAGGTTTGTTATATATTGAAGAAGTATATACCAAAATAATGTCAGTGTCAAATTGTTAATATTTTTTACGTTGTGCATATATTTTTACGTCTGATTTTATTGTATTCTCACAATTATCAGAATAAATTTGTGTCAGCCCGTACGACTAAGTGTAAATACATAATTTTCAAAAAATATGGCAGTGAGTAATTTTGGTCCGATTGAGAGTCAAAGTAAGCAAATTATTTTTAACTGTTATAAATATTTTGAACTTGAACTGAAGAAAAATTTAAATTCCCCTTACACCGCTGTCCAGTTAGTTGAAAAAGCTACAGGTGTTTGTCTCTTTACTGTTTATAACATTGTGTCTGAGAGCAATAGTGAGAAATTCGCATCAACAAAGAAATTCTCCTCCCCGGGACTTACTTGTCCAATGTCGGGTGATACGGTGGCAATCGTAAAACGGAGTGGCCATGTTCTTTTAAAATTGCATCTACTTATGTCGTACTCACGAAACCGATCTTTATTTTGTTTAATTAAATCATACAAACTGGTTTTGTATCAAAATTTTTTATGGCATAGGGATGGCTGACGAGCACACAGGTCACCTGATGGTAAGTGGAAACTGTGACCCATAGACATTCGCATTCACAAGACTGCAAGCCTAAGACTGCAAATGCGCTGCCAACCCTGAGGACTAAGATGGAATGCCTCTATGCTAGTCATTACACCGGCTGTCTTATCCCCAAACCGGAACACAACAATGCGAACACTGCTGTTTGGCGGAAGGTTAATGGATAAGATGGTGGTAGCAATCCGGACGGACCCCGGCTTTTGATCAAAGTCAAAGTCAAAGTCAAAGTCAAAGTTCTTTATTCTTTAATTTAGGCATAATATTATGCACCTATGAATGTCAAAAAGCATTACCACCGGTTCGAAAAATAAAACCTTTGCCCCGAGAAGAACCGAAAGATCAGGAAGTCATCCGGAGAACTATATACAATTTTCATCTGTCCAATAAGCAATTTCCAACCTTAAAGGCACTCCACTCTGTGTTAATCCGAATATATTAATGGAAAGACACAACATATGACTGCTAAGAATAAATTACCTTGCCAAAATTGCGGAATATCGGTCTAAAGATAGACCACTAGTTTATACTGATGAAACCTACATCCACACTTCACATGTGTCCGGAGAGGCTTGGACCGATGGAACAGAATTTGTTGTAAAAAAACAAATCAGTACAGGCCAGCGGTTAATAATAGTGCACGCAGGAGGAAAAGATGGTTTTATTCCCAACGCTTTGTTAATGTTTAAGGCAAACCAAAAAACGGGAGATTACCATGACCAGATGAACTTTGTCAACCACGAAAAATGGTTAAAAGAAAAATTAATACCGAACCTTAAACCGAATAGCGTACTTATCGTAGATAATGCGTCATATCACAACAAACTTTTGAATCGTGCTCAAACGTCAAATTCTCTAAAACAAGAAATGATGGATTGGTTGACAGAACACAACATTTCATATAGCCCGTTGGTGTACAAAACCAGTTTGTATGATTTAATAAAACAAAATAAAGAGCGGTTTCGTGAGTACCACATAGATGCAATTTTAAAAGAACATGGCCACTCCGTTTTACGATGGCCACCGTATCACCCGACATTCAATCCGATCGAAAATATTTGGTCCATGGTAAAAGGATATGTAGCGAAAAGAAACTTTTCTTTAAACAGGCAAGGCATTATGAGTTTAGCAACTGAACGAATTAATACTGTTACCGCTGAGGACTGGGAAAATATTTTTCGCCATGTCGAAAGTGAAGAAAATAAATTTCGATGTCAGGAAGGGGAAATGGATCGAATTTCAGACAACCTTATTATCAATACTTGTGACAGCTCAGATAAAGAACATGATAGCGACTAAAAGCAAAAAACAGAGGACTACTACTTATTCCATTTCTTAAGGGTATGTCATCATCATCATCATCATTATCAGCCGCAAGACGTCCACTGCTGGACAAAGGCCTTCCCCAAGGTTTTCCACAACGATCGGTCCTCTGCTGCTGTCATCCAGGCCATCAGTTCTACGAGCAATGTGCCCCGCCCACTGCCACTTAAGGTTTGCAATCCGGTGAGCTATATCGGTTACTTTAGTTCTCCTGCGAATCTCCTCATTCCTGATTCGATCTCGCAAAGAGACACCCAGCATAGCTCTTTCCATCGCCCTTTGAGTGACCTTGAGCCTTCTTATGAGGCCCATTGTAAGCGACCATGTCTCGGATCCATACGACATCACTGGCAACACACACTGATCAAAGACTTTTGTCTTGAGGCACTGTGGTATTTGGGACGAGAAGATAGTGCGTAGCTTACCGAACGCTGCCCATCCGAGTTGGATTCGACGATTGACCTCTTTTTCGAAGTTGGACTTACCTAACTGGATTTTTTGTCCTAGGTATACATAGTCGTCAACAACTTCGAGAGTAGAGTCACCAACTTTGACAGGAGTGGGTACGACATGGACATTTGACATGATTTTCGTCTTGTCCATGTTCATTTTAAGACCCACTTGTTGAGAGACTCTACTGAGGCCATCGAGCATTGTACCAAGGTCCTCCAGGGTCTCAGCCATGATGACAATATCGTCGGCGAATCGAAGGTGAGTGATGTATTCGCCATTTATGCTGATGCCAAAACCCCCCCAGTCCAGAAGCTTGAAAGCGTCTTCCAATGCAGCAGTAAACAGTTTCGGAGATATTACATCTCCCTGTCTTACTCCTCGCTGCAATTGGATAGGCTTCGAGTTCCGGTCCTGAAGGCGAACTGACATAGTGGCGTTTCTATACAAACACTTTAACACCTCGATGTACCGATAGTCGATTTGGCACCACTGAAGAGACTGTAGCACAGCCCATGTTTCGATCGAATCGAAGGCCTTCTCATAGTCCACAAATGCTAAGCATAGTGGCTGATTATACTCCTCGGTCTTCTGTATAACCTGCCGCAGCGTGTGGATGTGGTCTATGGTGCTAAAGCCTTTTCGGAAACCGGCTTGTTCGGTAGGCTGAAAGTTGTCAAACCTGCGAGCGAGACGATTCGTAATGACTCTAGAGAACAGCTTATAAACATGACTCAGGAGCGTGATGGGTCTATAATTCTTCAGCTGGGTATTATCACCCTTTTTGAAGAAAAGAACCACCACGCCTGCGTGCCATGCTTGCGGCGTTTTACCCTGGGCTATGACGGAATCAAATAGCTTCTGTAGAGCTTTTAAAACCGGTGATCCACCTGTTTTCAGAAGCTCAGCCGTAATTCCGTCATCACCCGGTGCCTTGCTGTTCTTAAGTTGTTTTAGAGCCACTCTAATCTCGTACAGGCTAACGTCCGGGATATCTTCGGTGTAGTGTCGGGACAACCTAGCTCTTGGGTCTTCTGCTAGGTTGCTGACAGGTGGGCGTGTTGACGTGTACAGCTGTCCGTAGAACTTCTCTATCTCTCCCAAAAGCTCAGGTTTAGACGATATGATCCTGCCGTCATCGGTCTTCAGCCTCATCAGCTGGCTCTGCCCAATAGACAAATCTTTTTTAAACACTTTAGAGCCCTTGTTTCGCTCAATAGCCTCTTAAATACTATTGGTATTAAATTGGCGTATGTCGCGGGTCAAAGACTTGGAGATCTGTCTATTGAGCCGCCTATACTGAGAAGCATCTTGTGATGACTGCAGAACCATAGCACGTCTGTTCTCCATTAACTTTTGGGTAGAATCATAGATTTTCTTGGTTCCTTTTGAACGGCGAGTCTTGAAAAACTTAGACCCGACCGTTTGGACAGTTTCCACAAACCTGTTGCAGTAATCATTCACGTCTACGCATTCACCTAGGCCTTCGAAGCGGTTTTTGAGTTCGAGCTGAAAGTTCTCGGGGTTTTGGATATGAATCGGTGCTGGACGAAGCGTTGATTTCATCAGGCGTGACCTTTCCAAGCGTACGTCGATATTCAATGTGCCTCTGACCATTCGATGATCGCTCCCGGTTTTGACCGCATTGATCACGGAGACATCATTGAATATTTGCCTTCTGGTCGACATGATGAAATCTATCTCATTTCTGGTCGCACCGTCGGGACTCACCCATGTCCATTTGCGGCATTCACTCTTCTTGAAGAAAGAGTTCATCATAAAGAGTCCCTCTTTCTCCATGAAGCCCGCCAGCAGCTGGCCACGGGAATTCCAACTTCCAATTCCAAATTGCCCCACTCTCAGCTCATTTCCGCTTCGTTTACCCAGCTTTGCGTTAAAGTCTCCCATGACAACGTTGTAGTGAGTTTTGGTGGAATGTATGGCTCTGGAAATATCCTCATACATTACCTCCACCTCATCATTGGAGTGCGTCGAAGTTGGAGCGTATACCTGTATGACCTTCAGCGAATACCGTTTGGTGATTCTGAGTATAAGGTAAGCTACTCTTGACGACACACTCTCGATCTTGACAACGTTGTTCACAAGAGACCTGTGGACGATAAACCCGACACCTCCCTGGGACAGTTTGTCGCCTTCCCGGAAAAAGAACAGGTTACCCGACTTAAGAGTTATCGTGTCCTCCCCCTGTCTTCGGACTTCTGATAAACCCACTATGTCCCAGCGTAACCTGCTCAATTCTTCCTCAAGTTCCACGATCTTCTCGTCAGCCCTCAACGTGCGTGTGTTATAAGTTGCCAGGGCCAGGGGTCGTCGGTGGTGGTAACCATATCTCTGCCGGAGATTCTTAGCACCCCCCGCCCCGCCGTTACCGCGACCGCTACCGTAGCCAGGAATAGCGGGGCCGCCGGGGACTGGGGGCCGTTTTATTTGTTGTGCAATATCCATGGTTGTTTTTTGTTTTTTCTCTTGGGGAGAAAATTACCATAATCGCCACGCTTGGCAGGCGGGTTGGCGATCGGAGTATTTCACCGTGTTCTGAGAGGACGCTGCTGCCCATCCTCTGGTGGTTCTGGGCGTAGTTTAAGGACATACCCGGGTCCAAGGGACCAAGGGTATGTAATTTTATTAAATTAAGAGAAAATTATTCTCCTTTTGTTACAAACGGTACAACCACTACAAATACAATTCCATGTTCTCGATAATTCATCTATAAAAAGGGGATTGACCATCTTTGTATGGAAGTTGGACAAAGTGCTGCCCGGAATAAATACTCGTACGTAGTTCATTATGTTCCTTAGGCTTACATACATACTCTAAAGCGCTTCAATATCTGGCTTCAATATCTTCAATAACTTTTGTTGAGGACTAAATCATCAATCAAATCAATTTAATAGTACATTATTTACTAATTGTCGCTTTATTGTAAACCTCGATAGTAATTCTATCGAAGAATAATAGAGCAAGGCGCTTAACAATAATAAATAAATAATAATTTATATCAGGGGACAATGTGACACCAACTGCCCTAGCCCCAAACTAAGCTCTAGGCCTGTACTATGGGTACTAGACAACGATATAAATACTTATAAAAAGAAATATATACTTAAATACATATAAAGCATCCCAGAAACGGGAACAAATATTCGCGCTCATAACACAAATAAATATTTGCCTTTACCGGGATTTGAACCCAGCACTTCCAGCTTCGTAGGCAGGGTCACTACCAACTAGGCCAGCGCGTCGTCATAAACAATGTGCGCACAACAGCCAAATGTTCCCAGCATGAAGATTGCTTGGACATTCATCAACAACATCTACTCGTATAGTCGTCAGTGGCGCTGTGGGCATGCTGTGGTCACAAGCTTTCGTTGGGGCTGAAAGAGTCCATTTGAGAATCGATCACAGAAAAACTCTAAAACAACATACACCAGGTGCAAAGTAAAAACCACAAATGAAACGTTTAGTTTTTTGTTCTCGAACGAATTTTTATATTATTTATAAGATATACTTACTCGTATATAAGATAAGTAGTAACGGGCTTGTTAGAGGTATTTTCACTTCTGGGCAGCATATTTGTTCCAAACCTTGTCAATATCCTTTGGTGTGATTTTAGTGCAAACAATAAGTACGAAAATAAAAAAGGTCTGGGGTCAGGTGCGTAAGTCCGACTAACACATGACCGGCTTTTCCTTTTAAAATCATCCAATTGTTGAAAATCTTCAATAATTGAAGATTTTAAAGGGAAGGGCCTGTCATGTGCTCTCCACCGGACTCCCTACCCGATTTCAGTTATAGTAAATGAGATACGCGAATAGATTTGACTAAATGCATATTTCCTAAACTATGTTAGCCGTAGTACTGCACAGAAATCCTAATACAGCAAAAGGAGCTAACGCAACAAACTTAATTCATTTTGAGCAACCGAGTTACGGAACAGAGCACTGCGGAATCCTTGGCAAGTTTTGAGCAATCACGTTAATTGTGAAGTCGCGCATTAAGGTTATTTTCAGACCGCTGCATCAGGACTGTCCTTTGCATCGACCACTTACTAATATCAGAGTAACTAATAAAGGTGTGTCAACTACTTCGGAACTGTTTTTGATAACTATGCAAGAACAGTAAACTGTTATCGTTATATTTATAGTGTCTATTACTATCATACAGAGGGTGATTTCGCTTAAACATTCGAAGGTGACGTAGACATTGGTACGCCCGAGCAAGCACTGTATCAAGGTACCATACACTACTTTATTGAATGCAATAGCAATTCATAGAAACTGCAATCTGACTGTTTTGCTGCTGAAAACAGAGTCTGAGTATGCCTCTAGCTTTGATAAGCAGTTGAGAAGCCTGCAATCGCTTAATCCTACATTTCTGCCGAGCAACCGTGGGACAATTACATTTGCAATATAAATTAAATTGATCTACTATTATGAAACTAAGCTTTTGGTGCTTAAGGCTAACACTTGGTGTTTAAATTTAGATTGGCAAAACTTGTGCTAAAGTTGGCCATCAATTCCGCATTTGACACTCATGAAACCACTCTCAATAAAGACACATAATATCCGAACTTTTCATGATAGAGACTAAACAGTAACTACCAAATACTATCAAATAGTAATAAGAATTACAGTGAAATGCTTCTGAGGTAGTAGATAAGATAAGGCCGTTTCTTGTTTGCATTAAGTTATCATTTCATAAAACTTTGCTGGGTTGTGATATACGAGTACATAATATTATAGTAGATTATACACCGAGGGGATAAAGCACTGTTTTATGTCATGGGCGCGATATTGAATCCTGAGCAAACGACGGAGTCCGGATGTAACTCCCGAGCGTAGCGAGGGTGTTACGAGTTAATTCCTGAGCGAAGCGAGGGCATTTAAACGGCGACCTGGGTGCAGCAGCTCGCCCAGGATAAAAACAGCTTTATACTAAAGGAGAATACTCTGCTTTTCTCACTTTTTGCGAGACAAAAATCAAGGCTACTTATTAGAAACAACGTTAAATCTCAAATCATTTTTGCTTTCGCCACTCGAGATTATTATTTTTTGATAGAATAGGTTCTCCTATAATCTACAAGCAATGAACAAATTTTGTATTTTTCTCAAAAAAATTAGGTTCAGTAGTTTCGAAGATCAGGGGGGCAACGGTAAATTTTCGTCTTATTTCATGAATAAAATCAAAACTATTAATTGTACGATAATAACAAATTATTATGTATATTTATTATATATTTTATTATAACATATTTGAGATCCTCATAAGGAGCCCTTTCATTTGATATATGACATAGTAAGGTTTGCAACACTTTTTTTTTATTTCCTAATTTTTTCCCCGAAAATAACCCTTATTTAGAATTAAAATATAATTACTTTGCTCATCTGTGTTTGGGTCATAGGATTACACTATACTACTAATTTTTTCCTGATTTTGTCCGGCAGATTCGCAGCAAATTGTCTGTGACAGACGGACGGACAGAGAGACGGACGGGCAGACCGACGAACGAGTGATCCTATAAGAGGTCCGCTTTTTATTTTTTTGTACGTAACCCTCCTTTTAGTGTTTTCATGTTAAAACAAAAAAACACAGTAGAATAATTCATACTTCAGATTTGATTCAATATTATGTTCAATATGCCATAATGACCCCAGAAGATTGCAATAAAGGAGCAGACAAGATCTTGAACCATGGAAACAACTTATTAATGCGATGCAAGAGAACTTCGACAGTGCCTGTAACCTGACTTGTCTCTGAAGTAACTTAACCCTAGCTTAGCAAGCTTAGTCCAGAAGTTTCTGGATCTAAGTAAGTGCCAACATTCCTAAGCGAATGCTCCACCAGACCGCTCATTTGTAAAGTGTCAAATTAAAGTAAATCGCTATTTTATTTGCAACTGAATAACTATTTTGTTAATAATTTAAATTAGTCTAGATCTTATTCTCTTCTACTTGTAATAAAACTGTTTATTAAATATAAGCACTTGTTTTGGCTTGCTGAAGTTCTCTATAGGGCAACACAATATTTTCACAAAGTATACGTCACAGGGAAATGATGAGAAGCGGGAATTGATTTAAGGGATATGATAAATACACTACATATTATATTAAAGTCATAACTATACACATGATCATTTCCCTAAAAAAATGAAGTGATTTGATCAAATCCCTATACTTTTTAGTGAAATGATAAAATCGACAAACAATAGCAACGCCTTTTTAATTTCCCTAGACGAGTTTATGAATTAGATCAAATCCCTGAATTGTTTTAGGGAAAAGATGAACGTAATGAAGCGAGACTACGGGATTTGACGAAATCGCTTTGACCAGTTGACGGGTTCGATCAAACCACTTGACTCGTCTAGCCGGATTTTTGTAGAGAATAGTTCTGCTGACATTTTTAACCAACCGACTTCAAAAAAAGGAGGGCGTTCTCAATTCGATGTGTTTTTTTTTAAATGTAAGTTCCCCGATTCCTCGATGACCACTTTGGACCGATTTGAAAAAAAATTCGTTGTTTGAATGGGTTTACTTTCTAGTTGGTCCCATTGTCAACATATTAGGATCTGATGATGGGATCTTGGAGAAATCACTATATGGTGAAGTGGAACTGATGATGAAGGCCACAGATGGCCACCGGAACTCCTTAACGGTACCTATTTGAAGGATGGCGATAAGATATCTCGATTAAGGTAGTTGAGCGACTATGAAGAAACGCATTTCATTGTTCAAATATAACTATGACTTTCCCGTGGCGTTGCTTGCGGCGAGCTTAAATTTTTCTAAGTTTCTCATGAGTTGAGAAGTGGGACTACATAACAGCATAAAATCGGATCACTAAAAAGTATAAAATAAAATAAAAGTTCAAATAAACAAAACCCCGCCTTCAAAAAAAAGCATAAAATAACTTCTTACAAAATGGTAGGTAGGTCAGTCCAACTGAAGTCGGCATCCTACAATATTTTAAAACAAAAGCAGAATACAGTTGGATTGACCTACCTACCATTTAATAAGGAGTTATTTTTTGCTTTTTTGAAGGCGGGTTTTAGTATTTTTTTTAATTTAAGTACATATGTTTACAGATGTAACCAATTTATCATATCCCTTAGAGATTTGATAAAATCCCACTTATTATTATTTCCCTACGACATGCGTTGGTTTTAATTTAATATCCAGAATTATTACAAATCCTTATAGTACAACTGACCGATTTTTATTATGAAATATTTTCGAGTATTTTATTAAATAAAAGTAGACATAAATCCGTCACTTCACAAAACGTACATAAAGATAATTACTGTCAAACCTATCATTAAACTATAAAAACAAGAGTTTTAACTTTTTTGATTGCTTAACTTATCACATTATTTCGATGCTTAGCTTACATTTGTTATTTTCCTAATATACCTCAACAAAAAACGAACTAACTTACAGTTAATCATGCTACGTGCGTTTCTAACTTTTCCCATTTATGTTCGGCAACTTTGGGCAGTGGATGCAACTTAAAAGTAAAATCGTAAAACACCGCATCGTGACGTTCATAATTATCTTCTTTATATTTTATAGGAAGTTCCTCGTAATTGGCCCCGTATCTAGGTACCTAACCCAAAATTCTTGGACCCCGTATACTTCGGAATTCTGTTTTTCTTAATACTTAGTTCTATTTGATTGAAAAATGATTGGAATTAATCGGCGGTAGGTAGTTAGCGTCATAAATAAATTTAAAAAAATGTTTGATTTTTGGTTGCGTCATATATAGGTACACTAATTAGTAATTGCCTGCCAACGAAAACATATCCACACATTTAGGCGTAATGCATTCCTAACCTAACCTAACAAACAAGTAGACCTGCTACGTCTGTAACGTAAAACGATGGATGTCGCTGAGTTATAACACTGTCTAAAACTGCATTTGAACAACACGGTGTGGTTTTGACACGAAAAACAATCATAAAAATACCCATAAACTTTTAGGTACTTATATAAAAACTATCTACTATATATAAACTATATATAATCCATTATGAAATAACTACTTATTACGGCAAATGCGTAGTTATTTAACACCATTAATATTTAATATACCTCTATACCTCTTACAACAAAACTAGAACTATGTGGCAAATAATACATAATGAGACCAATAAAAATACTGTTAAACAAAAAAATAATATTAAAATAAAAATTAATAATAACACAGTAATAAGCGATCCTATTCTTGTGGCGAATAGTTATAACGTCTTTTTCTCTGAGGTCGGAAACTCTAACCAAACCCCTGTTAGTAAAGCTACTGTCACAAACCCCGTAATTCAAACACTCTATCTTAGTCCCCTTGAACCTAAAGAGACACTAAAAATATTAAGTAATCTTAAAAATAAATTGTCTTTTGGCATTGACGAAATCCCCCCACTATTAGTAAAAATTGTGCAGAAATAATAACAACCCCGTATACATTCCTCATTAATCAATCTTTCTCAGAAGGTGTCTTTCCTGACGCCCTAAAAATTTCGCAAACTAAACCTGTACATAAAAAGGGATCAGCTACCGATTTAAATAACTACCGCCCAATTGCGCTATTGCCAACCTCAGCAAAGATATTTGAGACTGCTATGGCAAATCGTCTGTACCATTTCTTCTTGACGTACTAAATGAGATAAGCAATAAAAAATACTCTATAGGTTTGCTTCTTGATATGAGCAAGGCTTATGATAGAGTGCGTTACGGAATTATGCTTGACAAACTATATATTACGGGAATTAGAGGCATCAGCCATGAATGGTTCAAATCTTACTTCAGAAACCGCTGCCAGTATGTTGAAATTGTAAATACGGCCTTAGAGTCTGGTAGAATAAATCACGCTAGATCAGATAGAATACTTGTATCTGACTCTATCCCTCAAGGTAGTGTATTGGGGTGCATTCTGTTTTGTTCTGTTTTCCGTTGTTGTTGTTCTTATATTAATGACTTTCCTACCATTTTAAATGATCACTGCACGCTCGTTGCTGATGACATATCTATAACATTCCCATGCTCTAATATTGGTGAGGTTGAAAATAAATTAAATAATACGTTAAATAAAATTGAAAATTGGTTACAAACACACAATTTAAAACTAAATTTAAATAAATCTAAGATAATACAATTTAAACCTTTTCAAAAACCTACACTGCCACTTAGTTATAGCTTCAAAAACATTCAATTCGAACATGTAACTTCAGCTAACCTATTGGGTATAATCCTAGACACTAATTTAACCTGGAAATCACACATAGAAAAACTTTCAAAACAACTTTCGTCCTTTGTATATGCCCTACAACACCTGAAACGTGTAACCGACTTTAAGACGGCTCTCTCAGCGTATTACGCATATGCGCACTCTAGAACTACTTATGGTCTCGTGATCTGGGGACACTGTTGTCACGCGGAAATAGTACATTGTTGTAGAGGTTAGAAAGTAAGCAATAGATGGACGAGTTAGTTCGAGGGCCGACGCGTAGCGGAGGCCCTCGAAAGTACGAGTCCATCTATTGCACTTTCGGCCGAGGCTTAACACAGTGCTTTTCACGACTACTGCGAGGAAATAAAAAAAAACTTTAATTCAGATAATTAAAAGCAGACATATATGGCTGTATGGAATCTGATTCCTTTGCCTATCCGTGAAGGGATGAATATTATTAAAAAAATAAAACCACTTCTCATTGGCTAATTTAATTTCATATGCAGCACAAAGTGTGTTCTGATTGGTCGAATTAGTGATCAGCGGACCGATGTTATTGGTCAATGGAACAGACCAACAATGTTAACATAGTTGGTCTGTTTAAATTCATAGTAGGCCTGCTCATTTAATGTACCACTATCGATTGTTTTGGGGACCAAGAACAGACCATCTTTCGCCACATTTCCGAGCAGTGGCGTGAAAAATATTTATTTTACAAAAAAAGTGTGTTAAAATACTCACAAATATAGATCAAATGGAATCGTGCAAACCACACTTTATAAAACACAATATACTTACTCTCTCGTCTATGTACATCCTAGAATCATGCAAATTTATTAAAAGGAACTTTAGTACATTGTTGTAGAGGTTAGAAAGTAAGCAATAGATGGATGAGTTAGTTCGAGGGCCGACGCGTAGCGGAGGCCCTCGAAAGTACGAGTCCATCTATTGCACTTTCGGCCGAGGCTTAACACAGTGCCTTTCACGACTACTGCGAGGAAATAAAAAAAAATCTTATAATACATTTTTCTTTAATTAAACGAGATATTAATATTAGCGTTAGGACAATTATTAAAGGATAACGAAATATTCTTGCCGGGAACATTAATATTTTTTTAAACTGACGACTCTCACCGTGACAAAAACTTTATTTCAGATAATTAAAAGCAGACATATATGGCTGTATGGAATCTGATTCCTTTGCCTATCCGTGAAGGGATGAATATTATTAAAAAAATAAAACGACTTCTCATTGGCCAATTTAATTTCATATGCAGCACAAAGTGTGTTCTGATTGGTCGAATTAGTGATCAGCGGACCGATGTTTTGGTCAATGGAACAGACCAACAATGTTAACATAGTTGGTCTGTTTAAATTCATAGTAGGCCTGCTCATTCAATGTACAACTATCGATTGTTTTGGGGACCAAGAACAGACCATCTTTCGCCACATTTCCGAGCAGTGGCGTGTAAAAATCTTTATTCACAGTTAACAGGCCTAAAAAGAAATAACCGCAATAAGAATAAGCTCTACTTTCCAGCTTCAAAATTAAAATTAGTAAACTCAAATCCGCATAATATGACAATTAAGATCTATAACCACCTTCCCAACTCCTTAAAAGATATTGAACCAACTAAATCTTTCATCAACAAGTTGAGAACATTTTTGGTTAACAAATGTTTTTATAATCTAGGGGAATACTGTAATGATAAGTTCGATGATAATGTATAAAGAGATAGGGAATTACGAGTCGGGCGGCAGAGTGTGTGAATTTGTACATATTCTTTTCCTTTTAATTAGTAATGTATAAATATATTTAAATAGCCCTCTGATATTGCTGTACACTTGCAGGGTGTCACATAGATACCAGTGTATAATGTTCCATCTTAATTAGCCTGTAAATGTTATATGCAATTAATAATTTGAATTTTGAATTTTGAATTACTCGCCAATAAACGTTATGTTTGGCAAATTTACATTTCAAAAAGTGTATTTTTTTTTCTAGGAAATAAAATATGTAAGGCATTACAGATAATTACGAATCCTTAACAATACATTTAAATAAACGTGTTGCGCTTTAGATAAGTAATAGTATAAAGTTTTCCACTATCCTGGAAAATATAAGGAAAATCTGCATTATTTTAAGTTCATGTACCTTATTTGAAATTCTTAGATTAGTTCTTTGATTAGTTCTTATTTGAAAGTATGGTTAATTAATTGTATTACTGCTCGATTGTATATTCTAACTCTCCAAATTAAGGATAATCCTATTTGCTATCATGAGTTTGGATACTATTTCGTAACGTCTTGTTAGTCTTTTTACAGAGATTTCACAACTCAAACTAAATGCTTCTGCGTCTGACAAAGCCAGGGCGACTCGTGGCAGATTGAAACTTTTAACGACCAGCGGCCATGTTGAAAATTATTTGGCTCATTAAATAACCCCACGTTACGAGTACGAACTCCATTCCCCACTCAAACAAACAGGGTCATTTCTAAACCAGTTTTCATAAAATAACATTCGATATGGGAAGTGATGACAAGAGATGACCTAACATTATTTTTAATTTCAATTATATTATAATTACAACATGCATAAACTCACACCTTCATTCTCAGAGTGGGGTAGGCAGGCAGAGCTAAATAATTACCAACACTTCCAAAAAAATAGAATATTCTGTAACCGCATTTTGCACAATTAGGCTAAAATGTTTACCAGTGTGTAAGCCCATCGCCTAACAGTACTAGAAGCCTTTATTCCCTTGGTCGCTTCTTACGACATCCTCGGGAAGACATGGAGTGGCACTATTGTAACCCGGCAACCACACGGCATACAACCAATTCCATTGTTTAAGTCAGACAGAAGACCAGTTTAAATCAAACGAATTTAACACTGCAATGAGAAACGTATAAATAATTCAACGTAGATTCTAATGGATTTTATCGAATTCTTTAGTGTTTCCAAGCCATGACGGGGCCCCGCTATTCAATTGATTATGGCCCGTTCCATCAATATAACTACGTAAAATTAAGCAGTGGGGTGCAGCGTCGCACATTGATAGCACTATTATTACCTTCACAGCAAATATGTAACTCCTAAAAAATCATTTTAATCCCGTTATTGAGAAATCCTTGTTTTCCGAACAGGAGAGATCCACATTAATATGTGTGAGGGCGATATGTAATTAACATTAAAGATGCCACGAATATTCGGCAACTATTCGGTATTCGGCCTATTCGGCCACTTTTTTGCTATTCGGTATTCGGCCGAATAGTGCGTACTATTCGGCCGAATACCGAATAGCAAAAAATGAAAAAAAAGACACGTTATTTTACTCAAAATTATGTATTTATTTCCAAATTACAACATTTTAGTACTTAAAATTAATCAGTGGTAAGTTGTGATGGATAAAAACGAGCTTTTCAGCATTTTTTGGTAGCAAACGATTGCGCTTTTCATTGTAAACGTTACCAGCCTCAGAAAATAACCTCTCACTATAAACGCTACTTCCAGGCGAAGAAAGATTAAACTTTTGCAAATTTCGAAAGGTTCGGGTATTGTTTTTCGTTTGCTGACCACCACTTGTAAGGATCGACCGTCCGATCTAGGCGAACTGTTTTCAAATAAAAATCCAACTCGTTTGCCACAGCATTCTTCTCCACGTCCTCCTCATCATTAGCATTTCCCATATTCGGCGGCCGAATATTCGGCGCTTCGGCCGACAGCGTTGCCGAATATTCGGTATTCGGTATTCGGCCAATTCACTATTCGTGGCATCTCTGATTAACATGTAACTCAAGAACAACGCAGTTAAAAATACTCGAATACCTCTAATGGTTATTCAACACCAACTAATTTAAAGCACCTATGGGCTAATTAAATAAATATGAGGGATATGGACAATGTTACACATATTGACAGATATAGAAGATAGAATAACAGATATAGTGTTACGTTGTCATACAAACTGTTTCGGCTCGGGCTTAGGCTGTTCAACGCGGTATTATTAGACATACAGAGGACTAGACCGGTTGGCCTTCAACTTCTTATTGCGATGCTTCTACTGATAGACAGGACTTTAAAGGTCTTATTGCCTACAATTTGCATATTCGCGAAACATTGGCAACGGATGAAATTACAAATAATTCTTGCGCTAGTAAAATATATTTATTAAGCACCTAGGTGCTTGGGCTTGTTTTATGATTTTCAATAAGATTTCCGTTTTTAAACGGTATGTATAATGTAAAACATTTGCATTGAGATTAGAGTAGGTGTAAGTAAAATGTTTAAAAAAAGCTGTAAGTTGAGTGAAGCTTGGCATTAACATTGCAGTTAACACTGCTAATTCCAAATAAATAACTACTTGAACCATTGTACCATAGTTACTATGCATCTAAAGTAAAGTGCGTTAGGTTAGGTGGCGGGAATAGTACCGTCTAGGACTTTAATTGCTGAGCCACTATGGAACCCTGTCATAATGACAGCGTCAAGCCACATGAAAGAAATTACGCTAAAATAAATGACTAACTTTATTCTTTGACTGTACTTGACAAGTTAGTGATGTTCCTTATTTAACGCACAGAATGGGTGTAGCAGGAAAGCCTTTGAAAAATATTAACTAAGTGTCAAATGGCACTTTAAAATATACATCACCTTTGCTTCATTTAAAAGTTTTGATCAACCTAGCGGTGATTTGCAATATTCGAAAGTTACCCTTTTATAACTTGGGCTAGAAAAATACTCAAAGTATTTTGTTCAAAAGTGACACTTTTCAAATAGAATACGTAAAAACAACACATGACGGTCTTTGTTTTAAAATCCATTTAAATGTAAAACTGAGGCAGTAAATAATTTGTCCGGCGACTTGGGAAAAGCCTGGCCTGACGTACGCAGGGTTGCTAGCTGTGATTGAAGGAATACAGCAGAGCAGCTGTATATCAACCTAATTTACGTGCAATAGGAAATAACTAGGTATAAGTATCCAACATTAGAGTGCTGCGGGGTGATACCGATAATGACAGTGAATAGTAATCTTACCAAAGTTGGGCAGGAGCATCACCATTGAGTTTAATTTCATGTATTTTATTGATGATAAGAAAGGTGTTTTTGGTGACTCTTATTTTATTTTGAAATAATTAATTACTAAAAAACTATAATAATATTTAGAATATTGACAGTTTGAAATAAAATAAAGTTTTATTGTGACTATTCTCATTTAACTTTAATTTCAATCAGTAGACAAAAATTCGCATACCTATATGAAACGTGTAAATCTTATTTTATTTTGAAATAATTCATTAGTATAAAACTAGAAAATTATTTAGAATATTGACAATTTGAAAACTAAATTAAAGTTTTATTGTGACTTTTCTCATTTAACTAAATAACTAACTAAATAAATAACTAAATCAATATGTAGACAAAAAATCTCATACCTATATGAAACGTGTAAGTCGATGTCTTTTTGTAAATTGTAAACGTGGACAAAACTTTAAATGATTGCCCTGTATAATTTGGTAATTTTAATAATGCCCCTTTTTAAACGCACGATTTGTAATAAACCGCTAACAGAGGGCATCGTTCCCAAAATACTGGCAACATTAGCTCCTTGTGTCGTCCAGGGGCTTAGAAATATCCTTAAATATGCGATGAGCTCTCGGTCCCCACGGTCCTAATATTTCGACCACAAAATGCTTATTTATTATTTGGTATCTCGTTTCATAAGTCATAAAGACTACTACTAGGAGTTATGACGTCATCTTTTTTTGTATGATTAAAATCTTTTTAAATATTTAGTTGATATATTGTTTTTTAAATAATAATAAATATATTAATATCAATAAAAAATATAAATATGATTGAAAACTCCTCTCGCATTAGTATTTATCATCCTCAGTGTCTAAAATTGAACTTTTTATACATTTTTTAACTATTTGTGATGTTATCACATTTTGTACTATTAAAAAAAAAACATAAATATTGTCAAAATTCCTTTTGATATGAGGCTATTACTATATATCATTTTAGATATATTTTACAAATTATGATTCAACCGTAGGTATCATATCTGGAGGAGCCCAAACTTAGTATGTTTTGAAAATGATTTTTATTTTAATTTAAAACAAGTGACTGAAATATAATGATGTAATATATTTTTAGAAGCCCTTTCATTAAATACCACACACGATAGGTTTCAGAACAAAATAAAAATCTCATACAAAAAAAGATGACGTTCTAGCTCCTCTCCTTTTGTTTTTTTTCGTCCTACGGGTCAAAATCATTCGTACGGCCAAAAGATCAATCGTTCGGATTTTCATGCTTTTAACACCATTTGCAGCTTTTTTTGGCGTACCGCTAGCACTATAAATGTCTTATGCTATGTCACACAAAATAAAGAGTCTATTATTACATATCTTATATTTCTTATAATCTTATAATATTGTCTTCCGACAAACCATAAGCCAATTTTTAAAGTTCAAAGTTCAAGTTACTATTATAATATAATTAGTGTCAGTCATATATCATAGTGTTTTAAATCATAATATTAAAATGTATATAAATGAGAGTTCTAATTTTCGCCCGGTACACATATTTATTTATAATCATAATAAATACGTAAGGCGTTCGTTCCCGAAAAACCAGCATTTTATAATACCTGATTCTCTAAATATCGGAATCAAAAAACGAAACATAAAAATTTGGGTATTGCTTATGAATCTTATGATCTTCATCCATTTTTTCGAAACAGGTTTTTTTTGTGAACCGTAGAAAGAGCAATTTGGTAGTTTGGACTGGTATTTCGGAAATGAGCGACTTTAGAGGTCTATTAGGGAAGTCAAGTAAACCAGTAAAGCAAGTCGATACGTTGTTATAGACATATGAGAAATGCCAGTTACCTTGCATGTAATAACCGTGGTCACACGATAAGCTTACAGTGACAAACCATGACGTACCTACTCGTAAATATTCAAAATTATTCATTCAATCTACTCCCGGAAGGTATCAGTCGGGGAACTCTATGAATACAAAGTGTATTCGTATCCATTACTAATATGAAATGAATACAAGGAAAATAATTATAAAGTAACAATTGGGAACGTTTCATTTGAAAAAACAACAAAATGATTAAAGCTGCAAACATGTTCACTGAATTTACTTAAGTATATATGTATAGTACATATTTATATGTATAACGGTGATCTTAAAAGTATGTCACTTGAAGAAACACTTTAGGAAAGGCTTGGTACATTCCGGAAACCAGCTGACATTTATGTAATCGTATGTTTAGTTAACATAAGTATGTGCTTTGTTTAGCCGCTAATTAGAGACAGCCATTGGCTTTATGTAGGGTAATTTACGGCACAAAGCAATGCGCGCCAGTTGCGCAAGTCAGTTCGCACTCTCAGTAAGGATCACTGCAAAACTATACTTGGCCACTTTCACCGCACTTGAAGCTATCATTCTAGCTAAATGGTGGTAGAGTGAGACGTGTGTGACGTCATATTCGAGCCTTATCAGCCGTCTGGCTACCCTATAAGTTCAGACGCGTTATATGGATTAAGATTATACGATTATACACTAAAATATATAACAAATTAAGTGAGGTGCGAAAGAGGTAAACACCTAAATCTAACCTAAACTGAAGACATTTCGTAATATTATCCGTATCACATTTTAAATCTCTTTGAATTATCGTCAGAGGCTCTACTATTTCACTATACGTTGCGTGTGCGTGTGTGGATGTGTCAGATAGTGTGTATAAACAATAATGTGAGTAGGCGTGTGGGTGGGCGTAGCGTATGTGCGTGAGTGCCTGAGTGCAAGTCGGGATGCATGTGTAATTGTGTATGTAAGGATGTTCTTATGTCATAATTCAGTAAATTAGGTAAAATTAACATGTCATGCAATTGTATGCCGATTTAATTATTATTTCCGTTAACTTTTACATAAGCCATTTAAGTTGTAGTTAACCGTGTTAATCAAACATAATGCTTATATTTTTTGTTATGACTGATATAGTTTTTTTTTCGTTACATAAAAAAAAACACATACCTAAAGCATAAAAGTAAGTAATTTTTCTACAAAATTATTTAGCTGAGTTATAATTAGGTTTATTTTTGCTTTAATTCATTTTTTTATTTGCCATAGTTTTAGTTATCATTTGTAATTTCTCACAAGTAGTAGGTTTACGATCACCTAAAAAACTAACATAAAAACTAAATAAACTTATCTATATAAAATTATCTGTACAATACTATAAACTATGTACTAGTAAATTCTTTGACAAATTTAGAGGGTTTGAGCAGAAAATGTTGTTCTTAGCAAGAGTAATTAACATAAATATATATTTTTTGTGACAAGTTATTAAATGGGTAATATTGTTGGACGCTATATTATGATAATATAGCGTTTATTTTTAAAATGGAAATGTGTATAGGTTTCGTTGTTATAACTTATATAAACAAGCTGTATTGATTTCAACTAGGTCCAAACAAAGTTTTCCCCAAGCAAAGTTAGTTTTTGCCTTTAACCGAGAGTAGAGTAACAGCAACAGCAGGTGCAGCGCGTGTCACTGACCTTTCACGGCGAAGGTCGCACGAAAGGAGTAACCAGAATCATCAAGGAAATAAAACTACAAAGAAAGACGATTAACAATCCGAAGTGCATCGTTGGAGCCGCGCCGATGGGCCGCGGCGGGCTAGTGAAAGCTGGCGCTGCGCTTTGTTGGGGTTCAACTATTACGAGAACCTTGAATCGGTGTGGTCTACACACAAATAATACATTTAATCGTACTTTCGACATTATTCAGAAACCTCCACATGATCTTCAAATCAATGAAGTTCAGTAGTAAAGTTATTATTTAAGTAAGTATGTAGGGACCAATTCATTTTTAATGAGGTCCTATTTAAGGAGTATAGTCAAAATGACGCAACAGAACCGTAGAAATCTACAATCGGCGCGTTCAAAGAAGCCAGCTATACCAACGATTGCTTATTGTTATAGGGCTTTGTTCGACGACATCGACGTGTCTCCTACTACGCTTACCACAGCCAATCTCGAATAGAAGCGAAATCGTCTGCTTAACGGACGGGATCGACGTTCACCACTTTAATACGACCGACGCTACGCCAAATTGGTTCATCAAGATTAAGTTAACTAAGAGGTTGCAGCGGTGCATGGCCCAGTGAGTTAATAGCTAGAAGTATCCTGACATCAAAATATACGTAAGTATGTGCTGGACTTAGTTACGTAGCACGGAGGCATTCTTAGCTGTAGGTACCGAGATAACAGACACCTCAGTTTAGTGTAATGTGTCTTGTAATTACTTTATGCTTCTGAGGTGTTTATGAATAACTTATTTTCTATTTGAGTATTATTTTGGATATAGTAGTAAGTGTAAAGTTTATTATTTAACAATTTGTTCCAATTGAAAGATGTAAAACTTATTTCGTTAAAGTCAGAAAATAAGAAATCTTTCATTTCATTTCTGTAAAATGTATGATTGATTGCATAGAAAAGAGAATTTTTGCTTATCGTTCTAATGATTGAGAAGACAAAATGAAAGTTAACAAATTAGTATACATTTTTAACGGCGGTTGGTTAGATACGAACTAAATATCGTTATTCGGGTAAAGCAAAAGAGCGCAATTAAAGCTGGCTCCACATTTGTATCATTTCGACGTATCGTATCTCTGTCGCGTTGCACCGACGCGTATCAAGATCGCTAGTGTGGACGCAAAAACAAATCGATCATGCGTAGCACCGTATCTGATCGCTCGGGATCGATGTTGATACGCGTTTATTATATACCCCGCACACTCGCGATCAGATACACGTACGTATCAAGAACGGTAAGTATGGAAGTGTTTTGATAATGTATCACGATAAGAAGTTATGATTTGATACGCGATACGCGTATACACCCTCGAGGCGGTTTTTCCCCGATCATCAAAGTGACATGGTAATAATACGATGTGCCCAAAGTGAGCGTCCACACTTAATGATACGGCGTTATGACACGATACGCTGCTACACTACGGTTACGGTTAGTATGTACGCATTTTTTCACGCGAAGATGATACCGTGTCCCCAAAGTGAGCGTCCATACTTAGTATACGCGAGCTCGATACGATATGCGTGATCGTGATCGGCAAAATGATACAAATGTGGACCCAGCTTAAGATACCAAAATGTTTCAGCGGATCCAACCCTCTGGCGTTACTTATAGGGTCGCATACACAATAGAAATGTTCATAAGATACTTATTTTTTCCTAAAGATGAACACGGTAAGAACTACTTCCCGCCGAGGTTTCACAACCAACCAAATTAATTAGCAACTTCTTTCTTAGTAGCCCAACTAATAAAGAAAGGTTCTCGGTAGGAACATTTTAGTTTCCTCTTTAATTTAGTAGGTACCTAACTTACCTCGTTACTTTACCCAACCCAACACTTTCTATTGTGCTTTGAATTTACGAAGTCGCGCCCTCCTACTTAATTTTACTTACAATATCACAACGATGCGATGTCACTTTGACTGGTGGGGCGCGCCTTAGTGGTGTGAAAACACTATACCTAATACTTAATGTGGGTTTTATGACTGTTGCTTTTTTGGTTCGACACCATTTACACAATTTGAACGAAATCAGTTTGTTGTAAGCGCCGAAAGACAATGGATAAAATCTTATTGAGGTCAAGAAACACTGGTTAGGGTAGGAGGATCTAAATCCATTCATTTATTTCAACATCGCGGGGAACCGCGGTGGGAAATTCTTTTTGCAAAAGTAATTTATCTTCCGTGAGCCCTGTTGCTGTGTGGGACATGACAAGGAAAGTCGTGTCTTTCGACTTGGGAAAATTTTCCTACTAACCTGTCAATGACACATGTTAGAAGTACCTACAGTGAATTATCGTTTACGATCCGATCGGGTAATGAAGTCTATACACGCTTTGTGTAACAAACTTGGTTAAGAGTCATAAGCAGTTGGTGGTTGAATAAGGGTTTAGAATTCCAGATGTAAATAGTAAAATCATGCTGGCTGTAATTTATAGTCCATAAAACTGTTTGTGACCTTAGCCTTTGCTTTGAGGAAACGTGCTGGCTTCCGCAAGTCAACGCACTGGCGTTATGTAACACGCGTGGCCAGTCACTGCCACCGCAGTGAGGAGAACTATCAGTAGGGCAATGCATCGTGTCCGCCTTAAATCGGCTGGCTAATCCAATTAGGATCTTATATCCACTCTGCAGCTAATAGGTCACGCGGAAGCGTTTACACAGTATTAGGTTGCTAGCATGGAATTCGTGGTCTTGAATAGGGCAGTGTTAAACGGGCTTAAAATAGTATCCTTTGTGGCTGCTAATGAACCGTTATTCATAATTATTATTTAACGACACCCAATTCGTGTCGCAGTGTAATTCAAATTTCTAATTATGAGATAGGTCCATATTAACCTGCGAACCTGACTGTGGTTTGAATTAAAACTTAGCAATAATCTATAACGTTAATACATTGGTAAGCGCGCACGTTGTTAGAGATCTAGTCAAATACAAAATATTTCATTCTGTTATTATTTATAGTAAGTAACTGCTACTATATAATATTATATTATGCAATTAGTGAATAAAAGACGGATTTAACTCCAGGACCATAGTTGACTCACGAGCAAGAGAAGGATACTAACGACTGAATCACGACCGCAGGTAGTGATTCATGATGATTTAATCACGAGCGTAGCGAGTGATTCAAGTGATAGAATCCTGAGCGACGCGAGTGATTCATGGCCCTCGATATAAATCCGTTTTATTCAAGAGTTGCATACCATGACTACGAGAAAAAGAAAGATTTAAGCGAAATTAGACATTTAATGACGTAAAAGGTAAAATTAATTTAATGTTAAACTCCTTGTCGTTAATGTCGACCAATCAAATCTCGAGGGGTTATTTGCACAAGGAGTTTATATGTCGAGTTTTCTTTACATTGGAGTTTGTATCGCGTATTTTTTGCGCCAGGATGTTGTATAGGATTGAGATGGATGTCGAATATATTGGTGTGTTCTAAATTCAAACACCAAAATAGTGATTAAAAGCTTTTTATTCACTGTTTTCAGTGAATAAAATAAGCTTTTTATAGGGGGAATGGTAAAAACAATTATTTTCTTACGAGTATATTACGCTTTTAACTACTGGATTATGAGCATTGTTTCTAATGCCTCGTCGCGGTCGTTTGTGATAAAGCACGTGGTTGCACGTCGAAACAATGGGCTTGCACAAAAGCGCAATTCATTGTGACCCGTACCGTCGCTACTGAGGTATCACGACTTATGTAATTTAGATAGTTTACTTATAGAATTCGAACTGGGCCTCTATTATTCTACCTGGCAAAACAATATTACCATATTGACGTATTGTTTTTAGCTAGTGTAAGAGCTATCGTAACGCTGACAATTCTATAACATTTCAAAGGCTTGTTTCTGAGTTTTGACACGTTTTTCCTGCTCAACAATGCATTATATTTTTATTATATATTGATTGTGCTATAATAATGCTAGGTTAAGTATTTTAAATGCCATAACCAATAAAAAAAAAATATTGACCGTTGAGTTTCTTGCGGCAGTTTACCTCAGCAGTTGTCTCCTCTTTGAAAGTGCTGGTAGATTTTTGACGTGTAAAAGTGCCCGTCTAGCCTACTAACTACTACTAAATAAACGTCTTTTATCTTTTTTATGTTTTAGCGACATTTTGCCCTATGTCCAGCAGTGGACGTCTTTCGGCTGACATGATGATGATGATGATGACATTTTGAAAAAGCGTTTTAGTATGTTTAAATACTATTTTGACGGTTATTTCATAAGTTCCTATTTTGAATTATTCACTTCATTAAAATATAATTTACTAATATTATAAAGTTAAAAGTATGAATATTTGAAACTTAATCATTACACAGGCAGGGAGATCTTTGGTTTTGCTGCGTTATCGTCGCTACCAACTTAACGACTTCTATGCGTTTGGGTCATATTAAAGTACCTAGTTATTTTTTTGGACGATGATTTAATATTAAAATAACGTATTTATAAAATTCCAGAGAAAGTAATGACTAATCACATTGCGCACATTGGTGACAGGCGGTTTTTAAAAAATAACTTTGTCACTTTACAGATCAAGTCTTATTATTATAAATAAGAGAGATTGAGCGTGTAAGTTTGTTATTCCTTCACGCTGCAGCGAATAGACGGATTTCGATGAAATCTGAAATTGAGATTTTACACTGGATTAACGTATAGGCTACTTTTTAACTTGGAAAATTAAAAGATCTCGAGGAAATAACTAAAATTGAAATCCCCCGCAACATAGGATGGCCGAATAACCAGTTCTACGCGTACGGAGTCACGGGCAGAAGTCAGTTGTCTATTTTTGGTAGTAGCAGTAGCACGGTTATAATCTGGTCCATATTCAGAGATATCTCATTATAAGCAAGAAGCCACGGTCACTAGAGGAACCTCTAAATCCAAAGGGAAGACTGGCCGTTCGAAACAGTACCAAATAAAAAAAGTTTTTTTTTACTTCACGGGTTTTACGCGAAAACACTTAGTCAAAAAGCTTTATATTTTATTATTAATAACTTGCTTGTAATATTAATTCTTATTGTATTACTAAGAATTTAACATTAATACATTATAACAGAATCTACTAGCGTGTTGTCGACGTTTTGATAGCACTTATTTACGAGGCTTGACAGTAATGGCGGTCGAATTTAAACAAATCCCTAAACAGGTATAATACGATTGGGATTTAACGTGGACGACCGGCTAGAAACGTGGCGCAGGTTAGTGAAATTACGTGGAATAGCAACGCGGGAATTACTGCATATAATAACGGAGTAACTCAATGAAATGAAGTGTAATTTCTTGAGCAAAACATAATTAAACAGTAATTTAGTGTGCACTGTGCACCCAGTTATTTGTATGATGTTCTTTGCTGGTTTCGGTAGCTGGAATAATGCGGATGGTAAACTAAACTGGTAAGGACAAATGGTAAGCCTAACTCTCTACTTAATACACTAAACTAAACAGTTTGTAACCACTGCTTAATAAGTAACCTCGCTCCTTACACGGCTTCTGGTCACGAAGGAGTTATTATCCTGGTCTCGGGCCTCTTATAAATGTTCGGTGCCAGGCTCCCTGATTCCCATACAAAGTGTTCCAGATATTTTATTTTCGGCACTGAATAAATGAGTATATAATGGTGGCTCAAACGGGTCCAGTTACTACACGTGTGGTAACCGTAGGCCCTTATACTTATACTTACACGGGACCTAGATACGGTGATGCGTTAATTACTTTCACGTGAGCATGGTATCTTTTTTCAGTGAATCTGCTCGTAAAGTTTTATTACTTACTTTTCATGGCTCTTTTTCCTGTAAATTATTATGGACTGTTCGGAAACAAGGAGCGAATAGTCTTTTTAGTACAAAAAACGATGCGGTATAAAAACAAACGAAAACTGATTTAACTATGTGCAAATTAAATTATTTTAAGTGTAGAACAAAGTTTTCCAGAAGAAACATTACAATAAACTTATTGGTTACAATTTTGGCCGGTCAAATAGAAGTGCCGGTTTTATAACGCCGCAGCAGTTGCTACAAACTTGTTCTATTCTACAACTTTTCGAAGCGAGATTGGAACAAATCATATATAATCGCAAAGGTTTCTGTGAAATTTATTTATGATGTTTTTAAACCTTATGCGAAAAATAATTAAAAAGCTATTGTATTAACCTATTGGAGCATTGGTTTTAATAAATATCATGGATTGTAAGGTCGTAAGAATGCGGAATATTGCACATTTAAAATATATTTTTACTTTATTCATAGCAAGTAGAAACTGCACGGCATAGGAAACTAAAAACCTGTTTTAAAATATGCAAATGAAACGTTTTTATTTGATATCCAACTTGAATTAGTAGTCTTACTCGTTTACTGAAACTTTGAACCCCCATTTCGGCATCTTTTATAAAGATTTAAAGCAAGCAATAACTTAATTAAATTATTTTACACAGCAGCACTATAGCGCGAGTAGTTTCTACAATTTTTCGCTACTACAGATGGTAAGGCGAATGGAAGGCAGGGGGTTCCTTTTTTACCTTATTGGTACAAAAACCCTAAATAAATAACAGCTTGTGTGAACCTGTCGGTAAAAATATTGGTAAACCACTTGATAGTCCTCGGACCTCTAGTATGTAGAGTCGACTACAAAGAGATGTATCCAGTATTGGACTGATTGATTGATTTATGACAATGCAATAAGGTGGATACAAGTGGTAAGTAGATACAATACTAAAATGTCAGGTAGATCGACACTAGCACCCTCGGTGCCCGGCACATATTGGCAGCATTCAGTTACGAAGCCACTGTACCAGTGTGTTTAAATAGCTAATCAGATGCGGCGATAGGGAAAAATACGTTAAGTGCCAATTTAACCATGTTTCTCCATGGTAGCTTGGTAAAGCACTCGCTGAAAACTCGTTTTACATAGGTTTTTGCATATTTGATCACATGAAATGAAATGTCTACATGTAAACATTGTTATATCTGGTAGGTAATTCTCTTTAACTAAATTGTTCTTGAACTGACGGATGAATATTAATCGGCGAGTTCAAGTTATCCCGTCAGAGCTTATAAACAATATTAAAGAGCGTGCATTTTGAACTAGGTAAGTTACCCATACTCTCGACTCGAGGAGAACACATCAAGATTCCTCTATACATAGATAAAATCGTCTACGGGATAGGACCCTGCATCTATGGCTGTGTATTTTTGAACTTGATTTATACAACGCCTATGTAGGCTAAAAGATAAGTGGGATTAAAGGACCTCGCAGGTTCAGTGTTATGAATTAGGAGTATAAAATTAGTAAAAAGTGTAACAATAGAGAGCTAGAGCCCCTAGTCAAGAAGCGCAACGCAAATATAGCGTTTTCCGATAATCGACCTAATGTACAGGATTGACGTAAGCTGATGTCAGATCGCGTCAACCGCTTATTTAAGCTCCATACATTTTGAGTCAATAGAAAACAAAAACGTTAGCAGCGTTTACATATTGGCTAGGCCAACAGAGCTCAAAATCAATACACTCAAGGGCGTATTTATGTTGTTTCCATAATGAGCTTAAATCCTAAATAAATATAATTCCGCTGTCTAGAGAAAACCCTTAGTTAAATTATCGTCATCAAACGATAACTTACTGTTTATTATTAGGTACTAACATCAACATAGCGTTGATATTACTCTGAAACAGTGTGAAAATATAACAAAATAATGATTCAATCCGATAAAACGCACTATTACTTGAATAACTAGATGAACAGCGGACACAATCGACGCATTGTGTTCGAAACATGATGTCGATTTAGCGTATTACGACCACATAGGTTCTCGAGCCGTATCTTCGTATCTTGTAGACGTGTGGAAGTACATTTTAAACTTTATTTGCAGCGTATTCGTACTCGTACCTACAGCTGTAAACACAAATATACGTTATTTTTTAGTAAGAGATTATTACCGTGGGCGCTGGCACCGTCGCAAAAATAACTGACATGGCTTTGGGGAAAAATTAAGTGTATAAAAAATTATGTGTAAAATAGGACCAATGACACCTGCTGAATTTTTACATATATCGTCATCTATCAAGTCTCGTCGTGTATCTTGTCAAATCATATAAACATGTGTGAAAATTAAATTAAAATCACAACGGCTCTTGTAACCATGGTACCTACTCGTATGTTATATAGTTATGTTCGTTTATTAGGATCCGGCAACTATTATGTTACGCTAGTATAGTTACCTCTATTACATTCCGTAATGATAAATAAAAATGTAACTACGTACGCGAAAGTGTGGATATAACATTTTCAGATATAAAATAGTGTCACGTTCGATATAAGATTGAACATCACTGGAACGACGAGGCCTGTCGACGGCCGAACATGATTGGCACGATCTAGACGAGATCACGTACAGCTGCCCATAATATGTGAACCCCTGAGTCCTATGATGCGCCATACAAGTTGGATACACTTGTATAATAGCCGAACTGTTTATTGAATACCTCTGGGCTTCCTTCAGATACATTGATAATTTTCACACACTAGTTTTTACGGTAACCGTACAGCAGTGGCGAAGCGTCACGTAAATAAATAGACAAGCCGGAGCAAAAAAAGGTGTATGTATGGCGTGTGTTGTGTACGTGTTTGCCCCTTCCATTAATTAAAAAAAAACATACCATAGATGTCATCTTTTAGTTCCCAAAAAGCAGTGCTGAAGTAAGTGCGGTAACTGTTTCTACGTGCGATCCTTGCAGTTAGTGTTCACCACCTTCGCCATACATGACATCACTGGTATTACATGAACAGTGTATATCAAGTATGACAAAAGTGGCTTTGAAAAAAGCCGTTAGTTGCGTACGCACACATTAAACACACAGACAATATAGTTAATTTACGTTAGAAATCAAAAAACAGTAAAAATTAGCTTGCTAATACCTATCATGCAAAATAAAAAGTTGTCCTTTGTTAAAAACAAAACAAAAATAAACCAAATTAAATACATGCACCGCAGGTCTGCATACAGAAACCAAAAAAAAGACTTAATTAAACATATATTTACAAATTCGTGCAACAAAATCAACCGAATAAAGAAAACCCACAGCCCGCGGCATGCGCCGTCCGTACCCGCCTTCCTGTACCTATTAAGAAAACCATGACACGCATAAAGCGCTAAACAATCCAAGTAAACCTAAACTAAGTTCATGCAAATAAATATAGAAACCGATTGAAAACTCAATATAATTATATACACTTGAAATACGCTAGGTACAGTTCGATACTTATTTATATTCAAGAATAATTCTGCGGGGTTTTTTAACAAAATGAGCTAATACGTTATCATAGATTGTGGGCCTCAAAGTTATTACCAAAAAAAGTTTCTATTCTACTGTTACCGAACTCATGTAATAATATACAACTCCGTATATGTTTCTCGCTTTGAACATGTTTCTTAGCTGAATTATATATATATATTGTTGATATCTGCAAAACCGGTTCGATTCCAAACACTGCTAGAATCGGAAAACAGCAAACACGAATAGCAAAACAATTTGTTTAATTTGCAGCTGCCAGTCAGCCAATTGTATTTATCATATAATTCACTATGGAAGTGTTTGAAGAATCCATCTCTACGCTTATAATCAATTTTTAGGTCTGGGCGAGCGCGTCCTAACTTAATGACATGTTTTTTATTTTCAAAGGATAACCTTGAAAAACATGTTAGCTCATTAAGTAGGTAATCTGTAAGACAACACTCAATTTGAACCAATGCGGCCATATTTAGTACCTACTTTGAGTACCTACAGACAGACAAAAATATTGAAAAACCACGAATATAACCTAAATTAGATTTGGGTAAAACCTATAGGTACCTAACGTATTAAAAATAGAATAGAAACACCAACCTCCGTCGTCGTGAACAAAAACAAATAATCCAAACAGTAGGTAACTACAAACAAATCATTACAGCACATGAACACACGAACGAAACGAACACTTAGCGAGCTAAATTTCACTAGTTACTTGAATCATAAAACACTAAATAAATAGGTAATTCAAAACAACTTTCACAAGAATTACCTACACTGTATCTTTGCGCGACGACGCGAACTAAAGTAATGGCGTCGCGTAATATTGCGTAATGAAAAAAGGATGCAAAATATTATTAAAGTTTGAAGGTCGTAGGTGGCGGCGACGGCGTCCTCGAGAAAAGAAAGTGACGCGTGCTATACACTTAAAGTTGAAAATGGTTTGAAATAAGCCGGCGCCCGATTGTAGACTAGAGCGGTCTCTCACTCTGATTTTTATTGTTTTCTCACGTGCGGCCGTGTCTGTGTGTGAGTTCGAAGCGCTAGAAAAATGTTTGAATGTGTTACTTCAAGTGCGGCAAAGGTCGACCGCAGGACTTGTAATAATTTTGTGGGTGTAAGTTCGCGCGCAGTGAAATGTAACTGCGCGTGTGTACGAATATATTGTTATTGTTTCTTTCTTGTAGGTAAGTGAATATGTGCGAGCGAGTATTACTGCGATAGATTTCGGCTTTGTAAATAAATTGCGTTTTGGTTATGCATCGTATTATGAAGATGGTAATGCAAGGTAAAGCTATAGTATACCGGGTTATTTTCGGTTTTACGTTTTGTTTGTATACCTACTCTATGCATAGGAATTTTTGGTAAAGCCGTAAATAATCGGCTTGTACGAACGCCTCGCGACTGCCGTACAGCTTTCCCACGGGAACGATTTTCTTCTTGTCTTTCATTTTTATTTTATTCGTTTAATTTATTAATACAAATTAATATATTTCTTCGCGAGGTAGGGTATCGTAGTTCACGTTATATTAAGCGAAATCACACGTGGAAAATAACAAATAGGACCTCATCGCCGACATCACAACCAGGCTTTTTAGTTTTTCATACATTATCGCTCTAAATTTCGTTTAATTACTCATATCTTACTATGGAACTTTTTATTATGATTGATACATACTGAACTAGGTACTAGTTATGCTAGTTTATATTATGAAAATAAATTATACTTGATAACGCTACGGTAATATAAATTATATTTAATCTGTAGAATTAGTTTTATACTAAATATTTTATGTTTAGCTAATTGTAAGCTAAATGTTGCGCATAATCATGTTATGCTTAGACTGTTGCGGATTTATAATCATAATATAACAATGAATTTAATGCTATTTAAGGAACATAAAGAGCAATAAATAATCTAGTATAATTCCATCCCTTTTCGTTTGTGTTAAATGCTAGTTGTAGGTGTCCATCCACGTACACATTAATATGGATTTCATCTTTCTGTAACCACGATTGAATCTGCGAGGAAAAGGTCTCTGTTAAGGTGTGATACATTCACAATGTCTCTAATTTTGAAATTGTAACCATATAAAATGAAATAATAATGATAAACGTTAAAAGTTAAGAAGTGAAACAAGCTGTCGACGAAACGGTGAACGGAAAAACTTTAGTAAACAGGATGAATAAGAAATAAATAATGGAAATGGTATGAAAAGGCGGAACAAGCGGAACTATCTCTTGTCTCTCGGGGCACATTGAGGACCGAAGTAATGGGTACAGTTAGGTAGGTAGGTACGTTATACCTTGCAGGTTTATTCCACTGAAGCGCGAAGTTTAATGTTAACAAACTTTAGGGAATGACAGCTCTTCGTGAACAAGAGCAGTCATAATTAAACGAAATAAAATGATAACAATATGATTTCGATTATAGAGGCAAGATGGGGTCAGTGTGGAAAATGAGTCTCCGGCGTCTATCGACCCGGAATCGGCGTTCGGCTCTTATTGCATTGACAGAAAGATTTCTATGAATGACTTAAGCCGATTCCGTCCGAGTCAATAGAAGTCCGACCCTACAAGAGTTGTAGTACATGAAACCATTTGACATCGTATTCTTTCAAATAACTTAGTACGAGTATTTAACTGAATAATCAAGTTGAATCCAAAAAAATATCGGACAAAAAATGATGTTACATTGATGAATGTTTACAAATTAAATCTGACTTTACAATTACCCTAGGAATCTTACAAAAATACAAGTAGGTATTGACCTAAAATACTGTACGTAAAAACTCAACAACTTGGCGTATTTCAGCTTTGGCTGATCATCTCCTGTACAACCGCCTTCCATAAACTACACTGACTTATAATAAAACTAGTTCTGGGAATTTAATCAAACATATCTCAGTTTATTACTTCTGGGCTTCATTTACAATACAAAAGTTTTATCGTTAGTGGGTGGAAATCATGTAATGCAAGCATTCATTATAGTTGTAATGTTTGCGTTAAAGTATGTCTTAAAAGATAATTTTAACTGCGGTAACTCTAATAAATAAATTAATCACAATAATGACTCATATACTCGTAAGAAAGGTGTTATAAAGTAATACTCATAAATAAATTAATATTGTTTAATATTTATTTATTTATGAGTATTATCATCTCTTTTTGTTACTTTTTGTGCAAACTTGTATGTGTCCAACCCCATGCATTGTCCTTACTCATCTCCTTCACGGTTAGCCAGAAGAGATCCCATTTAGAGACCAGTTGGAATTTGTATATTAGTTTAATATGAATATTGTAATATTTATATTTGTGTGCAATAAATACTTTTCATACATACATACATGTATTTCAGGGGCTTTATTCTACTTGCCCATTAAATTAACAGTAAAGGCGACCGAGATAAAAACCACATGATAACAATACGTGTTTAATACTAAAAACATATGCAAAACAAAAACGAACGAAGTGTACATTCATGTACACCACCACGATACGACACTTGTGTCACCGTGGCATAATTTATCCTTTATATGTCTATAATTCTGATCGTATCAAGGAAACGACGACCAGAATTACTGATGACGGTGAGATATTTCACGACGAACGTGGGGCGCTGAAGTGTCACAGCCTTAAATGTAGGTAAAGGGACGACTAGTCATTTGAATAAATTCGTGCTTCGCGACGGGAAAAAAACGTGGTTAACTAAAACCACAACAATAAAATGAAACCGCAACAATAAAGTTTAATTAATTTCGAATGTGCTTTATTTACATCACGGTTTTTTTAAAGGTTTTTAAGGCAAATGGGACACGTTATAGCCTATTTAGAATGCGCGGCATACGGTACCTAATTAACAGGGCGAATGAACAAGCTATTGTGCTTATTGGAGAATTCATATCGTTACCCTTAAGGATAATTTTCCTTTGATATACTTCCCCGCCGCGATTCAAACAATCTGTGGCGCGTTTTCCAGTTTGATACAACGAAACTGTGTAGTTGTTGATTAATAACATTAAAAATATCCTAACATAACAAATAACGATTAAAATAGCACTCGGTTTTTATGTTTTTATATCTCTGCGTAGTTGTTATCATTTCATATTAAAACAGAGCATAATTAGTTTTCGGTTTCTAACTAAGAGAACTTGACGTTTTCTACATATATTATGACGCAGGGCAGGTTACACCTTCTACCGAGTAGTAACAGAATACATTAAAATACAAACGCGACGACTTAAGACGGTCCCTTATTTTGTTTTTATTTTTGTTTGGTGTCGGTTAAAAAATAAGGCTTCATAACGAAGTCTGAAGAATTGTCATAAATTTGAATAAGCCCGAACGTTCTGTATACAGGGACTGTAATCCGAGAAGCTAAAAGGTGGGACTGCTCCAAAAGGTGGGACTGCTCAATTCTCAAGAATATACGGAGCTTTAAAAACTATCTTACTAAGTAAAACTCAAGAATAGAAGAAAGTATTAAAAAACATCTTACAAACAGTTGGGCGCCCAAGTATATATATAAATCAATTTTTCGAATTAAATAACTTTTTGAATCTAAACTTAAGCAGAGTTCACGATTGTTTAAATAGCGACAATAGCCACTTGGCCTCTGTCTTATACATAGTGTGTATAAGACGGAGGCCAAGGGGACCCGCGCCGCCGTCGGCGACCAGCAGTTAAGAGATTGAAACCAAACGTTTTTTGTCAATTGCACAGTTAATTATTTTGTAGATCACTACAAGGGGCGCTACCAGACGAATGGTCACAATCGTGCGGAGCGGGTAAACCGTAGATTAAATAACGTAGCAAAGCACGAGCAACTGATCTACGACGGACACAAAAGACGGCATTTTGAACGGTTCGCAAAACTCGATGGCCGTGTCGAACGTGTCGTTACACTTTGAATACCAAAAAAATGATCTTTATTTTTATCTGCCTCTAAAATGATGAATCAAAATCCACGTTAAGTCCCATACGTGGTAGCTGGAAGCCAAGGCTTACGTGCAAGGTCGTTGGTACCGACTTGGTCCAATTTACAGACTTATTATTTTTCTTAGACAAATACAAACATAAAGTTGATCGTGTTTAAAATCGTTTAATTGTAGTAATTTACAAACAATACAAACAATGTCCCACAGGCGCTGCGTGCTGATAATACGGACTGACAGACAGACACAGGCATGACGAGTTTTTTTATCCCCCCCGACGCAACAAGAGTTACCGTGTTATTAGGTTGACCGCGCGTACGTGCGTGCGTGTGTGTGTGTATACGTGTCTGTCTGTGGCACCGTAGCTCTTTAACGATTGGAACCGATTGGGATGAACCGATTTGGATGCATTTTTATTTATTTGATAGAGGTTTCTTGAAATATAATCGCTGAAAGAAGGGGTTACCATTATATCCGGGGCTTTTATATATCTAATGGTTTTTTTTTTTTTTGTGCTGCAGAGATATTAGAAATATCGTCTTATTTATGACTAGATGATACGTAATCCCATTTATTATCTGAGAAGGCGTATTAAGTCTGACTTTTTGATTTAACTGGCGGAAAAAAGCTGCCTCTTGCATCTTGTAGCCCGCACGTGCACTTAAACCGGTTCGGCGCGCGGCGGCGGTCCCTCGGAATTCTGGAACTGCCGAGCTGCGCTCGCGCCTCGGGTCGAAGGGGACCCTCCCGCGCGGTGACTCAGCTGCCTGGGGTGGGGTGCGTTCTGACCAAATGACTAGGTTCTTGACCAGTGTCACGATAAGGTGAAAATAAAACGTTCGCGTCAGGGTCAAGGCAACAGAGAGATAACTAAGCTATTCACATCTTGACCGGAGATCGGAACGTGTCGCGTATAATTTCTTTGAAACTAGTGAGACTACTACTACGCTAGACTGGCATTAAGGGATATGAAATGAAACTAATCTTACTTACCTACTAATATTATAAATTATAAAGTTTGGTTGTTTGGATGTTTGTTCATTTAAATGTAATGTGTTAATGTAAATTACGCTTTAACCACTGAACGGATAGGGATTAAACTTGGCGCACACAAGGTCCTAGAATAGGACACAGGTTTTTAATCCCGGAATAATTAATAGTTACTGAGGGAATAGCGACAACTGACTTCTAGGCGGACGGAGTCACGGAGAACAGCTATTCATCATAAGTATTTTTATTTACAGTTTAACTTTGACATAGTCCAAAGTGGTCCAGGAATCAATTTCCTTGACTGTATGTAGTTACCTTAAACAACAGGAGCGTATAATCATATTGCTATAATGATTTACACAGGGTATAACTTCGTAGTTTTTTTTGATTCCTTATGATGTATTAATAAACAGAACTCTTATAAAATTACTTCGTCTGTGTGTCTGTCCATATCGGGCTGTTGTTTATCCATCTGTCCGCCGCCGGTCCGAAACGGCTAAAGGTCAATTTATATCTACAGACATTGAGCGTGCCAGACACGTGCCGTGGCAGACAAATTATATTCTTCTATATGGCCCGTGTCTGTGTCGGCATCTGCGGGGCGGTGTAACGATTGATACAAATACCTAATAGACACTGTATACAAGAATATGATTTTGTCTGCCACGGTACGTGTCTGGCACGCTCAACGTCTGTAGATATAAGTTGACCTTTAAACTGTCCGGCGAAATTTAGAATAAATGTAGTCTTTAGTGGGGCAAACCAAGCTTTATCATAAGGCATTTTTAATTATTCGTTGAGACAGGTTGACGTTTATAATAAATTTAAGTTTACAGTTATTAAATAAGAGAACCAAGAGCACGAACTTTTTCTTCTATCCAATAAGTATCGTTAACGTAACGTCAACAAGAAAATATTGTATGGCGATTGAAACAGTGTACGTTACATTGAAATGTTCATGCTGAAGCTGATCTGATTTGCTCCAGAATCTTTTAAAATGTTTAATCGAATATTATGTCGAAGACTATCGGAGCCTATTAAACGGTTATCAAAGATTACATTTCACCGAGGCACCCAATGTGAAATGGCGGTGTCTGACGTTCGGCGAAACTTCACTATAGCCCTAGTAATGGGTTCAATCAAAATATAAATGTTCTCATACAGTCGAGCATATAAATAAATCCGTAGACGGAAGGCTATAATTAATTAACCTTTTTGTTAGGCAGGATATTCATTTAAGGGTTCTTACGGGGTCGTCAACAATCTGCAATAATTAGATTTAATAGTTGTATCCGTGACTTCAGTAGCCGAGGATCTTTAATCATATGAGTAACGGTGAAAACAATGACTATATAAACATCAATGAATGAATATTAAATTATATTATATTATGTTGTTTGCAACAAATGGCATTGGAGATTTAAAAGCTTCGTCGATTGGCTTCAAATTCTTCATAAACCTAAACATCAATTTAGTGCCTATAAATGAGATAGAAATCATTATTATTATGTCCCATTTATGTAGGCGTGATAACTCCGCTAGCCAAGGGCACTTACGTTATACCTGTGCAATTACTACTACGAGGTTGTTATATCGGGTGTTAAAGTTTTGACAAATGTTCAAATGCATTTCTAATGTACGCTGGGGAACCTGATCAGTGACTCCATTCCGCATTATACTTATTGTTAGTAAAGCCATGTTGCTTTTGACATGTTCTCATATTGTCAACATCATGATACCTCTCACTTACTTCGCAGGTAATGGCGGCCGATTGAAAAATTATACGATAACAATGCTTATACAGACAAAGTAGAATAATGCCGCTACCCTAATCCTTATTTTATGTTAATACGATGATGTATGTTTTTTCGACTGACCCGTCTAAAAAAAGCTTATTCTTAATCCAGAGTGGATATGTATGCTTCTGTCGTGGTCTTAAAATAAATAAAGTAAATAGACACCCTTTAAAACACACGCCTGTAAGTACCTACGCTGACACCGTAATGTCGAGTTACATATATACATTAGGTATACGAGTAAGTATTAAAATATATCTTGGGTTTTATGGGGGATAAGAGTATTTTTTTATCGCGAGGATATAATCGTCGCGAAAATGGAATAAGGAAACTACCGGCGGTGCATAGTTAAATATAACTCGAAACAAACTTGAAATATCAGTAGGTACTCATACCATTTAGAAAATTTTCACGTAACAAGTAACAAATCTAGTCCTGCAGACGAATCATCGAATTACTTAATTAGGTATTACGTGTTTATATACTAAAAAATAAAAAATAAATACTATGGGAAAATGTTACACAAATAGACCTATTTAGTCCAAAACTAAACTCTAGGCTTGTACAACGACATACAGTGCCCGGCCGTAAATATTGCACATCGACCTTTGGAAAGAGAGAATCGGCTAATTTCGTCTTCGTAGAGCTTTATCTCTGTGGAATACTACTTTTATAATGTTTGCTGGTCGTGGTTCAAATGCGATAGAGTGCGGTCGCTTCCAGACCAAAAAATATATATAGAGTTAAATCCCCAAATTTTAAATCACTTAAAGATGTACTATGGCATCAATAGGAAAAAAACCGGCCAAGTGCGAGTCGGACTCGCGCACGAAGGGTTCCGTACCACTATACATCTAAATAAATGTTTTTTTTTATTCTTTATTATATTGGAGTTGATTGAATGAAAGGTAAAATGCGGTTTACGATTTATAACGTATTAAAAAAAAACTAATTATTATATCTCGTTCAAACCAATTTTCGGTGGAAGTTTGCATGGTAATGTACATCATATATTATTTTTACATTTATCATTCCCTTATTTTAGAAGTTACGGGGGGGGGACACACATTTTTCCACTTTGGAAGCGTCTCTCGCGCAAACTATTCAGTTTAGAAAAAAATTATATTAAAAACCTCAATATCATTTTTGAAGACCTATCCAAAGAAACCCCACACGTATGGGTTCGATGAAAAAAAAAAATTGAGTTTCAGTTCTAAGTATGGGGAACCCTAAAAATTTGGCAGTGTCACCAGCACGGTATGTGACGTCACCCACTCAGCCCTAGGTATCGTGGAACGCTGGTGCACAAGCAACAAACTATCTGTCAACCCGAAGAAAACGGAGATGGTACTGTTCACAAACAAACGCAACCTGGGCAACTATAAACTCCCCAAGTTGTTTGGAACAGAACTCCAGCTATCAAATGAGGTAAAGTATCTAGGAGTCATACTTGATAGCAAATTGAACTGGAGCAATCACCTAAACAGCAAGATGGACAAAGCAACAATCGCTTTCTGGCAGTGTCGAAGGATGGTAGGTAAGACCTGGGGACTGCACCCCAAGATCATCCTATGGCTCTACACGTCAGTGATACGACCAATCATAGCCTATGGTGCGGTAGTCTGGTGGCCACGCACTAGACTGTCCACTGTGGAAGCTAAACTACAGCGACTCCAGAGACTAGCCGGTATGGCAGCCACCGGATGCATGCGGACTACACCCACAGCATCCCTGGAAGCCCTACTCGACCTCCCGCCACTGCATCTCTTCATCCAGCAGGAGGCGGCGGCGACAGCGGCACGTCTCAGAAATTTGCACCTGTGGAAACCTGCCCGGGTACCGCACACCGAAATACTCTACGAAGCGGTTAACGAGGAGCCGCTCATGGAGGCAGCGACCGACAGTATACCAAAACAGTTTATCTTCGACAAAAGGTACAAAATACAACTGCACGAGGATCCGTGGGAAGGTCTCAATCCCAGGGAAGTAAGGATCTTCACAGACGGATCCAAGACTAAGTCGGGATCCGGAGCAGGTACCTTTTCCGAAGATCTAAACATACACATCTCAACGCCACTAGGAGCCCATAGCACAGTCTTCCAGACGGAATGCGTGGGCATCATTATGGCTACAGAAGCGATCGAGCAAAGGAAAGTAAAAGATCTCCCCATCCGGATACTCTCCGACAGCCGATCAGTTCTCCAAGCCCTACAGAGCTATACAACAACGTCAGGGCTAATATACGAATGTCACAACGCCCTTTCCAAGGTATGTAACATTAACCCCATCACCCTACAGTGGATAAAGGGACATAGCAACTCACGCGGTAACGACGCAGCCGACATACTCGCGAGAAGGGGCTCAGAAATGGAAATGATAGGTCCCGAACCATTTTTGCCCCTTCCGACCAGCTGGCTGCGAAATAAACTGCGCCGAATCACCAAGGTAAAGCACCAGCATTATTGGAGCAACCTAAACACCTGCAGGCAAAGCAAGGAAGCTCTTCCGACAATCAATCCCGGATTGTCGCGTAAGTTACGACTGCTCAAAAGGGCCCAACTCCGACTGCTAACTGGAGCCATAACCGGCCATGCCTTATTTAACAAACACTTGTTCAACTTAGGTGTTACAGACAGCCCCCTGTGCAGAGCATGCATGGCGGCGGAGGAAACCGCAGCCCACGTCATCATGGAATGCCCGGGGGTGGCAACATACCGGGCACGTCATCTCGGAACACCGAGATCGCTACCAGACGCCGTCGGCAACGTCAAGGGTCTGCTAGGCTTTCTGGTAGAACTGGGTTGGCAGGAGTAACACCACCAACCCCTCACGCAAAATAGGCGCAGTTTTTAAGTCGTCGAGTTGCGGAAAAGAGCCCGCCATAACCTATACCTATACCTATATAACCCTAAAAATTTATTGTTTTTTTCTAATTTTGTATGAAAATCTTAATGCGGTTCACCGAATACATCTACTTACAAAGTTTCCATAGTATAGCTCTTATAGTTACGGAATAAAGTGGCTGTGACATACGGACGGACAGACATGACGAATCTATAAGGGTTCCGTTTTTTGCCATTCGGCTACGGAACCCTAAAAAGGGAAACCTTTACGAGGCCAATAACGCGAAATAATCTAGGTAGGGTGAATGGTTATAAATATTTTGTAATCGAAGCCAACAAATGAAAAAAAAGTGGATGATAATATAAGAAATGTGTTGACGATTACACCGGTAGACTAGTGACAAATACGGCTGAAACTTAGTGACAGCGATATAAAGTTGTATAATTAATTTTACTGATTAAAACGTATTTTCAATTCTTTTTGCATATTTAATATTCCTCAACCTATAAACATAAAGAATTATATTTAGAAATTATATTACAATGCTTCTATTTTCTTAATGTCTCCCGGCAAACTTCGTGTTTCGTCAGGCGTCGGATAAATATTCATTTTTGTTGCATTCCTAATTGTCAAACATAAGAACCTCCTCTTTTTTGGAATTCGGTTTAAGAAGTATTTTATTTTGTTTAGTATTTGTATAATTTCGTTACTGTACATGTGGGAGTGGTATACTTGTTGAAAAGGAGTAAATGATATTCAATAAGTAATTGATATTTAAGAAGTAGTTTTCAGCTCTATATAGTTCACACGGGGATCAAAACAAAACAACCACCAAGTACTTCGTTCTAAATTCAAATTCTAATAAACGATTAATCTAATTAGCATTCGTTTGTATTCGGAAATGCGATGATTGCCGATGTGCAATATTTTCGGCCGGGCACTGTAAATACTTATATAGTTATATATTGATACATAGAAAACATCCATGACCAAGGAACAAATATTCGCTCTCTTTACACAAATATCTGCCCTTACCGGGATTTGAACCCAGGACCGCCAGCTTCGTAGGCAGGGTCACTTCACTACCAACTAGTACATGCGAGAATATGGCGAAAATGTGAGTTACCAAACCAAAGTTTGTTTTGAAGGAGCTGAGTTTTACTGACCGTTTAGCGTCAAAATCATTGCGGCAGGCGCGTTCAATGTTAACGCAGGTTTCTTCTACGATTCACAAGAGACTCGTATTTAAGCTGGCAGGTGGCGTGACATGCTACATCGAAGGTATTGTCCACCGACCTTTCATTTACCCGACACTAGCTAAGTCTAACTAAATAGACCCAGAAATTTGATTGCACCATTCTTCCGACGTAGAACCTCAGGGTTTGGAACACACCTGCTATCTCAACTTAGAATTGCTCACAGACAATTCAAATTAAAGGCGTCAAGACACGCCAAGACATAATAAGACGTCAACAAGTAACAACAGTGTACTATATTAATCATGTCTTACAAAAGTAGTCAGTTAGTAGGTCAAATTAACAAGCATGTAAAAATTATAAGATTACCCTTCTAAATGAAAAATATTAATGCGTAATGTACAATGTATACGGACAGAAATGAAATAGAATAAGAACAGAAACAAAAACCTCTTAAAGACAAGCCACGGTAAAAAACAAACGATCGCTTTTACAGATCGTCCGAGTACGTTTTCGCCCATTGAACTCGACGGTTTCTGGCTTCCGCGTACGATGACAGAACAGTTTTCAGTTTCGCTAATTTCCTTACCTATAAGATTAATCCCGTAGAAAACAAAATTAGGTGGTGCACCATCGTGAGTGGAAACAACACTGAAATTACTGTATTGGTCAAGAAGAACACAAACTGGTTCGGTCTTCCGAAAATTCATTAGAAAAAAGAACAAAATAAATGATAAAACTGGAGCGGCCGCGAACAAAAATAAAATAACCATTATTTTAAACTGTCTCTTGGTTGCGCTAGGGAATATTTATTAAGCATTTGAATTATTATTTCCCCTAGGACTGACTAAATAAGTTAAAATATTCGAATTACTCCAGTCTATGGGGACATATAAAAACCTTTGCTTTACAAAAGGTGGAAAACACTACTCGAAATACATAATTCATATACCTAATACGTTGTTATTAAGGTATCGGGCCCTAAACAATCCATATTTCGACCTTCTTGAGTTTAAGGTGCAGTTATTTTCGACTTACGAATAAATAATGCCTAAACAATTGATTGACAAACTGTGTCTCTTCGAAGTATGAATAAGACTAAATGAATTACAGGTTTTGCATCCATAGGTAGGTACATAGGTACCTTGAATAATTTAAGTAGGTACATCTTAATATCATGAATACATCATTACCGTTTACCTCATCACTAAATAAAAGAAAAAATACATCTAACGATAGTAATAAGGCATTTTTGCCTCCCCTAATCCTGCTACAGCCTTATAATTAAATAAATTATACAAGCAATAGTATGTACAGTCGATAACAAACCTTTGGACCTTATTACAATGCAATAACGTGAAAAGTGGATAGGGTACATCTCTATGTTGTGATGAAAAAATACAAGTATTATACAAAAAAAATTGCAATAATTAAAAATTAAAATCACATTGTAATATAATATTATATCACCTAATAAAAAATAAATATTTAATAGTTATATTTAATAAGGGCAAAGAATAACAACTAAATATTAAGATCATAACTAGTCCCGTTCATATATCGGAAGAACTTTGCGCGGGCTTAGGTTCCTGCGACCTTCAATACTGAACTTATTTTAAGTACCCTATTGACTTAAGCATGTCCATTCGATTTCAGTCTAGTCCTTAGATCATTCCTTACCGACTTAACTGACCCAAAATTCTGTCATGTCTAAGACTATAGTACATTGTGCATCAAGGGTAGTATATGAAGGGAATGACTAACGAGAGTGTTAGAAGCCCGACGCCGAAGGCGGAGGGCTTTTAATGACTCGAGTTAGTAATCCCCTTACTACCTGTGATACACACAATGGTTTTCATCACATTTGCGAGGAAAAAAAACAAAGAGAAAACACTTTAACTCTGCAAAATACAAAGAAATAACTTTTGACGAACGGGAACGTAAATGGAAACGATATTTTTTTACTGACCTCTACCACAGATAATAACTGCGTTTAGTTTCGACCTGGATTCGAGCCAGATTTAGCCAATTTGATAAAAATGTATAATTACTAAAATTAATGATAAATGTTGATATAAACTTGAAATAGGTATAAAAATAATGAAGTTTAATGAAGCGTATAGGTTTTGTGTAATGTAAGTTAGTCTATAGCTAATTTTTAAAGATGAAATTAGAAACCGATTTAATTTTTGGCTGAAAATTAAACCTCCTTAGTCAGAAATGATGTACGAAAGAGTTGCAAATTTTAAAAAGAAAGTCATTACTCCCTTGGGAGTAATGACAAACTCGCCATTATTCCCGCGGGAACAATTTAGGCCATTGTCCTTCTGTATACAGGCATGGAATAACACCATATACGAGCAAGTGTGATGAAAAATAACTTATTACCTATACTCGTACTTATTATCGATGAGTGAAAAAGGTGTATAAAGGTTAAAAAACCGGGCAAGAGCATGTCTGAGTATGCGTAGTGTAGGGTTCCGAAGCCGTTACTACACAAAAACTAACTCAAAAATCAACAAGTATGAACTAACTCTCTATTTAGGTAAAGTTATTTGGTGCTGACTTACAAGGAAAGGTACCCAACTGTCCAACTCCGATTTCGTTTATTTTGATATATGTTAGAGAGTAGTCTAAAATAACAGACACGTATATTTTTTAGCTGCCCAAACTCAAGCTGTTCGGAGAATTTCACCTCCAAAGTACTGAAAAGTGCCTAAGCCGTCTAACTTCTATAGACATTTCTGTTTTATTAATTGCTAGTTTCCTACTGCTTCGATTATTATGTTTAAGAACATGAAAAAATAATGAGCACGTCCAAAATTCATTTAAAAAAAAAACCCTCTAAGTTATATGTATGCTTCTCATCGAAGGGATTCTTTGGTGTTTTTTATAAATATGAGTTTTAGCCGATATAACAAAACACGTGCTCATTATTTTTTCATGTTCTTAAACATATACTCAAACCAACAGGAAACTAGAAATTTAAAATAAAAATAAAAACTCAGGAGAAGTTAGAGGGGTTAGTCAATTGGGATTACTTTGGAGGTCAATTTCTCCCAAAAGGTTGAAAGTGGGCAGCTAAAAAAAATACGTGTCTGTTATTTTGGACTACTCTCTAACATATATCAAAATAAACAAAATCGGAGTAGGACGGTTGGGTACCTTTCCTTGTTAGATGATTTTAATAGGTATAAACACTTAGTCGCCCGTATCTCAAGAACCAATCAAGTCTACTTCATTGTGATAGTTTTCCTTTAAAATTCGTTGTATGTGCTTTCATTTAAGATAATTTTCACATCCACGCAATATTTTTGAAAGTCTAACTTCACCCCACACCATGGGATAGACAAATAAAAATCATCCCCACGTTACGTGTAGGAGAGGTACATTTTTTCAAGATTTTATTTTACTCCTTTGTCGGCGTGACTGCTATTTATATTAATGCCAAATAACAGTTTGACTACGGAACCCTAATAATGATAGGTACATACACTGAGTGTGTGAGTAATGATTCGGAAGGCGCTACATGAGTAGGCCGCGACGAGGTGGCCGACAAGGTGGTGAGTAGGGTTGGTTGTGGTGGAAGCGCTTTGGGCTTTGGTAAAGGCCCATATGACCCGCCGTGGATGTATTTCCGCTGACATGATAATGATGAAAGTGAACATTTATAATATCTGTCAAGAGCTTCAGAATAATATGTTCAGCGTACAAACTTCTCAGTTGCTGTTTAAAAAAGTATTCCAGAAATGACAACGAAGCGATGACAAAAATAAGGTTATGCTTAATAAATGTTTGAAATAACCCTTCTTTTGTCGAGTCTGATATTTAACTTTATGCGCCATTCCTGCAGAGACAATACGTCAGGAATAATGAGGTGAAGTTAGATTACATTCCACTTATACGTCGAATTTTACTTGGAACTCTAATGAAAAGATGATCGTTCAAAGACAAGAAACGGAAACTTCTTATCGACTTGCTAGACGTAGATTAAAATAAAAGTAAATAGGCTTTTGTTACAGTAGAATTTACTTGTGTATACACGAGTTAAATAGCGTTTTATTAAAAGACCATTTTATGACTACGCCTACCCAAAAAAAAGGTTAAGTGCGAGTCGGACTCCCGCAACGAGGGGTCCGTATTTAAGAAAATATGGTTGGAAAATGCAAAATAATATACTCATTTTGTTATGTACTTCATTTTCTCATTTCGACAAGCTTAAATTTTCATACACGTCTTAAAAGTTTTTTGATACCTACCTAATTTTTGTTAAACTGTATAAATTGACAACTGCATTTCAATTATTTATATAAAATAAAGTAATTTTATGTACATTTTTAGCTATAAATAAAAAAGTACGTAAATTATAAACAAAGCACTTTAATTATACAAACCCCCTTCTAGAACACTTTTCAAATATTTAGAAAAATAATTTCATGATAATTTTACAAAAACATATAATTTTCACGGCCCTCGACTTTCGCGTCAAAAAATAATAATTCATATTTACTATAAAAACACAGGATTTATTGAAAAAAAATTGACTAGAATCCTAGTTTTCAAAATTTACCAAGATGTGAAAACGGTGTCACGTCTGAAAATGAAAGTACCGATCGACGTTTTTGTTTCTAATAGTGCTTTCACTATAAACAATTTACAAAGATCACCGAACAAAGTGAAATTAACATAACTCTGAACATTGATTTTGTAGAATTTAATTAATCTCGGCTCTGCCCAAAGGTTACCTGGCAGAGAATGCCTTACGGTATTAAGTTCGCATTTTATATATTAAGTGGATAGTTTTGTGTAAATAAGATTTAATTAATTAATTAATGAAATATATATTCTACATAATAAAATAATAAACAACAAACGACGTATGATACACAAATAAAGGGTGGGCTAATTGGCCTTTATGACCAATGAGGACAAACGATATGTCACCAGATAGGTATTCTAAGTTGTAAAACTATTACTATGGCATCTTGTTCGAAATCTTTGTGTGAAAAAGTTATCGCCATGCACACACAGCGGTGTTTTAAAGTAATAATGCTACCGTCGTCTATGTAGGCGTCCCGATGTTACAGATTTTTAAATATTTCTCACATTTATTTGAGATTTCCCGCTACACAAATTGTTGTAGAATTAAAAAGAATATCCGATGATATAGTGCTTATGGTTATTGGTTTCTAGGCCAGTGTTCATTCACTTCTGCTCATTCTCCATTAGATGTCAAAAAGCTAAAGGAATGAAGAAGTTTGTGAGTTAGCGTTCATTAAAATGATGTTGATTTAGTTACGTTTATAAAAAATACCTACCGGGCACAGATATCCAAGGTACCAATTTCAAACTTCATAGCCTTTAATTCAGTAACGTCCGACTTTATTCTCATTGGACGAGAATGAACTTGACACCGAAATTTAATAATTAACACAGTGTAAATTTAGCCATCACAATTCTGAATGGGTCACCGGGCTCATCAAATTTATTTTCTGCTTTCTGAGTTTATCCCTTAAGTCATTTAAAGTTGTGCCAGTATCAGGCTGTTGGCTAATAAATCCCTCAGAGGCTGGCAACGCTATTAATTTCAACATGTAGCTAACAAATATCCATGAGCAAAATGATGGTAAACCCTGATTCAATATAATTAGTTCAGATATGAAGGCTGAAGTCGATTTATTCAAAGCGAGTATGGTGGATTCTCAACTGGTTCTGCCTTTGGAAATATTTTTAGTTGTTATTATTTAGATTATGATATGGCCTATAGACTCAATATAAAAGCATTTTGAGGACTAAGCTTACTGTGTATTTTTTTTTCTTAAGGTAACTTTTATCACTGGCCAAGGGCGAGTCGGGGTCGCACACGCAGGGACCCATACCATTCTTGTATTCTTACTGCGACTGTTAAGGTTTAACTTTATTTGATTTTTATAATTGTTTGCTGTAGCGGTTGCAGAATGTGTGAAAACTTCAAGTAATAGCTATTACGGTTCATGAGATTTAGCCCGCTGGCAGATAGACAGACCGTGGATAGAGTTGTGACGTCTCGTTAAAATTTTACATTTGCTACGTACTCCTACAAAATGTGTCAAATTTTACACACACATCTATCCACGGTATTAAATATAGAATAGTAACGCATCATTAGGCATATCAAATCTCATATCTATATATCTCAAAGGACCCAATAGCAGTTTAATGTGATATTAAAGGTAGGTAGGTAATAGGTACTTAAGTGTCGTGCTATTCTCTCCTCTGCACCCACAGGGTACATCAGAAAAAGGGCCAGACTTCAGTTATTATAAGTTATTTTTGGATCTTTGCACCCGGTCCGGTTTACTTTTTAGTAGTTTGTTTGTATTAAGTTCCATATTTAATTCACAAATTTTATTGACGTTTTACCTCATAGGTGCTTAAGTGTGTTCGTTAGTTTGTTAGTTTTCACGAAGTAAAGAAGCCACGGATCGACGTGATTCTAGGGCCACAGAAGCAATAAACGACTTCTATCCACGCGGCAGGAATAACGGGCCAAAGCTTAAACAAATAGGTATTGTGTGAGTAGTAAAAAACGTATTTAATAAGTAGTAAAATATTCTAACCGCCTGTTTCACAATCGACAAGTAAAGCATATTTCACAGATACCTACATTTAGGCCTTTCTCGTTCTTACTTAAAAATAGACAAGGAGAGAGCCTTTTAATGGCTGATAAATAAACTCGTCAATTGTGAAACAGGCCCTTAGACAAAATAAATATAGAACACTTCATTGTTACTAAAATTCAAAACAACCTATTTAGAAGAGAAACCTTCTTAACATGCACATACACGGGCAATTGTTTGACCAATAATTGCCTGTCAACAATACCTAAAATAACTGTGTAACTCTAATTTTTGTATAGTATAATGAGAGGTCCGTACAGTGGCAAGTATTGCTCAAGAAATTGTCCGTGTACGTAGGCGTACCTTAAGGCTTCCTATTGAACAAATTTAATACAGTAAGTATTTCAAAAGACTAAAAATGGTTTTTACTTGGAGAATTGTTTGTGAGGTTTTAGAACGTGGTGCAATTCGGCACGAGGTTCGAATGTTCTACAACGAATAGCTACTTGAGTACATCAACCAGCCCTCAATATGGATATGCATGAATGTTTAAAATCATATTTCCCACCAAAATATGAAATATCGTTAAAAGATCACCACGAGCGAAATTAAAATTAAAATCGGCCAAGAAATACGGATGATACCGACAAGCATTTTAAACAGCTTAGTAGACAGTCATGTAACAGGTCGGCTATATAAACTCCATGTGAAATTCAGTTTTGCTAGAAAGAGATAGAAATAAATCTTTGTTGGCTTATATCTTGGTTATTTTTATTGCTAGGTACCTATTCAAAAGTTCTTTTTTCTCACCTGTTTGTTACATGAATTAACTTTTATTGAAGCTGTAAAAAAAGTCATGAATATTCCCTATTCTAAAGATACAAGGCCTGCCTACAATTTTACCAAATTGTTAAGTTTCCCATGAAAAAGGTGGGAATAGAAAAAAAATTAAAAAACGTTTACTCATGACTCATGACATGTGAATGTGTCCTAAAAAAAACCTAGAAAATTTCGGACTTTTTTCAGACTGGTTTATATTATATTATTTCAGATTATAACCCTATAGGACTAGTTTTTGATAATATCTTCTCAGAACGTTTTTAAACAAGACTAAATCTGCTACAATATAAGACTAGAATTGTCTCTGTAGACCCAATAATTTCCGAGATAAAGCCTATCAAAATGCAACTTTTTTTTTAACATACCTGCAGGTACAAGTTGGTCCCTGCATTCACTAATACACATTACATCTCATTCATCATATATATCCAACTGGTCGTGTACAATCTTCTTACAGTACCTACAGGCGCGGTTGAGAGTCACACTGAACCCTCTCTCCTGGAGAGGATATTCACGCCACAAAGCCTGAACCCCAAAATTATGGCCAGAGACACAGCCCCACAACACCTCCTGCGGATGATTTCTTACGGCTTCGAGAAGGGTTGTGGGAACACGTGCAGCTGTAGGAAGGCAGCCGGGAGAAGATTGTTCATGAGCAGTTGAATAGAAAATAATGAATAAGATGTAATGTGTGTTAGTAATGCAAGGACAAGTGTGCACCTGGTGGTATGTCCGCAAGGAATGAAATCGGGGAGTTAAAATCGAGCAGAGTCTCGTATAAAATCGAGAAGTCTCATGTGGGAGGTACCCTGGCCAGATTGAAGCTGGTTTTCCGCACAGCTCTGGCGAATTGTTGGTACCGCAGCTCGAAAAGCTTGATCCAAAAAAATGCGAAGTTCAAAATAATTATGACTTTTGAAAAGTTTATATCAGATTAGGTTTACAGAGATACATTTAGTCTTATATTGTAGCAATTTAGTCTCATTTAAAAACGTACTTAAAATATTCTTTCAATGACTAGTTCTTTGGGGTTATAATCGCCAAAATCTGGAAAAAGTCCGAAATTTTCTTGGTAATTTTTATTTTTGACAAAGTTGCGTTCGGCGCTCGAAGTCACAAACTTGGATTATTCATTGGGCCAACATCAAAAACAAGTCTGCAAAAAATCAGTACTACCGGATTTGACGCAAACTAGCCAGTACTTTCAATCGCCAATTTTTCTGGAGTATATTAAGTACCTATTATATATTTGGTCGTAACTTAATAGGTATATTCTATAACTTCGGACAAAAAATAAAATTGTTTATGTAATACTTTTGAACGATAAATGGATTTCACATACTTTTCATATAGTCTTTTTAAGTTTACTGCACACTTTAGTACAAAACATCTTTATAAATCGATAAATAGCTCAAACAAGCAACTTACCCATTTCGCGTCCACAATATCCGGATTGCGTCCGCCTGTGAACCAGTTCGTTGCTCACAGGCGAACTTACCCTATTTCGTATAATTATCAGATATTTATTTTTTCTCCAGCGGATCAAGATTACTTCAGTTTTATATTTAATCGATATTCAAATGTCAAAAATTTAGTAACAACACTAATACAAAATAAACATTAGAAAAACCGTACCGCCGGCGGCAGGGCAGGGTCAAGCGGTGGCTCTCCTCACAATACTCCTCACAATAGGTAGGTACGTCCCGTTTCGAGGAGTGTCTAGGTACTGCTTTCTGTATCTGTCCTTGATCCAGCCATTTAGCGATATCGCTTAAGGTGTTGGTGGAGACTCTTCGCTATGAGATCGTTGTCGGAAGCAACTGTCGGGACAATGATAGTCGAGTGAACATCCCACATGACGGTCAATCATTATAATTACTGTAAGTGCAATTTATACTAATAATAATAATTGACCATCAGCTTTAATTTAGGACTTGAATAAAAGACGCATCAGCAACAGTTATTAACAGAAGTTAGGATTTGTACCTAGGTATATCAGTGTAGACCAGTAAACTGTAAATTAGTCAAGCACTACTGGTAACATTCTTAAAGAGATATTTGTAGGCATAAAGATATGAAAAAAATGCGCATGTCCTAATTATTTGACCACCTAACCTATGTACCTATGTGCGCTATCATGGAAGGCATCTGTTTGAGCTTTTTCTAACATTCACCTGTAATCCGGAATGGAAAGAACTAAAATGCTTTATGCCTTAATTGTAGCAAGTCATATCCAGTATCTACAGTTTCTACTAAAATAGTAGTTTATATGACTGTATATAATGAAGGGTATTAAACACGAGTGTGGGTTTATGAAACTAGCCGAAGGCGAGTTGCATAATAACATCACAAAAGTGTTTCAATGCCTAATTATGTACAATACTTTATCTACCCACATGTCATAACTCATAACCCTCCGTGTTGTTCCGGGCCACTAACAGTAATTATTTTATGACCTTGCTTTGTCACCGATATCAAGAGGCGTCGCCAAAATATCTATATCACCTTGATAGCTAATTATATGGTTAAAATAAATCGAACAATTATATCCATCAAAACAAATTTTAACCGGTAATGGCGGTAATGAAAACATTGAAAAGATTTCTGGCAGCTGTGATTCTTTTTTTTTAAATTCAGACTCATACTAGAGTCGGCTCCAACTATCATATCGTTCGATATATTACTTACGAGCACGAGCGACATTTGTCAAATTTATTATGCAAATTGACAATTCATTTCGAACTAAACGTCATCTCGACTGGTATTAGAATAGTGGTCAAATCAAATTTCTTTGTTTTTCAGAGATGTTCGAAATTATAATGAAATAATATTATCGAAATCGATGTTATTATTTAGCAACGTTTATTTTTATGGTGGTTATAATGTGCGGTTCTTGAACGCAACATGGAGGGTTTATGACATTTGGATAGATAAATATCGTTTACTCCAGTCCTACAGTAAACCCGTGGGACAAACTTATTCGATTCGATAGTAGTTGTATATACCTACCTATAGGCATCGACCTAGTAAAAGAGTGTGTTTTTCCATGGAAAATTACTTGAAGTTATAACCTAGGTTTGTAAATATGTTCTTTGCTATGTTTTCTCTCATTATTTTTCCGTGCACCACTTTTTTTAATTTCTGTATGATTATTTGGTTGACCAGTCAACATGCCATTAGGCATTAAGTCCGCCATTTGTACTTCTTTTTTGTGCAATAAAGGTTAAATAAATAAATATATTGGATTTTCTCGAGTATATGTTCTATATATATATGCTGCAAATCGCAAGGCTGTATTTTTAAGGTATTATTATGTTTAATCAAGGGTGGAAGCTATTTTCATTTAGAACTTACGAAGGAGTAACAAACTAACGCACAAACTTTCGCATTTAGAATATTAGCATTAGAGGCTTAATAGGTAATAGGATTAGGTAAAACCAAATCTAACCGTACACAATGAATTTAACAGAAAAGCTAGGAGGGTAAGCGCTTTGTGTAACTTGTGCAACTAGTTGCGCCCGACAACTGCACTTTAATGATCACTTTGTTCTTTAAAGGTACCTACTTATAACAGAAGTTCATTCTGAACTATGTTTATCTTCAGTTCTCGAAAGCAGCAAACTGCATCTAAAAGGCGCTTCTTATTTCAAAACACGAAACAATCAGAGTAATACGATAGCGAGTCAGATAACGCGGCGACAATAGCTTTGTCAGTGTCAGGTGGTAGGCCGTTCTAAGAAATAACGTTATTAAATAGGTATAAGCTCTTTGTTGGGCCGGACGCCGGCGCATCGTGAATGCAACCCGACCGCGCCGTCGGACTGTCCACTTCAAATAGATCACACGCTGATTAGTCATCTACTGATTAGCATAAAACCTAACACTTCACAGCAACTCCCGACATGCCGATACTACACAAGCGCGGCTTAACGTGCTTGCTTACTTGCTAACACATTCAAAAATAGATACAATTCAAGTAAAGTCAGTTGAACTTACCGGTTTAGCGCGAGCTTCGTCCAGACATGACCGCCGAGCTTACACAACAACACTGATTAAACTTTGGCAAAGTTTATAAGAGATCACTAAAACCGAGTTTCAACTCGACAGAGTCTAAGTATTAGGAAGTTAAAATTGGGCTGCAGTAAAGTTATGGTGTAATAAAGTTTTTTTGGTTGTAAACAGGTTCGGAGCGACGGAAGGCGAGTTCAAGTTTGTCGCGGCGGCGCGGCGCGGGATGGGGACGGCCGCCCGGAGGAAGGTAGCGCGCGGTGTGATGCGAGCGCCGGCAGGCCGAGCCGCCGAGCGGGCCGGAGCGGCAACGTCGCCCCAAAGCCTCCGCACCACCTTGGCTTCATTGTTTCATAGACGAACCGCTCCCGTAGGAACATACGGACACGCACACATTACCCACTCAAGTTACCCTCAACAAAAATAACAGTACCTACCCCAAACCTTTGAGAAAAAACGTTCCGTTCGTTCTGTAACTAGGTAGTATTTCAACAGGCTAGGCATGTAGTAGACGATCTTAATTTAACAAAGGGCGACCCCTCCGCTAAACTGCTCCAAATTAAAAGGTAAAGATGAAAGCTTTACAACAGAAATAATTACCTAGCTCTCTGCGTCATTACGAGGTCCGGCGAGTCACGTCACGCGCATTGGTGATCAACAGGTGATACCTACAGAGTTTTGCTAAATGGGATCATTTGGTAGGCGGCCTTACTTATGCATTAAAGTTTTTTGTATTAATTATGTTTTTAACGGTTAATAGATATCCCACACCCAAACGCACAATAGATAAAATATGCTTAAAATATGCTTCGTACTTATTTTGTCATTGTCACATTTGCATCTGATAGAGAGTGACCAACTGACCAAGCATAGGTATCGTGTAGGTAAAGAACTTAAGTAAAGCTCCTCTTGCATGTAGTTGTGTACAAAACTAATATGGCAAATTATGTCAAATTTCAAATATAGAATGGCGAACGGTCTATACAGATGTGTTACAACTACATGCAAGAGGGGCTGTACTATACACGTTACCTGTCCGGGTGCCCCCAATGTGGCGTCATCAAGCTTTTTTTCAGTAGTCGGTGCTCCCACTATTGGGTCACATCCCCATACTGAATGCATAGTTGGACTTGTGACATTGTCAAATCGTCTTGTATGGGGACAGTCAACGTGTTCAGTTTTTTCAGTTACTTTAATTTAAATTGGTTCATAGTGCGATAAATAAGAAGGTTACGGTTTTTAAGAAACGTTTCTTAAATTATTCCCACTAGTGATAGGTTAAGTTAAATACCTATACCTATGCTGTGAAACGTATCAACTACTTGTAAAAAGGCTCGTAAATCGTAAATAGAAATGTAGGACTTTTTGAGTTTTCCTGCCTTACATAATAATTTCTCGGTAAAAAAAAACAAATCAAATTACGTAGATACCTACCCAATAGGGTGGTCCAAAATAATATGAAGAGAATTATTATTTTCAATTAATAATTTAATTAATGAGCTTGTAATAAGCATTTGTTTTGAAAACTTAAGAAAGAATATTTATTCTATTAATTTATAACCCATACTAATAATAATGTTTAATTAAAAAAAATTTTTACACCAATAAATAACATTAAAAAATGTTAAATGTTGTTATGTTTGTTGTTAGTACTTATATCAAATCAGTCCTCCACATAGCTTATTTTTGTTTACGATGAATTAGTTAATATGTGTCGAATTTATACTTGTTAAGTGGTCGCTTACCGGTATACCGGTCGCCAAAAGCGTTTAGTTTTTGCCAAAACGATCTCAGTCTCAATCAAAACGACATATCAGTTTTAACAAAAATTAAAAACAGAAGTAGAATATTCTTTGCGTACTCCTGCAACTCAACATACAGCGTTATGATCTGTCCTAAGACTGTCTCATTCGATATCTTTATTAGGTGTGTGAAGCTCGATAAATTTTTATATGAAATTATTTTAACAGTATGCGCGACCTGTAAAGATTATCCAATTGCAATAAAACTTGGTAAGTATAGCTTATTTTCGTGCATTTTGAAATTAATAAAAACTTTTGGAAAAACAATATTACACACTTTTGTTTTTTTGACTATTCAACTACCGTAAACTGGTACTTTGATTTACGGGGTAACATTGCCCACCCCAAAAACTATCTTTAATATTTAATTATTCTATTAAATGTTTCATCAGGACTAAGCTACTCATACAGTTATATAATTACTTCAACAATTTAAGAAGATAACAACTAAAACAGTTATCGTTTTAAGGTCGGGCAATGTTACCCTGTAAATCAAAGTACCCCCAGTTTACCGGTACTCAATTACTCTTTTTGAGATAATCTCGTGTTGACGACTGAATCTAGTCGTTTTTGCATAGATAAGATAGGAAACCTTGCAATTCAGATCAGATTTTAGGTAATATAGTATTGCATTTTCATCGAATTTACATAAATAAGTATGTCAAGATTCAGCTACATCGGATACCAGCATTTGCAGTATTCTAAGAACCCACGACACGATATAATATATATATATATATATATATATATATATATATATATATATATATATATATATATATATTAAGTCACGTCATCAATGGGGGAACACGAAATGGCAATGCTGCAATGCGTAAACCCTGCCAGAACAATATTTTTTTAGTTTAGTCCGATGTATATTCGTTCCGTACCCTAAGGGTAAAAACGGTATATTAATAAGACTCCGCTAACCGTCTGTCTGTCCGTCTGTCTGTCACCAGGTGTATCTCATGAACCGTGATAGCCAGACAGTTGAAATTTTCACAGATGTATTTATATTGCTATAACAAGCAGTGGTTCAATCAATATGATGGCATTTTCCATATGTAGGTATTTTACTTTCGATTGAAATAGAAAAATAATTCTGTAGGTAAGAAATAACTTGGTACACATTTTGGTGGCAACCCCCTTGGATCGAGTTTTTAAATATGTTTTATTGTTTGAAAATATATGTATGTCGCCTGGCAAATGAGTGAGGGATCCACCACTTAGATCGAGATCTCCTTCTACCTGTATTGAATATATTATACAAAGATATTATTATTAATATTTTTTTACATTTTTTAGAACGAATAAGATTAGACCAGTAATGCGTCTGCGGAAAACATTTGGTGTTTAAAAGAGATTTCCTTTTGCGGATTTGGTCCTTATAAGAACACAAACGTTCATAATCAAAATTATATATGTAAATTTCAAACGGGGCCGCATAATTACTGAAGATCTAGTCCTGGTGATGTAGGTATTAAGAGAGAACGGAAGCGTTAGCGGTGAGATGTAATATGTTAGCCTGCAGGTTTGCTCATTGTTGTTGCTAAAGTTTTCAAAGCGTTTACTCAATTATTTTATGCGAGCAGCCTGTGGGTTTGTTATACAAAACGAGCCTTTAGCGCCCTCCGGGTTCAATATTACAACGCCTTCATAATGTTGTTGAGACCGAGATGGTGTATGTTTTCTGGCACTTAACGATTTCAGGCCATAATAAGGAAACAAATCGCCTTACAGCACGGGCGCGTCAGAAATAGTTCTCCAACGACAATCTGAATACGAATACTGGTATTCCCTACCCTTACAACTAGGTTGCATAAGTTATAAGTGGTGTCAGATACCTACATTAAAATAATAGTTCTGTCAAGATATACTCGTACTATGCACAGGGGAAGACGCATAGGTACGAGTAAGTATTAGTACGTTGCCTGTTGCCTCGTGTTGTCAGTGCATACCTTTTTAGGGTTCCGTACCCTAAGGGTAAAAACGGTATATTAATAAGACTCCGCTAACCGTCTGTCTGTCACCAGGTGTATCTCATGAACCGTGATAGCTAGACTGTTGAAATTTTCACAGATGTATATATATTGCTATAACAACAAATACTAAAAACAGAATAAATTGAATATTTAAAGGGGCTTCCATACAACAGACGTGTTTCTTGCGCCGTTTTTTTGCTAATGCTGTATAGATAATGGTACGGACCCTTGGTGCGCGAGTCTCGACTCGCACTTGGCCGGTTTTTTAGTTTTGTGTTGCTGTAGTTGTATAATTAAATTGTCACTAACCTATTTTAAGTAGGAACTCTGTAACTAAGTAATTTAGCAGCATTTATTTCCCTCCGGTCCATTACAACTTAATCTCAAAATGCCTGATATCGGTACGACACAATCTCACAATGACTGAAACCAATAAAACCAAATTTCAAAATGGTTTTGTCCCGTAATGCCTGAAATTTTAAATGTACTGATCCCAGAATGACTGAATCAAACGATCACATTATTATATGCATAAGTAAGTAATTAAACCTTTTTAGGGTTCCGTAGCCAATTGGAAATAAACGGAACCCTTATAGATTCGTCATGTCTGTCCGTCCGTCTGTCCGTCCGTATGTCACAGCCACTTTATTCCGTAACTATAAGAGCTATACTATGGAAACTTTGTAAGTAGATGTATTCGGTGAACCGCATTAAGATTTTCATACGAAAATAGAAAAAAACAATAAATTTTTGGGGTTCCCCATACTTAGAACTGAAACTCAATTTTTTTTTTTCATCAAACCCATACGTGTGGGGTATCTATGGATAGGTCTTCAAAAATGATATTGAGGTTTCTAATATTATTTTTTTCTAAACTGAATAGTTTGCGCGAGAGACGCTTCCAAAGTGGAAAAATGTGTGTCCCCCCCCCCCCCCTCCGTAACGTCTAAAATAAGGGAATGATAAATTAATGTAAAAATAATATATGATGTACATTACCATGCAAACTTCCACCGAAAATTGGTTTGAACGAGATCTAATAATTAGTTTTTTTTTAATACGTTATAAATCGTAAACCGCATTTTACCTTTCATTCAATCAACTCCAATATAATAAAGAATAAAGAAAAACATTTATTTAGATGTATAGTGGTACGGAACCCTACTTGCGCGAGTCCGACTCGCACTTGGCCGGTTTTTAATACACTTCTCTTTACACTTGACAATTCAAATCATTTATAAAGATAAAAAACAAGTGACTTCATAGATAGTCACTATATCAACAGAAATATTTTATTTAAAGTGTGAAAATACAATTTATAATAGAATTAAACCACAGAGACATCGCATATAATATAAACCAAAAAGGTTATCCAAATGTATTATACGTCGGGCATAAGTACTCTTTTGGTATTAATACTAAAAGTGGTACATCTATGTGGCGTTGTGTAAATAGGATACGAATGCATTGCTTCTGTGACATTGAATTCTAAAAAAAATGCGATAAAGAGAAAAAGTAAGCATGCCCCATGAGTATGCATGTCCCATTTTGATCAGAATGTTCGAGACCTAATTATTAACAATTACTAAAAAGATGCATGTGAAAAAATGGCTCCAATTAAAATAAATTTTGAAAAGAACTTGACACAAGCTGCAGACACTTATCCGCACACTTAAAACAAAATCAATATACCGTGCGAGACATAAACATTTAGAACAAACAAATACTGAATTTTCGTACTTAAAAGATGTTAAGACTCCCTCAATATTGGCTAAGGATTTTCTCGTAGTCGTAGAGGAAAATGAGAAGATATTAGTAATTGCGACCTTAGCTGCCAGACGATTCCTCAGTAAGTCTGGAGAAAACCAAATGATGTACTTTGGAGATGGCACCTTTAAAAGGGTTCCAAAACCGTTCTTCCAATGTTTCACTATACATGTTGATATTGGTACGAGTAGAAAATCAACCAATGTAGTACCTGTTATTTTGGCCCTTCTAACCAACAACACGGAAAATACTTATACAGGGCTATTTAAATTTACGTATAAGAGATCAAATGGGTATCCAAATTAACAAATATAAGTCAGATTTGAAACCGCACAAATTAATGCGTGCAAATCAATTAACCCTGATAGAGATATGTCAGGCTGCTACTTCCATTACAACAGGGCTGTATGGAAAAAAGCCAAATACCTATCGGTTCACGCTACAATAGAAGGTCGCAAAATCGTTCGAATGTGTGCCAATTACCATTGTTGCCCGTAACTGAAATTAATCAAGCCTGGCAAATTATAAAAGAATTAGCCCCAGGGACAAACGTAATGATGGAGTTCATCTGTTACATGCAGAAGCAGTGGATAAAAATGGGTACAATGATGTTAAGTACTGCAAGCCAAAAACATCGCAGCAACAATGCCGAGGAAGGCTGGCACAGGCGGCTCAACGTCCGAATGCTGCATAAACCGACAATAATGAGATTTATATATGAATTAAAAAGAGAAGCATTGTATCAAATAACCCGCATTAAGAATTCTTTAATGGTGCTACCAGAAGGTCTGAAATATTTTTTGATAAACAGTACTCCAAGCAACTGACCCAACTTAATAACGGTAACATAACTGCTATTAAGTTTTTGAAGAATTTATGGTTTATAAGGAAACGACTTCGTTATAATTAATATATTTTTTATTTCTTATTTTATGTTAAATGTTTAATTAAGTACATACTTTTAACCCAGGGAAAACGCGGGCGGAGCCGCAGGCGGGTCCACTAGTTTTATATATTGTACATATAGATTAATGTATTGGATGATACTGTGATTATTAGTTATTATTCTGATTGTAAAGTGTTTCATTATTTAATGCAGCAAAGGTATTTTTACTGTTGAGTTCTTCTTTAATTATCATTTATCACACTCTTATATACATACATTAAATCACGCCTGTTAAATGAAATCTTGCGTCATGCGTGTTACTTGAAAGCGAGGTGAATGCAATTTCAGACATTAAAAAAAAGATATTAGGAAAAAGCCACATTGACCTTCAGTTGTTATGAAAAGAACACCATTAGAATTTAGGTCGTATTTGAATTTCAGTCGAATTGATTAGCTAGGCATTTTGAGATTAAGGTGTAATGGACCGGAGGCCCTAATTACTAACTTGGCAATAGCCTGAAATAAATGATAATATTGTGTTTACTCTACTCTAAAATCCCCAATTCGTGTGTAGTGGTCGTAGGTACATACTCGTAACATACACTTGTCTAGACACGACTTATAAAACATAGTTTAAAAATGAGTCAAGATATGTTTTTCGTGCAAATATGTTTTATTTTTGTTAAGTTCGTAATAAACTAACATCAAAGGTACTGTTGAATAAGTGGTATATCAAAAACGTTTTTATATGGAATTAGAAACACGTACACGTGTACTCGTAAAATCAGGATTGGAAGGAATCACGTCGGACATTGTTGTATTGTGGGCCGGCCGCCATTAGGCCGCAGGGAATGACACTGGACTTTTCGGACGTTTTTCACGTTCGTTCTGGCCAACAAAGAGCGACCGCAATTTCAAAAACCACTGATCCCTCGCTTTAATTTCAGCTAAAGTGAAATCGACTGAAGTATACACGCATTCGCTCTTATTCTTCATCCCCTTCTGCCGCACAAATGCGCCTTGTATTTTGAAAAAGAAATGTCAGCTGCGAGCGTAGGGCTGTGTATAAATTCAACAATAAGAGAAACGTTAAACAAAGGTATTCGTACAAAATTAGATTGAGGCTACTCATACGAAACGAAATTTGTCAAAGCAAGTAGGTAAGTATATGCTTTAACGTATATTTGTATATTGGACTACTTACAGTTTTTGTAGTACTCAGATTTATTGTTATTTTTTAAATTCATTGATCAGATACAGGAATAAATATTTGAAGGTCATCTTAACTAGAATAATTTAACTAGGTAGTTATACCTTACCTTACCTACATAAAGACATACTTCATCTACGGAGTGCCATTACCCATATTGGTTGATGATTAAAATCAGTTAAGATTTTTGTGTATGAGAAGAGCATATAGGATAGGACCAATTTAAATCTCGAGGTTGGGTACCAATCGGCACCGATAGGCTATAATGTGTTAACATTAACCATGCACCAATTCGAACCTTCCCCCTTTTAGGCCACCGTAGTCAATCTCAGTCAGTTTCGCCATGACCATCTGTCTGTCTATATGTGACGTTTTCTCAGAAATTATCAAAGTCACGAATATGAGTGAACATACTTTTATAGATATTTAATAATAATAATAATAAGAAGAAATTTTATTTCAGGCAACGAGGCCCATATTTTATACTACCTTAATAGTAATAATAATACGGCCGCAGGGCAGCTAGTGGCGAGCTGTTGGTGAGTGGCGACACCACGGACCTGAGTGCTCCCGAGGGTAGGTCCTCTTCCTCACCTCACGCTTGCCTTCACCAGCCGGCTGCGGTGTACAATGACGAGGAACAGACCTTCACCTCTGGCTTGCGTTTATTGGCCAGTCCGTGTGGAGTCGCAAGAGCTATATGCTCGAAGGGCGGATGTGTTGCATAAGCGGTGAGTGGGCACCTTATGGTCGTTTAAAGTCCAGAAGCACCTCTCCACCCTTAGCCCCTCTGGAACTGTTGCTTCCCTGCTGCTATATATATGTGGCTGTTTCGGGAGGTCCATTCCATTGAGTTGGCGAGTCACCGCCTGCCATTTAAACCAAAGTAATTAGCATTGGCCAGGCAGGCGCCGTAGTTTCATCAATAGCCTAGTTCACCAATCCATATCAGTTTATTCATAGAACCTATTATTAATATTCCCATCCTTCTTAAATAGTCTTACACTAACCGGTGGTTGTCCGTGGGAGCATACTTTTATAGTTTGAGGTCAGGTACCGGTTGGTGTCCCATAACTTTACTAAATTAAACTTGTCTAAAGGGCCTCTGCGTGTTGGCTTCGGCTCTATGTACGCCTTCCAAAGGTGCGGGACTCCCATAGTCCCGTGATTGGTAAAGATATACAAATAATAATAATACCTTACAGACATACATGCATTACATACATACATTATCATATAAAACTTACAACTAACACCGTGGTGCCTAAACAATACATACATAAACATACCAAATTTGACGCTTATATGATTTACCGTATTTAAAATACAACAAAAAATACTAAATAAAAACGTTTCTTGTATTGTTGGGGACCACCTTTATTATTGCACTTTTTTTTAATATTTATAAGTAAAAATCCGCCATAATACCACATATTCTAAAAAAAAAACAACCGGCTGTCTATTACCGTTCGAAAGATACAACTGTTTTAAGTTTAGTCTATTTACTCACTTACGATTGAGTAAGCTCTTTGAACTACAGTTTAATAAGTGTGTTTTTAGTCTTTCACCGTAGCACAAAGGGCTGATCCGTGTTGAACAGAAAGTGGACCGTAATGGTAAAATTCTTATTTTGTTGGTGCTTAATTTTTTTATTGAATATTCTGATGCTGGTAATAGAAAAGGTTAATGAAACCTACAATAATTTTAAAGCTATTAAGGTCGGAGATGATTTCTGGTAGACCAAACAAAATAAGTTTCTGTCAAAACGTTCAATTCTAAGACAAGCTTTTATTACTGTCTAGTTTTCTTACAATCTGTTTATCAATACCAAACTAACGAGCAGGCCTCTCTTTTCATTTGCCACTCTCAGCCCAGGACCCCCACGATCAATAAACCAGCCGACAACAAAAACAAAATAAAATTGTCCTTTGTCATAGTCCCATGGGCCCCATTATCCTAGAATGCGAAAAATTTCTAAGAAGGAGAGTTGGTTTTAAATTGGATTGCAATGGACTAGATTAATGTGATAAATGTTATAATCAAATCGGAAGGCAGTTATAGGAATCACCAAGCTTGAGATCGTCCGTTGTATTCACAGTTTGGATTGGTCTCTATAAGTCGGCCAATACCGATTCCTTTAAAAAAAACGAAATTTAAGCCCAACAGGACCCTATTTATATGCATCAGCTGTCCATCCGTCCGTCCTAACTTTGAACACTTGTATCTTTTGAACGGTAATAGGTAGCGGTGTTCGGCGGTTTGTGTTCTTGAGTGGGGCTCGCGCTATTTCGATTCGAAATGGAATTCAAATTGGAAAATAATAATACTTACCTACGGTACGGAATCCTTGGTGCGCGAGTCCGACTGGCACTTGACCGGTTTTTTACGCTTGGTAAAGTATGGTTACTATATTCTTGTATCCCACTATCCTAAGTATCCTACTAATGGGTGTGTGTGTTAGTTTGTTACTCCTTCACGCTGCATCGGCTGGACAGATTTGGATGAAATTTGGAATGGGTAAAGCCTCTACGCTGCATTAAGAGGACGGTGAAGGGATGCTAAACCGCTCCGGGCAATTCACTCCCTAAATCAAGTCCGATTTCCACGATTTTTAAATATGTACCTAGTTATTATAAAACAGGTCTTTATGTTTCTGTTTTTTGTTTTTTATATTTGTTTAAATCTAAGAAATATTTTCTTGGAAAGGAAAACACACGGACATAGTTTTTCATGATATCTACAACATATTCAAAAATCGTTAAAATCCCAGGTCCCTAGTCCAGGTTTAAGGGGAGAGAAACGTTATCGCATTTTGTATGGAAATTTTTAGCTTCCCAATCCTCTTAACACGCTATTTTTATCCCGGAACGATTAAAATTTCCCGAGGTAATAACGTCAATCGAAACCAACACGGACGAAGTCGCGGGCAGAAGCTAGTAAAATAATAGTACTAGACGTTGCCCGCGACTCAGTCCGCGTGGAAGTCGTTTACAGCGGGTGAAATGTAGGTACCTACCTTATGTTTTTCTCTATACCAAATCTCCATACCAAATATTATAGAAATTGGTTCAGCGGTTTAGAAGTGAAAGCATAACAGACAGCTAGGCAGTCAGAGCTACTTTCGCATTTATATTTATAATCTACATACACTAATATTAGATTTGTTAGATTACTCTCCCGAACTGATTATTTCTTCGTAGTAATTTTTCCGCTCGCATTTTTCCCCGAACGCGATATTACCAGTCGCCTTTTTTCCTGGCAGTTTATATTCACAGTCGTGTTTTTCACCTTGCGAGTTTTATCCAGTCGCTTCTTTTCGTAGCAGCATATTTTCACTCGTGTTTTTCCCGTTCCAATTTGACGAAGTTACAGCGTCGACCGTGCTCCTATTTCTGGGTGGTTTGGCCCTCCGGGCGTGATGCAAAACTAACATAACCTAAACCTATCTACGAATTACGATGTAATTTCTTTTGGAAAAAAGTGCGATTGAGATAGAAATCGAACGCGAAAAAACCGACTGAGAAAAAAGTCGAACAACAAGAAACGAGTCAGACGAACAACGAAAGACTGTACGGTACAAAATAAAATGGGGTAATATTACGTTCGGGCAAATATGCCAAGGAAAATTTATACTTAAAGAGGAAAGATTTGATTGTTTGTTTGCATTGAATAGGATCCGACACTGCTGGACCGATTTGAAAAACTGTGTCTCCATTAGAATCATACATTATCCCTGAGTAACATACGCTGTGTTTTATTTTTCGCGGAGACCTTGGCAGTATGGCTTCATGGCAAATTTTATTTTAAATTCTACATATTAACAAACTACACAAAATAATATGAAGCGGTCAGTATAAAGTATGATTATACAGTAAAAAGTTTTAGCAAGCCAGCCAAATTGTAACTGTTCGACGCTACGATATTTTAAGTCATGTTATTCGATACCGGGTCCCCTGGGCTATCGGTCCGATAACGAGTTCGCGGTTCGAAACACACGAGGCTAGGCTAGCCACGCGTTCCATGCATAAAAATGTTCCAAAACAGGACCCAGTTTCTGACCTCTGTGGCGTTGTCTCTATACTTACGAATAGAAATAGTTATTACTTTTAAATTATCTGTCCTGTATACATATCAGGGCCGAGATTCTAGTCGGTAAAAACCATATCGTCTTTGGCTTGTTATCGTATTGTCAACGTTTTGATAGCTCTTATTTATTCGGCAGTAATGGCGGCCGAGTTAAAAACACTACCGTAATAGGTCAATGACGATATGGTTTTTACCGCCAATAATAGAGGCCCAGGTGACTATATTAGAATATTATGATTGCAGCACCTGCCTCGAATTGCTACAAGATCAGAGAAAGGTAAAAACTATCTTAGGTACGTCGGATAATACGGTCTAGAGCGGAGCAGATATCTACTTATAATTGACTTAGCTCCTCGAGTCTCCTGAGCCACATAATGGTTATTCCATCCCTGGAAAAGTTGCTAAATCTAGGACATTTTTTTTCTGAGGCATCGTTAAAATACTGTATCTTTCGAAATAATCTTAAAAATAATCTTTTGAAAACTGACGAAACTGTGGGCTGACAAGTTGCCATCGACTACAAACGCTAGAGTTTCGTGATCACCTATCGCTTAGCGTTGTCAAAAATGAAAAAGCTAGCCAAGTTGCACTTAGATACCGACGTTTATATCGTAATATTGCTCGTGTTGATTTCAACCTGTCTAAATAGTACCGCGTAACGATGGACAAAATGCCAATACTATCACTATTCGATTAGCGCGAGTGATAGTGATCATGATCACATTACAGCGTGTCAGTTGTAAAGAGTGATATATCACGTGACTTACGTCAATTCCATACATTTTTGTAAGTGACAGGTGATCACCACACGCTAGCGTTCGTATTCGATGGCAACTTGTCTAGCCCCGCTAAACAAACAAAGAATAAGTTCCTAAGACCGTGTCAACCCAATATTTTAGAATTGCGTAAAACTGGAACGGAATACGGATATTATATAACTTAGTTGTCTGGCTAACCATAATTTTCTATCAAGACCCTCTTTCTCTAAAATAGTTGAAGCTATCAGGCCGAGCTATGAAATAGGTGTAGTTTTAAGTCGTTCGGACAAGGTCTCATCGTTAAAACTTTGAAATTTATAATCATTTATATAGGCAGAACAAAAATGTGTCAACGTCAAAAATAATAGCTTAATCTATCGTGAAAGGTATTTGAAAGCTCTAAAGTTGCAGGTTCATCCTATTTTTTGACACGTATTTAATCGATGATTTCGCGATAATCGGGTTGTTAACGTGAATGCATATAAAAACATCGTGTAAGTTGGGCACTTTATTTCTGAAACTTCTTCGGTTCATTTCTGAAACCGGTAACAAGTCTAACGAAAAGCAAGATTAAAAATAAACCAGACTGCTGTTTGGATATTGTCGACAAAGTAATGTTACTTATCATTTATTTATTTCTTATTCCGCCAATTTCACATTTAAATAATATTAATATAGCCTATGACACTCTAGTGGTTGAGATGAATCTAACCACGAATGGTTTAGCCGTTTAGTAGTTACGAGCGGACATTGAGTCGGAAATATATCCAAGTCAAATACATAACCCTCCTTTTGGGCTCTGCCGCAGTCGGGTAAAAAGTAAATTCTTTTAAAATTGTTTTTATTAGAAATTAGTCTATTTTGCAAAAATATGAATACCTACGTCGCAGGGCAATTATTTTAATTGCGGTTGACAAAGATGCAAAATGTAAGTGTAGAAACGTCATTTACGGTGCCTCCTGTTTACTGAAAAGAGCGGTCTTATTTCAAACAAATAAAACCTAGGTGGGGAACCTTTTATAAAGTTGCGCTTATTTTTTAAATTTGTTTACACATATAATGTAACCATTGATAATTAAAGTAAAGGTACTATGTTTGCCTTGTATTCAATACCTTCTGTTTTCAACAATGCTTCTCTTTTGTTTCATAGGTACCTAAAGTCAAGTGAAAATAGTTTTCTATGGCCTGACGTGTTTTAAATCCCCTGTTCTACGTCTCTACCCCAAGCACAAAATTTGACCTCCCATCGAGTAAGTAACGTTTGCGTATCACCATCGAATAAAATGTGTATGGCGATTGATACCAGCAGCCTCCTAGTAACTAAGTATATTTTAGTTCTTATTGATAGCAAGTTGAAATTCACGTTGACCTTCGTGCCGTCATCGAGGTATAGGAATCTAAAGATAATGTATGAATACGTGTGTTTATGTTAGGGGTTCAGAATAGGTTCAGTACCCTTACTATGAGTTACAATTAAAGTACTCGCTAGCGAGTCGAAGATTTATCCCTCGCAGACCTCGCAGTATTCCTATAGAGCGCGAGGGACAGAGCATTCGACTCGCTAGCGAGTACGGTAATTGTAACTCATGGTAAGGGTGCAGAACACGATTTCTAAATAGTAAAGCCGTAGGCGATTCGAAAACGTGAAGTATGATTGAATTGATCGAAATGTTCGTGTTAGAGCTACGTTACTTTTGGTGACGACCGTTTATAGGAATATGGCTTATCCGCATACGGTATGTGTGTGTGTCTACTTAAGTCTACTAAAAGTTTTTACTTGGGCATATGATTAGATACACTCAGATACGATCAGATCGGGGACGTATTAATAAAGGAACAGGTCAGGAGTACCCAAAACCGACGCACGTGTATGAAGAGACTTATGAGTGTGGAGGAAGCGAGGCACGTTTGTCTGGATCGTAGCAAGTGAGAGGAAGCGGTCTCTGCCTACCCCTACGGGAAAGAGGCGTGATTGTATTTATGTATAATTACATGATTAGATACACCTATACGTATTGTTTGCAAAACCCTAACTAAGTAAACTACAGATTATAACAACTAATAACTAATTTATAAATAATGGTTAAAATTATACAACTCACGTAGTTACATACCTAACCATCGGTTTCGGAAGTCCATGAACTATCATGGAATAGTTAAATAAGCACATTAAGCACTAGCTTATTTAACTATTTAAACTTGATGCATAACTTATTTCCATCTCACTCACGCATGAATAAACATGCGTCAGGTTAATAAGCACGACCTAATCTGACCCGTGTACATAACTACATATTATTATTATTGTTAGGTCGTTACATATAAAATTTGCGTTTTATAAGCGAACAATATACCCACAATATGCCAATTTTTCGAGCTTTTTCATCTTTCCAATTTGTTTCAGGTGAATTAATACTGTTTTATCACTCACAGCGAAGCCTGACGCTAACTCTGACGTAGTTTGCGATGGGCCGCTTAAACAATCGCTTTTAATTCTTCGTTATTATCTCGGGTCTCCGGCCGTCCATGGGGCTTGTTTTCTAGGTCAAAATTTCCAGAACGAAAACGTTGGTACCAAAGTCGTACCGTGTTTTCTTTTACAGTAGCTGCCTCACACACATCATTGATCCTTTGAGCCGTTTCTGCAGCACTGGTGCCACGGTGGAACTCGTATTCATAAATAACGCGATATTTTAAGTTCTCCATATTGTGAACAGAATGATGTCATAAATACACGAGCTAAAATTTGAAATAAAATTTAATTTAGAATCCTTTCGTTCTAAGAATTTAAAATACTGAATGAAACAAAGTTCAACTAAACGCCATTTTCATATGTAAGGACCAGACGCGGTGGGGGACTTTGTCCCCCACCGCGTCTGTCTGTTAATCTGTTTGTATGTTCCCGATGATCTCAAAAACTACAGAACGGCTTTTCATGCTTTTCATTCAATTAATACCATCAGTTTGATATTTTTTACTCAAGGTTATAATCACTAAATATTCTAAAACAAAGTCTTCCACCGCGTCTGTCTTTCAGTATGTTGTAGGTGCCTGACGAGTTGTAGCCAACTTAGTGAAGTGTGCAAAGTATAGCAGAAAGTAACGACGTAAGCTGATTAATTAATTAATACATCATTACACGTACAATTCAAAGAGAAAAGAGATAAACTCTCTGGAAAATGCACGCAGCCTAGATGTCATTAAATAGGGACCGGAGAATCGAATGCACGTTTACCTACCTAAAAATAGCAAAATCACGTAAATAGTTGTGTGAAGTCTGCATCAAAATGTCTAGCTAAGTAACTGACTAAATCAAGGAATCATTCGCCTTTTTAAGGAAATGTCAAAGAGACTCATTGACGTCACTAGAGACCGAAGAGGTGGCAGTTTCCTCGCTCAACGAATAAGTTTAGCCATTCAGCGAGGAAATGCTGCCGGCATCTTTGGTACCATTCTTAGATTGAATGTTTTATTTTATTTTTATATATTTAGTGTTATTTAATATAAGTTGTAATTTTTAGTTAGTGTTTTATACTTAATGTATTAGTTAATTTTTTTTCAATAAACATCGACGAATGCTTTTTGAAAATGAAGATACGGAAATTGTGAAATTGCTTAAAACGTTATGAGAATGCAAAACGTAGCGTATTTTTGTCAATAAAACTTACCCTAATATTACTGGTTACACGAGTTCAAGATGGAACTGCCAGATATTGATCTGGAATTCGATGACGGACTAGACCAACAGACCTAGCAATTGCGACACTACGACCAATTGGGTTCGGTTTTTCATCTTTTACATCTCATTGCCTCGTTTATTTTCTTCGATGCTAGTTTAAAAGACACATAGAAGTTAATTAACTTTAGTTTCATCCTTGCTAGGAAAGACCACTTAAGCGATGGACCGGAAATTTGTACTTACAAGGTATAAAGTTACCTAATTAAGATCCCCTCTTCTATACACTGAAAATCAGCTTAATTAAAATTTAGAAAAAATCCCAATGAGGCTCTTTCTATACACAGGGTCCAGACCTTGACGTAATAGTAGGTACCTATATTAATAGAAAGCCCACTTCTTACTGGTCCAGAATAAAGATTAAAATTTTCAATTCGTTAATTATTTGAGAAGTTATTAAGGTTTTAATGATACTGGCAAATAAAGCTACCTTTAGGTACACCTTGGCTTAGGTATAATTCGTAATTCTTAAACTTGATCTCAAATTTTCAATATCTTAGTAATGTACAATTATGTTTTTGTTGTTCAAATACGCCACTTATACCGGTTTTAAATCTTTAACTATTAATGAGAAATTTCGTGCTCGTATTTATTGACCTATTAATAAGTTGAGCCCGATTGATTTACTTGCACCATATGGAGTGGAGACGGGCATACTTCCGAAACATTCCCCGTATCCATTAAGGACCTGCGAACTCTTCATTAAATATATTAAGAGGGCTCTGTGTGTAAGTAAAGTGTAGGTATCTATTAACCACACATATAGCTTATATTAGGATATGGTAAAAATTGCATCGACGGAATAGATTTCGTGGTTTATCGATGAGACTGTGAAATATATGTATAAAGGTTCTTAGGTTCCCAAAGGTTCGTGAAATAAATATACAAACCTACAAATATTTATATATTTATATAATACACATTTAACGGCATTTTAAATGGATGATTACTGATATGATCATGTCTATCCAAACCATAAAAACTTGAATTATTAAAGATTAAAATTCCTGTACGGAATGGGTTAGTGATTAATGAACATCTTAGGCAAACAATATGCCGTGTGTTATCTAAAGTATCCAAACAGACTTATTTCACATTTGTGCTTTTCGTTTTAAAATTGAAACGCCTTGTATTTCGTTCTACATTGAAACCATATAATACCAGAGAAACCGTATTAAATGTATACTTAATATCGAACTCTCAGAAGTAAACTGTTAAGCAATTTGAGATCCTCCCTTTCTTTAGGCAGACGCTCAATTTATGCGCAAACTTCGTGGATAGAGGGCCTACAACAAGTTTCTTGTCGATCCGTTAATTTTAAGTAAATGGGACGCTGGTATGAACGAATACCCCGACGGTCGTCCTCAAGGCGGGCCGCAGTTGCCCCGGACCCTAATAGTCGAGAGTTACCAGCACACTTCATTCTGAAGTAGCAACACAAGCCCGAATTTGTTTAGTCAGACGCCGTGCCAGGCAGGCCCTTTGATATCCCTTTTGTTTTGTAGGCACAGAAACTCCCACATCGAGGCAAGGAACAGTTAATACAAACATCAACACTGGCTATAAGCTAATTGTTTTGGAGTACTAATTAAGATGCTCTGTTGTCGTAATTGTGTTGCTTTTAGGAAATTAGGCTGTGCCTCGTAACACAGTTAATAATAAGGCTTTGTTAATCCTTTTTGCCCATCATCATGTATCTGTTCATCATTTAGGTTTAGGTGACATATCGTGATTGCTTATTCTTGCTTTTAACACGTACATTTAATTAAGCCAGTAAGACTAACAACAACTAGCCATCTACGATATATTTTTATACTATTTTTTTTCTACACATATGCATTATGATTCCGTCATATAATGAATTTTCTAGCAGCATTTACCATTCCTATGCTATACGTTTCGCCCGTCTAAAAATATCAGTCAGACAATCAGTTGCTTATACGTAGGAAAAGGCACTATAAGAGGTTATTATATTATAAGATTTATAAGGTTGAGACAATTATCATCATACCGTTACCTAAATAGTACTTATAAATAAGTCTGTATGCATCTCGATCTATTTGTCTGCTTAGTTATTTTTAACTACGCTACTAGACGTACCAGGAATCTACTAGCTTGACGAAGTTTTAAATTAAAATTTAGAGGATATCTTTTGGAAGGTTTATGCATAATAATACCTACTAGTGGACATCGATCCCACCCAGGCGAAGCCAGGGTGGGTTGCTGCTATAGTAACGACTTTTCCATGAGCACTGTTTTAAAATTAGTAATACGAATATAGGGGCGGTAAAGTAAAAAATGGAAAACATGTGAAGAATATAACGCCTTAAGTAGGTACCTATACCTACGTACACATGAAAAGCTTTTAGGAAAAAACGCGTACAAAAAGGCTCATTACGGCGAGACCGCGACTTTGTAATGTACTTTTTATTGTAATACGCGTGTTGTTATCCAAATGCTTTTCACTGTAAGAATAAAACTTCGATTTTCTTTTAATAATTACTTGTGTGTAATTATATATAAGTATTTATAAGTATATGTGTTATCATTTATCTCAGATCATCTTTTCTAGATTTTTATTACGTTTTCGCAGATGTGCCCGTAGGTGGTGGGTCCATACTTTTAGGGTTCAATAATTAATAACAAATCAAAGTAATGGTACTTATCAAGTATATATTTTTTATTTCACCAATTTCACATTTAAACACTTTTAACATAGCATAGGACACTAGTGGTTAAGACGAATCTAACCACGTATAATTTATTAAAATCGGTTTAGCCGTTTAGTAGTTACGCGCGGACATTGGGTCGGACATATATATACAACCCAAACACATAACCCTCCTTTGTGCAGTGCTGCAGTCGGATAAAAATACGACGTTATTTTAAGATCTGTCCAACGATGCAACGTTGTAATTTCGACAGTAAAAAAAATAAAGTGGCTGTGACATACGGACGGACAGACGGACGGACAGACATGACGAATCTATAAGGGTTCCGTTTTTTGCCATTTGGCTACGGAACCCTAAAAAGTGAGTATGATATGCGTACATACGGGTCAAATGCAAGACCTCCTCTTTTAAAACGGTTTAAAACAAATAATACCTACTAAACTTTAATGTAACATCAAATCAAACAAAGTTCTAACACATGTTTCAAAAGCATAGCAAGGGTTTTTGATCGTGGGTGTTGCTTGCAGTTCCAATTTATATAGTGTACTATAGTATACACTATCACTCAATACAAATATTGAGAATAGGTACTAAGAACCTTGTCACTGTGATAGTCATTGCCACTGCCATACTGCCATAGTTGTCATTTGATATTCAGTTTGAACTTCATTATGCCAATGTATATATACAGGGTGGAAAGGGACGACGGCCCTTCCGGTAAATTCAAAATTATGTATCTTTAGTACTATATTTTTCTCCAAGAAACTATACTAATATTTTTTTCACGCCACTGCTCGGAAATGTGGCGAAAGATGGTCTGTTCCTGGGCCCCAAAACAATCGATAGTTGTACATTGAATGAGCAGGCCTACTATGAATTTAAACAGACCAACTATGTTAACATTGTTGGTCTGTTCCATTGACCAATAACATTGGTCCGCTGATCACTAATTCGACCAATCAGAACACACTTTGTGCTGCATATGAAATTAAATTGGCCAATGAGAAGTCGTTTTATTTTTTTAATAATATTCATCCCTTCACGGATAGGCAAAGGAATCAGATTCCATACAGCCATATATGTCTGCTTTTAATTATCTGAAATAAAGTTTTTGTCACGGTGAGAGTCGTCAGTTTAAAAAACGCCTTATAAGTTTTTTTTTTTATTTCCTCGCAGTAGTCGTGAAAAGCACTGTGTTAAGCCTCGGCCGAAAGTGCAATAGATGGACTCGTACTTTCGAGGGCCTCCGCTACGCGTCGGCCCTCGAACTAACTCGTCCATCTATTGCTTACTTTCTAACCTCTACAACAATGTACTATAGCCGTTTTCGAGTTACAGCTCGTTAAAGTTTAATACAAAAAACGTATAGTTTCAACCCTACCAGCTGATAAGGTCAATGACCCCACCTTGACCTAACTAGTAAACAATAACTTTGTGACGTTATTGGTGGATGACATTTAGTAGGTGCATTGACAATATTTTAGTTTTGCAACCTGTTTGTTTCATAGATAATTATCACAATGACAATAAGCACGTCACAATTATGTCACACTCTTAAACTAGTAAAATGTTTAATAATGCCACTATTTGAGGCTAGAGATTATCTCAATTTGTTACTGTTATACGCAGAGTGCAACTACAATACCTCTGAGACTTTGCGTCAATACAGAGAGAGATATCCTCCACCGCATCCATCAGACCGTCGAACGATTTTACGTGCCTTTGACCGCGTTGCTAGCAATCGTCCCATAGTCCCCCGAACATCTCAAGACGACCAACGCGGAGGAGGTGTCGTACGACTTGCTGCGGGGCTCGAAGAAAGAGTACTGCGTTATTTTGATCGAAATCCAAGAGCAAGTTCCAGGCGGGCGGGTCAGCACTTCGGATTAACTCATACGACAGTATTGAAAATACTAAAACGTGCCCGTTGTCGTCCTTATCACATACAGAGGGTTCAAGCGTTATTGCCCAGAGACTGCCCCATCCGAGAAGCATACTGCCGGTGGTTGTTAGACAAAATAGCTGGAGACCGTGACTTCATTAGACGCATTATTTGGACGGATGAAAGTGTATTTACACGCAATGGTATGTGGAACTGGCGAAATGAACACGTATACGCCGAAGAAAACCTATTCGCGTACCGTTATTTGAGTCACCAATATCGTTGGTCAGTTAACGTATGGGCTGCAATTCACGGGGAAACAATTCTACGGCCTGTGTTCTTACCTGCAACACTTAACAGAGTTGGATACATGGCTCTCCTAAACTCCGAGGTTGACGCTTACCTCGATACCTTGCCACTGGCCGAAAGACAACGCACTTGGTACCAACAAGACGGAGCACCAGCTCATTCCGTGATAGAAGTGCGTGAGAAATTAAACGAGTTTGGGAACAGATGGATAGGGCGGTTTGGGCCACACCGTTGGCCACCAAGGAGTCCGGATCTCACGGCACTGGACTTTTTTCTGTGGGGCACAATTAAAGACAAAGTGTACAGGACAGAATGTGATACTGCCGAGGAAATAAAAGAAACATTAATTGCTGCCTTCGACCAACTGCGTAGAAAAAATCGTGAAGAAAATACATTATCGAAGGTGCAGCGCCATTCTCGGGCACGAGCTGCTGCCTGTATTATCAGACGTGGTGGAATATTTGAACATCGGTTGTAGATCCCTAAGATAACAGGTATCCTTTTCTCCTTACAAATTTTGGAATGTAGTTAGGAACATAGGGTTGTCATCAATATTAAACATGACTCATATTAACTTTTTAGTTTTTTTTCTAATAATTGTTTCTAACCATTGCACATCGAATGTACATCACTTATGTTATTCGGGAACGGCCCTCGTCCCATTTCACCCTGTATGTATACACATTAGTACCTTGTCACTTTAATCATTGTGACAATTTATATATGTCAGTTTAAACATGACATTACTGGATTAAGAAATATTTAATTGTTTTAATTCTGACCATAGTGGTCAGAAGGCATCTTTCATCTCCGATTTTTATCAAAAACCTCACACAATAACTTACCGACCTATAACTAGTAATCGTTTGAAATTATTCAAAAATAAAGTTCAGAGTAATCTTTCAGTGTTACCTTTTTCACAGAATGAATGTAATAGTATTTATAAAGACTTGTTTGGCGTAATTCTACATCAATTTAACAACAATTTTAAAATTAAAACTATTACTAGGTCGAAAACCAGATTTAGTGAATGGGCTACTGCAGGCATTCATAAAAGTAGAAATAGGCTTTATGACCTATACAGAGAGAGGGAGGACAATAAGAATGCTGATTTCCTAAATTATGTTAAGAATTATTCGAGGACCTTTAAGCAAGTTTGTTTGACTGCTAAGGCATTTTTTCTTAGTCTTAAACTCAAATCATCTGAGAACAAGGTAAAAACTGTATGGAATATTATAAATAGAGAAACGGGAAAATCAAAAACTCGTGATAATCAAGTCACCCTGAACACAGGTGGCCATCCAATCACGTCAAATAAAGATGTTGCATTAGCATTCGAAGATTATTTTTCTAGGGATCCCTTTGACTGCCATACATTTATTGTTTCGATTATTGAAAGTCAGACTTTTGTACCCATTTTGTTTATGTTCATAACTATCGGAAGTCATATTTTTTTTAAGTCATAACGCTTTATAAGTCGAACGTTAATTATCCATAATGTAAAATATTATAATATACAAAAGTCATAACCTAAAACCCTATAACATTCAAAGGCATGTTTAAAATGAGTCAGACACATTTTAGGACATACTTTTTATAGTATCAATTATTTTAATTCATACCGTTTTTCTACCAAATGTTAATTACAATTTTTTTTTATGTTTCGAAAGTATTAAAGGGGTCTCTATTGACTGCCATAAAGTTTAAGTTTCGATTATTGTTGTCCAAAACGTTTTACGTTATACTTATTATTAGTCATAATGTTAAAAGTCATAATTTTGAAGAGTATTAATTGGGTTACTTTCGCCCGACATGATTGCAAATACTAAACAGTGAACGAAACATTAAATTATGTAGGTACGTTTACGCGGCAATACTTCCTACCCGCTTTATTTGTCTTAGTTATTATATTACTATGCAGGCACAGTTTAAGGGCCCCATACACGGTACGATCCGTCGTTACAATCCGTCGGTTCATACTGAAATCGAGCGATGGATTGCAGTGTGTGGCAATATCCCATCCAAATTTCAATCGCAATATGAATCGTCACGTAATCGATTCAGGTTGATCATAACGACGAATCGTTGCTCTGTAATTGTCGCCCCTAAAAACGTTAGTTACTTCAAGTTGTATGTGTTGTACTGGGGATCCCTTTGACTGCCATACATTTATTGTTTCGATTATTGAAAGTCAGACTTTTGTACCCATATTATTTATGTTCATAACTATCGGAAGTCATAAAAATTTCAGATCATAACGCTTTATAATTCGAACGTATATCAAAAAATCCTTGCTTTAGACGATAAATTTATATCAATAGATTAGGTTAGGTTAGTATTGCGTCAAGGCCGAAGGCCTTAACTACCCAGAAATAGGAGCTCCGCAAAGCGGAGCTCCGTCGACCCTGTCTAATCATACATGTCTATTGTCAGTTGTATAAGTTGTACTTTTCTGACTAGCAAGTTTTGACCTAATAACATTTCTTACAAGTTCTATAACCTTTGACATTATGAAGTTTAACTATTATGACATAAATTGGTATGACCCGCAATAATTGACATTCCGATTTATACTCTTCAATATTATGACTTTTAACATTATTACTAATGATAAGTATAATGTAAAACGTTTTGGCTAACAATAATCGAAACTTTAACTTTATGGCAGTCAATAGAGACCCACAATACTGTTATGACTAACAAGTTTTGACCTAATAACATTTATTACAAGTTCTATTATTACCTTTGACATTATGAAGTTTAACTATTATGACATAAATTGGTATGACTATGAATTTTATGACTTCCAACAAATATGACCCGCAATAATTGACATTCCAATTTATACTCTTCAAAAGTATGACTAAAAACATTATGACTATTAATACGTATAATGTAAAACGACTTTTCAAACAATAATCGAAACTTTAACTTTATGGCAGTCAATAGAGACCCATTTTTCCAACATGGCAATTAATACTACGAAATGTCTTAAATCATCCGCGGTTGAAGCTCAATCATTACTTTGCACTAATGTCAGTAAATGTAATATAAACTTTGAATTCAGCCCTGTAAATTCAGATTCAATAGTAAAGATATTTAAATCGCTTAGTTTAAAAAAGACTGAAGATTTGTGGGGCACATCAGTTAAAGTGCTCTTTCATATCATAGATGTAATTGCACCCCATCTAGCATTAATTTACAATAATTGCATATCAGAGGGGATCTTTCCAGATCTCATGAAATATAGTAAAGTCATACCTCTTTTTAAATCAGGCGAGATGAGTGATATAACGAACTTCCGTCCCATTTCCATACTACCAGTTTTAAGTAAAGTCTTTGAGAAACTAATGCTGAAGGATATGTTAGGTCACTTTAACAGAAATAAACTACTTAGCAATAACCAGTTTGGCTTTACAAGAGGTCGATCAACAATTGATGCGGCATCTGTACTCATTAAATATATATATAACAGTTGGGAAAAATCTTGCGACGCAATAGGAATATTTTGTGATCTTTCTAAAGCTTTTGATTGCGTGGAACATATGACCCTTATTTTAAAATTAGAACATTATGGATTGTCCAATAAAGCTGTAAGCCTTATGTCTTCTTATCTAAGTGATAGAACTCAAACAGTTTTTGTAAACAAAACGCAATCTGTTGGAGCTACAGTGAAAATAGGTGTGCCTCAAGGCTCTATTTTAGGTCTTTTTTTTATTTTTGGTCTACATAAATGACTTACCACCAATAGTAGATGAACTTTGCGATATTGTACTTTTTGCTGATGATACTTCACTAATTTTCAAGGTAGATAGAAAAACCGTAGACAGTAGGATAAACGCCACTCTAGTTAAAGTACATAATTGGTTTATTAGTAACAACTTGCTACTAAATGCCAAGAAAACTAAATGTGTTAGGTTCGCTTTGCCTAATGTTAAACCGGTAGATTCTAGTATTTTTCTAAATAACGAGTGTTTGCTAATGGTAGATAGGGCGGTTTTCCTAGGCATAACAATAGATAAAAATTTGCAATGGAGTCCCCACATAGCTGCACTGGCAGGTAAACTAAGTTCGGCAGCTTACGCCGTTAGGAAAATTAGACAACTAACTAATGTTGAGACAGCTCGCTTAGTTTATTATAGTTATTTTCATAGTGTTATGTCTTATGGTATTCTGGTTTGGGGTAAGGCAGCTGACATACAAACTATATTTGTGTTACAAAAAAGGGCCATTCGTTCTATTTATAATTTAAATTCCCGTGACTCCTTAAGAGAACTTTTTAAAGAAATTAATATCTTAACTGTAGCGTCTCAATTTATTTACGAGAAAATTATTTATGTTATTAAGAATTTAGATTCTTTCACCAAAAACTCAGATATACATAATTTAAATACTAGAAATAAAAATAAAATAGCTATTCGAAAATTCCGTGTCCGTAAAGTATATAAATCATTTGTTGGTCAATGCATTCATTTCTATAATAAATTACCTGAAGTAGTTTTAAAGTTACCCTTACCAGCACTTAAAAAATATTTGAAAAGGTCGTTAATGTCTAAAGCGTATTATAGGGTCGAGGACTATCTAACAGACAAAAATGCATGGCCTACACCCGAAACTTAGTCAATAGTAATTTGTTCAAATGCAAAGGCTTTATCCTGCTTTTTCTTGTCTGGGGGACACCGTTGATGCAGGAAAACATATCGAAACTTTTATGTGGTCATCTTGCACCATCTCATATACACATATATAAGTAGGTAGTTGTAGTTATTTTATTTTATTCTTTTCTATCTTTCTCTCCCGTAAGATTTTTGGCATGTTTTCCTGCTGAACTACTGTTATTTGATATTATATTTAATTTAATACTTGTAGCTTTATATAATGCTAGATTAAGTTGTACATACCATTGTAATATGAAATATGAAATAAGTTTAAAAAATGACTGACTGCTGAGTTTCTTGCGGCGTTTCTTCTCAGCAGTGGTCTCCTCTTGGGAAGCGCTGGTAGTATCTTGACGTGTAAAAGTGCCCGAGCGGCCTACTTACTGAATAAATTTCTTTTATCTTTTATCTTATCTTTTATTAAGTAAATAAACAAGATACTAGTACCAAAGTGCTGTAAATTTTTGATGTGTTCTAACTTACGACACAAAATTCCGTTTCAAATAGTGCTTAGCATAATCGCTTGCAGAAAGCATGGCATTGGCCGTCTGGTGAAAACCTGACCCACAGGAGCGGTGGTCAGTCTTCAACCACTGTCTTTGTATTGCTCCGCTCCGCGGCCCCGTTTAATTATTCACGCGCCCTTTTAAAAATAGATCAAAGCTTCGCCGACTTTCACGAATTGTTCGCATTCTCTTTCTGGTGTTTCAGAGATCTTGTTTGTGTCGCGGGAATTATACGCCAGAGGATTTATTAAAACAACAGGCAAAAATTCAACGTCGGAGCGGTAGGCAATCTCAAGTTTAAATTGATTTCTCAAACTTTCACGAGCAATGGGAAAACTCAGTCTTGCATTCTTTGAGTAGGAAAACAATATTTTTAATAAGAATAGTTTTTAAATATAGCGTAACAATAAATAGTAACGGAACAAGCAAAAGAAACGATACGATATGAAATTCCCCTTTAGTCCGTTTTCGTAATTGCGATTTCGTAATTGGCTACGAAAGAGGAATTATTTGTCGCTGTTTCGTAATTATTTATTAAACAAGAATTTATTTGCCGTTTCCGTAATCGAGTTTCGTAATTAACTACGAAAAAAGATTTTTTTTCTGTGTTCGTAGTGAATTGACTACGAAAGAAGAATTATTTTTCACTTCTTCGTAATTAATTATCAAACAAGAATTTATTTGCCATTTCCGTAATCGAGTTTCGTAATTAACTACGAAATAAGATTTTTATTCTGTGTTTGTATGTAGTGCATTTGCTACGAAAGGAAAGGGAATTATATTTGTCGCTGTTTCCCTTAGACTTGTTTCGTAATTGATCAATTGTGATTTTTTGTGACAAGTTACATAAATAAAACAAGTTTTCTCTCTTCAAAAATAATGCATTTAGTGTTTTAATTAAAGGACAATACCGATAGTCTGGACTTCATCCAGCGATCCTTGGGGGAGACCCTGTCCAGCAGTGGACGTCTATCGGTTGAGATGATGATGATGATGATGATGATATTCATATTATCCTACTATTAATTGTTGCGGCATTTTTTTTATCAAATTTTGGTTAGATATGAATACTCTCTCTTTGTGAAAGATAGTTGATAATCGGAAATAACAATAGCTACACAGACCTCCTTTAACGTGAATTAGAGAAAATAATAATATACACATCGTGAATCATTTACTTTAATTGTAAATTCATTCCTACATCAGTTAACAAAAAATATACTTTTCACTTAAAAAAACTACACTTATTTATACTTCTTAGCTTAATACATAAATGGAGCAATAATCTCCACACAGTGCCCGGTCGTAATTTTGTTGTCATCATGTCAGCCGAAAGACGTCCACTGCTGGACATAGGCCTTCCCCAAGGCTTTCCACTCAGACCGGTCTTGTGCTTTTCGCATCCACCGCGGTCCCGCGATCCTGACGAGGTCGTCACTCCATCTTGTTGGAGGCCTACCTACAGCTCGTCTTCCGGTCCGCGGACGCCACTCCAGAACCTTCTGACCCCATCGGCCATCAGTCCTGCGAGCAATGTGCCCCGCCCACTGCCACTTCAGTTTAGCTATTCTTAGGGCTATGTCGGTAACCTTAGTTCTACTGCGGATATCATCATTTCTGATTCTATCACGCAGAGAAACCCCGAGCATAGCCCTCTCCATAGCCCTCTGATTTTGTTCTCAACTAACTCTGATCTGATTTTGTTGTCAACTAACTCTGATATTGTCATTTTGATCTCTTGATCGATTTCTTGATAGTTTTTATTTAGTTTCATGGCAGGTTTGTAATTACGAAGTTTGGTTTCCATTTCTAAAACTTCTAGTATTTGTGCCAGATTGGGATTATTTCTTCCCACATACCTACTTATCTATTCACAAGTGCCACGCCTCAACTGGGTTTGTGGTTCGTATTACCTCGTCTTCGCAGCACCATTTTTTATAAATCCGATGTCTGTCATCCATTTCATTTGGTAGTACTTATTAAATTTTGCACATTTTTCATCCGTTGGGCTTCTATTCATCACATATTCGTACCCATCCTTGATAAACGCTAAAGGTAGACGTGCTAAACCAGCACAACGGGCTACATGACGTCTTTGAATCCTTGAATTAATTTCGAGTGTCTTTGCTTTTCGAAAAAGGGTATTGCAGCTGTAGAGGTTTGAACCTCAATGAAGTAGGTAACCAAGGAGTTTGAATAGTGCAATAAAATTTTGTTTAATACGTTCATTCGTTCAAAGGAATGTGTTTAGTAATTAACTACGAATGAAGAAAAAATACTGGATTACGGAAACGGCAAATAAATTCTTGTTTGATAATTAATTACAAAAAAAGAAAACGGAATATGTTTAGTAATTAACTATGAACGAAGAAAAAATACTTGATTACGAAAAAAGCAAATAATTTCTTGTTTAATAATTAATTACGAAACAGCGAAAAATAATTCCTCTCTCGTAGTCAATTACGAAACCGCAATTACGAAAACGGACTAAAGGGAAATTCCATGAAAGTCTGTAGACGGAATATTCATGACTTTTGTTGTCCACACCTTCAATAAAAGCTAATCAATGTAACAAACAGTACCTTAAGGAAAATATTTTTTTGGATAGATATAAAAATAACCAAGATATAAGCCTGTCAAGATCTCTGCAATCGATAATTACCGAAGAAGCTAATAAAGTATGCAACGTATACCAGCAAGAGCAACTTAGCACCGTTAAAGCTTCAAAAGGGTCTTTTCACCACGGCTGCTGTTGACAACGTGGATCGATCCAACGTCCACATTTGCGGAAACCATTTCATGGAACATAAAATGCCAAATGAAATGGGTGTGTCACGTACATTACAGTTTTTCGTTTAAATCTCGGATGTTCTTGTTATTGTTTTATAGTCTTTCCAAGGTTGATTATACCGCATGTACTAGGAGATAATGTTCCTAGTAAAAAAATAGGACAGCTTCCTCTAGATTACTTACTTACTTCTTGCTGTAAGACTGACGTTTGTCAATATGATTTTTGAATATGATATCTGAAAGACAATGAGATCTGTGAAAAAATCGAGAAGGATGTTATGTAAATTAAAGCCAAAATGTTATTTTCATCTGAAACGCGGCGGCGTGTAACTTAAAATGCTGATGGCTGGTAAAAAAGTGGCTAACTTCTAAAGAAAATAATTTATCAAAAAGTAGAAAATGTGTTTTAGATATTTCTGTTCTATTACAATTAAAAACCTTACCTTTACCTTTTGTGAAAATCACGTAAATTATCATAATACCTTATTATTATCTATAAATGGCTTTGTGTCCGTCTGTCGCAGCGGCATATACGAGGGCTGTTTGATAAGTCGTTTTACAAACAAAAAAGTTTTTGGCCATTGCAATAGTTGACGTGTGCACTGGGGCATTGTCTTGATGAAAGAGGACTTTCTTGGGGGACAATTTTGGTCATTTTTATTACAATTCGGCATTAAAACGGTCCAATAACTCTGCGTTATAACGGCCAATAATAGTCTTTCCCTTTTCCAAGTAATCAATCATAATGATTCCTTCGCCATCCCAGAAGACTGTCGCCATCACCTTCCCAGCCGACAAAACAGTATTGGCCTTCTTTGGGGCACGTTCACCAGTCGCCATCCATAGTTTTGATTGCTGTTTTGATTCAGGTGTATAATGATGGACCCAAGTTTCGTCCACAGTGACAAATCGACTCAAAAAGTTCCGAGGGTTACGCTTCATCATATCCAAACACAGTTTTGAAATTCGCTTTCTCTCCGGGTTTTTGTTCTATTGTCAAGAAACGTGGCACCCATCGTGCAGACAGCTTTGTCATACCCAAATCTTCATGCAGGATATTATATACTCGCTCAGTGGAGATGCCTGTGTTCTCAGCTATTTCACGCACCTTCACTCTGCGGTCGTCGAGTACAATATTATGGACTTCTTCAATAAAATCCTCAGTAGTGACTTCGATTGGGCGACCAGAGCGTGGGGCATCAGATGTGCTTGACCGACCACGTTTAAAATCATTTATCCAGTTATAAATAGCCTGCAACGTTGGTGCGTTAGTGCCATGAACAGAATCAAGTTTTTATTGTGGCAGCAATGCAACCCTTCATAAAAAAATGTTTTATAACGGCACGAAATTCAGATTTTTCCATACCTACCATCAGTACTTTCATTGATTCTAATGTATCAAATGTATAAAGAAAAGGTTACTAACAATCCAGTGTCGTATACATTTTACGGCAATGATTTTCGCACTATCTTTTAAAAAACCGTCATTAGACTCATTAGACACTTGTAATAATATATGTGACTCGTACAAAATGAAAATTAAATTGGCTTTACCGCAAGATGCAGAAACTCTAAAACAAGAACTTGAAGCCCATCAATTGGAAGCAGATTCAGCTTATGCAATGAAAAAGAAAGACAAGGAGGACTGTAATGGTAATGATGCAAAGAGAGTTTATTGTTTTGACCTCCAACAATGTCTTCCAACGCCCTACTTGAAAACTAATGTTTTATTTTACAAGCGGCAACTTAACCTAACCATATATGATTGCTTTAGCAAAAACAGTTTCTGCTATATGTGGCATGAAGCGGAGCCGTGGAACAAACCAAATAGCTACCTGTTTGTTTCTATTTTTAAAATCATTTCCTTCTAATATAAAAGAATTTACTTTCTACTCGTATACATGTGGAGGACAAAACAAAAATAGCCACGTCGCTGTTATGTTTCTTTGTATAAGCAAACTTATACCGGACATTCAAATTCTTAACCCCTAGTCATAATCACATGGAATGCGATTCTTTTGACGCTCAAATAGAGCGAAAAAATAAAAACACTGATAAGTCCATATATCGACGACCGTAATCTAAATTGACGTAACGGACAAATGGCTACTTTTCAGGAGAGCCAAAAAACTGTATTTTTTTTCTTTTAAAATTCATAATTTTGTTGTTTGTTAACGTATCATGTAACTAAAATTAGCCAATTATTTATTTTTCTTCACTCTTTAAGTACAAATAACTCAATTTATCATTTAACGCTTAGTTACCGAGATAGCATGTCACTTACGTCAAAAAAAAATTTAAAATGTCCGATAAACCCTTCTTTAATATTAGACTTCGGGGTAAATTTGACGTATCAAGAACTAAATTAAGAGAAATTAAAAATAATAGGATGTAACTCCATTTAAACTGATCTATTATATGGTGTAAAAGGTACATGGAATTTATTATTTGTTGAAATAATACACGAAATCATAAATGTAATTGTGTTATTTAGTAGAGTATTGAACAATTTAAAAGATAAATTATGGCATAGGTACATACATTATCATAATGATATGCAAGTAACTAATAACAAGTAACAAAATAAAATTTAACACGCTATTTTATGTAAAAGCGAGTACAAAATATCGAAACATTAACATAATTGTATAGAGGACGCCCAAGACTTCGTACGCGTAGAATTAGTTTCCCGCTACTCCCCCCCTATTTTAACCCCTTAGAGAGTGAATTTCCAAAAATCCTTTCTTAGTGCTCACTTACATCATTAAACAAACCCCTTGTATTGAATTTCAAGTTTCCATGGTACAGTAGTTTTGGCTCTGCGTTGATATATAAGTCAGTGAGTCAGATTTGCCTTTTATATCTATAGAGAAGTATCAGTACTGATTGATCAAAGAATATACTGGGTAAATATTCGTTGTGATAACGCTTTGGGAACTTGTTTTGTATACTAAAGGACTCGCAAAATAAACACAAACCCGGTTATTACGTGCCACCGAAAATGAAATATTTTATTAAAAACTAACTTCTACCATTAAAAATTTCGGGATTATGTGTGCCAAGTTTCATCTCAATCCGTTTAGAGTGTTTGAAGCGTGACTGAGTAACAAACATCCAAACACTCACACTTTCTCATTCATAATATGAGTAATATAAGATACATACTGCAATAACTTGTCTTATGCTCGCAGTAATTTATCGCTTCGAGCTAAGAGTGATTCTGTATGGAGTAATATAGTATATCTCTTCTCATTAATTTTCCAAAAGTACTTGAAGAGTGCGTCTTTACAAACATACGTGAAGAACAGAACTGAGCATCACAGCACTCAGCTAAAACCAGCAGCAACATCTTAAGTCCCAGATAGACGGACGAGTAAGCAGGCGTACTGAAAGCTCGACGACCTTTTTCGCCCGCGCTTACCTTTAGAAGTTCGCGTACCTACTTAGGATGATACAGGGACGAGTAAGGTCGCCGAGCCATAAGTACGACGTACTAACTCGCACGTCTATCTGGGACTTTACTGTAAACATGGTCATAGTGATATCTCTTTTAACCGAAAGCAATTTAAAATGAGTTTATTCCCCGTGGCACAACTGACCAAAATCTGTATCATAAATATGAGGTAGGTTTAGGTTTTGTTAGTTCTTCAGCAGGCCCGGAGGGCCAAACTACCTAGAAATAGGAGCTCTGCGAGAGCAGAGCTCCGTCGACTCTATTAAATTTGATTTTGAAATAGAAATCATTGGTCAGTTGTGCCACGCAGTGCCTAGGGAAAGAAAGGTTAAAATGCTTGCGAGTAATTCAGCTATATCAACGAACACTGCGTCTGTCATCTAATAAAAGAGATAACGCTAACATCTATGGGAATAGTTCAAATTAGGCAGTTATGTTTTAACGTAAGGGCCGGTAGTTTACTGCTTGTAGTAGTGAAAAAATTACGTATATGCCATGAACACATATTTCAAACAATGACAGATGGGCGTAAGGTCTGTATTGTCTTACATCTGCAAAAGCAAAACTGCGTATCGTAGAAATGTTTGCTAACAGAATTGTCCCTTACGACTCAGGTAAATGAAGAAGATGATAGTTACGTCTATTTGTGATTTAATCAAATGTATTGTGTAGATACTTTTTGAGAACGTAAAATGGTGTATCGGCCTTTTACTTATTTGATGGCTCCTTACGACGTTAGGTGAATTGCGAAGACGACAGTTACACCACGATGGATTTGAATATTATTTATTTATGTTTGATACGTCTATTTTTTTTCAAAAACTGCGTCGAAGTAACCGTTTTTTAAGGGTGTAAGGGGCATGTTTTTTCAAGCTATCGAGATGTAACCTATACCATTCGAAAGAGAAAAAAAAACTGAATACAACTGCATTCATAACTCATTTTCGCCCTTTTGTCCCTTACGCCAATTTAGATTACGGTCGTCGATATTTGCCTAGAGATTGGTACAACTTAGTTAGATTAACAAGTCCAAATATTACTGTTATACTTAGTCATGAAAAATGATATGTTTGTAGATTTTGCAAGTTTGTACAAGGGTCCACTGCAGTTGAGGAAAGTCGATTCATCTGGGCAAAAAGTTATATGGCATGATGTAAAATGGTAGAAGAGGCAAAGCAAATGAACCGTTGAAAATCCCAAGAAATGTTACGATAAACCAGTGCCTGTAAGCCAGGAAAAGAAAAAAGACCTCCTTAGTATTCGTCATTTGATCGACAGTGATTGCCACGAATTTTATAAGAAATTAGACACCAACTCAAACAGCCGTGACTTAGAAGAATTCAACGATCTCTAAAATGATTCCGTTTAACAGTTTAAATGTTTACAGTGGAAACATTTGATATGTAATAACGAGATATGTAATTAATTCACATTTTTTGATTATTTTTTGCGATAAGGTAAAATGAGACATGTCAATTATTTTAATATAAAATAAAAATATTAAAAAAAAAACATATTAAAACCTCTTATTACTAACAATTGTTTAAATAAATACTAAAAGTGCCTCTAATACAGTTGAACATTAAGTAAATTACAATTATATAATAAAACACATGAGTTGTTTTCTTTAATTACCCCTAGTGAACATTTTAAGTGTATGTACTTATCTCCTTTTTCCTTGACACCACAGACATTATAGCCCACCTCTAGTACTTAAAGCTAACAATTTCTTAACACTCTTTTTCTCGTATTGTAGCGACTTCTCGCTTGGAGTACATTAGGCCAGATAAAACAAAACTTAATTTCTGTTTCAATTAACGAATGAACATTTTAGCAATTGCTCTGTGTGCGGCCTTTAAAAAAAAATGCGTGACTGTTAATATTTCAAAAATGTGATACTGCTTTGGCAAATACATAAATTTAATATACTTGTTTTTTTCTGGCCGCAGCAAGTATGACGGTCCTGAAGATGAGGCTTCTCAGGGAGTAACTTTACCCTGCACAAGGCTAACTTTAGAGTTTTAAGTTATCACTTCTGAGACAGAGAGGACTGGGCGCTCTGGTCAGTCCCATTTTTTATATACCCTGGTGATCTTAGTTATTAATTTACAAATATAAATTCATGAAATTCCTGAGTTATACATGCCAGATATTGATTCCAAGGAAAACCATCGTTTTAACTCCATCAACCAATATAAAACCTAAGTTATTGTCTCGGCCCGTTGTCCACACAAAGAAAATAACCACATTGTTAGATGAAAAAATATACACAAGAAGTGAATATTTTCACCTACAAATGTAAAATTGTTGCAAAGAATAGCAATAATTAAAAGGAAAAGGTACAAGCGGGTTTCCAAGGCACTCTGCCTTGGAAACCCAATACAGCTTCAAAAAATCAAGCAATAGAGGTCTCTAAATTTAGTCAACGTGTGAACCGCGCCCGCATGTTGACCGTAAAATAAATAAATAATAATTAAGAGTAATGGTACACGGAACTAAGTATCGCAGGAAAGACATTACAAACTAAGAACTAAAAGGAATTAATTCCGGTCACAGACCGAAAGGAACTAACTAATAAAATAACTAGTAAACGATCTTAATCGGTCTTCGAGTTGAGATCAGTTTATTAATACGGACCTCAGTTACCTACCTCCGTGTGCTTCCAGGGCCGCTGCTACTCTCGAGCCCACCTACCCCCGTGTGCCTCTAGGGCCGCTGCCTCTAGCGCTACACAATGCAGCGCAAGTGGTGTCCTGGACTGACGATTCCAGGACGCGAGCTAAACTCCCGGAGGAACTACTTTCGCCCTCACTACGAACATCTTAAACTTCCCTGGTGACATTAGGGACTCTATTCTATTTTATATTTTTATTTGTGTGTATTTTCATTCTGTTAGAAGAAGACCATAGGCAGTGCTAAATAAATACCTTGACCCTGGTCCCTGATCTACTATTTCTGTCCTTTTTTTTCCAAATCACCTCTCGCTCTCTTGCTGATTAATTCTTTTAACGTCTGTTTCCTTGTTTTCCGAACTATCGGAAGACCACTTAAGTTACGTGACGTAACACGACAAGTTCCTGACCGATTCGAGCTTATGACATTATCAATAAGCCCTGTTGCTGCTATAACACAGAAGAAGAATAAAACGATGCGATGATATTGCCTTATTTTGCTAATTTCCAAAAAGTTGAGATTTTGTGTTAGGTCACTTATGTTCTAAAGGTGCGATATAAATATAATAAATCAAAAATCAGACATAACGCTATGATATTTTTTAAATGCTATCTTGTACTATTTAATTAACCGTTATTCCAGTGCCTACATTCATTATGCTTAATAATGCTGATTTAAATAAACATTATTAAGCGATAAGTACTTAAGCATTATAATATAAAAGTAACTAAGTACTAATTACTTAACACGATTACTTGACACCAAAAACATGTTACAGGATTGCAATGGGAATTATTCTGTGTCTACGCGTACTGTAGCCATTACCTACTGTTAAGTAAATAAGAGCTTATCTAACGTTGATAATATGATAAAAAGTGGAAAGCAATAAGCTTTAGCCCGAGTAGAACTGTCAAGTGTTATTCTCAACAATCTGAATATTGTAACCACTAAACAAGTATTTTTGCAAGTGATTTATTTTCTATCACTGCTCTCACAGTTTGTTGCGAGCACGTAGTTTTCAGAAATTTTCTTTTCAAATGAACCTTAAACAAATTGTTTAGGTACATTGGAAACGGGCAAACAATGTTCGATTTAATTAAAAATGTTTAAAAGTTCTCTGCCTTTAGAAAATATAATTTACTAATCTAACCGAACCGTATAAGATACTCGTAAATAAGATACGCCTAAACGGTTTTTGTTTGTTAGCTAGACATACATGTATCCGTAGTTTCCCGCAAAAAAAATCAAACCCTGATCTTTATAGTTGTAGAAACATTCACATGGAATTTTAACATTTTGTTATAATAAAATAACATTTCACAAAACAAACATCATCAAGCGCAATAATATAATTTTTTGTTTTTATCTTCTTTAACGGAGCGTACGCGGTCCTGGTTAAAAAATAATCTTTGGTATGAAACAAATGTAACTCATACAGGATATTTTAACCCGTATGTATTTACAAGGAATCTAGCTCGCGGCAAGGATATGAAAAGAGTGTATTCACAGAGGAATATAAATTACCCACGTTATTATATCCCCTGGCTCTTTTTGATCCTTCTTATACGCTTGGGAGGTTTTACAATATTCGGCATTGAAAAGATTATAACTTGAAATCGCTATGTGGTTGTTACTGTATAGTATTATTATTATATTATTATATATGTTAGTATTAAATAGGTAGAAAATAAACAACTGTTTACACACAAAAACCAAAATTCTCAGACACTACTTTCTCGGATCCGATCGGACGCGGTGCGAAATTAGTTGCCATCAAATTGAAAACGTTCGACGGTTGTCATTAAACATTGCTGTGCAAAAAAAAACTTAGTCTAGGCGATACCTAGAGGGGTTAACTGATCCAAGAGGACAGACTGAAGATGTCTCTGGGTTTGATTGACACTTTTGTACGTGCTCTTAAAAAGTCATTCAGGTTCGGGTAAAGTTAGCTAACCTGGCGTAAGAGCGTATGAGAGCGAGTGGAAAGAAAGCTTAAAACCCGAACGTAACCGGTCGTTTTAAGAGCTATTGTATTGTACTTGTTATTTAAATGAGGGGGTATGATCTTTATTTCAATACATAACTAGTATTTTTTAAACTTAGGAACGTCTCATTAGTCATTAGACGTTCATAAAAATGACAAATGCGCGACACTTTTGTGTTAGACGTATACAAACGTATTACAGTTATAAAATGTACTTGTCTAACGATGGATTAAATATTAACGTTGGTGAATTTTATTTTGCACTACATAAGTCTGATTTTTATGATTTGTAAAATGGGAACATTTTATAAGTGGTTGTAGGTGTTTCAATTAATAAACCAGGCGTTGTAAGCGTAGTTGTTTTGCATTATTAAATAGGTTACGTAAGTCCTCGTACGGTTTTTCATTTGTACGTTTGTAACTAATGACCAAGAAAGAAAATGTTTCCGAATTAAGGAATTACGGGACCACAAGTCAATTCCTTTAATAAGTACGTCAATATCGTCAACTGGTCACTTTTGAAACTCTTCAATTATGTGAAAATATTTAATTCGTGAGTTTCCCTAATTCAACATTTTCGTTCACTTGTCGCTTTCCTCAACTGGTCACTTTATAGAATTTTACAATATGTTAATGAATTTTAGTTTAATTTATATTTCAATATCAAATTTAACAGAGTCGACGGAGCTGCGCTATTGCGGAGCGCCTTTTTCTGAGAGTTTAGCTTGAAAAACCAACAATCTAAAGGTACCTCATATCTAACATATTTTAGTCAGTAAATTGGTCACTCGTTTTTCATGGATTAATATTTACCCTAAAGAATATACAAAATATTCTTATTACAAAATATTCGATCGTACATTACGCATACCACTGACTAATTGCTGAAATTGAAATAGAAAAAGATATGCAGTTGGGCAAATTGACGAATTAAAGATTTAGATGGCATTGATGAATAACAGAAGTTGACCAGTTGACGAAAATGACGTATTAACAAAAATAACGAGATATTAATTATTTCAATCCGAATTAAGAGCCTTTGAACCGCTCGGCTCAAAGAAACATGTATACCTTTCAGACCAGCCAGCGACACGCCTTTTCCGGTTAACCTATTTAAATGATGACTCGCAAACTAGTCAAAAGCGTGGCCAAGTTAAAAACAATACGTCAAAAGCGATATGGTTTTATAGTGTTGAATAGAGGCCTGGGCCGAGATTCTAGGCCGTAAAAACCATATCATCTATTGACCTATCAAAACGTTGACTACGATTACAGGTCAAAGACGATATGGTTATTTATCGATTTAGTAGCGAGATGCCTACTATCGGCCTTAGTCTATCTTGTATTTTTTACTTGCAGTATAAAGCATAATGACAATATTTTGAAAAGTCCATACATATCATCGCATTATGCCGAAAATCGCGATCTGGCGAACATTATTCTAAATAGACCAAAGAGTCGCATAATGCCGACTTTCGTTCTCACCAATGTTTTTGTTATTTGTTTTGCCTACAAAATGTACAATCAAAAACAAAACACTAATTGTATGAACATAATAAGGATTTTATTTAATGAATTCTAGTAGTAAATAATTAAATAAATCATATTTTTAAGGCTAACCAGTAACCAAAACACTCCTTCCCAATTAACACAAAATTATACTTCAATTACCAACAAAGTCAACGTTTTAATTCATTATTAACCTTGAGAATGATTAAAAAACAAGTGTTATACTTATCCTCATTAAAAAAAACGAACTTTGCTTAGTCTACGTAAACAAACCCCTATTTCAAGGTGTTGATCAAGAAAATCCTGAACAATTTTTTTTATGCGATCATTTGTAATTTTTTCTTTTTTAATTTGTTTTTTAGTTTTCGGGAAATGGATCTGGCTCTTTCGTATATCGTGATCGTATTTTATGCTTTCATTTTTTATACTTTTAATGAACGGGAATAGGTTTGGCTTTTTCCGTTTAATTATTTTATTTAGGCGTGAATGCCAGCCCTCCACTGCATTTATAGTACGGTGAGGATTATCAAAGCAGCTTACAGCATGAATTAATTTCGGATCCATCCACTGTTTTAGAAAGTAGTTTACGAAGTCGTTCCAGCCCTCTACATTAGACAGAACCTCAAACTGTATACTGAGGAAACCCTCAGGCATCAAAGTTGCTGGTAAATGTGCCAGTGCTACAAAAAGAGCAATTGTTTTATTATTAAACAAATTCAACTGCTTAGCCTTTTTGTGAAGAGCTTGGGCATAATGAAAAAAACATCCTTTTATGTTTGCGGTAGGGAATGTGATTTGAAGGGCATTCATCGCCGCCATTTCATAATCTGTTTGAAATATTTCTGGATTCATATCCGGAATGCGGGCTTTTATCATTCCAAAGAGCCTTTCATATGTATATTGCTCTTTATTAGGTAATAGACAATATATCAATGGAGTAATGTGAGCCGTAGTTAGCCCGTGAACGGTGTACAGCTGTTTGAAAGGTGGCGGTACACTTTTAAATGTCCCATCCGCAAAGAAATGTCTCACATTTTTTATTGTTTCTCGAGCCTCTGTACTACAGAATATTAAAATTTTATCTGCGTTGCCATCGTCACAAAGCAAGAAGTCTTTATTTAAGCTTTCACTTAAGACGACATCTTCCAATTTTTTGAAAACTGTCGCGTGTACATTAAGATGCGACTTTCTGGCTCTGTAAAGTGAATCTTTTACCGATTCATAATTTGGCAATATATCATCGTATTCAGGATCGGATTTGTATGGTAACATCACGCGTTCATATATTTGGGGTATGGGACCCAAGTCATCGCAAACGGCTTGTTTTAAATTCGCCTTAATCACCGCCACTTTGTAGGCATAGAAATTAGGTTGGCATGTATGGTCACTTATTCTTGTAATAGTTTCGTCATCTTCCATCCAAGTGACGGATCCTGAGCATCGTCTATTAGTGCATCGCCAAATACTAGAACCATTTTTATTTGATTTTTGGCGTGTGTGACTATGTCCGTTTCTCCACAATGACCAGGAACCCTGTTACAAACATATGTATGCTTATAACGGTTGGCATTTTATCGATCGTCTATATGAGTGGTAGATGTCAATATCCCTCGATAAAATGCAACCACAATAAGCCGGATTGATTTGATAATAATTATAATTAAAAGAATTAACCAGATACTATTGTAATCAAGTTAAACGCCGAAAAGAATAGCTACATAATATACGTACCTTGGTATTTTTTATTAACACGATGTCACTGTTAGTGATGTATTTTACATAGTTATTATTCATTTTATTCGGTAAATAATAACTGTACCCAATATTAAATAGATACTGTTATTAAACGACATAAGTCATCGTACCATACATGACGTTCTTATTTTATTTTATGTAATATGATTAACCTTCTTGCACTTACCAAGGAGATAAGCTATGATTTTAAATAAAGACATATGTAATGTATACTTAAATTATATCGCGATATTAGTAGGTACTTACTTTAAAAATAGTCCAATTTTAAGACCTTTTCAACACGACTGTATTAAATTAGGCATCATGATATTCCCGAAATTATTTTTCATAAAATATAGCAAAATGCTATACGACAGTAACTAAAACGAAAAAGTAGGCATAGTGCGACTACGTGTTTGGAGGTTTTCTGAAACAGACGTTACGCTACTAATTGTATGAAAATGTAAAAAAGTCAACCAAGGCCGATAGTAGGCATCTCGCTACTAAATCTATTTATCGCCTAGAATCAAGAGGGGACTCAAGTATATAGTTGTATACAAAATGGAATTTACGTACAATTTCAAATATAAAACCAAGCCAAAACAAATCAAATGAAAGGCATTTTATTATGGGCACAGAATAGATAGATACAAGTACAGGTAATTTACTACGACTTTCTACGGTCGGCCAAGAAAGCAGTCTACCAGTTTAGACAAAAGTTTTTGTGAGATCTAATTATCGCTAAGGTTGAGACTAGTCACTGTCAAGTCACCATTCCGATGAACTGATCCTTTACTGGCAGCCCTAAACTGCAAGCAACACTGAGGGCCGTATTAATGTACTGATCTTGGCCGAGATATCGGTCTCGAAAGACACGTCAGAAATGGCAATTACCTAAGACGACGACGTTTACTTATTTAGATCAGATTATATAAATATAGCCCTCAGTCTTCACTTTATCAGATCCGAAAATTGCAGCCTGGTGAGCTTTATTCAGTAGAGCTAGTAGTCTAAATTGTTCCAATTAGTAATTGACATTATGCAATTTTACAGCTCTAGGATTTTATTATCAGCTTTTGCCTACTTCTCCTTGCGTGTAGGCTTCCTTTGGCTGATACTTTCTATCTCAATTCGGTCCTGGCAATTTTGGGAATATTTCTATTATCTACAGTGGGTGAAACGTAAATATAAAATAGCAAAACAATGTAATTATTCCTGCAGATTATGTTTCGTGGTAGAAGCGTGTAAGCGAAGTGGATGCGTTTAAAGTTCTGCCATGTTTCCACGCTGTCATTGGAACCTCATCTCTCATATCTACGAATAAATATTAAACAGATACAAATTGAGCGCCGCTTTGTGTCGAAAAAAACATGCGCATTTTCAATCCTTCACTAGCATATAGTAAGGGAACGGATTACTAGTTTCTCAGTTAACCCTTAAATGCATGATTAATTATTTTTTTGTCGCTTATACTTAAAGTTTACTTAACTTAGTTATAAATTATATTATAAGTTAAAAAGAATTACACGTAATAGTGTGCTGATTATAGGTAAGCAGTTTCGAGTTTTTGTTACGTAGGAGGCACCCTAAATAATGAATTTATGGGGGAGTATTGTATCAAATGTGTCAGTTGTCTAAGAGATAGCTAAAGATAGATGATTTACATGATTAGACTTACTATCCTTGAATTCGATCCAAACAATATAAAGAAGTTATACACTTACAAATAAATATAACCTAATTTACGAAAACAGACGGTTGTTACAACGTGCCCCATCCTCGGGGCTAATTGTAACAGTTGTGGGGAAGGTTAAAATCTTGTAACAGTAATTAAATCAGGAACAATATACCATGATACCGAAATTGTTCAGAAAGATCTCACATCAATCCACATATTATTCTTATTTATTCTTATCTAGAATTTTGGATCAACTTCCCCGGTTTGTTATTCATACTTGAGATAATATGACACAAGAACTTAGAGAAATATACATTGTTTTTCACTCAGCACAATCAGTCAAGTGAATAAATATTTAAGAGCTATTTATCAAAAAGTTGACAGTACGGTAATCCGTATCCGTTGGGTGTCTGGACCGAGTTAGAAACCATACTCAAGACGACATGGTCTTTACTGCCTAGCTAGAATAACGGCCCAGAGCCTCCATTCAACTCGGTAAAAACCATATCGCGTTTGAGCTGTTATCGTGTTGTCACCGTTTTGATAGCTCTTATTTACTTGACAGTAATGGGGACTGACGTCATAACAATACCATAACAGATCAAAGACGATAAGGTTTTACCGTCGAGAATAGCGGACCTGGTAGGTGCTAGTCTTACTTAACTCACTTTACAACTTGACGGACGAATTATTCACGGCGAGTTTAAAGAGCATTAGCTGAAAAATTCTATACAAAATGCGGCAATGTTTCTCTCCTCCATAAACCTCGCCTTATTTTTACGATTTTTGAATATGTTGTAGATAAGTATTATGACAAACTAGGTCTGTACGCTGAAAAATAAGAAAAAAACAAACGTACAAACGTAGTTTTTTAGGGTTCGGTAGGTCAAACTAGGGACCCTTATAGTTTCGCCATGTCCGTCCGTCCGTCCGTCCGCAGCCTAGCTCAGAGATTGATAGTACTAGAAAGCTGTAATTTGGCATAAATGTACTATCGAACCAACGGAACCCTGACCCACCATAGAACCTTGTCACAGTGATTGACGTTAGGACTGTCATACGAAGCTATACGACAATCGTACGTCAATCATTGTGACAAGGTTCCATGGTGGGTCAGGGTTCCGATGGTTCGATAGTACATATTAGTCACACCAATAAAGTGGTAATTAAAATAAAATACTGAAGTAATTGTTTTTAGTGTAGCTCCCCTACACGTAACGTGATTGTTTTTTTTTTCTCATCTACGCCATAGCGTGGGATGTCGTTGGAAAAGTATTTAAAAAAATGCAGATTTGTACTATCGAACCAACGGAACCCTGACCCACCATAGAACCTTGTCACAGTGATTGACGTTAGGACTGTCATACGAAGCTATACGACAATCGTACGTCAATCATTGTGACAAGGTTCCATGGTGGGTCAGGGTTCCGTTGGTTCGATAGTACAAAAAATCGGTTAAGGGGTCCGTTTATGAAATATTAAGCTTTAAAGCGCTAGCTTTTGTTAAGAGTCAAGTGTCGTCGTCCTCCCTACAGCCAAAACAACAAATACTAAAAATCTGAAAAATGTCTTCAATGAAAGCGCATATATTTATAGGGAATTTCATAGAAAAACTGTCACGACTAATCAGACATCATCGGTTTTTGAGATGTAGGCGATTAAAGTGTTTATACCTACTAAAATTATTTAAAATGGCAACAGATGACTTTTGAAAATCTGTTATTACTTGTTCTTTTTATGTTTGTAGTACTTAGCTGCTTCGGAAACCTACACTGAGCGTGGTCTGACATGGTTTTTCATAATAACTACCTACATAATATTCAATAATCGTGGAATTGGACCAGATTTAGAGGGTGAGAAACGTTGTCTCCCGGAGATAATGTAGGATTTTTTGTAACAGACGTGAATCGTCGGTTTGCTGTCCTCTCCTGTCAGTGCATAAATCCAAACGAAATTTTAAAGGGTACATTCACAATGCTTAAACTCGCTCGATCACCCGTTCGACAAGAAGAAGTTTTTAAGAGATAACACCTCGGGCTCTATTCATCACGGTAAAACCTTATTGCTTTTGACTTAACATGTTATCGTATTTTTAACCTAAAACTCTTATTTACTTGACAGTAAAGGCGCCAAACGAAAAGAAATATGGTTTTACCTTGTAGAACAGAGCCATAATTTCATTGCTAGTTTTGAGGACTGTGCTTACTCATAATAGATGTGTATATTTAACATTATTTATTAGTTATAAATAACAACTTTATTGCACAATACAAAAAGTAAGTACAGCGAACTTAATGCCATAATTATTTTCAAGTAGTATTCATACTAGGTACCACGCTAGGTCACGAAATTCCGAGTACAATCATTTTCAAATGGTCAAAACGCCGTCAGGATCATGCATGAGGGATTATACTCAATAAGGGTATTTGTTTTATTTAAACGTAAACATCCTCGTTCCTGTCCATCGTAGGAAGTATACTCGATTTTACACAGAATCCCATCAAAAGACCTTGGTAAAATTGACATGTGATATCGTCTGAAGTCCTTCGTACGAAAAATAAATACTCGAAGACGTCGCGTAGGTACGCAAAAATTCTTGGGTCAAAAAAAAACTAGGAGGTCTTACAGAATACAACAAAAGAACATCCCTGTTTTTACATAGGGTTAAAATTCAACCTCAGAACATAATTCCAATACATCCCACTGTTTCTGTTTGTTCCCCTCGACAATGTGCAGCATTCGAAGAAAATGCGGTAGCAAACTTGTACTCTGTAGCATACAATTGCCAAAATTTTCGTCTAGGCGTAGGGTTGGAATCCTGGACTGCCTTGTGAGTTGCGTCACGTCCGATGAAGCGGTACGGCGTATTTCCGAAATTAGATACATGCATATAACTTCTTTATAATTCTTTTACAACTAAAATATCTCAAATGAAAGATTATAACCTAACCGCGTCGCTATTACCTAACGGCTTCAAAGTGGAACAATTGTTTTCATTTAATATATATGTATGAATTTCAAAATGAAACCGATTGCGATTGCGAGTGCGTTAGGCAATAGCCCCTTCGATATGCAAGTTGGGATGGGAGACCTCTTATAATGTTATTTGGAAAAATAAAAGTAACAAAAAAAGAAACGATTCACTCAATTGTTTATTACAAAGCGTTATCTGTCAGCCACACTGAAAAATATATATTACCTAATACACACAGTAAAGGTGCGACCCCACGGCTGCTTAATCACGTAAAGTTTACGGCACGTTACTGCAATTCCGTACCGTCTCCGTATTTTAAGCAGCGGTGGGGTCGCACCTTAACTAACCTCGAAAATTAACATAAAAAAACAAAACACTCATGCTTACTATTTAATTAATTTACAATATTTACAATGCACCTTACTGCCAAGTAAATAAAATTTGGCAGCAAGTTTAACTGCTTTAGTAGTAGGTCGGAAGTCCGGTCCTAAAAAGGAGACAGCGGGGGCGGTTTTAGTCCATGGAGCTCTTGTGCAGTACAGTCTGTAGAATACAGACAAACGCAACGTTTCGGCGGTGAGCTAGGCTGTGAATTGCCTTAAGGAGATAATCGTGGCCCATGAGTTTCTTAGCTCTGCGTTCCACCGAGTCAAGTGTCATGGCTAGTTGATAATGAGCCATCCCAGAGGTGACTTCGGTACTCTACTCTATGCTTAATCGGACCTGAACCTTGTAAAGAGATATAAGCTGTCCAGGTATAAAGTAAACGTAGCCAAGCCTTAACGCTGGTTTTCAAGACAATATGACAGGAGAGAGATGACAGGGAGAGATGAAATACAATAATATTGCCTAATTATATGTAGGTAATATACGTAATTTTTTTTTTTTAAACCTAGTGGCCTATTATACATTTTTATATGATAAATTTAGTAATGGTAATTTTACGTTTTTGCCACAGACAAAGATAAATTTTATAACGCCAATGATGTAAATTCGTCTCTGCGTGTTTTTTTTTTTATGGCATAGAGAAGGCAGCCGAGCCCACAGGCCACCTGATGGTAATTGGAAACTGTGACCCATAGACATTAGCATAAGACTGCAAATGCGTTGCCAACCCTGAGGACTAAGATGGAATGCCTCTATGCTAGTCATTACACCAGGGCAGGGCTTTCCCTTTGAAACGCAATAAGAAAGACATGTACATACTGAACTAGACTCATTGACAAGAGTAACAAAAGAGCAAAATATTTTTCATTGTGGTAGGTATATTGGGCTACGATAAAAAACCGCAAATCAATGCAAAAGTACAGGCTAGCCATATTTCACGCGGGTACCTACTTTAGGTAAAAACAATTATCTTGAGCGGAAGTTACTATTATATACTACACCTTTTACCTTTTGGTCATCTGTTTTCTAAAAGTATTTTGTTTCCTACAAATATTTTCAAAATATACCAAGATTGGGGTCCTCCAGGTAGGAGACGGCTAAGTAATTTTTTGTAAAAACATTCGTGTACAAATATGACGATGTCTGTCTAGTGTCCGAATATAGTCATATCTAAGTAATAGTCCTTTTTCTATTGGGAATGCTTGTATGTCGAAGTATACAATTTTGAGTACAACAATACCAACACGTCCACCAGAGCCTAAAACGCCCGATAGCCAGTTTAAACTCCGCGACAGGTGGGGTGAGGGGGAGTCAAAGTACCGACCTGCCGGTGCTCAGGTTTTTTTTTCTGGCGTATTAGTTTGGACCTTTGAGTCAAGTTTGGTGTCATTATCAGGTAACTAGATGATGCCCAATTGATTTGTTCCCGATTCGTCGTATTCCTGTTTCGTCGCATTCCCGATTCGTCGGATTCCTGATTCGTCGTATTCCCGTTTCGTCGGAATTATTTATATAAAATCATTACTAATAATGGACAATTATTTATCCGCCATCCCAAAGAGCAGTTATACATATACAATATCTATAGTTCTACATATAAATATACTGACATTAGGTACCGGGTGTCCCACGACTAAGAGACATGAAGGGAAAGTAATCAAAATATTGAAGAGCCAGTGTTTTACCGTAAGAAGACATAATTTTATTTCATAAAATAATAAGCACAGTCAGTGTAAAACCGGCCAAGTGCGAGTCGGACTTATATCTATAAAAAATCACGTTTGTTGTATGGGAGCCCCCCTTAAATATCAACTTTATTCGGTTTTTAGTATTTGTTATTATAGCGGCAACAGAAATACATCTTCTGTGAAAATTTCAACTGTCTAGCTATCACGGTTCGTGAGATACAGCCTGGTGACAGACAGACAGACAGACGGACAGCGAAGTCTTAGTAATAGGGTCCCGTTTTACCCTTTGGGTACGGAACCCTAAAAAGTAAGTTATCACTTTGGAACCATATCGCTTTAAAGAGAGGTTCCAACTACCATATGAAGTTGTCAAACATCTGAAAGCGACAAAGTACAAATATTATCATTGACTTTGAAATGTCTTGCTAAATAATTTCGTGTTGATACTTAAGAAAATAATGGAAACTCTTGTGATGGAAAGGTCTCAAGGAGATGGGACGTTGTATTCTAAAGAGGTAGGTTACCTATGTGTTTATTATCTATTACTGGCCACTTGTACGACGTCCACCTGAACAGCTACTTTTCATTTGTTTCTCTTCTGTCACACCATTGTCAATGAATATTAACATTGTGAAAACGTTGCACGTTGTTAATATCAGTTTTATTTGGCGATTTTCCTAAAAATGGATACTGACGAAACTGATAAAGTAGTATTTATTGATAGTAAAAGAGCTAGCAGAAAGATCTTATTACGGGGAGGCTATAGATACAACTTGGATAGGAAAAACAAAGGTGGTTCGACGAATTGGAGGTGCTCTAATAGATCTGTCTGCTCGACATCCATTACTTTAAATAAAGATGACAAGGTAATCAGAGAGTCAAGACACATGTGCAAACCAGAATTTATGAAGAGAGAGGTCGAGGGTCACTTTAATGATTTGAAACGCAAGGCGAGTGACAGCATGGAGCCAGTCCCAAAAATTTTTGAACAATCTGTGCAAGATTTTGCTGAAAATTGTGATGGAGAATTTGATTTTACGCTCATACCGGGGTGGAAGAAACTGAAAACGACTTTGTATAATGCACGAAACAAGTCACTCGGCGTCGAAAAATGCACATTTCAACATTTCAGTGAAGTTGTCGTTCCATTGAAGCTGTCAGACGATTTCCTGATTTGCAACGATGGCGACTTAGATAGGATATTGATATTTGCTTCACCCTCTGCTGTAGAAATATTGGCGAAATGCACTGAATATTTCGGAGACGGTACGTTTAAGGCGGCACCGCCTCCGTTTTTACAACTATATACGTTGCAAGTAAATTTGACCAACAATGCAGATAGCTCATGTTTTGTACCCGTAGTATATGCCCTTTTACCTAACAAGGATGAAAATACGTATAAGCGGTTATTTTCATTGTTAAAGCATGAATTTTCTCAAGTAATCACAAAGTTCAAATGCGATTTTGAAATTGCCGCCATCAATGGGTTGAAAGCAGTACATCAGAACGTTGTGATAACAGGCTGTTACTTTCATTATCAAAAAGCTCTGTGGAAGAAATCGAAGCAGTTAGGTTTAATTGACGACGAAGAAGGCAGAATGTATACAAAGCTATGTACGCGGCTCGCTTTATTACCAAAGGAAGATATACCAGCCGCATATTTGGAAATATCTGAAACGGTCCCTGACGGTTCCGTGATTACTCAATTCCACAATTACTTTTTAAATTTCTGGATGCGGAAAATTACTGGATCAATGTTTTCGGTCAGTGAAGAAGAATTCAGAACCAACAATGCGGTTGAAGGATGGAATAACCGGTTAAATCATAGAATCCCTAAGAAACCTTCCCTTTTTCAATTTATCAAACTACTGCGAGTCGAAGCTCAACATCAAGACATCAAGATTAGAAAGATGCAGTTACACTGTCCGAGTATGATAAAAACTCGTCGAGCAAAAGATGTTCAAAAATATCACCAGGAACGGGAAATAGTCAATGATTTTATTGATAAAAAAATCACAGTCATTGAATGTTTAAATAGGCTTTGTTTAATAATATAATGCCAATATAGCATGTTTGTAAAAAATATATTATATTAAAAAGCTTTTATTGTAAAAAAAATCTTTTCATTTTTAAAACTTAAGTAGAGCCGTGGTAATTGCATAGTTTCATTCGATAGTAAAAATCCGACGAATCAGGAATCCGACGAATCGGGAATGCGACGAAACAGGAATACGACGAATCGGGAACAAATCGCCCAATTCATTCCCCATACCAGGGTTTAGGGTTCCGTATCAAATTATGACGTAATACTTACAGTATTAGTTGTAACACGAAAATAATGAACTTTTAGCTGTCCAAAATTATCCGCCACATTTTTTTTGTACTTTATCCCGCCTTCCCCCCAATGTCGCGTAGTTCAAACTGGCTACCGGGCGTTCTGGGCTAAGGAATTAATTTTCTATTTAATGACATTTGTTGCCGTTGTAGATGGTTTTAGTAGGTATAAACACTTTAATCGCCTGTATATCAAAAATCAATGATGTCTACTTAGTCATGATAGTTTTTCTTTTAAATTCGTTATATCCGCTTTCATTCAAGATATCTTTCTAATTTTTAGTATTTGTAGTTTTGGCTGTATGGGGGGACACTTGACTCTAACAAAAAATAGCGCTTTAAAGCTTAATATTTCATAAACGGATCCTTTAATCGAAAAATTGTTTTCCGAACCCAATAGCTTCACTATGCAATATTTTTAAAAGACCTATCTAACGACACCACACACTATCGCGAAGATCAGGAAAAAAAACATCCCCACGTTATGTGTAGGGGAGCTACACAATTATTATTTTCCAAGATTTAATTTAACGCTTTGTTGGCGTGACTAATATGTATATTCATGCCAAATCAGCGTTCTATTACTAAGAGTCTCTGAGCTAGGCTGCGGACGGGCGGACGAACGGACGGACGGACGGACATGGACAAACTATAAAGGTTCCTAGTCTGACTATGGAACCCTAAAAAGCCGATTTTAAAAATATTTACTTCAAGTAGCACTTGTAAGGCATGAAATAATTGCCAATAACTTCACCTCATTACTTTCACTTGAGATTCAAGTTACATATAGTCAAGCCAAGCATAGAAGAACTAGTTAAAATTATATTTATTTAAGAGCTGTAAACATAAATAACAAAATGTCAACAAACGAAGCTTACTACTTAAGAAGTAAAGTAAATAATTAGTACGCCCCACGGCGGCAGGAAGCCGCGTGAACCTCAGCGCGTTTTCACGGAAACTCAAATAAAAGTGAAATTGGTTTGAGTTACCTCCGCTGAACATAAGTAATTCAGAATATTGTGAGCCACGCGCTCGCATTACCATAACTGGATCCGAGGGAGAATTCCGATATTGTAAGAAAGGAAACCTGAGAATATTTAACAATAATTTTAAATGCGCTGGATAAGGGCAATGCAAGTTCTTGTATAATTGGGTCAATTTTGACACTTATTGTTTTTGTCCTACTACGGTATTTTTTGTGTCACATTTATTACGGAAAAAATACTGAAATATTATTTTACTGTTTTAATTAAGTCAATCGTGTCAGGTTTTGATCTTTGGACAAATTTATTTTATAACTAGCGAGCCGCCTTCGCTTCGCTTCGGTTAATGTTAAGTTAATATGTATAACGCAATTTCATCTGGAATAATATACTTTTCAAATGGTCAAAGAATTTATATGTAGGTAGGTGTATGTGCAATTGTGCATAGGTTGTGTTTACGACGATTTTCGAAGACGTATTACTATTTGACACTGTTTGAAAAATTGAGTTTTTCATGACTTTAGATTTAAAATTCATCTCTCTATATACAGTATACAGGGTAATTTTTTAATAGTTGCACAATTTTTAATAATTGATTAGCTATTGTTAATAAATAATACATGTTGTGTTATTTTTACTCTAGCTTTTTTTGTTGTTGAGATATTGCCGATTCAATAATTCTACTAACTTAACGATATTCATGGACGCTCTAATGCAGGACTGCGCGGAGAGGGTAGTGTTGTCAGGTAAATAATAAGTGAAATTTCAAATTTAGAATATCAGTAGGAGAGGGGTTTGTTATCTGATAAGCTGAAAATGAAATTTCAAATTTCGAATTGCAATACAGTGTATCGTATACCTACAGCTTGACAACCCTTCCGGGCTGTTTGGAACTAATCTCGAAATACACTATACTGAATACGACCTAAGATGTAAAAGACAATACAATACAATACAATACAAATACTCTTTATTGAACACCAAAAAACAAAAAACACGGAACAGTACATTTTAAACTATAGGTATACAACAGGCGGTCCTTTCACCTTTCAGAAAGACCTTTTCTCATAAGGGCTGAAACCCGAATGGACTTACTACCAAAAAGAGCAATGCTAAATATACATACTATTGTCAATAAGACCCAATTTCAAATGGACCCAGTCGCATTTAAACTTATTCCCAAAAAGCCTACTTCCCAAAATACACTAAATTCTAGTATCAAAGTGCACGATTATCATAAAAACTGATTCCCAAAACGTCCTAGTCCCAAAACACACTAAATTCCGCCATTTATATTATTGGAGAGACAAAATCACTTCTTCTATCAAGCACATCTTTGACGCAGCACATAGGATAAGTTTCAGGTTGCAAAAAAAACTTAAGGTGTTTTGCCTCATAATAGACGTTTTTGTTCAAACCTTGGAAGTTCTGGGTTACACACGAATTCTATTAGGTATCTTCTACTGAAATTAAAATAGAAAGCTTGTATGTATTAGTTCGCGTGTATCTGTGGATCTGTCTATGGCATCGTAGCTCCCAAACCGATGATCCAATTTGATTCTAGTTGCATTTTTTTAAAATAGAAATATCTTTATTTTTAATCTTAAATTTTAATAGTACGGGTATTTCCTCGTGGTTTGACCACGATTTGTCCTACTAGTCAAAAAGTGAACCTAGATTTGATCACCAAATGTTAGGTAACTGCCCGAAGGGCAAAACCACCTAGAAGCAGGGCAAAGGGCGGGGCTCCGTCGAAAGTCAGTAGGACAAAAATAGTAGCCTCGTGGCCACGAGGAAAGAGCCGTATTTACTATACAACTATAACAGTTGAGTTTATAAGGGTCTCTCGACGACCAGGTTTAATCGTATAACCTACCGAAACCAGTAAATAATATAATTACAAAAAGATTAAATTAGTTTATTGTTAAAAAATCACAATACCCCGCCACAAAAAACTTGCAAAAGAAAACAATAATATGTACGTATTGGCGTCGTTGCGTTGCGGCGTGCGTCGATCGAGGGCCTCACGCAGGTGACTAAACCTAGCTAGGAACCACCACCACCAGGTAAACTGCTTTCATCATTTTGAAAAAATTGCATGAAAATCGGTTCATCTGTTTGGAAGCTACGGTGTCAGATAAATATACACAGATACACACGTCAAACTTTTAACACTCCTCATTTTGCGTGGCGTCAGGGTTTAAAAAATAAAAACAGCATTTTGGGATTAGGACGACTTGAAAAATAGTCATTATGAGAACCGTGTGTTTTGATATTTCCAAGTGTATACATTTTAGTGTATTTTGGGAATTAGACTTTTTGGATTTAAGTTTTACGCATTTAAACTTATATCCAAAAAGTCTAATCCCCAAAAAACTCGGTCCATTTCTTATTGACAAAAGTATATATGTATTGAGTCACGCTCTTTTTGTTAGTAAGTCCATTCGGGTTTCATCCCTTATGAGAAAAGGTCTCTTAGATCTTAAGTCGTATTCAGCATAGTGTACTCGTATTTCGAGATTAGTTCACGAGAACAGCCCGGAAGGCTTGACAACCCATATCATCATTAAGTAAACTATCACTTTAGAAGACTTCGTACACACGTGTTCAACTGAATATTCAGTTGTTCACTAGGTACAAGCAAATGCAAACGCCGTTAATTGTACACTTGTGACCTTATCTCCTGATAATAAGGTTCACTAGTAGTCAGTTTACAGTGTGGGCGATATGTACATAAGTTATGTTGTGTTTATAATTTGTTTAAAATAAGAACCACACTCAGCAGCAAAGTCATTAAAATTTAATTAAAAAAACAAATACAAAACTAAATGTACTTTAACAAATGCTTAAAATGACCTTCGTTATTTTCTATACGAATTTCGTTTTTAATACCATCGTATACTGATATTATTTTCGTATTAAGATAGTCGAGACTCTGGACTTCTTCGACGTTCACGCGACATTTGACTTCACCCCACAAGAAAAAGTCCCACATCGTGAGGTCCGGGCTTCTGGCTGGCCATGGCACCTGAGGTGCTCCACGCCCTATCCAGTTGGCACTGTTGTTGCGTAGTCAAGTGGAGCACCGTCATGCTGGTAGTAAAAATCTCGTAGATAGGCCATCGGAACATCTTCCATTAACTCGCTCACTACACCTTGTAACATATCCAGGTAGGTCCCTCCGGTCAAACAGCCTTCGATAAAATAGGGTCCTAATATTTTATTCCCAATAATGCCCGACCACACGTTGCACTAAACCTTACTCGGTGGTGATTTTATTTAACTTTATGTGGATGTATGACCACCAGTGTTCGTTATGTAAGTATATTGTAAATCCCAACACGGGTGAACAGTGCTTCATCAGTCCGTAAAATGTTGGCATCGGGATGATTAAGAAGCCACTTACAAAATCCTCGACGAGCGGATGGGTCCGGTTCATGAAGTTGTTGTACTAGTTGAAAATGATAAGGGTGGAACGGCAGAATGCAGCATCTGCCACACTGCATACTGGCTGACACCGAAACGTGCCGCGTCATACGTACTTTCTCTCGGGTCATGTTCTAATAATTCTAAGATTTCATCATCAGCTTCTAATCTTCTTCTTTTCTTCTTTCATCATCAGCCACGTCAATCAGCGTGCCGGGGGGCAGTAAATTGGCCGTATGCCAATAGTCTGCTATTGGGGGCCAAAATTGTTCGCATGTGTGGTACTGGTGGATTTACGTATCCTTGGCTATGAATTTTTTCTTGGTTTTTTAATTAGTGCGATCTAAATACGATAGGTACCTACAAAGTTACTTACTTCCTTACTTAGGTTACACGGGCGAATAAGGCCGCCGAGCCATAACTACGGCGTACTTACTCGCACGACTATCTAGGACTATACATATGTCCAAAACTAATATGGAATTAGATCAAATTTCAAATATAGAATTTCAAACGGTCTGAGTGCCACTTGCACGAAAAATGCACGAAAACTGTCATTTTAACTCGAGTAGGTGTCTAAACCCAGTTTGACATTTTTCGTTCTAGTATGGGATATTTTAAGGAATAAATAGGTGTTTCGAACTTGTACCTACACTTTGTTCCAAATACTTAATCTAGAAAAGTATAATAAAATCCGACATACACATAAACCTGAAGAAAAAGAAAATGGACATCTGCCATCTGCCTGCTACATCGTGGATATTTGACGCCACCACCAGAAAAAAAACAACTTTTCAAAGAGCACTAGAAAGAAGCATTAGAAAACAAACGTGATTGACATTCTCTCTTTCGCACAAGGTTTAAAATGGAAATGGGCAGGACATATATGTAGATACCAAGACGAAATGTGGCCTAGTACTGTTACTACATATATGGAACGTACCTGCTGGGCGCGGGAGAATTGGAAGACTGTAAGGCAGATGGACGGGCGAGATTTGAGTCAAGTGAGGGGTTTCATACAACTAGAAATTAACAATTGAATTGTGTTGCGTGCGTGCGTTGCGTGCGTGCGTGCAAGCGTGCGTGCGTGCGTGCGTGCGTGCGAGCGTGCGTGCGAGCGTGCGTGCGTGCGTGCGTGCGTGCGTGCGTGCGTGCGTGCGTGTGGGTGTGTGTATATATATATATATGGATAATTATGGTTGTATGTATACGCATGTCTGTTTGGCAACATATGTGTATACAGGGTTTTAGGTATATAGTGGGTAATCCTTGAACTACGGATAGACGGCACTTAGGACGTTATGAAAAAGCTAAAATAGGTTTTGTAAAAGTCGCACGGTTTTCGAGATTTTTGGACTTTTTTGTTTTTTTTGAAAATAGACTTACCCTTACTCGAATTTTTGGTCATGGTTAGTGTACGAAGATATTGTTTTTAATTTTCTTTTTACCTTAATAATGTTTAATAGCGGTGCTATCAGATAAACATTACCAATATGGCGTCACTACCGTGCTTTAATAAAAAAAAAAACGCAAACTTGAATTTTGCATCATCGATCGAACATTTACCAAACTTTGAGCTGTTACAGTGATAAAAAAGTTTTTTTTTCTATCTGTTTTAGCTTTTTCATAACGTCCTAAGTGCCCTCTATCCGTAGTTCAAGGATTATCCACTATATACCTAACACCCTGTATATATATATATATTATAAATAAAAAATACACTTTCATCTATATTATTCAATATTTATATTTAATCAAAAAACACCAAAGCTTTAATATTATATTTGAAACGTTAACTATAATTTATTAATTTTGTTATACTAATTAAAATACAATTGTTGCATGTATCAAATATAGTAAAAATGTTCAGGTTCAGGTTGTAATATTTGAACTCAACCGTAATAGGTACAGACTCAATTTCCGGTTCAAATATTAATGTAGTGTACTATATTATATTATTATCAAATGGCATGCTCAAATGTTTCTGTACATTTGTATGAAACAATAAAAGTATTTTTTTTGTATAATTATATATTGTTATCAAAGTGGGCGGGCAGGGACCGTACCGCCGCAGATGGCAGTGCACATATCTTTGTGGAAAAATCTGTTCTGGTTGCCACCACACCCACTAAATGAGAATCCTGCGCACTTTTGCTTCGATATGTCGTAGTACCACCTGGAAACAAGTTAATAAAAACCAATACAGTATCAGTACAAAATCAGTAATAGTGATGTCTTGTTCGACATACCATTACTATTATTGTCTGCTGACTGCATGCATGGTTAAAGCCACAAACGCACTCAGACCGGAGTTCAGCGGAGGCGGTGCGTTGCGGGCACGGAATAGAAAAAACAATGCACGTGGCATGAGCTTCGCTTAGTATAGATGAATTAACGAGAGCATGGAATTGCATATGTAGTAGTATTGTATGTTTACAGGCATTCTATATTTGAATTTTCTTTTTCTCGTACTATTAGCATAAAAAGAGGTTTGTTATATATTGAAGAAGTAAATACAAAATAAATAATAAATTAATGAAGAACAAAATAATATCAGTGTCATATTGTGAATATTATTTACGTTGTGCATATATTTTTACGTCTGATTTTATTGTATTCTCACAATTATCAGAATAATTTTGTGTCAGCACGTACAACTAAGTGTAAGTTTCATAATTTTCAAAAAATATGGCAGTGAGTAATTTTGGTCCGATTGAGAGTGAAATAAGCAAATTATTTTTACAGCCACTATTACAAATGCAATTCCATGTTCTCGATAATTCATCTATATCAGACCTGTTGTCGCCAATACTCAAACTTTCATAGAAACAACACTTTCGTTTTACATTCTAAAATAGCACAACAGGGCTAATTCTGGATTTATTTCCTATATTATAAATACTATTAGCACAACTTTCACGCACCAGCGATCGCGGCAAAACTAAGGTAGGTTGCGCGGAACTCCGCATAACTATGCCACACGTTACACGCCCACTTAAAACTGCTACTGTTTTTTCTGTTCTGTGGTTGCGGGCGTTCCTAAACTAAAAACGCCCCCACCACGCTTTAAACCCGCTTTTTAATTCACAAACGCACTGAAAGAGAAGACAGCGCGATGTGGTGCGTTTCCACACTAAAATCGCCTCCGCCATGCTTTTCGAAACGCCTCCGCTCACAGTGCTTTTACGGTTTTCTGGGCGTGCAGTTGAGTTTATATCTCGGTGATCGCTATATTTATAAGTTTCCACTGAAGAACTACTTATAGTACCTACTTATAGAAACTTGACTTAAATTTCAAATAACTTGTTTATGATATTTTTATTTACTCTAAATCGCAAATCTGAGAATTCATTAAGCTAATTGTTTTTTTTTAAGCTAATTGTGTACAAAAACCAAATTGCGGACTAAATACCCAACATTATTGGCATTCTCAATCATTAGGCCAAACAGAAAACTACTGAGGGGTATTAAATCAATGACAATAAAATCCACATATTTTTTAAGTACGTAAGTATTTAGTTGTCCTCAATTCTACCATACCACTCACTAAAAAAACTGCAAAGAAAATAAATATAAAAGTAGATATAAAGTTTACAAAGCAATATCTGAGGGTACCTTCTATTTAAACTGCTAAATATAATACTACATTTAAGTAGGTGGAGGACGCCCGCGATTTCGTACACCTAGAATTAGGTAGCCGCTACCTACTCCCCCTATTTTAACCCCTTAAAGTTGCATCTTCAACCACCCTTCCTTGTGGATGCGTACACTGTATATCTATCTAATCTAATACCTTTAAACAAGCAATTCTTGTATATTATATATAATCTGAATCTTGGAAAAGGCTTCAACGATTTTCATGAAATTTAGTATCCAGGGGGTTTCGGGGGCGATAAATCGATCTAGCTAGGTTTCATTTTTGGTAAACTTACCTAAAAAATATATAGTGCATATCTAGGATCTGGAGTCTATGTGCAAACTTTCAAGTCTCTAGGTCCAGCGGTTAGGGCTGTGCGTTGATATATCAACTATCAGTTCAGAATATTATAAAATTAATTATATACTTACAATACACAATGTGCGATACAATATACTTCTCAGAATGAATACTCTCGATAGTTAACTATACTATGTGACCATAAACTGGTACGGCACGGTTTGACAGATTTTCGGAATTGCACTGCTCTGGCTAGCCTAGTCAGTCTTCACCTCTTGTTCCTGTTAATAACTTGACATTCGGATTAGGGATAGGTACGTGCGAAATGAATATTCGGGGACGAGAATACACACGCCCACAAAAGCCCACACCAGCAATTTTAGTCGGAATTTCTAACAGACGCCCTGTTTGTTCTATCAAGGGCGGAATATTGCAATAGCACATATTGACTCACATGGGGAAATAATCATCGCATCTGCCAAAGTCTGGTTGCATGTGGCAGTAGATGTTTGGAGTCATGTTATGAACTATCGGTTGAGGACCGTCCTCTGAAAGTGAAACAAAAAGGTTAATTTTTTTTGGTTGTATATTTATCGCTGGCTTCAACTAAGTGAATACAGATTTATTTCATACAGTACCTACAAGTGACATAATAACTTATACAATGGAATAATGTCGCATATCGGTGTATTTTAAGTTCACGATTATTACGGAGTATCTTTAAATTGTAACGGACCAGTTAAGGGAAATAAAATGCATTCTGTCAGTTACAAACTGTAGAAATTGGGCAAAATGTATAAACTTGACACAAGCAAACTATCGGTGAATACACAGTACTTGATTTTTACAGTTAATCTTTAGCATAAAAAACAATTAGAGGATCTGGCAAGCTTAACCACAACCTGTTTTGACCAACTTTGTCATATATAGAGTTTAAATATTTATTATTATTATTATTTATTTATTAAAAACAAACAACATAGTACAATAATACCTATATCATGCCCTGCAAAACTGTTGGAACAGTTTGACTGCAGGATAATAAATAATAGACAGTATTTGTCTGAATTGGTAATTTGTTGGGAATTAATATCACCGTACAGTCTGTAACAGTGCACCCGCGTGTATGCCACGCTAGTCTAACGAGACCTGTTGTCTACTTTATTCGATGGAGTTACATAATAATCATACACCGGATTGACTTAGTCGACATATAATAAATCACTAGCACTGGTACATTTATGCTCTCGTTAATCCGGTGTTTGATAATAATATATTAGCTTGGAGCTTACTCACCACGACATTGTTCGCTGCACGCCGCCAGTGAATCAAAAACATTCTTACTGTATGCATGACAACGACCATATTGAAATGTCTTACAGCGTTCCATCTTCATGTCATAGTAGAACCTAAATTTGAGTTACAATCAGGTGTATTCTTCCCTCACCACCGCAAACGTCGGTACGATCGTTACGTCCATAAAGTAAGCTTTACGAGTATTACGCATCGTAGCGACTCGACACAAGTATAGTGTTTTCTACCCACGACCTCCCTGCCCACTACGAGCTCAGATATTCAGTATGTATAATACGGATAAATTATGAAGAGTAGCAAGTGGTCTTTCCTGTGTTCTGAGTGTACATTGACGCAACTGTACAATGACAATTTCAGTGACTGGGCGTGCCTCCGTGGATAAAAACACTATACTTATACCGTTCAAGAAGAGATCCCGATCTATTTGGTGGACCCTACCTCACTCTTTTCCCAGGAAAAACATATTTATTGAACAACTAGCTGTTCTCGTGCCCGCTTTGTTGGGCAATCGTTGTAATATGTTTCCACAAATAACGTGGCTTTCTATTGGTAAAATAATTTTCATAATCGGTTCAGCAGATCCAGAGATTACCCCTTACGACGTCACAAACTTTACCTCTTTATAATATTAGTATAGATAATGTTTTTTTATGCCCTATATCGTTAAATGTCTAATAAACCACTAAATCTAAGTCTAATAAGGGACACATAGGTACGGGATTCTCGTGTACACTTAGCACCCAAAACCGATTGCAATATTTGAAATTTATAAGCGACTTAAATACCATAACCGTAGTTAAGCGCTGCGGCTACACCGAACGATCAGCGATGTCGCCGCGATCTTACCATCGAATCTTTAACCGGCACTACTAACTCAAAAGTACTACTCGGTATATCTGTGGCTACATTAAGCGTATAGTTAACCGCGATCTTTCATCTGATCGCAGTTTTTGGGAGCGATCTTTTCAATTTAAGTTTTTTTTATAATATCGGCTACGTTACAAGTTGACATTAGTTAATGAAAAAACAAATGTACGTCTGTATTATTATGCGGCTACACAAATTTTTGGCATCGAATATTATTAAATCTAATTACCGAGCGATTATAAACACGACAGTTTCAAAATTGCTATTTAATCCTTAAATGCATGATTATTATTATTTGTCGCTTATAATATCCATTATTAAACTTGGCCCAAAGCTAAAAAACGCTTCTCTAAACCATTGCCAGCGGCAAATCACGTAACAGTAGGAGTGACAGCGTAATCAGAGGGTTTTGACTCTGCAGAATACGGATTTGCCAGTCGCCATTCTGAAATTTGAACCGGAAGTATGGTATACCGGAAAAGGTGCATCCCATAAAATAAAACAAAGTACATTTTGTAAATGTTGTTCCGGTATGTACCTTAAAAGAGGTCCGATTGTTATGGTTTTTTAATATGTTGTAAAAGACATTATAGCCATAATAACCCAAATTTTTCGTCTTTCCAGCTCTATTTGTTTCTCGGCCATCTTGCAAAAACTGACACTTTTTTCTGTTTTTTGCTGATACTGTCTTCTGTCGTCTGAATTCCCGGCGAAGTCGCTTATGTTAGTTTGTCTTAGTGTAGTCACGAATTCGCTCTTTCAATCGTAATGTATGCTTTGCAATGTAGCCACTTCATCGCTTTTCGCTTATTAATGTAGCCACTCTTTGTTATCTGTTATTGCTCAGTTAGCCGCATCGCAAATTGCTGGTAAGTGTATAGCCTCAGCCTAACACACACTTTTCAATTTTGGCCTTTGAGCAGAAGCGGTGCAGCTGGTGCCTGTTGCAGTGTGCGATGACCTTAATGTAGTTTAGTAGCTTATACAATCAATCAGGCAAAGGTCCGCGATTGTAGGCTGTAAAAACCATGTCATCTTTGACCTTTTATCTTATTTTTAACTTTCAAATAGTTAGCTCTTATTTACTTGACAGTAGTCGCGGCCGAGTTAAAAAAAAACAATACTATAACAGGTCATAGATGATATGGGAAAAAAACTTAATTAAGGGTCCATTTGCATGTAAACTGGACTGCAAAACTAAGTATCACACTTTTATAGAACATGCCTTATTAATGGTGATTGTTAGTTTTGCGGTCAAATTTCAAATATAAAATGTCGAACGGTGTATACGGGGTTGGGCAGATTAAGTGTCCTAGTTGTGTATGGCTTTTTTACCTAAATATAACTAAACTTCTTTTTCACTTCGTATTTTATTTTGTTGACAATTTAACCTTCTTTATGATTTCTACACGTCAGCTTGATATATTTTGTTTTTATATTGTTTTCAACAATGGACGCGAAACGCCAGCTCGAGTGCGATTTGTACCAGAAAAAATACCGACCGTGTGAGATATTGACGACGCTGAAACATTTAAATATCAATATAAGGTTTATATCGCGGACCGTCAAGCGATTCAAAGAAACAGGATCTTCACAAATCAGGCCCAAACCTGGGAGAAAGCCATCTGTTCGCACCAAAAACATCATTAAAAATATTCGTGAGCGTATTAGACGAAATCCAGCTCGAAGTGCAAGCAAACTTGCTAAAGATATGAAAATATCCCGTTGACTCGTATTTTAAAATATGCTCTTGGGCTAAAGGCCTACAAAAAACAAAAAATCATATCTTAACAGATGCCCAGAAATAAGCTAGAGTGAAAAAATGTAGGGAATTGTTAGCTTGGCACGACGGCGATGATATTATTTTTTCCGATGAAAAGATGTTCCAGTTACAAGACAGTCACAACCAACAAAACGATCGTGTCTATGATATTCCTGTGGACAAATTAGCCGTACAACGGTTCCAGAGTGCATCAGCTGTCATGGTATGGGGTGCGATATCGCCTAGAGGCAAGTTACCGCTGCTGTTTATTGATCGAGGTGTCAAAATTAACCAAGACTATTACATCCAGAATGTGTTACAGGGTCATTTGCTAGAAAATGCTCAAAAATTATATGGAAACGACTATTACTGCTTCCAACAATATAGTGCCCCATCTCACAAAGCTAAACGCACTCAAGGCTGGTGTAGAACAAATTTGACAGATTTTATACCTTGGCAAGAATGGCCTGCATCATCGCCGGATTTGAATGCTTTGGACTTTTCGATATGGGGTTACATGCTGAGCAAGATTGGGAGCACACAGGGCATGAATCTAAACTCATTCAAGCATCGATTAATCAAGATATGGGATGAAATACCAGACGAGGTAGTGCGTGCCGCGCGCAATGCATTCTATGGAAGAATGCTTCAAGTTATTAAAGCTGATGGCGAGCGATTTAAACTTATGAATTAGTTTTTTTAAGTATAGAGTACGCTAAAAATAAAAACTTAAAATAATATTTAAAAAAAAAAATTGTCTTGTTTTAATTGTATGGCTCTTTTTAACTAGGACACTTAATCTGCCCAACCCTGTACAGATGTGTTAAAAGTTAACTACATGCATGAGGACCTTTACTTAAGTTTTTTACCTAATAACTATATGGTATTTAATAGAGTCTCAGACATTAAAATGCTGCCAACCATACAATTTAAAAGTGCAGATTTATTATACTTCATAATAATCAGACTAGAAGTGTTTTTATTTCGCGGATTCTATGGTTCTCACCTGGGGACTCCTGCGTCTTGGAAACAATTGTAGCTATTAGGTTGAAACTTGCAGTACACGTCAAAATCGAAACTGTCGAGGCTTGGATGTGCTGCAAAATCATAAATAAGATAAGTTATTCAGATTAAAAAAAAACTGTAGAATTAAACCCTTGTGTTACAGCTCATGACCGATAAGTTTTTACTGGGACGATCCGTTTCAATACTATGGTCCACACAGTTTACATACATACATTCATTAATAATACAATACTTTTAAATAAAACACCGGTTATCACTATTTCAGACCGTGCTTAGTAGGTAGGATAGGATGGTGGTATGGGAACCCGTAACTGTAAAATTATACTATTACTTTGTGTATTTCTTAATCCTATTGTAATAATTACAATTCTTGAGGACAAATTCCGTTAAAATTCAAATAACGTGCCGGCCCTATTAGAGCCGACCCGCATTTCCAGAAATGATGGTATGAGAATGCCGTGTAGTGCAGCGTGTCTTTAAAATGGAGCGGGTGCTAGTGTGGGATGCAACCTGCGTAGACACGGTGGCCCGGTCATATCTTCACCCAACCTCCAATAGCGCCCTACAGGCGCGGCCGAAGCGGTTGATAGCGGTATAGTGGAGCCGCAAATCCGCTGTGGCGGAGACGAGCGGAGCGGAGCCAAGCTGTGCCACTATTAACCAACAGAATCTAAGCTAACGTGCGCAAGGCGCGCTTGACGTGACCGGTTTTATAGGTTAATATTGGCACAGCTCCGCTCTGCTCCGCTCGTCTCCGCCTCAGTGGAGCCGCACCCTAGGAAATTATTATGATCTCGGCCCATAATATAATCCATCCAACGACGAGAACCTAGGTCCCCCACAGCACGGACGCCTAGCGCTCTAAGCCTATTTAAAGAAATTTCGATGACGTCGCAGCAGACTGAAGAAAGAGCTTGCAGTTTCCGGGCTCATTAGTTAAGCATTTCAGCGAGATGCTGTCAGCATCTTCAGGACAATGCCGCAGGGGCCATCTTTAGATTAAACGTTTTAGGTTTAACTTACAGTCCGTTAAACGTTAAGAATGCAGTTGCAATCATCGTTGTCAGCCCGCCACTTGCCACGCCTCCCCTAACCAATCAGGTCGCTTAAAATTAGGTTTATTTCATCCATTATTAAACCTAATCTGTTAAAATAAGTATAATTTGTTTGAATTTTTACTCCATTGTGAATAAACATATTGTTCACTGCATTCTTAAAGCAAACGCACTATAGTTTTATATCGTAGATTAGATTTCGTTTTAATTTTTATTTGTCATACACATAATCTTAAGAATGTGGTATTCTGTAACTCTGGTATTCCGGGAATGAGCTAAACCAACAGATTGTAAATGTTGTCTGTCTCGCCCACCGAGGGCTCCACACATGCCACGGTTAACTTCATTCAAAATTCCTTCCATAAAGTTTTTTGTGATTTAATTATAAATGTATAGTTTCAGATTTTTCCCTAGGTATACTTGTAATATAAGACTGCATTACTTGCCAAATTTCATATTTCTAGCTCAACGGGAAATTCTGTAAAGTTATTACAAATGATGGCATTGTTGTTTAATTTGATTTGTGGATTTATGCTTTGTGAAATTAGTCAGATTACTTAGGTACTGTTTAAAATACTGGATTTCAAAAATACACGTTTTTTTGAAAATAAATCTGTAAGTCACCTCTTTTTTTATTCACTGGTAATTTCGATAACCGGTGGGTTAACTCTGAATCAATATCAAAAATGGTTTTTATGGAATACGAACTTAAGGGACAAATTAATTTATTGTTCTAATTTATCCCTTTAAAAATATTGTTGATTAAATGATTTATGTCAAAGAACATCATTAAATATATTTTAAGGCTTTTTATTTTCGAAATAACTGATCCTTAACATGAATATTCCTAAATTAAAATGGAAAGGGAATACTCACGGATTGGTAATATTCACAAATAACTTGAAATACCATTATAATCTTCAGAAACCCTCCTTTGAGCGTTAATTAAAAAAACAGCTTAGAATACACTATTGAGTAGGCATTCAATGTTTAGTAAATAGAATCACATGAAATATACCTATATCATGTATGTTTCAATTAAAGATACGTTTGATACTGGTAATCAAAAGTACATTTTAAGATAACCGGTATTTTGTTTTGCGCACTTTAAAATTATTAGGAATTCTTTTTAGTATTAAGGAAATTATAAAAATTGCAATTCAATCTGGAAGAAGGATTCTATATACTATAATTATAAGTATACCTTCTGGAGGATAGACATAGCTTAAATATTATATTTTAGGATTTTATTCTATCTGTCGATAAATTTATGCGCCACTGTTTGTTTAGGTGGCGACTGGCGTCTAAATTTACAGAAAAAATAATTTAAATTCTGTATTTCGACGTTTGGGATGTGTATCCTAATACCGAATGGTGTATGTCTCTAAATTTAACAGACTCAATCAATGCTGTTTTCTAGTGACATTTCTAGATTTACAAATTCTTGACTTACATTTAAATTTAGACGCCACGCATCCGAACTGGTTCCGATAATGTACCTAAATGTAAGTAAAACGTACGACTATTTTTAGGTTGACAACCCTTGAGGAAAGACTATGATTCAGAACTGCTTTGGGGTTACTTCGTTAAAGTGTTTAAAAGATAAAGGGGGGACACAAATTTTGGCTACTTTTGGAGCGATTATTTCCGAAAACATTTCCCAAGACGAAAAAGAACTGTAATAATTACAGTTTAACACACTACGGTCTTGTGCCAAACAATTATTATTATTTTAAAATGAAAACTTGTTTCATGTTTCGTTTTGTGAGTGTCGACGAAGGGTAAGGGTTCCGTTTTTGCCATTTTGGCTACGGAACCCTAAAAACGTATGAACGATAGTTACTGCCTATATAGGCTCTACGGCGCTGATTTCTATTCTATACTTCCTACCTACTCTATTCTCAGTATTCTATTGTAAGAATGTACTTTGTGGATAAAAACAATAACTGACTAAACACGTTTTTAATTTAATACCAGATTATTATGGCATTGTCATCCAGTTCTGACCAATATATGTATAAAATAAAATGTTTAAATAAGATTCTCGCTCATACTATCTGCTTGGGTAGGACACAGTCCTTTTACAGCTATATCATTTTCATATTTCTGTCCGTATGTCATGTCATGTCTATTATAAACAGAGTCTATTTCTAAGTTATTTGTATGCTGTGGAGAAGGCAAATTAACGACACATTTGACATTAGGTACTGTCGGGTTATAGGCCGCTGTCGTTTTCATTTAGTTTAAGTAAGATTTATATTACTGTTGTCAACGAACCTATGATTATATAGGTATTATTACGTTAGTAAAATCTAGACTAATTTTAGTAATGCAAAAATACTTCTACAGACGCCACTAGACGTCTTATCTGCATTCCGCACTACCTACGGGTTCAAGGGATATAGCGCCCTACAGACCAACATACTTGATCATAACATGCATATATGAGCTTTAGTTGTGCTTCGTGAGGTAAGTGAAGACTTTTGTATTTACTTAAAAAAGTTAAAAGTATCAACGGCGTTTGCCTATTAGAGTGCGAATATCAAACGGGAACTCACTCGTTCGTTCCAGTGTCGGCGGCGTACTGTAAACAGTGGTAGTGGGTTCCGTTGCAGATAATGTTGAGATGAATTGCTTATTATTGCTTTGATGCACAATCCTTATATTACAAATTACAATCAAAACGCAGCAACGGGCTATAAACGATGGCATCCTGGCGTGTTTTACAATGTCGCCACGGTTATTAGCTACAACGAAAAATGTATTCATTCGAATACCTAACTAACCATGAAAATTAAAAGCCGGCCGTTATGTTTTCCAATAAAATTTCTATTATCAACTTACGTAAAAGGAAATAACGTTTTTAGTTATTTTTTGAACTGCTGGGCGGCGCGGTCCAGGTCGCTGATGGCACTGTCCAGCGCTTGCGCTTCGAATTCCGGCGTGATAGAGGCCTTCACTTTTTGGAGAATCCATGCGAGCATCCATTTCTGATGGATGCGGTTTGTCGTCATATGCCTTTTCATTTGATATTCCATGCGACCTTTTACCAAAACGTATACCATCATGGCCCTCTCCCGGGTGATAGCTTCCAGCTGCAATGCGATGTTTTCCTTTTTTGCGTCCATAAGTAACTTCTGCGCCTTGGCGGATTCCTGGGCGCTAGTACTCGTTTTAATAAGATTTTGCCAATGCGCTATTTCGTCCTTCCTGCCTTTTTGATAGTCATTGATAGCATTTTTGACTTCGCCGTCGAGATAATTAGCAGCGTCTTTACCGAATGTTTTGACTGCGTATACTATCATTACGCAAGCGGAAAGCCCGAGATAGTATTCATGTTCCAATACATATATTTCTTTGCTGAGCAAGTAGTTTATATGGGCAATAATAAATACGTAGGGACCAGTGACACCTGTCATGCTATGGAAAAATGTGAACCAAGTGTCGGGAATGAATCCAAAACGAACTTTATCGCCCTTCATTTGGCGAACGATTTTGGCGCCGCCCCCGGTTTCGCCTGGAGGATTACCACGACGTTTATTTTTGGCGCCTACTGGACAACATTTTGTATGTGCGCATATGATTGGTGAAAATATTCCTTTGGTAAAAAGCGGAGTTACCTTAAGAGGAAACATTGTCTAATACGAAAATAATTTAACAAAATTTACTACGTTCTGTTGACGTTGTCATCTTAAACGAATCTTAACGTAGTGTTATATTCTCTTTGGTCATATTAAAGTCAACTGTCAAGTCATCAAACAAAAAGATTTCAAGTTTAACCTTGTTCGATGTATATAAGCCCCCCTACACGTCGCCGTCGGCGGATCATGGGCGACCGTAAGGGACGGAGCAATACGTTAGAGTGATATGCAAGAATATGTTCCTCACTCTAAGGTGTAAACGCGTCCCTTAGGCTCGCCCATAATCGGCCGATGTGTAGGGGCTCATAAGCCCAAATGATATTGCGCGTTTAAGTTAACTAGAGTCATGCCACAATAACTCTGCATAAGATATTAAACGGTAACCCATAAAATACCCTTATGATCTGTGTTTATTCATGTCACTCAAATTATCTGAAGCTGTTCATACTGCAACACGGACTTCAATCCCAAAATCTGTACAGAGCATAAATAGAACTGGACAAATTGTACCTGACGTACGCATTGGACGTACGTTATAAATGTGAAAAGTGATGATAACAGTGAGCTGTATGATGACAGTGAGGTTGAAAGAGGAGAAGAGTTCGGACAGGTTGAAGTTCAGGAGACAGTATGAAAGAGTAGAATTTTAGACTCTGATATCTAATTTATTTATTTATTAAACTTAAGAGTACGACATCAGTGACGGAAGTAGGAGTCCGAAATAATTTTATCCGTCAGGGCTCCATACAAGAAGGCAATTGTGACATCAAATTGCAGAATTGCCTAGCCTTCACTTGCCGCTATACTTAGCACAGAGCGAACCGTCGCCATTTTTGTCACCAAACTAAATGTCTGCTCGTAATCAATGCCCCTTTTTTGATGAAAACCTTTAATCACCGGTCTAGCTTTATACTTTTTTACAGAACCGTTATGGTTTAATTTAACTAGGAATATCCACTTGCATGGTAGCCTTCCGCCCCTTTGGTAAGTTTCTAAGTTCCCAAGTTTGGTTTTTGTTCAAAGATCTCGTTTCACTATCCATAACACCTTGCTTTAGTTCCTTTTCCGGGCTCAACATAACCTCCTTAAGACAGGTTGGCTCATGATATTCAGGGTAGCACATCTCAGCGTTCATGACAAAGTCTTTGAATTTAACTGGAGGTCGAAGCGCAGATCGATCTCTGAGCACCATTCCTTCCAAATGATCAGGTATTCTGTGAGCTCCTTTGTTTTTTTCTTAACATAGGCCATGACATGGATCCTACCTTTTCCAATAGCCTTTATACCCGTTATATTGCCATCAGCTTTGGTTACAATGTTCAAAATTCTGATACAGATCTCCTCGCATAGTAACATGGTGTGTAGCCCCGTTGTCAACATTCCAATTATCACGGTCAATGCCAGAATCTGCTTAATTCACTATCAATAACATCATGTTAGTACTAGACGACTTCTTCTGATTATACCTATGCTATAATTTGGACAATATTTTTTGAGATGATCCACCTTTTTACTGGCAATACATTTTATTTTCGAATTAGGTTTTTGGTCTCTTTGGTCATTTCCTTTAACAAACTTTTTGCTGGTCCTCACAGTTAAAGCAGTGCCACTTGATTCACAATCAGTGTCCTTAACAGAGTAAGTGCTTTTTCATGTGCACAGCGTTGGCCTATAATATATTCCACCGTCTTATCCTTCTTTGACATTAACAGACAACTTGACTAAAAAGATAAATAATTTTCAGGCAGCGTGTCAAGAATCTTGCATATTAAGAGAATATCAGGCAATTCCGCTTTCTGTTCTCTAAAGACTTTTCTCTTCTTCCTTTAGACTGTGCCACAATATTTTCAATTTCGAAATGTGAAGAAGTCCAAGCACAAATCTTAGAATCGGCTCTCGTTAGGTCCCTCATAAAACCTGTGTAGTTCATCCCAAACATCTTTCGAGGTGGAAAGTCTAATGACTTTAGCGAGTATCACATCCGTTATATTATTATTAGTTATCAAAAGCAACGATGTGCTCTCTAACTTAAGAAACTCTTGTGAGCTTTTATTGTATGTTGCCCATGCAGCAGCAATACCAGCGTCACCAACACCATCACCATCACCATCAGCGGCTGGAGTTCTGGTTGGCTTCTATGTAAATCCATCCACAATGTCCATGAGCCCATGTCCGCCCAGTTTGGGTACCAATTTTCGTCAACGCCATTTCATCAACTGGGCCTGGGCTCATAACCACTTAAGAATACGACATCAGTGAAGGAAGTAGGAGTCCGAAATAAAAAGGATCACTAAGCTGAATTATACTTTATCACTGAATTTTCATAATACAACCATAAGAGGTTTCCTTTTTTTACACTTACATCACTGAGAGTCAACAAAACACTCATAGTCTTTAGTTGCTATGTTACCACTTACGTTTTTATTCATTACGTCATTACACAGTCCAAATTGCCCTGCGAACCAAATTATTTTACTGTACCGTATGTATACCGTACCGTATACAATGTGTGGCCCAAAACCGGGGCGAAAAATTAAAACGTAGATTCTACTCCTCAAACTACGCAACGTTTGTTTGACGACTTTGAAAAAAAACTTGCGGTTTGAATTTTATTACATTATAAAGTTAATTCGAACACGCAATGTACTATGAAATTGGTTATGTCTGTAGAGTGACTAGACTGACAGGCGATGTCAATTAGACGGAGTTTTAAGTACATTGATTATACTATTTACTTTGTTTGAAAAATGAACAATCTAAAAACTTTATGATTTTAAAAAGTTGCTAAACAAAAGTTGTCTAGTTTGAGGAGTAGAATCTACGTTTTAATTTTTCGCCCCGGTTTTGAGCCACACATTGTATATATGTACAACAACAACTCGCCCAACTCAACTTATAAAATTACCCAGTTACAAACATGTTAGCATGCGACCTTGTCTGTTTAGAATTGGTTCATCGCGTTTCATCGGGAACTGCCAAATTACCCAGGATAAAAGTAGCCTATGTCCTCTGGGACTCAAACTATTATAAATAATAAACTAGCTGTTGCCGCGACTCCGTCCGCGCAGTATAATAAAACAGCCTATGATACTCAGGGACAATGTAGCATTGTAACTGTGAAATATTTTTTGATATCGGTCCAGTAGTTTCTGAGTTTAACGTTACAAACATACAAAAATATAAATCTTTCCTCTTTATAATATTAGCGTAGAAGTAAGAACCCAGTATCAGACCCAGTAAGGATCCAGTAACGGATCAAGAAATATATAACGCCGCGCGTAGTACATGATAATCAGAGCTATACTTGTAAGTATCAAAACGTGTTGTATGACTAGAAAACAGTATTGCCATAAACAAACTTATGATTTCTACTATTGTCACCTCATTGCTGAGTTATTGTGGGATGACTCTACTGTTTTAGTCGATTACTTGACATTATTAAAGCCGAGAGATAGGAGCTCCAAGAAATGCCTTAATGTGTTGTGTTAACATGACAAAACATACCTATAAAATAACAGATTGAATTCGCAGAGTCAATCGATTTCGATCAATTTTATGTACTTACTTATTTTTCATCAAAACATCGATATCGCCCAGGGTCGATTATTAAACTGCTCGCGCAAAATTGTCGTATAATGGCCTGCGAAAACCGGCGGATGGGACGGCAGATGATATTCCGCGACATTCCGCGGCGATTCCGTTCCACTAGTGAAGCGGCCACGACGCATACCGGCGGATGTCTTCGCATACCGCAGTATTCTGTTCGTGCTCCTACGCCACGGAGCATGCCTAAAAATCCTCTGCCTTCCCGTCCGCCAGTTTGCTCTGGGCCGGAGCACAAACAGGAGCGCACTCTGCAGTCCCGGGCGCTGAGCCCGCGCTGGTGGACGCTCGCGGTATCCTGAGGGATTTTCCCTCGTCAGTGTGCGCTGCAGCGGAGGAAATCCTGTTCGATGCTCTCCCCTGCCGTCCGCTGGTTTGCGCAGGCCATAACTTGTGTTTAATCTGTGGTACAACAGAGGAGAGAAAACCACAGAAGAAAACCAATAGGATAATCTCTTTATACCTCATTGAAAATGGAATACTGTTTTATAAAATAACAAAAATTCTTCAATATCCCAAAAAAAAACTTCTTTTAAAATTGTTGGGCTATTCCAACTGAAGTCGCCTTTTTGGTTAAACATATTGTTGGACTCCAACTTTAGTTTGACTGACCTATAAAATATAATTTTACAGAACTCATGACAAGAGGGAAATTCAAATGTTGGGCTTGCAACTCCGGGGTAATGAGATTTAAATGTCTTGATACTTGATTTACCACCAGCTCCACAAAATTACGATTTGTAGTGAACTCAATCCACGTCGAAGTCTTTAAGTATTACTTTTTGAATTATTCAATTTTCCAGGATTAAGACATGTAACGTCCCTGCAAATGAAGTACAACGGAACGTACTCGTAAAGTATCAACATTATTTGGCTTTAAATACTAGTTTATTAAAACCAGGGCTCGGAAACGTTGTTAAAAATAACGTTTTAAAAACGTTTCGAACGGCTCTTTATACAACATTTTGTTCGAAATGAACGAAAACGAAACAAGAACATTTTCAAAAACCGGTTTACACCACAGTTATATATATAGCCCTGTAATCAGGCTTGGATAACGGTATAAAAAAAATATCAATAATCGTGTGTACCTATTGTAAAGTATCGTGTGTTAATAATGCACACGATACTAAATCAAAAATTGTGTTTGATACACCTCTCCTTCCTCACACGTTTTACAATAGGTACACACGATTATCGATATTTTTTCAGTTAAGTTCGAAGGGGTTTTGGGACATTTCCCTCGTAACTAACTTCCCTCGTACATTTGAGTAAACACAACAACAACAACAAACAAAACTGCATCAGGCTTTTGGTTAAAAATATTGTGAGTCGCCAACTTCAGTTTGACTGACCTTTAGGTAATATCAGCTCATTAGAGCCCTGGCCCACCATAGAACGGTGTCACAGTGACGTTATGAAACATTCGCTTGACACTTGTTACAACTTGAATCATAACGTCACTGTGACACGGTTCTATTGTGGGCCAGGGTACCATTAGGCTAATATAGTACCTACCATTTTAAAATAAATTATTATTTGCTTGTTGAAGGCGGTTTTTGCTTTATAGAACAGATATTTTATTTTATACTTTTTAGTGATCACAATAAGACATTTCAAGTTCACCGCAAGTAACGCCGCCGGAAACTCATAGTCATATTTATCTATTCAATGTTCTACGGTATAGTCGCTCAACTATGTTAATCGAGATATCTTATCGCCACCCTTGAAATAGGTACCGTTGAGGAGTTCCGTTGGCCATCTGTGGTTATCATTATCAGTTCCACTTCACTAAATGAGACTTTTTGAATGCAAATGCTAGAGATTTTTCTAAAAATACTGATATTGCTCTATGTATGCCTATAATGTTTGAGAAGTTCCCTCAATTCCTCATGGATCCCCTCATCAGATTACAATTTGGTGACAGTGGGACCACCTCGGATGTACATATATCAAAAAAAAAGATATTTTATAATTGGACCATAATTGACGGAGAAATCGGTGAACATACATAAAATAATCAGAAATGAGTCATTATTTTTCGTTTTTGAAGTGGGTTTATTGTGTTTTAAAACATTTATTTTATGTAACACTTTTTAGTGATCATAATAAGCTTATGTAGTCCCTCTTCTTAATTGATTATATGAATATAACAATAATACTTCTTAGTTGAGCTATTCAAAATCCCTTATATATAGGTATACACGTCAAACGCAATAAGCATTACCGTTTAGATCTCGGCCCAGTCTTAACATGAAAAGCGGAGCAAACGATCATCTGCTAACTAGTTCAGTAAAATTGTATATTTTACCTTACAATATATCAGGTATCCGCCATTTATGGATAATTATTATATTCTGCGGTTAGACGCGAAAAGGCATTCACGGACACGGCTTATAAGACTGATGATAACTATTTAATACATTTATCTACGCACATGTCATAAGCCCTCTATTATGGATTCAGAAATCATAGGTAATGACCAGCATTATTACAACCAATTTTACTTTGAGTACTTTCTTGTCTGTGGTCGTAGGTAAAAAAAATACTGTCATGTTATAACAGTATAAACTTAGAAAGTATAAATTTTTGTAACATTATGAGTTTGAAATTGGAACAGCTGTCAAAACTCAAGAGGGTCCCTATTCTAGTATCCATAGATATTAAAATAGTTTTCGATACGAAACGACAATCAGTATATTTTTTTAATATAAACCACGCGACATTTGATCTAGAGTGACATGAGAATAGGGACTTCATTCGTTTGTCTATGATTTATAAAAACCCTTCATATTCGTGACACTGACACAGCATAAGTTTGTTTTGCCGCCATTTTTTGTCGTCAAGTTGACGGCTTCTGAACCTACCATATAGTACTCATGATATTATGTGTGTAGATAAAGTAGTGTATGCAACTGTACATAATTAGGCCTTAAAAAACTCGTGTTATCCTATTATGAAACTCGCCAACACTCATTTCATAAAACCACACTCGTATTTTAAGGCCTCTCATTATGCATTAGTTGCATAATAGTACATTACTACAGAGGCCGGGACAAAAGGGGTTGCCGGCCGAAGTTATATAGACGGCCGAGCGAAGCAAGGCCGGATATAGGTCTGAGGCGGGCAATCCCATATTTCCCGCCGAAGTATGTATAGTGCTTTTCTCAAACATAATTCATTAAAATAATTAAAACAAAAATTACAATGTCAAATAGGTACTAGGAGTGCATAAACATTAAAAGTAACCTACAGTGCTCAGTACGCCCGCCCGCCGGCCCGCTGGTGGCGCGCGCGGGGCTCGCCGCATCGTGCTAACCTCCTAATTACCTCTGCGCTCCTGGTACTTCAAATAAACATGCAAACGCTTAGTTGGATGCACGGCTTAGTAAATTAAAAAAAACAGCTATTTAGCCTTTTCATAAAAACAGCCACCATGGCCAAATTAAAATTTAAAAAAAATTACTTCCCGGCCTAGGCCTTCAATTTCGTATGAAATTCCTTTACAGTTCTCTCGAGTTGTTCCGTCGGAAACGTGGCACTTTGAAGCCTAAAATAACTAACATAACGCCGACATTACATAGCATGTTTGAGAAAACTACTATTATAACAACCCCCGTAATGACGACCTCTTCTTTCAAAACCAATGCGTAACTCTTTAATGGGCCATCTGAACCTCTATTCTAGGCAGGTATAAACAATTTCGTATTTGACCTGTTACGGAATCGTTTTTCACACGCGATTACTGTCAAGTAAATAAGAGCATTACGATAACAGATCAATTGTTTTTGCCGTGTTGAATAGAGGCGCTGATGATCATCAAACCAAGCCGTATAAACTATCATTATTTTAAAAAAAACTGCAGGCATATCGGTTCATCCCTTTAGAATTGCGGGATAGAGGCTATTTGGGTGAAGAAATCGATCTGACAAGTTGACATCTTCGAGAAAACTCGTTGATGTAATGAAACATTGTATTTTCTTAAATAGTTATATTCGCTTAGTATGTGTTTCGTCTATATTAATCATTTAATCGTTAATCATTACGTCTTTAATAAAAATCTAATCAATTTTGATCTATACTCATCTAGTTGGTTGACGTAAGGAAATAACAATTTATGCAGAATAGTTTTAATATAAAAATAAAGGAGAGAAAATATTTTATCATTAAATCCCAATGTCAAGTTCACACAACTGTATGTGGTATCGGAAATGTTTTTTCCGTACGTTACTGCCGATTAAGTTTGGTATTAGAGTTGGTATTTGGCAGCGCGAAGGATGGGGTACTTATCGCCAGTGCAGAGACCTCGGAAGTCATCCATAGAGAGATCCACGATGGAAACACCACCGAGGTTCTTAGACCTGAAAGTGAACAATGAAATTTTATTATAGTATTTTACAAAATGGCGAAATGTAATTAATTTGTTGTTAATTAATTGGCAATCTAGTGAATTTTATATTTGGATAACAACCAAATGTACGCAGAATAACTAGGTTACTTTCAATGTCTTTCTTCAGTAAATAAACACGCTATTAATTTTGTAGTAAAAAAAATACGTATCAAGTAACAACACTAGACGGCGCACCTGTTTCACGATCGACCAGTAAATCATATTTGACACAAAAATATAGCCGTTTTTTTTCCTTGCACTTGGTAATAGACAAGGAGAGAGCCAAGTTTAAATGGCAGATAAAACTTGTCGATTGTGAAACCCTATAATAATAGAGCCTAACACTATTTATTATAAATTAAATCAGAGCCACAATTTTACACGTTAAAACCATATTGCCTTTGATGTGATATGGTATGGTTTATAACTCGGCCTCCATTACTGTCAACTAAATAAGAACTACTTATCAAAACTTCAATAATACGATAACACGTCAAACGCAATAAGTTTTTACCGAGTAGAATCTCGGCAGGACTTAGCGCAATAACCACTATCGATAGGTAACAGACGCCATCTGTGGTGTGATCGTGTCGGCCCCTTGACAACTTACAACAAAATACTATTACTCGCATGGTTCGGACTCCGCGCTCCGTTACTAGAAACAAAAACTATCTCGAAAACCAACGCCTTTTTAAAGTTATTTGGTGCTATCTAGATGATTATAGTAGTAGGTCGATCACTTTAGTCGCCTGTATGTCAAGAACCAATCAAGTCTACTTAGATATGATAGTTTCACCTTTAAATTGATTATGTGTTTTACTTTCATTTAAGATTTTTTTCACATTTTTATTACTTGTAGTTTTGGCTTTAGGAGAGATCACGCAACTCTAGCGGTATGGTACAATAATATGACATTCCCCGTCCGTGCGTCCTCCAATTATAAAAATAGATACTAATTAGAACAGAATGGTTTTTATGCGCTATCCAATAATACCTCACTCGATGTAGTAAATTACATAAAAAATTGCTTTACATGTAGGCAAAGGTGCGTTTTACAAAACGCCTACCAACATCGAAAATGACATTACTGAGACTGGTCCTTCCGTGACCACGGCTGATCCACGGCTCTATATAAGTATTTATACCGTTGTCTAGTACCCATAGTACAAGCCTAGAGCTTAGTTTGGCACAAGGTCAACTGGTGTGATTGTTGATAATTATTTTAAAAAAAATGTTATACCAAGTAGAGCGAAACCGCAGAAAAAATATACATGTTACTTACTTGACATAGAAAGCCTTCTGGCCAGCAGTGTCGGGGTCTTCGTAGGACACCCAGAGGCCGCCCTCTCCGCTCTCGTCGGGCAGGCGGAAAGCGTAGGTGCCTGGACACAGAAACTTTTAATGCCTGCTCGGGAAAGTAACTACAACGTCGAACGCCAAAGCTTACACACGTAACGAAATACCAGGTCTAGACAAAGTAATTTTTAATGACGAAATAACCATATTACGAGACAGAGCATTTTGCAAATTTTAATTTTCAATCGCTATAAGCTAAAAACGAGAAACAATATAATGATTTATTACTATTTTATTAAGTAATAATGTACAACTCGTTTAAAATAAGCGGGAATTTCCGGGAGAACTATAAAATATATCTGAACAAATTAAATCCAGCCCGTAAAGCAGGATATATGACCGCCTAAAAGCATCGAATTGATTTCATTTAAGTATTTTTTGTAGTTTAATTTCTACAACGCCCTCTTAAACTATGCTCCATATTTTAATTAAAATGTTCTATCAATAGATCATTATTCGTTGTGAAAATACATAATTTATTGTTATACCTACATTCCGTTCACTATACCAACTAAGTGTTATATCGAATTAAATTATATAAGTGGCCTAATATCGTACGAAGTTCTGAATAAGTACCTAAGTAATCGATATTTTATTTTTATACGTACTGTTACTTACCTTAGAAGGTACTTCGGGTTTCTACTTGTCTGTCACTCGCTCTCATACGCTCTTATTAAGAGCGAGTGAGAGAGAAGAACAAACATAAACTATATTCTAAGTGCTTACACATCACATACTCTAAGTGGGCTTACAAGGAAAGGTACCCAACTGTCTGGCTCCGATTTTGTTGATTTTGATATATGTTAGAGTTTAAAATAACAGACACGTATTTTTTTTTAGCGGCCCAAGCTCAACCTGTTGGGAGAAATTGACCTCCAAAGTACTGAAAAGTGACTTAACCCTCTAACTTATACAGAGATTTTTTTTTTTAGTTGCAATTTTCATAGTGGTTGAAAAAATTAAAAAATAATGAGCACGTGTTTTGTTATATCGGCTAAAACACATATTTAATAAAAAATACCCTTCAAAGATCATCGAAGATACACTTTCTTTGGTAATTTTTTTTTATACGTTTTACCGACACGTGCTCATTATTTTTTCATCTTCTTAAACATTCATAATCAAACCACTGTGAAACTTGCAATTTTTTTTTTAAATATCTCTATACAATAAGTTCATTTCAGTACTTTGGAGTTCAATTTCACCAAACAGGTTAAGTTTGGGCCGCTAAAAAAAATACGTGTCTGTTATTTTAAACTCTAACATATATCAAAATCAGAGCCGGACAGTTGGGTACTTTTCCTTGTTAGTAAAAGGCTCACCCTTAATTATAACTAGTTTTTGTTTATCTGTGGTGCATCCAGGGTGCTGATAATACTAATGCAATTAAAGTTTTAATACTGAAATTTAGTGCAGTGCAGAATACCAAGAGAGAGAACCGAGTAAGAGAACCGGGTTAAAACGCTTGAGAAAAATATTTCATGACACAAATATAATTCTCGCTGTTTTGAAATGTTATTGTACTTAATCGTGTGCACATTACTTTTTTTACTCAGCTCTACATCTCGGTCTGACTTGCCTATAAGTACGTAGGTACCGTCCAAACGTCAGCTTGCAATTTCTTGGCTCTAGACCCAAGCGAACGAGATTTATTGCTGTGATTATTCACTACCGCAATTACAGAAATGTAACAAATATTAAAATTATTGATGAAGTTTGGTTATTCTCAAATCTATTTCAACTCTAAAGCTAAGACACACCACTAGACCACCACTTATAACAAGCACCAGCACCGCACAAAGAATTAACAGCAACATTAAGCTACTAGCAAAACCTGCAAAAATGAGTACCAACCAAAAATAAGAGACATATCTGCGTCCTTCGTCAAGGGCAGTTCTGAAAATTTAAATGTTTCTACTAATTCCCGTGTACCTCAATTATTAAAGCTTTTTTTAATATTCATGGAGATCAAATCCGATATTTAATAACCGAATGAATTCTACAAGCAAATTACGGATAAGCATACCATTGCATACATTTAGGTAGCCTATTATTCCCTCAGGTCGTTATCACACTACAGCGATTCGTAAAAGTGTTACGAGCGAGCCGAAAATTGAACGTGCTCGCTGCAAGCTTGCGCAGCGAGCTTGTCGCGATACCGCTACGCGGACCCCATAATGTACAGTCGTGAAGACCTATCGATATTAAAATGTAGGTATAGTTATGGATTGATCGTCGCGTCATTGCACACGCGGGGTCAATAAGTTACACACAAGCGGCGAATAAATTGCGCACACGTGGCGAACTCGCTACGCACACGTAGCGGGCCCGGTGACCACTTGTCTCGCTTGTAACACGTAAGTAAATCGCCTTTGTGATAACGTCCTAAAAGCAGCAGGAGTAAGAAAACTGCTACAGCGTCAGGAGGCGCGCTTCAAACCGAAGAGGTATCTATTTTATTATGCAGGTTAGATGCAGCTCATTGAGTGAATATGAATAATGGTTTATTAAAAGTCACAATCTAACTATTATGGTCTCGAGCACCTACCGAAGCGTTTGCTGGGGTCTGTGACCTTCCTCAGGTGAGGGCGCATTCCCTTCTGGTTGTTGGGGTTGATTAGCTTAGCGCAGACTTCAGGGTAGCTAAAGATACCCTCGGTTTTGGTGTAAGGACCTGAAAAAAGAACGTTATAATAGTATAGTAACCCGAGTTACATGAAATAACAAAATTAACTACTTAAAAACTGTTCTTATTTACTTTAAAGGTGGGTCTTACTTAATAAATACATACCCATATTGTACTTAGCCTGTGTACGAGTAGGACAAGATGTAAGCCGATTGATTACATGGCTAATTGAAATGCATCAAGGCACCGCTCTCACCAAGCTCGAGTAGCGCCTCTACTCTAGGCGGTAAAATTCAAATCGTATTTGACCTGTTACGGTATTGTTTTTAAGTCTTCCGCCATTACTGCCCAGAAAATAAGAGCTATCAAAACGTTGACAATACGATAACAGATAAAAACAATATTGTTTTAATGTGTTGAATAGAAGCCCTGACAGATGGTAGCGACAAATAAACTGCACACGGTTTCCGTTTCGCTGCCGCTGCTGTGTTAAGCCAATTTATTTGTGAAACCTTTATTTTTTAGGAACAAATTAATAAAAATATCATTGAAGCTATGGCCTATATAGCTTAAGGTAGAATATACCTGTTTTTAATAGAAAATATGTAGGGTCACATCGATAGTCTTAGTCGCCTCTATTGATCTGCTTTATATTACATCTACTTATGCTTTGTATATTTTATGATTTCACTAAAACACAAAAATGAATATAATTTACTTGTTTGTTTATTCTACCACTACTACCAAGCAAGTAACTCAACAACCTTAAAGTTTCCGACTTCGAAGATTAGTTTGGTTTCACACAGGCAATTTTACTTTCTGACAACATTTGAGTACTTAAGTATGTCACTAGCTCCTGCCCACGACTTTTTCCGTGTAGTGTAGAAGTCTTTTATCGCTGTTAAAAACTGTTCTATTTTCTGAATTACAAAGTACCCTTCTATGGCCGTCTTCGGGCTATAAGCTACATATTTACCTTTCACATTGATCGGTTGACCCGTTGAACCGTGAAGATCGATGGAAACAAAAACATTATCGCATTTATAAATTGGTAACGATTACGAAGGTAAGGCTAGTTGTTTAACGTTGTTTTGGGAAAGACACTAAACTTTGTGTACATAACTTAATTATGTTTGCTATATAGTTTTAACCAAATCACTATTAAATAATAACAAAATTCATAGCTAGTAATATTTGGTAAGATATTGGCGATCCCGTTCCTCCCTTTTGCACGTGACTAATGGGTTCCCTTAAACAGATGAAGGTATGTAATATATGTAACTGGACCCTTACCAGCTTCGCCGGGCCCGTCGGCGTGAAGGGGAGGCACTCCAGATATCTCGCTATCTCCATCCAGTTTCCACGTGCGACCATACGTGGACACTCCAAGGACGATTTTATTGCTCGCTGCACCGTGTTGCAACCTGCCAATTAATTATTCGTTAGTACAGTGAGATTAAATCATTACTCGTCACGAACCGTATCATGAACTGTTAAAGCCATCCATGTTCCAGGCAGCGCAAGGGACAGAGCTATATGATTGCTTTAACTTTGTCAATTTAACTGCCTTTAAGTTGGTAGGTTTAAATGTTAATAATCTTTGAGTCTGAATACAATGAAATCATTGTATCTATGTATGTCATTCGCTAATATCTAGTCATAAATTCGAATAAGTTAAGGAAGTGATTCTGTTATTTACGTTCAGATCAATCCAGTAGATAACTGAAAAAGAAAGAGGAAACTTGCCAAGTCGCACTATTCTCAGAATTTTGAATAAAAAAATAGTTAAGAAAAAGTAATGGCTAATAAAGTAAAGTAATAGATTTGTAGAATTTACGAAGTTATATTACTTTAAATGTTTCGACGTAATCATATGATAAAATATAATTAAATTGAATTACAAGTAAATTACAAATTGAATATTTCTAGTTTTCTTTGAAAGTAGCGCGAGATAAGTTAAATAAGTTGGTAATAGAATTTTCTGGTACACGGTCCGGGCGAAAGAGGTTTTATTAATTTAAATAAACCAAATCATAGCATTTACTGTTAACTACCTCTGCAGTAAGTCTTGGATTGGCAACTATCGGAACCACTGAGGGCTCTGCGGCCGGGGTAAGCTGGTTACTTTCTACATGCTTTTAACTTTTTACGTGTATCTTTCAGGTTCAAAATTTGTAACTTGTTTCAGACCGCTTGCTGTCATCAGAATTAAGTGAAATTTGCCATAGGTAGGCATTTCAAATGACAATTTAATTTCGTAATATATAATAATTATATTATCCTAATGATGGGGTCAAGAGGTGGTTACAATATTGTGGCTGTACGTAACGTAGACTTTGAGTTATACCTCGGTAGATTGGTCTCAAAAGCAGATGACTGTGCGTGCGAAACGAAAGTTAAATGGATTACAAAATTTGAACCAAAAATTCATAGCACCGAAACCAATTAAAAATGTGTAAAAGTTAGCAAATCGCCGTAGAGCCCCGAGTGGTATTGTTAGTTGCCAACCTTGGGCTTGTTGCAGGGAGTCGGATCACTTGGCATTTTTTACAAAACCTCATCGGCCGCTAGTGGGCCACGATGTTACCATACATTTTTTTTTTACCACAGTGCTTCAAAGTGTGATCAAGTTTTTGTCAAATCAAAGGTGGAACTTTAACATTGATTTTAGTGAACAACCTACAAAAGTTGGTAAAAAATTGTGCTTCACATCTTAAAGTGCAATTACTCAGCAATAGTAATTCATACATAAATTAAGTTGATTCCTCAAGATGTGGAGCCCTAATATGGCTGCGTTTATCACGTGACTAAATGTGAACAAAACATCCGTCACTTTTTGACACGTATGTACAGTCGAGGACTTAAATTTGGTACCCACCTTAGGTGCAAAGTCAATCTGACATTCTACAACAATATGGTTGAGTTACCTGTTAGTTACCAATGACTTGGCATCTCTGATCAAGCATATTTTCGTTGAAATGGGGGATAAATTAACGTTCGTAATTCATATTTTGTCACGCGATTTATCGCAAGATTCGCAAGCAAGCAAGCAGGCAAGCATACTAAGTCCGCTTGAAGCGACAAGGATAACTGAATGAAGTTGCGACACATCAAATCTGTAAAACTTACTAGACCTTATATGATAGGTTGTTTATCTAAGGCCGATCTTGGACTTCTAAATACAGGTTTTAATGCCTTGTCGTTAATATATTGTTCTTTACCCCTTAAAAAAGACTGCTCTAGCTTTTGGTAACTGTTAACCGTTCCTGGTTTTATATTGTTATGTATTGTTAGGCTGTAAAAGTGTAAAGTATTTGTAAATATAGGCCTTGTTGGCTGAAATAATTCTATAACAGTTGTTTATGTGAGTGGAGCATAATGAGAGGCATTAATACACGAGTGTGGATTTATGAAACGAGCTGAAAGGCGAGTTTCATAATAAGATCACACGAGTGTTTAAATGTCTAATTATGCGTACAGTAGCATACTAGTAGTTTATGCAACTGATGCATAATGAGGGGCCTTAAAACACAAGTGTGGTTTTGTGAAACGAGCGTCAGCGAGTTTCACAATTGGATCACACGAGTGTTTTAAGGCCTAATTATGTACAGTTACATACACTACTTTATCTACACACATATCATAAGTGCTCTAAGATGGGTTCAGAACTTCAGAACCCGTAGAGAAATGACCTGCAATGCTATAGTGTTATAGTAACAAAAAAGTTAAAACTGGCATCCGCTTTTAACAATTCTGATTATGGAACCGTATTTGTAGTCCCCAGGGACTCTCAGATATCGATTTTCAGGGCAATCGGACAAGTAACAAAAAAGTTCAAAATGGCGTCCACTTTTAACAATTCTGATTACGGAACCGTATTTGTAATCCCCAGGGACTCTCAGATATCGATTTTCAGGGCAATCGGACAAGTAACAAAAAAGGTCAAAATGGCGTCGACTTTTAATAATTCTGATTATAGAACCGTATTTGTAGTCTTTAGGGACCCTCAGATATCGATTTTCAGGGTAATCGGACCAGTAACAAAAAGTTCAAAATGGCGTCCACTTTTAACAATTCTGATTGCCTTGAAAATCGATAACTGAGGGTCCTGGATTTTTATAAAACCCAGCCTTAGTATATTAAAAAAAAACAGCTATTTGGATACTAAAATAGAGACCCTCTTGAGTTTTGACTGCTGTTCCAAATTTAAACTCATAACGATATCAAATTTGATACTGTTATAACATTACAGTACAGATTTTACCTTCTACCACAGACCAGATAATTCTCATAGTAAAATTGGTTGTCGTAATGCTGGTCATTTCCTACGGTTTTTGAACGCATTAAAGAGGGCTTATGATATGGGCGTAGATAAAAAACTTTATCTACAAGCATATCATAAGTTTTCTACAACATGTAAAATATGGCCTACATTTTCATAACTTTATTTTCTGTTCTTCGGAACTATTCGAAAGTTCGAAACAAATGACTAACAATTAATTTAGGCATAATATAATGAACCTAATTGATTGGAATTGGATGTCAAAAAGCATTACCTACCAGCATTATTCGATAATCACAACCAAATATGATTCCTTATTTTTAACCGACTTCAAAAAAAGGAGGAGGTTATACGTTCCACTGTATGTATTTTTTTTTTTTTTGTGTATGTTCACCGATTACTCCGTCAATTGTGGTCCGATTTTGAAAATTCTTTTTTGATTTGATAGGGTATACTTCCGAGGTGGTCCCATTGCCACCAAATCGGAATCTGATGAGGGGATCAGTGAGGAATTGAGAGAACTCCTCAAATATTGTAGGCAAACATAAAGCGATTTTAGTATTTTTAGTAACAAGTCTAGCATTTGCATTCAGAAAGTATCATTTGGTGAAGTGGACCTGATGATGAAGACCACAGATGGCCACCGGAACTCTTCAACGGTACCTATTTCAAGGGTGGCGATAAGATATCTCTATTAAGATGGTTGAGCGACTACAACGAAGAATATTTACTTGTTGAAATATGACTGTAACTTTCCAGTGGCGTTGCTTGCGGCGAGCTCGAAATTTTCTATAGTTTCTCATTTATTGAAAAGTGGAACTACATAACAGCATAAATAGGATCACTAAGAAGTATTAAATAAAATAAATGTTTAAAAAAACAAAAAACCGCCTTCAAAAATGCAAAAAATAACTTCTTATAAAATGATAGGTACCTATAGGTAGGTCAGTCCAACTGAAGTCGGCGTCCCACATTATTTTAAACCAAAAGCCGATTTACAAACAGCAACACAGCTGAGTGACTATTGAAGATGAACAGAGAGAAACTGTCTCTTATGTAAAATCTATATTCATCTCTTTCTACATTTTCTAACTTCGGTCTTTAATGGGCAGTTAAGTGTGTGGTTGTTTGTACCTATCATTAAAATATTGTGGGACGCCGACTTCAGTTGGACTGACCTACCTATAGGTACCTATCATTTTATAAGAAGTTATTTTTTGCATTTTTGAAGGCGGTTTTTTGTTTTTTTAAACATTTATTTTATTTAATTAAAAGGATGTTCGAAACTTGAATGTGGTTAATGTTTTGGCTACCTATACTATAATTTAAACATTAAAATGCAACCACAGAGAGGTTTACTAATATAGGCGATTTGCTTATCGTTTCTGAACATTATAGGGAAGTTATGCCATGGATGTAGATAAAAAGCATCATATATCCGTATTGCGGCTTATAACTATTATAATGTACATATGTACCAAATTACACAACGGGGGGTTCAGTCTTTGAACGGAGAAGACACAACAAACAAGCAAAGCAAACCAAACTTTGGCATTTGTAGTGTTAGTAAGGACTCGACCAACACTGCCACCCTGTTTCGGTAGCCATTCTATTGTAGATTTAAAACGCTTGACTTATAGTAAATTAACAATAGTATTGTTAAGTATAACGGTGAAATTTTACCAGTAAGAGACGGCAGCGTCAATGTTCAAGAGTGGGTTGCGGTTCTGCGGGGTGTAAGTGGGAGCGGCGAAGTCAGCCTCCTTAGGGTTGCGAGCGGGGGTTTCGAAGTCGAAGGCCTGAACGTTGACGAAGTCTACGTGGTTGATGAGAGACGGCACATCGAAGTAGACTGGAAATGTAAAGATTAAATTACTCGAAGCATAACCATTCCCTTTTCTCAATCTCTCAACGGTTAGCTGGAAGAGATCCCTTAAAGGGAAAAGTTAGTTTTTTACATACTTTCTTCCATCGTATTGTTTTCGTTGTGATTAATAACGTGACACACGTACTTACTAGAGGTACATACATCATAAATGTCCATGTCTCAAAAATATCCTTACATTATTTGATATTTGCAAAGTACGTACTGCGTTGCTAATGTAAAGTAATGTTGCGACGTGATAAAAAAAAAAACTTAATACATTTTAGATGTGTGTATTTGAAACATTTTAGCGGTTCCCTAAAACATAACGTCTAGATTATAGATCTTGGGAGTAGCTACGACACCGACCGAGAAAGGTTGTTCAAGTTCATCGGAAAGGTTGCGAAGTGAACTGAACCGGCTTTGGTGGTCATAGTTATTTTATAACTATGTTCTGTTAGCACTTGTTTTATAAATATTATTTTTAGAACTTGGCCTCAATGACGATATGGTTTTCACCACTTAGTATCTCCGCCCAGGCTCATTGTTACTCTATTATGCCTACAATGAGGTTTACAATGAACCAATGTTGATGAATCTGATTTTAACTGACCTCCGTGGGTCTACTATTATACATAAGCGATCGTAAGATTACTTAACAAAATATCTGCATTCTACATAGAATACAATTTATAGAATCTAACGAGGTTTATACTTTATACTGTAAGTTATAGTTTATACTTGTATTCTAAATCAATGGAAATCACTATTTATACCCCGGAGTGAATTCACTAGCATTACCCTGCTGGTTGATCTGAATATTCAATCATATCCATGTTATGATAATGCCTTCGAAAAGGCAGCCAGTAAGTGACATGGCAGTTTATAGTACCACTACCGAAATATCCGCTATTAGCAAATATCTACAATATCGCTGCAACGAGTATGATTATTTTATCAAAGTTGGTAAAATTGTATTTTAATATAGATTCTTTTTTGCGGTTATATTATTACAAACTTTTAGTTTGGTTGAATGTCTTAATAGTCACATCAGACAGGATAACCCCGTGTTATCTACATTTACAAAGTTTCAGCTTTAAATTATTATTTTTTTGCTTCAGTTGCATTGTTAGACACTGGGAACACTTACTTGAAGAGTTAACATTGGGGAGGACAGTGATAGCCAGCTGCATGTTCGGCTTCACATTAAGGGCCTGCTTCAGCTCTCGGACCAGGGCGGTGAAGCCTTCGCGGTGCTCGGACTCCTTCTCGTCCACCAGGGTAGTGCCGAAAGTCTTCTTCACACCGTGCCAGATACTGCCTATTACACGAAAAAAAAAATTAATCCTTCTGGCCCGAAGTCCCCGCTTCACCCTTCTCGTCTCAAATTTTGGAAATACGCGTACGGGGGACACTGCCACGAGCCAAGATGAGAGGAAAAAGTAAGTATTCCGAATTATAAACGCGCCCTTTATGGCTCGATAAAATTAAAAAGATCAGGGGCCCTAACATGGTCGTGCGACAAAGTTTGGGTGAGGCATTTGACACGTAAATAAGTACGACAGTGACGGATGCTGTATCCACATTTGAATTTGACACGCGATTTAGACGCAGCCATACTAGACCCGCAGACGTTTAAAGGACACATCATAGGTAAAGTAAAAAAAAAGAACTTTTTCTGTAGGTACTTTCGATGACCGCTGTTACTTATTTTCTTCCACTACTAGTAAATGGACTATGTACTGAAATGTACTCGTTACTCATACCGAATTGTAATATTCCGTTTTAAGAATAAATCTTTGCTCTCTAAGTAAATGTATAAAATATGAGAACGATTTAGAAATACTTCGTTGTGGCATAAATGTATTATAAATGCCTGACAGTATTTTAAATATTTAATAGAAAGTATTTAAAATAAACAAAGAATTTCAACCCGACGTCAGATTAGTCTTTTAAATTTAAAAAGAAGCGTTACACTACCATTTTTTCAATCAGTATTGAGTTACTTTTTGTTGATTATAAATCATCCTTAAGCTTTTACGTATAACGAGCCATTAAAAAGGAATACAAGCATACAAACGATGGTTCAAATAAGATAAAATCTGTAATTCTGTTAGGGATCAATATTTATGAGGTTTCTTGCATCAAATTCGGCTACTGTCAGTCATTATCCGAGTTATTCCATTCCATAGTTTCTCAATAACGATTATTAATCGACTTACCCCAAGTGCTACGGATTTTCTTGGGCTTGATCCTGGGGAACTGCCAGGCGAGGTCGATGCCGTCGAAGCCGTGCTGCTCGGCCAGCAGCACGCCGGAGTTGACGAACGCGGTGCGGGCTTGCGGAGACTCCAACTGCGCAGTGCTCGGTTAAATAACATTCAGGAACGAATATTTCAATATTGTGTTGTAAAAAGCATAACTTTCACTCTGCGTGAAAATTCCGACAGTGGTATGCACGCTTGCAACTTGCAACTCACTTGCAAGCTACTTTCAAGTGTAAACTACCACCTAGACTGCCAGACAAACTGTCAGACTTCTGGCTGAAGTTTTCTTGCAGGTGGAAAAGCCTTAGGCAGTTAGGCTACTAGTTACAACTCCATCCTGGAGTTGAAATACTGATCAGGGGACGGTAAAACCGCCAAGCTTTGAAAATAAGTAGTAATACTTAGGCCTTAATGCCGAAGAATAATATAGATAATGGGAAATAATGCTAATGGAAGGTGCCATTTAAAACTTGCCTCTGTCCCATTTTGTTCGTAATTATTCGATCGTTTTTTTTTATTGCTCTATCGCTTGCTGTAAGAGTCTGACATAATTTAATAATACAGATATCAAACGGAACAATCTTGTTTAGCATTGTTGAATTTTAGGCTCAATAGAAGTGTAGATATGAAAGATTTGTAAAAATGAAACTATTTCAAATGTATGTACAATAAAGCCGTCAATTTGTGTTCTATAAAGCCCCTAAAAGTGAAATAATGGATTTAGTTAAAATGGCATATTCTCTTGTCAGAATCACGTTTCAACAATATTGATTGATTAAGTTTGTATGTTGTTCATGGGCGTCAGAGCACTTACCATCAGGTGTCTTGCATGCGTTTTGCCTTCTCCATGCCATAAAAAAACTAACATTACATAGTCTCATAGGATGCCCAATAGAATTGCCGATTCGTGACCGGTTTGCCAAAATCGTTTTTCGGATACTTCTGCCAAATAACATCTTATAGCTCCGGGGAAATTGCATGCACTGCCACCCGTTCCAGCAGTTTACGGGATAGTTGTGATTTTTACAGACGTAACATAACTAGTGTTTGTGTCCAGAACCAAGTTAATAATTGCGTAATTCATGTCGGTTACTATTAATTATTGCCATTAAGTCATAAATAAAATAGAAGTCATATGTAAGTTTCCAGCAGCATTGCTTGGAACGAGCTTGAAATATTTTAGTGTTCTTTTTTTTTGAGAAGTGCTACTACATAATAATACCTAGGTAAAGTAAGACTAAATATGTCAGTTTGGGGGCATCAATGAAACTTTGTTAACAAGATTATTTTGGCACTAGTAATGAGGATCTGCCGAGTCCTAGAAAAATTTAGGGGAGACATTTCACTAGGTGAGTGAAGTGTCATTATCTTATGTGTTTTTTTGCGCTGAATTGAATGAAACAAGGTGCTTACTTACTTACATATTTGTTGTACCTATGTGTAATGCTTTAATATTAATACTAGCTGTTGCCCGCGATTTTAAAAGAATTTGTGAAATCTTTTAGGTAGTTTTTCAGTTTATTCGTTACAAACGTACACAAATACACATCATTCCTCCTAATAAAATTTTATAATGTAGATTATTGTTGCTTTAAATCACTTTCCTGAGACACTTCGCTACTTAGCCGGATGGACTCACACTAACTATAACTTCGACAAGAGGACGCATAGTATACTCGTTAGTACCTATCTCGAAAATTTCTAGGTGTAAAGTTTTGTTTAAAGTACTTATGTAGGTTCACTTGATAAAATTTTAAAGAAAGAGAGATGAGGAACATAAATATTTACAGCGAACATTTTAATTTTCACAATTGTCGCTCGCTGCCGTTGCGCTGACGGAAACCAGTCGCGTCAGCTCTCCTCGAGCGTGAAGACAGATTAAACCTCGGAAGCTAAATTTATTCAGCGAGCACCTTAATAAGTGTGGCGCTTCGTGCATACTTAATTATGTAATTCTCAAATTTAACACATCTGGCATCATACTGCCAGTTGAGTAAAAATGGAATATGGTGTCGAAAACAAGCTGGGTTTCAAAGTGAAATAGAGGCGAAGCTAAGCTCTGATATATACAGGCGAGAATATTAATGAAACGGTCATAATTATGATCATACAACACTATTAAGCGTTAAAAAAAATCTGAATACGACTTCGTTACGTACGTATTTATATACGTACTACGTTCTATTAGTCCTGAACGGTACAATCTACCTCGAAAGTGGGTACATTAAGTCAGGGCCTCTATTCAACAAGGTAAAAACCACATCGTATTTGACGGGTTGTTAGACTACTTTCACAACAGCATTTTTTCATAAAAGCGAATTTTCACATAGCGTTCTTTCATGAACGCAAATTTAATTATTCGTCTTTCTTCATGTAGCGTTTTTTCGACTAGCGTTGTTTATTATTGTTCTAACTTTACTATTCGCATTTTTTCCGTTCCCAATTTTTCCCAATTTCAAATTTTTCTTGGGTAGGTTAGGTTAGGTTTGTTTTTATATCAGCCCCGGAGGGGCCAAATAACCCAGGAATAGGAGCTCCGCTGAGCGGAGCCCCGTCGACACTGTCAAATTAGGTTGGGAAAAAATGCGACTAATAAAACAATCTACTGATAAAATATACGAAAAAAATGAACGTGTACATTATAAAACGCTTTATGAAAATGGTACATGAAGAAAGACGAATAATTAAATTTGCAATCATCAAAGAACGCTATGTGAAAATTCGCCAATATGAAATAACGCAATATGGAAATTTGCTACTATGAAAGAACGCGCTGTAAAAATTCGCTACGATTAAAAATGCTTTTGTGAAAATGTTCTAACAAATCGTATATAAATAGCTGCATCTAGGTAATAATTTTTATAGCTGCTTCTGAGTTTGACGGGACTTCTGCCACAATCTTCGGATCAATCGGATCTTGATGCTTGCTTGATTATTAACTAACCAATAATTGACTACGATTAAGGTTCAATTAAAAACCCACAAAACTCACCAGAGTATTGTATTTGGTAGATTCCTCTGTATCAGCATCACCTCCGACGGACAGCAGCACCTTCAGGGCGGGGAACTTGCTCTTGAAGTTTGTGATGGTTCTGTAGTTGGCGTGGGAGCGGTCCACGTCCAGGTTCTCGTTCAGCGGTACCATCTTGAAGGTGTCAGGCTGGATCCCAGCGTAGCCGTACACCAGGTGGGTGCAGAAGGAGAGTGCGGGGTCCAAGTCCAGCGGCAGCATGCGGGCTTGAGCTGGATAAATGCATCCCTCGACTGTTTAACGATATAGTGACCGTTCCGCCCATACGAGTATATGAGTGAACTTAGGAGCGTTTTTACCGATGCATCTTGACAGGAAAATATTATAGAGAACTAGGGTTACCTTTTATAACTGTATCAAGGTATTTGCTGTCAGCTCTTCATACGATATGTGTCTTGCACGGCAGAACCGTTTTGTGTACAAAGAAGGTTTTGCTGATTATTGTTTAACCCGCGATGGAAGGATCAAAACACTCCTTTTTTCAGTCATCGCCAGAATACGCTCTAAACTGATAACGCACCAAACGGGTCATTTGACAAACCTTTGAGTACGGCATCAGACTTGAGGGTAGTCTAATCTACCAAGAGGCCTTGCGACTCACGGCATTATCGTTTGAGTTTTTTAACTCAAGTAGTAGTATATTATTATAGATAGTAGTTAATTTCATACCCCGTTTCACACAGGGTAATGATAATAAAATCTCAGAATAGTGAGCTTTTTTGTTTTTTGACATAAAATTGACATAAATAATCCGTGAATTGCAAATCCCAGTAATACTGATTCGGTCGGTAAATTTGTCGATATTGGTGCAGGTGTACACTTCACCTATAGGTACGTGCATTTAACATTTGAAATGCCACCGCCCGCTCTCCCTGGGTCTCGGCATACGGGTGCGAATAAAAGGTTAGTATAATCCCTAAGGATTCATTTTTGAATGTAATCCGGGATAATTACTGACTTCTAACTAGAAGTTTGTATTATTTAATCCCACCGGTGCAGCGGAGACTGAAATTCTCACGCATGTGATTTCAAATACGAGTGCGATTTTCAATTTTGTCGCAATCATCAGTGAGATTGCAATTCATGTTCACGAACATCTCGACCCTACTTAGTCGTATGACATAATATATAATTCATGAACAGAAAGCGCTAAACAACGTTTAAGTGGGTCGTGAGACTCGTGAGTGGAACGTGCCACGTTAATGCTTCCCTTCCTATCGCAAAATTCGTAAGCATTCTCACGAAAACCAGCTCTTAGAGTTGGCCAGGCCCAGGCCTGCACCCACCACGTCATAAGCGGACGACACTGTTTTGTTACCTAATCATAATTATACCCACCTAGTTCGAAATATACTTAAGTTATTATTACGTATGTTAGCATATAACTAGATATGGGCCTCATTGCTTGAGTGAAACGTTTCTATTTCTATAATTTCAAGGATGCGGGATCGCTGCGGATGTTGAGCGCAGACCAAACCAATATTTGGCACCATATATAACTTATATTTCGGATGTCAATAATTGCGTGATTTATTTACCCTTCGCATTCAAAATACATATCATTTGCAGGATAGGATATACGATTTATTTCGCCCACATGCTTGACTTGTATAAAACCTGTGTAGGAGTCAGTTCGAGCCCTGTTAACGAAGAACGTCCTATTGTTTACGAGCATTGGCCACTTAAGGTAATTGTATGACGCAAGAAGTAAGAACAGCGGAGCATCAACAACCTAATTGAAACTAGGAGTTCATGTGGCAGATGACCTTGCCTTATCACCTTTTTTGCCCGTGGTCCTACTACTGGCCAACGATTTCTATTTGAATAACTATCAAATTAACAGGGTCGACGGAGCAGAGGAGCTCCTATTTTTGGGTGGTTTGGCCCTCCGGGCCTGCTACAAAACTAACATAACCTAAACCTACCTCATATTGTTGATAATAATTTTGGTCAGTAGGTAGTACAACCCAGTAGGACCACGGGCAATACACGGTACACCCGTTATCAAGTCCCCGTCCCACTGCAGCAATAAGTGAGTCCCTTTTTAACAAGCGTGGCGGAATTAACACAATAGATTTACATACTAATAGCAATACAATCTTGACCAACAATGAATTTAAATTAATGTTTAAGAAACAATGAACCGACTCCAAATTATAAAGGAGCTCCGTTGATTTATAGCCTACTCATGAAAAATAATCATTAAAATCCGTTGACAATTGGCGGAGAAGTCGAGTAACTAACCTTTAGAACCAAAAGATATCAACGACCACAATGTCGCATAAATACGCACTATGTATATGTATAACGGAAAGCAAAAAATGCAATGCAAAAAGGACGAAGTTACTTTAATTGTTAAATTGGTTTATTGTAAAATATGTGCTACAGTAAAACTATTTTTTTGTTCCAATTTTAATAACATTTATGTGACTAGAAACTTTAAGATGATAATGTTTAGATGGTTTAAAACTATAAAATGTCCTACATGATCATTAGCATTATTATTTATTGTAAGTTATTATTCTTATAATACCTAACGAATTTTAAAACATGAACGGGTAGTTTACTAGTAAATTAAGACATATTTTCAAAAAAAAATTGTCTATTTAAATTTCATATATGTACAGTGTGCTAAACTAGTAACCCAGATTTTTTTTTCGGGTAAATCGTCGTACCAATTAAACCTTTCTCCTCGTGGCCAAACTGATTCGCCAAACCGGTTTGGCCACGAGGAGTTACATTTCCTTGTGATCAATCTGTGGATTATTTAAACAAATGTCTACACCCCCAATTTTAAACGTTTGATAGATAAAATGAAACAGACATCAGTTAGCCAATATTAGAACTGGAATACGGAGAGTTGACTGGCCAAAATTAACAGGTAGGTTAGGTTAGGTTTGCTATTATATCAGGCCCTTGGGCCCAAACAAACGAAAAATAGGAGCTGCGTGAGAGCGGAGCTCCGTCGGCTTCGTTTAGGTCTGTTAAAACGCTAGGTGAAATACGTGTAAGTACTTGACATAAGTATTATACAGTAGGAAGACGATTTTGAGTTTGGGCACGAGGAATCGCATTATTCGCCAAACCAGTTTAGTAAATTAGTTTTGCCACGAGGAAAATGGGCCAATAACCTATCCTTAGCTTGTAATTTGCGAGACTTGTTTGTAGTTCTCAACTGCTGGCTCCTTCGGAGCTGGTTAATGATGTAATCGGGTGCGAGTAGGTTCTTATTTCGCCAAACGATTTATCAGCCTTCCACGAAACTCTTGCGAGAATGTTATTTGCTTATCTTGGTGACACGTCATTATAAGGTCAATTTGTGTTATTTTCCTTCTTATACCAATGTTATCTTGTCCTTATCTGTTGTTACATGTAAATATGGCTGTCCAAAGTTATACAACGGTATTATGGCTACTAGCTACGGATGTTATTATATTTTATCCGAATAAATAATAGGGGAGAAAGGGGTAATGGGGATTGCCCAATGGTGGTCAGCGTTCTAGCATCCAGAAGAAATTGTTATCAGTTTAAAAGACTCGTTACGTTCGCACTTCACCAACTCGGCAGTCATCATCGAGTAGACCGATATTCTTTAGATGCTTGTCTGGATATTAGAACACTGACTTTTATTACTCTTTTCTCCCGTACGACATCAAATAACGTCTATGTAACGTTACGGTTTCAATATTTATATATCCGATTTCAACTATATGCACTTTATAGGGATGTAGTTTTAAACCCGAAGTTTTTTATTTCAAACAAATAACTATAAACCACACCAAAACAGGACAAATACGATTTTCGATTTTACCGCCTAGAATAGAGGCGCTATCTACCTACTTAATATAAATGTACTAATAACACCGATGAAATATAGCTTATATACTTACCAATATACCTACTCGTAAATGTGTGACAAACGCATGACAAACGTAAAAACTCGTATTAGTCAAGACCACCGCGGAAATTGGCGACAGAACCAGTCCATCGGTGACAAAGATATGTATCAGGGCCGAAATAATAATAATATAACTAATAAGTAAGTACGAATTCTAATTTAGTTTAGGTTAGTTTATCTCGATTGTTATTTATGTATTTTTCGACATGCAATGCAATTTATATTGTTACATTACAATTGATGAATTAATAAGCTAAACTAAAATAGTTTTGAATATATATTATATATATATATATCGTAGCTTAAATACTAAAGCGACACAAAACAAAATGTGTTTGTGTTGCATTTAAAATCAGAATGCTATTTAAATCAAACTACATTTCTTGTTGATTTGTGGCACTTTAGTATTTAAGCAGCGATATATATACATATATTTATAATTGTTACCTACTTTTCTTACGTGAGTGGAAAGGAGACCACTAAGGTCAATGGGATGTTGTCTCATATAATTCTAACATATTCTTAAAGATACTGGCGGCGTAGGTAAAGCTTAAGTCTGAAATATGTTTAGGTACTGAATAATCAAACGAGATCGTAATTAGCTTCAACTAGCTTATCAACTGATAATATGATTACTGAGAAAGCCAGATAAATACGAATTGTTTCGACCAAATAACATATTATATGATTATGCATTATATCCTATAGGTATCCGTTCTACTTTATGTCTACGCGTATCATTATCGAATTGTTTTTAATTTGGCCGCTATTACGATACCAATAGGGGAAAAGACACTGTAGAATAATCTCTATTCAACTCGGTAAAACCATGACATAATGTTTTTAACTTGACTGCCGCCATTGCTGTCAGTAAATAAGAGCTATTATAAGGTTGACAATACGAAAACAAGTCAAAAGGAATATGGTTTCAGCGAGTAGAATAGTGACCTGGCTGTGTTTATCGCGTGACAAACTTTGGATACGGCATCCGTCACCTTTTGACGTGTAAATAACTACGACAGTGACAGATGCTTTATCCACAATTGTCACGCGATATAGATATTTAGACGCAGCCATACTAGGCCCACAGCTCCCTGCTGCGGTCTTATTTTAACGCGAGTTCCTTCGACACTATAATCCATCGTTAAAATAGACGTGTTAAATTGACACGTATACAATTCTTATGTATGTAACTCATTGTTTTATGACGTGCCAATAAAATTCAACCAGTGCGGACTCGCCCGCGACTTGGTTGTCGCTCGCATCGCCCTTTCTATCTAGTCAGTAATGATAGAGACGCACTGAGCGACAAGCGAGTAAATACAACTTGTGCTACCCGTGCTGAGTGAGGTGGACCATACCTCAAGCGAGTATGTTAAATATGTACAAAAGAACCAGATTTTGCAAAATTATTTAAGTCAAAGATAACTAAACTACTTTAAAATATTAGGCACCTGTTAACTTAATTCAATTGCAACGTTAGCAAGTAAGTACGTATAAAATAAACTAAAAAAGTCGCAAAGTTGATCAGACAAATATACGTAGCCCTGGTTGAATTATTTAGCATTGCATTAAATATATACATCCAATGTACAATTAGTTCCTTAGTTTTTCATTACTCGTGGGGCAAGGTCGTCGATCCAATGCCAAGAGCGCATTATCATAACGACCTTAGTGATTTGGCGAACTTTAAACATCGAGATATTTCAAACAATACCAGTTTAACTTTGGAATGTTTTAAAAACAAATAAGCAAATGATATTTAGTTAAGTACCAGGAACTCGATATCAAAACATTCTCCATGGAAATCCCACAAGCCTGGTACTGGTCTGGTAATAGGTACGTTATATAGATATCCAATTGCATTACAAATATCTTTATCTTTCCTAATAATAAATAATAAAAACCCTAATGGATTTAAAATGGATCAGCCAGTATTTAGGAATGTACTTGATGAGGGTAGAACAAAAGTAAATTAAAAGACAGTTGTGCTAATTTTGCAAATAAAAAAATACAATCGAAGACGTTTGATTTGTACCCCATTTTAATTTTATAGGTACCTATATTGGTAATGGGTAACATATTATTGGATCCGTAACCTAATTAGGACCCGTTATACTGTCATATATCGGTAAAACATTAATAATAGACGCTATAAAAACATACCTATTTAAAATATAGCAGTACTTTAAAAGGTAGCCGACTCGAATATTCAAATGTAATAAATATTTATCGGTCGGGTAGCACGTAAAATGAAATCGCTCGGCAAACCTACACCCAATCTATACTATGACCCAATCCTTCTCAATTCGAGTCGGATCGCAGATAAGGAATCGATATTCACGCAATTTCATATTAAGCAAGTGCCTATTAACATGCATGTAAGCTGAAGTAATTTTCAGTTAGCATTATGACGTAGACTAGGCAGTAAGTGGGTAACGCTGGTATTGCAGCGCCATAACCTAATATAAATCATATATTTTAAGGTAGCTCTGACTAGTTCTTTCCCTTGACTTAACGCTTATAACCCTACAAGTCTTACACTTTACCCAGCGCCGTTTAAGACTTGTAAAATACGCCAATTATTTATAAAGTTTGTACATGGATAATTTTATTCCAACGCATAGCAAATTAAAGGTATACTTACATTCCCTGACATAGCTCTTGCTGTCATAGTAGCAGACGACTTTGCCGGTGCCGGCGACGGGGCCGGCCGCGGCCACGGCCAGAGCCGCAGCGAGGATAAGAAGCAACATGATGAGTGACCGTTCCTGGTAGCGCGCTAGTGCCGAATGAGATCTGAGCTCCGCTGTGCGACCAAGACCGGTCGCTGCGAGGTCAAAGACTAATGATGACCACATCGGTATCAGCGTAACTTTGTTTGTTACTTTTGACCTATAGACATTACCGATAATACAGAGTTAAGTTATGATAACAAGAATATACCTATGGAAAACAAGTACGAGTATAAAGGAAACATTCTATTTTTTACCCGACTATACCAAGGTAAAATGAGGATTATGGGTTTTGGATTTTACACGTGGCACTGCTTTTAAAAAATAAAATTAACTCCTGTAAAAGCAAAGAGGTAATGACTAACCTTCATAGGATGGATGGAGAATAGTCCACATGTAAAGCTGCATGAAAGCAACAGGTACCGTAAAATATTCCTATTTTGCTCCCCCACGGGTAGTTATGCTCCATCGTTATATTGAGGTAATCTGGGTTGTAAATCATTATATTGCTTTCATTCACTTCTTGGCTGGATGTATAAATACATACATACATCGATTCTTTTTAGCAAATTTGTCATTGACCTTAACTTATAAGTAACAAACGAAATAGTCACTATGGAGCATAGCTACCCACGAAGGAGCATAATAGGAATATTTTACTGTAGGTACATTCCCCCGAGCGAAAGTAAACCCTGTGCAGAAACATAAAATAGGTGTCATGACCACGAGACCCGATACAATAGTTGCGCGTCCCTCGCCTCATGCTGCACCTCCAAAACCACCCATTTTTTTGTTTTTGTGCAGGGTCTACTTTCGTGCCTGAGGACTATTTCTACATTGAAGTCTGTTACGTTACCTTATGTACCACTACAAGTACGGCCTTTAAGACAGTGATTACTACTTCTTTCTTTTTAGTAGTTAGTAATTACTTACCTAGTTACTTAAAAGAAAGAAGTAATCACTAGACAGGGGTATATTTTCAAAGATAATATTGTATGTGTAGGTAAACCATATACAGCAGCCCACATCAGTCAAAGTTGTTATGTTTATATTTTATGTGTATTTTGTAAATGTGGCTATCGCTGACCGATTTGTTGGCTACCTTCCATGCACCTACACAAGTAGTGACCACTGCATTCGAAAACGGTTAGGAAAAAGTATATATACTTACTATAGTTGTAAATGCAAAAAGTGACCAAAAATTTGAACGCGTGACCACTGAGAAAAACTACGGCGTCATACTACGTCATGCAGCCTATAGTTAATTTATATTATTTTTAGAACAAAAAAGTATAAGTATTTGATTTTGAATTTTACTCAACAAACTCCATCGCTGTAGTACCTATCGCCGTAGTATCTCTAACTAGTCTGTGGTGCCGCCATATTGCCATTTTGCAAACAGTTAAACCAATAAATTTTATTGATCGTAACCATGGTAATATTAATGCTATAATAATTATTATAGAACGGTTATTACCATGGCAACGCTCATTAGGGAATCGTTTTCAAGCTTCGGTTACGCTATAGGTGATATTCTGAAACCTTTAACGATATCAATATTAGCGGTTTATAGTAAGCGAGTAGAAAAAGTAACCATTAGTACCCAATTTACCAAAAGTTTGGTTGCGTTATGGGCGCTATACCCGTTCAAAAATACTTTTGTGACCATAAAAACAATAAGGGAAATGCCTGAATATTGTATATAAAGTAAACACTAGTTGTACCAAGCCGCTAAATGAAGTGCCTAGATTTATAAGATTACTATAGCGACCCACCCCGCTTCGCTTCTGTTTTTGTGAGTTTCTTAAACATCCGTACATTATCTAGAATTTATTATACATTAACACCTTCCTCTTGAACCACTCTAACTATTGATGAAAAACGTATTAAAATCTGTTGCGTAGTTTGAACGATCTAAGCGTGCGTACATACAGAGCTTCTTTTAAAGATAAGTATTCAATGAAGGTCAATTTAGTTAGACCATTGTTTTTATTGAAAATGAAATTTTTTATAACGCATGCGGCGGCAATGTACTAGAATTAAAATAAGTAATTGGAATGATACATTACATACATTACAATCAATAAAAAATAACTTAAATTGTGCGAATAGGCATAATAAACCGGTGTGCCCGGCGTGCGTCGCATGCAACAATGCTAATCTTTGACCACACAAATAAGGCGGGTGAGTGACGGTGATGTCACTGCGGTCGCTTGCTTTTGTTATACTAACTTACCTTTTATGTATTTAAGAAAACAAGCATATTTACATCATGTTTACTACATAGAAAAGTAATACATACATTTATGTATTAGCTACTCCTACAAATTATCGAGGTTTTTATCGTACTCTTTTCTATGCTGGTAAAATAAAAACCTACCCTGCGGGTAAGTACGAGTATCGTAAAGTTGACAATACATTAAAAGGTCAACACACAACACACAACACATAATATGTAATGGTAATGTTACTCGGCCGCCATTACTGTCAAATCAATAAAAGCTATCAAAACGGTAACAATACGATAACAGATCAAAAACGATATTGATTTAACCGTGATGAATAGGGACCCTGATCGGCTGATCACATTATCCCGACAGTCAAACATGTTTTCTCTTTTAGTTCTTGCCTGCTCTGTCATGTTGCATCATCAATAGACCGGTACATATTTTTAGCATTTTAGAGTTCCTTACTTAAAGGATGTAAAGCCTACGCCGTCTGCCCGTCGACTTTTGGCGGGTTGTGTTCTAAACCGTAACTGGTAACCCATTGTTTATTTTTACCAAATGTATGGAACTGTATGAACAGAAATTGCTCGAGGTGTGCAAGTTTTGTCGGTATATTGTTCCATGTTTTGTGTATTAGTGTCATCAATACAGTTTTGTTTTTGTATGTAGGGGTGCAGAGCTGCATTTGTGTGCAAATTGATATTATATTATATATTGAAAGAAATGATAAAACTATTTGACTGTCGTATTCATTACTAAAGCGACTCCCTTCCGCTAGGAAGTCCGTGTTGCTCGATAAGTCGTACTCTTATTTGGCTGGCCTTTTTTTGCTAGGAGTAGTAGTACCCCTATTTTTGCGCTGAATCGAATGAGACCATGCCCTATGCTAAAAAGAGTTATTTTTAAATATCAGGCCAAAAGTGGAATCACAAAAACAATTGTTTTTTTTTGACACTGGGTACAGTATATAATATGAACTATAAACATGTTTTTGGTGATTAAATCCTACTTTTGACTTGAAATATTTAATTTTTTTCCAACACGTGTCCTTCATATCTTGCAAAATATTGATCTCATCTATAGAAATGGTCTCATTCGATCCAGCGCAAAAAAATACGTGGAAAATGATACTTCATAATCATAACCCTAAATTTTGGTAGGACTGCAGATCCTCATTTCTTAGTGCCAAGATAAAGTTATAATAAACAAAGTTTCGTTGATGTACATATTTAGCCTCCAAAATATGCTTTTTTTTCCTGTATTATAATTACTCGTTTCTGGGTTGGTTACCGAAAATCGGTTAACATTTTTTTCATTTCGGTCGGGTAAGTATTTTCCAAAAGATGCATTATCTTAGCGTGGTGGTGGGCCACAATGGCCACAATACAAGATAGTATAAGATTGCACATTGCTGGTACAAAACTCCAAACAAAGTAAAGATTATTGTTTACTCAATGGCTTGAACGGCAACGAGAATGGTTTAATTCGGTGCCGACAACTCTACCTATATCAACTCTATTTCATATAAAACTGTAGCCTGGCCCTGAGTATGTTAGCCTGATTAAGATTTACGAGTCACAATACTGCTCTAAAGGAGATTTTACGGAGGAGACAAATTTTTACCAGTAGGTTAGGAAATTACACATTTGTCGTCCGCACAACATTTTTTTTAATTTTTTATAGTTTGACATTGTACGTTAAACAGAAATACTAACAGGACAAAAAATATACTAAATGCATTTTAATGCATATACTTATTCAGATATTATTAAGAATATTAAACTTATTACTTTATACTTCAGAAATATCCAATAATATCAAATATCGGTTCAGACAAAAATGTAACAAAACTGATAGTTGTTGAATAATGGAACATATATAAACCCATATAGTGAATTTCTCAATATTAACCATATTAGGTGTTATTTAATATTTTACTTCTATCAACAATACAACTGGATAAATGGTCAGAGAACAAAAGACGGCCCAGCGATTATTTACCTATACTCACTTTGATATGGGAGCGTACTAGAATTTAGTTCGTTGTCAACTACGCAACAGTGACACGTGTCACAATGCCCCAATGCGTTTTCGGACGGAAGTCTTCAAAGTCTTCAAAGTCTTTCGGACGGAATTTCATAGTTTCGGTAAATAAATATCGATACGTAAAATTAATGATTAAATAACTAAGTATTTCTAACAAAATAATTTATTTTAGTTTCCGACCAACAATTGTTGAATTTTTTTTGTTGCAGATCAGTGCATCTATGGAGTAATTTAATACTTAATATTTTTTTCAATCGTAAATTTAATATTCGTTTGTAGATTTCCTGGTCATCCATTTCAATATGGAAATCTATCGTCGCGAGTGAATGGCGGGGGGAGTTTTTTAGGCCCGGAAAAGTGAGATCCTTTTGGCGTAACGTGTTTTGGGCAACCAGTAAACGACCACTTAACAAGTGTACATTTGACACATAAGCAAGGACCGGAATTCTTCATAGCATAAATCAAACCGTCAGAGGGTTTGACCAAAGTGTTTTATCGACTATCGATAAATAAATGCCACTTAATGAGTCATTAAAATGACATCAGTAGATGTAGATCGATCATTTTCCACTCATAAATGGATCTTCAATAAATTAAGAAACCGATTTACCCCAAAAAACCAGGAATAAGTCGTCATAGTCCATTCATTTTATAACATGGATACGCACTTAACTAAAGACAATGACAAGGACCTCGAACACTTAATTCCAGTCACCAATAATTGAAGGGATCTTAAATATAATATATACACACTCTTTTGAGTAGGTTGTGTAACTGGCAATTAAGTGCACAAATGTGAAAAAAAATGTTTTCTGACGCATGAGTTTTACTCGCTAGGTGACTTTCAACGCAATGTTTCTTTAGCTGCTTTAAATGAAGATCACATTTAGAGCATTATATCGTGGATGAATGTTCTTTGTAACTAAGAGAAGAATCTTTCGTTATCCATTTGTTAATGGTTTTTCTTTTAGGATTAACAATTTTAGTAACACGGCACGGATTTTTTTTATGACAATCAAGCGACGTAAATGACATATGTAACGTGGGCACGATTTATTTTAATATGGAGATTCAGGTTGCTTATCAAAGAGGTCAAATGTTACAGAATAATCGTATAAGTCGATATGCGATAATATTCCGTAACATGGATAAGTGGAATTGTCGATAAAACAATTTGGTCATTCCCTCTGACAGTTTGATTTTTGCTATGAAGAATTCCGGTCCTTGCAAATAAGTATCTAATTTATCGTTAGCGTAAATAAGCTATGTGGAGGAATGATTTGACATACTTTCTTTTTTGACCACCCTTTTATACAGTCAGAATCAAATTATGGGATCCATGACGAATCAAAGAAACCCCTCAAAAGTTATAAGCACACATACAGCGATTTTGTTATTTCCTGTAAGACATTAAGGATTTGCTCTTTAAAAACACCTCTCGGTGAAGAGAAACTGATGATGAAGACCAAAAATGATCACCAATATTCTTTAATCGTAATTGTTTAGTGGGCAGTGATAAGATTTGTCTATTAAGAATATGAAGCTACTTTTATTCATCATTATGCATGTAGGCGGTGAAGTAGCGGGAGAACTTTTTAATGATTAACGGCCCTGCATCTTGTGCTGCGAAATTTTGTTGTCTGATGGAAAATTATTATTAGACTATAAGGTTTTGTAATTTAAGGTATATGTGTTGTAGTAAATCACAAAATAATATTTGTAATATCACAAAAAAGGGACAAAATCACCGTTTTCAAAAACCCATTAAACATACATATATTCATAGCTTCACATTCGTCTCCCAATGGGATAGGTAGGATAGGAGACTAGAACGCCAGGTGCTCAGCTAAGCATACAAGTACAACTTTCGCTCATGTACATTAATCATTTTAACCCACTAATCAAAGTGAAATAATGACCGGTCTCCTAGAAATTGCCTATATTATGGTGCCTAACAGGTACATGAAATATATCCAAACCAGTGTCAAGTGGGTATACTTACACAATAGCAATGCGACATGATTCTTGCCACCGACATAAGTCAGTCGATATAAGTTTTTCAAGTAGCTATTAGGGTTTTTAAAGACGGTTTTATTATTTGGTACAAAAAAAGGAAGTTTTCGAGTCCACAATATTATGTTATTATTTTAAATAATAAAAAAATAGCGTTGAGTTGTTGTTTACATTACCCATACCTACCTGAGACGTCAAAACAGAAATAATATTAAGTGTAAAGCTACTCCATGTGTACTCTGTTCGCGGTGACAGCACTCCGCTAGTAGAATCTGCATAAGGTAAAAAAAATAGCCTCTAGTCGAAGCCGCATAAGATGATAAATTGTTTCAAGCAGAATTAAGCTTTGCATTAATGTCATACCGTTTAAATTAGAGTGTTTTATTTTGACAACCATTTTATACAAGTATGAAGTTTGTATAGGTCGCACTAGGACATTTTTCGAAGAGAAATTTGTATGAAACCCGGCGTCTATTGGTTGGTATGTCGATGATATTTTAATATATATAGATTATGTAGTTATATCTCGTTAGACGCACCCTTAATTTTCTATACACGTACTAGGTTCACTATAAACAAACATACAAGTGTAATATAGGTCTTAAAACCGGGTCTGTTACTGCATGCCTACTATTGAATATGCCATAGTACCGGATATGCGATTTTCAAACTTTAGAAAGAAACAAATCTAAGCATCCGGTCCGGACAGTCTCAAATACACTTTAAACCAAAGACAAATAACAAGATGAGAACAAGAAATTTTTAATGTAATACTTAATAGTAGTGTCTTATTGGTACCTATCTATATAGTACTCGCTCCTGGGCTTTGTCTTTGAACGACGTTTTATCATTCTGATATTACATTTCTCAAAGAGCATGTTCTCATAGTACCTATACCTCTGTTATATTATTATAATGATTTCAGAGAATAACTTTACAAGCAACTGATTTGAGAGCCTGGAGCTACTGTCTTCAGTGAGCAAATGCAATAAAGTCGCCGGGACATGTGGTCTAAAATCCGAATAGGACTCGATTTTCACCGGGCTGTTTATTCGATGAAAAGTATTTTATATCAAATTTAATACGCTAAATGAAGGTTATAGAAAATAGTAAACCTTACGTTTGCATATTCTATAGGCTTCATATTTTCGATTGGTATGTAATTTGTCTTATAAACAAGCAAATGTATTTTTTTTAACCAAAGTTAATTTTGAAATTGTTAGTTGGACTGAAATTTTTCAGCCTACCTATTCGCCACGTATTATTTAGCGTATTAAATTTGATATAACATACTTTTTATGTAATAAACAGCCCGGTGCAAAACGTCTCCTATTCGGATCTCCTACAACACAACACACAACACAACTTTGAACAATCAAAGGGGCGCAATAACCATGACAACACAATAGTGACGTCATTAGGATAATGGTGTAAGCCATACGCTGTAAGGAATCGCATGTTGTTGCATTAAAATCAAGATCTACATAAATAATTCAAAACGAAAATCCAAGTATGTGACACATCGTTATACTACCATTAAACTAGCTGTGCCCGCGACTTCGTCCGCATGGAAATCGCAAATCACAGCAACTTTGTATCTAACTAAAGCGTCCCGCGCGGTTTCTTTGAGTACGTACCTCTCGGTGTATCACAAAACCTTGCCATCTTTTAGTTAATGCGTTTTTCACAACGACTCCTATGCGCCTAAAGGCGGAAGAGTTAATCATATTTCATGTACTACCGTTTCTTTTATCAATTTCGGCGTTTAGGTTGACAATGAAATGATGACCAAAACGTCAATATTCTGCTAACCGTTCAATGACTCACATTGTTTTATACAGGGTGTCCGGTAAATAGTGGACTTCCTTACAGGGCTGGATAGCTCAGCTCAGGACTGGCCAAAATATGATAAATCATGTTTAGTAAAAGTCGCACCAAAAACGAGATATCTCAACTTTTCAAAATTTTGGAAATGCGGTACCCTGGTTCACCATTTTCGATGCCGTGGCCACATTTATTAGTATTTTTCAGTTTCGTTTACTGTGAGAGATTGCTGATTAAATTTGCTATAAGACCTTATCAACGGAATTAATAAAAGTTTAGCAGTTTTTTTAATTTTTCAAATCAAATTGAAAGTTTAGGAATCTGAGTTTAACTTGCGGCAAGTTTAACATCGCACGGTGTAAAAAAAATGTACCAAGACTTGTAGTGCTGCTTTCCTAAAAGTTGGCCTGGTTAATGGAAATTTTAAAATGATATAACAATTGAGTTTATTGATTACAACAGCGAAGTTATTATTAAGTTTGTCCAACAAAGACTGAATTTTATCAAACTAGCGAATTTAATAAACGACTTTTACTTCCGTTTAAAATGAAGTTAACTGATTTTAAATGTTTTAAAAGATAGTTCACCTGAGTGTGAAATGCTACAACTCTACGATAAAAGGTAATACTACGACTATTAGGTCGATAAAAAATGTCACATCATCAACATAGAACTAACGACTGTGGAAATGGAATTTAGGATTACAATCATTATGGCAAAAATTAGTTTCTGTTGCATATAACATTCACGTAAATTGTCTATTAAAACATTTCAAATTAGTCGACATGATTTTAAACGGAAATAAAAGTCGTTTATTAAATTCGCTAGTTTGATAAAATTCAGTCTTTGTTGGACAAACTTAATAATAACTTCGCTGTTGTAATCAATAAACTCAATTGTTATATCATTTTAAAATCTCCATTAACCAGGCCAATTTTTAGGAAAGCAGCACTACAAGTCTTGGTACATTTTTTTTACACCGTGCGATGTTAAACTTGCCGCAAGTTAAACTCAGATTCCTAAACTTTAAATTTGATTTGAAAAATTAAAAAAACTGCTAAATTTTTATTGATTCCGTTGATAAGGTCTTATAGCAAATTTAATCAGCAATATCTCACAGTAAACGAAACTGAAAAATACAAATAAATGTGGGCACGGCATCGAAAATGGTGAACCGGGGTACCGCATTTCCAAAATTTTGAAAGGTGAGATATCTCGTTTTTGGTGCGACTTTTACAAAACATGATTTATCATATTTTGGCCAGTCCTGAGCTGAGCTATCCAGCCCTGTAAGGAAGTCCACTATTTACCGGACACCCTGTATAACTTTGTCAAAAATGTGTCGTAAGTAACAACTAATGTGTCTAAACTGCAATATGTCGAAAACAGAAATATTTTTTTTTGGCATGTCATGTGTTGTTTGGTTGCTTGTCAAATAAACCTTTTTTCTTTCTTTCTTCTTTCAAATTGGTTCACAGCAGGTATATGAGACTTTGTTTTACATATTTATTAACACGGTGTCTTTACAATTAGTAAAGTCAAGGCTTCCAAGCATATAATAAAAAAATATGTCATAAACGTGCATATCGGTACACAATGTTGAAATCCTTGTGCGCTCGAGTTTGGAGATACGTGTACCTAATCTTCCGTCTGGCACGTTCAGGGCTGGGGCCTTTATTCGAAACGGTAAAAACAATATCGTTTTTGGTCTGTTATCGTATTGTCGACGTTTTTATTTGAGTAATTACAATACTTAATCGACATAATATTTACAGTATTCAACATTAATACAATTAAAAATTAAAATGAATCGTAATACAATAAAAATAAAACTAAGCTACTCAAATATTAAACGTAAATAATAATCACCACTATAAAAAGAACACCCCCTCTGGGAGGTCCGCTCGCGGCATGGTCCCTATGACACTGGCTGCATTACCTCTCTGGATAGCTAGCCCAATCCATTGGGAGAGGTAAGCACCAGCTCTAGGATCTCCGGAGGAGTCTATGAGCCGGGTTGACCGGGCTTTAATAAAGCTTTTCATACCGGCTGACCAAGCGCCACAAATTCGTCATTATTTAATAAAGATGAATATTTACGGCGCTTGAGGGTTTTTCGCCTGATCAGCTGCTGCACCGGCCCGATTACGGGTTGACGAAAGGGCGAATGTGTCCACAAGTCGCGTCCCACACCAGCCCTGCCCAGTTTCCACGGCACCAATGTAGTTCCGTCTGGTCGCTTGCCGTCGTGTTTATGCAAACCTTTTGGTTCCAGGACAGCTGGTACAGAGGCAGTAGCAAGCGAACGACGGATCAGATCATCAGTTGTGTCGTGACGGTACAAACGGCCGGCACTTCTTAAGCATAAATGGCCATGTCGTCCCAGCTCACTCACTTCCTTCTCGCGCATTTATGAGGGTCACAAAATCTAGCCCCAAGTCGCAAGCTTATTGCAATGCGCAAGCAGCTTGGGTCCAAGACTGTGCCCATATTGCGGGAAGGAAGAGCGTGTAGCCAGTGACCCGATTCGCCTGCTGAGACAGCGAGGAGACGGGCGCGATCTTAATCGTCTGTACTATTTTGTATAACAGATGCATGAATTGATATGAGGCCAGAGGCGAGGTGTATCCCATGCTCTTTGGATATGCCCCTTGACTGGCATAGCCACTCCGGGACACGACTCACACCAAGCAACCCTGGCCTCCACCTGGTTCGCAATCTTGACGTCTAGTATCTGTGGGAGATTTAAGATAATATTGACGAGAGGCAACGAACCATAAGCGGAGGACAGGACAGCCAGTAATGCCACGCTCGAATACCAAGTCCACCGAATCGAATTGGGAGAACCGCTTGAGCCCAAGGCTTTAAACTAAAATGAATGAAATCTATAGAAGCCATGTTGTCTGAAAAATTCCAAATTACTCAACTCCGTAGCAAATTCATGAACTTTGGAGTGAAAATACAAAACCGAATATTTCGTACGGGGTTTATTTCGTATAAAATGTTAGAAGTATTTTGTAACAGACGTATTTTCAATTTACAATGGGATTGCTTCGTCAAAAATCGGTGAACCTGAAAGTGTTTAAGACGAATTTGAATGAACGAAATGTTGGGAGAAGCTGTACGGTATATTAGTGACGGTAAAAAAAATAGGTCCTACTTAAAGAATAACATAAGATAACTTAACACCGCGGTTTCAGATTTTAAATTTACTTTGGCTTTTAAGTAAATCAGATTAAGACATGAAATTCCCCTGATGCCTTAAACACCACTCGCCCTGACACTCCGGTTAAGGACAACAGATTTTGTTAGTTCTTCACGGTTTTTTATTGTTTGTTAACTAGCTTGGTTCAGTTCTCGGAATATACATTATAAATCCTACATAGACTTGTTATCATTCGTCGAGGCGCGACTCATGTTAGGCATACGAATGAACCGAGCTAACGGAGTGACTCAACGGGTGATGTAAACCCTGATATGAAACTGCTTGTTTTGTTTGAATTCTAAAATCCATTGTTCCCACTTAGCCTACAAGTTAGATTACGTACATCATTAACACATTCAACGCCAAAAAATAGGTATGGAAGAGCCTATTTCATTTGCAAAAGCTTGTCTTCTAATAAGCTAATGAGCGATTTATAACAACTTATATGTTCTCCGCGAGGTCGAGATTTCAATGTCTTTATTTGAATATGACGGGACAAGGTTCTCACTACAATCTTTAATACTCACAAACAATCTTGCTTCTCCGCTTTTTTCCGTCGGTTTTTTCCTTGTATATGTTTAAGATATGCAGACCTTGTAATACTTACTGTTTGATTCATTTTCCTCAAATTATGTCATACCACTTTTGACCTGTTTGTCTTTTTGAGAAGATATGGTAATACGTCTGACTGGAGAGACACAAAATATGTATACGTACCCTATACGGTAGAGTTCAAAAAGACAAAAAGTAAGCATAATTGATACACGGCCGTAGTTAACCATACAAGTTCCGTTGTGCGACGAAAAGTGCAATTGGTATGGAAAATGTTGGTCACACCACGGACACACGATAGAAAACTCAAAATACATATATATAACGACGACATATTATGACGACGCGCTGGCCTAGTTGGTAGTGACGAAGCTGGGTTGAAAGCTGACAGTCCTGGGTTCAAATCCCGGTAAGGGCAGAAATTTGTATGATGAGTGCGAATATATGTTCCCAAGTCATGGATGTTTAACTTTTTCTTTATAAGTTGTTATATTGTTGTCTTGTACCCATAGTACAAGCCTAGAGCTTAGTGTGGGACTAGGTAACTCCAGAGCAAGTAAAGCAGCCTTAAATTAACAAGAACCGGCCACGAGCGAATTCAACTTGCGTGGAGAGAGTTCCGTACATATACAATTCTTATAGGTTTTCCTGCAATCTACAAGCAAAGAACTATAGGTACTTATTATTTTTTTCAAAATAATAGGCTCCGTACCTAGTTTCGAAAATCAGGGGAGGGGGGGAAGGTTAATTTTCGTCTTCTTTCATGAATAAAATCAAAACGATTTATTTTACATAATAAGAAATAGGTATATACTCGTATTTGAGTTCCTTATAATGAGCCATTTCATTTGATATAGGTACATTGTGACACAGTAAGGTTTCAAAAACTTTGATTAAATATCCTAATTTGGCCCCCGAATATGACCCTTTTTTTAAACCATATGTATTTATATTGCACATCTGTATTTGGGTCGTCAATTTACATATGTGAACCAAATTTCAACTCACTCGGTCCAGTAGTTTCGGAGCAACTTGGCTGTGACTGTGACTGACAGACGAACGAGTGATCCTATAAGGGTTCCGTTTAATACAATTTTTGTACGGAACCCTAAAAACCAAGTATTCTCGGACCACGCTCAGTGTTGGTTGCTGTTACTACAAAGACAATCCCACAAAACAAACTAATTTTCTGTAGGTAAGTAGGTACTTAAGTACAAAGATTTCAGTCTCATGTAACTCAAAAACCAATGTACACGCATCAAAACGTTTAAGGATAAAATACCTACAGGGTGTCCCAGAACTTGACGTAAATATTAAAGGATAAAAAAGCCCTTTTCTTACCAGTCTAACACACCCAACAGCACACGCCGGGTTGGGACCGTTTCGCAACACTAGCACTATGTCATCTCTTTTCCTTTATTTTTGTTACATTTTGTTTTTGTCTGTGTGTTATTGTTGTGAATAAATGATTTATTTACTTACTTACTTAGACGCGGTGAATTGGACCACATAGGTCCAGATGAGCGTTAGCGTAGCCTTGTACAGCAGTACTTTATTCTCACGAGATAGTTGGGATTATAGTAGGTAGCATAGAGATTCCTTGTTTGGGAGACAAGTTACTTTATTTTGGTGAAAATATGCTTTTGCAAGTAAATAAATCTCTTGTCAAAATGCAAGCCAAGCTTATTATTTTTCGCTCTGGCTGGGGGGGTTCTATGTCGTTAAGTTTGACTGGGCGTTGATTATCTTATACAATTGTCATTTACAGCCTTGATTATATCTTGAGCCAAGGATATGCCATTAAGCCCTCTAAAGTGTTGTGTTGTGAAGCCGTTATCGGGCCACTGCGCATTATTAGGATGCCAAGTAGTTAGAAACACGAACCTAAACTTTTAACACTTTGAAATCTAAACACAGATGACCATACAAACAAACGGACGCACGGCCTAATCTGAGAGTAGTAGGTAAGTAATTCTCGGTATTATCGGTAAGCGTATTACTTTAGGCATCAAAACTTTGGGCCTGAGTAGAGTACCGACCTGTGATAATAAGGTCAGACAATAACGAAACAACATTAAGATCATTCCAGGAATCCTACGAGGAACAAGCAACGAGTTCGTTATCTAATAATGTACCTACTAAAGCCAAGATGGCCGCGCACGAGCAGATTGTCGATACGTACCTCCTTTCCCGAGCAGTTATCATATAAGTTAACCTTTGTTCTTGTGACCTCTATTTTATGTTTTAAGATTACGATGAGTTTTGTACAACGTGTTCACATGTCTATTAGTGATCTGGGGGGGTTATTATGGCATAGCTGCGGCAGCTATGCCGGCAAAACCCCTCCGGTTCATTTTACGGCGAGTGTAAAGGACAGAGCTATAGCAGTTATATAGCTCTGTCCTTTTCTCTCAGCGTAAACTGAACTGCATAGTTGTCATAATAACATTAACCCCTCAGTTAACAAAACATTATTAATTGACTTTTAACATGTTGCTCACCGGGACCCAGACAACCTTGATAACCTAATTTGCTGTGGCAAAGCTTGAAGAAGGCACGTGGACGATCACTTAACCGTGCTGAAGCCTGGAGGAAGCCGACGAGCGGATTAAATGGAGGCAGCTTAAAACCACGAAGAATTTTCCTACATAGACGACCTTAAGCAATGAAAATTATATGTCTATGTAAACGCGCTTGCACTTATACATAATAATATAAATAAATACAAGATGATATCCTTCTTGACGTGTCCGTCCATGGCCGTCTGTCCTAATCTCATTTCCTAAAGGTTTGTTCGTGTAAGGTATGGAATGGCTTTGGACGGTAGGTACTTTTTATTTTATTATGGCGATTTGCTTAATCGTACCTACTCGTAATATTCGGAATCTCCAAAAAGAGTTTTTCCTAAGACGCTATCCACCATTCTTGGCTGCGTTGAATAAGCTCGGGGATGTCACATGACACAAGATAACACTGCAAGTCAACCTTGTTACCCCTATAGCGTAAAAAATAAATGTTTTAGAAAAACGAAAATCCGCCTTATAAAACGCAAAAAATTACTTCTTTTAAAATGGTACTAGTTACCTATAGGTCAGTCCAACTGAAGCCGGCTTTTGGTTAAAAATATTGTAAGTCGCCGACTTCACTTTGAGTGACCTCTAGTACCATTTTAAAAGATATTTTTGCGTTTTTGAAGGCGGTTTTTTGTTTTTTAAAACATTTATTTTATTTTATAGTTTTTAGTGATAATAATAAGCTGTTATCTAGTCCCACTTCTTAGTTGATATGAACTTTAAAAGACATTTCAAGCTCGCTTCAAGGAACGCCGCAGGAAAATTATAGTTATTTTTAAACAATTAAATACTCTTCGTTGTAGTCGCTCAGCTATCTTAATCGAGATATTTTATCGCCACCCTTGAAATCGGTACCGTTGAGGAGTTCCGGTGGCCATCTGTGGTTTTCATCATCAGTTCCGCTTCAGCCAATGATACCGACGCTTGAAAGGCGAAATGGGATAAGCGACATTTTTTGTGATATTGAGTTATATATATCGTTAGAATCAGCAGATTTTTCTGCGTCGCATGAGCTAGGTCTCGTGCCCGTAAGACGACTTTTGTGTCGCTTATCCCATCGGTGATTTAAAGAAACCCCGATCTATTTTTGTTACTAAGCGACGTCTTTTTTGACAGATTTTTTAATATTGGAGATTAGATAAAATGTTTTTTTACAAAATGTAACTTAGACTGTTTGGCTTTATTACGACTTTCTTTTTATTTGTCGGTTATATTTTTTTACCTCATCGTATAACGTATTTTTATTTCCAATATAATTTTACCTGTATCTACAGAAAAACAATAAATGGCTTAGATCAAATAACCTCGACGTCTTTACCCGCACTATACTTAGTCGGTTATCACCTTTTACTTGTTATTAGTTTCGATAGTAATGTCGCTTATCCCTATTAACCTGCAATAATTTTTAAACATGGTTGTCGCTTATTTATATTTTCCTGGATATAAATCTAAACTAGACGGTCGAGTAGATCGTTTTAAATGACACATCATTTTTATACGAGCTGGTTTTTGGATAACTTTTACTATTACTTTTTTCTAAAACAGAATGTATTTGTATCAATAGAGTGTAATTTGTGAAGTCCGTTATTACCCATCTAAAATATTTAAGTGTCGCGTACGCACTGTCCGCGGAGGCGTCTGCGTCACACAAACGCCATCTAACTAAATTCAATACGCTTCGAGACACTATCCAAGCAACACGCGTGACACTTTCTCGGTGGAGGTACTCAAATCGATCGAGCTGTTCGACATCATCGTAAGTAATTTTACACATAAATGCTAATGATTTACGGTAGAAATATTTTGTACCAATGTTTTCGTAGTGTATTAATGTAAACACTTTTACTTTTAGGTGTATAATGCATAGAAAAGGGCGTATTTTGGATATGGCCTTGAAAAACGCCGGGATACTCCATCCACGATCACTAAGAAAATTAAGCTTCGGTAATTACTATGGTAAGTTATTGAAGTAGTAATAATTTATTCACTGTTTAACAATAAACAATTGTGCATTAGGTCGGTAGGTACTGCAAGTTTGCGGTATATGTATACCTACTTATCCGTGTTACCTACCTGTAATATGCTTCGTGTTACTTATACATAGAATAATTATAAAAAGTATCAGGTAGGTAATACCCACCCATCGAAAGTCACGTTAGTAATGTTAAGGTTTGTATTTACAAATAAAAGGGATCATAATTCACTAAATACCTTGTGTACCTACCAGTGAGCGAAATAGGCATAGTAGGTATATATACCTACACAAAATAATAAACTATTTGTGCATTAGGTACTTACTGCATGTTTGCGGTACATGTATACCTACTTGCTCGCTATCCTTGTTACCTACATTATAAGCCTCGTGATAGGTAGGTATATGGAATAAATTATAAAAAGTAATAGGTAATATCCATCGAAAGTCAAGTTATTAATTTTATGGTATGTACAAATAAAAGGGATCTTAATTCACTAAATACCGTGTGTACCTACCTACCAGTGAGCGAAATAGGCATATATTATGTATGATTATTGGCGTAGTAAATAACGGTATAGGTCTTATAGGTGTTATAAACAGATTAACTGAATATTGTTCATGTAGGTTTTGTGATAATTTGATGAATTTATAAAGTTCATCTATCTATCTGTCTGTGGCATCGTAGCTGCCCAACGGAAAAACAAATTTGATTGCGGTTTTTTAAAAGCCTTAACTATAAAAATATTAGGTTGGTTGTAAATAAACTCGGCGTCGTCGAGATATTCAACTCGAATTGGGGTGTTATTCTCTTAAAAACGGCAGTCGGTCGGTCGAACGAGTGAACGAGAGAACGCGTCGCGGCAGCGGCGAGTGTAGGGTAGTCCCGTCAGAGCGATGAGCACGGATATTTGTACCAGAGTACTACCAGAGACTTGGATGTTTTCTGTGTATTTAAGTATTTTTAATATCTTTATTTAAGTTTGTTTATCGTTAATACCCATAACACAAGCCTTCTATCTTATTAATCTGGGTCTAGGTTAATTTGTGCATGATGTTGTTAATATTTATTATTTATTACTGAAATTTTGTCATCACTAGATGATCTGGCGTCGTGGCTACGATTTTCAGTTGTCATCTATTCATGACTGGGGCGTCCAAAAGGTTACCTTCGAGGTCGTTTTAAAAAAAAAAAGTTGTTTATACAATGGCCCCGTTAAATAAATGTTTATTAGACATATGTAAAAAGTTTTTACTATATTTAAGATTAAATAGGAAAATACTTTTACAGGGACCTACTGAAACGGAAGATCGCCTTATGGAATCGGATCCTGCTTTACCAACCGAAGGATGTCGTCTTGTATTTTTTATTTATTGTCATAATATTTTTTGTAGTACATGTTACTTAGGTCTATGACATAGACCACACTATAGACTATACTATAATTATAAAAGGGAGGGGAGACGAGTGTCAACACACTACAAATTTTTGATCTCATTATGATAGTGATTAGGTTTGGAGTGACCAATTTTTTATAAATAGGTATGACTTATTGATGCTGATGACTGTGTTTATTTGTTGACATCGACTTTATTTGTTTATTTTTATTTGAAATAGGTGAAGTACCTAAATTTGTTTAGTGATTTAGATTATTGCAGTTCCTTTTAATTAAAGACCCATTAATATTCGTAACAGTTGTTTTATTTACCTACTTTTTTCATCAATAACTTAAATTTTGGTGGTGATTTATTTAGAAGGAAATTAATATGAGGGGTAAATTGTAGCTTAGATAAAATATTAAGAAGTTTAAAGTTGTCGATCATAGCTGTTAGATTATTTGTCTTGATTTAATTTCTGGCTAATAATGACTTTTGTATAATCTAACCTCGCTATTACATTTGAAACATTTGCGGTTGGATAGTTTTTCATAATTATCTTTTAAATCCTTTCCCCGGTTAGACTCTTTTACTTGATTAATTTTTCATCTAATTTTTTGGTTAGATAATTTTACCTCCTGCAGTTTTTGGGATCAATTTGCGTAAGCTACACTAACTCCTAAAATAATACCTTTTTGGGTAATTTATTAAATACAGTATACAATGTGTGGCCCAAAACCGGGGCGAAAAATTAAAACGTAGATTCTACTCCTCAAACTACGCAACGTTTGTTTGACGACTTTGAAAAAAAACTTGCGGTTTGAATTTTATTACATTATAAAGTTAATTCGAACACGCAATGTACTATGAAATTGGTTATGTCTGTAGAGTGACTAGACTGACAGGCGATGTCAATTAGACGGAGTTTTAAGTACATTGATTATACTATTTACTTTGTTTGAAAAATGAACAATCTAAAAACTTTATGATTTTAAAAAGTTGCTAAACAAAAGTTGTCTAGTTTGAGGAGTAGAATCTACGTTTTAATTTTTCGCCCCGGTTTTGGGCCACACATTGTATAAAAAGTAAAACCATGATCATGTACAAAGCTGAATTTTTAAAATCGGCCAGCAAAATAAATTATAGTGATTTTTTTTCAAAAAATTGTTCGGTTTTTTGGCTCTCCTGTAAAGTTACCATTTGGTCGCTTATCCCATTTCGCCTTTCAAGCGTCGATTCTGAATGCAAATGCTGGAGTTGACACTAAAAATACTAAAATCGCTACTAAGTATATGTTTGCCTACAATACTTGACTCATCAGACTCAGGAGGTCCTGATAGCCCCGCAGACCGGCGAGGACGTCTTCGCCACAGTCCTCAGAGGGATTGCTAGACTCGTGTAGAAGCCCCGTGGGGACTCCACTCTGAAATGTTATGTAAAAAAAACTGGTCAAGTGCGAGTCGGACTCGCACACGTAGGGTTCCGTACCACTATACTGCCGTGCTAAGCCAAAAAGGCCTATGTCCGAAAATTACCAAATTCTGTTTTTTTTTGCGTTGGATTCCTTAGGCTACAAGGAATAAAACTCTGTTAACGAAAAAGTCGTATTTTTATTATAAGTGGGTTAAAAACGACTAAAAAAATAGACGTAAGACTTGTTTTTCCCCTAAATCCTAAGGAAATCTACGTATGTATAAAATACTTAACAACTCGGTCGTATAGTTCCGTTACGAACTAATAGATAAGGTGTCCATTGTAGTAACATTAACGCATTCCTAAGCCAATTGGACGTATAGTAGAATTGCTAAGAATCTGTGCAACTTAATGCGGTATACGTCCAAATCGCTTAGGAAAGTTGCTGTCATTTGCTTACTTACTACTAAGATACTGCTATTTATTCAGCGGATTTAGAGAAGGTCATAATGTTACCGAGGCTTGACATGTTTAAAGCGGCGATATTTTCACATCGTCTAGTGTTGTACAATGAGTCTTTTGTACCTGATGGAAAGAAAATAGCATCTGAAAAACGAAAAATATTTGCTGCAATTTGGCACGATGCTATATTAGGCAGAAATAAAGAACAAATAATAAGTACTTTTCATCAGTTCTTCAAAACTCAACGGGATACAAAACACGTAATTTTGTGGTTGGACAATTGTTCAGCTCAAAATAAAAATTGGGCTTTAATGCCATTTCTCGTATTCATCATTATTTCTGATGATATTTTAGCTGAAGATATAGTACTGAAATACTTTGAGCCCGGCCACTCCTTTATGAGCGCAGACTCATTTCATCATAGAGTTGAGAAATCAATGAAAAAAAAAGGCAACAAATTATACGACTTTGATGATTTCAAAAATGCAGTTAAAACTGCAGCTAAACATACCGAAGTAAAGTCAATGCAGCTAGAAGATTTTCATATCTGGGAGGATTATGCTTCGCAGTATAAACTAAAACGTACGAACCCCAGGCCATATTTTAACGAAATGGTTGAAATATTCTTTAAACGTGGAAGTTATGACATGTTTTATTGGAAACAATTTGATGGTGAAATATTAACGATGAATTTTTTAAATGCTAAGATAGCAAAAAGTATTACCGAATTACGCAAACCGAAAAAACACGAAGGCGTCACTGGAGTTTCAAAAGAAAAAAAAGATAAGTTATTAAAAACTTTCAGTGGGAGCGTTCCTAAAAATAGGATTAAATTTTGGGAAGATTTAGTAGAGAGTGGATAAAGACTGATTTTTTTTTTAAATTAATACCATAAATACCGGGTTACTTTTGGCCCTAGGGGGTCACATAGTCATTGCACACCCTAAAAACCATAATTTAATATTTAACTATTCTATTAAACGTTACATAGTTTTAAAATAATTACCTCTAAAATAGGTATAGTTTTAAATTAACCGAGTTTATGGTATTTAAACTGTTATGCCCTTCCTTATAAACGTAGAATAACCATGGGGTAACTAAACCATGCTTTGTCCTTATCTGTCATTGTGACATTTGAATTTGACAGATAAGGACAAAGCATGGTTTAGCTACCCGACGGTTATTCCACGTTTAAGTATAATAAATAAGTGCATTAAAGACTACTTATTTCGTTCATTAATTTGTTGATTTTATATGTTGTTAATTATTGAAAAAGATGCTCATTTAGTTGTCTATTCTAAATAAGTTCTATTTTGCTCATAAGCGATGTTGTGGTTTTTATTAATTAAATGAGTATAAATTGGGAAAAAGAGAGATCTCATTTCATAAGTATTGATTACATTTCATAACAAATGTAACGTAAAAAACACAATCAGATTGCTTTAAGATGAGTCATCAATTTATATGACTAATCTGTTTATTTTTATAACATTTGATAAGAGTACTTAAATAAAAGTTTAGTACATACCAATGTTCATTTACTAACTTAACACAAACCAAAAAAAGGCATGTTTTCTTTAAATTGTAGTGAGATAATTAAAGAATTGACTGACTATAATTTTCTTAAATTTAAGTTGAAACAAGTTGTTTTTTTGTTTATTTTTGTTTTAATATTAAAAAAGAGGAGTTTGTGAAGAGCAATAAAGTCAATTTAATTATTTTTCTCTTTTTTTTACCACACTTCATCCACTCAAATATTTTATTACATTGCTATAGAAACCTTCATAGATAAATAAGATAAAATGTCGTATAACACGTAAAGAATACCTATACTTACTCAATTGCTTAGCAAAAAAGTCGCAAGTCCGTTTTAAGTTACAAATATATATAATTTTGAGTTAAAAATATAACAAACGTATGGCCCTTTTTTTAACTAAACCATAAGTACATTTTTTTTAAGAAAAGTCCGGTTTTAGATAGTGCGACATTGAAAAAACATAAAAGGACTTTTTTCTCGAAACCGTCAAAACGCCTATAGGCCTTTTTGGCTTAGCACGGCGGTATACATCTAAATAAATGTTTTTCTTTATTCTTTATTATATTGGAGTTGATTGAATGAAAGGTAAAATGCGGTTTACGATTTATAACGTATTAAAAAAAACTAATTAAGTATTAGATCTCGTTCAAACTAATTTTCGGTGAAAGTTTGCATGGTAATGTACATCATATATTATTTTTACATTTATCATTCCCTTATTTTAGAAGTTACGGGGGGGGGACACACATTTTTCCACTTTGGAAGCGTCTCTCGCGCAAACTATTCAGTTTAGAAAAAAATGATATTAGAAACTTCAATATCATTTTTGAAGACCTATCCATAGATACTCCACACGTATGGGTGTGATGAAAAAATAATAATTTAGTTTCAGTTCTAAGTATGGGGAACCCCAAAAATTTATTGTTTTTTTTCTATTTTTGTATGAAAATCTTAATGCGGTTCACCGAATACATACAAATACTACAAAAATACTTACAAAGAATACTTACAAAGTTTCCATAGTATAGCTCTTATAGTTACGGAATAAAGTGGCTGTGACATACGGACGGACAGACGGACGGACAGACATGACGAATCTATAAGGGTTCCGTTTTTTGCCATTTGGCTACGGAACCCTAATAAAAAAGGTGATGGATAGAGACGACCAGTGAGAAATTAATATTTGTTATTCTAATTTTGTTCCATTCTCCTACACTCTAATTTTTTTACATTTTGGAAGGCAAAGTGCTTCATGTAGCCTATCATTGTAAAGAGTGATGACTAGAGAACTTTTTAAAATCACCTGAAGACCTCTATCGCTGTCGGTTTTTTTTAAATATTAGTTTAAAGTTGAAAATTCATTATTTCTTTAACACTTTTTGAACTTTGACTGCTCATGAGTCAATCTTTTAGATATTATTTTACCCCAATTATAATATAGCTTGAACCATTCATTAGACAATCAGAAACCAATACACGTTTAACGTAGAAACTCGTAAAAAAATGTAGGGGTTTGAAGGCCTAATTGCGATCATTTTTTTAAAAAGGATTTAAGAATATGTAAAAAAAATTTATTGGGCCTCAATGGTCATAATTCATAATATTGAATTTATATTTTCTAAATAGGTGTAGGTACCTACTAGACCCTTTAGTTTGGCTAACCCTCTACCAAACACACTGTACTGTCATCGTCAATAAACATGTATGGCCGCCGTAGTTCCATTAAAACTCTAAAAGATGTGATGACGCTATAAGAAAGATGCCACCAACATAAATTGCAAACAATGTCATATATCGACGGTTCTGGGACTCAACCTCGTAGGTATATTGAATTAAGTCCAGTATAAACTGACACGAACTAAGTATGCACAAGCGTCCTTAATGAGTGTCAGTTTATACTGGACAATATTCTATATACGAGGTTGAGTCACATAGCCGTATATTGTCAATATCACGACAACTACGATGTAACAAAAGAAGATACAAAAAGAGTCATCTATTGACAATCTTAGGAACTACAATGTAATTACAGGAAACATCGCACTACAGAATTTGATACTTCGTATGGCCGCCTTAGTTTCAACGAAATCTAACAGATGGCACTAAACATAAATTGCACAAATAGTCATCTAATGTGAATGTTAGGAACTACGAGAAAACATCGCGGCGCAAAAGAGATAAGCTGCTATAGTTTTATCGAATTCTAACAGATGGCATTAAAATAAAGTTGCATAAAGTGTCATCTATTGCCTATGTTAAGAACTACGATCTAACAAATGAAGGTGCAAAAGTGACATCTACTGACAATCTTAGGAACTACGATATAATATAGGAAACATCGGGGTACACAACAATATACGCATATGGCCGCCGCAGTAACATAAAAATCTAACAGATGGCATCAAAATACAATGCAAAAAAGAGTCCTCTATCGTGAATGTTATGAACTACTAGGTAGCAGAGGTAGATACAGTAGTAGACATCGCGGTACGAAACAGTATAGTCTCTATAGTTTCATTAAAATCTAACAGATGGCACTAAAATGTTTCTTACTTAGCCATCTATAGTTAATGTTAGGAACTACGATGTCAATACAGTAGACATCACGGTACGCAGCACTTTATGCTTAGTTAGACGAACATAGTTCCAATAAAATCTAACAGACAGTGTTACAAAGCTGCAGAGTCAGAAAATGGGCAACTTACATAGGTACCAAATAGTTTCAACGATATTTAACAGATGGCGTTTTTTATTTTATTAGCCAAAGATATGTTATTACAATCCTCTTAGCAGGGCCTCTTTCCAGACGCTAAAAAACATAATATAGTCGTTTATTTTACCCCGCGGCGACTTCAACAGCTACTACCGCGGGGATATGGCGTTTCCACAATGAAATGATTTCGCCATTGTCAAGTAAGTATAAATCAATATAGCAATAAAATACAATCCAATCTTCTCTAGGAAAATTGGGGGCAACTTTGTATGGTGATATGTAGGACAGAGGACAAGATAGTTTTAACCTGTGGACTGCGAGTCCACATGCTGAGTTGGGACCGTTTCGCAACAATTTATGTGTCTTGTTCTTTTTGTATCTATGTGATGTAATTTTGTATTGTTGCGAATAAATGTCTCTTTTTTTATCTTACTTGAAACGAGAAGTAAGATGCCAGATACACGAAATAAGTCCAAGTCTTCTATCACTGTGCAACAAAGAGGCATAAAAAGGACAAATCACTAACGGAAAAGACCTTTGAACACCTTTATAAACAAAAATACAAAACTAAAACAAATTACAAATCCGCCAATTTTTGTTGTGGTATTGTTTTAAAGTCAGTCGCCATTACTGTCCAGTAAATAAGACCTATCAAAACGGTGACACGTACAGATCTAGTGAATAATCCTTTCCCATCGTGAAAACTCGGAACTCACGTCTACTTCCGAATGATGCCGCAGTGTCAATGAATTATTGAATTATTAAGTGACATGTTTGTATGAAATAAATAGAGTACTTTAGTTATCAGTGTCAAATGTCAAACCACGAGTTTGAAGTATATCACACAGAGATGATAAAACCACCACGATCAAATTATATTATTATTAATAGGTGTAGGTAAACAAAAATCGAACACTGATTAAAACCGAAACCTCCGGGTTGGAAGTCGCTCTGACATCCAAACCGGAAGTGGCGGATTTGATTAAATCATGGCTGTTTTTAATAAATTTCTTAGGACCGGAACCTCAAAATTCTAACTATAAATCAAGACTAAAGTAGAACTATGCAGACCTCCTTTATTACACTTAAGAGATGACACTTATCGTAAATATAAAATAACATAACATAACAAAAACAATCCCACAAAAAAACAAGAAAACCAGCTTCGGAATCATTATAAATGTTGTTCTGATCGGGTAGACGACTCCGATTATGAAAACGGTAGAAGAGGAGCAGGAGAGGAGGAGGGGGAAGGGTCGACAGTATGGTGCAAAACAGTATTTCCAACTTCCATTTCACAGTCAGAATCAGAACTGTTCTCTGGTGTATCATCGTCTGAGTTTTCATGCACGGTGATTACAAAACTAGCCATATGGTTTTCTAATTCAGGTTCGTGTGTTCTCTATTCGTTTTCGCATTTGATGGCGTGGTCACATACTTTTGCCCAAACATCGGGACCAATCATATTGACCTTTTCCTGTACCAATTGTTTCACAGTCGTCATATTCATATTTATGTTTCTTATGGATACGTATCCTTTTATTTGAGACCATATGTTTTCTATTGGGTTGAAATCAGGATGATACGGTGGTAGTCTTAGTACGCTGTGTCCATATTCGTTCACGAGTTTGTCTATAGAGTATTCCACAAAGTCTTGCTTGTGCTTGCAAATAATTTCATAAATTTCAAGTTTTGTTTGTTATATCGGAATGTTATGATTTGCTAACCAGTCAATCATTTTTTGCTTTAGAGTATTTGAGTTAGGAGGTCTTTCCACGTACTTATTATGATATGCAGCATTATCTACTACTAGTACCGAATGTGGAGCTAAGTTGGGAATGAGTTGACTACGTAGCCGTTTTTCATAGTTATCACTATTCATGGAGTTGTGGTAGTCACCCGTTTTATCAGTGGACTGATACATTAGCAGTGCTCCTGAAATAAACCCTTATCGACTGCCAGCATGTACTATGATTAGACGTTGACCTTTCGAAATTAATTGTTTCACTCCGTTATCTGAAGAGTCAGCCCAGCTTTTACCCGTCAAATGTGAGGTATGAATATATGTTTCATCCATGTAGACAATGTCTCTCCCTTGTGATCTGTACTTTTTTATCAAGGCCAAAAACTTTACTCTTTTTAAACGAACGTCATCTTTCTCGATAAGCAATTTTCTGTTGTTTTGTATCTTCTTATACCGAAAACCCATATTCCGAAGGATTTTTCTTAACGTAAAGTCACATCCCTTAAAATTAATAGTATCAGATAATTTGGACTTAAGGGCTTTGATTGTAGGAACTTGTTTGTATATTAAATTAAAATTATATACTAATCTGCGTATTACGTTGTAGTCGAAATCGTCAAGATCTAGGCAAAATAATGTATTTGGTCTACCCAACTTTGCCATTTTTGGCCTGGTTGTGGTAGATTGAGTTTTTGCAATATTTTACTTATTGTTCGTCGAGTAATTCCACTGGCCTCCGAAACTCGTTTTTGGACTTTACAGAAGTAATCAGCATTGTTGCTTATCATTTTCAGATAAAAAATATAAATAAATGTTGAAAATAATCTCACAGGCTTGTCGATCTAAACGTTTCCCAGGTCAATGCTTTCGGCATGACTATTAAAAAGAACTGAAAAAAACAAACTTAAATATTGACAAAAAAACAGTGGTATTAACCACTCTATATAGATTATTAATCTCGCGATGCGACCTTCCCCCACGTTATCTTGATGGGTACTGAGTCTGACTAAAGTAGCATGACAAATACGAACATTTCCGAAAAAATACGATGGGAAAGGATTATTCACTACATCTGTAACAGCTCAAACACGATATGGTTTTTAACGTGTTAAATAGAGGCCCTGTAGTGCGTTCGTCTATTTTAGTTAATTCTATAAATGTTCATAGCATCGTACAGTGCTACAATTTTTATTTTACACAAAGACGATATGAAAATTTGTATATTCCTACGGGTTATATTTCCCAGGGACGTTACGGTCGATAGTTATAGACATGTTCGCATTTAGGAAAGTTGCACAGACCCTCGTAGCCAGGATTATCCATCAGCACTGCTCTTCCATTCACACCTGCGCCAGTTCTCGAAAATGGTTGTGCTACGCTCTATTGGGATCCATCTGTCACTATCACCGGGCTCTACTTTTACTGGGTAAACTATATCGCATCTGACGTGTTATCGTATTGTTTTTAACTCTACCATTACTGGCATTGTGTTGACAGATCAATTTCAACTTAACGCCACCAGGCAGTGCTCGTCAACTTGACCATTCCGCATGAAGAAAACCTCCTAGTGAAGGCTGAGAATGACCGCCATGAGGGATGTTGACTCAATGAGCATTGTAAGAGGAAACGGTCTCAGATAGCGAAGAATCAAGATCAACACCTCAAAAAACCTCTCCCCTAAATGGCTGGATAAAGATTGAGATGCAAAAAGCAGTACTCCTCGACACGGTACGTATTGACATGAGTCTCCTTTCTCTGCATGCCTAACCACCGGTACGAGTACCTTGAAGCTTGCCGTGCGTTGCTGGCGGCACCCGTAATATTAATCGATTTTGTTATTTCGAATCAAAAAAAGGAAATTTCAGGATTTTTTCGCCTCTCCTCGTAACCTGACCACATTTCACAAATATATCACAGTAATTACCGAACTATTTCATTGTAATTTGCCTAATTCTCGTAATGTAGTGGAACAGATGGCCAAAACAATTTTCAGACACCGTAGCATAGCACGTACCCAGGAGATGTTTTCAAATGAGCTTTGGTCATTCATTAGATGCGAAAAAAAAAGTTGTTCAGAAGAAAGTGTCGGCACCAAATTCACAGTTTACAGTGCACGTGAAAAATGTATCTAAAGATCAAGCTATTAGGGTAGGAAAGCCTAGAAAAGCTTGGCGGTGGTGCGCGGTGGAACAAATTAGCGAGCGAGATTAACTGTTATTTCGAGTAGAAACCGTTTCATTTTGCTCTCTGATCAAAACCTAAATAATGTTATAGCGGAATCTAAATGAAAATGCTCTTTTTGAAATGTTTCTGACAAGCTGGTCAGAAAAAATAACCAGCTTTCTGAGTCCTAGTTAATAGGTACTTACTGTTCCTTAACCATTCATTACCCTTAGTGCTAGCGGTACACCTCGCATTTCAGTAAAAAGCTGTAAATGGTGTTAAAAGCATGAAAATCGGAACGATTTATCTTTAGGCCATAAGAAAGAATTTGACCTGCAACACAAAAAAAAAAACAAAAAGGAGAGGAGTTATGACGTCTTTTCCTCGTATGGGAAAAAATAAAACCCTCCATATTAGCAATTATTAATAAAAATACTTCTGTAAATATTTACAAAATTGCTTTCTTGGAGTTGGATATGAGGCTAGCCTATTTTAGATATATTTTACAAATAATGATTCAACCGTATCATATCTGGAGGAGCACAAACTTGGTAGGTATGTTTTGAGAACCATTTTTTATTTGAATTTAAAACAAACGACTGAAATATAACGACGTGATATATTTTTAGAGTCAGCTCAGTAAACCCTTTCATTAGACACCACACACGATAGGTTTCAGAACAAAAAAAAATGTTTCACATACAAATGACGTCTTTTCGTCATAACTCTCCTTTTTTTGCTTTATTTTCTTGATGCGGGTGAAATTGATTTGTATGGCCTAAAGATAAAATCGTTTTGATTTTCATGCTTTTAACACTATTTGTAGCTTTTTTTGGCGTACCGCTAGCACTACTCCCCTTTTGGAGCCTAACATTGGAGCAAATGTATGAAACCAACTTCAGACTGTTACCTAACTTCGCCTACTGCACGTTTATTTTAATGGTACAGTTTTCTACAACTAAGGTTCATAGGCCTATGTTACCTTGGCATAAATATAAAATACCCTAAAATTGCCTACTAGGTAGTAAAGGCTTTAAATCGTTTTTTTTTAAAATGAAGATTCGAAACAATTTGAATCCTGGATGATCTTTTGAAAAAGGTGTCAAAAACCCAGGCGAAGTAAGAGGTGTCTCTCCGGTAACGTCTTTGATTTTGTTTTGAGCAGAATTATCATTAGCAACTACTGCAGAAAGTAATTAGTAATAACTAAAAAAACGAATGATTTAACGTCGAATTTTATATTTTATTGCTTTCATATATCTCTATTTAATTTTATTGCCTAACAGAAACACTGACTAATTTGGCACATCACGTAAACAAAATAATTTGTTAGATACAAAATAGTCTTACTCTGATCTGTGGTAGTTACGCATATGATTACGTTCCGTGTCGTATGCAGTGGTTATTTTAGATTCATAAATAATTAGGTGAATTGTTGACGTTAGCCGCTGGAACTTGTGCCTGGTTCTACACCGGAGTGGGTTGAGCAGCTCGAGCCGGGGCCGGAACGGCCTGGCCGGCCGCCTGTCCTTGGCCTTGAGGGACCTGCCCTTGCACTTGAGGAACCTGCCCTTGCACTTGAGGAACCTGCCGTTCCACTTCAGGAACCTGCCCTTGCACTAGAGGAACCTGCCCTTGCACCAGTGGGGCCTGGCCTTGCGGGGCTTGACCTTGAACCGGTGGTGGGGCCTGGTTCACGTTAACTTGATTCCGTGGCGCCGCCTGCTGATTTCCTTGAAACTGTCCTTGGGGTTCTGACTGGGCTGGATGTTGACCTTGTTGCGGCTGCCCTTGGAACTGGGGTGGTTGACCTTGGAACTGGGGAGGTTGACCTTGGAACTGCTGGGGTGGCTGTTGATACTGGGCTTGCGGTTGACCTTGGTAATGTTGTTGACCCTGGTATTGTGCTTGTTGAGCTGGGATTTGTCCTTGATGTCCTTGGAACTGTGCTGGTTGACCGTGGAACTGTCCTTGCGGTGGATACTGTTGGAACTGCTGCTGGCCAGGCTGATGATGAGGGTAACCTGGTTGCTGGTATCCCGCCTGTTGTTGTTGTTGCTGCTGTATATACGCCTGTTGTTGTTGTTGTTGATATGCTTGGATATGATGCTGAGCGCCTGGTATAGGACGGCCGTGCGCGTCCACCTTAAAATAATGTATACCGAAAATAATGTAAGTTTGTATAGTACGCGCCCACTGCTTAGTTTGACGGTGAATAATATTATTATTATTAATTAATTAATTATACTAGTTAGGAACTGGCTAACGGACAATTTGGCTAGTTTTTGCAAAATGATAAACGTTAAAACGAAGCGTTATGTTACGATGCACTGCTTTCGCATAACCATTTAAATATTATAAATATAATAAATGCAATACCAATCGGCTCATTTTATTACGGTAATTATAATTGCGGTTAGTCTTAAATAATTTTACCTTGAAGACTGTCAACATCCCACTTAAACCGTTGAACTTTTAACATGCCTTAATTCTTAATATGGCGTATCTAAAATACCTCTAAGTAGGATACTATCATAATCTTCGGAAAGACAAACACTGCGATCTAAATAAACATAAACTAAAATGAAGCAGTAATTACCAGGCCTCGCTGCTGCAAGTATCGCAGCTCTTCCAGGCGCCTCTTTTCGAAGTCCGCATACTCCTGCTGGGTATATATCTGGTTTTCATCTATGGGCTTCCAACCTTTAAAATAATAAAAACAATGACAGTATAAAAACCCTTTTCTGGTAGGCAATAGAGTTTAAATCCAGGAAATAATTTCCATTCAAAGATAATATTTTATTGCCGACTGTATTTGTGCACAGTTGTCATCTGAATGAATATTATATTCCAACTAACGATTTCTCAACTCATTAAGTACAGCGGAGCTCTTGTTGCTACTTTCAGACTCAATTAGATTAGCCATTACATACCATAATATTGCATTATAATAATATGTTATATTCCACACATTTTTATCGGATACACATGTATTCAAAATTTCAGCCAAGGTCACCCCCGAGAACTGGTTCAAAAATACGAGCAACACGTGAAGATAAATAAAAGCTCACAATAACACTGCATAAACTAAGCTTTATAGCATAAACGTAATATTTTGTAAATAATCACATATGATAACGTTTATCTTATAAAATTAGCAATAACATTAATATTTGGGCATGCATGTTGCATGCCAATTTATACCCATATCCAAAACCCACTACCGCCTACTTAACTTAAAATTAGAAAAACACGAAATTCTATAAAAACAGAATACCAATCAAAATAACTATGTAGACAACCGGCACCGTATTATTAAACTCCCTCCTTACCCGAGGTACTACCGGTGATACTACTAGTAGTACCACGGGGATTATTTTTTGCCCGTAGTACTACTATCCTGCCTAGTAGTACCACGGGAGATTTTTCATTACCCCTGGTCCTACTTATCATTTAAAACTTATGGGTCACGGCGAACTAGCTCCACAAGTCCGTGCTCCACATATGGGTCACACTAAGAAACAATCAGGTACGCTGTCAGATTTTCTGGACGGGGAAATCGACATATTAGTATGGGGACTGTGAACGTGTTAACCATATTTATATACAGGGTGTCCCAGGAAGTAGTGTCAAGCGGAAGTCCAGAGGTAGTGCACCTCAAGGGCCATCTGAATCACCCCCATGTATGTTCCGCGACTTTTCGTAGTTTAGGAGTTATGGCCTTTTTTCACATTTTCTATGAATCTGCGACCACGGAGACAGTTTTGGTCATTCTGACTGCAATAATTGAGATAATTGGCTGCTTGTTTTTTTAATGTATACCTGAATAGTACGTGCATGTACTCCATTTAAAAACAAAACAAGATCGTTGAAGAAAAAAAAAACTAGAATAACTTTTTTTTTAAACCATGTTTAAAAACTGCCTAATTTTATTGACTTTCTACCCTATTAATTTTATTGATCTAGTATTAAGGGATCATGCTAAAAAAAAAAATCAAAACGTACGTCATCCGTAATTTTCACTTTTTCTAGTATGGCCAAGTACAAATCTGAAATTAGGTTTGTACTCCGGAGTTGGCATAAAAACCTTCTTGGTGCAAAACAATAACACTGGCCACTAATTTTCAGATGCCATTAAATTAAAATTAAAAAATATTTGTTCCTCGTTTGTTTTTTCTACCCTATTAATTTTATTGATCTAGTATTAAGGGATCATGCTAAAAAAAAAACAAATCGAACTCGTTCCTAATTAATTTTTTTTAGTATTACTTAAAAGTAAATAAAAGCAAATACAATACACGCCAGTAGTTTAATTACGTACCAAATTATAAAAAGTTTTCAAAATGACGACCTCCGTGATAAATGCATGCTCTGCATCTCCTGAATAAATTTCCTTTCAGCCTTAAGAAGGCGGACCTATTGTTTTTAATCGTTTCTTCAGCTTCTCTCAATCTCGCTCTTAGTTCTGTTATGTTAGTAATGTCATGTTGGTAAATTAATTCTTTGTAATAACCCCAGACAAAAAAGTCGATAGGGTTAAGATCCGGAGACCGCGGTGGCCATGCGATTGGTCCCCCACGGCCTATCCACTTGTTTGGGAATCGTGCGTCTAAGTGTGCTCTTACAATTCTCGCGTAATGGCATGGAGCACCATCGTTTTGGAACACCATGTTCCTGCGTGTGAGTAAATCCACGTTATCTAACAATTCGTTTAGTTCTTCTTGCAAAAATCTTAAATACGATTGGCCGTTCAAGCGGTCGGGTAGTTCTAATGGACCAATCAGCTGTCCGTTCACAATCCCAGTCCACAAGTTTACGCTAAATAGCTCTTGAAAATTAGACGCACGTGCCGCGTGTGGGTTTTCAATCCTCCAATAATGGAAATTATGGATGTTAAAATTCCCACATCGCTTGAAGTAGGACTAGTCAGTCCATAAAATAGTGTTGAAAAAATTTTCGTCCTCAGATTGACGCCGCAACATTTCTTGACAAAACGCTACTCTTCTAGGATAGTCTTCTTGTTTTAACTGTTGAACTTTTTGCAAGTGGTACGGGTGTAAACCCTCATTTTGCAGTACGCGATGTGCCGTTGATTTTGAAATACCAGTTCGGTTTTGAATTTTTCGGACACTAATCGTTGGATCTCTTTCTGCTTCGTCCATTACCAAGTCAACTAAACTAAAGTCATGCATTTCTAAAGGACGACCAGATCGCGTACCAGGCAAGCGACCTTCCATGTAACAGTTATGTACTCTTAAAATGGTACGGTGATCGGGATAAGATGCAGGTTCGGGCTCGCCTCTATTCTCTACATGCTCCCTGTACAATCTGGCTGCTTCAGATGCGTTGCCTCTTGCATAACCATAGTAATAATGCATTAACGCATAGTCTCTTTGTGAGAAAGACATGGTTTTGAGAATAATTTACAATTAATGTGCAGAAAGAGTTCGAAAAAAAAGGTAAAAAGAAAATAAATCCAATTCAAAGCAAATCAAAAATCCAGAATGTAGCCAGGTCGTATTAAAATCACTAATAAGATATCCAAGTCACAAAGCAAATCAAATCCAAGTTCCAGAAACACAAAATCGTCGTAAAATCACAAAGAAAACCAAAATCCGAACCGTAAATGCAATAAAACACGATCGAATGAGAAAAAAAACAAACGAGGAACAAATATTTTATAATTTTAATTTAATGGCATCTGAAAATTAGTGGCCAGTGTTATTGTTTTGCACCAAGAAGGTTTTTATGCCAACTCCGGAGTACAAACCTAATTTCAGATTTGTACTTGGCCATACTAGAAAAAGTGAAAATTAAGGATGACGTACGTTTTGATTATTTTTTTTAGCATGATCCCTTAATACTAGATCAATAAAATTAATAGGGTAGAAAGTCAATAAAATTAGGCAGTTTTTAAACATGGTTTTAAAAAAAAGTTATGCTAGTTTCTTTTTTTGTAATCGGCCTTCATAGTCTGAACCACAGTTAAAATTTTCTCACTTTTTGTAATTCTATTTTTTTTTGACAGAACGGTCAACGATCATGTTTTATTTTTAAATGGAGTACATGCACGTACTATTCAGGTATACATTAAAAAAACAAGCAGCCAATTATCTCAATTATTGCAGTCAGAATGACCAAAACTGTCTCCGTGGTCGCAGATTCATAGAAAATGTGAAAAAAGGCCATAACTCCTAAACTACGAAAAATCGCGGAACATACATGGGGGTGATTCAGATGCCCGTTGAGGTGCACTACCTCTGGACTTCCGCTTGACACTACTTCCTGGGACACCCTGTATATAAAAATGAATTGCTGTTCGTTAGTCTCACTAAAACTCGAGAACGGCTGAACCGATTTGGCTGATTCCTTTTCGGTTGTATTCGTTATTGTCAGGGCAAGGTTTGTATGAAAGAAAAAAAAACCACCGGGAAAGTCGGAAATTTGCAGCGGGCGAAGCCGCTGGCGGGTCACTAGTAGTAAATAAATATAACAAACGGTTTCGAAGTATGCTCATGCTAGAAAAAACGAGTGTTGTAGAACCTTTTTTCAAATATATACTGGTTACTTAAAAAAGTTTTAATCCAATAGTAGTGTACTGTCAGTTAATAATCTATACGTCATGAAAATAGATTTCCATGCGAGTTCTTTAAATCCAAGCATTATATAACTGAGATAACAAAGTGTCAAGGTCTTTTAGGATTATTATCTAATTTATCTATTTCAGTTAACGAGTATATTTTCCGGATTATCTAGTCTTAACTGTTTTACCATGTGTGATGCGTCAGAATAAGAATTTTCCTTTATATCTAGAAAAGGGGGTACCGTGCTCCTTTCTGGAGGCTATCAATATTATAAATTGAAATCGTACACAAATGGTTCAGAAATATGGAGATGCTCGTCGTTCAAAAAACTAAAGTGTACGGGAAGCATAACCATCGATGTAAGTATTGACCTTTTATTTTCTTGATATTTGTTTACGTTATAAATTCAGTTCAGTTTGTGTTTGTTAATGTTAAATTAAACTCCAACTATATTTCAGGATAAAGACATCTTGCAGCAGAGACCACACCATCAATGTCAACCAGATTTTGGTAAGAATCAAATCGCATTAACTATTTCAAACTTAAAGACGAAGGTAACATAATCTAACCAACCAATACCAAAACTCTATAAAAAAGCCTTTAAAAAAGTTAATGACGACGGTTTAAACCTGGTGGCAAATGTGCCAGCATTTACAAGTGTGCAACATTCTTTGTACGACATGCGTAATAGATCGGCAAATGTTCAAAAAACTGTATTTAAGAACGTCGAAGATGTACACGTACCAGTTGATAACTATTCATTTATACTTGCTGATTTTTATTATGAAGGGAATCGCATATTAGTATTCTGTTCTCAGGAGGCTAGAAAGAGGATTCCTGAGTTTACAGAATTTTTTGGGGATGCAACTTTTTATACTTGTCCGCCTCCATTTAGTCAGTTGTATAGCATACATGGAGATGCAGGGAGTAACGCTGAAACAACTAAAGTCGTGCCTTTAATTTTTGCACTTTTAATGAACAAAAAACAAAGTTCGTACGAAATTATGTTTGATTTAATAAAATCTCAACTCCCAACTTTTCATCCAAGATACTTTCACTGCGACTTTGAGCTTGCAACAATAAATGCAATTTTAACGAGGTTTCCAAAAGTTCAAATAATTGGCTGTTACTACCATTGGCATAGATGTATGTGGAAAAAGGCGAAAGCATTGAAATGTGTTAACAAGCCCGAAAATCGCATTGTTTCATTAGTAACAGCGTTGCCACTTATACCTGCAGATCAAATTTTGGAAGGATTCATACACATTAAATCTGAGAGTGAGATCTATCAAATGAAAAAGTTTATCCAATACGTGGAAAGGACATGGATGACAGAAAAAATGATTGGAATAATAAGTGTGTTTGGCAAACGCCATAGAACTAATAACGTCGTTGAATCGTGGCACTCCAAAATTAATAAAGTTATGAAAAAGAGCACAGTGACACTTACTAGATTGCTACACACCTTAAGAGCCGAATCAATTTCAGAATTTGAATCTAAGTTGAGTACTAAATATATAAAATGCGATGACGTAATAAGACACATTCAAATGCAACTATTAAATCAAGAAATATCATTGGAGCTCTCACTTGAAAAACTGCGTTGACATATATTTACTGTTTCAGTTAGTTTAGCAGGATGCCTTCTGTAAGTTCTGTAGCCCTGAATGAAATATGTGTATAATTTGATAAAGCAAAAAATGCGTGTCCGATATTATTCGAGAATAAGAATACTGTATTTTTATTTAGTTCTACAACACTCGTTTTTTCTAGCATGAGCATACTTCGAAACCGTTTGTTATATTTATTTACTATATGGTTAACACGTTCACAGTCCCCATACTAATATGTCGATTTCCCCGTCCAGCAAATCTGACAGCGTACCTTGTTGTTTCTTAGTGTGACCCATATGTAGAGCACGGACTTGTGGAGCTAGTTCGCCGTGACCCATAAGTTTTAAATGATAAGTAGGACCAGGGGTAATGAAAAATCTCCCGTGGTACTACTAGGCAGGATAGTAGTACTACGGGCAAAAAATAATTTCCGTGGTACTCAAATCAAATCAAATCAAATCATTTTTATTTGCATAAAATGTGGTATAAAAAGGTCGTTTACAGTTCAAGTGGTTTCACACATTTTACCAGTAACTGGCATGCAAAAATTACATTTAAAAATATGTTACATTTTAATAACAAATCCATTAAATAAATAAGCAATGTCCTGACTCAAAATATATCTTCGAAATTATTTCGTTAATCATAACTTTACTAATTTGATGACGTTATTTATTATATTCTACACATTTTTTTTAAAAAGTCAATCATGTTACATATTATATTAGTAACCTTACTTTCTTACTTGAAAAAGTAAAAAAATTCGTTAACGGAATAAAAACAGTTTTGTGTTAACCAGCTTTTGAGTCGCCGTTTGAAAATATTTAGAGGCAAGTTTTTAATGTCACTTTGCAATCTGTTGTAAATTTTGACAGACATACAAAATGTGCCTTTGCTGTACATTTTGGTCTTTTGCGCGGGTATAACGAGTCTGTCAGGAAACCTTGTTCTAAAGTTACATACGTCTCTGCACGTTTTAAATAGCCCTAGCCCTAGTTTTGACGAACAAGCAAACTTCGTAAATATACATTGAAGGTACAGTTAATAAATTCAAATCCCTGTATAGAGGTCTGCATGAGGTTAAGACGTCTACATTACATAATGCTCTAATACACTGTTTTTGTGCTATCAAAGCCCGATTCATGTGACAAGAATTTCCCCATATCAGGATACCGTATCGAAGCAATGAACATATATAACCATGGTACGCTTGCATCGCAACATTTTTGGAAGTTATTTTTGTTAGTCGCCATAATGCGTATGCAAAAGAATTTATCTTCCTGCACATCTCATGTATGTGATCGTCCCAAGCACATCTGTTATCTATGATAATGCCTAGAAAAGTAGTTTTGAAGGATTCTTTGATAACTTGACCTATATAGTTTACATTGAGGGAGTGTTTATAACCATTTTTATTTGTAAATTGCATGAATGTTGTTTTGTCGATATTAATATTTAGATTATTTTTATTTAACAACGGGCCCAAAATACTGCCTTGAGGTACACCTACTCGGTTAGTTTTGATATCGGACTTATATGAAGTCACTGTATTATCACAAATGTTTGTTATTTTGACAAACTGGGTACTACTAGTAGTATCACCGGTAGTACCTCGGGTAAGGAGGGATTAAACCCTTGCCTTGGCTGACACGTGAGAAATTACATTTTTCTATGACTTGACGGTTACTTTGACGTTTGTTCTTGGATATTTTCTATGTATTTAAGTATGCATTTCTCTATATCGTTGTACCCATAGTACAAGCCTCGAGTTTAGTTTGGTCCCCTGATGAGCCAAAATGAGTTTATTAATATGGCCCTTAATCTAGCAGTGGACGACTTTCGGCGGATGTGATGTTGATGAAGATCATGATAGAACCTGTGCTTAAATTGTTTTTAAGAGGCCTTAGAATCTTGAACGTTCTTCGGTTCGACGAAATCATGCTCGATAGATGGCGTTAGCGCTCACCGTGTTGGCGCGCTTACCCTAGAGTTGCGTTGTAGGCATCGACATACCAACCAAGACACCGGGTTCCATACAAAATTCTCTTCGAAAAATGTCCTAGTGCGACCTATACAAACTTCATACTTGTATAAAATCGTTGTAAAAATAAAACACTCTAATTTAAACGGTACGACATTAACGCAATATTTAATTTTGCGTGAAACAATTTATCATCTTATAGCGGATTCGACTTTTTTTTTTCGTATTTTTTTTTACCTTATGCAGCTTCTATTAGCGGAGTACCAATGTCACTGCGAACAGAGTATAAGTGGAGTACCTTTACACTTTTCTGTTCTGACGTCTCAGGTGGTCATTCGGCGATAATTTTTGGTCTTCATCATCAGTTTCTCTTTAACGAGAGGTTTTTTTAGAATTCTAATCCATAATGTCTTACAGAAAATAGCAAAATCGCTGTGTGTGCGTATAACTCTTGAGAGGTTTATTTCAGGGATCAATACCGGTACCTACTAAAGACAATTAAAATATCTTCCTTACTTTGCAACATTTCCTTGATATTTTCGATTGGAATATAGGTAATAACTAATAACACTATACTATTATATAATTTCACTGAAGTTAAAAAATGTTTTTCAACCGGGGTCTACGAACATAATCGATGTTTTCCTTATCAAGGAACTTTAAAGTGTCTTAAGCATTTTTTTTCATAAGGCACGAGCACATGTTCTTCTAGAATAGCTTGCCCAGCCTCACACGTATAACACTGGGGTCCTGGTAACGTTCTCTTGTCTTTTTTGCCATATGTTCATCATCCATAAGTATGCATGTCACGATTTTTGATTAAAACTTGTTTAATATTTTAGTTCAAGATTTCACCTTTTCAAGCTGAATATCAGTCCTTTTTGGGATAATTTATGTTTCTTATTAGTCTGTAAATTAATTATTTTTTGGCGTTATACACGTTCCCGACCGCAGTTTTTAACTTATTGGCTATATCTCGCGTATATGCCAATGGAATTTGAGGAAACGACGCCACTATTGCCTCGTCTAATTTCGGGTTAACGCAGCCTTTTCTGCGACCTCGACCTGGCAGATCACCCAGTATATTAAAAGACCAAAAAGCAATATTTTACACCCAAGACTTTCTTCTCTAAAGAAGGATTTATTATATTCTCGAATTATCTGAGTTATGTTATGAATAATTACGACACAAACGATTAGTGAAATCAACGCATATTCCGAAAAACGCGTTTTAAAATTCTAAGGACTCTGAATAACTAAAAAAATAAATTACCTTCATCTCGATTGAAGTCAGCGCGTTGCGTCTCCAGTACAAACTCATTATAGTCGATGAGGCCATCTCTGTTCTTGTCGTTTTCCTTAAACACGTGCTCTCTCATTCGCTCCATCTCCTCGGCTCTCTCGTGCAGGTCCTTGTTGGGGCCACCGGGGCCGTAGATCTTATCCAACTCCTTAATGAACAGAGCCTTCACTTCATCAGCGTCCCAGACCCCATTGCCGTCAACATCTGCAAGGGAAGGATAGGCCTTTTTGACGTAATTCCAGCTAATTGTATATACAGGGTGTTACAAAAATACCCGCATAGCCGAAAAGGGGTTAAATGGTGCCTTATAACGAGTCCATTTACAATATTTGAGAACCGTAGTGTCACTGTATGACTTACCGTAAAAAAAAACATTTATTTTCATTGATGTGATAACCTTTTTTCAATAAAATTAAAGAGGAAATTACATAGAATGTTCATGTACATATTTACCTAATTTGAGGAACGATAAAGAGACAATAACAAAATTTACAGAATTCGATTAGATAGACATAATAAGCAGAGTTTTGGAAGATTTTAAAATACCTATTCTAACGAAGCAACCTAAATTAAGACTTACTTTTCAGTAATGAACGTTAAATTTACAGGAAAGCGAACGTTAAGATACTCTCGAACGCAGGGAGCAAAATGTGCCGGAGCTCCATCGTGCTGAAACACCATGTACCTTTGGTTGTCAAAGTAATCCCTGTCCCCCACGGGAAAGTCCTAAAGTAACGAACCTAACTAAACTAATACTTTTTCAAAATTAAAGTAATCCCTGTCGGCCACAGGAGAGTCGTCAATCGCCTCTTCGAATTCCATTTGTAAAATCGTTAGGTAGTTGCCATTACCACCGTTCAGACGTGATGGCAAAATGACATGGCCGTCATAAATGCCAGCCCAGCCCTCACATTCAGCTGCGACTAGTGTTGGAATCTGCCCTGCCGTGAAGCGTGTTGATTCTCGTGAGCCCAAACGTGATCGTTGTGCACATTTGAAAGTCCTGACCTCCTGAATGTTGCCTCATCGGTCTAAAGGACATAGTTTACGTAATTAGGGTTCTCCCCTAACTGCCTGAGGCACCACTCGCAGAAATTTCTCCTGGGTGCAAGATCAGAGTATCCGCTCCTGTGCACTGCGATAGTGATAGGGGTAACGATTGTCGTCACGAAGAATTCGCCAAACTGCAACATGGTTAATAACGAATCTTGCTCTTGATAGTCTCGTACTCATGGTTGGCTCTTCTTCAAAATGGTGTAACACTTATTCAGCCTGCCTGGCGTCGACTGTGCTTGGACGTGCACTTCCAATAGACCAACGAAAGGAGCCAATGGAATGTAGGCGTCTTGACATTGAGAAATACTGGTACGAAGGTAGCCGTCGGTGTTCAGCGGGGGATCGTCCATCGATAAATCATTGATACAATTCGCAAGAACGATTTAAATTGCTATCTTCATGGCCTACGCATTATATCATATCGTAATATTACGAGTTAGAAAATATCGTCATTTTGGTTATTTTTTTGGAAAAGACACAAAACAATTGTACAATATCGATAAGATTTTAAAATGTCAACATTTTTTTTTCCTCCTGACATTTTTAGAAGCCAGTGTTTAAGCATAATTCATGCAAGCATGACATCCTAGTATTGAGATACGAGGGGCGTTCAATAAGTTCTCGGTATAAGAAGGAAAACAAAAGCATACGATTAGTGTTTTATTTTTATTTTTCCATATATTCCCCCTATGTTTATACACTTCTCTCTCAGTCAATTAGTATTTTTAACCCCTAATAAAAATCTTTTTTGTCTTTAATGTCAAAATGCTCCATCACCGCTGCCTTCAACGCTTCATTAGAAAATCGATGTCCGCGAAAATCCTGGGGGCCAAGTCTGGATTGTACGGCGGATGAGTAATAGTTTCGAACCCAGATTCAAGAACAGCAGCCATGGCAACGTGAGCAGTATGCACAGGGGGCGTTGTCATGGTCATGAAGCAGCAGCACTCCTCTGGTCAATTTTCCCCTCCTCTTCTCTTTGATTCCGTAATTGGCGTAAAATGTTAGCGTAGTACTCTCCTGTAATATTTAAACCCTTTTCTTTATAATCTATTAATCCCAGAATATTGTCGCCATGACCTTGCCAGCTGAAGGGACGACTTTGAATTTCTTGGGATGAGGTGTTAATTTAACGTGCCACTGCATAGACTATTGTTTGCTCTCAGGGTCATAATGATGAATCCAATTACATCTCCGGTAACAATTTTTTAGAGCAAACCATCAGGGTTTTCTGAATCGGTGTCAACATTCGTGGTACCCATCTCGCACTAACTTTGGACATGTTAAGATGATCGTGGATAATATCATGTATTGTACCAATAGAAATATTGTTTTTTGTGCTAGACCTAACCTTCACTCGACCATCTTCCAGTATAATTTTCTCCAGTTATTGATTGTTTTCTGGTGAAGTAGCTTCAACAGATCTTCAACAGGTCATCTTCTGTGCTCTCCCTCCCACGCTTAAATTCATTTGACCACTTTTGGACAGTGGATAATGAAGGAGCTGACTCACGGTAAACTAAACCCATTTCTTCTTTAATAGACTTTTGATTTTTTCCCTGTTTAGTCAAGAATTTTATCACTACTCGATGCCCCAATTTAAATAAACACTGTAAAATCGCTCATGGTGAGCACGGTTCTTCAGCAGTAGCAGAAAAAAAAAACGTGTGCTTCAAATTTTTTTTTTTACATTAATTAATGTCTGACATTAAGAAGTTTACTGAAAAGGTTTGCAAGATACCAATTCGAGGATTTATTGAACGCCCCTCATAGCAAACTTTTCTGGATGAAAAACACATTAAAAATGACAATTATTAAAATAGATAGATTGGCCCCTCTGTTAAAATAATCTATGCTAACTCCGGTTCCCTGACATGACAGCTTACTAGGGTTGACAATATTTTTGGGTTTGATAATTTATTATATTTGTACGAGGTATTTTGTAACACGTTGTACAGCGATGTAGAAAATGTGTATATGATTGGCGTTAGCTATAGGAAACCCGATGGTTTCTTCTGATAACTTCATACAAATATCCAATATTCTGAAAAACATAAGGAAGCAGATGAATGCCACACCACCTTTGGGACGCGTTTACGGTCCTAGGGATTGTTTTTCTTTTTTAACTACAATATGTTTTAAAAGACTGGAACCTACGTGACACTTGTAGGTACACACTATAGTTCCTTTCACAAGAGCAGCCACGAATGGATCGAATGGGTAAATAAAGCTGGAACCCCAACAAGGCGCCAATGGTCTAGCTGCGTATGTCAACGAAAAAAGGTAATTGAAGCACGTTGAAATTATAACAGAGGCATTGTTGGTAACTATACACCGTGTTTTTTTTGATTTACGATAACTTTAAGGGAACGTTCTTTAGGTCAAACAAAGTTAATTTCCCGAAGACAGACAAATGATAAGTCTAACGGTTTTAAAGATATTTAATTTTTAAATTTAATCAGTTAATCACGTTAAACTAGTGTTAAAGGCTCTTAATTGATAACAACAATTTTCTTTTAATACGTATGAGTAAAGAGTTTCCAATTGTTAGGTTTGTATACGCGTCAATCTAAAGTGACTTGTACCTGTCAAGTGTTATCTTTACTTGTGTGTGTATGTCACGCCAACATAGACGTATTTGACACTGATTATTAGCTAGGTAACTCTAAAGGCCCTTTTAGAATGACCAAAGATAAAAGATTTCATTATTTTGTTCTAAACAGAAAAAAAAATTTTTTTTGCAATATTTAAAAATCTAATCTACCAATTAGTTTCTATAGATATACCTAGTAATATGCCGAAGTTATCGTAAATCAAAAAAAACACGGTGTATATAAACATTAAAAAAGACAGATCATTTCGCCTGCAAGGTAATAGATAATGTTGACCCTTGACCGTGGGGAAAAGTACCCTAAATATTAAAGATAGAAAAATTTAATTCTTGAAAATCTGTGAATACAGTTATTATTATTTCTCGCAATAAAGGAGTGTTTTTCCGTTGCGTAATTTTTCTATTTAAATATTTAGGGTACCTATTTTCCGTCCAAGTTCAAGATTCAACATTCTCGATCATTTGGCAGGTAAAATGTCCCAGAGAAATGATCTGGGCTTCAAATTGCTTCAAAGACCTTTTATGAAAAAAAACTACTTTCGGAAATCATAACTCAGTTTAGCCCCAATACGCTCCAGCCTGGTCGGCCTCTTTGTATTCAAATATCAGATAAAGATAAAAAAATAAATTTATTCAGTAAGTAGGCCGCTCGGGCACTTTTACACGTCAAGAACGGCACGATATCATAAAAGGAAGTACTGTGCAAGTTTCCACGGTGCCTCAAACACCTACTCAAAAACGCTTAAGAGCTCTTGAACTAATACTCCTATACCCATACTAGTAAAACCCATTTTATACGATACTCTGTTGGAAATGCCCTACAGCTTAAAGTAGCTTAACGGCGATTTTCAAAATAATTAACAATGGAAAGCCACAAAATTAACTAATCAAGTGGTTTTTTTTTAAACCTGTCAACATCATTTAAGTTCATTAGAAATGTTAAGAGTTAAAAAAAAACAATTCAACCACTGCTTAAAGGGACTAAAGATGGCTTACTTACCCCTGTTCTACAAAACATCAATCAAATATGTTTATTTTATCCATCATTTGCAAAAGAAATCTAACCAAAATTTAATATGATTTTCCATTTCTCAATTGCTCAAACAATAACTATTTTCAGAAGCAAAAACCATTTAAGTACAGTAAATTGATTTTGCTTGAAACGTTTCTCCTTTCGACGATAAAATGGGATTTGGACAATACCGCTTATGTTACGAGCGCTACACGCTATAGTATATCAAAATCATGAGTCAAATAGTTGGTTTTTCCTGTACCTTAGTATTTCGGAATTAAGCTGTCAAAAAAATCCATACAAATTTAACTACGGGCGATAGCCCCGCAAAATTTTCTCCCTCTGAATCAAGTCTAATTTTGGTTATTATAAAAAACTAGGTGCGTTTCCGACTTCTTTTCCGTTTTTTTTCTGTCTTAGTAATCTTTGCTCTAACGCACAGACCTAGTTTCTCATAATATTTACAACATATGCAAAAACCGTGAGAATAAGACTAAGTTTAAGGGGAAAGTAGCGTTATCGCATATTGTATGGATTTTTTTGCCATACAATCCACTTAATTTCGTAAGTCCCACGTCAAATTTCGTTACTTCAGAATTTTCTGAAATCACAAATGTCCTAAATTTAGAATGTTTTCCTCCATAATTAATTTTACTGACTAACCAAGGCAAGTATTCAGCCATTCTCCCTTATATGTCGTAATCATGCTAATCGTTATTATTATAGTTCTGACTTTCAAGTTTATAACGTCAACGACATCGAAAGAAGATGGACTAACACTCGAATGGAGGCTCTGCTCTGTAACGTTCGCGCTACTCGTGAAATTACGAGTTTAATTTAACTCTACAACGTTCCATCGTATTTTAAATATTAATGTTGCGTTAATTTACATTAATATTATATTATAAAGAGGAAATGTTTGTATTTTTGTACGTATGTATTTTGTAACGCATAAACTCAAAAACTGATGAGTAACATAGGCTATGTTTTATTATACTGCGCGGCGGGGTAGCGGACAACAGCTAGTCCCTGATAAACACCTGATATAGATGACACAATAAAACACGATTACTAGCTATCATAATCGAAATTAATTTATAAACTGTGACAAATAGCTTGATATCTATTACAAGAACGCATGTCACATGTAAAAAAAACGATATACAAGAAAAAAGATAAAGATGTGATGTGAAGTAAGGCAAAGGCCATTGTATTGTATTGTATTGTATAATCTATAATCTATATAATCACTTTATGCATAATGAAAACACCATAAAATTGCAAACTTAAGTTTAAATACCAAATTGTGTGCCTATTAATGTGCTCATAACATAACTTCCGGACTTAGCTGTTTTAACAATTACCTAATTAGTTTTTTGGTTTTTATCAAGAAAAATAATAATCATATACTATAATTCTAATGTAATTAATAGGTTGCATGAGGTGATTATTAGACAACGAAGGTTACTAAAATACTTCCTTGACATCCTTTTCAATTAAAATTTTAATTTTACAAAGCTACACTTTTGTAATCATTATTTTTTTAATTAATATTTTTTATTATCTGGTCTTTTTCTGACGTGTTTGTTTCGATGTTGCTTTATTGTCTGATAAACGCCTGATTACTTACTTGCCTATTGTAGCGTAGTGAACCATAGTGGATCTTGGCTTCAGACACCAGATTACGCCATGCCTACTCGTCTTGCGTCCACTCTCGCCGTACGGTACAGTGGTACATAGTGCGCACGACCGGTCTCTGCCATTTGATGTTCCAAGTAAGCCCTCATAACGGCACAATCCTTACCCATTCCTTGCTTGCCAGAGCCAGCGAAGTTTAGACGCTTTGGTCTGACCAACTTATATTGAACTCGAGTATCAGGCCCTCAACCTCCAAGTTCTTCTTTAACCTCGAGCTCCCATCTCCTCGTTTGTCCCACAACTTGGTTTCTGCCACTAGAAACTTGAATGAATATGAAGAGCAGCCGAACATTTGAGGGCGTTTCGAAACCGGATGATGATCTCACCTTCTATTTAATTGGCATCTGTCATGGTAGTCATAGTTGAGCCCACTGATTAAAAATTGCAGGCATCTTTGCGGATGAAATGTTTCACATAAAAGGTTATCCTTTTCTCCTTTGTGTTTCGATACCGTTACTGTGAAAGTATTCAGTCTTCACGCTGTTAATTCTAAGACCAACCTACCTTTCTTCCACCTACAACACCTCTGCTGTGGCCTGATAACTAAGTACATCTCTCATAGAACTTTGTTTACGAATATGATAGATAGGATCTTGAGTAGGGTAACCGTTACAGAACATAATACTACATCTTATAGAAGTTAGTCAGTTAGTTAAGGTATTTAAGGGACAAAACCAAATATGTAGTAACATAATTGTATTTTAAGGGTACTTAACTCGGAAATATTAAATTCTGTACGACCAAAACCAACGCAGGCTGTACCTGCACTTATATATACCGTAGTCTAGGACACTAACTAAAATTGAATAACGTACAAACATAACGTGCACCATACTTAAGACGGAATCAATCAAATACCACATCACAATGCTGTTTAATATAAAGGAACAAAACAATAATCAAACGAACGAAGACGTACAAAAGAAACGACGTAGGTAATCGGCAATGCATGCACTGTAAAATTCAAGTTCCGTGCGAGTGAATGGTCGTGTTAGTAAATAGAAATCAATAATAAAAATACGTGCGTCGTAATAGTATTAGGAAAATCAGCATTTTACTTTCAAAACAAAAACTGAGAAGCGATGTCAGGATTATGGCGTACATTTCGATAGTCACGGTCAGCCTCAACGGCGGCATATTGATTAATATGCTACACGATATTTCATCTCACGCTTATACACTTTCATCTAACCTACAAACATTATTTCATAATTTACAATTTTGTAAGTATCTATTCAATCCAAGTAAATGGAACATACTGATTCGACATAAATATTTATGTAGGTAGAAACATCTATTAAATAACTGTTTAACAGGTGAAATGGCTTGCAATGCATTGACATCATACAGGTAGCGGTCTTAAATATTCCTGTAATGTATAATCATTCTCTATTATCGCAAAACGTAATTAAGAAAAAATCTACTCAAGCTATTGGATAATTGAGTTATTGAAAATTTCTTATCAAGTAATAAAAATAATAGTAATAAGCACTGATATTGGGACCAATCGCGCCACTCGTAGATCACGTGACTTATCGTATCACGCCATCTACCAGTGACGGGATTGGTTTAAAAACGAAACGAATAGAAATGCTATATAGTTAGCGTAATGCATCTTGGCAGGGCCCTCAGGGCCGCGGTTAGCATAACATCCTTTTAGTATCAAATAAACGTCTCATTTCGATACAGCGTTAAAAGTCGACTGCTAACTTCACATGACACATCGCAAACTAAAACCCACAACAATCTACTTGCACGATTTAGATCTTACCATGCATCATAAAAAACACCTTTGGGTTGAAATCTTTTGGGTCCAAATGGTCGGCGCGTGTCCACAGATCTAACAACTGTTCTCTCTTCGCGGGGTGGTGCAGCTGTCACAGACAATAATTATACTTTATTACTTACCGTGCATCATGAAGAAAGCCTTAGGGTTAAACTCTTGGTCCATGTGATCCTGCTTTTCCCAGACCTCCTCAAGCTGTTGCTTAGAACCAGGGTGGTGTATCTATTATCAGATTAAAATTTTTAATTAACTATTTATTCCTCATGTACCATAAATATGGTAGGTTGGCCACTTGTGAAGTGGTGTAATTCTTTATTATCTCATACTATTGCATTTCAAATGCTTCTTAGTTAACACAAAATTAAATATACTGGTCCTACGACGCTATACAGGGTGGAAAGTTAAGATGGGTCAGTAAGTGCAGCTACTAGATCTCTTGCTGCCACGCGAAAATAATTAGGAGACCTTTACATTATAGGATCATTTTTTAAGAAGTAGAATGCAAGCGGCAAATCCTGTAACAGTTGGGGTGACAACGTTATCAGAATTGACCCCTTAAGGTTAGTTATCTTCCGCTATTTTACTTTCATCTGAGGTTGAACCGGAAGTACGCATTACTATACCGGAAAAGGTGCAGCTCATAAAAAAAACTTCGTCCTAAATTTAGTAAATCGTTGTTTCAGAACCCTAAAAAAGGTCCGATGTTGTTTTTTTCGATATGTTGTAATTGTTGTAAAGCACAATATATATAGGTAGTCATGGTAAGCCAAATTTTTCGTTCCTCCAGCTCTATGTTTCTCCATCATCTTTTTCTGTTTTGTGCCTATACTGACGCTGAAGTTCATTCCAGTGCTTATCATAGTTCTGCAATATTGTAAAATACAATTCTTTTTCATTCATTCATTCACGACCCTTAGAGACGATGATATGGAATCGTCTATGGGGAGCTAGCGTTAAAATTTGCATTTTTTTCTAGATTTCCTTCTATATTTACGTTTTAGTGCATTTTAGCGCAAACTGTACTTCAGCAATCTTCTTTCCTAGAGGTCGTGGAAAAGATGTTTCAAGCCAAAAGTTACAGCAAATTTTGTGATCTACAATATTGCCGAACTAAAGTTTGCGCTAAAATACACTAAAATTGTAAGGGTTGCACCTTTTCCGGTATAGCATACTTCCGGATTCCGGTTCAAACTTCGGAACGGCGACAGGCAGAACCGTTTTCTGCAGGGTCAAAACCCTCTGATAACGTTGTCACCCCAACTGTTACATGATTTGCCGCTTGCATCGTTTAGAGGCCCGGTTTTTAGTTTTGGGCCTAATCTATTATGGGTGTATATCGGTTGGTCTAAAATTGTTTGGCCTATAATTTGTTCCACCACAAAAAAAAAACATACTAACGTTTTGTCTAATGATTTAAATAAATTGGTTTGCATAACATTGTTTGGTCTAAAGATTGTTTAGTATAACATTTGTTTGGAATAACCCTGACCGTAAGGCGAAATCGACGGAGCTGCGCTTCGCGGAGTTCCTATTCCGCGTAGTTGTGGCGCTTCACGCCTTGATACAATGCTAACCTGACCTTACCTGTACACTACTTGAAACCTAGGTGATTTAAATAATATTATGTATTTAGCGTTTAAAACAATTTTAGGCCATAAGTGATCGAAGACCACTAGACTGTTTTGATTTTTTTTATACGTTGTGGGGATGGGTACAGTTTCTAGTTGGTCCCATCCCATCGTCAACATGTCAGGATCTGATGATGGGATCTTGAAGAAATCAAGGGAACTCCTCAAATATTATAGGCACACCTATAGAGATTTCGAAATATTTCAATGTAACTCGTGCATTTGCTTTTGAAAAGTACTATATGGTGAAGTGTAACTGATGATGATGACCACAGGTGGCCACCGGAACTCCTTAACGGTACCTATTTGAAGGGTGGCGATAAGATATCTCGATTAAGGTAGTTGAGCGACTATAACGAAGCACATTTAATTAAGTAAATATGACTATGACTTTTCCGTAGCGTTGCTTGCGGCGAGCTTCAAATGTTCATAAATAAATAGGATCACTAAAAAGTATAAAATATAATGTTTAAAAAACCAAAACCTTATCAAATGGTAGGGAGATCAGTCCAACTGAAATCGGCGTCCTACAATATTTTAAACCAAGAGCCAAATACAGTTGGACTGACCTCCCTGCCATTTAATAAGAAGTTATTTTTTGCATTTTTGAAGGCGGGTTTTTGGGTTTTAAATATTTATTTTAATTGCATTTGATCCAATTCCTGTCACAAATAAAAATAATCTGTGAAACCAACTCAGGTCAGAATAGGTATTCGAATCAAAATCAAATAAAACTTTTACCATACAGTTAGATAGATAGCCACTATAACACCGGTAAAGTAAGAACATACAACAGTTCGGCGGCAAATTATTTACATCAATGACACTTTGTTTGTAACATTATCTTTGCACTAGAAATGAGGATCTGCCGAGTCCTACCAAAATTTGTTGGTCCTACCCCTATTTGGGAGGTATGGGCAAGGGGAAAATTTTACTAGGCGAGTGAAGTTTCATTTTTCATGTATTATTTTGCGCTGAATCGAATAAGACCACACCCATTGTCGGAAAAAAATAAAAACCACCAAATTGCAAACAGCATTCATACATCATATGGGGTAGCTTTTCATTGGGATACGTCGAAGATATGCTTATTGCATCGTTAGGGTTTGTAAAAACCAGTCAATTATATACCCCCTTTAAAGGGTAAGGGGTTCCGGTCCCTGGTACTAGGTCGTCAAAGTAAATGGCGCGTATACAGCGTATTTTAACAAAGTTTCTAAGTAGCTAAGCCTTCTACAATATGGGCCATTTATTGTTTCGACAGTTTGTCATCTCAACTTTCCAACCTGTATATAAGAAACATTGCAAAACCTCGTTATCTAAGAGAGCTACAATAATACAGACAGCACAAAACATTTTTCACACCACTTGCTCGAGATATCCCAATTATATATCATGAAAACCTCACCTAAAGTAAGTCATCCATCGGCTTACCAGCGGGTTTGAATTAGGGTCTCCCCAGGCCTATCGACGCGAAATCGGCTTGAACCGGTAGAAAAAAGTTTACGTATTTAAGTACTACCCAAGTTTAACCGGTCAAACGATAAAATGTAACTGAGTAGTTTTAAGAAAAATTAATTATTTTTATCTATAAATCAAATGTCCCATTTTTCGTGACCAGTGTTCAATGCCACCAGTCGATTAGTAATTAATTTCAGTTGCAAAAGTATTGTAAACGCGAAATATTGCTCATAAAACTTGTTTGGGTAATCGCTACCGCGATCAAACCTAAAACTAAGTTCGTAAAATCCCTCATTACAAAATTAATTATCATTCAGCCTTGACATGATGACATATACTCGGGACTAGCTATTTGCAATCGTCTACGTGTCGCTAGCCGCTTGGACCACGTCACATCGCCAGTTTCCTGCAATATACATTATTATTTACCGGTTTATGATGTTTCTTAGCTTCCTCTTCTTGCTTTTCCTTATCCATGAATTCTTTTTTCTGTATATCGTCTAATGATTCAATTTTTTGATTCTTCTCAAACTCCTTTTGCATTTCATATTCCTAAAATAAAACGAATTGTATAAGAAGCTTTAAAACAATATGAAGAAACATAGACCAGCACATAATTTAATACAAACCTTAAATTGCTTCTTCCGTTCCTTGTCAGCCGCTTCCAGATCGGCAGTGGTCTTCATGATCAGTCTCTTAAGATCTTCAATCTCAAAGGTATGAGGGTTGTGATGGTCTAAATGTTCATTGGTAGGTACTTTCCCCATATTAGTATCGAGATGGTTTGTTAACTCGTATTGCTGAAAAATGTTATCATATGGTAAATCAAATACTTCTGTGGAAATGTGAAGTTTTCCAAATAAATGATTATAAACAACACACTTTGTTGCCGGCTGTACTTCTGACACTGATGATAAACCTGCTTTGCTTTAGCCATTTTTAAAAGTGAGTCAAGTCAAAACTCGACCAACCACAGCATTAAGGTGTCCCTATACTCCCTATGGCCATCTTCCATCTTCATCATGATAATATCAGCTTGATGGTTACATATTATTGAATTTTCTATCATGGGAATGAGAACTGTATAATTACTTATACAGCTATTGTAAGCGTGTTAAAAATGCAAAGAATGCATAAATATTTATATCATTTATATATTACTAGCGACCCGCCCTCGCTTCGCTTCGGTTAATGCGAGTTGTCTGTAAAACCCGTTCATGATCCAGAACTTATTATACATATAAACCTTCCTCTTGAATCACTCTATGTATTAAAAAAAACCGCACCAAAATCCGTTGCGTAGTTTTAAAGATTTAAGCATACAAAGGGACATAGGGACAGGGAAAGCGACTTTGTTTTATACTATGTAGTGATAGTGAAGCCCTAGATTCCTAAATAATTAATCCAGAATTCATCAGGAACCTGGGAAAAAAGTGATGAAGAGAGAAGAGATTGTCAGTTTACCTTGGTGGCTAAATGCCGTAGCCTCTCTAATTCGCGCCTCTTGATCTCGTCCAACTTTGTTCTAACATTATGATTGACGAAATCCAACTGCTCCGCTATTTTACCTGACTACACAAACAAAACATCCGATAATAAATAATACTAGCTGTAAAAAGTCGCTAATAATAATATTAAATCCAATTAATCTAGTTCGACATAACAACTTCAGGCACAAAATAGTTAGGAAACCGATTTAAGCAATGAATCGGTAAAATACATACATACATTACATCACGTCCGTTCTCAGAGAAGTAGGCAGAGACCACTTCTTTCTACCTGCTACGATCCTGACAAATCTCTTTCACTTATCCGTAAAATAAAGATAGATAAACTAATCTGAATCAAACCAAATTCACATAATTATGATAAATAAATGTAGGTATTAACAAAAAAAAACGAATGATAATGAAAATTGTCTACACCTATATAAAGGCTCTCCGGGAGATAGTGGCCAACCTTACAGGGCTGGATAGCTCAGCTCAGGAGTGGCCAAAATATGATAAATCATGTGCAGTAAAAGACGCACCAAAAACGAAATATCTCAATTTTTCAAAACTTTGGAAATGATGTACCATGTTCACCATTTTCGATGCCACGGCTACATTAATTAGAATTTTCCAGTTTCGTTTGCTGTAAAAGATAGCTGATTAAATTTTCTTTAAGACCCTATCAACGAAATTAATAAAAGGTTAGCAATTAAAAAAAAAACAATTCAAATTTAAAGTTTAGGAATCTGAGTTTTTCTTGCGGCAAGTTTAACATACCAAGGTGTAAAAAAAATGATAGATTCTAAAACGATATAACAATTGAATTTATTGATTACGGCAGCGAAGTTATTATTAGGTTTGTCCAAAAAAGACTGAATTTTATCAAACTATAGAATTACAAAACGACTTCGATTCCGTTTAAAATGAAGTTAACTAGTTTTAAATATTTTAAAACAATTGTTTTAAAGGACTTCTAAATCTTTATATTTTATATCAAGGCTAGTACGGACAGGAAAATAAAAACATATGGAACGCCAAAATTACTTACTTTTTTTTATGGCAATGCGAGAATTCAGGCCACCTGATGGTACGAGGGATCTGAGACCCACAGACATTTGAAATCTTAAGACTAAATTACTAAGGCTTCAAATGAGTTTCCAACCCTGAGGACTAAAACGGAATGCCTCTATGCTAATTTCACCGGTTGTCTTATCCCCACACTGGAACACAGCAATGCGAACACTGCTACTTGGCGCTGGGTTAATGCATAAGATGGTGGAAGCGATCTAGACGGACCCTGCACAAGGTCCTACCACCACTAAAACTACTACTACTACTTATTGCGCTTGTACTGCTTGTTATTGTTGTTACTATATAGTTAAAAAAGTGAAACGTAGACAATGAAATTACGAAGGCTGTTTGATAAGTACCCGTTTTCAAATGTTATTCTTGTCACTGGCCGAAAATATGTATACGACCGTTTTAAGTTCGTTTTCTGTTTTTGGAAGGAAAAACATGTGATGAGATAAAAGTACAAATGCAAGCTGTTTACAAGCATAATACACCTTCTATGACAACTATCAAATATTGGTATAACAAGTTTAAACGGGGCAGACCATCCGTCTTTGACGAAGACCGTCCAGGCCGCCCTATTGAGGTGACTACAGAAGAGATGGTCAAGAAAATAGAAAATATCGTATTAGCCGCCCGCCGAATAAAGCTTAAGAAATTGTTGACACTATTAATGTTTCAATCGAGCAGGTACAATACATTTTTGAAAAGAATTTCGGGATGAAAAAGGTATCTGCAAGATGGGTGCCGCGTTTGCTTACCGAGGAACCAAAAGCTTACCTAAATGACTACTTCGAAGCAATGTTTAGCAAAGTATAAAAGCAATGAGTTTCTGCAGCGTTTTGTGACTGTAGACGAAACGTGGATTCATAACTGTACAGTGTACAGTGGATTGTACTAGGCGAATCAGCTCCAAAAAAAACACAGACCGTCCCATCTGCCGGTCGTGGCGACCGTTTTTTGGGACTCGCAAGGAATTATACATATTGATTACTTAAAAAAAGGAAAAACGATAACAGGGTAATACAACGCAAATTTATTAGGTGAATTTGATTCTGTTTTAAGGAATAAACAACCGTATTTAACAAAGAAAAAAGTTCTTTTCCAACATGACAATGCACCAGCTCACTCGTCCAAAATCGCAGGGGCAAAATTAGAAAAATTACACCATCAATTGCTGCCGCATCCACCATATTCACCAGACTTAGCCCCATGCGACTTTTTTTTATTCCCAAACCTAAAAAAATTGCTCGATGGACAGAGATTTGCGTCAAATGAAGGGGTCATCGCCGCCGCAGAGGCCTATATCGAAGACTTTCCAAAATCGTATTTTTTGGATGGCTTATTAAAGCTAGAATACCGCTGGAACAAGTGTAGAGTTAAAAGGTGACTACGTAGAAAAATAAATATACATGTACAAAAAAATGCGGTTTTTTTCTACACACGTGTACTTATCAAACAGCCCTCGTATATCACAGATGTCAATTAGGGATTTCTTCTTGGATATTTCCCATAAACCTTGATTGCCTTGCCTCCTTAGTATAACATACCCGAACGTCTTCCTGGTCAGCCTTTTCCAGGCGCTCCCTGAAGTCTGGATCACTCTCCAGAGCTTGAACTACCTCTTTTAAGTAGCGATGGTATTCCATATACTCCTCCTAAAATTCAAAAACACTCCATAAAAGCAGTTTCAGTAAGTATAGATGTAGTAACCACTCACATGCTTTGTTCACCAGAGGTCCCAGTTATAGCCCTTATTTGTTTATAAATAAGTTCGTTTCAAATTTGCACGTTTCCAATCAAGTTGGTAAAAAGCCTTCTCAATAGAAAAGTAGAATACACTCAAAGGTAGCCTTTAGGTAGCTGAACATTTTAGTAGGTACTTAAACTAAATTCAAACCACTCTCAGTTTAATACCTTACTCAAGTTTGCCATAATTGAGATATTATCTTATCGCCATTCTTGAAATAGGTACCGTTAACGAGTTCCGGTGGTCATCTGTGGTTTTCATCATCAGTTCCACTTCACCAAATGTATACCAAAATTTTGTTGTATTCCAAAACCATTTTCATAATGTAACAAATACTTTTCTTAAAACCAGTTCAGCGAAATACGAGATAACCACTGACAAACAAACATACATACATATGTACATACATATTATTGAACCACCAAACTGATGAACTTACCAAATCGTCTTTAATCTCGCTGTCTTTTTCATCATTGTTATCCTGCGACTTGTCCACGGGTGGAGCGTAGGAACAGTGGAGTATTACGAGTAGACATAACAATCTAGGATATAATCTCATTGTAATGTGGTAGTCTGAAATCAAAACATAACACTGGTAAAAAAATTATTATACAACAATGCGATAGTATGAAACTGTGTATTGATAGAAAAGTACTGGCAAGCATACAGTAATCATAAACTGAACCAATACAAGGAAAAGCATAACCATGACACTTTTAACAACAATCAATACCATCATTGACTCATTTGCTTAACAAACATTTGTCATAAATGGTTGTCAACACTTGTATCTTTTTAAGTTAAAAGGAGTACATGAACTTCCCTTGAATGATGTTTTCTCAGCACTATGATGTTGAGGAAACATTGTTGAGGGAATTTCATTCCATAGTAAGGTACGACGAAGAAAGGACCTTTGGAAACAGACTGTAGTCGATTTTAATGGTTCCAGGTAGTATGGATGAACTTGATGCGATATGCGATTAATGCGAGCGCCCTGATAAAATAAATCAAAGGTAAATCCAAAATATAAGAAGGGGTAGTTCATACGGAAAAACTTACCAAGTAACATACTTTATTCCAACCGATCCTCAACTTCGCATTAAAAAAAAAGAGAATATACTCGCAAATCTGTAGACGAATGCTGTCGTTGAAGTGCAATTGGTTTCTTTGCAACTTACCTTTGTTTACAATTAAAACTGGTTAACTTAACAGTAGTAACTATAACACTCGCGATTTTAACTAAATTCTATAATGAAACCAATCAAACCAAACGAGTTAACATAACAAATCTAATTTGAAAGACACCCACCGCGACCACTTAAAGAATAAATTAGGTACTTATTGACGTGTCCTAATTCAAATGCAGGGGGGGGGGGGAGCTAGAACAAAGCTCAAATCACAAAGACAGTAACGACATCTGCTGCCAAATGGTAAACATTATTGAAATACTTGCTCGGGCACGTTTTATAAAGCTACAAGTTACAATTTTACAGGACTAAACTGGCAACACTGCTTTGAGGTTGTGTCAAATGGAAACTTGTAACATGTAAATTGTAATTTGTAGCTTTATTAAGGCGTGTCCGCTGCGCCAAAAAACTAACAAAACATGTTAGCAAAATATGTTACAAAACATGTTTGTTTGATGACTTTGAAGTGCACAATGTATTGTTTGTCATAATATTGAAATATTATGACAAACAATACATTGTGCACTTCTAAGTCGCAAAGGACGTGCTGTTCTTTTCACAGCTGTCATCCTAGTAGAATGTGTCAAATTATGGGCTGCTCCTTTACCAATTCAATAAAATACAGCGTCTTTTCTTTAATCCACTCTAGCAAATAATTATAAATTAAATAATTAATGCCCTATTTGTTATACAATTCTTCACTCAAAATCAAAACTTTCCAAAATCAATACATGGCCGCCTCCCCCCCAGACGAACGCGGGGAATGTTTTCCATCTGTGACGGAAAACATGTTTCTGTGTTCTTAAACAAAAAACAGTTTGGCCACGCCCTTATTCTGTTCGAAAAATATGTTAGATGTTTTAAAACATCGTAAACACGGCGCAGCGGACGCGGCCCCTAATTTTAATGAATTAGATACTATATTATTTCATCGTTATCGCATATTCATTGTATTCCGTTTTAAGTGCATAAATTTTAATATTTTGTTAGTAAATTTAATGTTCAAAATAATAGATTGACTTATTTTATACTTTTTATTATTTTTAGTATTCTTCCACTTATAAAACATTACTTGTCCCACGTCTAATAAAGTCTGTCTAATGAAAGCTGAACCTGGATTTTTCTTGGCTGACGAGTCTGGCAACACTATTTAATATGTCGTTTGGACTTTGTTGTTGTTAGAAACTTGTCAATTCGAGATCTAAATTGATAAAAATACGGAGTAATCATGCCGTCGACGATAAGAGGCGGTGTCCGGGAGATTCTGTATACTATTATACAGAAGTACAAAGAAAAACAAGAAGAAAGAAAAGCATTATTGATGAAAAAAATTAATTGTTTAGTTACGGTGACCAAATTTATAGGTTAGTACGGCTTTAGTACGGCATGTTCATTTTGATACTTCTTATTTCTCTATGTGCAATCCTAAGTTTAATTTACCTTTTTCTGTCTATTATACGATGAGATTAAGAAATTAAACGAAATTAAATTCGTTTCAGAAAACCTGGACGTGCACGTTGACAAAAGTGTGCTGGAAAACGTAAAGCAGCTGAAAGAGGTTGAGGAAACTGAGTTAGCCTGCCAGACTCAGACGAAATATTTGGAAGAAGTATCTTCAATGACCGGTAATTACTAAAATTATCATTGTCTTTCCCTATATAATAGGTGTAGGTACCTATTGTCTGTCCCTATATCATGTTGAATCTCTTAGCATTCACAATTTTATTAAATTAATTTAATAGACAGATGATTAATGTAACTGACACTCATAGTTTCAATAAAACAATAAGGAGGTGTTTAGTTAAAAGATATCATAAACATATTATTTGATATGTATTTTCTGTGTGCGGAGCAAACAGCATTTTGTTGTTTATGAACCAAATGTACACTGTACAGTCGATTTCATAAATATGTGTACACTTTAGTACCTTATCTATTTATTTAATGTCATTTTTGATCGGCCAGATATAAAAGATGTTCGGGTTATATGAGTCTTCCTTGTTCTTAAACCGTTGCGATTAGAACCTCACCGATGCAATTTCATTTCACCTAAACCCAAATGTTTTTAGGGCTGTCGGACTGTACAATGGGGCTGTACTGCGCAACCACACAATGTATTTCTAAATGGTGTTCTGTTTATTTAACACTTTCTTTCTTCTTACAGATATCAGTGTTTCATCTTTAAAAAGAATAAGTAATGAGGGAAAATTAAACAACGGTGTCTTTAGTACTCCCGGAAAAAAGCGACCTCACAAGGCCACGGTGTCTAATTTGGATAGCTTTGACATCCAAGCTATCCGAAATAAAATAAATGAATTTTATATTGTAAAAAAACAAGTGCCTACACTCAGATGCTTATTGGCAGAGTTGAGAGAAAGCATCGGTTTTACCGGATGCCTTGAGACTTTACGCCGAATACTAATGGCAAATGGATACGAATTTAAACAAAATACTGAACAACGTTCGATACTTATTGAGCGTTTTGACATAGCAGCTTGGCGACACCGCTACCTAAGGACTATTGCATCAAAACGTGCTGAAGGTAAAAAAATAATATACCTGGATGAGACTTACGTTCACCAAAACTACAAAACAAAAAAGTCGTGGCAGGGGCCTTCCACCCAAGGTGTAGTTGGCAATATCTCAGCTGGAAAACGATTTATTATTGTTCACGCTGGATCAGAAGATGGTTTTGTGCCTAATGCTTTATTAACGTTTAGCACAAAATCAATCAAAGCAGACTATCACCATGACATGAACGCCACAAATTTCAATAAGTGGTTACGTGAGAAGCTTATTCCCAACTCGAGTGAACCAAGTGTCATTGTCATGGACAATGCTAGCTATCACACGGTGCAAATTAATAAGGTACCAAATACCAACACCCGCAAAGCCGAAATAAAAGAGTGGCTGCGTTCTAAACAAATTGATTTTGAAGAATATTATACTGTACCAGAACTTCTTGTCTTGGCACATAAACACAAAGCAGACCCAATCTATGAAGCCGATGAAATTCTAAGGGAGCACGGTCATGAGGTTTTAAGACTTCCGCCCTACCATTGCGACCTTAACCCCATTGAGCTAATCTGGAGTTCGGCGAAGAGAAAAGTCGCGAGTAGAAATGTTGGCGTATCAGCAGCTGAAATTGAAAAAATTATTAAAGAGTCTTTTGACAGCATAACACCGGAGCATTGGAAGAAAATGACTAATCATGTGCTTAATATTGAAGCTCAGTACAAAACCAGGGATGGAATAACTAAAGAACTAGAATCATTCATTATAAGTGTCCGTGATGATGACAGCACTAGTTCAGATGAATCATTAGAAATAGAGTATTTAGAATCTGATTTTAATTACAGTTCCTAGAGTCTTAGGGTATCATCTTAATTTACTCAATGTTATTGAGCGTACATTTGTAACGACTAAGTTTGTGTTGTTAGAAATAATTATTAATTACTTTACTACCTTGTAATGTTACTTTTAAGAATAATTGTATTTTATGATTGGAAAAAATGATCTGCTGGAGTTTCTTGCGGCGCTTCTTCTCCAAGATATAATTGTCGTTAGATAGAGGTGTAAGGGTGATGAGAATAATGTTACCTCTAATTACTTTATTAAAAAGGTTGAATATAATATTCCTCATCATCATTGTTTTATTATGCTGTGTGCGACACAGACGAAAACCTCTCGTATCAATGAAATCTATCAACAGCACGACTAGCACAAGTTGCTCGTGACTTGTTTGTCGCTCGGATCTCCCTTACTATCTAGTCTGTTACGATAGAGACGCACAGAGCGACAAGCGAGAAAATACAACTTGTGCTACACGTGCAGATCACTATATTTTCATGTCAAATATATTTCGAAAAACCAAATGTGCTCCAGTCACTGTCATCGTATTTTACCTAAAGTGCTTTTCATCAAAATATAGCGCTCGTAATAATATATATGAAAATATAGTACGCGTTTCCTCTTCCTTTGTGCCCACCAAAATAAATAAAATAATAAAAGTATCAATATCGTTTATTCCTTCATTGATCGGTAATACCATATCAAGATTTTTTGAATTTGCCGCTTTTTCCCAGGTTCAGCTTTCATTAGACAGACTCTAAAACAAGGTCTTCTCTTCCGAAACGTCATCACAAAGTTGCCACTTGATTAACCACTAAACAAAAATTTGGTAGTGTACAATTTTATTTCAAAAATCATATTATATAGCACGAGTAATATAAGTCACGAGCATAATTTACATATTTAGTTACTTTTTTTTTAAACATGAATGTTACATTACAATGTGGAATAACAACCCTGATACTACAGTCATCACTGGATTCACCAGATCAAACTGGTCCATAGCCTTCTTTATTGTCTTACAAGCCATGCTATTGAAATCTGGCAACGTCGCGTGTGAACCGGTTCACAAACCATAGACAATATTATGATAATGCGCCGATTCTAAATAGTAGCAGTTTATTTAGCCAATTAATATTACGCGACATAGTATTGTAGGCGATGACATTGTCATATTTTGTACTAGGATCCTTGTAATGTCAAGTTAGTTGGACTATACCTCATTGTTATGTAGGCCCGCGAACATTTAACCCTTTATAAAGCAGAAGGAATATATTTCCCACCATAATAAATGTAATATGAATCTTGAGAATTTGACAGTTGTCAATAACCGGTAAAGGGTTAATTTGTCTTTTAACTTTATATATCATTGAATTTTCAGAGATTTTCTTTATAAAACTCGACAGTTGATATACGAGTACATTGCAGGTTTCTAGTATAAAACAAGGTATGTAACGCAGTGGTTATAAAGTATTAATACAATACCTAGTGCAAATGGATTTACAAGAACACGACGGACCTAGGTATTTTATGCTTTTTATTATAAAACGATTTATGTTATAAATGGATAAAGGCTATGTAGGCTATAGGATAATTCGTCTGCAGTCAACATTTTAGGTATAGTGAAGTTACACGAAGTGCAAAAATACGGAAGAGGAACGGAAAGTATTGCGAAGATATTCTGAAAAACCCCAAACTAGTGATTGACGCAGTGCCCAATATTTTTCCCAATGCCCCCCCGATACCTAGGTACAATTCAAAAACCAAGCTTGGATCCTACCAAAAGTAGAATAATAATCACGTTTTTTAAGTTAGATGAGGCCTACAAATGGTGGCGTCATCACTTACAATTTTAAGCCTTCAATCAGATTTATTTGCTGTAAACATTGATGGATATTGTGAGGGCACTCGCTGAAACCATTGTTCAATACAGTTTGTAATATTTTGACTAATTAATATACTTTAAACAATTTCACAAAAATGTAAGCAAACAGCACACAGGTTTAAAAAAGCAAATAAAAGAAAGCTAAATGTCTTTTTTAATTAAATATATAATCTAAATATATTTATATATATCCCCCGCTCCCGAGCGCCTCACAGCCTGCGCTGACTTCGACATCAATCCCTCCATGCACTCCCACACAACTCGCCGAAAGATTGGGGCTTTTGAAACATAATGTCCCCGTGGAGCGCTCACTTCTGTGGCCAACTGCCTCTCCAAGTGCGTCGCCAAGGTTGTCACGGAAAACTCCCCTTAAGCCTGGGAGCGTCTGCTCACATTCCCTTATTCAATTCTTCATGCGGACCAAAGTAAAAAAAGAAACTCTCACTAATCAAATTAAAAATAACACCTTAATCCGACAGACCTTTCGATTCACAAATGCGCCCAAATTTAAAAAATGGTAAATTTATTTTCAAGGTTCTAAAGTGAAACAAATAGAAAATAAACTTTCAGAAGGGAATGTTAGCAGTGCTGCCTGACTCCTGTTTTCAGATGACGACTTGGCCACGCACTCCGCTGAGACCTTTGCTGCTCTCAGAGAAAAACACCCTATTCCCCCCCGCCGTCAGTGACATTGTATTATCTGTTAATGATGATGCCGTCCAGCAGGCTATCATGTCATTCCCTAATGGTTCAGCCGCCGGCTTAGACGGACTTTCACCACAATATCTCAAAGATTTGACCACCTCGTCTTTAGAGGATGCGAGATAGGCTTTGCTACAGAACGTCACTGCTCTGATTAATCTTATGTTGTCAGGTCGCGTAAACGTCGAGATTGTCAAGCTCCTCTATAGCGCCAATCTTATGGCTCTAGCCAAAAAAGATGGTGGTATCCGCCCTATTGCCGTCAGCTGCACCTTCAGGCGTTTAGCGTCGAAACTTTGCTGCCGATAATTTCGTAATAGACTGTCAAACATTTTCAAACCCCGGCAGCTGGGTTTCGGCGTCAAGGGAGGTTGCGAGGCTGCTGTCCACTTGTCTGCTGTCCTGTTTTCTGAGCCGTACGGACAATGAGGTATTTCTAAAAATGCACTTTCTAAAAATGTTTTTGATTCGGTCAATCGTGGTGCCCTTCTAGCTGCTGTCATAAAAAAGGATCCAAAATTATACAGCTATTTGTGGCAATGCTAGGGGGCACCAATAAAAAATCTTTTTCAGTGGCATAATCATACATGGATTCATCTTCATGCATGGATTGCCAACAGTCAGACCCGCTCGTGTCCGTAATTTTTAGCTTAGTAATTCATTCAATTATTTCGGATCTAAATTCTAAATTCAATCTGTGGTACCTTGATGACGGTTTCCTTGGCGGAGACGCGTCAACTGTACTACAAGCCCTGCAAACAATCATCACAATATTTTCTAATATAGGCCTCTCACATTAAACTTTCCTAAGTGCGAAATTTATATACCTGATCACATTTCTTTAGAAAAAATAAATTAGATCGCGCCCATCTCCTCGCTGTCTCAGCAGGCGGGCTCCACGCTCTTCCTTCCCGCAATATAGACACAGTCTTGGACCCAAGCTGCTTGTGCATAGCAATACGCTTGCAGCTTGGAGCTAGAATCTGTGAACCTCACACTTGCACGTGCGGGAAGGAAGTGAGTGAGCTGGGACGACATGGCCTTTCATGCTTTAGAACTGCCGGCCGTTTGCACCGCCACGGCACAATTAATGATCTGGTCCGCCGTTCGCTTGTCACTGACTCTCTACCAGCTGTCCTGGAACCAGCAAGTTTGCATAGAGACGATGGCAAGCGACCAGACGGAGCTACATTGGTGCCGAGGAAACTGGGTAGGGCACTGGTGTGGGACGCGATGTGTGTTGACACATTCGCCCTTTCCCACGTCCAGAGAACCCGTAATCGGGCCGGTGCAGCACCTGTTCAGGCCCATGCCATCAAGCGCCGCAAATATTCGTCATTATTAAATAATTACGCATTTGTGGCGCTTGCAGTGGAGACCATGGGACTTTGGTCAGCCCATATAAAAAGCTTTATTAAGGCCCTGTCATCCCGGCTCATAAACATCTCCGGAGGTCCTAGAGCTGCTTACAGCTGAGCTATTTACATCTTTAACATTTGAGTAGCTTAGTTTTATTTTAATTTAAATAAGTTTAGTTTTAACTTTTAATTATAAAAACTATATTATTCTATGTTAAGTAATTTTATTTTTAATAAATTAGCAAGTTTTTAAAACAAAATAAAACATTTAAATTATATTTGATTTATTTTAATTACAATAAAATAATGTCTAATTATAGAATAGACAATCTATTATTTATTTACATATAGCAATCAGTTCACAAGATCCCCAAATGCGACGTTGCCAAACTTAATAGCACGGCTTGTAAGACGATAGAGATGGCTATGACTGGCCAGTTACAAATCTGTCAATTTGATGTTTCTCGTCATACTATTCGAAGCTATGGTAATATCATATTCCGCTACATACCTTAATAATCTGTGATTCCGCTTGATTCCGCTAATGATGCGCCTTAAACCTAGTCCGATTTTTCCGATTTTTTAATAAGTTGAAGATATATCATAAAAAACTATGTATATCCTAAACTATGTAAACTATGTTTACCTTTTCAACAAAATATTTCTTAGAATGAAACAAATTAAAAAAACAAAGTGAGACTTACAGACCTAGTTATTTATAATACCTACAACATAATCAAAAATCGTGGAAATCGGACTTGATTTAAGGGGTGAGAAACGTTCGCCCGGAGCTAAATTAGTATGCTTTTTTTTTGACGACTACCCGATTTTAGCGGCGCTTCACAATCCTCTTAAGTCTTGATTTCCTCCCGCGCTGACGTCGGTCGAATGTAAGAGTATACACCATGTTCTATGGGACACCGCACAGCGATGCTGATGTCCGCGTCAGATTTGCCATATATTCGTACGCTCGACCGACGTCAGCGACTGATGTCAGCCTAGTAGGAAATCAAGCCTTAACGTTCAACATTTAAGTGGTCACGGTACATTGCTCGTAGAACTTATACCCGGGTCAATTTTTGAAGAGTGTGTTTTTTCGACATTTGTATGGCATTTTTTTTATTTTATCTTATTTGGTTCTTAGTGACGTCATCAGGTGAGGTTCTTAACAAGAAAAAATATGGTGTATGAGGCACCACTCTGCTTCTAATAGTTAGCTAGATATTGACGCAAAAAAAACGGTGGCATACAAATGTCGACAACGCCATACAAATGTCGATATAGTGCCATAAAAATGTCGATACTGCCATACAAATGTCGAAAAGTCGTATTTACTGGCATGAATACCATTTGGAACAAACTCACTGATTATGATATCGAAATTATAAGCAATTATATGCAAAATTATAAGTTTGTGAAATGAATCAGTTTGTGAAACGTTTTTTAGCAAATTATGATAATATACCGTCAGTGTAACCTTTAAAACAAACTCCTCAGCCGCGTATGTCTGTCAGTCTGGGATAAACTTGAAAAGTACTTGACCGATTTTGATGCGGTTTTCATTAACCTTTAGCTTGATACTTGGGGGTGGATTAAGTATCTATATCATTTATATGTAAGTCTCTCCCGTGTGCCGTAATTCACTTCAGTTACTTATAATTAAATATGAAAACCTTCGCTTATAAGCAGGGCTCGGATTTTTCATCGCACGGTAAGATGAAAGAAAACTAAAGAGTCGATACTAAAATTAAAACTGTAAGTCATATTCATACTCATACTCATTCATATTCTTAGTACCGTCTTTTATATTTATCATGCTGTAACGAATTCAACTTAATTACGTACCTAGTTTTAATCGGATATTCGGATATTAATTAAACATGCTATGATACTTGGGAAACCTAACTCGGAATAGCGATGACATTTTGAAGTTTTCACAATCGGAATTTTAAAATTCGTGTTTAAATTATAAATAATAAAAAACTTCAAGGTTATGTCACAACACAGCACATTTTTCATAATCGTATTTCAGATCCTTGTAAGGCTCAATCCCGTAAAAAATGCACAAACTTGCAGACATAATAAAATGTTCACCTAATAATTGACGCCATGGGCACAGACTGCAAATATAAATAAATGACACGTCGAAAGTCGTTAATGATTGACATGACGCACACGACTAAATTTGATAAAGCGGCCAGTTTGATAAAGATCTATCGCAACCATATAGTCTGTAAAACTAGGTACGTAATTACGTTGAAGTACCTAGTTACAGCATGATAAATATAAAAAAACGGGACCAAGAATATGAATGAGTATGAGTATGGATACTACTCAAGTTTGCATTTTAATATCGACTCCATAGTTTTCTTTCATCTTACCGTGCGATGTAAAATCAGAGCCCTGCTTATAAGTACTCTATTTTTATACGATAGCTCACAAAAATATTACAATAATGAAACTTAACATAAAAGTTGATATTATTGGACATGGAAATGATATATTTCGATTTTATTTAGATTTTGATTTTAACCGACATTTGTATGCCACATTCGACATTTGTATGGACAAAATAACCGTACAAATGTCGCCATACAAATGTCGACAAAAACGTTTTTCACCGATTTTTCTTACACTACTTACTCGATTCACTTATTTACTAATACGAAATTGTTACTTACCCATATTGCTAACAATGTTTATGAAACACACATTTTTATTTCGTTCGTATGTCAATAAATAAACGCCCATACAAATGTCGTGATAACCGTACCAAAATACATCTTTAAAAGACTTTTCATCACACTTGCTCGTAAATGGTGTTATTCCATGTCTGTATACAGAAGGACAATGGCCTAAATTGTTCCCGCGGGAATTATGGCGAGTTTGTCATCCCTAGGGAGTAATGACTTTCTTTTTAAAATTTGCAACTCTTTCGTACATAATTTCTGACTAAGGAGGTTTAATTTTCAGCCAAAAATTAAATCGGTTTCTAATTTCATCTTTAAAAAATAGCTATAGACTAACTTACATTACACAAAACCTATATGCTTCATTAAACTCCATTATTTTTATACCTATTTCAAGTTTATATCAACATTTATCATTAATTTTAGTAATTATACATTTTTATCAAATTGGCTAAATCTGGCTCGAATCCAGGTCGAAACTAAACGCAGTGTCTGTGGTCACAAAAAAAAAATCGTTTCCATTGACGTTCCCGTCCGTCAAAAGTTATTTCTTTATATTTTGCAGAGTTAAAGTGTTTTCTCTTTGTTTTTTTCCTCGCAAATGTGATGAAAACCATTGTGTGTATCACAGGCAGTAAGGGGATTACTAACTCGAGTCATTAAAAGCCCTCCGCCTTCGGCGTCGGGCTTCTAACACTCTCGTTAGTAATTCCCTTCATACTACCCTTGATGCACAATGTACTATATCCTGTTTCCTCCGTCAAAAACACTGGCTCTGCGTCCACTCCCGTTGCCGGTCTAAGCCCAACTAACGTACTTTGGTATCCTAACGTAAATATGAAGGTAGGCCATTAGACAAACCAGATTCAGGGGGTTTCCTTGAGTCATCATAAAAACGGTCGCACGCGGGACATCCACGAAAATACTTTCCAGGTTTTAATTATTAATGTTTTTATTTTTTTAATTATTTTAATCAGTTTGCCAATAAAAGCTCTTTACAACGATATATGTTGTATATTAATACGTTGTCTACGTCCAAAGTTATGAATTTTTATTTAAGCAAAACCGGAAGTGGGACACGCGAAAAGCGGTAAATTTTGCTGTTTTTAGGATTTCGAATTCGATTCTTTCGGAATCCATTAATATTTAGTAAACTGCAATATATATTTTTAAGTAGATTAAAATGCACAAAATGCAAATATATATGTAACTATACTCAATGTTAAATATACTTAGAATTATAGCTCTGGGACCGCAAAAAACGCTTGTTTGAAAATTGACCCACCCGTTCCTTCGTCAGAATGCAGCAACACGTATTGACGTTACATTTTTTATAGAGATCAGTAAATGGTCAAAACGTAAATAACTATATACAATGATACTCTTAAGTTTATATATACGAGCAAATATTTATAAATTACCCATATTTTACAGATAAGCCCTTTCGGATACACTTCGACCCTTTAGGATCTTTTGTGCAATTAACCTCTTACACACTCAGCTGATCGAACGTGCAGGTGTCCGTCACGGTGTTCTTCTTTCACCGTCAGAGCATCGGTTAATGCACTTAAGTTAGAAAAATCGCGGGGATTCGAACTCGGTACCTTACGATCACGAGTCGACCCCATAAGCCACTAGGAACATACTACACTCTTTTTCACCTAAGATGAGTCCTATGAGAGCTCATATTTATAAACACGCATTACACTTGTTTCTTTAACTTTACATAAAAAATACACTGGTACACACCTAGCGACGCCGTTCAGGAACTTTAATAATGAATCGCCTATTTTTAAATAGCTCGCATGTGAGTATATAAGTGATTGAAATTACGAAATACGGTTGTCACACTTGTTGTTTTGCTTGATTTTGATAAAAAAAATTGTGTGTTGTGTTTACATGCTAATACAATCTACGTGTTAGTTTTGAAAATGTGGTTAATGGGACAGTAAACGATTCATTATTGTGTCATTTAGTTAAAATTATGTAAGGTACGCTACTAATTATCAATTTATTTGTGCAATCACAGTGATTGCCCATAACTTTTTGATAGTCTATGGCTATGGTTGAAGTTGACGCAATCATTTTAGAAAAGTTTGATAGTTGAATTTTGTTTGTGCCATCAAGTGTGATTGTATAGTTGGTAGTCTTATCTTATCTTTTTGGTGGGATCCTTACGGATACAATTCGACTTTATGGGATCTTTTGTGTAATTACCCCTCTTTTAGCGCTTAATCCAATGCAGCCTCCACCCCTTCCAAAAAGCGGATAGTGGAGTGCAATGGCAGTGCCTTGAAATCGTTCGGTTCTGGGTAGCGACAACCGAGGATTTTCATTCTTACTCCAGCGAGGGCATCACATTCACACAATAAGTGTTTCATTGTCTCAGCCTGTTCTCCGCACATTCTACAATCTGTGTTGTCATAAAGGCCCATCTTTGCTAGGAGATGTTTAACCCCAAAGTGCCCGGTAAACACTCCAATAATGTATCGAAGTTGTCTTCTGCTGAGTTTCCAAAGTTTTTTGGTCCAGCTCTGATCAACTCTTTCTATGAAGAGCTTTGCATGCCCTAAGCCCACCGTAGTTTTCCACTCTTTTTAGAAATAGAAATAGAAATAGAAATAGAAAATATTTATTCGACGATCACAGGAAAAAACAAATAAAACACAGATTAAATTTAACATTGACAAAAAGAATGGCAACACAGAAAAAAAATTAAACATTAAGGAAAAGGAATTTAGAAATTTTAGCATAATGTTCCCATGGGTGATTCCTGTCGTCGAAATTGACACCACTCAGCACTATGTCACGGCCTGAACCGCGACGCTGATTTTCAGTGGCGCCAACGTGACACACGAACGAAGAGACAGCGGTTGCCCACATATACACTGATTTAAATAATAACAACTAATAAGAGAATACAATATACAGGGTTATTGGTAAGTCGACCTATTCCCGTTAGGAGGTGATAGGGGTGACTATTTGCGATAATTTTGACCCCCATATGCATTATGCAAAAGTGAACCATTTTTGAGTTATCGCGTTTATTAGTTTTTGTTTAAATTAGTCGGAAGTTCAACTTGAAAAATTTATTACAAAAAAAGTATCAATTTAAATCATTTTTTTTCTTGTGATTTACAAAACCGATTAAACACGGGTTATTTTTCAATATTAAAACAATAATTATCGGTCCAAATTTAAAAAAGCGAGACGAAAAACGAATTTTTTTCAGTATTTTTTGCGATCGCTTCCCACTAAAATGCCTTAAAAACAAAAAAAAACATTATGAAACTAGGCTTGCAGATTATTTTAAAAACTTAACTGTTTTCTTAGCTCTCCATAAACGCACAACAAGTAGAACATTATTTTAAAAAAACCTGAAAAAATAATCATCACAAAGGAAGCGGGCGGAAACAAAAGTCACAAATGCAACTTCAAAAATTAAAATTAAGAAACATACCAAATTTAAATAATACATTTTTTATTTGCTTTTGTACAAGATTAATTTGTTGTTCCTATGCAAAATTGAAAAAAATATTATCTGTACACGTTTGAGAATGCGAGGCCGAAAACTAAAAAAATACATGTTTTTTTATCAAACTCCAACATAAATTACACGTAAACAGAAAAATTTACCAATACATTTGGCGTGCAGATTACACATAAAACATTGACGTTTTTCCAGCTTTCTAACGAGCTATCAAAACTAAAATTAGTTTTGTTAAAGATTGCTGGAAAAAATTGATCACAAAGGAATCGGATGATCGCATTCTCAAACAACAAATTCATCTTATGCAAAAGCAAATAAAAAATGTATTATTTAAATTTGGTATGTTTCTTAATTTTAATTTTTGAAGTTGCATTTTGTGACTTTTGTTTCCGCCCGCTTCCTTTGTGATGATTATTTTTTCAGGTTTTTTTAAAATAATTTTCTACTTGTTATGCGTTTTTGGAGAGCTAAGAAAACAGTTAAGTTTTTAAAATAATCTGCAAGCCTAGTTTCATAACGTTTATTTTTTGTTTTTAAGGCATTTTAGTGGGAAGCGATCGCAAAAAATATTGAAAAAAATTCGTTTTCCGTCTCGCTTTTTCAAATTTGGACCGATAATTATTGTTTTAATATTGAGAAATAACCAGTGTTTAATCGGTTTTGTAAATCATAAGAAAAAAAAAGATTTAAATTGATACTTTTTTTGTAATAAAATTTTCAAGTTGAACTTCCGACTAATTTAAAAAAAAACTAATAAACGCGATAACTCAAAAATGGTTCACTTTTGCATAATGCATATGTGGGTCAAAATTATTGCAAATAGTCACCCCTATCACCTCCTAACGGGAATAGGTCGACTTACCAATTACCCTGTATAGTAGAAAAATGGAAAAGAGGAGTAAAATATAAATATTCATAATATTCATACAAATAATAAAAAAAAGGAAGGCAACTGAGCACAGGAGACAAGGAAGTGGAGAGGGGTAAAAGCGCCAATCGGTGCTACCAACATAAGGCTTTAACAAACGGCGCGGGTCGGCAGCGGAATAACCGGTACCTACCCTCATTTACCTCATCTCACTCTTGGGGTGTGGCTGGATTACGAAACAAAATTAATTTATATTTATTCTATTCAACGTTGATTTAGCTTAGTGCGTGAAATAAAATAAATAGTGTTTCAATGGTACGTCAGTGCGAAATTTGAATTTAACTACTTACGATTCTACTTAGAGCAGTCCCATAAGGTAAACATTACAGCCTTGAAAAATGAAAATTGAATAAATTGATTGCGTAATGATCAAGCTTTACTTTTTTTGCTGACTTAGTAAATATGCCTTACATTTGACTTTAAACGTGTTCGCTGTTTGCAGAGTACTTTTTGGTGGATTTCTAGGGCGTTGTTGTTCAGAGCTGCTTTTATAGTGCCCGGTGAGAGTACCACAAATAGTTCAGGTCCGACGTATGCGCCTGTAGACCCTTCCCTTGCCAGCTCGTCCGCGGCTTCATTTCCGGGAAAGCCTTGGTGTCCTGGAATCCACACCAGTTTCACTTTGTTGTGCCTACCAAGCCTGTCCAAGGCTTGGATTCCATTGTACACTAGTTTCGAGTCTACTTTAGGCGCCGTCAGCGCCTTAAGTGCCGCTCGGCTGTCGCTTAGAATATAGATAGTTCTCTTCTGTAGAATCCTATCAATATTCATTTGCGTGCAGGCGATTATTGCAAACAACTGGAAGACCGTTGCGTAGTTGCCCATTTGGCATGAATACCCGCCCCCGTACTGGAGCTCATTTTTGAACCATCCGTGTAACATATCGCGTTGTCTTCCTCTGATAGGTGCAACCCATCCTTCCATTCATCCCTTGTCGGAATGTGGACATTGAAGTTCCTGCGGAATACGTACTTGGGCTGCATGTTGTCGCAGCCCATCGTCCGTGTTCTGTCTGGAGCAACATTGTGTGCCATTTTAGTGTGTCTGGTTCTAGGCGCTGTGTCGTTCCCCAGGCCAGTCTCTTTCAGCCTTTGCAGTGACTTGCACGCCTCAGACTGTATGGCGATATGTAGTGGTGGGAGGTTTAGTAGTACCTCCATTGCCACCGTCGGCGTCGTTCTGAACGCCCCTGTTAAAGCCATGCAGGCCACCCTCTGCACCTTAGTTAGAGAGTCCTTGCATGTCCGTAGTGTTGTTCTTGGCCACTAGGCCAAGCAGCCGTACATAATTATGGGCCTTACCATCATGGTATAGATCCACTTCAGTACTTTAGGGTTAAGGCCCCATATCTTACCATATGCTGATCTGCACATTCCAAACACTCTCAGCGCTTTTGTTGCGTTGTCTACGTGTTTTTTCCAAGTGAGCTCTTTCTCTAGTGTGATACGTAGATATTTTACTACACCCGACATTTTATTAGTCGGTACTGTCGGTAGTAGTCATTGCTCCATATTTTTTAATCTGTGATTTAAAGATCCTGTCTAAACAACTTCTACTCTAGTATTCAAAATAAACAATGGCGGAAAATTGTGACGGGAATTGTTTTCACGTGACTTTTACCCTGATAACTAGACTTAATTTTTAATAAATTATTCATAGATAATTCATATAACCATAGCAATAGCCATAGATCATGGATCATTGTCCATAGATCATAATGATGATTGACTAAATCAATTGATTCGTATAGAGGCCGAACCTCTTTCAATCTGATTGTACAAAAGTAGGTACGATTGCGTAAACATTTTGCAGGTCTGTGGGGGGGGGAAAATAAATATTTTTTCAAAGTTGTTTTTTTCGTTCTTTAAAAGCTTGAGAAACTCCACCTAGGTTTTTTATTGTATAAAGCCAGTTTTCAAGCAACCTTTGTAATTTTGTATTGCAAAACACGAACACAAACATTGCTTGAAAATTTGCTTTTTGCTTTACACAATACAAGACAAGAATTTAAATAAGTAGAGGCCCCGTGTAGTGTATAAATACGTGTATACTGTACAATTTAGTTCACTCAGTTACCGTCTAAGGCGCTAGTGCTCGCGCAAAAGGGTTTTATTTTATTTTATCGCGGAATAATTTACAATGAACGGGAAGGATAAGGAACAATGGATCAGTGCAGTAGTTGGTTATTTTATAACAGAATTAATAGATTAAACGTATAAATGTATAGGAAGGCAGGAAGAATAAATATTATATTTTAATGTTCTTACAATTTATAAAAAAATCTATAAACAAATAAATAAAAGGGTCAAGAGAAGAAAGTAGGATATTCATATTTGTAGGCAATGGGATATGGTGGGAAATAAGATTTTCAATAAAGGGTATATGGTCATACATGCTACAGGCGAAAAATATGTGATTCCAGTTCCCTGACTCATCCCCACAGTCACAAGCAGGGCTCCTTATTATTTTCATTCTAGCCAGATAGGCAGGAGAATACGTATGGCCTAGACGCATTTTAGTAATGACTGTAGTGGCTGTTTTGGCTAAAAGAATTTGAATAAACCAAGGTTTTAATGGTAATGTTTTCTGAATATTCCTGTAATATTTATTTGTGTAGTTGATTTTTCCCAAGATTCCTTGAGATAAATCCTGGGAAGAGAAATTAGATCATGGCAATAATTTAGGTGAGGAAAAACGTCACCACCTATCAGCACGGTCATTTCCAGAAATGTTACAATAACTTGGTATCCATGCCAATTTTCCTTCAAATCCAGATTTAGAGCATCGCAGAAGATTTTCTCTTGCTTCAAAAATTAATGGGTAATGTGTTTTAGAGCGAAAAGGAAATTTAATTAAGGATTTAAGAGAGCTCTTAGAATCACTGAATATGACGGTATTTTTGAGCTTTGTCAATAAAATGTAATCCGCTTTAACTATGCCAAAACATTCCCCTGTGAATACCGACGTGACAGGTGGAAGCTTAATCAATTGAATAATCTTATACTGCTTGCGAAATACCCCCACACCTACATTCCCGGTAGTGCCGTTCGTCTATAATACAGTTTAGCTTTTTGTTTACATGGGGATCATCACGATCAATATTAAAATTGAAATAGATGTCGGGCTCAAACAAAGCAGCCTGGATGAGGCATTCAAAAAGAGGTAAATTGTTTGTCTGAAAAGTACGAGATGAAAAGTCCAAAGTTTTATTGTAACTGTTTACCAAACAAGGAGGCGGTTTATACTTCCAATAAGAACATGATGAGATGAGATTTGACAGAAGTTGGATTTTTGGACGAAGTTAATCATTGGCAAACTGTAAAGTACGGAAGAAAAAACGGTTGGCCAAAAACTGACGTGTTAATTCTAGGGAAGGTCACCACACTCTACTTGTAGAGCATTAATAGGGCTAGATTTCATAGCTCCCATAATCACTCGAAAAGCTTTTGCTTGAACGCCATCTAACCTTTTAAAATCAGCCATATTACAAGGTTCTAAAAGACAAGTGCCATAATCTAACACACTGATTATTAAAGCATTATAAACTAGTTTTAACGTAAAAGGATGTGCTCCCCACTACACACCATTGAGACATCTAAGTAAGTTTAAATTTTTCTCGCATTTTGATACTATTTGCTCACAGTGTGGATGTCCTGTAAGCTTTGAATCTAATACAACCCCTAGCAATTTGGCATGACTCTTTTCGGGTATAACTTCATTATTGTAATAAATGTTTGCCGGAGGAGCATTACGTTTACGACTAAATGTAACAATTGTACTTTTTAAAGCTGAAATCTCCAAACCATGTTCATTCAGCCAGATCCTAAGATAATTTAATGTACTAGTTAATTTGAAGGACACAACTTCCGGACAGCTGCCTACGGAATAAATTAATACCTAAGTCGTCAGCGTATCGTAATATTTTACAGTCTTTGGCGGAGGATTCTAGATCAGAAGTGTATATATTGTGTATATAAGCCAAGATGCTTCTCCATTAAACTTAGACTCTTCTAATCCGTTACTCATCAACCATTCCATGTTCGACTCAGCCATCTCAAAAACCATGTAAATATAATCAAACGAATCCCACGCGGCGCCAGAATCATTTATCTCATCTCATATTTAAATAATTTAAATCATTCAATTCACACAGAAAGTCTTTCAAGACTGGCACGATCTGCTCCTTTTTCCTTTTTTGGTTTTACATGCTAAAGTAGACAATTCAAATTTACCTTTGACCCAAAAAAAATAAAATAACTGCACAAGTAATTCCACTCCCGTACCCTCGCATAAATCCACCCATAGTTCCCACCAAAGACCTTCATAATAGACGAACAGTGTGTGGAAGCGAGAGTGCAGCCTCTTTATGCACGAATACGAGTGCGACAGTGACAGCGAAACACGTTGACGTTGTAACCATTTTGAAAGCTAATGGTAGCCCACGGTAGCCCACTGGCGACAGCGTCTTTTAGTTTTTATTAAAATATTCAGGATAATTGTATAAACGTGGTGTCAAAACCGTTAAAAACAACAATGGTGGGCTGTGCAGTACCTGATTGCGAAGTCAATCATAGGAATAATCCAAACAATGAGTCATTTCACAGGTAATTATGATCCACACATAGTCATTTTTGAAGTCATATTTTCAAGGATTCCTAGGTCCAAGGAATACGGTTAGTGGTCTGATAAGTACGATATATCATGTAGTTTTGTGTTTTATGCATATTTTTAATTTTTATATGTAAAATGAAAAGATGTTGTGTCCGTGAAAATTTCCATTTTTTAGGTAGTGATTGAATGTTTGAATCACACTCATCTATCGATAAGTTATCAATATGTCGATATTTCTTCATTCCTTCTCATAATTATTTAAACATTATTCCGAGCGATTATAAAACGTAGCTAGGTAAATTGATCACAGTTTATTATTTATCATTAAATGCAGTGGTCCAGCCTACGACAGGACTTCAAAATTTTGTTTTATGTTTTTTGTGTATGTTTTAATTAAATCGTGTAGAAAATGCTAAAATAAGCATCTTCTCTTATTTAAACTTTTTCTCTCAGGTTGATATTAATTACCGAGATATGGGGGGTCCGAAAGTTAGTAAATTCGGTACCTACAAGGCGTTTGAGAAATTTCGATGGGGTGAAAATTATGTCTGTATAACATTCGGTTAGTATGTACATGAAAATTGTCATTTACGTGACGTTCGTCTTAAAGTTGATAAGGATACACAGATCTCAGCAAGCCAAAGAATCCTCTACTTGGGCGTGACGTTCGGCTTATAGGCGACAGGGATAGACACATCTGAGAGAGCCAGAGAATCTTCTACTGAACATGAAAGTAGGTCCGAACGTAAGTCCACAAGAACTTCTAAGTTGTGGCCAAATAAAGTGAATACTTCCACCGTTTGACAAGCATATTATTCCAGATGAACTTGGGTTATTTTTTATTTATATTAACCGAAGCGAAGCGAGGGCGGGTCGCTAGTTTCTCTATATAAGTAACTTTATTGTTGCCTAGTGCCCATACAAAAATTCTAGGCTTTTAAAGCCTAGAATTTTTGTAAGACTGAAATTTATAAATTATTTACATTAAAAATTGATTGTATGATATGTGTGGTAAAATTTACCATGAAAAGAGTATTATTATAGATAATGAAAGAATCTTGTGTTTTATTAGTGAAGAATGCTAGTTTTTAGTTCCACGCAAGATACAAACAAGTCTTATATAAGCGAGTCTTTTTCATCGATATTTTTTCGATATAACGTACGGACATCACTAAAATTACTCACACACTTGTAAAATCACGCACACGTTGATATTTCCGTTTTGGTAACGCGGGAAAAAGGGAGTCTGTTCGTCTATTACGTTAGTTATATAAAGGTCTTTGGTTCCCACAATCAGCTGAAAACAATTGAATATAAAATTAGCGACAGAGATCTCAAAGGTGCGGCCCGTCTTTTCTTTTCTAGTGACGTGCTTTCTCCAGATAATCCTGATACACTTCTGGCCCTACAGACGAAACACCCCCCAGCTCCTGCAACGCCTTATTTTCTCGACCCTCCAACAGCAAACCATGCATGCCTGCAAATTACAAACAACGACGTCGCTAATGCAATTTTATCTTTTAAACCCGGTTCTGCTGCGGGCCTGGATGGATTCTCATTTCATAAATCCACCCATAGTTCCCACAATCAGCTAAAAACAATCGAAAATAAAATTAGCGGAAAATAAAATATAATTAAAATTAAAAGGTGCGGCCCGTCTTCTCTTTTCTAGTGACGTGCTTTCTTCAGATAATCCTGATACACTTCTGGCCCTACAGACGAAACACCCTGGAGCTGGGGCTCCTGCAACGCCTTATTTTCTCGACCCTCCAACAGAAAACCATGCATGCCTGCAAATTACAAACAACGACGTCGCTAATGCAATTTTATCTTTTAAACCTGGTTCTGCTGCGGGCCTGGATAGATTCTCACCCCAACATTTAAAAGATTTGACATCTCGGTGTGTGGTTGATGCTGGTGAGCAACTTGTCAGTTGCATAACTAACCTGATTAACATGATGTACTCGGGCCACATGCATCTGGACATTGTACCCATTGTGTATGGTGCGTACCTCATTGCCCTCACTAAAGAAAGGTGGGGTGAGACCTATTGCTGTTGGAGCAACACTTCGCCGCCTTGCTTCTAAAATCGCAGTTCGACATATTATACGAAAATTACAATCTTGTTTTGAACCCGTTCAATTAGGCTTTGGCGTTAAGGGAAGCTGCAAGGCTGCCGTTCATGCTCGTCGCACCTACCTTAGCAACGACCAATGCGAAATGTTACTCAAAATTGATGTTTAAAACGCCTTTAATTCTGTAAATAGGGATACCCAGCTGTCTGAAATAAAATCCAACATTCCTGAAATTTACAACTATCTTTTTCACTGTTATTCAGACCCAACGAAGTTGATGTACCGATCAAACGAGTTGTTATCCGAAGTTGGTTGTCAGCAGGGGACCCCTGGGGCCAGCAATTTTCAGTTTGGCTATTAATCCTTTAATTCAAAATTTAGCTTCAAAATTTAATATATGGTATCTAGATGATGGGACCCTAGGAGGTGATGTAAATACAGTACTTTCCGATCTTTCGTCTTTAAAAATAACTTTAGATCCATTGGTTTAGAGCTAAATTTCAATAAGTGTGAACTCTTCATCCGAAATGCTTCCAACGCTGACAATGACATAATACAAAAATTCAACGAACTTGCCCCAAATATAAAATTAGTAGATAAAAGAACACTTTGCCTCCTGGGACCTCCTATTTTTGAAGAAAGTTTTTCAGATTATATTCAAATTTCTATTTCTAGATTTCAAAACTATATACTCACCGGCTTCTTTACATTAGTCTACATTTTGCACTTCTTGTTATTAAATTCTGTCATTTTGTCCTTAAATTTACTTATGTGCTTCGCTGCTGTCCGTTTTGGAAACATCAAGACCAATCTATTCTTAACATTCATCTAAGCGAGCAGTGCTGGGGCCAAGGATCCCTCCCAATTCGGTACGGTGGTTTAGGGATCCGCAAAATTGGTAGTATTGCTTTACCAGCTTTCCTTTCGTCGATCCATAGCTCTTCTAGTCTCATAGATAAAATCCTTAGGGAATTCCCTTTAAACTATGAGACTTCAGGCTTGGAGGAAGCAAAGAGTGGGTGGTTAACTGCTTGCGCGGTCATAATTTTCCTGTTAACCCAAAATCGCAGAAGTGTTGGTATGACATAGCTTGTAAATTGACTGTTGATTTCCTTCTTAGCCAGTGCTGCGCAGCGGATCGTGCCAGAATTTTAGCACAAGAGAGGCTGGATACTGGCTTCAAGCTCATCCCTCGCCAAGCACTGTTAAGGTAAGGGCACCTATTACCGCTCCCCCCAAAATCGACACCAATTAACGCGGTATTTTTAAAAATGCGTTTTATGAACAAGTCGATTTTCTCACTAAGAAACTTATTTTACACGAGCAAAGCGTAGTTTGTGGACTACCGGTTTTTTTAGCACTAGTGTTTATGCATCAAATAAACAACTTGCAAACCGCCCGTATCCGCGACGCCGGCGCAGGAGCAGGTTGTGCCATACAAACGCGAGACGCCACACGTAAGTAAACCCACATTTTATTTAGTGATTTGCGTAATAGTTATAATGACTATCCTAATGCTAAGATTTTTAAATTATTGTTTATTGTTTTCTTTGCGACTTCCAAGTACTATTTTTGTGTGTTTTTATCTGGAAATACGTTAAAATTAGAATATTAAATACCGCGGTAATCGGTTTCGTTTTTTGCTATGGCTCCTTAATCCGAGGTATACCACGGTAATAGCAAAAATGGTACTTTAGTTTCAATGGCCTTTTTTATTTATGTCTGCTGTTGGTTATTTAGATTTTTAGTGATATAAAAAACTTTATATATCTAAGCAGTTAAAGAGCAATTTCCGTGGTATGAAAAATACTAATAAAGGCCTTATTTTTTACTATAAACTTGTGCACTATATTACTTGTTTTCATAGAAACCCTTAAATGTTTGAGTCGTTTATATATAAAGATATAATTTAAAGATATTCTTTTAGTTTTATGAGTTTTGTTTTATTAGATGGTTAAAATGTTAAGTTTTTATTTGTTTAATAAACGTCACGATAGCTTAATTTTTTTATGGGTCGGAATAAGGTTTTGTAGTACCGTGAATTTATCCTATTACCGAGGGTAAGAAAAGATAACCCTCGGTAATAGGATGTATGGGAACCTAGTTCCGAGGTATTTAGATTTTTTATGGGTCGGAGTTAGGATCCCATACTATCTCCTATTACCGTGTGACAGTAAATGAAAAATCAATTTTAGGGTACCGTAGTCCGGATTCCTTAATAAAATTAAGATGTTTTTGATAGTAAAGCTTACCCTCTTGGAAAGTGTTGTATTAACTGATGGTACAATGCTTATTTGGTAGACTGGATTTTTATATTAGTCTGTCGAAAACTGGAATAATAGTATTAAGTGTATGTTTTTAAAGGTAAGTACTGTTTACTCTTCCAATTGCATTACAAAGGGCACATCTATGTTATTTATTTGATTTTTGTTCAAAAGAAGACTGATTATTTAAAAAAAAAAATGTTGATTTAATACGCAGTTTTAATTAAAAATAAACTTTATCCACTTTTAAATGTTGTATTTAAGTAGATTTACTAAAAAAAAACAAAATGTTAAATATTAAATGTACGGAACTAAAAATACATTAATCCTCTACCCACGGTAATAGGAGCCTCATCCGCGGTAATAGGGTCAAAGCCCGTCCAATACCACGGTAATAGGAGAATCCGACTTTTTGGGTTTAATATTTATTTTATCCCATATAATCACCTAAAATGAGGTCATAAAGGTGCAAATTAAAAAGTTCAATCAACACACTTTTATTAAAAAAATCCTTTTGGTCGTTAGGGTGTCTTGATTCCCTTAATTTTTGGCTCTGATTTAAAAACTACCTTAACCCCCACGGTAATAGGTGCCGTTACCTTAGTTTCCTAGAGCCTAACAGACTCCGACTTTCAGTTTGCCTTCGTCTTGGGATCCCGGTCTGCGCTCCACATCGGTGCCCCTGCGGAAGTGACGTAGATCGGCTAGGACATCACGGACTGCCTTGCCAGAGAAGTGCTGGCCGTTTTTCCAGATACGCCCCACTTGGTGACATATTAGATGTCAAGGTTACCCTTTCTTCAAGTGCCGCTAAAGATAAAGTAGTAGAATGCAGCCCAATGACTAAGTTGACTAACTTATAGACTTGACATACTTACCCATCTTAAGACATAAATTATACAGGGTGTCCGGTAAATAGTGGACTTCCTTACAGGGCTGGATAGCTTAGCTCAGGAGTGGCCAAAATATGATAAATCATGTTTAGTAAAAGTCGCACCAAAAACGAGATATCTCAACTTTTCAAAATTTTGGAAATGCGGTACGCTGGTGTAATCAATAAACTCGATTGTTATATCATTTTAAAATCTCCATTAACCAGGCCATTTTTTAGAAAAGCAGCACTACAAGTCTTGGTACATTTTTTTTACACCGTGCGATGTTAAACTTGCCGCCAGTTAAACTCAGATTCCTAAACTTTAAATTTGATTAGAAAAATTAAAAAAAACTGCTCAACTTTTATTAATTCCGTTGATAAGGTCTTATAGTAAATTTAATCAGCAATCTCTCACAGCAAACGAAACTGATAAATACTAATAAATGTGGCCACGGCATCAAAAATGGTGAACCAGGGTACCACATTTCCAAAAATTTGAAAAATCGAGATATCTCGTTTTTGGTGCGACTTTTACTAAACATGATTTATCATATTTTGGCCAGTCCTGAGCTGAGCTATCCAGCCCTGTAAGGAAGTCCATTATTTACCGGACACCCTGTATAACATACCTTCAAAAGAAAAGTGTCGTTTGGCTGTCCAAAAATAGGAGACTGTCAGTTGTTTTAGCGCTGCCTCGATTCGATAATAATAATGAAAGAGTCCTTTGTGGTTTTGCCTCTTAGCCTTGAATCCCTTCAGCAGGGATTCCGGGCTTGGCTATCGAATGCGTAGAGAAGCTAAAGTCATTTATCACTTATTTTTTATGGATGACCTCAAACTATTTGCATAAAAGCGCCAAGATTTTATCGCACTATTGAAAATCAATCACACAAGAGTTCAGTAGTGCGATCAAAATGAAAGTCGGTGTCGAAGAGTGTGCGGTCGTGCATGTTCAACGAGGGAAAGTTGTAAATTCATCGAATTTGCAGCTTTCTGAATGACTCTCAGAACTCTCTCCGAAGTTGAAACCTACAAATGTCTTGGTATGTCACAGTCTTTGGGTATTATGGACGGGGATGTCAAGCAGTCAGTGAAGGAGCGCTGGTTCTGATGCTTCGCTTGACAAAAGTTCTTAACAGTCTTTGTCGGGTGGCAATAAGGTATTATCTAGTCGCCATTAGAATGGGATTAGAGGTGACAGTTGTACCATATACTTACGTCAAAATGCATATTATTAATTGACAGCTATTCAAATCCCAAACTGATCGCGGTTTCATAATACGTGCCTTCAATGGCTGGGTTATGCCACTGGTCACATACTCCATTGGAATACTAAGGGGGACTCAGACTGAGCTGGACGCCCTGAATAGGAGGGTGCTTAAATCCCTTTAGGCGGGCCTGGTTAGATTCGCACTAGGCCTATTTTGCTTTAGGTCTAAATCTAAAGAAGTACAATTCTGGTTAGGTCAGATTTGCCATAAGTTTCTGAATCAGACAGTTTCGGAAAATACCTTATGAAGTGGAAGTCAGTTTCTTTTATGTCAATTTCTGAGTAGGTCAGATTTCGAGTATGTCACGGTCATGACAGTGTTACGTCGTATTAGCAATAAGTTAGTTTCAGCAAATTGCCTTTTCTTTTTTTGTCAGATTCGTATCGAGTAGTCTTATATCTACTAATTCTGAGAAGTTTTAAATATTAGTAGGCCAGATTTTATACAAGCATAATTCTGAAATGAACAGGTATAATTCGCTAGAAATTAACGTTGTGCTAAGTAATTAACTATGGCTTTTTTATGTGATAGAGAAGGGAATCGAGCACTCAGGCCACCAGGCTCATGAATATTTACAACCACTAGGTTGTAAAATGCGTTGCCAATCCAACTCTGAGGACTAAGACGGAATGCCTCAATGCTACAATCTCATCGGCTCCTTACCGAAACACAGCAGTGCGAACACTATGGCATTACTGAAGGTTAACGGGAAAGATGGTGGTAGCGATCCGGACGGACTTTGCACAAAATCCTACCACCCGTAAAATGTGTAATAAAACCTATCAAAGATATGGCCACTTATAAATAGAGGATGATAAGCATAATCCTAATGACAATGTCATATATCTGTTTAGAAGACGTTGATAAAATGGAGGACGAAAGCTTTAAATTAATAAAAACTGCAAAAAATCAACCCTGCGTGCTATTAAATGAGTTTAAATATTGCTTCCAGCTAAAAAATAAATCAGACGCAGTCAATTTCAGATGTTCCAACCGTAACATGTGCAGTGCGTCTTTAACAACGATTCCGAAATAACCGCTGTTTGTCGAGTAAGTGAGCATACATGTTTGCCAGATTTTGAGCGAAATGCTATTGAATTGGCGATGTTCTGCTGTAAAGAAAAAGCAACGGAATCTTTCGAACCAATCCAGCCTATTTTCGAAGAGGCCCTACAGGATCTGCCAGAACTGCACCATTCGATATTATTACCTACATTTTCATCAAGAATAGACTTTATATATGCGTGGAGGAAAAGAGCATTAGGCACCGATGCTTTAAAATTTGATCGTACAAAAGATGTGGAATTCCCAAAATAATAAACCAAAATTTATTGATCGCTGAAAATGGCGATAATGATGATAAGCTTTTTATTTTTTGTAGCGAATCGTCGAGAAATATATTTAAAAATACGTACAGATTTCTAGGTGACGGAACCTTCAAGGTAGTCCCTAAACCTTTCCATCAGCTCTAAACATTGCATGCAATGTTAAATTATGAATCTGACAGTAGCCGCACTATAGTGCCAGTGATATATGTTCTTTTGCCAGACAAGCAAGAAAAAACATACATTAGACTGTTTTAAACACTAAAAACACTTCTAAATATTCAAATCCAACATTATAAGGCTGATTATGAGTTAGCCGCTTTAAATGCAGTATCCCATGTCTTCCCTGCATTGAATAAAACTGGATGTTACCTGCATTTCATCAAAGGGATTTGGAAAAAGTCCAAACAAATGGATACAGAAACATCTTGTACAGAAGATGATGGAAAAACATTTGTGAGGTTTTTGACATATCTGCCTCTGTTACCGGTCGAGTACATCGAGGACGCATGGCATACTCTTATATAACACATTTTTCTAATGTGAAAAGCATTGGAAAATTTCAGAAATATTATGAAAAATATTGGTTGACGATAGTTACGCCAGCTATATTTGGCTGTTCTGACGAAAAGTATAGGACAACCAATCATTTGGAGGGATGGCACAATAGGCTGAACAAAAAACTATGTAAGAAGCCGAATATATTCAATTTTTTATACATATTGAAAAAAGAAGCTAAGCATTACGATATAAGTACTAGACAAGCGTGTAGCATTAAAAAATCTCGATGACAGCGTTTTACTTCTAATTCTAAACAGCCCAATTTCTAATATTTTACACATTATTATTTTTTCAAAGTCGGTTTTTTTCATTTTCTGAATTTTTCGCAGTATTAAATTTCCTTTCAGAGATGGTGTCCAATTTCTGTATTTCTCATTCTGCTCAATTTATCAGATTCCGTTTTGAACGGAATCGTTTATGACCAAAATATTAATTTCACATATTCCGAATTTTCCACATTCAAAATTTTCACAATTATTGATTTTACCAAATACATATTTGACACATTATTATTTTTTCAAATTCGATCTTTGTCATAATCAGAATTTTTCGCTTTATTAAATTTCCATAATATTATTTTATACATTATGCGTGTTACTCCATTATACGTATTTTGTATAGTAAAGAAGTAATGGCAGTACCATCACGATCAAAACACTTAATATTTTTTTAAACTTTCACAACTCTGCTTAGTACGGCAGTTTCAGGTGTTTATGTGGACACACTGGACAAAAGCACCAAATTTTATTCAGGGACTAGTTTAGTTAGGTCCATAGCTTGTAATAGTTCAGGGTAGCTGGATAGGTGAGCTTGTGAGACTAGGGTGTGAGTAAGATTCAGCCTAGGAAAGAGTAAGTCAAATTTATATTCAGTAAGGGCGCCAGACCTACTTCTCGTCAACGAGTGAAATCATTCAAATAAAAATCTCTGATCTAATCAAATTACATTTATTTAACCGTTCAACGATTAGAGTCTGTCTAATGAAAGCTGAACCTGGGAAAAAGCGGCAAATTCAAAAAATCTTGATATGGTATTACCGATCAATGAAGGAATAAACGATATTGATACTTTTATTATTTTATTTATTTTGGTGGGCACAAAGGAAGAGGAAACGCGTACTATATTTTCATATATATTATTACGAGCGCTATATTTTGATGAAAAGCACTTTAGGTAAAATACGATGACAGTGACTGGAGCACATTTGGTTTTTCGAAATATATTTGACATGAAAATATAGTGATCTGCACGTGTAGCACAAGTTGTATTTTCTCGCTTGTCGCTCTGTGCGTCTCTATCGTAACAGACTAGATAGTAAGGGAGATCCGAGCGACAAACAAGTCACGAGCAACTTGTGCTAGTCGTGCTGTTGATAGATTTCATTGATACGAGAGGTTTTCGTCTGTGTCGCACACAGCATAATAAAACAATGATGATGAGGAATATTATATTCAACCTTTTTAATAAAGTAATTAGAGGTAACATTATTCTCATCACCCTTACACCTCTATCTAACGACAATTATATCTTGGAGAAGAAGCGCCGCAAGAAACTCCAGCAGATCATTTTTTCCAATCATAAAATACAATTATTCTTAAAAGTAACATTACAAGGTAGTAAAGTAATTAATAATTATTTCTAACAACACAAACTTAGTCGTTACAAATGTACGCTCAATAACATTGAGTAAATTAAAAATAGTGACTAGGAGAACAACATGACGAGGTCTCTACGTCAGGAACGATAACTAAAATAACTAACTGGAAAACAGGTTCTTGCAAGCGTGAACAGACAGGACCCCACTGACAACACCGGCCTTGTGAGGTCGCTTTTTTCCGGGAGTACTAAAGACACCGTTGTTTAATTTTCCCTCATTACTTATTCTTTTTAAAGATGAAACACTGATATCTGTAAGAAGAAAGAAAGTGTTAAATAAACAGAACACCATTTAGAAATACATTGTGTGGTTGCGCAGTACAGCCCCATTGTACAGTCCGACAGCCCTAAAAACATTTGGGTTTAGGTGAAATGAAATTGCATCGGTGAGGTTCTAATCGCAACGGTTTAAGAACAAGGAAGACTCATATAACCCGAACATCTTTTATATCTGGCCGATCAAAAATGACATTAAATAAATAGATAAGGTACTAAAGTGTACACATATTTATGAAATCGACTGTACAGTGTACATTTGGTTCATAAACAATAAAATGCTGTTTGCTCCGCACACAGAAAATACATATCAAATAATATGTTTATGATATCTTTTAACTAAACACCTCCTTATTGTTTTATTGAAACTATGAGTGTCAGTTACATTAATCATCTGTCTATTAAATTAATTTAATAAAATTGTGAATGCTAAGAGATTCAACATGATATAGGGACAGACAATAGGTACCTACACCTATTATATAGGGAAAGACAATGATAATTTTAGTAATTACCGGTCATTGAAGATACTTCTTCCAAATATTTCGTCTGAGTCTGGCAGGCTAACTCAGTTTCCTCAACCTCTTTCAGCTGCTTTACGTTTTCCAGCACACTTTTGTCAACGTGCACGTCCAGGTTTTCTGAAACGAATTTAATTTCGTTTAATTTCTTAATCTCATCGTATAATAGACAGAAAAAGGTAAATTAAACTTAGGATTGCACATAGAGAAATAAGAAGTATCAAAATGAACATGCCGTACTAAAGCCGTACTAACCTATAAATTTGGTCACCGTAACTAAACAATTAATTTTTTGCATCAATAATGCTTTTCTTTCTTCTTGTTTTTCTTTGTACTTCTGTATAATAGTATACAGAATCTCCCGGACACCGCCTCTTATCGTCGACGGCATGATTACTCCGTATTTTTATCAATTTAGATCTCGAATTGACAAGTTTCTAAAAACAACAAAGTCCAAACGACATATTAAATAGTGTTGCCAGACTCGTCAGCCAAGAAAAATCCAGGTTCAGCTTTCATTAGACAGACTCTATAAACTAAAGAACGCTAAATACATCATTACACAATGGACTCCGCCGTAAAGGGGAAGTCTAAGAAGTCCTAGGACCGACACTGATCCCCTAGCGCAAAATCGGGGTTGGTCAGTATCGAACCTACTACGCTTAAATAGAAACACTAGGTGGTAATGAACTTCACCATAAAGGAGAAGTTTAAATAAGTCATAGGATCGAGACTGATCCACTAGCGTGAAGTCGTGGGTTGCCAGTCTCAAACCTACTACGCAAGATACACATTTAGATTTGTATTCCAATAATGAAATTTAACAATACAATAGAAAGACTACCTAACGAGATAATAATAATAATAATAATAAAATCTGTTTATTTCAAGATTTGTGTTGGGTTTACAATTTTTTACTTAGCCTAAATCTTTATCTATTTAAGATTATTTGGCTAAGTTAGTGAGGACGCTATTTATAAGAATTAATTAGAATTAATTACAAGACATAAGAAATCTTTTAACTATATTTTTGGTAGACCCAGGTTTAGCTTCCATGCGTTCTAATACATGTTTGGGGAAACTATTCAAAATATGAGGTAGGAGATTTGACCAAATTCTAGACCCGTACAGGTTATTACTTCTTGGAGTGATAAATGACTTTCCTTCTTTTAGATTTTAGATAACTTTAAGTGTAAAAAAAAAGGTAGTCTGGTACTCACGCGGCATCTTCTTACAGAATACCTGCACTGTTTAATAACGTCTGTAGTAAAAGAACAGCTTAATTGTCAGGAGAGTTAGAAGTTTTTTCTTAGTGCAGGTCGTCAGAACCACGTCGGGAAAAAGGAGAAAGTCGCAACGCTTGATGAGCTTCACCCCTCCATCCGCGGAACCACAAGTTGTTCTCCACTCGAAAGCGGAGTGTTACAGAAGCAATAAAAAGGCAGGCAGGCAGAAAAAGAAACCGAAAGGAAAAAGAAACTGCCCGTAATAAAAAAAGAAAACTTCCCGTAATAGAAAGAAAACTTCCCGTAATAGAAAGAAACTGCCCGCAATAGAAACCCTGTGAACAAAACATTCACGGTTAAACACGGAGAAGAACCAGCGATCAAAAAAAACACGTGGTTAATTAAAAAGAAGTAACTTACCACTAGCCGTGGGTTTCTTTTATGGTATAAGGCGAGTGTCAGAGCTCGAGAAAGTAAAGGTGCTTGTTAAGAAAGCATTTATGAGGGTGCTGTAAAATAAGTATGCACGGGTTACGAACACGAAAAGAAAAGCAAAGTGCTTCGCCAAAATGGCGGCATCGAAAGTTCAAGACAAAGGGTTCACTTACCAGAAGAAAGTATTATGATTGGCCAGAAGGCACAAAGATTTGGATTAGCTCAATCCATTTGAAGTTGAATTATAAAAATTCTGCCATGGGCAGGGCCGGTTGGCGTGATCGGCGATTCTCAGTTTTTGATGTACGTGCTCACATCATGACGAATCGAATCCGATAGAGGTCAACGGAGACGGCATCGAAGATGCTCGGTCATCGACGGTCAAAGATTTCCGAACGGCTCTGTATATTTTTATTTACCAATAAACAAAAACAAACAGTAAATTACTTCATAAATAGTTCAAGAAGGGATTTTATTATTATAAAACCAGGTAATTGAGTTTATTATATTTCTTGTTTACTCAAAAGTTGAAATCATCATTACCTAGAATTAAAGAATCCGACAAGCACATTTCTAAACGCGTCCGCGTTTCGTTCCATGTGTCGAATTGATTCTTGAAGAAAATCTCTAATAAAATACGATGAAGTCATTTAAGTAAGATAATAGATTAATTTAGATTAAATATAAACGAATGATTTGACAAACAGTTAAGAGTCAATCATTACGTGATTGATGAAAATCGTCAAGAGGAAACGTCATAGATCACAGATGGCGCTGTCATGCGCGTAATGCAGAACCAAAATGTGTAAACAGGAACTGTCAAATGATTTGTTATGCCGGCTTGTTGTTATGATATTGTAATTTATTTAAACAAAAGAAGAAGTATGCCTTGTTGTGAGGAAAATAATGGTAAAACATCGAGGTAATATTCCTCTAAATATGTGGCTAAAAGTTATAATGCATAAACAAACTGGAATGCCTAACAAACAGGTGAGTAACACTAGATTTAGAATGGTATCTATACCTCGAAGTGTTACAAGCTTTAGGTTTTTGATAGGAACCAACTTCTCCGTCGGCCATCTTAAATTTTATGGCGGCCATTTTGAAATATAGGTATCCATTTTTCGGTTTTTTGCTTATATCTCGGAAACTATGCGTCCTAGAGACATGGCCACTAAAAACTGATGAAAGCTAATTGAATTTGCTACAAGTTTTATTCAGTCATGTTTTTCGATATCTTGTACAGTTTTTGAGATATCCGCTCCTAAAAGTGTGTAACTTTTGAAAAGCAGCATTTCCCTCTATACCTCTTCGTTGACTGGACTAAAAGCCAAAATAAAAAATAAAAAGGTGAAAGATAGGGCTGGTTGCTATCAAATTAATATCGAAAGCTGGGTACTTAATTAGCCCCTGGAGAAAATTTGGTGCTTTTGTCCGGTTTGTACAAATAAACGGCATTTTGTTCTAGCAATCTGTCGGACTAGCTCTTTCTCTTTCTGTTTTACTTACTTATTGCTATTTGTTTCATTAAGTACAAACTCTTCGCAAAGAGCAATAAGTCCGTAACCTACAGATGATAAAATGAATGTCATAATTAATATTGTTCTAGTGTGGTATTACATTTTGTGTATTTTAAATCTATAAATTATGGCTTCTACGAGTGACATAAACGGAATCTGGTAAATTGAGCAGAATGAGAAATACAGAAATTGGACCCCATCTCTGACACGTCGAAATCATGGATTTCCTCAAAAAAGCTTCGCACTCAAGTTACGAAAGACATGAAAGATCATTTATTTGGCAGCCATAACAATAAACAAAAACCTGTCAGCTCCAGTTCTGAAAATAATTCTTCCGGTGATTCTTCCGGTGATTTTTCCGATGATACTTCCGATGATTCTTCTAGTGACTCGGAAACGATTACGATATATGATATAATAGCAGCAATAGACGATCTACAATAAAATAAATTGAATTGATCGAATAAGAGAAAAATGTTAAATTTTAGTTAGAGTCTGTCTAATGAAAGCTGAACCTGGGAAAAAGCGGCAAATTCAAAAAATCTTGATATGGTATTACCGATCAATGAAGGAATAAACGATATTGATACTTTTATTATTTTATTTATTTTGGTGGGCACAAAGGAAGAGGAAACGCGTACTATATTTTCATATATATTATTACGAGCGCTATATTTTGATGAAAAGCACTTTAGGTAAAATACGATGACAGTGACTGGAGCACATTTGGTTTTTCGAAATATATTTGACATGAAAATATAGTGATCTGCACGTGTAGCACAAGTTGTATTTTCTCGCTTGTCGCTCTGTGCGTCTCTATCGTAACAGACTAGATAGTAAGGGAGATCCGAGCGACAAACAAGTCACGAGCAACTTGTGCTAGTCGTGCTGTTGATAGATTTCATTGATACGAGAGGTTTTCGTCTGTGTCGCACACAGCATAATAAAACAATGATGATGAGGAATATTATATTCAACCTTTTTAATAAAGTAATTAGAGGTAACATTATTCTCATCACCCTTACACCTCTATCTAACGACAATTATATCTTGGAGAAGAAGCGCCGCAAGAAACTCCAGCAGATCATTTTTTCCAATCATAAAATACAATTATTCTTAAAAGTAACATTACAAGGTAGTAAAGTAATTAATAATTATTTCTAACAACACAAACTTAGTCGTTACAAATGTACGCTCAATAACATTGAGTAAATTAAAAATAGTGACTAGGAGAACAACATGACGAGGTCTCTACGTCAGGAACGATAACTAAAATAACTAACTGGAAAACAGGTTCTTGCAAGCGTGAACAGACAGGACCCCACTGACAACACCGGCCTTGTGAGGTCGCTTTTTTCCGGGAGTACTAAAGACACCGTTGTTTAATTTTCCCTCATTACTTATTCTTTTTAAAGATGAAACACTGATATCTGTAAGAAGAAAGAAAGTGTTAAATAAACAGAACACCATTTAGAAATACATTGTGTGGTTGCGCAGTACAGCCCCATTGTACAGTCCGACAGCCCTAAAAACATTTGGGTTTAGGTGAAATGAAATTGCATCGGTGAGGTTCTAATCGCAACGGTTTAAGAACAAGGAAGACTCATATAACCCGAACATCTTTTATATCTGGCCGATCAAAAATGACATTAAATAAATAGATAAGGTACTAAAGTGTACACATATTTATGAAATCGACTGTACAGTGTACATTTGGTTCATAAACAACAAAATGCTGTTTGCTCCGCACACAGAAAATACATATCAAATAATATGTTTATGATATCTTTTAACTAAACACCTCCTTATTGTTTTATTGAAACTATGAGTGTCAGTTACATTAATCATCTGTCTATTAAATTAATTTAATAAAATTGTGAATGCTAAGAGATTCAACATGATATAGGGACAGACAATAGGTACCTACACCTATTATATAGGGAAAGACAATGATAATTTTAGTAATTACCGGTCATTGAAGATACTTCTTCCAAATATTTCGTCTGAGTCTGGCAGGCTAACTCAGTTTCCTCAACCTCTTTCAGCTGCTTTACGTTTTCCAGCACACTTTTGTCAACGTGCACGTCCAGGTTTTCTGAAACGAATTTAATTTCGTTTAATTTCTTAATCTCATCGTATAATAGACAGAAAAAGGTAAATTAAACTTAGGATTGCACATAGAGAAATAAGAAGTATCAAAATGAACATGCCGTACTAAAGCCGTACTAACCTATAAATTTGGTCACCGTAACTAAACAATTAATTTTTTGCATCAATAATGCTTTTCTTTCTTCTTGTTTTTCTTTGTACTTCTGTATAATAGTATACAGAATCTCCCGGACACCGCCTCTTATCGTCGACGGCATGATTACTCCGTATTTTTATCAATTTAGATCTCGAATTGACAAGTTTTAACAACAACAAAGTCCAAACGACATATTAAATAGTGTTGCCAGACTCGTCAGCCAAGAAAAATCCAGGTTCAGCTTTCATTAGACAGACTCTAACATAAAATTACACTTATTTTGGTAGTAAAGTTTTAGTTTTTTTCCAAAATAAGTGTAATTTTATGTAAAATTTTATTTTATTTCCGAAATAGGTGTAATTTTATATTTATATGTATATATTTTTTTTAAATAAACGTTTGCAAACTAATTTATTTAATTTTTACAACACGAACTGTACATTCACTTGATCTACCAAGATATTGACATAAAAATAATCTGACCTACTCAGAATATAGCCTAATTAGATACTAACCAACCTCCAATCTGGCGTACTCAGAAAATGGCGTACGGAGAATATGGAAATATACGTTAAGGACTTTCTCATAATTCGACATCATAAGGATCTGACGTGTTTATGATATGACTTAAAAATAATCGAATATATTCAGAATCTGACTACCTACCTATTTAGAAAACGGTTGTAAAAGAAACTGGCGATTATAGAATCATACTTACTCAGCTTTTGACCTAAACTGCAATCGACTTAAACTGAATCTGTCTCATGTTGCCTAAAGGCTTAAATCACATCGCATGTTGCACCCACGGAACCCACGCTCATCTGTTATGAGACTTATGAGACCCCGACACCTGTACATCCCGAGGAAATGTGGAGGCCAAGGCATGTTAAATGCTAAGAATCTCCACAACTGCGAGATGTGCAATCTCAAGGATTATTTCCGTGGCAAATAGTGAGGGATAATTCGTGTTTGCGTCTGACGTTTGTCATAGAGGCTAAATTTTCAATTTATATTTTATTAATTATCAGAAAATAAAATTTCCGAACGTTTATTGGCCTACGTTAGGCGAGGCGCGCGAATTTTCGCCGATCATCATTAAAACTTCATTTTATCGATGCGAGGGTTGCGCGGTCAAACCCGATAAATCGACAAAATTGTTTATTCAAAGGGTCTAGCAGGCTAAGGAAGGAGAAGTGGCCCCTGTGACGAATATCGAATTTTTATAATGTCATTTGTTGGCTATCTTATAATGTAGAAACATCCTAACTTTCATATATATACCTACCATGATATTGCATTGTCGACGGGTTTACATATGTGGTCCAAAGGGCTATTTATTATCATCTACCAGTATAATAAACAAATGCCACTCTGACAAGAAGTCAGTCGCAGTCATCATTTAACGCTTTCTTTGACATTTAATTTTTTTTAAGCATGTTGCACCAATTATATTGAATTGATTTTTCACAGGGTACTAGCTAATACTATTAACAGTTTATGTGATTTTTTCCATAGCTGTACCTTTAAAAATACTTGTTGAAAAGTGCTGTCAAAAATTTCTCTGACATTTTAATCAATATTTTTTCATGGAATTAAATATTTTAAAAAATCAGAGTTATACTCCTACCCATCCTTTGTAGCTATGATTTGGTTTGATTGCTCTACCTTGTATAGTTCAGGAGAAAAACGACTTTGAAAAATGTATCCATAAAATGACGTTTTTGACAGTATCTCGGTGACGGTTCAAGATAGGGGGCTGAAAGTTAGGATGTTTCTACATTATAAGATAGCCAACAAATGACATTATAAAAATTCGATATTCGTCACAGGGGCCACTTCTCCTTCCTTAGCCTGCTAGACCCTTTGAATTGTCTTAATGTAACGGGTGATAACAAAAAAACGAGAATTTTTGAAAAAGGTGAAAAAAAATTATTACAGAATTTGAAATCAAATTTAAATATAATTACATTAAAAACACACTGTATTTCTTTCAAAACCGATTAATGAACATTTGAATGTGGCCCATGGTCAGCTGTTCGACGGAGTTTGGTCAAAATGGTCGCACAAGAACGCTGGACGGCAATCTTATCCATTTTATGTACACAAGCTTTTATCCTCTTTATCAGCTGAGTACAATTTTCGGCTCTCCAATTATTCTTGTACACCAATGAACTCAAATATCCGAAAAAATCTTCAATTGGCCGACATTGAGGAAGATTTGTTGGGTTGCGGTGTTTTGGTACAAATTCGATTTTTTTGGAGTCCAGAAAACGGAGTGTTTTTTTTGCATAATGCGACGACGCCTTATCCGACCAAAACACATACTTGCCATCAGAGTGATATTTCTGAATAAACGGCATTAATATTTTCTTCAAGCATTCGTTTTGGTATACATTTTGATTAACGGCTAATCCACTAGGTTTGAACCACAGTTTTGAAACTCCTCTTTCGGAAATCACGACATACAGCATAACCTTTTGCTCAAACTTGTGTTTGAATTTGTATTTTTTATTCGAAGGTGAGGTAGAACTGTTGCTTGTGTAGTATCTATCATTTCCCGGGATGTGAAATTTGCTGAGGGGAAAATAACTTTCATCATCTAAAATTAAACTTTTCCCAGCGTAATTTCGGGTCATCCAGCGACATTGGGTTTTAATGGCCGAAATTTGTTTTTCTGTATATTCTGGTGCCCTCACCTTCTTCCGGCATACTATTCCAACCTTCTTTAATGATTTGCAGATATACGGTTGACTACAATTAATTTTTTTCTCAGCATCCCGTTGGCTCATGCTGTCTGAATCATTAAATTGGGCATGAAGCACTTTTAGGCGTCGTTTGGTCATTATCTTTGCCGGCCTGCCACTGCCACTTTTACGAGTTGTAGTCTGAGATGCTAAAATTCTATACACAGTAGAAACTGGTACATTCTCTTGAGTAAAATGGTTCACTGTAAACTTTTTTCCCATCTTTAAATTTGAATGATAAAAATTTACAATTCGTTTTCTCGTGGTTTCTTGTTTAGATGCCATTTTTGACAACAGTAAAACAAACGCAGAAAAAAAAAGTGACTACCATCACGAAAGAGGTAACACAACAACATTACATACCGCCTTTTTTATTTATGCGGCCAGTATTTTTTTTTACAGAGAGTGATAGGTATTCTCGTTTTTTTGTTATCACCCGTTATTCATTTAATGTTCTGTTTGACACAACAAGATATATCGACTTATCTGGTTTGACCACGCAACCCTCGGATGAGTGTGGCTTCAATGATGCAATATTTGAGCGGAAATAGTTTTGGAGAAGCTGAAGAGCTGCAACAGGATGTCGAATTTGAATGGCTGCAGATTCCAAGTAGACTCTTATGAGTTTCCAGTTTCACAATGTTCAGGTTGCTGGAAGTTTGGGCATTTAATAAATTTTGTTCTAGAAGGAAGATTATCTGCCCCAAATATGCTGGATCATGATAATTGTTCATCTCAAATGTAGGTACAAGTGCGTAAATTGCAAGGGGCCGTACATGGCATTGGACAAAACGTGTCATTTTTTATAAAAGAAAAGAATACCTATTCGGCATTGAATGTCGAAAGAAAATTGTACGTACCGAAAGGATATTTTGATGTATCGAGGTAAAGACGTAACAAAAGAGAAATCGAATCATACATACAGTAAAGCTGCGAGTAGGTATGATGATTTTTTCATAGGTTCTCAAATTTTAATATATGCTTCGCTATTGTTAATCAATAACACATGATGTGTTATTTTTACTCTAGCTTAAAAAATATTAGAGATATGGCCGATTCAGTGATTTCACTTAGAATTAGAATTAGAATTATAATTATTTATTTGTAAAACATAGGTAGAGAAATACAGGTGGAGGAAAAAATACAGCGTGTATCACTATATTTTGCCTGTTGGCATACAAATATCAATGTCACGTAGATATATGTAGTAATATTTTCTTTTTTAATAAAAAAAATACAAGTGAACGAATAAATCAATCCTTATAATTAGATGCATGCATATCAATTGGCCAATAATAATAACAAATTTATAGATCGATGTCACTTAAAAAAACTTGCGTACTATAATAACATTTTATAATTAATAATTTGGTCAGATTTTCCTTAAAAAGTACAATGTCTAATGCTCTTTTGCATACCGGAATTTTATTATAAATTCGGGGTGCCATTCCCAGTATGCTTTTGCGCATTAGCGCAGTTTTGCACCGTACGTTCTGCACCATGTGCTGATACTGTGGACGAGTAGGCAGCCTGCGTGTGTCTGTAGTTTTTATAAACATTACATTTAACAAATATGGCAATTTCTAAAATGTACAGACTTGGAATGGTAAGTATTCTGAGTGACTTAAAATAAGGGGAGCAGCTGTCAGTTATTTTCAGGCTACACATTGCTCTCAAACACCGTTTTTGTGCTTGAAACGCTGTTCCCTTATCAGTAGAATTGCCCCAAAATATGACACCGTATCTCAATGTTGACGCAACAAGACCATGGTAATAAGAAGAGTGTGGTTGTCCACTACTTTTGACAGCTTGCGCAGTGCAAAAGCTGACTTACTAAGCTTTTTACTTATTTCATCTACATGATATTTCCATGTTACCTGACTGTCAATATTGAGCCCTAAGAACTTAACTACAGATACGGTTTCTATTTTATTTGTTTCATAATTTATATTCATGTCATTATATTGTAATCGCTGATAAAAATGCATTATGTTAGTTTTAGTCAAATTGATTTTTAAATTATTATTATGTAACCACAGTAATATTATGTCTGATTTTACACTATTTATATCACTTGCATACATATCTGGATTATCACATTTTACAATAGATGTGCTGTCGTCGGCAAACAAGATCATAGGATGGCAGACCGATTTAGGAAGATCATTAATATATATCAAAAAGAGCAGAGGTCCAAGTACACTACCCTGGGGTACACCAAACGTTACACAACATGCATCTGATAAGAAATTATTTTCAGTTCTAGAGTTTTGGCAAATCCTTGTAATTTCAGTGTACTGCACGCGCTTAGTCAAGTAGGATTCAACTAGTTTTAGGGGTTTGCCTCGGATGCCATATTGTTCAAGTTTGTATAACAATATCTTATAATAGAATCAACAAAGTCGAAGGCCTTTGTCATATCGGCGTAGACAGCACTAACTTGTGTTCGCTTGTCAACACATTTCATTACATAATTTACTAAATCATATATAGCCATATTTATACTAATATTTTTCCTAAACCCTTTCTGTTCTTTACAAAATAAATTATATTTCTCAAAGTAATTATATAGACAACAGTATATGTATTTTTCAAAAAAAAATGAGAATGTAGGAATGAGAGATATAGGCCGGTAGTTCTGAGGAATTTCTTTATCCCCCTTTTTAAACAGAGGTTTGACAATAGATACTTTCAATTTGTCCGAGTAAATACCTTCATTAATACAGAGATTCAACAAGTAGCTTAAATGTTTTGCTATCGTGTCGTTAACATGTTTTATTACGACAGTCGGTATGTTATCGACGCCTACACTAGCTGTGTTCCTCAAGCCTTTTATTATCAACCATATATCACGAGGTGTTACAGGTTCCATAAACATAGAATTAGCACTGTTGTTGTTAATTTTCCATTTGACATTATTATAATTTTTTGACAAATTACATTCACGCTGTGTAAAATGGTCATTAAATACATTTTAGCTATAGCTTGAGGGTCGGTTACGATTCCATTATTTGATTTTATCCTCAGTATTTGATCCCTAGGTTCATTGGCTTTTGTGGAGTTGATTATCTGCCAAGTGGCTTTAGATTTGTTCTGAGCATTTTTGATCGCGAGGTTATTTTGTGCTTTCTGAGTCAATTTGATAATTGTTTTATATCGTTGCGAGTAGTTCCGAAATAGTTGTTTATTGGCTGTTGAAGGCGTTGTCTAAGTTGCCAGAGCAGTTGTCTCTGTCTTTTGCTACATACCTTGATGCCTTTTGTCATCCACTTTACTTTTTTATTTGATTTTATTGTAATTATCTTTACAGGAAAACAGAAGTCGTGGAGAACACTAATTGGCTAGTATGATCTGATAGACCAGAGTCTAGCATTTTACTACTATGCCCTTTTTTTAGACTGTGTGCAAAATTATCTATACATGTGTTCTTTGCTAGTCTTGTAGGCTCCTTAATTTGTAGATCAAAATTGTAACTAGAAAGGAAGTATTCAAATTGTAAAGATTTGTGGTTTCTTTTCAAAATATTAATATTAAAGCATTGATTTAATATACACTAGATTTAACGTCAATGCTTAAACGGAGTGACGGAGCAACTGCTCTCGAATTCCTTCCGAGAGCAGTTGGGCTGTCAGTCGCACGCGATGCGTTGACAGGTCAACATGCCTAAATGCTCTGTGAAGAAGTGTAGAAATAGCTTTGTAAGAAAGTCGAAAAAGGATGGCATATCTTATTTTCGCTAAGTACCCGTTAATAGTTTTATAATTTAATGTATTTGTGGCCAAATTCGCCTTCTGATTAAGAAAGGTGATGATGTATGTAAAAAGTGGAACATAGTTAAAAATTGAATGAATAGAGTCGCTTATTGATTTTTATTTTACAATGTTTTACGCCTACTTATTTTTGCGGTCTATAATATTAATTAAACTTCTTATAAATTACTATAAATACATAGATCTAAGAATAAAAAATACCTCGTAAATGCTCTTTATATTGTAAATTAAATAAAACTGTATTATTATTCGAGATTTCCAAAAAACGAAACTGAGCGAGAAAAATGGCGGAAAATAATAGAAAATGAAATGTTGAGTAAGCCCGGATCAAAGAAGTTTATTAAGTTATTTGTACGGGTAAATCGCTGTTACTTTTTTTCGTAGACACGCAAAGTTAGACCTAGGTTAGACTTTTAACCTATAAAAGTTATTTTTTATCAGTCTAGTATTAATACGTTTATTTGAATTTATTTTAAAGAACCAAGATATTGCAAAGGTAAAACACAAAAAAAAATACAGGCTTTGATACAGGCTATACAAGGTGTTTTATAAAAAAACTCTGGCGAACATAGCGTTTTTTTTAAATTAAAAAAATTGCAATATCTCAAAATCCGTGAAACTTTGCATAATAGTAAATGTGGTCAAAAATGTTCAGAATGACTCTACCTATCATCCCTTAAAACCACTACACTCTATGACTCTACTGGCAAACACCATGTATTAGTATTTTTGTTCCTAAATAAGTATGTATATCGTTGTCTAGCACCCATAGCACAAGTTTCGAGCTTAATTTGGGGTTAGGTCAATTACTGTGTAATTGTCCAAACATAATTATTAATTTATTAATATAAAATTGAGAACTGCGACTCCATTCTCCGTTGTTCAATTTTGACGTTATTATTACGATAATGACCACTTAACTAAAAAGATTTCAATATTTTGAAACCTTAGTTTGTAAATTTGACACTTGACAGCTAGAACATTGAGTTCATTTCAGCATGTTTTTTTTTCGTATTACAGGTTTAAAAATTAGCGATGTTAGCTTCGTATCGGAATTCTTATATTATCTGTAAATGTCATTTTGGCACCGATTGTTACGACATTTTGTTCGAGATTTTGTATCTAGTGTATATTAAATCAATGTATTAAAGTCTCCACAAAGGATTTTTTTTTTATTATTGTTATTAGACATATTTTTTAATATTATTTCAAGTTTCTCGTAGAATATGCTTAAGTTATTAAGATTAGGAGTTCTATACATGCACACATCTATAATTTTGTGTAGGGTTAATTCTATAGCTCAGCATTCCACGACCCCACTTACTGAATGTTTTGTAATTTCAGGTAATTCCTTGTACTGATGCCCTATCTTTACAAGTATGCATGCTCCACCTCGATTTTTTTCACGTGAGGAACACGCTGCTAGTCTATAGTTGGGTATTGTTAAAAGGTCCTTATGAAGTCATTATAAAGTGCTCCGTTATGCACATAACATCAACGTTAATGTTCTGAGCTCTCAGACTATTAATGTGAATAACAAGTAGATCAGTTTTATTTATCAGGCCAGCATTATTTTGATGAAAAATTGTTAAGTATGAGTCTATTTTTTTATTTACGAAAAAATGTGGATTCTCTTGGCTTGGTTTGTTTTTCTTTTTTGGTATGTCAGGAAGTGGTGCATTTATTATTTGCGCGTTATTGTTATAAAATTCATGATTTGTCAGTGTTTTTTCTGTTATGGAACTTACTAGGTCCACCAAGTCATTAAAGATTGATGAAAGACTATGATTATTTATATCTCCTGACCCAGGCAGAAACATTTTTCTTGAGTAAGTACGGTATATTTAAATTAGAGTCGAGAATGTAAGCATTATTATATGTCATATTGTCAAAATAAAGTATGTTATTAAAAATGTCTACCCTTTTGTTAAATAGGTTTACATAATTATTTAGTCTATACGTTGGTAAACAAATTATAGTGTTTGTGTGCTAAACTTTTAGCAGTTCCTCTCTTATAAATAATACCAATTTTGAATAGTCCTGGGTCCATGTAAAATCAGTATCACCAATATATATGATGCAGAAGTCTTTATCATCATCATCATCAGCCCGGGGGCGTCCACTGCTGGACAAAGGCCTCCCCCAAAGAGCGCCACAAGTCACGGTCTTGAGCCGCTTGCATCCAGCGGCTCCCCGCGATCCTAACCAGGTCGTCAGACCACCGGGTGGGAGGCCGTCCAACACTCCGTCCACCGGTGCGGGGCCGCCACTCGAGAACTTTTCTTCCCCAACGGTTATCAGTTCTCCGAGCTATGTGGCCTGCCCATTGCCACTTCAGCATGCTAACTCTCTGAGCTATGTCGGTTACCTTGGTTCTCTGGCGTATTTCCGTATTACGGATCATATCGCGCAAAGAAACTCCGAGCATAGCTCTTTCCATTGCACGCTGAGTGACCCTGAGCTTATTTATGAGGCCCACATTCAGCGGCCAAGTCTCTGATCCATAAGTCATCACTGGCAACACACACTGGTCGAAGACTTTCGACTTAAGGCTCTGCGGTATTTTGGACGAGAAGATCCGCTTTAACTTTCTGAACGCTGCCCATCCGAGTTGGATTCGGCGATCGACCTCTTTCTTGAAGTTGGATTTACCTAGTTGGACAGTTTGTCCCAGGTATACGTACTGATCAACAACTTCAAGTTGAGAATTCCCCACGTGAACCGGTATTGGCAAAACGCGAACATTGGACATGACTTTCGTCTTGTCCAAGTTCATTTTCAGGCCCACCCGTTGGGAAACTCTATCGAGGTCTCCGAGCATCTTACTCAAGTCTTCTAGCGATTCTGCCATGACTACGATGTCGTCCGCGAATCGAAGGTGAGTGATGTACTCGCCGTTGATGTTGATGCCAAGTCCTTCCCAGTCCAGAAGCTTGAAGACATCTTCCAGTGCAGCGGTGAACAGTTTCGGAGATATGACATCTCCCTGTCTCACACCTTTCTGCAACTGAATCGGTTTCGAGCTCTGGTTCTGGAGCCGGACTGACATAGTGGCATTTTTTTACAAACACTTCAGCACTTCGATATATCGATAGTCGATGTGGCACCGCTGTAGTGACTCGAGCACCGCCCATGTCTCGACCGAATCGAAGGCCTTCTCATAGTCCACGAACGCTAGACATAAGGGCCGATTATACTCTTCAGTCTTCTGTATAATCTGGCGCAGCGTGTGAATGTGGTCTATGGTACTAAAGCCTTTCCGGAAACCGGCTTGTTCAGGAGGCTGGAAGTCGTCGAACCTGCGTGAGAGTCGATTTGTAATGACCCTTGAAAACAACTTATAAGCGTGGCTCAGAAGTGAGATGGGTCTGTAGTTCTTCAATAAGGTTTTATCGCCTTTCTTAAAGAACAAGACCACCACACTTCTGGTCCACGCCTCTGGAACACCGCCTTCGAGAATAACAGAGTTAAAGAGCTTCTGGAGGACTTTAAGTATCGGCATTCCACCCGCTCTCAGAAGCTCAGCCGTAACTCCGTCGTCCCCTGGCGCCTTATTGTTCTTCAGTTGCTTCAGGGCCATTCTGATCTCGTACAGGCTGACGTCCGGGATGTCTTCGGTGTAATGTCGGGTGAGTTTGGCTCTGGGATCTGTAGCCAAACTTTCAACGGGTCGAGTTGATTTGTACAGCTGTCCGTAGAACTTCTCAACCTCACTCAAAATCTCGGCCTTGGACGAAATTACGGTGCCATTTTCGGTCTTCAGTTTCATCAACTGGGTCTGCCCAACAGACAAATCCCTAGCGAACACCTTAGAGCCCTTGTTTCGCTCGATAGCATCTTTAATACGCGAAGTATTAAAGGTGCGCAGGTCTGTCCGTAATGACTTAGAGACTTGTCTGCTAAGCCCCCTGTACTTCTGCATGTCCACTGAAGACTGCAGCCGCATTTCATTCCGTTCGTCCATGATCTTAAGAGTGTGGTCTGAGAGTTTTTGGGTTCTTTTCTGGCTGCGGGTCTTAAAGAACTTCGACCCAGCAGCTTGGACAGCCTGTACAAACCCGTTGTTCAGATCGTCCGTAGACTCGCATTCTGCTAGGCATTCGAAGCGATTTTGGAGTTCGAGCTGGAAGGTTTCGGGGTTTTGGCATTGGACTGGGGTTGGACGGAGCGTAGACTTCATCAGTCGTGACCTTTCAAGCCTTGTGTTGATATTCAATGTGCCTCTTACGATTCGGTGATCACTGCCAGTCTTTAGCCTATTGATCACAGAGACATCATTGAATATGTGGCGTTTGGTAGACAAGATGAAGTCTATCTCATTTTTTGTCGACCCGTCCGGGCTAATCCAGGTCCATTTGCGATGTGGCTTCTTCCTGAAGAAGGAATTCATCATAAAGAGTCCTTCCCTCTCCAAGAATTCAGCCAACCGCTGGCCCCTGGGATTTCGCCTGCCAACACCAAAGTGTCCCACTCTCAGCTCATTACCTTCTCTCATGCCCAACTTCGCGTTGAAGTCGCCCATCACCACCGTGTAGTGCGTTTTAGAGGTCTGGATGGCTTTCGAGATGTCCTCGTACATTGCCTCCACCTCATCGTCAGAATGCGTCGAAGTGGGGGCGTAAACCTGGATGACCTTCAGCGAATACCGTTTGGTAATTCTGAGTATCAGGTACGCCACCCTTGTCGACACACTCCCGATCGACTCCACGTTGTTGACGAGCGACTTACGGACGATAAACCCGACACCACCCTGTGACAGGGCGTCACCTTCCCGGTAGTAGAACAAGTTACCGGACTTCAGGATCATCGAGTCCTCTCCCTGTCTTCGGACTTCAGATAACCCTAAGATATAAGGTGGATGGTTAGCTGCTAGTTGGGTGACAACATCCAAAGCTCCGGTGCCATAGAGATTATTGGCCAGTATAGTATTTAAGTCGGTCTGTTGAGGGATCATATTACCTTCGGCGTGTGAAGGCGAGAAATGAAGTAGAGCTTGGTTTAGATTCCTCGTTCGCCTCTTCGTCGTGACTTTTTTCCCGCTGCCATATTTTCTCGTTGGTGTTGCTTCAGTAGATTCGCATATTGTTTTTAATTTGCTGATTTTTACTTCGTGTTTTTGCAAATCCTTTTTTAGTCTGTGATTCTCTGCTGACAGCAATTCTATCTCATTTTCAGCGGAAGTATATTTTTGCTGAAGTGCTGACAGTTTTAACTGAAGAGCTTCACAGTCAAAATAGTGTTTTGTGGTGGCCTCTGGGCAGCTTGTGTTTAAGTTTGTACGGTTTAAGACCAGTGTCATCACATAGCGCTTCGTCGTCAGAATCTTCCAAGTCTGATGGGAGCGATTCGAAAGAATTACTTGTAGAAATATTTACGTGTACTTTTTTTCTATGTGTTATATTTTTCGAGTCACTGTAAGTAATTTCCGGCGAGTAAGTATTAATATGTATCTCGGCTGGGTGTTCTTTGGGTGCTAAACTATCCTCATTGTGTTTTTTTGGCGATGAACTATCCTTTAACCTAGAAGACTTGTTATTTTTTTAACACAAGAGTTAATAATATTTTATATTAGTTAGTAATTTAAAATTGTATATTAGTATATATCTTGTAAGTTGAATTAAACTTTAACGCACTGTTTTCTCTCTCATTTCTATTTGATAATCGAATCACATGACATATCGCACACATCACACACATTTTCACTGACTGTACATTTATGAGAATGCTGTGAACTGCGAGTGTGGTGAGATGAGAATGTGCCCAGCTGAGAACATGGTGAGATGAGAATGCTGTGAACTGCGAGTGTGGTGAGATTAGAATGTGCCCAGCTGAGAACATGGTGAGATGAGAATTTGGTGAACAGAGCACGTGACGAGATGATAAGGTGGCCAGCTGAGAACATGGTGAGATGAGAATTAGGTGAACTGAGCACGTGACGAGATGAGTATGTGGTCAGCTGAGAGCATGGCGAGATGATAATTAGGTGAACTGAGAATGTGGTGAATTGAGAATTTGGTGAGCTGAGAGCATGCGGAGGTGAGAATTAGGTGAACTGAGAATGTGGCGAAACGAGAATTTGGTGAGCTGCTCATAAGGGTCTCAATCCCTCGTTGTCATTTTGCAAATCGAAGGCTTGTCTGCATACAAAATGAAGACAATTGTTCCGATTTGAAACCGTTTGCTATTGCGAGTGCGTTAGGCAATAGGGTAAACCCTCCAGTGAATGAACCCCCCCAGTGAATGAACAAAATCAAGTTTTTTGCCTAAAATAAGAAATATAGCCATGTCTACCATTTGTCGTATTTTTTTTCTTATTAGCATCTCGGTTTTCTATGTAATGGCAACACATGTTTAATTTATTTTCGACCAATTTCAACAAGACTGGCGTTTGAAGTTCACGGGTTTCTGTTTTTGAAGTTTTGTATGGAGAAATTAGATCCCAGGTAAGAACAGAGCATGTTTGGAGTAACATCAGAAGTGCTTTTTTGATGTATAACAGTAAAAAGTTTAGTTATTCAGTAAGAATAAGATTTAAACCTTCTATCAATGTATACTTTGGTGGCTGTTTTTGCGATAAAGTCGTAATTTTTTGGTGTTCCATTACCGGCTTTTCAAATGTTCTAAAACTAATAAATGAACAGTGTGTTCATTTACTGGTGGTAGCTCAATTTAGATTTTTTCCTAAATTTAACTATTAACGTAATCGTATTAAGGTTGTTTTTTGAGATTCTGTATAGAAAACGATTCTGATTCTTTGAGCCAGTATTGGAACACTAGTGTTCATTTATAGGCATGAAAAATCTAGTAAATGGACTATAGAAATTTGGCTGCGTTCATTTACTAGATAAGTACTAATCCTATGTATGAACAACGTTACAACAAAGGTTTTGTTGTACATTTTACAAGATTTAGTTCCTAAATTGTTTTTTTGTCCCAAATGATGATACTTTTGACTAATTAGAGACTGATTAAAGACTTTTTAGAAGTATCAATAGAGTTTAATGATTGTTTGTAAATAGTTACATACCTTAAATAAATATATATTAATATATTATAATGCAACAAAAAATATGAGTGTATGTAATTAAGTTTTATTATAAAGCTCGGGTTATAATATAAAAATACACAATTTGAATATTAAGTACATACTGTACCTACCTTAATTTTTATATAATAATTAATCAGTGAAAAAATAGACTTCTTTATATGTTAAAAATGTTTTTTATGTTGATTATAAAGATCTAAACTATGTTCATTCACTGGCTTTTACTGTGTTCATTCATTACTTTTTTTTGTTCATTTACTGGGTTTCACTATGTTCATTCATTAGATTTTTTGTTCATTTACTGGGTTTTTGGGTACTTTTTTATAAATTCTGCTATAGCTGAAAAACTATAAACGTAATAAAAAATCGCAGAAATTACTTTGTTGTTTATTAAACGACGATTGATTAAATTAGTTGAAGCTATGTCAGTTATTGATAAATACAGAGTAATGATTTTTCAAAGTTGAACAAATGCTTAAGTGTTCATTCACTGGAGGGTTTACCCTAGCCCCTGTTCACAAAAAACTGCTGCAGACGCCCTATCAAGAGTCTGCGCATACATGAATAATGATAAACTGCGTGAATTACACGCCCTACTATATCATCCTGGAATAACGAAGATGTATCATTGGGTGCGCTCGAAGAATCTATCCTACTCAATTGGTGACATCAAGAGTAGGTCCAGTGGGCGCCGAAGTGAAACCCCGCTTCATGAACACAAAAGGGCAGCTGATAAAAGCATGGGCACCTTTTGAAAGACTGAATGTTGACTTCAAAGGCCCTCTGCCTTCAAATACAGAGAACAAGTATATACTTACCATTATCGATGAGTACAGTCGATTTCCATGGGCTTACCCTTGCAAAAATATGACATCTACGACGGTCATCAAATGCCTACGAGACTTATTCAGTACGTTAGGACAACCGCTGTACAGTGTACATCCATAGTGACGGAGGGAGCTCCTTTGTGACTGAAGAACTAAAAACCTTTCTGAGATTAAACGGAATCGCTTCTTCTTGAACAACCTACAATCCGCAAGGTAGGTAACGGACAAGTAGAGCGCCTTAACGGGACACTGTGGCGCGCGATACAACTTAGCATTCGTTCAAATGACATGCCGGTAGAATGATATGTAAACTCTCTTTTGAACCTATTGCTTATAATATAAGTATGTATTATTGTCAAGTTCTGACACATATCACATATGTATCATCCCAACTAATTGAAGCCAAATTCTGTATTGGTTAATAATAATAGCACGGTAACAAGATCAGGTGTAAAGAGGACGCTCTTATCCCCACCACGCCCGCTGTTTAAACTTTTTTTTTTTTTTTTTTTTAATTTATTGTTTGAAAGGATCTGTTTAAACTTAGCATCCTGAATTTAGCCAAGCTAAAGCGGGTTTAAGAAACAAACCATAAACAAACGCTTTTTGCCCAGATACGACCCGCATTGCTGATTTGTATCTTAGACATACCTTGATAATTTGTGATTTGTACAGCCTGTGGCAAATCCATGACATGTTAAGAAAAGGGGTTCGGGGGGAAGTGGAAATGTGGAAATCGATTTTGTGAACTTATACATTATGCTTGCTATGTATATTCGATACCTAACTGGAGTTGAATGAGATTTTACAAATTTATTGTTATAAGTGAGCTTAGGTGAGTGAATTGTTTCAAATGTGGTAGGTATTCGCCACTAAAACCAAGTCTCGATGCATTGTTATTAAACTTGAATGTTTTCGTTATTGCTTGTTGTATTATAATCATTCATTATCATGGATAAGGACAATAGAGATATTAAAGATCCCGAATATCCTGCTGAGTTGGAATCACAATTCATTTTGAGACTTCCACCCGAGCCAGCGAAGGCTTTAAAAGAAGTTATAAAAACAGGCGAGAACTTAAAGAACAGATTGACCATTCAGTTCGAAAATGACATGAGGCACGGCGAAGTGCAGTTTGACCAATGGCACATGCACGCTAAGATCGTCGACTTGCCTACTATGGTCGATTCACTTAAAACAATTGACAACAAAAACTTCTACAAAACTGCAGATATTGCCCAGATGATGATATGCAAAACAGATTCTGAACCAACTTCCACTGAAGAAGAAACTCCTGCTAAAAATAAAAAAAAAGATCCATGCAAGGTTGACAAGAAGTTCTTGTGGCCTCATGGCTTAACTCCACCCACTAAAAATATAAGGAAAAGACGTTTCAGAAAAACTTTACGAAAAAAGTTTGTGGAAGCACCAGAGATTGAAAAGGAAGTAAAAAGACTGCTGCGGGCTGACAATGAGGCTATGAGTGTAACATGGGAAATCATCAATGAAGAAGACGATCAGCGGGCTAAATTGGAACCAACTCCCTCAACAAGTTACAAACCTGAGAAAAAATCCAAAAGCAAATCGGAGCGCGTACCTAAAAAAGAAAAAGCATCATCAACTGCTCCTAACCCAGAGTCATCAAATGTGGTAGACATATTTGGTGGAGCGCTCAGTGACAGTGATTTGGAAGATGAAAACATTCAAGTGGAAATGGCAAACTGTCGATTGTCACCATACAAACTCCCTGAGCCTGTGCCTGGGCCCAGTAATCCACACATTGAACAAGGATCACATGCTATGGAATTTCAATCAGAGACATTATCATATCCAGAATCTCCAAAACCAAGCACTAGTCAAGCTTCCACATCAGGGATGCCGCCTACTCGCTTTGAAATTGGTGGTTTATCTTCTGACGATGAAAGCGACTACCAAAATATGCGAGATGAATCCAAAGAAAATATGACCTTTAGAATTAATCAGGTCAAGACTGAACTAGATGAGCTCAAACAACGTCGTCAAAGAACTCAACATGAGATTGCAGGAATGGAGAACCTTGCTCTGAAGCAACGGTTCAAAGATATTCTTCATACTTTAAACCAGGATATAATGTTCAAAGATATGGAGTATCAAGGGTTGTTAACTCTACAAAATTCTGAGGTTATTTAGGCCATTTCACAATTTTTTCAATAAGTATAAGTTTTCTCTATTCATTGTGTAACATTGATGTTTTTATGTTTCAAGAGTTCATGGATGTTGTATAATGTTATTTTTTAATATTAGTACCAGGATATTGAACAAGGTAGAGAACTGACTGAAGTACAGGGATATGATCTGAAGAACAGTAGGAAAATAGTTGCCTAATAAGTATTGTTAATGATCATAAGGTTTCTATATGGTACATAAGTGTCTATTTAAATAATTAAGTCATTATGGGATAACTAAGTAATCAATTTAAATGATTGTTAAGTTAAGTTATGGCAGCAAGGCTAAATTTGGTTTGTGTTGATTTTTATATTGATATCAGGCAATGTAATTTTATTTTAGAATGCATTTATTCTCGACTTATTTTGTTACAAATCATATTGATTATTTTGAAAGTTATTAAATGTTTAGATAGTATGTAGCAGTAGTTACATAAGTATTATTAAAAATAAAACTGTGTACATCTCATTGTTGTCCAGCAGAGCTTGCATAATAAAAGGTTGGTAAGAATGCTGATTCACCATGAAAACCATTTGTAGAAATAGGCTTTCTAAATCACATCCCATTGCTTTATACTTAATTATTCTTGTCATTGCCTAATTTATTACAAAAACTGACGAGTGATTTGATGATTTCTTCTATCTTTTTCAGCATTTGAATAATTTCATTGAAATGTTTTAAGTTTTATTAGTAAATTAAAATCTATAATAGTTTATTTATAGATTTGAATTTACTTATTTACTCATTAGTAAAATACCTTTGAAATGAACAAAGAAGTTTCTGATTGTACTCGATCAAACATAAAATTAAGTCCATTTACACTTAACATTTATGGGACTACTAAACACTGACCGTTACTTGAAATATTGTTAAGTTACAAATTGTTGAGAAAACCATTGAATCTTGAAAGATGATAAAAGAGGGCATTAGGAATAGGTTTTTCTAATTCAAAACTAGTGAAGTAATAGTATTTTTGAAGCTAAGTACCTATAGACTCGAAAAGAAAGTAACAAGATTACACCTTCGTGTGTGAAACCTAAGTCAGTGGAAGAAATCATATCAAAATATTAAGCATAATCTGTTGGGTGGCTTGGTACCTGAATGACTAGCTTAAGTTGATTTGTCTTGTTTGTGTTGCTCAGTATGTTTCTAGTTCTGGACTGAGCGACAATGAAGTCCAGGGTAAATTGTACTATCTCCCTTGTTTTAGGAGTCAATATTTATTTACATAACATTACGTTTTTAATATTTTTGAATTTAGCTATTAGTTGATGTATTTGCATACATGTCTTTTTCTAATCATTATAATCATAAATACTACCTATTGAAGTGTGCATTTTTAATATTTCTTACCTGAAAATTTTCCTTGAAAATGAAAGCAATTGTGTTTGCCAGCTGTATTACTGTATTATTACTCTTTTGTAACAATTGAATACCAAATTCTTATAACTCATTTAAAATAATTTAAAATTTGAAGAATAAATTGAGTTAACTTTCAAAAGCTAGAAAAAAGACTTGCTAGATATAACCTACCTAAGTATAAATTGTATGTACAGTCGCCATCAGATATATGGTAGCGGTCAAGCTACTCAAATATTTCGGAGCAGCATTAAATTTCAATATATTAATTACGCTAGATAAGGTCTATAATATCGGCCCATATAATTCGTCATAAATTTAGGAGCAGCGACTTTTCAACAAATTCGTAACATACAATTAGGTAAAGATATCGGAACGGATAGAAGTCAAAAATATCGAAGCAGCCAGGATGATCATAAAGATCGGAACATTTATGCAAAATATACCTTAAGTCTGTGTCACATAGTTCAAAATACTTCACGGTGGACCCATTAAAATAAGGTTTCAGACACGCATGATTAATATGTTGTCAACAATTTGAATTAAGAATAGAGTGGATTATTGTGACATGCTCCGAAAAGAGTGTGGACTTGTCATCGTGACAAATATAGTTATGTCTCTATCGCCAATTGAAAGGATATTTTAACTAAACCCCCCTTACTAATAAACGTTGAATAACAGTGGAACACTGTTCTGTCCTTATCTGTCATGGTGAAATTTGAATTCGACAGATAAGGACAAAACAGTGTTTAATTATTCCACTGTTATTCAACGTTTATTAGTAAGGGGGAATGTCTTTAAAATCGATGTTTTTATAACAGCAATATATCGCAATGGTACTTGAAAACTTCTCATGTATCTAAAATACTCACTCACCCACAATAGTGGTCAAAATTATCTTTGACATTGACAACTTAAGTCAATATGGACAACCTACCTACTCAACCTACTCATGGACAAAATTAGCAGAGCGACGAAAAAATAAAAATAAGCTCAATTTGTAGCTTATTCAGTAAGCTGCAAACTCAGCCTATTTTTATATTTTTGCATGTTCCGCTAATTTGGTCCATGAGTGTAGTAACGAATTCAAATATGAACTATGTGACAGAGACTTAAGGTATATTTACCATAAATGTTCCGCTCTTTATGATCATCCGGGCTGCTTCGATATTTTTGACTTCTGTCCGTTCCGATATCTTTACCTAATTGTATGTTACGAATTTATTGAAATGTCGTTGCTCCTTAATTTATGACGAATTATATGGGCCGATATTATAGACCTTATCCAGCGTAATTAATATATTGAAATTCAATGCTGCTCCGAAATATTTGAGTACCTTGACCGCTACCATATATCTGATGGCGATGGTCCATGAGTGTAGTAACGAATTCAAATATGAACTATGTGACACAGACTTAAGGTATATTTTGCATAAATGTTCCGATCTTTATGATCATCCTGGCTGCTTCGATATTTTTGACTTCTATCCGTTCCGATATCTTTACCTAATTGTATGTTACGAATTTATTGAAAAGTCGCTGCTCCTAAATTTATGACGAATTATATGGGCCGATATTATAGACCTTATCTAGCGTAATTAATATATTGAAATTTAATGCTGCTCCGAAATATTTGAGTAGCTTGACCGCTACCATATATCTGATGGCGACTGTATATTCAAATTGTAATAAAATATTAATCCTAAGTATTCACATTTTACTTTCTGTACCTATCTTCTTTTGTACCGTAACTTAGATACTTAGTGGATTTTTCAGAATATGTGTTGTATTATACTGCGGATTTGCAAACAAATAAAAAAATGTAAAGAGAGTGAAGTATAGAAGAACTGTTTTTTTTTATTTGACTTCTATGGTACCAAAAGATGAGCGATTAAGCGATTCTGACACAAATTTCAGACAGTTTGTCCTCAGTGAAATTAATTATAATTATTTCACTATTCATTTTTTATACGTTTTACCCTATAATTGGAGGCCACTATTATAAAGCCTGTTCTATAACCAGAGATCGGATAAATGAGCGTCATTACTCGCGCAACAATGTGGACATAACTCAATTTTTTATTTAAATAAATGAAATAACATTAATTGATGAATGCTTACTAGGGCAGTCTATATCAACACAAAAGAGGCAAACATCGCAAACCCGCATGTAAATACTTTTTTTTAATATATTGTCCGTAGGTATCTTGTGAGTAGTTAACATCCAATGCGGTTTTTCAGATGTTGACGAAATTGCCAATGGGGGAGAGGGGGTAAAATTTTGGGAAGTTTGAAGATGGGGTGAAACTTGGGAAAGACGAGTGGAATCTGCAAAATCCAAAGACCTTCATAATAGACGAACAGTGTGTGGAAGCGAGAGTGCAGCCTCTTTATGCACGAATACGAGTGCGACAGTGACAGCGAAACACGTTGACGTTGTAACCATTTTGAAAGCTAATGGTAGCCCACGGTAGCCCACTGGCGACAGCGTCTTTTAGTTTTTATTAAAATATTCAGGATAATTGTATAAACGTGGTGTCAAAACCGTTAAAAACAACAATGGTGGGCTGTGCAGTACCTGATTGCGAAGTCAATCATAGGAATAATCCAAACAATGAGTCATTTCACAGGTAATTATGATCCACACATAGTCATTTTTGAACTCATATTTTCAAGGATTCCTAGGTCCAAGGAATACGGTTAGTGGTCTGATAAGTACGATATATCATGTAGTTTTGTGTTTTATGCATATTTTTAATTTTTATATGTAAAATGAAAAGATGTTGTGTCCGTGAAAATTTCCATTTTTTAGGTAGTGATTGAATGTTTGAATCACACTCATCTATCGATAAGTTATCAATATGTCGATATTTCTTCATTCCTTCTCATAATTATTTAAACATTATTCCGAGCGATTATAAAACGCAGCTAGGTAAATTGATCACAGTTTATTATTTATCATTAAATGCAGTGGTCCAGCCTACGACAGGACTTCAAAATTTTGTTTTATGTTTTTTGTGTATGTTTTAATTAAATCGTGTAGAAAATGCTAAAATAAGCATCTTCTCTTATTTAAACTTTTTCTCTCAGGTTGATAATTACCGAGATATGGGGGGTCCGAAAGTTAGTAAATTCGGTACCTACAAGGCGTTTGAGAAATTTCGATGGGGTGAAAATTATGTCTGTATAACATTCGGTTAGTATGTACATGAAAATTGTCATTTACGTGACGTTCGTCTTAAAGTTGATAAGGATACACAGATCTCAGCAAGCCAAAGAATCCTCTACTTGAGCGTGACGTTCGGCTTATAGGCGACAGGGATAGACACATCTGAGAGAGCCAGAGAATCTTCTACTGAACATGAAAGTAGGTCCGAACGTAAGTCCACAAGAACTTCTAAGTTGTGGCCAAATAAAGTGAATACTTCCACCGTTTGACAAGCATATTATTCCAGATGAACTTGGGTTATTTTTTATTTATATTAACCGAAGCGAAGCGAGGGCGGGTCGCTAGTTTCTCTATATAAGTAACTTTATTGTTGCCTAGTGCCCATACAAAAATTCTAGGCTTTTAAAGCCTAGAATTTTTGTAAGACTGAAATTTATAAATTATTTACATTAAAAATTGATTGTATGATATGTGTGTGGTAAAATTTACCATGAAAAGAGTATTATTATAGATAATGAAAGAATCTTGTGTTTTATTAGTGAAGAATGCTAGTTTTTAGTTCCACGCAAGATACAAACAAGTCTTATATAAGCGAGTCTTTTTCATCGATATTTTTTCGATATAACGTACGGACATCACTAAAATTACTCACACACTTGTAAAATCACGCACACGTTGATATTTCCGTTTTGGTAACGCGGGAAAAAGGGAGTCTGTTCGTCTATTACGTTAGTTATATAAAGGTCTTTGGCAAAATCTCTCTCTCTCTCTCTCTGACCGGTCCTTTATCGTAGGTACTCGGCCGTGATCGGAACTGTTCAACTTTTGCCGGCGAACCGAACGGCGGCACTCGGAGATTTATGAAAGCGAACGTGTGCGGTAGGCTGCTAACAGTGTCGTACAGATGCGAACAGCTTTACGGCAAAACGCCGTTTTCCCGTCGAAAGACGTCGTTTCGCGTCGGCCGAGCCGATTGACGTCTAAGGGTCTCCCCAAACCAGTCGACGCCGTTTCGGCGAATCGCGTACGGAAAAAGCTTTATGTCAACGCAATAAGAGCGAATAAGACGTTTTATATAATGCTAGGTTAAGCTTTATAATTGTATAATATCATAAGTAGTATTTAAAAAAAACGACTGTCTGTTGAGTTTCTTGCGGCGTTTCGTCTCAGCAGTGGTCTCTTGCGAAGCGCTGGTAGATTTTTGACGTGTAAAAGTGCCCGTGTGGCCTACTTACTGAATAAACATCTTTTATCTCTTTTATCTCTTTTTATCCAATGTAACAATTGCTGCAGATTTGGTCATGTTGCCTCTCAATGCCGGTCCAAAGAGCGTTGTTTCATCTGCGCACAGCGTCATCAAGGCATTTCCTGTACAAGCCAGTCTCCCATTCCTACTTGTATGTTCTGCTCTGAGGCTCATAAAGCCACTGACTCTTCTTGCCCAGAACATACCCGTCAGAAAAATATACAACTAGTTATGTCCTCGGAAAGTGTGTCTTACACCGAAGCGTCAGCTCGCTTTCCTCAAGTAAGGCGTTCCTTTGCTGTTACTGCACGAGTCTCCCCCCCTCCCCTTTTCCCATTCTAAGAGAGTCAGAATGATTCTGATTTTTCCCAAAGTTCGCATCGTTAGTCATATTCATATAGGAAAACAGCGCTAACACCCGTCTTCTTCAAAGGTCTTCCACCTTTCTAGTCCTGGATATGATAGAAAAGCCCATGAATCATTAGTTGCCCAACGCAAAACTTATCATCCTAACGCCAGTGCCCTCTTTAGAAATATCTTCAATACTTTTAATACTTCTACATCAAATAATAATTTGTTAAGACTTCTGGTTAACATCCTGATTAAATTTATTTCCCAATCTGATTGCCCACCGAACACTGTCTTAAATAAACTGTCTGAGCTTTTTTCTATATTCAATATTAATTACCACAATTTTTCAGTGGAATTGTCATAGTATGCCATTGCTGTGAGAGCTCATAATGTACCTATGTCTTCTTTCAGTCTATATTCCAGAGCCTAATCCGTCCATTATTTCTGAATTTAATTTAATTTTGGCCTCCCTTGCTCCCCCTGTTGTCATTTTAGGGGATTTTAATATTCATCATACTTCTTGGCGCGCATCATTGTGACTCATTGTCCACCCTTTTTTTAGATATGTGTGATATTTTAACTCTTTGCATTTTGAATAATGGTTCTCCCACTTGTACAGTTTCACCATTTCAAAATGTTATACGTGCTGTGGACCTAACATCTTCTTCCTATGCTTTCCTTATTCCTTGGTCTATCCATGAAGTCCCCCATGGCAGTGATCACTTCCCCTATATTGCGTACTTTTCCTGATTCTGAGGGGTAGACCCCTCCCCATCCAATCAGATTATGTCCCTCTTTTGAAATATAACCTATCCAAGGCGGACTGGTCTTTATTTAGATCTTGTTTGACCTCTCGCTTTTAATTTTTTCTTCAGTTTCTATTCTCAATGCCCATTCCTCTTATGTTATTTGTAAAGAATTCCCCTCAAAAACTTCAGCAACAATAAATCTCAGTCACTACCTTGGTGGGACAGTTAATGCACTGCAGCATGTAGGGAACGTAAAGAGGCAGAAAGACCTTATGCTAGGTCAATGTGTATTGAACATTATTTTAATTATTTATTTAAGTTATTTACTTATGAAAGTGTGGCTGCAAAAGTTACAAGGAAGTTAGCTGAAAAGAAAAAGTCTGGATGGCGCGGATTCTGTAAAATGCTCTCCCCAACTACTCCTGCTTGTGTGGAAAAGTACAAGACGTCTCCGTGGATCTATGTCTTGTCTATACAAAACATGTCGAGTAATGAGCCACCTGTTTGGGCGGAATCTTTTTGTAATACGAGTAGGTTGCCTATGCCTACAGGGACGAACATTTTTTTTATTCTTCGGATTTTGTTTCTACGCATAAATTTGATGCTCAATTTTTATAGGAAGAGTGGTTTTTTGTATTAGAGGGTCTCAGAGATTCCTATCCAAAAGGTGATGGGATCCCCTATTTCTTTAGCTGCCAAAGTAGTATTACTGCTAGAAAACATTTTCTATGAATTTCATCTTCGCATCAGGGGCTGCCCCTGGCGAGTGGAAAAACCCCTTTAGTCCGTTTTCGTAATTGCGGTTTCGTAATTGACTACGAGAGAGGAATTATTTTTCGCTGTTTCGTAATTAATTATTAAACAAGAAATTATTTGCTTTTTTCGTAATCAAGTATTTTTTCTTCGTTCATAGTTAATTACTAAACATATTCCGTTTTCTTTTTTTGTAATTAATTATCAAACAAGAATTTATTTGCCGTTTCCGTAATCCAGTATTTTTTCTTCATTCGTAGTTAATTACTAAACACATTCCTTTGAACGAATGAACGTATTAAACAAAATTTTATTCCACTATTCAAACTCCTTGGTTACCTACTTCATTGAGGTTCAAACCTCTTACAGCTGCAATACCCTTTTTCGAAAAGCAAAGACACTCGAAATTAATTCAAGGATTCAAAGACGTCATGTAGCCCGTTGTGCTGGTTTAGCACGTCTACCTTTAGCGTTTATCAAGGATGGGTACGAATATGTGATGAATAGAAGCCCAACGGATGAAAAATGTGCAAAATTTAATAAGTACTACCAAATGAAATGGATGACAGACATCGGATTTATAAAAAATGGTGCTGCGAAGACGAGGTAATACGAACCACAAACCCAGTTGAGGCGTGGCACTTGTGAATAGATAAGTAGGTATGTGGGAAGAAATAATCCCAATCTGGCACAAATACTAGAAGTTTTAGAAATGGAAACCAAACTTCGTAATTACAAACCTGCCATGAAACTAAATAAAAACTATCAAGAAATCGATCAAGAGATCAAAATGACAATATCAGAGTTAGTTGACAACAAAATCAGATCAGAGTTAGTTGAGAACAAAATCAGAGGGCTATGGAGAGGGCTATGCTCGGGGTTTCTCTGCGTGATAGAATCAGAAATGATGATATCCGCAGTAGAACTAAGGTTACCGACATAGCCCTAAGAATAGCTAAACTGAAGTGGCAGTGGGCGGGGCACATTGCTCGCAGGACTGATGGCCGATGGGGTCAGAAGGTTCTGGAGTGGCGTCCGCGGACCGGAAGACGAGCTGTAGGTAGGCCTCCAACAAGATGGAGTGACGACCTCGTCAGGATCGCGGGACCGCGGTGGATGCGAAAAGCACAAGACCGGTCTGAGTGGAAAGCCTTGGGGAAGGCCTATGTCCAGCAGTGGACGTCTTTCGGCTGACATGATGACAACAAAATTACGACCGGGCACTGTGTGGAGATTATTGCTCCATTTATGTATTAAGCTAAGAAGTATAAATAAGTGTAGTTTTTTTAAGTGAAAAGTATATTTTTTGTTAACTGATGTAGGAATGAATTTACAATTAAAGTAAATGATTCACGATGTGTATATTATTATTTTCTCTAATTCACGTTAAAGGAGGTCTGTGTAGCTATTGTTATTTCCGATTATCAACTATCTTTCACAAAGAGAGAGTATTCATATCTAACCAAAATTTGATAAAAAAAATGCCGCAACAATTAATAGTAGGATAATATGAATATCATCATCATCATCATCATCATCTCAACCGATAGACGTCCACTGCTGGACAGGGTCTCCCCCAAGGATCGCTGGATGAAGTCCAGACTATCGGTATTGTCCTTTAATTAAAACACTAAATGCATTATTTTTGAAGAGAGAAAACTTGTTTTATTTATGTAACTTGTCACAAAAAATCACAATTGATCAATTACGAAACAAGTCTAAGGGAAACAGCGACAAATATAATTCCCTTTCCTTTCGTAGCAAATGCACTACATACAAACACAGAATAAAAATCTTATTTCGTAGTTAATTACGAAACTCGATTACGGAAATGGCAAATAAATTCTTGTTTGATAATTAATTACGAAGAAGTGAAAAATAATTCTTCTTTCGTAGTCAATTCACTACGAACACAGAAAAAAAATCTTTTTTCGTAGTTAATTACGAAACTCGATTACGGAAACGGCAAATAAATTCTTGTTTAATAAATAATTACGAAACAGCGACAAATAATTCCTCTTTCGTAGCCAATTACGAAATCGCAATTACGAAAACGGACTAAAGGGAAAAACCAGCTAGTTTTGCCTTTCTTGAAACCTGGTAAAACAGGCAGCGATCCTTGCAGATACAGACCTATTGCCCTGTCTTGCACCACGTCAAAAATGTTGGATCACGTAATTAAGAAACGTAGAATGGTTTGTGGAGAGTTCTGGCATTTTAGCTAGTAGCCAGTTTGGTTTTTGTAATGGGTCAAGTACTATGAATGATTTACCCTTGAAATATCGACAAACGTTTAATCGAATTTCAGTTCAAAGTCAACTTTTCGCTTATTTTCATTTGATCGAATATTCTTTACATCGAACAATTAAATGATGTATTTTTAAATCATCGATTTTTAATGTTTATAAATATTATTAACTAGATACTTTATGTGAAAGATTTTTATTTCATACTTTATTATCCAATATATTATTTTGGAATAAAACAAATTGGTTCTGACGCTCGCCGGCCGCTACCGCGGCACGCTTGCTTCGCTCCCTCGGCTTCGCGCGCTGTTAGGTCGCAGTTCACCTAACACACTCCTCCTCGCTTCGCTCGTCGTCGCAGCTATTTGTACTCTGTCGCATAACAAACTTCTGTTTACATATCAATGTGTTGCAATTCAAACTAGTTTTTAGTAATAGTAATATATTGAGTTGTTCTGTCTCTTAAATAGTTTATGAAATGTATTTTTAAGCATTTAAAAATCCTTGTACCGTTGTTCTAATAATTGTTTTAATTTATAATTAATAGTCGATGAAGCCATAATACTACAAGAGATAATATTTGCACTAAATATTCTATGAATCGTTTTCGAAGAAATGAAATTCGATGAAAAGTTTGTCGAGATTTCAAGGGGCACCCACTATGAATAGCCTCAGTACTTTGGTAACTGATATCCACATAGCTTTATCTAAAAAAGAAACTCTTGTGGAGTTTTCTTGGATGTGCCATCAGCATTATGACAATGTCTTCCTCCCAGTTTCAATTCACAAGATGTTACAATGAAATATCCCAGTAAGACTAGTTAATTTTATATGTATTCCTTTCTTAGGTAGATCTGTTTCAATTAAAATTTAAAAGATCTCCCTCCTAAACTTGTCTGAAAAGGACTTCCCCAAGGGTCCGTTTTAAGTCCTATTCTTTACAGTATTTATACACTCAGGAGCAAAAAGACCGGGTCAGAGTGCGTTTTTCATACTAAAGAGGCTACTTCGAAGCCTTGGTTCCTCGCCAGCGAATGCTTTTAGTGAAATCTGATGATTAATACCCCGAGCATCGATACAGGACCCCCAGAATGCCTAGGATACCCAACTGAATGAATCTGCGGTTAACGCCGGAATTGTGCATGTTCAGAAACACATCTAAAATGGCAATAAAATGTAAGGAAATCCAAGTGCTGACCCAAACTCTCTCGCGGTGGTGTTAACTGATTGTGCGATCAGTTAGGTATCTTAAGAACTTTGACCTCCTCTATTGAACCTCGGAGTTTCTACCATTAAACTTTACTCAAAACAACCCCTGGCAAGGAACCAAGGCTTCGAAATAGTCTCGTTTGTATGAAAAACGCACTCTGACCCGGTATTTTTGCTCCTGAGTGTACTTGGCGGGAGCTCTCCGTCTTTCTTTTTGCAACATATTCAATTTGCTAATGACATAGCCTTGTACATCTCCTCTTGCAATTTGGATAAGGCCTCTGCTCTACTCAACTCTGCTATTCTATATCTTAATGATTGGCTTACAGCTTATGGCCTTCCCCTTTCAATCGACAAAAGTAGTGTCGTTCCCTTCTCGCGAGTGCTAAGCTCCTATTATTTCTGTGTCGTCTGATAATCAATCATTCTCAATATAAGGATAAAGTTAAGTTTCTAGGAGTTGTTCTAGATTCTACGATGACTGGTATACCCCACTCTAATCATGTTATCAAGAAATTTAAAAGAACATTAATATTTTGCAGTCACTTTCAGGTGTGTGGTGGGGTTCTCACCCATTCACCCAGAAATAGTTCGTAGCCATTAGATTATGGTTCTTTTCTATTTGAACTTTGTAATACGACTAATAAGGCTTCTTTTGTCCTTTTAGATAAGATCCAATATAAATGCCTTCCCTTATTGGTGCAATGAAGTCTTCCCCCATCAATACTCTTCAGGTAGAGTGTTGTGATCCTCCTCTCCATAAAAGGAGACAATATTTGTCTTACAGGTTTTTGTTCAATCATCTTCTCATCCCCTTATTAATAAATTACACGCTCTATCCAACTTCATTTCCTCTGAAAGTTTCTGGTCACACAAAAGTATACCATGCCTCTTTAATAGCTTTAGAAAAAATTGTTAGTCTCCCCTGTCCAGTTTTTCAATGTAATTTATTAATTATAAGTATTGTTGTGGTAACGGTACTTCCGAATCCCATTCTAATCGCGGTTCCATAGTAATACCTCCTTTTATAATTCCACAATTGCGAGATTATGCATGAGTTGAGAAAACTTGCTTAACATAAAAGCGTATTATAAAGAAAATTGAATTGCTAAGATACCAACCATGATTGCGATGTTTTTACTGCGCTTTTAAGTCTAGATTGCTAGTTGCTTTAATACTGAGATCTTAAATTAAAACCGAAACTAAAAATATTATACCTAACTAACTTGAAAATAATATTTACTTAATCAAACAAAAAGAAATATCCTAAATATGAAGCTCAAATAAAATATAAAAACCAACAAAATTGTTTTTTTTTTTATTATTATTGAAGCTTTGGCTACTAGGCCATTAGCTTAAAACGAAACAACAAACCAGTAAGTCTTATTCTAATAACATAAAAGTACGCCTATACAAATACCTACCTATTTACAAAACAAAGCATAAATTTTAACAGAATAATTCAAACATCAAACTAAATAAAAATGAGACTAAAAAAAATATAATTTCAAAGAAAATTAATGAATTTAAAATTTATTATAACCCACCCACTGTACCCAAAATAAAATCGTATACAATATTATATATTCCCGAAAGCTTCATAAGTTCTTTAACAGAACTCGGAATATTGGTTAATCCTATGTTCTTACACAAACAAATAAATAACAATCTTTGAAGTTTAAATCTAGGGCAAACGAAAAAAATATGATCAAGATCACAAAAATTACAATTACAATATTTACAATCGGAATTAATACTTAAATTTAGTCTATGCAAATGTGCAGGAAAGCGACAGTGACCTATTCGCAATCTGCTAATAATAGTTGTAAAATGTCTTCCAGGGAATCTGTTGAGTTTATCAAACCAGGATTTAGTACTGGGTACTGGAGCTATATCTGCCAACCATTTACCTTTAATATTTCTAGTAGATAACAAAGAGCGGGACCAGCGTTTTAACATAATTTGTTTAATAAATGGGACAAGGTCTACAGAAGAAATTTTCAAATTACACTTATGAACATTTTCAGATGACTTAGCCAGAGCATCAACCAGCTCATTACCTAATATCCCAGAGTGCCCTGGTACCCAGCAAAATTCAACAATAATATCTTTATCAAACAAGTTACTTAAGCAATTTCTTAATGTATATATTAAATAATTTGTAGACGCACTTACATTTGTTATTGTTAATGCTTGCAAAGCGCTCATAGAATCGGACAGAATCAAAAAATGATCTTGTTCAAAATAATTACAATCGATATATTCTAAGGCATAAATAATTCCTAAAACTTCTGTCGAAAAGACAAAAATAATTGTTACACTTAAAAACTTTACCTACTTTCAAAAAAGAATCATAAAATGCAAAACTAGTCCTATCAATGGTTTTGGAACCGTCTGTATAAATATGAACAAATAATAATAATAATAATAAGTAATTTATTTCAGGAAGAACCCATATAAAATACATTAAAAAATTAGAATACATTCATGACGTCATAAAGATACACACATGTCAGATTAACTTTACTTTTTACTTACTTTTTATTATGGTCACGATGCACAGAAAGCCAGTGATCGTGGATTCGACAGTCCAGGCGTCCGGACAAGGCGCGGAGAATCCCATTGCTCGATGAGCTGATGCGATCCCAGAACGCCGCGATACGTGACCTCATTATGGCGAAGAAGTCGGGTACCCTTGCCTCCGCGAACATGCTCGATGCGCTGCAGTAGCGCGGTAGCTTCATCAGAGTACGATACGCATTGTTGTATTGAACTCTGATGGAGCCCAACGCACGTCTGGTGCAGTTAACCCAGAGCTGGCATGTGTAGAAACATTGACAGAATGCTCTAAACAGTGTCAGCTTTACTGGGTCACTACACCGCGCAAACCTACGCGCGAGCATGTTGCTTCTTACCGCCGTAGCGCGCCTCTCCCGTTCTATGTCGAGGTCATCTCGGAGGTTCTCCGTCACCACATGTCCTAGATACCTGAACTGTCCAACCCTCTCCACAGAGACTCCGTCCAAAAAAACAGGAAGAACGTTATCCGGACCCCTCCCGGACCTAAATACCATGTACTGTGTCTTCTTAACGTTATATTTCAGACCGTGATCCGAGGCATATCGCTCACAAACGTTCAGAAGCGTTCTTAGACCTTTGACCGAGGGACTGAGAAGCTCCATATCGTCCGCATAACTAAAGTTATTCAGGCACGTGGTGCCGATATGACAACCCACTTTGGTGCTTCTCAGCTCCCCGATCAGGTCGTTTATGTAGACACTGAAAAGGTCCGGTGATGTCAACCCACCTTGACGAACTCCACACTCTAGCCTGTAATCACTAGAGGAGGAGTCGCCCCATCTCACTGAGTTCGTTTGATTCTCGTACCAATATCTCAACAGATTCACGGTACTTGTGGGCACATTAGATTCAGCGAGTTTGTTCCATAGTAAATCATAGTTTACCAGGTCAAAAGCTCTACTGAGATCTAGGAAGCAAGCATAAACCGAGGTTTCCCTATTAACGTAATAGTCAACGGTTGATTTAAGACTGTATATAGCTGAATCTGTTGAGAGACCGGTGCGAAAACCAAACTGTGCATCATTCAACTCGATGTTCTGCTTGAGCGACGGGTGAAGTAACCTTTCCAATATCTTTCCTAATACTGTACCGAGGGAAATTCGGCGATAGTTTTTGATACTGGAAAGGTCACCTGTTTTGTTCTTTGGTACTGGAATTACCACTGTCTTCATAAGGTTGCTAGGCAGATAACCGTGCTTCAAACATGAATTGTACAATTCCGCTAGGACTCCGTAAACATCATCACCCGCATACAGTACATGTTCAATGCTCAAATAGTCCCCACCTGGAGATTTACCACGTGTCATCCGTCCAACACACTCTCTGATATCATTTGCAGTAAATCTATTCGCATGACATTTCACTAATTTTCTAGATATGGTTTCGGGGCTGCATGGGTTACGCACAACCAGCGGCTGGACTTGGAAGTGGTGTGAAAATAGCTCGGCGATATCTTTTGTATTTGAAATATTCTCTACGCTAACAGGTACACATGATTTATAATTTAGATTCTTTGTTGCCTTCCAAAACTTGCCAAAATTATTACCCGATCTCTGCCTTGCAAGAATTTCTAATTGAATGTTTTCCTCGTTATGTTGACACCACTTCAACTTACTCTTAAACAGTCTTCGAGTACTTATCATGTCATCGTATAATTTCCCTGATACAGGTTTACCACCGGACAACCAGTAGTTGTAATGTAGCCGAGCCTGCTGATGATGCTCTCTGACGTGGTAATTCCAGCCCAACATTTGCTTACTTCTTTTATGTGCACCGTGACCAGCGCTTGCGCTTGTAATAGCCGCTCTCTGCAAAGTATCTACAATTTTATTGTAAAAGTCATCAATTAAACATAAATGTTCCTTACATAAAAAAGTCTTACAAATACTACAGCTGTGACTATAATTTAATTGACTAGCATAGTTTATACCACGGAAGGTGTGTGTACAAATATTTGCGTAACTATTTATCTGATCAATATTTCTATTACCCCAACGTATAACACGGCCGTTGTCAGTAGCGGTGTTATTTAAAACCAATCTGTGAATCACGGCTGATATGCTACATCTCATCATCAACGGCAGATGATCCGACCAATACACACCGTATTCTACCCACACCTCAGACACGGTGTCTCTCGCAGCGTGCGTCACCAAACAATGGTCTAACCACCAAACAACCACCAAGGTGTATGTATCGTGAGGCAAAACTACTGAATCTAGACATATAAATAAATGATCGGCGCAGAAGCTTGTCAACTCACGACCAAATCTAGTCCCGGGGTGAGCGTTAAAGTCGCCCAATACATACACGGACTCCGCCTCACAGTCGGCTATGACAGCCTCAATACCTGCAAGGCACCCGATAAAGTCTGCTAGATTTTCTTCTTTGTCAACTGGTAGGTATATACTGAACACTATGAATGAACGCCCATCAAAATCAATTTTAATCGCCGCTAATCGGTCACTAGCACAGTCAATAACTGAGACGTTTGAAAACAAAGATCTTCTCCAAATCAGGGCGAGACCCCCGTACGGACGACCTTTCAGCATACCCGCAGAGGTGTCAACCGACGACTTAGCAAAACCGGCGAATTGTGTACTTATTTCATTTATAAAACCCAAGTCGTGGGGTAAAAGCCACGTCTCCTGCAGCGCGATAATATCTGCTTGCCTGCACAGGGTCCTTATTTGTTCAACGCTGCGTTTAATGGATTTGCAATTAAACGACGCCATTACAAATGAAACATTATCAGACTTATCCATGAAGAGCAGATTTAGTGACAGCACGAGCTGGACGCTCACGGAAACGGCGGTAAACCAAACCAACGGGCCAGAACTGCTCACTTAAAAAGGTGTTCAGTTTACGACTTGTAACTGTCACTTTAAATGAGTTAAAGGACGTATCTTGATATTGTTCTAGCAACAATAACTATGACATTTTTGGCCCATTTCCGTAATATAATCATTAATATCCTTCTCAGTAACCGTTTTAGTCGCCCGGGATATATAAATTGAGCAAAGCGATTCCGCAACCTGTAGCTTACTGCTCACGCTTGACGTACCTCGCATATTTATATGTGTCTTTTTTCGTTTTTTACGTTCCACCATAGTAAATGAATCTACATCATTACTAAGTAGTTTACTGGCAGTTACTTTCTTATTTGAGTTTATAAAGTATATTTAATATCACATAAAAGATACATCTTATAAACTAATAATATAACTAAACTATAACTAAACTAAATACAAATCAATTAAAACTAAATAAAAACTAGAAAAGTGAGGGCCCCCGTGGCAAAGTACCACAGATGCTGGCAGCATTTCCTCGTTGTATAGCAATGCTAATACGCTGTCCGAGGAAGCTGCCAGCTCTGTGGTCACCGGTTGTTTCAATTAGCCTTTTTGTCAAGTCTTTAAAAAGGCTAATGGCACCGGGTCCCCACGGACCAAGGGTCTCGACGCCAAAAGGAACAAAGTTATATTCTGCGCCGAGACCCTTGTACTTATTCTTTTTCATTGTTTCGGCCGCCTCAGCCGCCGCGCCAGGTTTATTTATCATTACTTAGGTTTAAATGTTTTACTGGCAGATAAACATTTTCAATATCAGGTACATGCCGCACGGCCATCGGGGTCGTAATCGCGCCGTCCACGTTCGTCGACATTCGTTGCATAGGATTGCGTTTCGCTTGCAGTGGTCGCTTGTTTTTACACACGATATTGCGGTACGTCGGAGTATGAACGACTACGTCACTCTCGGCGACTCCCGACTCAAGCGCATCCCGCGGTGGTGGTCCAAGTATCGGCGGCGGCGGTAACGTAGGGTTACTAGGTCCGTTCGAGTTCATCCTACAATTAGTAATACTGTCGTCCTTTTGAGAGTTAATATTAGTTTTAATCTCATTCAATTCTCTAGTTATCTTTGTTTGGTAAGTATTAAACTCGGATCTCATAGATGTTACATCCTTCATAAGCTGAGCCACATCTTCATAACTAAATGTAATAGGTGGCAGGCGATTCAAATTCTTAGCTACAAACGTAGGTTGTGAATCGTGTTCAAAATCTTTCTTTCCGTCAAGGAACTCTAAGTAGTCAAATTTTGATCTAAATTTAGTCAAACCTACTGTAACCTTTCTAAATATAGCAGAATAATTACATTCAAAACATGGTAATACAGCAGACCAAAAGATTATATCTTGGAATTCAAAATTTAAATAAGCTATAGACTCACTCAAAGAGGAAGACTTTGTAAGGGCGATTGAGTTAAAGTTAGGTACTTATATAGAAATTTTCCAAGTATTTAGAAACTATTTGATTGTCTCTGCTGACAAGTTTGAGACAATATTTATCTGTTTTATAGCTCCTACGAATGAATAAAGGCACGATACCGGCTTCAACTTCTAATGAGTTTATAGGAGATGACATCATAGCACCAGTAATAATTCTTAAAGCTCTGTTCTGAATTATGTCCAGGCGTTTCAGTAAATGACTGTTTGCATTTGAAAAAAACATACATCCATAGTCAAAATGGCTTCTAATCGCAGCAATATAAATGATTTTTAGAACCTTGGGATCAGCACCCCATTTTAGTCCAGCTAATGATTTTATAGTACATTATGATACAAGTGTGCTAAGTTGACCATTGTATACAAGGCGCTATTGTGTGCGCACGAGCGAAAGCGAGTGCGCCACAAGAAAGCCGCGTATATTATGGTCACAGGCACACGTGTTACATACGACGTTTTTCAACACACTTGCGAAAAAAACACAAGACTTCATTTAGTCAAATTTTAATTAATTATTAAAACAGTTGGTAAAATTACAATTTCTTCATTTTCTTTACTTAAAGAAGACATTTTCGTTAATATTAAACTTCACAATAATTAATCCAAACTATCTTCGTCACAGCCGTCAATTATTTACGAAAAATGGCGGCTGGCGCGTTGTTTTTTTTTCTTGCCGCGATACCGATGCGCGCGCAAGGCTAAGGCGCGAACGAGATCGGCCAACAGCCAAATTTAAAATGTAATAATTCATGTTTAAAATACAAATTACAGAAAAATTTAAATGATTTTAATGAAATTGAGTTATTTTTTAGTAATAAAGCTGATTTCACCAATTTATTGAAATAAATATGTAGATAATGTTATTTGCCGCATAAAAATTGTTTGTTGCTAAGAAAAAAAAAGGTATAACCCGACTAAATTATATCGCTTCTTCTTCGTACTTACAACTTGGTACTAGGCTACAAATGTAAATTGTTTGGGTTAATAAACTAAAGGCACTTGTGCGTAATATACTGAAAAAGCACGCGTGTTTAATATCTAGGTTTATGAGCCAAAAATCGGTGGAATAAAAAGGTCGTTTTGAGCAAGTGTGTTGAAAAAATATTTAAACCTAATTCAGTTCTATTACAAATTAGGTCGATATGAGTTTTTCATGATAAATCGAAATCAAGGACGATACCAAGATATTTAACAAATGGGTGGACAGGTATTCTAATTTTATTGTAAAAAACTTGAGGGTGACATAAACCATTTTTTGAAAATAATATTACAGAACATTTAGCTACGTTTACCTCTAGTTTTAAATAATTTGATAATATTAAATGTAGTTTATACAGACAACTATTAATAATAGATTCACCATATTTCATTACTTTACAGTTTACATATAACACTAGATCGTCAGCATAAAGCAAATATTTTACTGATGTAGGAATATCGTTCATAAAACATACTAAACTTAAAATAAATATAAGTGGAGATATAACCGAACCCTGAGGGATGCCTTTAGTCGAAAGTTTAGGGCCAAACAATTTCGACTTAACTTTTAGTGACAATAACCTATTATTAAGAAAACTATACAGCCATAACAATATATGTCCAAGAAAACCTAAAGTATGCAAGCTTTGTATGAGATAAGAATGGTCTATGTTATCAAAAGCTCCTTTGATATCAAGAAAAACTGCTAGAGTGTATTCATTATTTGTAAAATTATTTTGAATATCACCTATTAAGCAACTTAAATTATCCATCGTACTTTTGCCTTTTCTAAATCCATAATTGATTTATTGGTATCATACCAGATCGTTCAATGTACCATTATATTCGATTTTTTAGCATTGTCTCGAAAACTTTAGACAAACAAGATGTTAATGATATTGGCCTATATGAATCAATATCATTGGGATCTTTATAAGGCTTTAAGATTGGGACTACATGTTGTGTTTTCCACGTAGGAGGAATACAATTAGCTCGCAAAAGCTGATTAAATATATTCGATAAAATGCACTTCACGTCTCAAGGAAGATTTTTTAAATTTTTATAAGAAATTAAATCAGGTCCAGGAGATGTGTCTTTTTTATTTTCTAAGGCCGACAAAAATTCATCAAATGAAAAATTATCTAGCATCCATTGAGCGTTTTCGGAACCATAACAAGAAAAGAACTCGGAATAATTGCAATTATCCAGTTGATTCTCACAGGGAGCTATTTTATTTAGGAAGTCATGAGCATTTTGAGGGTTATGAAAAAAAATTCGACGGGAAAAATTGGAATCATTGATTTTTGAGTGTTTGAACCTACGAATGTGATCCCAGATAATTTTACTCGAAGTCATACGATTAAAAGTTGAACACAGAGATTGCCAGCTCAAACGTTTTATTTCTAGCAATGTCCGTTTTTTAACAGCATCAAACTTCTTATACAAGATATAATTTTCAATAGAAGGGAATTGTTTATAAAAAGTCAAGGCAATTTTGGCTTGGAGTATTACACGGTCGCAGTCAATGTTCCACCACGGAGTAACTTTTAAATTAAATTTACGTTGGTAACATTTGTATGAGAATGTCAACAATACTTCTTGCAGTTTATTTACAAACAGGTTATAATTAACTAGAGGATCATCTATAAGTTGAAAAGAAGAAAAATCAGACTCGCACTGTTCTCTAAATTTAACCCAATCCAACTTTTTGACATTAACTGAAGCTAAAGCATGGACATTGGTATCCGATTGAAGACACTGAAGGTTAGAAGAGGGAAAAGAATTCGTGAAGTTGTAATACACACCTATTAGCAAAGGAAAATGATTACTACTTAGTAGATCATTACCTACAGATAATGTGCAACTAGAACTAAGTACTTGAGAAGAGAATGCCAGATCTAAAACATTACCTTGTTGTCCAAATGGGGCAAAAGTTGTTATCATGTTGTCATTTAAACAAACTAAATTTGAGTTGTCTACAAATGCGTGAAGAGAGTTTCCTCGGCTATCATTCACTCTAGAACCCCAAGAGGAATGATGAGCATTAAAGTCACCTATTATTAAATAATTTGGAGAAATAATTTTAGAAAAACTGTCCTTTAGAAACTTAATGTTAAACTTACCATTAGGAGGAGGAGGGATGTAAACACACAATATATCAAGAGAAGAATCGCCAAGAGATACTGAAATCAAAATGTTTTGAAAGTGATAATGAGATGATGTTTTAATTACATTAAACTTGTACTTGGATCTTATAGCTATAGCAACACCTCCATGAGGTCGATCTGAGTCTTGACGAATAAAATTAAAACCTGTCAATTTTAATAAATTATCTGCATTAAGCCATGTTTCATTAAACAATAAAATGTCAATTTTCTCACTATGATTTAGAATGAAATGTTTAAGTTGGTCAATTTTAGGTAACAAACTTCTAGAGTTCTAGTGTAGAATATTTAATTTTGTAATACTACTAGGCATATTTAAACGGATAAGTTAGAGATAAGCAGTTCTTTAATTAATTGAGTTGAAATAGGACCGTGCTGAGTTTTAGATTCTTTTTATTAAGGATGTCAATGACTGTTTTTGTAATAGACAATATTACAGAATCTGAATTTAAGATCTCTGAAACTAGAACACGCTCTTGGGGGGACTTAGCAGGTCGAGACTGTGAAGATGTTGAAGCTTTACTAGCACTGACTTGTTGAGGCGGCAGCACTGGCACTTTTGCAGCTGCGGAGGCATAGGTAAATTTCCCATTAATCTTGTTCTTGATTTCGGCTATCTTGGCTGACTTCACTGGGCATGTATATGACACTGCAGCATGAGGTCCACTGCAGTTGGAGCATTTGAATTTTTCAGGGTTGGTACATTCTTTATAGAAGTGTAAACTGGAGCAGATGGAGCATAATAATATCTGTGTGCTCTTGCAGGCTCCGCTTCCATGACCGAATTTGTAACACTTAAAACATTGCAATACTGGCCTTATGTATTCCGACACATTAAACCAAATGTGATCATAGGTCACATGGTCCGGGCGAGCTGATGCTAAGAAGGTCACTAATACCGTTTGAAGTGGTTTGGGAGGGCCCACCTCTTGCCGTTTCGTAAATCGTTTTACGCCCATAATGGGACATGAGGCTTTTAAGTTTTCTAATAATTCTTCTTCAGTTAGCTCAACTGGGGCTCTAATAATACCTTGGCATTCTATGCTATCATAAGGAATTTTAGCAATCTACTCATTTTCTTCAAATAAACTGGCACGCAACAAAAATGAATTGGCATCATTCATTGCACCAAAAAACACTTTTGTGTAAAAGTTACCTACAGGCTTTACATATTGAACACCCTGCACAGTTTTTAATATTTTATTAACTTTGAGCAAGTCCATCCGAAACTTTTCCTTTTCGTTGTTTCTTGAGCACTGCAACAAAACAGGGTACACCTTTTTGGACAAATCATTGTACAAAGGATGATGGTCTTTAAAAAGTCCTCTGTTATTACGAATGTATGTCATTTTTTGTTTGGAAGTTCCACTATCCTCCACTGGCATATCAGCCTTCCTTTTGGACGATCTAGGCACAAACTCTGAGGGGATGAGATCTGCGATCTCACCCCCGTCCTCGTCGTCCATATGTATACAGGGTTATTGGTAACCCGACCTATTCCCGTTAGGAGGTGATAGGGGTGACTATTTGCGATAATTTTGACCCACATATGCATTATGCAAAAGTGAACCATTTTTGAGTTATCGCGATTATTAGTTTTTTTTAAATTAGTCTGAAATTCAACTTGAAAAATTTATTACAAAAAAAGTATCAATTTAAATCTTTTTTTTTCTTCTGATTTACAAAACCGATTAAACACTGGTTATTTCTCAATATTAAAACAATAATTATCGGTCCAAATTTGAAAAAGCGAGACGGAAAACGAATTTTTTTCAATATTTTTTACGATCGCTTTCCACTAAAATGCCTTAAAAACAAAAAAAAACGTTATGACACTTGGCTTACAGATTATTTTAAAAACTTAACTGTTTTCTTAGCTCTCCAAAAACGCATAACAAGTAGAAAATTATTTTAAAAAAACCTGAAAAAATAATCATCACAAAGGAAGCGGGCGGAAACAAAAGTCACAAATGCAACTTCAAAAATTAAAATTAAAAAACATACCAAATTTAAATCATACATTTTTTATTTGCTTTTGTACAAGATGAATTTGTTGCTCCTATGAAAAATTAAAAAAAAAAAAAAACTGTACACGTTTGAGAATGCGAGGCCGAAAACTAAAAAATACATGTTTTTTTATCAAACTCCAACATAAATTACACGAAAACAGAAAAAATTACCAATACATTTGGCGTGCAGATTACACATAAAACATTGACGTTTTTCCAGCTTTCTAACGAGCTATTAAAACTAAAATGAGTTTTGTTAAAGATTGCTGGAAAAAATTGATCACAAAGGAAGCAACAAGGAAGTCACGTCCGAACAAAACTTAAAATTAACTAACTAAATCTATCAAAACTGTAAAAAGTTACAAAATTAAAACTAATAAACAATTAAAATTAAAATAATCAGGATTTTTATAGTTTATTTTCAAAATGGCTACGTCCATTTCTTATGCTCACATAATTTAATGTTGTTATTTGTGTTTACGAGTATAACAGTTAGTTTTCATTGATTTAGTTAGTTAATTTTAAGTTATGTTCGGACGTGACTTCCTTGTTGCTTCCTTTGTGATCAACTTTTTCCAGCAATCTTTAACAAAACTCATTTTAGTTTTAATAGCTCGTTAGAAAGCTGGAAAAACGTCAATGTTTTATGTGTAATCTGCACGCCAAATGTATTAGTAAATTTTTCTGTTTTCGTGTAATTTATGTTGGAGTTTGATAAAAAAACATGTATTTTTAGTTTTCGGCCTCGCATTCTCAAACGTGTACAGATATATTTTTTTTTAATTTTGCATAGGAACAACAAATTCATCTTGTACAAAAGCAAATAAAAAATGTATGATTTAAATTTGGTATGTTTTTTAATTTTAATTTTTGAAGTTGCATTTGTGACTTTTGTTTCAACCCGCTTCCTTTGTGATGATTATTTTGTCAGGTTTTTTTAAATCAATTTCTACTTGTTATGCGTTTTTGGAGAGCTAAGAAAACAGTTAAGTTTTTAAAATAATCTGCAAGCCTAGTTTCATAACGTTTTTTTTTGTTTTTAAGGCATTTTAGTGGAAAGGGATCGCAAAAAATATTGAAAAAAAATCGTTTTCCGTCTCGCTTTTTCAAATTTTTACCGATAATTATTGTTTTAATATTGAGAAATAACCAGTGTTTAATCGGTTTTGTAAATCAGAAGAAAAAAAAAGATTTAAATTGATACTTTTTTTGTAATAAATTTTTCAAGTTGAATTTCCGACTAATTTAAAAAAAAACTAATAATCGCGATAACTCAAAAATGGTTCACTTTTGTATAATGCATATGTGGGTCAAAATTATCGCAAATAGTCACCCCTATCACCTCCTAACGGGAATAGGTCGACTTACCAATAACCCTGTATACAACAACAATTAACTTTGAAATATTGGAAAATAACGTAACTATTGAGAAAAGGGGCTAAAATAAAATATTTCAAAATTTCTTTAAAAATTCCGCCTTATCCTTTCAACGTTCCCGCCCTTTTTCCGCAAGACATTCACAGACTACCACAGACTAGTAAGAGTGACATACCTTAATAATCTGTGGGCAAGACAATCCCAACAAAATTGTTTGGTTTTTATTTTTTATTTTTTATTGAAGCTTTGGCTACTAGGCCATTAGCTTAAAACGAAACAATAAACCAGTTACGGTGATATGTAGGACAGAGGCTAAGATAGTTTTAACCTCTGTACCACTGCGAGTCCACTTGAAACGAGAAGTAAGATGCCAGAATACACGAAATAAGTCCAAGTCTTCTATCACTGTGCAACACAAAGGCATTAAAAGTACAAATCACTAACATAAAAGAACTTTGAACACCTAAATACACAAAAATAAAAACTAAAACAAATTACACAGCCGCCATCTTTTGACGTTGTAAATGGCCTCCCCAACAAAATTGTAATGGTACCACAGACATTATATAAACTAGTTTATATGTCGAGCCTGTTGGACGGATTAGGAAAACGCCTTTGCGATGCCATTCTGACTTACGATTTTAGGATAAAATCCCTAACCGTCAAATTATTGGCATTGCAGTGCAGCATTGCTATATTGCTATCAGTATTGCTAGGTGCTATTAGCAGTATTAGCACTCCTTTTTTACAATTTCGATAAACTAACTACGAAAGGTTTTAATTCTACTGGCCCAAAAGAGGCATTGATTTTAAAACACATGAATTATCTATAGATGTTGGTGGAGCGTCGATAAGTTTTCAGTGTTCAGTCATTCATTATTACTCTCGTAGTATTCCCCAGGAATTAAGTACTTTCTGAAGGTAAAAATGGATTTTAAAATGCATGAGTATACTCATGCTATAGTAGGAAAGACTACGCCGGCGCTCCGAGCCACGGACCGAGCAGATTTTAACGACGCTCGGCACCAGCACGAATGCTTTCTGCGACTTCTAAACGAGCTTAATGTGGAAGTGAAGGAAGTCGATCTACCTGGGCCGTTTCCTGAGAATGTGTTTATTGAAGATGTGGCTGTGGTTTGCCATGGGATATCTCTGCTGCCTATGGGTATAAATACAGCTGAACAGTTAAAGGTAAAAACAGACTCAAAACTGCATGTATTTTTGACTGTATCAATTTTCAAACTACAGCTTGCCTACTGAAAGTCAACTATATAACATTCTGTTGTGTATTTAGGTCAATTTTGAATTCGCCATCAATGGTATAGTGCATACATGTATATTTTTACAACTTGTTCAATTTCTATTTATTATTTAGTGGTTTAATCTATAAAGTTTGCCCGACTACTATTGCATTTTAATATAAATCAATGCAGTGTCAATAGCAGAGTGACTCCTTGCAAATCAAATACACTATAACACTTGTAGACTGACTAACGCAACCGACATAGGGTGATCAAATCAGTAATGAACAAGGACCAATGATGGACATTTGACTATATGTTACAGAAGTTGTCTTTGGTAATTTATTTATTTTATGTCAATCAATTTATAACCTTATGATCCTTGGATTAGGACTTAATTGTCCATTGTTGTTACAGCTTAAATTGCTCAGCTGTCTCAGCTCGCTCTGCTCAGCTTAAACTGTCCCACATTGGTGCTGTCATCCCAGTTCAAATTTCTGCATTTACTAGTTTATTTCATTTTCTCCTGCAAATAGCTTTGCATAGTGTCTTATAGGGTGTATTTGGATCACTAAAAAGTTATCCTTAGATAAGGTAACACTGATCTGAATTGGCTTCATTATTGGTGTTAATATTTATTATTCTGGTAGTATCACATCAATGGCTACGAGGGAGACAATGAAAGTTTTTAGATCTGGCCACTTGTAAATAATATAATAAAAAAATAAGTTTAAATTTTGTAAATGGAACTCTGCCAATATTATTTGAAAGTTGTCTGTGTCGCGTCAGCATGAATTAAACGCGAGAAAATTTTCGTGCAATGATTTTGTATGACATTCGATGTCATTTAAGTCAACAAGAAAGTTATGATAGACTATGATTGGCCTTTCACGATGAAGGCCCATCCCGTGCCACTGTTTACAATTGGTTTAATGAGTTTAAACGTGGTCGCTCTCTCTAATAATCAACAATAATCTCACCGATGATCTGCGTGAGGGCCGGCCTTCTATGGCAAAAACTGAAGATAACATCAGTGTTGTGCGGCGTATGATAGAGACTGATAAAAGAGTGATGTATCAGCAGATTCGTACAAGCTTGGGCATCGGTATGAGTCAAGTGCACAAAATCCTCCATGAACATTTAGCGGTCAGGAAGCTTTGTGCCAGGTGGATACCTCATCAAAAGGCCCTCGAAGAGACCCTTAAGGACGAGTGGGCAAAGTGCTTTTGTCAGTGGTTCCATCGGATGCAGTGATGTATTGACGTCAATGGACACTATTTTGAAAAGATGTAATAAAGCTAATAACTTGCTAGTTTATTCAGTTTTTGATTTTCTAAGAACTTTCAGTTTGACCCTCGTACAAGCAAAAACTCCAATTTAATATTTGCTTTTAACCATTGATGTTTTCACTGGTTGATTAAAGTCATAGGTAATTGTGTGAAAAATTATGTTGACATATTTATTAAAGCTATGCAATAAAGAGCTTGGTCACAATGTTTAGAGCGGGTTAAAGCGATTTGACGTAATTGCCCCACAGATGTAATAGCCCCGCTTGACCTTAACAATTTTTTTTGTGTCTTTATGATATCATATCAGCAACAGTTTTTCTTTCAGAAAAAGAGTATTGAATCCCACCATTCCTGTAATGAATACATAGGGAAACAAGTTGGGGTAGTATTGGTACAACCATATTAAATCTCATGAGCGAGTTGGAGCTCTGAGGAAGCTGTCATTGTTCAAAGCATTTTTACATTCATGTTGCCTTAAGTCAAACTGTGTTTAACCTAGGTTTCCGTTTTGATTATTATTAGTCTAATCTAGAGTGACCAGAGACGGTGGCGGCATGGCGCGGCCATGGTTGAATTTACTGTAATCCCAGGTTGAATGTCTTATGCAGTTTATGTACCGACATGTGTTAGTAGAGTAAGGGTCTCGAATCAGCTTGAGCAGGTAAGAAAAGGTTTTATGTCCGTGCAGTAAGAGTGAAAAAGGCGTCGCTCGGCTCGGTTCGATTCGGCGATGAGAACGGAACGACGTCGTTTTCGCTCTTATTGCATGGACGTAAAACTTTTTGTTATCAACGCGATTCCGCGTCGTTAGATCTGGGGAGACACTTAGTTACTTACTTTTCAATGTTATTTATTTAAGAACCAATGTTATGATCTGTATAGTGCTGTGCTGCATGTGTTTAAATACTTACATTCTTTTGATGATGATGTGTTATAAATGTGCCTCTGCAATGCTGTATGCATAATTTTACTACCAAAATTTTAAAAAGTTGTTAATGTTATTGACTTGGGCCTCTATTCTAGACCAGTACCATAACACATCAAAGATAATATAGTTTTTGCCGCTTACAGTAGAGGCCCTTTATGTATGTGCGAGTATGTGTATGTGTCATACTTATTCCCTTGTGGAGTGGAGGCAGAATGGACGGCCAAATTTCGAAAAATGACGTGTCATTGGATTTGTCTTAGCGCCGCGAGTGCCACTTGTTATGTTAATAAAAATAAATAAGATTTGAAAAATGAAAAATAAATACTTCACATAGATTATTTTTCATTTTTCAAATCTGTATGCTTTTTGGAGACCAAATTTTAAACATACTATCGGGTTGCTTTATGAATTTTGTTTTTTGTTTTAAAGTGTTTTTATTTGTTGTCTCACAATGTTGTTACTACTTATTTTTAGTTGCGCCATGGCTTGAAAACACTGTACTTAATTATTATGTACACATTTTATATACCTACAGTAAATGGATTGAGATGCACTGCTGTTACAATTAATTATTAATGCTATTTTGTGTTGTTGGTTTAAGATAAGGGCAGTTAAAGAAGTACTTCAAAAGGAGTTGAACCAAACTGTGATTGAGCTGACTGACCCTGAAACAAGAATTGTTGGCTCGGATGTACTTTTCACAGGTGAGGAAAAAGTATTAAACTGTTTACACAAAAATAAATGCAATTTGCAGTATTCCATCCTACTGAAAATCACATACCAAGCACAGTAGCAGTGATAGTAGTGGCAGATGACAGATGTAAACAGTTAAAATTGGACTTTGTTATTCATACATAACTCTGTCGTTCATATGATATACTAAAGCACACAGGCAGTTGTCACCAAAAGTCGGAAAGATTTAAGTCGGCCTAGTCGGCTCATAAATTCTATCACTGAGATTTATAACAATTAAAAGAGAGAAATTGTAAGAGTTCTCGTATTGAGTCGAAATTTGTGTGATATATTGACCAGGCTCTTTAAATTCTGATACAAATGTATTCCAAGCAACTAAACATCCGCTTATACTACGATCAATCTTCAAGTCTCATTAAATCGACCTTACGATTTCACATCAATTTGCAGCATTACGAAAACACGCCGAATATCGTACTTCATAATCTGGTTTTTGAGTGTCGTTAAAATAATAATGCTGGTCTCCAAAAATACCCAGAGATGAGAGGGTTCACAATATTAAATAAAAACGTTTCTTGGTTAACAAAGACCAACCATTAAAGCGTATTCAGAAAGTGAAATTTTCAGAAAACCGGCCGTGAATGTTTAAAGATCGTATCGGAAATTGCGGCGACTATGTGGCATCATAATTAGTTCCTAAAAATGTACATTAATTTATCTTTTAATTTGTATATATTCTGAAATTAAAAAAGAAACAGAAGTTAGGTTCATTTAACCAAACCTTTGTGACAGAACTTATGGACCGACTATGTAGTGAGTAACATCCTTACTATTATTTCCATTTGACACTCGGGACATATCGGTTTTTATAATAAAGGTTTGTGTTTTTACATAAAGTATATAAAATCGTAGAATTTACTCATATTTTTTTAAACCTACTTAGTACTTTTTTAATCTACATCCACACTAATATTAGAAAGACATTTGATTGTATGTTTGTTTGCATTGAATACGCTCCGAAACTGCTGGATTTGAATCCTACATTATCCCTGATGAACATAGGTTATTTTTTATTTTTCTGCGCGTTCGGAGTCGCGGGCAACAGCTAGTTAATAATAAAACATCAACCTAAGTAAATAAACTTCATTAATATTCTAATTATTAAAATGGACTATAATCAACTTTTAATAAAAAAAATCTTGAATACCTATCAAAATCAAAGGAAATTGCTTCGAATGAATTTCCAATCTCTCCCGGTAAATGTCGAGAATTGCCGAGTGTTAAAGTACAATTAATCGTACTGTACTTAATTTTCCTATTAGATTACAGAATAAGGCAGCTTACTAATGTAGCTACGGCACGATTGGTCTAATTCGCTTACTTTAACAGTACAATTACGTACAGTCTTATTTTGTGGGCATCGGCTGCGGATATCGATACAGTGTTTATTTTGCAAAAAGGGCTATTAGAGTTATTTATAACTTGGGGTCGCGTGTGTCATTGAGGGAATTCTTCAAGGAAATTGATATTCTAACACTGCCGTCGCTGTATACAGGGATTTTTTTAAATAGGTGCACCCATTTTAATATTTGCTTCTCTATTGTTAATCAATAACACATGTTGTGTTATTTTTACTCTAGCTTAAAAATATTAGAGATATTGCGATTCAATGATTCCACTAACTTAACGATATTCATGGACCCTCTAATGCAGGGGTGCGAGGAGAGGGGAGAATTGTCAAGTAAGTTAATAAATGAAATTTCAAATTTAGAATATCAGTAGGAGAGGGGCTTGTTGTCTGTTAAGCTGTACATGAAATTTCAAATTTCGAATAGCAATACAGTGTATCGTATACCTACAGGTTGACAACCCATGTCATCATTAAGTAAACTATCGTGTAGTAAACTACACACGTGTTCAACTGAATATTCAGTTGTTCACTACAAGCAAATGCAAACACAGTTAATTGTACACTAGAAACCTTATCTTCTGGTAATAAGGTTCACTAGTAGTCAGTTAACAGTGTGGGCGATATGTACACAAGTTATGTTGTGTTTATAATTTGTTTAAAATAAGAACCTCACCCAGCAGCGTAGTTAATAAAATTTATTTAATAAATGCAAATACAAAACTAAACGTCCTTTAACAAATGCTCAAAATGACCTCCGTTATTTTCTATACAAAGCCGTGCATGTTTTAGCAAGTTGCTCTTTAGTCTGTCTAAAACACGAATTTCGTTTTTAATACCATCGAATGCTGATATTATTTTCGATTTAAGTTCGTCTAGACTCTGGGCTTCTTCGACATACACGCGACGTTTGACTTCACCCCACAAGAAAAAGTCACACATCGTGAGGTCAAATCAAATCAAAATAAGTTTATTTGCTAGAATACAGTAATAAAGGTGTCACAAAATAATGTTCCAGTGTATGTAGCCCGCATGCAAGCGTGCAAATATTTTGTTGATTTTAAATCTACTTAACATGTCAAAAAATAATAATAAAAATATATAATTCTAATAATACTATGGGTTATACATTAACATTAAATTTTAAATAATCTTGAACACTATAAAAACATTTATCCATGAGCCATTTTGTCAATATGCGCTTGAAAAGGCTTCCTGTAAGTGACTTCATACTTTCTGTTAAATGGCTATAAATTTCTATACACATGTTGTACTCATTCCTACCATTCATCGCCTTGTTACAAGGAGATTTGTACATTTGACACATAATTCTTTTCCTCGTTGACCTTTGAAAAATCTCACTGCGTTTTTTGAAACAGAATTGGTGGGAATTAACAAAAATACATATGCTTTTAACGTACAAACATGGTAGTGGTAGAAAGTGCAGCTTTTTGAACAGTGGGGTACAGCTATCTCTAAACCTTGCTCTACATATCACCCTGACACACTTTTTTTGAATTTTGAAAACCCTGTCGACGTCTGCAGCGGGATCCCTTTGACTGCCATACATTTATAGTTTCTATTATTAAAAGTCAGACATTTGTACCCATATTGTTTATGTTCATAACTATCGGAAGTCATAACAATTTTTCGTCATAACGCTTTATAATTCGAACGTTTACTATCCATAATGTTAAAATTAATATATACAAAAGCCAGAACCTAAAACCCTATAACATTCAAAGGCATGTTAAAAATGAGTCGGAAATATTTTAGGACATACTTTCATACTATCAATTATTTTAATTCATACGGTTTCTCTACCAAACGTTAATTACAACTTTTTTATATAACGAAAATATTAAACACTATAATTTAAAGAAAAAAATATAATTATTGTTTGACAAATACACTGCAACTCAACATACCTCTTGCTTTTAATATTCTTATATCTACAATTATGGAAATCATTAAAAGGCAACACTTAGTGGTAACGGAGCCGGTTACGGGGGGCAGAGCCTCCTGCCTAACCAAAATACCCGTACTATAGACAATAAATCTAGATCAATAGGTTAGGTTAGGTTAGTATTGCGTCAAGGCCGAAGGCCTTAACTATCCAGAAATAGGAGCTCCGCGGAGCGGAGCTCCGTCGACCCCGTCTCATCATACATTACTTTCGTCCGACATGATTGCAAATATTAAACAGTACACGAAACACTAAATGCTGCAGGTAGGTTTACGCGGCAATGCTTCCTACCCGCTTTATTTGTGTTATTATATTAGTACGCCGGCACAGTTTATGCTCTGTAATTTTTGCCTTCAAAAAAAGTGAGTTACTTCAAATTGTATTTGTTGTACTGTTATGAGTTATAACCTACAACTTTTGACCTAAAAACATTTATAACAAGTACAATTATTACCTTTGGCATTATGAACTTAAATTATTATGACATAAATTGGCATGACTATGAATTTTATGACTTCCAACAGAAAGACCCGCAATAATTGACATTCCGATGTATAATCATCAAAATTATGACTAAAAACATAATGACTATTAATACGTATAATGTAAAACGACTTGGCAAACAATAATCGAAACTTTAACTTTATGGCAGTCAATAGAGACCCGTCTGCAGCATTTCCCCACAGCATCAGACCGTAACAGATGACCGAGGATACGTAGCCATGGCCGCCTACCATGGCTACGTATCCTCGGTCATCTGCTACAATCTTGTATAATTATAATATATAATATATTGATATTGCATTGTTACAATCTTGTTCGAAAGTTGCCCTATTTTTACATGAACGACAAGTGTCGTGTCATCAGCAAACATTATAGTTATCTGAGTGGCAGCATTCGGTAAATCGTTGATGTAAAGAAGAAATAGTATTGGTCCCAAAATGCTACCCTGCGGCACGCCAGTATTATTTACTTTTAGTTGTGACCTATATGTCTGTTTTAAGATAACATTATTTAAGACGGTGATTTTCTGCAGTCTATCTTTCAGATAACTTTGGACCCATTTCAGTGCCGTTCCTCTGATTCCATACATTTCGAGATTTTTATGAAGTTTTGAATGATTCACAAAGTCAAAAGCTTTTGTCATGTCTATGTCATCGACAAAACTGGAGTTTTATTGTTAAAGCTCTCCGTTATAAATCGAATAAGATCAAAACAGGCTAGCTCGGTCGATCTGCCTTTGCGGAACCCGTACTGTTCGCAGCGGAGTACATTAAATTTTGTTAAAAAGTGATTAACCCTGGTAAGAAACGCTTTTTCAAATACTTTTGAAATAATAGTGACTAACGTAATGGGCCTATAATTACTCGGAATGTTTCTATCTCCTTTTTTGAATAAAGGTTTAACTACAGATATTTTTAGCTTCTGTGGAAAATGACCTTCAACGAATGACAAATTTATAATATGTGCAAATGGAACACAAATATATGATGCACATAATTTGAGAACTCTGGTGGTAATGCTGTCAATTCCACAAGCCTTACTGTTTTTAAGTGACATAATGATTTTATAAATTTCATCTTCACCAACAGGGTTTAGAAAAATTGTATGTGGATTAGTTTCAGGCAGAGTAGCCAAATAAGATAATTTATGTTGTACTACATTCTGTGGATGCGTCTGTGTAGATTGTATAAAATAATTATTTAAAATATTACTTATGTCAAGTGGGTTGCAAAATATATCATTATTAAATTGAATACTGTTTATGTCACTATTGTGCAGATTATTTGATACATTAGAAGATATAATATTCCAAATTGCTTTAGATTTTTTTTTATTGTTTTGTATGTGATGAGTGTTTTTAATTTTTTGGGCACTCAGTAGACAATTCTTTAAAATACAGCTATATAATCTAAATTTTATTTTATTAATGTTTTTATTTTGTTTGAATGTTCTATAATTGAAATAAAGTGCTCGTTTAGTTCTAAATGACTTCTTTAAGCCTTTTGTTAACCAATCAATTGTTTTGGATCTGTTATTAATTTTTACTTTAATTATCGGAAAGCATAAGTCGACTAATAAGCAAATCAGATCGTAAAAACACTTAAAGTCGTCTGACGCATTACTTAAGCATGCCACCTCCGAGAAAGAAAGAACAGACATGCACTCCGGGCTTCTGGCTAGCCATGGCACCTGAGGTTCTCCACGCCCTATCCAGCTGTCTCCGTATTCGTTGTTTAGGTAGTTTCGCACTGTTGTTGCATAAATCTGTCATAAATGAAAAACTTTTTGAAAAAATTACACCTTGCCGAGTTTCTTACGGCGTTTCTTCTCGGGGCAAAGTTTTTATTTTTCGAACCGATGGTAATGCTTTCTGACAGGTGCATTATATTATGCCTAAATTGAAGAATCTCCTCTTTGGGTAAAATTATCGTCATGAAGGTCGAACAGGTGTAGGCGAGGGAAGTCGGTCAAGGAGAACCAAAAGACTTTTCTAGATGTTCCATAACTTCTGGTTTTATTATCAAAATACAGCCATTTGAATAGGAAGTCGTCCCATTTTGACGATCCAGGGGCACGGAGCCCAGCCCAGATGCAAGACTATTACGCTCACAGCGTACCATGCTTCACCACCCAGTTTTACCAGCGAAGTCTAGAACAAGAGTGTTTAACATGGCAACGCACGTCCGGGGTCTTACTCTCAAACACCATAGTAGTGCTAAGGATACTCCGTCCTTTTCACTCGCAAATCGTACCGAAGTCGAGGGGAAGTGACGTAGCAAGCGTAACGTTCGAACTATGATTTTGAAGTAGCCCAGTGCAAGAGTTACGTCAGAGCGAATAATGCCAATAGTAGGCTTCTGTCTCGCTGTCTCAAAATCAGCCATAGATCCGACGCGCCGTCGAAAAATAACTTTGACTTTGATAGTTGTACAAGGCTGGTACATTAAAAAGGGGTGATCGACGGTCGAGTAAGTTCGCGTACTTGAGACTCGGCCGTGTGTCATTCGAAGTACGCCTACTTATAAACCGCCGAGTAAGTTTTTCGGCGATCCAACATGTTTGAGTTTTGCTCGTAGCCCGTCTTGGTTCGTACGTATGTCATCGCCGTGAATAGCGAGCCACCATTTTCTGTCGGCAGTCTGTGGGTGAGGTGTTTGCATGGACTGGAACAGTTTAGTGCGAAAGGGGTTTTCGATATGGTATATGATAGATTTGTTTTTACAAACCCCAAGGATGCGCTAAGCCTATCGTCGACTTAGTTCAATGAAAGGGCAACCAAACGATACAGTTTATTCGACTAAGCGCTAACGATATCCCAATACCCCAGGGCCTGTTACCCTATTCAAACTTAATCGAACGGTTTCAATCTGGTTTAATCTCTTTGCGCAAGAATTTCGACTTATTATTGCATTATCTAACAATTGATAGGGTAGCGGCAGGGCGCTCTAATATCAAAAAGACCTTATCCTATGATGAACGAAACCCGAAACAATCTATTCCCAGAAAGCCCCAGTCTCAATAAGCACTTTTCGCAATAATATAATAATATAATAACATGAACCCTTATTCACCACAGGTATATAGTTTTAAGTCAATACTAATAAATTATAGATGTAACTGTGTCCGAAATAAATATTACACAGGTATAATGAATATAAGGAGATGGGACGTGCCGGCCGATTTGTATTGAGTTATGAGTCGTGTCATTGCAGAGCCTAGGCCGGGGCAATATCGATATTAAACACTTGTCGATACAATAATTAAAATAATGTCATGTATGTATGTATGTATGTATGTATGTATGTATGTAAACTCTTTATTGTACAAACAGAAAATAACAAATCAAAAATAAACAGAAACAAAAAAGGTATGTACAAAGGCGAACTTATCCCTATAAGGGATCTCTTCCAGTTAACCTTTGAGCGATTGAGAGAAGAATAAAAACAACGGATGGCTAAACGTACAACGTATTAAAGATACAGAAGATTAAAATAATAATAGCAAATAAATATGTAGGTATAATAAATAAATATATATATATATATATATATATATATATATATATATATATATATATATATATATATATATATATATATATATATATATATATATATATATATATATATATATAAATATACATATATAAATAATATATATAAGTATGAAAGGAAGAAAGGACATACAGTCTTAGATCAGGAACAAGAGTCAAGCCAGTACCTCTTCAGTCTAGATCTAAGTGAAGCAACAGATTGTGATTGCCTGATATCAGTTGGAAGGTTATTCCATAAACGAACAGAATGTACCGAGAAGGATTTAGAGTAAGATTTGGATTTGCTAGCAGGAAAAGCCAGGAGTAGGTTGGCACTCGAGCGTAAGCGGTTCTGGGACCCGGTAGCCAAGAAAGGGAACCGTTCGACAAGGTAAGGAGGGGATTGAGGATTGAAAAGGATATTAAATAGCAACGACAGGACATGAACATTCCTACGCGATCTAATGGGCAACCATTTAAGCTGAGTACGGAAATCAGACACATGGTCAAATTTCCGCAAGCCAAATATGTACCGAATGCACACGTTCTGAAGCCGTTCCAGCTTATTGAGCAGCTCTTCAGTTGCGTCCATATATGCGATGTCGCCATAGTCGAATAAAGGGAGTAGAAGAGATTGTGCAAGAGTAATCTTGGTGCGAAGGGGCAGGAAATTCTGCAGGCGCCTAAGGGAGTGGAGAGATCTAAAGAGCTTTCGACTAACTTCAGAAACCTGAGCCGACCAGGAAAGGGTCTGATCCATTGTGAGACCCAAATTTTTGACAGTGGAAGAAAAAGGAATAATAGTACCGTCGAATACCAAAACCGGACACACAAGGTCAGACAACTTTGCAATGAAATGTGGACTACCGACAACAATTGCTTGCGATTTCCTCGCGTTGATTTTTAGCCCGTAGTTAGCTGCCCAATCTCGAATACTAGCTAGGTCAGAGTTTATTAGGCTTATTAAGGAGGGAAAATCATCAATACCAGCCGAGGCGTAAATCTGCAAATCGTCTGCATAAAGGTGATAGCAAGATTGAAGAGAAGCAGTGATGCCATTAATAAATATGGAGAACAGAAGCGGGGATAGCACAGCTCCCTGGGGGACACCAGCGGACAAATCCCTCCAAGAAGAGACAGCATCATCTACCTTGACAAGCTGGCGCCTCCCAAGGAGATATGATTGGAACCACGAGAGAGCTGTAGTAGAGAGATTTAATGTTTTGAGGATGCCGAGGAGGATTTCAAAGTCGACGGTGTTAAAAGCACTGCTAAAGTCCAATAAGACCAGAACAGTGAGTTTTCTGTGTTCTATATTAAGACGAATGTCGTCGGTGACCTTGACCAAGGCAGTGACAGTGCTATGCCCGGGGCGGAACCCAGATTGGAACAAATTGAAAAGTTTGTGAAAGTGAAGAAAGCGAGACAGTTTTCTATTTATAAAATGTTCTATAATTTTTGATAGGACTGGAAGAATTGAAATTGGCCGATAATCGGAAAAAGAAGCGGGATTTGAGGTCTTAGGAAGAGGAATGACGTGAGCAGATTTCCACGAAGAAGGAAAACAGCCCGAAGACAAAGAAAAGTTAATAATTTTGGATAGGATGGGAGCAATAGGTTCCGCCACGAGCATAAGCATGTCCAAACCCACACCGTCTTCACCAACGGCTTTCGTCTTAATATTTTTTAAAATATTTGAAGTTTCTTCCGTCGAAATGAAGCCTAGGTCGAAAGGGGGAAAGTCGGGGTGAGGAGTGTTGGCGAGAAGAGATAAAGTCTGTTTTTTTAGAGACGGGTCCAAGACAACCGGAGAAGTGCTAAAGTGATTGTTGAGGGAATTGAGGTCAAGTTTAACATTAGAAGAGTTTTGTTGAGGTTTGCCCACCCCTAAAGACTTAAGAAACTTCCATAATTTAGGATAGGGACAACTCTCTATACGTTCGTGAATGTAGCGGCGCCTAGCATCTCTACACCTACGACTGCAGCGGTTACGCAAGAGAACATAGTTTTGGTGATTTTCATCCGACGGTTTATGTCGCAGCTTCAAACGGGCCCGGTTCCTCTTAGCCATTAGAGACTTAATATCGGAAGTACGCCACGGCGCGGGGTAATGCTTAACCCGCAAAGGCTTTAAAGGTGCGTGACGGTCGAAAATCGCAAGCAATTTGACGGTAAAGGCTTCAAGTTTCAGGTCAACACTGTCGAGAGCATCAATGGCCTGCCAGTCGACATCTTGGACATCAGAGCGCAGAGCCTCTCGATCCACATTACCAAGATTACGGCAAAGAATAAATTTATGCCTGCGTTTTGGGGGTCGAATTCTAAAGGAAGCAAAGATTAAATCATGATTTGAGAAGGCAGCAGCGTTAAACTGACCGTGAAGAGAAACAAGGTTAGGGGAAGAAGTAATGATAAGATCTAAAAGAGAGGGGGGGCCATTATGAGGGAAGTGCGTAGGGCTGAGAGGAAGAATACTCATATTCAAGGAATTTGTGAGAGATTGAAGTTTAGAGGACCGAAAGTCGTTTTTAACGAGACATGTATTAAGGTCACCCATTAGGATGGTGTGATCGAACTGCGGAACAAGATCTCCCAAAGTCATCTCAAGAGCATCAAAGTAGTTTATGTTCGAGGAGGGACTGTAATATACTCCGAGAAGGACTTTAGAGTGATGTAATGAGACACTAAGGAACAGATACTCAGGGGATTTAGAATAAAGAGAAGGCGAATGAGCAACAATTTCGTAGGCAAGATCACTCTTTAAGTAGATTGCCACACCGCCACCCCGAACAGTACCGTGTCCACTATCATTGGGTCCAGTCCTGTCGTTGCGAATTAACTGATAGCCAGGAAGAGGGTAGAGTGCAGAAGGAAGAGATGGCTTCAGCCAAGATTCGGAAATCAAGATGGCATGAATGTTTTTGCAAGAGAAAGATAAAAGTAGGTCGGGGAAGTGAGCTGGTACACTCTGAGCGTTAATGTGAACAACATTGAAATTCTTTTGTGATGTGCAAAAAGTGGTGTTTAACCGATCGCAAAGATCTGGCATATCTGACTGGTCACTCAAAGAATCGTATAAACTAGACGACGATAAGGAAAAGAAAACACTGTCATGACTCGCATTCAATACATCCGACATGAAGGTAAAATATAATATATAAATATTGTATATATAAATAAAAGTAAATACTATACTAATAACCTAAAATAACGAATACTAACGTAGTACCCTAAATAAAACCGGACGCGATTGGAGCTCAATCGCTCGCCAGCAGCTGTTCAGATGCAGATTACTAATTATTTAAACAAATGCAACACAAATATAAAAACAAACGAAATAACATATATCCGGAGGGAAATGAAATAATACGAAAAAAAAAACTAAAACACATCAAATACTTACATTACAAGTACCGAACATACACTCACTTGTACAGCGAAACGGAACGCAACACAAACGACAAATGTCACTTCCGTCAGTGTCATGTCAAACAAACTTCAAAAGTGATTATTACTACTAATTAATACCGCCGCAAGTGACGAATATAAAAATCTATTTATAGAACACCGTTAAAACAAAAGAAGCAACAGACAACGGCGGCACAAAGAAATAATTAAATAATAATGAATTCAATGCTGCGGGAAGATGCAGTTTTGAAGTAAATTAAATATAAAATCACGACATAAAGTCTATTTCGGCTTCGTAGAGGCCGCTGCGCGCTTTGGTAGCTTCGCACGCACCGTCAACGGCTGCTTGCTAGCGGCATTCTGCATGAGACCAGACGATCCCAGGGTTTCGCCACTTGATACGACGGCTGGAGAAGGCAGGGCACGGAGCTCCGACATAGTACTGACTCGGCGACGAGAACCATCTCGGCATAGCACGACAATCCTGCCGTCGTTCGTCCAACTGCCCCTGACCCCAAAGATCTTCCGTGCCTCAACGAAAACTGCGTGCCGACTGCCAGTCAGGAACTCGGACAGCGTCATGCCAGAGCCTTTCAGTTTGGTTTTGGCTAACCAGACTGCCTTCCGCAGCACCAGGGATGTAAATCTGATTAATATGGGCCTTGGTTTGGAAGGATCCCGTAGTTTGCCAAGACGATGGCACACGTGAACAGCCTCCGCAGACATGCCCTGAATCAGCAGGTTTTGAGAGCAGATGGCAACGGCAGCATCTACAATGCTTTCATTTTCTGCCTCCGGCACCCCATGCAGGAGTACCGATTAGCAGGAGTAGCGGTACCCATTCAAATATTCCCTGGTAGACGGCCAATGAAAAACAAGTGTATTTTGGGATTAGGGTATTATGGGAATAAGGTATTTAGGCACTAGGGTATTTTGGGACCAGGGTATTTTGGAAATCATTCATTACGAGATTTGTGTGTTTTAATACTAAAAATTAGGGTATTTTGGGATTGGTGCATTTTGCAAGTAAGTGATTTATGAGATTCATGTTATTTGAAATTAAGTGCTATTGGTGAATAAGGGTTCATGTTATTATATTATTATATTATTGCGAAAAGTGCTTATTGAGACTGGGGCTTTCTGGGAATAGATTGTTTCGGGTTTCGTTCATTATGGGATAAGGTCTTTTTGATATTAGAGCGTATAGAATAAAGGTGTATTTTGAAATTAGTGCCTAACCCACCGGACTGGCGGCAGGCAGTCGCCGCTTAAGCTAGATAGCCAGAATTCGCGTGACTGCGCAAAAACGAGAGGGGCGATCAATGCTAAGTGCTTAAAAAACCCTAATGAACTTGGTAAGCTCTATGGATGCGGTTCAGTGGCGAAGCGTCACGTAAATAAATAGACAAGCCGGAGCAAAAAAGGCGTATGGCGTGTGTACGTGTTTGCCCCTTTCATTAATTAAAAAAACATACCTACCTACCTTAATAAAATAGATGTCATCTTTTAGTTCCCAAAAAGCAGTGCTGAAGTAAGTGCGGTAACTGTTTCTACGTGCGATCCTTGCAGTTAGTGTTCACCACCTTCGCCATACATGACATCACTGGTACCTATTACATGAACAGTGTATGTCAAGTATGACAAAAGTGGCTTTGAAAAAAGCCGTTAGTTGCGTACGCACACATTAAACACACAGACAATATAGGTAGTTAATTTACGTTAGAAATCAAAACACAGTAAAAATTAGCTTGCTAATACCTATCATGCAAAATAAAAAGTTGTCCTTTGTTAAAAACAAAACAAAAATAAACCAAATTAAATAAATGCACTGCAGGTCTGCACACAGAAACCAAAAAAAAGACTTAATTAAACATATATTTACAAATTCGTGCAAGAAAATCAACCGAATAAAGAAAACCCACAGCCCGCGGCATGCGCCGTCCGTACCCGCCTTCCTGTACCTACCTATTAAGAAAACCATGACACGCATAAAGCGCCAAACAATCCAAGTAAACTTAAACTAAGTTCATGCAAATAAATATAGAAACCGATTGAAAACTCAATATAATTATATACACTTGAAATACGCTAGCTATTTATGCGGGGTTTTTTAACAAAATGAGCTAAAACGTTATCATGGAAATTACTTTTCTTTTGAATTTTAAGAAGTAAATGTTTTTCAATGGAAATTACCCCCAGATTAGACACCTACCTATTTTGTATTTAGTACCTACTTTGAGTACCTACAGACAGACAAAAATATTGAAAAACCACGAATATAGGTAACCTAAATTAGATTTGGGTAAAACCTATAGGTACCTAACGTATTAAAAATAGAATAGAAACACCAACCTCCGTCGTCGTGAACAAAAACAAATAATCCAAACAGTAGGTAACTACAAACAAATCATTACAGCACATGAACACAGAACGAACACTTAGCGAGCTAAATTTCACTAGTTACTTGAGTCATAAAACACTAAATAAATAGGTAATTCAAAAAAACTTTCACAAGAATTACACTCTGTATCTTTGCGCGACGACGCGAACTAAAGTAGTGGCGTCGCGTAATGCGTAATTGCGTAATGAAAAAAGGATGCAAAATATTATTAAAGTTTGAAGGTCGTAGGTGGCGGCGACGGCGTCCTCGAGAAAAGAAAGTGACGCGTGCTATACTTAAAGTTTAAAATTGTTTGAAATAAGCCGGCGTGCGAGCGCGGACTAGCGCGGTCGTTCGCTCTGATTTTTATTGTTTTCACATGGTGCCGTGTCTGTGTTTGAGTTCGAAGCGCTAGAAAAATGTTTGAATGTGCTACTTCAAGTGCGGCAGAGGTCGAACGCAGGACTTGTAATAATTTTGTGGGTGTAGGTAAGTTCGCGCGCAGTGAAATGTAACTGCGCGTGTGTACGAATTAGATATGAGCGCCGATGGCCAAATGCACGGCGGCGGCGCGAGCTGAAATCTTTCACGGCGGCGGCGGCGTTTCGGCGGCGCGGCCTTGAGAGCCTTAGATTTTTGGAAGGGATTGATTTGTTAATAAAACTTGAAGAAAACCATATTATTGGTTGCTTTAAGTATATTATTTATTTAAGGAGAACTCAACATTTATATGTATTTAAATCACAGCGCCTAATAAGCCTATTAATAGAAACAATTAGTAGCTAGCTAGCATTTGCGATGTAATACCTATCACGTTTACAAAAATAATCATTCCAGTATTTTTTTACTCAAGTATTATCTTTCATCCATTTTACGTTTACGCCGCGAAGTAAACACACATTAATTCGACGAAATACTTGACACGACTGAGCAAGCGAACGCGTGATACGCGGGTAGGTAGGTGGTGCGAGCAGGAAAGCAAGTTGTTAACGTGTCGCGACGGCGCGCCGCGTGCTCTTCTCAGCGGCGGCGCGTCGACGCGACCTCACGGCGACGACGGCGCGCCGGCGCGGCGCTCATATCTAGTACGAATATATTGTTATTGTTTCTTTCTTGTCGGTAAGTGAATATGTGCGAGTGAGTACTGCGATAGATTTCGGCTTAGTAAATAAATTGCGTTTTGGTTATGCATCGTATTATGAAGATGGTTATGCAAGGTAAAGCTATAGTATACCGGGTTATTTTCGTTTTTACGTTTTGTTTGTATACCTACTCTATGCATAGGAATTTTTGGTAAAGCCGTAAATAATCGGCTTGTACGAACGCCTCGCGACTGATGCGGTTAACTAATTCAATGGGGTTCGCCCTAACGTTAACGTAACTCAATCAAAGGCTGACCACATCGATTGGGTAACCAAATGATAGGGGTCATTAAATGAAGTGGTTTTCCGGTCTCTGGATGTTTGACATTTGTGTTAATGTTTGTTTATTTAGGTTCAGAAATTCTAGTTAAAACCTAAAATGAGTGATTTTTAAAATCTGATATGATATACATAATTCTTTAATAAGTCAAAGCTTTGAAGATGACATTTTGCGTTTTAAAGTAATGGCAAGCTTCAACTTGTGTGACCGAAACGCGCCGAGCAAGTTCTGGAACTTTAAGATCGCGATTTTATAGCTCTTCAGCACTTTATGACATTTTTTGGTAATTGATTTGGTATGTAATGTCCTTGTTTAAAATAATAATCCAGTTTACGAAAAATCAGGTCAGGGTCTCTATATTAGGAACTGTAGATCTGTCTGCATTAGTCACTAATAACTAATTTTATGACTGTAGTCAGAAACGTAATTGGGTTAATTTGATTATTAACATTGACCTACTCCTAAACTAGCCAGTATGCCTGGGTAGAGTACTCTATGATCTCATCTCTATCAACAAGCTATGTATATATGGCATACTAAGGAGTGGTTCAGTGAAAATGTAGCAATGAATTATCTGCTATTTATTTTGTGCTAATTAGTAAGCAGCTTTTTTTTAGTAAACTGTAGATATTGGTTTACCCTTGAAATATCGAAACTCACTTCATAGAACATTTCTTTTCGCCGAATTTTCATTTCATCGTGTGGTATATTCTAGTAATTTAAGAAAATAAGGAAAAATATAGTTGTCTTGACAGAGTTGTTTATTCAAGTAAGAATTTTTTTAAATGTTCTTAACACATGACAGGATAATAAGATTACCAACTAGCCAGTAATTACAACAGCCCCCACTTAATCGAAATTATCGTTAAAGGCAATAAAAGTAGTTTAGTAACAAATAAAACACAACAAGGGTTATAAAAAATTACTAGACAAGGAAAAAATAAATTATGTCAAGGGCACTAATCCTATGCTAGCTGCACGTCTTTTATTTGCTACAGAACCAAGTGGTTTTGTTAATATATCTGCATGCATCTTTGAACTCTCTAAATATTCTAAAGATATAATATTATTAGACAATTTTCCCGAATAAAGTGATAACGGGTATCTATGTGCTTAGACCTGTTATGGTGCACGGGATTGTGCACTAGGCTAATGGCACTCAGGCTGTCTGATAGTAATTTCACAAAGTTCGACTTACCAGTAATTTCCGATATGAAACGTCGTAAGTAGCATGCTTCCTTTGTAGCTGTCGCAAGAGCCATATACTCAGCTTCTGTTGATGAAAGAGCTACGGTGGGTTGTTTTTTCGACTCCCAGGCCACTGCTCCTCCAGCTAACTTAAAAACGAAGCCTGTGTACGACTTCCTATCTAAAGGACAATTTGCCCAGTCTGCATCCGCATATCCTCTTAAGGGTTCATCATTTTTCCTGTAAATCAGAGAATAGTTCAAAGTACCTTTAAGGTATTGCAAAATTCTTTTGGCTGCCTTCCAATGTTCCTTTCCAAAACATGAATTGAACTGACTGAGATAACTCACCGCATATGCGATATCAGGTCGCGTGTTAACTGCCAAATACATGAGACCTCCTATTAGATTTTGATACGGGAAGATCTCATTTGTCATATTGGGTTCTCGTTCTAATTTCTTCCCAGATAAAGGAGTACTAACTGTCTTGCAGTTACTCATATTGAACTTTTCTAATATTTCCAATATATAATTTGTTTGGCAAACTTCAATAGAATCATTTATGCATTCTATCTGTAAGCCCAAATAAGTTTTTAACTGTCCGAGATCTTTTAAAGAAAAAAAAATGTTTAGATCATTTTTGACAATGTCAAAAGTCAAGTCAGACTGAAAATAAACAATCAAATTATCGACAAAGACCCCGAGTATAACAAGTTCTCGATCAAAAAGTTTTGTATAAACACAAGGTTCGGAAGGAGTTCCTATAAAAGCTATTTTTATAAGTGTTTCGTTTAACTTTTTAAACCATTGTCGAGGAGCCTGTTTTAAACCATAGAGTGATTTTCGAAGCAAGCAAACCTTATTTTCTTGACCTTCCGCTGTGAACCCAGAAGGTTGTTCCATGAACACTTCCTCTTCTAAATCTCCGTTCAGGAATGCTGTGTCCACATCCAAGTGCCTCATTTTTAGGCCCATCTCCGCAGCTAATGCGAATAATGTGCGAAGGGAAGAATGACGAATAACTGGAGCGAACGTTTCGTCATAATCAATTAATCAACTCCTTTTACTTGATTAAAACCTTTGGCGACGAGTCTTGCCTTATATCTGCTAATATTACCATAGACATCTTTTTTCAGCTTGTATACCCATTTGCATGGTATAACTTTCTTATTTGGTCTATTTACCAATTTCCAAGTGTGTAGTTTCAAAAGAGATTGATAATAATTTTCCATTGCTAGTTGCCATTTATCTGCATCTTCAGCATGAATAGCTTCATAGTAGGTTATAGGTTCATTAGAATCACTTGATGAAACTTTATATGTTAGAAAATCTGGTGCTTTTCTACTTCTAGTTGGATATCTTGGCTCAATGTGTTGTACTGGTGCCTCCACTCTTACTGAGTCGATTTCATTCTCTGGCTCTGTCGACAGAGGTAATTCAGGCTCGGAAGCTAAATCCTCAGCTCAGTCAAAATATTGAGAAACCTCACCATCAGTTTCATCTTCGAATATTATTGTTGACCTTGTTTGCACAGGTTCATCATTGTTTCGTTTTAAACTAGTGAACATATTTTCAAAAAAAATGGCATCTCGAGACTTAAATACTCTTCTCGGATTAACCGAATCCCGAAAAAAATAAGAATTCGGATCTTCTGAGTATCCAACGAACACAGCTTCTTCAGCCTTTAAATCCAATTTACTCCTACGACATGACGGTATATCCACTAGTGCACGACATCCAAATACCTTTAAATGACTAAGGTCACTTCTGCGACCACACCATTTGTCATACGGTATTTGTCCATTTAAGGCTCTATAAGGAGATCTATTCTTCAGATATACTGCAACCCGAAATGCGTCCTCGCAATACGCTTTGGGAAGAGAACTTTCAGCCAATATTGACCTTGCCTTCTCTTTTATAGAACGATGAGTTCGTTCTGCAACTCCATTTTGTTGCGGGCTGTATGGCGTTGATGTTTGAAACTCGATACCTTTTGAAGAGAGATAACTTACAAACTCGGTATTAACATACTCTTTTCCTCCATCTGTTCTAATAGCCTTAATTTGAGCATTCAACTGTTTTTCCACAAGTGTTTGGAATAAAACAAATTTATCTTTTACTTCCGTCTTAGAGGCAATAAAATAAGCAAATATTTTACGTGTAAAATCGTCGACAAAAATTAAAACATACTTATTTCCTTGAAAGGAAGATGTAGACATAGGTCCACAAAGATCACTATGGATCAGCTCTAGAGGTGAAGTTGCTTTTATATAAGCTATTTTTTTGAATGGTTTTCTAGCTTGTTTGCCCTCCACGCAAGAGATACAACTACTTTTATCTATTTCGGTAAAGTTTACACCCACCTCGTGATTCTTTAACTGCTTCATACCTAAACGATATAAGTGCCCTAGCCGCTTGTGCCATAGTTGGTTCCTATTCAGACAGTCAGAGTGCACATCATGTATTACATAGTTTTTAGCCTCATCACGGGGAATATTAGTAGTACAATCGAGTGCGTACAGTCCACCACAGGCCGAAGCATGAAGTCCCGAATCACCTGTAAAAGAGAAAGTATCATTCTTATAAAAAGTACAACCATTTATATCAAAAACGCAAACAAAACCTTTTTCTATAGCTTTCTGTACAGATATCAAATTTACATTTAAATTGGGTACAAAAGCAACATCATTTATAGAATCTACAATTTTATTTGGCGTATTTATAGAAATATTACCAAATCCACAACACTTAATCTGATCTCCATTTGCTACGGTTACACTACCAGTGTCAAATAATGAAAAAGTTTGAAACCAGTCGCGTCTAGAACTCATGTGTTTTGTAGCTCCAGAATCTACATACCATATATCCTTATTAGAACTTCCAGAAGTAACCAATGCAGTAAATGAAGTGACGTCATTATTCACCGCATTGGCCTTCTCCTTCTTATTTTTTAAAGGGCAGTCAGGTCTTTTGTGTCCAGGAACTTTGCAGTCATAACATACAATATCTTTCTTCTTAGATTTTGATTTTAATCGCGTTTGAAGAACTGTATCTACTGGATGAGCCATGTTTTTCTTGGACAATTCATTCAGTAATCTAGTCTTCACTAAATCCGTAGTTACTGGTATATTGCAGTTTTCTAATGCCATGATGAGGGGCTCATAATTAGACGTAAGTCCCCCGAGAATTATAGCGGCTATGGAAGTGTCTCCAATAATTTTATCAATATCCGCTAGATCCTGAGCAGTGGACAGAACTGCATTTATATACTTTTCAATATCATCAAAATCTGATAAATTCAATCTATATAATTTGCGTTCTAATGACAATCTACGTCCCATTCCTTTATCTTCGTACGCCTTTTGCAAAGATGTCCAAGCTTCGGCAGCAGTTGTCGCACATCGCACGTGAACAATAGCTCCACCGTCGACTGTTAAGCATATCTTTGCAAGAGCTCTACTGTTGTTCTTAGCTTTCTGACATGCAGGAGTCGTATCTCCTTCAGGATAACCGACTATTGTATACCACAACTCCTCATGCAAAAGATAGTTTCGCATCTTAAACTTCCATGTCGGATAGCCTTCTCTATTATGAAGGCTGAAAGTAAGCATGGAAAAAGACTTACTTGAACGTGAAGATGAAGAATCTCCATTTCCTTGTAAATGTGACATTTTCTTTTAATATTTTTTTAACTATTCTTCACATTCACAACAAATTAACAACCTTCCTATTATGTGACAATTATTCTATTATTTTCCTTTTAATCTCGTGCTGATAACGTGTGGTAAATTCTAGTAATTTAAGAAAATAAGGAAAAATATAGTTGTCTTGACAGAGTTGTTTATTCAAGTAAGATTTTTTTTAAATGTTCTTAACACATGACAGGATAATAAGATTACCAACTAGCCAGTAATTACAACACATCGACAGGCATTTTCCACATGCAGGAGCTTTATTTTTTTGTGGTCGCAAATCTAACCTAACCTAACCTATGTAACGAATGATCAAGATAACCTGGTATTCTCACGTCACTTACCAGTGACGCAATACAACAAATAAGACTTCTCTTTTCCCCACATTGTTCCATCATGAAACAAAATAGTAATTATATGTCCTAGTAGTTATATATACTAGTATTTTTACAAGACTTCACTCCTTTGCACACGACGTTAGAATAGCACAGCACATGTGAAGTAGGTACCTAAAGCTTTGACATTATTAGTCAATTATGCAATACAAAGTGACATTCTAAGCCTGAAGGACTTTTTATACCTTCCTAAATTAGTTACTAACATGAGGGATGCCGCCATACGTTAGACACGTATGGAGATATCTCCATCTCGTTCCAAGGTATTGCTGCTGTAACAAGAGGGCTGGTTATTGAATAATTTAGGAAGGTGTAATGTAAGTAGTTTTGTAAGCGCATAACCCTAGACTAAATATAAGTGAGGGCAAGGGGAATCAAATCAATAGCCCGAATAATCCAAACTGACTTAAAAAAACCATAAACTAATTTTAAAAAAAAACATACTTACATACATAGTTGCTACATCACCATAACGACGACTGCTCGTTTTTATAACTAGCTTGAAAGTAGTATTCCTTCGAGTTTAGTTTAAGAAATTGGCCTCGACCGCGTTTCTCTATGATTATATCCTTAAAATTGAGAGTACTATATTTTGGTTGCGTGGTCAATTTTATAGAGTAAAGTTATTTCGCAATAACGTGAAGACTTAATGGTCTGTGCTTTCAAGTGACCAGTGAAAAGCGATAAAGTAAAGAGGCTTTATTAGTATAGATAAATGTATAAAGAGTGTTCTCGCTTTTTAGTTGTAATTGTCAATTAACAAATGAAAAATTAATATTCCCATATATTCTATAGAACACGTGAAACACTGCTATATCATTTTGTCCCACGGCGTAACAGTTGTATAGAACAAATGATAATCCGAAATTCTAAATGTTCTATGGAATAATTAGGAAATTAAAATATCGTTTTGTCCTATGACGTCACTGTTCCGTAGAACAAATCGGAATCACTCATATTGAAATGTATGAGATCTTCGAGTTTTCTCAATATTTATTGCAATGTACTTAACTTTTTGTACAACCCATTTGACAATTTACGCTTGTCGTTTTCTACAATGCCACAATTGAATCTCTTTTGAATAACCAACATTCTTTTAGGAATATCATCTTACGAATAAGTTATACCACCAATAAACTGGATTTTACCTTGGGTAGTAACTAGCAAGGAAGTCTCTCTCTCTCTGACAGAGGTTTTTTTATGACGCGTTAGCACTATGTTTTTAAATCCCTTTACAATATCGTGTTTAACAGTAGTTCAATGTACATCAGTACTTTCTATCAAAACGAAATTGTAATAAAATTGGTCACGATCTTTTTAATTGGTGGTCCCCAAGGCGTCAAAAATATGTATACACTCCTATGCCACTCATAATAAGGTTTATGTAATATTTACAATACATAGACCTTATTACTAGTGCTTTTGTCTGTACAGTGCGTGTGCATATGTGCGTGTGTGCGCGCGTGCGTGTGTGCGTGTGCATGTGTGTGTGGGTGTGTTGTGTCCCCTAATATTGTGCATTTTATGTCATTTTTAACATTTTCAGGGCGAGAGTTTTTTGTTGGTATAACGGAGACGAGCAACGAGGCCGGTGCGAGTGCCGTCGCAGAGGCCTTCCCAGAGTTCCCATGTACGCCGATAAAGGTTAATTGTTTCCTTGTCTCTCATCTAATTTTATTAATAAGATTTGATCCATATTATTTTTTCCTTATGTTACTTTACTCACCAGACGTAGCCAAATTTGTCAGTTGGATAAATAAAAAAAACGGTCAAGTGCGAGTCAGACTCGCGTGGAGGTCCCTTGCCTGCAATTCTGTTAGTGACACACTCCTAGAACATTCGATACACGTGGGTCGCGTGTATGGCGTGGGCGTGTTTAGCTTCAGCCGCTGAGGAATGGCGGCTTAGACGAACTAGCCTTCATCACTTGGTTAACGTGGGCAAATATAAGCACTACATGGTTTGTACAACAAGTCTAACAAAAAGCAAGCGTTAAAAAATCCAACTGTTGCTACACCAACTTTTAAACGTTATAAATCCTAAATGATCATTCAAAATGTAAAATGATGACGGAAACCTAAAAAATCTCTTAATTAATACCTATTTGATGATGTATTTTTTACAATATCCCTGTAACCCCCTCTATCCCTCTATACTCTGGTTGCCGCCATATTTGATTTTGATTACTGTCATATCTTTAGTGAACAAACAAACATACTAACTAGTCGGGTCATAAGTTCTGCTACTGAGATTTATTAAGATTTAAAAAATAAATTAAAGGAGTTTTTCATAAACCTGTATGGTAGTAATCAAAACTTTGATTTGTATAAAATAAAAATAAAAATAATATATTCTAAACTATTGCTATTATTTGATGTACGAGCTTGAAGTATTCCCATTTCGGACTTGAATATCATAGTTCAAATTACGCACGACGATGATACTTATAAGGGCTACAACTTTTGTAAGAGTTCTTGTAGAGAGTTAAATTTTATGTATTTCCAGCAACTAAAGATCCGCTTGTACACCGGTCAATCTTAATGTCTCATTAAATCGACTTTACCATTTCACATTAATTTGCAGCAATACGAAAACACTCTCAAGTCTCTTGCTTCATAAGTTGGAATTGAGTCTTGTTGATAAAATGAATGAATATCAAAGTTTTATAATATTAAATAAAAAATAATTGGGAAACAAAGACTCGAATAATAATCTTGTTTCACGGTGTTTGTGGTCGAACTCCACCAAAACGGCTCGACAGATTTTTTCATTTTTTTTACATATGATAAAAGGTCGTAATAGCATGTATCCAAATATCATTAACCCTCCATGATACGTTCAAGAACCGCACATTATGAACCCCCATAAAAATAGACTGTTTGTTAAAATAAGTTTCTTGTCTGTAAAAATGTTATTATTGCTAAATTATAATATTATTTCATTAAAATTTCGAACAACTCTGAAAACCAAAGAAATTTGATTTGTCCTTTATTCTATTATCAGTCGAGATGTCGTTTAGTTCGAAATGAATTGTCAATTTGCATACAAGTTTCACAAATGTCGCACGTAAGTAAGATATCGAACGATAATGATAGTTAGAGCCAACTCTAGTTCGTCCCTGAATTAAAAAAAACTATGACAGCTGCCAGAAAACTTTTCAATCTTTTCATTACCGCCATTACCGGTTAAAATTTGTTCTCTCTCGCCTTCGGCTCGTTTCATAAACCCACACTCGTGTTTATGCTTACTATTATGCAACTAATGCGAGCGTCAGCGAGTTTCATAATTGAATAACACGAGTTTTATAAGCCTAATTATGTACAGTTTCATACACTACTTTATCTACACACATATCATAAGTACTCTAAAATTGGTGCAGTAGTGCTGTGTATGCATCGTGTGTGCGTAGCCGCGTCAAGGGGGCCAGTAATAAACTAGCTACCGGACGAGCGCACGTGTTTTCCACCGAAATATATAACAATTAGAGACGACGCGGGAAAAAAATCCACGAAAAATAACGGGAATGACTACCTACGTGGGAACCTTGGGAACATTTGATTACAAGAATCAAGATAGGGAGATTTTCGATGTTTATACACTTGGACGACATTGCCGTAGATAAAAAAATGTGCGGTGTTACTAACGAATTTATCTGACGAGTCGTATCGTTTGGTTAGTAATTTACTTCATCCGAAGAAAATCCATAATGCCACTTTCGATGAGCTGGTTGTAGTACTCAACAAACATTTTACTTCAAAAAGGTCGACTTTTGCGGATCGCAGCTTATTTTACGAAGCGGTTAAAAGACGGCGAATATTCAGAGGAGTGGGCCCGCTTTCGTGATTTGGCGGTGCACTGTGGTTTTGGGACGGAGCTTGAGGTGTTATTGCGAGACCGGTTCGTATTAGGATTTAGATCAGGTCCCGAACGGGACATGCTATGCGAGCAGGATCTTTCATCCTTAACGTTAGCGAAGGCTCTTGAGATAGCTCAGAAGGCCGCTTGTGCCTTGAAAGCGCGAGCCAGCGAGTCAACCATCGTCACTGTGAATGAGGAACCGCTGTTCAAGGTCGGCGCGGCCCGAGTGGGGTCAGCCGGAGCTCGCGCGCCGTGCAAAAATAGGGGACATTTGCGTAAGGTGTGCGAGCTGAATGTAAACAAGTTGGATGCGAGTTCCAAACGTGCAGGAGATCCTGACCACGACTGTGAGGAATGCCGGCTTTTCAGTATGAGGTGCGTTTATAACAATCCGATTTTAGTATCGGTCGAAATTTACGGTCACGATTATAGTATGGAGCTCGACTCGGGCTCGAGTACAGTCAACGTCATATAGTTGGTAGCATCCAAAGTAGCCAAATAGTACGTTACACGTCATTATTACCGTAGTAACAAGGGCGTGTAACGAACTATTTGGCTACTTTGGATGCTACAAACTATATGACGCTGACTGTACCAGTCATTGCAGAAAAATTGTATAGACAATACTTTTCTGAACATAAGTTACAAGAATGTAACATAAAAATGAGTTTTTATAGCGGCCACAAAATTTCGGTCTTGGGTAACTTTTCCGTGCTAATACAATTTGGGAATAGTAAAGGATATATAAAGTTTTTTGTAATCAAAAACAGGAGCGGTCCACTTTTGGGATGCGATTTTATGGGCAAGTTTAGAATATCTTTCACTACGAATAGTAGCCACTTAAACGAGTTGCAGGTGATTAGTTCGCACGATCCCGATGTTATTAGGTTACTCGATAATTACAAAGACTTGTTTAAAGATGAACTAGGGCGGTTAGAAGTAAACTTACAACTTAAAGAAGGTGCCCAACCCAAATTTCGTAAAGTTCACCCGGTTCCATTCGCTTTAAAAGAGCTAGTCAAAGCGGAAATACTGAGACTTGTACGAGTAGATGTAGGGATACTAGTGCCCGTTAATCACTCGGATTACGCAACGCCTATGGTCCCGGTACAAAAATCCAAACGGCAGCGTAAGGATTTGTGCCGATTATTCAGTTACACTTAATAATCACATCCATATAACCCAAATACCCTTTACCTCGCATAGAGGAAGTATTTGCAAAATTAAATGGCGGGGAGCAATTTACGAAACTGGATCAACTGGTCAGGCTTACAATCAACTTTCTTTATTAGAATCTTCCCAAAAGCTCACAAAGATTAATACGACTAAGGGGTTATTTATGAACACGCGACTGGTTTTCGTATTGGCTAGCGCGCCAGCCAAATTCCAAAGAACGATTGGAAGCTTGCTGTGGCGGGCATTGAGGGAGTTTCCGTTTTTCTAGTCGACGTTTGTGTGACGGGCGGGACCAAATAAAATAGTTCATTTTGAGCGTCTACAACAGATTTTTCAGCTATTTCAAAACTTGGGTCTAATGCTCGAAAGGAAGAAATGTGTTTTTTTCCTAGACAGTGTAACTTATTTAGGACATACTATTAATAAAAATGGCCTGCATAAGTGTTCTAACCAAAGTACAAGCCATAAACAAGGCCCCCCGCTCAATTAATGTAACTGAGTTAAAGCGATTTTTAGGTGTGATGAATTATTAACGTAATGTTATACCAAAGGCGTCTTCCATTCTTGACCCTCTTCACGATTTATTGCGCACAGAAGCGTCTGAGCGGCAACAGGCGGCCTTCGAGCGGGTAAAGGGTGAGCTGGCGTCGGAGCAGGTGCTGGTGCACCCAGCTGGTACTTACGGTCGACGCGGGGCCCCAGGGGTTAGGCGCGGTCTTATCACAAATAGGCATAGATAGGTTAGAGAGGCCGATAGCTTTTGGTTCCAGGGCGCTTTCAGCTGCCAAACGAAACTATAGCCAGTTGCATAAGGAAGCGACGGCTATAATCTTCGGTATGAAAAGGTTCCACCAGTACTTGTACGCCCGCCAGCAACCATTTATTTTAAGGACTGATCCTTGACCTGTTTTAGCAATTTTTGGTAACAAAAACGGTATTTCTGTTATGACGGCCTCCGGTTTAATAAGGTATGCAATTTTCTTGTCAGGTAACAACTTCACAATTCAATTTACTTCAGGGAAAGAAAATCAAGTGCCGGATTATTTGTCACGCGCCCCGGCGGCACTGTCGGATCGACGAGCGGTTGTAATAAAATTACGATAAATTCTTTACAATTGCACAGTTTACCTGTTACATACCGGGATCTTCGTGAGGCAACAGTAAATGACAGAACCTTATAAACCATCATTAATTATGTTAAAAATGATCCCCTAGAAAAATTACTTGTAAGGAAATTTTACCGTATTTCCAGTGTAGGGATGACCTGGAAGTAGAAGACGGTTGTTTGCTTCCAGGGCATCGGGTAGTTTAGGAACCGGCTATTGGCAGAATTACATACAGTGGTGGACACATAATTAGAGACACCCCATAATTGATCACATTAAACTTGATTATGGTACTACAAATTGCCAAAGTAGGTATTAAATACAATGTATTTGTTACTACATCATACATATGACGTTGTATTCTTAAAATGAGAGACAAAAAAAGTTGTGTTGTTTAGTAGTTTAGACACTGCTCATTATCGGAATGTAACACAAACTTTTTTAACGTACTTCTAGCTGGCCAGCTAATTAAAGACAGTGAACGCTGTAGGTAGAATTTAAAAAAAGAAAAAAAGCCTACATTCTGTCTTTCTTTGTTTTGCCGCGTATTTGCATGAAACGTCAACATAACTCATAAAAATTAACCTTTTTCATTAAAATGAATACGTTTTAAACGAATCAATATGGGAAAAAACAAAAGTTGCGATACGTCCACGAGAAAGATTATTTTGAACTTTCATAACAAAGGTTGGTCATACAGAAAAATCTCAAACCATTTGAACTGTTCTAAGGACATGGTTATGAATGCTATAAAACATTTCAAGAAGTTCAACACGACCGAAAACGTACCCAGAAAACCGAGACCTAGGAAAACTACTCCACGGGAAGACTCTAGGATGGTGTTGTTAGCAAAAAAAGAACCGTTCAAAGGATCAGAAGTCAGAAATGATACGTTCCGAGTTATTTGGCTCTGGAGCGTCGACGGGTGTATCTGCTAGAACAATTAGACGAAGATTATGTGAGGCAAACTTGCACGGGAGAGTGTCTCGGAAGGTGCCACTTTTGAAAAAGCAAGTTAAGGCAAGGTTAGCCTTTGCTAAAAAATATGAACACTGGACTGAACGAGAGTGGAAAAATGTACTGTTTTCGGATGAAACAAAAATTAATATGATTAATTCTGACGGAAAACAATATGTTAGACGCCCCCCGAACAAAGAAATGGATCCAAAGTACACCAAGAAAGTAGTGAAACATGGAGGCGGAAATATCAAAGTGTGGGGCTGTTTTTCAGGACTCGGTGTCGGACCAGTCAGGAAGATAGAAGGCAATATGGATAAATACCAGTACAAAAATATTTTAGAAGAAACCATGCTACCCTATGCCGAGCAAAATTTACCGGTCATTTGGACGTTTCAACAAGACATGACTGCAAAGGTAGTAAAAGACCTTAAGGAGCCAGTTTGTGACAGTTTTGGATTGGCCCCCGTACAGTCCGGATTTAAATCCGATCGAAAACTTGTGGTACCAGGTGAAGAAGACAGTCGTGACAAAGCGTACATCAAACGTCGATCAACTTTACACAGCTTTTACAGAAGCATGGGAGCAAATTCCGGTTTAAGCTTGTACAAAATTGATCGCTTCCATGGCCAAGAGATGTCGTGCTGTTATTGCTGTAACGTACGTATCGGAATGTATTCTAAAAACATGTTAGAAATCGTATGTAATAAGTTATATGAGGATTTGGTTTGATTCGTACGAGAGCAAGTTAAGATTTTACATCGAACATCACAACGGGCGTCCATTGAAACGTGTAGTACTACGTCGGGTGGTAGCGGCGGCGGACGCGCTCCCCTGCCTCGCGCACCGCACGCATACGTCAGCACGCAAGCGCAGCCTGCTTCTAACGTATGCGGAATGAAATCTGGACAAAATGTTCAGGCACATTTTAAAAATATACCGTTCGAAATTTTAAATTTTCTGCATGTGTTTTGTTTTTAGATATATCTGTCAGTCATTTGCCAAATTTTAATGTTTGTGTAATTATTTTTGGATTTATTATGGCAAATCGAGAAGAAAGACGTCGTGAAAGCGTGTGTAATTTTTACGACACTCACTCAGACTGGCCTAAATCAAAGGTCGTAGAACATTTCACGAAGATGGGGGAGAGCAGAAGTACTATTTATAGTATTTTGTCATCTTATTTCTTACGAAAAAAAACGACCAGAAAATCTGGATCAGGGAAAGTAAGCAGTTTAAGCAGTTCTTCGAAGAGGAGTCAGTTGAAGAAAATGACGGCTGGTCGTGTAGCAAAATCCTTTACAGAACTTGGGAAAAAATTCAAATTTGACGAAAAAACTGTGAAAAACCATCTCAATAACATGGGTATCGTTAAACGATCGAGAAAAGTTAAACCGTCTGTGTCGGAAAATCAAAAAATGTCTCAAAAGAAAAGACTTCAAACTTTGGTCAAAAATATTTTCTACGCGAAAAACGACATACTTTGCGTCATGGATGATGAATCTTATTTCACCCTAGATGGAAATGAATGGCAGGGCAAGTTTTATTTCCAAAATGCTGATGGAAGGGCCGAAGAATCTGTAAAAAATGTAGAACACACGAAGTTCCCGAAAAAAGTTCTACTGTGGCTAGCAATAAGCCCTCGTGGTATCTCAAAGCCGGTATTCTTTGAATCCGGTTTAGCGGTCACTGCGGACCGGTACATTGAGCGACGTTTGCCAATTGTGCGTGATTTTATACGGGAAAGTCATAGAGGAGCTAATATAGTGTTTTGGCCTGATCTAGCGTCCAGTCATTACTCAAAAAAAACCTTGAAGGTAATGGATGAGCTAGAAATCCCGTACGTACCCAAAGATTCAAACCCGCCTAACGTTCCCCAACTTCGACCGATTGCAGATTTTTGGGCCAATTTGAAAAGACGCGTGTATGCTAATAATTTTCGACCCAAAACCATCGAAAGCTAAAAAGGAAAATTAAATCTGAGTTGAATAAAATGCCCACATCAGTGTATATGGCGGCCATGAAGAAAGTGCCAGAAAACTGCCGTAAGGCCGCCCGGATGGGCCCGATTTTTTTTTTACATTAAATTTTATTTGTTTTTTGTTATTTTGAGCACAAATATGTACATATTTTGTTACAATAATTCAATTAAATAGCTTATTGAACTTTGTCCAGATTTCATTCCGCATACGTTAGTCCGTGCGCTATGTGTAGTAGCCCTGAACACTCGCAACTTTATAGTTGCAACCAATTTTTGAATTTCCCACCTAATGAAAGGTTCAACTATACTAAGCTGAATACATTGTGCACTAACTGTCTTAGTATACAACACACTTCATCGGAATGTCATTCTAGAAAATCTTGTCGAAAATGTAATGGCAAACATCATTCTTAGCTGCACTTTAATTCATCCCTGCAAAAGCAAGTGCCTCAACGCGAAGAATCGAGCACGAGCTAGTGTTAGTAACAATAGCATGAAATATTTGTTAGCTACCAGTGGAAAACCTAATGAGGTCAGCCCTGAAGATGAGAATGTTTCAAGCTCGAAACAAGTGCCCGTAAGCACATTATCGGCAACCGCTCGTATGAAATCGCTAGTTACTGATATTCTTGCCACTGCTAAGGTCCGATGGGAAGGATAAGACGGTGAGTAAGGTTTGACCATCGAACGCGGTTCCATGACAACGGTTAAGGGCATAGGCGGGGCGACTCAACCTGTCCGAGGTAGAGTTAATATTTCATTTAAATCACGGTTTGACACTGGTTTCCCATATAAAATTGAGGCTCTTGTGTTAGATGAAATCACCTCGCAATTGCCAATTTGCCACGTTGATGTATTATCTGGGGTTATGTTTGATGATGTTCCATTAGCAGATGACACTTGATGGGCTATTCCAGTTCAAATTAATCTTCTAAAGTATAGTTCATATAGAACTGGCACATAGTTATGGACAAATAAAAAACTTTTTCGTACCGTGATAAAAAAACTGACTATCGCAATTTGCTGACAAGACTTTGACGTTTAAATGTTAAATATACTTTAGGGCTGGCTTTGTGCACTTTTTTAGTTTTCGACAATGGAAATCGAAAATAGGAAATTAATCGTGAACAAATATCTAGAAAATCCTTATTGGTCTGGAACCAAGCTTGCTAAGTCCCTTAAAATTCCGAAAACTACTGTCTGCAGGGTTATAAAACGGTATAAGGAGACCTTATCTCTCGAGAGGAAGACTCAAACCAATCGAAGGTCTGGCACCAAAGACAAGAATCTGGAGAAGAAAGTTATAAGGTCAGTTAAGCAAAATCCGGGTCTATCTGACTATGATTTAGCCCGAAAATTTAAGGAAAATCGCTGTACGACCAAGTTTTGACAAAATTTAACGGGTGCTTGTTATTGGATGACGAGACGTATGTGAAACTCGATTTTAACCAACTGCCGGGTACTAAATATTATATGGCCGACGCAAGAGGAAATGTTGGTGAGAAATATAAGTTCATCAAACATGAAAAGTTTGCAAAAAAAAAAAAGATATGGCAGGGAATCTGCAGTTGCGGTCTCAAGACACAACCCTTCATTACATCGTCAACTATGAATTCGAATACATACATCAAAGAGTGTCTGCAAAAAAGAGTTTTACCTTTCATTAAGAACCACGATCGCCCTGTGAAATTTTGGCCCGATTTAGCCAGCTGCCACTATTCAAAAAAAGTTTTGGAGTGGTATGCAAAAACCAGGTGGATTACATACCCCAAGAGCTGAATCCCCCGAATTGCCCTCAGTTTCGACCAATCAAAAATTACTGGGCAATTATGAAAAAAAAATTGAACAAGACCGGTAGAGTTGTCCAAAACATCGATTCGTTACGATCCACGTGGAACCAACAGGCCAAGAAAGTGGACAGAAGTATTGTTCAGACGATGATGAAATCGATCACGGCAAAAGTACGTTTTTTTTTACATAATGAAGAAAAATGAATATTGTTAGTTTTAATCTAATAAAAATATATATCTTCTTTTAATTTTTTACCAAAGTTACTTTGTTTTATTAACAATTTAAAAATTACGAGACCTTCGTTCCGTATCAATTCTATATGAACTATACTTTAGGAGTAAAATTGTTCGCTGAAATACTGATGCCAGGGAAGGTTATAAACCAACCTGGGCTACCTTACGCTTTAGAAACGGCGTTAGGATAAATTGTCTTAGGCGTTGTAGCGCCGCCCCCTCCCTCTACCGTGGGTTACTGCTCTACCTACGATATTGAAAATTTAGTAAAAATATTCTGGGCTGTTGAAGACCTGGGCGAGGATGTAATGCTTAGCGCAGACGAAAACCAGGCTGAGGAAATATATAATGCAACTGTCAAATAGACGATACCAAATAGCTCTTCCGTTTAAATTCCCTCCCAGCAATCCGGGTGATCAGTACAAGTCTGCGGAACGCAGATTTTTAGCGTTGGAGCAGAAGCCGGAAATAAAAAAGTTATATGATGAGGTTATACCAGAATACCTAGACATAAACTATTTGTCTGAAGTGTCTGAGAAGGATTCAAGCAATGCTTTCTACATAGAAAGCATTGCTTGAATGGTGTGGAATGTTCCACACCATCCGGTCTGTAGCTTTGATAAGCTGACCACAAAATTGAGAGCTGTGCTGGATGCTAGTGCTGCAACTTCCAGCGGTTTCTCGTTAAATGATGTGCTCCACACATGCCCAAGGCTTCAAGCAGACTTGTTTTGTATATTATTAAATATTCGTCTTTTTGAAATCGTTTTTACGGCGGACGTTCCACAAATGTATCTTTCTATAGATGTCTCGCGAGGCAGATCATTTGTACCAGAGAATCCTTTACAGATTCGACTCTAATTTGCCATTGAAGTTTTTATCAATACATCCAGGTTGCGTTCGGGTTACGTTGTAGTCAATGAAGGAGACAACTTCACAGAAGCGAAAAAAATAGCTTCCCGGGATATATAATTATATGGATGTTATCGCCAGCTCGATTATGAATGAAGCTCAAGCTGTCATGGCAGCTCAACAACTGATAGAGTTCTTTCAAAGTGGTGGTTTTCAATTGGCGAAATGGTCTTCCAACTCAGCGGCAGGTTGTCTAGGGTTCGTTGGCTATAAATCATGCTAACATCATTTGCAAACTTCATATCGATCAGCTGTTGCGGCGCTCGGATGGCAATTGTGCCGGCTGAGGATCACGTGACTGACGAATGTAGCACACACGGGGATGGAGAAGTAGTAGGTGATAATAGTATTCTTGTTAGTCAGCTCATAGCCCCTGCCGCGCAGTCGGTAGCGTCGGATCTTATGGCTCCGAATGACTTTAGTAGCTCACCAACTGTCAGGATGTGTGTGAAGATTGCCAGGAAGCTTCGGAGGAGGGGCTATTGGAGAGTTCTGACAATACAGACAGGGTACCCGAGTACATGATTATTGAGGAAGAGGATACTGATATTATGCCGGCCTCTTGACCGATACCCACTGCCAAAAGTGATATCTTAAATTCTGTTTAAGTATTTATTTGTAATTTTGTAAAATACGTATAATATAACAATATTAGTGTAATTATGGTTAACAAAACGATGCATGTTGTCAACAGATTACAGAAGTAAGAGGAGAGGAATGCTGTGTATTTGTGCTTTGAGTGTTCGTGTGTGCTTAGCCACCCCACACAGGTCAGTAATAAATTAGCTACCAGACGAGCGCACGTGTTTTACTTCCACCCAAATATATAACAAGAAGCGGACGACTTGACGACAAAAATGGCGGCAAAACAAACTTTTGCTGTGTCAGTGTCACGAATATGAAGTTTTTTTTTAATCATAGACAAACGAATAAAGTCCCTATTCTCACGTCACGCGAGATCAAAATGTCATGCGGTGTATATTAAAAACACGTACTGAATTGACGTTTCGTTTCGATAACGATTTTATTATCTATGGATACTAGAATCGAGACCCCTCTTGAGTTTTGACAGCTGTTCCAAATTTAAACTTATAACGTTACAAAAATTGATGCTGGTATAACATTACAGTACAGATTTTACCTACTACCACAGACAAGAAAGTTCTCATAGTAAAATTGGTTGTAATAATGCTGGTCATTTCCTACGGTCTCTGAACCCATAATAGAGGGCTATGATATGTGCGTAGATAAAGTATATTTCATACCGCTAGGTGACAAGGTTACAATGATAAAAAATACACCCGGGTTGCGGCGGGCAGGGACAGCTAGATATATAAAAGACCTCCCCGAAGTTAACGAGCCTATTATTCTTGTTAAAGAGAATATTACTGGTAGTTTTGATGAAAATCTGAAGGAAAATAGTGAACATTTGATTGTTAATTAGAAAAAAAAAAGCTATATTTTTACTCGGCTGCCGAAGGTGGACGCTAATGTGTTTATTAGCCTAAGTATATGGGTTGGCCCACCAGAAATTGTAATTATAACCCTCGAGACAGTGACATAGTGGCGTACGTGACAAGTGAAAACGCTCAAGGCATTAGTAACTACAAACGCTACAGAAAAATTTGATTCGCACAGTCAAAAAGCATTATTTTGCTTTTGACTCCCAAATTCAAGAAGTTTAAAATATGTTTTTTTAATAATTATGGGAATTTTGTTAACGACTTAAAAGGCAGCCCTCGTATAAGTAGGCTGAACTACTAAAACTAAATTATGTTAACTGGTTTTATTATTATTGCTTCAGGTTTTACCTACTGTTGTTCCTAATTATTTGTAACAATGTTGTTACAACCTCTTTTTTTATTTCGTTGTTGGCCACTCTTACGTATCTTTTATTGATCTAAAACCTTCAAAGGACCCCGGACCTAAAGTATGGAAAATGTGGTTTCAGATAAATATTCTGAGATTTTGATATGTACGAGGGGTGATCCAAAAGTAATGATAATCAGAATAAAAGGCACATAAAATGTAAAAAAACCTAATTTATTTTTCAACATAGTCTCCTTGCAAGTTTACAAACTTAGACCATCGTTTCTCTAGACCTTGAATTCCCTTTAAAAAATATATTTTTCTTGACTCGTCAAAAATGCCTCCACAGCGGCCATCACTTCACTGTCATCCAAAAATTTGTTTCCTCTAACATCTTCCTTCAGGCGTGGAAAGAGATAGAAGTCGCTGGGGGCTAGATCTGGCGAATATGGGGGGTGTTCAAGCAGTTCGAAGCCTGCATCACGAATAGCAGCCATCGCAACACCGGCCTTGTGGGGGGGTGCATTGTCCTGGTGAAAGAGGACACCAGCACGAAGTTTGCCCCGCCGCGTTTCCTTGATTGCTTCACTCAATCTTCGTATCTGGTCAGCGTAGTAAGAGCCTGTAATAGTGGTTCCCTTTTCGAGGTATTCTATCATTATGATTCCTTCGGCATCCCAGAACACGGAAGCCATGATCTTCCCAGCTGAGCTTGCAACCTTGAATTTCTTAGGTGTAGGGGAACTGGGTCGCTTCCACGTCATTGATTGTTGTTTTGTCTCAGGATCAAAATGATGGATCCAAGACTCATCCATGGTGACAAATCGACGCAAAAAAGTTTCGGGATAAGCTCGAAATTTTTCAAGATTACACTTTGAAATCTTATGTCGTATTTCCTTTTGTTCGGCCGTTAACATTCTAGGTACCCAACGGGCGGAGACTTTTTTCATGTGTAGTTCATCAGTTAATATTCTTTGAACACTACCATACGAAATCCCCGTGAGCTCAACTAGATGTCTGATAGTCATTCTTCTATCTGTTAACACGAGTTCATTGATATTTTTTACATAATCTTCCGTAAGGGCCGTAGAAGGGCGGCCTTCGCGATGTTCGTCTTGAGTGGATGTTCTTCCTAAGTTAAACTCCTTCGACCAGCGTGCTACTGTGGATTACGGCGGAGCAGAGTTCCCTAGTGTCCCCACTAATTCAGCATATATGTCTTTAGTACTCATTTTTTTTAAACAGAAGTATTTAATAACCGCTCTCAACTCAATTTTCTCCATTTTTGCGTTATTGTTCCGACCACTCGTGAAAAAACAATTAAAACTCAATGACAAATACTTATTTTTTTATTTTTTTTTCTTAATATTACTGAGGAGTCTCTACTGCCAGTAACGCTATATGTCATTATTGTATATCGATGCAAAAAGTATTTTGTTATCATTACTTTTGGATCACCCCTCGTATTTCCAAGTCCTGAACAAAATTCTTTAGGGGTGCTGCGACTGTTTACGAGTTCCTTTCAAGTTAAGACTGATTTTGTACCAGGTAACAGTAACTATAAACAACGGATAAAATGAAAGAAAAATAACGTTACGGCTTAAAACTTATCAATATATATTTACATATTTATAGAATACCTACACATGTACAGAATCACATTTTTTTACAAATGTACCTCCACATCCAACTCTCTAGCTAATGGAGCATTTAAATGGAACAGTTGCATCCTCCATGATATTGACATGATATCTGTTAATTATAGCACCAGCATTTTTAGAAAATCGTGAATATTAATATATAGCGTGCCATTTGAATCAAACTATCAAAAAACTTGAAAAAATACTTTAAACGGCCATTGCGGGCTAAAACTATCCATGTTCACTTCGTAATTATTCGTGATTCATTGGCTGCTGCCTGTTGAAAGTCGTCGCTGCTCACGTTCAAGGACTGCGGGCATTTTACAGTGCATGCCATTATTTTTGAGATATGGCACATCATCTCTATATCCTCAATACATCAAAAGTACATACACACCTTGAAACCATTGACTCATATCATCAATATAGGTTAATTATAATGTCAATTGTTAAATAGTCGAGAATTGAGTCTAATACTTTGTTAGGTACAAAATCAGTCGAAACTCTGAAAGGGACTAGGAAACAGTGGTAGCACCCCTAGAGACTTTTATTCAGGAATTTGAAATCTATAACATATCAAAATCTCAGGATATTTAACTGAAACCACATTTTCCATACTTTAGGTCCGGGGTCCTTTCGAAATTATTATGAACGATTCAGATATCGACCGATATTCTCATTCTTTTTAGCAACCTCCAGAAATAACAGACAGGGATCTGGGGTTTCATGCCAACTTAGTATTAAATTATTATTTAATTTATTATTGTGCTTTTATGTGTATAATTAATTAAAAATACAATAACATTTTATAAGAGATCGATTTATTCACTACTATTACTATTACTACTAACAACCCGTCCCAACATCACCAATCACCATCGCCGTCAACGCGGTGGTGGGTCTCTGAGATACTTACCCTATACTGTCAGAACTCTATTAAACGCGGATTCCACAGAACAAGCCTCACCTAGTGTTGGAATCATTTTATGCTCACAAGCATTTCGTAAAAGCAATGTTTTGAATAAAGGGTGATGAGCAATTTTGTATGGACCCCGTCGCCACCCTCCAACAGTAACGGGATGCATGTCTATATGTTCATTAGGACCCAAAAAAAGACAAAGTACTTATTTTAGTAGCAAAATCAATGGGATTTTTTTAATGAAAACTAGGGCCGAGCAAGGCAAATAATCCATATATGTGTTCATTTTCAAAGTCCATACGAAACGATTATGATTTTCCAAGAAAACCCCATACATATGGTGATCGTCGCCATAGTAAAAATACACCATGTTGCCAAGATCTATAAACTGGCACATGTTTCATCTCTGTTGGTGGGTGGGGACATTTTTGCCCATCGTCCTTTTAATATTACTTCTTTTTCGTTTTTCACTTTGCACTCAACCAATCTGATTCATAGGTCACTATAGAATTGTTATATTAAATATAACATAACGAATAAAATACACTCCTTTTGTATTTGGATCTTTTTCTTCTTATTTGGTTCTTTTCTTATTACCAGGCAACCATAAATCAATCTTAATAGGCACCTTACATGTTGTTTGCAGGTGACGAAAGGTGCCCATCATCTTAAGAAGTATGTGACAGTTGCCGGTCCAGATATCCTTTGCGTCGGTGCTTCCAAGGAGGCTAAAGAGCTCCTCAAGAGAATGGAAAGAGAGGCCAATTTCTCTTACCAGACCTTAACTGTTCCAGAGGATGACGGCGCAAACTGCCTCTATGTGAATGGCACGTTAATTCACAGAGCTATTGAAGAAATTCCTGATTCTTTCAAGGTAATATTAATTTATACATTTAAAATTATTTAATTAAATCATATTAATTGACTTATTTAAAAATATATTAAGTTATACGAAATTATAAATGTAAAAGTGTGTTTATTTGTGTCGTCTTCACGATTCAACGGATTGACGTAATTGTAGTGGCACAAATTTAAATATCGCAGGATTAGACCATTTGTTTTTTCTCGTGTGCGGTCTTTTGTTTTTCGTCTTTTAGCGAAAGCTTTATTTCGTGGCCTGTGTGCTCGTTTGCTTTCACCATGCCATAAAAAATGTCTTGACTATGCAGCCTTGACCAAAGGTGTTGAGCTGAGCACCCATACGTTTTTAGGGTTCCGTAGTCAAAATAGGAACCCTTATAGTTTCGCCATGTCCGTCCGTCCGTCCACCGACTAGCACAGAGACCCTTAGTACTAGAAAGCTGTAATTTGGCATGAATATAATTTATGCCAACAAGGTGGTAAAATAAAATCTTGTTTTTTTTTTAGTGTACCTCCCCGGCAAGTAACCTAGGGATTTGTTTTTTTCGTCTACCCCATAGTGAAGGGTGTCGTTGGATACTTTCAAAAATATTACGGGTTTGTAATATAATATAATAAAAATAATACTTTATTTATAAGTTACAAAGGAAAATTTGGGATGCTCAACACCGTTGGCCAAGGCTGTATAGTCAATCACTGTTCTTGAATATATTTGACGTTTATTGTTTTTGTTTAGGTATTCTGCGAAAAAATCGACTTCGCCCGACGGTCGATCTGTTTTTCTGATCTAGCCAAGATCTCTACCGGACTCAGCTCCTGCGCGTTGTTAGTGAGGAAGCTGTAAACACGAGCTGTTCTCGTGGTATTATTGTATGAGTTAATAACATTATTTGTCCGCCTCCCTGGATCGCGCCTGTAATAGTACATTACTGTAGAGACTGGGACTGTAGTGCTTTTCTCCAACAATCCGAGGAAGCAAATCAACATAGTTAATATTATTTGAGCATCATCCCAAACTTCATCGTCACCTTTAAATTTTGGAAAATTAAAGACCCATTTTTTTTTAAATGTATCACTTATTATGCCGTTTTATTCGGAATAAAATGTATTAAACTAAATTAAACCATAGTATGAAATCCACTTACCTATTTAAATCATTTTACACTGAAAGACGTCCACTAGGCCTCCCCCCAAGGTTTGCCTCAAGGACCGGTTCTGCATCGCTTGCAATTGCATCCTTTGGTTTTCCGCAATCCACGCCCTTTACTTTATAAATCAATATAGATAAATAGGTGTTCAAATTATAAGTTTTATAACGCATTTAAGTTGATACAGCATTTTTTGTTGACAATCTTAAGATTTTTTTTAAACGCTTAAATACTCTGTAAACGTCGTTCCTTACCAATTTAGTCAGCAATCAGGCATTAACTTGGGAGAACTTTAATTATACGCGTGTTTGTCTGTTGAGATTTGATTTCTTAAACTAAACATGGTTTTGAAAAGTGAAATTACTGTTTTAATACTCGTAATAGAATTTAGTACATTATTCCCGGCCGCTGAATTTGTTTATGTGTTCACCTTGGATGAAGAACTCGAGCACGGATACCCTTTTTGCAACCGTAAGGTAAACATATCCAAGCATATTGAAGAAAAAGATTTTGTTAAATAGATTGTGCAATGTGCCTAGTTTCGGTTACGCCTTTTTAGTCTGAAACCATAGTTAATCTCGAATAGTTCATCTCAAATCTTAAACATGTTACAGTTACATTAATTCGACTTTGACACTCGGCAATTCTCGACATTCATCGAGAGAGATTGGAAGTGCAAATGACACGAGACAATTTGCTGCATATTCATAATATCATAGTATGCACTTTACAGTCTAAAGCAGTAATGTAGATCACCTGCCACATTGTCATTTTTTTACAGTAGACCTATGAATAACACAGATGTGGCTTGATTTAATTATTACGTCGCATTACTTAAAACAAATGTTAGACTAGTAAATGTTAATTACAGATAATTTAATTGGAAGCAAATTCCTTTGACTTTGAAAGCTTACTCGTGCGACATCCACTATAATCGAATAATGTGAATAACAATAATCGAAATCTACTCGGACGAAGTCGCGGGTAGAACCTAGTATGACATAAAAAGTTGATTATTAATGAAGTTTCCATATTTAGGTTGATGTTTTTTTATTAATTCATGTACCTAAGTAAATTCTAGGATTTTATATACTCTAAATGAAAACACGAACCTGTGCGATAAAAACCGAGATGTCCCGAGTGTCAAAGTGGAAATAATCGTACTGTATTCACATTTATCATTTGTGCAAATTCCATGGAAGAAAATATCCTTTTTTTTGCGTCGAGCCGTATACCTTGTCCCTCTTAACTGTGTGTTAATCAGTAACTATATCTGTCCCCGGGTCATATTATAAACTTGGCCAGTATATGTCAAGAAAGAAAATGACTGTCAAAAACTTAGTATGCCCATTTTTTGTCTGCGGAAGTCATGTTATTGGGCTTCTAAATAATATGTGATGGATTGAACAGTTAACGCGCTTATTAATTAGACGTGTATAGTAATAGTAGTTTAGCTACACACATATCATAAGTCATCTATTATTACATGATTTAAAAAAACATTCATATTCGTGAGTACAAGTTTGTTTTGCCGCCATTTTTGTCGTAGGTCGTCGGCTTCCGAACCCATCTTAGTGTACTTATTATATATATATATATATATATATATATATATATATATATAAACTACATAATAGTAGTTTATGTAACTTATACATAATAATAAGACTCCGTGTGGTTAGTGGTAATAATAAAATCACATATAATATCACATAAATCATATATATATATATATATATATATATATATATATATATATATATATATATATATATATATATGTAGATAAGGTAAAGTATGTAACTGTACATAACTAAGCCTTAAAACAGTCGTGTGATTTTATTATTACCACTAACCACACTCGTGTTTTAAGGAGTCTTATTATTATGTATAAGTTACATAAACTACTATTATGTAACTGATACATAGTGGGGAGGCTTTAAAACACAAGTGTGGTAATAATATGATAACACGAGTGTTAGGCATTATTATAAATGGTTGTGTACATTACTTTATCCGTACACATATTATAAGTACTCTAAGATGGGTTCAGAAGCCTAAGGCAAAGGTAGTTTTATAAAGGTAGTTAGTAGATGTCCTGCATTGTTACCAAACAATGCAGGACATCTACTAACTACCTTTATAAACCAAAATAAGAAATTAATCAAAACAGACAAAGAACATACGGGTATTTATTTATTATAATAATAATAAAATAATTTTAAAAACATTAGCGGCACAACAAGCAATTGCCATAAATGGTGGCAAAACAATCTGTGTCATGAATATCTTTTATTTTTTAACCATGGACAAACTTATAATATCCCTGTTCTCATGTCACTAAAGATGAAATGTGGTGCGATATATGCTGAAAACATACCGAGTTGACGTTTCGTACCTATTGACTGAATTTTAATTTCCACTGTATTTAAGTAGGGTCAATTTAAATTGTGTTGGTTTTGGAAGATGTTCTGTAACTTATAACTTTATTCGTATCGTAAAAAAATTACGCTACTGCTGTTACCTCAGATAAGAAAATGGACATTGTAAAATCTATTGTTGTTATGCTGGTCATCGCCAATGGGTTATGAGCGCATTTTAGAGGTACGCTTATGATATGTATGTAGATAAAACATAATAGAATTACCAAATGTTGAGATCTTCCCAGGACACGTTAATGACATTACGAATTGGATTATAAAACAATTCCGCTATTATGTTATTAGGTTGTTTGTCGATCTTAAATTACCCGCTCTTTATATACAATAATAAGTGTTAAAATATAGTTATAATGTCTCGTTATATTTTGCTATTATCCATTTGCACTTTTAATGTGTAAATATTCATTGCAATTATTATAATTAATTGCTATCAAATGCGTGACAATTTAGTTAATATTTAATTATTATTAAGATCTATGCTTCCACTGCGCAAATGCATTCATGAATCCTCATTACTTCAAAATACCTCATTGTATAAAGTCTAAGTTATTTATTTTATGGTTAATTTAATACATATATACCCGGTGGAACAGCACGAAGGGGCCTTTAAAGAACACATATAACAGAATGTCTGTGTAGTATAAACGGAATATAATCCCTATACTTACATTTTAAGCCTCTAAGAAGTTATTCATATCTAGCACGAAGTTATCGCTGCAAAATGTGAATCAAACTTGTCTTACACTGCGAAAATGCTTACCTATAATTCAACGTTTCATCTTGAACAATCTTTTTTATGTAGTACATCAAATCAAGTATTATTGTCCAAAGCAATCAGTTTTCCATTGGCACTCAAATTTAATTTAGATATATTTTTCGATGATTTTTGTACATGTCAAATCACAAGAATGTTAAATGTCTAAAGTAGCAGGAAAAGTGACTGAAAAGGTGACGTTATGATTAAATATGTACTCATAATCAAATCAAGTACGGAGGTAAGGTTTAGAAGAAAATTGATACATTTTGAACACTGTAGGTATAAACGTTTCTCGATACGAGTGTCACTTTGTTATTGCCTCTTTGTCATAATCCTTCAGTACTGTGAAATCGTTTTTGCTCCCGCGATAACGACGTTTGTACCTAATCTATCATTTGCGGAAAGGTCCGTCGTGCGATTCCACCCTGTATAGTAAACGTAACTGCCAATACCAAGTATTCAAGAACCTTGACTATTTGAAATACCATTATGTTTTTTTTTCCTGGAAAATCTATAACTGTTGTTTTTATAGTACCCAAACAACTGTGAAACTAAAATAAACCCACCTTAACCATTCCACAAGTTTTAAGACTGATTTCAAGGTTGTAACTTAAGTACCTACCTATTTAAAGGGAGAACTCGGGGAATGGAAAATAGCTAGCACATAGTTATTTTTAACCGCCTTATCACTGACATAATCAGTTTGCGTAATGTATGTATTACTTAATACGTATTGTAATGTTTTACAACGTAACCTATCCTAATTGCATTCAAAATGTCCCTTCAAGCGATTGGTTTTTAATTTTGACGTATAACTCCTGCAGGCCATTTATGGTCGTGTTAATCGATAGGGATAAACGTGGATAAAACATCTGTCACTTTCTGACCAGCAATAAGTCCGAGAGTGGCGGGTGCTTTATCCAGCGGTCCGCGTTAAGGCGACCATGGCTGCAAGTCTCGAAGCATATAAGATCCCGTCGACAAGCATTCATATTGACTATAATTAATTAATTATTTAACTAGTACAGTACACTGTACACTAAAAAAGTAGTTAAATGCAACTAGAATAATAATGGTCATCCCCATCAAGTTGTCAAATTTCTATTTTTAGATTTTTTGCATTCCTTACACCTACTTCCATGTAATTATTAAGCATTTATAACTATTTTTTAATTTTCGAAGTACCTTTATCTGTCACATATTTATCTTGTCACATATATATATTCACTGCTCAGCCCGCGCGCCAGCATTTTGAACCTTTTTCCTTCTTAAAAAGTGCCCCGTCCTCTGCACACGCATACGTTAAAAGTAGGCGCAGGCGCATGTAAGACTACTGCCAGTGGTCCATCCTTACAAAAATAACTTCGAGTCGGAATTCAGTAGTTTCTTAAATTACAAGTTAGGCTTCCTTGCAGTTTGCATAATAAGTACAACACGAGAGGATGTAGTTGTTTAGAGCTTATTGTAGACCAGTCTTTAACAATACTGCGTTAGAAGAGACATTAATTTTATTATTAAATTTAAAGATTTTAGCTTTTATGACGAAACTATAGGTGAAAAATTCAAGTAAATCAACTGTTGCATGTAGTTGTAACACATCTGTATAGACCATTTGACATTCTATATTTGAAATTTGACGTAAATTCCATATTAGTTTTGTACACAACTACATGCAACAGGTGATTCACTTAAGTTTTTCACCTATACAGATTATGAAAGAGGTTCTACCTTCTGTGACCAAGACTATCCATTCCTGTTTTCATGCGGTATGATATCTTGCCGTGAGCCCCTTCGTTATTGTCTTAATAGGGTATAAACCAAAATAAATGTCCAGTTAAAGAAGAGTTTTGTCACCGTAACGAAACTGACGATTAACGTCAAACACATACATTTTTGTAAACAAAATTGTAAGTTAGACACCATTTAAGTGACATTTAAATAGCGTCATACATTTATTTTGTTTTTTACCTAATACGTCTTTTAATACTTATTATTAGGTTTTACTATATTCGTGTTGTTAAATTAATATATTCCTGATTGGTTTTTAATATTATTGTTAGATGCATGGGTGTTTGAATAGGCTTAGCACTTATTTATCGAGTATTCTTGATAATTATGTATTCTTTAATCATGTTATATTATGCATAAATGTATTGAATAATTTTACGCCTGCGTGGCACAAATCATGGAACTTAGTTCTTTGTTGTTAATATTGCGTTGTTATTAAGTTAGTTTTATTAGCACTGTTCAGCAGTATTATTACTGTTCTGTATTTACTGCCTAATATCCGACATGTCAGCACGGTCTAAGAAACTTGTATAGCAAACCGTACTTACCGAACGTAAAGCCACAGTGTCTTGCAAATCATTGAAAGTGAATGAAACAGATTTTTTTTTGTAAAAAAAAGTAATCAGGCTGTTTGTAACCGACACACTGTGCTTTTACAGGTCTTTGTTAGAGCTTCGCTTTAGCATACTTCAATCCTTTTTTTATTTTTGAATGGAAAGTGATACGCATCGAAAATGGTAGGCATTTTAATTGTATTCTGTTTTATTTTATGTTTGTAAGAAAGTAAAATTATGTAGTTATTTACTTACATTATGCAAACAAGTAATATATGTATTGTTAGAAAAATATTACTCTGCGTGCCAACGGGTCACGACATTCTCTTTTGTGTTACTTCATTTGTCATGAAATATGTTCTTAAAAAGTAGTTTGACGCATATATTTTCTATAATCCGGACGTTTTATGTTTTATTGTGGATGACGCTCCTGCTAGTACCAATAAGAAGGTAGATAGTCAAACTAGTACTTAATAGTAAAAAAATACAACTAAAGGTTGACGCACACATAACCGTTCAGCATAGGATCGGCACCACTTCAATTCGAACCGTTAAGTATTCGTTGTATGAAACTCCTTACTTTAACGCACACTTATCCGTATCGGAACTGCAACGCCTCGCTTCGTCCACTAACAAATCTATCGTACTAACACAAATCAAAGCTCACTTTTCAATGTTTCACTTTGAGTTGATCCGGCGTCAAGCGCTTATATCTGCGCCAACCTTAAAGTAGAAGAACGTTTCCTTTGCTGTGCTAACATTGATCGCCAGGCCTTTGATTTCATTGTATTACTTCTGTTAAGAACTGTTCTACGCATTATGTATGAAAAATGTAAGGATTCTATGTATTAAATTTTATTTTACTGAATGTGATCTGATCAAACGGTAATAAAGTTGTAAATGCCTGTGAAATTGTTCAGAAAAATATTTTAGCACTTAATGAACAAGCAATTGGCCTTAAATAAATCGAAATCAAGATTTTCTTAGGTAGAGTCACGGTCGGTCTTTAATTGATGAGCTTTAGAGTTCGGCCATTTTGCCGCATTAAGTTTTGTTGAAATGTGGCCACAGAAACCAATAACGACTTATGTATTTCAGTATGAGGGCGTTTTCACTCAAACGTGTACCCCGCGCAAAATACGTTTACACGTTTTAGCGAAAACGCCCATGAATAGCTGATTGGGCGTCGTATCACCAATAATGCCTGTTGTCCTTTCAGAACCCATTGACATCTTAAGATGTCACACCCATATTACGTTGGTGCCCACTATCATCTTAAGATGCACCAATACCTGGGAAATATTGTTTATTTCTGTATGCGTTTATATATTTAACGACTCTTCCAACACTATGCGTAGCATCCTTGCCATTGGTCAAATTCGTTCACAAAGTTCGTTACAAACTTAACGGTTTTTCAGTCGTTGGCTTGTCGAGTTAGAGCGCGCGTCTGTTGGTGTTTTTGAGTGTTATTTGTCGATTTTATTGCAAAAAACGTAAGAATGCCGTATTTTTTAAATTCTTTATGGTCTATTTGATCTCTATAATATATATTTTATTATAAATATTCCTTATATTCGAAAAATAAGTAAGTTCTAATAAGCTGTGAACAAAGTGTTAGTACAAATAATGCTGAATTTGATTGGTCATTAGAATTTAATACATTTAGCGGAGTAGAAGAGCTGTATAGGCCCTAGGACCTATTGCATAAAAGAACTGCTATTATAAACTTATAATAGCAGACTCATAAGAAATATTTTAGAAGTTGAGTTTTCTCTGTTCCATATAAAACAGTATGCTTTTATTGTATAAGAATATTAGACTATCATTACGAGAAATAGTATATTTCGTTACGTATCGTATTACAAGTAAATTTTATAAGTGTTTTGTTCCATTTTTTTTTACCAATAATAAAAGTATAAGAAGTTTTACGGGTATTATAAGCTATTATTACAAGTAAAATTTAGGTTATGTTGTAAAAAACAGCTTGCTTATTTTATTTACTCATAATACAAGTAAATATTTCATAAGGCTTTAGAGTGTGTTATAAATAATCGAATACCTTTTCAATGGTCACAAATAAAAAATAATATACTAAAATGACATCATCTGACAGTGATAGTAGTGACGAAGTATCATCACAAAGGCGACCGCGGATGTTTAGAGACCGATTGAGTTATAATAATTTACAAGAATCATACCAATACAATGAAATATTCAGATTAAACTTCGAGCAGTTTTCAGTTTGGACGAAATTGAGTGTACGCTTAAACATCAGACAAGCAGAAATTATGCTTTAACACCTCACCAACAGTTGCAAGTGGCATTAAATTGGTTGGGAACCGGTGCCCAATATCACAGCATAGGCGATATGCATGGCGTTGATAAAGCTACTGTTTGCAGAGCAGTGAAACGGGTGGTAATTGCTGTAAATAATCATATTTTAAGAAACGTAGTAAAGTGGCCAAGTGATGTTGATCGTGTGATAAACGACTTTAATAACAATAGCTAATATGCCACTCGTCTGTGGAGCAGTCGACGGAACATTGATAAACATAGGCGTTTTCGAATGAACTTGTGCCGTCTATGTTGATATGGGTATCATTCGGTAAACGTAATGGTTGTTGCTGGTTCAGACCTAAAGTTTTATTATGTTTATGCTGACTGGCCTGGAAGTACTAGTCACGCAAGGGTTTTACGGACCAGCGGGCTTTGCCAACGTATGTAGGCTGGATGGAGACCTTTTCCACATGCGGTTCTTGGAGACTCCATTTATCCGTTAAAATCCGTAAATTCCACCTATCATAAGAGACCATACAAACAACGCTGAACGTAGATTTTTAAGGGCTCACCGAAGTACTAGACGTGTGGTGGAGTGTGCATTAGGAATACTAAAGGAAAAAAATCCGTGCCTAAATCATTTGCGACTGGATCCTATCTATGCTGGTCAAGTAGTAACATGCTGCGTTGCTCTTTGCAATTTATCTACAAACGACAAGTTCCAACAACTCATGGAAAATGAAATTGACCCGTTAAATACAGAAAATGTTACAAAGTGACGAGTTTGATGACCAATGGGAAAATACTCTGATCAATGATAGCCAAGAAAAGTTATAATATTTTTATCGACTCGTTAAAAACATCATCCTGTACTTCACTTCCTAGAATACCCACTGGCATCTTATGATGCCAACACTGCGCAAAAAAATGCGTGAGCTCCAGAGGGTTAGACGTTTCGCAAAGTTGGGTTCTGAAAGATTAATTCTTTTTTATCTTTAGTTCCTTCGGGTAATTTGAAGGAGCTGGTGCGAATAAAAGATCTCAGTTGTTCCTTCAGCTCTTGTTAAGGAACAACCGAAAAAAAAGTCGCAGTGCGTCATTCATGCGAAAAAAAAACGCTATAGTTCCTTCGAAGGAACATTCAAAGGAACTACCGCGAATAAACCGTTATAACAATGGTCGTCAGGTTACGGTTTAGACCTGCAATTGGTTGACTTTTGGTGAAGTCACTCAGTTATCGGGTCGGTAAACCTGGCTCTTAGGTTAGGCTATGGTTAATATTGCATGTAATTTTGTTCTTCTATTAAACGAAGATGTGAATTTCCTCGTGACTAAACTCGATTCGCATTACACCGCTGAAATAAGAACAGTGGCAGGCTGATCAATTAAAGTCCGTGACTGTACAAGACTTGTGTGTGTATCAAGCAAGACGAGTACGATTGTTTCCGACCAACAACAATATCGCATTTATCTATACCACAACTTTACTATTCTCTTCCATTCGAACATACCTACTCAGCGTGTGTTGATAATAATTGTTTATTTTTGGATGAATGTGCGGTCGATAGACTTATGTTAACAGTATCTGTATGTTTTTTTCAGACCTTATTATCCTTTTATCTTTGTACATAACTCTGTTTATTTTTTTGGTAAATGGGAGTTAACATGTGCGATTACTTCATGTAATGAAGTAGACTTTGTTGTTTTTACAATATAACAAGATACGAACGGTTCGTATGTATTTACCTTTTTATTACGTCTACTAGGTTAGTGTCATCAATTTCCATAGTTTTCCGATCTACCAAAAAAGTTAAAATCTTACAGTGCAGTGTTTTCTATCCACGAAGTCCCGCCCCCACTTCTTTATTTTTTCGTACAGTCGACCAATTTGATTCATAGGCCACTATGAAACTACGTAAAGGTGAATCTTTAGTTCAATTAGGATCATTACGTTACTTTGACAGTTTCATAGTGTTCTATGATTCAAATTGGTTGGCGCCGTCACGGATTGAAAATACTTCCTATATGTATACCTACAACGCATACTAAACTATTTCAGCTACACTAAGCACAGAGATGAGTTTGGAATGTTAGAGGTCTATGGTTTTACTAACTAAACTCCGTCAGAAGTTCAGATGATGAAGACTGAATAAACAACAACAAACAAACAGGTAAAAACGACGTTGTTTTGTTTTAATTATCGCATCTTAGGACGTTATGCGCAGTATATTATTTATAAATTATGTGCTTTGCCAGTATTCGGATTCTATAGTTGTATATCCAAAATAGTTATCTTGTCGTCACGCTTTTGAAGAGGTGCACAGATAACCAGAGCGAACCTTTTTTTAAATTTAGAATAGATTAGTTGGTGAATGGGTCAAATAATTACGAAATGATTTACGACGCGGTTAGCTTAGTTTGTAGTGAGTTAAGTTAGGCACCTCTTTATTAGAAATGACACAAAACAAGACGGCAATATACCTACAGTATATTCACTTCTTCCTATTGTCTTTTTATTTTGTCCCGCATAATAAATAAATAGACATACCTGTAAGTGTAACATATGGAAACATTGACTTTTAATACTTAAAACGCCAAAAACTCGATTGCTCTTCGTATGCACTTAACATCTTACTAGTATATAGGTACCGTGCATCTCCCACTTCGCCCAATTTTATGAATAATAATCACCAAAGTTCTTTTCAACTATTGTGTTATGAGCACTAATATCTGTTTCAGAGTCATGGATGTTGTCTTTGTATTTACGTATTTCTTACTCTGTTTGTGTATGTATCCTTGTCTTGTACCCATAGATATGTAAGATGGGTAGGTATTTTATTTATTTACTTCAGTCTGAAAGCAATGTAGTTTATTTATATGAGTAATAGTTTCGTCTAGTCTACTTTAATATTTGAAGTCTATAAACGTTGGTGTTGTATTAACTATATCTACTTATTATATATACAGGGTGTTACAAAAATACCCGTCAAGCCGAAAGGGGGTTAAATGGTGCCTTATAACAAGTCCATTTACTATATTTAAGAACCGTAGTATCACTGTATGACCTGCCGCTAGAGTTGTAAAGTGATCGACAGCTTCAAAATGTCTGTCCGACATTTGTCAATTTGTCGGTCATATTGGACATTAAGCAGACATTAATGGACATTTTCAAATACATACTATTATTTATTGTGAGTACCTAAACGTAACAAACTTTTAATTTTCAGCAATATTGTGAAGTAAGTAGGTACATAGACAACTGCTTAGTGATCATCATCTTCTGTTTCGCTATTATCAGAAATGCGTTGTAATGAAACGTCGGTGAAGTTCAATGTCCTGAAATAGTTATCCTCATCTTCTTCAATACCGGGTGACACCGCGAGATCTGTTGAATCCACATATCTTAAATTTTGCCGCACTGTAATTAATTTATTTAAGCGAGTATTATTGAGTAAAAAAGTTTGAATGTAATTATTATTAAATCTAAAATCGACGTCATGGTTCCTAAGAACAGATCTCGCTATCTCTCATAGTTTCCGACTTCTCCATACTGACCCATTTGGATTGTACACCCTGTATACTAGCAGTTGCCCGCGACTTCGTCCACGTAGAACTCGTTTATCGCTATTCCTTCGGGACTATAACCATTTCCTAGATAAAAAGTATCCTATGTTCTTCCCCGATTTCATCGCAATCAGTTCAGCAGTTTAGCCGTGAAAGCGAGACAAACAGACACACACATACACCTTCCCATTTATAATATTAGTATAGATAAAACATTTTTTTTAAAACGTGTAGGTATAAAATAAATGACCTATTATTATGTAGATAGTGAATCATAATTCATAACGTTTGAGGTCATTAACCCCAAATTGCATCCTGGATCCGATTACTGTTTGATAACAGAAGGACAGACAGACATACACAAGAATTTAGGGTACAAATTAAATTTTCACTCATCAAACGAAGTTGTTAAATTAAAACCGAAGGTGATTATAAAAGACCAATTTTTTTTGCCAAATTTAATGTACAATGACCGAACACACTTTATAAAGAACAAATTAAAATTCCTACAAATAAAATCGTGCGTGTCAAAAATAAACATTTACTGATAAATATTACATATTCAATAACAAAATAAAACAGTTTTATTCACACAAATACTAATATTTCTACGAAATATTTAGGGATTTACTTACGTTGTTTTCGACGTGCCGCCATTGTCACCTGTTGCTGGCTACTAAGAATAAATATGGCTTCTTTCTTTCGCTTGATTCGACGCGTTGGATAGAGACAAATATATGACGATGGAGATAATGCTGTTTCTTCTTAAAGTTCGCGGTAAATTTGAAATACTCGATTTTGTTCTTTTAATAGCTAGTTCGGTCATAATGATATAATTTATTTTTGAATTGTCAGGACTTAATGATGGTTGCCCTTTTGTTCTATAGATAGTAAGTTAGGTCTTTATGACAAGTAATATTTTAGGGACCCAGGTCTCAGGAGGCTATTGTTTAAATAAGATTCTAGAGTAGTGACCAAAGTATTCCATCTTGTTTTGCATGGCAGTTTTAGGGTCTGTTTAAGGTGTCCATAAACATTTGTCTGTATTAATTCGAAGCAAGCAAGTAATCGGTGTTTATTTTGGATAAATTTAATGATGCGGCTCACAGTTTCTATTAAATCTTTAAGAGGCCCAATTTCGTTTATATCTTTATAAATAAGATTGAGAGCGTGAGCTACACAGCCAATGCATGCAATGTTCGGGTAAACATTTTGTATAATCCTCCAGGCAGCTTTCATATTTTTGGCATTATCCGTTACTATAGCTACAACTTTAGTAGGACTGATTTCTTCCAATACCTTTAGAATTTCGGAGCTTAAATATTCAGCTATTTGTCTTTCGCATTCAGGATAAACTGATTTTAAGAATATTGGCTGTGGCGTGGTCAGAATAAAATTCAACACCCCTTTCCTATTGACGTTGCTCCAACCATCCGTAATAAGAGCTAGAGCCATTGAATTTTGTATTTTTTCGTCGATGTTGGTTTTTATACGCGAGTACTCGGCCTCCAATAAATGATTGCTAATAGCATGTCTCGTCGGTGGATCATAACTGGGATCTAAGGATTGCAATGCAGATTTCCAGTATTTTGATTCTAACAATGACAGAGGTGCCCCTGTGGCATATAGTATAGCTCTTGCAAAGCTAATATCCGCCGTTTCTTTTTTTGTGCACAACGCGAGTGGGTCATTCATATTTGATTGAATATGTTCATGATCGGAATTGACAGTTGAATTACTATCTAAGTCTACATATGACGTATGGGAACACGAAGGCTCTACGGAAGGCCCTACGGCACTGGGACTAGGTATGCCAGAGCAATTATTGCCTGCAACTGCTCTTGGAGGTAAAGCCTTTGGAGTTATCGACCGATGTATCTTTGTAAATTTATTTTTGACGTCTGTTGGACACTTTTCACACTTGATCGTATGTAATACCATGCGAGTAGCATGTGCTTGTTTATATTCCGCATTGCAATAAATGCACACGACATGCTTCTTGATTGAGGAACCGCCAATAATTTGGTAATGCAACCAAATGTCGCCAACGCGTCGGGGCATTTTAAAAGCAATTAATTGCGAACGGGATTCAAATAAAACTTCAACTTATCACATGACAAGAGTGTCATTTAAATAACGTGTTCTAATTTTGTCAGTGTCATAATTAAAAACTCAAAAAGTTTCAAACGTAAATTAAAAAAAATATGTCCGTCTTGTCCATTCTTGACGAAAATGACCGTCACATATGGAAAATGTCGGACACTTTACAACTCTACCTGCCGCCAAATAAAAACCATTTTGTTTTATTGATGTGCAAACCCTATTTCTGTAAAATTAAAGAGTAAACTACGCAAAAGGTGTATACACATTTTTATCTAATTCGCGGAACGATAAAGAGACTACAACAAATTGTCCAGAATGCGAGGTATAATAAATACGAAGGTAGTTGCCACCGTTCAGACGTGATGGCAATATGACGGGACCGATGACACGCTCCTCATAAATGCCAACCCACACATTCAGCCGCCACTGGTTTTGGAATCTGCTCAGCCGTGAAGCGTGTGGATTTTCGCGAGCTCAAACGTGATCGTTGCACTTTAGAAAGTCCTGATCTTGTGAAATGTAGCGTTTCGTCATGTATAGGCCACTTCCTAAAACGACCACATCGCAGAAAGACCACTTCCCATAATGACCATTCCTATAAAGACCGGTTCCCAAATTAACCACTTCCCAGAAGGACCATATCCCAAAACGACTAGTTTCATATTGCCTACTTCTTAGAATGACCAGTCTCGTAACGTCCAGAACATGCACTGACCACTTCCCAAAACGACCACATATCTGAAAGACCACCTCCCATAATGACCGTTCCTATAAAGACCGGTTCCCAAATTGACCATTTCCCAAAACGACTACTTTCATATTGCCCACTTTTTAGAACGACTACATCTATCAAGACCAGTCCTTATGCCTACTGGTAACTATCTGCAGTCCTCACGTTACAGTACGGTAGCTTTAGGTGTTTATGTGGACACACTAGACAAAAGCACCAAAAAAAATCAGGGACTAGTTAGGTGTTGGTCCAAAGCTTTAAGTTTTAGTTAGAGACCACTCAATACTGATGAAAGCTAATTAAATTTGCTACAAGTTTTACTCACTCAAGTTTTTCTATATCTTGTAACGTTTTAAAGATATAAGTAAAAATAAAAACTAAAAATGGTACCTTCAAAGTCTTCTCACGTATATAAGGGTATAGGTACAGACGACGTCAAAAATACGTTTACACTTTAGTACCTTGTCACTTTATCCGCAATTACAATTTCATATGGCAGTTAAAACAGAATACTAAATAGACAAGGTACTAAAGTGTAAACATATTTATGGCGTCGACTGTACATAATACTTTCGATGTGTTCACCTCCTAACTAGGTAGGTAGTCCATACAAATTATCCCTTAATTATCCCCTGGGAAAAATTGGTGCTTTTGTCTTGTTTGTCCAGATAAACGGCATTTTGTTCTTGCAATCTGCCGGACATAGAATAAAGTCTCCTACATCAAACATTGCAGTTTCCCCTTAAAATTTGAGGTAGACTGTAACAATATTTTAAGTAGGTAAATAAAGTTGTAAATAGGTCCTTATATTTTTTGTTTTTTTAATCCGTAGACATACCAATTTGCCACATTGGTGTGTCTATGGTTCATTTTATTTACCCGTAGTCACACCAAGACCGAATTTGCGTCTGTTTCTCTTTCAAAATCAAACTCAACAGAGTCAACGGAGCTACGCTTACGCGGAGCTCCTATTTCTGGGTTGTTCTGGCCCTCCGGGCCTGATATAAAAACGAACCTAACCTAAACCTTCCTCCTATTTATGTGTTCGTGTGACTACGGATAAATAAAATGAACCATAGTCACACCAGTGTGGCCAATTGGTGTGACTACGGATCATCCGTTGAGAGGTTGGTTTTGGTTGTGGTCAATTTGGGAGTTGGGAGACTTGAGAATTGACTATTTTGGAAAAATGGTCCTTCTGGGAAGTGGTCAATTTGAGAACCGGTCTTTATAGGAATGGTCATTACGGGAAGTGGTCTTTGAGACATGTGGTCGTTTAGAAAAGTAGTCATTTTGGGAAACCGCCATTATAGGAATGTGGTCAATTTGGGAAGTGGGTGACTTGAGAATTGGTCGTTTTGGGAAATGGTCCTTCTGGGAAGTGGTAAATTTGGGAACCGGTCTTTATAGGAATGGTCATTATGGGAAGTGGTCTTTCTGCGATGTGGTCGTTTTAGGAAGTGGCCTATACGTGTCGAAACGAAATGTAGCCTCATCCGTCCAAAGAACATAGTCTACTAATAACTGACCCCTAACTGCGTGAGGTATCAGTCGTAGAAGTTCCTCCTGGGTGAAAGATCGGAGGGTATCAGCTCCAGCTGTGTACGGCGATAGTGATAAATAAGGTTGAAGATTGTCGTCACGAAGAATTCGCTAAACTGCAACATGGTTCATACCGAATCTTGTTCCGGCTGATCTCCTACTCGGGGTTGGCTCTTCTTTAAAATGCTCTAACACTAATTCAGCCTTCCTGGCATCGACTTCACTTCCAGTAGACCGATGAAAGGAGCCTGTGGAATGTCTTCAAATGTTGAGAAACCAGTATTACGAAGGTAGCCGTCGCTCTTCTACGGCGGTCTTGCATCGATAAATAGTTACCGATACAGTTCGCGTGCACGATTTAAATTGCTGTCTTCGTGGCTTACGCTGTCATTTTGGAAAAAAAGTTAGAAAATAACGAACAATTGCAGAATATCGATAAAAAGATTTGAAACTAACAAAATATTTTTTTGGTACTTAAGCATAATGAACTCCTAGTATTGAGATAGGAAACCTTCAGAAAAACAGAAAAACTAAACCAAGTTGAAAATTATTAAAATAGGTTTTAGGCCTCTCTGTTAAATAATCTATGCTAACTCCGGTTCCCTGACATGACAGCTTCCTAGGTTTGTCCATTATTTTAGGCTTTTATAATTTATAATATTTTTTACGGGGTATTTTGTAACACGTATATATATAGGTATCTAGTTAAGAAAATATTTTAAATTATGATCACTGTACTTAATTTAAAAATAAATCTGAAATATTTAATTTCTATAATCCTAAGCCTTGGATAATCTCAATGTACAATAAAAAATAAATAAATATTGTAATGTGTACACTATATATTTGTTTTCTTTTTATACATACACCGTGTTTTTTTTGATTTACGATAACTTCGGCATATTACTAGACATATCCATAGAAACTAATTGGTAGATAAGATTTTTAAATACTTATTAAAAAAAAAGTTTTTTTTCAGTTTACAACAAAATAATGAAATCTTTTATCTTTGGTCATTCGAAAAGTGCCTTTAGAGTTAACTAATAATCAGTGTCAAATACGTCTATGTTGGCGTGACATACACACACAAGTAAAGATAACACTTGACAGGTAGGTACAAGATTGTCACTTTAAATTGACGCGTATACAAACCTAACAATTGGAAACTCTTTACTCATAAGTATTAGTAAAAGAAAATTGTTGTTATCAATTAAGAGCCTTTTACGCTAGTTTAACGTGATTAAATGATTAAATTAAATTAAATATCTTTAAAACCGTTAGACTTATCATTTGTCTGTCTTCGGGAAATTAACTTTGTTTGACCTAAAGAACGTTCCCTTAAAGTTATCGTAAATCAAAAAAAACACGGTGTATATTATAATCAGTTGGATAAAGGAAAATAGCTTCAAATTATTCAATAGGTACTTGCTTCTACTTGCAATTTTGTCCTCGTAGGATTCGTAAGCACTATTCTCTGATATGCCACGTGGGTCTGTCCGTCTGTATGCGGTTTAATAGCACTAATATCTACACAGCCATCACGTCAAATTTAATATATTTGATACCGTCGCAGTATGCCAAAAAAACGTTAGAATTCTTGGAAACTAATAATTGAAGATTGTTTTGATTATTTGAGCAGATTAGTATACAAGAACAACTGGAGACCTGAAAATTGTGCCCTGAAGGCACTGAAAGGACAGACATATTCATTGCCAAAGCCAGAGCGCTACTCACGCTCAATTACTAGAACTTTTTCGTGACGTAGCAAACGCATCGCGCAGCTGGTTCAAAAAAAAAATCCGGTCGCTGTGCTTGACGACGATCACCATCCACGTCTTGATCAGTCGTCTTCGCCGCCCGTGCTGCTGCCCTCTGTCGCGCCTGTCAACGCGCCTTGCCGCAACAGCATTCACACCTTTACGACAGGCGTTCTCTGGTGTTGATCGAGACGAAGTGAAGCTTCAAATGGCTGGCAACAAACGCAGAAACGCTTGTTTCAATTTTGTATTTATTGCATAACAACGGGACATATTCGTGATAAAGGTCGTTTGCTCCGTAAAAATAACGAATCTAGAGACGAATAGTGCTGTCGTATCATGTTACAGTTGCGGTAAAATTGGTTGTGACAGGAATCATTGTACAACATACGAGGGCTGTTTGATAAGTCGTTTTAAAAAGAAAAAAGATTTCTTTTTTAAACAGTTTACATTTATTTCTCAACATATTCTCCTTTGAGGGCCAAGCACTTGTTCCAGCGAGTTTCCAATTTTATTATCCCCTCCAAAAAATACGTTTTGTCAAGGTCTTCAAAATAGGCGTTTACACCTGCGATGCAGTCCTCATTTGTCAATTATTTTTGCCCTCCAAGCTATCTTTTCAGATTTGGGAATAGGTAATAATCGCACGAAGCTTAGATCCGGCGAATACGGAGCATGCGGAACCAGCTCGAAGCCCAACTCGTGGATTTTGGCCATTGCAATAATTGACGTATGCATTGGGGCATTGTCTTGATGAAAGAGGACTTTCTTGGGGGACAATTTTCGTCGTTTTTCCAACAATTCGGCATTAAAACGATCCAATAACTGCGTTATAACGGCCAGTAATAGTCTTTCCCGTGTAATCAATCATAATGATTCCTTCGCCATCCCAGCCCAGAAGACTGTCGCCATCACCTTCTCTGCCGACAAAATAGTTTTGGCCTTCTTTGGGGCACGTTCACCAGTCGCCATCCATTGTTTTGATTGCTGTTTTGATTCAGGTGTATATGATGGACCCAAGTTTCGTCCACAGTGACAAATCGACTGAATCGACTCGATTTCCGAGGATTACGCTTCATCAAGGCTTCATCATATCCAAACACAGTTTTGAAATTCGCTTTCTTTCGCGTTTTTGTTCGATTGTCAACAAACGTGGCACCCATCGTGCAGACAGCTTTGTCATACCCAAATCTTCATGCAGGATTTTATGTACTCGCTCAGTGGAGATGCCTGTGTTATCAGCTATTTTACGCACCTTCACTCGGCGGTCGTCGAGTACAATATTATGGACTTCTTCAACAGCTTCCTCAGTAGTGACTTCGATTGGGCGAGCACAGCGTGGAGCATCAGATGTGCTTGACCGATCACGTTTAAAATCATTTATCCAGTTATAAACAGTCTGCAACGTTGGTGCGTTAGCGCCATTAACAGAATCAAGTTCAGTTTTTATTGTGGCAGCACTGCAACCCTTCATAAAAAAAATATTTATAAAACGGCACGAAATTCAGATTTTTCCATAGTTGTTGAAAATTTATGAGTAAAAACTTATTTTTTTTTGCTGAATTTTTGACAGTCTTCATTTGAAAGATTGTGCCTGCCAGTGTTAATGCAATTTACCAGAAAAAAGGTTTTACAAATAGTTTCTAAAAGGACTTATTAAACAGCCGTCGTATAATCCGGAGCGACCGGAACCGATTTACAGCTTCGTATCCCCTTCCAAAGGTCTCACACGCCTCAGTCCCTGATCAGTTCTCAAATTTCTTTTAAATCTCATGTGTTTGTAGAAAATAAACACAAAAAGTGTCATTTGACATCAAATAAAGATAACATATGGTTTTGATAACACATCAAACGTAGATTCTGTGCCTTATCTTGCCGATCGGGACCCATTGTGTCGGGAAGATTCCTTTAAAATACTACATAGGTACTTCATTAACTAATTGGATTCCTATACAATCCGGTTGAAATAGTGGTTGTTGATCAAGACTAACAGGCATCGTCTCCTCAACCGACATCATGCAATTATTTCGAGCGGCGGATTTGTTACTTATCAAATAAATGTTATCCTAGGCACTTCAGGTAGGTATGTTATGTATGTTTATAATATATACTTATGATAGGCAAGAGAAAAAAAGGACATTTAAAAAAGTCAAAGTAAATTTTAAACGTTTCAGTAGGTACAGGTGTAGTGCATAATTGTTTTCCTTCGTATTTTCACGGAAACGTACGAACGAGTCTTGCTATTTCAGTCGGTCACAGTACAAAAAGTACTGAGGTTGACTGAAGTAGCATGACACGTTCGTACGTTTCCGTGAAAATACGAAGGAAAGCAATTATGCACTACACCTGTACACAGTGTGCAGCATCCTTAAAAAACTCTATAAAGTTTCCATGTGGCACTTTTCATTGTCAAACTACATATTCTACACATGCTAATCATATCTTTTACACAGCAACAAATTGGTGTCTAACTATAGACACCTTAGTGACTAGATTTCCTGATAAAAAGATGGTACCGTTTTAAGAAAATTTGGCGTTTATGATCACGCGATGTGATCCTGAAATCCTGGTCTCACGGCAGCAAATTGTGGTCACGGCACCAAATTGTAACGTACAGCCTAACCTAAACTAAACCGAAACGACACGAGCCTAACCTGAACCTGTCTATCTAGTCTGGTACACATCTTCCAATCAAGAAATCTAGTCTCTCCAAATGAATCCAAAGGCCTGCGAGATCGTATAGTAAAATTGGTAGGTCTACGTTGTACCCATAGGTAACCTATGTTCTAATGATTAGCAATGTAATGAGTTAAGTGTGCCCTTCGAAAAGGAGATGTGGCTCCGCCACCGCCACATCCTATGTGCTTCGTCTCCAGACGGGACGGCACCCTAGCACATTGATTCTAAACAAAGCAAAAGAATGATCTACCTCGTTAAGGTCAGCAAGTTAGTCAAGTCTATGTCTGCTAGGGGACAAGAGGGATCCCTAAACAGAGAGCCTATCCTACATCTTTAAATAAAATATGAATTTACGTAAGGCTCTCTTAGCGGGATTTTTACAGAATAAACAAATTCATGAAAATGAATGTCATGATGGATGCCGAAGAAATTGATCTAGGAAGTCTTTGGATTCCATTCCTGTTTCCAGATCCTAGCACAAATCTCCAAGTGCTATTCCCTAAATTTGGGCTCTCATCCGCCTCTTTCACTATCTATCCCGTAAGATGAGAAGGTTTTATAAGATTCAGTCCAGGTATTAGATTAGAGCATGATATGCTAGACTCCGTGGAGTCTGTGAAGGAACTCAGAGGCAACGTCCAGCGAGACCTTGGTTTACATCAGGACTCCGAAACATAATTCGGTGCTTAAGAACTCTCCACTCGAAGAATCATCAACCTTAGGACTTTCTATGTTAATAGTAAATTGGTAGTTGGGTATGGCACTGGGAGGTCACGCACTACAATCGGGGTGAACAACAAGAGTAAAGGTTGTGGAAGAAATAAGTATTATCACATAGTATAAATAGGACACAACAAAAGTAGTTTAGAAGTTTGGAAGCTGCAACGAATGATGATTAGAAATAAAATAAACATTTTATTTATAGTATTATTTTGTTAAGAAGACGAAGTCCTTCCCGAAGCTCTGGCCGAAGAACAATTCTGAGAATAAATTTTATTAATATATTTATGGACGAGGATTATGAAGACGTAGCTCCGAAGCTCTGGAGACTATCCTAGACATTTTGTTTAAACACTTACGTGAGGCTTCAACTCTTATCAGAGTTCTACAAGACCTAGGACAGTAACCAAGTCTAGATTACTAGATTTCAATACTTCACTTTTATTATCTAACACTCGGGCATATTACGGCCTTTAATAAATTATGTTTATTTCATATTTAGGGTTCTTGTTAGGGCTTTACTGTCTGCTTCCTACTCTTATGCTGGTCTAGATAGTTCTCCCTGATTTTCCTAGATTTTTACGTTTCGAATCCCTTGCTGCAATATTTAAAATTATTTATTTTTCTAGTTTAAACCTCTATCATCTACCTCCTTGGATTAGCTAAGCACCTTTTTATTACGACTAAAGAAAAGGACAAACTACTCTGAGAAAGTCGTGTCGAATTTTAAGCTGGTTTCACAAATTCCTAAAATCTAGAGAAAGAGACAAACGGCTCTAACTATCGTGACTTTTAAGGCCGGCTACACAAGCTTAGTGTTGCAAGGTGAATCCTCTTGTCTCAAACAACCTAAAGTCGTCGTTACACCACTCAACTACACTATCAAACACTTCTACATCGTCCAACTTATATTTGTGAGAAGGACAGACGACTCAGATAGGGTCGTCGTGTCACACGTTGCAACGCCTCCGCGAGCGCTACTAATTTCTGGGCATAAGAAAGTATGTTACGGATTACATTAAGTCTTGTGCTGAGTGCCAAAGGTACGAACCTTCAAATTTAATTCCGTCTGGGTTGTTGCCAACCCCATACTCAGTCAGCGTGGAGAGGTACTACCTGTTCGGTGCGCAGCAAGCTGGATACCAGGGGGGAAAGTGGATCCTGTTACTGGAAGACACTGCTACTAGATGGGTTGAGCTATGCCCGCTACGCGTGACAAAAAGCGGGGCGTGTGCCCGCGTACTTAATGAAGAATATTTGTTTCGGTACGGTTACCTACGCATTATTGTGTTGGATAACGGAGTCCAGTTCATATCCGGAGTCATCCAGCAGACAATGTTCCTGTTAGGTATTGATCAAAACCTTATACCTTTATATCACCCTGGGGCTAACCCGGCTGAAAGAAAAATCGTGATATGCAGACGCAGCTTGTTATACTGGTAGAACATTCCTGGTCTGAACACTTAGGTACTCGCTCTTCTTTGTGCCATGAAGTCCGGGTTTGCTCGATAACAGGCTGCAGCCTACAGCGTTCATGACGTGATGTTTGCTCTGGATTGTGCGATCCTATTGGAATTGGCAAAAGCTATTCCATCAAAAGGAAATTTACCGCAGATCACGGCCTATTTTATCAAGTTCCTGAAAAGTTTAGAAGACGTTAAAGAAGCAGTCGAAGGTAAAGAAGACCAGAAGAAAAAATCACAGAGAATTAAATTGTCTTCCGAGGTCTGGAATGATTTTGCGGCCCTCTTTTTCTTTAAATGACTCCTCGCAGTAGACTGGCTTAAACTGGCTAGTCTTCCGGAACCGGGCTAAATATAGTCGTTTTTCTTAGTGAGTAGAGCGCTAAAATACTATAAACTGTGCTTCGACTCTCAACCTTTTGTGTAAAAAGCTCCACGACCTTCGCATTCGACCAAAGGGGATGTGTATCGAACCAATTACAAACCGTTTTGCGATGCATTATACTCGACTTGTCATAATTATAGTGAAAAACGTCCTACGTACAAAAATATTATCGTAATTATTAACAGGTGACTTAGTAAACAAAACACAATTCAACTTTGTACTTTTTTAAGGAATTTAATATTTTAATCAGAGGTTCAAACTTTGTCCAGATTTCATTCCGCATACGTTAGTAATTAATAATACACCGTTATTAGATATCTGTCAGCCGCACCAAGCTCTATTGCAAGAACTATACATACATCCACATAATAATTAGTTCGACAGGCTATAAACTATAAATGAACGCTTATCAGCGCAACGGCAGCCGTTCTAAAAATACTTAAAAGCTTATATTTACCTTAAAATGCTTAACTGTAGTCTTAAAAGCAAAGCAGAATGCGCAACGTAACGTGAAGATTAGATTTTACTCGGTATGGAGTATCAAGTAGATATAATATCTCGTGTGTGCCAAAGCGAGAAGTGAAGGCAGATAAAATATGTGTCACCACGCCGCCACATTTATTTTATGCAGCTTTATCTGTCATGCTTAACTTACTTATTAAATAAATAAATATCAGCGGACAGTGTCACACAAATATACCTTGTCCCAAACTAAGCCCTAGGCTTGTACAATGGGTACTAGACAACGATAAACTTACTTATATAGAGAAATACATACTTAGAAAACATCCAAGATGCAGGAACAAATGTTCGCGCTCATCACACAAATATCTGCCCTTCCCGGGATTTGAACCCGGGACCGCTAGTTTCGGCAGGGTCACTATCAAATAGGCCAACATAGTACAATAAACTCTTAAAGTCTTTCGTTTCGGTTCCGTCGGTTCGGCTAAAGACGATTGGGCTCGGCTGGCATAACAGCACATGAAAATCTGTGTATAATGAAAAGTGCAACCCCAAAAGTTTGTTTAAGAGCTATATGGAATACCTACTCAAATAAGAAGCGGTGATCTTGTATATATTTTGTAGATGTTATATGTATTGATATAATGTCATGTTTCATATATATATATATATAATTTTTGAGTAAAACAACTCGACCTCGTCGTCAATTTTTTTCAACATCAGGTGAGATGAGTTTTACTTTTATATAAATTACCTTAATAAAAAATGTGTTACAAAAAACCATGTTTATGAAGCCCTTACATTTTACAATTTAAAAAGTACGCACATGGCATATTGGTTTCAGTAATAAACTTTAAAAAAAAACATGTCACGGAACCACGATTACAATAAAACCACCTGAACTGATGATGCTGTTCAAGATAGAACATCTTTCCTTGATAATGCCTGTTATAATAAGTAACGAATCAGGTTAGCAGTACCACTGCTAAAATAATTGTCAATTTCGTAATTTATCATAAAAATGATCATTTTGAACGAATGTACCATACTCATACTCATTTATTTATTGCATTACGAGTATACATGATCATAAAAATATATTTAGTCCAAAAATAAACCCTGCAAGGGCGCTGCAATGGAATCAAATAAACTATGTCAATGAACTAAATGTCCCTGCGAGAAGCCGTTCGTTTACGAGTTACGACGGACGTCGACGTTCCTGCTTGCTGAAAAAACTCTGCAAGTGAAGAGGGCATTGTGACAGTTAAAGTAGATTTGTTACTTGAATTTGTTGGTCAATATTATCTTAGACAGTTTATTCATTCATTCATTTCTTACAGCTAGGCACTATAGGTAGCACTAGTTAAGATGGAGTGGAAGACTGTAGGAATACATTCCAATTTATAAAATTAGTACCTAATTGAAAAATTCACATTTTACTTTTTTATTTATTCCACGTTTGCACTCCGGCCCTCACAAAAAATAAGTTCTTATAAAGTGTATACTAAGTACAGTTCTACATTCAGATGTCAGCCGTGTTATGGTAACCTAGGGTTTTATCCGCCATAACCAGATATCGGACACATGGGCATCATTACTCGCAATAATGTGAACATGGCTCCAAAGATTTTATTAAACCAATTATTTTATTTTATCTTTATGTTTATTGCGAGTAATGACACCCATTTGTTCGATTTCCGGCCATAACCCATCCCAATGGTAATATAATCATTTATCTATAAGTAATGTTTTTATTTGTTATAGAAATATTTGCATTATTTTCAGTTTCACTACATATTTAAGGTAACTTACCGGTAACTTGTTACATATTTAAGTTTCATTATATATTATATCGATACAGATGTCTTGTTATTTGTCTTGAAATTTTACTTCGTAAGGCCCCGCGTACAAGAAAAATGTACAGGCATTTCCTGTGGGCATTTCTTTGCAAGATGTAAAGATGATTTGCCCACAAAAGAGCCCGTACTTAATGCAGCCAGGCGCACGCGTGGCCGTGGTAGGGGGGCAGCGCGGCCATTTACCATTATTACTTTATAATCACGAACTTTTGAGGTTTGAGCATGGTCATATTATTTATTTAGACACTTAATTGCTGTCTTTATGTTTATTTTGAGGTAGCAATCTCTATTTAATATTGTCTTAATTGATGAAAAGCACGGTGAAAATACAATGAGTTTCGTAATATTCTTGTCGTTGAAAATGTCGATTTGATTAATTATTCAATTAAGAGCTGATTTATCAATGACAAATAAAATTCAAGTTTTTCCTTTTATTTCATATGACAAAGAAAAGGAAAAGCGATAACTTTAACTGTCAGATAAATTTTTACCCAGCAGTGCAACGGAGATGAAATAAACGTTTAAATAACAAAAAAAACAAATGTTTAGAAAGGCTTTTTGTTTTAATATCACAAATATTTTAAATTGGCTATGAGAGGATCGCGCCAAATATTTAATCCCCAAATCGAAGTCGATGTTACTTTAACCCTGTCTTATCCCTTTACATGTAATATGATGATGATGATGAATTGATTATACATATATTCAACCTTTTATTCCCAACATATTTCATCCACTATCTAAAGGCAATTTATAGTCAGATAAAGTTACTTGTAACTATGATTGGTAGTACAAATAGGACCGATTGTAGTGCGTAAGTTATTTTACTATTAGTCAATTTCAAGGCATCTCTCAGGCAAGCATCATCAGACAAACACTCATCACTGCCCTTATGGAGAGATTGTAGCAAACCTATGATCTGATTCCTCGTATCCCAGTAGTTCCATTCTATAGTTCCATTATGGGATTACTGGGATTTTTTTTCTCCGAGTAGTTCCATGGAAGTAGCCTTTTTCATCTAATCCCATTAGTTCCATTATATGAATAAATACAGTTGAATGGTAATTAAATATAGTAAGAACAATAACCTTACCTATTTACCTACGTGCAATTAAGTATGTGAACTGGCGTAATATTATTATTTATTACGTGCATTTGGCAGATTTATAAGGAAAATAGACATCTATTGTGAATAATTTGTTTGACCTGCATGCTAGGTATTATTTTCCGTTGTTGCTTTTGCTCGCTGGTGTTCAATTATGGAGAGCAGAGAAATATTTTTTATAAAACGCAGACGAGGTAGAGTGCTTCTTTACCGTGGAAGAGAATACTATAAGTACACCACCTACAAAAGTGGCAATAGTATATGGAGATGTAGTTTATATAACTCGCAACATTGCACTGGCACTGTAACTCTAAATAAAGTAAGTTTTATTTGTATAACTCAAATTTATTTTATTTGGGGTATGTGCTCATTCCTAAAATACCACCGATTTTTTTTTGTAAAGAAATCTGTTTGTTTCATTATAACAATTTAGTAGTAGTACTATTTTACACCTTCGATGATACACGTCAATGGTGCATATGAAACTGGGGATCTAAACCAGTAAAGCCCCATTTTGGACATTCATTACAATAATAGATATCCCTTTTCAGGAAGAGAGTGAAATCAAGTCGCATACACAACATTTAGAAATGAATAACGAAATTGTAACATTTAGAATACAAGTATCCCAAATATAAATAAAGAACTTGTAGCCATTCACATAGAAAATGAAATGGAAATTGCGATCAACGGAGAAGAAACGATTCCATCTGCTTTCAAGCGGACTGTGGCCAAAACACAGAGTATCCAAGAATTACCAAATGACAGGAATGTCAAATCAAGTTTTTACAGAAAGCGAAATCGTACCTACTATCGGCGTGAAGGAACTAGATTATTGCGACGTACGAAAAGTGGAGATCCCACCAAAATTTATTGCATTCTTGCTTGCAGACTACTCCCATTCAGATTAACGATTTTTGGTTCTGATAATGATAATGATCTGAAAAACGACGGCGACGGCACTTTTCAAAGTTGTCCGGCACCATTTTGAAATATACACTATTCATGGCGATATGAGTAGCTCTCGAGACAACTCAAGTTGTACCACTGATTTATGCATTGCTATCAGGAAAGACAAAAATAATTTATAGCCTATTATTTTCGTTAATTAAGTCACAAATACCAGATTGGACACCCAACAAATTTACAACAGACTTTGAGTTACCAGTTATAGATTCTTTTAAGACTATGTTCCCACTAGCAGAAAACCATGGGTATTATTATTATCATTACACGAGGTGTTTGTGGCGAAAAGCCAAACAATTGGGGATTAATAAAACCAATTACACTCGAAAACCCGTGGCTTTATGTAATGCACTACCCTTACCTAGTAACAAAATAATGGAAGGGTGGGAGTATATCAAGTCTGAAATACAATTATTACAAGAAATTTAGTGCATACCTGAATCCGTGAAACTAAAGTTGAATAGGTTTAAACTATACATGGAGCGGTATTGGTTGCGTGACGCTGAATTTATTAACCTATGGTGTGCTTTCGGCGAAAGACACAACAACAAATTTTGCAGAGGCATGGCACGGCAGATTAAATAAGTCATTTAAGAAAACTGTAATAACTCTATATAATCTATTGCGAGTTTTATCAAATGACGCTATGTAGGGAGTATACCCATAAGCACAGGGATTTGCATGAAATACGTCGTCAGTACCCTAACAATGAAACAATAACGGAATGTATAGATAAATATTATAATTTAATCAAAACTGAAACGTTGCGAGCTCGACAAACCCACATGCAAAGACTAGCAGGTAGCAAAAACCCATGCCAGGAAATTTGGAAGATAGTTAAAGAGGAAGTAGGCACAAAAACCCGTCCAAAGAATATAAACCTCAGAGACACAACAACGCAAATGATTATTAATGATAAAGATATTCCTGACATGTTTAATTCTCACTTTTTGAACATAGCCTCAAAACATGTCATTGACATTTATCAGTCCCTTAGCCAGAGTTACCTCCGCAGACACCTGCGCGACGCGGACGTGCCCGCGCTCGTCCTGCCCGTCGTCACGAGGGACATGCTGGACCAGGTGCTACAGTCTATGTTCAAAACGCGTAAAACAATTGATACTTATGACATTTCACTTGACATTTTATTATTTATTTGGCCGATTATTAGTGATATTTTAGTTAGATTAGTTAATTATATTTGTGCGACTGGCGTATACCCTGATGTCCTTAAGTACCAGAGTGTGTCCAGTGTTTAAGGGAAAGGGAGACGAGTGTGACGTCAACAACTACAGGCCGATAACAATAGTCCCTACAATTTCTAAAATAGTGGAGTCAATCCTGTCATCGCACATCATGAGCCACCTGGAGAATAACGACCTTTTGACAGACGGGCAATTTGCTTATCGGCAGAAGACCTCAACGACCGCGGCAGCGTGTAAAATATTTGACTGCATTGTTACTGGTCTGGATGAGAGATACAAGGTGGCGGGTATTTTATGCGACTTGTCCAAGGTTTTTGATGTGATCGATCATGGAATGCTTCTGGACAAGTTGCATCACTACGGCATCAGTGATGTCAGCCACTGTCTACTCACGTCGTTCCTATACGGCCGTCAACAGGTAGTTAAGTTGTCCGCAAACGGCAAAAGAATGCAGTCTACGGGCGGAAGTGTGGGTCTTGGGATCCCTCAAGGATCGGCATTAGGGAACACACTGTTCTTGATTTACGTAAATGACCTTCCGACAGCCATTACAGCTGGCCTTTCGGTGCTCTTTGCGGACGACACGACTGTCGTGGTTAGTGCGCGCACGTACGAGCAGCTTGGGGAGAATATCCATGGCGCGTGCCAACAGTTGCAGGCGTGGTTTTCGGCAAACGGTTTGGTGTTGAACTTGTCGAAATACAACACGTTTTCTCAGGCCGAAGTGTATCCCTTCCTCCGTGCGTAGCAAACGGTCCGATGCCGATATGCAATGAGTGTAGGTTCCTGGGCTTCACACTTGACTCTAATCTTAACTGGAAGTGCCATGTCGACAAATTGTGTAACAGACTGAGTGGTGCAGTCTTTGCGTTACGTAAACTGGGAAGGCTTATTGCAAATGATGCATTAAAACAGGTGTACTTTGCTCATTTTCACTCCTTGATGTCGTACGGTACGCTCCTATGGGGAAACTCCACGGATGCCAACAGGATACTTATTATGCAAAAGCGTGCCTTACGCACGTTAGCCGGGGTGAAACCTAGGCACTCTTGCAGGGGCCTTTTCGTAACGTACCGCATATTGACGCACTACTCGGTTTACTTAGTTCAAACAATAATGTTCGTCAGAAATTATATTTCATCCTTCGCAAGAGTTTCCTGGCAAGGAGCTCCGCCACACCGGGCGTTTGAGAATAGTTCCCCGTCGCATGGCACTTGCGGCTAAGAACCCGCGTGTCATCGGTCCCACATTCTATGAGCGTCTACCCGCTAAACTTAAAAATGTAACATCCAACGAAGCATTTAAACATCAGCTGAGAAACCTTTTATTGGATAATCCATTATACTCTGTCGACGAATATATGCAACTTAAATTGTAAAATTATTATTGATATTTGACCTTTATTAGTTTTGTGTATTGACATCGGAAACTGACCATTTATTACTTATTTATCATTGTTGTTTTTGATTATTTGAGTGTTATTATATTATTGTATTATTGTAATATTATTTTATCATTTTGTATTAATGTTTTGTTGACGATATCAATGTAATTTCGTATTTTTTGACATGCAATGCAATCTATATTGTAACATTACATTGATAAATAAATAAACTAAACTAAACTAAACTATTATAGAGTACATACAAAGAAAATACAAAATAATTTAAATCCTGAGACCAGAAGAGATTCTAATTTTGTTGTGAAGGACATGCTTTTACAAAATTCTCAAATGACACTTTGACAAGACACAATGACAAGTGGAGAAGTTACTGTACCACATTTCTTAGAGAAGAATCGTCCGCAGTTCTCATAAGTAGAGTTAGAAAATGAAAAATAAAAGGATTCTTAGTTAAGAAACGTTATCGTTAATAATGCTAGTAATCAGATCCGTTAATATATCGCGGTCAATCCCATATTGCGATTTAACTGTACCGGAACTAATGGAACTAATTTTATCTTGCATAAACAGAATGCCAGGTCCATGGAACTACTGGGAGAAAAAAATCCACAGTAGTCCCATAATGGAACTATAGAAAGGAACTAATGGGAGAAAGTGTGTTTTTTTCGTGCAATGTACTCAAAGCATACACGGTGTAACACGAGAAAACCGAATAATTTTAACAGTGTGTTCCTAAGGCCGTAAGAAACAAAAAAGATTATATGAACCCAGGTCGAAATATGATTTTAATTTTTGTTATGTTTTCATACATAATAAATTAATTATTTTTCCTACACCAGTAAATCAACACCTTAGGATAAGCTGGCAACGTTTCTTATTGTTATCTCTTTTCATTAGAAGAGGCAGACATACTCATAGAGCAATTTCCTTGTCAAACAAATCGTTTCAAAGCAGGATTTACGTACAAATGCAAACGAAACTTCTTACTACGTTTGCAATTGTTGTCTCTTTTCATTAGAAGAGGCAGACATACTCATAGAGCAATTTCCTTGTCAAACAACTCGTTTCAAAGCAGGATTTACGTACAAATGCAAACGAAACTTCTTACTACGTTTGCCATTGTTATCTCTTTTCATTAGAAGAGGCAGACATACTCATAGAGCAATTTCCTTGTCAAACAAATCGTTTCAAAGCAGGATTTACGTATAAATGCAAACGAAACTTCTTACTACGTTTGCAATTGTTATCTCTTTCCATTAGAAGAGTTAAGTAACACTTGGAGTCAGGCATTATTGTTTAAAAAATTATGAAATGAACAAGTGGCCATGGCCTACCAGCAGTAAGCCAGTAAAAGTAAGCAAAATATTACTGAGACTAAATAAATTAAATGGATTTTTTTAAAGCAAAGTCTACAATAAGTAGCCCAGAAACAGTTATTTTGAACTGTCATGGGTACTCCTTACATCAAACTGAAAACTACTGGCCACTTCATTCCGCAATCATAATGACATTAATGACTTACATTGCGTCATTGACATTGTTGTTATTGATATAAGATTTGTACGACGTACATTTTGATTTTCACAACGTAACTTTTATTATCTTGTACTGGTATTTATTATCTTGTCAGCCTTATCTAGTTGTTAAACTAGGCATAAGACGTTACAAAGTGTCTTCAGAAATAATGAATGTTAAATTGAAGGATTGACTTATGGAACGGAGACGTGGTCCCTCACAGTGAGCCTTTTAAATAAGCTCAGAGTTACTCAGCGTGCTATGGAGAGAGCTGCTCGGAGTTTCTCTACGGGATAGAATCAGAATTGAAGAAATCCGTAGAAGAATCAAAGTCACCGACATAGTTCTCAGAGTCTGCAAGCTGAAGTGGCAATGGGCTGGACACATTGCTCGTAGAACTGATGGCCGGTGGGGTGTTAAGGTTCTCGAGTGCAGACCACGGACCGGTAGACGCGGTGTCGGTCGGCCCCCTGCTAGATGGACCGACGACCTGGTGAAAGTCGCCGGACACCGGTGGATGCAGAAGGCGTGTGACCGTTCGTGGTGGAAGTCTTTGGGGGAGACCTACGTCCATCAGAGGACGTCCCCGGGTTGAAATGATGCAAATAAAAGTATCTATGGTATGCTTTTACTTAATAAATAAAATAAAAGAATTTTGTGTATTATTTCGTATAATTTGTGGATAACATGAATTGCATAAGTAAGATTAATTAGTAATTACAATAATAAAACGAAATGTTTACAAAATTAACTCGCAACAAGACTAGTACTACTCCTGTCGACAGTATTCATTCATAAACAAATAAAAATAAACTGCATATCATAAAAATATTACATCCATTAAGATTCCGTTAAGTACTTACCATCTGAGGCCCGTGGCAAATTCATTGGATGGGGCTCTCTCAGTAAAATCGTCATGTTACTCCTGAGCTCGCATTCTCTCGGGCCGGAAGGCTGTCTCGGGCCGAGGGGCCTCTCGGGCTGGGGGCCCGTGGCATTTTGCCGACTTGCCACCCTGTAGTTACGCCACTGGTATGTACCCAGTGCGTTGCTGTCGGTGTCTTTCTTACACTTTACTACTTGATACTCCAACGAACTGGTAATAACACGAATACTTTTAATCCGTCGGCTTCATCATTATCACCATTTCTTCAGCCTGTTACCGCCACTGGTGAGCACTCGAGTACGCCATTCATCCCGAATCCCGATCATAAGCTGTTCTAATCTAATCCAAAATTGATCCGGCTTGCCTTCAGTAATTACAATGTTCCAAGATTTGTGAAAGTTTCTTCATATTTGTTTTTTTTTTGTCATAGCATTCAATTGAATATTGGATTATTAATATTAATTTATCGATATTTTTACGTTTTTGGAGAAAAAATACTAAGCTGACGTTGACATGTAAACATACTAATGACGGTTCTGAATGAAAGTCAATTTACAGTCAACTTAGACGTGGCGGGCTCGCAACGTCGCAATTGTAAGGGTGTTTTGTACTGGAGATTTCATTACGACTTTTTTAAACATAAACGCAAATATCTCAAAAACCAAGCTGAATCTAGCAAACATTATACGACAATTTTTACTCCAAATAATGTCGGGAATACGCTGTTAAAATTATTCGGTTTCCTCGTGTAACACCGTGTATATGATGTATGCGCACTTACCTACTTTGTACTCGTAAAAAACGCAGATTTAAAATAAGTAAAACAAAATAAAAACTTAATTCCTTTTTTTCAAGTAATTATTTTTATTGTGTGAAAATGAATGTGTAAAATGATATAAGTTTGTTTTACAAAAAGATAATAACCATAGGTATAAAACCATGAGTAGTGGTCACCATTCTGCGAGTCTCGTACGAATATTAGACAGTCAAGTATTACTCGAAAGTCGCTGAATATGCATCTTAAGGGTTACTCTTAGACCTACTTCATAGATAAATTAAAAAACTGACGGGGAGATTCTAACAGAGGTACGCTACACTTAGGGGCTTATAACAGGCATTTACTAAGAAAGATGGTTCTATCTCGAACATTATCGCGTTCCGTAAAGTAAGATTGTGGTCCAAATTAGGTCTAAAATTTTATTGTAGGTACTTAATCCTGGTTCCATGTCAAGTTATTAAATTTGTTTGAGCTAATTACTCTAACTAATATGGAATGTGCGTACCGTAAAATGTTCCTACTTTGCTCCTCCGTGGATCCATAGTGACTATTTCGTTTGTTACTTGAAGTCAATGTCAATGATAAATTTGCTAAAAAGAATCCATGTATGTATGTATCCACGAAGTGAATGAAAGCAATATAATGATTTATGAACAATACAGATTACCTCAATATAACCATGGAGCATAATTACCCGAGGGGAGCAAAATAGAAACATTTTACGGCGCCTACCTACTTTATAAATTCAAAAAAAACTTTCTTAAATAAATCTTTGTATCCTAAGGATGAGCCCTGCATAAGGATGTTTTTTATTCATCAGACGCCGCAAAGTTGACCCTAAAGACCTATGTATAAGATTATTCTACGGGTGCCGTAAGTTCTGGAGCTTTTTTTAACCAGAAATGTGGGCAAACGAGTATGTTGGTTACCTGATGGGAAGTAATCACGAAGTAATAATAAGTAGTTCTGGGGCTCTATTCTACTCCGTAACACCTAATTGCTTTTGACATGTTATCGTATTATTTTCAACTCGGCCGCCATTACTGTCAAGTAAATAAGACCTATCAAAACGTTGAAACTACGATAACAGGTCTAAGACGATATGGTTTTACTGATTAGAATAGAGCCCGGTATGTGTGCGTTTAGAACACAAGCCACCTGGGGCATATTGCTTTTGATATGTTATCGTACTGTTTTTAACCAAAGGCGTTGCGAGGTATGGGCAGAAGATGCAGGAATGCTCACAAACCGTAATAGTACATTATTGCCTAGGCACGGAAGTAGGCAATTGCGGGGCGAGGATTGGTTTAAACGGACGAGCTTGCGAGTCCGTTTAAAAATACGAGGCCCGCAATTGCCGTTCCTGCCGAGGCATATATAGTGCTTTTCTCAAAAATGGCAAGAATAAAATTATGTTGGAGTAAAGTACTTTATTAAGGAAAGAAATACCACACAATCTATACAGACAATATATTACCTACTCTTTACCGTCTTTTGTTTATGACAAGGAGAAACGCAAGCTTTTTTTTTAAAACTACTCAAGCTATTCGAGATACAGATAAAAAAGTTATATTCCGAACAAAATTTGGATGTAATAAGACTTGTGCCCTCATTTTATTAAGGCCGTTTTCACTTTTTAAAAAGTTAGATACTAGATGGTAATGAAATTTGTATGCAACATTGCGTGCTTGTGTAGCGAGCACGCAATGTTTTTTTTTTTAATTTGAGATCTGTCAGTAAACTATGTACTTCGCATCCCAATATATAGATAGTAATGTCAACTTTTCCTGTCATTTTTGAGAAAAGTAATATTACGCAGGTAGCCTATTAATAAACATTTGAACTCTTGGTGGTTTATGTACGCGTGCCCCCCCCCCCCCCCCCCCCTTAACATAATCCTTTCTACGTCCTTGTTTTTAACTCGGCTGCCATTACTGTCAAGTAAGCAAGTGGTATCCTAACTTCGTTCTTCTGTCTTTCCTCTTTCTAATAACTACCTATAGCAAAATTGTTACTTATGTTGACGATTTTCACTTTGTAGACACAGTAACGATAGTAGAGGTGAGGACAGTAAATGGGCACTGAGCTTACAGCGATCTCTCGTAGATATATCTCAGTGTATACCATATTGGCTGAGATAATCAGTAAGTAATAATTTAGTAAGTAGGTATATTTTAAGGGCTAAAATTATGTAAACTTTTAATTCACGTTTGTTTTGCGGGTGGTAGGACCCTGTGCAGGGTCCGTCCGGATCGCTACCACCATCTTATCCATTAACCTACCGCCAAACAGCAGTTTTCGCATTGTTGTGTTCCGGTTTGGGGATAAGACAGCCGGTTTAATGACTAGCATAGAGGCATTCGATCTTAGTCCTCAGGGTTGGCAACGCATTTGCAGTCTTAGGCTTGCGAATGTCTATGGGTCACAGTTTCCACTTACCATCAGGTGGCCTGTGTGCTCGTTTGCCTTCTCTATGCCATAAAAATAAAATAAATAAATAAATAAAATTGTTATAATACCAAACCTATTAGTGCGATGTTAAATTAATAACGCATGAAAAAAGGTAGAAAAAAAGGATAAGTACTATAAAATCTTTGAATTTTATTGCATACGTCGTGTTTTGTGTCGCAACTGTGTCCGTCCACACACACATCTAGAGCCCGGGGCATCCGGCGTTACGAACTACGAATAAGTATTTTTGGGTACCGCGAGCTATTTTTAATATTCGTTATTATAACTGGACATGTTTTCTTTACTTTTGGAAGTAAGCCGGTTTAAGGCGGTTTAAGAGATGCTAGCGATATAGAATCAGATAGGCGGGGATGTCTTTAGAACAAGGTTTCGACATTATTTTGTTACGTTTTATTAAACGTAACAAAATAATGTCGAAACCTTGTAGACCTTGTAGGTAGACTCATACAAATGGTCTAGAAAGTGGTGTTTAATAGTATAGTGTAGTTAGTGGTATATAATTGTAGAGGCTGAGAAGCACGCGGTTGCTGGACGAGTATGAATTTGTACTTATAGCCGAGCCGCAGGGAACGCCGCGCTCAAAAGAAAAGTTCAGCAACGGCTTGTTCCGCACGACGCGCTTACTTTTATACAGTGCTGGTCTCAAACCTGAACATTATAAGCATATAAAAAGCAGCGGGTAATGGAATTGCATTCTTACCTTACGGCCCGCTTCCCGCAATAGGTCGTCAAAGTAGATGAAAACAGACGCTGAGGTTGCGCGTACCATAAATTGTGAACCATGCTGTCTTCGTTTTTTGAAAATAGTAAAAATATTACCTTTTTTTACCAACTGCATACATTTTAAAATAAGTAGGTATAGATATTCAAATAATTTGTACACCAGTCAAATTCGAGTAGGACTCGCGCACCGAGGAATCCGTACCGCCACTCGTGAGAAATAATGCACGAGGGTGAATTGCAAAAATATTGTACATAGTTAAGTTCTCAATTAAAAAAGGGTTGTTATTGTTAAGCCCTTAACTTTTTCCTAAGTGTAACAAAGATTAATCATATAGGTATAATCATATTGGATAATTTTCGTTACACAAAGGAAAAACAATGGAAGAAAGATAACGTTACCTCAATTAACTCCTTAACTATTTATTTATTTATTTACGTATCAGGAACTTCAACAACAAGTGCTCTGTTTCATGGTAAGCTAAGCGCCTTATTAATAACTATGTACAATATTTTTGCAATTCACCCACTAGGCTATCAGTTATTATTACAGTTCAAAAAATACCTCTCTTTACTTTCTGCTGATTTTTTTACTTTCTGAATCGAAAATGTTTGATATTAGAACCCGCGATATGCGAACCACCTCACTTTTTACACTGTTTTTCAGTTCTGCTCATGCTTGTTGCACAATAACAAAAGCGTATTGTACACAAACACTGGCAATGAATTAAAATAATTAGTATGCATGCGGGAACTTAGGAAGTCCAGTGTACCTTACACTGTGACTTTTATTGCCCTATAACTGTCCGAATTTAGCAATGAGCAGACATACATGGGAATTTTTAAAGCTTTATCATTGGACAAATAGAGTTTTACACATAGATAAAAACAATTAAGGATACGTGGCACGTCAGCTTATTGGTTGAGAATCAGTTTGAGAATTGATTGCAAAACGTTATAACAATAAGTATTATTATTGTAAATAATTTACTTAAATAAATACAGCTTTGAGCCTTCTTTAATAATGCAGCTTTTATTGCTATTCATTATACTTCAAAGGTATACAGGGTAATTTTTTTATCAGTGCACAAATTATAAATAACACACGATTTTGTATCGTTAATGTAAATACGAATGTACGACCATAAAAAGAGTTCCAAAAAAAATAATTAGTTCAATGTACTGAGACGAAATTTTACCTCGACTTCATAGCCAAGGATACGTAAATCTACCAGTATCAAACATGCGAACAATTTTAGCCGCCAATAGCTGACTATTGGCATACGGCCAATTTGCTGCCCCCCGACACGCTGATGGACGTGGTAGACCTCATTTGGCGTTAGAAGCTGAAGATGAAATCTTCGAATTTTTTGAACATGACCCGAGAGCCAGTACGTTGACGCGGCACGTCGTTTCTTTGTCAGCCAGTAAGTACGCAGTGTGGAAGTTGCTGCATTCTGCGGGTCTCCACCCTTATCATTTTCAACCGGTACAACAACTTCATGAACCGGACCCAGCCGCTCGTTGAGGGTTTTGTTAGAAATGATGATGATGATGATGATAACGATCACTGGTGGTCATACAGTAAAACACATAAGTTAAAGAAAATCACCTCCAAGTAAGGTTTAGTGCCAACGTGTGGTTGGGCATTAATAGGAATTTATTAGGACCCTATTTTATCGAAGGCCGTTTGACCTGAGGAACCTACCTGGATATGTTACAAGGTGTAGTGAGCGAGTTAATGGAAGATGTTCCGATGGCCTATCTACGTGATTTTTACTACCAGTATGACGGTGCTCCACCCCACTACGCAACAACAGTGCCAAACTACCTAAATAACGAATACGGAGACAACTGGATAGGGCGTGGAGCATCTCAGGTGCCATGGCCAGCCAGACGCCCGGACCTCACGATGTGGGACTTTTTCTTGTGGGGTGAAGTCAAATGTCGCGTGTACGTCGAAGAAGCCCAGAGTCTCGACGATCTTAAATCGAAAATAATATCAGCATTCGATGGTATTAAAAACGAAATTCGTGTTTTAGACAGACTAAAGAGCAACTTGCTAAAACATGCACAGCTTTGTAAAGAAAATAACGGAGGTCATTCTGAGCATTTGTTAAAGTACGTTTAGTTTTGTATTTGCATTTTTTAAATAAATTTTATTAACTACGCTGCTGAGTGTGGTTCTTATTTTAAACAAATTATAAACACAACATAACTTGTGTACATATCGCCCACACTGTTAACTGACTACTAGTGAAACTTATTATCAGGAGATAAGGTTACAAGTGTACAACTAACTGTGTTTGCATTTGCTTGTAGTGAACAACTGAATATTCAGTTGAACACGTGTGTACGAAGTCTTTTGAAGTGATAGTTTACTTAATGATGACATGGGTTGTCAAGCTGTAGGTATACGATACACTGTATTGCTATTCGAAATTTGAAATTTCATGTACAGCTTATCAGACAACAAGCCCCTCTCCTACTGATATTCTACCTAGTCGGTTCCTAAGTTCTGTCACTGCTATTTATTACAATTTAAAAAATATATTAATTAGTTTCTTAAACCTGTAGTACATCAATCAAAACCTTATTTTATATAGAATAAAAAGAAGCATAATTTGTGTTATTTACTATTGCAATCATTTGATGAACGATCTTTAAGCATTCCATTCGGGGCAGGAAATCATGGGTCAAAACACGCACGACCACGATACTGATGACGGCTACAACTTTTGTAAGAGTTCTCGTATTGAGTTGAAATTTGTGTGACATATTGATCAGACTTTTATCTTTAAATTCTCATACAAATGTATTTCCAAGCAACTAAATATCCGCTTATACACCAGTCAATCTTCATGACTCAATCGACCCTACGATTCGATCAATTTCACATCAATTTGCAGCAATAAGAAAACAAACCAAACTTCGTGCTTCATAAGCTGGTTTTTGAGTGTCGTTAAGAAAATAATGCTGATCTTTAAACGTACCCACAGATGAGAGGCTTCACAATATTAAACAAAAAAGTTTCTTGGTTAGCAAAAACTAACCTTTAAAGCGTTTTCAAAAAGTGATATATTCAGAAAACTCGTGCGTATTTTAATCGGTGCCGGCCGTGAATGTTTGAAGATCGTATCGGAAATTGCGAAAACTATATGGAATGATTATTATTTCTTAAAATTGTACATTAATTAAGCTTTAAATTTATATATTTTGAAATGAAAAAATAAACAGTTCTTGGTTTTATTTGACTAAACCTTTGTGACAGAACTTAAGGACCGACTAGATAAATTTGAAGTTTCATTTATTTAACTTAACTGACAACACTCCCCTCTCCTAGCAACCCTAAATTAGAGGGTCCATGAATATCGTTAAGTTAGTGGAATCATTGAATCGGCAATATCTCTAATATGTTTTAAGCTAGAGTCAAAATAACACAACATGTGTTATTGATTAACAATAGGGAAGCAAATATTAATTTTTGTGCACCTATTAAAAAAATACCCTGTATATCTCTATTAATACTAAGATGTGGGTGCTATTTGCGATCTCTAGACCGTGACAAGTACGAAATATCGATCAGTGATTTTATCGACATAACTACGAGATCACTACTTGTCAAATTACTTGCCCTAAAATGTAGGCATGATGTCTGGCAATGAACTTTGATGAAACAAAAACTATAACATCCTTGTACCTACGCGTGAACACCGACGTCCATAGTACTCTGCTAAATTGGTTAGGGAGGTATCCAAAAATGAGAAAATGTTTTCCTGTAGGAAAAGTAACCTGAGAAGTCGCAAGTCTGCTCAGTATTTTTGGGTTATTGGGTTACCGTGTAAGCATAAGATCGAAGATCATTTATTCGTTAACACCACAATATTTCTACACGTGCCTTGCATGTAGGTAGAATACAGCATTAACGGGAATGCTTTCAAGTAATAATGCGTCTGGAGTACAAAGTAGGTTGTCTGCCGCTGCCGGAGGTCCACACTTGACGTGCCGTAATGAGCTCTTATCTTGTTACACGGGTTATGGGAAAGGGGAAAATCCACAGAAGTTTAGTCTTATTATGTGTGATCGGCAGAGTCAAGAATTGATAGGATGAGAAATATAAAATACATTCAATTTTACAATGTCTCGGGTCCTGCCCCGTTTAGATTAGATATTTAAGTTAATTACAAAATCCACGCCAGACTCACCTTCACATTACTCTTTCACACCAATGTGAACTTTATTTCTTAATCTTCACTTTTACATTCTCACTTTACTTCGACACCATGTCGACACATTTATTTAATTCGTTTCAAAAATCGTAAACATGATGCAAGAAAACAAAAAAGTCTCATCTCGCCGCAGTTGATTCCTGATATAATTCTCCTCCTAATTGACTAAGAAAAATAATAGCCACAACAAATAATAAACAATGAATGTCCAGATGATACGATGTTGTATAATAGGGGACATTAAAGCTATAAAGCTAACAGTTATTGTATCGTAGCTGCGAGGAAGGCGTCGTTATTGGTCACAATCTCACAATACAGTAATATCGCTATATTTCCTGTTGAGCTAATCGATCTGACGCGTTATTATGTTTTATTGGTTTCAGCGGGAGCTGTACGACTATTAGTGTCCTGTTATTTGGCAAATTTGTAAATCACTCTGACACACTAATATAACAAATGCGACAGTTTGTGTGTGTGACATAGTAAGTTTGTTACCTCTGCACGCTGAAATGGTTCAACGGTGGATGAATTGGAAATGGAGATGGCTTATTAAAACTCCGTGTGCGTGTAAATGTTTGTTACCCCTTCATCTTGAAACGGTTGGACGGTTTTATATAATATTTGAAACGGAGGTAGCTTCTACTCTGAATGAACAACACATAGGCTCAACCTTTTATCTCGAGAAATCACTGTTCTCGTAAGATGTTTAACGGGGTCGAAGTCCCGGGCAGAAGCTATAAGTATTCATAACCCGATGACAGACGTCATTGAGATAGCACATTATGATAGATAAGATACATTTTTTTACTATACATTTGAGGATATTTGTAACTACTTAATTCAAATAACCAGGTTGATGTCGGAAGACATCATCCACTGCTAGTAAAACTTAGGTAGTTTATTGGATAGGTTAAGATACCCACCCATCTTGTGGTCTTGTCTAAGCCCACACGCAGAAAAATGTTAAATCTAGTTTTAGACTTAAATATGAGACAGATAGTTCCATACTATTTTTAATATATAACCTTTTTTTGAAGTTGAATTGACGTTACAGAGAGAAAACAGACAAACAAGGATATATAAAAATTTACTTTATGGCACAAGGGTGGTTATGCGAAATCGTTAGTTGAGCATGAGCCTAGCTAGGTAACGTAACCAGGTAATGTCACAAATACGTGAAATGAAAGCAAGTTTTAAAACTTAAATGCTTTATCTCAAACATGCTATGTTCGGCGTTATGTTAGTTATTTTAGGCTTCAAAGTGCCACGTTTCCGACGGAACAACTCGAGAGAACTGTAAAGGAATTTCATACGAAATTGAAGGCCTAGGCCGGGAAGTATTTTTTTTTTAATTTTAATTTGGTCATGGTGGCTCTGTTTATGAAAAGGCTAATATAGCTGTTTTTTTTTAATTTACTAAGCCGTGCATCCAACAAAGCGTTTGCATGTTTATTTGAAGTACCAGGAGCGCAGAGGTAATTAGGAGGTTAGCACGATGCGGCGAGCCCCGCGCGCGCCACCAGCGGGCGGGTGATTATTCGGCGTTTTAACCGCCGTCATTATTGTCTTCGCATATTATTCAAGATAAACTTTTTAATTGTCTTATGATTTTAAATGGAATTAATACTACCCCCGGGTCCGTTGACTTTGACATCAAAAATTGCTGGTAATTATCATTGTTTTCGTCAATATATTGAAGACAACAATGACGGCGGTTGAAACGCCCAAATATTCACCCGGGCCGGCGGGCGGGCGTACTGAGCACTGTAGGTTACTTTTAATGTTTATGCACTCCTAGTACCTATTTGACATTGTAATTTTTGTTTTAATTATTTTAATGAATTATGTTTGAGAAAAGCACTACTATACATACTTCGGCGGGAAATATGGGGTTGCCCGCCTCAGACCTATATCCGGCCTTGCTTCGCTCGGCCGTCTATATAACTTCGGCCGGCAACCCCTTTTGTCCCGGCCTCTGTAGTAATGTACTATTGTAGAAGTATAAATGTTCCTTTCTGCAGCATCAATACAGAGATGATAGAACTACTTAACGGAGAAGTCTTTGTTAGATACCTTCAACCGAAATACAAAGAAATTTAGGATCAATGAAAATCAATATTTACCAAACATCAAATCAATCAATTTTAGGACAAGCTTATGGTGCCCTTAGCAGAGTGTGTGTGTATAAATAACTTGCAGCATAAAAAGTTTTAAATAACTTTTAAATTTACAATCTTTTGCTGGATTAAAAACATTCAGGGGTCTTTCTACAATTTAAAAAAATACTATAGACAATTAAGTTAAAAAATGTATTTAATACTAAAATCCCACTGCTATAAAGTAAGAAACAAGTTCGGAACATAGTAATGCTTTATACCATTTAACTCCCAGCATTTGATATCCACCCCAGTCAGGATAGAAACAACTTATCTTACTTACGTATACGATGACGAATAGTCTAAATTTATAAAAATCTAAGACATTGACAGCAGGCATCACCAGTGCATAAAACTAAATTCATTACGATCACCATACTCAGGGTAAATTTAAATAAGTATTGTCTGGGAATAAAGCTGGCTCTGGCTTAACATTCGCTATCCACACGTAGAAGAGATCACATCTACCCAGCTAAAGATAATAAAAAGCCGCGCTGCAAGTAGATGGATGTGTATTCACTGTTCAAAGGGTGTCCCAGAGCTTTCGGGAGACTGGTAGTTACATCAGCGGAAATGCAGAAAGCATCCGGGTGACAACGCTGCACGCTAGAGAGGGTCTAAGATCCGAGTAGGACACGATAAAAAGTATTTTATATCAAATTTAATACGCTAAGTAATATGTGGCGAATAGGTAGGCTGAAAAATGCCCCCAAGAAACGAACAAAAGATAATCGCTCCCGTGTAAATAAAAGAGAGAGATATACATTTATAGTTCATAGCTGAGCTATGAAACTTAGTCAGCTAGCTAGCAGCAGCAGAAAATGGCCGATAGTTCATCGCTTACTCGCTCGCGGTGGGACCAGTGCCTTACGCTTGCATATTCTACTCGTATAGGCTTCATACTTTCGATGGGTAGGTATGTAATTTGTCTAATAAACAAGCAGTTGCAATTTTTTAAAACAAAGTTAATTTTTATTTTTTTAATTGTACTTATATATTGAATTTTTTCAGCCTACCTATTCGCCATATATTACTTAGCATCTGTGCTTAGCATATTTGATAGAAAATACTTTTTATCAAATAACCAGCCCGGTGCAAATCGTCTCCTATTCGGATCTCCTACTAGACCACGTTACTTTATTGTGAACCGATTCTCCAATGCTGTTGCGGTTCAACAGCAGCGCTGAGCTCTAGTCTCTACCGTCAGAAAATGTTTGCGAAAGAATAAAATTTTAGCTCACAGGGCTCCGACAGGCTCCTAATTGACTGCATAGCATTGCAGGCTGGCCGTGGCCCAAAGCCACGGTAGACGATCGAGCAATTAAATACATAATTATGCTCTCTTCTCGTAGGTACAGGAGACGGGGACCTTTTCGCATAAGCCTGCATCGAGGAGATCGGCTTTTACGGGGATACCCATTACACTTATAAAAATCTTCTATGCATCAGTAGTAAAATATGTTGGTGATATTCAGTCAATTATTGCCTTAACGGGATGGGCCCTGGGACGGTTACTCTAATAGTCCAACCGGTACCCAACGTTTTTTTATCGGATCATCGGGATACAACTTTTTTTGGGTGTGACATAATTCATAAACACAATTTCCACGAAAACTGTAGCCCGTCAACACTCATTGTCAGTAGCTAATGACTAACGTGTTTATCCCTGATTGAAGACATTATCAGCTTATATACGAGTATAGTAACTAATTGGCCCACCATTCCATAGCTTTAAGGTTAAATATATCAAAAAATGGGGACCTGAATAAACCCTCTAACCAGCTAACTTTTAAAATATTTACGTTTTTGATGAAATACAAGGGAACGGAACTGAAGTACGGTTGAGGCATTAAATATCTTTTTACCGGACCCCTTAGAAAGGTTTCACTTAAGTCATTTTTCTGATCGTTGTCTCGGTTAATTTAGATTTCTTTTCATTCCTTAATTTTTAGGTAATGTCATTTACTTTTATAGTAATCGCTTATTGAATTTCCAAAGGGTTAACTGCTCGTAATTGCTTAATTAAGGGAAGGGTCCATCTTCGTACCTTTCGCCAAATTTCTCTTAGTTAGCACGTTGTGTGGGACGCTTTACACGCTCCGGTTGCTCTAACCGGAGCGTGTAAACAAAAAGCTTCAACACGTTTTCTACCTGTTTTATTGTTTCCCTATTCCTTAAAAGGTTTGTGTTGTACGCGGAGCAACACATTTATGGTTATAGAACTTTATTTCCCAAAAGAAATTATACATTTCACTTATTGAGAACATGCTTAATATAAAATAAATTTATCTGTGAGCACCCGAAGCACTCATAAAAAATAATAAATAGGATACAAAATATAAAGTACAATGTTAAATGATTATAGTATTAAACAAATTAATCTAAGTTAAAGTTAAAGAAAACAGAGCTTAACACAAAATATTTTACACGGCATTTAACTAAATATCTATTTGTGAACCAAAATCATACTTGGCACATTATGATGTGGGTAATCTACATACATATCTACATACATTTTGGTTCCCCTTTTTGAGTACGGTAATTACAAGACTTACTAAATTAGGTCGACGGTATTTTTTACTAAAAGAGCACACAATGTTATATTTGGTAAAAAGCAAGGATTTGTATAGATGGTTGTTTATAGATATATAGAAAAGTTACTGTGTAGCTTTTGTTACCTCAGCGTGACCGTTTGTAACAGAGACGAGAAAATTATCGAAAATTCCAAGACGAAGGGCCCCTTGGGTGGGTCGTGAAACCGAGCACGCTTATCTTAACTCAAAATGTTTTACAGACAGCAGTCGCAGTTTAGTCTAGCTCTGGTCGTCAGGACAAGTTAAATCCTGACATAAAACGATCTGAGATTTAAGTTTTGATACTGAAAGCACATTTAAGTATTATAATATCAATTATTCGTTACCTAGAATACTGCGTTGGCTTGTAAAACGTATAGCAAGTTGAAATGTTTATTTTCCCCGGCATTACCCAACAGACGTGGTCGGTTGCAAGCTGAACGTAAAATGTTGCACGGCAGCGACTCGTCACGTTGCCAGTGTCAAATAAAATAACAGATTATCGAGCGGACGCCGTGGGTGGAATAACAAAACCCTAATGGCGAGGAGCGATTTTAGCCAAGGAGCCATGTTGCGCCGCTTACAAACTTCTCAACAAAGTATTTAAATCCCGCCCAAATACCCGATAAGATGATTATGTTTTGGAGCGACCGCGCCGGAATGGTGGCGTTTAGACTTAGGAAAAACAAACTTCGAATCACACAAATAAAGTAACTGTTAGTACGATTAATTTAAACCACCTAATTTTCAGCTATGGAGTGCCCTTGATTAATTTGCATTGAAAATGGCCAATCATTCAATTAAAGAATTGTTAAATAAAAACAAGTTGTACAACAAATTGATTTAAAGTTTAGTTCTTTTCCAAAGTTAATAAAATGGCACTCTGACATACTTTGTTCCTTGACCCGTACAACGCAATGTCGCAATGTGTTTCAGTAGAAAAAAAACCGGACATGACCTCTTTTATAATGTCAGCCTATTGATAGTGACACCGCTCTTAAATAAGTAAGATTTTATAATGAATAATTTCAACTGTGTTGGGGGACTAAGTAAAATAAATGTAGTGTAACATAACTCTACGGTAGTCTTAGTAGTATTACGTAAGGTAATATTTATTTGCTTTAGATTAAGTACGTGTATATTCAATGTTTATTTAAAAAATCCAAGTATTTAACGGCCCTTGCCTTGGCAAAAGCTTATCCATACTTATATTATAAAAGTGAAAGTAACTTTGTCTGTTGGTTATGCTTGCACGGCAAAACCACTCAACCAATTTTGGTGAAATTGGGTATGTAGATAGCTTGAACCTCGAGGAAGGACATTGAGTTATTTTTTCGGCGAGTAGTGGTAATCGACTTCGACGCGGACTAAGAGGTCCTGCAAAGACTGTCGGGTTCGGGTTGTCGGTGAGAGTTGTCGGGTGAGCGAGTGAGAGAGAATTAGGAGTTCATAAAACGAAGTACGATTTATGAGGTACCTATATTGACTGGGTAAATATATACTTACTACTATACTTTATAGGTCCTGCGATGCAGAAAAGATGTATAATAATCAGAGATCGGACAAATTTGCGTCATTGCTCGCAATAATGTGGACATGACTCCAAAATTAATCAAATAAGTAATCATTTAATTAATTTATTATATGACTTATAATTTGATTCCTAGTCAATAAATACAAAAGTTTGTTAAAATTTAGATTTATTAAAGAAAATAATCAGTATTTTTTCTAAGTTTTCTGCAGTCAGTCTATTTCTTTTTACATCAAAAATATATTTAAGTGCTGAAAAACTCCGCTCGCAATCCACTGATGTTAATGGAGCAAACTTAAGTAGTTTTATAGAAATATTATTATTCCAGTATAATTCAGAGTTTATTTTCTGTTCTAAGTTCTCAGCGATAACCTCAAAATCGGTTTATCCGTCAAGGACGGCTTTCATTTTAGTTTGCAAACGGTTACTTATTTCTCCTGGCATACTGTCCAAATTATTTAATATATGTCTTATTTTACTTAAAGTGTATTCGACAGTATTCGAAGAAGACTGTAAATTCTCTATTACAACCAAAATGGATCGGAAATGTTGTGAAATAAAGTGTAAATTGTCAACAACATCAGCCGACTGCATAATCTGTTTCCATTTGCGGACATATACACTATCACGATTGCTAAATGTTTCTACAACTCTCTTTACTGCTGCAAAATTATCATTATAATAACATGCCGCTTGGATCCAAGTACCCCATCGTGTGATTACGGGTTGAGGTGGTAAGGGAATGTTTGGATTAATTTGTCTAAACATGGAAATCCTGGAAGGAGCTTTGGAGAAAGTTTTTTTAACATAGGTGATCAATTGATAGTTGCCAAATATATATATATTATTAAGAAAAAGTAAATTGACGGAGGTTTTATATCTATAGAACTATTCTTCGTCAAAAATAATAATCATAGCAGGATATTTTCCATGTAGTAGTTGTTGGGTATTATTTCTAGTGTAAATAATCGTGTCAGTTTAAAATCGTAACTTCTTTATTATATAAAAATATTGTTAAAAATGAAAAACACTTTAATTTAAAAAAATCTAATAATTATAAGCACGTATAAACGTTATATCACCGGAAATTCAAATTTTATTTCAATAAATAATTAATTAATTAACATTTTGATTAATTTTGGAGTCATGTCCACATTATTGCGAGTAATGACACAAAGGACCATGCGTCAAAATGGGTCTGAAACCAACAGCATTGAGAGTTATGTCAGCAAATAGGTCTTAAAATCTACTTTATTTCATTATATGGGTACAAAGTCAAATTCCATTGCAGAACTAAGATATTTGTATTTTAGTCACGGTGATTACGAGCTACGATAAATGCATTCGGAGAATATTCATATTCTGGTAGGTATTGTGAAAACCCAATTTAAAAAATGAAGGTAGGGATATCGACCGTTCCATTAATTACCGTGAAAATGATATGAATGACTTAGCAGGACGGGGTATCCAGGCTGAAAATGTTTGGTTGATTAGAGGCCGTGTGCAATCTAGACATGTTGGAACACGTAAGTACTACGTCTACATTCTGGTTGATAAAAATCTAACTGGCACCGATGCCATCCCACACTATTACTGTTCATGTTTGCCTGGCAGACGAACATTAGGATCTTGTGCACACGCAATTTCTATTATAATGTTATTTAGGGTTAGGCAGGCACATACCATTTAATCATCCTGCAGGTCATTTAAATGACTTAATTATTGATGTAATGAGGTAACAACTTGCTGTATATATATATATATATATATATACAGCAAGTTGTTATATATATATATATATATATATATATATTATTAATAAAACCATCAATTTCTACAAAACGTATGTTTACTTCACACGGACCCTACCCTAATAATTCTGAATTTGTATTCTCAAAGAGAATCTGTTTTTAATAGATCCTATTTACTCTAACTTAAATATGAATATCTCAATTCTGCAATGGAATTCGGCTTTGTGCCCATATAATGAAATAAAGTAGATTTAAAGACCTATTAAATGACTTAAGTTTCAGCTCTGTTGGTTTCAGAACCAGGCTCCATACAAAGTTGCCCATGGTCCTTTGTCCGATCTCTGATAATAGTACATGGTGGTTTAATTAGGCCCTCATAGTAATAATTCATGAATGCTTGGCACGATGGCATTATTTTTCGACAATACAATACACCCATGAGTGGAAGCAGGGCCGTAGCTAGAGTTGAATTTAAGTTAGGGTAGTGGTGGTCTTAAGTAGTAAAAAATATATAAATACTTTTGGAAATAAGAGCATAAATAACAATTTAATTACTCTATTATAATACGTGATGATTTTTTAAAGTATGACATGTTTTAAAGCAAAACGAAAGCGAGTCTAGAACTTAAAAAAATAAGTTATATATAGATTCCATCGGTACAGCGGCATAATTTTAAATACTCACATAACCTCACGCAGATGTTGAGCAAAAAACCAGCCGGGCGGGGCTCTATCCGTGCTTTTCAGTAAAAGCCATTAGTTACTAGTAACTTCCTTTTGACATGGCTTTTTTAGTACATGCTAACTAAGTGAAAACGCCATACAAAGTTTTACGTACCTTTTTTTGCCGTAGAATACTCGTACTAAAAACGACAGGTAAATTGCCCTTAACTTACGATTTCACATCCACATCACCGTTAAAGCAATAACTAAGTAATTATTTTGGCTTTATAAATTGAGCGTTACATACGATTGGAGGGAGGAGTTTACCACTCGGCACTTTACGGTCTTAACCGGCTAAGTTCGTATTTTCACATATGCTATATAATATAGTCCTAGACATACTCACATTTGATGCGAACTTAATAAGAATATCACACATAAATACCTACCTTTAACATTAAAATCTAAATAATTAAAATTAAACCTTAACTTACTTAAGTAGTAAACACTTAAATATGATAATTAAATAGAAATTTAAACTCATGTTTTATGAGATGATTCGAATCATAATGTGGCAGGTTTGTATGTCAGAATAAAAGGGATTTGTTAGTCCCATGCTTGGACTACTCACCTAACATAGCTTATTATTATTACCATAGTATTTTTGTATAAGTAGATGATTATTGTTTTTTTTATTATAAAAATGCACATGATTATGCACATCGAAACATAAAAGTACACTGTTTACTATGTTTGTTTTTCGTTATTTTATTCATGTGATGTAATAATGAAATACCTACACATCGATGTTATTCATAGGTCTACTACACAAAATATCACTGTGGTAAATGATGCATAATATGCATAGCTATTATTATATTATATTGCTATTATTATATTATATTGCTAAAACCGTAATATTATTACGGTTTTAGACTGAAACGTGCACACTATTATTGTGAATATGCAGCAATGTATTTCGTGTAATTTTTACTTCCGATCTATTCCGATAAAAGTCGAGGAATGCCGAGTGGCAAACTCCAAATAATAAGATCGTACTGTAAGAACAACATAATATTTTCTTTAGGCACAGAATGAATAAGTTTGTATTAATAAGGTATTACAAATAAACACAGACCATCTGCCCCTAGAATATCAGTCGGGCTAGACAAGTTGCCATCGAATACAAACGCTAGCGTTTGGTGATCACATTTCGCTTTGCGTTGTCAAAAATGAAAACGCTAGCCAAGTTGCCCTTAGAAACCGACGTTAATATCGTGATAGTTCCCATGTTGAATTCAACCTATCAAAATAGTACCGCGTAACGACGGACAAAACACCAAAACTATCACTATTCGATTAGCGCGAGTGATAGTGATATTGCATGATTTACGTCAATTCCATACATTTTTGTAAGTGACAGGTGATCTCCAAACGCTAGCGTTTGTTTTCGATGGCAACTTGTCTATCCCCGCAGAGGCCTGCAACTGACACGCTATATTAAAAAAAGTCGTTTCTGGCACTCGCCGGCCGATGCCGCGGTACGCTCGCTTCGCTCGGTCGGCTTCGTGCGCTGTTTGGTATCTCTTAACCCAAAACGCTCCTCCTCGCTTCGCTCGTCGTCGCACCTAACTAGACCATTGGGCATTCCGCTTTTTTCCCCACACTGCAAATATTTCGGGGTTTTTATTAAACTAACTAAACCAAAATTATGTTTGTAAAAGTAAATATAAGATGGTTGGGAAATGTATCAGTTCGGCGAAATGAAATTCAGAGAAAAGGCTGGAAGCGAACTGTTGCATTGAGGAAATGGAGAGATTCCTCGGTTAGTAGATTTTTGGCCTAGTGAAAGATTTGGCTAATAATAGATATCCCAAAAGTATTAAGTCATATAAAAATCGACTTTAAAATAATTCGACCAAATGACACGTTGTCATAGAAAAAGTTGCCAATAGTTAGTTGTCAAAGAAGAGTCACCGCGAAAATGTTGGGTGCAAGTAAAATTCGGACAAAAAAAGTTCGACGAAAAGGCCGGTCTGCTACATTCACAAATCATATATAAATTTTACTCGCTACTTGATGTCAATGGGATGATGAGCGGCGGCCTCTTAAGCCCGATTTACAGTCTAGGAAAGTGGAGTGAAAAAATAGAAAGCGTTTCTATTTGGATCCACTGGCAAAACAACTTGACTCGCTACTGTCCGATCGGGTTATACTACTGTACTGTCCACTGTCACTGTCCATTGTCCATTATAAGTCATTTAAAAAATAAACACATTAAAGTAAAGCTATAAACAGGGAGATAGGGATATTTCGTCGCGGCGTCGCTGGACACATTTTGTCAAGTGGGTAGGTATTTAATATAGGTCCCCGTTAACCCCAAAAAACTTATGATTTAATGATGTTAAGCTACATTGTAGACAGTACCTGAGATATTAGCGTTTTAATGAACTGAGAACAGCCGGAGAAGTGTTCGGTATATATGCAAATATCCTATGTTGTGCAAGATATGTGTATCTACGAGTGTGAATCCCACGCAAACTCACCACAAGCTGTCTAGAGCTAACTGATTGCACTCGTTCCCGCGAGGGGGTTATCCCGCCGGTTATTTATCATTATAACATTTCCGTCAACTCCGCAACTAAGTTACTTTACGTTGTATGAACCCCGTATTAAGTTTCAATGCGCGCAATATGTTATCGTTTCACTCACCACGAAGCACCATGAAAAGGCAATCCATGGATGCGCTTATAATATTATGAGAAACAATGAACGTTTTGGCACGAATATTGACCCAGCTTGCGGCATGGCTGTACCAGATCCGAACGGAATCCAATTAAGTTAATGGTGGCTGGGTCCCGAACGCGGCCAAATATACTATTACGGCGCGCTTAAAAGCTTTTGGTAACAGCCGATTCCTATAGAAGATCAATAGTACCTAAATAAAAGTATTGCCTTTTCATGTAACATATCGGTATCATAGAGAATTATTACATTGTGTCGAGGCAATGTGCTAAGTCGTGCGGGAGCCGGCTGGTTACCAACTCGAGCGACGTGTACAATTTACTGATTATTCGAAAATAATGATTAAAAAAATAAGTTCAAGATGGAAGTAGCAACCTTCAATATCTTAGAAAAAGCGGTCTAGTACGAATCGGACTCGTTTATCGAGGGCTCCGGACCCCGTCTCGGGTGCCTAGAAAAGATGCATTCGGCTATGATTATGATGAGGATTGACGGTCGCGTCGAGCACTTATCTCAAATCCATACATAAACATTATGTTGACGTTAGTGTTATACATCTTGTCTAGGTAACAGATAATATTTAAGATGGCCGAAATCACAGTGACGACTTAAAAAGACCCTGTGGGTTTTAAAATAGCAAGACAGACTAAACTAGTAAAACCAAGCTGGCTAGGAAAGCGAGTGAGGTGTAAAAAAAATATTTCATGATTGTACACAATCTGACAGTTTCAGGATAGGTAGAGCATTGTTTTAATGTTGGTAAGTAACCTTTTGTCCTTCTCTAAATTGTGACTGTGTTCTGCTGGTACTACCTCGGTCAGGAATATACATAACAGTCAACTATAAGTTAGTAGGTAATAAGGACATGCAAGGACTCTCTAACTAAGATACAGAGGGTGGCCTGCATGGCTATAACAGGGGCGTTCAGAACGACGCCGACGGTGGCAATGGAGGTCCTACTAAACCTCCCACCATTACATATCACCATACAGTCAGGCGTGCAAGTCACTGCGAAGGCTGAAAGAGACTGGCCTGCGGAACGACACAGAACAGAACCAGACACACTAAAATAGCACACAATGTTGCTCCAGATAGAATACTGACGATCGGCTGCGATAAAATGCAGCCCAAGTATGTATTCCGGAGGAACTTCAATGTCCATATTCCGACAAGGGATGAATGGAAGGATGGGTTGCACCTATCAGAGGAAGACAACGCGATATGGTACACGGATGGTTTAAAAATGAGCTCCGGTACGGCGGCGGGTATTCATGCCAAAGACTATAAAAGTAGTATAAGTATGGGCAACTACGCCAGTAAATGCTGGAAAAACCTTCCGCCGCCTCTCCGAACCCTGCAAACAGTAGGCACGTTCAAATTAAAATGTAAAGCATTTCTTTTATGCCAACAAAAAAGCAGCCTGACTTATAATTACTTAGCAATGAGTATATATATATATATATATATATATTTAGCGCTGTAATGTTTACCTTATTGGACTGCTATAAAGTCGTAGTAAACCATTGTTCCACTGCACATATATAACACCATTACATCACAATTTATTTCACGCACTAAGCTTTAAACATGTAATGAAATAAGTGTAAATTAGTTTCGTTATCCAGTCACACATTCCTCTGCCGACCACCGCCGATCACTGCGGGATTATGTTGGAGGTACCGTTTGGCTTTTTAACCTATTGCATTTTTTTCAATCTCATCTTCCTTCATCTGTGTTCAGTTGCCTTCCCTTTTTTTTGTTTGGATTATCGTGTCCAATTTTTGTACGTATTTTACTCCGTTTTAATAGCTCTAATTTCGTTTAATTTATTTTTTATTATCTTACTTGTTAATCAACTACTATTTATTATATTCTTTAATTAAACGCTGTCTCTTCGTTCGTGTGTCGCGTTGGCGCCACTGAAAACCAGCGTCGCGGTCTATGCCGTGACATAGTGCTGAGTGGTGTCAATTTCGACATTTTTTTCTTTCCTTCTTTATTGTCTTTGTTTCGATTTCTGTGTTGCCATCCTTTGTTCATGATGTTTTTCTCTGTTATATTTTTTTAAATTTTTTTCTGTGTTCGTCGAATAAATGTTTCTATTTCTATTTCTACGCAACGGTCTTCCAGGCGGAGTTGTATGCGATAATTGCCTGCACGCAAGAGAATATTGATATGACTCTATAGGAGAGAACTATCTATATTGTGAGGGACAGCCAAGCGGCATTTATGACCTTTGACCGGATGGGCCTTTATGACAACACAGATTGTAGAATGTGCGGCGAAGAGGCTTAGACAATGAAACACTTATTGTGTGAATGTGATGCCCTCGCCGGAGTAAGAATGAAAATCCTCGGTTGTGGCTACCCAGAACTGAACGATTTCAAGGCAGTGCCATTGCACTCCACTATCCGCTTTTTGGAAGGGATGGAGGCTTCATTGGATTAAGCACTAAAAGAGGGGTAATTACACAAAAGATCCCATACACAACAACAGTAGCGTCACAATTTATTTATGAGAATATAATTTATGTCATTAAAAATCAAGACTCTTTTGTTAAGAATTGTGATATACATAATTTGAATACAAGAAATAAAAATAAAATTGCTATTAAAAAATTTCGTGTCCGTAAGGTTTATAAATCATTTGTAGGTCAATGCATTATTTTCTATAATAAATTACCTGACTCAGTTTTAAAGTTACCATTTCCAGTACTTAAAAGTTACTTGAAAAAGTCGTTGATGTCTAAGGCTTACTATAGGGTCGAGGACTATCTAACAGATAAAAATGCTTGGCCTAAACTTAACTAAACACCTAAATAACTGATTAATAAAATAGGCATAAAAATATGTAAATATTGTATATTGTCTAGGGGACACGGTTTCTGTAGGAGAATGTATCGAAACTTTGTATGTGGTGGTTGTCTTGCACTGTCATAGGAAAGTATATATATATTTTTTAATATATATACATATTTTATATAAATATATATATTTTTTATTACTACTTCTTATTACTCCCTATGAAAATTCTTAGTTTTGACACATTTTCTTGCACAAGCTACGCTTGAATGTTTTTTATTTTTATTTTTATTTTATGTTAAATTCATTGTTTTATATCATGCTAGGTTAAGCTTTATAATTGTATAATATCATAAGTTTTAAAAAACGACTGACTGTTGAGTTTCTTGCGGCGTTTCTTCTCAGCAGTGGTCTCTTGCGAAGCGCTGGTAGATTTTGACGTGTAAAAGTGCCCGTGCGGCCTAATTACTGAATAAACATCTTTTATCTTTTTTTTTTATCTTTTAGGGTCGAAGTGTATCCGTAAGGACCCCACCCAAAAGATAAGATAAGATGTTGGTAATCAAAGACTTGGATTTCAAATTAGCATAGTTATATAACTTACTTGCGCGCCTCAGTTTTTGAAAAGATAATAATAATAAATAATAATAAGGCCGCAGGGCACCTCGTGGCAAGCTGCTGGTGAGTAGCTATACCACGGACCTGTATGCTTCCGAGGGTAGGTCATGTTCCTCATCTCAGCGTGCCTTCATCGGCCGGCTGCGGTGTACGATGACGAAGAACATACCCTCACCTCTGGTTTGCGATTATCGGCCGGTCAGAGTAGAGTCGCAAGAGCTATATGATCGAAGGGCGGATGTTTGCATAAGTGGCGAGTGGGCACCTTATGGTCGGTTAAAGTCAAGAAGCACCTCCCCCCACCCTTAGCCCCTCTGGAACTGTTACCTCCCTGCTGCTGCTATTTCGGAAGGCCCATTCCATTAAGTTGGTCAGGTACCGCCTGCCATTTTAACCAAAGTAATTGCCAGGCAGGCGCTGTGGTTTCATCAATAGCCTAGTCCACTAATCCATATCAGTTCATTCATAGAGCCTATTCCCATACTTCTTAAATATTTAGTCTTACACTAACCGGTGGTTATCCGTGGGAGCATACTTCTATAGTTTTAACTCAGGTACAATGTCACCGGTTGGTGTCCCATATCTTTACTAAATTAAACTTGTGTAAAGGGCCTCTGGGTGTAGGCTTCGGCTCCATGTATGCCTTCCAAAGGTCCAGGACTCCTATAGTACAGTGATCGGTAAAGACTTACAAATAATAAATAATAAATATTTATTGATAAATGGGTAAAAACCAAAATAAATGTAAATAAAGACGCTATTTAAATGTCACTTAAATGATGTCTAACTTACAATTTTGCGTCAAAAATGTATGTGTATGACGTTAATCGACAGTTTCTGGTGACAAAACTCTTACTAAACTGGTTTTTTTTTGGTTTATACCCAAATACCTATTTATTTGGAATGAGGTTTAGGTGAAAGGGAACTGTTTTTTTTTTATTAACTACCATCTATTTTAAAATGAAGTCTGAGTCGCATTTCTCCGGTTTTTTATTAAAGCCCCCTCTAATATATCTAAATCACCGTTATAATATAAATAAAATAAAATAAATAAAAAATAAAAAAGCCTTTAATTATACCATATTTTTTTACACCATATTACAATTACGTGCATTACATACATAACATTATAATCAGATCTATATTTATAATAATTACATTTTCTCCCACATGCTCGGAAATGTTAACCTTACTGTTGTAAAATCAGCCCGCGAAGTTCCGAGTTCCAGGCCCAGGCAAAATAAAAAAAAAAGTAATTATTTACCAGCGGCAGCGGCCCCGGGTAGCGGGGGGGGTACCCGGTTTTTTACTTTTTAAAACCATATTTGGACTATGATAACTAACTCCAAACAGCCAAACACTCGTACAATTCAAAATTCTTCCATGTTTATTTACTTTTTAAATGTCATAGACTAAAAAGGTTTATCGCGTTTACAGCGTATTTACCAAAGTGTCAAATAGTTTTACTTTTTTTAAAACATTCTGCGTTTAGAATCAAAAAAATTAAGGCGGGAATCGGGAATACTTTTTTCTTAGGGAAGTTTAAGTACATACAGTACGTATTATTTTTGTTTCGCGAAAATACAAAAGTAAAATGAGTTCCAATGATGAAGATGTGTTTATCGGCACACCACCAGAGTGTAAAGAAGAAGCAAACTCGGTTAAGACCAAATTACTACCACCGAAGTCCGCAGAATAGTACATTACTGCACTAGACTTTTAATTTTACAAACTGCCCTAACATGAGCAACATTTCTTTTAATTTTTAAGTAAACCTTTTTAGTTAAGTACTTATTGCCATTTGCCTTCGTCATATTATCACATCTTATTTGACTTGATTTTGTTAATACATTTGAATACATATTATATCAAAACTGAAATTTTGTTTAATTTCCTCGCATTGTTAGAGAAAAGCACTATACAAGCCTCGACCAGGAAGGGCAAAGATGCTGGCAGCATTTCCTCGTTGAATGGCTAAACTTATTCGTTGAGCGAGGAAACTGCCAGCTCTTCGGTCTCCAGTGACGTCAATGAGTCTCTTTGACAATTCCTTAAAAAGGCAAATAGCACTAGGACCCCACGGACCAAGGGTCTCGACCCCGAATGGAATAAAATTATATTCTGGGCCGAGACCACTATATTTGCCAGTCTTAATGTTTTCAGCCGCTTCGGCCGCTGCACCAGCCCTATTGGAGGTTCGTGGGAGATGTGACGGGGCCAGCGTGTCTACACAGGTTGCATCCCACACTAGCACCCGCCCCATATTCCACGGAACCAAAGACATTCCGTCAGGTCTCTTGCCATCATTTCTGGAGATACCGGACGGCTCTAAAAGGGCCGGCACGTTAACAGAGGCAAGAGACCGACGGATGATGTCGTTTAGTGCCGCATGTCTTGAGAAGCGGCCAGCACTTCTCTGGCAAGAAAGTCCGTGATGTCCTATATGTTGATGTGTTCCTAGCCGATCGACGTCACTTCCGCAGGGGCACCGATGTGGAGCGCAGACCGGGACCCTAAGGCGAAGGCAAACTGAAACTCGGAGTGTGTTAGGGTCTAGGAAAGTACCAGTGCTTGGCGAAGGATGAGCTTGAAGCCAGTATCCAGCCTCCCTTGTACCGACTGCTAAAATTCTAGCACGATCCGCAGCGCAGCACTGGCTAAGAAGGGAATCAACAGTCAATTTACATGCTATGTCATCCCAACACCTCTGCGATTTTGGGTTATCAGGAAAATTTTGACCGGGGCATGCAGTTAACCAGCCATTCTTTGCGTCCTCCAAGCCTGAAGTCTCATAGTTTAAAGGGAATTCCCTAAGGATTTTTCCTATGAGACTAGAAGAGCTATGGATCGACGAAAAAAAAGCTGGTAAAGCAATACTAGAAATTTTCCGGATCCCTAAACCACCGTACCGAATTGGGAGGGATCCTTGGGTCCAGGAATGCTCGCTTAGCTGAATATTAAGAATTGATTGCAGGTTACTTTTGATCAAAGTATCAATTTTGGACAAAAGATCTTGATGTTTCCAGAACGGACAGCAGCGAAGCACATAAGTAAATTTAGGGACAAAAAGACAGAATTTAATAACCAAAAGTGCAAAATGTGGACTAATGTCAAGAAGCCGATGGGAATTATTTTGAAATTTAGAAATAGAATTTTGAATATAATCTGGAAAACTTTCTTCAAAAATAGGAGATCCCAGGAGGCAAAGTGTACTTTTATCTACTATTTTTATATTTGGGGCAAGTTCGTTGAATTTTTGTATTATGTCAGCCTTGGAAGGATTTTGGATGAAGAGTTCACACTTATTGAAATTTAGCTCTAAACCAATGGCTTTAAAGCTTTAAAGGCCGGGAAGTATTTTTTTTTTATTTTAATTTGGTCATGGTGGCTGTGTTTATGAAAAGGCTAAATAGCTGTTTTTTTTTTTAATTTACTAAGCCGTGCATCCAACAAAGCGTTTGCATGTTTATTTGAAGTACCAGGAGCGCAGAGGTAATTAGGAGGTTAGCACGATGCGGCGAGCCCCGCGCGCGCCACCAGCGGGCCGGCGGGCGGGCGTACTGAGCACTGTAGGTTACTTTTAATGTTTATGCACTCCTAGTACCTATTTGACATTGTAATTTTTGTTTTAATTATTTTAATGAATTATGTTTGAGAAAAACACTATACATACTTCGGCGGGATATATGGGGTTGCCCGCCTCAGACCTATATCCGGCCTTGCTTCGCTCAGCCGTCTATATAACTTCGGCCGGCAACCCCTTTTGTCCCGGCCTCTGTAGTAATGTACTATTAATTGCATTTAAATTACTTTTATTATAAATTTAAAATAAAATGCTGTTACATAAACTATTTATAAAACTTAATAATTTTTATTTCTTATTTATTTTACTTTATTTATTTATTATGGAAGTCGCCTCTTTGGCATAGGCCTCCCCCAGTCTTCTCCATGTATCTCTGTGTTTGGCTTGTCACGACCATAATAAGGCTCCACAACCCGTATTTTATTAAAGATTTTTTAATAAAAATATAGTAATTGACCTCATTAGAATTGTAGATAACAGTATTTTGATGAAATTATAACACTAAAGTCTTCATATAAACATTACTAAACAGTAAACAGGCCGCTTGCGACTGCGCCTGTCAACCGCCAACGGACGTTTTCAAATTCATCAAGAAAACCTGGGAAGTATTTGTTTTATTTCTTACTAACGCTGGTTTTTTTTCTTTTTTTGACACTGTTCATGATCATACTTCTCATTGCTCACTGTTGAAGCCGTGAGCGACGTCAAACACAAAACATTGGCACGGTGAAAACTCTCTTTGCTTGACGGACAGTGGAAGCAAAGTTGAAGACATATCACATTCGCCACAGACATTGCCGTACACGATACACTGTTCACTAACATCTATTCACTCACATCCTTGTTATAATAACCAACAATCTTCCTTTGCTCAAGTTACTCAGTTGTACTCAGTTGTTTTATAACTTTCAGTGCATTTGTGGAGTTACTGTGAGACAATGAGCGCTTCGAACATGAAATCTCGCAAGGCCACTGCACGTCAACAAGAAATCCAACTCAAGGCCACCTTAAAACAGCTGCAGGAAGCTAGGACCCTGAATGACCAGTTAATGAGGGAAAGGGATGACAGTGAGGAAGAACTAAAGAAATTGATGGACAAGAACACGGTGTTGAGAAGCGATCTGGTGGAGTATGATTATAAGTTATCAGATGCTCAAGATAAATTGGAGCAGTTGCAGTCTGTGATTGATACCTTCAACCAGTGCGCTTCTACCCATGAAGTGGCATTAAAGCGTATCACAAACCTGGAGGAAGAACTTGGCGCAGCAAATGAAGAATTAAATTATCTTAGGAAAGAACGTCAGTGTTATGATAGTTTAACAACACACAACCTGTACCAAGAGCTGGTAGGTAATAACGATAAGGACAGTAAAAAATTAATTTTCTTTAATAGCAATAATAAATTGAAGAAATATGTTAAAATTAATAATTATATTAGGCGTACACAGAAATTAATTAAAAGCAAAAAATGTATAAAAAACTATTCTACAGTTAAATTAGAATTATCAATAATGAAAGATAGGGTGCGGCATTGCAATGAAAAGTTAGATTCCGATAGGATAACATATGATTTAAATATCCAAAAACTCGATGCTGAGATAAATAAGCTAAAGGACCAGCTTGAAGTTACTTCTTTAAAGTATGTAACTGCTCAGAAGGAAGTCAAGGAGCATATCCTGGCTTTCACTCAATTGGTTGAAGAATGTAGATTGAATGAGGAGCGTTTTAACTCTTTAATAAACAGTGGTTATGGTAACTGTGATAGATTAGGTACTTCACCAACTGCTGTGATTCAGCCGGAGATGACCCTTGATACTTCTAAGGCGCCCCCTAGACAAATTATAAGTACGTATAAAACTATTGTTTACTCTGACCAGCTTGGATCTGGACTAGGTTTATTGTTAAATAACAAATTAAAACAAAATGTTACAAATTACTGTTACCATAATGCAACTATTATACAATTAAGTGATTTACTTTTAAAAGGAAGCTTTGACAGTACCACCACTTTAATAATTTTGGTAGGAAATAGTCTTGGTGTGGATAAGTCTGGTGTAGATAAATTAATGTCAACACTAAACACTATTGAAGATAGAGGAATAGGTAAAATTATATTGTGTGCGCTACCATACTCACAAAGTATCTCATTTAGTCATAATAATAGAATAGCTCACTTTAATTCAATAATATATAATGCTATATGCTTTAATAAAAAATATCATTTCTTTGATTTAAACAAATTTATAAAGCGCCTTGATCTAACATCAGGAAAAATTCATTTGCCCAAGAAACATATTCTGACCTTGGTTGATCTATTAGCTTTTAATGTAGAACCAAATAGATATAATAGTTCACAGCCCCAACAAGCCAAAATTGGCAATAATGCTTTGCCTCTTGATTTAAACTAACTATAGGATAAATAAACTAAAATAAACTAAATTATAGGATTCCTAAATTATGTTAAGAAATATTCGAGGACCTTTAAGCAAGTTTGTTTAACTGCTAAGGCATTTTTTCTTAGTCTTAAACTCAAATCATCTGAGAACAAGGTAAAAACTGCATGGAATATTATAAATAGAGAAACGGGAAAATCAAAAACTCGTGATAATCAAGTCACCCTGAACACAGGTAACCATCCAATCACGTCAAATAAAGATGTTGCATTAGCATTCGAAGATTATTTTTCCAACATGGCAATTAATACTACGAAATGTCTTAAATCATCCGCGGTTGAAGCTCAATCATTACTTTGCACTAATGTCAGTAAATGTAATATAAACTTTGAATTCAGCCCTGTAAATTCAGATTCAATAGTAAATATATTTAAATCGCTTAGTTTAAAAAAGACTGAAGATTTGTGGGGCACATCAGTTAAAGTGCTCTTTCATATCATAGATGTAATTGCACCCCATCTAGCATTAATTTACAATAATTGCATATCAGAGGGGATCTTTCCAGATCTCATGAAATATAGTAAAGTCATACCTCTGTTTAAATCAGGCGAGATGAGTGATATAACGAACTTCCGTCCCATTTCCATACTACCAGTTTTAAGTAAAGTCTTTGAGAAACTAATGCTGAAGGATATGTTAGGTCACTTTAACAGAAATAAACTACTTAGCAATAACCAGTTTGGCTTTACAAGAGGTCGATCAACAATTGATGCGGCATCGGTACTCATTAAATATATATATAACAGTTGGGAAACATCTTGCGACGCAATAGGAATATTTTGTGATCTTTCTAAAGCTTTTGATTGCGTGGAACATATGACCCTTATTTTAAAATTAGAACATTATGGATTGTCCAATAAAGCTTTAAGCCTTATGTCTTCTTATCTAAGTGATAGAACTCAAACAGTTGTTGTAAACAAAACGCAATCTGTTGGAGCTACAGTGAAAATAGGTGTGCCTCAAGCCTCTATTTTAGGTCCTTTTTTATTTTTGGTTTACATAAATGACTTACCACCAATAGTAGATGAACTTTGCGATATTGTACTTTTTGCTGATGATACTTCACTAATTTTCAAGGTAGATAGAAAAACCGTAGACTACAGTAGGATAAACGCCACTCTAGTTAAAGTACATAATTGGTTTATTAGTAACAACTTGCTACTAAATGCCAAGAAAACTAAATGTGTTAGGTTCGCTTTGCCTAATGTTAAACCGGTAGATTCTAGTATTTTTCTAAATAACGAGTGTTTGCTAATGGTAGATAGGGCGGTTTTCCTAGGCATAACAATAGATAAAAATTTGCAATGGAGTCCCCACATAGCTGCACTGGCAGGTAAACTAAGTTCGGCAGCTTACGCCGTTAGGAAAATTAGACAACTAACTAATGTTGAGACAGCTCGCTTAGTTTATTATAGTTATTTTCATAGTGTTATGTCTTATGGTATTCTGGTTTGGGGTAAGGCAGCTGACATACAAACTATATTTGTGTTACAAAAAAGGGCCATTCGTTCTATTTATAATTTAAATTCCCGTGACTCATTAAGAGAACTTTTTAAAGAAACTAATATCTTAACTGTAGCGTCTCAATTTATTTACGAGAATATTATTTATGTTATTAAGAATTTAGATTCGTTCACCAAAAACTCAGATATACATAATTTAAATACTAGAAATAAAAATAAAATAGCTATTCGAAAATTCCGTGTCCGTAAAGTATATAAATCATTTGTTGGTCAATGCATTCATTTCTATAATAAATTACCTGAAGTAGTTTTAAAGTTACCCTTTCCAGCACTTAAAAAATATTTGAAAAGGTCGTTAATGTCTAAAGCGTATTATAGGGTCGAGGACTATCTAACAGACAAAAATGCATGGCCTACACCCGAAACTTAGTCAATAGTAATTTGTTCAAATGCAAAGGCTTTATCCTGCTTTTTCTTGTCTGGGGGACACCGTTGATGCAGGAAAACATATCGAAACTTTTATGTGGTCATCTTGCACCATCTCATATACACATATATAAGTAGGTAGTTGTAGTAAATTTTATTTTATTCTTTTCTATCTTTCTCTCCCGTAAGATTTTTGGCATGTTTTCCTGCTGAACTACTGTTATTTGATATTATATTTAATTTAATACTTGTAGCTTTATATAATGCTAGATTAAGTTGTACATACCATTGTAATATGCAATATGAAATAAGTTTAAAAAATGACTGACTGCTGAGTTTTTTGCGGCGTTTCTTCTCAGCAGTGGTCTCCTCTTGGGAAGCGCTGGTAGTATCTTGACGTGTAAAAGTGCCCGAGCGGCCTACTTACTAAATAAATTTCTTTTTTCTTTTTTTTTCTTTTTTTCAACGCTTTCTAAATATATCCTCCCATCGTTTCTTGGGCCGACCTCTCTTTCTCAGTCCATCCCATGGTAACCATTGTTTAACTTTACTCGTCCATCTGTTGTCCTTTAATCTGCATATTTAATACTTATAATATAACATATCTAAAAATGGCGGATACCCGACTGTGAGGTAAAATGTATAATTACATTATTACATTACTTTATAAACAAATAGAGACAATAACAATAACGTAGGCTTTGCTTCATATAATGGAAATCAAAGAATCTCTTTGAGGCGATCGTTTGTTGTTTTATAATAGACACAACCAACGCTGACAATAATCGTATCAGCCGGTCCTTACATGCGATCGCATTGAGAGGGATCGATTGAGTGCACCCAGCTTCTGTTAACCAATAGGTATTACCAAGGCGTATTATACAGGTAACTAATTGAAATCCACTGTGTAGAGTTCAAGAGTAGTACGACAATAAACTTGTACATATTAAATTGGTTCGCATTGCAGCTTGATGGGAGGGGCGGGGTGCTGTTAGTTAATTGATTAATGTAGTTCCAATTTACCTTCCAGAAAAATTTACAGTGAAATATTAATATATTTTATAACACCTTGAACACTTTGACACTTGCAATATTGTAAGACTGTGGGTTTGAATTAAAAAGTACGAAACATGAAAAAGGACATAGGGCACTTTTTACCGCAAGCCGCGATAGACTACAGCTTCAAACACCTAGAAGCATATAAAAAAATGTAACAAGCATAGTATGTACAGTCGAGTTTATAAATATGTGTAAACTTTGGTACTTTGTCACTTTAATCGCTGTGACAGGTTACATGGCAGTTAAAACATGACATTAAATAGACAAACATGACATTAAAAGGTTCTAAAGTGTACACATATTTATGAACTCGACAACATGTGGTGGAAGCTGCAACACCCGCAGTAGTCAGCAGGTTTACGACCCCAACGGTAATTACTACTTCAGAGGATTGTGAAGCTAAAATTTTCCCTACATAATGTTATAACGTTTTTCTCCCCTTAAACCTAGTCCGATTTTGACGAGTTTTGAATATCATGAAAAACTATGTCTGTCTGGTTTCCTTTAAATGATAATATGATGATAGAATGAAACAAATTTAAAAAACAAAAAACAGAAACGTACAGACCTAGTGCTACAACATATTCAAAAATCGGGGAAATCGGACTTGCTTTAGGGAATGAGAAACGTTATCGCTCGGTGCTAAATTAGTATGGTTTTTTTGACAGCTACGCGATTTTAGCGGCGCTTCACAACCATCTTAAGCTGGAATCTTATTATAAATGTATGCGCAAATTTTGTGTAAACTAATGCAAACAAAAACTGCTTTTTAACAAAATTGCTGACTATCTTCTGATGAAGTCGCGCGCGGAAAGCTAGTAGGTACTGTAACACTCCTACCCCCGGGCTACATAGAAACTGATAAAATATCCTACGTTGTGTGTTTAAATAAATTTGGCCTTATATTAAAACATGTGATCGTCTAGATTTTAAAATATAACTAAATTAGGACCCTCTACGTTGTGTAAAATAATATTGTAATAAGAATTAATCTAAACCTAATTCAAACAATTAACAAGTAATAAAACAAATATAAAACACAATCAAGAAATCAACAAACGAGAGTTATAAAATGGATACGATACGACTCACCGAGAATCTTCTTAGATACCTGCACACTCAGGAATTGTAGTATCGAATACCCCTCCACTCACTGCTACTACCGGAGTGCGTATTATTTAAATGTACTTAAAACAATGTTAAAATAAAGTAATATTCCCTACCTATATGTATATGTAGTCAATCAATCAATCAATCATGTCAGCCGAAAGACGTCCACTGCTGGACATAGGCCTCCCCCACTCAGACCGGTCTTGTGCTTTTCGCATCCACCGCGGTCCCGCGATTCTGACGAGGTCGTCACTCCATCTTGTTGGAGGTATATGTAGTGCAATATAATATTTGCCCTACCTAAGTAATAATATTCCCTACCTATATCACGTGGACGTAGCACAAAGTAATGGTATTCCTACCTATTCCCCAACGCCGAAAGAGGTCGGTTACAGCGAGAACATATTTGACCTTAGATTTAAATGAATAAATGAACAAGAAGTTAAAACCAAATTGGATGGGGTCTGACCTTACTAAGCCTACCTGCCACGCTATATAGATTCCTAAGTCCCTAATAAGGCTACCATAAAAGTTTTACTAAATATATTTAAGCACGCTCATGCAGTTATGCTACTCGCTTATACTATGCTCTTAAAACGATGACTCTACGCGTGCCTAATCCGAATTACGCAACCGCGGTTTGTGACGGCGACTAAGGGTATTGTCGACGTGTTCAAGATAATCTGAATATCATTGAAATGAATATAACAAATACTGTAAGTGGCCCCATACCATAACAAAGGATACAATACAATACTGACCAAACTTCACACAAAGCACGTAGCCCGGGTCGTTATACGGTCTGCACCTCAGAACCACTAGAAAGGTTATAAAACACCCGAATGACCCAGGTCTTGAGTGAATACCTAGTGCCTGTGTAGTGGTGTGACGTAAACAGTGTGTTAGCTAATGCAAGTGGTTTGAATTTAAATGGTGGTAAGAAAGTGGGATGGCAAGAGATGTATTTCTAGTGCTTGCAATGGAATTAGACAACCAGAGTCGAAAGGCTTTCAAGCCGCTATCTGGGCTGACCTCATGTGTGCTGCTTGTGAGTGTTTAGAATAAGTGAATGTATAGTTAAACACATAAAAATATTTTTGTTATTAATCCTTAGCTCGTCACAAACATGATACAAGAACTTACTTAATAAAGCGTTATAACACACTCAATAAAACAAAGGTAAATCAGATTAAAGATAAAGATAATGAGTGAGATAGATTTGCTTCACCCTTTATTTTATAAAATCTGAAATAATAAGGCATATAATCAATTAAGCAACCAAAAATAATAATATTATAATATTTACCTAATCTAATTTAATCACTACACATAATGCTTTCATACGTACTACCTCTTTCACTTTCTGTTTATTGAATTACATGAGATTAAACAATACCTAACGTAAACCTTCCCTTGATAATTAGTTGTCTTGACAACTTAAAGAAAATACTAACCCTACAAGTATTATCAAAAGACACAAAATAATTAAATACCATTCCCCTAATACTGAAAATACATAAAATTAAATCTTACCTAGACACAATTAACTAAATTAGATACTAATATTAATGACACTAAATCTGGATATCTTACAGTCTAAAACACCTGTTTCCTAAATCCCAAATCATCTCTACTCCTTACAACTGACGCCAACCTAATTAACCAATCAGAGTAAAGTCCAGCCAAACATTATTTTCTCACGCAACTTTGTGCACAAAAAACTATGCAAACGCCAAGTGGGTGATAAATACTAAAAAAATGTGTCATTTCTTCGTAATAAAAAGGCAAAATGTAGACAAAAACAACATTACCTTGGACCTTCTCTTAAGTGCTGCACTTAGATTGTGTTTCAACGAATTAGTAGATTTTTTCCAAAAAACAGGTTACAAAATGTATGTTGACATAATAAGTGATGTTAAAGTATTTTTTTTACGAAAGTTGTCTCGCTTAGATTTGACTTTGGCGTTACCACAAAGAAAAAAATAATAGGTATTACTTATTTTATTAACGGTTGATACAAGCGTGTAACAGTACATACGTACGAGGATGAACAAGTTAAAGTCAGTTTTTCCCTCCTTTGTTTTAATAGAAAGTTTCGTCAATTCGTAGTTCTTAAGTTATGGCTTGACTTGATCTCAATAGACCATTGCACCGACACTAATTGGTTTTGGAATTTCTGCGACTGAAATAAGTACTTACTGTGGGTTGGAAAGGTTGAATTAAAACTTTCCACTCACGTCTTAATACTCGTATAATATCATAATTAAAAGGTTTCGTGCTTTTAGCGACCTTGTGCTTAAAACTAATTAATAGTAAAGTAATGTGTATAAGACTGACATTAAAAATCTTGTTCTATTGACTGACAATACTGACATACAAACATTTTGGTTTATTAGTTAAAGGTATGTATGTATAGTTTCTTGGTCTATTAATACATACAGTGGTGTTTTTCCCATACAATTGCCTACAAACAAATATGACATTTGAATTATGACAACCAATCAAAAAGTTCTTAACCAATTATATTTTTAGTCACATTTAACGCTAACTAATAAAATAAGGATTAAATGTATGCAGAATTAATCGCTGTTAAAAACGAATATTTCATTTTATATGGATTTAAAAATACATTTTTTTGGCGTTCATACAAAGTTGTAGAATTTTGTATGGACGCGTCAGCACTAAGTTTTCCCTCTAAAATTAAATCTTCGTTTTTAATAGCGACTAATTGTACATATATTTAAACCTTAGTTTATTAGTTAACGATAAGAGTAACTAAAAATAAAATCGGTTAAGAACTTTTTGATTGGTGGTCAAAATTGAAAAGTTGTATTTGTAGGCAATTGTGTGGGAAAAACGCAAGCATTCCTAATTATATGGCCACCACTGTACATGCCAAATAGCCCTTATTTAGCCTTTACCTGCCCCCCTTTCCGTGGGTAATCAATTGCTTAAAGTTAAATTGGAGTAATTATCTGGTGTTTACTTGAGCGGAAATTTTGCATAACTCTCCGATTTATGACAAGATAATGTTGTATTATGATGGAACCAAAAAGGTGGCAACAGGATCATCGCCTTACTCAACGTAGAATCGCAGACCTAGCGAGTTCGTACTCTTTAGGTCGGTCTCGATAACTAGTAGACACCAAAACTCAAGTGTAGTGTATTGACTAAAGTGTTGGTTGTCTCATGCGCCTACGTCACGGGCAGTGATGCTCCGGCAGCCGGGCGGAGTGGTTGTGGAGTACGATTGTATACGTGTTGTGGTGTTGGTGAGCCGTAAAATACTCCAAAAGAGCGGACAGTACATGTGGCGACGAGGACAAAAGTGAGTACACAACAATAATAACCATTAAAAAAAAAAAACAAAAAAAAAAAAAAGGGAAAGATAGGTGATAAAATGAAGTAAACAAGCTACGTCACTCTCAGCGGCGTACTTATAAAATATTATGGGCCGGTGGTGGTTTTAAACGTTGAGTTAGTTATTCGTACCAAAACAATTGCATATCGGCTTACCTAACGATTGTACAATACGTTACCAACATTTTAGCTAGAAGGTATTACACAATTATTTGGATAATAACAACAATAACTATATACCTATTTCAAGTGTATAAATGGAGATTAAGGGAAAACAAAATTCACTACCTACCTTAATTCGATACTATATATACTGCTAGGTATAGAATGTCCGACTTATTGGTTTAGTTGTATCGTTACAAAGATGATTTTGCTTGTGTTTCAATTACCTACCCAGGTAATTAGCCAAAAGTTTACTGTCTAATCGGTACCTAGCTAACTTACGTAGATTAAAACTGACCTGTTTCAATAAATTTATACAAAACTGTGTGTGTGTGTGTGTGTGACTAATGTTGTATGAGGGTTTAAATACCTAAAAGCAGTTAGTACTCAACTGATCATTAAATTGATATAAATTGAAGAAAATTAAATAGTACCCAACAGTAAAAAGAGTACCTAATAAGTTTATGAGGTACCTACATACATTAAGCAGATTAAAATCTGATCATTAAATTGATATAATGAAACTAGTACCTAACTAACAGTAAAAAGAGTACCTAAAAGTTTATGAGGTACATACATTAAGCAGATTAAAATCTGATCATTAAATTGATATCATGAAACTAGTAATACTGTTGACAAGCTCTGAGCGAAATTAGTTTTATATTACGAGTGTATAATATTAAACTAATACATTTGTTGATATAAAAAAAAGCGGATAAAAGTAATCCGATCATTAAATTGACACAAAAAAAAAAATGTGTTTGAAAAAAAAAACACATTAGCAGATAACATTTATCTGAATCATTAAATTGATTATTCCAGGTCGCCCCAAAGATGTCACTCCTTACATTGGAAAATTTTGATTGTAACGGTGAATCTACCTCGGTGGGTGCACGATGGGAGCGATGGAAACGAGCATTGTTTATATATTTGGAAGCTTCCAATATTGATAAAGATATAAAGAAAAGAGCCTCCCTTTTACATTTCGGCGGTTTGGATTTGCAAGAAGTGTTTTACAACATTCCTGGAGCCAATATCGAACCAAAAGAAGGCGTGGACGTATTTAAAGTAGCCATATCTAAACTAGATTCTTACTTTGCACCGAAACAGAGCAAAGTTTACGAGCGACATACATTCAGGCTTCTCAAACAAGAACCTGACGAGAAGTTCGAAAAGTTCCTAGTGAGACTGAGAAAACAAGCTGATAAGTGTCAGTTTGCTAATCGAGATGAAAGCATCCTCGACCAAATTACGGAAAAATGTCACCTACCCGAATTAAGGAAAAAGATACTACGTATTGGAGATGAAATTACATTAGACCAAGTAATCACAGAAGCAAACACACTTGAAGTTATAAATAAACAGTTAGAAGAATTTAAAAACCCCACAACATCAAATGGAAATCAGGAAATAAATAAAGTGGATAGCAGATATAAAAGAAATTTTGACAAATCAAAGAATGTACAATATGGATGCGGTAGATGTGGTAATCCCAGTCATGCTGCATATGATGCTAAATGCCCAGCAAGAGATAAAGAATGTCTAAAGTGTGGTCTCAAGGGACATTTTAGGCAATATTGCAGAACTAGACAAACTTTTAAGAGAAAAGGCGGAAAAGAATATCATAGTCACGAACAAAAGAAAATTCGAATTGATAAAGAGAAGAGTGGAGTAAATGAAGTGCGTGATTCCTCAAACAGGATGGTACAAGAAGAGGAAGAAACCGAGTATGTCTTCCATATTGATGATGATGTCGAGATTGACTGCACTATTGGAGGAGTAGGAACCAAGATGTTGATTGACTCGGGCTGCAAACAAAATTTGATTACAGAAGCAACTTGGAAAACATTGAAGGAAAATAAAGTTAATGTGTATAATCAACATCCAAATCCTAATGTAACATTTATGGCCTATGGTAGTACTACACCACTAAAGATAAAAGGATCATTTGAAGCTCGGATACAAATAGGACTGAAGTCCGAAAAATCAACTTTCTATGTCGTTATTGATGGCACACGCTCCATTCTCCTTAATAGTTTTTTTGGACTGTATAGTTTTTTTGGACAACAACGATATTATTGTTCATCGACATTCGTTAGCTGTTTATTATATTGTACGAGTACGGTCGCTGTTTATGGGCTCCAAGCAAGAATAAAACTCGGGCTTGTGCGAGTAGGTACAATTTTCCAATCCTATGTTTCTCATAATTTGTTAATAAACGAGTTTATTTTGTAGGTACTCGGTTACGTAGCTAGCATGCTAGTGTATCGTTACGTTTGATTGAAAATCGTTAACGAACCATCGAGTATTTAGCTTGAAAAACGAATATAGGTGGAAAGGTTTCACTATGGTTAGAATATCTGGTTTACGATACAAAATAGCATAAAATGAACGTTTATAAATTTGCTACGCAAATTCGTACATCATTCAAATATTGGAAAATCATAAATAAATACAAACCGGGATAATGTTAAGTACGCTCAGCCTTGTAAGTAGCTCCACAGTTAAGTGGCTTGGCAGCTTAACGTTATGTTTGAACTGCTGCACTAATCTGTCAAAGGCGTTAAAGAGACAAGGTTCCAAAGTGGGCAGCTACTTATAATGCCGACTACGTATAACCGGATCAACAGATTAACAGTCGATGTCAAAGATATCTTTACATTTTGCACCTTATTTCAATGGCTTACATTTCCGAGAGGAAGTAGTGATAAACTAATTAGAGTGCACGCAGTATGGTCGAAGTCGACACTCGAGCTATTTATTGTATTTTACGTGGGAATCGTGCACTTTATTCGAATGTCAAAATAACTGAAATAACGTTGGAAAATATCAAATAACTTTGAAACACTTAAAAAAATATTTTTTAAACATTAAAATTAAAATTAAAATCATATTGGTATTTCGAGTATCCTGACTCATAAAAAAAAACTATATCCGGTCGTTAGGTACCTACGTAAAATTAAAAATAAGGATAAAATCATTAAATACATCACATTATTTAAAACAAAAGTCAACTTTAACCTATTAGGTAAAATAATTCAGTTATATTTTTCTGCAACATTGCAATCTGTGGTTGACACAACGGGCATGTCTTGTGGTGTATCTAGGCATCGGAGCGAGAGTTGCGGTGAATGATTACGCCCACAGCTACAAAGAGTACTCGTACTGATGGCAAAAAAGTTGTGAATTGATGAATTAATAATTGCCATTCTAGCACACGACCGGATAAATTATTTAGAGACAGTAATTATACTGACATTGCGTTGCTTTTTATTTCTCGATGGCTTTGACAGTTTGAATCTATATTTTTTCAAATACATGGATATACAAAGTATAACTTATTTATCTCTTCAGGGAATTTTTCTAGTTAACCTTACAAAGTATTTGCTTCAAACAATTTTTCATTTTTGATATTGTACTTATTTAAATGAAAATGTTTTGGACGGTTTATATCACGTGTGTGTGTAATCGCGCGGGGATAAAACACTATTACCTAAATATTATGTTAAAAGAACTTTGCACATACATAATTACTTACACAGGTAGGTAATCTTTTAAGTCGACGACGTCGGACTAGCCGTAATATTGATGTTGCTATCGGTACGAAAACGAGCAATAATTTCAAAATCCTGCTGTCAATTCATCACATGACACTGTGTGCCTGACATCAACGAGATACACGTATACTCGAACTCATACCGTACCGTATCTTGGCCTCTTTTTTACACTTTGACTGTAGTGTAGGTACTCGTATGTACTAGCGCCTCCGACAAGCCTTGGCTTCCGTTAAAGAAGCGTCGCAATAAACTCTGAGTAAGTGGGGTATTTTATATATTGGCTCCTGTATATACAACATTGTATTTTTTGAATAAAAGTTAACATAATCAAAAATGTAATTATTAATATAAAGTATATTGTAAATAATTGTACTACGATAGGTTTTGGGCTACGTTCCCGTTGTTTTGAGAAAACCTTAAAGAGTGAAAAGGATCCCCAGTCCCTGGTTGGACACGCCATAGCTGAATCATAAAATAGACGTAGACAACCTGTAAAATACATTTTTAAGTTTCATGGTAAAGGACTGCAGTCAAATAAACAAGTTTTTACGAGGCTTTTACTCACAGGACATCAAATATTTTTTTTTTTTTATGACAGAGAAGGCATATGAGCACACAGGCCACCTGATGGTAAGCGGAAACTGTGACCCATAGACATTCGCATTCACAAGACTACAAGACTAAGACTGCAAATGCGTTGCCAACCCTGAGGACTAAGATGGAATGCCTCTATGCTAGTCATTACACCGGCTGTCTGATCCCCAAACCGGAACACAACAGTGCGAACACTTATCATATATATTATATATATCACTTCGTTATAATTTGGCAAGTTAACGCTGACATTGCAAATGAGTTAGCCATGTTGGCATTTTTTTACGTTGATTTTAGACATGGTATATATTATAACCCTTTATAACCACAGTATTACTAGAATTCGGCTGTCTACGAGTATCACTGTCACACTCACTAGTTAACTGAAAAGCATAGTGAGACCTGCAGTGACACTGTGAGAGTGCATACAACCAGAAATGTACTGCGTTACGATACATTGCAATAGGTCAAAATAATGTAGAGATAGTTTTGATCCTTAGACATTTTTGATGTTTGTATTTACTCCAACCCACCCATCCAGACCCTATTTCCCTTATCTTTTTCAGCAGTGCAGTTTTACAAATGACTTACTTATGTTTTTAAAGCCCAGTAAAAATATCAAGGTCCTATAAAAGTGATTAATTTAATAAAGGTATGCTGATCGATGAACTGACTAACTGACTCTCATATCAAAACCTATAGGGGGCATCTATTATTTTATCGAAACACCTTTCAACGAACGTATCATTACGCAGAATTTTCATTTCATCGACTGGCATTTCTCGCCGCACGAGTTAATTATGTTAGGTTGTCAGTTGTCACAAGTCTAACTTAACCTAATTTACGTACGTAATTAATGTTCAAGATATCCTGAAAACATCATGGTTACGGTATACAAATCTCCTATCTGGTATTATGTTGATTGTTTAACAGAAATATATTTCGTAGGCCAATATCGACTAGATACCTATTACAAAGTACTACTATTTGACCAAAAAACATAATTGTAAAAAAATAACCCAAGTTCTCATGTAAAGTAGTAATATAGATGGTCAAACCATATTATAGTGCCACCACATGTATATTTGTGCTCTAACATCTCAAATTTCTTAAATAAACGATCAGATTACATGATATTGTAAGATATTGTATAGAAATCTGCCAGGTTAGGGCTCAAAATGCATTTAGTGGTAATATATTGGGTTGACTATATTGGGCTATTGTGGAAGAGGGAGATCTATTAGATAGAATGTGTGAAGAACAACATGTAAAACAAGGGAGTGAATATGATATGACGGCTGATTGGGATGTTGATGAAGTTGAGGATGGTGTTGAAGGGCAAGATGATGATAATGATGGTGATGGTGGTTATGATGATGATGATGATTATGATATTGGGTTGACTATTAGAAATGTAGTGCCAAACTTGACGCTTTTTTAGATATCACTTACTTTACTTTACTACGGTAAGTACTTACGGTACTTTTGGTGGAACATGAGAACTCGGCCTATTTTTTCATAAATGTTTTTGATGGGACCCATGTTACCTATTATGACGCCACTCGTTGGACCATTGTATAAAGCAACCGGGGTTTTGGGTTCAAATCCCTATGGGTAAACATAGTCCGAAGAGCACGAATATGTGTACCTCGATCATGGATGGTTTATAATATATATAATAATATAAAGTACAAGGTATCCTTCCTATAAAACCAGACCAGCATGGGTTCAAGACATTTTTTAACAATATTATGGTCAGTGGGTTTTAACAATACGCAGTCTTAGGTCTGAACGGTCACATACGAGTCGGACTCGTGCACTTGCGTACCGAGTAACTCACATTTTGTTGCTTTGCTCTGGGGATTGCACTATATTGAGCGCTTCTATGTAATAATTATGGTTCTCTTAATAATCGCAGAAAAAAATATTGCCGATTATAGCTTCGCAAAAATTTTTCGCAGGATTTCATTTCGCCGAATGATCATGTGTCTACTTTAACATATTTCGTTTTATTTCCCAATCTTACTATTAGCAACTGTATGTTTGGTTTTTTAATAAAGCCACTTTTTAGACTGCGACCTTTTGACTAGTTAAATGGTTTACTAAGAGTAGGTAATATACATTTTGTATATTTTTTATAAACGCATTTTTTAAAATACCCTCTTTCAAGTAGAATGGTTTACAAGGATGCCTTTTTGACTTTGAACAAAACATATAAGTATAGGTATTTTTTATTTTTCTATTGAATATTTTTTCCACAGGACTTGTGTTTTGGAACGTTTTTTACAAAATAAATAAAAAATAAAAAACCGCCTTCAAAGACGCAAAAAATAACATTTTGAAATGGTACAGTCAGCGTCAGAGAAGAGGGACCCCCCCCCCCCAGGACTTTAAAGATTATCGCACGACGGCGAAAGTCACGTGACGTTCGCCGTGAGCGGCTAGCTTTCCCCGCCACGCACCCACCCCCCATCTCTATAAACTCTGCCCGAGCATCCACCGATAACATTCAAATATCATAATTTTTATATTTTGTTATTTGGCTTCTGGTCTTACCGAATTCCAAGAACTTACAAAAAGACATCACACGTCACATCTGCGGTTGAGGATTCGAACCCGTTTCACCAGCCGCTGCTAGCCGATTAACTTACGATACGACGCCTTATACCACTAGGCTATCGACTCGGTCGACAATCTTGGAAACATTTGAATTTGATTACTCCTTAAATCGAACAATGTTCATAACGACCTTATCTTCTAAACGTTATGGTTTAAATTGCAACTTCCACCATGTTCCACTCCTCAATTTATTATTAGGTTGAAATTAGTATATAGATAGATATGCTTTCATCTTTGTTACTGATTGTTGCATCTACCGTCATCTTTTTTTTTTTATTATTCAGCGACTTAAAGTTGAAATTAGAATAAGTAGTTTACTTACTCGAAATTGTTCGCCGCATTTATTGTTTTGTGATTGAGGGTAACTTTATAATGACTTCACAAATTATTACGATTTGTGCCGATCCGCTGTGTGAATCTCTCTGCTTGATAATATAATCCGATTTAATAATCCTTAAAATGGTTCGATTAACTACTTTTTTGAAGGCTAAGATTGTTGTTCTGTGAGAACAGGAGCAATCTATAAAGAAAATAGCACGAGATATGGCAATAACGGTAAGAATAATACGATAGCTTATTTATTTTATTAATTATTTTACCTATATGAATACCTACTGAGATTAAACCTGTATGATTATTTAAGTATGTTTTTCTAATAATTTATGTCTTTTTTAAATCTGCAGAGAAATACAGTTCGTAGGTGGATACAAAGGTATCGGGCGACAGGTGAAGTGAACTGTGCCCGCCAAGGCCCTCGCCCGGTTGCTTACACCGAGGAATCGGAGCGACACCGTAACATAGTGCAAGTTCACTCAGAGGCACCCTTCAAAACAACACGCTCAACTGCTGAGACTTACGGAGTGTCCCTTAGCACAGTTCGGCGACACCTGCATGCTGCAGGTATTCATAATTATAAACTGGCCAAAATATAAATTAACTACGTTTTAAAAAAATGCAATTTCTTGTTTATTAAACAAATTACATACCAATTGAAAGTATGAACCCTATAGAATATGCAAACGTTAGGTTGACTATTTTTGCCCGTCAGTTATTGGGTAGGCAGCAGGTAAGAAGGGTGCTAATAATTTGCACCAAACCTAACGTTTACATATTCTATAGACTTCATACTTTCGATTAATATGTAATATGTCTATTATTTTTTTTAGGCAAACGAGCACACAGGCCACCTGATGGTAAGTGGAAACTGTGACCCATAGACACACAAGGTCCTACCACCCGCAAAGACATCAAACACAAACAATTGTAACTTATTTTTTATTTTTTTAAATATTTTACGTTCTGGACTGAAATTTTTCAGCCTACCTATTCGCCACATGTTATTTAGCGTATTAAATTTGATATATAATACTTGTCATCGAATAAACAGCCCAGTGCAAATCTTCTCCTATTCGGATCTTAGACCACTAGTACCAGTATAGAAGAAGTATTTTTTTGCGTTTTTGAAGGCTGTTTTATTTTTTAATACATGTATTTTATTTTATACTTTTTATTGATAATAATCTAGTCCCACTTCTTAGTTGATACGAAGCTTTAAGACATTTCAAGCTCGCCGCAAGCAACACCGCGGGAAAATTATAGTCATTTTTAAACAATTATGTTCCTCGTTATAGTCGCTCAACTATCTTAATCGAGACATCTTATCGCCACCCTTGAAATCGGTTTCATTGAGGAGTTGCGGTTGGAATGATACTTTCTCAATGCAATTCTGGATTTATCACTAAAAATACCGACATTGCCATATGTTTGCCTACAATATTTGAGGAGTTCCTCACTGATTCCCTCATCAAATTCAGATTTGGTGACCTCGGAAGAACAAAACCAGAAAACCAAAACAAACCAAAAATATTTTCAAAGTCACAATTGGGATTGTTCATATTTTTACAATTACTCTAATTCGAAAACCATTTCGAGGAATAGGGTTTTAAAGCCGTTCTGCATCATTAAGTTTTTGAAATATTTATCTATTTCGGATATTTCGACAAAAGTATATTTAACCTTTGTTTGCCTTTCGTTTTCGGCTTGAAGCCCTCCTAGGTGTATCTTACGGTTTAGGCGAAATCCGCTTGAATTAATATGTTTTAATGCACTATTACAATCACAATTTATCATTAGATATCATTTATTTGTATATTATTTACTAGAAAGAAAATGCCATTCCAAATTTAAAATAATCATGTCATCCATAAAATGTCTGCTAAATAAATAAAGATATTAAAACAAAACTATTGGGTCAATTAGGTACAAAATTATCGAAATTGGTCTCTTTAAATTAACTATTCTTCCGAATTAGTGTGTTAAAACCGTGAATTATTTTTTTTGGTCAATGCTAATTGACGGAGTAATCGGTGAACATACATAAAAAAATACATAGAGTGGAACGTATAACCTCCTATATAAAAGCTGGTTGGCAAGTGAAATTCGGCAAAAAGGCCGGACACCAATAAAACTTATTATTTGTTACAAAATCCGCCATTTTAACACATAATTCTATTTTTTTTTAAAACGCTTTTCAAAGGTAAAACAGAATAAGCGTGCGGCAATAACCGGGGTCCCGCGTTCAAACAGCGAACCTACAGCCGGCGGTTACAAGATGGGATGGGTTCAAAGCACTCACCCTGATTGGGCACTCGCACTTTTGAAATGTCATGTTTTACTTCCACAATGACGTGGGTGCCATCACACAAACCTGAATCTTAAAAATAAGACCAGCTGTAATATGTATTACAAGGTCAGGCTACCGGGTCACGGGCGTGACGCAAGCCTTGTCCTGTCGTTCTAAGAGCTCATATTATTCATCATTAAAACTAAAATGTCCACTATGTTACAATGACTTGTGTCGCAAGCTGACCCATTGCACTTTGAATGTATGTACCTACACTGGGTGGTCCACGTTTGAAAGGGAAAAAATCAAAGTGCAGTTTTAAAGTCATGGCAACCGCTTATTTGGTTACTTATGTTTCAAAACGAATCTATGTGAACTTCCAGTTCTTCTATGTCAAGGATAAAGCGACTCATCGACCTCAAAGTTTGCATATTCGCATTGCGAATATTCAAAAACCGATGTATCGTGTAATTGAACATTATCTATTATAATTTTTAATCATATTTAATATAAATAACTTCGAAATACTTACTAGTTTTTTCATGTAAGAAACTTTCTCGTTTTAGCACTCTGGCACTCACTAAAACTTAAACTCTTACGCCCTTACTTAGGGCGTAAATCCTAGCCTAATGTTAAAATGCTTTTAAGGCTTTTTATTCAATAGTTCACTCTACGTTCGGAACAAATATTTTAAGTTGTAACAAAAAAAAAGAAGATAATTCTGTACGAAAATCCAAATTTTAATAAATTTTAATGTCCTTTGAGCACCGTTTTGCACTTAAACTAGAAAGCTATATTTTGTGCATCGTAAAACAATGAACAATCCCAATTATTTAGTGCATGTCAAAGCGCATGTTTTTAATACCACCGCTTAAAAAAAACAAATTATTAAGTTAATTAATGTTTTTTGTTTAATTTATTGTTACCTTTCGTAGAACGCTATTTCTTTACTCCGACCGTAAAAAAAAGTAGTAGGAAGTAATAAATTACCGGGGTGCCCTGGTCAAAAAACAACAAATTGATTTTTGGACCACCCTTATGTACACGTCGTATATTTGGTACTATAGTTTTACATATTCTTTACAGGAAAAAAATAAACATAGAAATGTTGTTAAATGAAAAAGAGATGTTCACTGTAATTATTTTGCGGTAGGAATAAAGAAATAGCATTCTACGAAAGGTAACGATACTACACTCAGGAGCAAAAATAACGGGTCAGAGTGCGTTTTTCATACTTAAGAGGCTATTTCGAAGCCTTGGTTCCTCGCCAGGGAATGCTTTTAGTGAAATCTGATGATGAATACCCCGACTATCGATACAGGACTTCTAGAGTGCCTAGGACACCCAACTGAATGAATCTGCGGTTAACGCCGGAATTGTGCATGTTCAGAAAAACATCTATAATGCCAATAAAATGTAAGGAAATCCAAGTGCTGACCCAAACTCTCCCGCTGTGGTGTTGTGCGACCAGTTAGGTATCTTAAGAACTTTTGACCTCCTCTATTGAACCTCGCTGTATCCACCAATAAAACTGTCTCAAAACAACCCCTGGCGAGGAACCAAGGCTTCGAAATAGTCTCGTTTGTATGAAAAACGCACTCTGACCCGGTATTTTTGCTCCTGAGTGTACTATGGATTAAACAAAAAACATTAATGTTCATAAATTAGTATTAGTAGTAGTTAGTAGTGGTTTGCGGGTGGTAGGACCTTGTGCAGGGTCCGTCCGGACCGCTACCACCATCTTATCCATTAACATACCGCCAAACAGCAGTGTTCGCATTGTTGTGTTCTGGTTTGGGGATAAGACAGCCGGTGTAATGACTAGCATTGAGGTATTCCATCTTAGTCCTCAGGGTTGGTAACGCATTTGCAGTTTTAGGCTTGCAGTCTTGTGAATGCGAATGTGTATGGGTCATAGTTTCCACTTACCATCAGGTGGCCTGTGTGCTCGTTTGCCTTCTCTATGCCATAAACAAAAAAAGTGTACATGCATTTTGACATGCACTAAATAATTGGGATTGTTCATATTATTACAATTACTCTAATTCGAATACTATTTCGAGGAATAGGGTTTTAAAGCCGTTCTGCTTTTTTTTTTAAATATTTATTTAGCTATTTCGGATGTTTCGACAAAAGTATATTTAACCTTTGTTTGACTTTCGTTTTTGGTTTGAAGTCCTCCTAGGTGTATCTCACGGGTTAGGCAAAAACCGCTTGAAATAGTATGTTTAAATACATTATTACAATCATTAGATATCATTTAATTGTTGTAATTTATTAGAAAATGCCAACCTAAATTTAAAATAATCATGTCATCAATGAAGTGTCTGCTGAATAAATAATGATGTTAAAACAAAGCTAGTGGGTCAATACAGAATTAATAAAATTGAACTCTTAAAATGACCTATTCTTTCGAATTAGAACGTAAAAACCGAGTTATTTTTTTTTGGTCTATCCCAATTATGCGTGTAAATATTGATGAAAGTGATGAAAAAATTACTTTCATCAATTCTACCAGCTAAGGAGTGGAAGGTTAGCTGGAAGAAATCCCCTAGAGATCTTCAAATGTACAAATTATGAGTTCCGGATTCAGCTGTCAACTGAAAGTAATTAGAACCCCAGGGTAGTTTTAGATATATTCCGAAACCTATTGAAAAAGTGAGGAAAATTCCTAAAGTTACGGGCTTTTATTTATTGTAATCTTTCAGGGCTTGACACTTCATAATCAAGTCTCAACTCACGTTTGAACATAGGTAGATATAACTCATTATTAAAATAGTAAAATTAATAAGTTCTCAAACTATCAGGGGCGATACAAATGAATACCCTACTTTGCTAATAAACGAGAAAGGTACCTAGTTCCTTCGAGTGACTTTTAATAAACATCTCGATAATAGTTAACTATTCTGGTAGCACCTGCTCGCCTAGAGCAGTTGTGTAGAGATATACAGCTTATACATTTGAAACAAGGTGCATAATCGTTTGATTCGCGGGTCATATTGGCTCGTCAGTGTGCTATTACTGTCTCGGACCTTCACTTAAAAAGTAAAAGAATTCTGAAGCACTAAGGTTAACCTTAACCTAACTTAGTTAACTATATGCTTGTTAAGTTAAGTTTTATAGAAACAATAATTATTGACTAACCGTTTTTATTGCGGCAGGATAAGTATTAAGTTTTTACTTTATAATACTTTTTACAACGCGGCTCATATCCGTGATGGATATGCGAAACCTTTGGGACCCTTGCAGTCACCAGTAATAATGTTGCAATTAAATAGACCTACAAATTCATAGATCCCGCACATCAAATACCTTAAATATATCTTAATTCAAGAAAAAACCTACAGTCAGCGCCTCTATTCTAGGCAGTTAAAACCGGGCAAGAGTATGCTCAGTGTAGGGTTCCTAAGCCGCTAAGTACTTACTACAAACAACAAGTAATAATTAATTTTATATTTAAAGTCCAGAGTATTATTTCTCCTATCGAGTATTTTGAGTATCGATGCGGAAGCACGCATGCTTTATTCAGAAACACGTACGGAAAATTTGAATAAAAATTCTGTGGCGCTGCCCGCTATCTATATTTATCTTTGTCAAACTTCTTGAGCGCGAGCGTAAAAAGCTCCGGCACGTGAGAAAACAGCAGTCTTGCGCCCTGCACACCATCCACCTTGACCGCCGTGAACGTGTGAACGTGCTTTGCCTGTCATTCTAGTAATCCTAACAAGTAGGGACTGTTCAATTTACTAAGCAGACATACTTAATTCAATATTAATCCTTCAACTAAAAAAATACTGATAGGCAGTGGCTGGTTATAAAATAAACATAGACAAGTCTATCAAGTGTCGTATTTTTTTTTTAATTGTCTAAATATTTTTCACGATGGGGAGAATTAATATTAAAAATCGCAAATTAATCTTGCAAAAATGGTGTACAGGCCAATTTTAACTGCGGAAAATTGCGAATGAGTTTAAATGTTCCACGTCAGCCGTGTTTCAAATCATAAACAAAGGGTATAGCCGGGTAAGCATGGCGAAACTGTCCTTAGCGAAAAAAATAATTTCCTTTTACTGGGTTATTAACCTTTACATATGTAGTGCTTTCACCAAAATTTAAGACTCAAATCCATCAGGTTTAAAAAAAAACCGCATATAAAGAAATAATTTTTTTAATTTTATTTTAGCCAAAGTACTAATCCGATTTCTTTGTAATTTGGATATGTTGTATATACAATTAAGGTCGCTTTCCAGAATTTTTTTTATTGAATTATCTCTTAAAAAAAACAAAAAAAAACGAGTTAATAATTTTCAAAAAAAAAAAAAATACGTGCGAGATTGCGACAATTTCCAAATTTACATATTTTATGTAGAATTTAATAATGTTTAACATATAATTTTTTAAATAACTAAAATCGGGATTAACAGTGTGAAAAACTTGAATTTGTAACATCCCATACATTCTTTTCAAACAAAATAACTTCTACGTATTACACTATGAAGTTATATTCCAACGCATTTTGGATTTGGAACGCGACTTATTTTACTGACAAGCAAAGGTACCCCGAACACAGTACACAGGACAGTTGTCCGGCTCCGATTTTATTGATTTTGATATAATTATGTTAGAGAGTAGTTTAAAATAACAGACACGTATTTTTTTTTAGCGGCCCAATCTCAACCTGTTGGGAGAAATTGACCTCCAAAGTACTGAAAAGTGACTAAACCCTCTAACTTATATAGAGATATTTAAAAAAAAATGCAAGTTTCATAGCGGTTTGATTATAAATGTTTGAGAAGATGAAAAAATAATGAGCACGCGTTTTGTTATATCGGTTTTTTTTTAAACCTGATGGATTTGAGGCTTAAATTTTTGTGAAAGCACTACATATGTAAAGGTTAATAACCCAGTAAAAGGAAATTATTTTTTTCGCTAAGGGCAGTTTCGCCATGCTTACCCGGCTATACCCTTTGGAGAGCATCATACGCTCGACGATTTACCAAAGTCGCGGCGGAGAAGTGGCCCGGCAAACCCAAATGTCGAAGAAAAAGTCGTGCAGCTGTTAAAATCAAAAAGTACATGTCCGTTCGTGAAATTGCTAAAAAAGCAGGTATTAGCGTAGGCACTGTACAAAATATCAAGAAAAGAAATAATATACGGACATATAAGAAGCAAAAAATGCCGAAGAGAAGTGCCGAGCAAAAAATACGGTCCAAAAAAAGATGCCGCAATTTATACGATATTTTGCTGCAAAATAAATCTCGATGCATTCTCATGGACGACGAAACGTACGTGAAATTTGACACCAGTACGTTACCGGGGCCCCAGTACGAGGGCCACACTGAAAGTTTTGCGTAACTTTTAAATAAAACATTTTATAATAATAATTATACATTTATTGCTTCTCAAAGTATTCGCCATGACATGCTTGACATTTATTCATACGCTCAAACCATTTTTCGAAGCATGCGGCCCAATCACTAGAGACCATGTTTTCAACGTGTTGGTTGAACGTCGTCACCGCTTCTTCGGGGGTCTTAAATGTCAAACCCCTCATCAAATCTTTAATTTTAGGGAAAAGGTAAAAATCGCAGGGTGCAAGGTCTGGGCTATAAGCAGGATGAGTAACAATCTCCACCTTTTCCGATTGCAAGTATGCCTTTGTCTTCTTAGCAGTGTGAGGAGACGCATTGTCATGATGCAAGAGAATGCGGCTTCTAGGTCGTCTCTCGCGGAACTTTTCAAGGACACTGGGCAGGCAAATGGTTGTGTACCACTCAGCATTAACCGTTCTCTTATTATCTAGCGGTACAGTACAAATAGGACCTGTTTTTGAAAAAAAACAAGCGATCATTTGTTTGCCAACGCTTTTCGCTTGGTGAACTTTTGTTGGCTTTCGTTCACCTTCAAAGACCCATTCTCTAGACTGTTGTTTTTTTCCGGATCGTAACAATATATCCATGTTTCGTCTCCTGTCACTATATTATAGACCGCATTTGAACGCCCGTGGTTATACTTTCGCAGCATTTCTTGGCACCAATGAACACGGGCCTGTTTCTGAGCTGATGTCAGTTCATGGGGAATCCACCGACAACAAAGCTTCGTGACTTGTAAATGATCTTGTAAAATCTTTTGTATTTGGCTCATACCTATCCCTAATTGTTCACAAATTTCGTCATAGGTGATTCGTCGGTTTTCTTCTATTAGTCGCCTGACAGCAGCTACGTTTTCTTCAGTGACTGCGGTAGACGGCCGACCTTCACGAGGATCGTCATGGAGAGAAACTCGGCCCCTATTGAATTCAGCGTACCACCGTCTCACAGTGCTCAAATGTGGTGCTTCAAGCCCAAAAGCATTTTGAAGGCGAGCACTACATTCTTGCGGAGAAAGAGAACTTTTAAAATCGTAAAATATCATTGCTCTAAAATCTTTACGCGTCAAATCCCTTTTCAGTGCAAATTGTTCACTTCAAATCGCTAGTAAAGACAAATGACAATCAGTTTCCCGCCAACAACTATTTAATTCCATAAACGATAATCCATATTTTTTTAAATTACATAGTTCGAAATTCAAATGTTTACGAGTGGCCAGAAGTGCAAAACTTTCAGTGTGGCCTAAGTATTACAATGCGGCTAGGGTAGGAGAAATTGTACCCGATTCCGAAAAAAACATAAAAATTGACAAATTCGGGAAGAAAGTCCTAGTATGGCAGGCAATTGGTTCCTGTGGCCTCAAAAGTACGTCTTATTTTGCAACCGGAACTATTGGTGGGGAAATTTATAGAAAGGAATGCATCACAAAACGGTTACTTCCTATATATAGAAAGCACAGTATTCCCCCTTTGTTTTGGCCTGATCTAGCGAGTGCTCACTATGCCGGTGAGACTGTGGTGCTATTAAATTAAAAAAAACATCGATTTTGTTAAGAAAGAAGACAACCCACCAAACTGCCCGGAGCTCCGCCCCATCGAGCGATACTGGGCCACTGTAAAAATATACTTGAGGAAGGATGGCCTAGAAGCTAGTAAATTGGCAGAATTTAAACGCATATGGTTTGCTGCTTGTAGATAAGTATCCAAAAGCGATATGCAAACACTTATGCGAAGAATCCGGGCTAAAGTCCGAAATTTTTACCGTTGTAATTAATTCTTTTTTTCTTGTGTTATATATTACTTTATTTTAATATTGTAAATAAATATTCACCGTAATAAATATATATTTGTTATAAGAAATCCGAAAATGAATCTATTTTTGATGTCCGCTTACTAAATTGAACAGTCATTAAATTTTGAACCACTTCCCCTTCTCTTCATGCGTTGAAGTTTTGAAAACATAAGTAAAGGTAGGTATGTGCTATATAATTATTTAAATTTTAAATTCGTTTTAGTAATAGTTTAGTTTAGTTTAATGTAGTTAATGTACATAGGAGTCTTGTTACTTGAGATAAATAATATATATATATATATATATATATATATATGTATGTATATACACCGTGTTTTTTTTTATTTACGATAACTTCGGCATATTACTAGGTATATCCATAGAAACCAATTGGTAGATAAGATTTTTAAATATTCCAAAAAAAAATTTTTTTTCAGTTTAGAACTCTTTTATCTTTGGTCATTCTAAAAGGGCCTTTAGAGTTAACTAATAATCAGTGTCAAATACGTCTATGTTGGCGTGACATACACACACAAGTAAAGATAACACTTGACAGGTACAAGATTGTCACTTTAAATTGACGCGTATACAAACCTAACAATTGGAAACTCTTTACTCATAAGTATTAAAAGAAAATTGTTGTTATCAATTAAGAGCCTTTTACGCTAGTTTAACGTGATTAAATGATTAAATTTAAAAATTAAATATCTTTAAAACCGTTAGACTTATCATTTGTCTGTCTTCGGGAAATTAACTTTGTTTGACCTAAAGAACGTTCCCTTAAAGTTATCGTAAATCAAAAAAAACACGGTGTATATAAAAAAATAATATGTGGTACAAAGTTAACGTTTTCTATAAATCTCTCTCCAGTACTAAAAGCCACGGCTAAGTCTTGTCTTATCAAAGTAATTGATTAGTTATTTATTCAAGTTATAAGGTATCCCAATTTTGTACATCATGATTGGTTAATCTACCACATCAGTGTAGAGCAAAAAGGTTTAATATGTTTTCACAATAAAATACTCACCTATTTAATAATTACCTCGACGAGTAACGCCAATGTTAAAAAAAACTGCCATATCGTGACGTGACTTATCATAACAAATAATGGCGATTTAAAAAAGTATATCGACTAAAATAAAAAATGCCTTCTGCTTACACTTATACGCACGTTGAGCAATTGGATATGGTAGTTTTTTATTTAGCATCACCCATCTCTTCCCGTAGGTGTCGTAAGAGGCGACTAAGGGATAAACCGGAGGATGGGCAGCAGCGTCCTCCGCGGACTACATGGTATAACTGTGGTCGCCAACCCGCCTGCCAAGCGTGGCGACTACGGCATTTTTTGCCTCCAACGGTTCTAAATCAAAATGAATATACAACAGAAACCCAGACCCCTAGTCCCCGGCGGCCCCGCTATTCCTGGCTCCGGTAGCGGCCATGGTAACGGCGGGGCAGGGGGTGCTTTAGGTAAACTCCGGCAGAGACCCGGCTACCAGAAACGACGACCTATGGCCCTGGCAACATATAACTGCCGAACATTTTGGACCGACGAAAAGTTGCTGGAACTGGAGAAGGAATTGAATCATAGGGTTGTCAGAAGTCCGCAGAGAGGGGGAGGACATGATAACCCTGGATTCCGGTAACTTGCTCTATTTCCGGGAGGGCGACCAGCAGTCCCAGGGAAGTGTCGGGTTTACCGTCCACAAGTCCCTCGTGAACAACGTGTTGAAGATCGAGAGCGTGTCGAGCAGGGTAGCGTGCCTTGTACTCAGAATGACCCAACGATATTCGTTGAAGGTCATACAGGTATATGCTCCGACCTCGACGCACTCCGACGATGAGGTGGAGGCTATGTATGAGGATGTTTCCAGAGCCATGCATAGCTCCAAAACTCACTTCACCGTTGTTATGGGGGACTTCAAAGCAAAGCTGGGCAAACGAGACGGTGAAGAGCAGAGAGTGGGGAATTTTGGACTAAGGCGTAGGAATCACCGGGACCACCTACTGGCCAGTTTTAGAAGAAGAAGAAAAGAAGGAGGGACTCTATATGATGAACTCCTTCTTCAGAAAACGTGAGCATAGGAAGTGGACCTGGATGAGCCCTGATGGTGTAATGAGGAATGAGATAGACTTTTATCATGTCGACGAAAAAGCACATATTCAATGATGTCTCCGTGATCAGTGCGGTTAAAACCGGGAGTGATACCGTATGGTACGAGGCTCATTGAATATTCAGTTTAAGCTTGAAAGATCTCGACTGATGAAGTCTACGCTCCGCTCGGCACCCGCTCAGCTCCAAAACCCCGAGAGCTTTCATCTCGAACTTCAAAATCGTTTCGAGTGCCTTGGTAGCGACGTGGACAATTACAACGACGGGTTTTTGGAAGCTGTCCAAACGGTCGGGTCTAAGTTCTTCAAGATCCGCCGTAAAAAAACCAGCAAGCTCTCGGACTCCACCATTAGGCTCATGGAGGTGAGGCGCGAAATGATTCTGCAGTCCTCTGGTGACGCTTGTCGTTATCGGCAGCTCAACAGACAGATCTCGAAGTTTCTGAAGCGTGATATACGCCGATTCAATACTGAAAGTATTGAAGAGGCTATTGAGTGTAACAGGGGCTCTAAGGTATTTGCCTGGGACCTGTCTGTTTGCCAAAGCCATTTGATGAACCTGAAGACCGACGACGGCAGAGTCATTTCATCCAAACCTGAGCTATTGGCGGAAGTTGAGAAGTTTTATGGACAGCTGTATACGACAACCAGAACATCCGTCGAAAATGTAGCTGAAGACCCGAAGGCTAGATTAACCCGACACTATACCGAAGATCTGCACGAATTCAGCCTGTACGAGATTAGTATGGCCCTCAAACAGATTAAGAATGGCAAAGCCTCAGGTGAGGATGGAATTACAGCCAAACTCCTGAAGGCGGGTGGTAAACCCGTCCTTAGGGCCTTCAGACGCTGTTCAGCTCCGTCCTCCACGAAGGGGGAACGCCGAAAGCATAAAACAGAAATGTGGTGGCTCTCTTCTTCAAGAAAATTGATAAAACTTTGCTGAAGAATTATACACCCATTTCACTTCTGAGCCATGTTTACAAGCTGTTTTCGAGGGTCGTTTGACGATTTCCAGCCTCCCGAACAAGCCGATTTCCGAAAAGGTTATAGTACCGTAGATCACATACATGGGTTGCGGCAGGTTATTCAGAAGACCAAAGAGTATAACCTCCCCCTTAGCCTTGCATTTGTGAATTACGAGAAAGCCTTCGATTCTATCGAGACACTGTGCTGCAGTCTCTCCAGCGGTGCCAAGACTGCCAAGTTGACTACCAATATATCGAAGTGTTGAAGTGTCTATACGAAAACGCCACTATGTCCGTCCGACTACAGGACCAGAGCACCAGCGCTGCAGCGGGGAGTCAGACAAGGAGATGTGATCTCTCCGAAGCTGTTCACCGCTGCGTTGGAGGATGCTTTTAAGGTTCTGGACTGGAAAGGACGAGGCATCAACATAAATGGTGAGTACATCACTCACGTTCGATTCGCTGACGATATCGTAGTCATGGCTGAGACCATGGAGGACCTCAGTGCAATGCTCGCTGGCCTCAGTAGAGCTTCCGACCGAGTTGGCTTTAGAATGACATGGACAAGACGACTGATGTCCAATGTACATGTCGTGCCAACTCCCGTGATTGTCGGAGGCTCTGCGATCGAAGTTGTTGACGACTATATTTACCTGGGACAAACGGTCCAGTTAAGTAGGTCCAACTTTGAGAAAGAGGTAATTCGTTGAATCCGACTTGGGTGGGCAGCGTTCGGGAATCTTTGCAGCACCTTTTCATCCAAATTACCGTAGTGTTTGAAGTCAAAAGTCTTTGACCACTGTGTGTCATGATGGCACAGGCATCATGGCTTACGGTTAAATCTCTAATTGTCATTATAAAACACTTTCGTTTAATCCGCCATAGACTATTTACTCATACACTTAAATCCTTTTACCTAATCCTTTTTTTAAATAATTTTACCTACAACAGATATATTTTTCTCATGCATTTATATCCTTTTACCTTGTTCAAACAATTCGTACTCGAGCATGTTCCCAAAAAAAAGGTTTGAACCGCCCTCGTAGGTATAAAGTTTCCAAAATGGAAAATGGCGGCGTTTGAATCATGTCGCCTTTTAACGGCGACCGGGGATGCATTCGAGTCGACTAGCGACTGCACGCTACCCTTAGTGGCCTAATGAACTTGGCATTATGCTTCATTTAACCTGTTTTTTTTTTATTTATTATTTATTTAACAGACAGATCAATTAGCCGACAAATTGCAGAAATTACAGAATAGGTATGAATATAATCGACTGTATCATTTTAACTATCCTCTTAGTTTATTTTTCCAGCATGCGTCTAACGTAAACGCCGTGGAAACAGAATATAACATTTTATAAGTTTATATTTAAGGGTGGGTCCGCCACAGTAGGTGGTTTGAGCACAGGGAAAACTATTTTTAATATCCCAACTTTAAACTTAAGTTTTTACATAACGGAACTTTAAGTCTTTGTTATAAGACGACGAAAGTATTCTCAGTTTAATAAGATCAACAAACACCAGCTTACCACTTTATATTAGAGAGACATTCCTAAATATGAAAAATAATAAACTACCTTTTTTTTAACTGGCTTTCTTTATAGGCTAGTCAAGCTATAGTTTAAATTTAAATATTTTAGATTTAAAGTGATGCTTATTGTCAATTATCTCGCATCTAGATTAACATGGGTCCAGACTTCAAAATAAAACCCATACAAATTATACTTTACTTCAATATCAGGTTTGCATTAGTTCGCGACTTTGGAGGAACATCTTATCTAGGTTGCGTTCTTTTTTTGGGGTTTTCGTCCCTTACCTTAAAGGGAAAAACGGAGCCTGATTGCTGTCATTTTGCTTTTATTTATTTATTTTAGATTGGTTGTTTTATTGCTGATAGTTACTGATAACACAAAGTGAAAACAGTTCGCCGAGAAGCTTTATGTTTTATACCTAATAACATTAAATCAATATAATAATTCTATCGTAACTATTTTTAAAGTATAGTGCCGTTGCCTGAGCATATTCATTAATATCCATTCGGCCGCCCGATATCTAATTATTACAAAACTTGTTTTAATACACGAAACTGATAAGCAAAATAATGGAAGAGCTAACTAAGCTTCGTATATTTCTTCAAACGTTTCAACATTCAACAAAGAACTAGTCCTACATATAGCTTAATAAAATGCATTAGCTTTGCGTTTTCATTTCCATATCTGTGTGTGTGTGTATCTCTTATGCATTCAAACTTTCTGAGCACAATGGATGTAAGAAAGAAGGAAAGAAAAACGTTTTATTGCCATAAACGGCTTACAATTGTTACAAAATCCGTTGTTATATTATAAAACAAAATCGGTCGAATAAGAGCAGCAAGGGTTCCGCACCTTCTCGTATAAAATATTTTGGGGTTAACTTTTTGAAACCAACCACAAAATAAATACCATTTAAATACCATTGCCGTACTTTTTGCTTCTTTCCCGGTGTACCTTTTTATTTACCTTTTAAGTTTTTCCTAAATTTATTATAGTTATGCTGTTTTTTTTTTTGTAAGTACTTAATAATTATACCTTTACATAATTATCTCGTACAAGTAATTATTCAAGAATCTTAACTTCTGTATTTTTTTGAAGTAAAGAATTTTCGCCTTTGCGTTTCACGTTAATTACCAAAATACGTACCTATAGCAAAACACATCGATTTGAAAAATCTCATAAAACATAAGTCTCTTGAATCACTCGGAAGCTTTCTCGGCTTAGTAATTGGGTCCCGATTGGCACCCTTTGAGTACGGAAGTCTAAAATGGATTAGTGGCGCTCTGTTATAGCTATTTAGGCCTATTTAGGGCTTGGCTAATTAGGCCACTTTTAGTATCAAAAACTCGTAAGGTTTTACTTAAGTAAAAGGGGCTGTTTTTCTCGGAACGTTACCGTATAATTGCTATTGAATAGAAACACCAGGCAGGGACATTTAAAATATGGTCTAACCAACCACACATCATATCATAACATCATAATCAAGAGTATCATTAGAGCATATGAGAGCGAGTGAGAGAGAAGTACGAACCAGAGGGCCGTTTTATGAGCAATTGCACTGTACCTTTATGCGGTTTTTTCGACTGCGGTCAAAGAACAATATATTTTGTCCGACTATTTGAGAGCGCACATACCGCAAACCAAATATCTGCTTGGTTTTTGGAACCGTTGAAACATTAAACAATATACTTATTTTTGAAATAAAAGCACAATAAAATGAAAACTTTTAATACTGTTCATTTTAGCCCAATCTCTCTGAAAATCAGCGTTGTATTGTCAGTGTTGGTATTATGCAGAAAATTTAAAAGGCGTCGTAAACCAGTGCAAGATAACAAGATCTGGAGTTACTTGAAAGTAAACTGGGTGTAACTAATACAAGCGTCTACTTCTGACAACGACGGACATCTACAAATATCGAAGGTCTGTCTACCTCGTTATACTATTAAATACCCGATATAACAAAACTGACAAAACAAATCCAATTAGTTATGCTGCTCAATATGACTAAATGGATTTAATTTATTTGGGTCGGATTCGTCCATTTAGTTATATTCGTAAATAAATATTAGTTACGCTTCTCAGGCTGGATTCGACCAAATTACACTAGTCTTACGACACGTAATTACACTAGTCTAACTATTACGGGAATAATTTTACTCTTGGAATTTACTCCTGATTAACTAGGATTACGTTTTTCCAACGAACTCGAGGAGTAAGCTAAACTCGGTTTTATTGATTTGTGGAGTAAGAGTGAATGATGAACGAATGTATAAACCGACAAGGAATAGTGTCATATTGTTTCTTCTGGCCTTACTTTAAACGAAGTAACCATTTAATTTTGTAGGTAAATACAGTTGGAGAAATGTCATATCATATTGACAATTTGTTTATCATTTGACAAGTGACTTTGACAACAATAGCTTACTCTCAGTTTGTTCCTTTACTCCACCAAAATCGGCCGTGTAAATATTTACTTGCGTGTAGTACCTTATTCTAAGATTGTGATTTGGTAAAATGCAAAATCAACTTACTCCAGATTAAACAATGGTTTACTCTCGAGTAAAAACTTACTCCAGTTTGGTCGAATCCGGCCTCAGTTAACTAAACGGATTTAATTAATTTAAGTCGGATTCAGGAAGGCCAGTTCCTTCATTAAATAACTAGCCAATAATACTTATCTCTGGGTATCTTTACTTTTTTACACACTTAATAATCAGACGAGTAAAAGGTAAAAAAGATGATTAAATTACGCGGCTCACAATAGGGTACTTGCCTGTGGTTATAATAAACAAAGATGCTTTGCATATAGCTAGTTTTAATGTCGAGGATTATGATTATAGTTTTTATTTAATTTAATAAAGTCGTTATTTTATTATATATCTTATAATAAAATAAAGATTTTTAATCTATATTGAAACACCAATGAGATTGCGTGACGTCATCTTACTTAATGTTTTTTTTTATCATACTATCTGTGTCATCAACTCGAGACAGTGACAACTCTTATAATCTGTGCTTTAGACATATCCTATAATCTGTGGTGACAACTGTGACATGACAAGATTCATTCTGTCTACGTTTACTGTAAACAAAGATTTGAACTTGAGTCTACTGGCGAAAAAACTTACATTATCTCATACCTACTGGGTTAGCCGTTAGCAAATACATTGCAATAAACAAAGATCCAGCTATGGCGTCTTTGGTGAACACATTTACCAAAGCAGACAGTGTCAATTTGTCAAACTTTGAACCGTTGTTAAACAATATGTAATGTTGTTAACTACTTTGTTAAACAGTATGTAATGTAGTACTTACATCAAAATGATCCTCACAAAAGTACATTGTGCTAGGCACTATACAATACTGGTAATAAGATTTTAAACTCATATTGATGTATCATATCATAATTTACAATACTGCATTGAATGGATAGCAGACATAGTAGGTAAACACAAATATAACCCCACTTTTTGAAGTTTTAAATTGTCCGTTGGGTTGAATGACATTTGACAAGTGTAATATGACGTCATAACACAGATTATACAGAAAGATGTCGTTTTGGCTGTAAAGAGTTAAGGCAATTATTTATTTATTGTTTTATTATTGTTATCGGGTTAATATCCGTGCGAGTTTTTTTTTACTATCATAAAATGGATCACTAATTAAGTATAAGTACTTTTCACAAACTAGGCAAATACCCTATAGTAGCAAATGTTAGAAGGTAAATATAATAGGAGAGAAGGAGTTCGAATGTCAAAGATAAGCGTATTAACTACTGGCTGGTAGTGAAATGACAGAATAGTTTACTTATTATTATCAAATGTCAGTTGCAAGTTGCTGCTTGATTTGCTTTCGTATTAAATTAAATATTTAAAATGGAAGGTTTTTCTGGACCGTCCCGAAGCCTCGAAAAAAACTCCACTTCGTCAAAAGAGGACGGGGTTGGGTTTTTTAACGGACATCAATATTATATAAATCGACGCTATAATAATGGTGCGTATATCTGAAGATACTCACCTAAATATACATGTGTGGCAAACAATACTGCACGGGTTCGCTAACCGTTAAAGTAAGTGTTTATTGCTTAAGACGTTTTCAGTCCTTTTGTTATATTTATAATATTTCTGTTTTTTATTTTCAGAATGAAGAAATAATCTGTCAGTAACGCATAGTAAAGACTGTGAACCTTATTATGCTAAATGTGAAATAGACTTAAAACTTATTGAATGCTAAAACAAAGTGTCCACCGACTTAACTAGGATTCCGAATATTTACAAACAGATGATAAGGGACATTAAGTCATTAGGATATCATTTAGTTACTAAGGTAAGTTAATAAGGTAATATAAAAATGTAAAAATTACATTATATAAAAAAAGAAATACAGCAGCAGGAGTGCCAACATTGCGTTACGAAAAACCAGAAGAGGTAACCGTACCCGAACGATATTCATCAATACTCTTGGGTGATTATAATTCTGAAGGAAGACGAATTTTAGTCTTTTGTTCGCCAGATTTAAGACAATACTTAACTGATGTAAAAGAATACTACGGCGACGACACTTTTAAAAGTTGTCCGAACCTTTCGGTCAAATCAATTCTCCACATGGTGAGTTCTCCAGTACTCAGACGGAATCTCGCATTTTACCTATGGTGTATGCCTTGATGTCGAATATGTCAACCGAAAGTTATATAATCTTGTTCAGAATAACTATGTCACAAATTTCGAATTACAAACCGAGTAAGTTTATGTTCGACTTTCAGAAAGCGTCAAGTGCAGCCGCATCGAAAATTTTCCCAAAAATTGAGGTTAAAGGATGTTTTACCCATTATTCCGATAGCCTTTGGATAAAAGCTAAAAAACTAAATTTAATTAAAAGGAAAGATAAATGGCAAAAAAAAAATTGTAGGCCTTTGTAGTGTGTTATCACTTCTCCCAAATAACCATATTCGTGAAGGATGGAAATATATATTAAAGACAAGGCTGAAAAACTACAAGAACTAATAAAAAAAAAGAAATTAACTGCATTTGTTAATTACTTCGAGAATTACTGGTTCAATAGTGATGAATTCATAAACTCATGGTGTGTCTTTGGAGAGAGGCATCGCAGCACTAACCAAGTGGAGGCCTGGCATTAGAACCTTAACCAAGCATGTAAAACCAGGAAACATGTAAACATTATGCAAATTTTCAAAGCAATTCAGGAGGATGCGAAAGACGTTATTATTGACGTTGGGGAATCGAAAAGAAAGCAGTGTTGTCCACGACGTAATGATAACGGACGCACAAATGCAATTAGTTAACGGTGACATATCAATAGCCACTTTTCTAGAAACATTGCGATAGCAACTAAATTATATATTATACGTGTCTTAATTTTGTATGCTTTGAAAATATTTAATAAGTGTGTAAAAATGTAAAATGTACAAATAAGTAAAGATACGTATTATTGGCTGGTTATTTAATGACGGAACCGGCCTTCCTGAATCCGACTCAAATAAATCCATTTATACGAATATACTAAATGGACGAATCCGACCCAAATTAATCGAACCCATTTAGTTATACCGAGCAGTATAACTAATTTGTGTTTTTTTGACCATTTTGTTATATTGTACACCTAATAGTATAACTAGGTGGATAGATTAAAATAATCTTTGTTTTTTAAATCTAACGGGAGGCACGGGAGGGATAAGTGATCTCACCCTTGCTTGCGTGTTGTGGATATCACCCTTAAATTTGGCAGTGTACAGTCGGCCTTAAAAATAACTGTACACTTTTGTACCTTATCGCGTTAACGCCTCTGACAGATTAGTACAGAATGCTAAACATGAAGTTAACGAGACAAACCACTAAAGCTTGCGACTACTTACAAGGCAGACAATACGTCACAGTGTACATACCTTGACGGTAACTTGTGATTTTTTTATTTATGATAATTTAAGAGTAAAAAGTGAAGTAACTGTACTAAATTGATATAGGGCAAACAACTGCTTATATTTTTTTAAATTAATATTTTAGTGGGTGGGCCCTGAGACCTATGACCATGCATTGCGTAAGCACAAGATAAGATATTTATATTTTATAAAACATGAGCTGAAATAATGGCTTTTCTTTTGAAATAACGATGACGCGAGACGCTTATTTTCTTCCTAGGAGTAAAATAAACGTGTGAATACGCATTCCTATCCGCTGAAATATTTTTATTAAATGGTTTTATTTGCATACAAAATTGAAAGGAACAAGAAAAAAATCACATACGTGGCGTCGTCGAGCGACGGAGATGGGATGCGGGCGGCGGGCGGCGGCGGCCGCAATTTATAACTTGTACAAACAAACAAAAATGTATTTGTATCGTTTCCACACATAGTTTAAAAAAAATATTACTTACCTATATAATTATTACTGGCCCGCCCTCACTTCGTTTCGGTTTGTATTCAGAGCTCCCTGCAACACCCGTATACTCGTATGTACCTACTAGAATTTATTATACTTACATAAAAACCGTCCGTGAAAAATTCTCTACTGTTGGTGAAAATCGCATCAAAATCCATAGGGTGGTTCAGGAGGAGTTAGCTGAAATACAGACAGACAGACAGACGCGGAAAGCGACTTTTTTATACTATGTGAAGAAAATATAAAGATACCTCGGTGGAAATGGGGATTGCCTGACTGGTATTTTAGCAGGCCCCGCTGAGGAACGGTCGGCTAACCACCTTCTCAGGCAATCCCCTACCGGGGCGGGGTCTCTACAATAATGTACTACTATCACAGTTATATTTATTTTACCTTTTTGTTTGAACTTAGTTACGAAACTAAGCTCAAAAAGGTTAACTCCGCATTTAGGCGTAGCACTTTTTAAGTTATAATAAAATAATAGAAAAAGTAAATAGGTACTACTTTTGTACGCTTAAGTCAAGTAAGTTTGTTTTAAGGTGGCAGATCTGTATACCGGATCTCTAATTTGATCTGAACACTTTATACAATTTCTCGTGACAAGTTTTACTAACGGTCATCAAATGCAGCCCAATGATGCACTACTAATGGTCATGCAATGGGTAGTGCCTTGGTCGAGCTCATAAATACGAGTATGTATACACTTTTGTACCTTGTCTATTTAATGTCATGTTCAAACTTTCATGCACGAATTATCGCAGCGTTTAAAGTGACAAGGTACTAAAGTATATACACATTTATGAACTCGACATTGTAAAAATTACATACCTTCACATATACCGCCACTCCTTCATCCCAGAGTGGAGTAGGCAGAGCTACAGAATTACCAACAACTCTAAAAACTTGGCGATAATTCTGTAAAATTAGTGCTTCTGGGAAAAAGTAAAAGTGATAGCATGACAGAATATTAACCGGGAAATCATGTTCATCATCTACAAAGTGAATTGATGACTTTGTCTAGTTCGCAGCAATTCTGTATGTTATAATATGATTGTTGAATATGATAGTAAAGTGCGGAGTCCACTGTAAGATTATTTTTGATTGTACCTTTAGATCATTTTTGGGATTCAACAGTTTTGCCTGGTTTGATTTCAGGGGACAAATTACGCTCTTGGCTTGTACTACGGGTACTAGAAAACGATAAACAGATAAATAAACACTTAAATACATAGAAAACATCCAAGACCCAGAGTAAATACTTGAGCTCATCACACAAATGTTGCCCATACCGGAATCGAACCCGGTACCGCTAGCTTCGTAGGTAGTCACTACCAACATGCTAACATAGCGTAACTTAGGTACTGATATCTCAAACGTTAATCAACGAAACACTACACTAAAACAGAATTCATTAGATATAAGCTCTTATTGTATAGGTTAATATATAATATTTTCCCTACTGTTGTTTAACTTGAGGGGAGTGTGAATGCAATGTCTGCTGTCTAGCTAAACCAGTCCGTGGGTCCACAGAAAACCAGCGTCGGACTTCCAATAGGTGGTACGACATATAGCTGAGTGGATACCATTTTCACAGCACTACTTTTCACACACTGTAGAAATATGTAAAAATTAAGCGAAATATATGTTTGCTATTCTTTTCTACTTGTCATATCTCAGGAGGCGTCTGAAATTGTTGTCTATTTCTTGACTTTCACGTGTTTTGAGACGGCCCCCAAGATCATTTAATCAATACAGCACTAAGTATTATTCGCCTTCTCCGAAAGGTTTCAGCTAAATTGGTTATTAAAATCTGTTTTCTTTAGTCATAGCCGTTTTTATCGGAAGTACCTATTCCCAACTTCGTAGGCCTGAATTTCATGGCCGTATCAGATGAAAGCGATTGATAAAATAATATAAAACTGTTAGCAAATGATATGATGTCTAAATAGCTTCAGGGAGGGTCACTCCTCGCTAGCAGCTGCCTTCCTCGTGCTTTGGTGTAACGAGCTATCTACAGTAGCTTTAATTTAGTCTGTCCATCTTATAGGGGATCTACATCTAAGCCTTAGACTTTTCCATGGGCCACAAATCGCTAAATGGATACCTCCCCCCTACGGCATTCGTGGCAGTGTCATGTGGGGTATCCTATGAAAGGGCTTCATTGGCATAAGCTTAAGCTTAAGCATAAGATTTTTAATCATTTTTATGATGTTTAGGAATTTGTACAAACGTAGGTTTGGTTACGTTATAACCGTTGCCAGAAAAGTAGGTTAGGTAAGGTAAGGTTAGGTTAGGTTAGGTTAGCTTAAAAAAGGTTAAAAAACTGTGCCAGAAAAATAAGTAAGGTTACTCAGAACTTAATGCCATCCAAAAAAATGACAAATATTTTTCTGCAGCTAGGTGTCGTCGACAGTATGCCAAAGTACGATTATGATTTAGAAAATAATTTAATGCTGAAGGCTATGGGAAATATATATCTGCCAAAAAAAAAACTGCTAATACGTTAAATTATGCAATACAAGAATATGACAAGTTTTTATAGCTAGAATATTAAAATAAAATATAATGCCCAATACAAAACGAATTCAAAAATCAACCCCCATTAAGAACACAACCATGTCCTTCGATAAAATTGTCGTCCGAACACGGTGAGGCATAAAACATCTGAGAGTTTGAGAGACTATGCAAATAAGCCAGCGCCGAAAGAAAGAAGTGTCTTATAATTTTGGACACGTTCTTTAAATTTACCTTTTAACAGCTTCTTGATATTTTTATTACGTGTCGATCCTCAAAATTTCTTGTACAGCCTGTCAGTTAATAAGCATTAGGACGGAAATAAAATTTGGAGTTTATTTTAGCTTGTTGCAGTTCACGATTATTTCTTTACTACAATATTGGTAGTTACTAAGAAGGGAATTCAATGGGAATGCAGTGGTTTTAAACTAAACCTTGATTTTTAATTCCATAAAATTCTGACGTTTCTTGGTCTTGATTAATTGATTGATGTTTCTGATCATTGTTATTAAAAATCTTTGGACTATTTTTAACCTTAATTTTTCTTTGTTACAAATACATGTTATGTATTTTATGTACTTAAATCATGTTTGCCTCGCGGCGCCTTGAACATGTACTAACGCGGGAATAAGGCGTTTCCACTATGAAGTGATTTCGCCAGTGTCAAGTATATATAAGTATAAATCAATATAGTAATAAAACACAATCCAATCTTCTCTAGGAAGATTGGTGGCAATGTTGTACGGTGATATGTAGGACAGAGGCCAAGATCGTTTTAACCTCTGTACCACTGCGAGTCCACTTGAAACGAGAAGTAAGATGCCAGGATACACGAAATAAGTCCAAGTCTTCTATCACTGTGCAACACAAAGGCATTAAAAGTACAAATCACTAACAAAAAAGAACTTTGAACCCCTAAATACACAAAAATAAAAACTAAAACAAATTACACTTCCGCCATCTTTTGACGTTGCAAATAGTAGTAGCTGTTCAAGACGCCGCGGGGCAAAGAAAAAAAATTGGCAAACAATATAGTTTTTACCATGTAGAATCTCGGCCCTGATTACGAGTGGCTTTATGTTATTTTTGAATAGACTTCTCATCTGAATTTTCATCATGCTCCCGATTCCGATAACACGAAACTAATACAACTCTAGCTCTACTGACTTGTACCATGAGTAGCTAATGAGTTGATAAAACACTAAGAGCTTCAAGTAACGAAAAACGATTTCTACTCTGATATAGTCACGGGCAAAGGATGGTAATAAATAAATGAGCCTCATTTTGATTCAGTCCTGACGTATAACAAACAGCGCCAACAGAGCAGGTTTCGGCGGCGTGTTAACACATTACCTAAGCAAACACCCATTATAATCACCTCGGATCACCGGTCAGTAAATACATTAAACACTAATTTGTCCACCTCAACTTGCAATCGGCATTCAATTAATATGTGTAGTGGAAGCATCTAATTAATTGTTGGCGGATTAATGCAAGGCCAACCGTGCTGTGATTATACGTACGCGAAGTCCGATGTTAGTTTCGGAGTCCAATGAATGAGTAATGCAACTGCACGTGCCTGGTTTCCATTACATGATAAATTCATTTGCATTTTAGAGCAAAATCGAGCATCGACAGCCTCTGCAACCGCTGCCTATCAAATCAGGGCGCACAAGCTCGTATTAGAGGCGGGGAAATAAATTTTGGATCATCTTTAAAGAAGGAACTTTATGAAGTAAGTTATTGAAACATAAAGCGAATATTTTTTTATTAATTATTATCGGCTTTTTGTTTTGTCTAGATACCCTACTACCTGCAAAATTAACGAACATCATAGAAATTTCGCTGTATATTTTATCGAATCCGTTCATCTTTGTGTGTAACATCACGAAGCCTTTGCTTCGTGTTACCGGGAAAACACATAACCAGCGTCAATTTTCAATATATAAGTTAAGAAAAGTTATCGTGTAGTTTTACTAAAACAAAACGATTTAATATAATTATAGGGTATGTTCTAAGAAATAATGAGTTAACTTTGTTTCCGCAGAATATTTTATAATATTGTAGTACGAGCTGCACTCACACTTGTGCATTTCTCATACCCTATATATATTTATTGCCACCTCTAGTAACATCAGACATTAATAAAGACACCTATCATAGACATCGGTTGTATCCTTTCGCTTCCAACATCACATGTCGATCTCAGTGCTGCGTGCGGTCTTTAAATTAATATTTTTTCTTTTTAGATGAATTAAAAATAAGTACCGCATTTATAAAAAAAAGAATATTTGTAATTAATTGATTGGTATTGGTAACGAAATTTATTGACAAGAGGAATATACCTATGTATGTATATCCAGAAATGGTAACCTACACAGAGCGGTACGTTAAATGACAAAAGGACGAAAGTTAAAATTACATTTTCTAATCCTTGTTTTAAATATTTCAGAATCAGATTTCACACCGCACGTCCCACACATGTAGTTCGAAGTAATTGTCCAACTAGGCCTCTATTCTTCTAGGTAAAACCATATTGGTTTTGACATGTTAGGTGTCGTATTGTCATCGTTCGTTTTGTATGCATTACGTGAACCTAGCTGTGCCGTTTCACCTCAACCATTCACAGTAGCCCTAACAGCCGTTTTCATACAGTTGCAACAAAACGCGAAAGCACTTTCATGCAGTTCTTTACGAATAAAATACATTGTTCTCGCACATTTGTATATTGTTGTATTGTCTCACACTCGTATTTTTACAGCTCCTAGTTTTCTCTCCTTTCCATGATAACAAATAAATGAATCTAATACAGTATTACTTAAGGGTAAAAATCACGATCGATATAACTTGTAAATTAATTCTACTTCCCGACAACGAATAAAAGCCATCGCGAAGTTTCGCTGCATTCAAATTGAGCCTGGAAGGCTTTCAATTCAAGTTTTGTAAAGAACAATTCGCGATTCGCGGCAGCACGAGCACAGAGTACTATAATAACAATATTTATAGTTTTAAGACGTTCCTTTAGAGTTTTTCTTATTTAATTAAATGTTTGCTCTTTGATCTTAGCTTCTACAAACTGTTTGACTTGTGGGTTTTTTTAAATGATCTTTCGTTAAAAATGTATTAACTCGTAGAAATAAGACTTTAAAAAAAATGGTACCTGTATTTATTTATTTTTATCCTGATTAAATGTTACGGATGCTTTGACAAAAGTCGGTTTAAGCTTTGTTTGACTTAATACTTTGGCTTGAAGTACGTATAAGTTTCTATCAGGTCATCCAAACAAAGTGTGGACGAAATTAATTAAATGGCCTTTTTTTATCATTACATTTTGTTAATAATATCTCAATTTATTAACAATCAACATAGAAAAATAATCAGAGATAGTAACGTTTCCTAAAATACGTGTTAAACAAATAAAGATAAAAAAAAGGACTGGATCAAACATTTAATAAATAACATAGGTATGTTTTTGTCTACTCTTTCCAATAAGTAGGTTTCTTTTTACTATATCGATTTTAACGTTTAATGAAAGGAGGTCTCATCACCCTTGCCAATGATAGATTAGCAAAAGGTACTATAGTCCATAATGTGTACAAGGGAAGCAATTAATATCCTTTCCAAGGTTCTTAGTTTGTACGGTCAATGTCAGAAGTAGGTGATCAAAATCAACATTTCAAACCATGTTCTAGCACGATGCCCCAGATTTAACAGATTATACCATAGTGTCCGTTTCAACTGAACATTAAATTAGTCATATAATACATGAGGTCATAACTATCTCTTTACTGGAAACTTCAATAAAGAATGAGGAAATATTTGAAGCAAATCTCTCAACAACCTAATGACCAGAATCACGCAAGTCAACATGAATGTTGACGCTACTTTAGAACTTATCAAGCGATTGACAAGAGTAAGTCAAAACTTCAAAAGGCCGAAATAAAAACTACACCGTTTACGAAATAAGTACTCACGGCTAAACAAGGATTTATTCAAAGTATTGTCAAAAACTCAAAATGAAGTAATAGGAACTTATTTCAGCCCTCGACAGAAATGAGAAATGTTTATGTAGTGGGCTCGCGTGTATGTCTAACGAATATAACCGACACTAACCGAACGTCTGACTTGAATGCCTAGGTGGTCTTGAGAGGTCATGAAGCCCAAAAAACCCGTGTTCAGTTACATTGGTAGTCTTACTGACTATAGCTATTTTAGATGATCTAGATTTCAAACACTCGGGAATGACTTTTACTGTTTGAATGGCAAGGTCCCATGGTTTTCAAGTTTCTAAATGAATATCACTTATGACTCATTAAGATTTTATTTAATTATGCTACGCCACAATAGGCAGTGGCATCTGACTCAATTTATTGTATATACTTTTTTGAGACCTTAATTCATCAGTTTCTTTTGCTATTGACTATACAGTATACATACTATAAGAACATCAAGCGAGAATGAAGTTTTCCCTACCAAGTAATTTCATTGACACTCTGTAGAGCGTAGAGCTTGTGACGCTACGACTTTGCCTTAGGCCTACTGTCCACGTCAGACGCACGCTTTCCTCATTTTACACTTGCGGGCCGATTGTTCGCATCATGCGTAGACAATAACGAAACTGTGTCCACGGAGCGTCAACGTTGCGTATCGTCAGATGTTCGTCATGTAGCTCTTGCAGCGGCATGTCAGTCAGTACTGCAAGACGCAAACAATCCTTTTCTTTAAGGCCTACTGTCCACGTTGTTGGATAGACGCTGCAAATATACACCGTACAGCTTTCATGCAGCCCGGCGTACTGTCGTTGTCCACGAAGCGTAGGGTAAGCGTATCGTAGCATACATTTTCTTTCATACGTGATGACGTGTTTTTCTTTCATACGTGCTGTTCCTTGCGGTGTAGCCCGGCGTATAACATGCAGTACGGCCGGCGGCGTGCAGCTTGCATGCAGCGTCGCTGACGCGACGTTGCCGCTCCATCGACAGAAGCGTGCGGTTTTGTATGTAGGCTGCACGGAAGCGTACAATGACGAATGCGCGTCTATGCAGCTACGCTTCCGTGGACAGTAGGCCTAATCTTTTTTCTGGGTTAATACACATTTGCATTGCAGTATTTCGTTTTTGTATGATTGGTCCAATAAGTGAGACTAAGTTTTGGTAAGTATTTTTAATCATTCGACATAATGATTGAAATACAGAATCATCCTCTGATAAACAATCTACAATTAATATTTTTTTCGAAGGATGGGCGAAGCCAATACAATCTACTTACGCCGTCGTCGTCTTCTGGTAAAGTTGTATGCTATAATCGCATCTTCATCATCACTTGACATTTTCACAATGAAAACACGTGCTTTCACGATGCTGAACTTGAAAGAACTGCCATTATCCCAGTATACAATAGTAGTCTTTGCTGCCATTATATAGGTTGGATGACGATTGCATGACAATTACGTGGACACACCGAGGACGCAAAAAACGCCTGTCGTCTTTTGTAGGTTGCATGCAAGCGTCACGCCGCCGTGGACAGTAGGCCTTAAATAGTCAACTATCCCTTTCACAAACATAAATAAACTATTGAAATCGAGCATAAATAACTGGAATTTCAACTAGAGATAGTGTGGCGTTGTCATTATAATTATGTGTATTATTTTACCAGGATTTTATGAAATCGTTTTTATCTTTGATAGCCAGCAAAATCTTTGCAAGAGGTATACGTGATATTTATGTATATGGCGAAAAAAATGAAAAGGATAAGAGATATTTTTTGACGGGGAGGATAATAAATAGTGAAAAATCTGGGAAAAATTAAGTAAATTAAGAGTCTGGAGATGAAATGGGGAAAGTATTTAGCGCTTGCACGTGCTCGGTCTGATATTTAAAAAAATATGTCTATCTTTTGTCATGGAACTGAAATCCTTATGAATAGGAAAATTTTCAAGTCCTCATGGTTTGTAAAACATAATTCAGGTATGAATGAAAGTTTCGTAAAACGAAAATATTATTTCAACATAAATAATCTTACTTCTTGCGATTGTCTGCTTGAGTTATGAGTAACTGTTTACTTTTTATCTGAAATATCTTGATTTTTCACTAACCATTCCATCCACAGCAATCTATTGACCAAACGAGCGCGAAGCGTCTCCGTTTCAGCTTGAGCCAAAATGGTTTCATATGTCCAACGTCTGTTTGTTGGTTCGTTCGGATGTTCTCCTCTACCGCACGCATTTCTCAACCGATTCTCGTGAAATTTTGTGAGCAGGTTCGAAAATTATATAGTTTTTTTTGTAAATTTTCTATCTGTCTGTTTTGTAAATGGCTGTGGCGGTCGTTTTTGCGATTACAAACTTACTGGCGGTGTTGGAACACCGACCTTTGTCGATGTATAGGAATGACAGTTTTACAACGTCAAAATTACGATTGTCGCGAGTTCTACAGCTCACAGAGCGACTAGTTGTTTCTAGTAGAGATCTTTCGTTCAACTTCAGACGTGGTTAGTTTAGTTAGTTTAGCGTGGTTAGTAAATTTAAATTATCTCTATGTTGTAAAATCTTACTAACTTGTTCGACCTAATGTTCGGTTTCCCATACATCAAATGCTGATTCGAAGTCCAGAGTGAGACCAAGGTCTCGCTGGACGCTGTCCCTGCGTAACCTTCACTATTACTTCTTCGAGTGATACAATTCGTAAGAATGCATAACTCAAGTCCATGGGTTGCTTAAGAGAGTCATAATTCACCCTACGGGAATAAAAAAGAGGTGAAAGTAAAACCCGAAGCTTGGGTTAATTGCTCGATGAAAGACGTAAGGAGTTAAAAGCAGGAGTTTTACTCAAAGGTTTGCTTTGCTACCTTTCATTCTCTCATACATTGTCTTTTCATTATTTTCTTTTCTTTGGCTATTAAAAGAACTGCCCTAACAGAGTGTTTGTCTCCCAAAACAAAGTTAAAGGAAAATGATAAATAATTCTATGCACTCTACTTGAGGGCTCCTCTCGTTTCCTAGCTAGTCAGGGACTTACAGAATTACTGATTTATAAGCAAAGTTAAGTATCTTGGAGTTTACCCTGGCTTCAAGTTCTCCAAGGACGCACTAGAGGAATATCCTTTTGGTGTCGCATCCCATCCATTTGACGTTAGCCAGGGCGTATTTGCCAGCTTCAGAGCGCAAGAATGGGGCTTTACCTTTAATTTAAGTGCTAACCATAATGGTTCCAAGCATACTCTTAGTTTAGTTAAGTCTTCACCGTCATAATTTCATTTTACGTACAATCAACTCGTTATCTTTCTAAAAGACAGAGTTATTCGGGTTTCTTTATTGCTTTTTATTTTCTTCAGATCGTCTTTGGGTAACCTAATTTGCTTTTAGCTTTCTAGTCTTGTATGGATCGTTATCACAGTTTCCGATCACAAAAACCCTAGAAGACACTAGATTGACCACCAGGCCAATTCAATTCCGTATTTACTATAAACTGGACCAATATTCCAATATTAGGGTAGGTTCTTTAGGGTAGGGTAGTATACCCCGTGGTAATGTTACAAGCCAGGAGACCAAAATTGACCTTTCGCTCGACGGATCTAAAATTCCAAATCCAGAGGTAGTCCGAAAGTGAAAGTCTATGTGAAGTCTAACTTTTTAATGCCACAATTAACAGGACCTTTATATTATATGTAAAACAAAAGAGTCACAAATAGTTACACGTCCGCGGCACGACAATCTGATGAAGTGTATTGCCGATTGGGGTAGGTATTCAAAGGGTTCAATGGACTTAAAGTAGAGATGCCCCTCTAACTTCGAACACCATCAAGAGATCGCACGGTAAGAAACAAACACATAAGTTATCAGGTTGCAGAGAATCTCACTGAAATCCGCTCTACCGATCCGCAGTCCTCACGTCAATTCCGCATCGACTTTCGGAATTCGAGCCGAGGTTATATGGCCTCTTAAAGGCTGAGCGTTCGCTATTTTATGGCTCAAAGAATAATAAATTATATAAAACACTCGTGACAGAAAGAGACAGTTGATAAATTCCCACTGCAGGCGAGTTTTCGCTCTGTGGTACTAAGCTCGATTTGTAAATAACTTGTTTATATTTAATATACTCGTAATATCAAATAAACGAAATTAGAGCGAGAACTGACTAAGGCTATATTCAATATATTTTCTCCGTAAAATTGTTAATAATTTATTTTCGACCCCTGTCGATTCATAAAAGCGGGGTGTCCAAGAACTTGACTTAAATAATAAAGAATAGGAAAGCCCTTTCCATAAGGAAAGAGCTCGATAAATCCAGAATACAGTTTTAGTTTAGTTTAGGAGTTATAAGGGTTGTAATGACACTGGTAAATACACAATGCTACCTTGCGGTAGACCTTACCCTGCCTTGTCTGAAAAAAGCTAGGTATAATTTGTGATTACAAAACTATATCACAAACTGAATCACATGATATCTCCAAGGTAGAACCACATTTATTAAGCCACTAATAGTAGATTATACACCGAGGGGATAAAGCACAGTTTTATGTCACGGGCGCGATATTGAATCCTGAACGTAACGAAGGACTCCAGATTTAACTCCCGAGCGCAGCGAGGGTGTTACGAGTTAATTCCCGAGCGAAGCGAGGGAATTAAGAAGAGTCCTGAGCGCAGTGAGGGGTTCAAGCGCGCCCAAGACGAAAACAGCTTTATCCCCGAAGAGTGTATTCTACTTTTCTCACCTTTTGCGAGACAATAAAAAAGCGAGTCTACTAAAAACAGCGTTTTATTATAGTCAATTAAAATTAAAAGTGAAAATTGATATTTGAGACATTATTAGTCCAGTTATCACCAATGTATTTTATTGCAGCGTCTTACAATACTCGCGGCTTTTGTTTAATTTCAAATGTGTTACATTCAGCTTGCCGTGGCCAGCTCGATTTTAGAAAATGTTCGATTTTCAAATTAGGTTCGACGCGGCGGTGGCGGCGGCGCCGCGCCCGGCCTTTGAGTATTAGTTTATCTTTTATTACGAAATTAGACTTTAAGGCCATTGTAATAAGAACTATGAAAAGTGAAAATATTACAACCCAGCGGGTTATAATGAGATTCAGTACAACATTACACCCCGGCTAAAGCCAAGGGCTTTAATGACTTGGTTTGCGTAAGGTTTGCATGATATGTAATTTGGCTTTGTCGAGCAGGTGGTGTGAAAAGTATTTTTCGTCTTTCATTCAACAACTTTGACTATTCGTACTGAAAAATGCTCTACTGAGATATTCTGCGCACGCCTCGATTGCAGCGTCAAACTCAAATAATTGCTGTTTACTTTAAAACCACAATACTATAATTAAAAATTGTTATTGTATGTTATTAATTACAAATTATCATTAAAAATCGTAGGATTTCAAGGTGTCTTTAAACTTGTTTTTAACTTTATCAGTCTCAAGGAAATATGACCATAAGTAAATATATCCAAAGAACCCACACAGATACGTTATGGTTTTTGAGGTCCGGATCGTGGAACACTATTGACTTTGACATATGTTCCACGGCCTCTTAAATACCAAATTATTACGCCATTAAACTTATTCCGGGAAATTACTTTCGGTGAAGACCCCAGCCTAAGTTGAGCGGGAGCTATTGCGCTAAATTCTGTTAAGTATTCGAATTAGCTACCGCCGGGGCGATAGCTGGATGGATTTTCACGGTGGTGACCATGGCATCCTTTCATGTAACTATCTCCATATATCGTGCGTTATAAATCTAGATGACCAAATATTACTGGACAAGACTTTTCATTTTTAGGCCCTATTTATTATATCTATATATCATACCGACGTTTTATACATAACAATTATTTTCACGTTTTATTTTCTAAATGTAACATGTAGGTTTTAACTGATAGAGACGGCAAGTTATATATATTCCGCCAATCTGTGATGGATGAAAAACGTTGGGCATAGCACCCGGCAAGATGGATTCACGCAAACATCGGTAACTTTTTTGCGATTCGCGGCAGTTGGGATTACATTAAGTGATTTCTTGTTACCTTTGGGTTTTCTTAACCTCGATAATCGGAATCGAAAGTAATTATGTCGACAGAGATTATTTGTCGATGAACTCGTGATGTTTATCACGTAGATTAAAGCAACAATAATAGGCCCATGGGTCATAGTGTGACTTGTCAATTTATTATGAAAGTGTCATTATGATAAATAAGGCAATAAATAATTCTAATTTTAATACATAATAATTAAAGACGTATTTGAAATAACGAAAAAAATATTAAGGCCCGTATTTGCAAAAGCAAAATAAAATAAAACGACAATGTTTTTTTCTTGAGAAACACCAGATAAAGTTAACGTTGTACTCATGCTTGATGAGAACAAAAGAAAATTCATCATTATCAGCCGCAAGACGTCCACTGCTGGACAAAGGCCTTCCCCAAGGTTTTCCACAACGATCGGTCCTCTGCTGCTGTCATCCAGCGGTTTCCCGCGACCTTTATCAGATCGTCAGTCCACCTTGTGGAAGGTCTGCCAACACTTCGTCTCCCGGTTCGCGGTCGCCACTCTAGAACCTTTCCGCTCCAACGGCCATCAGTTCTACGATCAATGTGCCCCGCCCACTGCCACTTAAGGTTTGCAATCCGGTGAGCTATATCGGTTACTTTAGTTCTCCTGCGATTCTCCTCATTCCTGATTCGATCTCGCAAGGAAACACCCAGCATAGCTCTTTCCATCGCCCTTTGAGTGACCTTGAGCCTTCTTATGAGGCCCATTGTAAGCGACCATGTCTCGGATCCATACGACATCACTGGCAACACACACTGATCAAAGACTTTTGTCTTGAGGCACTGTGGTATTTGGGACGAGAAGATAGTGCGTAGCTTACCGAACGCTGCCCATCCGAGTTGGATTCGACGATTGACCTCTTTTTCGAAGTTGGACTTACCTAACTGGATTTTTTGTCCTAGGTATACATAGTCGTCAACAACTAACTTCGAGAGTAGAGTCACCAACTTTGACAGGAGTGGGTACGACATGGACATTTGACATGATTTTCGTCTTGTCCATGTTCATTTTAAGACCCACTTGTTGAGAAACTCTACTGAGGCCATCGAGCATTGTACCAAGGTCCTCCAGGGTCTCAGCCATGATGACAATATCGTCGGCGAATCGAAGGTGAGTGATGTATTCGCCATTTATGATGATGCCAAAACCCCCCCAGTCCAGAAGCTTGAAAGCGTCTTCCAATGCAGCAGTAAACAGTTTCGGAGATATTACATCTCCCTGTCTTGTTGTAATTCTTAAATTCTTAACTAATGATATCGGTTTCTGTTGACACCAATTTGAAGTATGCTTTCTTTAAGTACTATCTTTTGTACTAGAAGAATATATTTCAGCAAGCATCTGACAGATGTGCTTAAATGATAAAACAACATACTACGATTCCTTCAACATAACCCGTAGGTTGGAAAAACTAATTTAGTACCAACTCTGAGAGTGCCGCGCATAGCACAATGCTTAATGTTTGCACGTTATCAAGAAGGCGGCGGGCGACTGCAGCAAGCACGGGCGGCGTACTACGAGGGCATTCGATTCTCGATACGAACTCGATTACTTCAATGAAGATTCACACGCGCTGTATGACTTGTTCTATTCCGTAGGGAAGTGTATGTGGATGTATCCTTTTCTTAGCCTACAAAAATGACTTGCCCAAGGTACTAGATTCAAAAACAACATGTGTAATGTTTGCCGAAGACAATTCGCTGCTGATCGATTGCACGACCAGAAAAGAGTGTAACCAACCACTCGCTGACTTGATAAACATAATTACGAAATGGTTCCATGACCGTTACTTGGAAATAAATATGAAAAAAAACAAAACTATACACTTTAAACTCGTCCAGAAAAATAAATAAATTAGAATTACAAGTAAACAGCGATCACACCGAAGAAATTCAAGAATTTAATTTATTAGGTATAACAATATACTCAAATGTTAACTGGAAAGCACATATCCAAAAAGTAAAACCAAAACTATCTAAAAAATAACCACGCGAGACTCGCCTTTACATCAATGTGAAGGGTTAACAACTTTATTCCTATTCTTCACTTTTACACTCCCATTAAACGTCGTCACACTAGCGTGAAGTTCGGAAAAAGATTATTCCTTTTTCGCACATTAAAAAAAGTATAACTAACGGGCACATTAATTTTTCTTTATGTTTTATAAGTCAGTCATTCAACCGTTATTTAGTCAGTTCCTGCAAATCAGTTTTTAACTTCTTAATAGAGCTTTGGAAAAAATAAAGTTCGATTGGCAACAGTTTGTTACAAAACGTAAGAAATTAAATATATTTATTATGATACTAACTGTGCCCGCGACTCTGTTCACGTGGGATTTCACTAATGAAACAAAACAAATGTTGAAGAGTCCTTTGTAACTTTTGCAAATAGTACTTATACAATTCTTTACGTCAATGTGTATAATAAAATCGTAACCGTCACACTCTGAGCCACAGTAGTGTGGAGGTGAGGAAATGAAATCCTAACCGTCACACTCTGAGCCACAGTAGTGTGGAGGTAAGGAAATGAAATCCTAAACGTCACACTCTGAGCCACAGTAGTGTGGAGGTGAGGAAATGAAATCCTAACCGTCACACTCTGAGCCACAGTAGTGTGGAGGTAAGGAAATTAAATCCTAAACGTCACATTCTGAGCCACAGTAGTGTGGAGGTGAGGAAATGAAATCCTAACCTTCACACTCTGAGCCACAGTAGTGTGGAGGTGAGGAAATGAAGTCCTAACCGTCACACTCTGAGCCACAGTAGTGTGGAGGTGAGGAAACGAAATCCTAACCGTCACACTCTGAGCCACAGTAGTGTGGAGGTGAGGAAATGAAATCCTAATCGTCACACTCTGAGCCACAGTAGTGTGGAGATGAGGAAATGAAATCCTAACCGTCACACTGTCAGCCACAGTAGTGTGGAGGTGAGGAAATGAAATCCTAACCGTCACACTCTGAGCCACAGTAGTGTGGAGGTGAGGAAATGAATTCCTAACCGTCACACTGTCAGCCACAGTAGTGTGGAGGTGAGGAAATGAAATCCTAACCGTCGCACTGGTCCTCATATAGCATTAAATCTCTTTACAAATTTATGACATAACTAGGTAGTTGAGATAATACGGTAGGGTTGACATTGTCTTGCATACTTCATTGCTTGATTAGTCCACGCCAGACTCACCTTCACATTAGTTTGTCACATCAATGTGATCCGTTATTTGCAAAATAAATGAAATGGAATTCAATATTATCGATCGGAATGGTGGAAAAGTGCTGTTGTTCGAGGGGTACCAATACCACAAACAAAGAACATACGTAAATGGAAATACAATATGGTACTGCAGCAACAGACGGCATAAACATGCACAAATAAAGTGTACGGGGTCAATAACTACAAAAGTAAGTTGATAAAGGGTGATGGGCAATTTTGTATGGACCCCGTCCCCCCCCTCCAACAGTAACGGGCTGCAGGTCTATATGTTCATTAGGACCCAATAAAAGACAAAATACTTATCTTCGTAGCAAAATCAATGGGAATTTTTTAATGAAAACAAAGGGCCAGGCAAGGCAAATCATCTACATACGTGTTCATTTTCAAACAAATTCCATAGTTCCATACGATAAGATTATGATTTTTCAAGAAAACCCCATACATATGGTGATCGTCGCCATAGAAAAAATACATCATATTGCCAAGATCTATAAACTGGCACATGTTTCATCACTGTTGGTGGATGGGGACATTTTTACCCATCGTCCTTTAATTTGATAACCATTTTCTTGCATGACTATTTTTTTTCATCCATCCATTCTATGTACAGTCAGCTGCAGAGATAAGTATACCCCCCTGCATAGGAAACTTGTATGCAGGAGGGTATACTTATCTCTGCAGCTGACTGTACCACTATCATCGTCGCCTACGAGTATATACGATCCACTGCTCGCACAGGCTTCTCGCGGTTTGGGGACTTACACTTTTAAATGTATAATTGTTTGACTCTAGTTATCCAAAATTGTATGACCCGATTAAAAAATATATCCACACAACCGTTTATTTTCTGGGGGCACGGTAGTGCCCCCGCCAAGTCGAGCAGAAAAGCGGCACGGCCGTACCATCCTTTTCTCGAAGCAGTTAATGCCATATTCGACCCCCTATGACTTCGTTGTAGATAAAACTAAAAGCCTGAATTTTCAGTAACCAAGCAGGCATTGTCTAAACACGGTATATTTCAAATTGAACCATTAGTTTAATAATGTAAACACAATGTAACTCACAAGTACTACATATTATATTCAATTAGATTGTTTAGTGCGATTGCCAAGTCAATCTATTTATTTAAAACTCTTTGTTGGTGCTGAATAAATTAACCGACTTGGTATTACATGGATCTCACTACTTTTTACGGTAGAAGAAGCGAGACTTGTTTTTTTTATAAGTTACGTTTTGACGGCATTTGATTTACAAGATCCCTTTATTACTTTAACCTTTTTATAATAAGTTATTAATTTTACATTTAAGTCTAATCTCTATTTTAGATCTCTAATCTCGAATTTAAGACTTCACACTAAATTTTATCGAAAGATTATCCATATACAAGACTCAATAGTTTAAATAACAATATTACATACACTTGTTAAAATGTGGACCATTACAGGATGATCATGACGTGGTGAAATCAAATGAATAAAATGTTAACTGTGTGCCTATTGCAAAAAATAAAAATTGCAATGTGCGTGCAGAAAATGAAGAAACAGACATCCACAATGGTGATTACATGCCGTTTATATACAAAGAAAACATAAAGCCAGCATTTGTCAAGGGCTTACAAATTGTTTCTAAAGCTCCGTCTCTTGATAGTGTCAAAGGCTCATTGTACGACGTACACAAAAAAACACAGCGGGTTAAGAAAACTGTTTTTACAAACCTAAATGATATTGAAGTTCCTGCAACATACCATGATATTTTGCTAGCGGCCTATCGGTTTGCTCCGATCAGTTATACTACTGTTTTGCCTTGAGGAGTCGAAACAAGTACTTGGCGATGTGAAAGAACATTTCGGCGATGGAACATTCAAGGCTGCACCGAAACCATTTGCACAATTATATGTGATCTTCGGAGATATCGGCAGTACATCAAAAACCACCAATGTGATTCCGATATTTTATGCATTAATGACAGATAAAAAAGAGGCCAGTTATTCAGCTTTATTCTATTTAATAAAAACTATATGCCTGCAATGGAATCCGGAAAAAAATCATGCTGATTTCGAAACTGGAGTGACGAATGCCTTGCAGAAAATTATGCCTGAAGTGACAGTAAGAAAATGCATTTATCATTTTTGTAAAAACATCTGGCGAAAGTCAAAAGAAATTGGATTAAAAACAAAAACTCTACATCGAATTGTTGATTTTGCACTGCACTTTCCTTGTTAGGTACCTGAAGAAAAAAATCGAGATGGGTATACTTTTTTAAATTATATGGAAATAACCTGGCTGAAAAGTGAAGAGTGTATTAATGAGTGGTGTAATTCCAATGAACGTCATAGAACCAACAATGTATGTGAACAATGGAATTCTCAAACCAATAAAAAATTTAACAAGAACCATGTTCCAATCGCAAAAAAATTATCCACAGTAAAAGAAGATCCGACGACGAATTTAATAAAATTAAACTCAACAGACGACAGATTGTACAGGAAAAGGATGCTGTACTAGTTAACACACAACTTCAGTTGTGATATTATGGCGAATATGAACCGGCCATTTTTTGTAAATTCATCGTTAAAAGCATGTCGGACTTAAAGCGACCACGATAAAAAGGTTTCCTTAAAAAAAAAGAACATTTTCACTTCTTATGCTCGTAAAGTCCTTCTTTATGCTGGGTATAGGCTGCATAAAATCGCATTTTATGCACTAGTGCATAAAGTAATTTCTTCTTTTAAGACTAAGGCAATCAGGCCTTACAGCCTTCACACAATACACCTTCATTTAATTGATATATTTTTATGAGATTTTGGTTACATCTTAATTTAATTACGACATTTGTATAACTATCTAAATACAAATTTACGAATAATACCTACGGCGTGCATTTACGGTAAAAAAATACAACGCAAATTTTTATAATAACTTGGCATTAAGCATCAGACCATAGTCAAACCTGTCAAACGTCACATAGTCGAAAATTAAAAAAAAAAGTTAAGAAGGTAATCAGGCCTTACAGCATTGCGCAAACATAACATTTTAATTACTTACATTAAATATAAAAATTTAATAATTTATCCTGTATGTATGTGCTTCTTGTTTTATTTCCTTGCAATCGAAGTGAAAAGCAGAGTGTAAAATTCGAGCATAAAACCCATTTTACCCTCGACGTGACTATCCACACTCGCCGTTCCGGCTCGTGTGGCTATATGCACATCTTGGGTAAAATGGCTCGTTTTATGCACTTGTTGTACAATCTACTATTTATTACAGGCAACAAGGCTCACATACACAAATACAGACTAGCATAAATAAGTAACAATATAAAACTTGAAACTAACACCAAGGTGACAAAACAGCGTGGTCCTGTTTAGGCGCAGCTGACGGCGTGGTCGCTGAAGGTAGGCTGCCCCGAAACCGCCGGAACACGACATCTTTCCAATCTTCATCTTTTTTTTAAACCAACCTCAACCCGCAGCGTGCTGATAGGTGATAGAGCAGTTAAAAAAATTGGGTCCCTATGCACAGTCGTGGCCTGATAATTAAGAACATGATTATATTTTTCATACAACCGCCTACAAATATAGTTATTTATATTTGATGACCATTTCAAAGTACTTGACCAATTTTATCCTATAAATAATATTAGATATTTATCACTGTTTGAACAAGGCTTAATGTATTTTAAATTTTTCAATTACGTGGATATAAAAAAATACTTTTCGTGAGTTCATACATAAACCGTAATTTTTTGACAGCGGTCCGCAATATAAATGAACCCTTGTAGCTAATAAAATTCCTGAATCGATAAAACTCGAAACCCGTGACCATGTGTTTAAAATTAAACTTTATAAATTCTTGGTCGAAAAATGTTATTTATTACTCAACCGAAGACTACTTGATAGTTCTTTATCATGATCAATTGTAGATAAATGTATAAATATTTGTGTACCTTTTTAATTAATTATGATTATTTGTGATTCTTTAAATATTTTGATTTGTACAGTTTTTAAAATTATTAAACCAAATTTTGTACCTAATTATACCTTATTTTATGACAAATTCAATTTTTTAATATATATTTTTTATGAAATGAAAAAAATGAAATGAACATATTTATTTCGGACAAAGAATATCCATAATCACATCACATACATACATAAATACATTATACATACACATACATATACATTTCATTTCATTTATACTTATTTATACATTTCTTTACATTATTATTAATCATGAATGTACTTTTTTTTTAAGTTCACTGAGATTCTTTCTCATATTGGTTGTATTAATTTACGTTATGTTTCAATTTAAAATTAGCTGCTCGGACCTTTTTAATAGAACTTTCCTACGTTTACAATAGATTTAACTTATATAAGTAATTGTGTGCATCATGGGCGGGCTTACAGGGCGTCATGGCCTGACCCTATACCTTGTAACACCTCAATCTAAATGTACATGACAATACAGTTTGAAATCAATACGATCTTACATGGCCGAGATTCTAGGCGGTAAAAACCATATCTTCTTTGACCAACACCTCTAAAAAAATTATAGCTCTTATTTACTTGACAGTAATGGTGGCCGAGTTAAAAACAATAACAGGTTAAAGACGATATGGTTTTTACCGCCTAGTATACATTACATACATACATTGGCGGAATATAATCGCCTTAACAGGAATTCAAATGGTTTTAGCACTACAAGCATATATTTATTTGTATTTTGTAAGTCGATCTACATAATAAATAAACAGTGAAACTAGGTGGGCTCGGCATTCACGACCCAACTAAGAACTTGGAATGCTACAAGACATCCGTAGAATCCAACTGGATAGTAATTCATGCCATCAAAAATAGTGAAAATCTGGATCTTTTAGCCCATCAAACTGACGCTGCAGATAGATAAAAAAAGAAAATCTAGCGAGGCAAATAAGAGAGACTGAAACAAGCAAAGATATAATATCTAAACTTCCAAATAATATGAAAAGATGCGTCCAAAGAGTCGTCGAAACGAACTCATCATAATGGCTAACAATCATCCCTGCGTGTTGGGAACCTGCGAGCAAAGCGTTATTTGATGTTTGCTTAGTAAATATATGCCGACGCTTCCTCATACAACAACCAAACCTGGCAAAAAACAGCAAAAACATTTAAAATATGATCGAGCTGCTGAGGACCTAAGAGCTCCCTTTACTCCTCTAGTCATCTGTTGCGATGGAGCCCTTGGGATTGACTATAACCTGCCTCGAAAAAAAATGCATGAATAATTGCAAAAACCACATTCACAAATAATCTATTGGCTTAAAGTAAACGTGAAAATTTCAGTCATAACAAAGTAAGGGTCGCTGATTCATGGCAGTTGAATGGGAAAACATTTAAAAAAAATGACCCTCTTAACTTAATACCATCCTGTTAACCAGTCTATTATTCATACCAGAAAAAAAGGACATATTACATAATAATAAATCATATAAGGTGATTTGAAATAACAAGACTGTTAAGTACTTATTAACTTTTGCAGGTGTGCATTTTGTATTTGGATTCTAATTGCACAAAATTAGATTGATTAGCCTAATTAAATATTTATATGTCATAAAGGTAAGCGTAGGTACGCGTTTTTAAGTATTTTTCGTCGCCGTTGGTCGGGCGTCTATAAATATTGTTGGAGTATTTATTCCGATTTTATCCAGACACATTCTGGCATCCTTTCAGTGCAATGTTAGCGCGATGGCATTTCATTTAAGCCGATAAGTAATCCCAGCAAAGCTTGATTATAGAGGAAAGCTTGTAAATGCTCCCATGTGTTCATGTTGCTATTTTTGAGCCTCTAATAGCTTTATTGCCTGAAATCTATATTCAAGTCTAATTAGCATGCACATGCCGCATTATAGGGTCATACAAATAAAATTCCATCCGTTACATCATCTCACATTTAGTGCTTTCCTGAACTTAAGTAACGTAACTTGGAGTGTTTATATCCGTTTAGAATTGAGTGAACTTACTGAAGTCGCTATTAAATTTAAGAGGGCGAAAAAAATTCGGATACGACCGTGGATGTAAAAACTTTTTTTGTGGTAGATAATTATTCACAGTGTGAAGACCATCGAATTAAGCTGGAAATTTACGAGGTCGCGGGAATGCAATCAAGATGAAAGCGTCGACATCGCAGATGACGACCCTGCGGTTAACGCACACCGCCCCCTTTATCCCTTGCAAGCTTTAACGTTTTATGACGCAAAACAACAAGTGTAGCTAACTGATATCAAATTTTTTTTACTAGTGTAAAGGTTAGAAGGGAAAAATAGAAATTAGAAATTAAAACTATGACGGTAAAATCGTTACGCATAAAATCGTTTGACCTAAAACGGTTTTTACAATAGTTATGGTTTTATTTTAATTATTTATAAAAATAACCTACCCTAACCTAACATAATCTACACAACAGACGTTTATTAAATTTTTCAATGAAAGCCTAAAAGGGTGTGTGCGAAAAAAAAATCGCGATAAGTTAATATGCGAAAAAATAAATGCGTACCAAGGAGATCCCATTTTAAATTTATCTAAGCCGTAATAATTGGGGTTCATAAGGGGCGTTTCTGTTCAAATGATTTTTTATTTCGCTTGGGTCGTGATTTGTTTTTGTACATTTTGATTTCATAATACATTGTGGTACATTTTAAGACAAAGATGTATCTTTGTACATGTCTGTACATAAAATAATCATTTGATATATTTGTAAATACAATGTTAAAGACCGGTTGTCTCTTGGCAGCAACCTCATCTTTCAGTTTCAACACAACCAAGTTCCTACGTTTAACTTAATAATACGTTATGGTTCGTTTTTGTTTGTATATTGACAGGGTACTTGAGGGTACAGTGTAAGCGACGACTCGCCGCTCCACCCCACTCCCGCTACGCGTAATAATCATACACTAAGCCGAAGCAATATTTTAAAACAAACCTGAGGCAAACGCTTAAAAATAAAATTCGAAAGGTAGTTTATTTTTATCCCACTCGCTCTTCAACTGAGTCTAAAGTCACTGAATGAGACAGAGGAATAAGAACGTGTTTTTGTTCAAAGTACGTGTTTAGAAGTAGGCCCGCTTACTCTGGGAGTAATGTTGAATAAAATTTTATGACGTGCCATCCGTCGGAGATAAATGTGAAAAAAACACTCATGGTGCGCGAGCCCAGCTAAGATTTTAAGTAAATAAAAACGTGAGCGAAACGTGTTAACCCTGTTTAAAGCATAATAATCATTATGCTGCAAAAAAGCTGCTACAGCTCTATGTTCTGGCAGAGGCAACGATACCTACTACGAAGAAAACATCTATATTAATATTATGAAGATTAAAGATTGAATTTTTGTATGTTTGTAATGAGTAAACTGAAAAAACCAGGACTGACTTCCATAAACATTTCACCATTAGAATGCTGCATTATCCCTGAGTAACATAGGCCATGTTTTATTTTTCTGAGCGGTCGGAGCCGCGGGCAACAGCGGGTGGGAAATATTTTAATAACTTGGGTTAGGATTTTGGTGGCATTTCGTGGTTCTAGAATCCATGGAGTCGATATTTCCTAATTATTATAATACATAACACATTGATTTTGACCTTCGGTATTATCATATTAAAAAATGAACTAAATATATATTTAGTTCGGTTATTTCATAGCTATTAATATTTTCTTGTTTGTAACGCTTTCTCCTCCGGCCTTTCAGCACTGGCTGGAGTAGTATCCGCGGGAGTCTAAATTCTAGTTGGTAATAGGGGCATTGGTGTTTTTAGCCGGTGCGAGCCCGGCAGTACCTGGGCCCTCCATTCCCAGGTCTCCGGAAGGGATTTTCACCTCTGCCCCTTTTTCTTAAGCAAACAAAAGCAAGGACTTTTGTCTTTGGCCCCTCAGGCGATTACCAAAAAAAAAAAAAAAAAACGCTTTCACATCAGAGATATCCTCAATACCAAAATTAATTTATGCGGCCGAATAACGAATAAATGAATTTTGAAATATTAAAATACTGAAGGTCAAAATCTAAGTGTTATGTATTATAATAATTAGGAAATAGCGACTCCATGGATTCTGGAACCACGATTTGCCACCAAAAGTCCTAACTCTATTAATAACTAACTGTAAAAGATGTGAGTGAGAAGTAATATCTCCTAGCAATAATAGCTCCTATAAAGGCTTTCGGGTTTGAGTAAAGTCAGTTAGATGAGCAAGAACGTGAAAGAGCGAGTGAGGGAGAGCTACAAACCCGAAGGTCCCTTTAAGAGCTATTGCACTGTTATTCTAACTTTTATTTTAATCAATGGGTTTCACTGCTGAATGCTTATTTGCCAATGTCCCAGAACTTGACGTAAATATTAAGGGAGAAAAAAAACTTTACGGGTCCAAAATATAGTTTTAACTTTACTACTTATGTGCGCAGGTTTTGTTCAGTTCAGAAAATACCGCGAAAAAACTGTAAGGAAAATCTCCAATTAATTAACTTATTAATACAGCTTTGGATAAACCTTGCCTGTATTTTCATCAAAAAGGGCATCTGAGAATAATGCGTGAGGAAACTAGTAATTACCTTTTTCCCTTGTGGATTTATTAACTCAGTAAAAATAACTACAAAAAGATTGTTGTACTGTAGTGTCAGGTCGCCAAAGTAGAAGGTTTAGAGTCTACACTGTAGACGCTAGGTACTTCGAATAAATCGCATAAGATGAGCTACTCTACAAGCCCGTTACACTTCAACAAGCGCCATTGGTAACAGAGGAAAATAATAGATGTGGTCAAAACATACACAGATGATTGCGGTGTATCGCAAAAGCTCACGAATCGTTTGATAAAAACAAAAAAATACAAAATCTATCAAGTGTTCATAAAACGACTTAGTAATTAGGCCAAATGAAAAGACTAACAAGTAGGTATTGATTGGGAGCAGAAGTTTAAGGTTAAATAAAGATAATGTAGAAATACTTGGACACGTAAACCACTTGAACAATGTTGGTATTTTTAGTCGTGTATCTGTTCAAAATGCATTTAATAATATTTCTAATCATATATTAGTGCTTTAATCACAAAGTAGATGAACTTTTTTAAAGAGTCAATCTGTACGAGTTATCTGAATTTAAAACAAAATTACAGTAAGAAAATGTCGTCTGCGGGACGGAGTCGCACGTCATCTCGTTTGCTGTCGGAGATGAATATTTAAAAACTACGAAGTGTACGACGCAGACATTTTTTATTTCTTTGGAAATAAGTCTTTAAAGTTTAAATTACATCGAGCATTAACTAGAACCCGAGTTGAGGTAACTCTATCTGTTGGATGCAATGCATTTATTTAAGATTGTTCAAGACAGGTTAGGTACTGTTATTTTGGTGAACTGGTAGAGCTTTCGTACCTACTACCAAAACAAAGAAATATGATTTTGGCTTGATTTAAAATGCTCGTTTACTAACGATTGATAATTACGCAAGCAATATTCGCAAGCTTACCAAAATGCTTATATTATACCCGCGCAAAGGCATAGTTTTATTTTAACTAGGTACCTTCCTTTGTGTTACCAACAAAAATGTAGTAATTAATTTCTTGTAAGTTACATTATAACTAATTTATTTTATTGATTATGAACCTAAAACCTCACAAAACTCGAGAATGGCTCGACCGCCAAGTTTAATTTGGTTATGTTCTTAAATGTCAAGACAAAGTTTGCATGAAAAAACAATGAATACGGCGTGACGTAAGTAGTAAGTTTGCCATAAATAATTACATATGTCACTCCTGTTATTTAAAACACTGACAATTTATATTTTAAATGTTAGTTAGTAATCAAGAACAATACGATAAAACAATCTCCGTGTACAAATTATTGGCACAATTAAAAAGTTACTGACATCAAGGAATAAAAATGAGCCAAAGACCTTCAAAAGTTCTAAATTAACAAAAGCGACGATATTTCTGAAAGTTATGTAAAAGCAAAATTATTTGCTGCGGCTTAGAGCAAAAGTAATCATTTTAATTTGGATGAGGGCACTCTGTCGACATTAATTATTATTATTATGAGAAACGAGCTGAGCCGTTAAATTATATTATATTACGGCGCTATTCACTGTGAAGTCTTTAAATGAAAGTTGAATAATAATCTTAGCAGTACAGCCATCGGGTGTGCTCACTCGCCTCTCGCGTATTCTTCACCTTCGTATTGCAAACCATATTCAAGTTCACATGCACTGTCATTGATAGTTGGTAGGTACAGTTAACCGATTCGATTCATAAGCTACTATAGAACTATGTCAAGAACGACAGCTAAACAAGACGTTACAGTTCAATCGTTATGAAGTCTCTTACGATTCGAATCATATGGTTACTTTGACATAGTTCCATATTGGCCTCTGATTCAAATTGGTTGACTATACCATTTAAGAATGACTAAAATTTAAGTCAAATTAAATTATATTGTGACTCGGTACCTACTGCTTAAACTATTAAGTTGACGTACTATTGAGTTTTTCTTGAGAGGCGACAAAAGAGTTTTTACCTACTAAAATCATCAAATAATTTCATTTAGAGTTCATACTTGTATTGAGATAGTTCGTTGTGTTTGAAGTAACTGCGTCGAAACCGTAGACTGAGCATGGGCCGACTTGCTCTAGGCCGTGCTTATTAGGACCTATGATTCTTCTAGCTTTCCTTCTGATCAAGCGTCATTTTCTTTAAAGTGCATGAATAAGATATTTTTATCTGTTATAATATCCTTACGTAAGCCAGACAGTATCTCCTTTTCGTGATTAGGTACCTGGAGACAACTATAACGGAGGTCACGGTACTTGCCCGAGATAAATCACCCTCATGAGCTCCCCTTATCTCATCTAAGCCTGATGTGCCTGGCCGCGCAGCCAATTGACTTCCATATATTACCCATTACGATGATTGGACAGATGCTGGTGCGCTAATGTCCTGTAATCTCGTGTTTCTCTGATTTGTGCTTTTGTTATCTTTCACTGGTGACAAGCGGAAACATATAGCGGGCGTAGATTAATAAAAAGTCGTGGATATAACCGGGTGGAACAAAGTTTTAGAAATTATCTACTTATTAATTGTTATACTGAATCAAGTACATACAATTCTTTAATAAATCCGTATTCTATTATATTTTAAAAGTGCCTGTCCGTGCCCGGAGCCGCCCGGGTGTATTTTTTTCATACAGACATTGTACTGATAAATAGAAACACAATAAACCATCTCGAAATATTCCAAATACCACGCCTGAAATATTTGGAATTTGTTACAAGCACTTTTCCTAGGATCAATATCTTACCTGATTAATATTTTAGCTAAACAGTTAAGTAGTGTGGCTATAGCAGAACGGTCACATTCAACACTATTCCTGGATTCGGTCACTAATGATACAGGAGCGTTTAAACTGTCTCGCTCTCCTTCACATCTATTGAGACGTGGTAATTAATATAGGCAATGTAATATCGTACAAGCAAACCCCGAAGATTAGAATTTATTACAAGATTTTAGTTTTACCGATTAACGACATGGCTATGCGCGCGAGTGCGTGCCTATTTATGCACGTAAGTACTTGTGTGTACGTAGAGCATATGCGATAAGAACATATTTACATAGTATTAAAACAAAATAGCTATGGTCTGTATGTAGGCTAGAACTTTTAAACTAAGCAATGGATTTGATGCAGTTTTTATCAATAGACATTCGAGAGAAAGGTATGTATTATAAATTAAAAAATAATAATAAATAAAATTATTATTTATAAATAATTATAAATTTTGGCTTACGTACCGCTGTAACAGAAAAATCACATAAATGAAACCGAAACTAGGGCGTTCTAACAATAAATGTAAGGTAAAAATGATAGATAGCACCATCAACTATCGTGATAATGTCACTTTCTACATACTTAGGTATAAGTATGTAATATATGTGTGTGCGTATGTAAATACTTTATAGTAAGTATAAAAAAGAAAAAATACCTACAACTGTCATAAAAAAATGTACAAAGGGGATCTTATCCCTTTAAGGGATCTCAATGCATCTTTGTCTAGGGCCACTAGTGAACGTTATTTACTGCAGTTCAAAGTTAAGTTAAAGGATCGAAGGCTGAGTAGTTAATGTTCTCTAGATGAAAAAGTGTCATGGAGACATACCCAAACCAACATCATACTTCACCTGCCTTGGAAGTGTATTTAGAGCTGCCGCACAATAGGTCACTAGCGGCGACTACAGCGAAGGCATTTGTGGCCGCCACAAGCTGCGGACGAATTTTATCATATATTTTGTATAGCATCGGCGCAAACAGAGCGTTTGAGTGGCCGCATCCGAGCCATAAGCTGCAGGATTAGCCGCGCTTGCTAGTAAAGGCCACGTTTTGTCGTTTGATTGGCTCGCTCACACGACCGTATGAACAATGTATTCTAGCCACTGGTGCGGCCCAGTGGATGCCACTGGTTTGACTGCACCACTACTGGTCGCGATTGTTGGCGGTGACTAGTGGCCTAATGTGCTGCGGCAGCTCTTACTTCCATCCATCGATGCAAATAATGCTGCCAGTTTGGTTAATATAAACACAAATTATCTTTAAGTGCACTCAACTCCATGAAGATAAGGAATGTAGTGTTAGTGCCGGAATAGCATCTTCCTTTTTTGTTCTGCATGCATTGTACCACGAACTTGACTTGTCCTGAGCACACTAGACAGAATATTAAGCTGGGGTTGTCATAGAAGAATATTCCATATTCAGAAGCTGTTTGTGTTCAACACTCGAACAGATAAAGCTCGCCTCTTCCCTCAGCCCTCTGAACTAAGTTGACGTTTGAACCCACTTTCTTCAATTATTATTTTTAACTAATACTAAGAGCATATAAACCTTTAGAAGTGACTCAGTGCTGTGTGTTACTGGGACTCATTGCCCTGTTTAGTTCGAGGTCGAAATATTTATATCAGGTAAAAATCCTGTGGTTTCTTTGACTCTCAATCGGACCAAAAGTACATTTTGTAAAAAAAAATGAAAGCGGTTAAAATATGAAAAAAAGTAGTAGTAGTAAGTAGGCCGCACGGGCACTTTTACACGTCAAAAATCTACCAGCGCTTCGCAAGAGACCACTGCTGAGAAGAAACGCCGCAAGAAACTTAACAGTCAGTCGTTTTTTTTAAATACTACTTATTATATTATACAATTATAAAGTTTAACCTAGCATTATATGAAACAATGAAATTAACATAAAATAAACAATAAAAAATATTCAAGCGTAGCTTGAGCAGGAAAATATGTCAAAACTAAGAATTTTCATAGGGAGTAATAAGTAGTAGTAATAAAAAAAATATTTATATACAGGGTGTCCCATAAATAGCACGTCACAGTGACACCGGAGATTCCCCAGCCTTAGACGAACCGAACCAACCTAACATGACCTCAGTAAAAGTTGCACCGTTTTCGAGTTACACCAATTTAAAGATTTTTCCAATTTCTCTCCTCTTTTAACATTGCAAGTGCCCGCATTTACTGGGATAGCTTTAGAATTTAGTTTTTTTTATTTGTACATTTGTAAAAATACATGTTTTTTTATCAAACTCCAACATAAATTACACGAAAACAGAAAAATTTACCAATACATTTGGCGTGCAGATTACACATAAAACATTGACGTTTTTCCAGCTTTCTAACGAGCTATTAAAACTAACTGTTATACTCGTAAACACAAATAACAACATTAACTTATGGAAAAAGTAAGCGATTTTAGTTTTATTTTAAATTAGTCAGACTAATTTCAGTCAGCCAAATGTATTGGTAAATTTTTCTGTTTTCGTGTAATTTATGTTGGAGTTAGATAAAAAAACATGTAAGTATTTTTTAGTTTTCGGCCTCGCATTCTCAAACGTGTACAGATAATATTTTTTTTAATATTGCATAAGAAAAACAAGTTCACCTTGTACAAAAGTAAATAAAAAAGTTGATTTAAATTCGGTATGTTTTTTAATTTTTATTTTTGAAGTGGCATTTGTGACTTTAGTTTCCGCCCGCTTCCTTTGTGATGACTTTCTTTCAGTTTTTTTTCAAATAATTTCCTACTTGTTATGCATTTTTGGAGAGCTAAGAAAACAGTTAAGTTTTTAAAATAATCTGCAAGCCAAGTTTTATAACGTTTTTTTTTGTTTTTAAGGCATTTTAGTGGAAAGCGATCGCAAAAAGTATTGAAAAAATTTCGTTTTCCATCTCGCATTTTTTAATTTGGACCGATAATTATTGTTTAAATATTGAGAAATAACCAGTGTTTAATCGGTTTTGTAAATCAGAAGAAAAAAAAAGATTTAAATTGATACTTTTTTTGTAATAAATTTTTCAAGTTGAATTTCCGACTAATTTAAAAAAAAACTAATAAACGCGATAACTCAAAAATGGTTCACTTTTGCATAATGCATATGGGGGTCAAAATTATCGCAAATAGTCACCCCTATCACCTCCTAACGGGAATAGGTCGACTTACCAATAACCCTGTATATATATATATACTAGCTGACCCGGCGAACTTTGTTCCGCCTCAGAGACAATCATTTGGCATGCGCTCCAAAGCACTCTTAAACAGCCTGACCAACGCATGATGTTCATGACGTCGTTGCTGTAGATCTTGAAGAATTGCTCTTTTCATTGCTGCATTTATCTTTTGACGTCGATCAAGTTGTTCCTCCATGTTTTCCATGAAGTATATTTGTAAAAAATTATGCTGTGCATCTTCTAGAGGTTGTAATGATCCAATTCGATGGTGAATCTGTCCTTGTATCTTGAATGTCGGATTAAATCCTCGTTCTTCGATAATGTCTGCCCCAAATGATGTCATTTGGAAACAACCATTGTATTTTAGAGTGTTTGCTAGAAAATGTCGTGATTCTGGTGTTTCGCCACGAAGCAATGAATGCAATGGCTCTGGAGGTGGAGTCAATAATGGCAATTTTACTTTCCCACTAAGGCAGCACAATCCTGGCGTTTCCCCGGAAAACTTCAATGCGCCACAATACTCGCAAACGACGTCAATCGACCCAATGCGAACGCTAGTATGCACGCCGTAATCAGTGCTGCAATCGTATCGAAACGCTGCTCGATTCAAATCAGTACTTAATATATTTCTTCTTGTGCGTTTTAAATTATCTACTTGTTGATCTCTGAGGTTTGCTCGACGATTTCGCATTGCCAACCGAGCCGTTTCACGGGCTGCCTCACTTTGCTGGTGTGATTGAGAAGCACGAAGTCGAGCCATACTAACGCGGCGCTCTTCACGTGCAATTTCTTGTTCTTCTTCAGTCCTTTCACTCGCAATGTTTCGAATCCTAGTTGCATTATGGCTTCGTCGGGAAAGATTTGATCGTTTTGGTCGCGGCATGGCTTTCTTAATGATTTATCTCGTCACAATAAGCTAATATAAACTCGAAACATGCACATCAACCGGTCAACTTCAAAATTCTGCTATAGCAGAACATAAAAAAAAACCGGCCAAGTGCGAGTCGGACTCGCGCACGTAGGGTTCCGTACCACTATACATCTAAATAAATGATTTTCTTTATTCTTTATTATATTGGAGTTGATTGAATGAAAGGTAATATGCGGTTTACGATTTATAACGTATTAAAAAAAAACTAATTATTAGATCTCGTTCAAACCAATTTTCGGTGGAAGTTTGCATGGTAATGTACATCATATATTATTTTTACATTTATCATTCCCTTATTTTAGAAGTTACGGGGGGGGGGGGACACACATTTTTCCACTTTGGAAGCGTCTCTCGCGCAAACTATTCAGTTTAGAAAAAAAATATATTAGAAACCTCAATATCATTTTTGAAGACCTATCCATAGATACCCCACACGTATGGGTTTGATGAAAAAATAATAATTGAGTTTCAGTTCTAAGTATGGGGAACCCCAAAAATTTATTGTTTTTTTTCTATTTTTGTATGAAAATCTTAATGCGGTTCACCGAATACATCTACTTACAAAGTTTCCATAGTATAGCTCTTATAGTTACGGAATAAAGTGGCTGTGACATACGGACGGACAGACGGACGGACAGACATGACGAATCTATAAGGGTTCCGTTTTTTGCCATTTGGCTACGGAACCCTAAAAACTGACAGCTAAACATAATGTAGTCTATGGTTAATTATAATTGACATTATGTTTAGCTGTCAGTTGTTTATGTTTTGTTATACCATTTTTAACAAATGAACGGCTAGACTGTTTTTTTTTACTAATAAATTGCTTTCAGTTTCGGTTTGATACTCCATATCAGTTGCGTTTTGATATACCACGTTTTATGTCACGTCCCACGGGAAATTGCTAAAAAGTATCCTATGTCTTTCTCCTGGTTCTAAGCTACCTTCCCAACAATTTTTAGCCAAATCGGTTCAGCCGTTCTCGAGTTATAAATAGTGTAACTAACACGACTTTCCTTTATATATATAGATACTACTCAAAACAAAATAGGGGCCATTTAGTATTTTATATGTAACATGAAAATAACAATAGTTAGTGTTATTTTTTTATAAGGTTGCAATAAAATAAAGCTTTTCTTTTCGTTTAGGCAAATTATTCGTTTAATTAAGTTAGCATTTGTTTTGATTATTCCAGATTAAATTAAATTAGTCCATCATCAACATAGCACCAAATAAAAACACTTCACAAAAAAAAAAAAAGGAAAGATAATTGCATATTTTTTTAAATCTTTAATAACGTGTATGTCCTCCTCGCTTGTTTATGCACTCCTGAAGCCTAGAATGCATGGTCTCACTCAAGTTCCTCACGTTTTCAGGTGGTATCTCTTCCCATGCACGTTTCAGAGCGTTAATGAGCTGCTGTTGGTTGTAAACCTCTCGCTCTCTCTCTCTAATCCTTCGTTTTAATTGGTCCCACAGGTGTTCTATCGGATTAAAATACGGACTGTTGGCTGGCCACGCTAGCACCGAGATACCAGAGTTTTCAAGTTCAGTCCGAGTAACCCGAGCTGTGTGTGGACGGGCATTGTCTTGCATCAGGATGAAGTCAGGACCCACTCGCTGTGCAAAAGGAACCACATGAGGCCTGACGACTTCCTCGATGTAACTTTGAGCAGTTACGATGCCCTGATTTAAGATGGCGAGCTCAGTTTTGCCGTGTACGCTAATGCCACCCCAAAGCATAACACTGGGACCACCAAAACGATCACTTTCGTGGATGCAAGCTTCCGAAAATCGCTCTCCGCGTCGTCTCCATACTCGAATCCGTCGATCATCACTAAAAAAATTAACTTTACACTCATCTGTGAAAAGCACCGATCCCCACTGATTTATGTCCCAATTCAAATATTGCCGACAGAAACTTAGGCGACTTGCACGATGAACCCTAGTCAAAGGAATTCGTACAACACGTCGTTTAGACCATTGCTGGTCTTCATGCATCCGATTTCGTATTGTTTGGTCACTAACACGAGTACCCGTCGTAAGCCGTAAGCGATTTCGTAACTTGCGAGCCGTTACTGAGCGTTCCCGTCGTGAACTTAACCGGATGTAACGATCCTCTTGGGCCGTAGTCACACGAACTCTGCCTGAACCAGGTCTTCTTGCAACACTACCAGTCTCTTAGAAGCAATGCCATGCATTTTGGATGGCTCTCCGAGAAAACCCTAGCGAGGAAGCCACAAACCGCTGCGAATGACCTTCAGCTATCATTGTGACGGCCCTGGTACAAGTTATCGGGTCCATATGTCTTCGTAATCGTGGCATTATTAACACAACAGAATAAACTAGGCAACTCGACAAAAATACTTAAATTACTCCTTTAGTGACATTTTAGAGAATACAACATCATTTAATGTCAAAGAATTCTTAACCTGAACTCGTTTTTTTTTTAATCCAAAGTTTACTTGTGTTTAAGGACAGTATTTAAATTTAAACACTAGCACTAAGGACGCTTAAATAGCGAAGGATGCGTAATATCAATAATTGGAAATAGTAATCAATGGTTTGTGTTTATAAATTACGATTGAGCAGAAATATATAGGTGGCCCCTATTTTGTTTTGAGTAGTATACTTTCCTATGACAGTGCAAGACAACCACCACATACAAAGTTTCGATACATTCTCCTACAGAAACCGCCTCTGAAACAGAAACAGAATTCCCTAGACAATATAGGTATACAATATTTACATATTTTTTATGCCTATTTTATTATTCAGTTATTTAGGTGTTTAGTTAACAGTTTGCAGTCTGCGACAGTACGATTGCTTACAGTCGTACTGCCCCAGTCAATTTTTTTCTGAATATTGCGAGAATACAATAAAATAAGACGTATATTTTAGTGCAACGTCAGTAGCATTTAGAATTTGACACTGAGATCATTTTTGTTTTTACCAACCTCTTATGCTGAAAGTACGAAAAAATATAAAATTTTAATAAAGAAGGCCTGTACACATTACCACTACATATGCAATTCCGCTCTCTCGATATTTTATCTATAAACAGTACAACTTAGGGAACTCCCATGGGGAACTCGAATAATAAACTCTGTGCAGAACACCTCGGCTGCTACGCCTGAAACATTATGTTATGTATTACAGAGCACCTGACGGCAAAAGCGACCTGCCTGTGCTTTTTAGCGCCGGACTTAGCTCGCTCAAAAGGATACGTATTATGTTGGAACATGCTGGGAGAAGTTTATTTTTGAAAACTAAAAACTGAAACATTATTCAAGTACAAGTGAGTCACAAGACAAGTCTGAGTTAAGTGAGTCTGACTTAATTTTTGTTTTGTGTAAGTCACGCACATCACGGTTATGTTTCTGTTTTGTATAATTTAGTCTAAGTACTTTTCTTTGCATGAGCCCATTTTGGTAATTATAATTAAGTTCACATATAAGCTACGCTATCAAATTTAAAAAAAAATAAAAAAAATGTGTAATTTTCATATACAAAATCGATCAAACTAAATTTGAAATTGTAAAAATAATTCAAATAATTAATTCAATTTGTATTATAAAACTAATATTTTCTGAAATATTAACTTAACAAACAAATGAGAATGTAATGTAATTTTAGTATTAAGAAACATTGCTACACTATTGAGGAATAAATGAGGCTTATATTATTATTATTTGTATGTCTTTACCAATCACGGGACTATGGGAGACCCGGACCTTTGGAAGGCGTACATGGAGCCGAAGCCAACACGCAGAGGCCCTTTAGACAAGTTTAATTTAGTAAAGTTATGGGACACCAACCGGCGATTGTCCCTGAGTTCAAACTAAAGAAGTATGCTCCCACGGACAACCACCGGTCACTGTAAAGACTATTTAAGAAGGATGGGAATACTAATAATAGGTTCTATGAGTGAACTGATATGGATTGGTGAACTAGGCTATTGATGAAACTACGGCGCCTGCCTGGCCAATGCTAATTACTTTGGTTTAAATGGCAGGCGGTGACTCGCCAACTCAATGGAATGGACCTCCCGAAATAGCCACATATATATAGCAGCAGGGAGGCAACAGTTCCAGAGGGGCTAAGGGTGGAGAGGTGCTTCTGGACTTTAAACGACCATAAGGTGCCCACTCGCCACTTATGCAACACATCCACCCTTCGAGCATATAGCTCTTGCGACTCCACTCTGACCGGCCAATAAAGGCAAGCCAGAGGTGAGGGTCTGTTCCTCGTCATTGCACACCGCAGCCGGCCGGTGAAGGCAAGCGTGAGGTGAGGAACAGGACCTACCCTCGGGAGCACTCAGGTCCGTGGTGTCGCCACTCACCACAGCTCGCCACTAGCTGCCTTGCCTTGTTATTATTATTATTATAAGCTACGCCATCATCATCATCATCATGTCAGCCGAAAGACGTCCACTGCTGGACATAGGCCTCCCCCAAGGCTTTCCACTCAGACCGGTCTTGTGCTTTTCGCATCCACCGCGGTCCCGCGATCCTGACGAGGTCGTCACTCCATCTTGTTGGAGGCCTACCTACAGCTCGTCTTCCGGTCCGCGGACGCCACTCCAGAACCTTCTGACCCCATCGGCCATCAGTCCTGCGAGCAATGTGCCCCGCCCACTGCCACTTCAGTTTAGCTATTCTTAGGGCTATGTCGGTAACCTTAGTTCTACTGCGGATATCATCATTTCTGATTCTATCACGCAAAGAAACCCCGAGCATAGCCCTCTCCATAGCCCTCTGAGTGACTTTGAGCATAAGCTACGCAAAACTGTACAACTCCATATACTTTTTATACATCAAATGTAATAAAACTAAGCATAAACAAAATAAACACACAATACATACCGATTAATGATAAAATAACGTCACTGGACAACCGAACAGGCCAGAAGGAGCTATATCGGATCACAAAAGCAAGAGTAAAGGAACAAGAGACATTTAATTCACATTAAGTTTATGACAAATGAAGATGAAGATTATACTAAGGGGACGGTTTGACTGAGGAGGATTTATAAACAGAAAATGACGTACCGGAATTATAACATGGGTTCCGATATATAGAGAAAGAGGAATTTGATATAGCTATAAGGGGCATCAAGAGTCCATTCGAGAGGCGCCAGGAAATTATGCAATATACAAGTAACAAAAAATGCAAAATGTGAAACCGTGAGAAATTAAATGTTTGCTAATATATTATTAACATTATTTATAAAACAAAAGTGATCCCGATAAACGTTAAATGGAAGTTGATGATGAAAACTCTAAGAAAGGTAGGAGTAGACTAGCAAAATAGGAGAATAATATACGAGCTGTCCAGTTACCAGGAAACATTGATCGATATCGATATCTTCATAAATTCGAACATAATAATTAAACAGGCAAGGTGTAAGGCAAGGGTGTCACCTCTACTATTTAAACTATTTATAGTAAATGCAATTACAAATGTGTGTAGAAACAAAAATATAGAGATTAGAGGCTTAATAATTGTAGTTTTTGAGAAGTTTTTTAAACAACAATTGAAAATATAGGAAGAGTTATGGTAGGTAACCTACTACGACACTTCCGACGCGACATTTTCCTTATAAACGTCATAGAGGAAACGATAGAAGGAAGAAGAGGAAGACCTGGGAGATATTACTTTGAGAAAATAATTGCAGAGGTTAACACAGTGACTTATTAGAATCTCAAGCAGTTTTCAGAAAGAAAAGGTTAGCTATTACTTCCACGACAAGAGTTTGACTCTTAAATAAAGAGAGAGAGATACAACAGTGGGTTGGTTGGATGGATAGAAACGTCTTCAGGGTTCTGAAAACTGATTTAATTGGACGTATGCATTCAAATATACCCGTTATATATTTTTCACATTTACTTGAGGAAGAAAATTATACCCGAATGATTTTTAGAATATATTATTTCTCTTTTTAAATTTATTTTAGTATTCTCTACGTAATTAAAACGAAAAAAAAACCGTTTCATCTATCATTCCATTAAGCTATTGAATAGTCGTTCAAACATACATCAAGGGGGATGGGAATGAAGTCGCGAGGCTTTGTAGCCGCGGGAGCCGGAAGGGATAACGGGAGGCCGGACAGAACAAATGTACGGAGCACTACGTATCACATTATTGGCCAGCACCAAACGGTCTTGGCTCTGATTAACATCTAATTTATGGCTACGTACGTACAGTCGGTCCTGATAGTGTGACTCACATTATGGCTCTAGAATCGTGTGCAAACGTCTAAGTAAGTTTGAAGACTATTATTGACGAACATGATTTTATTTATTTATTTATTCCGCACTTACAACTATTTTTACAGGGCTTGCCCTAAGACAATAGTGTAACTACTTTTTGGTACAGTATATAGCAAGTAATCTCTATCCTTACACCTATAACATAATATAAACAATGCAGCCTTTGTGAAACGACACTACATTTATTTGTGGGTAAATGGTATTTAATCGCGTTAAATAAACATTGTCAATTATTACCTTGACGTGTAGCTATGATCACGAGAAGATTGGAGAAAAGCATATGAATATAATGTGGTGCGTGTTTCGAGGACGCGCACATGGAATTGTTCAATTATATTGTTGTACAAGTCAGTACCGGCAGTGCAGTAACACGGCACATATTTGCAATCCCCGCCATTTTAGTCTACTCGTGATAACAACTTTTACCTCATGACCAAAAAGTCGAGGTAATAACTCTTATTGGTTTATTTTCACGTTTAAGTCCCCTTTAACATCATGTAATGAATATCGTGAAAGATTAATAAAACCTTTTACTACATTTTAAACTACCGTAGTTTTTTTAAAACAACTAAACTCAATTCGAAGTTGACGTCTTGAGTGGCGTGATCGAATAAATTTATACCAATAGACGATCGACGACCCCTACTTAAGTCTAAGTAAGTAAGCCAGACTTAATATTTCCCTTGGCGACTGTACGGGGGTGCAATCAAGATAGATTGTTCTATTAAACCGAGTCAGAAAACAAATTATTTTATCTCCATGGCTTTTTATTTGAATTAAGGTAAAATTTCGGTTAACTAGGGGGAATTTAGCATAATTGGTGTAATTATTTTTTCTCAAAGGTTAACTTTTAATTTTTTCATGATGAATGACACCTAAGTGTCACTAATATGTTTTTCGTGGAGTCCTTTAATAATAGACCGCAGGGATATAGCCAAAGCAGAAAATGATATTATTTGCCGGTAAAAATTAACAGTGTGTAATAAGTAATGTTTCACTCGGAATCACATGTTGGGATTGCACGTAATAAACTTAATTGGATTACAACTCGTAATAATAACAAATCACGCGTGCTTTCCAATTTTATTCTTATAAAGTATAATACGAGTATGATGCGCTGAATAAGTCTGCATACTATTATTAAATAGCTTACGGTTGTTCACACTCAAAGCATAATTCGAGGAAGTACCTATTTAGTTCTCACGCAGCATAATTATTTAATTAGCGACATTTTTGCAGAGGTTGAGTTATATAGCTTTTAAAAACACCATTATGTGTATGTAAATATCCATTTTTATATTCGGTAGACCGTTAAGGAAATATTGAACTCCAAAAGTGTAATTTTCGCTAGTGACGTGTGTGTCCCTACGCTACCCCTGTAGCCAAAGCTACCAATTACCATTAGACTACATGGGTTTTTGAATTGCAGGCGACTAACAGAATAAGATTTGTTGAAAATCATTCATTAACATGGCACCAATAAAGAAAAAATAAAAAAAATGTTCTTTGCCGTTTTTGAAGATTGATTTTTGTGTTACGTGGTATTTAGTTACGGCAATGGAACCCTACAATGAGCATGGTCCGACACGCGCTAGCCCGGGTTATTTATGTTATAGAGATAGTAATATCGAGTCAATAATGCAATGATGATCACGGTTTGATTTACCCTGTGTGCTTACTGATATTTTAATTTAACAAGCTTTGTAATTAGTTGAATCAGCGTAGAGTAACTGAACAGTGATAATCTAAAGCTTTTAAATATACGGGTTGACTCTATGGTAAATAAAAATAGAATAGAAATGCGTTATTGCAATTTATTTCAACATGTAATTAATTAAGAAATAGATTGGGAAGTAATGCATTAACTGCAGTCATTGCCAGCTGGTAATGTGCCCAAAAGCCTACATTACTTGTCGGGTAGCAGATCTGATTGTAATCGTTAGTGATAGAGACCTGCCCACTTATTTTGTTTTTATTGCGACATATAGCAAATCAAACTGCTTTCATCAGGTAATTAGTATCTAAATAACATTACTTGTGTAATTAGAATAGAAAAGGTGGGGGAAAAACATGATGCGGGGTTTGCAGTTAAACCTTTATTAATTCTTTTATATGCAAAGAAGTCTTGATTTTTATTATTTATTATGATGTGAAACTTGACATAACCCGTTTACAATTTTTGATCGTTCTGATAGACTTGAGCACATTCGCTAAAATGCTGACCGAAATGAATAACATGAGTTTTAGCGAATGCTAGAGTAAATAATGCTCAAGTTTATCAGCACCTTAAGGTTATGGAATTGCGAACATGATCGACCTACTGTAAATTTTACCTATTAAATCGATCAAAAGTACCGAGAATATAAAAAAAGGTACCGAGAATATGAATAACCAAGAAAATAACCTACCCCCTAGAATATACGTCGTTTTGAATGTAAATACGTGATAAATTTTGAATCCTACGGCATTCTAGCTGTGGGCAACCACTAAACAAAATTTAGAATATTTTTTGTAGTTATTGCCCACCATTTTTTTAGTAATTGCCATGTGGTAATGTCTATAGTTATTGCCCGGGCAAGCACCCGACTCGAACCTATTCTAAAGTAATTCAAAAACGAAGTTAACGTAAAAATTAAGGACAAGAAAGAAAATGAGCAATTACCAGTGCATAAAAAGTAAACTGGTTTAAATAGCGTTGTGAAAAAAAAGTCAAATGACTTGCAGTGCTTGTTCAAAAATGTTTCATGTGCGTTGCATAATGCATTTCTCGAACACATAAGGAACATTACCCAACATTTTTAAGATATCGTTGTTTTATGGTAGATGATATCAGAACCATCTCTGGAGATTCTGACCCATCACCATCAGCGACATTTGATGCTGTTATGAAAGCTAAACGCAATCTTTTTTAATTTATTGATTACTATCCTGTTAGGTTTGAGTTCAATGTTTATTTATGTTTAAAGTAAATTCAGACGACCGACGTCAGATAAATACTTTAATTTATGATTTTAAGATACTGGACAATTACTGTGCTCTGATCTTAGCAATTCCTGTAGGCTATGGGCAATCACTCTAATTTTGAGATGATTTTGATTTCGTTGCATTATTTTCTATGGTATGCAAGTTTGAATTAAAAACTGTTGATGCTCTGATAAGAAAATAGTAATAAAAAGTTTGTACCTATCATATTTTCTTTTTTATTGCATGTAAATGTGTTTGAAATCCTTAAGTGGGCAATAGCTATATGGTTTACCCTACATAGACTGTTAAATTCATAATCCTTATTTTGGGTTCGCTCAGTAACAAAGGAACGCCGCTCGCACAGAAGTGATGATACGATTAAAGATGTTTAAAGGCATCATCTGAGCGAAGTGGACTCTTAAAATAAAATCTCATGAAGGTTTTGTCGAGAAAGGAGACACTTGGAAAGTCTACAAAAATAGTAATAAAATAAATAGTCCAGAGTCAAGTGGCAGCTGAAGATAGTAATAATAACGTGGTGGGGGCAAATGCGGCTGGCTTGTGGTTGCAGTGTACCTAGCTTCGGTGGCATATCGACCCTTCGGGGATGAAAGTAGTGAAAACCATTTTGTCGAATTTGAGTTATTCGTGTACCCTTGTTCAGTTATCTCAGCTCTATCGATCCGTATATTCATAATGTTGATAACTATTTGATAAAAACGGATTTTATTGCACGGAAAAAGGGCAAGTGAAACATTAAAATAATGTAGTAAATAATGTTAAAACATAACGTTCCACTTTTAATTTACTACACCAAATATGGTTTAATTAACATGCATTCTGTAGTACAAGATATTCCAGACCCGTGACTTTAAAGAAAATGGTCTTAAAAGCCAGCGAATATTGTTATTTTTGTTGTATTAACAATACTAATTCGCAAACTATAGTACGAGTAGGTATCTATACTACTAATAAAGTATCAGGAGCTCAAAAATCTTAGATTTATTTAATTGCTCCAAAAACAAATAAAAAATAGAAATAAAAGTTTCACTTTAGACTCCTGAGAAGTCGTAGTTTCACTACTTTTCATCCCCGAATTATTTCATAGTGTACGTTTAGCTGGCCGCAAATTTATAGTGTATTTCTCAATATAATAAACTTTGCGCTAAGCTTAATCGCATATTAATGCACTCACTCACTTCTTGTCACTTTGCGTCTATTAGGGCAGCGGTTTAAAATAACTTATGCAAATCTAATATAGACAGGCCGCAGTGTGTCCGGACAAGTTCAAAGAAGAAGCCAAGCGACACTCACTGTAGTGTGTGTATTTACACGAAACCATTGAGGACATTTCCTACCATTTTTACTGTTTTAAGTTTTAGTAAAAATCTTTCAGTACCGCGAACCGATTCCGTTACGGTTGGAAATTTAAAAATCTAAGGTATTTGTACCTATAGGTAGTTAATGTGGGCATTGCATAGTTAAATATTTATTTTACGACACGAACTCATGAACTAGTTTTAGAGCTGTCCACGTTTGATACGTGTGACGGAGCTAAATTTTATAAAAACCATATAATGTGGCTCGTAAAAACCGCAAGATTTTAAACAAAAAAACAGTATTAAGATGGACACACTGACAGGGCAACTTTACAGGGACAGGGACTGAAAATAAAAATAGTCTGTATACAGCCGCGCCATATTTAAATGATTACATCCCGATTCCAGAAATAGGTGATCCTATTTCTGTACTAACTTAACTTGTATGCGAGTTCAGTCCTATGAATGTGTTTCAAATTGTCGAGGCCCCTTGGGTCCGGGTCAGCATTTACTGAAGTTAACATTCGAGTCATACTCAACGCTAGACTAAACAAGGATAAGTGCATTACGGGTGTGTCCAGTAAAATCCATTAACGAGTAGATGGTGCAACATCGAAATACATTACTAAAAGATACATTTTGGAATAATAAAATCTTTACACCATAAGGTTCTCTTGTGAATCCTTAAAATTTAGGGTTCTCTTGTTTGTTTGGTTCTTACCAAATCAATTTAGTTGTTCGTAGTCGTTGTTTCTTCGTACTTAGAATCAAATGTTCAGGCCATTCAATGGAAGAATGCTTAAGAATTATTATTTGAAAACGACGACGTTTCAGAAGTGGGAGCAATAATAATTCTTAGCTAGCAACATGGCAATAATGGTGTAGGTCAACACCATCTGCCGCCGACTGATTTATGACATCTTGGGGAAAAAACGCTCGCCGACGCACCGCTGTGGACAGGGCTACAGTGCGCCACGCTGCCCAAGGCGCGAGGCGCGGTACAAAAGGGTCACGAGTAGTGTTAGCGATCATGCTTCTATAGGAGCAATAGGATTTACATAAAAATTACGAGCTACGGAAAAGTCGCACTGTCCGGGTCATAACCTACACAAGTGTGTTTACTCGAAACACGTCTCATATTTGTTCACTATTATTCTTTAAAATTAAACAATATTTTTGATTTATATTTTGCTATTCGGGTGCCCTCTTTTGAGCTTATAAGGTGTCTAATAACATGGTCGTATTTATTATATTATTATGATCTCTTTTTTTCAGTAGGTAGGTAGTTAGGTGGGTTGCCCCCACCACGTTATTATTATTCATAATTTAAGCAGTTTTTATATCACACCAATAAGAAATGTCTAATTTCTAATGTGATGGCTTCAATAATGTTATGCAATTACAAATCGATAAATAATGTAATGATAATAAATAAAATTAAATATTGGAGCAAAACGCTTTAAATCACTGTTGAAATGACCTGAACTGACCTGAACACTGAAATAAAGCGAACAATGGACAGTTTCTTTAATTTTAAACGGAAACACTACAACAAAAAAGAGAAAAGAGACTAGACTAAAAGAAAGGAGATATTCATTTGAAACTTAGTAACCCTTGGTAGTTAATTAAAGGAAGCTAGTAATAATGGTACACAGGGTACACTAAATTGGATACTAAATCGAACGCAGATGAATGAACGCGAGCCGTATCGTATTGGGTTGCACGTTTCGATGATTTCTTTACGGCAGCGTAATTAACAAAATTGAAGGTAGGACTTAGCCTAGCCTTTCCCTAGTATTAAGCTGTCAGTATAATATCACTTAAATAAAAGAATTGGGTTGCAACGGGCTAAGAAAAACAAGATATATTTTTAGTACATTGGCTTAAAAACGGATACGACCATAAATTGTTAATGTATAAACTTAATAATATGAATCTCCTTCTACCATAAAGTCAACGATTAATGTTGTCGTAATTCCTCAGGAGTTACATCAATATAATTAGGGCATAACCTTCAAAGTTCGTGTTGATTCACATCCTCAGTTGTGTGACTCAGCTAAGTTCGTCGACAGAACCTTCTGTTAATATGTCCAGTGTGAGGGCAGTCTGAGTTCGTTTCTTGCTTTTCTACAAATGAAGAAAAAATATTTTAGCACATTCTGCCAACCTTAACGGGACGCTTGGATTTTTTACGCGTCCACTGATATCGATGGTGCAATTTTCAAATAAGTTCTGCATAGGACGTTAATATTGTGCGCGAATCCATGTTTCTAAAACATTTTAAGGGAGATATTTCTTCCGGGAGATAGGTCTTTTTTTTTACAAGGTAAAAATTTCATAAAATTAAGTATAATTTATTAGAAAATCTGTTGTTTATTACAAGACAAGAAACAAGACAGTTTCTTATGAAATAGGAAATATTGTGGCATGGCTAATTTTGTGCTGTGATTGGTGCTCGCACTCGACTAGTGATTTTTATTTACTTAGAATTTTTAGTTCCATTTTGGGCCTAAGTTAATTAGCAACAAAACATTACATGTACCCCCTACTACTGGATGAAAAATAAAATAAAATAGGCTTCTTGAAATCAAACATGAAACAAATTTTATGGTCTGATAAGTTCTGTTAGGGTTGTTTTTAACATTAATTGAATAAAGTTATAAAATGCAGATGAAACTCATAACCATGCTGGCACTCCAAATGTAAACGTAAATTAAGTTAGTAAGTAAGTAATCACTAGTATCTATGTACCTACCAAGTAGTATTAGATTATTGGGGCGCATTCAGTCGCCAACAAACTGACACACAGTTTGGCGACATTTAGAGTATGATACTATGTAAAAAAAAAAAAATGTTACATCGAAACTCATTCAGTATTATTGAAGTTACTCTCTGATTTAAGAAGTTATAATTGTTAGAAATTGTATGAACAAAAGACGGGTGGGCGGGTATTTTTGCCGGTGAGTGTCATTGCTACATTTAGTATCATCGTCAGCTGACGTAATTATACTTATGACCAGTTAACTCGAAATTAAAAGTACTTCCACGTAGTTTCAAGAAGTTGACTGACACAAGAAGACTGAGGAATTGACTGGCATATGCCTTGAAATATTTAAATTCTGGAAAAGCTATTTAAATAGTTGACTGCTTTTCTTGATATCTAAATAAATACATGACTCGTCGTGGTCGAGCGTCACACGGGTTAAAAACGAATTTCAATAAAAGTAAATCCCTATATTGACAATTACATCAAAATGGTTGTTAGATCCATTTTCGAGGACGTGATTACAAATATATACTGGTGACTTCAAATTGGTCGTACAAAACAATTGATCGTGGCTCAGTTAATGACGATTAGTAGTTAACGCAGTTGTTTAGATTAGCCTTCTTTAATTATGGTTCATAATCCAAAAAAACTAATTATTAAAGTCCTAAAGTGTGGTCACCCTACATTTAATACCTAACTGTCATTCATACCTGTCACGTGATGTTATCAATCTAATTTACAGTGTGGTAGCTCCTAGAAGGTGCTTCGTTTTTTTAGTTATGTCTCACTCGCTCTCACACACTTTTATTAAGGTAAAACAGATTTAATTAATGGACACAATCCTGCAGTCAAACTGTTCCAACAGTTTTGCAGGGCATGATATATTATTGTACTATGTTGTTTGTTTTTAATAAATAAATAATAATAATAATAAATAAATTAAGGCCGTGTGAGAGAGATGTCCGAACCCGAAACACCTTCTAACTGCTCATGGACTGTGAATATGGTGGTAGGGTAACTACATTAAGCCTAAAATGTGATAATTTAACATTGTTTTTTTAAAAATTTAATCACCAGTATGAGACTTAGGAGTGGGGTTTAGTAGGGAAGATGTGTGTAAAACATTGATTTTCTATAATCAATTTGAGGTGATTTGGTACTTGCTAGTTTAATAATATAAAATATCGTCCTTTTTAATCTTTGCATATTTGTTAAAAATCAAGTAATAATTGTATATTATAGTTATAGTATGTACGTTAGTACATCATCATTCATCATTCTCTTGTCCTTCTCCCAATGAATCTGGGGTCGGCACAACATGTATTTTTCTTCCATGCTTCTCTATTAAATAGTTGTCATCTCGGTAGTCACTCTCTTTCAAGCCAAATCATCTTTCACACAGTCCATCCATCGTTTCGTTGGTCTTCCGCTACTCGTACAGCCATCCACATTCATTCACAAAACTTTCCTGATGATATTTTCCTCATTCCTCCGCATCACTTGCCCATACCATGATAACCGATTTCCACACCACTTTTTTTTTTTTTATTCTGTCCATTATGGTACATGACAGTTTAAGTAAAGACATGCGACGCCTGCCGGTGTCTAAACTTCTCCCTATACTTATCGATACAGTCTTTACTGTACTTAGTCTTATGCTGTTTCGCGCGGCAAAACAAGTTTATTAAAATCTTTTTTACATAAATTCTGAACACACGCCGATGGAGTCGACGAAGGAAACGAGTATATAAAAAAAACCGCAATAAATTCAATGATAATGGTACGAGCAAAAACAGTAACAAAGCCTAAACACCAAAGAGAATCAGCTAAATAATAATATAATATGAAATAACTGAGCAAATACTCATTTTCAGACAGAGTGACTACATGACCTTTTACTTCACTGCTATAAAAGGAATGTATCGAATAACCGATAACCCTGTATAAAATGTATTCTAAAAGTAATCAGAAGCATACCAAGCTTTTCTTGCGACATTTTCCCTAACGGTGTATTAAATTCTTCTAGACTGGAGGCGCCTGATGAAAAGTTAACACTGGTGTGACAAGGGAGTACTTCGCTGACAGACGTTAAGATAGATACGTATAAAATTACTTTCAAAACGGAAGTAAAGGTACGATATAATATTGTTGGTTAACACATCTACTCGTATTCTATGAAGAGGTGATGACGACACAGCTGGTTTTGTTGGACTCTGCCAACGGCCCGGGTTTTATTCCTAATTTGAGCAAATATTTGTGTGATAAGCGTGAGAGTTTGTTTCTAGTCCCGGATGTTTTATACGTATTTACGTATATATTTCTATATATTAATCGAACTCAAGTATTCATAGTACAAGCTTAGAGCTTTATTAGATACCTACCTACTAGGTTAATTCGTGTGAGACGGTCTTCTATTATTAGTGAGTACCTGTTTGACCTTTGCTTTGCTTTACCCGGTTTTCTTGTGGTAAGTTTAAAAAATGAAACCTTTCTAGATCGAATCGCCCCCGAAACCCTGCTGGCTAAATTTCATGAAAATCGTTGGAGCCGTTTCCGAGATTCAGATTATGTATACATATGTATACAAAAATTGCTTCTTCAAAGGTATTAGATAAGGCTAACCAGAAAAACAATATTTTACAACCAAATGTACGGATGGTGCCATTACGGTGCATACGACTATGTAGTATTGAATGTCAGCGGTGACCGTCACACGTAAGCATACGAAAGGTTGAAGCGATATAGCTATACATACACGTATTGTACGAAATGTAGTAAGTGTCGAGCACGTACTGGTTCTATTAACAATGTCTAATTAAGTTGGGCGGCCATCTGTAACGTTGCAAAACACGGCGATTGTTGCTTCCTTTCTAACAGTTCGTTAGCTGTACAATAATAACTTGCGTCGGGATATAATTTCAGTGATCGATGAATCCTTTTTATTGCTAAACTTCGAATTAATTATTCATGTTTATTTATTGTTTGAGTAGGCGGTTATACTAACAGCGATACCAATAATATCTATTGGGTTTTTATATTTGTTTTCGCTTCATATGCTTAAAAGTAACTCCTTAATGATATTAACAGCCAGCTATGACTCGTCTTGCTAATGTTAGAGGGTGTGGAGAATCAGGTTGGTAGTTTATTCGCAACCTGAACTATTACTTTAAAAAGATACTTTAAAATTTAAGATTTTATGTTTCCATATTTGAGTGACACGTAGTAAGTGAAAAAATAAGCGCTGAATATATACGAGTACATATAGTTCGGGATTTTCTAGTGATTGTCTTGAGACGTTTTTTTTGGTAAAGGAGCTAATTTTGGTTAAAAAAATATTTCGTGATCTGTTTACCTCAACTGTTGTTATATTTTGACCATATCGTTACCGTGAAACTTGGTCAAAGTGAGAAACCAAAAACAGCCTGATCTTTAGCAAAATTTCTTAGCAGTTTTTTTTTAATATGTCAATTATAAGATACATTGCAATAAAAGCGGTCCGGTGCGACGTAGTCCCTACGGCGTACCGACGACTACGTAGATTGAAGGACTGGAACCTATCGGATGTTTGACATAATTGTTTTTGTAAACCCAAGCGACTTGCTTAGCCTGTAAGTAATCCAATGAAAGGCTACGCGAAAGACATATGAATTATTGTTGCTCTACCTAAAAATGTTATGGTAAGTGGCAGGTAGCCGCACGCTTTCAAATGTTTATCAAAACACAAAAAAGATTTTTAATCTAATAGGTCAAAAAATTCACTATATATGCGTACACTGTACAGTAATAATTACAATTAATAAAAACTAGTGTAACCTATTATCTACTTAAAACTAGAAATTACAAAAAAAATACCAAAAGTATCAACACAAGTTGCGTCCCACACCAGAGCCCTACCAAGCTTCCATGGCACCAATGTAGCTCCGTCGGGGCGTTTACCATCGTCTCTGATCATACCAGCTGGTTCTAAGACAGCAGGTACAGAGGCGGTGGCAAGCGAACGACGGATCAGATCATTGATGGTACCGTGGCGGAACAAGCGGCCGGCACTTCTTGAACAAGATTGGCAATGTCTACCAAGCTCATCCACCTCCTTGCCGCAGTTGCAAGAATGAGGCACACAAATCTTAGCTCCAATCCGCAAGCAGATTGATATCAAAACACTTGTTTAAATGCCATGTAATGTAATGTAATATTTTATTAAGATAATTTAATTTAATTTTAGTAAAGATTTATCTCTTCAATCGATTCAACCAATGGAACGAAACGCAGTTTGAGGTACTTCGGTTTCTTTATATCATAGAATATGGAGATACGGTGTTTGTTGTAACTTATGAGTAAATAAGGAACACAATAAACTAATTTAACTACTTTAATAACAATATAATAATTTAATTAACTATTTAAGAAATACTGCCTAAATCTTTTGACACTTTAGTTTTGTGTTTGTTTACTTTAAATGTAAAGAAACAGAGCCGTTCGGAAGTCAATGACCGGGCGTCTTTGATGATCGACTCCGTTGACCTCTATCGAGATCAATGCGTCAAGATGTGAACACGTCGAAGAAAACCTCTTAATTAACCGATCGCGCCATCCGGCCCTGCCCATGGCAGACTTTTCCTAAATTAGAAATAGAAATAGAAATAGAAACATTTATTCGACGAACACAGAATAATAAAAAATAAAATATATAACAGAGAAAAACATCATGAACAAAGGATGGCAACACAAAAATCGAAACAAACACAATAAAGAAGGAAAGAAAAAAACACAAACAATGTAGGATAATGTTGCCATGGGTGATTCCGTGACGTCGAAATTGACACCACTCAGCACTATGTCACGGCGTAGACCGCGACGCTGGTTTTCAGTGGCGCCAACGTGACACACGAACGAAGAGACAGCGTTTAATTAAAGAATATAATAAATAGTAGTTGATTAACAAGTAAGGTAATAAAAAATAAATTAAACGAAATTAGAACTAAGTATTAAAACGGAGTAAAATACGTACAAAAATCGGACACGATAATCCAAACAAAAAAAAAAAGGAAGGCAACTGAACATAGATGAAAGAAGAAGAGATTGAAAAAATGCAATAGGGTAAAAAGCCAAACGGTACCTCCAACATAATCCCGCAGTGATCGGCGGTGGTCGGCAGTGGAATAACCGGTACCTACCCCCATTTACCTCTTCTCACTCTTGGGGTGTGACTGGATGACGGAACTAATTTTCACTTATTTCATTAAATGTTTAAAGCTTAGTGGGTGAAATAAATTGTGATTTAATGGTGTTATATATGTGCAGTGGAACAATGGTTTACTACAACTCTATAGCAGTCCAATAAGGTAAACTTTACAGCGTTAAAAATAAAAATAATAATATACTCATTGCTTAGTAATTATAAGTCAGGCTGCTTTTTTGTTGGCATAAAAGAAATGCCATACATTTTAATTTGAACGTGCCTACTGTTTGCTTTATTTACTTAAATTAGCTTCTTTACTTAAATGGATTAAGTTAATCCTAATCTCAGTGTCTACTGTTCAACCATTCGTCTAGAACTTTCGCTGCCGCCATTTCGGCGATGTACTTTCTTCTCCTCCCATGTTCGTAACCCGTTCATAATTATTTTTCAGTAAACACATAACTACATCCTAGCATTCTACAATGAATATTTTCACTTGAGCGTTGACACTTGCCTTATACCGTAAAACAAACCTACGGCTAGTGGTAAGTAACTTCATTTCCCGTTATTTAACCACGCGTTAATTACCGCCTGTTCTTCCAGATATTTAACTGTGAATATTTTGTTCACAGGGTATTTTTTTGTTTTTTCTTGGTTTTTCGTTTTTACTCTTAAGTTCTTCCTGGGCTTGAGTTTAACGTATGTTTCTGCGTATGGATGGTGGAAGCCTTTCAAAAGTATTTCACCGATACGACTTTTCGGGCTTATATGCTCTTCGTCGCGGCTTCTGACTACCAGCTCCATGGAATACTTCTGCACTCAAAACTATTTAGCCGTCATTCTACCGTACGTGCAAGAATTCCTACTGATCACCACATACGGAGACAGTGAGCAATGACTATCCAGTTTACTTGACTCTAGTGCTGTTGTATCACGCAGGTATTCCTCATGAAGATGACACCGTGAGTACCTTAGCTATTTATTTAATCTCCATGTTGCTCCAGTCAATTTTATTTCTAAAAGTTAATCCTTATTTTAAGTCCGTGTTTAGATATACTTGATCTAAGTAGGCATACAGGTTAAATAAATGTGGTTTATTAAAGATTGATTTTTATTTGAACGATTTCATTTGTTGATGGGATGTAAGTCTGGCGCCCTTACTTTTACATATAAATGTGACTTACTCTTTCCTGGGCTAAATCCTACTCACACCTTTCTTATTTTTATGCTCAATTATACGGCTACCCTGAACTATTACAGTTTCATCAAACGATGTTAGGGTGAATATTTGGGCGTTTCAAACGCCGTCATTGTTGTCTTCAATATATTGACGAGTATGTTACCATCACGTTAGGGAAATCTTTTTTAACTAGTTAACCGCATCTATTGCACCTATCAACTCCATTAGAGTTTCTGTAATTTTAATGTTTAGTACCAATTTCACCAAACGATGTTTTTAATAAATGTGAATCGACTGTTAGTTCATACATTTTGACAGCTGTTAACGCTCTAATCGTCTGTTAAGTAGTTAACGTCGTTTGGTGAAATTGGTACCTACTTAAACTCTTACCACTAACCAGGTGTTACGCTCCCTTTGGGTACGCAACCCTAAAAAACCAATATACTTTGATATAAATATGGGTTTAAAACAAAGTGGGGTGTTAAACCGGCTCTGCCTAGAGCCTGTAAAGTGCTACGTCGTAGTTAGCTACGCCGTAGAGAGCTACGCCATGTTACTACTACGTGGGCCTGCTTCATACATCTTTCGCTGTAAGCCTTAGGGTTAGCAAATGGTTCATTTATATTTTAACCACTTTACCTTTTAACAATAAAAATGGTTCAAAATGCATCCAACAGAGCAACCAAATAAAAATAATAGCTTCGTTTGTAACTAATTTAATTCAAGTGAATATTACATATTCGAGCAACTGTTACTTAAGAATTAGACCATTATTCAAGACGGTAAAAACAATATCGTTTTTGACAAGTGCCTCTATTCAACACGGTAAAAACCATATCGTATTTGAGCTGTTATTGTATTGTCACCGGTTTGATAGCTCTTATTTACTAGACAATAATGGCGGCCGACGTCAAAACAATACGGTAACAGGTCAAAGACGGTATGTTTTTTACCGTCGGGAAGAGAGGCCCTGTTATGGTGCTAAGGTTATGTTTTTTAACTCGGCTGCCATTACTATCAAGTAAATAAGAGTTATCAAAACGTTCATACTACGAAAACACGTTAAAACGATATTGTTTTTACCGTGTTGAATAGAGGCCCTGCGCTTCTATTCCCGAAGGAAAAAAACATATCGTCTTTGACCCGTTTTGACGTCCTCCGCTATTACTGTCAAGTAAATAAGAGCTATCAAAACGGTGACAATATGATACCAGATCAAAAACGATATGGTTTTCACCGTGTTGAATAGAGGCCCTATACAATTAATATTCTGGTTTTACTGTACATTTATTGCGTAAAATAAAATATTTTTAAATTTCTTATATCATAGTCGTCCGCTCGCCTATGATGGATGATCCATCACTCAAGTTTCAAATAGTCGTTTAATTCTACGCTTTTTATTCGTATCCACAACATTCTAAACTGTTTCCGAGCACCGTCGATCGAAATCTACAGAAATACTCGTCGTATTTCCAGAATTATCGGAAACCGAACACTCCGAACCGACTATTATAATATTGGCTTACTGATTGATGTTCTTTTAGGTTTGAATTTAAAGCAAATTATTTAACTGCATTGAGGTCCATTGCTGAAACAGCTGAAAAACGCCCGCTGAAAAGCCTTCATTTTATATATAAACTATGCGAATTGATTAACAGATAACATTAAAGATTCCAAACGACGAGAACTAACCAAATTAATAACTTAAAACGAACTAAACATAAATAATACTTACAATCGTTCGTTATTTTGAGTTCGTCAAAAGTTAGTTATTTAAACGATTAAGTGTGGTTAATGATCCTTTGATTTTTTTCGCACTGCTTTATAATTCAGTCGCTATTTTGTGACTTAATATTGTATGACCGCTATCAGCGATATTATTTAAATTATTGCTGGCCGCTGCCAATCACATATGTTGTACGTGCTTCGGAAGGCATGTCAGCATATCAGCTAGCATAATAAAACACAAACGAACATTGTGACAGCCGAGCGCCCATGGCACAACATGTTAACCATCTCGCCTTGTCGACTTGGGCGATAATACTTTTAAGGGACAACAATCAGAGAATTAAGTTCCAAAATTGTATCATATTTTGAACTGTGTTAGACCAATAGAAATGTGACGGTGACATTATTATTTCAATGCAAAATACATTTGCGTCGTGCATTTAAAATAAACAGCTATAAAATAGGGTCACAATGCCGTTTTGATATATCTAGTAAAAAAAACATAATATCGAAATTAGTGGCTCCTACGTACGAGTACAGTCAGCGTCATATAGTTGGTAGCATCCAAAGTAGCCAAATAGTTCGTTACACGCCCTTGTTACTACGGTAATAATGACGTGTAACGAACTATTTGGCTACTTTGGATGCTACCGACTATATGACGCTGACTGTACAGTCAGCGTCATATAGTACGTAGCAGTCAAGATCACCAAATAGTTGGAAACATCCAGAATGCTCATTAACATTGACGCAGTCTAAGAGATCAAATTGTTCAGGTCATCCACAAAGCTCAAATATACCGGAGCGCGCACAACTTGATTATTTTCAAGACGCCGCTCGCACGCGGGTAGCTTAGCATCCGAAGTAACCAAAAGTATGGAACACAACAGATTAGGAAAATTGACTTAATTACGTGCTTTATACGGTTCAATGATCAAGTCCTCTTTCAATATAATCCGAGCGGTATGTTGTCTGAATGGTAATAAAACCCATTTTATAATATTAAAATAACTACTGGTAAAATTCAAGCTATATTGTCAACTGACAATCAAAATGTCAAAATGTCAACTGCATGTATTACCTACACTTGAATGATTAGATGTTTTCATATTAGATGTTTCCTTGATAATACTTTTTATTAAGGTAGATAGAAAAACCGTAGACTACAGTAGGATAAACGCCACTCTAGTTAAAGTACATAATTGGTTTATTAGTAACAACTTGCTACTAAATGCCAAGAAAACTAAATGTGTTAGGTTCGCTTTGCCTAATGTTAAACCGGTAGATTCTAGTATTTTTCTAAATGACGAGTGTTTGCTAATGGTAGATAAGGCGATTTTCCTAGGCATAAGAATAGATAAAAATTTGCCTAGGAGTCCCCACATAGCTGCACTGGCAGGTAAACTAAGTTCGGCAGCTTACGCCGTTAGGAAAATTAGACAACTAACTAATGTTGAGACAGCTCGCTTAGTTTATTATAGTTATTTTCATAGTGTTATGTCTTATGGTATTCTGGTTTGGGGTAAGGCAGCTGACATACAAACTATACTTGTGTTACAAAAAAGGGCCATTCGTTCTATTTACAATTTAAATTCCCGTGACTCCTTAAGAGAACTTTTTAAAGAAATTAATATCTTAACTTTAGCGTCTCAATTTATTTACGAGAGTATTATTTATGTTATTAAGAATTTAGATTCTTTCACCAAAAACTCAGATATACATAATTTAAATACTAGAAATAAAAATAAAATCGCTATTCGAAAATTCCGTGTCCGTAAAGTTATATATCATTTGTTGGTCAATGCATTCATTTCTATAATAAATTACCTGAAGTAGTTTTAAAGTTACCCTTTCCAGCACTTAAAAAATATTTGAAAAAGTCGTTAATGTCTAAAGCGTATTATAGGGTCGAGGACTATCTAACAGACAAAAATGCATGGCCTAAACCCGAAACTTAGTCAATAATAATTTGTTCAAATGCAAAAGCTTTATCCTGCTTTTCTTGTCTGGGGGACACCGTTGATGCAGGAAAGCATATCGAAACTTTTATGTGGTCATCTTATTTTATTTTATTTTATTCTTTTCTATCTTTCTCTCCCGTAAGATTTTTGGCATGTTTTCCTGCTGAACTACTGTTATTTGATATTATATTTAATTTAATACTTGTAGCTTTATATAATGCTAGACTAAGTTGTACCATTGTAATATGAAATATGAAATAAGTTTAAAAAATGACTGACTGCTGAGTTTCTTGCGGCGTTTCTTCTCAGCAGTGGTCTCCTCTTGGAAAGCGCTGGTAGTATCTTGACGTGTAAAAGTGCCCGAGCGGCCTACTTACTGAATAAATTTCTTTTATCTTATCTTATCTTTTTATCCCTAATCATGAGCGGTTATTTAAGCGTACAAGTGAGGCATAGAATTATTTATTTGAGACAAGAAGGCGTTTCTGTGGGAGACATCTCAAATGAGCATGGTATATATGCGTAAGTGACTCTTTTTTTCGTATACATTAGTTTATATTTATATCCATGATCTTACACCGATAATCTTTTCATTTAAAATTTTGAAGTTATGGTGGAATAAAGAATCATTACATACATACATACATGAACCCTGAAAACATTACACTCATTTTTTTGGGGCAGTCGTGTAATAACCTATTACTATTAATAGCATTTAATAATAATAATAAGGCCGCAGGGCAGCTAGTGGCGAGCTGTTGGTGAGTGGCGACACCACGGACCTGAGTGCTCCCGAGGGTAGGTCCTGTTCCTCACCTCACGCTTGCCTTCACCGGCCGGCTGCGGTGTGCAATGACGAGGAACAGACCCTCACCTCTGGCTTGCCTTTATTGGCCGGTCAGAGTGGAGTCGCAAGAGCTATATGCTCGAAGGGCGGATGTGTTGCATAAGTGGTGAGTGGGCACCTTATAGTCGTTTAAAGTCCAGAAGCACTTTTCCACCCTTAGCCCCTCTGGAACTGTTGCCTCCCTGCTGCTATATTATGTGGCTATTTCGGGAGGTCCATTCCATTGAGTTGGCGAGTCACCGCCTGCCATTTAAACCAAAGTAATTAGCATTGGCCAGGCAGGCGCCGTAGTTTCATCAATAGCCTAGTTCACCAATCCATATCAGTTCATTCATAGAACCTATTATTAGTATTCCCATCCTTCTTAAATAGTCTTTACACTAAGCGGTGGTTGTCCGTGGGAGCATACTTCTTTAGTTTGAACTCAGGGACAATCGCCGGTTGGTGTCCCATAACTTTACTAAATTAAACTTGTCTAAAGGGCCTCTGCGTGTTGGCTTCGGCTCCATGTACGCCTTCCAAAGGTCCGGGACTCCCATAGTCCCGTGATTGGTAAAGACATACAAATAATAATAATAATAAATCTTTATTTCGCACGTGACATGTTTTTACAATATTGCCTGCACTAGGCCTGGCGTGTATCGCGGGGAACCATTTACAAAATTATTATTACATATTATTTAGTAAAACTACTTATATAAACTTTGAGATCAGTTGTTATACAAAATAATAAGGAATGAACGATGATAAATAAAAAAGTATATATAATCAAATTAATCTAACATGGCTTCTGTCTCATCATAATTTAAAGTTATTAGAAAATCGAAAACAAGCTTTTTGGTTTCGACAAGAGTTCGGATTTCAGACTACAATGTTTTACAACAGTATTGTATATTGATATGCAAAGGTGTTCTCCGAAACGCTTCCCAAAAGTAGATTGGACTCTGGGAACTGGTAACTGAAAAACTCGTTTATTTAGAATTGTACTGTTGTTAGGAATAGTTGGGGCAAGTGTATGCGTGAGCAAGCAGATTCTGTGAAGGAAAAATTGTCGGACTGTTAAAACGTTAGCTTCGGTGTATAAGGAGGCTGTAGGATATTTGAAAGGTTTATTAAATATTACTTTTAGCACTGACATAATTATCTATATCTTAGATAGATTTTCTAATTCTAGAAGAAAGTTTGTGTATATGAGTTTTAAAATTAATGTTTTCATCGACGAATAGTCCTAGCTATTTAATAACATTAGTACGTTGAATGGTTTTACAGTTACAGTTATCTGAGGAAAAATCTACACAGGAGTGAATTTTCAAATTAGTAATGATGGTTGGTTTAGAAGAGGCGGTTTTGTGAAAACAGACAAATTTGGTTTTATCGCTATTTAGAGTTAAAAGGTTGAGGCAAAGCCAGTCAGACGCGATTTTCATACCTGTTTCTGCCGCAAATACAGCGTCTGCCCAGTATTTACCTCTAAAAAGAATTGCCGTATCGTCGGCATAGCAAATTATTTCAGAGTTTTTAATAATGAGGTTGTGTAAATCATTAATATATATTATAAAAAGGGTAGGGCCAAGGATGCTTCCTTGAGGGACTCCAAAATTAGTAGGTTCGGGATCACTCCTAACAGAACCGACCTTTACCAACTGTCTTCTGTCTGAGAGATAGCTGTCGAACCACGGTAGTAAGACACCGCGAATACCCAAATTTTCAAGTTTGCGGAGAAGAATAGGTCTTGAGTCGGTATCGAAAGCCTTAGCCAAATCCAGAAAGACTCCAATGCACTTTGAGTTACTGTCTAGATAGGATGATGTTAGTTTAATCAATAGTGAAGTGGCGTCTTCCGTAGATTTATGCTGCCTAAAGCCAAATTGTCTGTCGGAAAGAAGACTTAACTTCTCCAAGAACTTGACGAGTCGCGAGTTTACAAGCTTCTCTAAGATTTTAGAAAAGGTGCTCAATAAAGAAATGGGCCGATAATTTCCGGGGACCTCCTTGGGGCCGTCCTTATGAATAGATGTGACGGATGCAATTTTCCAGAGCTCTGGAAAATAACCTGAGCTTAGACTTAAATTATAAATGTGAGTAATTGGAATAATGATATATTTTTTGATAGTACGGATAATGATTGAAGATTGTTATTTATTCCGTCTAGCCCTGGAACGCTGTTTACTTTTAATTGCTTTATAATGGATTCTACTTCTCTTGCGTTTGTGGGTTGCATGAAGAATGATGTGTCCGTGCGCCCATTCATAGGTACTTTGGACGCAAGATTAGTTTCTGTGTCTCCTGATTGCAAAAGAATATGAGAGGCTAATTTATGTCCAATAGATGAAAATAATACGTTGCAATCATTAAAGGATTTGACTGGATCATTTACGGAAATTAATTCAGCTGGTTGAGTTTATTCATATTACATATGTTTTTAATAGTGCTCCATAATTTCTTTGGGTTTTTCATATTTGAAGAAAGTTCAAACTTTTCAAATTCTAATTTAAGTTTTTTTAAGAGATTATTGCAAAAATTCTTGTATCTATTGTAGGTTAATTATAGAACAGCGTCTTCGGGATATTGCCTGGATTTAAGATGTAACCGATCACGGTGTTGAGCACACCTGATGAGACCGGGAGTCATCCAGGGTTTGAGGGTGAATTTAGATCTGGGAATCTTAATCTGCTTTGTGTTAATATTTATAGCATTGTTAACAATGGTCATAAAAGTATTTGTGGCTGCATTCACCTCAGATTCACTAAAGACGTTAGACCAGTTTGCTGAAGAAAGCTCAGAGGCGACACCTTCAAAGTCAATTATGGTTTTATAACGATTTGGTTTTTGGTGACTCAGATCAGGTGAAGATATTCCAATAGCGGCAGCTTTGTGGTCTGTCACGTTAGGGTCACACACCAGGCCAAAAGCCGGAAGATTCGTTCTTATGAATATATGGTCTAGGCAGGCTTCTTGTCGGGTCGGTATAGTGATCGCGGGAGTGAGACCGTGCTCGGCGAGCAAGCAAAGATATTCCGTAACAGAATCGCTCTGGGTATTATTAGCAAAAATATTAATATTTATATCACCAGCGATAATTAGCTGTTTCGTGTGTTTAAGAGAATTAAGTTTATATTCTAAATCTTCAAGCAAACTTGTAGTGTATTTGAAAGAGGGGGATCTGTAAATCCCGAGAATTGTAGCTTTCTTGGGGACGTCGATCATTAGACAACAGGCTTCATTAAACATGGGCTCAGTGACGGTTGCGTTCCAATGGTCTCTAACGAACACTACAACACCGCCATTTTGGTTAATGTTGCGAGATGTACAAAAGGAGATGTAACCCGGAATTTTCTCGATCAATGGGTCATCTTGTAATCGGCACTCTGTTAAAATAATGATGTCAAATTCAGTTTGCATACGATGAAGATTTAAAAGGAAAGGGTCGAAATTTTTATATATACTACGAATATTGAATGTTAGGATTTTGAAATTCATGTTAGGTTTAAATAAGTTTTTACACGATTCTGGATTATTAATCTCGTGACAATTAATTAGAAGAACAGAATCAAAATCTTCCGCTACTTCGACACAATCCACCTGCGTATGAGAAAGTCATCATATCGGCTGAAAAAATGCGTGCGTAAGAATAATGTGAAACTGTGAAAGTAGTAATGCTAGCAAATGTGCCCCAGAACATAGTTTACCTCCGGTATGAGTAACAAGATTTCGGAGAACACGCAGCAATCTATCGTTAATTTTAGTATTAAAAACTGAAACTTTAAAACCATAGGCACTGAAATTATTAAGAACAGAGTTTGAAAAGGTTTATATTTAAAATAGCAGCAATAGTTCAGTTTATTTGTCACTGAGAGAAAATTTAATTGAAAATTTACAGGCCCAAGTGTATATATAGTAAGAGTTATTTTTATTTTAGGCAGTTCAATATGAGACATAATTGAAATGTAAAAAGATTCGTTTTGATAGGTTGTGTAAGACTTAATATTAGATATCAATTTGATAATCAAGAAATTTATCGTTAAACTTACTATCAGACGGTAGCTTACGGTAGTATATAAAATAAAGCAGACGCGATACGCCATTTTTATAAAACTTGAAAAATGAGAAATAGTCACGGGACACCAGTGACCGCTTTCAATTGTCACGATCCTGAAACAGCACCGACTGCCTCATATTCTCCGGTACTCCACTGAGCTTCTCTAGAACCGCTTCCGATGAGACGCGCAACACGGAGCTGGTTTCAGTTCGGCGCATGTAAATGCTGCCATTTGAGGTCCAGACGAATTTAAATTTGTGATGAGCCCCAACCGCACGCGCTTTGCTAAAAAAGATTCTGTTTCTTTTCGTAAGGTGTTCATTTATAAAAATACGGCGTGGGTTTCCTGAAATCTCTAATTTATCAGTCGTGAGCCCGCGTCGCACTCTGGCAGCGCGCAGGATCTGATCACGTGGCGCTCGGCGTGTCGAAGTCAGTACGACTGGTCTCACCCTCTCGACTCCGCCGACACCGCCGCCACGCTGGCCTACACGCCTGACGTCATCCACGTCACGAGGGTCCAACGTGACACCAAGCGTATTACATATGGTGTTCACCAACTGCTGTACGTTTTCTCCATTATTTTCGGTCAAGCCTGTAATTTCGATGTCTTTGAGTAGCCGACGCTGTTCCCTGGTGTTCAATTCGTAGCGCAATTCGGTGACCTCGGCACGTAAGTTTTTAACTTCATTTTTGTAGAAGTCAAACACTTTTAATTGGCCTTTAATTTCCGTGATTTCATTGCGAAATGTAGCTATATCCTCTGTGGTATAATTGAGGGATGAAGTAAAGTTATTCATATCCCGTTTCATTGTGTCAAAGACTTGTTGGAGTTGACGGAGTGCAGTGGTAAACGAAGACAGTACTTCACTGGGGACCGGCATCGCTGCCAGGATCTGGGCCGAGTTGAGGAAGTTTGACGCAGCACATTCGTTTTGTTCATTTAAAGGATTGGGTTGACTAGCCGAAGAGCAGGTACTTACTGGCGCGTCGCAATTATTTACGATTCATAGATTTGACCATCTTGCAGCTCGGACAGGTGTATTCGTTCAGTTTTAATGCTTTATTTTCATGCCTCGTCAACTAGAGACAGCCAGAGTGGTATTTTTTTGGACACTTGGAACAAGTAATGACGTCACCGCTGGATTTGCTCCTTATATGACTATTACAAACACCACAAAGCATTGTTGTTTGTTTATTAGTGAGTTACCCGGAACGATTATTGATACGTAAAATTCGTGATGTTAGGCAACCGAAGGCGCACTCTCTCGGCAATAACGATGCACTACGCAACAACCTCCACAATTTAGCGCCCACCAAATTTGCTATCGAAAAAAGATTTTCTAGTATGGACGAAAAACTAGAGATGGCGCCATTTGCTTTCGCGACAATGGCACGTTTAAATGTTGGAAATAATCTTGACGTAGTATTTTTCGAGTTCGATTTTAAAAAGTCTTACTAATATCGAAAGAAAATACAGCGCGCACACTTCACACAACACACTAAGTCGCGGGAAGGTTCCATTGAGGTACAAAATGACCTTTAAGTTCTTGGTAAACACAGTTGTAATTTTAACAGATTGTACGAAAAATCCCGCAAGATTTACTGAGATAACATTAACACTTCAACTAAATACACTAAGGATACACTGAGACTAAACCAAACACATGAAAGTTGCGAAAAATTAGTAGTTTTGGATTTTATAACTTGATAGAAACTTTTGTTATTCTAGGCGCTTACAGCGCCACCGCGTGAAAAAAGAATTTAATTTTGGCATCTCGTTATATCGGTCACTGAATTAAATTACTTACAGTTTTTCATTATGAAGGAATACGGTATATCTATGGATATGGATAGAAATTTTAAAATCATGTATCGTTTGGACGCCCACGTCGGGCAAACGTGGACGAAGACAGACGAATAGTACAGCGCGCTATGAAAGATCGCTTTGTAAATTCAAGCAATTCGTCTGCGGAATTGGGGGTGTCGCAATCAACAATAAGAAGACGTTTTCATGAAAATGGAATTACATCATAGAATACCTGCTAAGAAACGTACACCGAGACACAAAGCACAGCGTTTAAAATTTGCTCTAAATTACGTTTACTCTTTTTCGTTTACGAGAAAGTGTTATGTTCCTCTACCATGGGGTCGTCTGACACTGTGGCGAATGAATAACACCAGACATGAAGACAGAAATGTTTTACGGTTTTACCTAATAATAGAAGTGGGCGAATCACACGAGGGTTTTCAGGGTGGATGTCCCAAGACGGGCCCGGAGAGTTGATAACTATTTAGAAGTAGGTGGGCGATTAAATGGGAAACGGTATAGATAAATTCTTGAAGATGATTGCCGCCTATGGCCGCAATTTTACCCTGGCCAAATATTAGATTTTTGTACCAAACCAGGGACTTGGAGCAAATTATTTTTCCACCTCTTAGCCCCGACTTGAACCCAATCGGAAATTTATGGCAGAAAATGGTACAAATTTGGGATAACACACAAGCGAGGAGTACAGCACCTTTACGGCAACTTGTTATTCCAACAAGGGAATCGTTAAGAGGTAGTGTTTTCTGCTACAATGTTGTGCGATCCATGCGTCAAATTCTTAATTATTGCTGAAGGTGGATACACCCGTTTTAGCTCTTTTCCCCGCAAATTCTGAGATGTTTCCTGTCAACTAGCTTTTATCCGCGACTTCGCGTGAAATCGATTTTAAGTACGTATTAATTATTTAAATAAAATATGGTGGCGTGTTGATGCCGGCTTAGAATAGTGCTGTGGAAGCCGTAAGAGGCGACTAAGGGATTAAAGGCTTGTAGTATTTTTAGGCGATGGGCTGTCACTACTTAACATACACTGGTAAACATCTTGGCAAAAACAATATCGTCTTTGACCTGTTATCGTATTGTTAACGTTTTGATAGCTCTTATTTACTTGACAGTATTGGGGGCCGAGTTAAAAACATTAAAGATCAAATACGATTTCGATTTTACCGCCTAGAATATAGGCGCTGTTTGTGCAAAATATGGTTATAGATTAAACAAAAAGTTGTTGTGTGTTGTGTAGCTCTGCCTACCCCACTCTGGGAAGAAGGCCTAGCGATATGTATGTATGTAATACGATTTTGTATACCAGCTTTAGAATTTTCTAAATAGGCCAAGAGGATAGCTATCCCATCCCGTGCTGATACGCGGAAATGTTCATAGGAGACCTTCCCTAACTTATTATTTAACGACAATTGGTATAAAGAATTGTCAAAATTGAGGTTTTTGTCGCTGTAATTTTTCTCTAAAATCTGTAAAATGCCAATAATCATTAATTAAAAAGTTTATCGCGCAGCAGCACTGGATCTTGTAGATGCTCTCGTTGACCCTTTTAGACCGTATAGGCTGATAGTGATGATAATGCTTTTGTTTTCCTTTTTTTTTAATAGTATAGGTATGTAACTAAAATAATGGTAATTTAATTTAAAATAAATCCCATGTATTGAAATGAATGTATTTCATACGGTCAATAAGGCATTATAAAAAATAGGCGAAATAAATGCCATGTTCCAAATGAAAGAGATGAAACCGCTCACTGGTCAGTATCCAAAATTAAAAGAATTTACCATAACTCAAGTGAAAAAATAAAATAGTTCAGGCCAAATTAAATCTTATCGCGTATCGTTAATGTCACACAGGTTCTATTATGTCAATTTCTCACTTTAACCTGTAGTGAGTAACGACACGTTGGCATAGTTTATAGTGACCCTGCTTACGAAGCTAGCGGTCCGGTGTTCGATTCCCGGTATGGGCAAATATTTGAGTGATAAGTGCGAATATTTGTTTCTGAGTCTTGGATGTTTTCTATGTATTTAAAATATCTGTGCTAATTTAGAGTAGGTATTCACGTTCCCGTCATAAATTGATCAAGACGGCTATATTATAAACTCGTAACAAGTTACCACCTTGACGTGACTAACTTGTATGATATTTATACAAATATTTGACCCAGACAGCAGAGGTCACACGTGATCGGACTTTAACGAAACAGTAGACGATCTATTTATTTAGCAGTGATTTGGGGGAGGCCTTTGTCCAGCAGTGGACGCCCCCGGGCTGATGATGAACCTAATTTACAGAAAATTTCATAAATATCTGAAAATAATAATAATAATAATAATAAGGGATAATCGCCGGTTGCTGTCCCATCACTTTACTAAATTAAACTTGTCTAAAGGGCCTCTGCGTGTTGGCTTCGCCTCCATGAGCGCATTCCAAAGGTCCAGGACTACCCTATGGGAGTACCGGTCCCGTGATTGGTAAAGACATACAAATAATAATAAAGTTGAGTCACCTCAAGAAACTATCGTTAGATGGCTGAATCAACGGCCAGATACAGAAGGCAGTACTCCTCGACACGGCACGCATTGTGAGGAGGTTCCTCTCTCTGCAGCCCTAACCACCGGTAGCTTGAGTCCTGCCCCGCTGCCGGCGGCACTCGTTGGTAAAGTTTTTCATACTTTTTATTTTTTGTATTAGTATTGTTATTTTACTTTTATTTTTGAATATTTATTAAATATAAATGAAATAAATATCTGAATTGTTGTGTTATATACTTCTTATAAAAATATTTAAACATTGTATCTTGTCTAGGGTGACATGGTTTCTGTAGGAGAACGTATCGAAACTTCTTTTTGCGGTTGTCTTGCACCCTCATACTTAGGTAAGTATATTTTATCTATCTATTAATCTATCTATCGAATACCTTTAAACGAGCAATTCTTCTATATATTGTATATATAATTATGTTTGTACATACAATCTGAATTTCGGAAACGGTTCCAACGTAGAGGTTTACGGGGGCGAAAAATCGATCTGTCAAGTTGTCATCTTCGGGAAATTTCGTTTTCAACCCGAGCGACGCTCGGTCTTCCAGGTACTTATTATTTAAGTATTTCGTAACGGGCGGAGACAAGGGCTACCCCTTTGGAACACAGGCGTACATATGTATTTAGTAGCTCTGGTGAAATATCTGAGTTTTGACACGTTTTCCTACTTAACTAGGTACGCATGATATTTTAATTATATATTAATTATTTTATGTATGCTACGAGTAGGTTGACGTACGTGCATGAAGAGATTGATGAAAGTAGAGGAAGCGAAAGTTGTTTGTTAATATCGGTGCACCTGGCGTTCCATAGTCTCTGCTTACCCCATGGGAGACAGTCGTGGCGCAAGGTGTGTGTGTGTGTGCGTGCGTGCGTGCGTGCGTGCGTGCGTGTGTGCGTGCGTGCGTGCGTGCGTGCGTGCATGCGTGCGTTCGTGTGTGCGTGCGTGCGTGCGTGCGTGCGTTCGTGCGTGCGTTCGTGCGTGCGTGCGTGCGTGCTAGTAAGTAAGTAAGTAAGTAAGTAAAAAATACCGATTATTGAGTTTTTTGTGGCGTTTCTTATCAGCAGTGGTCTCGTCTTGGAAAGTCCTGGTAAGTTGTTGGAGTCTTAAATTTCCCATTTTGTTTTTTATCTGATATCTTCAAATATTAATTTTAAAAAAAACGAACATGTTCATATTATTGAATCAATAGATACATCTCTTGGTCATTGGGTAGGTACATCTATTTAATAAAATTAATCGCTAAATGGGCTGTTTTTTTTTTGTTGTATTCGTTATTGTCAGGACAAGGTTTGTATGAAAGAAAAAAACAAACACCGGGATTGTCGGACAATTGCAGCAGGGCGAAGTCACTGGCGGGCCGCTAGTTATCAATAACTACGAAAATAAAGACTGACAAACAATTATAATCTTACTAAATTAAATTATTTCTTGTTAAGTTACTTTTTGAGTAATTTTTAATTTAAATTAAATAACGGAGAACAGAAATGTGACCTGACAAGACCCGCTAAAGCCTCGTTTCATTTTTGTATCAGGGTCATCCAATCAAACTGATTGTAGTAGGCATGTCCATTTCAAACTCATAATATTGTTTGATTTTATATGTCAACTCAAAATCAATGATCAAGAGCTTCCTTCAGGACGAGGAATTTTGAGAATATATTTAAGTTCGTACGACCCTTACAAGTGAACTTAAGGATGGTGATATTGGGTTATCCCACGCCCAAAACAACAGATTTGAGGGCCGGCCGAGGCCGAACGTGAGGGACAGACGCGACATGATATTTGAATCTTGGTTTAGCGCTTACTACACTATGTTTTCGGCCAAATTGAATTTCCCTTTTTACTCGCCATACAAATTTAAGTTTAAAAAACCAGATTACGCATACTATAACCCTGTCTTCATGCCATTGTAGCTGTCAAATACATAAAATGTCTCATATTAGATTATAAAACATTACTATACATAACTCAAAGTTAATAATAGTCTTGATATTAATTACATACTGCAAAATCTATTAAAGTAAATAAAATACGTATAATGGACAGGGGAATTAATGCGAGAGCATGTGTGCGTTAGTTTTCGGGCTTGTGTTTACGGCACGATGGTGGGTTTTTGACTTTTCTTAAGAGCCGACGACGGCGATTTCGAATCGTCGCTGTTGACTCTTGAGACTTTGAAGTATGAACAAAGTTGACTTCTATTAAATGATATAATCCACGAATTAAACAGTAAAATACAAGAAGCTGATGAAATTGAAACCTAAAAGCAATGACAGCTCTAAACTCTATACTTAAACTAGATTCACTTTGTCTATGGTAGTTAGGACGGCGACAGACACTACAAGTTATTGAGACATTACAGAGTAATATAAAATAAATAAAAACATGTAACTTTCTGTAATCCGTACTAATATTATAAAGAGGTAAAGTTTGTGACGTTGTAGGGGTATTCTCTGTATCTACTGAACGAAAATTCGTTTACGTGTCATAGGCTATATACCTATACTAAACCAAAAAATAAATGTTTATTGCCTAACAAAGTAGGCACGGGAACAGCTGGTCTCATATAAACATAATCATGTAAATAAATTCACCATCATGGTTATTTCCTTATAGCTGGTAACGAATCTCTGAACATAAGAAAGGGTAATGCATACACGCGTAAAGTTCAGTAATACGGGACGGACGGTTGCTAGCGAAACCTTTACTTTGCCGCTGTGATTATTACAATTTAAAACTTTTCAGTTTACATAAAGCTTAAATCGCATACGTCATGTTAGAACCTGTAATATAGTGAAAAGGACATTTTGTCATGTCATGACTCCCTGAATTGTGAAGATACTTAATAATATTGTAAACGCTTGTTAGTATGGATTTTTGATATTCTTACACGCTGCAACGACTGGACGGAATTGGATGAAATTTGAATGGATATAGCTCACTGAATTAAAAAATAGGCTACTTTTTACCCTGGAAAATTCAAAATTTCCAGGGGGAATAACGATAGTCGAAATCTACGCGGACGAAGTCGCGGGCGGAAGCTATGTTTTGTGTGTATATTTTAATGGATTCCTGGATGGTTTGAAAACACAATTTGCCTAAACGGTTGGACCGAAATAGATGAAATTTTGTGTGTCTATTTCAATGGGTACCTAAAGGGTTTGAGAACACTATTGGACCCGGTAGGTGGCGCTGCTATCGGTATGTCACCAATAACCTAACTCCTCCTAAACGGCTGGATCGATTTGTATGTTTCTTTTTGTGTATATTTCAATCGGTTCTGGGGTAAGTGAAAATGGCGTTGCACGGCTCGGCTCGGCTCAATTCGACGTTGCGAACGGAATGACGTCATTTTCGCTCCTATTGCATGGATATACAACATTTTCTTACGTTAAAATGAAACAAAAAATATTACTCTACAGCAAAAACCGCTTATCTGCACCACCTTTTTTTTGTGTTTTAAAAATATACTGATTTGTTACGTACAGTTTTGATTAGGTACTTACAATCTTTTAATAAAAACTTAATTATAATTTACTCAGAAATAGGTTTAACTAAAAATTTACAAACTAACCATTAAATGCGTTTTTCTCAAAACTATACTTTGTCACGCAGATATGGTCACAGAAATATCAACAAGTTTTTAAAATTGTAGGTAATTCTGTAGCTCTGCCTATCCCACTCTGGGATTACCGGCGTGAAGGTATGTATGTACGTATACTTCATGCAGTTAGTCGGTTCTAGAAGTAAAGGGGCGATATATATAATATAGCGATATTAGCATTTGTAGTAACAAGTCCAGCTTTGGCATTCAAAAAGTACCATAGGACTATGACTTTCCCGCGGAGTCGCTTGCGGCGAGCTTGAAATACCTTAAAGTTTCATATCTACTAAGAAGTGGGATTAAATGATAGTTTATTATAATCACTAAAAATTATATAACGGAGATGGCGGGACGACCTGGACGCATTTCTTGACAACTGGCCGGACGTTGCCACTGATAGGGATTTGTGGAAATTAAGGGGGGAGGCCTTTGCCCAGCAGTGGGACACTCAACAGGCTGACTAAAAAAATTATATCATCATCATCATCATCATTTCAGCCGAAAGACGTCCACTGCTGGACATAGGCCTCCCCCAAGGCTTTCCACTCAGACCGGTCTTGTGCTTTTCGCATCCACCGCGGTCCCGCGATCCTGACGAGGTCGTCACTCCATCTTGTTGGAGGCCTACCTAAAAAATTCTATAATAAAATAAATTAAAAAAAAACAATAAACCGCTTCCTTAAACGCAAAAGTTCTTTTAAAATGTTTGTTATTCCAATTACGTTTTGGACAACCGAAATTATGTCAAACAGACGGCACTCATACCTATATAACTCAATTTCACAACAAAGAAATACAGACAGTTTGCAAACCTACTTATTTTTTTAGTCGGCTTATTAATAACGTTAATACATTTGAGATAGATAAATAAAGTTGAGCGTACTAAATGACACTCCAACCGGTTCATTTGGCAACACTGAACTACTGCATGTGCTTGATTTGGCAAAACAATCAACATACACATACCATTTCAACCTTGTCAAAGATAAGTCAATCACGAGTGATATGGCGGTAATACCAGTATGCCATTTCATTACGACTACTCATCGTACATCCTTCAGTGGAACGCGAACCAATTTCCTTGACTGTACATAGGTATTGGAATTAAATGCCTAATCAGATACTCGTGTTATATACCGCCTCACCAAGCTAAGCCAGTAATGATACTTTAAAGGCCATGTTACATGGCATAAATAACAGCGTGCAATAGATTCTGCCGTAATGCGTCAAACAACAATAATTTATGACTAGATATTTGGCAAGCTGCGAACTCCGGAAAAGCGTGATAATTCTGGTGAGTGGGTGCATCGCTTAAGGCGACGCGTGGCGTGTATTATTAAAAATATTTACATAATGTTCAGCTTAAAATGACTATTTCAACATTACATTATAATATTACATTTATAAAACTTTCAACACATAGATCTCTATTTGTTATCTTACGCTGATTCAAACCAGTTTGATGATTTCCACCATAATAGAAACAAAAGACGTAGACGTACCTACAGTGTCACTGTTGGGTGTCGGTCATATCGAATATAATTAATACGCCACTATATCTGTTTCGTATTTGGAAGCAAAAATAATACTAGCCAGCGAAGAAAACGATATTAAAAAGTGCTTCAGAAACATAATGTACATGTGTCACACGTAATGCAACACAAACATTCCCCGGGAAAGTTTTTGCGGGTGCGATTAATGTTTGAAAAGGAAATTTAAGAAGTTTCATCGAGAAAAGGAATAGACCATTAAGCAAGATTATTAAAGAAAAATAAAAGTAATAAAACAAGTCGTGCGTATCGTGTAGGAAAGAGAAGGTAGGGCGCGGGCGGCGCGAGCGGCCAGAAGGGCGGCAGGGCGCTAGTCGCTAGTCGACGTCCCGAGCCGCCGCGCGTGCAGTGTCCGCCGGCCCCGCGAGTTTGCCCGCCAGATTCGAAACATTTCAAATTCCAAGCGCGATGTGATTGACTCCGCCGGCCCGCCAACATGTTGACCTTCAGAATTATGTCCCGGTGCCTACAAATCGTACTTTTGACGCTGATTATTATGAACTTTGATAAGAAACAAGTGAATAGTGAGAAAATACCCATTGGTAAGTTATATCAAAAAAGATGTAATTGCGTTAAGTCACTAAAAAAAACCACTGATTTATGTTAATACTTTTTAATGTATGAAAATTTTCAATTGATGGTTGATTGTTTTACAAACTTAGTCGGAGTATGAAAAGTCGGATGATATATAATGTCCCCTTCACAAATTCTACTCTTCAAAATACTTACTTATCGCATTAACGTCGTGTTTTTTTGACGAAGCGTCCGTTTTTAAAAATAAAACTAGGTTTAGTAAAATTAGCTTAATGTCCTAACAAGATTACAAGAGAAGTTTTTAAAAAGATTTCCTTTAAATTTATAGCTCAAAAGTGCTACTTAAAGTATAAAATATATATCTTACTTATATTAACGATGAGTGTTTCGGGTCACGGGCCTCTGTTTCAAGTGTAACGTTAAGTTGACTTCACAGAAAAAGCGGTTGTGACGTAAAAAAGCAGTATGTTTTCTAAAACAACATATTGGTTTAAGATTTAGGAATAATGGTCCTGCATATATTTGTTTACCATTACTAGGTATCTGAGTGTTCAGTTGAATGTTCTCAAATCGCGACCCCATAGCGCGGCATCTCTGGTTACGAACTCCGGTGCTTATAAATCGTAAATAATCATTTAGGATCTGAACCATGTCAAACTAATTGATAACAAAGTTACTTTATAGAAAACACTATCCTCGCAAAAGCAAGACGGGAAGATAGACATCCAAGAACAATCCATACTAATATTATACTCGTAAATGGCAAAGTAACTATGTCTGTCTGTTTGTTACGCTTTCACGTCGACACCGCTAGAGCTATTACGATGAAATTTGGTATAGAGATAGGTTAAGTATCAGGGAAAGACAAAGGATACTTTTTATCCTTTCTCAAATTGGGCAGTTAACGAAGGACTTCTACGCGGACGGAGTCGTGAGCAACAGCCAGTAACTTATATTTTCTAACGATTCGCGTATAATTTTTACATGTAATACTAGACTACGTTTTTGTATTATGAAAGTTAAGACCAAGTCTAAGGTGCCCAAAAGCTCGAGAGTTTCAATGCAACGAGTATCGACCTTACTTCCGAAAAATAACTTCTTTGTTTTACAACTTTTACAAATATTTTATTATGTTATGTTTTTTTATACAAATATAATAAGTATTTTAATGTACGACAAAATTAAAACAAAAGTACTTGTCATGAAGCGATGACTTGCTTGGAAGCATGCGCGTAAGTATGAAATAGTATAGTTTAGATGTTCATATTACGATACACTGTTTTTGCACATTAAAAATTGAGTTATGTTTATAACAGATAAGCCAATTCTTACAAATAAAAAAGGGATTAACAAACAAAGCTATTTTTATTTAATTTCCAAGATAAATATAAAATACAGTTCTATGTTGATAAAAAAGGATTTATTCATAAAAAAATACTTGATTTTATATTAATGGTCATGATTGCGAAGAGGATTAACGAGGAACAAAGACTCCAATCTGAAGTCAGTCAAGTAGGTACGACTGATTGGAGTGGAAAAGGTTTTGTAAGAATGTAACGTCTCACCGACTTCTACTCTAAGTTATCAGTAAAATCGCGTTATCAAAATATGTGCATTTTTTTAAAGTTAGTAATTAGAACTCAGCGGGGCGCATTCATTTTATTTCGATGCTAAACATAAACTGCCAACGACTAAAGCTTTAATGTCGCCATTCATTACTTAAAGTAGTGGTGATACTTGGTTGTAATAAACTCTAATTTGCAGATGGTGTGTGGTTCAGTAGTCAGAGTCAGATTATTCCGAAGTTGCAACTTTCTCACATGCTATTCAATATGATACAATTACTTTTAATTTTATTAAATTGCTTTTATTTCAAGTTTCTTAACAGCTCCAGAAATCCTAAAAGAATATAATGACATAGGTACAGTTAATGGTTTGCTAAAAATATAATTAAATATTGTACTTGTATTTGGGAGGTAATTGAAAGAAATATTGTAATTAGAAATATTGGGGTTTCAATTTGTGGATGAGTAGATCATTATTGAACCTAAAGGTTGTGTGTTAATGGCTCTCCTTTATTTTCCCGCTCGTCCCTGTTAAAAGCACGCTTCCACCAATCGCTGTTTTTAAAGCTTGGTTCATTTTGTAAGGTGAGAATGTCAGGACACAAATTAAAGATAAAAAGATAAAGATAAAAGATGTTTATTCAGTAAGTAGGCCGCACGGGCACTTTTACACGTCAAAACAAATTTATATAGCTTATAGAATTAATGTAAGAGGTTCATGTGTTTATTATGGAAACAGACCTGTAATTACCAAAACGCACACACGAGACGATAGAAAGAAATATTGTAATTAGAAATATTGGGGTTTAAATTTGTGGATGAGTAGATCATTATTGAACCTAAAGGTTGTGTGTTAATGGCTCTCCTTTATTTTCCCGCTCGTCCCTGTTAAAAGCACGCTTCCACCAATCGCTGTTTTTAAAGCTTGGTTCATTTTGTAAGGTGAGAATGTCAGGACACAAATTAAAGATAAAAAGATAAAGATAAAAGATGTTTATTCAGTAAGTAGGCCGCACGGGCACTTTTACACGTCAAAACAAATTTATATAGCTTATAGAATTAATGTAAGAGGTTCATGTGTTTATTATGGAAACAGACCTGTAATTACCAAAGCGCACACACGAGACGATACATGTTTTTGAAAACTACAAGTTACTGACCTAGAACCATTATTCGAAACATTAATTCGAGTTGTATAGGTAATTCTGGACTGAACGTTACAAGAAAGAAGTGAACGTTAGTAAGATTCGTCGTGACTGCGACATGAGCACACGATAAATGAGTGGAGAGGAAATTAATGACACGGAAAAACTTTACGTGCCTTCGTTTGTTTTCTGAATCCACTAATTCTGTTCTGTGCAGAGCAGAGAAGGCCTTGTTTCGAAATAGATGTATTCGATATTGCTCTAGGTTATAGTAGATATTAGAGATATCTCAATTTACTTTATGAAACTAAGTATGTAGAATCTTATTTTTGCAACTGTTACGAGCACTATTATATCGATTACCACCGCTTATTAAAAAATGATCTACGTATAATCTTAAAAGTTTCTTTACTAGCAAACTGATTGGTTTACATTTTACTTTATTTCTTTCGCATGTTCAGTTCTTAATAGGACGAGTTGAGTGTATTATTTTGCCACAGCAGGATTTTATTTATTCAGAAGCGGTGCGATAATCTATGCACAACACGTTTTATGCACATTAATTACATAAATAATAAATTATCTTATAAGTTTTAAATTAAATATTTCGGTGTTGTTTGTTCATATGTTCTGAATAAGATTTATTTCAATTATTAGCATTAGGATTTATGTCTATACATAAATAAATAAATAAATATCGGGCACAATTACCCAAAAATGGACTTAGCACAAACGACATACATACTTATACATATAGAGAAATAAATACTTATCCAAGACTCAGAAACAAATATTCTCGGCCCTTACCGGGATTTGAACCCGGGACCGCTAGCTTCATAGGCAGAGTCACTACTAACTCGGCTACCGCGTCGTCGACAACATACACACCTATGAAGTCGAGGTTATATAAAAATATTTTTACATGTTGTTATTCTCTGGTATTTCAGTGTTTTAAAACAAATAATAAAATTTACTTGAATGTAAAAAATATATAAATAAAGAAAACGTAAAAAACCCAACCACCTGCAGACGGACAGGGCTTTAAGGACTGTTCAATTTAGTAAGCGGACATCAAAAATAGGTTCGTTTTCGGATTTCTTATAACAAATATATATTTATTACGGTGAATATTTATTTACAATATTAAAATAAAGTAATATAATAACACAAGAAAAAAAAAATTAGAACGGTAAAAAATTCGGACTTTAGCCCGGATTCTTCGCATAAGTGTTTGCATATCGCTTTTGGATACTTATGTACAAGCAGCAAACCATATGCGTTTAAATTCTGCCAATGTACTAGCTTCTAGGCCATCCTTCCTCAAATATCTTTTTACAGTGGCCCAGTATAGCTCGATGGGGCGGAGCTCCGGGCAGTTTGGTGGGTTGTCTTCTTTCTTAACAAAATCGATGTTTTTTTAATTTAATAGCACCACAGTCTCACCGGCATAGTGAGCACTCGCTAGATCAGGCCAAAACAAAGGCGGAATACTGTGCTTTCTATATATAGGAAGTAACCGTTTTGTGATGCATTCCTTTCTATAAATTTCCCCACCAATAGTTCCGGTTGCAAAATAAGACGTACTTTTGAGGCCACAGGAACAAATTGCCTGCCATACTAGGGTCTAGGACTTTCTTCCCGAATTTGTAAATTTTTATGTTTTTTTCGGAATCGGGTACAATTTCTCCTACAGCCGCATTGTAATACTGGGGCCCCGGTAACGTACTGGTGTCAAATTTCACGTACGTTTCGTCGTCCATGAGAATGCATCGAGATTTATTTTGCAGCAAAATATCGTATAAATTGCGGCATCTTTTTTTGGACCGTATTTTTTGCTCGGCACTTCTCTTCGGCATTTTTTGCTTCTTATATGTCCGTATATTATTTCTTTTCTTGATATTTTGTACAGTGCCTACGCTAATACCTGCTTTTTTAGCAATTTCACGAACGGACATGTACTTTTTGATTTTAACAGCCGCACGACTTTTTCTTCGACATTTGGGTTTGCCGGGCCACTTCTCCGCCGCGATTTTGGTAAATTGTCGAGCGTATGATGCTCTCCAATTTTTTTTATGATGTGAACACGGCTGACTTGGAACATTTAAACTCATTCGCAATTTTCCGCAGTTAAAATTGGCCTGTACACCATTTTTGCAAGATTAATTTGCGATCTTTAATATTAATTCGCTCCATCGTGAAAAATATTTAGACAATTAAAAAAAAATTAAGACACTTGATAGACTTGTCTATGTTTATTTTATAACCAGCCACTGCCTATCCGTATTTTTTTAGTTGAAGGATTAATATTGAATTAAGTATGTCCGCTTAGTAAATTGAACAGACCTTAGCTACCGGTGCGTGGTTAGGTTATCGACATCATATTCCATAATCCTCATTGAGTCAGTATGAAATTCCAACCATTATAATTCTGAATCCACTCGAACGGCTTTAGTCTAATACACCAAGCACAAGGCAGCCGCGCTTGGTCGCAGCCACCACTAAACTTATCGTTGCCTCCAAGTATGTCAGTTAAACAGATGGTCCCCTTCAATAAAAGTTAAACTGCTGGTGCACAGCAACCTACATTTGTATCGTACGAAGCTTTTATTGCTCAGGGTTAATCTTTATTACACAAATCGTACAAAAGGGTCAGGTCAGTCAAGAAACGTTTAAAAGTTAATGTAAACGTGTCCATATTTAGTTTATTCTGCATTATGATTCATTTTTATTGACAAGAGAAATAAACCAAAAAAATAATGTGATTTCGGGACTTGCCCATTGATCGCCACAGTTGGGATAGCATTCGTAAAATAAGTTATTTTATTTTTATTAGGTATGGTTACTTCGTAAGCGGGCAGATATATAAATTATGCAAAAATTGAAACTTTTAAAACTGTATTTATTAATAACCAGTCCTTAGTGGTTTAAATATTTTGTTTTACTAAGTTTAACTTTTTTTTAAACTGCAGATATGTATAGCTCGAGGTAGCAAATTGTTCTAAAGTTGCGTTTCGAAGTTTAAAATACGTTCCCTATTGCAATTGTACGATTAACAATTTGACGTCATGTGAATACAAGAGAAGAGTTGATTACAGTCGAGAATGGAACGATTATATTAATATCATCGTGCGCCTCGGCAAGAACTCGAAGATATCCGAGCATTTCGTCGCGTTTAAATTCATAAAACGATTTCGTGATCTCGCGATCCCGCATCCCGCGAACCCCGATCCCGCTTCTCCCGGGATATTACGTCATAATTACCCGCGACAGACCGGCGGTAAGATAAAATTCTGATTCTCTCTTATTTCGAATCTTCATTAACTTTTTCATTCTTTCACGGTTCGTTAATGTGAGTATCAATTACTTTTGTTAACTGAGTGATAATTAAATGTGCTAATAGAAAAAAAAACTTGAATAAATACGTTAAAATATTGGGTCACCTGTTGTTGCTGAATAGCAATTTTGGGAACAATTTAATTTATTGTCAAGTAAATAGTAGATATGTTATCATACTTATGTATCATAACGATGATAATATGATAGCATGGCAAAAGTAATTATGTTTTATCGAGTAGAATAGACCCCCAGCAAAATATCAACAACATTCAATATCTTACCCAGCAATCTAGAATATGGATGGTTTAAAATAGGAACCCTAAGTAGGTACCTATCAAACAGAGCGAAAAATAAAAAACTGTTGCTCAGGAAAAGTCAGTCAAATAGAACATTGCCTGCTAATTTTACCTACAAGCTAGTTCAAGTAATGGCATTCATTGATTAAATAATCGTATTAGACGATAAACGTACGATATTGGTCGTAAACAGTTATGGTTTGGACTTTAAAACAATGCAAGCTCAGTAAAGTACTGCTTTGACTATGAGAATTGCTAATCAAATTGTTGTCTTTACAGGGTTTAAGGTAAGCCTTTAAAATTATGAATACTTAAGATTGATAACGATGAAATTTCAATTATCGTGACTCACATCTACACACTAATAAAACACAGATAAAATCAAGACTCATTGAATACGAAAATTAATTAAATAATTGGGTTATAGAATTAACTCTGGTAAGGAACGGGGCATCCATTCTTGGAGGTAAAAACCCAATCATCTTTGACCTATTATGGTATTGTTCTTTTTTATGGCGATGAGAAGGCAAACGATCACTCAGGCCACCTGATGGTAATTGGGATCTGAGACCCATAGATATTTGAAATCTCAAGACTACAAACTGAAAACTGCAATCCTAACACTGTTTGTAACCCGGCCGCCATTACTGTCAAGTCAAGAGCTATCAAAACGTTGACAATTGATAACATGTCAAAGACGATATGGTTTTTAAGCCTAAAATCTCAGTACAGATTTGATTTATAGATTGCGTTAACCCTAACCCTAAAAATGTAGTTTTTTTTTTAAACTATTACCTTGAAACCATTATGGCGTTAAATGATTCACTTTGGAATTCCAACTACTTTAAAGAGGATTAAGTAAAACCACAACAGAATTAAACTGTAGGTACTTGAAATTATTCATAAATACTCGTAAACAAAAGAGAACTTCATTCAACGAGTTATAATCCATTTTCAAAATATTTATTCAGAAATTGGCCACATGAGAGCTCCTTTAGACGTCGGTAATATGGAGTGAATATAATAGACTAGCGCAAGAAACTCCAGTAAAAGGTAATTTTTTCAATTATTAAATTTAATAATTACTTAAAAGTAAGTTACATGATACGGTAATCAAGTTTTATTTTTTTAATGTAACACATAAAATCATTACAAATGTAAGTTAAATAAAACAGCAGTTATTGAATTACGTTGGGATTTGTGAAATGACGAATAGCGTTACAAATCCGGACGCCGATGGAGAGCTAAATGGTTCATTAAGTATTATTACTGCCTAGCAATTATAAATACAAAGTGAACATAATTGAATTCCAATAAGACGGTAAGAAATAACTGAATTATCTCCCAAGTGCTTTTACGGAGGGATTCCGACCGGGCCCTGCTAAATATTAACCCCCATTTACTTGTTAATTACGACACAGTAGCGGCAAAATGCTTCAGAACAATCGATTTCTAGACAAATGAAGTAACAAAATTCCTTTGAGTTTTTACATTTTATAATCTAGCATTTTATAATTTCAATTAACGGAAATTAAACCTTATGTCCTATTTATGTAATTGTAAAAAGAAACAAACATTTTTTTTGGATTTGGATAAGCACATCCAACGAGTTAATTAACTTATACGTAACCAATTTACCTAACATAAGTGATGGTGCTGCAACGCTGACGTTCAATGGATCCTTAGTTTGCGTGTCGTGTTTTATAAATGTACGTATTTAAATATATCTCCATTACCATTTTTCCAGTCCTACGGGTTTAAACTAAGCTTAATATTATTTAATCGCTTGCCTAACAAAGATAAATCGTTTAGCAACTATCTTGTCGGTTAACTACCGTACTTAGGTCATGGTTAATATGACGTCAGCGTCGAGTAAACATTAAGTAAAGTCAAGAAGGGCACCACAAAGACTCAAATAGATGTACATAGACCTTATTATGCAATGAAGTTCATGCATCGACTTAGTGCGAATATTTATTTTTACCCTTGACTGCAATCAATATCAGGGGCTCTATTCTACTCGGTTGGTACCTAATTGCTTTTGATATGTGGTCGTATTGTTTTCAACAATTTATTGTCAAGTAAATAGTAGCTATGTTATCATACTTATGTATCATAACGTTGACAATACGATAGCATGGCAAAAGTAATTATGATTTATCGAGTAGAATAGACTCCCAGCAAAATATCAACAACATTCAATACCTTACCCAGCAATCTAGAATATGAATGGTTTAAAATAGGAACCCTAAGTAGGTACCTATCAAACAGAGCGAAAAATAAAAACTGTTGCTCAGGAAAAAGTCAGTAATAGAACATTGCCTGCTAATTTTACCTACAAGCTAGTTCAAGTAATGGCATTCATTGATTAAATAATCGTATTAGAAGATAAACGTACGATATAGGTCGTAACCGGTTATGTATTTAGATTTAAAACAAGGTCAGTAAAGTACTAATTTAACTATTAGGAGTGCTAATCAAATTGTTGTCTTTACCGGGTTTTTCCCACGCACGCTACTATAAGGCTTTGTGTTTTTAAACGGGGCCGTGTCCGCCAGCCAGTAATTTTTTTTAGGCACGGAGCGCAATACATACATAAAATAATTATTCTAATACCTGTAAACGAGCAATTCTTGTATATATATAATCTGAATCTCGGAAATGGCTCCACCGATTTTCATGTAATTTAGTATGCAGGGGGTTTCGGGGGTGATAAATCGACCAAACTTACAAAAAAAACTAGTCATCCAGGTACTTTGTATTTAATTTGAATAATAATCTTTGTTTAATATACCCATATATCGATTTAGTTTTAGGACACTGATTATGATATTTACCAGATATTTTACACTTTTCCCTTATCTTCTGCTGCTTTGTATTTTTCTAGAGCTGAAACGCATTTTTTTTTGGGATAACCATGAACTTTCATTCTTCCATTCTTTCATCAAACATAATTGAAAAACATGTTTTTTTTTCTGTAGGGTAATACAATAGTCCATTATATTTGTAACGAGGGTGTTAATAAGTAATATAAAAATATACAACTAGCATTTCGATACAAGCCGGATAATCCCGATTAATTAGATTGACAATATGACTTATGAAAAGCGTGTTGCGTAAATCCGCTGCCCGTAAAACCTGCGCCTTACTCTCGTAGGTATTACGTAAATTAACCCGGCCGTCCTGCCCATACGCTAAACATTATTTTACCAGAGCCATAATCGGGTAAAGTTTCGTCAGCTGTAACTATTGTTTCTACACTCTCTCGTTTATATGGCGTTGTTTTAAAAAACAAACTTCGTAAATTAAGTTTTACAACGGGATTATTCTGAATCTAATTGCTATCACGGTAGGGTATACAATGGAGGTTTTGTACCTAAAAAGTGTGCGGCTGCAGTGCAATGATCGTTAACGACCAGCATATATGTGAATATGTTAGTTTCGATAATCCGTACCATTTTATTTAACTGCGAATGGCACTCCATATGACGCTGTTTGTTAGCCTGGGTTTATAGCCTTTTAGATGATTTGTTTTACACTTCCATTATTTTGAATAGAATGCGTTTAAATACCGGTAATGACCCATTCTAAAAGATTTGCATACTTGCTATAAATGCACTGGTGGTTACATTTATTGGGGTTCCCTACATCCTAATTAAAAAAAGGAACCTTTATTGGTTTACTTACTGGCGCGTCTGTCAGTCATAGCCATTTTGCTCCGAATTTACTAGACCAATTAAGTTGAAATTCGGTACACATATGAATCTCCAAACATGGACGTGTAACGTCAATTAATGAATTTAAAATATGATGGCTCTTGTGGGGTGGACGGGTGGAGATGGTGATTGATTAGAAAAATATGAACTAAATCGTTTAAAGGGTTTTATTATGCTTCAAGTTTTATGTTCAGTTCTGAGACGCCAGGTGTATATATATATATATATATATATATATATATATATATATGCCTGGTGGTATATAGTAAATAGTTATTTACTTAAAGATTGCAAGAAACCTATAAAAAATGGTATTTTGCTTTTAGCATTCGAATATTACTGACCGAATTTGAGCACGTTTCAAAAAGTGCTTGAACAAATCAATTACTAATTATATTGACTTTAGATCAATAACATAGGTATAAGCTGCGATACCTTTCGCCAGATTAACCGCTGACTTGGTTTTCTCCAATGTTTTTTTTTTTCGTACAATTTCTAATGTACCCATTGCGTCCTTTGTGCATTATAAATATCCGAAATGTACTGAATTTCCTCAGAGTTAAGTACCGCCATTAGTAGAGCTATGAAAAAGGAAATATTTACATTATGAATACTTTTGAGAGACCTGCCTTTTGACAAGAGGTCTAAAATTTAATTTTAATATCTTATAAATTCCAGATCAGCTTTATTTGTGAAATAACGTTAAACCCCCTATCGTTCTACATAAAAGTCTTAAGAGACACTTGGAATTTTCATTATGGGAGAGTAATGCCACAAGTATGATACTAATTTTAGGTAATATATGTAGAATTGCTTTTGTATAAGAGAATTATTCCATGTAAGACTCGATTACATGCTTACTACACCTGGGTAAAATAAGAGGACCCTAATCCATGTTGTAACAATTACCGCTACTGGTCGTCCCTTTTTTTTAAGACAAAATGACTCTAATTAGGATTCTAAAATGTTTCGTATAGACTAAACTACCAAGCCAAGGCGAAGTTTTTTAAGCTCAATCAATTGAACAAAGTGCAATGTTGGTAGCTCATGACATGCTAGGATCCACCAAAGTAGATTTTTATTTTTAAGTGAGTTTTTCGTTATTTTTCTTGATGTGATCTGTTAGAATATGTAGGTATCATGAAATACAGTTAGGGCTTTTACGATAGTACATCTATTCATGACCTAAACTGATTAATGTCTGAAGATGCAATTAAAAGCATAGTTGTCGAAAAATTACAGATCGCACGGTCAATCCAATGACGTGTAATATTGCAACCGATCGAATTCTTCACTGTTATGTCCCTGTCTTCCAGAAAAGAAACAGTGCTACGAATAGTTGGATGCCATTCCCTGAAAGGTGCCACAAATACTGCAAAAATCAAATAGAAACATACTCTCATGCTGTTTTCAGTTTTTGGTAGTAATAAGTATCACTAGATTTTCCATACTTATTTTATTTTTTGGGTCTTAACCGAAGCAAAACCTGGTTATGACAAAAATAAATCCATTATTAAAAGTCCAGTTTATACCACCCTGTTTTTAACTATTTAACGGAAAATAAATGGCAGAATATGGAAATGGAAATCCTTTTGATTCGCTTTGCTCTACGTACGTTGCTTAATAATAGAGTGAGTTATAAGTGGAGCAACACATTTTATCTCGCCGGGTACGCACCTGATCTTTTATTTTTACGGTTCCCCTGACTGTAACGCGAGACACGTCCATAATACTAAACGTCATTCACATTTGCTACCTTTCTGTTGTTCGCGTTGGTTCATTGAACGTTTCCGATCTAATTTCTTTGAACGGAGTGTAGAGTTTCGTTTGTGGGGATGCTATTTATTAGTTTGTAAAACAGTCGTTTGCTGTCGAGTCGATTTTTTAGGTCGAAACCGTTGTTTTTTAAGTAGGTTTTAAATCAATTAGATCCTGTCTAGAACTGGAAATTAAGCGTTCAGTATTTATTAGTGAGTAATTATTTTACGATATTCATATTACACGTGTAGCGGCAAACAACTGGAGAAAAAGAAAACCACCTGAAATTGTGTTGTCCAGGGACAGTGTTTTTAAATTACGGTACGTTAGTTATGATTATTCTTGCTACTAGTCCAGAAAGTAGTGGACTCCATATTTTAACCTCGAGCCGTCTAAGAAAAGCGAGATCAGCTAAACGCTCAGCGTGCAATGATTAAGCCGAAACATTTTTATGTCCAAACTACCCTATAAGTACAGTGTAATGTTCAATGGGCGTTTAGTTCAAATTTTTAATTTTTCAAGCCTTGGTGGTTATGCGAAGTGTAACTTTGTACAATGGGCGGCACGAGGATATTTCAATGACAAAGTTTATATGCATGTTGTTAAACAGCTCGAGATTAAAAATGTACTGTATTCGTAAGAGTAGAAAACTTGTCAGTGCATTTTCTGAGTTAGTGAAAAGGTATACTGCAATAAGAAAGACATGTTAAACTTGAAAAAGTATTTAATCGTTGCTAACTCTGGACTAACAATTTCTTATCCACATAAAAGGACTCATAAAAACAGGTTGCCATTGCTACGCCCACGGAAATTCTAACATCATGATTGTTATGATTGTATCAAAAAGCGAATATTTATGTTCGGAGTGCTTGAGACGCGTTATTACCTGTACATAACTGTGGGGTAACCTGTGGCTGCAAAAGCAGACCCCCCACGGTGCGACCCGCTTAATTTAATTTCGAGATAGGCACTCGACAAGTTATGTTTACGGAGACAACGCCAACAATACACGTAATCTCTAGGCTCGCGCTAGAACGGCCCGTATGCCATTATTGTGATTTAGAATGCGGCTGTAGTCAGAATGTGAGCCAATAAATTAGATCTCAATCAGGCCGAAACCTCCATTTGTTATTCGTACTTCACATGTGTGTAAGGAGCGATCCACGAACATGTGTAGCTTATACAATATTCATGTGATTGATGGTGATATTGCATACTGAACAGTCTTGACCGCAGTCCTACATGACCTAATTAATGCTACAACACGAGTGTTCCTTAACCTTTTTTTTATATTTTAAAAGTGATCGTTTATTATTTCAAAAAATAAGAGTTGAATTTAAAAAAAAAGAAAAATAAAACATTGTGTAAACCCTCAAAAAATAACCTCACGGCTGGTCATCGGTGATGTTACAACTTATTTTTATAATATTGTTCATGTTAACCCTCACACTAGGTACATTCCATTAAAATTTGTGGTTCTTCAAATTTGTATTATTCATTGATAGAGCAGCTAAACTGGATGTATATATATATATATCAAATTTTAAAAAAGTTTTGTAATATATCTTAAATACAACACAATATTTAACAAATTCACTTAAATGCTACTTCGACTTAACCTGACTAATAACTTAGTCGAAATAAAAATAAGATAAAAGATAAAATAAACTTATTCAGTAAGTAGGCCGCACGGGCACTTTTACACGTCAAGAATCTACCAGCGCTTCCCAAGAGGACACCACTGCTGAGCAGAAACGCCGCAAGACACTCAGCAGTCAGTCATTTTTTAAACATATTTCATATTACAATGGTACTACTTAGTCTAGTATTATATAAAGCTACAAATATTTAATTAAATATAATATCAAATAACATGCGTAGTTCAGCAGAAATACATGCCAAAAATCTTACGAGAGAGAAAAAGAGAAAAAGAAAAAAGAAAAAATAGAATCAACTACTTATGTGTATATAAGATGGTGCAAGATGACCACATAAAAGTTTCGATATGTTTTCCTGCATCAACGGTGTCCCCTAGACAAGAAAAAGCAGGATAAAGCTTTTGCATTTGATTAAACTACACTCAGGAGCAAAAATAACGGGTCAGAGTGCTTTTTTCATACTAAAGAGGCTATTTCGAAGCCTTAGTTCCTCGCCAGATAATGCTTTTAGTGAAATCTGATGATGAATACCCCGAGCATCGATACAGGAATTCCAGAGTGCCTAGGATACCCAACTGAATGAATCTGCGGTTAACGCCGGAATAGTGCATGTTCAGAAAAACATCTAAAATGGCAATAAAATGTAAGGAAATCCAAGTGCTGACCCAAACTCTCCCCCTGTGTCTCCCATCTTAAGGACTTTTGACCTCCTCTATTGAACCAAAAAAACTCCTCCTATAAAACTCACTCAAAACAACCCCTGGCGAGGAACCAAGGCTTCGAAATAGTCTCGTTTGTATGAAAAACGCACTTTGACCCGGTATTTTTGCTACTGAGTGTATTATTAACTAAGTTTCGGGTTTAGGCCATGCATTTTTGTCTATTAGATACTCCTCGACCCTATAATACGCTTTAGACATACGACCTTTTCAAGTATTTTTTAAATGCTGGAAAGGGTAACTTTTAAACTACGTCAGGTAATTTATTTTAGAAATGAATGCATTGACCAACAAATGATTTATATACTTTACGGACACGGAATTTTCGAATAGCGATTTTATTTTTATTTCTAGTATTTAAATTATGTATATCAGAGTTTTTGGTGAAATAATCAAAATAGGTACGGAACGATACCCTGATCAACGACACTCAAATAAAAATGTTAAAAATACTGCAATTGAGGTTTAACTGGATTGTTAGAAAACATTATCAAATTATTTGAAATAACAAACAATGTTTTCAAGTAAATAAACGTTGTTGCAAAATAAGCTTCTGAACCAAATTAAACAACACAATAAAACACGTACAGTAATAATAATTTGCCTAGTTTTTTTTAGTAAAATAACTTGTACATACATACATACCGTCACGCCTTCATCCCAGAGTGGGGTAGGCAGAGCTACGGAACTACCAACACCACTCAACAATTTGTTGTTAATTCTATAACCACTTTTTGCACAAACAGGCTAAGATATTTTACCTGTGTATATTAGTGACAGGTTGCAAGCCCATCGCCTAACAATACTACAAGCCTTTAATCCCTTAGTTGCCTCTTACGACTTCCACAGAAAGGCATAGAGTGGCACTATTATAATAACTAATAGTATAAGTATTTGTCGTAGGTATTACTCACCACGAAGCGTTCTAGCGTGGCGAGGAGTCCTGGATTGTGGTCACGTGCAGGACTTGGGCCTAGGAAGCATTTTTTTTGTTTACAATCTGTTACGCTGGTGACTAGCTAGTCCAAATTGGTGGATGAGAAGATGCATGCTTTACGTACACATTACACGCACGAAACTAAGAGACAATCAGCACTCAGCGAAGCGTTTCGCGTTGTTGACTATCTGACTGACAATGAACCCACTTCCAAAATTGTTTTCATTTCTGTATAAAGTATCCAACTACGGAATCAGAAACCAGTTTTTTCTTTTCTTTGTAAACCAATACGCTCTATACCTTTCATTCGTGTTCGAGTCTTTAATTTCTTTTAACTTTCTTTGTACTGGTAATGTAGCGTAAGACGAGATCACGTTATATATCATTATTTAAGTGTGTGGTGTGTGGAGTCACAATATTCAATAAAGGTTTACGGTTACACTGTGAGAAATTCCTTTGTTCGCCGATGATCATATATCGACGAAAGCTATGCGTCCACCGACGGGAGCCGAGCGCGACACGAGGGAGGGCACAATAAAAATAAACATTTCTCTTAGACATTGGATAGATAACTTGCTATCTGGTGATGGAACATACATAATAGTTTTGCCAGAATACCTCGAGTCTAGTTACGTGTGGCTAATGTTAGAAGCGAGAGCATATGAGATTTAGTCGTCAACTTATCGAATCGTACCTACACCCGGGTTTGGAATTAGTTTGGGGGATGTTTATCAAATTAGCTAACGGCGAATAGCGTCCAAATAATATTAACTACATGCATATCTTTAAATTCATTAAGGCAATAAAACGAAATATGTTATAGGCGGTTCTTTACATACATATGTACAATCACCGCCTCTTTCCCGTAGGGGTTGGCAGAGACCACTTCCTTTCACTTCCATCCAGATAAACTTCCCTCGCTTCCTCCACACACATAAGTACCTTCATACACGTGTGCCGGTTTAGGGTATTTCTGACCTGGCCCACAATCAGGCATTATTTGGCATAACAGATTTTATTTAGTGAAATCACTCACAGCACAAAATAATATGTCCACGGCTTTATAGCCGTGACAACCGCCGTTTAAACCTATGTTTAGGGGCGGCGCCCCGCGAGCCTGTCCGGAACACAGGCTCACCTGACACAATATGTCTGCGTTGCACAACTTTCCCCTAATCACCTTAGAAAACAAAAGTGACCATACCTAAAATAAATTTGAATAAGTACATCAACGAATAAAAAGGATAAAATCCGTACTGCCACATATACATATATGTAATAAATTTATTTTGTATCCCAGCGGCGCCCAGATTTCTGCATTACCCTCTCGCTGAATTCGCACTTAATTATCTATATACTCGTATTTCAGGACCCTCGCCAAGATCGAGCGGTATCACTTAAGGATAAACTGTTTAGAAATGTTATTAATTAGAATAGTAAGTATATGTCTCTGCACTGAATCTGTTTTTTCTGTGATGACCTTCTCGTGCGAAATACGCTAGTTGCGTTTGCATCTTGGGCCCCAGGACCGTTACACACAAAGCATACGTTAGAGCAGAGCATAAAGGATTGACGTAGGCTACCGTATGGTCGCGTCGACCACTTATGTCAATTCCTTATATTTCGTTTTTTTTCTAAAATCGTTTACGTTACTGTTATGCGTCTTGTCTAGGGCCCTGAGCTCAGTTCATAACATGCCTACGAGTACAACACTACACCATTATATTTGGACTAATCATAAATTATTGCCGTAATTAAACCAAAATAAGAGAAATTACGAAGGGATTAACCTCGATTAGCTCGTATACTTTAAACCACCACCCACTAGTTAGAATTACTAAGAAATAACCGTGTCAGCATTTTACTTCACTTTTATTTCCGGTAGAACTTGGAAAAAGCCAAAGAGAAGTTACAGAAATAGGGCAAGTGTGAAGAAAATAATATCAAATAATATCTCTTTCGCCGTATATATTGAGAAAATTATGAATGGATGTCCTCGAGGCGCGAAGGAGCCGGGTTAGGGGTGACTTTCATTGTTTATGTATGAAGTTATTATTTACGAGCGAGTGAAGCCGGTGAGGGCTGCGGCCGGTGGAGCAGGCGCACTCGGCCTAAACAGTTGCTAAACATCAGGCATTTGGAGCAACTGACAAGGCAAGACAAACCAGTAATTACTTTAAGTTAAACCTCAGTTCGTGGTTTTAAATTCTGTAGTGCTCCGAAGCCAACAACAACAAGTATAAACAAATTTTCTATTAAAAGTTAGGCACCTGTTTGTTTTCTTTATTCGCCAGAATCACAGGAACCATTTAAATTTACTTACTTAGTTGTGATAATTTTCATTTGGTATCTATATGTGCTTTCATTAAAGATTATTTTTCAGATTTCAATTACTTGTAGGTTATTTCGTGTTCATTATATCCTAAACGATCAACAAAAAAAAAAAAAACATATTCATAATGATTTTTCAAGAGCTATTTAACCACTCACGTGCTTTGTGTAACCAGAGCTACCAGTGATAGTCCTTATTTGCTTATAAATAAGATCGATGAAATTTTCAGGAGCAATCCTTCACGGACAGACCGTATCGCCGTTTACGGCTCATATTTTGATACTCGCAAGCGAATCAAATCCTGTAGAGTACCTCCCTCATGAAAATTGGCAAGAAGCAATGTCTTAAAGCACAAGAAAAGGAAAAAGTCTGAAATCTTAAATATATAGCTATATCACAATTATAATTGTTTCCATTCTAAACTAACAAGATTGAACGGAACCCTCGGTGCGCGAGAGCGACTCGCACTTGTGCGTTTTTTCGCTATCCGCCGCAACAACAAATATTATATCTCTTATGATTAAAAAATACATCTCTTTAAAGTAAGGGCAGACGTCGTTCAGACGGATGGATAGCGTAGGCTTAGCAATAGAGTCCACTAAACTACTTAAGTAAAAAACCGGCCAAGTGCGAGTTGAACTCGCGTAGAGAGGGTTCCGTACATAGATATTGTTTTTTGTTATAATACTTAGAGGTTTTTCTTTAATCTACAAGCAATTAATGATATTTTGTACTTTTTTTTATTATAGACTCAGTAGTTTTGGAGATCAGGGGGGGTGACAATGGTATATTTTCGTCTTCTTTCATGAACAAAATCAAAACTATTTATTTTACAATAAGAACAAAAACATATTTAAGATCCTGTTAAATTTGTGTTTGAGTCAACAATTTACATATGTGTAGCAAATTTCAACTCAATCGGTCCAGTAGTTTCGGAACAAATTGGTTGTGACAGACAGACGCACGTGTGATCCTATAAGGGTTCCGTTTTTTCAATTTTGTACGGAACCCTAAAAACTGACTCAAACTCAAACTCAAACTCAAACTCAACCGAGTTTACTATTCGGAAACCTCATCTACAGATCTGATGTAGTGATTAACTAACTTGCTTTCTTACTCAGCTTCAGTTCTCACCGATAAGCTAATTGAGAAAGCAAGACGAATATGAACTTATCCGATGAAACGATGTCGAACTCGAGACGACTGTGTACCATGTCGTCTACTAGTAGACTAAGAAGAAGTTAGTTTCATAAAGATAATTGCACATGTTGTGTGCAGTATGCACAATTGCACACACATTCTTACTTGCCGGCCGCTTTGATTACTGACCCTGCAACGTCCTGATGTTGCGATGGCGATAGGTTGTTTTTTCCCGTGGTTATATTAGAGTTGACTTATAAATCGCCATTTTAACCTTTTAATCAGCAACTAATAATAATTGGAAAACTTAAGCACCTGTACACTAACGACCCTTCTGAAAACTGCTGAAAAAGGTAAACACGTCGAAATTCGAACGAATTTCATATTTTCGGTCAGCAAATTATGTTTTGATTGCAACAAACCAAAAGACTGAAGTGGCATGTTGATAAATACCCGTAGGTAAATATGTTGGTCCTGATATAATTATTTTGATTTCACATCACCAATTGCAATATTTTTCATAAAAAAATATCTGTGATGGATTTTGTATTACGATAGAAATATTTGTATTTTACGAGTATTGCTTTTAGTCTGTTGAGTACTCTTAATCATTTGCGGCACTAAAACTTTCCTAGTGACTTATGATTAATAATAATGTATGAATCTTAAAATCAGTCCACCAAATTTATAGACCTTACACGTTAAACGCCACAAATATTTTTTAATCATCGAAATAACCTAGTAACTCGGGGGAAAATGCACTATTTTCGTATAAAATCTAGGGACAACATCGTTTTCAATTATATTATTATTTAAAACTGTACTATTTTAAATCAAATCATTTCAAATGTTAACCCAATTGCCTGGTTTAATAAGCGTGTAAGCCATTTTTCTAAAAACATGTATAATTCAAGAAAATTAATAAAGCCATGGCAAATAATTCGTGTAGTTTTGAAATTGGGTACAGTTATACCTTGCGATATCCAGATGAACATAAGTGCTGAGGGTTTAAGGGGGGGTTGAAGGTACCTTTTTTCCGTTTTTGAAACTACGCGAATTATTTTCTCTAATTGTCGGCTTAATTTGAGCGAAATAGTAATTTGTGAAACATGTTGAAAAATGGGGAGTACCTTAAAAAGTTGATTTACCCAAATACGAGTTGCGGTTAACGTACAACACAAACGAGCATGCAGCAGTGATCGCTGAACGAATCCACTTGAATGATTGCGTTGGCTGGAGACGCGAAAAGCGCATCTTTTCACCGACACCACGCGCTTGTTACTGTCCAATGCATTGTGTATTCGCATCCATTGTATGAATCCACACTCCGCTAAAATTTCCATGAACGCACCAGCATTGAAATGTCACGTTAGCATTGCATTCAATGCCGTGATGTATTGACGTTGAAACAAGGCAGTAAAACTCTATAAATTTATAATGATTTGCAGATTGCATTGTTTGCTATAATTTATTCTATAAGCGGTCACTTTTAGAATTTGGTTATCTTTTGGAGTTAAATAGGTTATTTTTAATTGTAAGAGACTCGTACCAAGAATTGAAAAAATAACCGTTCGAGTGCCCGACTGGGTGCTAAATAGGAGCTTATTACTAAGCCTTCGAACTTTTAACCATGAAACACTAAAAACGGAACCCTTATGACTTTTATGGTTCGTTTGTCCATCTGTCTGTAGCTATCGGGCTTAAAATTGAAACAGGTACATGAAAAAAATATGCTTTAATATATCATGCAACAAATCATTTACTATGAAGCCTAATTTTTAGATCATATAAATACATTATAAATTAAATATTTGGGTAACATAAAACGCAAAGAGAATCAACCTTTCTTCGTTTTAGAAACTACAAAAGATAAAAATACCTAATGATAAATTTACTAGAGAATAATTTGCATAATGGAATAATAAAACTGTACATCTAACGCTTATTGATTTTTGACAAAAGATAGCTATTCGCAATGCAAACTTTGTATTGCGGTTGTTAAAATGGTCTATTGGCATAGTAAACAAATTGCATTAACGGTACCAGTTTACCTAAAAGAGTTGCAGATTATGTCAAGTATGGTGTGGTTTCTTATCTATAATGACATCAACCAACAGTTTGATTTTAGAAGGTTGTAAATTCTTTATACAAATGAGACGTAGGTATATACCTATAGGTAGGATAGCATGGTAAGTGAGTGCGACTCACACATAAACGTTTTTTTTAATTTACTTATAATAAGCACTTAATTAAAATGCCTTGCGAGTAGATAATACTTTAAAACCGTAAAAATTGTTCTATTACGGCAAACTTAATTATCAAACTTTTGGAAAAGTCTTAAACAGGCATCTTACTACTTTATTGCCAGCTATAAAGGAGAGTCCTTTTAAAAAAGAAACCTCTAAATTACCTAAACATCAAAAACAACACTTTTCCCACGACCACCTTACGCTTTTGAGGTTCATGCATTTAGTTTTTAGTAGCTTACGAGTATTATTAAATAAATGCCGTATTTTAAATATCGTACTTCATATATTTTTTAAGATATTATTTTTATAATAATTTCATGACAACTGTCATATAATTGTACAAGGTGTTTGAGGAAATGTATTATTAACTTACTGATTTACATCTTGAAATTGTGGGCACTTGTATTTGTGGAGCTTTCAGCGAACTCGTAGAGCTAGACGTTAGATGCGATTATCTAATCGCTAAACTATTTAGCCTTCTCATCTTATTTGTAGGGTCCTTACGGATACACTTCGGCCCTATGGAATCTTTTGTGAAATTACCTCTCAACTATTTAGCCTACTCGTACAAGTTTTAAAATGCTTTGACAATTTTCCATCAAGTGAATGTCTTGAAAAAATATAAATAATAGTTATTATCTACCGAATAATTCCACAAAGCAAATGCCGTATCTGTTCTCTTGTATTGCAGCACGCCAAAGTTAATGAACAACATTTTACGAATACAAACTATCAGTAGAGGAGGCTCGAGTGGCTGCGACCCAGCCACGTTGTAGCGGTTAAAAAATATGTGAGCGCTTTCAACAGTGGCGTTCGCAAACTCAAGTAGGTACACTGCATACATCTAAGGGAAATGTAAAGAAATGTGTGTTTCCCACGGCTGCAAAGTTACTTGGGACTCGTACCTTTGATTCCCTCGCTACACTTAGGAATCTAATTTTGAACATTTATTTCATTTTTCGAATACTTTCCTTGCTCTTAACTCCATGCCAGCACTTACACGAAATAACCACTTTGCAGCCTTGCATTTTAAATAACTAAAATAAAAATTAGTAATATTTTTAAAAAGTATGTTTTCTGAAAAGTAGTCCGCTCGGCTCTTTGTTAATAGCGTGCCCTGCCTGAATGAGAAAAAGGAAACCATCTGCATCTACTTAGGTGATATGATGAAAGCTAAGTCAGGCAATATAAAACATGTTTATTAAATAGCTGAAGCAGGACGTAAAAACGACGATGCTTTAACTAATGAAAACTATCTCGAAAGTTTTGTTATATCTACAAAGTTTGCACGGTATGAATTTGCATCATTGGATTGTCTAAAGTTGTTAGTTTCCCAAAGGTGGCTAACAGCTGCCTGTGTTTAGATATGAATATTAAAATAAAAGTTTTTATTAGTTCTGTAAATAAAGCACAAGTTTGTAGATACAACTAATAATTGATTTATAATGTAATATTCATAAATCCTTAAAAATAATGTACGAGTACTTGCATAAGTTTTTGCTTGCCTGCCTGTGAAAGCCACGCAAAGTAAAATCATGGCCAGGCGATGCGTCGGGATGTTTGGCAGTGAGACGTGCAGCCTGCATGAGTATCTATACTCAAAATATACCTGCGCTTAAAAAAGGCACCTCCTAATGTGCAATATTGTGATATTGTACATTTATGTATGATGTAAACTTGTTTTGAAAATAAAATACCTTTCCGAGTTTCTTACGCCGGTTCTTCTCAGGGCAAAGGTTTTATTTTTCGAACCGGTGGTAATGCTTTGTGACATTCACAAGTGCATTATATTATGCCTAAGTTGAAGAATAAAAGAACTTTGACTTTGAGTTTAACTTAGGAATAAAGCAACCGCAGATGGAGATTTTTATAGGCCATTTATGTTTTACGGTCAGTGGTAATTAATAAAACTTCAATATTTCAGTTTAATTACTATGGTTTTTATTAATATATTTACTTGCAATAATATTTACAAAAAAATATTTTTAAACTCTGTATTGCGATTACTATTGAAGTTTACGGAATTAATAATGTAACTATTTATACATACAATAAATCACGTCTGTTTTCCAAAGGGGTAGGCGGATACCACTTGTTTCCACTGTTTATAAGATATGTTTTATTTTGTACGAAAATTCAGCTTTTGTGTCAGTACAAGAATAAATTTATATTAAACGAAACCAGGTGAACGTAAATTTTGGATTTATTTGATATGTTGAGCCATTACAAAATGAGTCTCTATGCTTTGATTTCCATATTTCATGTGGCCTAATACGTTTGCAATTATCACTCAAAGAGCATTCAATGTCTTAATTGCAACTATAAAGGCATCATTTACACAAGACCGTGGACCGTTAAGCGAAAAAATAAAAGAGTGAGCTTAATTAGTGAACCGCTTTGGCACGCGAATGAATTTTCTCACGCCTTCTTTCTCTCAATTTGGCAGAAAGACGGAAAACCATAAAAGAGCGATAAAACATCGATTTTGCATAAGAATCCGAGTCGCGGTCGCGCCTTGAGATATCACGACCTCGCGCTGTCTACCAAACTGACGCGTTTTTCGACTTTCTGACTAGGTACAATTGCGTCACTTTTATCCTGTTTTAATAAACAAGCAGTATTTATTATATATACCAACACTGCTGAAAAATCGATGTCAAGTTGTCATCTTAGGGAAAATTCGCTTTCCACCCGAGTGACGCTCAGTATTCCAGGTACTTCTCTACTGTAACTTTTATTTAAAAAATACCAGTAAAAGGCTTTAAGAAAATAAGAAATAAATACAGGCGTAATTAACTTAATTTCAAACCATATCGTTCGTAAATTGTTGTAAAAGGCAGAGACCCAGCTGCGGATGACAGCTTTGACGGAAAGAGATCGCGCTGTTTTCTCACCTTGATAGTTTTTAATAATTGGTCCTCCTGGTATTATAGTATTAGATACACGCCTTCCGGAATAACGAAACTTTCTAACATTTCTTTAGGTAATTCACTTCACGAACAGGATCGAATTTGGTAAGGCTATATGTTTGTTTCTCTTTCTGTGGGTGAGTCCGAACAATCTTAATACGTTCACTGTGTGCGCAATCGATGCAGAGTTTAGCCGTGGTACAACTGTACACATAAAAAGAGCACTGAGCGACCTACCTGTGCAGTGAGCAAATTACGGACCAAATTGGTGGGGGCGACGGGGGGAGTGCAAACCGCTCCGCTTTGCTGCCACGCTATTGGTTCGTTACTGCACAACACGCGCAAACATATCCCCTCCACTAGCCGCTCGTAGTTCTTTTTACGTGTGTCGACCTGTAACTGCGTTTGTTCCTAGGCGACGTATTATGACGCGTCGGGAATTTGTAACGCCTGATGTCGGCAATATCCACATTTTTTCTACAATTTTCTGACCAAAAATTGTTACTTATTTAGTGGTATTATATAAATAAGAAAACTGGAAAATATAATATTTTTGTTACTTTGTGATAAAAAATATCCCTACATATATCTATCTAAGGCAATGGTAACATTAATATGCTAAATAAGCTGTCAAAGTCAAAGTTATTTTTTCTTCAATTTAGGCGTTCATAGGTGCATTATATTGCACCTATGAATGCCACAAAGCATTACAAGCATCCATATAATCAATATATGTAGTAAAATGCAACCTAACCTTACCAGTTTTATTGGATTGTGTCAAGTATAAACAAGTTTGGAGTAGTGTAATAACTTTTTTAAGGTTGTTAAAAATGTATTGCATTAAAGCAAACAAGTAAAACTTCTCCTAGCAAGCGAAACGTAATACTTCTGATAGGCGTTTCAAGAAATTAGAAGTTATTGGACGATCTTTCATTCCCTTTTCCTTTAATACAATATTTTGTATAGATGTGATATGATTTTGTGTGTTTGTCTATAAAGTTTTTGTGTAAAAAGGATTTGTGGCACTTGTATGTTTGTATAAAACGCCATTGCGCTAACAAACCGTAATGAAAATAAAAACAAATGTCCCATCGTCTTGAGAGTTACTAAGTTAATAGATAACAAACAAATCTAAAAATGTAAATTTATCTGGTCCACAAAATGTTTATGTAAAAAAAGTGCCAAACAACACCTTATGCACTACTTGCGGGATACTGACGCCGAATCCGTATTGAATTATATTTGTTGTTCCTGAGCTGTTCCGCGGACGTGCGGAACCAATAATAATAATACACAACGGATGGAGGCCGCGTTTATTACGAAATAGTGCCTCTTCTCGCGTTGGTATTCCGTCCCAGTAAACCATTAGCTACGAAACAAATACACGGCAATTTAAGTGATTACGGATTATGACTGTGGTTTCAATCAATATATTCAGTACTTATGTATATAGGTGCATATCTATTACATGGTTATTCAATGCTAGTAACTGTTTATTGGTTTTGGTAACAGTACTAACAATGTAAAGCTAAGTTAAAACTGTCCTAAATACTTATAAGTGTTCAGTTTTTCTCATTAGTGATTTGATTTCTGTGCACATTATTCTATGCCTGCACGCCAATTTCGACTCTCAACGAATGCGCATTAAATGCCACCACTATCGTAGACTCTAAGTATTAATCTGTTTACTCTTTAGGATTAGATCATTGTACTATAATCGAATAAATAAATAAAAAACCATTGTCAATTACCTAAGCGTAAACACATGGATATGTGCGATTTCTACGCCCTTCTAGAATATGTCCTTCTAAGGTTTCACAGGGAAAAACCGCATCGGAAATACGATTTCTACGCTTTTAGCCTTCTTTTTAGCTTTGATGCTTTTAGATTCAGGTAGCTGAAGTAGGGTAGTGAAAATAGGGTGCTCGTGTCTGTAGCATACCAGAGGAATTGTGATTGTGACTAGTGTGAACGTAATGGCCCAACTAGCACACAAGCTGCTTATACAGGCATTTTCCGTCCTGGCAGTTGTATACGAGACATTTAAGTACTGTACAAATTTCTTTACGATACACAGTAGCATATTTAAAAAACCTTTAACAGCTAGGTGGTACAGTAGCGGTTCAGTAGCAACAAAATTACTTATAGAGATATAATAATAATAGCATGTAATAGCGTCATTAGACATCCAAAACATAATTGAGTTAATAGATTATTTTATATCACATATAAAAGAGTATTTAATTAGGTAAAGGGGTTTAAAGGGAGTTATAAGTGGCTTTTCTAGTGCTCAAGACCGTAATGAGGCATTTTGTAAACTATTATGTTCTTTAACGGATCTTTTTATTATTGCTGTTGTATTACTAATCTATAAAAGAACTGTGTAGATCTAGAATAGCGCCTTGAACGCTAAATGTGAGAATTATATGTTTACTGTACGGTAATTAGTTGTATAAGGAATCTTACGAAACATTTTAACAGCCGTGGGGGTTACCGATTAGTGTTAAAACACCTTAAGTATTTTAACAGTGTTTTCTAGCGCTCTTGTGACATATCTTGTTATACATATATGACAGAGAAACAAAACTTTATGCTAGGATTTAAAGCGCTATATAGAGATTATATTAATAAAAAAGCTGTAAAATTAAAGGTAAAAGTTACTTTATTAATGCCAATGCCAATTAAAAAATTAACGTTACTAGCGTGCGTTAATATAATGTCATCAGATAATTGATCTGCCATTTCGTATTAGAATTTAGTGACTGAGTCAGTGGAAGAAAAACAGCCGTATTAATTTAAAAAAAAAATAGTACCCCTATAAAAGTTAAACAAAGGGATATGTCGAAGACTATTATACAACTTTCAGTTCTCAATAGTACGCACAAAAAGCTGATGTGCCACCGAAACAGTTAAACAAAACCCCTATACCAAAACTGTAAAACCTAGAATGTCTACAACAGCAAATACTAGATAGAGCCTTCGTACGGCTCAATCATGTAAGAACAGATGTGACCATCTCTAAGAACTGCTTCATTAAGACGCTATTACAGTTTTCAGTAAATTTATTTTTGAAGGTTAGAACGACATGTTTAAGATCGTATATCATATCATATGCATAAACTGGTAATTTTTGACGTAATTAAATTCACGAATTCGTAATGACTAATGAAACTATTTGTAATCTTAAACGTCTTACTTACGTTGAAATACAATTTCATGATCGTCATACATATACAAATATATTTTTTGAACTAAAAACTGAAGTCATTGAAGGCACGTGAAAATTTTGACGATAATTTACATGAAATATTGTCGCAAACAGATACTCGTATTCATATTTCACGTACACAATAGAAAAAACAATGTTAGACTAGTTATTTTTATAGTCGATCCATTCGCATTATTTCTTCGATACTTTTCACTGTACCTATGATTCATTTCAATAAACTGTATTTATTTTAGTCAACCTATTTAGGTTATTATTATTTAATAGTAATTTAAAGCATTTAGATGTAATATACCGACACAGGAGCGACAAAATAAGGTTTAGACGGTAAAATGGCGCTACAAGAGCTTTTTCAAAATCTCATGATTTTAACCATCGCTTTTAAAATTACTTCTGAAGAGCCATTTCAACTTACATTTACGATCACTGTAGGTCATTTACAGGGTTATAAGTTGGATAACGATGGTCTTGGCCTATTTGAAACTACGAAAGATCTGTAGTATCCTATGGAACCACTGTATTTTTTACTAAAGAAGCCAACGCCGTAATTTTTTATTGATCCGGCTACTATACACAATAAAATCAGATTTTGTGGCAGACTAAAGTGACATATTTCTATAGGTGAGATGAACTGGCGACTAAGTACCCTAACGGGAGTCTGCCTAAAGCGTGAGAGAGGTGTCTTTGCATTGCTTTTCAGCTTCAAAATGAAAAAGAGTTGGATAATATTAACCTGAAAACAACCCTTGAAATTGTATGCAATACTTTTATTTCACTCTGCGTTTAAAAGCCAGCAGCATGATGTCAGTATAGTGTAAGATTAATAAAAATGAACAACGAATCAGTGCGCTATTCGCCCCATTCATGGTACAGTTCCTTCCATTTCTCGTGTATTTATGCAGCTTTTAGCGAATACCCTAACGGTGTGCACTAAGCGTAAGATTGTACCGAATATAATTATCTTATTCGCTTCGGGGTGAGGAACTTTGTCGGTTCCCTCATAGTGCTTCCTGCCTTTTAGTCAATGTAATTATTAATTACCAGTCCCGGGAACGTCAGGCCCGTTTTTAAAGTTGACTAATATCATTAATATGTTTTCACGCCACTGCTCGGAAATATGGCCAAAGAAGGATCGAAATCAGAATAGAAAGTTGCTCTTAGTAGTACAACACAAAAACAGTCCAACAATGTTGAGTTGCAAAGTAAAATGGAGTGTTTTTAGACCAGTTTACTTTCTACTCTGCTATTGGTCGGTTATTTATGACATTAGTAACTCGTTCGGAAATAAATAAAAAAATGTTTGACAAATATGACATTAGAACGTTTAATTAAAAAATTAAAACGTAATCCGCTCAGTGAAAGTGTATTTTTGCGATTGTAAACGTGTTTTTATGTAAGTTTTTAAGGCGTACGTGAAAAACGCCTTTGCATCTTTAAATAAGGTAAAAATTAAAAAAGTTAAAAAGGCGGGAATGAAAATTACTTCTGTTCTTTTAATTGGAAACAAACGCTAAACTTTTGAACTTTTGATTGGAAATTTGTACGATATTCAACAAAAATGAGTGATACAAGTACAGATGGATCTTACACCGCCTGAAATTCAGGATACGGCAAAGTCGGTAATTCGGAATTTACTGCCAATAAAATCCCGTCGCAAATATCAGAAAGTGTATGAAAATTTCAAAGCATGGCAAATAAATAAAAAAACGAACTCTTTCTCTGAAAGCGTAATGCTGACCTACTTTGATGAAGTTTCAAAAATATCAATATTACTTTTAATTAAACTGTGTATTATGTCCTAACCTGTTTTATTTCCTTACATTAGGCGTGAAAAGCACATAGTATTGCCTCGGTAGAAAGTGCAATAGATTGACTCGTATCTTCGCGGTCCTCACCTGCGGCTCGGCCCGCGAACTAACTCGTCCATCTATTGCTTACTTTCTGTACCTGGGCTACAATGTACTATACCTACCTATATTTTCGTTTTGTAAAATTTGTTGAATATAACTATATTTATTGTACGTTTTTATGACTCCGGTATAATTCCAAAAATAAGACTAAGATATGAGAAAATAAGATGTTACTTGGTTTTACCGTGAAAATGAGAAATTTTGTCAGTGGCGCACGTCTTTTTTAAATGCGACCGCGGCTTACTTTATGCGTGAAATTGGCGTGCATATTTTCACAAGGACTAATAAGAAGTAGTAATTTTTAAATATATTTTTTTTACAAATATACTTGCGTATGACGGTGCAAGACAACCACATAAAAGTTTCGATATGTTCTCCTACAGAAACCGTGTCCCCTAGACAATATACAATGATTACATATTTTTTTATGACTAAGTTTTTATTAAGTTATTTGGGTGGTTAGTTTAGTTTAGGCCAATCATCTTTATCTGTTAGATAGTCCTCGACCCTATAGTAAGCTTTAGACATCAACGACTTTTTCAAGTAAGTTTTATGTACTGGAAATGGTAACTTTAACGTCAGGTAATTTAGTATAGAAATTGATGCTTGACCTACAAATTATATTTAAATCTTACGGACATGATTTTTTTAATAGCATTTTTTTTTTCTTGTATTCAAATTATGTATATCACAATTCTTAACAAAAGAGTACTAATTTTTAAATTGTGACGCTACTGTCAAGACACTAATTTCTGTAAATACTAAATTCCCGTGATTCCTCGAATTCACGGGAGTTTTTTGTAACACGAATGTAGTCTGTATGTCAGCAGCTTTTCCCCAAACCAGAATACCGTACGACATAACACTATGAAAATAACTATATAAAAACAAAGCGAGCTTACATTGGTAAGTTGCCTGATTTTCCTAACAGCATAAGCTGCCGAACTTAATTTATGCTAGTACATATGGGGACTCCATTGCAAGTTTCTGTCTATAGATCCCTAAGAAAAACGCCTTATCTACCATTTCCAAACACTCATCATTTAGAAGCATACTAAATTCTTCCGGTCTAACATTAGGCAAAGGGAACCTAACACATTTAATTTTCTTAGCATTTTGAGTAGCAAATGGTTACTAGAAAACCAAATGAGGAGGTACTTTGCCTAGCGTATCCTACTTTTATCGACGGATTTTCGGCCTACCTTGAAAATTAATAGTAAACAGAGTAGGTAGTAGACAGGTAGCCATAGTACAACAACAGACAATCGACACCCTGCCAGGCTGGGAAAATGGCGGCTGAATGTGAACGTCGCGAAAACACAGGCGATTACAATCAGCCCAAAGCCTTACCGAAGTGTTAGCTCAGAGATCAGCCCGTCAGCCGTCCACAATCAATACACAAATGCTTGGGGGTAACCATAGATCGTCAGTTATTAATGCCGCCCGCCTACTTGAAAGACTTGATCTTTAAAGCGCGTCAAACCCGCGTTTTATGCGGCCGATCTTTTGGTTCAGGATTAAAAAACGTGCTGCCCTAGCCTGGTACGTGCCGGCCGGTGCCATTAACCAACGCAGAATGGAGTCGATCCGCTCGGTAGTGGGCGCGCCTCGCTACGTCTGGCACGCGGTGATCGAGCGGGATCTACGCAACTAAGCATCAATAGCCTGGGGGGCTTCATTGGTCACCCATGTTAAAACGCACCAAGAAGGAAATAGTGTCCCACAGAACCAGGCTAAAGGAAATGAAAAAGGCCAAGGCCATACTGCGCGATTTGCATCAGGACAACACTTTCTCTCCACGATGTCTCCATACTGTGGCAGTCGCCAGTAGGCATGCTGCTAGGAATAAGCAACCCAACGACACGCCTTTACTGGTAGCGACAGGATAACCACATAAAGAGTACACACCCTGTACCCAAAGACGCTCTCCAAAATACACCTTATAATTTATGTTTTAAGTTATTTTGCAAATATTAAAGGTTTTACATTTTACGCCGATTCAAAAACCGGCCGCGGTGCCACGTCTACTGCATGGCGTAGACCTTTAATATCTATCATTATCCTCTTCTAAAAACAGTAACAAGTCGAGGCAAGTGCTTAATTTGAAAAATAATAACTGAACGCGTATTATAAAGCCGTCAACAATTATTTCGCATTTCGAACGCAATATTTTTATTTTATATTATACAAATGTAGTAAATAATCAGACAATCCATCGTTTTAAGTCAGGCATAAGTTACTTTTTGTTAGTCAGTAATTATCTACAAGCTAATTGAGAAAGCAAGACGAATACTAACTTAGGTATCAAAAAAAACGAAGTCGTATGTTTAGGCACTGTATCTGTCCCCGTAATTTTACCCCGTGTATGACTTATTACAGTTTCATGGTTTTCTAACGCAACAGACTTCTTCTTAAATGGTCCAAAGCAGGAAATAAAAAAAGGTCATAATATTCGTCTTTACGGCCCGGTTATGATATTCCCTCTTGAAACATTACGTTGTTAGAAGGTCCTTGTTATATTGAAAGAAAACACTCGAAACAGGCAAGGCGGGTTAAGCTAAAGTGTTTTTTAACTTTTCTAGAGGCCAGGAACGTAAATTACTACTTAACAGAGAATAACGTACGTATCAATTAATTCAACTAAGTAAATAAGCATGAAAATTGGTTTGAATTTATTAAGTAGGTGATATAAAACTATGAAATGAAACTATGAACTATGATGGTAGCTATGAAATTTATTTTACCGATTACTTCTGAGTACTTACATAAGAATGAATATTCATTGAAATGACAAAAAAACATCAGAAATATAATTCAGTAAGAAATCAATTAGACCTAAAATAGCCGTTTGTCGTTCAGAAGCATTCCGAAAATTTCGACGATTCCCGGATTGTGTTCGTAGGTACTTCTTCCATGGTGCGCGTTCGAGACCGTTTACACATAAATCTCAAGGCAGACAGTAACAATGTGTAGCTGGCTTGTGTTCGCTCTCCACAGAGAGCGGTCACAGACGCAAGTTACATCATACTAAACCTTAACGGCATGCAAATAAAGCATACAATAATAATTGGCAAATGCCAACTGTATGTACTCTTGAACCCGTTACGAACGTAATGGGGTATGTTAACACTCTGATCTAGTACAGTCACTTGAGACCGATTTCGAGAGTTCAACAGTTTTCCTTATTACTTAGCTTTAATAAAATTGCAGTTTTTATGAAGCTAACCAAAATATTCGTATAGAAAATATACCCGCAAGTTAACTATAGAACTAAAATGTTCGAAAGTAGGTATTAACATAACAGTCCCCATGTTTTAGACGAAATTGTTGTTTTACAAGAACATTACCGTAAAAACTAACACGATTGTCCTATATTCCTACTTTCCTCGGGCAGCAGTTGAAAACATAGAAAAAAGTTTTAAAACACGCTCGGCTGTTTCAGATATTACTTATCCTGAACGACGTGCATAGTTACATACAACTAAGTCCGCCCTTATCTCCACGCGATCTAGGTACACATAACACATCTAATTTGTATAATATGAAATGAAATGTAATGATTGAGAGAACATTGTTTTTTTATAGATATAGGTATACACCATAATTTAACAGTGAATGATCACTTAAAGGCAAGTTAAAGGAATGTACATATTTGTAGGCTTACGTTCCACTATCAAAGCAAGATTTTTAGAACAAGATTTGAGTTATAAGTGCGCTTGTAAGTTTTGAAATCGTTCCATTTAACTTGAAAATTAGAAACGTGACAGTGTTTTTATTTGATTTCATGATTGAAGTCCCGAACAATAACTTCAAACAAAAGTTATTGCTCGGCAATTTCGTTTTTGCTCCTATCATTCGGAAACACAAGATATTGTTAAATACCAAGAGGCAGTATGACCGGGGTGTAAAACAATCGTTTCCGAAGGCAAAAGCCGCAGGGTGGCGTGAGATATGCCTTCACCGCGGCCGCCTGTGGGATTCAATTATGAAATACCTCGAAAATAATCACGTGTGCCGTGAAATACCCAGCCGTAAGCGAGCAGCAAGATAAAAATATATTTAGTTCAGTACGTACCTACGTACGAGTACCTGTAGACTAATGAAAAATCCAAAGAAAAAAAACCGGCCAAGTGCGAGTCGGACTCGCGCACGTAGGGTTCCGTACCACTATACATCTAAATAAATGTTTTTCTTTATTCTTTATTATATTGGAGTTGATTGAATGAAAGGTAAAATGCGGTTTACGATTTATAACGTATTAAAAAAAAACTAATTATTAGATCTCGTTCAAACCAATTTTCGGTGGAAGTTTGCATGGTAATGTAAATCATATATTGTTTTTACATTTATCATTCCCTTATTTTAGAAGTTACGGGGGGGGGGGGGGGGGACACACACCTTTTTCCACTTTGGAAGCGTCTCTCGCGCAAACTATTCAGTTTAGAAAAAAAATATATTTGAAACCTCAATATCATTTTTGAAGACCTATCCATAGATACCCCACACGTATGGGTTTGATGAAAAAAATAATAATTGAGTTACAGTTCTAAGTATGGGGAACCCCAAAAATTTATTGTTTTTTTTCTATTTTTGTATGAAAATCTTAATGCGGTTCACCGAATACATCTACTTACAAAGTTTCCATAGTATTGCTCTTATAGTTACGGAATAAAGTGGCTGTGACATACGGACGGACAGACATGACGAATCTATAAGGGTTCCGTTTTTTGCCATTTGGCTACGGAACCCTAAAAAAACACGAACTATTTTTACATTTGTGCCGTTAAAAAAGAGTTTATGTTTTCAAACAATCGCGAGGTTTTATATTCCGATTGCGCTTCACAACGGTAGAGCACTTCTAAGTATGTATGCGAGCTTAATCAAAATGAAACCTGACACGGGTATTACTGGTAATAGTTTGTCCAAAGTCATAATCATAATGTCGGCTCTTATAGTACGGTTTCAAAAAGTAAGCGTTAATAAATTTACATGCAACCTCAAAGCTAGCAATCGATTATCAAAAACAGCGTGTAAATTTGATAGGAGTAAATAGAGGTAACGGAGGTTATATAGCTCTACAAATCATGTAAAGAAGGCATTACTTTTTAAGGGTCCATCAAGCAGCAATGTAAGAATAAGCACACTTTTGTTTAGAACTGCCGTTCATTGATAACCACACCGGTGTTACTGTGGCATTATTAATCCTAGACAGTAAGATCTTTTTTCATTTACTAGTTTTTTAATTGGTTTTAACATGTAATTACGCCTAATGAACCTCAGTGATCATAATCATGCAAACATGCACTTACTTTCTAATCTTTATTGTCTAATCTGTGATCTGACCTATCACATCACACATTATTGACTTTTTTATTACATTTACCGAGTAAGATTGCAATTATGCATAACGTATTAATTTGGGGTACTTATCAACAGCGAAATAAAATTGACATGACAGTCATGACAATTTCACAATCGGTCGTGATATAAGATGACCATAGAGGTAGACCGACGAGTGGTATTTGGCATACTACTTCATTTTCAAAACAGTTTGTAGAAAAGGATCGCAACTGGATGCAGAAAACCGAGACTAGTTAAAAAGTATACAAGAATCAAGTACTCGTAGACAGTTTCACATTTTATAACAAGTACTTTGATGACTGATGTTTTTTTTGGTAAGTTTAAAAAAAATTAAACCTAGCTTATTCGATATCACCCCCGAAACCCCTGCATACTAAATCTCATGAAAATCTTGGAGCAGTTTCCGAGATTCAGATTATATACATATAAAATGCTTTGTCCTGAATGACCGACTGACTGACTGACTGACTGACTGACTGACTGACTGACGAATCAACCGACGGACAAACCGCTGATCTTAGAGACCTGAAACTTGGTGGGTGTGTTTTTTCTATGTCGCAGGCATCGGATAAGAAAGGATATTCCGAAATTGTACCCCTAAGGGGATGAAAACGGGGGGCAAAGTTTGTATGGGACAACGTGATTATTTGGTCCAATCTATTCAAATTTTACATAAACATTCTTTAACAGGATTCATGAAGACGTGTTTCGTATTTTATTGAAATTCATCCCCTAAGGGACCCCTAAGGGGGTGAAAAAGGGGTAGAAAGTTATTTTGGGGTGATTAGCTTCGAAATTGATATCAATACTCCTTAGTGCTTTTGATTTACATTACATTTTATTTTGACACATGTTTAAAAACTCAATCCGATTCTATACAAAATAGGTTGAACTCACATAAAAGCTTGTTGCTATGCAAATACCAAAACCGCAGCGTCTAAATATTCCAAATTGGGTACGTAGGTTCCTTATGAGGTCTCGGGGTGCAGTAAGAAAGGATTTCCTGAAAATCGACGAAGAAGAAGTAGGAGGAGGAGCGGGTAAGTAATTCTACGCGTACGAAGTCGTGGGCCTCCTCTAGTATATATAAAAGAATTGCTCGTTTAAGGGTATTAGATAGATATCAAATAATAAAAGTACAGCATATATCGAAAATGGTTTTTATAGTGTCAATAAATGTTGTCATTGATTCTATATTTTAATGTTATTTCCTAAATGCTTGTACATTTTTTTCACTTATCATGCTCGTAAAGTCCTCCTTTATGCTGGATAAAGGCCTCATAAAATCGCATTTTATGCACTACTAGTGCATAAAGTGTTATCGTCATCTAGACTAAGACAATTAAGCCCTACAGCCAGACAGACGAGGTGACTGCATTAAATAAACTTGTTTTATGAATACATTTAATGTTTAATGTTTATTTGGGCACAAACGGTACAAGTAAGGAAAAATTATTACAGAAAAACTTACATAATACATTGACCAGTGAAGTTGTCACAGTTAACTAATACAATACAGAGTAACACGTTAAAAATGTGTGTTGTATGTTATACTTAGTATTAAATTCAAGTACAAATATTTAATTTAAAAACAGACAACACTTAATGTTTAGACAACGCTATCTTAAATCTAAGAAAGGAAAGACTAAATATATCTAAGTGAGAAAACGTACTATTATAGTTTTTAAAAGTTCTACATAAAAATGAATTCGATGCATATTTGTTACGAGTAAAGGGAACATGAAATAGATTGGTATTACCTCGAGCATTAATACGAGGAGCCCTAAGGCCAATTTTACCTAGCAAGTACGAGGAATCAGTCTCACATGAAATAATTTTATGCAATAAAATTAGATCTCTAAGTGTGCGCCGACTCTCAAGCGAAACGACATTGCCGCGGCAGAACGAACAGTCCGACCGCTTAGATTTCCACTCTAAGTGTTTGAATAATTTGTCTTGAAGTTTTTTGATGGAATCAATATAAATATTGTATTGAGGGTTCCAAACAGTTGAAGAATACTCCAAAATCGGCCTCACTAAGGAATTGAAAAGAGTTAAAATTGTATCTGCGCACCGAAATTCTCTTCCCATTCTTAAAATAAAACCCAGCAGTCGAAAAGCCCGTCCAGTAATATAATCAACGTGATTACTGAAGAGCAATTTGCTATCCAGAAAAACACCCAAATCTCTTACCAGTGATGTTCTCTTAACAATTTTATTATTAATATAATAATCATAATTAATAAATATTGTTTTACTTGTAAAAGTAATAACATTACATTTACCAATGTTAAGATGTAAATGGTTATCAGAACAATACTGGTAAAGCTTATCCAAATCATCTTGCAGAAGATAACAATCATTGATAGTTCTGATAACTTTGAAAACTTTTTTGTCATCTGCATAAAGTAAACAATTACTAGAACTAAATATAGAGATGACGTCATTAACGAAAATATTGCAGAATAAAGGACCCAAATGGGACCCCTGCGGGACCCCAGATGTAATCGGCACAAAACTAGAGCAAAATCCTTTCACTGCTACGGCCTGGCAGCGGTCACGCAAATAAGACTCTACCCAACGCAATAGGTCGCCATGAATCCCGACCCCCTTCAGTTTCCTAAGCAGAATATTATGGGAAATTTTATCAAACGCCTTTGAGTAATCGGTGTATATAGCGTCAACTTGGAACCCCTCATCCATAGCTGTATAAACATTGTCTACAAATTCACATAAGTTTGTTTCAACCGACTTCTTACTTACAAAACCATGCTGCTCCGATATTATAAAGGGTCTAACACAGGCGAACATAGTATCATAAATAATCTTCTCGAAGAGCTTAGGAATAGTACTAAGTTTAGAGATCGGTCTATAATTTTCGATATTATGTTTATCGCCAGCCTTAAACACCGGTGTTACAAAAGACTGTTTCCAAGTCTTGGGCATTATTCCAGACCGCAAAGAAAGATTAAATAATATCGCAATCGGTTTAGATAATTGGCTACGGCAATGATGCAAAAAGATTGGTGGAATGCCATCAGGTACCGCACCCTTGTTCAGGTTGAGACTCCTTAAATAACTACACACTTTATCACAGTTCACATCAACTCCCCCGAGGCAAAGCAGACTATTTGAGTCAGCATTCAAAGCTGAGTTAGAGTCATTATGAGCAAACATTTATTTTAATATATTTGCCTTCTATGTTTCGTCTAGCAAAAAAGAAATTTAAAACTATTAAAAACAAGCATTATTAACAAAAACATTACAAAATCAACGTATGACTTGGCAGTATTGCGTTCGTCTAAAGTTAAAAATGACATTCAGAAAATGTAAAAAAAAAACGGTGGCGGAATGAGGTTTTTGTATAAAGTTTTGGACTATTAATTAGGTAGTTGTTTTAATTGCAAAACTTGTGGTGTAACGGAATTAGGCGAAGAGGAAATAATGCTCACACCTAATACACTAATATAGAAAAAAAAACTTATTGAACAGACAATGCCGCCTAAATCCAAGATTTTTTTATTTTAAAACGTATGATAATTTCAAGGTATGGAGAAGCGGAAAACAGTCAATACATTCTCATTCATGTAAGTTTTTTTACATTATCACTGTTAGATTTCCTCGTAATCGAAGTGAAAAGCAAAGTGTATAAACTCGATCTTAAACCCATTTTATCCACGACTTAATTATCCTACCTCGCCTCCCGGCTCGGATGGATACCACAAGTCTTACATAAAATGTTTTGTTTTATGCCCTTGTTCTACAATCTACCATATTAACATTGCGTTGGAGCTTGTTTAGAATGTCCTGTCCTGTTTCTGCTTTACATCATCAACGAGCGCCTTAGAGCATTCCTGCAGTGGCAGATTCCAGCCGAACAAGCGGGATTTGTTAAGGGACGTGGAACACGGGAACAGATCGTAAACGTCAGGCAGATCATAGAAAAGTGCCGTGAGTTTAATATTCCTATGCTGATGTGCTTTGTGGACTACTCAAAAGCTTTTGACTGTGTCAGGTGGGAGTGCCTCTGGACTATCTTAATCGAAATGGGAGTGCCCAAGCACCTCGTTTTTCTCATCGCCAAACTCTATCAAGATGGAAGCACGGTTGTAAAAGTGAACAATGTTCTGTCGAAGCCCTTTAAGCCGCAAAAAGGTGTCAGACAAGGGTGCATCCTATCCCCGATCCTTTTTAACATCTATGGGGAATATATCATGAGACGAGCCTTGGAGGGTTGGGATGGTGGCATATCCATAGGTGGCAAGAAAATCAGCAACTTGAGGTATGCAGATGATACTACCCTTTTTGCATCGTCTGAGCAAGAACTAGCTGAACTGCTTTCTAGAGTTGAGAAGGAGAGCGAATTAGTTGGCCTCAGTATTAACAAGGCTAAGACCAAGGTGATGGTAGTGGACAGACCGGGAACACTAATTCGCTCCAACGAACTCTGGGACCTAGAACTTGTTACACAGTTCGTGTACCTTGGCTCTCTTATTACCAACGAGGGTGGCAGTGAGAAGGAAGTATTGAGGAGAATTCAGATGTCCAAAGCAGCGATGACTAAACTTACTAGGATATGGAAAGATCGGAATATTTCCCGAAAGACTAAAGTGAGGTTAGTACGTGCGTTGATCTTCTCAATCTTCTCGTACGGTGCCGAATCATGGACGATAAGGCAGAAAGAAAGGGCAAAAATCGACGCCTTTGAAATGTGGTGTTGGAGGCGTATGCTTCGAATTCCATGGACCGCACGTCGTACCAATGTATCCATTCTTAACGAGCTCGAAATAACCACGAGGCTATCGACTATCTGCTTCCAGCGGATACTTAAATACTTCGGACACGTCGCTCGCAGAGACCCGGACAGTTTGGAAAAGCTGATGGTAGTTGGTCAAGTGGACGGGAAAAGACCGCGCGGTCGATCACCTACCCGTTGGTCAGATCTCGTTAGGAAGCTCACTGGCCAGTCGATACCTAAAGCTATTAAGACCGCCGAAAACAGGAACGCATGGAAGAACATGGTGCATCAAGTCACGAGAAGTTCAAACTAGACACGACCTTCAGCAATGAAGATACCGACTAAGAAGAAGAAGAATGTCCTGTAGTGTGAGGTGATATTTCCCATTATGTTTATTTTTTTGTTATGTTAATCCCTTTATCATAGATTGATGATTGGGTTCTCTTTATCTTGCATAATATTGATTCTCCGAAATACACTTCGCATAACAGTTTAACGCAGAAGTATTTTTAGCCGAATGGTAATTTAGCATAACTGTCATAGCGCATAATATTCATTTGGCAGAATTCTGAATGGCAGAATACTGAATTTATGTAGCAGAAAATAACGTCCGCCGGATTTATTATGGCATAATAATTGTTCCATACCAAAATATTAGTAACGAATTGCTACCAGTTAAGTAGGTTAAGTTACGTTGGAACTGCACTGCGTCAATTACAGAAACAAAACTGTGTCAGAAAAGTAGGTTAGGTTAGGTTAGAACTGCGACCCTGACAGAAACGAAGCTGTGTCACAAATGTAAGTTAAGGTTAGGTTAGAAGTGCAATAATTAACACTTATTTCTTATGTATTTTATTATCAGGTCAGGACCGAATTGCAATTTGTGGAGTAGATTAAATAATATTAAAAAATTAAACACAGAACACATAAATACAATATAATTATTTTATTTATTTTATGCCTACGTACTAAATAGTATGCGGTACAAATTTCGTTGAACAATTATTCCGTTCCATTAGGTGCACTATGAGTTGTATATAAAAAGTTTTAGCAATCTTAGCAGTTTTCTTGTAAATACATTTTTAAATTGTAACCTTGGACTTGAATAAAACTTGATCAAAGTTTGAAAGCTCTTCGGTTTTTTTTTTTATCGTAACCTCGTGGTCCCATAGCTTAAAAGTGAAACTACTTAAATAAAAAGTGCCTAATTCGATGGTAACGCGGGGGGGTTGTTCTGTATTTTTTAGATCTTAACAAAATTTTGACAATTCTACTTTACTTTATTACGAGAAATCTGCTAAGGTTTGCAAACAATTGTGATACACATCTTTAAGCGATTCTAATCAGCAATAATATTAATTAACAACTTAATTACTTAACATCGTCAAGTTATGGAAAACGGGTTAGGTACAAAAACTGAAACAAAATGAAACATATTTATCAATATTTGAATAGGTTGCCATTGTCGGTGCGGTTTAGACAAAGCAAGCCTCTTATTTATACATGGGTTAGTTTTGGACCTATAAATACAAGGTACCCTGTGTATAGAAATATAACCTAGAGGTAGTAAGTACTATAAAGGACTTTAAATGTTGATCCACCATAGAACCTTGTCACAATGACAGCGTCAAGTGACGTGATATAAATTACATAGGAATTAATCGTTGGTTTTATGCGGCAAGGTTTTATACTGGTGCATCAATTAAAGTCCGTGACCGTACGTATCAGTAAATAAGTCTAGCGCTTATCACAGGCACCAGCTTCGTTGGTGGAGGATGACTACCAACAAGGCTAAGCGCGTTGTCGTAGTAAGCATCATTTCATGGTCATACTTATTATGTATACATCTTATTGTTTAAGCAGCAGTGATCAAATTGTTGTGTTCCGATAGGGGGTAAGACCACCGGTAAAATAACTGGCATAGGTACAGTCATTCCATGCTAGTCCTCAGGGTTGGCAATAGTCAGCAGATTCAGCACCTATAAGAAAGTGGAAAGCTACACCTAAAAATATGATTTACAGATTAGAGTACACGAGACTCAGGAACAGAACTAATAAATTGATAAGCTCGTCTAGAAATAAATTTCGAAAAAGTGAAATTTTAAATTGCAATGGTGATTGTAGAAAAGTTTGGGCGGTAATTAATAAATGGTTAGGAAATAAAAAGGATGATGTTGACGCTGTGATAATGAAGTACTTAGGTAAGACTGATTCTGTTAAGAGTATATGTACTAACTTTGCCAAAACCTTTACGGACGAGATTGACAAAATAAAGCACCATTGTAAGCACACATTTTTAGATCGCTCAGCATATGTCAGTCAGAGTAATGTCTCGTTCCGCTTCCAAAAGGTTATGCCACAAGAGGTCGAAAAAATTATAGACCATTTAAATTGTAGGAAAGCCCCTGGGTACGATAACATTAGGGTCACAGACCTTAAGTACGTAAAAAAGGACCTAAGTCCTGTGTTGGCTAAATTTATTAATGTGTGCGCTCTAACAGGAATATACCCTGATACCTTAAAGAAGGCAATAATTCGCCCAATATTTAAGAGTGGCAGCCATTTGGATTACTCTAATTATAGGCCCATTGCGATCTTGTCCACAGTTAATAAAATAACCGAAAAAGTGATAGTTGGGAGAATTAATGCGTACTTGGAGAAAAATAACCTAATATCCGAGACACAGCACGGGTTTAGAAGTGCGCGTAGCACAATGACTGCGCTAACTCAATTTGCGGATGACGTTAATGATAGGCTAGATAAAAAGAAATATGTAGCCGTTTTATTCATTGACTTCAAAAAAGCGTTTGACACATTGGACCACAGTATACTTATCAGAGCTATGCAAGAATGCGGCATTTGTGGCCCAATTAGTCAATGGTTCCGCAGCTATCTTGAAAACCGTACGCTGCAAGCTAAAGTCAATGATGAAACCGGTGATGAGGCAAATGTAAAATTTGGGGTACCGACTGGGTCGGTGTATGGACCGGTCGGGTACATCATGCACGTGAACAGCATCAGTAACGTGGTAGTGCACTGCTCCACGTACATGTACGCGGACGACACGTGCCTGGTGTGTGCCGACCGGGACGTCGCGGTCGTGCGGGACAAGTTGCAGGCGGACTTTAACAACATACTCAGGTGGTCGCACGATAACGGTTTAATACTCAACTCCAATAAAACTAAATGTATGTTGATTAAATCTCCGTACCTCAGGGTGCCCTGCGTGGACCTCAAGATAGTTGGGCACACATATGAATGCCTACATAATAACTTTGTCTCATGTAACTGTGCTGCACTGGAATTTGTAAATAACTTTAAATACCTTGGCTTGATCATAGATTGTAACTTCAATTGGAAACCGCATGTGGAATCAGTCAGTAATAAGCTTAGGGCTATACTTTGTAAATTTAAAAACTTAAAGCCAATAACTAACAAGGCAATATTGCTAACCTTGTATCACGCCCTAGCGGACTCTGTTTTGAGCTATGGGTTGGTGGCATACGGTCGCACATTCAAAACACATTTAGATAAGATTCTTAACCTTCAACTCCGCTTAATCAAAGCGTTAATAGATAGGCAAACCAAAGAGAAATGTAATAAACACTATAATAAGCTTTTCCAAGACTATAATATATTGCCTGTGCATCTGAAATTTAAATACTTACTAGGAATCAATGAATACCAATCTTGCAAATTTAAAATACCTAAAACTTATACACGATCATTAAGAACAATAGCACGTAAGAAGTATGTCGAGCCGACTGCATGTAATTACTACGGCCAAAGAACCCGACACTATTTAATACCGAGAATGTTCAATACTGATATACCCTCAGATAAAAATTGTAAGACGAGGCAAATGTTTAAAAAACTAGTTAAAAAAACACTACTTAGTACCCTATCTACAGGTAGCTAACGAAAGTCAAATCAGTTTCTTTGTGTGAAACTTCAAAAACGCCCCGTTACTATGGAATGTATATGGATTACTGACTTGTGACGTCACCATCAAACTACGTCCTTTTTGTTGGACTTTATCAACCTTTTAGCGTTCCTTTTGTTTTTGTTTTGTTTTTTTATTTTATTTTATTCTTATAAACGGTCACATAGGTTAAGGAAAAGTGTGCAAAATCTATTCGCCAACAAACTGCTTCGCAGTTTGGCGAAGCTTGTAATTAGATATTAAGTTTTTTGTTATAACTGAGATTTTAATAAAAAAAAAAAAAAAAAAAAAAAATATTAATAAACTGACCTTGGCTGAGATGCCCTTCTCAAGATACGCCAAATTAAATGTCATAGAAAACTGTCATTCCTGACGTATCTCAATACAGGTATCTCAGCCAAGATCATTTTAATAATATGGCTGTTAGGATTGCCGTTTTGGAATTACAAAGACCACGGTCTTGAGATTGAAAATGTCTACGGTTCTGCTACTATTTACCTCCAAGTGCCCTGCATGCTCGTTCATCTTGTCCATGGCATAAGAACTTCTGAATTAACTGTTCCTACAATAACATATTGGAGTACAGCAGGAGCTCTATTCCACTCGGTAAAACATGTTATTGTATTGTTTTTAACTCGGCCGCCATTACAGTCATGTAAATAAGAGCAATCATAAATAACGTTGACGCTTCAGATATTACAATCCTTTGTATACCTATACATATATTATAACTGTAAATATCTTTGTTTAAGTTTAACAAGAACATTATATTAGTTGTAATATATGTAGTGTACGTGCAAGTCGGTCGTAGTGAGTCTCGGTGCCTACATTATAGTTGGTAAAGTTACAATAAATCTCCATAAATGCAGACAACTCTCGAGAATACAGAGCGAACATAATGCATAATTATTGCTTTAAACGGACTACATAGTTTAGGCTGAAAGCTGGCAACTTTAATAGTTACCTTACCCATAGCAGGCAGTAGTTTCGTTTAATTTTGTTTTTCAAACAAGTTTCTTTAGTAGCTTATTTCTTGTTTAGTTTGGGATAGTAATAAAAGTTTTCAGATGCAGCCACTATGTTCAAATATAGGGTCGCTATAATTTAACGTTACTGCCTACCTATAGTAAAGTGACTTCTTATGCTAATGGATATAATATGGTACGACCTTCAAAGTTACTATTTGTGCGTTACCCAGCGGGCTCTCAGTCACAAAAACAGGGGTGACTTTTGCAACAATCCCGATGTCAACATATTTTTGTCGGTTCTTTGCGAAATATACTTATATTACAATAAGAAATAAGTAAAAGCATGCTTTTGGCATACTATTTTCCAATAAGCAAAGCTGAGTCATAAAAAATATTTATATTCAAGCTTTGACGGTATCTTTTGGTGAATTTATATTAAAAAGTTGCACTTCGACAAATCAAACGTAATTGCTTGATGACTTAATATCTGTGAAACTTTCTCTGCTTACCTTTCTTAGCTCTAAACGGGTACGTAAATGAATATTAAAAGTTAAATTATCCATTTCCAAAACATCGAAAGTTGAAATGTTGTTCGGTTTAAAATTTCGAATATCGAAAAATATATAGGTATATATCGAAAGTTGATTTATCTAAAATTGATGTCCAAAACATCGAATGTTGAAAAGTCAAACAGTTATTACGCAGAGTTTTGAAATATCGAAAGTTAAAATATCAAAGTCCAAAATATCGAAAGTTGAAATATCGAACGGTTACTATATGCGTCGAAAACGAACGCATACCCTATAACAGTACTTGAATTCTAAAAGTTAGGTAGGACGACGATTTGGTTTTTAGATTGAACTGCTGTAGTGTGCCTAATTTACCGACTGACCGACCTAAATTACTTAATCCTTGTATTCAGTAGGTATATATATGCTCCTTGTTTTGTGAGTAATAATAAAAACTAACATGGAAGACTTTGGCGGGAGCTTCGCTACGCTACGCTCTGCCTTAGCCTTCTTAACCTAAACTAACAGGACATAAAAAAGTGGAAAATCTGAACATTTGATATTTTAATCGTAGGCATTTCTGACGGGTAAGTAATACGAGATATAAGAACTTATCATATAACAGTCAAAATATATACGCTCACTTTGTATAAATATGTTTAATATAACGTTCACTGGATATAATGAACGAAAGATATAATCTCAAAATATCTATTTTCGTAAAGTATAACGTTATAAACATATAATACCAATCGATATAACGATTAAAGCGTATAATGTTCATAATCGTTCATAATCGATTTAAAACATACATTATTCAATTAATCTAATAAGGCCAGTATGTTTTTCAGTATTACGTGGCCTTTTTAATTTTACAATCAAATTGTTTCGCATAGTTTTTTCAAGAGATGTAAAAAAAAAAATTAACCTAACCTATCCGAGTCGGTTCTGCCCAGAGAAGTCTTGCTCGCTCGCTTCGCTCGCTCACATTTATATCATACGATATTATATGTTGTAACAAGCTTGTAACACTTATACTAAAAGATAATATGTATTATGATCGCTATATGTCATGTATGTAATACGAACTGAAATTAGTCATTGTGAGTTTTATATTAAAAAATATTATATAAAATGAATATTATATGACTTGACCGTTATTCCTTATAAAAATATTGATTTTGTTATTATAGCTAACGTTCATTATATCTCGTAAACGTTAGTAACATGAAAATAGTTATTATGTAGTTATATCTCGTGTGACGCACCCATTTCTGACGTAGATATTATGACTGTATAAGTTTTGACCGTTCGGTATTATTACTATAGATAATTTTGAATTCGACATTTTAACTTTCTTTGTTTAAACACGTACCTCTCTTAACATTTCTGCCCTAATATTACAAATCTTGCAATCATAATTCCGAAATTTAAGTTTTTTTAACTCATTAGCTCTAATTTTAGCATGTCGATTTTTATTAATAAATAGGGGAAGATGGGGTGGCCTCGTACACTTTTTACTTTAAGAATTGTTAAATAAAAACTAACTGCTATTTCAAAATGAGATGAATGCTACTTTATCATCCACTTATTTGGCTATAATAATTGTATATTTCAGTTTGGATACAAAGCAACTGCGCCAAGATATAATAGTTTTCCCAAAAAATGAGAATTGTACGAATGCACCCCATACGTGGGGTGGCTTCGTACACTATTAGTTTTTCCCAGGATTTATTAGATTTTCAGCTATTTCACCGGTTTCAGTCACCTTTTAGGCATATCTTACTGATCTGGTTTTGTGATTATAATTATTCTTGATATACATTTTTTTAACTTTCATGGGGTGCATTCGTACAGTATATAATTACATACATTTTGACTGTACGAAGGTACCCCAACCAAAACAAACCGAAAAAAAAACTAAATAAAAAATAACTGTTAAAGTAATCCCAAAACTATTGTTTACATATTAATCTCAAGCATCTAATTACAAACTATATATATATAAAAAATCTAATACGAGTAAAACTTATTAGAGACAGACACATTCAAAGGAGAACCAAAAATTACTTTCGGGTCGCGAAAACACATATTAATTATTTCTGGCGAAAGCTGCTGCCGCACTGCCATCGCTTTTTGAGGGTAGCCTACGCATATGAGCGGCAGTCACGCATAGAAATATTAACGCTTCAGCATGTTGCATAGTCGAGATATGACCACTGTACGAATGCTCCCTTTGTACGAATCCACCCCATCTTCCCCTACCTATAATTTCATAACCAAATTCTTAATAAGTAGTCCTATTTTTGCTTAACCCATTTGTGTTAAGACTGAAAAGTGCCAAGATAGAAGACGACAAAGCGACCCGATAGTACTATTATTATTGTCTCGGGTATTGCTCGCTCTAGTCTGCGAGTATACACTGTCACGACGTGGTCCAATAATCACGATTGCCAAAGTTACACGCTGTGGTTACACGTATAATTGATAGTCGACTAACTGGTAAATACATAATTGTGATAATAGCCCTGTGTTATATAGGAATCCGAGTGCAATATTCATGTGTAAACCACATTGTATTTGTCTTCGAATTTGTCGTTTGTGCAGCGTGTTAGGCGCCACGATCGGTCGCTGCTGCCGTCCCATTTAAAACCTTCATGCCAGCGTTAACACAATTTATGCGATAGTTCACTTTTCGCTGCCGAGCTCAACGCCACACTCAGTGGTTAGCTTTCTTGATTGGTATGTGGCTATAGCGTCACAGCCAATAACGCCGAATTTGTATTGTGGGAAAACGCGCAGACACGCTTCATTTAATTAGCCGGTACTGTTGAATCCCACTAAATTTACAAACAGCTTAAGTACGTATTCATCACTCTGTGACGTGACTTAGATTGCAGCGTATGTGCGGCCAAATACTCGTAGTCACGTAGCACAAAGCTGGTAAGGCATGCGAGCCTATAGTTGTTTTTTATTCATTTTATACACCTAACTAACTAGAGCTAACAACGTAAAAAATTAAAGTTTTATATAAAATACAGTAACGAATGTTGTTGCTGCTTTATTTGACTGACATAACAAATATTTGTGCGTGTTGAGAGCCGTCATTTACATTTGTAAACAAGAAATATAAAGCTATTTGGATGAACCATGAAACCGTTTACCGGCTATGAACCCGTCGGCTAGCTTGGTATAGCGTATTCAATCAGGGTGATGAAAACATTACCGGCGATTCGACTCACAATCAGTAATATATACAGCCTAAAGCAATACAAATGAATGCCAGTATATCAATCGACCAACCGACTTCAATCGCAATATGAATATAAATCGAGGTTGTCCCTATCACACGTATGTTTGGGCAGTGGGTTAAAAAGGGAAGGTAATGCTGAATTAACAGTAGCCGTGGTGCGGTTTGCGATAATCTTGCGCTTCATGACAGCGTTAACTGTCGGCAATTGTTTAACGCATCAGCATCAGTGGTTTAAAAGAGAATTAAAGCAGTTTACGGTAAATGGAAAGAGAAAGAAGTACATATTTATTACTTTACTTTAGCCAGTTTACTACTTTTTTACTTTAAAAACACATCGACTTCGAGTAATTGGTAGTAAAAACATTTTTTTATTTTATAAACTTTTTTCTAATAGGTTTAGGTAGGCCTAGGTAGGTAAGTAGTTCTATTATATATAAAATGATAAAAATGCTAATAAAAAATTGGCATACAAAAGTGTTTTTCAAACATAAAAGAGACATGGTAAAATATTTAATATATTGGGTTCGCGCCACTCAATTACTTAAAATCCAATACGGGTCGCTTTTTTGCCTTCGATATTTTAACATTTAAATATATTATCTTTCGATATTTTAACACAAAGTTCATATAACTGTTGATTATTCGTAATTCGTTCGAAACGTAGTCGAGTCTTTTTTAATCGAGTGACATTTTAATCGTAGTCAAATCAGACGTAGCTGTTATGACTGTAGGTGTTTTGACCGTTCGATGTTGTTACTTTCGATATTTTGCACTTCGATATTTTAACTATAGTATATCTATAGTTAAAATATCGAAGTCCACATTCGATATCAGATATGTACCTAGATTTTCATTTATCCAAGTTTAACCATGATTTCATAACTTTTAATAAATGATTATTTTTATTGATCATTTGTTTAATTTAGTACTGGTACATATTATGCTTATACTTTATTGATATGCTTATACTATATACTTTATTGAAACTCAAACACACTCAAATTCATAACATTTATTTGACAAAAACACGCTGTAACAAAACAGACATAGTAAAAAAAAGGAAGATATAATTAGCGTAAATTTGTATATAATCACAAATTAGCTTTCTTTTCATTGTCTCACTTTTGCCGATCCGTTGCCGAGCGGTTATGTCTGCGGCAACCTTTATGAAATATTGAGGATCGGATATGAAAATCTAGAATAACAAATTATACCTATTTTGAGCCAAGGAAGGCAAAGGTAGCGTTATTTACCAGTGTCATTAAAACCTTAACAACTCATTAACTAATGAACTGTTATTACGTCAAGTTCTGGGACACCTGTAGAGTAACTGAAATTATAGTAGACTGAGTTACAGAAAAATAAGTATCACACTAAGTATTTATATACTTTAATATTACAAATACGAAAGTTGTGTATGTGTGGGTTATTTTGTTACTTCGTCGCGCTGCAACGGCTGGACGAAATTGGATGAAAGGGGTTTGGGTAAAAGAGTTGTCATTTGTAAAATTCATACATTTTCAGGGTGAGCGGCCATTCGTAAAAGTTTTAAATTATGACAGAATTATTCAAAATGAACATATTTACCTACATCCATGGCATAACTTCCCTATAATATGTTCAGAAACGATAAGAAAATTACCAATATTAGTAAACCTATATCTATCTGTGGTTGCGTAATGTTTAAATTACAGTATAGGTAGCACAAAAATTAATCACATTCGAATTTCGAACTTTTTTTTAAAGAAAAATAATTATATTTGGTTGTGATTATCGAATTGGTCGATTCACACAAAAAAACAAACAAAAAATATTTTTAACGTCAAATACTAGGAGTGTGAATATTAGAAGTACCTACCTAACGTGTGAGTCGTCCGCGCTGTGTCGGGCGCGGCCGCGCGCCCGCCGCGGCGCTGCACAGTCATTTGTTTCGAACTTTCAAATAGTTCGGAGGAACAGAAAATTCTACAACTTTAAAATATAGGCCATATTATACATGCTGTAGAAACTTACGATATGCGTGTAGATAAGGTTTTGTATCCGACTGTATAATTAGGCATTCAAACACTCGTGTGATCTTATTATGAAACCTATCGGCTCGTTTCATAAAACCACACTCGTGTATTAATGCCTCTCACTATGCTCCAGTCACATAAATAACTATTTGTTATGTAATGTAATACACTAAAGTGCATCGGAGCCGTGATATTTAAACATTCATACCTGGGCGCATTTTTAGTAAAAGAACTGAATGTTTAAATCTTTAATTTCTCCGCTCCAATATTAGTAAACGCCATGAATTATACATATTTATGTGTATTTAGAGGTCCTCTAAATAATAATGTAAAAAACTTCCGTGGTTGCTGAAAAAAAATGTCAATTTTTTCATACAAACTTACACAATGCACTTTGGAATGGAGATAACTTATATACCCTGGATTAATTAACATCGGCTACTTTTCATCCCGGAAAATTTAAAAGTTCCGGAGGGAATAACCTTAACCGATATCTTCGCGGATGAAGTCGCGGGTTATACCCTATAGTAATTAGTAAAAATACACAAAAAATGTAACTGCGCCGAGTAACTCCGCGTTAGAAATCGAGAAAAATTAAGATATATGTAGTAATACAAATTGTACAATTTCGGATACTGTTACAGTTTCTTGAGACAATTGTGTATTTATGTTGAAAATAAAGAATTTCAAGATTCGCAATTATTCCATGAGCCGTTTGTAAATTGGACAAAGTACGAGGAAGGGTGCTAAACAAAACCGCACTACCTAACTAACACCTTGGTCCAAAGTAACGTTATTTTTGAACATCGACGCCATTAAGAACGCACAGCTTCGAGATTTACTCCATATACGCCAAAGTAATTTCAGCAAACATGTCAATTATGTGTTCAAGTTTGCTTCTTTTCACCTTTTGCAGGTGGGTGATTAATTTGTCGAATTCACCATTATCCCTTAGAGATCTGATCGCTTTTTCTTTTTCTATCGCTGGAAAATTTTTGTAGACTTTATTCCACAGCGCATTCATAACCATGGCATTTATTTTTTTCTTGCTATATGTTGGACTACCCATCACCTGGAAGGAAACAGAGAGATCATAAGAGCAGGTTTTGTTGGGTTATATCCCGCATGCTAATACTACGTAGGTGCGATAATAAGCCTACATTAAAAAAAGAGTATAATTTAAAAAACGCCTTATTTTAAACATGGTCAGTCTTTGTTCTGGTTCTCGAGAGGTATGAAGGGAGTAGTGGTTTTAGATGAGTTGAGAAATTTAGTGGTGAATGTACCATCTTTGATACCACAGTCAAGAACTGGGTGGTTGAGTTTAAACGCAGCCGTGCAAGTGAGTGTCTAAAATGAATCCTTATGGAGTCCAGACGTCCAAAAACGTCGATAAGAAGATGAAAGATGTTTATTCAGTAAGCACGGGCAGTTTAAACGTCAAAATCTACCAGCGCTTCGCAAGATACCACTTCTGATAAGAAACGCCGCAAGAAACTCTACAGTCCATCGTTTTTTAAATAAAGCTTATAATATTATACAATTACAAATCTTAACCTAGCATTATACAAAACAATGAATCTTACTTAAAATAAAAAATATATGTATTCATGTCTAATAAAATGTATTCATAAATGAATTGAATACCATGGATATGATCTCTAAAGTACGAGTACACGACATGGTTTTAGCAGACAGACGATAAACTGTCTGTAAAAGGCTGAGATGGCAGGTATCTCTTAGGGTGACATCAGACGAACGTAATTTTCTGTGGGTCGCAAATTATCGGTTGTCTCATATCTGCTTCATACCAAAGTCCAACTAATTTTGTGCCTCCGTGTGAACCAAACAGGAGTTTTGTATGAATCCGAATGTCCCAGAAATCACGCGATTCACAGCCCAAAAAATTACGCTCGTTTAGCTTCACCTTTAAGATCGGGGACGGACATTCTCAGTAGGGAATTGAATAAAGAAAACCTTTCCGCCCGTGTTGGATGCCGCGTTTGCTTACTCTCAATCAAAAAATATTTCTATGGCATATTTGAGCCGTTAAAAATGAAACAAATTTATTATATTGCAACGATGTGTAACAATGGACGTAACATGCGTGCACTAATACAGTGGCCTGAATCTAGGTGTTCAGCTCCAAAGAAAGCTACAGTAGTGACGTCAGCCCGGAAAGTGATGGCATCGGTCTACTGGGATGCGAAAAGGGTTTGATAATAGATCACCTTTAAAAGGTAAAACTTAAAAATAGAGAATGTTACGCTAATCTATTACAACAGCATCATTTTTTAACGAGACAATGTCAGGGTACACTAATGCGTTAAGGCTTCGACTAATATCAAATAATACTGTTCACTACGACCCACCTTTTTTCCCGGACCTCGTAACGCGGCAGACTTCCGTCTGTTCACCTAACTGTTCCTCAAATTTCTATTTACAAACTTATTTCGTCGCCTATACCACAAAGTCTTAGGACAAAAGGCTTCGATCAGTGCGTCCTACCTGTGATGTCATACGGAGCCGAGACTTGGCCACTCACAGCAAGACTAGTCCACCAGTTCAAAGTCGCTCAGCGGGCTATGAAAAGAGCTATGCTTTGTGTATCTCTAAGGGATCGAATCCGGAACGAAGTAATTCTGCAGAGAACCAAGTTACCGACATAGCTCTGCGAATTAGCTAGCTGAAATGGCAATCGGTTGGTCATATTTGCCGTAGAACTGATGGCCGTTGGGGAGAAGACGAGTTCTAGAGTGGAGACCACGAATTGTCAAACGTGGAGTAGGGGCGCCCTTAGACTAGGTGGAGCGATGATATTCGTAAGGTAGCTGGTGGCAACTGGAGAAGAAGAGCTGAAGACCGAGCTCAATGGCGTGCTATGGAAGAGGCCTATGTCCAGCAGTGGAGTGATGTGGGCTGATGATGATGATGAGACTTATTTATGAATAGAAATTTGATACGAATGACGCGGCTAAGGCTGCTGCAGGAGAGTAGGTATTATGCAGGCCTTGAAGAAAGTCATTTTATGGAGGAGATAACTGCTATGGAGCGTAGATGAACAGTCGAAGTCAGAAGTACCTGCATATTTTAGTACCTTGTCGAAGCTATTGGTATACTAATATATTCGGTTAACTACCAATTGTAAAAGAATTGAACAGAAATAGCGCATACTTTGAATTGACTAGTTCGTATCTCGGAAATAAAACTATTACCGTGGGAAAAAAGAACGAATTTGCGAGCAGACCTTATGTCACGTGATAGTTTCTTAGGGTTTTTGATGTTCATCCTTTAATCACGTACTTCAGAACCAGCTAAGCAGATGAAGATGAAAGTTCCGTACGCAGATAGACCATAATATCAATTTTTTCATGCTGGAAAAACGGCCCAAGATTTTTGTGGGACTCACCAACCGAGAGTGGTTTGAATACCTGCTAAGAAGATCCAGCGATTCTCACGCCACACCGTTTTTGGCGAAGGCCGTAGGTCCTACTTGTGGCCCGCTAGATAATCTACATCTTGGATTAATACAAGATCAAGTTTTTATACAATTCCGGTTAAAAAAACGATAAAAGACCTTAACGAGAACGAAGTCGCGGGCAAACACTAGTTATAAGATACTTGCACTGCACATCAATCAAAGGTTATAGGCATAAATCATTGACCCAGACATGTTTGTATGGCGGTAGGTGCCATGGCTGGTTTGGTATGGTTTAAAAATTCATCGAGTATAACCGTACTTACGGGTAAAGTTTATAGACCGTATTCAAAGTACTCCAGGTTTACACGTAGACTAACACACATATGCCCGTAGACATATAAACACAAAAAACAGGGCTAAGGCAAGATATACTTCTAACGAATTGCAAATAATGAAAAAGGATAGCTTTATATGCTTCCGCGCGGAGAATTCAATTGATTGATGAAAATTTGGTTTGCCAGGATTAAGAAGTTACATAAACTCAACTATTGAATAGAAAATCATCGGTAACCTATTTGCATTCGCCATTATTTTTTTACCAAATTTAGTCCAAGCAACTTTTCTCTTTGTATGACTACAAAGAGAAAAGTTGCTTGGACTAAAAATATGTTTACTTAGTGCCAAATAGTAAAATAAAATATTGACGAATCCTGTCATCCGACAAACGAAACGTTATCGGTAAAATAAAATTTGGTAAAAAAATGTTGCCCTTGTATTGTTAAAAAGTTACGTATTTTATTTCAGCCTATTTTTCATTTAACCAAGTCTACACCTAGCCTAGGGATCGTTAGGGATCGGTATTGGGTTTATTAACCCATTTTTTACTTCATCAGTGTTACATATAGATTTGGCTACGTTACGTCAAATATTCATTTCAGCCCAGAAAATCTTCTTGTAATTTGTGTTGACTATCCAGGAAACGCCTTGGCCTTCGAGGTAATTTTTTTAATCTACCAATCTTACAAAGCCAATTAAATATAGGGAAACTATTTATAAACCTCTCCGTTACGTTGGGAAAATGATACTAATTTATAATCAGAAATGGGAGACAGATAAATTATCAAACAAAAACATTGGACCACTAATAGGGGTGTGTCCTGGGTAAAAAAACAGTAATTCTAATTAGTCCATCCGTAACATTATCAAAAAATATTGAACACGTATTTTTTTCTTTATCATATCAATCAAAATTGATAAATATAACGCGCATCAAAGGTCAGGAGTGGGGGCTAATGACGTCACAACGTGGTATAAAGTGTGCCACGGCGTGACGTCACGCGTAACTTCAACGCACTGTATCTTCGTAATTTTTTGTTTCATTGACAAAAGAAAAATACGTGTTCAATATTTTTTGATTATGTACATGGCGGCAAAATCAAAAATAAGGAATAAATATTTTGTCAAATCGGTAGAAACCAAAACAAGTAATGACTAAACGCAAAAAAATATTCCAAGTGATCTATCGGGCAAACGTAAAAAAATCCAAACCATATTTGTCGAATAATGTTTGTCGAACCAGAAATCGATCAAAAATGTTTCGCATTTCAGATAGGTAACCATAGTCATAGTTAAAGATTATAGGGTTTCGAAGATACAATCAAAAACATGGTACAAACAAAGGTTAACTGGAAGAGATCCCTTATAGGGATAAGTTCGCCTTTGTACATACCTTTTTTGTTTCTGTTTATTTTTGATTTGTTATTTTCTGTTTGTACAATAAAGAGTTTACATACATACATACATGCAAAAAAGGTGATGGTTTAAAAAATAAAACTATCGAGATTCATCTTTTAAATCGTGTTTTCACGTTTGCCAGGCTCACGCAAATATGGTCAATGGTCCAATGGTCCAAAGAACAGATACAAAGGCGTTATGGTTATTGAGATCTAGATCGCGGAACACTACAGACTTTATCACAGGTGGCCTCTTATCAGAACATAATTTTAACTTTCACAAAGTGGTCAGTAACGTGTCGACTCTAAATATAAGGTGTAGTAGTAAGAGTAGAAATATTGTTAACACTAACAAAGTAAACTCAAAACAACCAAAAGATTAACGAAGCTTTACGTACCCGGGAAATTAAAACCGTAAGCACGCATATTGCAGAAAAAGCAGTCACTTTGTGAACCATGTCTTTTTACTCGCACTGTTCCACGTCAAGTGCCGGTACTTGGCTAAAGCGAACCAGTATAAGTAGTGAAATCTCAAGAATGAACTAAACATCCTTTTGCGTAATAGCACCCATTTCTCTCGATCGCTTTGTTTATTCAGTGAATAACAAAGCCAGGTAGCAGTGAACGGAACTTTTTAAGTATTGAAATGTCCGTTTCTAGCTTTGTATTTTTTCTGCATAAAATACATTAACAATTTCTAGACTGCATGTTAATGAATTTTAAATAACAGGTGAATTACTTACATATGCCATTTGGGTAGGTACTGTAAAACCGTATTTTTGTATGGTTTTTCCATAACAATAAATAATTGATAATGAATGATAAAAAACTTTGGTATGATTCAATTCATACACAGCAGCCAATTTATTCATTGTACTTGCTACATAATGCAAACACGCCGTTTCTGCTATTCACATTTTAAAAATATTCTTTAGTATGAATATTTTTAAGAGCGTAACATTGTCCTGTTTTACAAGACGTGGTTTATAAAAGAAGTGATTAAGTTATTATACCTTTAGGAGTATTAAGATATTGGAACATTTGTTATTTTACAACTTACAAACCACCCCTTTACAAACAACACGATAATTAATATAGTAGAAGTAAATAAAATTGCCAGCTTCTTAGTTATACTAAAAACGTCATTCAAGGGCGGTGTTTGGCTCTTGTACACATTTCCCCGGCATGCTAAATGAGCCCGGGGCCAGCAAAATTATTATCATTCATTATGTGGACATGTAAATATCTTCCGTGACTGACTGAATTTAAAAGCTTTTCTTTGTTTTGCAATTAAATTGCAATAAATACTCATTAACACTCTAATAAATACTCATTAACTCTCGCTTTCGAGGAAATTAAGTAAAATTAAAAAAATCCAGTTTTTTCCCCTTTTTATTTATTTAAGAATTTTCGTTCAACCTTGAACATGTCAGCTCCAGCAGGCCTTAATACTAGAACACTTACAAATATCACACATAGAAAAGAACAGTTCAAGTGCGAGACGGACTCGCGCACCGTGGGTTCCGTATTTAAGATAATTACGGTGATATTGTTCTTCTAAACCAAAAAAGACAATATGACGGCTTTCGTTATTCAAAACAGTTATCCCCTCTAGGATATATTTAAGTTAGTTGTAATAACCAAATAGTTTCAATTACAAGACTACACCTTAGTCAGAATAACTCGGCGTTTAAGGGCGGTATTAAAGGGCAACTTGGCTAGCTTTTTCATTTTTGACCACGCAAAGCAATAGATGATCACCAAACGTTTGTATTCGACGGCAACTTGTCTAGCCACACAGTATACCTTAAATTGTAAAAGACCCATGGTTGGTCTTAATAGAAATAAAGTATCGGTAGGTCAATATTTAGTATTAGTAACCGCAGAAATTAAATCTCGGCTAGCTAAACTTTATTGTATTTTTCACCTTTACTTTAGAAAAAATATGTAATAAATTTTTCAAGTGTTGATGGTATTCCAGGTACATGTAATATTATGGTTTGAAATTTTAACCTTACTGTATTAAAATCAGCCCGCGAATTTCTAAGTACGCCCAGGCAAAATAAAAAAAATGAGAAATTTCATTACGTACCTGATCTTTACTTATTAAAACCATGTTTGGACAAGGATAACTAAATCCAAACCTAGTCAAACACTCGTGCAATCAAAATTCTTCCTTGAATATTTTACTTTTTAAAAGTCATAGAGTAAAAAGTTAACCCTTTGCAAACAGCGTTAACAGCGTATTTAAAAGCTTTTTCCGTTTTGCAAATTGCGTTTAAAAACAAAATAAACTGCCGAAATAACATAAGTAAACGCGTAATAAATGTTATAATTTATTCAAATTGAAATATTAAGTATATTTTGTGATTTTAAGTAATGCTTTATTTCAGTGTCATTCTACTAGCCAAGGGAATTTTGGGACTGTATTTATGTTATGAGCCATTGTGTTCAATTTCCTCGCACAATCACAAGTCTAACTAGACATTCAATCAAAATCTTCATTTTTATAAAAAATGTTGCTGTAGACAATTTTGGGCCATAAGGTATACAAATAGCAAAAGTATTTGGATTGCAATTATGGAACATATAAATTATTGGAAAATGCTTAAATAAACGCAAGAAGGTGGTTTTTTATTTCATTATAAACGTTTTTTATAATACTTTCTAGAAATAAATACATCACTGTAAAAAAATTGACATACGGACTGAAAGTGGAGCCTTAGTCATAGGCCGTTTTTACTCTTTGGGTACGGAACCCTAATAAAGATCTCGATGAATTGAGAATCTCCTCTGTATTTGGTTAAAAAGTAAAAAGTTATCAGCATTTGAATGAAAAACAATAATACTCAATTTGTGGTTGACCAATTACTATTTTAATTGAGAAAGCCAATTAAATTCGGAGCTAACTTCTCTTGCTATACGGATAACGCTTTTTTACTACTACCTCGTATATTTTCCACCCTCCTTGACTCCATGTCAAAAATGTTGTGCTCAATACGGGCGGATGGAATTCTAACTATTTACTTAATTGTTTATTGTCGGTGCTGCACGGGCTGCACAGTGCAAGGCGAGCTTCATCGGCTACCAAAAGTCGCCTTTTTGAAAATATATATCACCACTTACGCTGCGCCACTGGACTCTAGTATTTACACTAGTATCCTTGGCTCACATAATCTTTAAATTGCGCTAATTATCTTTACAAACGCGGTAACTATTAACCCGCCTTTAATATAAAGGAAAACAATCTGAAGGATTGTATGACACCAGTTAACAACTTACGAAAATGGTAAGATAACTTTGCCAAAATTAATAAATAAGTCTTGAGAGAAAACAAATTTACAATTTAACTTTTGAACCTTGCGTAATTAAAACTTGACACATAATAAACTTGAAACTTTTTAATTCAAGTTGAATTGACAAGCTTCTCATTGGTTGTTCAAGAACAATAAGAGCTAGGTATTGTATTTTTTTCACAAACACACAATTTGTATCCCTGTATTTAGGGTACAATGGCATTAATAAAAAACCGACAAGTACGATTAGGACTCGCGCAGCGATGATTTCGTGTTGCCCCACTGACACTTGGCCGGTCTGTATTATTAGTTGATTTGTGGCACATAAGAACTTGTTATATTTTTACATTTATGTTTTTGGTGGGAAATCAGTACTTTTTGGTAGATTAGCATTTAATTAGCAGTTAGTATTTAATTTTTCATACAGTTTATGAAGGGATAATAATAATTTTACTGTTATCTGATCAAGAATAGACATATTTGTTACTTTCGTGTATATATACACACTGCAGTATCGCTCGGCTTTTTCTTCGAACTTGGCCGAACACACTGCCGTGAAACCATGTCCTGGTCGCATATTGTAAAAGGTTTTTCTATGACGATAACAATTCAGTATGTCGGATTTAGCGCGCTCATATAAATAATATTACGACGGTAACAATATCGGCTAGAAAAAAAAAAATCTTACGGAAACTTAAAATATTCAAATATCATGATTATATCTAGCCATTATTGCGACCCATTATTATTTGCCACGTAAGCCATGCTCGACAGCCGCGGCCGCTGGAAACAAATGCATTGAAATCGTTTTAAAGCAGCCGCAGCCACTCGTGGCACACTTCATAATTATGTCTCTATGCATTTGTTAATGTCGCTCACGATGCGTAGCCTCAGCGGTCGCTATTACGTTGCTTCGTGGCCAGGCTGTGACGCAAATAAATGTATGTTAAGTTGATAATGCTCTTCATTGTGTCACGTCAATTATACGAGCTGAACTATGTCCTCGCATCCCTCAAATATTTTCAGCGCGGTTAACTCTTTAATATGCCGCTAAGTCAGTTAGAATTACGAGGGCTGTTTGATAAGTCGTTTATAAAGTAAAAAAGTTTTTTTTTAAAACAATTTTCATTTATTTCTCAACATAGTCTCCTTTGAGGGCCAAACACTTGTTCCAGCGAGTTTCCAATTTTTTTATCCCCTCCAAAAAATAAGTTTTGTCACGGTCTTCAAAATAGGCGTTTACACCTGCGATGCAGTCCTCATTTGTCAATTTTTTTTGCCCTCCAAGCCATCTTTTCAGATTTGGGAATAGGTAATAATCGCACGGAGCTAGATCCGGCGAATACGGAGCATGCGGAACCAGCTCGAAGCCCAACTCGTGGATTTTGGTTAATGCAATAGTTGACGTGTGCACTAGGGCCTTGTCTTGATGAAACGACGACTTTCTTGAGGGACAATTTTGGTCGTTTTTACAATAATTCGGCATTAAAACAGTCCAATAACTCTGCGTAATAACGGCCAGTGATAGTCTCTCCCTTTTCCAAGTAATCAATCATAATGATTCCTTCGCCATCCCAGAAGACTGTCGCCATCACCCTCCCAACCGACAAAAAAGTCTTGGCCTTCTTTGGGGCACGTTTACCAGTCGCCATCCATTGTTTTGATTGCCGTTTTGATTCAGGTGTATAATAATGGACCCGAGTTTCGTCCACATAGACAAATCGACTCAAAAAATTCCGAGGATTACGCTTCATCATATCCAAACACAGTTTAGAAATTCGCTTTCTTTCGCGTTTTTATTCGATTGTCAACAATCGTGACACCCATCGTGTGGACAGCTGTGTCATACCCAAATCTTCATGCAGGATTTTATGTACTCGCTCAGTGGAGATGCCTGTGTTCTCAGCTATTTCACGCATCTACACTCGGCGGTCGTCGAGTACAATATTATAGAGTTCTTCAACAACATCATCAGTAGTGACTTCGATTGGGCGACCAGAGCGTGAAGCATCAGTTGTGCTTGTCCGACCTCGTTTAAAATAATGTATCCAGTAATAAACAGTCTGCAAAGTTGGTGCGTTGGTGCCATGAACAGAATCAAGTTCAGTTTTTATTGTGGCAGCACTGCAACCACTCATAATATTTTTTTTATAACGGCACTAACTTCAGATTTTTCCATAGTAGTTGAAAATTTACGAGTGATCACAGTTAAACAATGGTTATACTGACAAAAGCTTTATTTTTTTGCTGAATTTTTGACAGTCTTCATTTGAAAGAATCTTTCTTATCAAAACTAAGTTACATGGATGTAGTTTTTAGTCCTCGACTCCAGGCAAAAACCGAGAGACTCATCCAAAGGGTACAAAATGCCTGTGCTCGTTTCTGCTTCGACATTCCGTTCAGGGCCCACGTGACTCCGTTTATTAACAAACACTCTACGCTGAAAATGCAGCACCGACGTAAGTTGCACCTCGCTTCTCTGCTTTTTGGAGTTATCAAAAACCAAGCTCACTTTATTTTAACGAAAAGCTGACATTCTGTAGCGGTGGGTTGCATCGGAAATGTGCAGTGCAGCTAACTACTTCTCGCCACGCCTCGGCCGTTTTTCGAGGTAGCTTCCGGTATTCGGCTACCAAATGCTGGAACAATATTCCACCACCTATCAGGAATCTACAAAGCATATTTAATTTTAAAAAGAAACTGAAATCTTTCCTTTTTAACCATCAGGTTAGCCAAGGGACGCTTGCGCATGACACGAGTGCAATATGACAGAAGAGGATGGAGGAATTACTTTTTATTTATTATATTATGCCTATATTTATGTTGCCTCATCGGTCAACCTACCTTCGCTGTATTTCCTATTTGCACTGGTGTCTGCTTCCTTATTTGTCTTCTCTCCCATCCGGATATAATAAAACGTGCTCAGTGTAGGCTTTCTGAATTATAAGATATAAACTGGATGAGGTTGGTTTTAATAATATTAATTCGGAGATTATTTAATACAAGCCAATCAATTACACTCTGTAAGGAGTTATTTACGTCACGTTCAAAAGTATTTTTACTATTACATTTTACTACTAATGTTGTGTCATCGGCAAATAAGATTGTTTTATGAGTTATTGCCATTGCTAGATCGTTAATGTAGAGGAGAAAGAGTAAAGGCCCCAAAATACTTCCCTGAGGAACGCCATTATTTGTTGCCTTAAATTGTGACCTGTATGTCTTTTTTACAATTATATTGTCCTCTTCTATTATTTTGCTTATTTCTGTGCATTGCAATCTGTCCCTTAAGTAACCCTCAATCCAATCATGGGCTCACCTCTAATTCCGTAGGCTTGAAGCTTATTAAGTAATATGGAATGATTTACGTAGTCAAATGCCTTTGTCATGTCTAAGAAGATAGACGCCACTGGAGTTTTGTTGTTAAGGCTTTCTGTGATATATTTAACTACGTCGAAACATGCTTGTGCCGTCAATCTGCCTTTACGGAAGCCGTATTGTTCTGGCCGTAGTATCCCATGCTTGGACAGAAAGCTATCCAATCTGACATACAAAGCTTTTTCCAGCACTTTAGAGAGTATCGGGACTAAAGATGCCTGTAATTGCCTGGGTCATCTCTCTCCCCGCTTTTGAAAATTGGTTTAACTATGCTTATCTTCAATTGTTGCGGAAATGTGTACGTATCTTTATTAACGGTTTTTTATGGAGATTAGAAGATACATTTCAGCTTAACTAGCCAATAACTATAGCAGTCACCCTACTTACATTACAAAAAGTTTTGGACGAACTAAGAAAATCTTCCTTTTAAGAAGTCGATTCGTTCATGATAAATCTGATATTATTATGATTAGTAAAAAAAACAACTATCAAAAAACAACGAAAATAAAATATACTAAGAATACTTTGCTACCATGAACTGGTCTGTAAGTAAGAGGGCGTCCATTAGTTACGTAAGGCGTGTTTGGCGATTTTCAGACCCCCCTTCTCCCCTGGTGAGATGTAGTGAGATTTGGTACGTTTGTTAGTAGTCTTAATGTGTATAATTTATTGAAAACAAAATATATTACGCTTAATATTTTCATTTGACCAGTTAAGACAGTATTTACGATTGCTAAAAAAATAGGCTAGAAACACAGTGAGGATTGAACAATAAAATACTTATATCGTAACTACTCAGATTAATAAAAGAGTATTTATTTCAATCCAGTCCACGGAGACTCATGCAAAGTCTCAAGAGTGACTACTGAAACCAACATGTGACTTGTCAATAAAATCATCTGCTCCTTTATCCACGCTTTCATTTGGGTGGCTTTTTTTATCAGTCATAAGGCTGAAAAAAACAATTGACATCGCCGACCATTTTTTGTATTGCTCTGATATTATGACAAAGCAAATGACTTAATTTTCCACTAGTAAGGGTTAAAAAAAATCGAATGCACCTTTTGATGCAGTCGGTTAAAAGGGGAAACAACAAACGTGAGTACTTTAAAATATTACGTGGTTTGCTGCAAGTTGGAAACTTGGGAACACTGGCAGTTCAGAACGTGAATCGACAGGCAAATTGTCTCAAGGTACAGACTTAGTTTTATCTCGAAATTTTTATTGTTGGTTTCACAAAAAAAAACAAATTACAAAGTGAATTTGAGCAAAGATTGCATAAGTATGAAGTGACAAAAGTTAAAATAAAGGTAAGTACGAGTAAATTGAAGTATACATTTGTATCTATATATACTGTTGGCTCGTCAATTTCGGAGAAAGAGAACTTTATCATAATTTAATACAATATTAACCAAGAACGAGCAAATGAAGCCCTTTCACATAATCGCATTTGAACTAGTAGCTCAATTTAGATTTTTCATTCTACAAAATTATAATCGATAGCCTGAGAGGTTGCGAAAATATTCATCTGTTACATATGGGTGGCTGAAGTGGAACCATAAGGATTCTGTTTACTTATTAATTTGGTGCGCTGCTCTTAAATAGGTTGACGGTTGAGCAAGCTGGAGCCGATCCCGGGAATAACTCATATACGTCAAGGGCAGTGTTCACCAACAATTAAACAGACGGTTAGCGGTTTGACGGATGTCAAATGTATTGACTAGCAGCTGAGTAAGACTCAACCGTCAGTTAAATTGGTTGGTGAACTCGTGCCTAATTTAAACAAATCTTTACCTACTATTTTATGAGAGCACTTATTTAAATGTCGAACAAAACTGCCTGTCAATAAATAGTTCATAAAATCTCTAAATTCTTGAAGCGGCAAGTGATGAAGCACGACGTAAATAAATCTTCCAAACTAATTTGTGTTTAAGTTGGACTCCTGGTTCAACCGTTGCAATGTACAAAAAAATATTTTAATCGATCAAATTAAAATAATTTTATTTCATTAAATAAGTACAAATAAAGCAACTAGGTACATACAAATTATCTAAGATCAGAAGGAAATAATTATGTACGGTCGGCCAAAAAAGTGGTCCAGATTTGACAAACGTATTTATGAGATCTAACTATCGCTAAGGTTGACACTTGTCACTGTCATAATATTAAAATAGAACTTCTTGTATCATGTGGTGGTAGACCACTTTTTTGGCCGATGGCACATGAATATAAAACACTTCCGTGACTGACTAAGGGCCGTATTAATAAACTCGTCTCAATCCGTGAACTGAGAGCTTCTCAGATGATACCATCTCGATTCGTAATTCTGGAGCTAAGATCGTCGCTTATTAATAAACTCATCTTGAGAAGCTCTCGGATGATATGCAGACAGATTAGATATGCATGATCTAATATTATAAACACATCCCAACACCAACAATGACAGTTTTGAACAAAACGACGAAACGTTTGGACTATGCATGGTTTTAAAAAACGTGATTTTTCGTTTGGATGTGACACATAAAATACGCAAACCATCATAATTTTTTTTTCAAGTTAATGTGCAGAAGCAAGTCATTATTTTAAAAACATTTATTGAGCTAGTTTTCCTCTCATATCATTCAAGGTGATCAGGTGCGTATAATGTTACATGTTTTAAAAACTCTGTAAAATTGAAAAAACGAAACGCACTTGGTTTGGTTCTTTCCTTCATATTTACAGTAGTTCGCAGGTTAAGAGTTCTTCTTGCCGAATTTGTTTTTAAAGTGAACTTCAATGTCTTTAAGTATTAAATAAAGGTGAAGAATTCTCGAATCCAACTTGGCGCCAACCTGGCTGAGGATCTATTTTAAAAATAAACGTGTCCTACGAAGGCCGACCCCTACAGCAAGCATCGCGGGGACTGGAGCCTGGAATAGGTTCCTTCTGCATAAGATGAAAAATGAAAGGCAAATCAGGCGAAGCCAAATGCTTACTTTGTACCGTTTCCAAAAGGCGTCTTATTTTACCTATAGGTAATAAATTATCCTTGAGTTATTAGATACCTTAGGATATCACTACCAACAGGAATCTATTATAAATCAAAGTCCTCAAACTGCCTCAATGTATCGGCATAAAGGTATTAGGTATGATCGCCAAGATGTAGTCCGATTTTTACGATTTCTGAATATGTTGAAAGGTATTGTGAAAAACTATGTCTGAACGTTTTCCATTACACGAAAATATTTCCCAGAATGGCACAACATTAAAAAACAAAACCATAAAAGTACAGAACTAGTTCTTTATAATAACGACAACATATTTTAAAATCGTCGAAATATCTCCATATAATGGGAATTGATTTAGAAGGTGAGAAACGTTATTGCTCGGAGATAAATTTGATGGATTTTTTTGACAGCTACGCGATTTTAGCGGCGCTTCAAAATCCTTTTAAACCGTAGAAAATGTGAACTGCTTCGGTTATGAATTGGAGATACTGCTTGGGAGGGCAGTTTAAGTATCTATCATCGATAATCCCAATCCCAGCTTGGGATAGGCAAAAACTCACAAAATGGCTACCTATAACTAAAAGTAATTGATTGTTAGCCGTATTTACGAGACTCCAAAAAAAGGCCTAATGTTTTCAGGGTTCATGTATGTATGTATGTAATGATAATTTATTCCACCATAATTTCTAAACGGCTGAGCCGATTTAAATGTGTGTTGTATCGTTAGAATCCTTTCACCACCCTGGGTGACATAGAAAACCTAAACTGTTAAAGTTGGCAAAATGGCAAACAATGGCAAAATGTGAATTATTTATGTCAACAAAACAAAAGTCTTCTAATTATTACGATATGGGTATCATTTGAAAGGTCTTAATGTGAACATCTCAAATTTATACGAATATAGTAGCATTAATAAACGGGTTTAATAATAATATAAAAAAAACCGTTTCTGAAGCCACAACAAACACACACACACACTTGACTCTGACAAAAAATATGCGCTTTAAAGCTTTATATTTCATAAACGGATCACTTAACCGAAAAATGGTTTCCACTAACCCGCAATATTCAAGAAATACCTCAACACCCCACACTATGGGGTAGACGAGACAAAATTAATACATCCCCACGTCATGTGTAGGGGAAGTACGCTCAAAAAAACGTATTTTACAAGATTTTATTTTAGGCTGCGGACGGACGGACGGAAGGACATGGCGAACCTGTAAGGGTTCCTAATTTGACTACGGAACCCTAAAAATAATGTTTGAGAACGAACATTATGTTTTCCAATAAGACGGAGCTCCTTTACACTCGGAAAACTCTGTTTAAGCTTGCTAATTTGACCGATTTTCTGCCGAAACATGAATGGCCACCCACTTCTCTGGATTTGAATATATTAGATTATTTTGTATGGTCGTACATGCTTTCGAATCTATATGATTATAAAATCGCAAACCTGTATCATTTAAAAAAGGTTATTGAGCTTATTTGGGACGAGATACTAATGGAAACGGTGCTCGCCGCTTGATTCATTTGAGAAACGTTGGAAGCTATTAAAAAAAGTTAAAGCCGGAGTTATTCAGAAACATTTGCTGTAAATATTGTACATACAAAAGTGTGACATTGATAAAATATTTCGTACATTTATTTTATTGAGAATCTAAACTGTTTGCGAACTTATTGGAAACTGTGTAAATGTTTCTTTTCTATTGGCTATTACCAATTGGCCTTTGACATGTTATCGTGTTGTCAATGTTACGAGAACTTACTAAACAGTAGTAATGGTCGCTGAGATAAAATCAAAACATGTCAAAGGCATCATGATTTTACCCAGTAGAATGGCCTTGTTTCCACTAGGACAACAATTTGTCATCGTAAGGATGCGGCTCCACTGAGGCGGAGACGAGCGGAGCTGTGGCAACATTAACCAATAGAAAGCGCGTGCGATCACGTCGAGTGCGCCTTACGCACGTTAGCTTAGATTCTATTGGTTAATATTGGCACAGCTCCGCTATCCTTCTCGTCGGTCGATCTTCTTATTGTCAAGATTGGCGTTCACTAGTAAGGGTTCAATTTTGCAGATTGTATTTACATTCAGAGATAAGACCGCCGGTTGTTTAGCTGTGTTATTTTTAATGGCACTGTTTATCTGTGAAGTTTTTGTTTGGTGTACAATAAAGTGTTTTGTATTGTATTGTATTCCAAGCGGTTTTGCAACCCAACTCACTTTCCTAGGTTTCGTCTAAATTTCAATAAGACGTATAGACATGAAGTGATTTTGGACAGCTCTCTCAAGATCAACTGAGCCTAAGTCTATCTCTTTACTCACGCTACAATATCAACGTTTATATACAGTGCTGGTTTAATCAAGTTCAAGATTAACTCTTCGTATCGCAATGCCAAGATTATTCCTCGTAGTTACGTGGAAAGTTGTGCAAGTAGCAGGATTTGGGTTAAGTTGTTTTGTTAGTGCGCCTAAGGATCGTTCGGCAACAACGCAAGCAGCTAGCTGGAACAATGCAATATTGACTTAAGAAAACGCACTTGGCGTGTTGCAAGTAACGGAATTCTCAAACAACCGAGTAGGTACTATTTTGTGACGTCAAAGTGTTAATATAGCTACTAATCGTTTTCATTGTGTTATTTTTCCATATTTTTTGGATATACGGTTTAGAAGATAAAGGGGGCACAACAGGGGGGGAGACACAGCACACAGTTTTTTCTCTAAAATATTAAGATATAAGTAGCAGCTAGGGACCAGTAGTCGACCTTATAATGAGCGCAAAGAGTGGGAAATATATCTTTTGTAGGTACTCCTCCCGCTCATACAACGGATAGGCAGAGGCCGACTACAGGTCTTTGTCTGACCACTGTAGATTTTACCCCATAAAGATTTTTAATAAGTTATTGTCATACTTAATCAGGGACAAATTTTCCTTTCTAGGGTCTGGACCCTACCTATTTACATTATACTTCATTACGAATATATTTTCAAAAATGGACGGTCCCATTAGCACCACGTTTATTAACAATGCTGGGGAATGGTTCTATCAATAAAACATTTTTGAGACAAATCCTCTTGCCAACTTTATTTCATTTGCATAGTCATGTTTGGGCTTATCAAAACCAAAATAAAGACTCGAAACTTGTTAGGTCTACGGCAAGTATAGGGTTTAATATAGAAGGTCAAACCATGGCTTAGTTACTCCACGGTTGCTCCACGTTTATGAATAAGGGTATTTAAGTCTAGTGACACTGCAAATTATTATAATTATTATTCACATGGTGCTAGCTAATGGGCCGCTGATACTTTCCAGAGTTGATGCCAGTTATGTTTATACTTTTAAATGGTCTACCAGAAATACTTGACATAATTATAATTAGCGGGTGGTAGGACCTTGAGCAGGGTCCGTCCGGATCGCTACCACCATCTTATCCATTAACCTACCGCCAAACAGCAGTGTTCGCATTGTTGTGTTCCGGTTTGGGGATAAGACAGCTGGTGTAATGACTAGCATAGAGACATTCCATCTTAGTCCTCAGTGTTGGCAACGCATTTGCTGTCTTGTGAATGTGAATGTCAACGGGTCACAGTTTCCACCTACCATCAGGTGGCCTGTGTGGTCGTCTGCCTTCTCTGACATCAAAAAAAAAGTACTCAAGTCGTCTTCATATTTGCGTTATGTTATTAAATATGTTAATTGTTGTCTACTGATAATAGTAGGTACATAAGCTACAAGCTTAGTGCGCAGTTTATGAGTTTACAAGATTAAGTCATTATGATACTAATACCTACGGACTGTTACCCCTAACAGGTATTAGTGTCATATCAAAATTCCAACTTATATAATTGCGTTCTTGGTGTTAATAATTGAACATGAACCCGGTCCTTTATGTTAGGTCTGTAAACAAGACTACGAGAAGTTATAGGTAGATAGGTGTTAGGTGTATAGTGTGATCAACATGGCGTCGGTATAATCATGTTATCTTCTTACCTGATGGTTTTTCTTTCATACTTCATATTTTTTATCAGTATGTTTAATATTTATACCTCCATTATAAGTCTTAAGAGAACCTAATTATCTTTAAGTTTGGTAAAGAAAATAGGAACAATGCCGACATTATGTTTTACTAAAACGTTGTCAAACTCGAAATACAATGCCTTTCAAGTGCAAAATGGAATGTTAAATGGAGTAGGTGCTTTCATTCAAATTCAATAAGGATATGAGCGTTCATTTGGGTTGTTAGGAGTCTGAGAGAGAGAGAGAGAGAGAGAAAATGAGGGCTCGATGTCATCGTGGGCCATTTACCAGCACATTCCCTCATGCTCTTGTTTGCTTGCATTGGTAAAAGTCTACGTTAAGACTAACAACCCGACGTCAAACTCGGCACTTAGCGTAAAATAAAAATTGGTTTATGTGTAAAAAAAAAAAACTGTGGCAGGCGACATGAAAAAAATATTCCGAAGGAAGTTTTTGCGCAGTATGGGATTACTTAATCTTTTTAAACGTAAATACAGTGTTATTGCTGTAAAATTGAATTTTCTAAATAAATATACAATTGTCAAGCACATTCGCTTCTAGGAAATGCTCGATTGTTTTAAAAATTACAATGCCAACAATAGAAGCTGATGGAGGCTCACCTTGCCCCTGATAAATTGGGTTTCTGCAGCTAGTTGACTATGATTGAGGGTAATATGCACACATGTGTCGGTGTGGTGGTATTGGTGTGGGGTTTATGGTTCACGGTCGAACGGAATGCGACCGCAACGACAGTTGAGGCGCGGCGGGGGGTCGTTGCCCACACTCGCTGCATTCCACATACAGCCCTACATTCAAATATTTAATTTCGTTAACACTTGACTGGTTAAATTCAAGCTTCTGTTTAGGTGATGCATTGTAATGGTGGCGCTTTCGTAAAATATTTGATCAGTGATCTTTTGAATTTTTTCTCCAAGAAAAGCACTTGAAAGGATTCAGTCATGCAAAACTGCCCGTTCGGCTTCCTAACTGTAAGCCTATTATTATGTAAAATAATTATTTCAGTTTCTAATTCGTGAATAAAAATCCTGTTTTTCCGATCATACGGCAATATCCTATTATATTAACCAAATAATTATGCGGTGTTTATCTGGTAACGGGCTACTGGCACTTTTATTCATCATTTAACTCGGTACTGTATTTAGCTTAAAAAATACCTAAGGCTACACACTACACTTAGTACTAAAGGGCGCTTACGACTCTGTACACGGTGTAGAATTAATTTATCGCCTCTCCCCCTACTTATTCCCGTTGAGGGTCGATTTTCGAAAAATCATTTCTATGTGCACTCCTTTGGTACAATACCCAAGGCAAATTGCCTACAAGTTTTAAGTCCCTTAGTTCAACGGTTAAGGCTATGCGCTTTCACTTAGTCAGTCACGGAATTGTTTTATATTCATGTGCCATCGGCCAAAAATGTGGTCTACCACCACAAGATACAAGAAGTTCTAATTAAATATTATGACAGTGACAACCTTAGCGTTAGTTAGATCTCACAAATACGTTTGTCAAATCTGGACCACTTTCTTGGCCGACCGTACATAATTATTTCCTTCTGATCTTAGATAATTTGTATGTACCTAGTTGCTTTATTTGTACTTATTTAATGAAATAAAATTATTTTAATTTGATCGATTAAAATATTTTTTTGTACATTGCAACGGTTGAACCAGGAGTCCAACTTAAAAACAGATTAGTTTGGAAGATTTATTTACGTCGTGCTTCATCACTTGCCGTTTCAAGAATTTAGAGATTTTATGAACTATTTATTGACAGGCAGTTTTGTTCGACATTTAAATAAGTGCTCTCATAAAATAGTAGGTAAAGATTTGTTTAAATTAGGCACGAGTTCACCAACCAATTTAACTGACGGTTGAGTCTTACTCAGCTGCTAGTCAATACATTTGACCGTCTGTTTAATTGTTGGTGAACACTGCCCTTAGTAATTGTATTTGCATTTGTCGATAAATCAAACGATAGTATTAAAAAAGTCAGATGACGACATGATTCTCGTGCCTTTTTCGGTTTAAGTTTGTATGTTTGCTTGATTTGCGGTTAATTAATAATGTTAATTTAAGCATTTTGTAATGTTGGTTATGTTCCACTATTTTCTTTCAAGCATTTTAGGACCAAGGCCAAAGAATTTGTGTCCGGTAAATTGGGAAATTACTCCAGTCCATAAAATAAAATCTAGGCATACGCATGATACATCGTTGGAAATGGCATTAATGAGAAAAGTTTTCAAAAACATGACTAGCTTGACCTATTTTAGTTTCTTTGAAAGCGATGTTTGAAAACTTTGAAACTTTACTATGGCCTGAGCTTTTTACGTGTAATTAAATATTTGCGCCAGATATCAACTCTCACGGAATACCTATAGCAACAGTCAAGATACAAATTGGACCTCTTTATTAGGCCTGAATAAGTAGTACATGGCACCGCTTATCGGCATTTTTTTAGTCTAACCAAGCGCCTATATATAACCGCAGATAGAATATCAACTATACCGCCATAGGTAAACCTACTTAGCCTTATAGCGCTTGGGGATCTTATTATAAGAACGAAGCAAATAAATAGCTATCTGGAACGTCAACTCTATTACGCTGACAAGAGCAATATTACAAACGCACGGCTCTCAATATCGAACTACCTAAAGTTCTGAAGTTGTGTGGGGAAGCCTTTCATGGTAGGAAAAACACCAAGGAAAAGCTACCGTATTTTGAAAGCGATGCGCGCGTATGTGTGTGTCTCCCTGTGTCACGCCAAGCTCAATATTGTGACTTCACTAGGAAGAATGGCAGCCGTACTTCGTGGCCGGGAGATTTAAAATACGATGCGAGACTGGGTGTCTTGTTAACGAACGGGGTTGATATACGGCTTGGTGATTGGCGGGTCGCTCGCGAACAAAGCGCCTTGCTTCTAATCCCGAAAATAAAATAATACATGATTAATCTTGTATTGGTAATAAGGAAGAAGTAAACAAAAATAATTATCTTTTTGCACAGTTTGCCTGAGCAAAGCCCATGAAAATAATAGACTTTAATAAGTATTGAGCGTTTAATGTTAAACTTATATTCCTCTTTCCTCCTATTACTGGTCTCGGAGGCCTTTTTAGCTTTGAACCTAAGATTATCTCCAGAATACATTACCTCAACTTTCTACGACACACCGTTTAAAAGTTACAAGGCTGACAGCAGACGGGTGGATTATGTTAAGTTGGCACGAGCCTTCCCTAACAAAGTACGCTCGCACTTTACCGTCCTTGAAGAACTGATAATTATGAGTATGTTTTTAATTTTTTTAGAGATCGGATGTAAGCACTCAATTTTATCCAAATATACTAACCAAAGGAAGGCAATGTATAATATTACGGCAAATGAATAAGTATGTATTGTATCTCCGAGACGTCATAATACTTGTACCAAAATACCAATGAACTCTCATGAATCATTAATCAGATTGTTTATGTTCATATTGATCTTTCAAATTTATTATAGTTTATACTCGTAAGGCGACAGTGATTTTTACACTTGCTATTGCCTTTTTTAGGGTTCCTTACCCAAAAGGTTAAAAAAGGGACCATTACTAAGACTCCACTGTCCAACTTTCCGTCTATCTGTCTGTCTGTCATCAGGCTGCATCTCATGAACCGTGATAGCTAGACAGTTGAAATTTACACAGATGATGTATTTCTGTTGCCGCTATAACAACACATACTAAAAACAGAATAAAATAAATATTTAAGGGGGCTCCTATACAAAAAACGTGATTTTGTTTTTGATTATTTATAGAATGGTACGGAACCCTTCCTGCGCGAGTCCGACCCGCACTTGGGCGGTTTTTTTAGTGGATTAACATCGGGTTCTTTTACTCGTAGATTACCATCATTTTGTATGTAGGTATTAGTGAATTATAAACTGAAATCGACGCTAAAACTGAACCGTGACGAAGCTTCGCTTGTGATAACATTGAGCGTTGATAACCGAACAGTGCTTGTATGTAAGTAAGTCAAATAATGTTAGCGCGATAAATATACCTCGGGCCTAAACTATCCAGTTAAGCATTTATATTTAAACAAAGGTTTTGGCACATTAAATGGGCACCTGACTTAAGAAAAAAAAAAAAATATATATTCACAAAGTATAATGATCCATATCATCACCATTTAGTACTAGGTATTTACCTACTACTTACTAATTTGTTAGAGAAAATCCAGAGAAGAGTCAAGAAAAGGGTTGCTACATTGAAAAACAGACCATATGAACGTAGTAAGTAGTTTAGACAATGTATTGAATAGAAAATATACTTATATAACTTGTACGTATCTAGCCAGAATTTAAGTTTGAGTGGGCACTCTTTGAAAAATAATTCTAAAGCGCCGTTTACTAATTACTTCTTGGAACACGTGGTAAAACTGAGATTAATCTAGCGTATAATATATTAAATGGGTAGTTCTACAAACTAAGGAATTTACGAAGGTTTAGCTAAAATATCATGAAAACTTTGTTACACACTAATTTATTTGTACAACATACTATTATTACTTTTATTTCGTTTGTTTTGGCATTAGAAATTTGGTAAACAAAGAGGCAGGTGTCGTTAACATTTTGTTCAGAAGATAATCATGTATTAATATGATAATAACTTAATAACAATAAAAACCAACTTAAACTTAACAACCCAAAACAATAAAATATTCTGGGATAACTAGGTACCTGGAACGTATCGCACTCGCAAGACATACGACATAAGAGTAACGTTTAAAAACAAAGATAATAAAACAAGGTAATAACGAACAAACTATGCGACCAATTGAAATTTCAAAATGCCTAATCCGTATTAATACGGGGAGGGCATTTTTTCACATACCTTTTTTGGCCATAGTCAATTTGTTTTTATAAAATTGTTATCCATAATTTTTATTATCGCTGGAACCGTAACCTATAAACGTTTAGATAATCCTAGTTTTGTTAAGTATGATTTTTAAAACTCCCGAGAAAGTAACTGTAAAGTTATGAATACCGATTCGATTTTATGAGTAATAATAATTGTGAGATTTTTAACTCCATATAACCTCAGGAATGCGCTGTTAAAATCTTTCGGGTTACTCGGGCCCACGGTGTATACAGGGTGGAATGGGACGAGGGCCGTTCCCGAAAGTATAGTATCACATAAGTGATGTACATTCGATGAGCAATGGTTAGAAACAATTATTAGAAAAAAAAACTAAAAAGTTAAAATGAGTCATGTTTAATATTGGTGACAACCCTATGTTCCTAACTACATTCCAAAATTTGTAAGGAGAAAAGGATACCTGTTATCTTAGAGATCTACAACCGATGTTCAAATATTCCACCACGTCTGATAATATAGGCAGCAGCTCGTGCCCGAGTATGGCGATGCACCTTCGATAATGTATTTTCTTCACGATTTTTTCTACGCAGTTGGTCGAAGGCAGCAATTAATATTTCTTTCATTTCCTCGGCAGTATCACATTCTGTCCTGTACACTTTGTCTTTAATTGTGCCCCACAGAAAAAAGTCCAGTGCCGTGAGATCCGGACTCCTTGGTGGCCAATGTGTGGCCCAAACCGCCCTATCCATCTGTTCCCAAACTCAGTGTTTAATTTCTCACGCACTTCTATCACGGAATGAGCTGGTGCTCCGTCTTGTTGGTACCAAGCGTCAACCTCGGAGTTTAGAAGAGCCATGTATCCTACTCTGTTAAGTGTTGCAGGTAAGAACACTGGCCCTATAATTATTTCCCCGTGAATTGCAGCCCATACGTTAACTGACCAACGATATTGGTGACTCGAATAACGGTACGCGAATGGGTTTTCTTCGGCGTTACGTGTTCATTTCGCCTGTTCCACATACCATTGCGTGTAAATACACTTTCATTCGTCCAAATAATGCGTCTAATGAAGTCACGGTCTCCAGCTATTTTGTCTAACAACCACCGGCAGTATGCTTCCCGTATGGGGCAGCCTCTGGGCAATAACGCTTGAACCCTCTGTATATGATAAGGACGACGACGGGCACGTTTTAGTATTTTCAATACTGTCGTATGAGTTAATCCGAAGTGCTGACCCGCCCGCCTGGAACTTGCTCTTGGATTTCGATCAAAATAACGCAGTACTCTTTCTTCGAGCCCCGCAGCAAGTCCTACGACACCTCCTCCGCGTTGGTCGTCTTGAGATGTTCGGGGGACTATGGGACGAATGCTAGCAACGTAGCAACACGGTCAAAGGCACGTAAAATCGTTCGACGATCTGATGGATGCGGTGGAGTATATCTCTCTCTGTATTGACGCAAAGTCTCAGAGGTATTGTAGTTGCACTCTGCGTATAACAGTAACAAATTGAGATAATCTCTAGCCTCAAATAGTGGCATTATTAAACATTTCACTAGTTTAAGAGTGTGACATAATTGTGACGTGCTTATTGTCATTGTAATAATTATCTATGAAACAAACAGGTTGCAAAACTAAAATATTGTCAATGCACCTACTAAATGTCATCCATCAATAACGTCACAAAGTTATTGTTTACTAGTTAGGTCAAGGTGGGGTCATTGACCTTATCAGCTGTTAGGGTTGAAACTATACGTTTTTTGTATTAAACTTTAACGAGCTGTAACTCGAAAACGGCTAAAAATATTAGTATAGTTTCTTGGAGAAAAATATAGTACTAAAGATACATAATCTTGAATTTACCGGAAGGGCCGTCGTCCCTTTCCACCCTGTATATGCATTCGTTACAACGGATCGTCGGAACTGTTACAACATTTATAACTCAAGAACTTCAGGACAGATTTTTATGAAATTTTAGTAAGGATTATAAGATCTAATATCGTATGAACTAAGTAGGTACTGAAAACGGCGGGAACAGAAAGGTCTTGCTTGTAATTTATTTTAACTAACCAGAAAATGCCACGAGCAAGACGAATCAGGGTAGAACCGACTCGGTTAGGTTAGGTTAGTGCGTTTTTTAATCAAAGGTTTTTTTCCGTTAAATGTGGTGTTTATCATTATTAACTTAACTTATTACATGTCATCCCGGCACTTTAAAAAATACGTTAAACGTTCGAATTTTTCAGTCACATATTGGGCGAAGCGAGCCGGAACTTCACGGATTACCCCTAATAGGTTACTCAGTCGTTCATATCCTGGATTTCACATTTTCGAACCCTACTTTCTTATCGAAATCATTTTGTAGACATTATGACAGTTCTTATTAACGAGGCATCTTAACGTTAGCAAAGTGATATCGAGATTTACTGTATCAAATCCAAATGGGCTCAACCAAATTAGAATACATATTCAGCTCGTTTAAACAACTTTATCTAAATACCTACTACGCACAATGTCACCTGTTTCTTTAAGTGACATTTTTAAGACTTTGAACTGTTTTAACAATAGTTCACGCCATATTCCGGCTAAGTTTTCGAGAACAGGTAGCCTAGTATAAAACCAACACTCATTATTTCTCATAAATATACAAGCGAAAGTAGATTTTTCATTTATAAAGATAATATTTTGTTCTGATTCATAGCATAACGAGAGCAATCTTTTTCATTTGTAATGTAATAAATAGGGATGATCCGAAGAAAAATTAGTTTATTATAAAGGTTGATTTTTGAACAGACAATAATTTGGCAAGTATTTCGGTACTTCAATCTGTTGAGGGGCAGAGTTTCCGGAGCAACGCGGTCGCCGCCGCCGCGCCGCCGCCGCTCTGACATACGCCTCACATTTATTTACGCGACGCGGATTAATTCTACGTCATTCCACACATATCCACTGTGAGTCTCCGCTGTTCTCAATCTTGCAAAATAACAGACACTTTCGACTTAGGCCCCTTGTTTGATCAGTAGTTACCCCAACTAATTGTTAAAATTAGAATAAATAATCTAAAATTTTCCTTGATATGTAACCATTCTGAGTTCGATTTCCGGTATGGGGAATTATTTGTGTGATGCTGATGAGCGCGAATGAATGTATTTGTTTCTCTGTATATGTATTCATATCGTCAATAGACTTACCAATGCCCTGCGCTATCCATTATCCATGTGGTCAATAGTCAGAATTTTTCAACGACTCGTTCGACGCAGGCATGACTAATAGATAATTAAACAATTTAGTAACCTAACTACACTTAAAGGGTAACCATAACGCACCTTCGGTAGAACAAGCGCACAATATATGACTAAAGGGGTAATTGTGTCCTTGTTCTACAAAGATGCGATAATTGAAAATATAATTAAATTCGTTGCGTGAACATGATTTTAATCATGTATAACAATCGTCAATTCTGTGGCTACAATAATAAATCTGGAGAATGAAGGACACACTGGTAACCAGTCAAAAATGTTGAAGTGACCCTGAACCGACAGCCCTATCTTGACAGCAACGGTTGTTTGTATTTAAATATTATGGCATGGACTCGTAGTTATTTCGTATAGTAGGTATTGTGGTGACGATGACGTTGGAAAACTGTTATGCCTATGCATCGACATAATATGTACAGTTAAGTCGCGGTCTGTTTTCCAACACCGCAAATAAGTTTGTAATCGCAAAAACCCCCATATCTCCGCCAATTTGAAAAAATATTATAACTATATCAACAAAAAAACCAGTATAGGTAATTATCGAACCTGCTCACAAAAAAATACGAGAATAGGGTAGGGGCACCAAAAGATGAACGACACCCAAAAGCTGAACACTCGATCGAAATAATCACATAACTAAATCGTGACAAATATTACATAGTTCGGAATTTATTTTTCTTAAACAGCAACTCTTTGCTTACACCTCCATTAAATCTTAAAATAGTATTATATTCTTTTTGGCCGTGATCGGTCGTCGTTCTGGAGCTTCCCGCCGAAAACGTCGATAGTATGGGAAAATACATAAGGACAGTGCTCTCCAAATTTAAGCTTTTAATTACGTATAAAATTCAATAATTGTCAGTCTTAGAAGGATTTGCTTGGTATGTATTCTTGATTAATCACTCTTTTATTGGAGTTATACGATATTTCTTTTTTCTTGTTAGTTAACGAGAAATATGCCGTTCAAGTAATGGTTTCAAAAATGTATACCTAAGCCAATACTTGAACGGTGTTCGGCTACTAGGCAAGGCGTACTTTTTTTAAAGCTTCTTAATAAATCGTACTGAAATGACAGATGGAAAATTTAGAACTTAAAATGATCGTTAAATGCTCTTGTATCTTTAAACCAAAAGATGAACATAGCTTTTGATGTCTAATCCAATGATTTTGAAGTTTTAAATACTATGAAAACTATCACTGTTCAATAAAAAATGTGTGCCTAATACTTGAACGAATTAAATTTACTAGTTCATGTTTTGGATTCTATTCCAATATGTGAATACCTAATTGATTTTCTTTGTTCATTTCATAAATTCTGTGTCCTAAAATTGAACTAAGTAAATTCAGTCGTTCAACTTTTAGTCATAGTTTTATAATATGAGCACTAGTAGTAGTATACTAGTAGTATTTATGGAAATGTTTACTAATATTATAAATGTTAAAGTAACACTTTTTGTCGGTTTATCTGTTTAAAAAGATAAGTAACTAAGTAGTTTTGCTAATGATTATTGATAAAAAATACTAATTCGTTGTTTTTATGACACAAATAACCATAAAAAATAGGAACCTTATGTACGTAAGTAATATTAAAAAATAAAGAATATTTCGTTAACACGCATTTTATTGCTAAAAGTGAATAGAATTAAAATGACATAGGTATTTTATTATGTTAGTTCAACTTTTGGGCCCAAACCGTTCAGAATTAGGGCACGCTGTTCATCTCTTGGGCAAATCGGTACATTTTTGGTTTCAATTATTTTTAGAAAAATACGGAGATATAATAACAGGCTTTATAATAGTCATTTTCAATCTAGACCATAGACCAAAAATTTTAAATAGGGTGAAATTTGTTACTTTCACTGAATATAAACTGTCTAAAGTTGGTGTAGTCGCTTAATCGTTCATCTTTTGGTGCTCTTACCCTATGTTGAGAAATGCGACTGGTAGAGGAGAACATCCGAACCAAAAACAAGTCGAATGGACGTGTCGGACATACGATAGCATTTTTACCCAAACTAATAATAAATTCTGGTTTAGGGCTTGAACACAAAACGGCGATGAAAAACTCAAAACGCGGCGGCGGCGGCGGCGGCGGCGTAAAAATCAGATATCATATCATATGTATTATATGATGTGATTTTCTGCGTTGCGAATTCGCATCGCGTCGCATCGCAGTTTTGTGTACACTCCCTTAAGTACGGGTGTTGCAGAAAACTGACATAAATAGATTGCATAGCTAGTTATTGATAAAAAAATTGTTCGACGGTTGTTTAACTTTACTATGGGATCTGCTTTCTTAGCGTGTACGACATAACTTCTGACATGGTGCTAGAAATTCTCAACATTCAATAATTATACGTAGCAATATCGAACAACCATATTGCGCGTAGAAAACAATATATTAATCGTCGGTAAGTGCAAAATTCAATTATCAACGTGTAAAAAATAACACAGTCGCTACGGCAAATAAATGGTTTGTAATTATATCAGGGAAAGGCGATTTCCATCCAGAATTCTTTATTCGAATAAATTATGTCATAAGAACTCGCTGATTTCACCATTATAGCGCTTCTAGTCGAATAAATTGGAAATTAAATTATTATGAAATAAAACGGCGCTCCTTAGTGCACCAACGGAAAATGTTTTTTTACATCTAATTATAGGTATTGAGCTTTAATTACAAGTAATGCAGCATGATGTATATTTATTTATTTCAGCTAACCCCGTAATAAATTGCCAATTATGGCTCGTTGCTAATCATGCCTTTGTTGTCTACTGTTATACTGACAAAGTTGTGATGTGGTGTCCCTTAAATAGTATAACATTAATTGCCTTACTCTAAAACGCTTAATATATTTTACATATTATATAAGACTTGGCCGGACATTATTTTGCATTCCTACATTTAGTGCCTTGTTTTGTTATTTTCTTCCCAACTAAATTCAGCAGAAATTGAAATTGTGAACTAGGCCTAGCCAAGATCCAAACGGTGTTAGCGTTTTTCTATTCCATCGACTTGAAATGTATGGGTTGACAACGGGTCACGTGGTTTATGGGTCTCTCTCAGAAAATCGGTTATAAAACCGTCAATACCCAAATCTGCCAGATATTCTGTTTCACTGTCTTTTAGAGTCCGACGGATCCAACATGAGCGCTTTTTCTTTTTTCGCAAAAATAAAGAATAAACAGCGAATTCAATGAGCAAATCTTCTTCCATGTCTACTCTCGTCAGAAACCGCCCTTGAACTGACGTTATATTATAAGGTGTTATACATATGGGTCAAAATTCTTTTCGATGCACTATTACGTGTCCTAGAAGTATTTTTGTTGTTAAATTATGATTATTAAATTAAAAATACTAACATGCCACTTTATCGTTAAATATAATGGATATATTATGATGTTTCGACGAAAACCGAAATGAAATATGGATAATTTATTGAACAAAAACTGTGACGGAGTATACATTCGTCGTAACAGAGTTGTTTTTCATACTATCAAACGATGTCCCAGGCCTCCATTGACATCACGTTTTAACACGTGATCACATTTTACTCTATGAAGACACTGGTATTTTTTATTTTTTACAGTAACTTCGATAATTTACGACTTTTAATATGAAGCTAAAAAAAACAATATGATTTCTAAGTATTTATACTAAAATTCGTATTGTATGTCCCAGTATAACGCCACATTTCCGAGTACATTCTGTCACTGTTAATAGGCATTTGGTAAAACGCCATTTTGCTGCTTGACCTTGTGTAAGCGAAGAACCACTAAACTCCGCTGTCCCCCTCACCCCGCGTTGCCCAACCGACGCCATTTTTCGCCCTTCAGTCGGCCGCAAGTGTTCAAAGGGAGTGCGTGTATTTAGTCGCTGTCGACTCGGTCACGTAAGTTTTACCTAGATTTTGTATGATTATTTTGCTAATTTTAAAGAAGTATAATATTTATTGTTGTTAATTTCAATAACTACTTTCATATTAGACTATATTAATTACGTTTATTTATAATTTCATCAGTCGTCTAAAATTTACAACTGCGTCACGACACAACTCTGTCACACGTCACTGTGACAGAGTTGTTGTTGGGAGTGACGGAGGTGTAAAATAAAACTTATATCTTTATTAAAATAAAAAATAAGCATTTATGTGACTAGACCGTTTATACATTTGTTAACAGACCCACACATAAACAAAATGGCGATGTCTGCTGCGGAAAGACAGCGGCGTTGCAGAGAAAAACGTAAAAATAATGCCGCAAAAATAGCTGAAGTTAAAAAAAAAGACCTGGAAAGATACCATGCAAGAAAAAAGCTTGTAAAAGACATGACAGATCGCGAGCATCGATTAGCTAAAAAAAAATGGCGGGTAGCAAATAAAAAAAGGCAAAACAAATTAAAAGATCTACAAAATCTCCTACAAGATACGCCTGCAACGTCACCGCTTCCATATTCACCACCTCTTTCTCGTGAGAACACTCCATCTGTACAGTCCAGTGTAAACCAAAAAGGAAGAAAAAAAGTACGTCGAGATCGAACACGGCTTTACAGGGAAAATTTACATTTGCAAGAAGAGATTAAAAAAATACAGACAAAATATGAAAAATATAAAAAAAGGTATCACAGAGCTCAGGAAAAAAACAAGGAAGAAAATAAAATAGTAAAAAAAAAATGTACTAAAGACAAGAAAACGGATAAAGATGATAAATATAAAGTTCTCACGAGTGCGATTCAAGAGCATTATAAAAAGATTAAAAATCTTAAGCAAAAACGCTACTTGCAAACCATATTCGAAGAAGAAACAATAAAAAAATCCAGAGTGATGCAAGAAATAATAAAAGACAGCTTGGGTCTGCAACAAGGAAGTTTGCGATGCAAGGTAATTGTTAGCAGACAAACGTTGCTAATTAAGAATATTCAAGATTTTTTTTTGCGAGACGACATATCGAGGGCCACTGCTGGGAAAAAAGAAACCGTAACTTTGAAAAAAGTGAAACAGCAAAAACGCATTCTACTTGATACCATGAAAAATTTACACAAGTCGTTTCAGAAAGAAAATCCGAGTCTTAAGTGCCACTATAGTTACTTTATAAAACATAAACCATTTTACGTCCGACCGCCATCGATTGACGGACGAGATACATGCTTGTGTAAATTACATGCGAACACAGTTTATATTTTAAATACATTGCATAAAAATAAAATTGTGAACACCAGCGACTTGAGCCAAATCATACGAGAAACGACATGTAACTCAAATGCCATGCTCTGTATGAATGGAAACTGCGTCCTGTGTCAATGTAAGACAGTAAACTATGATACAACCGACAAGCATAAACTAGTAGATTTAACGCAATGGGTGAGAAAAACAGAAATAGTCCAAAAAAATAACAAACGGGTAAAAGTTAGCAAGAACATTAAAGAAACACAACAAATTACTGTAGAAAATTTAACGAAGAAATTTGACGAAGAATTACTTAAAATAAAGAACCATATTTACAACATTAAAGTTCAATACAGATCATACCGGCAATGTATAGACGAGTTAACAGATTCCGAAATTGCTTTGCATGTAGACTTTAGTGAAAATTATTCATGTAAATACCACGAGGAAATTCAAGCCCATCATTTCGGTGGTTCTCGCAACCAAGTTTCTCTTCATACCGTGGTATTATACCAGCATTCACCTGACCAAGAAAATCGCGTGAAGTCATTCTGTACGGCATCTCCAAGTAACAATCACGGACCAGCGGCTATATGGGCTCATTTATATCCCATTTTAGAAGATGTTAGAATGAATATGTCTAATGTCAAGACGATCCACTTTTTTTCGGACAGCCCAGCGACGCAATACAGGCAAAAACTTAATTTTTACCTTTTGTCCACCAGAATCTATGAATATGGTTTCGAACGAGTGACCTGGATTTTTTTTGAGGCTGGGCATGGTAAAGGAGCTGCGGACGGAATCGGTGGATTCCTAAAACGTCAAGCCGATACTGTTGTCGCTACTGGACGAGATATTTTTGATGCTTCGAGTTTCGTGTCAACTCTGGATGGAAGCAGCAAAATAGTTTAGTTTAGTTTAGTTTAGTTTATTTATTTATCAATGTAATGTTACAATATAGATTGCATTGCATGTCAAAAAATACGAAATTACATTGATATCGTCAACAAAACATTAATACAAATTGATAAAATAATATTAAAATAATACAATAATATAAAACACTCAAATAATCAAAAACAACAATGATAAACAAGTAATAAATGGTCAGTTTCCGATGTCAATACACAAAATAAATACACAGAATAAAACTGTATTTAGTTTCGGAGAATGATATATCACTTGTTTCTGACAGTATTCCAGACAAAATTCAGGCATCACCTGGTACGATGCAAGTGCATCAAGTTTTCTCTGAAAACTATGGTAAATTAAAGTACCGAAAATTAAGCTGCTTTTGCAACAGAGGATTTTGCGACTGTTATGAACCTGGAATACATCAGTGTTTAATTGAGTCTGATGCTGACAGTGATGTCTCAAGCATAGGCCCTCTGGCTGACATAACAAACTTCATTAGCCCTTCTAGACCTCAGGTATATGAGACAATATATTCTCCGAGTTCTACTGATTCGTCAGATAACCTGCCACTCAGTAGTTTGATGAACCGTCAGATGCTAGAAACAGCTCCTAGTACAAGTAAACATAACTTGAATTCTATAGACGAAATGCATCCCTCTAAAATATCAGACGGTGTACATGTTCTTGTTAAAGTTTTTAATGAAAAGAAAGCGGAATACACATACCTGGGAACAGTAATGAGTAACGTCGACGAAGAAGGCGATGTCAAAGTTATGTTTTACAGATCAGTTGATGATAGCGGACAAAAGTTTAAACTTGTTAAAAACGACGTTTCGTATGTGAAGTATGAAGATATTACACAAATTGTCCCTAATCCAAAAATTATTACCATAGGAAGACGTGTCTTATACGAGTTTTCAAATCCAGTAGATGTGTTTGAAAAGTGAATATGGTAAAGACACAAAAAATATCAAAGTATACAACTATATGACTGATCTAAGACTGATTAAAATGAAAAGAAAGTAAAATAATTGTTGCTTAATAATTTTGTTATTTAATGAAGAATTTATCGTTATTTTTGTCATTATTTTGTGTAAAATACCACTCTGTCACGCTTCTACCAATACTCTGTCACATTTTTGTCCCACATATCTTCTTGACTATTTTAGGTTTTATTGTTTTTTGTTAAATCTCAGTAAGGATATAAACATACATTATGATATACTCAAATATAGTATTCATCATAATGTGCCTTTTTAAGACGTTATAACCAATTAAGTATAAAATAAATAAATGTTTCACGTGTTTTTAAACTATTTTGTGACATAGTGGTATTCGAAGATTTAAATTTAGTTAGTTTTTGTTATGTTCTATGTTGATTATTCAATGTCATAATTATTTAACGTTTCAACATTTAAGAGTAATAAAAAGGATGTTGAATGTTCGCAATAAAAAATTAAAAAAAAACATATGATTAGTGACGGAGTTGTTTAATTTTCCTACCTATCACTAGAATATTTGAAATTATAAAACAGTACATTAATTAACCTCGCTGCTCCTTACGTTACTGTTAACTTTATAAAACAATTAATCAATATTTATCCAAAATAAATATTTTTGGGAACATTTAAATTTAAAAAAAAAATGGTCTAACAGCATTGAAACAATGCATCGAAAAGAATTTTGACCCATATACAACACGTTTATCTGTATAGGAGCATTTAATTTGTAATCGTGTTGTAATTGGTTGTTTCGATTCAATTACAATTATACGTGTTTTAATATTTATTAAAATTAAAGATAGACTGTTTGCTATAAGTAGGTATGTACACAAAATATGCGTATTCAAATCAAGTATATTTGATTATGCGGTTTAAACATTATGAGTAATAAAGATATGCGACATTGAAATAGGAAAATTAAATTTAAGCATTTTAATATAGACTCAGTGGTAATATGTGCAAACGTGTTATGAAATAGCTCAAAAATTGTTACGGCGTCACTGCACTGTTCCATAATTAAAATCACATAAAATACGTTCAAAAGCAATAAAAAGGGTTAATATACTGTTTTTGATTACCAACCCTATGGTTTTTTTTGTAAAACTATGTGCGTCGAAATTAATTATTTAGCATGTAAAATAATAATCGAACTTGACTTGACTCGAACCTTGGTTAACTAACTGGTATACAAGTACAAGTATTTACTCATGGAACCGCTTCGAAAATTACGTATTTCGCAATTAATCTGACGTAAAGTGATTCATATTGCTTTGTGCTTATTAAAGCGCTGTAACAAATTAGCTAGTGTGGCGGACGAGTTACTATACGTGTAATACAGTTTTTTATCCAGCGAGTTGTCAAGTAACTTGTAATTGTTCATTTTTAGATTAAATACTCTTAGGTGGGTATAGGTAGGGAACATAATTATTTGTAAACTTCGTACCTAGCGTAGGTTTGTCCTTTGATTATTACCTACTATTTGATTTGATAAGATACGCATAATAACTCTCCAATCCTTAACTTTTCAAGACGGTTATTTCAACAGTTGTCTTATTCTCGACACCGAAGTACCACATTGCGACCATTCCGGAATGAAAATCTAAACAAGGCTCGCCAACCAGAGACCAACAGTGCCATAAGAATAAAAATGATCAGTGTATTTGTTAAAACTGCTCGTATTTGTTATTTTTTATTTTATTGGAACTCCTAGAACCAAGTAAATGCCCTAAAAAATACTAAAAATGCTTCACTAGTTGTGCTGGTTAGAACCTATTTACATTATTAATCAGTTAATTTAAACAATGCCGACGTTAATAATTCCTTTAATTTTAATGTATTTAATATCCACTTTAAGGAAAATATAATTAACACATTTATTACTGGAAAATTTCGGTGCTACTCGTAAAGCAAGCGTGAAATAAATTAAATGAAATAGTACATTACTGCACAGACCAGGAAGTAGGCCGTTGCGGGACGAGTAGAGTTAGCGTGGCCGAGACGCAGTCGAGGCCACGCTATATACGAGTCTATCAACCGCCCTTCCTGGTCGAGGCTTGTATAGTGCTTTTCTCTAACAATGCGAGGAAACACATCTTCATCACTGGAACTCATTTTACTTTTGTATTTTCGCGAAACAAAAATAATACGTACTGTACTTAAACTTCCCTAAGAAAAAAGTATTCCCGACTCCCGCCTTAATTTTTTTAATTCTAAACGCAGAATGTTTTAAAAAAAGTAAAACTATTTGACACTTTGGTATATTACCAAAGTGTCAAAGCGCTGTAAACGCGATAAACGGCGTTTACCTTTTTAATCTATGACATTTAAAAAGTAAATGAACATGGAAGAATTTTGAATTGTACGAGTGTTTGGCTGTTTGGAGTTAGTTATCATAGTCCAAATATGGTTTTAAAAAGTAAAAAACCGGGTACGTTATGAAATTTGTTTACATTTTCGCGGCCGCTGCCGCTGGTAAATAATTACTTCTTTTTTTTAATTTTGCCTGGGCCTGGAACTCGGAACTTCGCGGGCTGATTTTACAACAGTAAGGTTAACATTTCCGAGCATGTGGGAGAAAAATTACTTATTTTCGATACTTACGATATTTTAAGTGGGGAAAGGGTTTATCCTACTGGCCGAGTCATTATTTTTCCGAATTATTTATTCATTCTACTGTTTATTAGCTCTATATTATCATATTTGACGAAGCGCTGTCCTAGTTGATAGTGACCCTGCCTGCGAAGCTTGCGGTCCTAGGTCCAAATCCCGGTAAGGGCAGATGAAGGGGACATTTTTGTGATGAGCACGAATATTTGTTCCTGAGTCATGGATGTTTCTATGTATTAGATAAGGATGTATTTCGGTATTTAAAAAGTGTATGCCTATTTTATTTATGTACGTGCCAGTTTTTAGAGATGCCTAAAGTTGTCTTCTTTCTTTGCGATACGGTCCTTAAGTATATATTTCTCTATATAAGTATTTATATCTTATATATTTATATATTATATAATACAAGCCTAGAACTTAGTTTGGGACTAGGTCAATTGATGTTACATTGTCCCCTGATATTTATTCATTTATTTATGACCTAAAATGATAACAGAACCTAAAATGACAACATTTTAGGATTATGTAAAAATATTACACTGGAAAAAAAGCAGTTAGGTACCCGTGTTTAACCGAAAAATCATGAAAATTCACTGCTTTGCACCATATTAAATATATGAGCATAACGATCGAAACGGTAATTGTTACTGTTATAGAAAAGTCAAAGCTTTCGGCCAAATTGTACAGCCTTGACGGTAAATTGAAATGTGTATAGTATTGTAAATAAATATTTTACATTAATTAAACAGTAATTTTCATTCAGTAAACGTGAATATTTTGTCTTTTACTGTTTTTCAAGCAGTTCATGATAATGTTAGTTTTCTTTTCTATGTAAATTTCAGGTAAAGTTTTCTTATAAGATCCTTTCAAACGATATTTCGGACTATCGATGCATTAATTACGACTTCCGTATTTTTCTGGTAAGTGAAGTGAAGTGAAGATAACGACTCTTTTCGTATATCCAAACAGATTCTCGTGTCATAAAGAGATGTTAGGTGTAAAATTCGCCAGGATAATAAACAAAGTGACCCAAGGCATTAAGGGCATCTGGCGTCGGAACGTGAAAAATAAGGAAACTTTTCTTCTCCAACCATTCGCGTTACAATAAAAAGTAAGCCACCGCGTATTTTCCTCGTCACAGTCTTTTACACTTTTAAACAAAAGTCGAAACAAGTGGCCGGGACATTCAGATTTATTCAGCGACTCTGGACTAAGACACTTAAATGACTGATTTTGAAAGCGCTCCCGTTTGACACAATTTCTATTCACTATTTCCTAGATTTAGAACCTACGAGCTCTTTTACACTTTGTTCGACGGAAATAAGGTTTATTATGAAACTGGAGTATGACTCTCGTAATTAATGGCAAAGGGCAAAGGAATAACTAGAAAGCATTACTTTACTTTAATAACGGCGATATTCAAATAATGCTTCCAAGTCATTATAAACAAGTAAAAGCGAGGAAGCAAATAAGAACCGTACTTATATTAAAAAGGCACTTACTATTGTCAATTACTCCAACAACAACAAACTTACCATAGTCAAGAGCAGTTAAGGATGGTAAAATTTAAAAGTGATAAAATAAACATGATACCTACTGTTTACTTGATTAGGTAGCTGGCAAGATAAAATTGCGAATTTGATTACCCTCCCGACACACAAGGTGATCGTTACCATTTGGTCAGACCCACAAACGACAACAAACGTGTGGACCCTATATCAATGCAGTCGGTATGCATGCGACATTTTAATAACGGAATAATTGTTCTGAGAAGTGCGAGTGTTTGTACATGAACATGATTCAATGCATTTAGTTTCGTTTATCTACCTGCACTGCTAACAACCTAGTGATTATCGAGCACATTACGCATTCGTTAATTTTAACACAATAATAATGATAAGAATATTATGTATATTATGTATATTTAACTATCTTCGGCGACTATTTTTTTTTTAAACTTATATTAGAGCTTTGAAATAAACATGTTTAAACTTATATTGTTTTGTGTTTTGAACATACTTCTTATTCGGTATTTCGTTGTTGTTAAAAATAAAAAGTATTAACTCATAAGTTAAGTCTCAATTTCACCAAATGATGTTTACAACAAAACAGATGATTAGAGAATTAACAGCAGTCAAAATGTATGAACTTACAGTTGAATAACATTGATTAAATTTAACATCGTTTTGTGGAATTGGTACTTATGTAAACTTACGATTTCAACATAGTTCAAATACATGTTGAAAAATAATTGAATGTGTATTTGCCTTATTTACTTGTAATGAACTGATAAGGATAATTTTGTATTTAGATCCCAAAAGTAAACAATTATGACCAGTTGGAACGGTAAAACTCGAAATTTCGTTAAATTCAACAAAATGTTATTTCATGTGAATCTAATAACGCCATCTAGCATTAATTTAAAAACTAATCCGATCTTTATGTATCTATCGTGATACTAAACTACTAAAAATATGATAAAAGTGACATTACGGAAAATAAAATGAATGAAATTTTACATGATTAATTTCTTTGCTTAGGGCCACTTGCAAACGATATATACAGCTATTTCTCTTTAAACCCGTCGAAAGTCTGACTGTTGCAATTGACACACAAACAAAATGAATCATGAGTGAAGCATACAAAATGGCCGTCCGTTTACGAGCATGCGTGTTTTGAGGGTTGCCATATAAATCGTCAATTTGCCAATTTTTAGGCCTTTTACCCCACTAGATTTTTTTGCAGTGTAAGTTAAATCGCGATTGTTTGGATGTAAAATCTTCCTACAATTAAATCATGTTATCATATATGTACTACCTGCATTGGCTTCGATTGTGTCCTGGAAATTGGGTTTTCTCATTTTGTAATAACAAAATAATGGGACCAAGAGATAAGAAAATTAAACAATAAATTTAATTTCAACGGTTGCACGACAGAATAATATTAATAATGTTGATAATTATCAAACTACTGTTTTATGATCATAATATATATTTTTTTCCTAGCCTGTATGAGTGTCCCACTGCTGGGCAAAGGCCTCTCCCCTTGATCTCCATGAGTCCCTATTTGGTGCTTCTTCCGGCCAGTTGTTGAGGAATGCGTCCAAGTCGTCCCGCCATCTCCGTCTAGGCCTGCCCCGTTTACGCCGCCCATTTTGCGGCACCCACTTGGTGGCTACGCTAGCCCATCGGTCCGGGTGCATGCGGCAGACGTGACCGGCCCAATCCCACTTAAGCCTGGCGGTTTTTTCTCCTACGTCAGCTATGCGTGTTTTGGAGCGTAGTCTGGTGTTCCGGATGCGATCTGTCCTTTTGACACCTAACATACTGCGCTCCATTGCAAACCTTGAATTTGGACTTTTGACTCTCTGTGAGTGACCATGTTTGGGCACCGTAGGTTAGGACAGGCAGATTACATAAAATTATAACTGACACGTGACGTGACTGAATGAATTCATTTTGTTATGCATGGCCCAATTAGTATTAAAATGGTTTTCAAGTTTGAACCTGTTGGCTAAATATGCTAGAATTTAAAGCGCCACATTACAAAAAAAAACCGCGTAAGTCGGAACAAATTTGTAAGGAACTTTGTTATAATCAATATTGTAATTTTGTATAAAACTAACAAATTATATTTTATATTAATATACCTCATCTCATCTGCGAATAAAGCGTTTCACAATAAGGAAGGTAAATTGCCTTACAACCCTTCAGTTACGCTGCGACCGCTGACTTGTACGCGTCAAAGATAATAAAGTTTTATTACCGAAAAGTAACAAATATAATTTCATAAAAAGTGCTTTCTTGTGTTTTTCAATACTGCTGATATTATACTGTAACTGTTAAAGGAAGAAAGCATTTTTCATTTTATTCGTTAGTACTTACCGTAAATATTATTTTACATTTTGTTTATATACATCGCCATGCCATACTTTGTTTAATTTGCACCGGCGTCACCCGTGAAACCCAAACCTAATGAGATATCGCATAATTGCAATAAAGACGGGTAGCTCAATGGCAGGAATGGCGAGCACCGGTAAACAGGCACGCTGCGTCATTCGGGTACGCAATTTTAAATAGCTATTAACTCTTTCTAACAATAGCGTTCGCTACAGCTTTGCCGTCTTTGTCTGCAAAAATATGGTAAAGTAGCAACTGTTAGTAATCGGCGATTACTGGTTTCGTATGAACATAACGTATCTTAATATAAAATATCATTGTATAGAACGTCGTTTATTTTTCCACGCATTCTAAGTGAAAAGTAGAGTGTTTAACGCGAGACTAAACAACCATAATGAACTTGACCTATAGCCACCCGCGCTTCGCTTGGGTGGTTAAACATCTCGTGTCATTATGGCTTGTTTTAGTCCGTTTTTGAACAATCTACTATAGTTTCTTAAGATTGTTTGTGACTTAGTTATTTATTTATTTTAAAACTAACAAAATCAATTCTGACTCGCATAAGCAGGTTTCCGTACCATAACTAACAGCGTTACAGATTTCCCAACTTTTAGGAAAATAAAAGCCATGAAAAAACTGGCAACACTGATAGTCATTTTTGTTTGTAATTTCAAAGTAAATAAACACATATTTATGAAAATAAGACGAATAATCATAATTTACTCGTGATAAGTGATACCGTGAGGCTTTTTACATTTACTATAGTAAGTACATTTTACACGTTTTTACCACACAAACCGCATTTTATTTTGCGCAAAATTAAATGTCTCTCGTACTGTGGCTCGACGAGTAATGGCGGCGCGATGGTGTACCTATACCTTGTCTATTTAACAGATTTAATACTAGAAAACAGGGAATGCACGTAATTGGTCAGCGATAAGGACGATGCACAGGCACAAGGTAGGTTTACACGCCTGTCAAAGTTTAGTCAACATCTGTCGCTCGTACGGTGCGGACGCTTTCAAGTGCTTATCTTTGGTTACAAATTTAATTTATTTAATTTAATAATTTATTTCTATGTATATATATACCTACTACTTCTCTTTCTCATCATCACCCATACTTGTACTTGTATGGCCTGTACGTCCCGCTGCACTGCAGGGCACATATTTAAATATTATTATCTACTACTTTAAATTACATAATTAGGATTTATAGATGAATTAAAATGACATGACAATGTCATGTTCTCAGTAAGTTAATTATTTGAGGTGCCTCTAACTACAAACAAAAATAACGAGAAATATTACGAATATTTTAACAACAGGCGGCATGTAAGCCGAGCCTGCCATCGACGTGCGTTTGTTGACGCCCACTGGCAGTTTCTTGTCCCTTTCATTTTCATACAAAAGTGCAACAGAGACAACGCTTTGTTAACTCTGTTAAATAGACAGGGTATAGTGCATCTGTGAGACGGTAGATCGTGTATGACGGAGCGACATGGTGCACCTTGCATGCTTCACACCTTTTTAGTGCAACGTTACGTCCGTATTTTTTTTAGGTCCGTGTCTAGGCGGTGAACAGTATTGTCTTTGACTGATTGTCGTTTTGTCAACACTACGATAGCTCTTATATTTACTTGATAGTAACGGCGGCCGAGTTAAAAACAATTCTAAAACGACATGTCAAAGGTAATATTGTTTTACTGCCTATATCCCCGATTTATCTATTTGCTGCAAGCTGCCTTATGGTCGCTATATCGGATTTCACAGTTCATGTTTGTTAGAACAAAAGTTAAATTGAGTTGATAGTGTGATAGTGAAAGATATAAATTATTTATTTTATAGAAATCAGATATGAAATACAGAATCGCAAACGTTCGAACTGAGAACAAAGAAACGTGTCTATCTAGCCTTACTTACTAATCAGCTTGATTTGCAAGTCTACTTTTACCATGTCATTGCAACCCCCAGATTACCAAAATCAAAAACAATTTGTTGCAAAGTAAGGACAATAAATCCATATTTTCCTCGGGGCAGACTAAACCCATAAATTCTACACCGGAATACTACACAAGCGTATGCTCACAGAACAATAAATTGTGAATGCCGCTCGCACACTCTAGTCATATTCATAAAGCAATGGACAGGCAAGGTTTTATTCCGGCTGGGCGGCCCGCCGGCCGCTCGGCCTGGCGGCGGTTACGGCGTGCTAACCTGAGGTTTATCTGCGGATCTGCATCTTTATCCATCACTGGAAGACGCCCACCCTCCTTTATCTAAGTCTAAGCCATTTGTTGAAGATTTTTACCATAAAAATATTTTCGTACAAAGTAGTTACGATTTTTTTATGTAAAAGTATTTTTTTAGGATTCCGTAGGAGACAAGGAGCCCTTATAGTTTCGCCATGTCCGTCTGTCCGCTTGCCCATCGGTCCATCTGTCCATCTGTTCGCGGTTTAATTCAGAAACTCTTACTTACTACAAGGCTGTAATTTGCTATAGTTATACAATTCGATTAGGCCGACAAAGTTGTAAAATAAAATGTTGAGAAACCTTTTCGGTACCTCCTATACAAGTAAAGCAAATGATGTTTTTTTTACATTATGACATCGAGGGAGGTAACTGGGATAGTTCTTAAGAAAATCATTATCTATATACATGTTATTCATACATGGTTTTAGAATTGGGCGATCGTTCAGGAAATCTTGCACTCGAAAAGTGTAATTTTCGCTAGAGTAACTGTCGTTGCCCTCAAGCCAAAATTCCAAGTAATAAAAATCTGAAAAAAATATTTAATACCATATAATAACGAACTTAAAAGAAAGAATATCAAGGTTTTATTAACGGCTTCGGAACCCTACACTGAGCTTGATCCGACATCTATTACCCGGATTTATTACTTGCTAGTAAAGAAATAAGTAGGTACGTAAAGTTCAGTTGCACATATTAAGTATTTTGTAATTTAATTTGAGCGAACTGTTATTACACGCTTCACAGCAGATCTCTCAATGGTTGAAATTGAATAAAAATAATACGTTTTATCATACGCCCTCCGTGATGCGTTCAAGAACCGCACATTATGATCACCATAAAAATATACTGTTTTGTTAGAACAAATTTCTTATGTGTAAAAATGTTATTATTGCTAAATAATAACATCGACGTCGATAATATTATTTCATTCAAATTTCGAACGTATATGTAATTTAAAAAAAAAATGATTAGACCTGTGATCTAATATCAGTCGACATGACGTTTAGTTCCAAATGAATTGTCAACTTGTATACAAATTTGACAAATGTCGCTCGTAAGTAAGATATCGAACGATATGATAGTTGGAGCCGCTCTAGTTTGTCTCTGAATTAAAAAAAAAACTATGACAGCTGCCAGAAAACCGTATACAATAGTAGTATTTGCAGAAAACTTTTCAGTCTTCTCATTACCACCATAACCGATTAAAAATTATTTTGTTGTATATAATTGTTCGATTTATATACACCATAAAATGAGCAATCAAGATGATATACCTAGATATTTCGGCGACGCTTCCTGATATCCGTGACAAAACAACTAATGTCATAAAATAATCACTGTTAGTAGCTCTGAACAACGCCGCGATGCCGGTCATAATATGCGGCTCCTGAATGCATCATGGAGGCTTATGATATGTGGGTAGATAAAACACTTGAGTGATGTTATTATGAAACTCGCCTTCGGCTCGTTTTATCACCCCACGCTCGTGTTAAATGCCTTTTATTATGTACAATCCATAAACTACTATTATTTGAAGAGTGCCAATGGGTAACAGCATATGGACTTTGTATTTTATTGTATTGTTACGTACGCGGGTTAGGTAACTGATAAAAATACACAGTTAGACCGATAATTAAAAGCTAGAGTCTAGACTTTATTAACGCTCTCACTTAACCGTTATCAAACGTTGATATGATACTCACTCGGTTCGCTGTTGTTCGCACTGTTCGCTGTCCAAGTGAAGAATGAATCTTAAGCCGTCTCTTCGTCTTGATCCTCCTTATGGCGGAGGATGAGGAGCTGATACCGGGCTGTGGGCCCCCGACCGGGGTGGTCTGTGCTGGCTGTGAAAACGATTACATCCTTGGAGTGCAGGCGGCGCCGAAGGGTGGTGGTGAGTAGTTCCGGGTCTTGAAGACGGCGGTGAGTAGCTGTGAGCGGAGTAGGAGCGCGCGTGAGTTCGGAGTGTAATCTTCAGAGAGTTGCTGCCATTGGTAGACGAGATTAGCAATCCCTCTGAGGATTATGGCGCCGACGTCCGCGTTGGTTTGCAAGGCTATCAGGGCCTCTTGCAATATAGCCACGGCTACCTTCAGCGTCTCAGTTCTGTCGTCTTGGGCGTTGTGTCCCGGTCTCCTGATGTCTGGTCGCTTAGGCGGCGCAATAGCGCTGTGAAGTGCGGCTTTTCTGGCTTCTGAGGCCGAAGCTGACTTCGCTGGTTTGGCAGTGGGAGCAGGGGCGGGTATGGCAATATCAGCAGGGGGCTTTGGTCCTCTGTGTCTGGCGCTTCTTTCCACAGTGGGTGGGAGGCTGCTTGGGGTGGGTTCCGGGAGTCATTAGGGTAGCGCTGTCTTGCGCTGTCTTGACCGTCCGGTCGGTGGTAGACTCGCGGGCCTGCCTGGGCTTCGGGAGATGCACTGATTTCTTAGCCCTCCAGGTTTCCTTCAGCAGGACTGAGCAGGACACACTGTTGGCGGTGTGTACACCGCTGCAGTTTGCGCATGTTGGTGGCTCCCCTCAGAGCCGCTGGCAATCGCTGGATGCGTGTGCGCCTCCACAACGCACGCAGGATATGGGCAGGTGGCAGTTGTGAGAGAAGAAGGCGTACTTTTGGCAACGTTGGCACTTCAAGAGACCTCGCTTACCCCTCCAGTGTTTCACGATGACCACCACCGCGCGGAGTATCTCGGTCACCCTGAATATCTTGGCGGGTGGTGTATCTTTAAAACCTGGGCATAAAAGATGCACGCAGGTCTGTCCTGGCGGTCTCTGATAGGTCTGACGTACTCAACCTCGAAGCCCTGGGCTGACGGCCCGTCCGATCGTTGAGGTTGTCATATGGTAGTGTATCTACAGGTAGGCCCCTGATAGCCACCTTTTGGCAGCGCTCAATGGGCAGCGACTAGGAGTGCCACGCCAACCCGGAGTCCTCCTTCTCAAGGTCGACGAGGTACCTCTGTACCACTCTGTACTCCTCCTACTCCACTGGGGAGAAACGTCCTGAGGAGGGGCCCTAAAGGCGACGCCAGTTCGAGATACGCTGGACAACCAGCGGCGGGTACCTGATCCTCTTGGGGGCTTGCGTTGGCTCCCGTCCTGGATCTGGACCTGGATTTCGGCGGCGGCGCCGTGTGCGAGGAGGCGGGAGGTGGCCCAGTGGTGTCCATTGGGAACAGGTCGAGCCGTGGCACGGAATGCGGTTGCCGCATCATTTGCGCGACCCGTTTGTTCAGGGCCGTTATGGTAGAGGACATTGAGGCACTAAAAGGCAGCGGTAAGAGTCATAGCGCGGCTCGAGGCGGTGCGGTGGGTGGTGACGGTTTCTGTGGCGCACTTATACGTGCGGGCGCGATAGTGCGCCTTTCGCGGGCGGGCGGTGCGGTCGCAGGCGCGGACGCATTCGCGGGAGCGGTTGGAGCGTTGCGCGCGGTCGCGGCTGATGTCAAGGCGCAAGTGGTCGCGGTGGGAACACTTTCGCGTGCGCGGGATGTCGCGGGCGCGGGCGCCGTGTGGGAATAAATCGTAACCGTCAACGTTCCGCTTTTTATAGTCCTAGTTTCCCACCAGTCCAGAATGTCTTCTGGAATTATCGGTGTAGTTTGACCCGCCGAGAACCACTGAGACAATAGTCGCTTTTGCTTGAATTTGTTTACAATCGCTATGACCTTGTTTACAATCGCTATGTCCTTGACTCACGGGTATGTTCTTATCATGTTATCTCTTTCACACGCTTTTTTAAGGGAATCAGTATCGTTTCTCTTTATAATCATGCTATCTTTTACTCTTAGGCCTATAAGAGGCCCTGAAATAACCTGAAAATGGGTTTTTAGGTTCTGACAAAAGATGGCCGGAAACGGTCTGAAAACATGTTTTAGGCGCCTGAAAACAACGGTAAATTAGTCGAAATTTTGATAATTAGGTACCCATGTGCTAGGGCTACCTCTGATATGGACTGAAGCGAAATTTCAGCCAACTGGAAACGCTTCCAAAGCAGCAACAATAACAATTGAAAATTTGACGCCGCGGCGTAAAATAAGAATAGTAAAGGTTTCTTATTTTCGAATCTAATGCACGTACAATAATCGAAACGTAAAATAAAACCAATTCTTAGCCCAATTAAAAATGTATAAACTATCTTTTATTCAAAGGTTTAATTTTAAAAACGACATCTGACAATCCATTTGATGCGTTGGTTTAGAGACGCGAAAATTGGGTTTACATCGCGGCCTGAGGATTTGCAACTTACGGTATTATAATTATGAACTTTATGACATAATAATGTTTATGCCTTTATTGGCTTATTTTTTTATACCTATACATATATAATATCCGTGGCTGGCGTGAAGACGTTGACATCTCGACTTACATGTTTTTTTTTTATTCCTTTAAACGCTTCGTTAATTTTTTTTCTATATAGGTAATTTTTTTCATATTTTTATCTTTATTACTTTTTCAGTTATGACCTTTGTTCATACATTGATAACTATACTTTTGGCAAGTGATTGTGGATAAAAAGACATATTACACATCACATTGTGTGTATAGATTTATAAATGGTTTTATCAATTTACTCTCGATTACAGTAATAACGTTATTATTTTAACATAACGACATATCAATCAAAAAAATCATATATAACGAGTTATCAACTAACGCACAGTAACTAAAACTAAGTGCATAATGTGATATCTCAACTTATATAACTGGACATCGAGTTGTCAATTTATGTACGGTTAAAATATGTAAGTTGTGAATATAATATCTCAACTTATACTTATGTCCATTAAGTTGTCAACTTCCGTACAGTAAATAAATCTGAGTACGTAATAAGACATCTTAACTTGTACTACTGTCCACCGAGTTATCACGTTACGTACAGATAATGAACCAACGCAATAATACGATATCTCAACATATATTTTAATAATATTTTAATTCTCCAGAATATCTTAAGATATTAACTGACAAACAATTAAAATCAGTGCTGAAACCTCGACGTGTATGTTTTTATTTAAGGGAACAAACCGGTATACTTGTATATTTTCAGATAATAATGTAAATAAGAATATGTAGGTATAGTTGTCAATATTACTAATTGCAATAAAAGTGTTGTTTCTATTTATTTTTTCACTATATTAAAATAATTTCACTAATTTATTAACAATCGCAAAATTGTTTACAAAAAAAGCAATTGTAAAAAATCGGTTATGTTCAATCTCTATGAGCGTGGCATGTCACTAGCTCTGTGTAGGTACCCTACTTACACATAAAGTTTCCGGCCAGGGCGGCGACGACGACGCTTACTTGCTCACTCTAGAACTTTATTAAAATAATTATAAATAAATAATAATAATTTGAACAGATTTGTTTTAAAGTAAGTTTGTTGTTATAAGATTGTGATCTGCAACGGTGGACGAGGAAAAAGTAAGTAGTAAGCTACACGTCGTCCGTCTAACATTAGCGTGAATGAAATGTACCTACTTTCTTATTTAATAATGTTGTATTCGTGGTTTTGCAGAAGCGAATGATTTAATATTTATTTAGTAGAAAACGCAAGCTGGAAGAACCCCGAGAACAAACCTGAGGAAATTTGGTCCGTCCAACCATCTTGAATGGTTCGTAGTGTCCACGTCTCGTGTTGCGTCGTCGGCTAGGTTGAGGTATGTCGGAACCCACCTCCAGTCATGAGAGTCTGTTAATTCGGTCACCTCGGCGACGCGATGTGCAACGAAGGGCTTAAAACGTCCAGTTTCCGATCTGATCCAGTCTAAGACCATCTTGGAGTCCGTCCAGAAAATCGTCCTTTCTAAGGATGTGTTGACATACTTCCTCAAACCCTGGGAGAGACGGGCGCCCATGACAGCAGCTTGGAGTTCTAACCGTGGAATACTAAGGTTCTTTAGGGGAGCTACTCGTCCACGTGCCATTACGAAGGCTAAGTCAGTCAAGGGTCTTCGAAGGTACGCGACGGCTGAAAACGCTCGAGAGCTGGCATCGCAGAACACATGAAATTCTACTTGTCCTTCCTTTAGGCAATTGTCGGTCAGTAGCCAATGTGGGATCCGCGTGTTCTTCGGCCGTTCTAGTTCGTATAGCCAAATCTGTCATCTGTCATAGTGGTTTGCACCTATTTCGTCGTCCCATCCAATAACGTCTCTCCAAATGTCCTGAAGTATCAGTCTTGCCTTAGGTAATTGTCGTTGTCAGTACGAATCCCCAAGGGTCAAAAACATTCATGATTAGCCGTAAAATGTTTCTCTTACACGGTCGTTCGGTCTCAGATTGGAGTTCTTTATCGACTTTGTGATACTTCATGCTAAAGACAAAATTGTCTGCGTCGGGATCCCAGTTGACACCCAGAACCCGCTCCAGTTGTTTGTCTTCGGAGTTTCAAAGAAATTTTACACCTCCCGGCGCCAACTTCTCTTCTGGTAGGTGTCGCAGAAGCTCTTTTGCGTTAGCTCTTTTTTATGGTCACTACGTCCTTCACCAGTCTTGATCGCTTCCTCCATGTTGTCTATGAAGTGGATATAATCGTCGACGTAGTGATTATGGCTTTGACCCTCATTGGGTGTGTATTCTCAAATCGGTGGGCGTTTAGATTCTTGACGATTGAGCCGACGATGGGGAACAAATCGTTCCAAAGGTCATCACATTCATGAACTTCAAGAACTCTATGGAACATTTCTTGGATGCCCCAGCTGACCCGGATATAGACGAAATAAACCCAGATTTGGAAGATCTACAAGAACAAAATTCTTGGGAAAACTCCGAAAATTGCATGTCATGAATATTTTAGTTTCTTTAATTAAAAAAATATTTAAAAAAAAAGATGTTTTATTTTTAATTTTTTCATACTAATACGGTGAATTAGTTGATAACTCGTCGCCCTCGTCGGTGAACCAATTGATATGTCTATTATTATTAAAACTAGACATGATTCTCTAAATCACTAATTTCCACTTGAAAGATAATAAAAAGTTGTATTTAACAAAACTTTTTTGTAGTATAATAACACAAAATGGATTTTTCGCGATTTTTTTTCTTCCTCGAAACGTCAATTTTCCCCTCTTTGTATGGTGAATACGTTGATAACTAGATGAAACGTAAGTTGATAAGTCTAATATTAATCAAACTAAGAGGAATCTCACAAATATCTTCTAATCATTCAAAAGTATGCAAAAAATTATGGGTAAATCAAGTTTTGCATCAAAGTTTCAAACAAAAACCGATTTACCAGAAAATGTCAAACCTTAAAATTGGCGCCCTGTAAAATTGCCGTTTTAGACATATCAACGTATTCACGCCAGCCACGGATATAAGGTCAATGGTACGTAATTGTTATTTTAGACGTTAATGTATGCTCTGATATACTTATAAGTAATTTAATAAAGAGATATTACCTATTCATTTATACTAACCACATATATATTAATCACGTAAGTCTTGTCTATTATGTTATTTATGATTAATATTATAATGTTATTTTAATGTGATGTTTTAGTAAAAGTGTCTTGTTTCAGGCGTGGTGTTTGCCCAGAACAGCGACGAAATTCAAAATGCCTTCAAGTTTGCGATGATGCAGCACTACGCGCCCAACCGAACACGCCTGGACTTCCAGCTGTACGTGGACGTGATTAACACGGCCGACGCGTTTAAGCTCTCTAGGCTCAGTAAGTAATCTCTTGTCTACCGTCATCATTAATTATTTACGAGGTCCCTGAGGTCCTAGACAACATGCTTATTGCAATTGTAAATGATTTTGGAAAACTATCAGTTTATGGAATTCACACAAGGGCTTGACACGACCATGCGGCAGCTTACGTCAATCCTATACATTTTCGATAACGATAAAGATCTAGGGCCGCAGGTACCTATAGTGAATAATAACCACATGACATCGTATTGTTCGAAATGAAAATGTTCTGTCAGCTTAAAGCCTTACTAATTCGTACAATAAGATAAATATGAAGTTATACGACATAGTACGATGTCGTTTAAATATTCACTTCATAAGAAGGGGCCGTATTCTACTTTCTCTACACGTATTGTAATCGTGTTTTTTCAGTAAAATTCAAGTAAATTAAAGCTATCCTATAGTTGACAATCCGATGAACTGTGAAAAGCAATTAGGTTTAGCCCGAGTTTAATTAGAGCCCCTGTACTCCAGCTAATGTAAAAACAGTTAAATGTCATCAGACACCCAATTTACTACTCCCATGCTCTTCCCAATTTACATTTATGGCTCGTTCTACCTAAAATATTTTGTTCTCACACGGAATATTTTGTCAAAATTCTTCACCGGAAAAATCAGCGGCGAAGAATTTATGACGATGTAGGTGCGTAACACTGATTAGAAAAGCTCAATATAGGCCTGTCTCCGAAAAAAATGACAAAACAAAGATTGTTTCGAGATGATAAAGTATTAAGTTCCGATATTGTCGCACGAAGAGTTGGACAACGGTCTTAATGAACTGCCTGGGCCTATATTCCACTTTGTCCTACAGAAACCATATCGTTTTCATACTGTCAACGTATGAAAGTTATTGCAATTGCATGATTCTGACGATTCGAATATGTTGTGCGACTAATAAAGAAAAATATTTTGCTCTTTTAATTTTTTGTCTGTTTTATTGTAGATTTTATATTTAAAAAAAGGTACGTTACGTTTTCCTTTCACAGCAAATATTTCATAGATAGAAACAAAAAAAATATGGTGATCCCTTGTTTGATAGACAAACATTTCATAGAATTTCGTTTCGCAGAAAATGTTTCATTTCATATAATATTTGGACCTTGTATTTTTATTTACGATATTATTGTTATAACTACTATTTACTTCAAGTAAACATATTTTACAGAGATTATACAATGAATTTAATAATCTCGTTTTTTATTTAACAAACTTGTCAAACTGTAGAATTATTTTTAAACGAATATTATTTGTTTGGTAGAATAGGTAATAGGTAGAATCGCTACCAGAAAAGTACTCGTAGGTCCGGATAAAACTGTGAACCCGTCAGAAATCAGCTGTTAAAAGAAAAGTAGGTTAGGTTAGGTTACAACTGCGACCCCGTCAGAAACGACTTGCTACCAGAAAAGTAGGTTAGGTTAGGTTAGAACTGTGACCCCAGATGAGAAAACACGACTTGCATCAAAGTTCTTGGTAAACAGTTTAACATTAACTAAATAATATGAGGATCAAGATGGTTGATTTGATATTCTTTAATATGAATATCGAAGCATTGAAATATCTTCAAAGTAAGTATTCTGCATATTAATAATTTTATGAACTAATAATATGATAAACAGTTTATATGAACCGAAATTCTATACAAAAACAAAATTATAAAACAGTGTACAGTCAACGTCAAAAGTGAGTGATCAAAATCAACATTTCAAAACATGTTCTAGCGTGACGCCCTAGATGTAATAGATTATACCAAAGTGTCATTTTCAACTGAATATTTAATTACTCAAAAAAAAAAGGTTCATAAACGACGTCATAACTGTCTCTTAACGGGAAATTTCAATAAAAAATATGAAATGAAAATTTTACCTAAGTGTCAGGTTTCAAACAACAGAAAGCGAAAATTTAAAAATCTCCTAATGAAAACTAGGCAATCACGGCAGTCAAAAAGGATTTATGTATAATGTTGCAAAAAAACAAAACAAAGTATAATAAGAACTTACCTGTGACGGAAAAGAGAGGTGTTATAACTATAGTTATTTTGCGTGTTTGTCTAACGAATAGAACAGAGATTAATCGAACGTCTGACTTGTATTCCGAGGGGGTCTTGAGAGGTCATAAAGTTTCAAAAATTCATATGATCGTTTAGTAGTATTTCTGACTATTGCTATTTTAGAGAATCAGTTTAATTTGAAACACTATGTAATGACTTTAACTATGTGAATGGCATGTCACTTACTTATGATACAATACGAGTAAATTTACTTATGCTAAAGTACAATAATCAGAGACATTTGACTTAATTTATTGTATGTACTATTTTAAGACCCTATTTCATCAGTCTCTTTCGCTGTTGACTGTACAACCAAATAAATATATATGAGGAAATGTATAAACGTCGTTTATAGTCACAACAATATTATTTAGAAATCGTCTAAATCGGACTTGATGTAGGAGGTAACAAACGTTATCACTCAAGTAACTTTATATACATCGGAGCTTGAGTCAAATCCGGTAGTTCCGATTTTTTGCAGTCTTGTTTATGAGTGCCTCTACTTTCAAAAGAAGGTACTATCAAAAACTAGTCTTTTAGGGTTCTGATTGCCAAAATCTGAAAAAAAAAAAAAGCCTTTTTTCTATTTATGACCAAGTTGCGTTTTTTATTTTAAATTGGAATTTCTTATATATTAAACTTTAAATATGGTGAATTGTTTTAAACTCTTTAAGAATAAGATTCATCAGTTGAAATACGTAGAATCTTGTAATTGTATTTAATGTACATTTTTACTTCGTGTTGTGTATACTTAGAGTTTGGATAGTCTAACAATCTCCGTTCGCCCGACATGATATATAGTCCGCCACAAGCGGGCAGGTGCAGTGCAGGTCAAGCGCACCGCCGTATTTTTTACAGCCCCATTTTAAATACACAGGCTAAAGCTTGTGGCGTGCAGCCAAAAAAGTGTTATAATATTCGCATCAAAGCGTATTGAAACTTGAACAGCCGTGTCGGGTTTGGACCAAGGGTTATGTTATCATATCAATATGTACGGCTTAAGAAAACCTAACCGATTGTGTTCCGATTATTGATTGTCAACCCTAAAGGTTCCTACACACTATACCGGCGGCACCCGCCGGCATAATCGGGCCATGGTAGCGGCTATTTGTGCTGCAAGTCCGAATGCCGTTGGCTTTGTTAGCGGCATGTCCGTCGGCCGGGCCGCCGGCATAGTGTGTAGGAGCCTTTAGGATTTGGAATATGTCTCTAGCGTCCTCACTTCATCATTATCAATCATGGGTCGTGATTTATCCGTGTCATTGAAGACCACATTAATTTGTTTAACCAAGTGGTTTAACCAATCGGGTTTCAGTTAGAAGGAGACAATATTAAGTTGAAAGTATTTCTTTTCAGTAAAAAAATAAAACTACAAACCGAATTTAAGACTCATTGTAAAAGGGTATCTGTGAAAAATATATTTATTTTTCACAGATACCCTTTTACAATGAGTCTTAAATTCGGTTTGTAGTTTTGTTTTTTATTACTTCGCATGTCTTTGCCTCTGGGAAAATCAATCTGTACAGGTCAACAACGATGTTATTTATAAAAATAAAAAAAATGTCGAATTGTGCGGATTTAAAATCGGTGAGACAATGCTATTTATTGCGACGTACATTGTAAAAATAGAGAGATGGCACTTCATTTGCTTGGCCAAACATAAGTGAAATTTTTCTTCCATGTCCTTATTTAGTTGTTTAAATCATTTCATATATTTACTTAATATTTTGTAAAAACTTACATTGACATTGATGGCATAGGGCTATTACGTGAAAACCTAATCGAATTGTCAACGTTATAATAGATCTTATTTACTTGACACTAATGATGGCCAAGTTAAATAATATACGATAATAATACGAACACCTAGAGACCAATAGGAGACAATAGTACATTGTAGCCCAGGTACAGAAAGTAAGCAATAGATGGACGAGTTAGTTCGCGGGCCGAGCCGCAGGTGAGGACCGCGAAGATACGAGTCCATCTATTGCACTTTCTACCGAGGCAATACTATGTGCTTTTCACGCCTAATGTAAGGAAATAAAACAGGTTAGGACATAATACACAGTTTAATTAAAAGTAATATTGATATTAGCATTAGGACAGTTGCTGAATGACAAGGAAATGTTTTTTATTTATTTGCCATGCTTTGAAATTTTCATACACTTTCTGATATTTGCGACGGGATTTTATTGGCAGTAAATTCCGAATTACCGACTTTGCCGTATCCTGAATTTCAGGCGGTGTAAGATCCATATCTGTACTTGTATCACTCATTTTTGTTGAATATCGTACAAATTTCCAATCAAAAGTTCAAAAGTTTAGCGTTTGTTTCCAATTAAAAGAACAGAAGTAATTTTCATTCCCGCCTTTTTAACTTTTTTAATTTTTACCTTATTTAAAGATGCAAAGGCGTTTTTCACGTACGCCTTAAAAACTTACATAAAAACACGTTTACAATCGCAAAAATACACTTTCACTGAGCGGATTTGACGTTTTAATTTTTTAATTAAACGTTCTAATGTCATATTTGTCAAACATTTTTTTATTTATTTCCGAACGAGTTACTAATGTCATAAATAACCGACCAATAGCAGAGTAGAAAGTAAACTGGTCTAAAAACACTCCATTTTACTTTGCAACTCAACATTGTTGAACTGTTTTTGTGTTGTACTACTAAGAGCAACTTTCTATTCTGATTTCGATCCTTCTTTGGCCATATTTCCGAGCAGTGGCGTGAAAAAAATAATAAAGACCTGGATCTAGAGGTCCACCTGTAGTCAGCCGAAAGACACTAACTTTTGCTGCCTTTTTTTCCGCAGAATATGGGCAACAAAATCAGTAGCTTTATGCTTTCAGTGGAAGATTTCCTAAAATACAAAATAAACCGTACTCTGAAACACATCTTTTGTCAGAACCATGATTTGATTTAACTGTTAGGTATGAAAAATAGCCAGCAATGAATATTCCGCTCGGGTTGCAAGACGCTGTAGCTAGTTATAAATTGTAACTCTACTATGCAAGTTGGGGTCATGAAATTAAGTTTCCACTTTCTGTCGTCCTTGTCTCAGTCTCATTGCGATGCAAGACCGCCGCCGCTTTTTATTTCGCCGAGTCACGGTAGGCTGATCAAAACACTTTTGAGTCGAGGGGCGCGAATTTCACAACGACCGTTTGTGCACTTCCCGCGAAGCGTTCAACATCTTCTATTTCTGAGAAAATAGTTTGAGATAAGGCAATGTTGGTTTTGTTTAATATGTAAGGTCAGGTTCACAACTTCCGACTTTTCCAGTTCCCTCAGGCTAGACCATACGTCAAAAGACTTTCAAGTATAGGGTGGAGAAACACGAATATACACTAACAATCACAGTACCTACTGACTATCGCTATCAACCTTGCACTCGCAACTGACAGTGTATTTATCAATCGTGTTTCCTAGAAAAACAAAGATTGCCGATCGTTATTTAGAAACTGGTAGTACTGTATTGAGAACTAGGACAAGCTTCTTGGATTATTTTGTACTTCTACCTAAATAAACAAAGTGTCCACTGATATGCTCCTAATTTTGGGTCATATTTAAACATTATAGTACGTCAAGATTATATACATTAACTATAATATAGCATTTAAATGTATAGCAAGTGAGATATAGAGACTAAGAAAGTGTAATTATGGCTATTGACTTTATAGCAAACTAGCTTCTGCGAGCGACTTCGTCAACGTAGATTTCGACTAACGTTAAACCTCGGGACCCTTTTTAAAAATTTCCATAGTTAAAAGTAGCCTACGTGTTAATCAAGGGTACATCTAAGCTATCTCCATTATTATTTTTTACTAAATCCGTCCAGCCTTTGCAGCGGGAAGGAGTACCTCAGTACCGAACCGTATAGGTAGCAAAATGTCCAGTTACTTAAATTGACCAAGAAGCAATCTGTCCGGCGTCATATTAGCATTTTGCCCAATATATAAGGCCCATAACGGAAAACATCAGAATATATATTACCTAAGTTTTTTCATGTCTCCCTCTCTCTAAATATATTTGCTGTGCCGGACAGGGTTTAAAATTGAGACATTTATTATATTTCCATCTTTGTACACCTGATTGCAATAAAATATTGAGGTTTGAGTATTGAGATTTTTAAGTAAAATAAATATTTTAGTAACTTGGGTGTTCATCGGCGGTATCGAAAAAACATTTGATTTCTCCCTGAAACCGACACCAAACTTGACCTTTCAAGCCAAATTCATCCGCTGAATTTATATCCCAAGCATAGGGATTAAATAGTTATATTCAACACCCCGCCCTCCTGTTTGAAGCGGAGTTATGATTGCCTACTAATCAATTTGGACTTAGTTTAAGTCGTATTATAAAATACCCACGCCGAGTGGCAATGCGTACTCGTATTTACCTAATACCTTAAGAAAACGGACTCGAATCAAGTGTTCGATCTATAACCTATAACTGCACCTAAATCTAGACATAAGTATTAAGAAGAATGGTGATAATTGCGATTGAATCAGTGTAAAAGAAATGACGTGTGGCATTTCAACTTTCTGTCGTTTGCTTTAAAGCTTAAGTGTCACATTTTATAATCTAAAATTACCATACTATTGTAGAATTGGATATTGCAGCGAAGTGAGTACCTACCCACGAAATCGGAAAAGACGCCTTGTTCTGGATTGACAGCCGAATAAAAATGGATGAGACGTTGGCTAACCCACGTCAATACATGACATAGAACAAAATTGGGAGTCTTTTACAAAATATTCTCGTTTTTAAAGGGACAAATTTTGTTTTAAGTGTTGTCTAGAGTATGTGATATCTAAAGTATTATTGCAAAGTATTTTGATCTTTTTATAAGGCTTTTTAACATTTCTTTATCTAAATAGCCCGACATGGGTTCAGTTTTCGAAATCATTTGATGCGCAAGAATTGTATTACTATCTAATTTTATTTTGGAGGATATATTACGTTTTCGATCAAACAAAGTCGTTTATTATTTAAAATATTACGACTTGCTGGTATTTCTGTTTTTTTTCAAGATAATAGGTACGATTGATAACTTACTGCTTTCGTCGTAACTTCATAAATCACGAAGAACAATATGATACTTTTTGTGAGCTAGCAGGACTTCTTTGTCTTTCTCTCATAAATCCATTACGAATAGAATAAATGAGTGGTGGAAAAAAATATTGAACTGACAGCAAGTGTGATACGATACACAGCTAAAAGCTATCGCTAGCTTAGAACTGTTCCTTTAACAATTTGGCAAATAAAACATATATTCATCATCATGTTTGTACACAAAATAAGTAAGTAAACTCTTTGTTGCATAAAAATAAATCGTCTCACAAAAATATATACATAAATATCTATTTCAGCTAACCAATATTAAATTCTGTCTTTTTGTACCTAAATTTATGTACCTGCTTCGCTGCTGCCCTTTTTGGAAATTTCGAAATCTCCTTACGCAAATTGATGACATTATTAAATTAAAGAAATCCATCTTGAACATTCAGCTAAGCGAGCAATCCTGGACTCAGGCCTCCCTCCCTATCAGCTTTGGTGGACTAGGGATCCGCAAAATTTCTTGTGTTTCTTTTCCAGCCTTTTTGTCTTCCGTTCATAGCTCGGCTAGTCTAGTAGGTAAAATCCTTTGCGCTTTGCCATCAAACTACACGACTGTCGACTTGGAGGAAGCCAAAAATGCCTGGAATCTTGCCTACCCAAGCAGTAATTATCCAGAAAATTTAAAGTCTCAGAGGAGTTGGGATGAAATAACCTGTAATATAACTTTTAACAACCTTGTAAGTAGCAACTCAGGATCTGAGCGAGCCAGGCTTTTGGCGGTGGGAACCAAAGAGGCTGGTTACTGGCTCCATGCACACCCATCGCCAAATACTGGTACTTTCTTAGATCCTGAAACTCTCCGAATTTCTGGTTGTTTACGACTTGGTGTCCGGGTCTGCACTCCACACATATGCCCCTGTGGCAACGAAGTTGATTTTCTGGGTCACCACGGACTTTCATGCCAAAAAAGCGCAGGCCGCTTCTCTAGACACGCCGCGCTCAATGACATTATCCGCCGGTCTCTTGCCTCCGTCAACGTTCCCGCTTTACTGGAGCCAATCGGTATCGCTAGGGACGACGGCAAGAGACCTGACGGTATGTGTTTAATTCCGTGAAGTATGGGGCGAGTGCTGGTGTGGGACGCTACTTGTGTAGACACCATAGCCTCGTCACACCTCCGCGGAACAGTAAATAAACCAGGCGCGGCGGCTGAGGCGGCCGAAATAATGAAAAAGAATAAGTACAAGGGTCTCGGCGCAGAATATAACTTTGTTCCTTTTGGCGTCGAGACCCTTGGTCCGTGGGGACCCGGTGCCATTAAACTTTTTAAAGACATGACAAAAAGGCTAATTGAAACAACCGGTGACCACAGAGCTTCCTCGGACAGCGTATTAGCATTGCTATACAACGAGGAAATGCTGCCAGCATCTGTGGTACTTTGCCACGGGGGCCCTCACTTTTCTAGTTTTTATTTAGTTTTAATTGATTAGTATTTAGTTTAGTTATAGTTTAGTTATATTATTAGTTTATAAGATGTATGTTTTATGTGATATTAAATAAACTTTTATTATTAAAAAAAAAAAAAAAACAATATTTAAAACCAATATTAGAAAGCAAAAAAATATAAACGGAACCCAATTAAGTACATATTATTAAATATTATTAATACTAATATATAAATAGAAATACAATGTACCTATAGGTACAACATAAGTATACACCGACTAACTAAACTTACCTTAAACAAATTGTAAAATGAAATTTATGAACAGTAAAGAAAAATAACAGCGAAACAACAGAAAGCGACTGTCTCAAACTCAACGGAAGCTCATTCCACAATTGTATGAAGTGTACCAAGAAAGCTTCAGCATAAACAAGTAACTTATTTGACGGAACAGCAAGAGAAAGGTTAGCTTGACCACAAATTATTAAATCTTTTGGAAAGGTAGCTATTAAAAAATATAGTTGATTTGTAGTACAAGTAGTAAGTTTCCCAATGTAAATATACATTTCCAATTAATTTACGAACAAACTAAGAAAACGACCTTTCAAATACTTATAATTCATTTCGGTATTCGTTTTCGGCTTTGATCAATTTACGTGTACGTGGTGATTTTCAGAGTGAAGATTGCTCCAGTTACGGACACAGTTATTACTGCCCTCTTTACCGTCTGTATACGTGTGACAAGGAAAACGCAAAAAAGTTATTTTAATTTATTCGCTTTTGGTAATGTATTTTACTTACAGCATTTCAGGTTACATTTTTGGTTTTAGTTACATTCTGTGCAAAGTAACATCTAAAAACCTGTTTTGTATGACTAATGAGATAATTACTTATTTTAAAAGATGCGACGCGACGAGGCTTTTCATTTGAAGGACCGGAGTTATTGACGTCCTGATTCCACGAGGACATTGTCGCGGCCGAAAGCTGTTCATAATATCATACTAATTCTTTCTCATTTACGCTGAAACGGCTGGACGAATATGGATAAAATTTGAAAAAGTGATAGCTTATGTCTTAAACTTAGCCCCCGCTGCAAATGCCCGAGACGCCCGGTAGACTTTTTTTTTTTTAATTTAATAGAAGAGTAGCATTGCATTATTGTTCTACGTATCCATGTATAACAATGCAATATAATAGGAAAACATGATAGGGGCTTATTTTCAGCACCCATCTAGATGGTGTGAAAGAAAACCAAGCTAACAAAACCAACCAAGGGAGCAAAATGACATATTTACGGCGAGGGCGTACATTGAATCCTGAACGAAGCAAAGGATTCTAAAATAGCGTATATCGTAAGCGTAGTGAGGGATTTAATTGTTAACGCCCAAGGTGGAAATAATTTTGCCACCGTGACAACACATACTGCTTTTCACATCACCTATGAGGAAAATAAAAGATCTTAGTAATGAAACTAGTTTAATTATTTACACTCTCTAAGTGGTGAAATTATCAAATTTAACAATGCTTATCAAATTTGGCAACAAAATGTCCTTGAACAGAAAAGTGCCACTTTGATCCCTCCTAGCAGGGAAGAAAATTGACGAAATTGAAGGAAATTGACGACGCGCTGGCCTAGTTGGTAGTGACCCTGCCTACGAAGCTAGTGGTCCTGGGTTCAAATCCCGGTAAGGGCAGATATTTGTGTGATGAGCGCGAATATTTGTTCCTGAGTCATGGATGTTTTCTATGTATTTAAGTATACATTTCTCTATATAAGTATTTATATCGTTGTCTAGTACCCATAGTATAAGCCTAGAGCTTAGTTTGGGACCAGATCAATTGGTGTAACACTGTCCCCTGAAAAAAAAAAAAAAAAAAAACCTCTTTCCGAGTAGATGATATGAAAAAAATATTTCATCGCAAATGCGATGGTAGTCTGTTAATTTAATAAAAACCTTTAAAAAATTGTAACACACATACAACTACCTACTTATAGCTGCTAAAGTAATAAACCTGCATGCACAAACAACCCTGGACCAACACTTATCACCATTTAAATCATTTTATAATAATTAGAGCCACTTGGAGGGTTAATTTGTTCATTGTGACGTCTCTCCTTATGGCGAAACATTTGTCGCGAGTCGTATCCGTGGCATAAAAGCCTACTTGAAAGCAATTGCATGTTAGAACGCCCGCTTAGCGATGAGCTTCAGAGCGTGGACGTATAATAATGGCTGTACGAATTTTGTTGAGTGGCGTATTCATACATACTGCAATGAGCTGCAAAGGGGCTGAGCTTTATTAAATTAACTTAGCACTCTAAAGATAAACGGCGCAGATCTAAACTTACCTTATGGTAAAAACAAAAGATATTCTAATCGAAAACATGCATTGTTGTTAAAATACTTTACATTGCATCTGACTCCAATTAATTATTAAGAGGGGTAATGTAAAATAAGTACTTTTTAAATATTATATTTAAAATAATCAATATATAATAATCTTAGTTGATAAAACGTTTAAGCTTATAAAATACCAATATTATTAGTTATTACTGAAGCGTTTTACCTTTAAAATGGCGCGCGTAAGCATTTTCTGATAATTACTTTTTCGTCTTAAAATAAAGCACACAATAATGAAGTTAGTTTCTATTTTAATGACGTTCCTACATACGTAGCATCGCGAAGATATTTAATTGATTGCACGGCCCCAAGGCCATATATAACGGATATATGGCCTTGGGGCCGTGCAAGGACAAGCGTCAATAGTTCATATTTTTTACGGGGAAAGGAAAATATGTATGCCTCTCGAGAGTGATCTCAAGTATAAATTCATCCCGAAGCGTTTATGTCGAGAGTTTAGAGAGTAAAATCACAGCGGAGGTATTTTTCAGCTGTCACGTGAAAGCTATCAAATAAATACAAGCCTGTCTCCGCTGGCACATAAAGTCGGCTTCTCTTTGAGGCGGTTTTTCAGGGGGCCCTCCTTTATAATTGTAAGTCGAAGATAAAGGGAGACGGGCCACGTTGGCCGACGCTCCGTTTCCCTGATCAAAACACGTCGGCGACTAATGACAACGTCGCGAATTTTTATGGCAGTTTCCGCTCTTCAGGGACTACTATTTGTTCAAAGATATCCGTTGAATTTTTACTCTTAAAACCCCTATAAAAAGTTAAAAGTCCAAACTGTACCTATGAAGGCGATTTTATGAGTTTTCTGTTTTTTTTCCGATATTATAACGCTCGGTGAAAAAAAGTTTTTGTTCACGAATTTGAAACCAATGCGCAGTAGCACGTAATAATGTGTTTAGTACAGTTGATACATAAATAAGGGAATAAACTTGCATGATCCTAAAAATGTTTACACGTAACAATATTTATATCATGTTATTACCAGCATCATGTTGCTTCGTGGTCATATTCCATGATAGATCTCCTGGTGAATACCTACAATAGAATTCGGGAACGAGTTCTGTATAAGTTCTACAGGCTTTTGCTAAAAATCTTATTTTCGACCTTAAAACGCATATGTATGTGATATGCGTTTTAAGGTCGAAAATTGCCTGCCCCTGGCAGAGCCCGTGTAGGCACTTCAAGGTGCATAACGCATTCATCGTATATTCATGCATTTCATTTTTATCATATTCAGTGGCGAATACCGACTCTTTGTTCATACAGGGCCTCTATTCAACACGGTAGAAATCAAATCGTTTTTGACCAGCGAGATTTGTGTACTATAGTTATTTCAATAGTGTTATGAGCTACGGAATTTTTCTGTGGGGGAACGCGGCTGACATTCAAATTATCTTTTGTAGCACAGAAGCGGACTGTACGTGCTATTTATCAATTGGGGTCTCGTGTTTCGCTTAGGGATAAATTGAAAGAAATCAATATTCTTACAGTCGCGTCTCAATATATATTCGAGAATATCGTGTATGTACGCAAACACATACATGAGTTTAGGCATAACCACGACGTTCATAATTTAAATACTAGTAGTAGGGATAAGCTCGCTCTTTCAGGTTACCGTCTCCGTAAGGTAAGCACTTCGTTTGCGGCGAACTGTTTACGTTTTTACAACAAGATACCATCTGATATCGTCAATATGCCGTTCAATAAATTTAAGTCTCACATCAAACGCTGATTGTTGGGTAGGGCATATTACACTGTTAATGACTTAATTGGTGACCAAGATGTCTTTAAGTAGTGTCTAGGATATTTACAATATTTGTACCTTGATAAACATAGCTTTTAAGCAAAATGAAGCACTCAATTTTATGTTTAATATTTGTATTATTTTTTTACTTTTACTAGTTCTTGTGTGTACAAGATGCTTTTAAACGAGAACACACTATGATGTTTCTCCGCGGATAACTGTTTCACGCAATATTACTTTTATGTTGGTTGTCCGGCAACATGAGCATGTCATACTTGCTCAAATGTCTTTGCTTACGGCGGTGTTGTTGATCGGGCCGCCACTTTCCCGAACATATGGTTAAGAGAGGCGATGGCTGACATACGCTTCATACTCGTGAACGAGTGGTGTTTATGGGTTCCCGTCTGTTCAGGTTTGGAAGAAATTGATGTTCAATTAATTATTCTAGTTATGGCTTTTGACGTAGAGACCTCATCGTATTGTTCTCATAGTCATTTTATTTGATGTTAAGGTTTATTGCCCTTACATTTGTAATAATTTTATTTTTAGTAGTTTTGGGAATTTGTTGTTTATTCTTTATTACCTTAATAGTACTTAATGTAACTTACTTTTAAGTAGTATTGTTTTTATGATTGAAAAAGAGATCTTCTGCTGGAGTTTCTTGCGGCGCTTCTGCTCTGCAATGATGGTCTTGTCCGAAGCCCTGGTATATTGACTCTATATTACCAACGTGCAAAAGATCCCTCATGTGGCGTTTTTACTAAATAAATATTTTGAATTTTGTTTATTTTTGAGTTTTGACCTATTATCGTATTGTCAACGTTTTGATAGCTCTTATTTACTTAACAGTAATGGCGGCCAATTTAAAAACAATTAGCATAATAAATACGATTTGGAATTTACCGCCTAGAATAGAGGCGCAGAATATCTAAACCATCCTTACTCTTAGTGTTGAACTTGACGATGTTCTAAAATGTCAAAAATAATAAAATCTGTTTAATCTTGCCTTCTATTCCATAATTGACAATGTAATACCTATAACGGGAGTGTCACCTCAATCGCAATTTAATTAGAGGAGGTCCCAACAATTTGTATCAGTTTAATTATTTGAAATTTATTCACTTTTTGTTTGGAAGTTATTTGAAATGGATTATTTTCCTATAGAGAATTGTCCCAGGAAGCGTCGCTAAACAGGCCTTGACTTTAAGGCGTTTATTTACTTTTAAATTTGAAAGTACAATTAAAACTTTGGGAAGTTGACACGGAACAGACTACGTGTTAAGATTGCTCATGCGTTCTTTCAAAGGCGTTACTTTCTCTTTGTTCTTACCATACTAATAAACAACTGCCAAGAAACTTAAATGTTGATTTGAAAAAAATGATTGTTTAATTAGCTAACTTGTACCGAGTATTTTAATTGCCGATAAAAATATCAACGCTCTGCTTTAAATATATTATTGTAATAATATTGACTACTTGAAGCTATAATTACGAGTAAATGTGTAAATACTACTAATAGTAGTTTACCTACTGGTCCTTATACTGTAATAAGACATTTCCAGGGATGTGATTCCGATGAAACGGTATGAAATGCGAAATAAGGATTTCCTTTTTTCTCGACCGAGGTGATGTGATGAATAGCGCCTATTTTGCACCAATCAGATAGCAATGACTGAAAAGGTTGGATCATGAGTAGCGTGAATGATTTTATACTTTTTTATACTATATGAAAAAAGAAATATTATTTTTAAACAATCTTGCAAAACTCGCGTCGTTCTAAAAGGCCCGCTTTGATAAAAGATAAAAAGATGAACGACATCTATTCAGTAAGTAGGCCGCACGGGAACTTTTACACGTCAATAATCTACCAGCGCTTCTCAAGAGGAGACCACTGCTAAGAAGAAACGCCGCAAGAAACTCAGCAGTCAGTCATTTGTTTAAACTTATTTCTTACTAGCTGGTGCCCGCGACTCCGTCCGCGTAGAAGCCGGTTATCGCAATAGCGAGTATATGAATAGTTTCCGAGGGAATACCCTCGGAAACTATTCATATTTCCGGGATAAATGTAGCCTATGTCCCATTCCAGGACCTAATCTATATGTGGGCCAAGTTTCCCTATCCCGATCCGTACAATGGTTGAAGCGTGAAAGACGGACAAACATACACACTTTCACATTTATAATATTATAGTATGGATTACAATGATACTACTTACCAGAATTAGGTGTAAATATTAAATTAAATATGATATCAAATATCATGAGTAGTTCAGCAGGAAGACTTGGCAAAAATATTACGAGAGAGGAGACAGAGGGAGGAAAATAAAAAATCAACGGTGTCCTCTTGACAAGATACAACTTATGCATTTGCATAAATTATTAGTGACTAATTTTTGAACATAGGCTAAGCATTTTTGTCTGTTAGATAGTCCTCCTTGACTCTATAGTATGCTTTAAACATTTACGATTAGTACCCAGTTACCTTAGACCTGACGTTTTAGGCATGATTGAAGTTATATTTTGTACTGCGTTGACAGCTGTCAAATCGGGCCTTCAAGAACGCGAGTACAGGTAGCTACTCATTTCAATTAGGTGTAGATTTGTTCACATTTCGCGAATCAACTTCTTAGCTAAATTTGCCCGCAGCTAAGTAAATTGTTCATGTTAGCCCTGTGTTGGAACAGTTTACGGAAATGAAAGTTTCACATGATCATCTTTATGTGCCAATGAGTTAAGTCCCCAGATAAAAAGAAAAAAAAAACGAATTCTTACATATATCTATAAAAAATCACGTTTGTTGTTTGGGAACCCCCTTAAAAGAAAATAAAAAAAACCTCATTGACACATGAAGATGATCATATGAAACTTTCATCTCCGTAAACTGTTTCAACACAGGGCTAACATGAACTTAGATGCGGGCAAATTTAGCTAAGAACTTGAATAAACTTAATACAATCGTAACACGTTTGAATTTCGTCGTTTTGTGTACATGCCTGGATCACATTGGTTTTTTTTTACTTTTTCGAATTATCTCCTTAAATAGATTCAACGGGGCAGGGGCGGAGTCAAGTTAATTCAAATAATTAAAGAGGTAACAAAAATAGACCGGAAAAGATTTCCAAAACATTTCCCCGTTCGAAATATTATATAAACGTTTTATTTTGTTGTTATATAATTATTCATTGCTAGCATTCCGTCCGCAACAAGGGCGATGTTGCGGTTCACCTAATTGGTTATTGACTGGTTGGTTTTTAGTTATATAATTTAAAAGTTCAGTGAAAAGTGTAGGTAGGTTACGTGCGAATCGATCCTGCGCACTGAGAGTTATTGAATGCATCTTTACATAGTTTAAAACAAAGTCGCTTGCCGCGTCTGTACGCTTAGGTCTTTCAAACTCCGCAACGGATTTTAATGCGATTTTCAATAATTGAAAGCAATTCAAGAGGAAGGTTTTTCTATACATATATAAAATTCTTGACTATACAAAAAACTCATATAAACCGAAGCGAAGCGAGGGAGGGTCGCTAGTAGGATATAAACTGTGATACATTATGCTTTTACCAATAGAGTTACCAACGGCATTATTAAGTTTTTCCTGCACCCTTAGAGCAAGTTCTTTATTTTTACTATTATAAATTTATAAAATATGTAGAGGTTTTCTTGAAAACTGTAATAGTTAAAAATACTTAGGTAGTTACCCAACAATTAAAGAAGACAAAAAACTAAAAGGTGCGACTCCGCAAAAAAAAATGGTTATGGGGTACACTTTCCATGAAATCAACCCCTAACCACTATAGACACCTTTATCTCCTCCAATTTGCACCCTGTTAAATACATTTTCCCAAATCCATTAAGAACTGCAAATATATTTTAAGGGTATATTTCAACAAAGCAGTTTATGCCAATTTCGGTGGCGAGATAAAAAGTGAATTTATAGGAGAAATGTGCTGGTGAAGATTTTCTTAAAATATTAATTTAAACAAAATCTTTCATCATATTTTAATATTCTTAGAACTTGTGAAAACTTACATCAAAACTATATTATACATATTATGATTATGAGCCACCGAAATTGGCATAATTTTGACCCGGAGCGGAGATTAGTACTTAGGTTTATGATTTTCTGAAAGCGGAGATTAGTACTTAGGTTTATGATTTTCTGAAACTCACAGCGATATGACAGCGATATGACACACCTATTTACTTCAGGGTTTAGATGGCAACTACAGCAATTTGAAAGATGATGATCGGCGGCCATCAAAGCGATAAGAGTGAAATTATAAAGGTTTAAAATTGGTCCAAGGTTTAAAATTGGTCACGAGTTCACGCGTAATTTAGTAAAAAAAAGTAATCAATACATATATGTTACCAAACAGATTTAAGATCTAGGAATAAAATAGTGCAAACGTTAATCCGTTTCAGATATTTTTTTAATAACTAATCCAGTACTAGGACGCGCCACTGCTGTTGGTTTTAGAGATTAAAATATTTTTGATAGTAGTTTCTCTGAAAAGCAGTGGGAAATAGTTATTTTAGTAACATAAAAAATAACATTATTATTATCAACTAAATTTTCTGCTTGGACACAACATAAAATACGTGCGGAAAATTACCCTTAAGCAAAATCCTACATTTTATTAAAGAGACACAATTTATTGAGTAGGTATTTTAAATATCCCGCTATCGCAGACGCACTTCTAATCTAGATTTACCTGTATTACTTGTAGTAGGGTATGCTGACAGCTTCTCTTGCAGCTGTTGTGCCATCTAAACTTATTCGGCTAGAAAATTGTAGTGCTTATCATAAAAAATCATAAAAGGTTGAACAAATTCATACAACTTTTAACGGTCGCCATTTAGTGGAGTTGGCATACAATTTACAGTCTCTGAACTTGGTTCCGGACCCACTGTTAATGGACTTATATAATGTGTATTATGATAGAGACCGTAGAAACACGTATTTACAGGAGTTAGTCTCACTTATAGGTTCCAGTTCTCACTATACGGTTACTGTACTTGAATAAAAAATCAATGCAAAATAAACTTTCTTTCTCCAAAATATGACTTCATTTCTTATTACTTCAAACCACAAAAATATTTTAATCACAACCTGCTGCGAAGCAAAATTTACATTATCCAAGATCACAAGCACAACCTTTTGCTCAAGCACAAATCAGCATAATATTTTGTAATTTGTGTGCTGTGTATCTGGCAGGTTGCCAGATTCAATTTAATCTTTGTACTCCGCGCTCCGTTCCGCTGCGGTCACTTCTACCTCGTTTCCAGCGTGCCGTGTTCACAACTCCTGACTTCCAGTCATAGAATTAAATCTGTAGCTATCGTTTTTATTTGTACTTATTCGTTTGTGCATTTTGACCAACGTTACGTCTTTCTAGCAATTAAATGGTTCAAAACGGAGTTTGGTAGTTTTGTTGTATGTTAGTGAAATTTTGATTAAACTAGTACATTTTGTAAAGAGGTTACCCATATAAGTAGAATATTTTTTATTGCATTAAATATGGAATTCTACCTGTTAAGCAAGACTATATTCATAGAGAATTCTTAAATCATGGCGTTTACCTATATGAAGGTGTTTGTTTTGAGGGATATTTATATTTATATTTGTAGACATTAATAATTATTTTTATATAAACATGGTCCATTGAAAGCGCTCCAGTAATCTCACCGCATCCGCATCTTCTTTGCCAGCCGTGGGTTTAATTACATTAATGTCAATGCCCGACGTTAATTTCAATCAAATAAGAGCTATTGTAACATTGATAATACAATAACATGTCAAAAGTCAATATTGTTATACCAAAAATAGAGCCCCTAAAACAGTAGTTTTGACGACCCTTTTACCTGATTTGTTAGTGATTCGGCCCACGAATCTGTCGGTCCCAGGGTCGATTCCCAGTAAGGGCAAGTATTTGTGGGATGAGTGTTGTTCTTGTTCCCTGAGGCTTGGATGTTTTGTATATATATTATAGTATATTATTTAAGTATTATATATCTCTATATAAGTAGGTTTTTCGTTGACCCACAGTACAAGCTTAGAGCTAGCCAATGAGAGCGACATTATCTACTGATGTTTATCAATTTATTTATTTGTATTGTGTTGTGTTTATCACACGGTTTTTCTTTTTGTAAAATCCGAAATCGCAAACTAAACCGCGTATACGTTTACGAGTATTTATCCTTAAATAGAGTATTTAAATAGATATGATATAACAAGATTTCAGCGATACTAACTTGTTGATAGATGTATTATAACTTTAACTTCCGCATTTTAGTTTTCGTTCCCCAAGTCTCATAGGACCTGCTGTATGTCGTATAAGTAAACATCTCTTTAAAGCCCATCCAGTGCCACTGGCTTTGCTATAGTTTGATCCCTCAATAATCATAAACGGACAAATGAAATAATAGAAATTTCAATCAATGTGACTGGCACCAATCTATGGTAGGTCAAGGTTTTATCTGGCCGACAGAAGGTACATTTAAGCTAAAAAAGTATCTAATACATATAATTATATATATATATATATAGTAATATTTGCGATTGACAATAACTGTTTTCGACACTTACAGAAACAGTAAAAGTTCATTCCACTTCATATGTTAACTCTGAACAGAAAACTTACAAAGGCGCGTGCACTTTTGATGCTTATTTGAACTCAGAAGTTTTATCGAAGTAGTTAAATGGTAGTACCTTTTATCAATATCTGGCGGCTGCCGGAGGTCGGGGGTCGGGCCCGGTCCACCAGCGCTCGCACGTGCTCCAGTAGCAACGTTACCAGTAACCGACAACCGAGTACCTAACAAACGGCAATTTGCGAAACTTGCGGTGTCCCAATCTTGGCAAAGTACGCGATAATTTGACAACTTCAAAGTATCATTTAGCCAGTTGTGTCATGGAACAGATGTGCTAGTGGTAAATAAATCAGGGAGCGCCTAAAATGTTGAGTGACTCGCTCGTTAACGCCTTGCCACGGTGCGAGAAACTTACTCGGCCGGAGTTGAAGGTACGAGGCTCACAAGTTTAATTGTATTATTCTTCAGAATTTTCAACTATTGTTCAAAAGTCTTAGTCATTTAAGTTATTTGTGACGAATTGTGTACCTAATTATTAGCTTTTTAGTAAAATGAGATTTTAATATTGTTCATTTTGTTTTTTAATATATTATATCTTTTAGTAATAATCAATTTTGTATCGTTGAACTGCAAGTTGACCTTTGTTTTATTTCGGATTGGTAACAATAAATATTTTAATAATTTCATAAGTTAAAAGCTAAATTTATTGTAACGATGTAGCTGATTAAGAGAAACGCCGGGATTTGTATGCTAGTGCGATTATCAAAATTGTAATAGGCAATTATTGTAATATTACGTGTATTAGTAAAACACCCGGCGGTAGCATCAAAAAAGCCTGATTCATGAGGCCTCACACTGAAATGAAGCATCATAAGGTAAAGGAGATTCACCTGAAGAGCTCGTGTTTGCGTGCGGCTGATTAGCGCGTGCGGCGCGCAGCGGAACTGTTTGCGCACCCCCTCATTAGACTGCGGTTCTCGACATCTTCGCCGAGCGCCTTATCTTAAAATGAATTAGCAGATTGACATTCTGAAATAGGTATATCGACTTGACAATCACTACATGTTAGAACTTAGTACATATTATTCCATAGGACTATTTTTGAAGAATAACTCTTCTAGCAAATTAAGAATCTTCATATCGGTTCGCAAACTAATTCGTTTTACGTGAAGACACCAAAAATGTACAATCGTAGAACTTCTATTTTTGTAATCGGTTAAATAGTGATTGATAACAAAATCCTTTAGCAAAAAGAGGCAGCCCACTTTCCTTGTTATTACAGATGATAAAATATAAAATAAATACGCGAATAGCATGTATGTATTCGTATTTTAGATATCAAATATAATTACACGTTATGAAACGCTCTTTACTTCCACTCCTTTGTATTTGCTTTTAAAGGGGAAAAAATATTGGTTTTCAGCCGCAATCTAGCATTGGAGCGTTTTATTTGTTTAGCACTGGCTAGCTTTGTGGAAGTAATCTTTACGCCCTCTAGCGTGTAGCCGTTCATCCGAGATGGAGTAATGCCTGTAGCACACCAACGCGATTGGGAAACGAAATCCAACCGAAACCAAAACAGAGCAATAAAATAAAGTTCAATTTTCATTAAACTATCTCGGTCGGGTCGGTTCCGTTATGCTTTCGCAGCCATTGTCCTACTGGCCCATCATATAGGTGCATTGGGTCGAAACATGTCTCTGTTGACGATTTTTTGCAATACATAGCACTTAGCTACTCCGGAGTTGATTGTTGCGTAACAAGTGTAACTATGATTTTAATGGGACTCACGTAAATTATGTCCATAAATGCTCGACTTGTTTCGGGCTCGTCTGGAGTCCCTATTTATGAGGAGACGCGGCTACAGCACAACGAACACTGCGGGCCAGAGCGCTCTGTCAGCTCGTCTGCCCAGTGCAAACGACGTGGCTGATGGAAAATTTTGTTTTCCTCATTATTGCAATTTTCAAATTTTGCCCCGCTACCTCAGACATTGTTTTACATACTCCGTATGTGCTCAGTAACTCTCACGGCAATGTTCCGGCTGACAGAGCGCTGGCCCGCAGTGTTCGTTGTGCAGCGGCAGCGTCTGCTCATGAATAGGGACTCCGGACGAGCCCGAAATATGTCAAGCGTTTATCGAAATAATTTAAGTGAGCAACCCGTTGTGATCTCCTTAATATACTGTACGAGCGGCCCGCCAGCAGCTTCGCCCCGCTGGAAATTTCCGACTTTCCCCGTGGATTTTTATTCTGCGCATTTTTTTTATTTTTTTTAATGTAATAACCTAATAACTTTCTACGAAGTATTAGAAAACATTTAAAAAAAAGATGAATTAAATCGGTAAAGCCGTTCTCAAGTTATAGCGTGGCCACGAGAAATAGGGGTTTATTTTTATATATTTATGTAGATTATTATTGTGAATAATTACTGCGATTCATAGTAATTGAGAATTTATTGTCAACTATTTTGGCAAATCATCATAATTGAAATTTATGTCCAATTCTCTATTAGTATGTAGGTTTAAAGATCTTTATTTCCCATAAGAATACATTGTTATTCACTTACATGAGAATTGATATAAACATGCTTTGTTTTAAGCGGTGAGCGCACCGTTTGGTGATCAAAACATAATAATTTAAATATAAGAATGTGTTAACTAACACTATTATAGTAAGAAAATAAAAATAAAAACATAACGACTTAAGAATATGACCTATTAATACTAAAACCTTAACTAAAACTATGCAACTAATGATTTTTTGCTGTAGGGTATGCGTACAAACAGTTTTGCATCAAAGTGCGGGCGAGCGTAGTTAGCCGGCTCACGGCAACAGAGATAAGGGAAAATACACAGATATAAAGAGCGTGGAGGTGACAAAGCGCTCGACTTGATTAATCTGGTAGTCGAGTTATTAAGACGAGTTAATTTTAGTAATATGACGTTTTAGTAATCTTTTAAATGTATTGAAGGATTTGGTTTCTTTTATGTTCATTGGCAGTTTATTATATAGCTGAGCTCCTTCATAAAGGATATTTTTTTTGCCATAATTCGTGCGGGGGGCGCGAAGGACTAAGTCATTAGCATTTCTTAGTTTAATCCTTTGTACGTCACGCTTTTTTGTGAAAGATATTTTAATATGTAGATCTTTCTGCAAAATTTTACGTATCAGGATACAAGTGTGATAAGTGTAGGATTGGTATATATTCATGACTTTGGATGTTTTATATATTTTTTCTGTTGGTGTTAAGGGATCATAACCGAATAATACTTTAATTAGTTTGTTTTGTGCTCGTTGAAGTGAGTTTATTTGGGTGACCGCAGCTGTGCCCCATATCTCCGCGAGATAGTCGATATGTGGTCTTACCAGTGAATTGTAAATAATAAAACGTACTTTATTTGGGAGACATTTGGCTATACCACGCAGTGCCCCAGTAAGTGAAGATATCTTTTTTCTAATTTTCTCAATGTGCGGTTTCCAAGTGATTTGTTTATCTAAAATTAGACCTAGGTACTTTTTGGTGTCAACTTTATTTATTATTTGATTGTTTATAATTAATGGTTGATGGTAATCATTTTTTATGTTTTTTGGTGCGAAAATAATGTAATTTGTTTTGGTGATATTTATTGTAAGTAAATTATTTTGGAACCATCTGTTAAGAATATTTAGATCGGACTGTGCGTCAGCAATGATTTCCTGGATAGACCTCCCAAAGTAAAAGAGACTAGTATCATCTGCGTATAAGGTGGCCTCCCCTTTCAGGCCAATTTCATGGATATTATTGATGTAAATTAGAAATAGCAGCGGTCCTAAAATTGACCCTTGGGGGACGCCACATGTGACTGCTAGAGTCTTGCTTTCGTGTTCACCGATTTTCACTATTTGTTTTCTATCCTTTAGATATGAGACAAAGATTTTTAGAGCAACACCAGTGACACCAGTCTCGCTTAACTTCCTCAGCAGGATTTCATGACTGACCGTGTCGAATGCTTTTTTCAGGTCAATGAAGACGCCCAGTGCTAACAGTTTTTTGTCTATGCTAACTTTTATTTTAGTCACTAGATCTACTGTTGCTGTAAGTGTACTTGATAATGGTCTAAACCCGTACTGTTTCTCATATAGAAAGTGTATTGATTTCAGGTAATTTTCTAAACGATTTCGTATTATTTTTTCTAAGACTTGGAAGTACAGATATTGGCCGATAATTACTGGGATCTAATTTGCTACCAGATTTGAAGATAGGCGTTACTTTGGCGACTTTCAGATTATTCGGAAATGTGCCCATTTCCAAACATTTATTAAAGCAATTTGTCAACTCCATCACTATAGCACTTCTAATACATTTTAACGATTTTATGGTAATTCCGTCTAATCCTGAGCTGGTATTAACTTTAAGGGTATTTATAATATTTGTCACTTCATCTTCGGTTGCCGGGGTAAGTTCTTTGAGGCTCTGGCGGGAGTTTGTAGTTGATGTACTAGCTTGCAAATTGTTATTATTTATGGCTTGAGTATTTTTTATATTTCTTGCTAATTCAGGGCCTATATTTGAAAAGAATTGGTTAAAACTTTCGCAAATATCCATCGGTTCCGTCACGATGCCTTTGTCTGTCTGTAATTTCTTTGGAATTTGAACCTCGCTTAGTTTGTTTCTTGACAAGCTGTTAATTAAGGACCACATCTTAGAAGGATCACTTCTGCACTCTGTGAATGCTTTTGTGAAGTAAGTTTTTTTTGCTGCTGAGATTTTAATGGTCGCTTGATTTCTTTCTATTATAAAATCTTTTCTTTTTTGCTGATTGTCTGGATTTCTTTTATGATCTTCCCATAATGCATTACGCTTATTTATCGTGTTTAGGATTTCCTTATTTATCCATTCTTGTCTAGGAGGATTGAGCATCTTGAATTTCTTGATTTTACTATTTTGTATACAATGCAGTATTTTATCTTCTAGGAAGCAATATTCATGTTCATCGTTTTCAGTCATGTGTTCAGTAACCATTTTATATCATTTGTCGTAGTCAATAGCTTCGTATGTTGTCTTTTTAATCGGTTTTGGTTCGTAGTTTTTCACTTCAAAGTATATCTGCTTATGATCCGAGAAACATGAGTTTATTATTGCCATATGAAAATTGATATCTTTGAGGTTCGTGCATACATGGTCTATTATAGATTTAGTGGATTCTGTTTCGCGCGTGCTGGCATCTTCTGTGATTTGATTTAAAGCTCGATAGCCATTCTCTTCTAATAGTTGCTTGTAGTTGTTTGTTGTATGGTCTGAGACAAGTAAATTTATATTAAAATCCCCAAGAACAATTGCTCGTTTCGATCTTTCGAGGAATACTGCAAGAGTATCAAAAAACGCCTTAATATTTGTAGTTTCCGGTTTTCTGTAGATGGCTAGTAAGTCCAGTGTATAATTTTCTATATGAATATAGAGGAAATGGTTCCCGTACATATTTAATCCGCTAACTGTTATGATTAAGTAAGTGTTGTGGCTATAACATGAGAAGTAGTTATAAAATCCGAAATACAAAGTCATAAACATGCACAAAAAACTGTAATTAAAATGATACATTTTGACTCACATTCCGAGAATGAAATATCATAATATTCATGTTTACGATTACAGACTAAGCCTAAATCGGATTACAAGTCCAATTACCATTAGTAAAACTTACGAATGGGGTATGAGTATGGAAGGAAAGCGAACGGTTTATTAGAATACCTTAACAATTTAGGTGCTAGGTGGTGGTATAGAAAATATTTGAGAGGGTGTAAATATAGACAGCAAGAATGTGCACGCAACCGCCATGGTGTAAAACCCTCCGGGCGACCGGTGGAGGAGCGTGCGAGCGCGCCCCCATCGATCCGCACAGACCCCCACTTTATTGGATATGTGAGATAATTAATCAACTATAAACATTTATATACCGATTTAAAAATTTGCTTATAACTTTTCAAAAGTAAAAAGAAAATGTAGGTAGGGTTGTAAATATTATCAATGTAGGTACTTATTTTTTACTTCGCGATTTTTATTATCAGAGTTCCTCTTTTAAGTCTCACCAGTCTTAATTATCAAACATGTAACTCGATTTATGATATGTTGAATTATTAAAATAACAAGTGGGCAAGTTTTCCCGGGAAAATCTTAAAAAAAAACTTCGGTCAAGGTTTTTTTTTAATGTTGTACTTTTTTATTAACTAAGCTCTCCTATTGCCATACAAATAGCTGCAATGATAGTCCAAAGATTTCACTTTATAAAAACGGTTTAAACGAATCAAATAAAATAAAAACAACAAAATATATATTTTAACTGGTGTACCCTTGTTTTGTCGACAACCTTTTCATCGAATATTATTTCATCGACAACGATTCATCGAAACTTTAGTACTAGTAATATTGTTTGGCGTTATCTTAATTCAACTACTATATATTTAAATTTATCTTACTACGTGGAAATACTAATCAACGAATACTACTTAATCGCAGATTTGTTTCAAATTATCTTAATTGGTACAACTACAAAACATTGCAATTCATTTCTTCGACGTATTACTTTAATACAATTTTATATGTCCAATTGCACATTAATACATTTTTCAAATTATGTAGTGTGACATACAAATATGTATAATAAAACTAAGATTTATTGGTGTATCAAAGTAGGTTAGGTTAAGTTAGGACTGCGACCCCCAAGAAAACGAACTGTTGACAGAAGTGGGTTAGGTTAGGTTAGAACTGCGACCCCCAAGAACACAAAAACATGACACATTACTATTATTACAATAACTTTTATTATTATTATCATAATATTATAATAAATTAGGAACATAACTATAATCGCGCAGAGTGAGTGATTGCGTTTAGTTTTGAAAGCAAAATATTACCAATTCAAATAAATTTATGCGGAATAAATATTATTAGAAGTAAAAAAAAAACAAATTAAAAAGACCCGAAATGATTAGTCATGACATTAATTTTATTGAAATATGTCAAGTACTAATTAAAAGACCTCGGTTCAAATTACCTAGTATCGAGTCCACGACGCAATGACTTGTCGACGAAATGAAAATACTTGAAACGTTATCTTTGAAATAATATTCGATTAAAAGTCTGTCGGCAATTCAATGGTAAACCATTTTAACTGCACAATAGGGTTTATGGATCCAATGTTACCGAAAACCTTCTATTTGATAGTTTAATGATCTACAAGTTACTCTATGTTAGGTACTTTAGTACCTAACATATCTGATAAATCGGCACCCTTTGAAAACAACTTTATTATCCGTCAGCTCGTCTGTCTGTTAAGATCATTTTAGGGTTCCGAAGTCAAACTAAGAAGAAGAACCCTTGAAGGTTTTTTTTCATTAAGTGTAATATCGAATGAGGTATCATTGAATAGGTCTTAACAAAATAATTATGGCATGTACTATCAGCCCAATGGGACCCTAAACCACTATAGAAATTTATTACAGTGACACGTTATGATTCAAATTGTAAGAAGTGTCAAACAAATTGTTTCATAATGTCACTGTGACACCGTTCTTCTATGGGTCAGGGTCCTATTGGGTTAAAAGTACATAATATTATATTTTATTGCATTTGGGGTTTTACCGTTTAGGAAATATAATAACTTAAAGGAAAACTATAGAAAACTATCACGACTAGGTTGACTTTATAATACATAAGTAATATCACAAAAGCCTTATAAAAACATCCAGTCCGGTTTAACGTTTACACAACATTGGATACGTTCATATTGTAGCCAGTAAAATAAAATTATTAAATTGTAAAACTATGAAACCATGTGCACTTATACCATTAAATTGAAACAATTTTTTTTGTGTTATTGACGCTTGAGACATTTGTGGGTGTATATTTGAGGTAATGCAATCTACAGGATTTTAGGATCAACCAGATGTAAAACAATGTACATAATCGTTATTTAATAAGATAAGCTTAGGCTTCGCTTTGTATCCTCTAGGTACTTAAAAAAGCGATCTCTATCGTGTAGTCTTAAACGACACACAAATCGGTACGTTTATAGTTTCACATTTGCCTAGATTGCTCTGGCTTACGGCATGCCGGAAGCATAAAGGACCTACGTGCGGTGCCGTGATACCGCCTCCCGCGGCCGGCGGTGACTCACCTTTACTAGCTGCGCTGCAGTAATCCGGCTGCTGCACTTTTGCCACCAGGGTAATCTGAAATCGATAATATGCTCTCTCTTACGTGCGGTTATCCCAGAAGAGTCATTGCCTGAGATCCTTAAATAATAAAAAGTAATAGCTTCCTTCCGTTCCGATGAAAAAAAGAGTAGGTATTACGTGTGCAAATGACGCAATGTTAATCTGTCAGATATTTATATTTCCAAAAATCGTTGAAACCGTTCTAATTCATAGGCCTAATTTTATTCGTGTGTAATGACGAATTTATTACATTGATCACGAACATAAATGCTGTTCAGGTAGGCCGGACTTAAAACCAAGAAGGAAAATACTTATAAACTTTAACTACTATGGGCACCGTTGGTTTAGAATCGGTAAAGTATCTTAAAGGATATGAGACGCCCCGTGATGCTGAGCAAACGTGATCGGCATTCCATCCGGCTCCCTCCGGGCAGACCAACCGATATTTGCTTTTTTTATTACGACATCCATATTTCAACACGAATACCCTCAACAATATTTGGAGGCAGTGAGCACTAACGTGTGCGTGGAAAGAAAGATGATAAGGCACAATTTGCGGAATAAATTTAACATAACAATTAAGACTTTCGTATATCTAATCGGTCACAGTCACAATAAGATATGGAAACTATTGTACTTACTATGAGAAAAAAACAAGGCAGCTAATTAAAATCGAATTTATTTCTACATTTACATGCTACCAGCACGTGTAATAACGACTAACTTAAATGTTTTCTACTAATCTAATCAGGTAGCGCAGTTCACTTTTATCTGTTCATAATTTAACATTTCTAATTAAAGTGGGGTACTTGAATCGACAACGTTAGAGGCTCAAGAGAGGATTTTTAAATTGATTTAACGAAAACATCCACCTGTATTTGCATAAGTAGTGGCGAAAATACAATTAACTATTTTAGAAGAACTATTTTTTAAAGAATGATTTTATTTTTATTTCTTTCTTCCTTTCTTTCCATCTGCTGACTTTTTAAAATAAAAGAGATTTGTTATAAAGTCTGTTTTAAAATAGTTCTTCTAAAATAATTAATTGTATTTTCGCCAGTTCCCAGGTCGCTGAAAAAACCCAGGACTTAAAATTGAAATAAAAAAGTAAGAAGGGTTTTTTTCGTATCCTAATAACATCAAATAATATTGAACTCTTCGTAAATTAAGAAAAATTACGACTAAATCAATGTTGCTAGCCATAAAAATGGCTACCAAATTCTAATGATTGGTGTCTAACACGGCTCTGGTCATGGTTTTTATTTACCCATTGATTAAAGTTCTCCAAACTGTTTACAGTTTACATTTACAGTTTTTTTTTTTAGTTTTTAAAGTTTTAAAAACAGTCATTGGCTTAACCGTAAGTATACATTTCAAAAGTTAAAAGTTTTATACGCGTGGAACTAATCTAAAAATAAACTCACATTAACCTAAAATACTTATCCTCTCTCGATTTGATCCATCATTTATGTTCATATTATGTTTTGTACGGTTTTCGCAATTCGTACCAAAGATAGATAACAATGAGTATTTTCTAAAATAAACATTTTCATGTAACGCTTTTTTATTGCCTGTACAGATAAAATGTAAAAAAGTCATAAAATTAATAGTTTATGGGAACGGAACTATCAACAGTTCATTAGTAAATTAGTAAACAGTAAATTAGTTTAACATAAAATGCATGTAAATAACAGTTGTAATATTTAATACACAGAAAATGATGTATATTGCAATTCAAACAAGTGAGTATGCATCAATCTTGAGGTAGACTCGCTTTTGACCGGTTTATTTTATTTTTATTCGTCTACGTAGAAATAAGGTCTCTTTTTTTAAAAACATTGATGTCAATATTGTTAAAGCTATAAAACTGATACAAAGATCTTAGTTTTATTCAAAACCTAAGAAATTACAAACCAGGTTTGATTGCATTTCATGATATTTCCGAATGTTCTTAACGTAACTTGGATATAAATGTATGGTATCGGCTAAAGCTTATTACTCTCGAATCTCGAATTAGTTTCAAGTTTAGCCCGGCTCAGGTATCAGGGCGTAATCCTTCCATAGTGGTTTGGCCTTGCTCGTTGTTCCGATTAGGCAAAATATTTGTAGAGATGCGCAATACCTATACTCGTATGAGAAAAGTGCAAAGTGCATTGAATAGATTCTGTTCAGATCTCCCACCGCAATTTATTGTGTATTCATATTGATAATTAATTAACGGATTTAGAAAGCGATTGGTATAAGGAAAGATCAAATGTGCAAGATCGTTTTGAATATAAATCCCTGTATTCGGTTGGTTTGGATTGGACTCAGTGTTCGGAACGTTATCAAACAGTACATTAGATAATTGCAGTGAGACTCTAACACAAAACACTCCGTGCCTCACGTGCCTTGGATTACAAAGTGTCCATTATTAATTGGGAAAATGCTTTTTATTATTGTACACGAGAAATTACTAAATTCTTGAATGAAAACTAGAGGCTTTGACATTTTATTTTAAAGAATAAACGCCTATATACCTATTGCTTTAAAATGCACCACTTCAAAAGTTGCGTGCCATGATTATGATGATGACTATTTAATCATCTATGAAGTAACATTTACACTATATTTGCTCGCTAAATGGCATTCGTTTGATTAGATGTGACAGCTAAAAATTTTAACATGATAAAAAAGTGGGACTTACTAAGTATATTATCCGATTATGTTGGCTCAAGCCATAATAGCTATGATCGGTATGCGTTAAACAGCAGGCTGTATAAATCACGCGCGTTCCGCTAATAACCGGTTTATCTCTAGCCCGTATCAGCGCACAATTTCGCACTGAATATTCGAGTCTAGTATTGTCGAATTAGTATGCAACAACGTTCTTGTTAGAATAATCCTAAACAATAGTATATAATGTAGCCGCATTTAGTGCAGGATCGGGAGGCGAACATCACCGGACGACATTAGAGGGTGCTGTGTATAATAGTGCTTTACACGTGCTTTATATTTCTTGTATCAAGAACATTAAATGTTAACCATAAATTAAATATTTGGGTAAATATAAATTCTTCATACGAGACAGGCAAGCGCAGGCCTCTTGCAAAATTTGCAACCAGATTAAGACATAAAATTGTAACATTCTTAAGAAATTTTGTTTGGTGTACAGGTGCTGAATTTTTCTCTGAAATTATGAAATAGAATTACAAGGAAAGTGATTCTTAAGATTTGTGTCCTAGGTCCGAACTATTTTTTGTAAACAAGCTCCTGTCCATCGTCCGCGTAGATTTCAACTATCGTTATATATGGCTATATATAACGGTAGTTGAAATCTACGCAATGAGAGAATCTATGAGAATTTTTAAATTTTCCGCATTAAAAACTATCCAATAAAGGGATAATTTCGACTTTGTACATGCCTGCTATACTTTTGACTGTTTTATAATTGTTATCTCTTTCGTTTCTACAATAAAGTGTACTTACATATATATATACAAAAACAAGTTTACATACTTTATTTTGAGTGGAAATCATGTTTTATGAAAAAATATTTTAAAATACATACATTTGTTTGTGCAAACCATTGCCATTTATCTCCAAAACTACTAGTCCGATTGTGATGCGGTTTTCAGTTATGGGTTCGGGGTTGATTACAAAGACGATACCGTCTTTGTAATCAACGTTGCGTTTGAGGTGAGGGAATATTTGTTACAGAACATGTATTTCAGTTAAGAGATACACTCGCTGGAGCTATGTCTAGTCTACCCAACTATTTTCATCCTGACGACTTTTAACGTCTATTGTAGAGCTGCGGCTAAATGTTTTCTATATCATATCAACTGAAAAAGGATAAAATAATTTTAAAACCCCCACCTTGAAAATTTATGTAACGAGAGATAATAAACGTAAACAGCTTCTATAAGTAGAGTTCATATCTCGCGAAGTCGGTCATTTTAAATATAGAGAATCAGTTTTCATAGCACTTTTCTACAACCTATTTGGTTTTCTAAGATATAGATGAACTGAATAAAAAACCCAAGAGTATCCGTCGGGGGCTGTCACTATTTTAATTAGTATAGATCTCAAATTATTCACGTTACTTTATAGTAAGGTGAATAATTTGAGATCTATACATACTAAAAACCCAAGAGTATCCGTCGGGGGCTGTCACTATTTTAATTTGTATAGATCTCAAATTATTCACGTTACTTTATAGTAAGGTGAATAATTTGAGATATTTTGCAGTTTTATAACTGCAAAAAAACCTAGTTCATTTAATGGCAACTCTGAACGGATATTCTTGGGTTTTTCTATTACTCTTTCCCACTTTTAATTACGTATATTTTGATTATTATTATGTTTTTTTCCCTGACAGCTAAACCAAAAGCAGTTTTACAAGGGTTCTTAGCATTAATCCTTTGGCATGCCACTTTTATGTAATTAAGTCACATTAAACAAAAAAACTGTTTAGATTTATAGCATAGTACGCCTAATAACATGCCAAAGCATCAAGAACTAGTTAAGTAGTCTTCGCTATTTTTTATTACATATATATTATTTTGGAACTTAAATAGTTTTTTGTTTGTCGCAGTTTGCAACCAGTTCGCGCGCGGCGTTATCGCCATGCTGGGTGCAGTCACCCCTGATTCCTTCGACACTCTACACTCGTACACCAACACGTTCCAGATGCCTTTTGTAACGCCATGGTTCCCGGAAAAGGTAAGTCTATCTTGTTTAGGCACCGTTTTAATCAGAAGCTTTGTTAATTAAGTTTAAAATAATCTTATATTACTGATACACTCACTAGTGTTTACTAATTAAAGTTGAATAACTTTGGTGAATATGGTACCCATCCACTAATCCTAGTTTCTCTTTTTGATTTATTGAGCTAGATATTGGGAAATACATAAATTGATGCCGTGGTACAAACAGTGTTTATAATTTTAACTGAATTTTGCTTCATAATGAAAGTCGAATAACTTAACAGGAATTATACTGTACTTAAATCCAAAAACAAGGTATACCTTTTAGCCTTTCCTCACTTAATTTCATTAAGGTTTGTAAAATAAATCTTAAAGCACTTAAACATAAGAACCAAAGGCCTCATTTTAAATAACTATCGATCTGTTTTAAGTTACAACACAGTCTTTCATATTTAAATTTGTGATTATAATGGTAAACAATATTTTTTGATCATCTGACATGCTCGTTGCTGTTGTGAGCTGTTAACATTAGAGATAACATAACTATTTTAGATTACAAAAATTAGAATCGCTAGTGAATAACCTTTGCATAAAACGTACGTTATATAAAAATTAGCAATAGTTTTATGTACCTACTCATCGGTTTAGAATAATGTGTCGGTTTAAAACCTGCCACGGGGAGCTACGAATCTTTTATGCATAATGCAGAGACTACCACGCCGTGGGACGAAGTGAAGCCAAACTGTGAGATAAGAAGCCTTCGAAAGCTAAAAACTTGAGCTATTTAAGTGCTATGTTCTCGGTTTAAACAAACAACCCACAACAAAATTATATTTATCTTTGAAGACTTGAGCACCGACCGATTTTCCTGAATACGTACGGAGTTTCTGTTTATGACAGAGCCCGGAAAATACAAAATGTTGAATGTCACCATCATTACCTGTTACTTTAAATGAATGGAAAATGTAAATGTTATTATACTTTTGTCTCCGCTTTTCCTTGCGGCTTTTGTATATTTTTTATCACTCCCACGTGGAATCTAGTTTTAAGACGGAAATAGAACCAACATTGATATTTAAAATAAAAGTATATTTGTAATAAGTTGGTGCGTAATGGAAATTTTAAATAATAAAATACATGACACACTACCCCGCTCGCGGTGTTTAATTTTACTTTTTCTACCATATAGTTTTCAAAACTTGAGGTTTCTCGTGATTTGCCACGTCTTTTAATTTCAGATGTTTACTCGCTTTCAATTTATAACATACCTACCTAATATCATAGATTTACAATGAATGAAAACGATATCTTTCTACTTCGATAAAGTTCATAACATTAAAAATACCGCTAATATTTAACATCGCTCCTGACCTTATTATTTGTGAGCAGTCAACCTTTCGCATTTCGGACGAAAACTTATTCCGTACCTAAACTCGTTAACCGCACTACTAACGTTGGTGTATTTTGATACGTCATATAATTAATAGGTGATCCCTCCGTCGTCGGGGCTTGTTGACTACGCGCTGAGCATACGGCCCGACTACCACCGCGCCGTCATCGACACCGTCACACACTACGGGTGGAAGCACGTCATCTACATATACGACTCACACGACGGTAAGTGCCCATAATTCTCTTATCTGTTACTCCTACACATTTAAGAAAAATAATTCGTTGTCAATTGTAGGTAATCCTCCACGTAAAAACAGACGTGTTCTTTTACATGATAAAATAAACTATAGCTGAATACGGAAGCTACTTTGGTAAAATAAAAATTCAAATCGAAGAGAAGATCCTTCGCCCAAATATTTTATTTAAAGGAATATTTTCTTTCTCATTAATATTCCTAACTGTGAAAAATGTTAAAATGGGTAAAGGTTACGCCTTTATTTCTGAGGGAACGAAAAGAAATTTCTGAAGTAGCCGCGCCCGGAATGTTAATTCTTAGAGACTAGTCTCAATATTTCCAAGTCTCTTCAGCGAATAATGAGTGCAGTCATTACTATAATGAGTTTATTCTGTATTCGCGGCGCGCATTGCTGATTGAACCATTCATTAATGAGCTTGGACGGCCCTGTGCATACTAAAGCTTTTCGGGACGGAGGTATTCGCCTAATTTATAGTGCGAGGGAAGATAGTTATCAAATTACGTTTTTACGTTTACTATGTCTATAAACTATGAGTATAGTCCTATTTTTCGGGATATATCCCGAATATATGACTTATAAGGCACAAGGGCTTACAAGGGATTTCTATACCAAATTTCATCGAAATCTGTTGAGCGGTTTAGCCGTGAAAGCGTAACAAACGGATAGACAAACAGATAGACAAACAGTTACTTTCACATTGAATATATTATTTTTCAACCGATACGTATGGATCATCAAACTTATATGTTCATGTCACCATATAGGTTAACTTATAAAATAAATGTTCAAAAAAAACAAGACCCACCTTCAAAAGGCAAAAAATTACTTCTTTTAAAATGGTAGGTAATAAGACTAATAAGGTGAGTCCAACTGAAGTCGGCGTCCTACAATATTTTAACCAAAAGCAGACATTGCGGGTTTTTGTTTTTTTAAACATTTATTTTATTTTATACATTTTAGTGATCATAATTATGCTGTTATGTAGTCCCACTTGTCAATTAGTAGTAAACTATAGAACATTTCAATCTCGCCGCACGCAACGCCGTGAGAGAGTCATAGTCATATATTTAAATCTACATATGCTTCGTCATAGTCGCTCAACTATCCTAATCCAAATATCTTGTCGCCACCCTTGAAATATATACCGTTTAGGAGTTCCGGTGACCATCTGTAGTCTTCATCATCAGTTCTACTTCACCAAACGTTTTACAAGAGCAAATACCTGAGTTACAATGAAAAATACTAAAATCCGCATAGGTGTGCCTATAAATTTTGAAGAGTTCCGTCGATTCCTCATGGACTCCATCCTCAAATCTTCATTTTGATAAAAATGAGACTATACGGGAAGTACAAGCTTTCAAATTAAAAAAGGAATCGTCAAAATCGATTCACCCGGTCGAAAGCTCTAAGGTAACAAACTTTAAAAAATCAGTCGAATTGAGATCCTCCTCCTTTCTCGAAGTAGGTTAAAAGAATTACCTACACGTACCTATGTAAGTACTTCTTAGAGATAACCTGAGCTAAGCTTGATATGAGTCATTGGCAAACAAAAATATAATAATAGTACATTATGATACAAGTGTGCTAAGTTGACCATTGTATACAAGGCGCTATTGTGTGCGCACGAGCGGCAGCGAGTGCGCCACAAGAAAGCCGCGTATATTATGGTCACAGGCACACGTGTTACATACGACGTTTTTCAACACACTTGCGAAAAAAAACAAGACTCTTCATTTTCTTTGCTTAAAAAAGAAATTTTCGTTAATATTAAACTTCACAATAATTAATCCAAACTATCTTCGTCACAGCCGTCAATTATTTACGAAAAATGGCGGCTGGCGCGTTGTTTTTTTTTTCTTGCCGCGATACCGATGCGCGCGCAAGGCTAAGGCGCGAACGAGATCGGCCAACAGCCAAATTTAAAATGTAATAATTCATGTTTAAAATACAAATTACAGAAAAAATTAAATTATTTTAATTAAATTGAGTTATTTTTTAGTAATAAAGCTGATTTCACAAATTTATTGAAATAAATATGTAGATAATGTTATTTGCCGCATAAAAACTGTTTGTTGCTAAGAAAAAAAAAGGTATAACCCGACTAAATTATATCGCTTCTTCTTCGTATTTACAACTTGGTACTAGGCTACAAATGTAAATTGTTTGGGTTAATAAACAAAAGGCACTTGTGCGTAATATACTGAAAAAGCACGCGTGTTTAATATCTAGGTTTATGAGCCAAAAATCGGTGGAATAAAAAGGTCGTTTTGAGCAAGTGTGTTGAAAAAGCAATTAAATGAAACACGTTTGAGGCAACCTAGTAATATGTATGTATGCATAACTCTATTTCTCTTTTTAATACAGCTTATTTTGTTTACTCGTATTTTGCAAATTGGCATGGGAATTGAATAGCATCGGGTTTCAAAAATATTTGTTTGATACTATCCCTATTATTCATATACGCGCCTTAGCTATATTTTGCTTCAAGTATGCTTTGTCCTTATCTGTAATTGTGACATTTGCATTTGACTGAAAGTGACAATGCATTATTTAATTTAAACAGTTTTATAGTGCGTTCATGAATAAGGGGGTAAGGGGGTAAGAATAGAAAGTTTTGGTTTCTAACTAATTCATTAACTTAAGAAGCCTATTACAGTAGTAACTGATAAAGCGGCCCTTTTCGTTCAGTTCAGTCAGTAGGTAAACACTACTTGAAATATATGTCAATCATTTAGATGTATGGTTGAAAAATGTAAACAATTGAGACTGAATATGATTGTAGAAATCAATATGTCCTCGCGAAATGGACTTATCCTCGGCACCGAGTACGGATACGGAGCCACGTAAAATTCATTTTACGAGTATGTCACCGGATCACCAAGAAAAGAGCACTTCGCTAACGGAAAAGCCCATTTACATATAAAACGTGGTTTTAGAGTACACCGCACTGTTTATAGAATATACCTTTTACTGCTAAACCTTTTTGTGGAACGTGTACAATTATGAAACTCAATTTCTTTTATGTGCGTTTTTTACGCACATTAATGAATGATACTTACAATTATCAATCGTGCCTAATAAAACTACCACTTTGAATACTTTAAATTAAAAAGAGTTGAATTTTGAACGAATTTTGAGACAGGGGAGATTATAAAAAAAGTTGGAACGCTAAAAAGCAAGTGCGGATGTCATAGCAGAGGGTGGCTCGGAGTGGCGGATATGATGCAGATGCTAAGTAGCGGTAGATATAAAAGTAACATAAGCATTACATTAAGAAAGTACGCTACTAAAAAGGTCAGAAATAAAGGAAGACGCAAGAACGCGTTCACACTGGCGATTTACTTTTCATTGCATTTCACAGAAATATATTAATGAAAGCAAAAGTATTAACTGGTATTTTACCAACGATGATTAAATACATTTATTCAATAGATATAAACCCCCTTGCATAAAAGTAGTGTAAACATACTGTAACTAAATACAATTTTATGCTATAGCATTAAACCAACATTATTTATATAAAATCATTATTTTTCTTCGTCGAAAATACTTTCCTTATTTGTAGCCTTAAATTTCATTTATTTAAAGAATAATTTAAAGCACTTGAAGAAATCAAAGGGCCCGTTCTCTTCGTAAGGGGTTTATAGTGGTTGCGATGTAGGTAAACCAAATAGTTAGAACCACAAAACACTTCCAACAACAAAAGATATACTGTGGGGCTTTTAGATTTGAACCTTGCAAAAAATGTTAACAGGGGTTTTTCCTTGAATCATGTATTAAATTTAGCTCTCCAATTAATACCGAAAAATTAAACACTTTCCATGACCGGAACAAGGTAAGAAAACAAAACGGGGTTTAGTAATTAAAAAAAAGGCTAAATTGTTAACAGCATAACTTGAGTTACTCTATGGAAAGAATTGGTAGAACCTATATAATTTTGCAGAATTAAACAAATTCGTCCATGAAAATAAATAAAAAATCTTTCTTTTTTTTTTCTTTAAGAAAAATATTAACAGCGATTTTTTTACATAAAATAGTTATAGCTAATATATTAATCCGCTTACAAACAAAATTAAACAAAATATAACAAAACTAAATATGAAAAAATAAAACGGTTTTGGCAAAAATGTGTATTACTTTATTAAAATATCAAACAACACCTATATGTTTAATTTAGAGAAATTAAAATATAGGTTTATGTATGTTCCATTATTCAACCACTATAAGTTCTGATACATTTTTGCCTGAACCGATATTTGATCTTTTTGGATATATCTGAAGTGCAAAGTAATAGTATGTTTAATTTTACCTAATAATAACTGAATATATGAATTTAAATGCATTTAGCATATTTTTTGTCCTGTTGGCATTTTTGCTTAATGTCGAATAATAAGATTTCGAAAAGAAACATGTTGGACGACAAATGTTGAATTTCCTAACCTACTGGTAAAGCTGTCTCTTCCACAAAAAATCGTTACAAACAAGCCTGTTAATATTTTTTTCTACCAAGTTAAATTGATAAACGTAAATTGTTTAAAAAAAACGTATGCGCGGTGGTGCACTTTTCGCGAGATACAATTTAATACACTCTGTTCTATACTCAACACATTTAATGAAAATAAATGCTGTTTTAAATTCGTGCAAGGTTGGTCTAAAATTTTTTCCGCGGGCTGTTGGCGGGAGTTGTTTTCTACAAGCGTAACTTTAAAATGTATCCACTTATTATGATTTTTCACCGTGGAGGACATACATTCTAGCTAAAGTCAAACCAGACTAAAGGTTTATTCATCATGCTGGACGTGTAAATCTCGATTGATTTGGAAATATTTTTAAGATAAAAATTCAAACTTATTAGGAACTCACGTCAGTTGCTATCCCACTAATTTTATTAAATACTTCTTCACGTTGCAACCGCTGGACGGGATTGGATGAATTTTGGAATGCAGATAGCTTATACAATGGATTGACAAATAAGCTTCATTACGAAAAAAAAAATTTTTTTCAAGGGAATTGTGATAATCGAAATCAACGTGGACGAAATCGCAGGCATGAGCTAGTTTATTATACAAATAACGACTTAGTATGAGCCGGTTACCATTTTAATCAAGTGCCTATAGTGTAGATGCGTCCTAAAACACTTTCAAGTAGCTCAGCGCTATCCGAAAACGGAAATGAATTAGAGATCGGAGTTTCAGAGAGGGCAGACCATAAGATTGACCTGATACCCAAATAACACCCTCTTCCCCTGTCACACCCCATACGATCCACCGAAAAAACTAATTTTAAAACCCATTTTGCTACACACAATTTCGCTATATTATAAGATGACAAATTGAATTCCAATTTAGTATCATAAAATATCTGATTTTATTCCAGAGATGATTTGATTTACTTGCAATTCGTTTCTGATTATTACCCGACTGCGGCAAAGCCCAAAAGAAGGGTTATGTGTTTGACTTGTATATATGTCCGACTCAATGTCCGCTCGTAACTGTTCTACTAAACGGCTTAACGTATTTTAATAAATTATACTTGTTTAGATTCTTAACCACTAGAGTGTCAAGGCTATATTCAAATTAATTAAATATGAAATTGGCGAATAAGAAATAAATACATGATAAGAAATATTACAATGACGATATATCCAAACAACAGACATGTGTTTTTTTAAAGCTTGCTTTTCGTTAGACTTGTAAGGAAATCGTACCGTTTCAATAAGTTATCCAATTTTTTTTTACACTAATACGTTGGCAACTCCAGGCAAAATCTTAGGGCCGTATTAATAAACTCGTCTCAATCCGTGAACTGAGAGCTTCTCAGATGATACCGTCTCGATACGTAATCCTGGAGCTAAGATCGTCGCGTATTAATAAACTCGTCTTGAGAGCTCTCAGATGATATGAATGATCTTATATTATAAAAACATCCCAACCCCAACCATGACAGTTTTGAACCAAACGAAACGTTTTGACTGTGCATGGTTTTTAAAACAGATGATTTTGCGTTTAGACATGACACGTAAAAAACGAAACCATCATAAATACATTTTTTCAAGTTAAAGTTAAAAGCTAGTCATTATTTTAAAAGCATTTTTTAAGCTAGTTTTCTGCTCATATCATTTAAGGTGATCAGGTGCGCATAATATTACTTGTTTTAAAATCTCTGTGATATTGAAAAAACGATACGCACATAGCGCGAATTTTGACATTTACAGTAGTTTACAGGTTACGAGTCCTTCTTACCGAATTTGTTTTTAAGTGAACTTCAGTGTCGTTAAGTATTAAATGTGAAGAAGTGCAGCTTCTCGAATCCAACTTGGCGCCAACCTGGGTGAGGATCTATTTTTAAAATAAACGTGTCCTATGAAGGCCGACTTCCACAGCAAGCATCGCGGGGACTGGAGCCTGGAATAGGTTCCTTCTGCAGGATCCGGTCACCTACGGCCACTTCCTTGGACGGCCACCACCCAAATTCCTTGTTCGTCCATTTCCCAGTTTGTCCATTTCCCTGTTTGTCCATTTCCCAGTTCGTCCATTTCCCAGTTCGTCCATTTCCCCGAACGACCACTGGTCAGTTACGGCCTCTTCCTTGGTCGGCCACAACCCAAATTCCTTGTTCGTCCATTTCCCCAAACGACCATTTCCTTGGACGGCCACCACCCAAATTCCTTGTTCGTCCATTTCCGCAAACGACCACTCTACGACCACAGCTGTCCGTCCGTCTGTCTGTCTGTCTGTCTGTCTGTCCTTTATTTATCATAATGACGACGGAACCCTACATTGAGCATGGACTGACATGCTCTTGCCCGGTTTTTTTGGTTTTTACCGTGCCTGGTTAACTAACTAACTATCTTTATAACTTTATATAACTGGGTACTTATTTACTTTCTTTGCCCTTGACTGTAAGTACCTAGCTAAATAAACTAATGGTTAAAATTCGAAAATCTAGTAAAAAATAATAAAAAATAAAATAAAATAAATAATAATAAATTAATAAATAATAGTCGAATTTGATCGGAAATATGTAGTGCTTCTGCGAAAACTGAGAAATAAGGAAATTTCAGTCAATTTATTTTTAAATAAAATAATTTATATAAGATTACTTATGAAGCAAAAAAAAAAGAATAGAATATACATCTTTACCTATAATTTCAAAACATGTAAGAAGAATAAAATAAGTGTTAAGTATAGGTACAGCAGTAAACTAGAATAAAATAAGAAGAAGTGAGGAGTTATGTTGACTGCTACAATAGGAACCTTGTTGAAGTTGAGAGGAACTTGTATTTCCAGTTGTGTTTCTTATTGCCTTTTTTTATTTTAGTAATAATAAATTGAATGAATAATAACAAACAAACCTTTTTTTTCATGTCTCTGGCTTTAAGCTTTAAATTACAGTCGTGATCATAGGCAGGCGTTGACATAAGGCGTATTGTACAAATTGAGTATTGGATAAATTGAGTATTGGACAAAATGCGTAATCAAATTTGACAATACGTGTATTGCTCATGATGCGTGTTAGACATATTACTTATTAGACATAAGGCGTATTCTACGAATTGAGTATTGGATAAATTGAGTATTGGACAAAATGCGTAATCAAATTTGACAATACGCGTATTGCTCATGATGCGTATTAGACATATCACTTATTGGACATAATGCGTGTTTGGCCAAAAGCGAATTGGACATAAAGCGTATTGTACAAATTGAGTATTGGACAAAATGCGTAATCAAATTTTACAATACGCGTATTGGATAGCATGCGTCGAGAGGCTTGTTTATCGCTCGTTTGCCGGCCTCTGATATATGTAAAAAAAAGTGATGTGGCCGTTTGAGGAAGTGGCCGTTCAGAGAACTGGCCATTAATGGGAAGTGGTCGTTCAGAGAACTGGCCTATCATGGGAAGTGGCCGTTCAGAGAACTGGCCTTACCTGGGAAGTGGCCGTTCAGAGAACTGGCCTTACCTGGGAAGTGGCCGTTCAGAGAACTGGCCTTACCTGGGAAGTGGCCGTTCAGAGAACTGGCCTTACCTGGGAAGTGGCCGTTCGAAGCATGTGGCCGTAAGTGACCGGATCCCTTCTGCATAAGATGAAAAATGAAAGGCAAATCAGGTGAAGCCAAAAATGCTTACTTTGTACCGTTTCCAAAAGGTGTCTTATTTTACCTAAAGGTAATAAATTAACCTTGAGTTATTGGATACCTTAGGATATCACTACCAACATAGGAATCTTATAAATCAAAGTCCTCAGACTGCCTCAGTGTATCGGCATAAATGTATTAGGTATGATCACCAAGATGTAATGGACAAATTCTTATTTGAATGTAGTTTAGTGGGAGTTTATAAATATGAACGATAGTTTCGACATTGGCATGCAATTTATAAACAATATTATTGTCAAGCTTTTAGTGAATGTAAATTAAAAGATCTTTTATGGAACTGTTAGTGTGTAAAACAGGTAAGTAGGTTATATTATACTTTTTGTTTTTGTTATTTCCAGATAATTTTAACAATGAACTGCCAACCCCTGCCCCTGGAAAACTGGTGTTTAATTTGATTTTAATTCCTTTACTATTGTTGTTTAAAGTGTGTACTAAATGTCTCATGGGATAGAATTCGGCGTCGCGACAGACCAAGGCGACGTTCGCGAGATGAGCTTCATGCCTTCAATCAAGACTGGTGGAAGGCTGGCCAAGAAAGGGCTAAATGGAAGGAAGGGAGGCAGGCCTTTGTACATTATAGGCTGCTGAATAATAAATAATTCCTGTATATTTTTTTAATATATGGTTAAAATTCAGATGCAATTTACCTTAATGTTTTATAAGGGTGGTTAGCAAAAGTTATGTTTTCTCAGTTTTCACTCATTGCTTTGGTTTGTTTATAGACTATAAAGGGGTTACCAAGCTACAAACAAGACGCAGGCAACTTGTGCTAACTGTTCACTTAACTATATTTCTGTCAATGCACACATGGATGTGACATAAAACTTAACTAACACCCAATTGTACAAACATTTGTTAGCACCTTTCACAATAATAATTCACCTATGTTAGCACTGGAAGGAATCCTTCCAATATTTTTGTCTATACACACATACATTTTATCCTATTAGGACACTTGTCATTTTCCAATTACAAGCAACTTATGGTGAAATTTAATTCTCTTGTTCGGTATATGGCAGATTCTGTATTGGACAGATTCTGCGATTGGGCAGATTCTGTATTGGACAGATTCGCGATTAGGCAACTTCTGTATTGGACAGATTCGTGACTGGGCAGATTCTTTATTGGACAAATTCGTGACTAGGCAGATTCACTACTTGACAGATTCTCTATTGGACAGAATCGCCGTTTGGCAGATTCGCCATTTGGCAGAAATAGGAACAATAAGTAATTAAGTAAGACAATTGGTAAGGAACAATAGTCTTATGCACCTAATCATATATACCACCAAGCCTACTATATGAGCTTATAGCCTGGTCGAGTTAACATAAAATGTACGGGAAAGTTTACATTAATACGCATAAAGCTGAAAATTATTACGAATGTTCTGAACATCATTATAAATAAAATGTCAAAAGTCCCCATCGATCGTTTGCGAAAAAAGTTCAGGTTCAAAGTTCGCTTCGAATATGGGTTTTTTGCATTTTCCATCCATACGGTAAGTTTTATGTAAAGGATTGATTGAAGATCATGCAATTATCTATCAAAATTGTCGTACATTTTTTCTCCTATGAGCCACCGTTTCGGAGATATGACGATTCAAAACTTGTAAAAGTTGTGTTGTGTTAAAGTTAAAGATAGTATTGTTACTTGTATTACAGCTCCAGTGATGTAAGTACGCGGTGTACTTATGCATTATTATGAAGAACACAACTTTTTTAACTTTCTGAACCATCATATTATCTCCGAAACGGTGACTCATAGGAGAAAAAAGTGTACAACAATTTTGATAGACAATTGCATGATCTACAATCGTATGCTTTATATACTTTTATGATGCCGGTTAGTCGGTGTCGAGAAATTATCTGCAATGTACTAACATAATTTCTGCTCATAAATTTTTCCATGCTTTAGAACTTCATTGTACTAAAATAACAATTTCATTTATCTGCACACTCTACCCCTGACATTGTCATATATTATGCATTAATTTGAAAAATTACATATGAGCTAAATCCCTTTCTAAACGAGGTTTAATAATACTTACAAGTGCTTAGCGTAGAAACTACTTAGATGCATAGATAGAAAACTCCTTGAAAACATCCTGAGTATCAGGCCACTTATGTTCTTTCATTGTCATTGCAATTGGCAATCAGGGAAATTTTATTAAGTGCTACAATTTATGGAAGTTGAAGTTTATAATTTTCATTAAAAGAGTTGATAAAATATATTACAGAAATGGAGCTCGCCGGTCCTAGCGACGATGAGGTAAACTTAAAATTTATTTTGAGTGAAAGGGGAAAACCCGTGTTGTTACATGCCGGTCATAGGTACAATTTTGTAAAAAAAAACAAATCCGGCCACACAAACTGGCGTTGCTTTAATAAAGAAGAGTGTAGTACTTCGATTACAATTAATGAACAAAAGCGTATTGTCAAGGAGGCCAGCCATATGTGTATTCCCGATGAAGCCAGAAATGCGGTTGATATGGTTGTTGACTTAAAGGATGAATGTAAAACGTTAGTGTGCAAAAGGTATCGTCTTGGGTCGTCCCATTCGTTTTTTGTCAAGTTCTTAAATCGTCTCATTCTGCTTTTGTCATCCATTCTTCATTCGTCACTTTCGTTGGTAGTCTTTGTCGTCTATGGTTATATTTGTAGTTTGTCTTTTTCTTATTCAGGCTCATTCCGGTATTCGTCATCATCTTCTTTGGACATGTTCGATGTTAGTCTATCTCTTTTCTAGTCTCATTCGCTATTCGTCCTATCGTATTCGTCTTGTATTATTTTTGCAATTGCGTCATCAGCGTGGACATATCTCTTCTTCCTTTTTCTTGGGATGCCGACTGTCATTTGGGCTGCCCGTATTTCTTGATGTCTTGCCTCCTTTTTCAGGGTATCTAGAAACCGGTACAGAGATTTACTCTTGTCAGTTTTAATATTTAGCCTATGGTGCCAACCCTCAAGACTGTTGGTGGTTCGATGGCGTTGGCCAGCACAAGAAAAAACTTCAGGTGTTATCCTGTTGAGCCACTGAGTGGTCATATATTGAAAGAACCTGTCTATGCTCTGATCGCCATCGGGCGAAATACTTTCAATATAACACCACGCTTCCGGGATATGTGATTTCGGAAGCAGAGCTAATAAGGTTGTCAATCTAACAATTTTTTTGCTATAAGCATCTTCATTTAAGGACAATTCTTTTGCCTTTCGCCATATTGCTGTCTTAAAATGGTAGTGGCATCCAGAAACAACCGCGTTTGGGAAGACTGTTAAAACAGCATTCATAATTGTTTTCTCATAGTCGCACTTGAAATTACTTATATTTAAATCTAATTGCGTCTTCAAAATTGTAAATAGCTGCAAATAAGTATTTTCCTCTTTATTGGGAAGCAAGCTAAAAATCACAGGTACCACACCATTTTCATCCCTTGTACTTTTTACGTCACAATGGACAGTAAAAAGTTGGTAGAATGGAGCGGGGGTAGTTTTAAAAGTACCATCAGCTAAATAGGTGTTTTTGCTTTTGATCAGGTTTCTGAAGTACGGTGAGCAAAATATGAAAATTCCATCACTGTTCGCTCCATCATAAATCATAAACCATAAAATCGTCAGAAATTAAGTCTGGAATTTCGACATCAGCAATGGTATTAAATACTGTTTTTGATACATTTAGTAATTTTTTTCTTGCATTATAAAATCCGTCTTTTTTTGCTTCAAAGAGTGGTACCATATGATCTGGGATTTTGTCCTTCAATGCCTCTGCACATTCTTCGTATATTTTTGTTACTGGTGTGTATTCATTTCGGCATCGAGATTTACACTGGTCCATTACGATATCGATATCATTTTTGATGAAATTTGGCAAACATGTATGTGATCCTTCGCGAATAATTGTTTTGTTATCTAAAGACAACGTAAGAGACCCACTACAGGTGTGTCTATTTATACATCTCCATTTTGCAGATGACTTATTCTTCACACCCAGCGTATATTGAAATCCGGCCCTTACTAACTTTTTTTTATTTCGGCTTGATTCGATAAATATTAAACCACTCGCGTTTTCGTCCATAGTGGACGATAACTGCATTTAATTTTCATAAAACAAACTACACAGCGGCTATCAATAGAATGTCAATAATCAATTATGACACTTCTTAACCACTTGAAACTTTAAGCATTTAATGTCGTTGAGTGGCCAGTAACGTAAAAGCGGAGGTTGTATTACTAAAGCGGGCATTGAGACGAAAACCGAACAAGACGAATTATGAATGGGCCTAAAAACGAATGTGACTTATTGCCAATGGGACCAACAACGAACGTGACGAAAATAAAGTGACGAGTAACGAATGAGACTAAAACGTAAAGAGACTAACACCGAACATCTCAAAAGAAGAAGTGACGAACATCGAATGAACCTGAATAAGATCAAGACAAAAAACAAATATGACCAAAGACGACAAAGACTACCAGCGAATGTGACGAATGAAGAATACGAAAGCAGAATGAGACGAATTAAGAACTTGACAAAAAACGAATGGGACGACCCAAGACGATACCGTGCAAAAGTCTCGAACCTGTGCCAAAGTTATTTGAAGATTTTATGGACACTGGACTGTAACTTAGATGATTTAGATAAACCAACATTTACACAAATAAAAGATGTATTGTACAAAGCCAGACGTGATTATCTAATTTTGATTTATGGGACACCGTTAGCAAAGGAATACTTAAAAAAAAATCAAAATCTTTTACGGAGACGGCACGTTCAAGATATGTCCTACCCCCTTTTACCAAGTGTACAGTTTACACATAAATATATCTCAAGACGAGAATTTTGTAAACTTTGTCCCTGTGCTTTATATTCTCCTGGCAAATAAAAGTCAAGCTGTCCAATACAGAATCTGCCATATACCGAACAAGGAATTTAATTTAATGAATGTGTGTGCCACTGGACTTCGTTGTCTCTTCCTAAAAGTTAGTGGAAGTATTTACGTCTCAGTAAATGTTTCTATTTCTATTTCTATTAATGTCCAACTAGATAGAGATTGATATTTATATATAAATTTAAGTTAACAGATATTTTAAATCGGAATCAAGTTTGATTTTATTTTAAAGTAGGTCTACAGATATTAAAAGTTGGCTGCAGTATTCATTAAAATATAAACATTCATAAATACAATATAAACACCAAAAGACACCAACATCCAATAACATTACCACATATCCTTGTTGACTTAGTGTTTATTAAAGTAGGTAATTTATAAATGTGAGAACTAAATAACATTGTTTTATTACATATTTAGCGCAGGCTTCCTGAATTCCGTAGCCACTAGGAGGTTGCTAGAAAGGTTACAGAGTTCAAAGAGCTTGTTGTTATATTATGTTATGCCTCAGAATCTTGGATTCAAATACTTTCATTTTGCTCATTTAAATAGTGTAGGAGTACCTAGACATTTTTATGTATTAACTTTCAAGCATAAAAGGAGCCCTGCATGTCTTTTCACCAATAAATAAAACTACTATTAGCATGTAGCAAGTTTATTTTATTAAAATGTTCTCAGTTATACGTATTAACAGGTTTCAAAATAAACTCAATACCTAATATTATTTGTAAATATCTGATTCGCCGTTAAACCATCCATATATTCTTTATTGAAAAAACTATTAACCATCTTGTTTTATAGCTGCAAAAGATAATATATTTCTTTTAATTCATCCTTATAATATGGTACTAAATGGAAAGAAAGTAGGTAGGTAAAATTACAATGAAAATATTGCACATAGCCCCTCATAGCACACACCTGACTCTGCTAACTTGTTACTCGATTGAAGCTATTTTATTACCTGCATAAGGCCCAAGTAATAAACTGTGTTTATCCTCTTTTACAATTATCATGTAGCGCTATTCTCCAACAAAAGTAGACCAAGATGTTTGTCCACTAGACATTATACAAAAAAAACAATGTTTAAATTAAGTATTGAACTTGTGAATTACAAAACTTATTACACCAGGGCTTTTAGAAAACTAGGTAATAAAATTACATGTCTAATATTTTTCATAATAAAGATTTGCATCATGGAAGTAATAAACACACTTAACTTTACAAGACATCCTGAACAGTATCATCATAATGCAAATAACCTAACCTATCTATAGTAAGTTTGGGTTCATAGTATGAATGCACAGTAGCATGAAAATAGTAATGAAACAACTATTATCTTCACAATGAAGTACCTAGAACAAAACAAAATTGAGTAGGTATCCTTTTGCCTGACTTATGTCTGAAGTTACTTTATTCATTGTTTTATATTCTAAGAAAGGATAATTTCGAATAGGAAAAGTACATTAAAAACTAAATCTTTGACTGACTAACATTGTAAACAATTTTATTATACCTGATGGACATATTGTTTGGCAATTGGCAAGCGAGTTGAACTCGTCAACTGCGTGGGGACGGCTGTTGAGATTCGTGAACACTGACTTCTCAAAATATCCATTTTTACCGTTTTTGGGGGCCTTGATTCTTTTCGGCGAACCTTGCAATGTTACCCAAGTTCCACATTATTGGACTGACGACAACCTACAAAACGACATTAAGTTATAAACACTATGTAATCACTTCAAAATGATTGAAACATTCTATGGATGGTTTGCGATTTGTTTTCACAATTAGGTATACTTTTTGTACCACATTTATGTCAGGACCCGAAATTGTATATATCTCACTGTTATTACTAGTTTATTGTGTGTATAATTTTTTAAAAAAATCACTCAGTTTTCATTTAAGTATCAAACAATAACAAAATTAAACTATGCCTGCTTTGGCCGGCCTTGTCTTGCTTGTCTGTCATGTCAACAAAAACAATCCCCTCCTCTTACTTCGGCAACACGTTTCACGAAGTGTTTCGTTACTTTAATTTCAATAATTAACAAAGTAATTTAAAAAGGGTTTATTGGTTTTCTAAAATGCAGTAAAGTAAAATATTAGACGCATTGTGGTTGTGATGCAAATCGTGTTTAAATTGTTGGATGGTTAGGTTACGTTAGGGTACCTTACTGATAAAAATTAGCAGGTTTTTACTTTTAATACCTCATACATATTGTCTAACTAGAAATGCGTTGGCTTAATATTTTACTGTTTTATGATCAGATGATTTTATTTACACATTATGAACATAAAATAACTAGGGAATTAATGTAAATTGTAGGCAGGTACTTACCTATGAGAAATGAGTCCGTGTGGAGGTAATTCTTTCGTGTCTCAGGGTTGCCCTTATGTATTGTTAAACAAACATATCTGGCTATTATTTCGTTCTCTGTCGTAATCACTATACGTAATATTAATTATCTAGCACCCACAATATTTTCACATACCTAAACACAACACAAAGCACATAATTTTTGAAGGCAATTGTACCTATTTAGCGGCAAAATCAAACCTAATATTTAGGTATCATTATTATTGAAAACGTTTTAGGTATAAATATTTGCCACTGAGGATTTAAAAATAACACTTTATTGTATTTAAACCGATTTATCTGATAAAAAGAACTCATATGTTCTACTATGTTGCACATATGTTTCGAGATGGTCTCAAGTCACCTATATTGACCATAATCAGGATCAGGATTAGTTCCTCATACAAATGACCGTCCCATTTGATACGAGGATTACATTTCACGTGTCGAGATACGTTTATTAATTAAAGATCAGTCTTGTGACGCATCTTGTGACGGGTATATGATCTGAGACGAGTTTATTAATACGGGCCTTAGGCTAAGCCCCACAAAGCTGAGCGCTCCTAGCACTACAAGTGACCGGTATTGTATTGACCAGACATTCGGCACGACCGGATTTACATGCGCATTCGGGCTCGATGGAACAAACGTATTGATAGACCTGTGCCTCGGTTGTAAGTAGCTGTTCACGCGGCAAACCGTTGTGAACGAGTAAGTGACCATGTTATTAATGCGAGAAAAGCAAACGCGATTGAGAAGTTTTAGTATCTAAGAATAATGTAAGAATACACTAGAGCCTCAGTCCCAAATTCGCTATGTACGTTTTCTGCTATCACTAATCGGCATTAAATGAAATAAATGGAATGTAAGAAAGCAAATAGTCCAAATACATAAACTGGAAATCATACCTCTATGAGAGTATAAAGTTACTTAAATTAAATAAATGAAAATTGATACGTATAGTACTTTTTTTTTATTGCCCTATAGAATATAGAAGAACTATAATTACATAAATGGTAAAAAATAATAATGTAGAAATATTGTTTAGAGTATTTAATTTAATTCCGGCTATAAAATGGGCTAGAAATAAGTAAAATGGTATGTTTTACCGTGTGTATTCATTTGTAATATCAAAAATTTTGTTTATGGGCGGTTTCTAAAAAAGTACTCATAGTTCATTCATCGTCAATCCAATGGCTGTATTATATACATTGTTTTGTACACGGACCCTACGAGGTTAATTCAGTTTAAGGTAAATTTTCGTGATGCAATGAAAAAAATTACAGATGTTCATTAATAGTCCTTAACTATGAGTACTTTTTTTTAAAACACCTAAATACGAAAATCAAATTACACGAGTATCGTTATCTTAAAACTAGTGCAACATTTTATAAAAAATATCGGTCTAACAAAATATTAACAAAACTCAACAAAGACTTACACGTTTACAAACTAACAAATGCTTCGCCTGCACAATAACATCGAAATGCAATAAACTAAATAAAAGTATGAAGCTATCATCAAAATTCTTTTGTAATTACAACTGTTTTTAATACTGCACTAAGCTCAATGAAGAATTAATATTTAAATAGGTTTAACTACAAACATTACACATTTTGTGTTGATAATCGTAGTGTTAGCGCGACGCGTTTGCCGATGCCATCATTATCGGGTGTCGATTACGATGAATATCAGTCGTTAGCACTTTTATCGCACTATTCATTGAGCCGCCGTATGTTCGCACGTTATGTTCAGCGCTGATTTCACGTCAAAGGGTCTATAATTACGATCTAGAACTCAAAGCGATCAAACGGAAATGTGTTAAATGCTTAATAATATCGACTTTTGGATACGAGCCTTTTTGAGAAATTACTGATATTTTTTCATCATAGATATTTCATTTATTTTAACATTGCCTATATCTATTATTGAGTTCAAATTTACCGGACAACTTTTTTTATTAGTTTGCCACTGCTCTGCGCCGTTAGCACTTTGCGAGTCATTTTTTGATAGCCTTGGTTCCACGTAATCAGCCTAATCCTACTTGACATTACTATATTACCTACCCACGAAACAAATTATATGTTGCAGTTAGATTGACTTTTAATTTTTGGTTAATATAGCCAAGTTTAGATTATTCAGTGTATTTTTTATCATCGCTTTAGCCTAGTAACTAGAAACTTAGCTTGCTTAAGGCCCTAAGAACCTATAATACATTATACTCGTAGTATTGGTAGACGTAATAAAGATGCCTGTTTTGGATATGACAACTCTTAAATAGTCCTTATATACGGGTAATCCTGTTAAACCAACATTTTGCCCTGTAGATGTGATGTCACGTAACAATGCTAAAGTTTTACTTTACTTATAATATATTATTATTTTTACTGATACTGTTCTTCAGATACTGTAATTCTGTTTGAAGATGTGTTTAGTTTTCTTCAAGGTCAGACCGTTGGTACGTACTTTTTAGCAGCCGAGAGAAACTTTAATTTTTTGTCGTGCTCTTCTGGTATTGTGTCACAAACCATTATGTCGTCATCTAGCGCCTTTGGGCTGCAACGGAGAAGACATCCTTGCAATTGGCGATTTTAAAGACGTAGAGCACGAGATATCTCCGAGGCCTCCACCATCACCATCGCCTCAGGCAACACAGCACAGTTTTCGTCACCATCAACACATTAGCCACGAATCTCGCCACCGGTTACACCCTCGCCGACTCCGTCGGAGGGACTGCAAGAAGTGTCGCAGCGAGAAAGACTAGACACTAGTGAACTTGTGGTCGCAGAAGCACCGCGGAGGTTAGGTCGTCGGATCATGAATCCGCCAAAGCGTTTACTTTATTACATCTAGAATTGTGATAAATTAATAATAGACAAAACCTAGTCAATAGGTTTTAATTAGCAAATCTTCCCGTAATGATATAAATGACAATGTGATGTGACGTTGTCATATATGCGTAGAAATTTTTAATGTACCTAGTAAAGAGGTTTATACAATTTGGTAGCAAATAATTAATGCATTTATAAATAATAATAACAAAAAAAAAAGTTATTGTTTAAACTGAGATGAATCCCAATTGATATTCCTAAATTACGTTGCGTCATATTTAATTTTAATTGTATTAACCTACCGGCGCACATCATTAGCCTCATAGCTTCAATGCCTCGTTGCCTATTTATCCAAGACTAAAATAATTCAAATTAAACCACACCAGAAAGCTCCGATTGAAACTAACTTTTTTTACAAAAATGATAAAATAATTACTGTTAACTCATGCTCACTATTAGGCGTTGAAATTGACTCATGCATGAATTGGAAAGCACATCTGGGAAAAATCTCTGGAAAACTCTCCAGATTCACTTATGCCTTATATGAATTAAAAAAATGTACTGGTGTGAAAACGGCCATTACAGCATATTATGCTTACGCGTACTCCTGGCTGAGTTACGGAGTTATTTTGTGGGGAAACAGTACGGATGTCGCAAAAGTGTTTATACTACAAAAGAAGTGTGTTAGGATATTAGCAAATATTACAGACCGAGAGAGCTGTCGGCCATACTTTAAAAAATTTGAAATCCTTACATTAACTTCACTGTACATCTTAGAAATATGTAAGTTTATAAAAAAAGAGAAACACCTGTTTAACGTAAAAAGGGATGACTGTTTGAGGTCCCAGAATTTAAGAAAAAGAAATAAATTAGTTAGTTATTTTACAAATATGAAAATGGTGTATTCGGGTACACATCATATGGCTGTAAAGATTTATAATCAAATACCTATAGAAATAAGGGAAATTGATAAAGATATATTATTTTGTAATAAACTAAAAAAACATCTGTTAGAAAACTGTTTTTATAACTTAGATGAGTTTTTTTATTTTGTTAATAAATAAAAGCTAACAAGATAGTTTTGTAGAAGTAATATAATAAAATTAAATACAATAATACTAAGCTCCCTGCTAAAATTAGAGTTAGTTTTTTATGTATTAAGTATATTGCTGTGCCCTAACGGGGTTTATGCTGGATCATTGTACAATAATAGTTAAGTACTTGTAAAACCCATAAAATGCAAATAAATGAATTATTATTATTATTATTATCCTGCGCTCTCTGCATTTCTCTTTTTAGTAATGGCGTACCAAACTTGCTTAAAAAAAGGTAAACTATATCAAGCCTCCCACAGTATGGAACAAACTTAAACACTGGAATATTTTTCAAACATTTAAGCCCACTCGGGACTGAATAACGACGTAAAGAGAGGTTACAGGCGCTTTTATAATATCGTGATAAAGTTTTCCCAATGTTCACGGACTTACATTATATTTATTTGTTATGTTCTGAAGTAAATAAAATGGTCTATGCAAAACTCAATGTAGCGCAATAAACACGTATTTTCTCTCACCTTTGCCATTAATTGGATTTTAGTATTTGACGGCAATGAAATGATTACAGTTCCTGCATGTTCTTCTTATGATCGTCTTAATAAATCGACCCTTATTTTAAATGTTAACAGCAGCAGTTCTGTAATAAAGGAAACGTTTGTACGAATATGATGTCCATTAAAAGGTATATAATGAGATGGTGTTAAAAAGTTCGAGTTTGTTTATGCTATACAGGGTTGGGCAGATTAAGTGTCCTAGTTGTGTATAGCTTTTTTACTTAAATATAACTAAATTTCTTATTCACTTCGTTTTTTTTTTTTGTTGAAAATTTAACCTTCTTTATGATTTCTACACGTCAGCTTGATATATTTTGTTTTTATATTGTTTTCAACAATGGACGCGAAACGCCAGCTCGTGTGCGATTTGTACCAGAAAAAATACCGACCGTGTGAGATATTGAAGACGCTGAAACATTTAAATATCAATATAAGGTTTATATCGCGGACCGTCAAGCGATTCAAAGAAACGGGATCTTCACAAATCAGGCCCAAACCTGGGAGAAAGCGATCTGTTCGCACCAAAAACCTCATTAAAAATATTCGTGAGCGTATTAGACGAAATCCAGCTCGAAGTGCAAGCAAAATTGCTAAGGATATAAAAATATCCCTTCGAACAATGAGTCGTATTTTAAAATATGATCTTGGGCTAAAGGACTACAAAAAACAAAAAAAACATGGCTTAACAGATGCCCAGAAAAAAACTAGAGTGAAAAAATGTAGGGAATTGCTAGCTTGGCACGACGGCGATGATATTATTTTTTCCAATGAAAAGATGTTCCAGTTACAAGACAGTCACAACCAACAAAACGATCGTGTCTATGGTGCTTCATTGAAGGATATTTCTGTGGACAAATTAGCCGTACAACGGTTCCAGAGTGCATCAGCTGTCATGGTATGGGGTGCGATATCGCCTAGAGGCAAGTTACCGCTGCTGTTTATTGATCGAGGTGTCAAAATTAACCAAGACTATTACATCCAGAACGTGTTACAGGGTCATTTACTACAAAATTCTCAAAAATTATATGGAAACGACTATTACTGCTTCCAACAAGATAGTGCCCCATCTCACAAAGCTAAACGCACTCAAGACTGGTGTAGAACAAATTTGACAGATTTTATACCTTGGCAAGAATGGCCTGCATCATCGCCGGATTTGAATGCTTTGGACTTTTCGATATGGGGTTACATGCTGAGCAAGATTGGGAGCACATAGGGCATGAATCTAAACTCATTCAAGCATCGATTAGTCAAGATATGGGATGAAATACCAGACGAGGTAGTGCGTGCCGCGTGCAATGCATTCTATGGAAGAATGCGTCAAGTTATTAAAGCTGATGGCGAGCGATTTGAACTTATGAATTAGTTTTTTTAAGTATAGAGTACGCTAAAAATAAAAAAGGGATAAATAAAAATAAAAAATCTGTCTTGTTTTAATTTTATGGCTCTTTTTAACAAGGACACTTAATCTGCCCAACCCTGTAGAGGACACCCGCGACTACGTAAGCGTAGAAATAGTTTCCTGCTATTCCCCCTGTTTAAACCTCTTAAGGGATAAATTTCCAAAAACACTTCTTAGTGCACCCTTAGAATATCCAAGGAATATTCCCTCTAAAGTCCCCAGGTTCATCGATTTTGGCTGTGCGTTGATCGATCAGTAATGATAGATTCGAAGACTTCCGCGATTTCGTATGCGAAGAATTAGTTTCCCACTACTCCGCCATTTTCTGCCCGATGGGGGCTGATTTACGAAAAATCTTATTTTAGCGTCCCCTAGGGTACGCTAGTAACATCCCCTACAAATTTCTTGTCCCTCGGTGTAAAGGTTTTGGCTTTGTTTTGTCTGTCAGGCAATCACGTGGGTCATGGCTATCATGTATAGATAGCACCAAACTACAACACCGCTCTGAAGATAGTTTGCGCATGTACATTATCAGTTTTTGTATTTGTAATCGTTGCAATGTTTAGAGCTGACTATAACTTTCGTGCAATTTACAGTGTCAACACCCTGATATTGAAGCCAGGAAACCTGGCTATTAGCGATTTACTTACGAAATTAATTCAACAATTGTTAAAAATGCCCTGTAAAAAGGAATCATTTATTTTTATAAGAGTCACTACGCGTTTTTAAATTCATATCGGTTAGCCTAGCTCTCAGGTTATCTTGTGACTTGGCTATTTTGCCTTTGACTTTGACTTTAAGGTCCCCAATCCCTCATTTTAACCCCATGCCAATCAGCAACAGCAGAGGTGTTGAAACCGGAGTGTTTTTTGGCAGTAATGTAAAATAATAATCGTAGATTGAACATTGAACGGGAAAATTATAACATAAAGAACGAAAAGAAGAAGGAATAAGCAGCGATACCTGTGGTAGTAGGTGGCAGCGATGACAGCTGTAACAATTTTGAAATTACGTTATCGAATATTTTAAAGTAACGAGTTTCAAATTTGGAACATCTTCCAGAATTAACACAATTTAAACAAAATTCTACTATGAATTGAAACGTCAACTTGGTATATGAGGGTCAAACTGAAAGTTTCGGGAATAGAAAAAAATATGCAGTTAAATTGCATAAAAGTATTTTTATTGGTTTTCAAAGTATTCTCCTTTATATTTTATGCACTTTTCCATGCGATCAAACCACTCATTAAAGCACTTATTGAAGTCTGAAGTAGGGGTCGACAAAATGGCCATTTTAAAAGCCTCCGCTGCTGCTTCCGGGGTCTGAAACCGCTGACCACGCAACTTATCCTTAATTTTGGGGAATGTGAAAAAGTCATTGGGGCTTAAGTCGGGGCTGTATGGAGGATGGTCCAGTAATTCGACTTTTTCACCAACCAGGTACTCAGTTGTTTTCCGAGCTGTGTGAGGGCTGGCATTGTCGTGGTGAAGGATAATGCGGCGACTAGGGTTTTTTTTTCGGAGTTCAGCAAAGATACTCGGCAAACAAATAGTTGTGTACCAATCGGCATTGACCGTTCTACGATCTTCAAGAAGATTAGTAACCACGTGACCCGATTTGGAGACAAACGTAGCCACCATCTTTTTGGCCGTGCTGCGAGAACGAATAACTTTTGTCGGCTTGAGCTCATCTTCGTAGACCCATACTCGAGATTGGTTTTTATTTTCAGGCTCATATGCATATATCCAAAACTCGTCACCGGATACAATGCTAAAAACTGCATTTGAGCTCCCTCCGTTGAATTTATTCAAAGTTCTGAGGCACCAATTGACACGAGTCGTTTTCTGCTCCTCACACAATAAGTGAGGGATCCAACGGGAAAACAACTTTCGCACGCCTAATTGTTCCTGTAAAATGATTTGTATCTGACTCATTACAATGCCCAAACACTCTTGAATCTCCCGATATGACACATGTCGGTCTTCCTTTATCAGCTGACGCACAGCATCGACGTTTTCTTGCGTGACTGCCGATTTTGGTCGACCTTCACGCACGTCGTCCGTGAGGGATAGACCGCCACGTTGAAATTCTGCATACCACCTGTATATTGTCGTCTTTGAAGGTGCTTCATTACTAAAAGCAACAATCATCCGGTCTCCACATTGTTTTTGTGATAATCCACTTTTAAAGTCGTTATAAATCATAGCTCTTAAATTTTCACGGGACAATTCCATTTTCAGCAGCGACTCGACGACTTCAAAAAACAATTGAAACCGAACCATCGCTTTCTTTTTCTATGTGGCCAGTGTGTTAAAATAATGAAACTTTAGAGATTATAAAAAGGTATGATATGTGTCAAAAATATGTTTCTAAGTATTAGATTCCTGAAACTTTCAGTGCAGCCCTCGTATTTTTCAGTACAATATCAAACGATATGAGAATAGGGACTTCAGTAGTTAGTCCATGATTTAAAAAAACATTCATATTCCTGAAACTGACACAGCTCAAGTTTGTTTTGCCGCCATTTTTGTGGTAAGTCGTTGGCTTCTGAACCAATCTTAGAGTACTTATAATATATGTGTAGATAAAGTAATGTATGCAACTATACATAATTAAGGCTTAAAACACTCGTGTGATCTTATTATAAAACTCTCCTTTGGCTCGTTTTATAAAACCACACTCGTGTTTTAAGGACTCTCATTATGTATCAGTTACATAAACTACTATTGGCCACGTAACATTTACACCTTAACATTATGCATTAGGTTCATGGTAAAATTGGTGTTTAAATGCGTACGAAATATTTTCCGTAACGGGTGGTATAGCGTTATAGGTGAAAAATGTAAGTAAGTCACCTATTGTATGTGTGAGTAGTGTGCGAATAGACAATCCATTTTTAAAATTTGTAAAATATCGTATGGTTTGCAAACTCATTATTTGCTTATCAATCAAGTTTGATTATTCCTGTCCAGTTATGATTCTATTGTCATGATAAGATATAAATATGTAGTTGTCAATGTTGAGTAATTGTCGTTCATGAATAAACAATAATACATACAGTTGACCACATAAGTCAATTGTAAAACATCGTTTTTAATTCAGCTTGCCATATTAATATTGCACCATTTCCTGAAATTGGTAGAGGACAACCACTGCATATTGAAACGAAAAGAGTTTTGTGTAATTTGTACAAACATTTCCAGGAGGTTTACGATAAAGTCTCAAATTGTTTATCAACACCAAAACAATGCTCATTGAAATATCTGGTGTACCGAAAAAACTGGTTCTCAACACATTAAAAGAATTTGAAAGTATGCATTCCAATCAAAAATTTAAAACACCCATAAAGAAATCTAACCGAAAATCAGGCATTACTGTTGACGAATTCGATCGAGAGGTGATAAGGAGAACAATTCATAAGTTTCAAACTGGTCCTTAAAAAACTAAAAGATGATATTCATCAACGAGGTCGCATTACTACATTAAGGAAACACGTGTCTTTATTGGGGTTCAGATGGAAGAAAACTGAAGACAACAGGAGGCTCCTGGTGGAAAAACATGAAATTCGCTATTTACGTATCAATTTTCTGTGCAAAATAAACGAATACCTTGCACAAGGGCGGCTGATGGTATTCACTGACGAGACACATACATTGACACATTACACTCAATGAAAAAACTCTACAAAAATCATGGTCTGATGGAAGTACTTTCGGTATGAAGCAGCCAGTTTCAAAGGGAAAACGTCTCGTGATAGTTCATGCAGGTGGAATGGAGGGATTCGTTCCTAACGCATTATTAATGTATGAAGCCCATAAAAAAACAGGTGACTATGATGATAACATGAATTTCAACAATTATTCCAAATGGATTAAAACTCAATTAATACCAAACCTAAAACCAAACAGGGTTGTCGTTTTGGATAATACATATTACCATAATTCGCTTCAAAATCCGGCACCGAATTCGAACTCGCGAAAGCAAGTCATGATTGATTGGCTCACTCAGCAAAATATTGACCATCCCACAACTATGTATAAGACACAACTATACGATATTGTACTCAAAAACAAGCAAAATTTCGTGGGATACAAAATTGATACATTTTTCAGTCAACACGGACATACGGCACTTCGCTTACCACCATATCATCACCAATTCAACATTTAGGGAATAGTCACAGGATTTGTTGCCAAAAAAAAACGTTTAAATGAATATGGAGTTTATTAAAAGTTTAGCAAAGGATAAATTAGTATAATAACTAAGGAAGAATGGAAAAATGTATGCTTACATACAATGAAGGAGGATACTTTTGTATCAATGTCAAGAATTACAAATGGATGCAATATCAGAGAGTTTCATTATAAGTGTTTCCTCGGAAGATATATAAGGTAAAAGAATATTACAGTATGTTATTAATATGTACAACTCATATTAAATGTTTATAATATACTATATTATGCTTATGCTTTTTTTTTGCAAACTGTACACAACTACATACAACAGGTGACTTAAGTTTTTCACCTACTCGTAGTAGATTATCCTTTGTTTTTTATCTAAGTATATTGTTTATACGTTATAATGACCTCAACACAAAGTTACCAAAAGTTGTTATTTAGGAAAGGCTTTCTGCTCCAGTGTTTGCGAAAATTTTCTATTTATTTCAATCTTATAACGGATGAAATGGAGGCTGAAAGTTTGTATTGCATTATAGCGACACACCGCGAGCACGGGAGCGGGGCGGGTCATTTATATAACCGTACCTCTTGTTTTACTCGTACTTGTGAAAGTAAATTAACACTGTAAGATATTATTAAGAAATGGTTTACAGAGTGAGCTGAAGTTGATAAAAACTATTAACAAATAATTGAACAAAATACACGAAATCTGCGCCTCTACTCTAGGCGGTAAAATTCAAATCGTATCTGACCTGTTACGGTATTGTTTTTAAGTCAGCCGCCATTACTGCCAAGAAAATAAGAGCTATCAAAACGTTGACAATACGATAACAGATTAGAAACTATATTGTTTTTACCGTGTTGAATAGAGGTTCTGTTCCGAATTAACATTTTATTTAAACTGTACACTTAACTCATTTTTTAATCCACAAGTACAGTCGAGAACTTAAGTTTGGGACCCACAATGACATTGACGACTTCAAGCATATTTGTCTTGAAATGTGTCACAGATTAATGTTCGTGATAGTACACTGAAATAACGTCTCGTTTAATGGATTATAATTAACTATTGCCCCGATTTTAATACATTTATTTCGCAGTAGTTTGATTGTAATTTTAACCTACTTCAAAAAAGGAGGACGTTCTCAATTCGTCGGGATATTTTTTATTTACTTTTATCTATGTTCCTCGATTACTGGAAGACCACTGGACTGATTTGAAAAAAAAAATTCGTTGTTTGAATGATTATACAGTCTAGTTGGTCCGTCTGATTATACAGTCTAGTTGTAAACACGTCAGTATCTGATGAAGCGATCTTGGAGAAATCAGGGGAACTCTTCAATTATTATAGGTACATCTACACCGTTTTTTATTTTTATTTTCGATAGCTTCGGAATATTACTAGGTACGTAGGTCACTCAATAAGTTTTGATCTGCTCGAAATTTAAAAATGGAACGCTTGGGTATTATATCTTTTTAAAAAGCAAATTTATTTAAAAATAGAAAGCCATAAGCCATTTTTTCAATTTAAAAAAAAATACGATGTTCCTGTCATTTTACTACAACGCTTCCCGCGTTTTTTGGCTGAAACGATGGAGCTTAACCGCGAACATTTGCGTGCTATGATCTATTACGATTTTAAATTTGGTTTAACGGAACAGTTAAGTTTGCAACGACTACAGTCGGCATTGGGAGAGTCTGCTCCTTCACGGGCAACAATTTTTAGATGGTTTAGTGAATTAAAAAGGGGCAAAACTGTCCTCGAAGACTATCAAAGAAGCGGACGCCCGCAAACAGCAGTAACTGCAGAAAATGTGTGGACTACTGAAATGTTGGTACGGGAAGACCCACGAATTACATACAAGGACATCGAGAAGATCCTAGGACTTAGTTCGGGGAGTGTGAACACCATCCTACACCAACATCTCGGAGTCAGGAAGCTTTGTTGTCGTTGGATCCCGCGATTGCTCTCCGAAACTGAAAAACAGGTTTCGTGTGGATTGGTGCCGTGAAATGCGTCAACGTTTTGAAAACGGGGCGTCGAGACGTGTTTCGGAAATCATTACTGGTGACGAAACATGGATCTATCAGTATGACCCCGAAAATAAGAAGCAATCTTCGGTATGGGTCTACTCAGACGGAGAGTTACCGACAAAATTGCAAAGACCACGTAATGTTGGTAAAAAAAAAGGTGGCTCGTTTTTTTGGCCGGAGTGGACACTTGTCGACATCCGTGCTGGAAAATTATAGGTCAGTTAACTCGGAATGGTACACAACAGTAGCTTTGCCCAAAGTTATCCGCTGTGCGAGAGCGTAGACCAACGGCCGGGCTTCGAGGAATCATGCTGCATCACGATAACGCTTCTTCACATACGTCCCTCAGAACGAAGGCGTTTCTTGAGGAATCTGGTATTAAAACCCTAGCTCACCCATCCTACAGCCCTGACTTAGCTCCTTGTGATTTCTTTTTGTTCCCAGCTGTCAAAGAAAAAATTAAAGGAAAGTTTTTTTCGAGTGCCGATGAAGCCGTCGCTGCCTACGAAGTAGGCATTTCTGACCTCTCAGATCAAGACTGGCAAAAGTGTTTCCAGAGTTGGTTTAGACGAATGGAAGTTTGTATATAGAGCATCGTGGAGAGTACTTCGAAAAAATGTAAAATCAATTGTGGTTATATGTTGGATACTTTATTATTATCTCAAAACTTATTTAGTGACCCACGTATATCCAAAGAAACTAATTGGTAGATTAGATTTTTAAATACTGCAAAAAAAAATTTTTTTTCAGTTTAGAACAAAATAATGAAATCTTTTATCTTTGGTCATTCTAAAAGGGCCTTTAGAGTTAACTAATAATTAGTGTCAAATACGTCTATGTTGGCGTGACATACACACACAAGTAAAGATAACACTTGACAGGCACAAGATCGCTTGGCTCGGCGGTAAGTGTCTCGCTTACTGTGCAATTAGATGTGCACAGCAAGAGGTCACCGGTTCGATTCCCAGACGTGTCACTTGTACGTTTTGATTTTTGTTTTTTTTTGCGTTTTTAGTATAATTGTCTACTATTCAACAATAATGTGTGTATCGTACTTATCTTTTATGATAGATGTTTTATTCTAAATGGAATGCATTTAGAATAAACATATAACGAATGGTTTATTTTAAAATGAACGAAATAATTGTGTTGTTTCAAAGAATTTTATTTAAAATGTAGATGAATGGCCGCACAAAACTCAACAGTCAGTAATTTTATTACTTATCTTATTACTTATTACAATATGACAAAATTTAACCTAGCATTACTTAAAACCTGAAAAAAAAACGTATCAAAACAATGAGCATAAAAACCAATGATGTGCGTATCTTCAACGTATTTCACTACTGTGTGTGTGTAGTAATGTTTAAAAATCGTTCAAGCGGGATGGTCTGCAGACCATAAGTTATCACAAATAACGAAATCACCTGCTCTTAAACAACAACTTTTCGAGTATTAGACACAAATAAACACACGAGCACTCTTAACACAAGATTAGCAAAGCAAAGAATGATATTGTGGGTGGCCGAGCTTTGGAATAGTCAATTACGTACCTCAAAAAAATATTTTCCTAACACAGCACCAAATTTGGTCAGAGTACGTATCTTTATGACTTTTCATTTAAGAATTTAAAACTTTTTGATCCTGTTGAAAACTGAAAAAATAAAACTGAAAAATAAAACTGAATCTGTGAAATAAAACTAATGTAAATAATTTTTAAAATGACCACCTTCATGCTCTATACAAAGGTGAAACCTTGTGCGTATCTGACGATTTAAATTGACTTCGGTAGCACGCATGTCATCAGCTACTTCCCGAATTCTTAAGAGTAAATCTTCCCGTGTATGAATAGGTTTTGCATATACACGCTCTTTAAGAGTTCCCCAGACGTAAAAGTCCAGGGGCGTTAAATCCGGAGACCGAGGACAACAAGCAAGGGTTTGGCTACCGCGTCCAATCCACCGCCCCGTGAAATGGTTGTTTAAATATTCGCGTACGCGAAGAGCAAAATGTGCAGGTGCCCCATCATGCTGAATCCAATGTGTTCGTAGTGTTTCTAATGGTACTTCTTCGAAGTAATCCATAGAATGAAGAGATTGTAAAAATTCTAAGTAATTTTCACCATTCAGTCTGCTTGGAATTTCTACAGGACCTATGAGCTGATTGTTTAAAATTCCTGCCCACATATTAACAGAAAACTCATGCTGGAAGGAAGACTCAAAAGGGATAAAGTAATCAATTAGAGATACTTACATTTATGAATGTATGAGGGTTAGGTGTCCGTCGGTCGGGATAACGCCGCCTGTATTCCCGTGCTGCTTCAGAAGCGTTGCCGTTACATAGGCCGTAAATAAAATGCATCTCAGCTTCTTCTTCAGGACGGAAATTATAACGTGGCATTTTTTATTATTATTATTATGATTCAATTCAATTTTATTCCTACGACAATTCCGTGACACTGTCTCTTTAGATTGACTCGTATACAAACCTAACAATTGGAAACTCTTTACTCATAAGTATTAAAAGAAAATTGTTGTTATCAATTTAAGAGCCTTTTACACTAGTTTAACGTGATTAAGTGATTAAATTTAAAAATTAAATATATTTAAAACCATTAGACTTATCATTTTTCTGTCTTCGGGAAATTAACTTTGTTGGACCTAATGAACGTTCCCTTAAAGCTATCGTAAATCAAAAAAAACACGGTGTATAGAGATTTCGATATTTTTTACTGTAAGTCGTGTATTTGCGCTTAAAAGTATTATAATTATGGTGAACTGTAACTGATGATGAAGACCACAGATGGCCACCGGAACTCCTTAACGGTACCTATTTCAAGGGTAGCGATAAGATATCTCAATTATGTGTTAGGTAGTTGACCGACGATGACGAGCTTGAAATGATCTATAGTTTTTCATTAATTGAGAAGTGGGACTACATAACAACATAAATGGAATCACTAAAATGTATAAAAAAAAAATGTTTAAAAAAAAAAGCTGCCTTCAAAACCGCAAAAAATAACTTCCCACAATATATTAAACCGAAAGCCGAATACAGTTGTACTGACCTAGCTACAATTTTTTAGTGATTCTAGTTATGCTGTTATAAAATCCCACCGCTCCGGTCCCGTTTTTTGTTTTTTTATGAACATCTTGAAAACGATGCGTCACAGGACATGTTCATTTAGTAATGATGCGATTAAACGAAATTTCCTATGACGCCTCGTTTTCAAGATGTTAACAAAAAAACCGAAACCGGGACTGCTACCCCCCACCCCCCCAGGGCTCACCTCTAAGTGGTCCCCACCCTTTTAGTATGTTTATCTCCTAACTAGTCCTAACAAAGCTCCGAAGTCAAACTTTCTGCTTTCATATTCTTTTCCAACCAAAATTATTCGTTGACAGGACTACCAGGGATTTTCCTTTTTCCGTCTTCTTCAAGACTCTCCTTCTAGATTTCAGTAGATTCAAGTAGTTTTGTACGGGACCTAAAGGTTTTATTGGTGAATTTTATTATGCTTAACGCATAAAGTGACATAACTTAAATTCGGTATCGCGTGTTGATACTAAGCCTACCTACTTTTTAAATGATTCGGTAGGATTAGGCTAATGTATGTTATTCATAAAAAAACAATTTATGTTTCACTCACATAGTTATAATTATAACCTCGTATCGTCATATTAAGCCGCGAGTGGGACATGCAACTCGCATTAACAAAATGTAGACTCATCTCGGAGCTAAGGATTTGATGACAGCAATAGATTACGGGCGCCCTGGTCTGTTATTGAAACACCTAATCGTCTAACTCAATACAGGCAACAATGAGGGTGATCCGCGCATTGTCGTTCCAGAATGGGAAGGCTTTTCCCTGACACTGAATAAAACAAGCTACGTCTCGACTCAGCAGGGTAAATACCCGGTAATCGCGGGCACAGTCTTTTATAGGTCACATGAGGAAAAATATTGGGACTTAGGTACTTTTTAACTCCCCGCTTACCAAAAGATAATGATTAATTTAGTTTCAAACAGTCTTTTTAGATTTTAAATTAACATATTTTTTTGACTGGTACACTTTCGATGTTTTGAACAAAATCAAAATCAAGAAAAAAACCAATGAAACGACCAGTATGCTGATTCGAGGATGACTGATTTATTTTATCATTCTCATCAAGTACCCTACATTAATAAGCACCCACATATAACAATATGAATGATATAGATAGCAATATACCGAAGTGATGAGCTGATACACGCTTTTACCTTTAAGGTAATTTGTGATAAAAGTAAAAAAATATTCGCTGAAATTTTAGAATGGCCAGTCTAATGTAGCATAGAAATGGTATTATCAACTTTGAAATTATTCCCTAAATTTAGTGTATAAACGCTTGGATTTTCCGCCTTCAACTGCGTACTGTGACCGCACCTCGCCCCGGATTACTGGCGAAACCATAATGAATTTGATTGCTTCCATATTCATTATACAATCTGGAATAAATTAATAACGTTAGGATGATTTAGATGCCGGTAAAAAGATTAGCTACAATCCTGACAAAGTTTTGAATTGCCGTGCTCGAACCTTATATTAAACTAATTATAATTATGAATACAGCTTAATATCCTTTTTACATTGAAAGATTGCAACTTTTTGCTTGCGAGATCGTTCACTCGTTCGATCGTTCAATTTTTTTGTCTCTTTTGCTGTCCCCTGTCTAAGATCGCTATCTATCTATCTATGATTCCGACCAGCTGAAAATCTATGAAACGACTGTCGAATGTAAATTGATTTGTAGAAAAAAATAATTTCGAACGTTATTGAATAAATTTTGGCAAAAATGATAAATTTGGAAGATAATAAGAGTTGAAATAAAATGTGAACGTAAAGCACAAACGTATTCTTTGTAATGAAGTCAACAAACATGTCACATATGGTTGCTAAGACAATAATCCTAATAAGAAGGTTGCGTTCTTAATATCCAACACTCCCTACAGAACGCAAACCCATTTTACCGATACAGTACAAATGCTTCACAAGAGATGTTCCCTTTGTTAAATTATCAGCCACCATGTTGCACCCGTTCACAAATACAAACTTGACTTTAGATTTAACAACGCACTCTCTAAGAAAGTGTAGACGAATGTCTATATGCTTCGTCTTCGGTTTGTAACAGTCGGTAGTTGCCAATCGAATTGCACTCTGGTTGTCGCAATGGATGGTAAGCGCACCATCGGCGCTTTGGCCTAGTTTGGCCTGGAGTTGCTGCAGCCACAGAGCTTCCTGGGTGGCTGAAGCCATCGCCATGTATTCCGATTCCGCTGTTGAAAGTGCTACTGTCTGTTGCTTACATGAGTTCCACGAAATGCAACCATTCTGAAACAGAAAAACGTAACCTGTGCACGATCTTCTATCCAACGGATCACTGGCCCAGTCCGCATCGCAATAACCAACAATTCCTTTCGAGTCCTCTTTGACATAACATAACTTTAGGTTCTTTGTTCCTTGAAGGTATCTCATGACCCTTTTCACTCCAAGCCAATGTTGATTTCCTGGACAATTGCAGTACTGACTCAACTTATTCACTGCAAAGCTTATATCCGGTCGTGTAACATGTGCCAGATAAATAAGACATCCAATCGCCTCCCTGTATGGAAAGATATTATCTGTGTCGTCAGGATTCTTTTCAAATTTAGCATTCACTTCTATCGGAGTGCGAACTGGTTTGCAATCAGACATACCAAACCGTTCCAACATAAGGTTGATGTATTTCTCTTGATCCATCATGATCACACCTTTCTTTCTATTTATATTTATACCTATACAGTGCTTCACCTCACCAAGGTCTTTCATGCAAAGCTCCTTCATCAATTTCTCTTTTATATCTGCAGTAGTTTTCTTATTATTAGTGAAGATTAAGAAATCATCCACCCACACTGCAATAAATATCATTATTGAATCATTCACTAAATAATAAACGCATGGATCAATCTTTGATCTCGCCAGTCCAATTCTAAGTAAAGTGTCATTCAATTTCAGGTTCCATTGCCGGCTAGCCTGTTTGAGCCCATAGATTGATTTACGCAAATGACATACTTGAGCATTTTCTTTGTAGTGATCGGGTTGTGACATATATATCTCAGTGTCAATATCACCTTGAAAAAATGCACTTATAGCATCCATCTGGGATATTTCTAAATCATATTTGGCAGCTAGTGCAATCAAGTACCGGACTGACGTATGTCGTACTACAGGAGCGTATACCTCATCGTAATCAGTACCCTTTTTCTGAGCATATCCTTTGATGACTAATCTTGCCTTAAAGCGAACGACCTCTCCCTTCTCATTTGTTTTAGTTTTAAACACCCACTTGCATGGCAAAACCTTTTTACCCACAGGCAAATCCACCAGTGACCATGTTTCATTTTTAATCAGAGACTCGTATTCTTCCTGCATGGCTTTCTTCCACTGGTCTGCTTGAGTACATGAGAGGGCTTTATCCACAGTCTGAGGATCGTTTAGATCAAGAATCGGACAAAAGTAACTTAAATCATGTTCATCCTTCTCTTTATACTGAACATCCTTACGCGGACGTAAGTTTATAGTAGGCGCTGGTATATCAAGCTCGATCGGTTCATCTGGTACGTAGAAAGGGTCATCATTGTCACCGGAAAAATAGTCATCGCCTGAGGATTGTTCGACGTTACTCTCTGTCTCTACTTCTTCCTTGTAGGGTTCTTCTTCAGCAGGCTGTACTGTTGTCGAACTGCTGTCGGATGCACACGGTATATAAATGTTATTATCACATTTCTGAACATTTTCTAAAAATAACACATCTCTACTCTTAATAATTTTATTCGTTTTACGATCAAGTAATCGATAACCAGTAGATTCACAGTATCCAACAAAAATCAGCTTTCTGGATTTTGAATCCCATTTTTGGCGTTTTTCTTTTGGTACCTGTACCATCACCTCTGAACCAAAAATTCTAAGGTTTGACAAATTGGGTTTCTTGCCGGACCACATTTCCATGGTAGTTTTACCGTCAATCGATTTCGTGGGGGACCTGTTGACAACATAAGCAGCTGTTGCCAGCGCTTCAGCCCAGAACTGTTTTGACAAAGCAGCATCATACAACATACACTTTGCTCTTTCCACCAGGGTCCTGTTCATGCGTTCTGCAAGACCGTTCAGCTGGGGTGAGTACGGAGTGCTCGTCTGATGTTCAATTCCATGTCTACGCAAGAATTATTATATTAATAATTATTATATAAAAAATGCTTGAACAGCAAATTTCCAACTCGCATAATTTTCTCTTCCGACAAGGCGATCAATATGAAAATTGTTGTGGCTTGAAGACATTTTCGCGTGGTAAAAATATTTCGATAAACATATGACTACACCACTGCTGTTCCAGAAAATTTATACGTCAAGTTCAAATCGTATTTATAATCGAACACAAATTTACGCCGGCCGAATTTTCTTGTTCTCACTGCGTTAATATTACCGGACTCTTATCGGTTATCAACCACGCTCTGCTACCATGATAAATTTGGAAGATAATAAGAGTTGAAATAAAACGTGAACGTAAAGCACAAACGTATTCTTTGTAATGAAGTCAACAAACATGTCACATATGGTTGCTAAGACAATAATCCTAATAAGAAGGTTGCGTTCTTAATATCCAACAAAAAATATAATCGATTAAAACACAAAAAAAAAGATAATTTAATTATTTTAGATGTTGCAGCAATTAATGTAGAAAACGTCGAAATGACGGCGGGTAACACGCCGAATAATCATCCAGTTGTTGGATAATGACATAGATCGGATAAAGGACGATGGGTAAAAATGTCCCCACCCACCAACAGTGATGAAACATGTGCCAGTTTATAGATCTTGGCAATATGATGTATTTTTTCTATGGCGACGATCACCATATGTATGGGGTTTTCTTGAAAAATCATAATCTTATCGTATGGAACTATGGAATTTGTTTGAAAATGAACACATATGTAGATGATTTGCCTTGCCTGGCCCTTAGTTTTCATTAAAAAATTCCCATTGATTTTGCTACGAAGATAAGTATTTTGTCTTTTATTGGGTCCTAATGAACATATAGACCTGCAGCCCGTTACTGTTGGAGGGGGAGGGACGGGGTCCATACAAAATTGCCCATCACCCTTTATTTTTAAAATTTTAAAGGATTGAATAAGATAACATGCATATTGCTGTTTCAAATAATTATTCGTACTGAATGTTATAAAATAATAACTAAAAATATAAATCAGCTGGATTGGTCATAAAAGATGCTGGAATCTAAAATTAATACGCGTTTTCATTACAAGTAATAATATCACGCCAGCTAGCAAACATTGCTTTGGTATATATATAGTCGAAGCTAGCTAGCTAAGTACAGTTCCGTTTGAGCACTGCAGCGCAGTAAATCGGGGCGAAGCCTTTGTCTCTACGCCACTGAATCTGACCAGTTGGTGGTCTCGTTAAACTACCACGAAAATTTTTATATGACAATTTTATTTAAAAATTGTTGCTGAAGTCTTATTCGCTTAAAGATTGTATTTTTAGTGTGAGAACACTGCTGTCTGACGAGCTAAAATTTGACTAGTACAAATAACTTAAAATATTTAAACCAAGCCATCGTGAAAGGGTGGTTTAAAACTAATGTGTAAAAGACTAAAATTAGGAGATGGTCACTTTAATCACTTGCGTCACGAATATTAAACAAATATTTATTCCTTAATACATTATACCAAAACAATAAGATAAGACAACTATAAAAAATAATTTTCAACAACGCCTGCAACGGAAGTAAACGTACCTCTAAACTAAGTAAGTAGGTACAGAAACGAAACAAAAACTGAATTGTAAGTAGTTAATTGTAAGCGACAAGGGTCGAATTCAAAACACACATCATTAAAAAAACACAGTTGTGACAGATGTATACACTGTTTCTACTTTTTAATACTTTGAACGTTTATCATCCGAGGCTTAAAATAACTGTAATAATAAAACACCTGGCATACGAGCCCGCGCGCGGACACTCTTTCACTGCAACGCTATCGACGCTCTACTGGTTACGTAAAATATCGAAGCCTGAATTTTATTTTTATTTATCCCAACAGCATTGTAATACGCTTTTGTAAATAAGGAGTACCTGTGAGCAATTTTATTTAGAGCTGTAACGCGATATGACTACATGATTAGAGCAAATTAGTCTGAACTGAAGTCATGAAACCCGAGACGCTTCTGATCGTACACTCGTAGCATTCTCGTAGCTCGTAGTTAAAGATTTGAGAGCAGTGTTATCTGTTAGCCTACGATAAATACTGTGTACATTCACCTTAACTTCTACTTACACACCACTACAGTAAAAATCAATTGTGGACGTCCTGTAAAGCTATTTACAAATAGTTAACTGGAGTAATTCATGTTTTTTTTCAAAGATGTAAAGCAAGGTAGGGTACTTAACTAGTGTCATTAGAACCGTAATAACTCCGAAACTTAAATATTAGGTGGATCGGATTCAGTTCTGGAAAACTCCCCTAGTCTCCTATCGAGTATACTCATCTACGCCTGTCGTTGCAGAAGTGGCACACCCTAGTCTCATTCGAGAAGAAAACAGCACTCCCTTACTCGATCGTCCTATTGAGGTGATCACGGGCGTACTGCGACCGGTCTCTGCAATGCTATGCGGATAATTTGGAGCCCGTAATTACCCAGTAAGCTGAAATTTTCTCGCCACTTTTTTTTAAATCTAAAGTCACTAAAGGATGTCCTGCGAGCAGCTCTAAGAAATTTAAAGAATAAATTGCTTTCATCGATAACTTTGGTTAATAATCTATTTATATGTACAAATAACAAAAATAAAAGCACAAAATTGCACTTACTTTTGAAATTTGCAGCTCCTCACTATTGCTTCCACAGTATTGGCATAACGCGTTCTTTTTAAATCACAAACTGCAATATTTTTAGCATGTTAATTTATTTAAACTAGCAATCATTTGTCTTTGCGTGGACAATGACAAATTAAAGTCACTTAATAAAACTTGAGAAAGATGTAAACAAATTAGTATTGTTACATAACCACAAATATTCACCAAGCGTGTTTTATTAAAAATAACGTATAATGAATAGTTATTTCATCTTAAACTTAATATGAAAGAAATTAATGATCTAGTGTATAAATCATTGCAATGACCTCACTTGATCTTAAAAAGTACATGTTTATCGAGTAATTATGGTAAATTGGTTCGTTTTGTTTTGTTTACATCTTTTGCAAATTCTATGGATGGCGACTTTACATGGTTATGGTCACACTGAAAGTTTTGGACTTCTGGCCATTCATAAATATTTGAATTTCGAATGTTAATATTTTTAACGATGAAAGAAGGGATTTTATTCATGAAAATAAAAGTTTTTGACAGGAAACTAGTCATATTTTTTTTTATGAAATTGGAGTTGACGCGAAAAGATTTTAGAGCAATTATTGTATACGATTTTAAAATTTCTCTCTCTCCGCAAGAGTGTAGTGCTTGCTGTCAAAATTATTTTGGGCTTGAAGCTCCACATTTAAGCACTGTAAAACGATGGTACTCTAAATAAATTAGAGGCAATTTTTCTACATGATGACATTAATGAAGGTCGGCCGTCATCTGTGGTCACTGATAAAAAAGTGGCTAATGCCAAGCGATTCATAGAAGAAACCCGCCAGGACGCTTATGATGAGATTCGAGGACAAATTAAAAGACAATAAAAGACATTAAAAAATTATTTTAAAAATATGTGTCATACATTGTTTCGATTTCAACATGAACGTTACAAGAGAAGAATTTCGTGTGATGATTTATTACGACTACAAAAGAGGTTTAACGTTTAAGAAGTCACATGAAAACTTAAACACAGCTTTTGGAGAATCTGCTCCTTCATTAGCCACCATTTCCTTTTAGTTCCGTGAGTTTAAACGAGGCAGGGAGTCCGTAAAAGATGAAGCTAGACCGGGGAGGCCGCCGACTGCAGTGACTCACGAGAATGTCATCAAAGTGGAGTGGCTTATTAAAGAAAACAGAAATATTACACATAGGGAGATACAAGATAAACTGAAGATTGGATCACAAGCAGTTTCAAATATTTTGAACGATCACCTAAAAGTACGGAGTTTGTTCACGATGGATACCGCATTTGCTCACTGCAGATCAAAAAGCTCGGCGGGTAGATTGGTGCAAATATATGCTCGAAAAATTTGACCACGGCAAATCATAACAGGTATCGTGCATCCTGACGAGTGATGAATCGTGGATATATAGCTACGACCCACTTACCAAGCAACAATCGACGCAATGGGTGTTCGAGGAAGATGCCTTACCTACGAAAGTTGTTCGAGGTAGGACGGTCAACAAAAAAATGATCGCCGTGTTTTTTCGACGTAGTGGTCCTGTGGCAGTTATTCCTCTAGAAGACCGAAGAACTGTCACTAGTCAATGGTATACCGAAGTGTGCTTACCTCAAGCTTTCGAACAGCTCGGCGAGGATCGTCCGAAGAGCGGTCGCAGCATTCTTTTTCACCAGAATAACGCCCCAGGTCACACTGCTGCTCGGACCCTCGAATTTTTGGCCATTTCCGGTGTACAACTATTGCCTCACCCACCATATAGGCCAGATCTCGCTCCGTGCGACTTTTTCCTGTTTCCCACAGTAAAGAAAACCTGGCGAGGACTTTAATCGTGTATTTTTCGACCTTCCGCAAGATCGATTTTTTTCTTGTTTCGAAAGTTGGTTTCGAAGAATTCAAAAGTGCATCGAAGCTGCAGGCGAATACTTCGAAAAACTGTAAATAAATAATCAAGATATCCCTTCGTTTTTTTGAGTAGCTATAAATTTTCGGAACAGCCCTCGTATTTCTCCATAATCTTCTGCTCTTCCGAGTCTTTTCACAGCAGATTTTACCATCTGGGCTCTTCTAACACCCCTTGCATTGTTGCTTATTTGCTATCTTTGTCTTGCCGATGTTGAGACCATACTCTTTACTGGTTGTTAAGCCAGTAAGTTTTAATAAAAAACAAAAAATATAGCATTTGGTTGTTATTTTTATAATTGAATCCGAAAAAGTCTCTCATTGAAGCAATTTTTTTACGAGTACCAATATTTAATCCCCGCAGCAACAGTATTATGTCGCTTTCTAATATATTTTAAAACAGTTACGAGTTTAATTTACCCTTTGAGAAACAAAACCAAGGTATTTTATCAATCTCCAGATAATCTCATTTGCTTCCAAAGGAAATGAAAATGATTGGAAAAAATGGACACTATGAATAACGAAATTATCGACTAATTGATTTGTTGTATAAAAGGTTTATAAGAAGTTTTTGAATTTGATATTGTGGGATTGTCGTAGCCTTGTTTTATTTTCTCATTTGTAAACATTTACTTAGAGGGTTAATGCAGTATTCCTATTGAAAAGTTACGCATTTATTCTTGAACCCTCATGGTATATATATTATGTACAATCTAATTAAGTCATTACCAACTGGAGAGAGTCGAATGGCCGTTAGTAATAAAATTGCACATTTGATATTTTAGCTGCAAACCGGTAAATCGCTTCGCCCTTCAGTATGAATGCATGCGCGCATGCCTCTGTCACTCTCCCAGTCAATGCAATTGCACAACTAATAATGAACGAATTACACTCAGTTGCGCGAACTTTCATTAGTATTGATGTCATATTACGAACCCCAGTGCAAATAGTTCGTCTAATCACTTGAAAAGCGACCCACATTTTTTTACTTTTCTATTTCTCATTATCATCATATCAGCCGAAAGACGTCCACTGCTGGACATAGGCCTTCCCCAAGGTTCACCACACAGACCGGTCTTGTGCTTTTCGCATCCACCGCGTTCCCGCGATGTTTACAAGGTCGTCACTCCATCTTGTTGGAGGCCTACCTACAACTCGTCTCCCGGTCCGCGGACGCCACTCAAGAACCTTCTGACCCCATCAGCCATCAGTCCTGCGAGCAATGTGCCCCGCCCACTGCCACTTAAGTTTATCTATTCTCCGTGATATGTCGGTAAACTTAGTTCTACGGCGGATATCATAATTTCTGATTCTATAACGCAGAGAAACCCCTAGCATAGCCCTCTCCATAGCCCTCTGAGTGACTTTGAGCTTCCTTATGAGGCCCATTGTAAGCGCCCACGTTTAGATCCGTAAGTCATCACTGGCAACACACACTGGTCGAAGAATTTTGACTTCAAACACTGCGGTAATTAGGACGAAAAGGTGCTGCGAACGAAAGCTTCCCGAACGCTGCCCAGCCGAGTCGAGTGACCTCTTTCTGAAAGTTGGACCTACCTAACTAGACCGTTTGTCCCTGCTAAATAAAGTCGTCAACAACTTCGAGCGCAGAGCCTCCGACTATCACGGGAGTTGGCGCGACATGGACATCCGATATGACTTTCGTCTTGTCCATGATCATTCTTAAGCCAACTCGGTCGGAAACTCTACTGAGGTCAGCGAGCATTGCACTGAGTTCCTCCATGGTCTCAATTATGACTACGATATCGTCAGGAAATCGAAGGTGACTCACCATTTATGTTGATGCCTCGTCCTTTCCAGTCCAGAACATTAAAAGCATCCTCCAATGCAGCGGTGAACAGCTTCGGAGAGATCAAATCTCCTTGTCTGACTCCCCGCTACAGAAGAATAGGCTTCGTGCTCTGGTCTTGAAGTCGGACGGATTCTATATATCTGTAGTCAACTTGGCATCCCTGGAGTGACTGGAGCACAGCCCATGTCTCGATCGAATCGAAGGCTTTCTCGTAGTCCACAAATGCAAGGCAAAGTTAGAGGTTATACTCTTCGGTCATCTGTATAAACTGCCGCAACGCATGTATGTGGTCTACGGTACTACAGCCTTTTCGGAAACCGGCTTGTTCGGGAGGCTGGAAATCGCCAAACCTGCGCGCGAGGCGATTTGTGATCACCCTCGAAAACAGTTTGGTAACATGGCTCAGAGGTGAGATGGGTCTATAAATCTTCAGCAAAGTTTTATCACCTTTCTTGAAGAAGAGAACCACCACACCTCTGTTCCATGCATTCGGCGTTCTCCCTTCGTGGAGGACGGAGCTGAACAGCGTCTGAAGGCCCCCAAGTATGGGTTTACCACCCGCCTTCAGGAGTTCGGCTGCTTCTAGCCCTCGGGGCTTCAGCTAGATTTTCGACGGGTGTTCGGGTTGTCGTGTACAGCTGTCCATAATATTTCTCAACTTCCATCAATAGCTCAGGTTTGGATGAAATGACTCTGCTGTCGTCGGTCTTCATCTTCATCAATTGGCTTTGGCCAACAGACAGATCCCTGGCAAACACCTTAGAGCCTCTGTTACGCTCAATAGCCTCTTCAATACTTTTAGTATTGAATCGGCGTATATCACGCTTCAGAGACTTCGAGATTTGTCTGTTGCGCTGCCGATAGGGACAAGCGTCACCAGAGGACTGCAGAATCATTTCGCTCACTCACCCTTATCTTCAAGAGCCTAAGGATCCGAGAGCTTCCTGGTTTTTGTACGGCGGATCTTGAAAAACTTAGACCCGACTGTTTGGATAGCTTCCACAAACCCGTCGTTGTAATCGTCCAAGTCGCTACCGAGGCACTCGAATCGGTTTTGAAGTTCGAGCTAAAATCTCCCAGGGTTTTGATGACATGAAGTCTATCTTATTCCTCGTTACACCATGAGGGCTCATCCAGGTCCACTTCCTACGCTCACGTTTTCTGAAGATGGAGTTCATTATATAGAGTATCTCCTTCTCCATAAAACTGGCCACTAGGTGATCCCGGTGGTTCCTACGCCCCACTCCAAAATTCCCCACTCTCTGCTCTTCACCGTCTCGTTTGCCCAGCTTTGCGTTGAAGTCCCCCATAACAACCGTGAAGTGAATTTTGGAGCTATGCATGGCTCTGGAAACATCCTTATACATAGCCTGCTCATCGTCGGAGTGTGTCGAGGTCGGAGCATATTCCTGCATAACGTCCGTCAACGCATATCATTGGGTAATTCTGAGTACAACGCACGCTACCCTGCTCGACACGCTCTCGATCTTCACCACGTTGTTCACGAGGGACTTGTGGACGATAAACTCAACACCTCCCTGGGACTGGTGGTCGCGGTCCCGGAAATAGAGCAACTTACTGGACTTCAGGGTTATCATGTCCTCCCCTCTCTACAGACTTCTGACAACCCTATGATTCTCCATCGTAACCTGCTCAATTCCTCCTCCAGTTCCAGCAACTTTCCGTCTATCAGCAATGTTCGGCAGTTGTATGTTGCCAGGGCCAAAGGTCGTCGTTTCAGGTAGCCGGGTCTCTGCCGAAGATTACCTAAAACACACCCTGCCCCGCCGTTACCATGGCGGTTACCGGAGCCAGGAATAGCGGGGCCGCCGGGGACTAGGGCTCTGGGCTGTTGTTTTACATTCATAACTCGGCCGGCACCAACACAGCAACTCTATTTCTACAACAACGTTACTTTAGGAAAATAATTTACCATACTTTCCTTTGTTGACGAATATAGTTTCCCTTTATATATTAATATCGAGCTGATATTGGATACACTCAGATAATTATTCATTTATATCTTCATATCGCACAAGCAAAAGAGTTCGTTTCATGTTAATTGATGCTAAATAGTTCGTCTTAGAAATAATTAACGATGTCCAACCAATTTAAAAAGATATTTTTTTAGAACAAAGAATAATTAGATTTTTTCGAAATGTCATTTAGGATATAAAAGGTATTTTTTTTGGATTTCGTATTATTTCCAAGTTTTCTTATTCAGTATGGGTCGCGGTAAACCAGTATCGGATGAAGTCCGGAATATTAAAATATGAAGCAGTAAGTAACGCCAGCAAATCAGCATATAAAATATCTCAAGACCTTCACCTAGTGAGATCTACCATTATCCAGTAATTACAAGAAATTGAAAAATATCAAGCTTAAAGAAAACAGTTCGTCCACGCGTTACAATGGCAGCTGAAAACAGAATTCTAAAGAAGACTATTAAACAAAATCGACGAGCTCGGGCAGAGGAACTGACAGTGAAGTGGCGTGACGTAATCAACAAACATGTTTCTGTTGATACTTGCAAAAGAGTGATGAATAGGATGGGATACGGATTCTATACGGCAAAAAAAAGCCTTTACTTACTGTACTGCTCAAGCTTAATGGCGGTCCTAATATGGAGTGACGAATCGAAATTTGAAGTAACAGTTGGAGACCAACAGAAAAAAGTTGTCCGTCATAAAGATTACCTCAAAAGAACAGTGAAATTACCTGCCTCGCTAATGATTTGGGGTTACATGTCAATTCAAGGTGTGGGTCGTCTGCAGTTTATAGACTGCACCGTGAATGGTACCAGGTACCGAAATATCTTAAATAACAGTTTATTACCTTCAATTCCCAGTTTGCAACATGAAAACAAATATATTTTCCAACAAGATGCTGCATGTCATACTGCCAAAAGCACAAAGGCTGGGTTACGTACCAACGGAGTTCCCACACTGGAGAACTTTCCGCCAAGCAGCCCAGATTTATCGCTGATCGAAACATTGTGGTGGAAGATGAAAAAGAAGCTGTGACAGGAGCCCTCCAAGTCCAAGGAAGATTTAAAGAATATTATAAATGCAGTATGGAATTTAATATCCTCTGCAAAATTAGCGGCGTTGGTTGAAACAATCCCACTAAGAATTCAAGCTGTCATCACCAAAAAAAGCGACTATACACAATAGTAGACGAATTATTTTGCGTCTAGCACAGTGACAGATGAACTATTTTGCTTCTACCAGTTGTGCATAAATATCTTACTTTTTCAATAAATTACATAAATATGTACATGATTTGTATGTGTAACCACTTTAATCATTGAATTTTTGGAGTTATTGGTTTATTGACTTAGTAATTAACTGAACTCGAGTTTTTTTTTTTTTAAATGATTAATTTATATGTTAGGTACTAGACGAACTCTTTTGCATTTGGGCTCGTAGAACATAATCTGTTCCCCGTGTGGTTGCCGATCCTGGGTGGTTCCCGGGTTAGTAGAGTGCCACTCCATGTCTTCCCGTGGATGTCGTAAGACGTGACTAAGGGAATATAAGCTTGTTGTACTGTTAGGCGATGGCCTTGCAACCTGTACCCAATAAGCTGGTAAACATCTTAGCCTATTTGTGCAAAATGTGGTAACAGGGTTATGAACAACTTTATAAAGTTGTAGGTAATTCTGTAGCTCTGCCTACCCCACTCTGGGGTTACAGGCGTGATAGTAGGTATGCATGTAGAGCATAATCTGACACATTCTAGTTCTAAGGTTGAAAGTGACAGCACGCAACTTAGCGTTTGTGAAACTGAGCAATATCCCGCATGTTGGGCGTAAGGATGGGCACAGACACGGACTGTGGGTGTATTTGTGTGAGTAAGTAGTTACGATTATGTTAAGGCTGAACATAAATAAATACACGGTGTGACTATATAAGCCCACAACAGCTATAAAAATGAACTACAGTTGCTTCTTAACTCCCGAGGCCACCGAAGTATCTTCATTCTCATATAAAACATACTCTTGTATTTAGTAGCGCACTAAGGCACGCCGGTCTTTGCTACGCTACAGAAGCACTCATGTCTCTTCAAGACGCTTCGGCGTTTAAATAAAAATTCTTGAAATGTCAAGTGCTTAAATTATGTCAAGATAGGATGACGTCAAAATCTTGAAACGTCCTTATCGTGTAATGTTAAGGTCTTACGACGTCAAGTTCTTACGACGTCAAAGTCGTACAACCTCAAGGTCTCACAACGTCAAGGTCTTACAACGTCAAGGTCGTACAACGTTATGGTCTTAGAACGTCAAGCTTACTACTTTGATATTCTTTGATCTATACAGCTTGACATTTCAAGACTTTGACTTTAAAAGATGATGGTGTTTTACTACCCGGTCATTCTGAGACTTAGACGTAATACTAGTATGATATTCTAAAATGTTGACGTTATACAACCAGGTCATTCTCAAACTTTGACATATTACGAGTATGATATTCTACGATCTAGGCAGCTTGACATTTCAAGACTGACTTTAAAAGATGATGGTGTTTTACTACCCGGTCATTCTGAGACTTAGACGTAATAATACTAGTATGATATTCTAAAATGTTGACGTTTTACAACCAGGTCATTCTCAAACTTTGACATATTACGAGTATGATATTCTACGATCTAGGCACCTTGGCATTTCAAGACTTTGATTTTAAACGCCGAAGCGCTTCGAGTTACCGTCATGACTTGTTAGACCAATTAAAGAGCAAAGTCAATGCCACATTTCCCATTTTATCAGCGCGGTGTCTAGTCACTATTATCACCTAATCCATTGGAAAAGGTACGAAACTCATTAGGATGTTGTCAAAGTATGATTAAAGACAATGCCTCTGTTAGCAAAACACGCATCAGCGATAAACGGATTATCTGATCAAGACCGATTCTTTTTTTCAGTAGGCAAGCTTTGGTACAGCAGACAGAACAATACTCGATTCTGAGCTAAGATGTTTACTTTTTTATGTTATTCTTCTAATTCAATTTGTTTAATTTACCCTATAGAAAAAACATACAATTAAGTATACCAATACCTAATTAAAAGATAATAGACACGCAGTTTCAAATAAGATTGCCATAATCTTGAATTACTAATAACGAGTGACAAATACTACTAAATACTTGGTTAAAAAGTTATATATCCACTTAATATCTGGCTATAACAGGAATAAGGGTTCGGCCTGTTTGGCATAATTTCGATTATCCAAAACGTACTTCGCATAATATACTTGGTATAAACTTTTTTTGAGGAATTTTGAAATATGACGAAAGTTTATTTGGTAGTAGACATTATTATTCTAATAGCCTTTTGTTATTTTTTTTATACAGCGTTTTATTATTACCAATGCTGAATTTCATTATGTATAATTTAGTTTGGCATAATGGTCAAGTTTTTTGTTTGGCATAATGGTAAAATTGGGTACCTTATTGATAGACATGGTAAATGGCAATAAGTGAGCGAGCAAGATGAGTCGGGTGGGGCAGAAGCGACTTGATTCGTTAGAAGGCAAAGGCGTAAGCGAACCGCCTTCAACGTAAGGTGTTTTTGTAAAAGCAGCAAAAAAAATGTTTTATAGCTTTCTGTTTTTACTGTAATATGTTAGTGCTTAATCATATCATGCGATTGTTTATTATTCCTTGCGACGATTCGGCATCAATGTTGAGTACAAGTAAGTATGCGTAAAGATTATACGGCTAAAAGACTTTATGCGTATGAATGTATTCAATACTTATATTTAGTCATGTATGTTTTAAGTTATTGTGCTATAAATAATAATTATAAAAAATATGCCTCAGAAATGGGAACCCAGAAATAATTGATTATGAACATAATACTTTGATTGCTGTAGATGTGGTAATGAAACAAGAAACGATCACTGAATAAAAGCACAATTCTAAAATTACAATGAGAAGGCACGTGGCGTTATGCCAGGTCTACTATTATATACAGTTCTAATGCAGAAGTGCATTGTGTCGGGAGAAAAGCTGAGACTTGTGTGTGACGATGACAAGCTCACTGCTCACTATGTATTGCATTTGCTGTGAACCAAAACATCTTAGATAAAATAAAAAACCGAAGGAATTTGGAAAAAAACCAATCGGCATGTGGCCACCGATTTTTTCATTTTACGTAGGTATTAAATCGGTTGTTTTTAAAATAGATCTTAAGGGTTCGTGTGATATCCGGATAGAAACTTTTTATCATAATTGTGGAAAAGCGGAACACATTTGGACTTTAGTAGGATCGGTTTCTGTCGAACTCAATATTGAACTGTTTGTGTCGTCGTGTTCAGACGTTGGCCTTATCCGAGTGTTATTTTTTTTACAAAAAGTTACATTTTTCATTACAATACACTGGTTACTATTTTCTAAAAAGGCCTAGTTCTGGTGTAAGTTCACATTTTACAAATACGATTATCGGAAGTCCGAAAATGGTACATTACGTTCCTTGATTCACACACACAATAAATACTGTTTATATTTCGTCACTGTTTTTTTTAGTCGTTCCAATGGTATCTATGTTATGCTGTTATGAATCAAACTTTCAGAATACAGACTGGTGTGAACTTCGATGGCAGTAGTAGGTAGTATAAACAACAGAATATGAAGTACAAAATTGGGAAGATTGATGAATCAGACTACAGGGGTAGTAAGAGAAAATTTCTGGCCATTAATTTTATGGGAGCCAATTTTATTAAAACCCTAGTCTCGAGGGTAATTTATCAAAAAAAAAACTTACCATAATGTAATCAGCGTAACTCTATTTGTTGATAAATTTATAACGCTTTACCCAACCTGAACTTGGCCTAATACATTGACATTTATACCCCACAATATATTACCATTGATCTACAAAGGTTGCTACCGTCGGGTCTATTAAATTATACCTACGCCATTTCTAATTAAGTTTAGAGACATTCGATCGACTCACGTGATTCTTTTACAGTCACAAACTATGAGCAATTGACTTCTTCTTCGTCACCCGTGGGGGTCCATTCATCGCGTACAATATAAGAAAAGACGTAATCATGTCTAGAGAGGAATCACGTCCAACGAGCGACAACGCCGGAATTCCGTCGGACCCGGCATCCCCTGCAGTCTTCACAGTGGGCAATTTTCTCCGCAAAAAAGAAACGGTCGTGCTTACGTATTTTCTTCTGTAAAATTAGGATAACAAGCATAAACAATAAACTGTATTCTTCGAAGGATGACTATAATATAATAATAGCACCGTTAACGTAATTTCTGTAGATAACTTACAAGAACAATGAAATGATTCGTTATTAATATAACAATGTATTGTTTTGTTGTTATAGCTTAATTAAATATACATTTTACCTTCCAAAGGTCGCTTATACGGCATTTTTAGGTATGACCACAAATCAACGAAATTTTTACTATATCGATGCAAATATATCTTGAATTATGTGTAAAAAAAAAGGTTTACATGTATACATGTTATTATTATCTACCTAAGAATGTAAACTTCTTATTGCAGGACAGGATCTTAGACTTTGCGTTTTAGAGCAAAAGACTAAGTGCGGTACAATTTTAATTTTAATTATTTTTATATCATACTTAATATTTACAGAGATAGGTACTATAGAAAAAAACTATGGTCAGTTAAAAACTAATCGCACAAAATTTCGGACGATTATGAAGTAGCTAGAAGAGCAGTATATTGTAGTCCTGATTCGCAAAACCTTCCAGCCAAAACAGGTTAGATATTTTTAACTTTGCCATTATCACAAGAAACCGACATTTTGCAAAATACTCGTAGAGGTTTGATTTCATTTAATAAAGTTGTTTCCTAGACTATGGTTTCCAAGAACAGATTACCTACCCTACCATTAATATTTTCCGTATCCCCCAAACTGCATAATTTAACTATAAGGCATAAGCATTCATTGTACCAGACGAAAATACACCTTATAAAAACATTCTAGGTGGGTCAGTTGAACAAAAGACGGTGCCCTACAAAATGTACACCAAAAGACAATTCGAAACCGAAATTAATTTTATTAACAAGAGTTTTTGTTAGTTGCATCCAATTATAACTACGATTTAAATAATAATCTTTGCAACACAACACAGGCAACTACTTAAAGGAAGGATTGTCTACAAAATCAACAAGTACCTAAGTTTATTTCGCGTAAGTTTTCTTAGATGAAGCTAAAACTTAGCTCTGATTCCCTGGAGTAGATAAGCTTCCGAGTCGTTACAGAGCTAGACTTTTAAAGATAAAGAAAAAACTTTTCGATTCGAATTTGGCAGATGTTGCAAAAAGACATTTGAAAAGTTAGTACAGTGAATCGCGACGAACGCGACCGTCCAGGCGGTCTAACTCCAAACATCTAAAGACTTTACGTTGTACGGAATGAATCCCTGCTCCGACTGGAGTGAAGTTAGTATCTTATGTATTCTCTTGGCTAGCTTGTTAGGACATTGTTCGAACGCGATCTTTAGAACTTTGATTCAATATTAGTACTTAAGACGTAAGATTTTAACTAATTTTCAACACGAATCCAAAACATTATTTTGTTAATTGAATGTGTCATGAGATAGAGAGATAAAAATGTTTATTAAGTCTTTAGGCCGTACGGGCACTTAATATTGGTATAAAACCTATAAATTCTGTTTCAAAACTTTATAAATGTAATACTCATTAACGTAATATTACACCATAATTTCTAAACATCAATTCACTTAAAATCAATTCAAACTTTCCAAGCCATATAAGCATTTTTTTAATTTTTTAATTTATCTTTGCGTTTTCATAAAATTAAATACTTTAAAAAAACCAGTTTTAAAACATGGTGGTATTTTGTGACAAAAATTGACACAGTTAATCAAAATGTTGATATCATGCAACAAGTATGTATGTAGGGGAAGATGGGGTGGCTTCGTACAAAGGGAGCATTCGTACAGTGGTCATATCTCGACTATGCAACATGCTGAAGCGTTCATATTTGTATGCGTGACTGCCGCTCATATGCGTAGGCTACCCTCAAAAAGCTATGGCAGTGCGGCAGCAGCTTTCGCCAGAAATAATTAATATGTGTTTTCGCGACCCGAAAGTAATTTTTGGTTCTCCTTTGAATGTGTCTGTTTCTAATAAGTTTTACTCGTATTAGATTTTTTATATATATATAGTTTGTAATTAGATCCTTGAGATTAATATGTAAACAATAGTTTTGGGATTACTTTAACAGTTATTTTTTATTTAGTTTTTTTTTCGGTTCGTTTTGGTTGGGGTACCTTCGTACAGTCAAAATTATGTAATTATATACTGTACGAATGCACCCCATGAAAGTAAAAAAAATGTATATCAAGAATAATTATAATCACAAAACCAGATCAGTAAGATATGCCTAAAAGGTGACTGAAACAGGTGAAATAGCTGAAAATCTAATAAATCCTGGGAAAAACTAATAGTGTACGAAGCCACCCCACGTATGGGGTGCATTCGTACAATTCTCATTTTTTGGGAAAACTATTATATCTTGGCGCAGTTGCTTTGTATCCAAACTGAAATATACAATTATTATAGCCAAATAAGTGGATGATAAAGTAGCATTCATCTCATTTTGAAATAGCAGTTAGTTTATTTTTAACAATTCTTAAAGTAAAAAGTGTACGAGGCCACCCCATCTTCCCCTATGTTTGTTTATATGTAAATACTTAATTGCAATCAAGTTTGTTTGTATCTAAAAACTTTATTACAAATAATTTAATTACACAAATATTTCAAACTCCCCTACATGTAACGTGGGGTTGTATGATTGTAGTTATTTGTTTGTTTGAATGTATTGGATTTGTTTGTTGTTGTGGCTTCAGAACCCTACACTGAGCATGGTCTGACATGCTCTTGCCCGGTTTTTTTTATATCATTATTAAAGCAGTTTTGTTGACATAAATAATTAACATTATGTCATTGTTGTTATTTCAATTTTAACAGTTTAGGTATCCTATGTCACCCGGTATGGTGAATGGATTCTAACGATACGACACACATTTAAATCGGCTCAGCCGTTTAGAAGTAATCATTACATACTGTACGAGTACATGAATCCTGAAAATATTATGGGCAGTCGTGTAAAAAGAGTTTCTTTTTCAAATGAGGTAAGCACCCTTCCCAAAATGTTCGAAGTTTGAAGATTCGGTGAGTACCTTGGATATCTTAGGTTGAAATACAGATAAAATTCATTAAAATCTATATAAATCGTAAATACGACTAACAATCAATTATTTTTAGTTATAGGTAGCCATTTTGTAAGTTTTTGCCGATCCCAAGCTGGGATTGGGATTATCGATGATAGATACTTAAACTGCCCTCCCAAGCAGTATCTCAAGTTCATAACCGAAGCAGTTCAAATTCTCCACGGTTTAAGAGGATTGTGAAGCGCCGCTAAAATCGCGTAGCTGTCAAAAAGAAACCATACTTTATCTCCGAGCGATAACGTTTCTCACCTTCTAAATCAATTCCGATATAATATGGAGATATTTCCACGATTTTAAAATATGTTGTAGTTATTATAAAGAACTAGTTCTGTGCGTTTATGTTTTTGTTTTTTAATGTTGTGCCATTCTGGGAAATATTTTCGTGTAAAGAAAAACGTACAGACATAGATTTTCTAATACCTTTCAACATATTCAGAAATCGTAAAAATCGGACTAGGTTTAAGCGGAGAAAAACGTTATCGCATTTTGTATGTTTTTTTTTTACTTCACAATTCTCTTAAGTAATGAGGTTGATATTGCTACAGGAGTTTTACCTGAGAGTATATCAGCCTGTTGGCTTAGGAGGGCAGTCAAGTACCTAGAGAATTCAAGTTTGTACCGTTCTTAAAACGTTTTTACTGTAGGTACCTACTGGTGAAATTTCTTCAAATGGTGTGTATTTACATCGATCAACGACAACTTTAAACTATGAGGGAGTGATTCAAAATGAAGACAAAATAATTCCGCTAGGACGAAAATCAGCTCAATTTTTTTAAATGATAAATCACATGTTTGTTAGGTGTAATACTAGATTGTTCAACAAGGCACTAAAACAAGCCATATTGACACGAGATGTTTAGCCACGCGAGCGAGCGAGCACATACATATATAGGCTGATAAACACATTACCCTCCTTTGCGTTGCGCAGTCGGGTAAAAACAGTAAAATATTCGAGGTGTTCTGATATATGTGTAGTATAAATATGTATATACACACACAAAAACTTACCAATTCTTAGATTTGTTACATAACTAGTACCTACAGTACACAACCATCATGTTGAGTCTAAAAATCATAAGGAAAGTCGACTTTCGCTTCCTAGCGGTCTTTAAAACTACGTGATCTGAATTATCACAATGTACCCGTAGGACGAATTCCGCTATTCATCATTCGTTCATTATGCAGTTACTGATCTGGCACTTTTGTCAAAATTTAAGGATACTAATATCCGAGTAAAGATTGAGGCAGTGACGAAGACGGGCGAGAAGAGGGTTGACACACGGGTAATGAAGGCTTTATCGTTGGATTTGTCGCGCCTGGCCATCTTCCGCACTCAATCAAATGCCTAACATGGTTTACCATGACGACGCTCAATAAAACGAAATAGTTCAAGAGATCACAGTCAATATTAAATATTGTTTTGCTTTTGTTTTCAACTTCAGGGCTAGGTGGTTTTTTTCAGCAATTTGCTGATGCAAATTGCTAATGCAAATTGTTCAAACTTATAATTATGTCAAAACTTGAGTTTTGACAAATAATTTTGAACAATTTTACTAATGTAAAATGCAGTGGTGGTCATACACTCACACACGACAAAATTAGAGGAACGGGAAGAAGTAACTATTTTATAACAAAGTATACTAAAGTATTATTATTTTAATTAATTCAAAAGATTATTTTATCGACGCACATATCATAAATCCTCTATTATGAGTTCAAAACCCGTAGGCAATGACCAGCATTACCTTTGGTAGTAGGTGACAGCGACGACAGCTGTTAATTTTGTAAGATGTTCCAAATTTGGATCTCATTACTTTACAATATTCGATAACGTAATTTAATTACGTTACAACTGTCATCGCTGTCACCTACTCGTACCACAGGTAATGCTGGTCATTTGCTTTTCGGCCTCTGAACCCATCTTAGAGTACTTATAATATCTGTTTAGATAAAGTATTATTGTACGCGACTCTGCGTAATTGGCATTACGAGTACAACACTCGTGTGATTTATTATAAAACTCGCCTTGCAAATCGTTTCACACTCTTGTAATACCAATCTCTGTCAATTACAATAATTATTGTTGTATCATTACAGTAAATATTTATGTAGCGTTGAATACATAACTTTTTCACCAAATTTAAAATGATAATGGCCAAAATAAACAATCACTTACTTTTTTCGTATACTGTCCTCGATTTTTCTACTAACAAATTACTCGTCAGTAAAGTAATAGTTTGTGAATTTTATTGTTAAAGGTCTACAAATTTCATGCAAATATTAGTTATTACTAAAGCAGTTCTGACAATTTATCGTACGTTGGAATTCCAAACGAAACGCCATTTTGAAGATATCCATATTGAACGTAACCATGGTAACCAAATAACAAAATTGATGTGTATCACAACACAAGCTAATTTTAGAAAAACTTTGAATGCAGTTTTTTTTCATAATGGTGCCTTTAAGTAAAATGATCTTACTTAAGGATTTAAGGCAGTGCCTCTCCTGGGCCCATATTTTTTTTCCACCTTGTATGTCTTTACAAAACACATTAGTTACTGACCGCGTTTATAAGGAACTTTGAGTAATTATGTATACTACAAGAGTGAACACCTCAAACTTGATTTCTTGTAAAACCTGTTATCTTCGGAAATTATGGGCAACACTCGTAACAACTGCTGAGGAAAATCAAATATAAATCAAGGAGTGACTTTTCACAAGTAACTTTACTGCATTTTTGTAAATCATGCTTAATTTAATTATTTTTGTATCAATTTTAATGCATGTCGACGCGTAATTTGGCCGCCATGTATCGTTGAAATCAAAGACTAATAAAAAAGGTTTACGCAGACATTAATACATAAAGTTATTTTGAAGTTCCCAATCAGCCATTTAATTATATATAATGTTTTTTGCCGACTATGAAAAAAAAGATGAAAGTTGCTAAATATTAATATTAATTACAGCTTTCCTGCCAGCCATGAATTAAATTTGTCCAAAAGAATCGAAGTGAAGAAACGTGGTTAAATTCAGCTCATTATTATGTTCCGTGCATTTTAAAGAAGACCATAAATTTACCACGAAAACGGGACGAGTCTACCTTAAGAAATCTGCATAATATGCAGTACCATGTCAACAATCTTGAAAATTACTAAACGGCCGAAACTGACAAAACTTATACCATGTAGCAGTTTTTTAAAAATTATACTTGCACCTATCACATAAAACCTCTATAAAGACTTCTAACTATTATTCCCATTTATAACTGTGAATTACCATCGTGTAGGTAGAATAAACTGTACGTCGCTTCTGTTGCGCGCTCGCTTTATCTATAAGAAAACGAATACCCCCGCACACACCGCGCATGCCCATCCGTCATCAAGTTACTCCCTGTCTTTCGTTTGAAATATCTGTTCTAGTGTAACGTAATAATTCAATGATAAGGACTCGTTTTCAACCCAAGGGCGGACGTATACCGTATATTTGGTTTGCAGGTTTGCTGCGTCTACAACAGCTGTACCAGAGCCTGCAGCCCGGCAACGCGACGTTTCGCATATCGAATGTCAAGAGAGTCACTAACGCCTCTGATGTAGTTAGTTTCCTGGTGGCTCTCGAGAGACTCGACCGCTGGAGCAACAAATACGTCGTCCTCGACTCCACCACTCAACTCGCCAAGGACGCACTCATACTGCACGTGCGAGACGTCCAACTAGGACGCCGGAACTATCATTACTTTTTAAGCGGATTGGTGAGTAATCCTCTAATCTCTTCCCACATTCGCGATCCAGTAAAAATAATGGTCTAATTCGAAAAGGTAGTCATGCGAGCTATTTCTTTCTATCTTGCGTTTGGAATATAGTTTGTTCAGGGAGGCTACTTTATTTTGATTACTTAACTAACGCTGTATTTGAGTGTGTATTGAGAATTGCAATATGAAGGCCGATATTTAATCGTGCTAATTTCGTAGTAGATACTTATCTACCAATCATAAAACAAAAATCAATTATGAACATATTAATTTAATTCTTTCTTCTCCCATACATTTCAATAATTTAATTGTTATATCTTTTGCAATGTAGCTTAGTATCTACTCAGAAAACTTGGGGTACCTGTCCTTTATACTTGTGGCAGTTGCCGCAATCTAAAACCGTAGGGTAATATTTTAGATGAGCCCTGAATATCAAAGGCGTAGAATATTTTATTCTTTAAATGTTTCATAGACTAGTCTGTGCCTTGGACTTCATCCACGTAGAGTTCAACTACCGTTATCCCCTCGGAAACTTTTAAATTTTCCGGGATAAGAGATAGATGTGTTAATCTAGTGTATAAGCTATCTCCATTCTAAATGAATTCATCCATATCCGTCCAGCCGTTGCAGCGTGAAGGAGTAACAAACTAACACACACGCGCATACACAAACATTAGTAGGATGTACGATACAATTACCTTACAATAAAATTACTTACACGTAAAAAATAGGCGTCGCATCGTGGTTTGCATGTCAGGTAACGTTAGGACTCTTTAAGTGAGAGACATCTTACTACATGTGATTTGTCGATATTTGCAATAGGCGTATAAAACGAACGTATATTCAACGTCATAACTAGATGGTCATTTTTGATTCTTGTCATAATTACTTATTTTAATAAGTATTTAATTAAAATGAACTTAGTAGAATTTTTATCATAAATGACGCTTTATATCGAGTGACCGGCATCGGGTGGTTCGTGTTTGTGATGTTGTTGTTTGCAGTTGTTGTTGGATTTTCGGTCTTAAAGCCACTATAGACGAGAAATCGTAATAAGATCAGAAATACCGTGGATATTGTCATGGCATTACGACCCACTTTGTACACTTTGGCCCACTGCATGGCAGTATTTACAAGAAAGTGTGGTAAAACTGGCATTAGACTATTTTTTATCTAACCGGTAATATTTTAAGTTTCTAGTTTTCTTAACTATCATGCGATTATGGTATTCATTATTCATTCATTATTCATTTGTTGCAGTTCGACTAAACCGAACTTTATCGATATTTTAAAATTCAGATTAAACACTGTTTGTGACTAGTCACCTACCCGTTATAATAACCGCTATAATAACAGCCAAGTGTCAGCTGCACCAAGCTAATACAATGACTATAAATACCCTGTCTCAACAAAATTATCGAGAAAAATAATTAAGTAAATCGAAACGGCATTCTATGACAAGGATTTTTAGTGGCTCAAGGATTAGAGAGCGCGGCCGTGACTAATTTATTTTATTTTACTACTGCATAAAGTTTGTACGCGACGTGTCCTGTGTGTTAAAATAAATTCGTGCTTGTTTAGGTGATGGACGATCGCTGGGAGAAAGCGGTGACCGAATTTGGGGCTATTAACATAACTGGATTTAGAGTCCTGGACTTTTCTAGAAAAATGGTTCGAGATTTTATCGACGTTTGGAAAAAGGACTCAATTTCGGTATGAAACAAAAGATTATAATTCTAAATTAAAGCCAAATAATAAGAAAGGCCGGTTTTTTTATTTATGTATCGATAAATAAAAAAACGTTGTTTTGCAGTTTTTTAACTTATATACTTATATACATATATAATATATAAAAAGATATTTTAAATTGCGTTATAATTATATTCAAATGTTATATGAATACCTAATAAGCTTTAAAGTCAAACTGTGGCAAACAAGATCTATAAGAAGAAGATTTTGTAAGAGAGGCGGATCTGATGAGTATGTAGGTGTGCAGATCCTTATTACTTATAAGCACGTGATGGTCGTGTCAAACATCCGCCAAGGGATATTTCCCAGCGGTTAAGCTGCAGCAATAATGAATTAGTAACTATTATATTATTAAATGGGCAAACTCCTTAATCATTAAATTTGGAAAATCGCCCCGTTGATCAGCCAAGAGATTATTGTTAGCTGTATTCAGTTGCGATATATTTTGTATTAATTAAAGTTGACTTTGTATTCTTACAATATTAACATATTATATTTGAAACAGGCGCAAGCGGCTCTCACGTACGATGCTGTGCAAGTGTTGATAGACGCCATTTTGCGTCTGCTGCGCAAGAAGCCGGATATTTTCAGGGCCTCAGTGCGACGCAATGCGAACACGAACGGAAGCCGCATCATGGACTGCAACCCTAAAGGCAAGGTTACCCCATACGAGCATGGAGACAAGATTTCAAGGATGATCAAAAAGGTTAGTTTTTTTTGTGTTAATGGTAGTAAAGGTCGGGAACTTAGTAATTATGGCTAGCGCCGTAACGTAAGCGACCTTGTTACCTCGCGATGAATTACGTACAGTTGATTCAAATCACAATAATCTTCTAATCCTTTTTAATTATGCTAGCCACTGTTACCTTTTGTATTGCCCAATAAAACTTCGAAATATGATTAATCTCGAACAAAAGCCGGCTTAATTTTTACTCCCTGTTACGAGTAGATACATTTTCTATTCTCTTGGGTAAATTGTAAACCCCCTATTGGCCCTGCGAATGATTGATACCATTGATATGAATGCCATTGCGATTTCGTGCGAATGCTTCGTTATTTATGCGTATTGTGATTGCCGGCTAAGTAACATTGTGAATAATTGAATATACGCAAACCGCGACATTGACAGCGCAATCAAATTGTGATGCAGATGCATCACAATTGACCAGATGGTCAATTAAATTGTTATTATATTGATTATTAGTTTTTGATTCTCCTCCCACTTAACACGTGACCTGCACATTATAAACAACGATTATTGATGGACAAATTAGAAATATTTTCAATTAATTAATTATTATATTTTCTAAATATGCAATGTTATGTTATGACCATTGTTATCTCTATACTTCCCGGACAATATTTTAAATGACGACATAACGAAAAACATCCTGTTATTTGTTTAGTTGGTAACAACATATAAACAGCTTTAGTTATGGTTTTTATCTTTTGATTACATTAGCTCCGTATGAAAACCACTTTAATAGCTTTAAGTTTTTAAAGTTTTCAGCAGTTTAAGACAACCACGCTAAAGCTGTACTAACTTTATCGGTTTCTTTTACTAGTTTGTACGGGGTAACATACAACAAGAAAAATCCAGTCCTCGTATTTATTTACAGCTCTCTTATTTCCCTATAAAAATAAAGCTGGCTCATAAAGGACTAGATGGAGGAGCTCTTTTTCCTACCCAAGATCCTAAGCATTCGTTAGACAAAAAGAAAAACTGTTGTAATGTAAGGTTTGATTCACGATATATATGTATAAGTAAAGTGGCAAAAGATCGATGATAACATCGTATGGGCGTAAAGAAACAAGGAGGACTTTGTGTATCGACTATAACAATGATGTTATCAAAAATAACTTTTGTGATCAAGAGTGTATCGCGCAAAAACATTATGTATACATATCGATCGTATTGCAACGGTCGGTCTGCTCCTGACTACGACCGTTGCAACACGATCGAAACGTCGAGGTATATATGACACTTTTACGCGACTATATTCCGTTTTAAATTTATAACAATATAAATCAACTATTTTATTAAAATCGAAGACAGACAAGTTATCACACAACTAAGTAAATACGCTATTAAAAGGCCATTATAATATTTAACAGTTTTATCGTAATTAACTTACATGAAATCAACTCAATGGAAAATTGTGGCAATTTTTAATCGTTTAGTTAATTTCATACCATGTGATTTATGAAAAGCAACATCAACCCGCTTTATAAATAGTATTTTAAGTTGAGTATTAACTTTTTCGTTTACGATTCTAATTTACTTCATAAAAACACATAACATTTAATGAAGGTGTCACTGGAAATTTTAAAACAAAATTTTAATGTTTTTTCTTAACTTCGTTTTACAACGGGATGAATGTTCTCAAGTCTTGGGACGATGAATAGTGTCATCCATAGATAATTTCTATTGAATTCTTTGTCTTGTTCAGTGTCTAAAAGTGTAGTTATACCCTCTCGAAACTTGCCATTTCACTTAGCAAAAAGTTATCGGGTCATAAATTAGCAAGTCACCTGGTATTTCTAGCAGCGGGATTAGCGCATAATAACGTACCGAAATTTAAATTGAGCGCAATCACAGCGCGACCAGGTGTTGAATACGAGAACCCTTAAACAAGGTGCGCAATGTTCGTGTGACATTGTTTTGTTCATAAAAACTAATCCCGCATTATGAACAATGTTTTAATGTCCTTGTGAAATAGTAAAAAATAAAGAAGGTGATCCATTTTAATGTATAAGTGTTATACAGATAGTTAAAAACAGGTACATATTTGAATATCGAAAGTTATATATATAATTAAAATATCGAATTCGAATCATCGAAAGTTAAAATATCGAACGGTTATTATGTTGATACTTGTTGGGTATGTAATAAAATATCGAAAGTCCATACATCTAAAGTCGATATCCAAAACATCTAATGTTGAAAAATCGAACAGTTATTATGCCGATGTTTGTAATATCGAGCGTCCTTATTGGGTAAGTATTCAAATAGCGAAAGTTGATAAGTACATCTAAAGTTAAAATATTGAAGTCCAAAATGTCGAAAGTTGAAATATCGGATGGTTATTGTAGTTGAATTTTAAAAGTAAGGTAGGACGACGACGAGCGTAGCGATGAGTGTTAGGTTGAACTGCGATAATTATCGAATGCCCGACTTAAATTACTCACTCGGTTTATTCGGTAAACATAATAATGCTCATGGTTCTGTGGCCAATCAAAAAAAACCTAACATGGAAGGCTAAGGTTTCTGATCCTAACCTAACAGGGACCGTTCTGCATTAAACAGGCTGGTTCGCTCGCTACGCTCGCTCACTTCACTGAGACAGCTTTCTTCGTATTAAGTAATTTTATTACACATACCGTTGCTTAGATAGGTAGGTACAGAAGCGACACAGGTAAAAATGTTTTTTACTTTAAGTTTTAAATCTGAACTTTCGATATTTTAATCGTGTGGATAGATATTACGATTGTTGATCGACCATTCGATTTTTGTAACCTTCGATATTTTGGATATTTTAACTTTCGATATTCAGATATGTACCCTTAAAAACCCCCGATACAATGGCGACCCCTAATTTCAGTGCTGATGACTTAAGCAGCCCAACCGATTTTCTTCAAACTTCGCTAAGAACTACTGTTTGCGTCGGGGGTTGAAAAGGCTTTGGCTAGTTTATAATGGGGCGTTTGTTTGGGGACGCGAACTACCGAGCGTCCGCATCCCGTCTGTTAGTTGTAAAAAAATATTGTTGAATATATATTGGTCTTAGTTAAATAAACGTAATAATAATCATTATAACCAAATTTCAAGTTCATAAGTCAATAGGAATAAGAGTATATAAATGGAACATTAAAACAACGCTGCTTTTGGTGGATTCTTATTACGTTGTTTTAAAAAAAAAAACCGTCACAATATACTTTATTTATCTGCTCAACGATCTCTAAACAACAACACCCAACAAGACGGGAGATCAAAAAAATTTTTTTGCTCCCGCGTTTAGCGTTATGTATGAGAGCCCCTAAATGGTTTTAAAATATTTTTTGGGTCAACAAATACGGTTTTGTTTGGACCCTTCGGGTACGGAACAATTGAAACTGCTTTAATAAAATACAGAAGTAGACAAATTATTATGATTAATAAACGATTGATGATGACGATATTGAGGAAAGTTGGGTTGAAATAAAGTAGAACAGAGACCTAAGACATTTGCAACGACCGCCAACACATTTATGAACGCCACTCCTCGTCATGCAACGTATTCGCAAGGTTTTTCATTTTTCTCGTTAGTGTGTACACACGTAGGTAATTAACAAACAGTTCCACTAACTATGATACGAAAGAGCTTGATTTATAAGATATTTTATTTTATCTCACCGAAAGAAAAGAAAATACTAATGAATTATCAAATGGCGAGTGTATCCCGGGCCGCCGGGAGCACCGCGCCGGCTCGCGGCTCCGGCGATTAATTAGGTTTGCCGGTTGACGCCTAATTAACCCTCACTCAGTAACCGGCCGATCTACACGATATGAAAAACCCTTCTCCAACGTTATTTTCCTCACCTGAATTCGTTATTTCACTAAATGAGTACGTTAAATAAACAGGAAATAAAAGGGGATTATAATGTCATGTTTTGTGTCAGAAACTAGATTTCGTGTATTGAAGCCCGAAAATAAAATTTCAGACAGGTTGGCATACTTGTTACAATAAAGGTCGTTATTGAATGAACTGGTCGAGTAACAATAGAAAAAGGCGTGCAAACCGCAATAACAAAATGAATATTTTTTCCACATTTTTACATTTATAAGTACGTAGCTCGGAGCATTGTATGTTTTACATGTAAGTATTAAGAGGAAAAACAAGATTCTGTGTGTTGTTTGCTTCAGACGGAGATAGATGGATTGACGGGCATCGTCAGGTTCGACGAGGAGGGCCACCGCAAAAATTTCACCCTGCAAGTCATGGAGATGACTGTGGACGGAGAAATGATTAAGGTGAGAAAAATACCTTTCATACCGCTTCGGGAAATTACTTCCGCGTATCTGTAAGCGTTTTTATTGCAGTTACATATTATACATCAAATATATTAAAATAAATACTAAATGCATAAAAAAACAATAGAAAAATGCAATGAAGGGAAATATTCTGGGGTTCTGTTTACTAAATTTTCAAGATGCTGCAGTTGTACAATGAAAGTTTTTATCAGGTTGTTTTTTATTTTCGCCCTTCTATCCTAGCCACCTAATCGATTAAATATTCCTGCAACAGATCGCAACTTGGTACGACAACAAAGGCTTTATCCCCGTCGTGCCAAAGCTGCCAACCTTAAGTATTCCGGGAAAGTACGACAGAAACAAGACCTACATAGTGTCGACCATAGAAGAGCCACCCTACATTATGCGTCAAAACTCGGACTATTCGGAATTTACGCCTAACGACCCGTACAAGGGGTTTTGCATTGACCTCGCTAGAATGTTATCGGAGAAGTTGGAAATCAAGTGTAAGTCACTCAATTCGTGTTCAAGTTGAAAATCGAGTTTGAATTTGAAAGTAGCTCAACGATGTTTGAACGTTGACACATTACACGGGAACGTCGTGGACTGTGCTGAACTAACCCTTATTTAAACGCGACAGGTGACGATTCTGATTTCGATGTTGTATTTATGGTGAGAATGGAGGTTTGCATAATCATTACTATTTAGTTTAGTGTTGCCTGGGTAAATTAAAGATAAGAACATATTTTAAAAGGGTTTGGGTAAAATTGTTGTAATTTGAAAAAGTCGTACATTTTCAAGGTGAGCGAGCGGCTATTCGTAAATCTGGTAAATTATTATAGATCTATTCAAAATGAACGCATTTTGTTAAATCATTGGAATACTTTTAAGTGCATCGGCACCAAGTTTTTTTTAACATCTCGGCTCCGGGCTTAATTTTAGTAAGCCGAATACTTGGATCCTACCTCCAAAAAACCGAATACTTGGATCTTGAATATCTCCTCCGCTCCAATATTATGCAACACATAATAGTTATCTATGTAACTGGTACATAAAGGTACGAGTACCTTAAGAGTACATTATGTAGCGTTGCTTACGTATTCTTTTCTACAATCTTACATTAATAATAATGACAAAAATAAACAATTGCTAACTTTTCTTGTATACTTTCCTCGATTTTTTGCAAAGAAATTACTTGTCAGCATAATCATATTCATTATTCTGATTGGTGTTAATAATTTGTGAATTTTATTGTTAAATGTTGACAAATTTCATGCAACCACTAACAACAACTAAAGTAGTTCTACCAATGTATCATTAACGTTGTAATGCCAAACTAAACGCCATTTTGTTGATATCCATATTGAACGTAACCATGCTGCCGTGTCAGGAACAATACTGTATCTCAAAAAGTGGTGAACCGAGAAAAACAATCTTAAACATTTTACACATGTTTTATCGATAGAGCATTAATAGTTAATTATCATGAATATAGATGTATGAATTAAATACGTGAAATGTTTTACTTTACAAAATGTCTTAAAAATATATTCTTTTTCGATATTTTAGAAGAGAAAACAGTTAAATTAGTAACATTACATTTTTTTCATATAAAAGCTGTAACGCGCCCTAACTGCAACAAGGCTGCAACTTGAGATGAATAAGTTAGGCATTTTTAACTTGAAGTAGATCAACATACGGTTATGTACTGTAACTATTAGCTCTATCTACTGCATCTCAACTTGTAGGAGGGTGCGTGACAGAGTCGTGTTTTTATTTCAAATGAGTTGGGGTCTATGCTAACTCGTTAATTCACTTATAAAAAAAAAGTGTTTTAGTAGAGGCATAGTATAATGGAAGTAGGGCGTAACTCAGTTATCTATAGATAACTGACATTCACGTGACACGGCAGCATAGTAACCAAATAGCAAATCTATTTTTAGTTAGGTATTTAATAAAATTAGTCACATAATCAGTCTCAAAATTAATTTTGTTTCTAAGATGCGTAATTTTAATTGGTATTAAAATATTATTAAAGATTTAATAAAAAAATAGGATTCAGTGTTCATTAAACGCCAACACTGATATTCGGGATCACCGTAAAAATGGTAATAACCATGTTATATGAATTAATTATAGAACTGTTATTATCATGGCAACGCTCATTATAGAATTGTTTTCCCGATTCGGTTACGCAACAGGTGGTATTCTGATGCCGTTATCGATATCAACATTAGCGGTTTATAGTACGCGAATAGAAAAACAGAATAGGTAGGAATTTATGTTTATTAAGAGGTGCTCTAAACCATAACAAGAAAAACATACATGACCGCTCAAAAAAATAATGACAATCATGTTAATACAAACTTACCCAATGCCTTTTAACTTCGGAAATTCAGTTTAGATTCTTAAAAAATAAAGACATCAATTAATTTTCAGATGAGATCCGCATTGTTAAAGATGGTAAATATGGAAGCGACAATCCAAAAACTATCGGTGGTTGGGATGGAATGGTCGGTGAAGTATTACGCAAGGTAAGTTAAGAAATTAACAATGAGTTCGATTCAAAACTGCTATCACCATATTAATGTCCATCCTAATATTACATTTAGAAAAACCGGTCCAAGGCGTGTCGGATTCCAGCACTCCTGGGTGCTGGAAATGGCGGAACCCTTGTTCCGTACCTTTGTCGTACTTGCGTCAAATATTAAAACACAAGAAAGTCCTGCTGATGTTTGCTGTTTTTACACTTTAGTTGGAAAATCTATCATAAAAAACATATTTGTTAAAATTAATTTCACCAACTTTGGTATTATATTTCAAGAGATTTCAAATGAATGACAATATTTTTATCAGTTATACTCGGAATGTTAATATATAAAATATATGAAATAATAGAAATAAATAGTTCAAAATTTTCTCAGAGTTGGTGCAGTTAAACTAAATTTCGAAAGTACTACTTGATATCTGCAAATAATAAAGTTACTTACAGCTTCCTTTCTTTCTAGTGACCTAACCTCAGTTAAATTTTGCACTCATCCAAAAATGCTCCCCTCTATACGGAGGGGCTTTCTTATCCCTTATATGTATGTTAATATTAGGACACCTGTATAGATAATATCAAATAAAGATAACTAATATTTCAAGCCGCGAAAGTGATTTCTAAACTTCCTTTCTCCCTACACAGTCCGGAGAAATTTATTCAGTACGTATTAACCGGGGTGCCGCTTTAAACTTTATCTTTTTCAACATCTGCTTGTCAAGGATTTAAACTGGAAATATACTTACACAATGTAGTCAATATATATTTTATTCAAGTACTTTTAAATCCCCTGCGATCACATGAAATAGATAGATAGTCTTGAAAAATGCAAAGGAACACTATTATGTTATCGGTATAATTTTATTCTACTTTGAAGTAAAATAAATTGCTTTGCGTCATGAAAGATTTTTATTACCTCATTATGTGAAGCTCAAGATTTGATTTTCACTTGACTAAATATCACATTTATACAGAGAAGAACATGCAATATTTGCAATAGTTTCAGTGTCTAAATTAATTAAATGATATAAGATATTCCTTTAACTATTTATTTAAAGGACTTGGTAACTTCAGTGAGCATACCGGTCTATTTTTGTTACAAAAGTATCTTATTTTCTTCTTAAACAATAATTATAACCTCCTAATCATATAAACCAATATCTGCAAAATCCTAACAGCTATCTTTTTAAAAGTAGCTCTTAGATTTAATTCAAAGGACTACACGTTAAATTTTTATACAATTACTATTTTTATTAATCTATCATAGACTGTACTTAACAGTTACAAAGACTTAGTAGACAATGGAGTAATCTGATAAGTGTTCCTTCTACAGATTTTTTTACTTTTGAGATCATACATGTACAAAGCAAAGTCATAATTTAACTATATTATGGGCCTCTATTCAAGACGGTAAAGCAATATCGATTTAAGGTGTTATCGTATCGTCAACGTTACGATATCTCTTATTTACATAGTTGATAGTAAGGCAGCCTGGTTAAAACACGTCAAAAGCAATATTATTGCCCGGCGCCTCTATACTATACTATGGTTTTTATGTCGGCCGTTTTTACGGTCAAGTAAATAAGAGCTATCAAAACGTTAACAATACAATAACAGATCAAATACGATATTGTTTTTACCGTTTTGAATAAACCAAGCCCTGTTAGTATGTTGTCAATGTTACTATAGCTCTTCTGCCACATTAAAAACAATATAATAACACGTCAGATGCACTATGGTTTTACCATTAGAATAACTAGAGGTCCTGAACTTCTTTATTTTGTTCTTGATTGATAATTACAACACATCACCACACTCGGAAGTGGGTGTGGCAGTTTCTAACGGGACTTTTTCGGCAACCTATGGAGCTCGGTAATTTAGCATAATAATTTAAATAAAGGGTCTGGCTGGTCTGCTATAGTAAAATCGCCCCTGGCTGAATATGAAAACTGAATAGGCATGTTTATTTGCCTCATTGTCAAATATAATTTTACTGAATTAAATACTTACGATTGGCGAAATATTAAAAAAAAATCAGTTTTTAATTTATATTGGCCAAACTACTTTATCGATTGTCACGTCCTTCGAATATTGTATACATGTGTTTAAGATACATTTATAAAAAAAAATTAAAGTCCTTTTTTGAAGTTAACATTTTTGTCTGTTTTAGTTTTTTCTTTTTTTTTGCAATATTCGAAGGACGTGACAATCGATAAAGTAGTTTGGCCAATATTAACTAAAAACTGTATTTTTTTTTTAATATTTCGCCAATTGTAAGTATTTAAGGCTTAATATCCAGTAAAATTATATTTGACAATGAGGCAAATAAACATGCCTATTCAGTTTTCATATTCAGCCAGGGGCGATTTTACTATAGCAGACCGGCCAGACCCTTTACATAAACGTGTCCAGTTTAATTATTTTTTATAACTAGCTAAATCCGGACATGCTTAACTGTGGCTAAGTCAAAAGTTTTTTTTTATCTGGCTTCTTAACTAAATTTTTAGGTAGACATTGACACGACCTATAAATATTATAATTAATTTGAAAAACTATCACAAGTAAATCAATTGACCCGTTTTTGAGTTTCGCGAGTCCGAACATACGGACACCAAATGCGAGTTCCCATCATAATTAAACATTTTAAAAACAATAAACTGACTTCAAATTATTGAGGCTTTCCCTTCCCATGGATACCATGACCATATTATCTTGAAGAAACTTAACTGAGACGATCGTTTTTAGGGTTCCGTAGCGAAAATGGCAAAAAACGGAACCCTTATAGATTCGTCATGTCTGTCCGTCCGTATGTCACAGCCACTTTATTCCGTAACTATAAGAGCTATACTATGGAAACTTTGTAAGTAGATGTATTCGGTGAACCGCATTAACATTTTCATACAAAAATAGAAAAAAAACAATAAATTTTTGGGGTTCCCCATACTTAGAACAGAAACTCAATTTTTTTTTTCATCAAACCCATACGTGTGGGGTATCTATGGATAGGTATTCAAAAATGATATTGAGGTTTCTAATATATTTTTTTTCTAAACTGAATAGTTTGCGCGAGAGACGCTTCCAAAGTGGAAAAATGTGAGCCCCCCCCCCCGTAACTTTTAAAATGAGGGAATGATAAATGTAAAAATAATATATGATGTACATTACCATGCAAACTTCCACCGAAAATTGGTTTGAACGAGATCTAATAATTAGTTTTTTTTTAATACGTTATAAATCGTAAACCGAATTTTACCTTTCATTCAATCAACTCCAATATAATAAAGAATAAAGAAAAACATTTATTTAGTGTAGTGTAGTACGGAACCCTACGTGCGCGAGTCCGACTCGCACTTGGCCGGTTTTTTTTTAATAGCTTAGAGAAGGCGAACTAGCTCACAGACCACCTGAGATTAGTGGGATCTGTGACCCATAGACAATTTGCATTCTCAAGACTACCATCCTAACACCGCAAATGCTAGTAGTTTCACCGGTTGTTTTATTTCCACAGCGGAACAGTGCTGTTGCTTAGCGGTAGATTAAAGGATAAAATAGTGGTAGCTATCCGGACGGCGCCCTAACACGTCGGAGACGGCTTTCTGTTGGTTTTTTAGACGGTAGTCTGAGCCTTCTGCTCTGGAGTCTGTCATATCCACCCTAGCACCTTACTAGAGGAGGGATGCGTAAATGCATTCCTGCTACTAAAAAAAAAGGTTCTACCACCATTTAATTGAGAATTAGCAGAGAAATTGAGTAACATACACGCACAAAATAAGAAAATAAATTAATATGGGCTAATTGTGAACCTCGTCTTTCATTTAATCTACCGAGTAATTTCGACGTCGGCGATTCCACATTTTTAGGGAAAGCAGGGCGCATATTTCTGTCGTTTTTAGATGAATATTTGCATATTTTTATTTTTATTTTAAGGTTTCATTTATTAATCAAACATAAAACGTTTACTTATTGAATTTGCGTAAATAATTGAGCGTTATAATATACTAATTGCCCTTGACACAAACTGAGATTTAGGGCTTGCATTGCGAATAACAGATAACGATATGCATGCATACTATACAAATAGATAAATATTTATAAATCATTAATATATCTTTATACCTTACCTATTTAGAAAGCTTAGATATTGCCTCGATGGTATCATTTTTAGCTAAAATTGTATACTGTTCTTATATTTGAGGAAAGGTTTCAGTTGGTCTCAAATGATATTTGTGGATAAAGGACTTTACGAAATCCTCAAAATGACCTTAAGTTGGGTGTTGAGAAGGCCCGCCTCAGCTCACAGTATGTAAACCGCACTGGGACTGGGAAGTGTGCTGCCTGTAAATTCACTCTTAAAGTCTGTTTAAAGTTCCGGTGTTTTTTGCGCAACCGTTTCGTAGAAAAGGCCTTGTTTACATTCAAAGTAGGTGCTGGTTTTTGTATTTAATCGTCAAGGATTGAAAGAGCTCTTTAACTAAAGTGACAAAAATATTGTTTAATTTATTTTCTGTGTTTTTTCTTCCCAATATATTTTGTGAACTGTAAGTTTTACTTTTGTTTAGTTATAAAGTTGCTGTTTTCATAATGTTGTTACAATTTAACCGTAGGAAGCAGATATGGCGATAGCTCCACTAACCGTAACTGTGGACCGCGAGACAGTGGTTGACTTTAGCAAACCATTTTTGTCATTCGACATTAAGCCGAGTCTTAAGCACGCTGCCAAGGAGGCCGGCGCCATTTTCAGTTTCCTTGATCCTCTCTCCACGGAAGTTTGGGTGAGAAAAGTTTGTCTAGTACTTGAAGATAACTTACTATACATGTGTGTCTTTGAACTCGTTATATGAATTTAATATGTGATTTATTTACAGCTCTGCTTGTTATTCAGTGCTCTTGCTGTCGGTATAGTATTATTTATAGTTTCGAGATTTTCACCTTACGAGTGGCGCGTCATTTCCTACACCGACGCACAATCATCAGATCATTCAGAAGCCGCTAATACCAAGGTGAGTTTAACAGATAAACTATGTTATGTTGATATTAACACGTTAAAATTCGCTGGTGTGCATAAATAGGACTCACTAGTTATCATTAAACTCAATTAAGCGTTGTTTATTGGTTGCTGATAAAGCGTCGGTGGCCTTGTAGCTTGTGATCGTAAAGGTAACGAATTCAAACCTCCGCGGTCGCCATGTACATGAGCAGAGAGATCGGACAATTGGGCGTCAATACTCGCAATAATGTGGATATTACTACAAAGATTTTAATTAAACAAATTAATTTCATTAATTGATTACTTACCCTTAAAATAATTTTGATTCTTTGCAAGACAGTAATTATGCAAAGACTTCTTATTGTGTAGATTTATTTAAAGAAAAACATGATTTTTTACTATTTTCCCGCGGTTAGTTTATCCCTTTTCATGGTTAAAATAAACTTAAAATTCAAAATCAAATTCAATTTTTTTTTCGTCAACATAGGTAGGTGGCAAAGGTTTATATGTTGTACAAACGTGCTAAGCCGTTTAGGCGTACGAAATCTTGTTTAAGGCAATCATTTTAATACGTAGTCCCATTGTGATCCAACTAAGATATTTAACAACATAAGAGCAACATTGCAAAAACTTTATATAAAACATTATTTAAACAAACAATTACAATTACAAACTTATATTATAATAGAGTTAAATAATGAAATAGTATTCGGGAATGTCCAAAACGTACTCGTATGTGTATGCAACAGACGTGTGTATTATGAGGTGAAAAACTAATTTCGCAATCCACGGATGTTAATGGAGCAAACTTAAGTAGATTAATATTAATAGGCACTCCTCACGTCTTTGTATTATTTATTTATTACTGTCCATCAAGATAAACACTTTAACCTCGTAAAGCCCGACGTCCGAAATCTATTTCGAACTAACGATATTTGACGTGGGCCTTACGAGGTTGGTAAGAAATCAAGGAATGTAATTTATTTGTTTAATTTTAATCTTTGGACTCATGTCCACATTATACCAATTAATGACGCCCATTTGTCCGATCTCTGACAGTGAGTTTTTGTAACTTAAGTACTCTTACCGTGAAGGAAAAACATCGTGAGGAAACCTGCATATGTAAGAGGGTAATCCGGATTCTTCATATTTTTACAATTAGTCTAATTCGAAAACCATTTGGAGGAATAGGGTTTTAAAGCCCTTCTGCATCATTAAGTTTTAGAAATATTTATCTATTTCGGATATTTCGATAAAATGTACGTAGGTATACATACATCAGAAAAACAGACATATATTAAAAAGTAATAATATCTGCTTTAATAAAATACATACATAAGTAATAAAATATACTAATATACACTACCACATACGTAAACAGCAATTAAAACCCACAACAGAGCAAAGGAACAAAACTCACGACTCATCTTCACTTCTTGGGTTGTTTGAGGCAAAAAAGACCGACCTTGTTGTAGAAAACAATGTATAATCACATAAAGAAATAAAAGACCATACTTACATAAAACACTAGCTGTTCCAGTGCCCATTTCGTTGGGCAATTTGTTTTGGGTTAATATATCGCCTATGACACTCACAAATAACGTCGTTTTCTATTAGAAAAAGAATTTTCAAAATCGGTTCAGTAGATCCAGAGATTACCCCTTACAACTTCACAAACTTTACCTCTTTATAATATTAGTACAGAAGTCTACTAGTAGATTTGAATGCCTTAATCAAGTTTAAAAAAAGATAAGGTTATCAACAATGAATTAAACACAACGTAGCGAAGTGTTTTGAAATTCTATATCTTTTTTATTCATACCGGGCCTCTATTTCCACACGGTAAAAACCATATCATTTTTGACCTGTTATCGTGTCGTCAACGTATTGATAGCTCTTATTCACTTGACAGTAATGCCGGCCGAGTTAAAAACAATACTGTAAAAGGTCAAAAACTATTTGAATTTTACCACCTAGAATAGAGGCGCAGTTTGTATGAATGAGAATAAACATTTTAAGGCTCTTTGGTCCTGATCCGAATGTTATAAAAAGGCCACTTACTAAATAGGTTTTATTCAAATCATAAAATGTTCCCAGGCGACGGTCGTCAACGAGTTCAGCTTTTGGAATTCTATGTGGTTCTCGGTCGGCTCCTTTATGCAACAGGGCAGCGACATTACTCCGAGGTCAGTGTATATTTTAATATTAGATAGTGTAAAGTATATTATTACCGAATAAACTTTTTGTGTTACACTAATAACGTGGATTGTTCACATGATACTACTAAAACAAAAAAGAGTGTTTAAAAGGGCGTTTTCACAAATGCGAATAAACAGACAATCGTTTTTGGTCGATAAAGCTAATTGAGATACACCCAAAAACTGCTCGAATTTTCATTTCACAAGAATATAATTTAGACCATTTTATCCATGACAAAAGTAGTATTGTTATTCAACAAAATGTATTGAATAAAAGTTAACCTCGCCGGCGTAAATACAACAGCAAAACGAATAAAGCTATTTTAGAAAACCTTTTTTTTCACTATCTGTTTTCAAGGTCATGATAGATGAACGTTATTTAAACATAATGTAAGTAAACAGTCGCACAATATTATATTCATTATATTAGTATTCAGCTATTGCTTATTATAAATTCAGACAGCATTTTTTGTATAGGTCATGTCATGTAAATTATTTCCAGTGTAGATTTGCTGAACACCGCTTCATATTTATTGATAAAGGGTTCCATATTTTCAATGATGAGCTTCTAAGATAAATGTTCTGAATTCGTTTATTTGATTATGTAAGTGGTTGTTGTAGAGACAAAATTTATTCATTTTTGTGGAGACAAAAATCTTTCAGATAAAACTCGCTTAGTAAAGTTGAAATCATAGTGGTACAAACATCTCTAGTCAAGTCTAGTCAAGTAAAATAAGTGCAAATATTTGTTGTATAGTTCCCCGGCGAGGTGAAAACAATTTTAGGTTTCTTTTCTAGGGTATGTTTACCAATCTTGCATCTTTAATAAAATAGAAAATTTAAGCGAACTTTAAATACCTAACTACGAATCCATCGTCAAAAAAGAAAACAAATATTTAAAAAACTTGTAATTTTCAGGTCGGTGTCCGGCAGAATAGTAGGCACAGTTTGGTGGTTTTTCACGTTCATTGTAATATCATCGTACACGGCTAACCTCGCCTCCTATCTTACGCTACAACGCATACCCGAGCCCTCTCAGGCATACAGCAAAGTTGCAGCTTGCCCCGAGGTGAACGTTAAACCTGTTTGAGTATTTTATTATAATGCTACTTACATTGACTATTGTACTAGATTATCGACGACCATTCTCAGATCGCTTTCAAAATAGTCTGCGTATACTTCAAAAAGTCTTTGATCATAATATCTCTGTTCTGTTTTAGGATACATCTGAAGGTATAAAGAATATAGCACTACCCCGTTCTGAACAAAGCTGGCTGAGTTTTCTACTCCATCGTTCTTCCGTTGAAGACAACCTGAACCAACCATGCGAAATGATGGTTACCGTCACTCACTCCGGAGTTAAAGATTTTGCCGTTGCACTTCCGAAAGGATCAGAATTGCGGTGAGCATCAATATTAAGACTGAAACCGTTTGGCGAATTTCTGCACTGCTATATAATGCCTTATATTTTAAAGCGACTTTGCACTCGACTGTTCATTTAATCACATGTCAAATAGTAACGTAGGATATTTTGTGGTATAAATAACATGTTTATTTCAGCGATGGTGTCAATCTTGCATTGCAGTCTCTAAAAGATGATGGGAATCTTCAGAAGTTAATTCGAAAATGGTTTACCAAGGCTGAATGCGATGCCAATGAACAGGTAACCGTTTTTAACATATGGTTGTGAGCAGCAAACAATTACCAACTAAATAAACGTCACAAAGGCACGTTTTTCTTTGATTTAAGCGTTGGTTCCTTTTTAGGATATGCAAGTGGCTGAGCTGACCCTTAGTCAGGTGGCAGGACTGTTTTACGTCTTGTTGGGCGGGCTGGCTCTGGCGCTTGCTGTGGCTCTGGTGGAGTTCTGCCAGTACGGGCGCGCGGAGGCGGCGCGTGCCAACGTGCCGCTACGCGCCGCGCTCACCGCTAAGGCCCGCCTGGCCTCGCGCGCCGAACACAAGCCGCCGCACGCGCATGCGCAAACGCAACGGGCCGCGCAGCGCGACCACGAACGACTTGGCTGGAATGGAGGAGCTTATGCTGGAGTGAGTTAACTATTAACTTGATTATTGAGCCTGTTAAGTTCTCTTGACTATTAGTAGAGAATCCAAAAAGGGTCCTAAGTGAATTGCCATAGGAATGTGAAGGTTAATTATATCAGTGATTGTTCGGATTGATACCAGCCGCTGGATTCCACTTCACTTTCCAGCAGGAGGCTCGCTTGCTCGTCTGCCTCCGTTTTCACATTAAAAAAAAACCGGTCATGTGCGAGTTGGAATTGCGCGCCGAGGGATCCGTATTTCAAATAATATGCTTGGTAACCGCAAAAGAAAATGCTAATCTTGTTATGAGCTTTATTTTCTATGCAATAAGGTCCGTTTCGTCTAGACTAAATTTTAATACAAATATTTAAAGTTTATTTGTTAATTCTCAAAAACTGTAAATTATGAACACTTCATTTTATTTTTCCGTTTTTGATTCTTATCCTTCGGAGATAAGGGGAACGGTCATTGTTTATACATTTTTACCTATAAATCAAGAAGTACATCACAAAAAATAAAAATAAAGTTTTGAAATGTGTAAATTGAGCCCTTTCATATGACACCCCATTTACTATAATCGAACCACTTTCATTTTTCAACCCTCCATTCTAGACCCCTTTTCATATATTTATAAAATTTATTAATTATTATTTTTAATAAACACAGACGCGGGCAAGCAATTTGTATAACTGTGCCAAATTTCAAGTTGATAGCATATGTAGTTGCTGAGAAAACCTGCTGCGACATACAACAGACAGATAGACAACGAAGTCTCAACATAAGGGTTCCTTTTTTACCATTTTGGTACGGAACCTCAAAAAGTGATAAATCAGCATGATCTGCTGACCACAAAACTGTAGTCGTATGGCGTCGCTCTCTTAAGTGTTCAACGAGACGTTTGTGACCTTACAAAAATAGCGGCTGCTAGTGTCATTTTTGTAGATTTTTCAACAACTACTAACTGTAGGTCGACTTTAAGAAATCGAGCGCTTGAATGTAGAAAAAAAATTAGACCTCAGACCTATAGTAACATTCAATAAACCAACAATTTTACTAGAACATACTTGTAAATATCAAATAGTCTGAAATATATTATATTCGTCGTTGTCATCAATACCAGAATAACAGGTTGCCGGCGTTTTGGCATAATTTAAATTATCCGAAATGTATTTGTCAAAACAGACTTAGTATAATCTTTTTTTCCGTTTTCGTATTTGGTCCTCTAGCCGCCCAAAGACCTAAAACGTCCTCAGTTCATAGTAGTTCCAGCCCAAGCAAACGTTATGTTTGACTTTGACAATAGAGGTAAATCTAGGCAACGTCAACTGTCAGTTTGGGCGTAACCTTCAAAAATATAGCGTCGCGGACGTGGTAAGTAGACCAGTTAGTTAACATTTTAGTTTACTAAAACGATTTTTAATAACAAATTAAAGGAAAAGGAAGGAAACAATTTAAGGTAAATGTGCCAATTTTCACTTTTTTCATTTCATTAATAAATACTTTTTCTCTTATGTTGTTATCGATGTCGATCCCTGTCTAGTTCATCTAGCTCATCGTCGTCAGATAATGAAGCCGCCGCGACAATATTTTTTTTGTTTTTTTTTTAATCATGCAAGTTTGCATGCATGCTACGTGCTTATCATATGTGATAATTACATAAAAGAGCAACATAATGGCACATTGGAAACACCTAAATAGCACAAATACGCATTTTGTAAAATAAATAAATTTAGGGTTTTCGGCCCGGAGACCTATCAAATTTTTGATCTCCTAGCCTTCTACTCATAGCTAAAATGATGCACAAAAAACTTAGGCTCTTACGCCTACCCTAAGCCAAGATATCATAAAGCGAAAGTCCTGGGTCGGAACCGTTAAAACCTATAAGAAGGACATTGGGCCGTTATCCCAACCTTGGCCAAAAAACCTAGGCGGCTATAGGATAATTGTTAATCATCCGAATACTTGCTTGGTCGCATATTAAATAGAGCACTATAATTTCATTACAGATAATTTTGTTTAGCAAAATGTTATGTAGAAAATGCCTTTCCTACTTAATTTCTACCAAAAACAAAAGTCAGAGATTAAATTGTACCAAAATGTATTAGAACCCCAAGTGGGACGAGTGAAATAAGAAATTAGCTACAGCTAGCTAGCTAACTATGGCAATCACTAAAAACTTTTATCTGTAGTTCACAAGTTCGAACACCAAACTCGAACTTAAAAAATAGGTACCTAAGCATTAGGGACCAAAAATCACTTTTGTTTAATTATTGTGCAACTCATCCTGTAAACGAGTTAATTCAGATTACTTATTTAAATCACATCTTTAAAATACTGTTAAATAAATAATTGGAATTTGACTGACGTATTCAGGAAGTGTTGATTTACCATTGTAAACATTTTATTGTAGTGCCCACCTGTTTTGGTCTTGAATTAAAAATAGGAATAACTATAATCAACCGATCTCAACCAAAAGGGTATGAAATATATTACCATAGTATTACCATGACCAATCAAACTAACTGACTTAGCCCTGTTGCCGAGTGATCTAAGCAGCCATTGTATCTGTCAGAAATATTCAGCTTACAAAGTTTTTTTTTCCTGCAGTATTACTCGCCGGCTAACCAGATCGGCCAAGAGGAGACCGCACTGCATGCTAGTTTCACGCAAGTTTGATCCGCGGCCCGGGATGCTGGCACTACCCGCCGCGCGTCCCACTCCAAGCAGCCGTCCTCCAATGTCGACCTCTACCAACTGTAGAAGCCTCGAGGACTAGCCGCTACTCGCTGCAGCTAAAGTGGATTCAGGGTCTCGATTGTTCCTCCACACTTGACTATTTAGAGAGGGACGTAAAGAGCGACAAACGAAGGCCCGTCAGCTTGTGCTGTACGCTATCAATTCACTTATTTATTGTACCTCGACACGGCTTTGTGGAGGTTTAGTGTAGATTTTATCTATCAATGGTACATTTCAATTTATTAACCAATTTATGATATAACTGACTTTAAGATGAATCAAAGTCATCTTTTCTTACGACGGAGCTTCATCATACTGGTGCTTCTCAGTTTTCCTTTACATCCAATTATTTCAAATTAGTATAAAAGTGTCGCTTAAGACGCTGTATATTACTCTGTGTACGTTTGATATTGTGATTCCCGTCCCGTTTGTTTTCAGAAGCGCCTGGCGGTTTATACCGAGTAGTTGAATATCAGGGTCTTAATACTTACGTGTTTAGTATGTAAACGTTTTCAATCAGACTGTATAATTTTATATTCAGTGACTTTTAAAACCTGGTAGTAACCTAATAAAAACCGGTAATTATGTGTAAGCTTTCGCGGCGGCGTCACATGGATGCGTTGCCCGTGTTAATTACCTATACCTACCGTCTTTGCTGCAAACTATCAGCCATAAATTATTGGTGAACTATACTCGTAAATCATTAAATAGTAGTTTATATTAAAGTACGTACACGGAAATAGGAGGTCAATGTTATTAATAATCAAGTTACAAAACTGTATTGTTAGGATTAAAATGTCGTTTTAGGTATTACATATTTAATACCTACGTTTGTTTCCTCTGTATGTTCAACTCAACAGTACTTAATGTTTAAGGCTCATGTAACGAGCTAAATATATACGAAAAAACTATAACCGTTTAAAGCAGACCTAAAGGTATGCTGATTTTGTGGGTACTTAATGATTTGTTCTACTGATTTTGGAATAAGTAATTTAATGTGAAGTTCGTATAGTTTAAAAAAGTGCTATGAATAGAAGACGGGAAAGTTGTAAGATGGAATTCTAAATACTAAGATAGTGGAAGTACGTTCTTATTTAATAATATGCGAGGATATATTATTTATTATACTTTACAGCGATGCGCAGTCAATTTAAGAACAGTATTCGTGGAAAAATAATAATGTTTGTTGCTACCCCGGTAACAACCAGAACTTTATAATCAGTAGTTTTGCACTTCTAGTCATGGTCCTCGCGTATTACTAAGTGGCGATCGGAGACGTGTGATAAATTATAATTCTATCATTAGAATAGTCAGCTCACGGATGCTTTGCGTTCACAAGTCAAATAAAATGTGTTTTTTTTAATAAATACTGAATTGGTAGGAACGATTCAGTTACTAGTCCACATTTAATATATCCATGGATAAAATGTGTTTCTATTATAAGACTTTACGGCCTGTTTTAAATGTTGATGTTACCCTCTAGCTGTAGCTAATAGTGCTATTTATGGTTAGAAAATCATATCAAAAACTGGTAACAGGAAAGCATGTTGAATAAATAAACAACCTTGTAATAACACTTCCTAAATGGACTATGGATCCGTCCCAACAATGGATTTGTCATTGAACTGGCGGCAGTATTTAACTTAGCCATTGTCAAATCAACATGGAAAATAAGAGCTATCCGAACTGCAAATTTTGCGCTTTTTTGTCGGAGATCACCATGAAGTAGGTAGTTAAACAGCTGATAACGGAACTTCTTTATTGGAAGGGAAATTTCGCGGGAGCTAGCCAACGTTACAAAACTAGTTTAATTGATTGGGCTAGGCGTTTTGTAACGGCCGGCGAATGTTTGAATCGTTAAGCTAATCGTGCGGTCACATCCGTCCGTCAGTAGAACGTTTGATGGCGGCGCGACCTAAAACGCTTTTAATTAAATATTAATGGAATACGACTCGGTAACAATTCGCCGGTGAGCGGTTATACTTTTCATAAGGCCAATGCACGCTTAAACTAATTTATCACACATACTTTCATGTCACGCTACGTTAACTTTCGCGACAAAACATGTTTTATTCTAAATATTTATGAAATTAATAAAATAAGTAAAACTAAGTTAAATATTATTCTTCAAATGACTGATTTACATAATCGTTTCACTAAACGTTATTTATAAGGTAGATATTTCAATATATATGTTATCGTTAATATAACTGAATCTAATTGGCTATGTATTTGATAGATTAAGGTAGGTTCGCATATTAAGAAGTGGACATTTCATTTACTCAAAACATAAATTATTGACGTCTACCTAAGTATAACCTTAGATACTTTATTTCTTTAAAGTTAGTGTAATGGTAAATTATCTTCATGCCAAGACTAATATAATGTTTGTTGTAATAAAACATAATCAAAATTAATTACATCACCACCGCGTGTTTCATTATACATCCCATACAACTTACGGTAATGAATAAATGCTACCTTCGCTTAATTCTGAGAAGAAATTGGCTGAGCGGGTCGGCGCTCCTTCGGTTTGGTGTATCAAAAAATACATTAAAGGTACATTAAAATATTAAGACGTGCTTCGTCGTTAGTAGGTATGTAAACCTACGAGTGCTGTTTGATAAGTCCTTTTAAAAACTATTTGTAGAACCTGTTTTTTGATAAATGGCATTAACACTGGCAAGCACAAACTTTCAAATGAAGACTGTCAAAAATTCAGCAAAAAAAAACCAAGTTTTTGTCAGTATAACCATTGTTTAACTGTGATCACTCGTAAATTTTCAAAATCTATGGAAAAATCTGAATTTCGTGCCGTTATAAAACATTTTTTTAATACTAAAACCTGAACTTGATTCTGTTCATGGCACTAACGCACCAACGTTGCAGACTGTTTATAACTGGATAAATGATTTTAAACGTGGTCAGTTAGTTAAGCACATCTGAATATCCACGCTCTGTTCGCCCAATCGAAGTCACTACTGGGGAAGCTGTTGAAGAAGTCCGTAATATTGTACTCGATGACCGCCGAGTGAAGGTGCGTGAAATAGCTGAGAACACAGGCAAGACTGTTTTGTCAGCTGGGAAGGTGATGGCGACAGTCTTCTGGGATGGCGAAGGAATCATTATGATTGATTACTTGGAAAAGGGAAAGACTATCACTGGCCGTTATTACGCAGAATTATTGGACCGTTTTAATGCCGAATCGTTGGAAAAACGACCAAAATTGTCCCCCAAGAAAGTAATCTTTCATCAAGACAATGCGCCAGTGCACACGTCAACTATTGCAATGGCCAAAATCCACGAGTTGGGCTTCGAGCTGGTTCCGCATGCTCCGTATTCGTAACTTTTTCCACATGCATATCACAAGGTTTCTGCAATATGTAAGAAACCTGAATCTGTGGTTGCCCTGTATCTTAACGTATCTGTAAAAAAAAGAGATATAATATAATGTTTTTGCAGTCTTTTGTTGCAGTCTTGACGAAATTGCCCCTCAAAATCGGCAGAACGGCCACTTGTCCAAAGTTTTGCTTTCAGTATAGCCAATAAAGTTCGATTGGCCGAAGATTTGGGCAATTTGGTGGACTACTCGTTTTTGATACTAAGTTCCCTTTTTTCTGCTCATACCACTGCAACGCTTTGATCCATAGTGGCAAGTTGCCAAATCGGGCCAAAATACAGGCGGGAAACTGTGTTTTCCAATCATGGGCAGAATTCGTTTGTTGAGGTATTCGTTTAAATAGAGATCAGATGTCATTGCAGAGCAGATGTAGTAAAAAATAGACTTGATTTGGACCACATTCACATATTGCCTGCCGTGTGAAGATTTTCTTAACAAAAAATTCAGTGAAAATGGACTTTTGAGATTTACTAATGTCTGACCCATTGTTAATTGTAAAATACTGAGGTCCTGACAGCGATTTATTATACAACTTCACGTGCGTTTCTTCCTTCATTATTACATAAAGATTTTTCTTCTTTGAAATAATGCTTATGTCTATGTATTATGCCTTTTGTACTCTCGTCTTGGCCGAAATTTGCTGTTTATCGCCTCTTTTCGGCCGCCTTTGCTTTTTATATGTCTTTGACTTATTTCTTCGCTCAGCACGTTGGACCATTCCTGCAGCTGCACCTAATTTTTAAGGAAATATCCCGGACAAACGTTTCTATATTTTTCTTGTATTCCTTTACCATGTTTTTCCAAAATGGGGTTTGAAGGACCTGTGTCGCTGTTGCCTAACGCACTCGCAATCACAATCGACTTCCAACTGGAACAATTGTTTTCATTTTGTATGCATAAAAGCCTTCGATTTTTAAACGAAAACGATTGCGATTGCAAGTGCGTTAGGCAATCGCCCTTCCGGTTTTCGATCTGATTTCTGTTTGTCGTTGAAAGTAAACTCTTGGCCAGCTTTCTGAAAGTGATTCCTTTTAAAGGCCCCAATAAACTGTCTCTTTTTAGGAGAAAGACCCTGACGTTTTTTATTTTAAACTTGGCAATTAAATGATAGAAGTCGAATTTAACATTTAGATGTATACATCAATAACATTTTTAATTCAGAATATGATTAGGTATTTAAATTGAAATAAGCCCGTGTCAAGTTGTATTTTATTTAACGATACAGTCTTTAGCGTGATTTTAGACGATTTATGATACCTTATACCTTTAACTATATGGTAGGTGTTTTAGTTAAATTTAGTTAACAAATTTCAAACAGAACATTACATCGATTACATTTCCTTTATAAACCTTATCAATAATTAACAAAAATGGATGCAATTTTAATTAGCAGTATCACTTAGTTTGCCAAATGATATCTGTCGGCGAGTGAGAGAGGCGCAATCTCTATGTCAGGTATTTTTCAGATGTTTTGGTATGGACCAAAACAGGGTACTGTAGTACTACAAATATAAGTTACAACGATGTACCTGCGCAGAAACCATTTATTTAGAAGGCGCAAAAACGTTTTGGCCAATTATAAGTACGTTTGCGCGGGTAAAACTTCGACGGCTATTGGTCAAATATTCGGCAGCCATTGCAGCGACGCCGTCGACCGCCATTTTATTTAGCGTCGCGTCAGTTGTCATTCGTACACAAGCTGAGATTCACGAGCGCTAATCGTTAAGTTCAATTGAGGAAAATTGAAGTGGCGGCATTATTAAATATTATTTTTATTAAAAGGACTTCCCTTAAAAGAGGGCGGCCTTTAAAAAGTCAAGCTAGGGAAATAGTTTATAATGTGTTATTTTTATTATTATTGCCTCATTTGTGATTTATGTCGCATTAAACTAAATAATGTATATTTGAAGTTTGTATTTTTATTCAGTAATTGGTATAATAATACTAATATCACTAAAATTCATAATTATCAATACCACATTTCCTAAAAATTGATTTGTTTTTATGTGAAAAACAAAAAACAATCTTATCTATGCTCAAACAAATTTTTGTTTATAATACAAAAAATAATATTAGAGAATATAAAAAATAGGTGCACCTTTTTTATTACCACGCAATGTCATGTCGACATGAGCGAGGAAGCACGAGTTTAACTGTCATTTCATATTCTACCTTACGCGTAACACGACAAGGTTTGTATTGAATTGATTTTTACTTTAGTTTATCTTCGGCATTAGTGAGCACCTTTCTGCGTGGACGAAGATTACCGACGTAACTTATATTTGTGGTCTTACTGTATATGGATACCCTGGAGATAAAGCGGGGGAAATAGGTCACGTTTTGTACATTTGGCTATAAATCAAAAAGTACGTCACAGAAAATTATAAAAAAACAGTTTGGAAGTGCAGATTTAGTTATTTTATACGACACCCTGTTTGCTTTAATTAAATCACTTTCATTTTCAACCCCCCCTCTAGGCCCCTTTTGAAATATCTAGAAAAATCTTTATATTTTTTTAACAAAAACACGCTGGCAATCACGTTATACTCGTACAACTATGCCTTTGCCTTCTCTTTGCCATAAAAAAAACAAGTAAGAGTATGAACGAATTTTCTGTTGAAAGTTATTTACTTATCCCCAAATCTAAAAGTTGATAATTTATTATTTATTAACTTAACCTTTATTGCAGAAAAAAAACAAATGGCAGACTTAATGCCTAGTTGTATTCATTACCAGTCAACCAGACACACACTCCGGTTTTTTACTTTATTTTTTACTTCTCGCTCCATCGTTATAATAGCTGAAAATGAAAGCTAAGCTGTGGGTTACTTAAAAATATAGGAAGCCATTGTGTGTATGTTGCGAATTGATAGCATGAATTCTTGAATACCAACGTAACATTCTTAACTAGGTGCTCCTCAATAGATTATTTACATGTTTCAAATTGAGTTCCCCAACCGCAGGTCCGCTTGGTCCGCGTCACATTACGGCATTCTCCTGAAATCTAAATGTGTGAATATACGTATACTGATGTATGAGTCCAAATAAAAAAAATTTAAAAAAAGATAAGTTTGGTGCTGAATTACCAATACAATAAAATAAATAATTGCATATATCTAAACATGTTTTTTTTCTTGAATCTTGTATTTCATCTTAGTTGAGCAAATAATAACGAAAAATTAAACACCAGGGCCAAAGCAAGGTTCAAAAACAAACGCATTCCAATAAATGAATTTGAAGGCGATGATTTCTTTACTTTAATTAGTTGATACTACAGTAAAGCAGCAGAACGCAGAAAGCTGCAGCATTTCAGAACAACTGAACGGAAATTATATTAAGAAAGAGAGATTTGCGGTATGTATTTATATATTTTCCATTAATTAACCACTATGATTTCTGTTACATTTTTGTCTGCACCAATATCTAAACTAATATTATAAAGAGTTAAAGTTGGTGGCGTTGTAAGGGGTAATCTCTGGATCTGCAGAACTGATTTTGAAAATTGTATTACCAATAGAAACCCATGTTATATTTGAGTGTCATATGCTAAATACATATTAACCCAAAAAAATGCCCAACGAATAGCCAATAATGAGACAAGTATTTCAGCGATTACTAAAATTCAACCCCTAGAGGAATAAAAAGGGATTGCAAAGTTTGTACATGAGAAAATATTTTTAAAGTAAAAGGACGATGGGCAAAAATGTCCCCACCCACCAACAGAGATGAAACCAGTACCAGTTTATAGATCTTTTCAACATGATGTATTTTGACTATGGCGACGATCACCATATGTACGGGGTTTTTTTGGAAAATCATAATCGTATCGTATGGAATTTGATTGAAAATGAACACATGTATGGATGATTTGCCTTGCTTGGCCCTTGTTTTCATTAAAAAAATGCTATTGTTTTTACTACTAAAATAAGTATTTTGTCTTTTTTTGGGTTCTAATGAACATGCATCCCGTTACTGTTGGAGCGTGGGGACGGGGTCCATACAAAATTGCCCATCACCCTTTCCTTGGAACTTAGTAGAAATTCTCTTCAATACAAATAATAAAACATGTATCTCAGCAATTACTAAAATTCAACCCCAAGGGGGATAAAAGGGGGTCGCACAGTTTGTATAGGCATAATTTTTTTTATGGTCAATTTTATAACTTGGTAGAAATGCTCTTCAATGCAAATAATGTGACAAGTATTTCAGCGATTAGTAACATTCAGCCCTTAAGAGAATGAAAAGGGGTTGCAAAGTATGTATAGGAAAAGAAATTAATAATATATAGATATAATAACAGTATAAATATTGCTTTAAAAAAGAGTTAATTTAGGATATTTAGGAAAAGTACCCTAAAGGTGGTAAAATAGGGGTAGAAGTTTGTATGAGACTTTGGTCATTTTTGAAGCGAGAAATGTGATCATTGATATTTAGTACCAATTTCACCAAACGGTGCTAAATTTAATCAGTGTTAATCGACTGTTAGTTTATATATTTTAACACCTGTTAACGCTCTAATCGTCTGTTAACATCGTTTGGTGAAATTAGAACTTTGGCTACTGTTTTTAGGGTTTCGTAGCCAAATGGCAAAAAACGGAACCCTTATAGATTCGTCATGTCTGTCCGTCCGTATGTCACAGCCACTTTATTCCGTAACTATAAGAGCTATACTATGGAAACTTTGTAAGTAGATGTATTCGGTGAACCGCATTAAGATTTTCATACAAAAATAGAAAAAAAACAATAAATTTTTGGGGTTCCCCATACTTAGAACTGAAACTCAATTATTATTTTTTCATCAAACCCATACGTGTGGGGTATCTATGGATAGGTCTTCAAAAATGATATTGAGGTTTCTAATAAAAAAAAATTCTAAACTGAATAGTTTGCGCGAGAGACGCTTCCAAAGTGGAAAAATGTGTGTCCCCCCCCCCCCCCCCCCCGTAACTTCTAAAATAAGGGAATGATAAATGTAAAAATAATATATGATGTACATTACCATGCAAACTTCCACCGAAAATTGGTTTAAACGAGATCTAATAATTAGTTTTTTTTAATACGTTATAAATCGTAAACCGCATTTTACCTTTCATTCAATCAACTCCAATATAATAAAGAATAAAGAAAAACTTATTTAGATGTATAGTGGTACGGAACCCTACGTGCGCGAGTCCGACTCGCACTTGGCCGGTTTTTAACCTGTGGAACGTCATGTCATATTTATACATGGATATTACAATATCAATATTTGTTTGAATCACACTGAGTCCCAAATTCAATTATTCTTATGGACCACCGTCGCTCCAAAGGAAGCGCCACGGGTTTTGTTGGATGTCAGCACGGTGTCGGAGGACGGGTAGGAGGTGAAGTAGATACGATCGTCCAAGATTTGGCTTTGATTACTTCGAAATTTGATTCAATTGGTCTCCAATTAAGTTATAATAAATAAATGCGAACTTTATTTACATAATAATGATCATGACAAATCCTACTTATATTATAAATTAGAAAGAGTTTGTGTGTGTGTTAGTTTGTTACTTCTTCACGCAGCAACGGCTGGATGGATTTAGATGACAATTCAATGGAGACAGCTTATACCCAGGATTCACACATGGTAGCCTATTTTCATCCGGAAAAAAATAAAAAGTTCCCACGGGAATAACGGTAATCGAAATTTATGCGGATGAACTTGCGGGCAGAAGCTAGTCGCACAATATAATTCGAATACTTAGATGATCGCTCGGTTCGCTCTTATTCGCACTTTTCGCAGTCCAAGTTAAGAATGACTGTAGGCGCTTCGGGTCCGCCTTTTAAAGTCCCAGCGGTCGACCATTCCAAAACGCCTTTTGGAATCATCGATGTACTTTGACCCACCGTGGACAATCGAGTCTATATTCTACGCATTGCGACTTTGTTCAAATACATTGCCCAACAACCTTATTCGACAATCGCGATGTCCTTGGCTCAAGGTCTAGAATGTTCCGCGTATTGCTGTCTCATTTCTAATCATGCCATCTCTTTCACACGCTTCTTGAAGGTTCTCAGTGTTGGTTTCTCTTTTTATGAATGCTATATCTTTCTCTCTTAGTGGAAAACTGCCATATACTGAAATGTACTTCAAATACCCATAAGGGGTTCTGAAAACGCCTGAAAATGGGTTTTTAGGTTATGGCGTAATCTGTAAAGGTTGGCCTGAAACCGACTTAAATATGTCTCAGGAGCTTGAAAACATCGGGCTGAAACAGTATTTCGACCTGCTGAAAACGCTTGAAAATTAGAAACCTTAATCCATCGGAGTAACAATATTTAAGACTTCTGATGTACGCACTAACGTTTAATTTACTGGCAGCTACTGGTAAGTTATATTTACCTACTTTATCTTTGCTACAAATACTCTTCAAAAGCATGCATATTTTTCAAATTACATACTTACATGACATGTTTTCACAAAATCCGCGGGCTTGGAATTTTCCCACGATACCACTTTATTTACTCCTGTCTACACGGCGACATCTAGACGGTATCCAGAGAGGCTAAACGTGAACGTACTTCAGTAAAAAAAAAACAATAAATAAACATTAACAGTACAGTCAAGGGCATAAATGTATATACGTTCCCAAGACGTCAAAAATATCTGTACAGTTGATTAGCCAGGAATATTTGTACGGTAATCTGGTCAAATATTATGTGAGCATTTAATTAGTCAAAAAGATCTAGACATTTACATGGCCATAAATAAATATACAATGTCAGTCAAATATATGTAGGCAAATAGGAGGCCATAAATATCTATACACGCAACTCTTACATACATAAGAACAAAACCCAAGCCAAAAATATGTATACAGTCGTCAAGGCCATTAATATCTATACAAGGACCTTATTGCCTGTTTCATAAAGGTGTATAGATATTGTTGACGTCTTGGGAACGTATATACAGGGTTATTGGTAAGTCGACCTATTCCCTTTAGGAGGTGATAGGGGTGACTATTTGCGATAATTTTGACCCCCATATGCATTATGCAAAAGTGAACCATTTTTGACTTATCGCGATTTTTAGTTTTTTTTTAAATTTGTCGGAAATTCAACTTGAAAAATGTATTACAAAAAAAGTATCAATTTAAATCTCTTTTTTTCTTCTGATTTACAAAACCGATTAAACACTGGTTATTTCTCAATATTAAAACAATAATTATCGGTCCAAATTTAAAAATGCGAGACGGAAAACGAAATGTTTTCAATATTTTTTGCGATCGCTTTCCACTAAAATGCCTTAAAAACAAAAAAAAACGTTATGAAACTTGGCTTGCAGATTATTTTAAAAACTTAACTGTTTTCTTAGCTCTCCAAAAATGCATAACAAGTAGGAAATTATTTGAAAAAAAACTGAAAAAAAGTCATCACAAAGAAAGCGGGCGGAAACTAAAGTCACAAATGCCACTTCAAAAATAAAAATTAAAAAACATACCGAATTTAAATCAACTTTTTTATTTGCTTTTGTACAAGATGAACTTGTTTTTCTTATGCAATATTAAAAAATATTATCTGTACACGTTTGAGAATGCGAGGCCGAAAACTAAAAAATACATGTTTTTTATCAAACTCCAACATAAATTACACGAAAACAGAAAAATTTACCAAAACATTTGGCGTGCAGATTAAACATAAAACATTGACGTTTTTCCAGCTTTCTAACGAACTATTAAAACTAACTGTTATACTCGTAAACACAAATAACAACAGTAACTTATGGAAAAAGTAAGCGATTTTTAGTTTTATTTTAAATTAGTCAGACTAATTTCAGTCAGCCAAATGTATTGGTGAATTTTTCTGTTTTCGTGTAATTTATGTTGGAGTTTAATAAAAAAACATGTAAGTATTTTTTAGTTTTCGGCCTCGCATTCTCAAACGTGTACAGATAATATTTTTTTTAATAGTGCATAAGAAAAACAAGTTCGTCTTGTACAAAAGCAAATAAAAAAGTTGATTTAAATTCGGTATGTTTTTTAATTTTTATTTTTGAAGTGGCATTTGTGACTTTAGTTTCCGCCCGCTTCCTTTGTGATGACTTTTTTTTCAGTTTTTTTTCATATAATTTCCTACTTGTTATGCATTTTTGGAGAGCTAAGAAAACAGTTAAGTTTTTAAAATAATCTGCAAGCCAAGTATCATAACGTTTTTTTTTGTTTTTAAGGCATTTTAGTGCAAAGCGATCGCAAAAAATATTGAAAAAAATTCGTTTTCCGTCCCGCATTTTAAAATTTGGTTTGATTTTTTTTTTTTAAATTTGGTCCGATAATTATTGTTTTAATATTGAAAAATAACCAGTAGTTAATCGGTTTTGTAAATCAGAAGAAAAAAAAAGATTTAAATTGATACTTTTTTTGTAATAAATTTTTCAAGTAGAATTTTCGACTAATTAAAAAAAAACTAATAAACGCGATAACTCAAAAATGGTTCACTTTTGCATAATGCATATGGGGGTCAAAATTATCGCAAATAGTCACTCCTATCACCGCCTAACGGGAATAGGTCGACTTACCAATAACCCTGTAAATTTATGCCTTCACTGTCCACATAATTAGAATTATCATTCACATTAAGACTATTTTTAAGAGGTTAGCACTTCTGTATAAATACTGGCCACTTACTCAAACCTACTTAATTATAATAATGTATTCGAATGTCAAGTTTGCCATTGATATGTGTCAATTTGATTTATGTTATGTGTAAGAATCTAATTTAATGCTATTCTGGATATCGGTACACATCGATAATATCGAAAGTATTTAAAAAGAATGTACAGGGTTACAGACCATATAAAACACCGCATCGTAATGATGTGGGAAGACCGAATTCCTATATCACAAATTGCTGAGGAGTCGGGTGTAATGGTGAGTGAGCCGAATCATACCTTTGAGTGATCCGAATGTTTTTTAATACCCCTTTTGTAGCTAACTGTTATTCATTGACTTATTGTTACTGTTAATTGTTTTAGAGGAACACTGTATATTTATGGGTGAAAAGGTATAGAGAAGAAGGAAATGTAAGGAATCATGCATCCAAAGGACGACCTCGGAAGACTACGCAACAGCAAGATCATCAGTTGGCTGAAGACGTCAAAAATCAACGTTTCGTCCGCACTATCGACTTAGCGGTGCCTCTAGCCGTATCCACCCACACAGTGCGACGAAGATTGCTTGAAGCTGGCCTTAAACATCACACGCCAGCCAAAAAGCCATTGTTAACTCACAGGCATAAAGAGATGCGTTTGGCGTTTGCAAACCGCTATTTAAACTATGATTTTCAAAATGTGGTATTCATGGACGAAAAAGTGTTTGTGTCCTCAGCCGATGGACGACTGTCCCTTTGGCGGACACCCAAGTCCAGGTACGAAGAACAAAACGTATTACCAAACAGACGCAGTGGCAGAATTTCAATTGGGTTTTGGGGTTTTATGAATAGTGGCGGGCCTATAGAGTTATGTGAGATCTCTGGTCGATTGAACAGCGAGGGATATCTAGATATATTGCGGGATTTATTTTTGCCCTGTGCTAAACTGGTGTATCCTGATGGACACGTAATTGAATTCATGCAAGACAACTCTGCAATCCACAATGCGAGACGCGTCCAGGCTTGGGTAGAGAGCAACGAAGAATTAAATTTAATAAAAATGCCCCCACGAAGCCCAGATTTAAACCCCATAGAAAATCTATGGGGTTTAATGGTTCAGGACTGGGACGCAACTAAAGCTCGCACAACTCCCACCTTAAGAGCACACGTCCACGAAATTTGGGAGCAATATAGAGGAACTGACGTATGTGCAAATATGGTTAACTCAATGAAAGACCGTTTGCAAGCGGTGAAAGATGCAGATGGAGGGTATACAAAATATTAGGTTGTTAATATGAAGAAAACGTGGAGTTTTTATGATGAAAGTAGGTAATTTAAGTTTTAAAAAAAAATGTGTAGCCTTTTTATGTTAAACATAATTTACTTAAGTTTTTCAAATAAAAAATGTAGTTTTTAGTTATTTGTTTTATTTGTTGATAAGTAGAGATATCAAAAATAAAACTCAGTTGTTCACATGCCCCTAACGTCATAACGATTCTTTACACGTATAAATTAATTTAAAAAAAAACCCGTTGTCTTATAAAAGTACCTACTTAGGTCGACCTACTTTAAAATTTTACTTGCTTCTTTGTGATGTTTATATGAAAATGATAGCTTAAAAGTGTTATAAATAATACCTACGCATATATCCCCGCATAACCCCCCCCCCCCTATCCACGGACGCTGTATTGAAATTATTATATACCAATACTATGTCACACCGGAAGAATAAATCTAATGGTACCTTATAGGTTGAAATCCATCCAGCCGTTTAGGCTACGGAGGGCGACACCAAAACAGGCATACATACATACATACGCTTGGAAAACATAATCCTTCTTTTCTTCGGACAGTCGGGTAAAAAGATAACATTTTGGGCTTCTAAAGGCACAGTTCATAAAAAAGTGGCTCTTATGAGCTAGGAAATACTAGCTCATAAACTTGAAAATGACGTGATCTTTTATTAATATAAAAGAGAAAAATAAAAAATAAATACAAAATATGGATAAAAAGAGTATTTTTATCCACGTTTGTGATTTTAAGAAATCACATGAATTAGCGAAATCGAAAGAACTTTATTATTACAACCTACGTCTAATAATTTAATATGCTACAAACAAAATTCAGCATCGGACAAACGTAACGTAATATTTACGAGAAAAGCCACATGAAAATCTTGTATGGTAATATAGCTGTGAAGCAGAATCTAAAATAATAGGGTGAAAGGTAAAACAAATGACACAGCAATGACGTCACGATCAAAATGAAAAGGACAAAGCGATCATGACATAACGGTACTCTTTTCGGTGATTGTCATAATTCAAAATTAGAAAACTTGTTTGTTGTATAGATATTAATGGCCTTGACGACTGTATATATATTTTTGGCTTAGGTTTTGTTCTTATGTATGTGAGAGTTGCGTGTGTAGATATTTTTGGCCTCCTATTTGCCTACGTATATTTGACTGACATTGTACATTTATTTATGGCCATGTAAATGTCTAGATCTTTTTGACTCTTTAAATGCTCACATATTTCTAACCGAGTTATCGTACAGATATTTCTGACTAATCAACTGTACAGGTATTTTTGACGTCTTGGGAACGTATATATATTTATGCCCTCAAGGGCATAAATATATATACGTTCCCAAGACGTACGCACTCTGTACACTCAATACTGTATTCTCAAACCAACGATTTATAGATAGACTTAAAGCTGTTGCCCGCAGCTCCCACCACGTAGAAAAAAAAACCCTATATTACTTAGTGATAACGTAGATCCTACTGGTAATATAAGTATCAAAAATCGGTCTATTAGTCTTTGGATTTATTTATTAGAAACAAAGATACAAATCTTCTCTCAATATAATTTTAGTGTAGATTACCGAACTAAACGGTCAAACGTGAGCATGGCATACTCTAGTGTAAGATGTAGATGAAAGCTTAAATGCCTGGATGCCCGTTGCTTCAAATTGATGTGGAAAGGGGGGTACTTAAATGTTGTTTTTGCCTTGGGAACCATTTTTTTACGGTATCCCCTTAGTTACTTTAAAATCAATGGCTATAATTATACTTTTTCTAAATTCATTTGCTATAATCTATCACATGGTATATATTCAAAAGGCTATTACAGTTCGTTTCTATTATCTTCACTTACTATAAGGTTATTTACTATACTTTCAAATCCTATAACGTTAATATCCAGAAAATGCAACGAGCAAGACGAATCAGGGCAGAACCGACTCGGAGATTAGGTTACAAGGGAGCAAAGTTCCCACCTTGGCCTACGAGGATTTTTTTATCTGCCAATTATACATATAGATTCTAACGTTATGCATAATGAATATTAGACATTTTAAAATTATGGTAACGACATATTAGAAAAAGGATATTATGGCATGTCACTCCCGAACATTTTAGTTTTACTTTCCTTAGGGAATGTTTTTAGTAGCGGAGGTTCTATAAAATAGTAATTCATTTGTTCTCATTTATCAACATTTCGACAAATATTCCGTAGTTTTTAATAATTCATGGAACAATATTGCCATTGAAATAAAAGTAATCGTACAAAAAAGAATCGAGCAAATTTGCCTCGCGGATGAGTTCCAATGTAGCAGCTGTGTCTTTCTTGAAATCTAATTTCAATTAAGGAAACAAAAGCCGAAAGTTTTATTAAATCGCTCGTGGTCCTTTTATATATAGTTTGATGGTTAAGAATACATTACACCAAGTTCTGGGGTAAAATAAAAAAGGCATTGCACTAATCGTGGTGTTTTACTCGGCAAAAAGTACCTAGGTACAACTTGGACTATGTCAAAGTGACGTAATCAATCAACACGTAAGAGATTTCTTATGATTTTATTTACAGTGTCACTTTGAAAAAACTTGTGAAACTTTGACTTTCTAAGTGGTATAGGAATTAAATTCCTTGACTATATTCAGTTCGTAAATAAAATCTAAGACCCGCGGACTGCTTAAGTTTGATGATGTGGTTTGTAGTGTCACTCCGACCCACAAATGCTAAAGTTGATTTTTTTGTGTCATATTTGCTGCTTTTCAGCAGCCAATTTTAATTTTGAATCCACTTCGAAGTTTCAAAATGAAATAAACCATCTCAGCCCCCCACCGGCGACGAGAAGCAGCATGTCTCTGAATCGCTAACGAACTTTATTCAAGCCCCAGTTTAAAATCCCATTTGAATATGTATTAGCTAGTTGCGCAACTTGGGACTTTATCTAATATGAAATAATATAATATACCTAACATACTTATGTGGAAAATATATTGTTTCATAGTAGAATGCTAGCAATTATTTCATGATTCTAATTTATTTGCGTCTGATTCTTGTTTTATTTCACCGTTGTCTGTATATGGGTTATTAAACAGTTTCATTATTAATGAAATATTTACTTAATTTTCTGCCAATTACCTACGTTTTATTACAAAAAGTAATCAAGTGTAAAAGGAAAATAACAATATTATTATAAATTATTATCATGATGACATTGACGATCTTAGTGGAAGAGGTGCGAGATAAACAAACTGTATGAAATCAAAAACTGTAAAGAAAAAATCCCCTTTTGTACACCGTGTGAAATAAATACGAGTAAAAGGCCATTTCAAGAGTTGTGGCATAAAAACTGGATGAGGCTATTTATCGTTCCGATTGAGAGCTAATAACTTAACGTAAACAGAATCACAAGTAGCAAATATTCAAACAGAAAACTTTCAAGAAATACGTCTTCTGAGGAGAGCGGTGATGATGATGATGATGATGAGGATGATGATGATCAGGACGTCACGCTACATAGAGTATGATTTCAAATGTTTTTTTTGTAATTATTAACCAATAGTCATCAATCATTTAATCATATACAAATGAGTTAAGTAATCTATTGACGTGCAGAAAAATAAATATCTACTTCATACCTAAAACGTTAATGAAACTATTTGATTGAGAAGGACAGTGGCAAAAATCATCGAGTAACAATATCATTTAAAAAAAACGTTTTTATGTTGTAATACATATAAATATAATGAAATAGTCATAAATACAATTATGGCATTGATATTCATAAAAGAAAATTGTCTTAGTTTGCCATTTTTAGTAATGAATGGTGAAAAATAAATACGATGGTGCCGTGATCCGTATTTGGATTGCGATTAAACTGTATAGAACTATAATAATTTTACGGCTTCTAATTTCTTTATTTTGGGATTTGTACAGTTAATACATACCTTTAAACACCTGCCAAAAGAAAGCAGAGCACCCTGTGCGTAAATATTTTTCATTTCATCGTCATTGGCATGAAAATTACGACCCCTGATGATGATGATAAAAGTTAACAACAAACTGGTCAGATGGGTTTTTATGATCGGCAGCCACGATTGCGACATCGTATGTAGCAAAGGAGAGACCAATACACTCGTTTTATTTAAATCCAGAATTCCGAACCCTTATGACCCAAAGAAGTCAGAACGCACAATCAATAGGATCATACAATTTATACATGGAACGCAGTTGAAAGATATATCTATAAATTAAGAAAACGTCACAAAACACACAAAGCAACACGCTACACCTAAAACAGTCATAAAGTACATTAAAACAAAACATTAAAAAGCATTTAAAAACACAATGACCATGTTACTACATGATATTTAAAAAAAACTCCATGTATTATCTGTGGAGAATATGTACACTTTTTTACCACTTCAGTTTCTTTAATTACATATCTATATATTATATAAAAGGCAAACCTGACTCACTGACATGACATGTCTTTTTGTTTGCCTATATTGTATGTATATTGCCTATATAGTATATTGATACATTGTATCAACGCACAGCCGAAACTACTGTACCTAGAAACTTGAAATTTGGTACAGGGGTTCCTTTCATGATGTAAGTGAGCACGTAGAAAGGATTTTTGGAAATAAGAGGTTAAAATAGGGGTAGTAGCTGGAAACTAATTCTACGCGTACGAAGTTGCGGGCGTCCTCTAGTTATACTTATATAATTAAGCATCATATTTTGTATGTCAAAAGATCAAGCACAGCATTAAAAAATCACTATAACTGAGGAATCAGCCTTACAACACTTATTATTTTTGAACCATTCGACACTGTTCTAATAATAATTTTAGATCAGAAAAATATATAGTTTAATCAATCAAAATAACGTAAAGCTTTATCTTACTTCTTACGTCGTGTCACGAAGCGCAAAAAATAGTACATTGTTGTAGAGGTTAGAAAGTAAAGCGTCGGCCCTCAAAGTAACTTGTCCGTCTATTGCACTTTCGCCCGAGGCTTAACACAGTCCTTTTCACGACTACTGCGAGGAAATAAAAAAGTATTTGTGCTTATTACCGAAAATTATCGCATCGAAAATTCAACACACTAAAATTTTTACGCTTTCTTACCAATTTTTACTCTTTTTTTTACGATTTTGTTCTTAGTGGCCAGTCATTCAAAGGCGTTTTTTAAACTGATGACTCTGACCGTGACAGAACTATATTTCAGATAACTAAAAACAGACGTATATATAGCTGTATGGAATCTCATTCCTTTGCCTATCTGTGAAGGGATGAATATTATTAAAAAATAAAACTTCTCATTGGCTAATTTAATTTCCGCCGATAACTGATTGGTTGAATAAGTGATTAGCGGACAGATGTGATTGGTCGACTTGCTCAATGGAACAGCCCAACAATGTTATTGTTGTCCAGTTTAAATTCATAGAAGGCCTGCTCATTTAATGTAGAACTATTGATTGCTTTGAGGACCAAGAACAGACCATCTTTCGCCACATTTCCGAGCAGGGCAAGGCGTGAAAAATAGTACATTGTTGTAGAGGTTAGAAAGTAAGCAATAGATGGACGAGTTAGTTCGAGGGCCGACGCGTAGCGGAGGCCCTCGAAAGTACGAGTCCATCTATTGCACTTTCGGCCGAGGCTTAACACAGTGCTTTTCACGACTACTGCGAGGAAATAAAATTATAAGGCGTTTTTTAAACTGAAGACTCTCACCGTGACAAAAACTTTATTTCAGATAATTAAAAGCAGACATATATGGCTGTATTGAATCTGATTCCTTTGCCTATCCGTGAAGGGATGAATATTATGAAAAAATAAAAAGACCTCTCACTGGCCAATTTAATTTCATATGCAGCACAAAGTGTGTTCTGATTGGTCGAATTAGTGATCAGCGGACCGATGTTATTGGTCAATGGAACAGACCAACAATGTTAACATAGTTGGTCTGTTTAAATTCATAGTAGGCCTGCTCATCTAATGTACAACTATCGATTGTTTTGGGGACCAAGAACAGACCATCTTTCGCCACATTTCCGAGCAGTGGCGTGAAAGAATATTTATTGGTGAACATGACTTTGAAATTAGACAGGTTGACTATACAGGCCACGCCATCAACTAGCACTATAATACATTCGAAAAATCGAAAACCTTGTGAAATACAGAAGGAACAGCAACCTCCTAAACACAGTGAAATCACGAAAGAAAGTTCTTGACGACATATTTGTTTTAAATAAATGATTTGAGAGAGCACAGCATTAGGTAGCGTTTTATACAAAATAGTTAAAAACGCTGCTCGTTTAAAAATATTAAGTACGAGTAACATAACAGAAATAAACAACCAACGTAAAATAAGGTGTTCACGACTACACTTACTCACCTAACATTCTGTGCAATTCCGTATATTGTCCTTTTTCAGCATCATTCCGAGCGGTTGGTTGCGCCCTGTGCAACGTTCCATTAGCTCTCATATGAAGATAATTCACGTGCGTTAACAAAGAGCGTGAAATGTTTTGTAAGCCCTGTGTTAAGCTATACAGAGCGTCCCACGGCCATGCCACATGGAAGGAAAGTACCTTGAATATTGTAGATGGAACATTTTTCTGAAAGAAGTCATTATTTGAATTTAAGAAACAATTTAAAATGCATTCATAGATATTTAAATAATTACTTGGTTGAACCGGGAATCGAACCCGTTACACGAGAAAAATAATTACCCTGTAGCTTTATCATACCGATCGAAAGGCTTCATCATAAGGATTATTTTTTTGCTAAATAACATAGTGTCAGAATTAAAAGGAAGACCATGAATTTTAACATTTTTAATACAAAATTAATCAATTAATCAAATGCTCATAATTAGTCCCTTCCTGTTGAATACAAAGTCGCACTCTTTTGATTATTTCGCTCCCTGTCGATTTTTTGATCTTGTTCTGGTGGATATTTAGAATAATACGTATTTAGAGTTCGTCGTCAGTTTTTATCATTTGGTGCCGCGGTTGTGGTAAGCGATGATCAAAACGTCCCAAATTTAGCAGATTATCCACTAACCGTTTCATAATAAATCGAGATGGTGTATTTCTATCAGGATATCTTTCGCGGTGCCATTGTAAGGCTAATGTTATGATTTTGTGGTTTAAAAAGTATGCTTCGATTAAATCAGCATTATTTTGATACGCAATGGTTATGTAAACAAATCACAACACAATGCAAAAATCGTACAATGAAAACCACAGAAACAAAAGAATAAAAGTTTGAAAATGGAACACATTTATGAATTATTTCTTTATTATCAATCAGCCAGCCGAAATGCGATGGACAATATAATTTACGCGTCTTTCGGCGCAGGATACGGCTCGATTTGTTGCATACAACCAGGTACCTATTAATTACGTATCTCTTTATCATTTTATCATGCACTTAAATTATAATAGGGAAATGATGCGTACTTCTCAAGTGGGTACATTTATTAGTAATAGGTATTTATGATAATGTCAGTTGTATGTCCTTACGGCAATGTCAGCTTGACATTTTTCTGAACAAAATTTCACATCAAATGTTAAAATTCATGGTCTTCCTTTTATTTCTGACACTATGTTATTTAGCAAATAGTAATCCTTATGATGAAGCCTTTCGATCGGTATGATAAAGCTACAGGGTAATTATTTTTCTCGTGTAACGGGTTCGATTCCCGGTTCAACCATGTATTTATTTAAATATCTATGAATGCAGTTTCAATTGTTTCTTAAATTCAAATAATGACTTCTTTCAGTAAAATGTTCCATCTACAATATTCAAGGTACTTTCCTTCAATGTGGCATAGCCGTGGGACGCCCTGTATATGTAAGGCAATGAGTAGAAATTGGGTGTTAGCCTAAATAGTATATACGAAGGAAATTTACCAATGAAACGGCGTCAATTGGAAAAGGAAAGTAAAAATAAGCTTATCCGATAAAACACCGTGTGACGTACTACGAGTGCTTAGTCGGTCAATAAGTTCTATTCCTAAAGTTAAGTCCAATAAAAATGACTTATGTTTATTTTTTTAATTCAATACGTATAAAATTTAAAGCTTAAAATTTATCTACATTTTGAAGAACAAATAATCATTCTATACATATAGTCGCCTCAATTTCCGCAACAATCTTTTAACATTCACAGCCGGCATCGATGAAATTACAGTATTAGTTTTATATAATGCTAGTCTATTTAAAAAAAACGACTGGCTGTTGAGTTTCTTGCGGCGTTTCTTCTCAGCAGTGGTCTCTTGCGAAGCGCTGGTAGATTTTTGACGTGTAAAAGTGCCCGTGCGGCCTACTTACTGAATAAACATCTTTTATCTTTTTTTATCTTTTTATCTTTTTAACCTTTCAAACATTTTCTAATTATGAGACGTGCACCGGAGCTCTCCTGCTGCCTGCTTGTTATATAAATATCTCCTGTTATATAAAAAGAAATTGAATTCGAGAAATGGGTAGGTTAGTTAGATTGAGTAAAAGTTATTTTGATGTTGTATTTCATATTTTTGAATATATAGTATAGGTAAATAAATTAATCTAGGTAATAGGTAAATAAGTTTTATGCTTTCGGCATAGCCTGGCTGGCGTAAGTTTTTTCCCTAAGTGTTTGTTTTTTAAAATTTTAGGTTACCAACGAGAGGTAGTGTTTATTATTTAATTTTGTGGATTTAAGGGATAAAACTCAATTTTGCTTTGATTTTTGACTGTTGTAAATATTTCGAATATATGGATACGTACATATTACCCATTGTAAATTTAAAAATAAATATATTTGCGGATGTTAGTTTAATAGATTTTTTAAAGGAGAAAACTCAAAATGAATTATGTCTCTAAGCAGACGCTGTTATACGAGTATAGTTTGTCGAACTAGGGATAATAATAGAAACAATTTACGTCTTAATAATGAAATCTAAGAAGAATGGGAAATCGGGCTGTGAAATAAAAGATAATAGTAATTATTTGCGAAGAAATAAAGAATCATCTATTGAAGTCACGTTCGTTTTAGAGTTGATAGGGATAGGCAGATCTCAGAGAGCCAGAGAATCTTCTACTGAACATGAAAGTAGGTCCGAACGTAAGTCCACAAGAACTTCTAATTTGTGGCCAAATAAAGTTAATTCTGCATCCCTCTCCAAACCTCTATGCAAATACTAAACCTCTCAAAAAAAATATTACCGAAACGAAGCGAGGGCGGGTCGCTAGTTGTATATAAATCAAAGTTTAGATTTATGTACAGCTTTATGAAATTTTAATTATAATAAATCCCAGTAACAGAACTTATGAACCGACTAGGTATATCTGTATCTGGGCCTTTATTTTACTGGGTAACATCTTATTGCCGACATGTTATCGTATTGTCAAAGTTACGATAGCTCTTATTTAGTATAACTGAATAGTCGTCGATAACGGCGATTATTGTTTTTGACTTGGTCAACACTGTGCTGCTTGTCTCATGCTATTTATTGTTACCCCTGTTTGGAAAATCTTTTTTTTACATTACGTATTTTATTATATTTATTAATAAAATATCCAGGAGAAAGTAAATGTATTTTTACGTGCGAAGTATTGATAATGACGCAATTGAATTCGAGCGTGTTTTCAGCAGCGGTAAAACGAAACTCTCTTAGGCAGTTTTTTATTTGGACGTTGTCCTCGCAATATAATGTAAACGGATACTGCAACCACCGTCACAGAGGCCGGATATTTCTCATTCATGCAGCATCAAACGGAGGCGGATATTGTGTAAGGTATTTATTTCGCTACAGTATTATTATTTTATCATTTTGTTTCTATTTCACATGTCTCGCCTTAAGTCGCGTACCACCACTTTCTACCTTGGCAAATTAGTATGTGACTGAAATTTGGAATGTTAGGTCAAATTAACGTTTATGTAACTGGATTGTACAGTTTTTAAGTAACGGGAGTAAGAACATATAAAAAAATAATCTTTTTTTGCAATTAATATAATCTTCAAATTATACAAGTAGAAATTATATATTATGAATAATGCGTTTTATGTGACGTCATCCGCGTGAATTTCGATTATCGTTATTATATCCGGCATTTTCCAGAAGGAAGCTATCTCCATTTCAAATGTAATCCAAATCCGTTCAGCTGTTGAAGCGTGAATTAATAACAAAAAACACACAAAATTTCGCATTTATAATATTAGGAAGATGATCTATGACTTACCCCGGTCATTCCCCAGACCGCCATTTCTGTATGTCCTCTGGCTTAAAAAATATAGAACTATTTATGATTAAACGAACTTACCTGTACGTGAAGTTCAATCATAATTACTCGAAGGGCTTCGTTCGAAGATATTAGCATATATCCACACATGTAGTTTCACTATAGGCTCGCTATTTCGCACTTAATTCAGAGATATAAAAATAAAAACATAAATCTGTAGGGTAGATCGAACTGCTCCGGCCCGGTTCCCGTCATTACTTAGGAGACGTGCTGAGCTGTAGGTATATATATTTCACGACCTGGGTTTAGGCAAGCCTAAAAGGGAAGGGTGCGTTTGCTAATATCTTCGAACGAAGCCCTTCGAGTAATTATGATTGAACTTCACGTACAGGTAAGTTCGTTTAATCATAAATTACTCTCAGGCTTCGTTCTCGATATTAGCATATATCCACACATGTAGACATTTAGAGCAAAAAAGGTCGTGAAATATTTATAAAATTACTATCCAATTCATTAAAAAATTATTTAGGGCATAAATAAACGATTATTGTAATTTATACTAATCAAAATCGTATATTAACAAAAGAAAACAATGACCCTATGTAAGTGTAAGTTTAGAACCTGTGTAAGTTTAGGTTAATAATCAAAATTTCACATTCTCTAATTTGAAGTGAATTACAGTACAAAATAATGACATTAATGTTTTTTATCTTAACTTAGCGATATCTTAGAAATGATGATTACATTTTAGCTAAGATCTAAAATATTTCTAGCAAAATCACCATTGCTAGAACTGTTATTACCAAGAACTATTTTATTATAATGCTTAGCGAAGACTGCAGAGGATGTGCTCCACCCTGCAGTCTTCCTAATAACGTCTAGGCTAACACCTGCCTGAAACGCCCTGGAGGTGGCGGCGTGCCGGGTGCTGTGCGCCGTGAACAGGGACGTGTCAATGCCACTCATCGCCAAAGTCTTTTTTACCCACCTACTCAAGGTCTGGGATGTAACCTGGCGATGCGGCTTCCTAAATGAAACGAAAAGCGAATGAACGTCGTTATGGAGGCCGTTCGTTTTGTCCAGGTAAGACTGTAGAGCACTGGCGGGGCAAATTTGCGGTCTTTGCGAAAAGAAAGGTAATGTTAGTACCGGTTGAAGTGCACCTACACGTGAAGTTTTGATAAGGTCTGGGATTTGAATTATTATGTTGGAATCTAAAAAGTTAATATTATTTATATTTATGACAGAGAACGTCTGTACTCTGTGAGCAGTAACTAACGCTAACAAAGTAATTAATTTAAGACTTAATTTTTCCAGGTCAAGATCTTGATTAGGATACCAATCGGCTATATAATTTAAAACTTGGTCAATGTTCCAAGTAAGGTTATATTTTGGTAATGTGGGACGTAAACGAAATATCCCCTTTAAATACCTCTTAATTAGGTCATTATTAGTCACTTCCTGCCCGAGAATTAACGACAAAGCGGATCTACAGCTATTAATCGTTCCGTGTCTCGCACCCGATTCATAAGTTTGCGTTAGGAAGCATAGCACATCAAATACAGTAGCATTGTAGGCGTCAATAAATTTATCTTTACAATACACGAACCATTTTTTAAGACATGTATCGTATTGTTTACACGTGTTGTCGGAGAGGGATGCAAGCATTATTGGGATGGCTGACTGCGGGACTCCTCGCTGCAAAAATGACGTCCTGATAACTTCCCGACAACCAGTGTAATCCGCCGATGAACTGCGCGTTCCCTACAATGAGAAATTATGGTATCACCTTGTGGGGGTAAAATCAATGGTTTACAAATAAGTAGTCTCTTGAACAATGGAAACCAGGGCTGTGTCGGCCACTGTGGCACTACTACAATCCCGGTCGCTTTATCGTTAATAACCTTGCGTTAGGTTTTTAATATAACCGATACTGGCGGAAACGCGTAAAAGAAAAATTGGTGCCATGATATGGTAAATGCATTGATCACGAAGGCGTCTGGATCTCTGTGCCACGAGACGTACCTTTCGCATTTAAAATTAATCCTGCTTGCGAATAAATCTATGTCAGGGTTACCAAAATACTGAGTGATTGTAACGTAAGCATTATGGGATAGTTCCCATTCGATATCGGGATGGGACTTCCTCGATTCTGCATCTGCAATTACGTTATCCGAGGATCGAATGTAATCCGCGTGAACCATGATTTTTTGCGATTCGCACCACTGCAACAGCTGTTGTGTAATATTTGTTAAATGGGGATATTGGACACCACCCATCCTATTAATATAGGATATAGCTGTCGTGTTGTCTATACGCATTATTATTTGGCAGTCCTGGAGATTTTTTGCAAAAACCTTAAGGCCTAAAAAGGCCGCCAATATTTCTAAATAATTTATGTGTAGAGAACGCTCGTGATCATTCCACGGACCACTGGCAGTTTCATCCCCACACGCTACCCCCCACCCCGTAGTTGAGGCGTCTGTGAAAATTTCCAAGGAATAATCATCACTTTTTATTTTGCTAACAGATGTATCTATAACGTTTAACCACCAATCAAATACCGATGTTAACTTATTCGGTATCGTCATAATTTTTTCATAATTATCATCTCCTTTTAAATTTAAAAATTTACACCTTTCCAAATTCTTAGTGTAAAGCCATCCGTAATCTACTGCTTGGCAAGCAGAGGTAAGTAAACCTAAAAACCTAGCAAATTCTCGAATTTTACAGCGTTTTAGACTTTTAAACTTTCGGATCTCTTTTTTAATCTTTTCTTTTTTCTCTTCTGGCAACTTTACTTCTAAATTATGTGATTCAATAATATTTCCAAGAAATCTGCAAGATTTTTTAGGAAATGACGAACTTTTTTCAGTGTTGATGATAAATCCTAAAGATTCTAAAAGCAATTTAGTATCATTAACATTTTGTAAACATTCATTATAAGATTCACCGACCAGAAATAAATCGTCTAAATAAAAAGTAGATAAATATCCCTTGGATCTTAATAGTTTGGCAACAGGCTTAAGAATTTTTGTATAGATGTATGGGGCTGTGTTTAGCCCAAATGGCAAGACGTTAAACTCGTACAAGTTGCCATCCCATTTGAACCGTAAGTATTTCCTAGAACTTGGATGCACATTAACCAGAAAGTAAGCATCCTTTAAATCGATTGTACTCATAAAGCAGTCTTTTGAAATAAGTTTTAAAGCTGTTCTTAAGTCTTCTAACTTAAAATGCTGAGTATTTATATATTTATTAAGCTGTTTCAAATTAAGGATAAACCGCTTTTGACCATTTGGCTTTGGGATAAGAAATATCTCGAAATGTATTGACCTTTACATGGTTGACATAATGAGACAGCTCCAATAGATGTGAGGTTTCCTATTGCCTCACGGAAATCGTCATATTCTACCTGCGAATATTCAGGTTCCTTAGGTAGAGTAGTTTGAACCACTGGACATGAAAAAGGAATTACATAACCTGATATCCAAGATAATGTAATCGGGTTGTTTGTGATCAATGACCATTCCCGGTAAAAATGAGAAAGGCGGCCCGCGGGCTTTACCGTATTTAACGCCTGTGACGTGGTTGCGGCTGACGCCACGATGTCCTGTAGCCGTGCTGCGCAGGCGTCTGCCTCGGGGTCGGGGCTGGCGGCGCCGGGCGCGAGCTGCGCGCTCCCCCCGCCGGAGCCGGCCTGCGGTTCGCGGGAGGAGCTCGGTAGTTTAAAGGTCTGAAATGTATTCTCGTAGGCCTGGGCGCGCCGGTTCTGTTTGAAGGAGGAGCGACGGGCCTTAATTCAGCTCCGGATCTGTTAATAGTCTTTGCTGACCTCAATATATCTGCTAGATTGGTACTAAATAGCATTTCGTCAATTTTAGTATTATCTAATTGATCTTTCAAATCTTTTTTGACGGTTGAAAGAATAAAAAATCTTCTTAACACAGAATTGCTATGTTGGATATCCCCTAATATCCTAATTGTGTCCATCAATAGCTTCAGAAGCTCTTGGTTTATATTATTAGATGATAGGACTAATGTGATGGCCTTACTGAGGGCTGAAATCGCGCAAGCATTAAAATTCTGTTTTGTTTCTATGCCCTTGTCTCGTTTGGTTTGACTTTCCATGAGTGACGCACGAATTTCGGCATTGAGGGTAGGCGCCTTTATCATTTTACAGTTACCCGGAACGAGGTGATTTTCTTTTAGTTCCTTGCGATTTTCTTTACTAAGGCCCGAAGTAACGATATGATTTAACCTGATAGCAAGGTCATTTGTATGTCATCGCCGTATTCTTTAAAAGTAGTCGGGTCCTCGCCAAGGAGAGCCAACAAGTCAGGATCTAGACTAGGAACTGTTGGTATAGACGAAATGGACGGTGCTGACTCACAGCCTGGCGGCGGCGCGGTGTCGGTAGGCGGCGCGGCGGCGGGTACCTGCGCGGCAGCGGCAGCTGCGGGCGATGCGGGGGCCGGCGCGGTCTGCGCGGGGGCCGCTTTTGGTGCCGACGGTGGTGGCATAGAAACCGCTGATGGCAGGGAGGGAGAGGCATCGTAACCCTCCGAGTATGAATCCGCCTCGTCCTGCTCGGTCGGAACCGGCCAGTAGTCCCAGTATGAACATCCGGCTTCGGACGCAGTGGCGCCGTCATTAACGGTCACGATTTTGTTGCTCTCTATGAGAAAATACAAATTGCTTAACATGCGAGAAGCGATGTGAGACTCCCTATATGAGAAACACGCAAGCTAACTCTTTTAATGTAAGCGTACTTAGTATTCATTATTGTTTATTCAGGAACTTATGTAATTATGTATAACAGTGGAAAAACCCCAAAGGTAGATCCGGTAGCATACATTTAGATTTGGGATTGGAAGGCCCCATAATGGACAATCCGATTTCCCATCCATTTGAAATAGTTACTTTTAACTAACTTTTTTTAGCAAGTTGGTGTATTTCACACGTTTTAGTACATAATATACAATACGAACTGTAAAAATATAACACAATAACTCACCAAGATGTTTATAAGGCAAAACTTTATCGCTATCCGATGATGACGAACTATGGCGTCGACGCCCACGTATAATTTTCCGTTCTAATTTCTTTATTATTATTTTTTAAGTAATCGTATTCACTCTCATCACCCTTATTTCTTTTCCTCTTCGGCATTTTTAAACAAGAACAAAATGATACTATTCGAAATTTAATGATATTACGGATTAGTTATTACGCAACGTACGAGACAGCGAAGCACTAAACTGTGAATGACGGGAACCGGGCCGGAGCAGTTCGATCTACCCTACAGATTTATGTTTTTATTTTTATATCTCTGAATTAAGTGCGAAATAGCGAGCCTATAGTGAAACTACATGTGTGGATATATGCTAATATCGAGAACGAAGCCTGAGAGTAATTGAATTTACTCGCATTCTAATTTATATATTTTTATCGTAGAAGGTAATCGTATTGAGGTGTACATGAATAATCAAGTAAATCTTCAATACCCCTCTAGGAGAAAATAAATTCTATACCACGTTCAGCTAATTAACACCCCGCGTCCCACTGAACACTAATATATTTTCATATCACCTACTCGGAAAGGGGACTTTTCTTCCCTGCTAGGAGGGATCAAAGTGGCACTTTTCTGTTCAAGGACATTTTGTTGCCAAATTTGATTTATTGTTGTTAAGTGCGATAATTTCCTGTTGTTAAATTTGATAATTTCAGCATTTCTAGAATGTGTGAATAATTAAATTTGTTTCATCACTAAGATCTTTTATTTTCCTCATAGGTGATGTGAAAAGCAGTATGTGTCACACGGTAGCAAAATTATTTCCACCTTGGGCGTTAATACTTGAATCCCTCACCACGCTCAGGATTCTATTTTACAATGCCTCGCTACGCTCGGGATTCAATTGTAGAATCCTTCGCTTCGTTCAGGATTCAATGTACGCCCTCGCCTTAAATATGTCATTTTGCTCCCTTGTGACACAATCTACTATTATTTCCTCCGAACATAATTATACAAGAGGAAAGATGAATGAAAGTATTTTTATTAAATAAAAGACAAGATGTCCCATGGCATTACAAAAAAATAACTAAATGTATTTATAAATACAGGGTGGTACTCGTAAACTGTACCAATTGAAAGGGATGAAATTTTAGGTTTATATATCGGTAAAGCATTTTTTTTTTATTTTTTTAGCCACACTTTTTTTTACTGATTCTTAAATGTCCTTTTGTTTTCATAAAAACACGATTTTCCCAAAATTATGCAGATATTTCACCATTTTTTATGCTATCCATCGTTTAATTTTAGAGCTTAAAAAAATAATTGTAAAATATCTGAAAAATTATAGAAAATGGTGTTTTTATAAAAACAAAGTGATATTTTTGCAGTACTTTTCCACAAAAAAAGGCGTTTACTCAGTTTTTTTTTTTAATTAGTCTAATATTGTTATCAATAATCATAACCCTAACTAATGTAAATACTATTAATTTTGTTTTATCTTTTTTGGGCAATTAGATCACATGTTACAGTCACAAGTAAGTGTACTATCCAAATTTTATTGAAAAGTATAAGAAAATGTTAAAAATCCGCTGCCTTTTTTTTTAAACCCAATATTTTATCCCTTTCAATATGTACACTTTATCAAGTACAGTCAGCGTCATATAGTTGGTAGCATCCAAAGTAGCCAAATAGTACGTTACACGTCATTTTTACCGTAGTAACAAGGGCGTGTAACGAACTATTTGGCTACTTTGGATGCTACCAACTATATGACGCTGACTGTACCACCCAATTTTGACCCGAGATGTGTACTAATTGACGCGCCGTTTTCATTCTTATCAGTGCAAGGCCATTGAAGGAAGAGGCCGACGTCATTTTGCGTGAGCCACCAGTCATGTCGAAACCCTCTTGAGATAAAGACGTGTTAGGGCCGTATTAATATACTCATCTTGACTGTGAGGCCCGTCATAAGACACGTCAAAGTAAACGTCCAACCATAGAACACTGTCATTTTTAACGCATCTCGAGACGAGCATAGAGTTGAGATCAGTTTACTAATACGTGCCTTAGTGCTGTGTGGATTGCAAACTACAAATATTTATTCTAATTTACTCTAATTCGCCCGTCTCGATTCTCGTAATTTCTAATTAACATGTTCACGTTTTTAAAATCAGCCAATAACTCTATAGCTTTGTAAATTATAGTGTACATTAAGGACCTCAGTATTTAACAATTACTGGATTTTGTATTTTATCACATATACTTACAAGAAGATTTATTTTTTTATCAAGAATCTCTAAGACCCACGTCTAATTCACGGGTTACAAATGAACGCGTTAATTAGTTTAAGAGTAGTATAAAAGGTTTTTGGTACATAAAAGCATTTTATTTCTAATTTATAGCTAAATATTTATAGGTAAACCAGTTTAAATTAATTTACAGGAATAGTTTTTGTACAAAAATAATGATGGAAGAATGATGGCTACCTGTACCTACTAAGATCTTCCTTAAATGATAACAATGACATATATTATGTCAAACTGACGTTATTAGAGGGACCCTAACCTTATATCTTAACAATATACTGGACAATATACTGTTTAGAGGTTATTTTATATTTCCTAGCACATTCACATTTAGAAAAGATCAAAATTTTGTTGACCGCATTGAAAAGTTGCATTTCGTCAAAAAGTGACAACTCTCATTCTAATAATGTAAGGAATATCCTAGAGACCCGCCATCGTTCTTCATATTTTTGTAAAATTATGTATTAAAACCGCCCGCAATAATTAAACTACATACTTAAAGTTGAAGGTTTGTATGTTATGTATGTCTCAACGAATTTTAGCGTTATGAATTATGAGGTATCCCTAGATTCAATAAAATTGACTACTTTATTTGTATTTTTTCAGTTCATTGGGATTTTTAAGACTACGCCGAACGTCCAGTGGCGCCCTCATCACCATTAATGTGTTTTCTATTAAACTAAAGTATTGTCTTGAAATCGATGGATGTGATTTTGTTGTATAAATTAATACACAATTTATAGGGTATATGACTCTACTTTAACTATTGGACTATGAGTGAGTAACTTAACGGAAAAAAGTCGCCACCTTTTCCCGTTAAGTCGACGACGTGAAGGTTAAAGGTTATTAAACGTTGTCTTATATGCTATACATTGTGTTTTCATTTGTACAACTTAAATACATCCTTCGATTTCAAGACATTAATTTAGTTTATTAGAAAACAAAATAATCGTCATGAGGGCGCCATTGGACGCTCGGCGTAGTCTTAACATTAAATTGCTTTTCTTAAAGATAGATAGGAAACGAGGAAGAAGAAGCATTATTTTTTCTCTAGCAGATACAGCAATTTATTTACCATCGCACGGACAAATATCTTAGGTAAAAAGTTATAAATTGTATCGGTAAATATTTTTTTTTATCTTTCCTTATTGTTGATTATAGAACGATTATTTCAGTGAAATATTAGTCAGCTTATTATACATATACGTGATGGATATTTTATGTTCCTAACAGTTGCCATATAATAATATGATAAAATTAATAGACAGTCTAAAAAACGTTTTCGTCTTATTTCCTAAATAAAATATATTTGGCAAGCAAATTTATCTAATAAACGCGTAGTTTTTTAACTCGCAAGCAAGTAATTCTAATTAACGCATCGCTTTTTTATAATTTGCGCGTCATGCAAATATTAAAACCCTTCTAGTTAATTAACCGCTAATAATAATGAAGTGCCTAATAAATATTAAAGCTTCAATGGTCGATATTTTACTACATTTAGTATTAACTTTATCAAAAAGCAAGTGGGGAAAAGGGCGGTGTTAATTAATTAAAAAAAGATAAAAAAAGATAAAAGAAATTTATTCAGTAAGTAGGCCGCACGGGCACTTTTACACGTCAAGATACTACCAGCGCTTCCCAAGAGGAGACCACCGCTGAGAAGAAACGCCGCAAGAAACTCAGCAGTCAGTCATTTTTTAAACTTATTTCATATTTCATATTACAATGGTATGTACAACTTAATCTAGCATTATATAAAGCTACAAGTATTAAATTAAATATAATATCAAATAACAGTAGTTCAGCAGGAAAACATGCCAAAAATCTTACGGGAGAGAAAGATAGAAAAGAATAAAATAAAATAACTACAACTACCTACTTATATATGTGTATATAAGATGGTGCAAGATGACCACATAAAAGTTTCGATATGTTTTCCTGCATCAACGGTGTCCCCCAGACAAGAAAAAGCAGGATAAAGCCTTTGCATTTGAACAAATTACTATTGACTAAGTTTCGGGTGTAGGCCATGCATTTTTGTCTGTTAGATAGTCCTCGACCCTATAATACGCTTTAGACATTAACGACCTTTTCAAATATTTTTTAAGTGCTGGAAAGGGTAACTTTGAAACTACTTCAGGTAATTTATTATAGAAATGAATGCATTGACCAACAAATGATTTATATACTTTACGGACACGGAATTTTCGAATAGCTATTTTATTTTTATTTCTAGTATTTAAATTATGTATATCTGAGTTTTTGGTGAACGAATCTAAATTCTTAATAACATAAATAATATTCTCGTAAATAAATTGAGACGCTACAGTTAAGATATTAATTTCTTTAAAAAGTTCTCTTAATGAGTCACGGGAATTTAAATTATAAATAGAACGAATGGCCCTTTTTTGTAACACAAATATAGTTTGTATGTCAGCTGCCTTACCCCAAACCAGAATACCATAAGACATAACACTATGAAAATAACTATAATAAACTAAGCGAGCTGTCTCAACATTAGTTAGTTGTCTAATTTTCCTAACGGCGTAAGCTGCCGAACTTAGTTTACCTGCCAGTGCAGCTATGTGGGGACTCCATTGCAAATTTTTATCTATTGTTATGCCTAGGAAAACCGCCCTATCTACCATTAGCAAACACTCGTTATTTAGAAAAATACTAGAATCTACCGGTTTAACATTAGGCAAAGCGAACCTAACACATTTAGTTTTCTTGGCATTTAGTAGCAAGTTGTTACTAATAAACCAATTATGTACTTTAACTAGAGTGGCGTTTATCCTACTGTAGTCTACGATTTTTCTATCTACCTTGAAAATTAGTGAAGTATCATCAGCAAAAAGTACAATATCGCAAAGTTCATGTACTATTGGTGGTAAGTCATTTATGTAGACCAAAAATAAAAAAGGACCTAAAATAGAGCCTTGAGGCACACCTATTTTCACTGTAGCTCCAACAGATTGCGTTTTGTTTACAACAACTGTTTGAGTTCTATCACTTAGATAAGAAGACATAAGGCTTAAAGCTTTATTGGACAATCCATAATGTTCTAATTTTAAAATAAGGGTCATATGTTCGACGCAATCAAAAGCTTTAGAAAGATCACAAAATATTCCTATTGCGTCGCAAGATTTTTCCCAACTGTTATATATATATTTAATGAGTACAGATGCCGCATCAATTGTTGATCGACCTCTTGTAAAGCCAAACTGGTTATTGCTAAGTAGTTTATTTCTGTTAAAGTGACCTAACATATCCTTCAGCATTAGTTTCTCAAAGACTTTACTTAAAACTGGTAGTATGGAAATGGGACGGAAGTTCGTTATATCACTCATCTCGCCTGATTTAAAAAGAGGTATGACTTTACTATATTTCATGAGATCTGGAAAGATCCCCTCTGATATGCAATTATTGTAAATTAATGCTAGATGGGGTGCAATTACATCTATGATATGAAAGAGCACTTTAACTGAGGTGCCCCACAAATCTTCAGTCTTTTTTAAACTAAGCGATTTAAATATCTTTACTATTGAATCTGAATTTACAGGGCTGAATTCAAAGTTTATATTACATTTACTGACATTAGTGCAAAGTAATGATTGAGCTTCAACCGCGGATGATTTAAGACATTTCGTAGTATTAATTGCCATGTTGGAAAAATAATCTTCGAATGCTAATGCAACATCTTTATTTGACGTGATTGGATGGCCACCTGTGTTCAGGGTGACTTGATTATCACGAGTTTTTGATTTTCCCGTTTCTCTATTTATAATATTCCATACAGTTTTTACCTTGTTCTCAGATGATTTGAGTTTAAGACTAAGAAAAAATGCCTTAGCAGTTAAACAAACTTGCTTAAAGGTCCTTGAATAATTCTTAACATAATTTAGGAAATCAGCATTCTTATTGTCCTCCCTCTCTCTATACAGGTCATAAAGCCTATTTCTAATTTTATGAATGCCTGCAGTAGCCCATTCACTAAATCTGGTTTTCGACCTAGTAATAGTTTTGATTTTTTTAATTAGAATTACAATTCTGGAGAATGACCGACGACTCAATAATACATTCATGCTAGTATTTACTTGATAACATAAAATAACTTTGAATGAACCCTATAGTCAGACAAACAGCGGTTCTGTATACTCGGTAAAATCTAATTGCTTTTGACATATTATCGTATATGTAGTTTTTTTTAACTCGACTGTTCTATTGTAAAATAAATAAGGTATATCAATTTGATTTTACTGATTAGAATAGAGCCCCTGACTAAACTGCCTAATCAGAGCGCGCCAGACATCGTTTTTATGCATAAATATCGAGTGCAATGTTTGTAACTCCTTAAAAACATGAAATAACCCGAATTATTTATTCATTATATCCCACCCGAAACCACACCTTTTAGGAAACCTGATAATATCTTCAATAAATACATGAAACAGCAGTAAAATTTATCGTTTTAGCTCCAAAAACACTGACATCTACACTCATTAGAAAGAAAGACTTAAGAATTCCGGTGTCAAAAGGTTTCAAAAAACCTTATTTCCTATTGGCGAATAAAAAAATTCCATCACAAAATTAGATAATACCAACTCAGGGTACAAAAGCAAGTTACCACTGAAGTAAATTGAGCGCCGGCAAACAGATTGCTCCTCAGATAGCGTTTTCCCTCGGCGGAAGCGGGTGACGGAAGAGGTTGGCCTTCTGGCCTCGCGGTTCAATTCTTTGTCGTGCATCGTCTGGACAGCAGCGACTTATTTGAACATCGATTTCAAATGTAAGGTGCAACAAGTATTTTCCTTTTATTGTATATTATTGACACGAGCACGCCCAGAATGGCTAAGAGAAAACATATAATTAAGTAAACCGGCCCTCAAGAGGCTCAAAAAGTGCCTTAAAAATATAAATCTTTTTTTTGTATTTATTTAATTAAGTAAGTAGTTGATAAGAGTTGCTTATGTGCTATTTCATGATTTATACTATGACACCTCTCAACCAAATTGGCTGTTTGGAACGTTCTCTTTTGAAGTCCAGTTGTCAAATTGTTTTAAAACAGAATCGTACCTGGCCTAAAGTGTTTTTAATATTTGTAAATAATTTGTCGCAAATTATCGAAAGTACAGGAGTATGTGAGGAGTGTAATAGAAAGATAGTTAACATGGTGACGATGAATTTAATGTATGTTACGGACTTGTAGATAAGTTATAAAGTGCCTCGGGTTTGTTTTGTGGTTGAGGTTTATCACGTGTTTACTTTCGCTGAAAACTACTACTTTCAGTGCTCAAAAGCTTCAGAAGTGCCCTTAATTCTAAAGTTCAAGAGGTAAGTGTTAGTTTTGAAAATATAAGCGTCGTAATATGTGAAGTATGACGGTTATGTTTTTGTATAGAAAAACAGTAGCGTTTGCTACAAAGGTTAAAACAATAATAATTTATTTGGAAATACCACAGTTATGTCAGTTAGGTGTTAATAATAGTTCAGTATACCTCTGTTCGATCATACATACAAACAAACAGTGATCTCTTAGAAAAACCTTCGGGGGAAATTGGAAGGTTTCATGTAGTAGAAAATGACAGTGCACTCGTTGTGTTTTCATTGATTTATATAGCCGTAAAACCACCACCGTTTGTTATTTTTTGCAAATCGATTTTTGTCACTAATACGGTGGTAAACATTTTAGCCTAATTGTGCATAATGTAGGTAGTTACAGAATTATCAACAAATTTTTAGAGTTGTCGGTAATTCTGTAGCTCTACCTACCCCACTCTGGGAACGAAGGCGTGAGTTTTTGTATGTATGTAAGTACTCGTATGTGTATTCCCATGGGCTGTCAACTTAAATAGTGTATTTATGTAAATAGCCAATCATGGATTTTTTTTTATAATGTACCTATACTTTTTTTTTTTAAAGTATCTGATAGTTTGTAGAACAGTGTTGATTGTAATTATTTTAATAAGTTTCAAGACCGAGTTATAGAAGCAAAGGGGATTTCGAAAAGTTCATTAAGACATATAATATATTATCTATAAATGTAGTTTCTAAAAATCCAAAAGTAAAGTAGTGTGTTAAGGCGTGGTGGTCTCTATTTAAATTAACGATAGAACAATTCGATAATGATGATTTTGTTTTATTTGTATCATGACAAAGTCATAATGGATTAAAATTTGAAAAAGTTAAATAAACGTAATATTATTACAGTAAGGTTTATTTTGTACTGATGGATATTCTTTACGTAACTTATTAAGGTAACTTCAAAAAGTTTTGCAATTTGTTAACAGAACAGAACCGCATATCGCGATCGCATGTCATCGTCAATACCCGAATAATAATAATAATCCGAAGGTTTCTTTAGGAGCTCACGGACTGTACGTACATTAAATCACTATGTTTCCAGAGGGATGAGCAAAGACCACTTCTTACCACCTGCTACGATCCTGACAGATCTCTTTCGCTTCTTCCATATTCATACATCGAGTCATTCATGCACGTCGGTTTCGGGTAGTTACCTAAGATTCGGCCCTTTTCCTGTATTTCTCCGATTTGATTCGAAAAAGTAAGGATAGGAAGGCCGGCACCAAGATTTAAAAAAAAAGTAAGCATATAATAGTTACTCACTATTTACTTGAATTACCTAGACTAAATAAGAACAGGAAGAAGACAAGGAAAATAATCAGGAGGTTACACTTAACAAAAAGATAGACAGAAAATAAATTGATATTACAATACGGTCTGGGATTCTGTTGTATTTATTGTACGACTTAAAGGATGAAATGGAAATCTTTAAATTTATTTATTTATTTATAGTTGCTTATAAATTAATACTGACATAACTGAAACCAAACATGCTGATTAACATTTTATACAAATAATAGAAATGAATTACCCTAAGCTTATATAATAAAATTACGTTAAGCTATAGGTACAGAACTCTGCCTGTACAAATCTGGTGGCTGAAGCCATTAACCATAATTTAGAGCTATAGAATGTATCCAGATCGCTGTCATTGAACAAGATGTCATTAAGTTACGTTAGTAGGTGAAGGAGTGAAGTGTGGGAGTGGGTCAGAGTGTGCGCCGCCGGCACCGTGAACAGCGGGCGTCGCCGTGGGCGGAGGATGATGGCGGGAATTAGAGGCACCCAAAAAGAGATTTCAAAAAGTTCAAAATGGCGTCCAATTTCAGTTCTGATTACGGGTCCGTATTTGTCGTAATAATAGTCTCTAGACCCTCAGATATCGATTTTCAGGGCAATCGGACCAGTAACAAAAAAAGGCGTCCAGTTGTTTTGATTCTGATTACGGGTCCGTATTTGTAGTCCCCAGGGACACTCTGATATAGATTTTCAGGGAAATCGGACCAGTAACAAAAAAGTTCTGCGACTTTTGTAATTCGAATTTTAAATGTATGTAAGTATTAAGTATACATTTTCAGCACGGCATATTGATTTATTCAATTTCTATGCAGTTTTGCTTTTGCGGTCAGCCTTAATAAATACGTACTCTAATTTGGATCCATCCTATTTATTTAGTAGCCACGTACGTTCGCTCTCAGCAAGCAAAGCACGTTTCGCGTAACGTTACACGTTACTCATACGTGTCCGAACCGTCTGCGTCATTCGGTACGTAAATGACTTTCAATGGGCAGTTCACACGATTCCATTAGCAATCCAATCTAGTTCAGACTTACAGTGAAACTGGAACGGACGGCGTGGGAACACTAAACGGTCGCAAACAACGGGTGCGGTTCTTTGGCTGATAACAAATAGGCTCGGGTATTGTCTCGGTTGACTAGGGCCGCCAGGAATAGAATCTTTATTCATTATTTCTGAGTTACTTTTGGAGTAGCGCAGTGTACCTATTTATTTAAAAAAAGTGGTAATTTGATTATTATGACTTCAAAAAAGAAGGAGGTTCTATGTTCCACTGTAAATATATTTTTAAATGAATGTTCCTTGATTTCTCCGTCAATTGTGGGCCGCTTCTATAAATTAGTACCTTGATGACCAAATATTATGTGTTCGTGTTCGTGTTCGATCCCTAGTAAGCCAATGAATTTTTCCAACCAGTGTGCTTTAAGGATTGGAAAACATGGTGCGGTAACCATGCGCTCTTTGCTTCGTAAAGTGTCTAGTTACATTAAAAGTTTTCCGAAAAGACCTCTTATCTCCTGGTGTTCTCTAGACATTTTTAGTTAGTAAAAAGAAGGAATCGTACAAGCTGGTTAGTGACTAACTAGCGGTTACATTGATAATTAACACTACCAAACACACGTAGCGCAGTTTTAAACAAACAGGTATTTATTTACCTAAAAATAGCAACCCAAACTTAGTTTACAACGCAAAAGTCAGTTAGACTAACATTAATGAGTGAAAGAAAAATACAAACCCGAACGTCGTTTTAACAGCTAACTAATTCACTGTAAACATATTTTTGAAAATACTCGATGAAAGCTATGTTAAAACCGAGCAACACTTTGAAATGTCAATCCGTCGATTTGACTCATCCAACTAAAAGCGATATCAATAGCGCATGCAATCCCCGCGCATAGATCATTACATTAGGTACGTTACGTCTATGTCACACATTGACCCTCTTGGGAAATAAGCATCTAGCGCAAGAGAGTCGATAGATATCTAAGCCCTTTTGCTAATGGTAGAGACGGTGGCACTTAGGTTCATTGTTATAATCTTTTAACTTGTGGTAACTTTAGTGGTTGATGTAACAATATCGATATTAGCAATAACTTAAATTGTACCGTTTGTTACCCTAATAAAGATTAAAACGTTAAAAACTATACGGAATTAGATAAATATCAATTGGCGCGGAAATAAGAATATTATGAAATTAATAACTAAATACCAAGGATCAATCTCACTCCAAATGACCTAGTCAATTGGAGTGAGAAGAGTCAAAATGGGGTTAATTTAGTGTTAAATTTATTAAAATGTCCCATCTTACCATTTATTATCAAAACACTAGAAACGTGGTAAACTAAACGAATTACATTTGTCATCCTTGAGTTGTAGTTATGACGTCATAGTAATGACTGAGACTTGGCTGAACGAGAGTGTCTGACGCAGAGATTCTAAATGATAACTTTACTATTTACCGTAGGGATCGCTTTAGTAGTGGAAACTCAAAACAGGACGGCGGAGGGGTATTAATTGCTGTTTCAAAAAAACTAAGTTCGAGGCGTAAGTCTGACCTTGAAAGTTCTAATGAGGACATTTGGGTTCAAATTTCATGTCGTGTTAACAAATTGGTAAATTACCTTAACATTTGTGCAGTTTATCTTCCCCCTCCGGTATCCTGCGAGAAATTTAAAGGTCACCTGGATTCGATCAGCGACGCTATTTCATCTATTGAAAACGGCACGACTGTGGTTCTCGGGGATTTCAATGTCGGTAGTATTGGCTGGCATCCCAGTTCAAATCAAGGTCAATCGACTGCAGCTAAGTTACAAGCGTGTCCCAGTGGACTAAGTAGCCTTCTTACTGATTTCATGTCTCTTCATAATTTGCGTCAATATAATCTAATTAAAAACGCAGGCGATAAATATTTGGATTTAGTTCTAAGCTCTAATGATTATACGAAAGTAGAAACTGCTGAACCACTCTCTAAAGTTGATTCCTACCATCCTCCGCTAAAAGTAAGATTGCATTTTCCTATCATACATTTCCTTAACAAGATCAACGTAAACAAACTTAACTTCTTTAAAGCGGACTACGATAAAATTAACGACGAACTAGAAAAAATTGATTGAGAGTCTACTTTGCAGCCTTTAACCGACGTTAATGTAATGACAAATGTATTCTACAGGCACTTGCAAAATATCATCGATAAACACGTACCAGTCACCAAATCAATGTGTAATAGCCGCTATCCAGTTTGGTACACAAAAAATCCTATAAAGTTAATTAAAGAAAAGGATAAATTGCGGGATAAATACAAGCGGTTCAAAAACCCGATTGATGAAATGGAATTCAAGGATGCGAGAGTACGTTGCCATAAACAAATCGAATTATGTCACTCCAATTACATGAAATCTATTGAAAGTTCTATATCAAAAAATAATATCAAGGTTTTTTGGTCATTTATACAATCAAAGCGTAAAACTGAAGGCACGATACCTACTGAAATGACATTTGAAGGATCAATAATATCATCACCGGCTTCAATCTGCCGAGCATTTGCCAAAAACTTTTCTTCTGTTTACACTATAGGTACGGATCACAATGCTGATCTAAGCTCAGAAGCTACCCAAGCGGACACTTGCGAATCCTTTAATACTATACGTTCTATTGCACTGTCTCGACATGATATCGAAAAATACCAGCGATTTTTATAGTAAACTGTGCTAAATGTTTATCATACCCTCTTAAAATAATTTACAGTTATTCGTTATCGAACGGCGTTTTTCCATCATGTTGGAAACAAGCAAACGTCATTCCTATTCCTAAAGATGGTGCCAAAAGTGACGTGCAGAATTACAGACCAATCTCTTTATTATCAATCCTTGGCAAAGTTTTCGAGTCTTTGGTGAATTCTATGTTGACCGCCCACGTAAAGTCTTTCATTGTTCCAGAACAACACGGGTTCCGTAGTAATAAGTCCACTGTATCGAATTTGGCTGTGCACATCTCCACTCTTGCTGAGGCTTTAGACAAGGGTTCGCAGGTCGATGCTATTTACACCGACATAAGTAAAGCCTTTGATCGCGTAAACCATTGCTTACTTATACGCAAGCTTTATAACGTTGGCGTACATGGAAGATTGCTAGATTGGTTTTCCTCTTATCTTACATCCAGATCGCTGAAAGTTTTGATATGCGGGCATGAATCTGAAAGTTTTGAAGCTTCTTCAGGAGTTCCCCAGGGATCCCATCTAGGGCCTACATTATTCTTAATTTTTATAAATAACATAGCTAGGGAAATTCATCACTCAAACTTTTCATTTTTTGCTGATGACTTAAAAATAACTAAAGTAATAAACAGCCCTATTGAATCACAGCAGCTTCAAGATGACTTGACCCGCATATCAAATTGGTCTGGCAAAAATAAACTTCCTTTGAACATTAGGAAATGCAAACATATAAAGTTCACTAAAAAACGTTTACCCTTAAATACAACCTATGTCATAGATGATGTACCCCTGGAAGAGGTTTCAGTAATTAAAGACCTGGGTGTGACACTAGATAAGGAACTATCTTTTATCCCACACCTTGACAATATTATAAAACGGTCAAATAGACTCTTGGGCTTTATCTGGCGTAATTGCAAGAAATTCAAAAATATCTCGGCTTTAAAATCTACTTATTTTGCTTTGGTTCGTAGTTTTTTAGAGTACTGTTCAAACATCTGGAATCCATTGTATAAGTGCCACGTAGAGAGAACAGAACAAATACAAAAGCGATTTCTCTTTTTTCTTTCCATTCACCAAAAAAAAAAAATCGCTTATTTCATATAAGGATCGTTTAAGCTATTTTTAGTCAACTTTCGGCCATTCTCAACTGAAACGTATAGAACTAATGTCGGGTCTCACAGCGTTATGCCTAGAATTTGCAAACAACGTAATACGTTGTTTAAAGATAAAAGGGTTGATATATTAAACATGTCAATAAATAAGTTTAAAACATATTTATACAAACTCAAGGTTAACTTCTAATGTAGGTGCTGATTGCAAAATCGTTTCTTCATTTTATACTTATTACGAATTTTGTATTGTATTTCATGTTTCAAATTAGCTTACTATATTAAATGTTTAGTAAATAACAGTAGCTACTAGATTGTTTAACTTCTAGATAATAAGCGTTAAATTGTAATGCATGTTGAGTTTGCCTGTAATTCGGTGGATACTCAATCGATGTAAACGAAATGTCTTAATAGTTTATAAGTTCTATAGTATCTTACCTGTTGGCGAACCTTAATAAATAAATAAATAAAATAAAAATAAACTAAGCTCTTGGGCTTGTAATATGGATAATTAGTTTTGAATTATATTTCACTTTCAGTTTTGGTATTATTTTAATTACATATATTTTGTTTGGCATTACGGTGAACAGAATTTGTGAAAGAAATAACGTTTTTGTACTGATGCCCAAAAAAAGCACCCCCCTTACTTGGATAAAATTAAGTCGGTACCAAAACCTTGGGTTTTTAGGGTTCCGTAGCCAAATGGCAAAAAACGGAACCCTTATAGATTCGTCATGTCTGTCCGTCCGTATGTCACAGCCACTTTATTTCGTAACTATAAGAACTATACTATGGAAACTTTGTAAGTAGATGTATTCGGTGAACCGCATTAAGATTTTCATACAAAAATAGAAAATATACAATAAATTTTTGGGGTTCCCCATACTTAGAACTGAAACTCAATAAAAAAATTTCATCAAACCCATACGTGTGCAGTATCTATGGATAGGTCTTCAAAAATGATATTGAGGTTTCGAATATTTTTTTTTTCTAAACTGAGTAGTTTGCGCGAGAGACGCTTCCAAAGTGGAAAAATGTGTGTCCCCCCCCCGTAACTTCTAAAATAAGGGAATAATAATTGTAAAAATAATATATGATGTAAGTACATTACCATGCAAACTTCCACCGAAAATTAGTTTGAACGAGATCTAATAATTAGTTTTTTTTTAATACGTTATAAATCGTAAACCGCATTTTACCTTTCATTCAATCAACTCCAATATAAAGAATAAAGAAAAACATTTATTTAGATGTATAGTGGTACGGAACCCTACGTGCACGAGTCCGACTCGCACTTGGCCGGTTTTTTTTCAGGTAGATGCTATTACTTTTACTAGATTCATGTTATGCTGATAAGGGTAAATGTGGATGTTGACTTGACTCATACTTTACTATTATGATTACTGTTTGATATGTCGTTTTAAAAAGTAAAAAAGATATATTTTTTAAACAATTTACATTTAGTTCTCAACATAGTCTCTTTTGAGGGCCAAACACTTGTTCCAGCGAATTTCCATTTTTTTTATCCCCTCCAAAAAATACGTTTTGTCAAGGTCTTCAAAATAAGCGATTACACCTGCGATGCAGTCCTCATTTGTCAAAAATGTTTGCCCTCCAAGCCATCTTTTCAGATTTTGGAATAGGTAATAATTGCACCGAGCTAAATCCGGCGAATACGGAGCATGCGGAACCAGCTCGAAGCCCAACTCGTGGATTTTGGCCATTGCAATAGTTGACGTGTGCACTGGGGCATTGTCTTGATGAAAGAGGACTTTCTTGGGGGACAATTTTGGTCGTTTTTCCAACGATTCGGCATTAAAACGGTCCAATAATTCTGCGTAATAACGGCCAGTGATAGTCTTTCCCTTTTCCAAGTAATCAATCATAATGATTCCTTCGCCATCCCAGAAGACTGTCGCCATCACCTTCCTAGCTGACAAAACAATCTTGGCCTTCTTTGGGGCACGTTCACCAGTCGCCATCCATTGTTTTGATTGCTGTTTTGATTCAGGTGTATAATGATGGACCCAAGTTTCGTCCACAGTGACAAATCGACTCGAAAAATTCCACGGATTACTCTTCATCATATTCAAACACAGTTTTGAAATTCGCTTTCTTCGCGTTTTTTTTTCGATTGTCAACAAACGTGGCACCCATTATGCAGACAGCTTTGCCATACCCAAATCTTAATGCTGGATTTTATGTACTCGCTCAGGGGAAATGCCTGTGTTCTCAGCTATTTCACCCAAAGGGTAAAAACGGGACCCTATTCCTAAGACTCCACTGTCCGCCTGTTTGTCACCAGTTTGTATCTTATGAACCGTGATAGAGCTAGACAGTTGAAATTTTCGCAGATGATGAATTTCTTTTGCCGCTATAACAACAAATACTAAAAACCAAATAAAATAAATAAAACCAACGTGATTTTTTATGGTTAATGGCACGGAACCCACCATGCGCGAGCCCGACTCGCAATTGGCCGGTTCTTTTTAAATTTTTGGGTCCTTATCAAGACGGATATCACAAAACGTTTTTGCCCCTATTTAAAGATACTAACTACAGTTGTTGTAGAACCTTATTTCACTTAAATTCTTCAATAACTGTAACATTATTTCAAGTTTTTCATACCGAAAATGCGTACAAGTAAAATATTACCAACGTTAAACCTATACCAACTATGTCAATTTGATAGTTTCTTTTTTATGATGTTAACTCAAATTGCAGCGACAAACAGACACAGCGAAGTTTTACTTAAAATACCCCAGGGAGCTACGTATAGATTTCACCAAGAATTACATCTTTAAGTAAGTTTGCGACCATCAAACAAACAAATATAATGCAGCTCCTAGTTAGGATTGCCTTCTTTCAATATTGCATGCGAATAAAACACGTACCTAAATGTAAAAATCTTTACGGCTCCTTTTCTTTTGGATAGCCACATATGCGGCCAAAATCTTGATGTTTAAATTTGTTAATGAAGTGGTGTGAGACACTGCTCAAGCTCAGACGTCGCGCATGACGTTGAATAAATAATCTCCGCAGTCAAACGTGCACTGCGACTCAGTTTCGACAAAATCAACTTAGGAACTTATTTGTTTTAAGCAAAGAAAGAAAAGTTAACGATGTAAGCTCACGTATGCCGATGCATTTGTCACTTAAGACAGAAAGAAATACGCTAAGGAAATTTATTGTGTGGGCCGCAAGAAACAGTAGACCCACGGGTTGTAAAAATAAATAACCCGTCAAGAGCATATCGGGCCATGCTCAATGTAAGGTAACGACTCCTTTACTACAAACACAAAAAAACTATATTGAAATAAAAACAAGTAGGTACCTTCGAACTTATTATCTATTGAAAGTTATATTTGCTGCCTTGGTTGATTTTCAGTAGGTATAAACACATTGCTCGTAGAACTGATGGCCGTTGGAGCGGAAAGGTTCTAGAGTGGCGACCGCGAACCGGGAGACGAAGTGTAGGCAGACCTTCCACAAGGTGGACTGACGATCTGATAAAGGTCGCGGGAAACCGCTGGATGACAGCAGCAGAGGACCGATCGTTGTGGAAAACCTTGGGGAAGGCCTTTGTCCAGCAGTGGACGTCTTGCGGCTGATAATGATGATGATGATGATAAACACTAGTCGCCTGTATCTCGAAAACCAATCAAGTGTACTTAATTGTAATACGAGTAGTTTTCCTCTTAAATTCGTTATTATGTTGCACCACCACTACAAGTAGAGAATGCCTTAAGGCATTAAGTTTGCCTTTTGTTTATAAAATATATTGTTTAGTACATTAAAACGTAGTTTTTTTTTTTAGAGTCCCTAATTAAAAACATGGTTGTTACTTTTTATTCGCAACAATGGAGGTAACGCGGGAAGCATTTCGTGCTATGATATATTACGATTATAAACGAGGGCTAACTTACAAGGATTCTCATGAAAATTTAACCAGTGCTTTTGGGGCATTATCCCCATCTCTTGCCACTGTCAGTTACTGGTTCCGTGAATTTAAGCGTGGGCGGAGCGACGTCAAAGATGATCCTCGACAGGGGCGACCGCCAACGGCAGTCACTCCAGAAAACGTCATCAGGATGGAGTGGCTTATCAAGGAATCTCGAAATATTACCAAGCGTGAGATTCAGAACGAAGTGAAGGTTGGATCCCAGGCAGTTTCAACCATTTTGCATGATCACCTTAAAGTTCGGAAGGTTGCGTCTCGATGGATACCACATTCTCTCACACAGGAGCAAAAAGATAGACGTGTCGATTGGTGCAAATTTATGCTAAACAAATTCGAAGGAGGCAATTCACAACAAGTGACCTACATTGTGACATCCGATGAATCTTGGATATGCAGCTACGACCCATTTACAAAACAGCAATCGAAAGTATGGGTCTTTGAAGAAGATGATTTACCCACTAAAGTAGTTCGCGGCCGAAGCGTCAACAAAAAAATGGTTGCTGTTTTTTTCGACGAAGTGGGCCTGTAGCCGTAATTCCACTAAAAGATCGGAAAACGGTTACCAGCCAATGGTATAGCGAAGTTTGTTTGCCACAAGCATTCCAGGAGCTGAGCGTCAGTCGTCCAAGTAGTGGAACCCGGGGAATCATTTTTCATCAAGATAACGCTCCTGCTCATACGGCTGCCAGAACCATAGATTTTTTGAACAAATCAGGAGTGCAACTGCTACCACACCCTCCCTATAGCCCTGACCTGGCTCCGTGTGATTTTTTTTTATTCCCCACGGTAAAAAAAACATTACGTGGACGAAAATTTTCGACGGCGGATGAAGCAGTGGACGAATTCAGGCGACTTTTTTTTGACCTTCCGCAAGAACGGTTTTTTCCCTGTTTTGAAAGTTGGTTTAGTCGAATGCATAAGTGCATAGATGTAGCAGGGGAATACTTTGAAAAGTTGTAAATAAAGTTTTATTATATTCCTTATATTTTTTGTTTAACTAAAAATTTTCGGACCAGCCCTCGTACTTTTAGAGTTCATATCTAAATTGTCCCCCAAATGTAAAATTGATAATGACGTACACGTAACGGTTTACACAACCTTAACCTTAGTTTAAAATAAAACAGTTTAATGCTACTCGAAATCCGAAAGTTATGTCGAGTACTTTATCGAAATGTTTCTACGAATAATTAGTTCTTGGTACGGACCTATGTCTTTAGTTTGTACAAACATACATTATCTCTTTGCCAAGCCCGGCGCCCTCCGCACTTTAGGCTCGAAGCTACAACTGGATTGGCTTGCTTTAAGAACTTGGGGGTGACTTTTGTAAGGGCTGGGTTGCGTGCGAATAAATACGAATTACCTTTGCAATAGAAAGGGAAGCACAGTGTAGGCAGTTTTGTCCTACCTAACCGCCGTTTTATTAGAGAGAGTACCTTTTGTCTCCTCCTTTCCTGTCATTTGTGTTCAGTAATAGAACCGGGTATTGTTGTTTGTTGTCAATTTTGGTTATTCCATAAATAGAAAGTGTTTTTAAAGCTTGGTGAAATGATATTAGAGCACAGATATTTAATAATACAAACCACGCTACGTCTTGATTCGATTTAGTTTTTTTTTATTAGTTAAAGTTCAGTGTTAAAGCCGCGGCTTTGTATTTTCAGCTACTATAAACGTTTGGCCCTTGAAAACGCACCTGGAAGTAAATACACAAGTACACCTTGTATTACAGAAAAGGATTACAACTTCCATTTATTTGAATTTGAAGTAGGTATTTAGGCTATTGCTGATAAAAAAATGTGTATAAACATTTATAACATTTAGAAGTTATCCTGCAGGTTTGCATGTCTGAAATTTACACTAAGTAAAAAGTCTGTATATTACCCAAGTGATTATTTATTTATTTAAACTTTATTGTACATTACAAAAAGTAAGAGTACATAATTATGGCGAACTGTAAAATCTCCCCTGAATGAGGGAAATGGCAGATAGAAATCAGTTTTTTTTGCCGTTACGAACGAGATTGACACTACACCGCTATGAATATAATCATCGTCTAAGGCGAATTAAGCCTTTTCCCAAGATTCTCTTAATATTTTTCCGCGACCCTTATCAGATCGTTGGTCCACGGGCTGTTTGCCCGCAGCGCACGTCAAAATGGAGCAGGGAATTGTCATTTTGGATAGAAATAGATAACTGGATAGTCATGAAATAACGTAGTCTTTTTTATTAATATGAATAAAAGAACGGGTTTATGTATTAATGGAAAGCACCAGCGATAAGTGACCTCTAAACGATTAGAGTATCACGTAAAAGCTAGTAAATTTGGGTAGGTTAGTTCAGTCAGTAAAAGTTCTTTCTGTACCTACCTGTCAGTATTATATAATTTGCCAAGCCATGTATGATATTATAACTTACTGTTAGCCATTGCTGTGGCTGTGCTAACTTTATCTTTTCCTTTGTTCACTTTGTCCTTTAAAATAATTGTCTATCTTCCTGTCCTTGATGAAAGTCGATGTTTGTAGCACCTCGTCAAATTTTGGATTTATTTTGTTATGTATTTTAAGCCTGTTCGAATATGATGGCCCGTTTTCGTCATCGCAATGACTAAACCGCAGCTATCTATTCACAACGGCACGCCATATTGATTGAACCATTGATTCAGTACCTAATACACTCAGGAGCAAAAATAACGGGTCAGAGTGCGTTTTTCTTACTAAAGAGGCTATTTCGAAGCCTTAGTTCCTCGCCAGGGAATGCTTTTAGTGAAATCTGATGATGAATACCTCGAGCATCGATACAGGACTTCCAGAGTGCCTAGGATACCCAACTGAATGAATCTGCGGTTAACGCCGGAATTGTGCATGTTCAGAAAAACATCTAAATGGCAATAAAATGTAAGGAAATCCAAGTGCTGACCCAAACTCTCCCGCTGTGGTGTTAACTGATTGTGCGATCAGTTAGGTATCTTAAGAACTTTTGACCTCCTCTATTGAGCCTCGCAGTATCCACCATTAAAACTGATTCAAAACAACCCCTGGCGAGGAACCAAGGCTTCGAAATAGTCTCGTTTGTATGAAAAACGCACTCTGACCCGGTATTTTTGCTCCTGAGTGTACTTGTGTTATCCGGGGTTTTCAAAGCGTTAATTAATGACTTAATAGTACGAGTACAATAGACGCATGCACGCAACACCGAATAATAATAAATTTGTTTTTGTTTTGTTTTAAGTTACTTTAGTGTGTGCGTGCGTGTGTGCTATGGTTGTGTAATCTTCCTTGGTTTCACTGGATGGTTCCAACGGAAGACCAGCGCTGGTTTTAACGCTAGCCTAACGCTGAGTTTGAACCATTTTGTGATAACAGGTTTTTGTCTAGATATCAGTATTTTGTTGAGTTTTGGTCATCTGTTTGTCACGAATAAATGTTTTTTCTTTCTTTCTTTTTCTTTACTTTTTTCTTTCTATTAGCGTAATTTTGTCTTCTGACTAGGAATTACTAATTTTAATTACTAACTAACAATTGTAATGGGCGCAAATGGGGCTTGTAACTTCCCACGCTATAGCCTTTTATTTGTCCAAATCATCATATAATGTACTCAACTAATGGTAAAATATTAGGTTTGGGATAAAGTCTTTTCGCATTTTGTAACTGGATGAGAGGTAATACTAAAACCCGTAAATGGTAAGGCGGGAAAAAAGTTTGTGATAAATAACTTACTGGATTTAATAGTTACTTATCAGGATATTTTAATCATATCCTAATCATCCGGTTACATACTATAAAATAATTGCTGTTTTGTTAGATAACTTGTTTCCATCGTTAAGGTAGTGCCGTAATGCGATTGCTGTTAAAATTCTGTAATTTATGACGAAAATAATAAACTCACAAATAGCAAAGGCATTATTATCAAGAGACAAATATCCAATAAGTCCGTGCAAAAAGCGCTACTCAGCTAACAAGATAAAAATTACCTGACTTTAATAATAGCCCAGATGCTACTTAAATTCCTTCTTTGTCATCAATGAAGGGCTTGATACGAGACTTTAGTTTGTTGATCGTCATATTGGCAAATATCAGATTTCACTTTTTCCTAAAAATGTATACAGTTCCCTGCAAACGAAGTGTTTACCTTATGGAGACGGCGATAAGAGCGAGCTTATCCATATAGCACTTATTGCCACTTGCGAACGTCGCGGTTATACTTGAACTTATTCCATTGACTTTCAATCTCAATGATCTCCGGCCGCTTTGTCTCAATTGCTTGCTTTAATCTCATCAGTTGTTTGCAGTAGAGTTCAGAACCGATCGTTTACTTTTATATATAAAATACCTTTTCAATCCCACCACGCACACAAAATCACCAGGTTTCTCCTATTGATCTATTTGGTTGGTTTGATAATTTTTCCTCACCCGTGATCAACCAATAAAAAATGAAACTTCTTAGGCGGCGTTCTGATAATCGATAACTGGACGAAAATTACGAGTGAAATTTCAAGGACGCGTTACATATAGTTTCATTCCATAAAAAATTACATGGTATTTTGCGAAAGTGACGTCTAACGCAAAGAAGAAACAGTAGTATGTCTTCAAATAAAAGCATAGCGTGTCTATATGCGTGCGACCCTCGACCGTCCGGGCCTCGAGCCACCACAAGCAAACTCAACAAGATGGACCGAGCTGGCTTACTCAGATCCGCACCGTCACCGCGTTTGGTTGCGTGCGTATCAACTATCGAGCAACGCGCATCGACGCCAAAATATCTTCTTCAATAACACGTTAATCCTACACACAAAATTTGACGATCTAGCAACATAGATATTATAAAGTCCAAGGTGATTTATTACCTACACCAGGAGTTACGACGTTAAAACGGATTTTGTGACTCTTTTAGAGCTCGAGATTTTCCGGAGATATAAAAAGGATTAAAAGAAAAAAAAATGTGTTATAATAATCGCATAACCTTTTGTTACCGTAGCTAAAAACGTTACGTCTCATTCCATGTTCAACATCAGTCTGTGCATTGTTATTTCGTACCAAGAAAACCATCTTACATCAATGAACCATACCGTACATATACCGATCTTTACATAATTATAGATACCTGTTGTCATTATGTTTACTTCAACTGCCCAATATACACTCAGGAGCAAAAATACCGGGTCAGAGTGCGTTTTTCATACAAACGAGACTATTTCGAAGCCTTGGTTCCTCGCCAGGGGTTGTTTTGAGTGAGTTTTAATGGTGGATACTGGTTCAATAGAGGAGGTCAAAAGTTCTTAAGATACGTAACTGATCGTACAATCAGTTATCACCACAGCGGGAGAGTTTGGGTCAGCACTTGGATTTCCTTACATTTTATTGCCATTTTAGATGTTTTTCTGAACATGCACAATTCTGGCGTTAACCGCAGTTTCATTCAGTTGGGTATCCTAGGCACTCTGGAAGTCCTGTATCGATGCTCGAGGTATTCATCATCAATTTCACTAAAAGCATTCCTTGGCGAGGACCCAAGGCCTCGAAATAGCCTCTTTAGTATGAAAAACGCACTCTGACCCGTTATTTTCGCTCCTGAGTGTATTTCATAGCCGTCTTACAAAAGCTGCCCTCGTAATGTCACATTTTTCAAGTAAACATTTGCTACGGAGTACTTTGCGCTCTACGAGTACTTTGAACAGTGAATGAAAATGAACCGTCACACCGTGCACCCTTAGTAACGGTCTGTTTGCTTGTCTCGATGACGCTGAATCGGGTATACCTACTCGGCTCCAAGCATTCCGTTCAACATCAAGAACGCTCAGGGCATCCATTCTACTGGGTAGGGACGTACGGGTAATCGTTTTTCCTTTGACATGTTCTCGTATTGTTTTTAACTCGGCCACCATTACTGCCAAGTGAATAAGAGCAATCATAACATTGACATTACGATAACACGTCAAAGGGAATATGGTATTTCCCAGTGGAGACCCTGGTCGGGAACACTGGATCGCGTACGCTCAAACACTTGTAAATATACTACTACTCGTAGACTTGCAAAGCAGAGTTAAAATTGTGTCACCACTGTGGCTACGCATGACGGCTGAAGTGACAGCTGGTGACAAGGCTAGTGTACTCGCTCGCTCTAATATATGATTAAATAGTATGAGGAAATTCATGCTTATACGAGTATAAACCATTTGTTTTCAAAGTGGTGCGGTTGATGAAATAGCAACTTTGGCCTATTACCAATCAATAGGGCGCCCAGTTTAAAGTTTAACAAAGTATTTTAAATGTAAATGTATTAGGTAGTTTCTCAATGAGGGCTCAGGCTAGTGTATGTATTACGAGCCCATCGGCACCCTGATCGACCACTGAACTATCCCAGTATACAATAGTAGTCTTTGCATTGAACGTTGTCACAGTGACATTATAAAACAATTGGTTTGGCACTTCTTACGATTTAAATCATAACGTCATTGTGACACAGTTGTATGGTGAGTCAGAGTTCCGATGGGCTGATAGTACAGTTACATTTCAGACACTGGACAACCGGTCTAGCAAGTATACACCGTGTTTTTTTTGATTTACGATACTTCGGCATATTACTAGGTATATCTATAGAAACTAATTGGTAGATTAGATTTTTAAATATTGCAAAAAAAAATTTTTTTTTCAGTTTAGAACAAAATAATGAATTCTTTTATCTTTGGTCATTCTAAAAGGGCCTTTAGAGTTACCTAGCTAATAATCAGTGTCAAATACGTCTATGTTGGCGTGACATACACACACAAGTAAAGATAACACTTGACAGGTACAAGTCACTTTAGATTGACGCGTATACAAACCTAACAATTGGAAACTCTTTACTCATACGTATTAAAAGAAAATTGTTGTTATCAATTAAGAGCCTTTTACACTAGTTTAACGTGATTAACTGATTAAATTTAAAAATTAAATATCTTTAAAACCGTTAGACTTATCATTTGTCTGCCTTCGGGAAATTAACTTTGTTTGACCTAAAGAACGTTCCCTTAAAGTTATCGTAAATAAAAAAAACACGGTGTATATAGAAGTATTTGCGCATACTCAGCTCTAGTCTGATGACTACATCCTGACATATTATCTTCGTAAGCGGCTGTTGATACAGCCGCTTACGAAGATAATATGTCAGTCAGTATCATGTCAGTATTAGGTATAAAAAAATGATATAACTAGAGACGACGACGTTGACCTAATTGGTAGTGACCCTGCATACGAAGCTAGCGGTGCTGGGTTCAAATCCCGGCATATTAGTGTGATGAGCGCGGAGATTTGCTCCTGAGTCTTGAATGTTTTCTATTTATTTAAGTATGTATGTATTTCTCTATATAAGTAAGTTTATCGTTGTTTAGTAGGTAATCATAGATCAAGCCTAGAGCTTAGTTTGGGAATAGTTCAATTAATTTATGTTATTTATTAATATTTGTGAATATTTATCATACGGGATTATTTGGAAAAACATTAACTGTTGATATTATCTTCAATTGACAAGTATTCTAATTATGTATACATAAAACAACTAGTCACTACGGGGATGCTACTATGACAGCTAAAGTTTTAATCTTCCAAAACGATGTTCGCTAGACAAGTAAGGAGGCACGTTTCAAACTAGTAGTCCGGCCTAAGTTAAACAAGCAAGGTATTACTTCAGTTCATGATACCCTGTTATCAGCTTGTCTAGATCTACATACTCGTACCTACTTTTTAAATCTTTATAGTGTTTAAATTCTTAATACTGTTATAGAATTAGAATAAAATAAAAATATAACGTTTATTCAACAAGCATCAACACAAGGGTACAAAGTAAAAAAAACGAAACCCCTCTTGGCAGTCGGATAAAAAACGATGATATACCTATTAAAAATAGTTTTATCTCCTATGCATCGTGATTTGATTAATTAGTTACAACAATATCACGAGCGCCTAAATAATATCCACTCAGAAAAAAATTTGGAATGCATTATCTGGCTGGTTTTCAGGGGAGCCAGATACTATAAAACTTTTAGTCTTTAGAAACCATATTGGACCGTCTCAAGGATATGATTTTTGTCTTTATCCCAAAACGCCTGAAACTAATACAGGCTGATTAAGCTTCTATAATGACTGTTTTACAAATGTATGCCCTAAATAAATACCTATAGTTAGTTATAAATAGTGGATAGATCAAAACACCTTGTGGCCCGATACGCATGTGAAAGGCAAAGAAATATCCTCTTTACTGATAAATATTTTTTCACCATTGGAGAGCACTACAACGACCAAAACGATAAAGTGTACGGTCACAGCTCTAAAGAAGCTGCACAACTTGTCGGAAAGGTGCAACGTGGACATCATCCTGCCTCAGTCATGGTTTGGTGGGGGTGTCTTATCAAGGTGTATCAAAAGACCGTTGGATAGTACTGTGAACACTCTCAGCAATACACTGTGGGAAAATGTGCCGTGGACTTTCCATCAAGACTCTGCACCTAGTCACAAGGCACGAACTACCTAAGCCTGGCCAAGCCAACGTTCCGGATTTAATAAGAGATGACGACTGGCCCTCATCTAGCCTAGTCCTGAACCCCTTGGACTAAAAGTTTTTGTCCGTTTTAGAGAACATGGCCTACTCTAAACGACACGCCGACATTGACTCTCTTAAGAAATCTCTGGAGCAAGCAGTGGCTAGATTTCCCATGAAAACAGTGCGTAAATCTAAAGATTAGTGGCCAGACAGATTAAATTAAATTTCGAATAGAATAATTTTCATTTTATACTAAAACTTCAATAAATATGTACATACAAGTTTTCATTAAGATTATATTAATTCATAGTAAAAAAATAACATTTTCATCCGTAACAGAACTTATGGCCGGACTAGGTAATTACGTGTATGAGTGTTGTGCGGATTAATCGTTTTGCCTGTAGCCTTATTCTAGATTAATACACAATATTAACCAATATATATATATATTTTAAATTTAAATTTAAAATGTTAAGTTTTTAATTCACATTTAAATAACCAAATTATAACTAAACTAAAAACAAATCAATTAAAACTAAATAAAAACTAGAAAAGTGAGGGCCCCGTGGCAAAGTACCACAGATGCTGGCAGCATATCCTCGTTGTATAGCAATGCTAATACGCTGTCCGAGGAAGCTGCCAGCTCTGTGGTCACCGGTTGTTTCAATTAGCCTTTTTGTCATGTCTTTAAAAAGGCTAATGGCACCGGGTCCCCACGGACCAAGGGTCTCGACGCCAAAAGGAACAAAGTTATATTCTGCGCCGAGACCCTTGTACTTATTCTTTTTCATTGCTTCGGCCGCCTCAGCCGCCGCGCCTGGTTTATTTACTGTTCCGCGGAGGTGTGACGAGGCTAGGGTGTCTACACAAGTAGCGTCCCACACCAACACTCGCCCCATACTCCACGGAATTAAAGACATACCGTCAGGTCTCTTGCCGTCGTCCCTAGCGATACCGGTTGGCTCCAGTAAAGCGGGAACGTTGACGGAGGCAAGAGACCGGCGGATAATGTCATTGAGCGCGGCGTGTCTAGAGAAGCGGCCTGCGCTTTTTTTGGCATGAAAGTCCGTGGTGACCCAGAAAATATAAACTAATAACTAATAATAATATAACAACATTAATAATAACTATATTAATATTAACTATATCGTTATCGTATTATCATTGTTATGATAACTCTTATTAACTTGATAATAATGGCGGCTGAGTTAAAAACAACACGATGACAATAGACGTAAAACCAAAATATAATAAAGCCTCGATGTATTAAATCTTATACGAGTATAACTCTTTGGAAACTATATTTTAAATAGGACTTTGTTTATATTTAACTCCATTTTATTTTATGTAGTACTTAAATCAAAGTAATAAACAAAAATCAACAATCAATTACCGTATTATAAAATGAGATCACAGGATAAGGCTACTTTTAACACTTTATTTAATTCTTCTTAGTTTACTGTCAAAGTTAATGGAAAACGCCACTTCAAAGTTTCAAGTGAGATTCTATCTGGATGAAGTAGCCGGGGAACAAATTGAATGGAAGTCAATTTTCAACCTTTTTATGCCAACTATTTAAAGAGCTCCTTGGTTCAGCTAATTAGGTTGGAAACTAGTTTTCATCAACTGAATGTAATTTAATTAATACACTCAATTTGAAATCGCCATTTAGTCTGTTTCACTATAAATTTGGTTTTCCTTATTATGCTTGTATTATAACTATTATAACAACACTTTTCATTCTGAAAATATTTTTGAAAGTATATTTAATACTTGTAATAATTTAAATTGGTGTCGTGATTTAGAATATTCGTGACTGCATAAAGCAAAGATTCGCAGTCGTTGACTGAACCCCCAGGGAGCGGTCCTGCCTGTACATTGTTCATTGTTGGAATTTTTCGGCGTGGACGTTTTTAACTCCTGGATCACGGGAAGGCTGTAAAGTTTCCGACTAGTCTCTTTACGAGTGCTCCCCTCGTATAGCAATGATTGCGCTCTGAGCTACCCACCGTAAATTTCAATAAGTTAAAAAACTGAATTGACGTGATAGGAATTTATTGACGAATACCGTATTGTCGCGCCGACAAAAAAATAAACGTGATGCCATAAAACAAGCGAGGGTAAAAATATTTGATGATGGTATTTTTAGTTGTTTGTTTTTAATCGCCTGAAGCGGTTTTTGGTACACAATAGTGAAACGGCATATAAAAGTTTTTTATGTGATGCAAGCTTGTTGACCGGCTAAATAAAGTTTAATAATTCATTGTTGATGTTTAAATATTTTAAATGGTACATGTTACGAACAGTAAAAATATTTCTAAAACGAAAGTTCATTTTCGGATGAAAAATACGAATGTTATACTGCATTGTAACTTTAATGGCCGTACATATTAATAAACTCATCTAGACTGTGAGGCCCGTCACAAGATACGTCAAAGTAAAGTAGTTTATTAATACGGGCCTAAGTAACTCCGCAATTTCATTCATACAGATAAGTCAATACCATTATCATTACAAAGCTTTTAAAATAATTTAAATAATTAAGGCAACGACCACATTTTAACTGATTGAATAAAATTATCGAATTGTAGAAAACACGCCACAGATCAGAGAGATTTACTATAAAACAATTGATTACTCAAAATAGAAAAAATACTTATATCCAATAAATACAAATTACATCTATTTACGAACGTTTGCCCACCACAATGGAAAAATGAAATTTCTTGAAATTAAATAACGATGGATGTTTTTCTAGTCTCCACACAGATTCTAACATATCCGCCATAGATTCGAATTGGAAAGATAGAGTTGAAATTACATTAGTATTCCTTTAAAATAACAGTTTTCGACTTATTGCCACAATCTAGACATACGGCAAGGCCGAAGGAAAAGCCGAGCGACAATGCAGATCGTATTGACACGTATTCATTCAGGGTCTTTTTCCAACCCTTATAATTATTTACCCCATGTAGCTAGGAACCTTTTTTTTTACATATTACTTAATACTTGTATATCTTCACGCAAATAAAAAAATCAAGGTTCTGTAATTATCCCATAAAACGTTAAATTACGAGGGTGGATTGAAAAGTTCTGAGCCGGGTAAAAAAAACTAACTAGCTCACTTTTTATAACAATTTTATTTTTCGACATAGTCTCCATGAAGGTCAATGCACTTAGTCCACCTCGCCTCCTACTTCATTATCCCATCAAAAAAAAAAGAATCTTTGAGGTCGTTAAAATATGAGTCTACTGCTTCTTGTACCTCCATATTTGTCGAAAATCTTTGTCCTCCCAAGTGTTTTTTGAGGTTTGGGAAGAGATGATAATCGGAAGGAGCTAGATCCGGCGAGTAAGGGGGATGCGGCAGCACTTCAAATCCACAATCATGTATTTGTGCCATTGATTTCGCCGAAGTGTGAACGCAAGCGTTGTCTTGGTGAAACAGTACTTTTTTCGACAGCATTCCTGGTCTCTTTATTTTAATTTCCTCTCGCAGACGACGTAAAAGAGCACAATAGTACCTAGTCCGAATTTATTGTTTTGCCCTTTTCGAGATAGTCTATCATGATAACCCTTCTGCAATCCCAGAAAACTGAGGCCATTACCTTATTAGCTGACAAAATGACCTTGGCTTTTTTGGGTGGTGGTGAACCTGGTCTTTTCCATTGCCTGGATTGTTCTTTCGATTCTGGTGTACTGTGGTGGACCCATGTCTCGTCCATAGTTATAAAACGATTGAGAAAATCTTCGGGGTCACGTTGAAACATGTCCAAACAATCTTGGGAAATTGTAACACGTACTCGTTTGTTCTCGACTGAAAGCAGTCTAGGCACCCACTTGGCTGACACCTTAGAAAATCCAAGAACATCGGTGATGATGTTCTGTGCCCGCTCAGAAGAAATACCCATTGCTTCCGCTATCTCCACAATCTTCAATCGCCTATCCTTCATTATCGCATCTAATATTTTATTGACATTTTCATCCGTAGTAGCCGTCAACGGCCGCCCACTCCTAGGCTCGTCTTGAACAGTCTCCCGGCCACGTTTGAAATCAGCTGCCCATCTTTTTATGGTAGCATACGATGGAGCAGATTGCCCTAATATTTTGTTCATATCTTCAAATATTTGTTTTGGTGTTAACCCCTTCTTTTGCAAATATTTTATGACAGAACGGTGCTCAATTTTATCCATTACTTGAAAAATCAGTGACCTTATGTAGCAGTTCCAGCATAAAATGCAAAATTGTGACAGGAAAAAAACAAAAGATAGTGCATAATGGCGACTAAATATGGCACTTTTACCTGCCAGTATTTATTTGTTTTTTTTTTTTATTATATTCAACCTTAGGCTCAGAACTTTTCAATGCACCCTCGTAATACCTTAAAAAACGGCGTATTTTTTACAGACTTACCAAAACCTATAAGATATTGCCCGATGACCTAGAGAGGCTTTAAACTTGGCAAAGAGGCACTTTTATCATATAAATAAAAGAAACAATACTAAAACAATATGATTATTAAATATATTGACATTTAAATATATAAAATATCAAATACGAAACACTTTTGCTAGTTTTGTTTCGTGTCTTTTCATAGTACGTTAATAGCTTGACTGTAATATATTTAGGAGTTCGGTATCGACACCCATATGCGGAACGATGAGGAAAACATCGTCAGGAAAGATTTAAGTATGAATGTGGATGGCTACACGAGTGGGGGAAGACCAAAGTAACGATGGATGGACTGTGTGAAAGATGATATGGCTAGAAAGGGAGTGACTACCGAGATGACGGCTAATAAAGAAGTATGAAAGAAAAATAATGTTCCAGCGACCCCAAAATAAATTGGGATAAGGGCAGAAGAATGATGATGATTATGAGGCCAAGTTTCATTGTGCCACCAAATAATCGGCAAGTTCCATTTTAAATTTCAAAGCTGTAGTTGTGAAATAAAATCGTGTATATTTTTTTGTAGTTCCGAAACACTTAATACGAATGTTTACTTGTTTTTACTCGTCTATTTCTTTATATCGGGTGTGATTAACGGATTGCGGAATATTAAGATTCAAAGTGGTATTTTTTGTAAGAGTCAGGTGCCCTCCCCAGCCCCTACCACCAAGGAGGAGGTTCTCAATTCGTCGGGTTTTTTTTTTAAATGTATGTTTCCCAATTACACGGAGACCACTGGACCGATTAGAATTTTTTTTGGTTGTTGAATGGGTATACTTTCTCATTGGTAGCATTGTCAACACGTCAGGATCTGTTGATGGGATCTTGGAGAAATCAAGGGAACTCAAATATTATAGGCACAACTATAGCTATTTTGGTATTTTTCATTGTAACTCGTGCATTTCCTTTTGAAAAGTATGGTGAAGTGGAACTGATGATGAAGACCATAGATGGCTACCGGAACTCCTTAACGGCACCTATTTGAAGGGTGGCGATGAGATATCTCGATTAAGATATTTGAGCGACTATGAGGGAGCACATTTAGGTTTAAATATGACTATGAAATTCCCGCAGCGTTGCCTGCGGCGAGCTTGAAATGTTCTATAGTTTTTTATTAATCGAGAAGTGGGACTACATAACAGCATAAATAGGATCACTAAAAAGTATAAATTAAAATAAATGTAAGAAAAAACAAAAATACCGCCATAAAAAAGAAATAACTTCATATAAAATGGTAGGTAGGTCAGTCCAACTGAAGTCGGCGTCCAACGATATTTTAAACCAAAAGCCGAATAATATGAAAGTACAAACAGAAAGTAAAATATGGAAGATCATATAGTGTTGAAGATGAGTTTTTGCAAGATAGAAGGGCATCAATCCTTCAGGAGGAATTTGTAATGACTACGATATTCCTTTAAAAGCTAATGTAACTTCAAGGTGTGACAACTGTATTTTGAAGCAAGCGTTCTTTTGCCTTTGCATGGAAGTAAGAAGTACCTAGTGTCACACCCTGGAAAGGCGAAAGCCACGAAGTGCAGTCGATCTGTCTGGACCCAAAGTGTTAGATATTTTAGTAACTTCGACAACGACGTTTATTTGCAGTGCCGGTTGTAACGTACAGCCTAACCTAAACTAAACCGAAACGACACGAGCCTAACCTGAACTTGTCTATCTTGTCTGGTATCTTCTAATCTGGAAATCTAGTCACTCCAAATGAATCCAAAGGCCTGCGAGATCGTATAGTATAATTGGTAGGTCTACATTGTACCCATAGGTAACCTATGTTCTTATGATTAGCAATGTAATGAGTTAAGTGTGCCCTTCGAAAAGGAGATGAGGCTCCTCCACCGCCACATCCTATGTGCTTCGTCTCCAGACGGGACGGCACCCTAGCACATTGATTCTAAACAAAGCAAAAGAATGATCTACCTCGGTAAGGTCAGCAAGTTAGTCAAGTCTATGTCTGCTAGGGGACAAGAGGGATCCCTAAATAGAGAGCCTATCCTACATCTTTAAATAAAATATGAATTTACGTAAGGCTCTCTTAGCGGGATTTTTACAGAATAAACAAATTCATGGAAATGAAGGTCGTGATGGATGCCGAAGAAACTGATCTAGGAAGTCTTTGGATTCCATTCCTGCTTCCAGATCCTAGCACGAATCTCCAAGTGCTATTCCCTAAATTTGGGCTTTCATCCGCCTCTTTCACTATCTATCCCGTAAGATGAGAAGGTTTTATAAGAATCAGTCCAGGTATTAGATTAGAGCATGATATGCTAGACTCCGTGGAGTCTGTGAAGGAACTCAGAGGCAACGTCCAGCGAGACCTTGGTCTACATCAGGACTCCGAAACATAATTCGGTGCTTAAGAACTCTTCACTCGAAGAATCATCAACCTTAGGACTTTCTATGTTAATAGTAAATTGGTAGTTGGGTATGGCACTGGGAGGTCACGCACTACAATCGGGGTGAACAACAAGAGTAAAGGTTGTGGAAGAAATAAGTATTATCACATAGTATAAATAGAACACAACAAAAGTAGTTTAGAAGTTTGGAAACTGCAACGAATGTTGATTAGAAATAAAATAAAACATTTTATTTATAGTATAATTTTGTTAAGAAGACGAAGTCCTTCCCGAAGCTCTGGCCGAAGAACAATTCTGAGAATAAATTTTATTAATATATTTATGGATGAGGATTATGAAGACGTAGCTCCGAAGCTCTGGAGACTTTCCTAGACATTTTGTTTAAACACTTACGTAAGGGTTCAACTCTTATCAGAGTTCTACAAGACCTAGGACAGTTACCAAATCTACGTTTCTAGATTTCAATACTTCACTTTTATTATCAGACACTCGAGCATATTACAGGCTTTAAAAAAAAAATGTTTATATCATATTTAGGGTTCTTGTTAGGCTTTTCTGTCTGCCTCCTACTCTTATGCTGGTCTAGATTGTTCTCCCTGTTTTTCCTAGATTTTTACGTTTCGAATCCCATGCTGCAATATTTAAAATTATTTATTTTTCTAGTTTAAATCTCTATCATCTACCTCCTTGGATTAGCTAAGTACCTTTTTACTACGACTAAAGAAAAGGACAAACTACCCTGAGAAAGTCGTGTCGAATTTTAAGCAGGTTTCACAAATTTCTAAAATCTAGAGAAAGAGACAAACGGCTCCTATCTAACTATCGTGACTTTTAAGGCCGGCTACACAAGCTTAGTGTTGCAAGGTGAAACTTCTTGTCTCAAACAACCTAAAGTCGTCGTTACACCACTCAACTACACTATCAAACACTTCTACATCGTCCAACTTATATTTGTGAGAAGGACAGACGACTCAGATAGGGTCGTCGTGTCACACGGTCAATAGCGAGAATTTGCAGGCCAGTTAAATAGTCTATGATGAAATGTGATATTCTTAACACTAGAACATCTGAACGGAAGATCTAATCAAAATACGCGTGATTCCCTGTTCTACCATATCTTTTGCGTGAAGTACGATGCGGCTATCGGCGTCTCCAGTAAGTGTTTCTATTGCTATTTCATAAATTCCGGTGCAAGAGTATCTGAGGCAGTTGTTTTGGGTTTTTCAGCTAGGTGAATCTTATTGGACCTAAAGAGACGTTTTTCTGGCATTGAGACCGTAAATTATCATTAACGACGATTTTAAGTCATTTTCAACACCATGGATGATTAATGCGATTACCTACATCTTAAGTTTATATTATCGTGGCGCATAGTAAATTGGGGATCACGCATTTCCACCCAAATAATTTGACATACATTTTTGGGTTACGTAGAAATAGCGCAATAGTGAATAATTTAACTTATTAATTCGGCTCACTGGCTTCTGTAGGCTCTTTGCAGTTTCATAAACATGTCAATGCAAAAAAAACGTTCTACGTAAATAAAAGTGACCGTATAAAAACCCCCTCTAACACATCGTGTCCGACATTATTCCCGATCGAATATGCTTACACGGTATTGTTTACGAAAGCAATAGCCTTTCTTATCCGCCTTTATTTGTTATTCAAACAAAAACTTGGAGAAATCTGTTTGACTGAAATCAATCTCGAAACTAACTTTCTCACTGCAACCACTGTAGCACACAAATAATGGAACTTTGAATATCTAACGAACTTCTTCACCTCTCCAGCAAGTAACTTCCTTCACTCAAATAAGTCAAGTGCGCCTCAATTCGCAACTGTAGCGGTTTTCCTGTGCAATTAAGTGTTTCGGCTTTCAATGAGAGAAACTTGAAATCGCTTGTTTGAATACGTTTCAAATTCGTATGCCGCGCGCAGCTCCGGCACACGTTCTTTAACAGGTTCACAGTCCCGAAGCAATGTGCAACCTTCTTTCCCGATAGTAGTAATGACATTGAATGCTCATTAAGTTTCATATAAGACACGTCCATCCCTTCAAGTATTTTGAATACTTGATGTGTCATAGTGATTGATAGATAAGTATTGAATATTGATAATAGGTAAGTTTATAATAGATAAACATACTCAGACGTCATAAAAAATTGTTAATAAAAACAATTTTGGTAACGAAATATTATGTATGGAAGAAAAATATCCTCGGATAGTACATTTTTAAGTTTAGAACGTAGAGGCTCATAGTACAGTCAAGGAATTTAATTCCTATACCACTTTGGACCATGTCAAAGTGACGTAAACAATCAAACCGTAAGAGAATTCTTATGATTTTATTTACAGTGTCACTTTGACATAGTCCAAAGCGGTATAAGAATTAAATTCCTTGACTGTACAGTGCCCGGTGGTAAATATTGCACATCGGCAATCATTGCATTACCGAATACAAACGAATGCTATTTTCCATCAATTATTAAATATATCTTTTATTAAAATGTGAATTTAAAAGCAAGTACTTTGTTCTTGTTTTGTTTTGATTCCCGCGTGAACTGTATGAGCTGTAAAAGTACTTCCTTTTTAAAAATCTTTTACTCCTTTTCAACATGTGTAGTGTACACCAACAAAATTAATACAAATATGAAACAAAATAAGATACTTCTTCAACCGACTTCCAAAAACGAGTAAATTCTTATGTTTGACAATTAGACGACTGACGAAATACGATGTTTGTTGGAGACATTAAGAAAATAGAAGCATTGTAATATAGTTTCTAAATAGAATTTCTGTTTTCAGGTTGAGGAATAATAAAATATGCAAAAGTAATTAAAAAAAAGATTTAACCAGTAAAATTCTCAATTCCTTCTATTTCACTATCTGTGCTCTCTTTGAGGTCTATACTATTGTCACTAGCAGCCGTATTTATCACTAGTCTATCTGTGTAATCGCTACACATTACTTACTTTATCATCTTCATATTTAGGGTTCCGTACCAAAATGGTAAAAAAGGAACCCTCATGGTGAGACTTCTTTGTCTGCCTGTCTGTTTGTATGTCTGTATGTCACAGCAGGTTTTCTCAGCAACCACAAATGCTATCAACTTGATATTTGGCGTAGTGTGCAACTAATTGCTTGCCCGCATCTGTTTTTAGTAAAATTAAATTAATTTTATAAATAATTGAAAAGGAGTGGTTTGATTATAGCAAGAAAGCGGGGTATCCGACGACGTTTAGTTTTTTTTTTTCTTAGTTAGATAAATACATAAACAAGTGAGACTTTGGGACATCACGGACTGGGCCAAAGAAGTGCTGGCCGCTTTTCCAGACACGCCGCATTAAATGACATCATTCGTCGGTCTCTTGTCTCAATAAACGTGGCGGCACTTTTAGAGCCGACCGGCATGGGTCCCGAGGGAATAACGATATTCGAAATCTACGCGGACAATATGTAATAAAATAAACAACTGTCTAAATACTTTGAATGCAAAATAACCAAGCCTAAAGCACTCGCAATCGCAATCGTTTTCATTTTGACAGTCTGAAGGCGAGTCTGCGTACAAGATGAAAACAATTGTTCGCCTTTGAAGTCGATTGTGATTGCGAGATGAGGCCTCAACTTTGTACGTAGTCATTAAAAACAGTGAAATAAATATTTTGAATTATATTTACATCTATGGATTTTAAATGAACCGTTCAATATAATCTTTAGAAAAAAATCTAAAACATTGTACGCAATTTACAAGTGCAAAATTACTGTACAGCGTAGACAGTTGTTTCCAGGGTTATTCGAAATCCGATCTGGATAATGTTTCTGTTCTACAAAAAAATACCAAAATAAATCCGCAACGCTAGTTCGGCGTATCATTTTAATCGACTCAGAACGGTGAGGACTTGGACAATAAAATAAATAACCGGATCCTTGTGTTTGTTCTCAGGTAGATAATGTTAAATTACTATTTTAGCAGTTAATAATACAGAGAACGATATGGACCGAGTTATTTTTAGAGCATGCAATAATTTCGCTAAAGGATGAAGAAATTCTTCCTGCAATTTGATGCAACTTATCAATTTTTTCTGGTCAAGAACAAATTATTCAACAGTTATTGCAAATATCTACAGCATGGTCATCATCTTTGAATACAAAAACTCCGTCTTTAGAAAAAAAGGTCACTATTTATCTATTATGCCACGACCAGCGTAATAACAAAATGAAACGTCGTATTACGACGAAACGCAATCAAAATAGGACGTTGAAAGAAGCTGGAAAAAAGGCTAAAAAAGGTATCAAAGTGAATGCATAGTTTGTAAAATTGCATATTGTCAAGAATGCTTTCATTAACGATTACAGCTTTCAAGAAAAACATTAACGAGTACATACATTCAATTTATTTAATGTTGAATATGTTCATAACAACACTGTAAATTTTAACGTCTTTTCCCCTATTCTTTTACTCCTTTGTTATATTGACTGAAAAATACATCTTTTTTTTTCACGTCTAAATATGGTTCATAAATAAAAATAACATAATGTAACACGTTATACAATTTACTACTAATTTAAAAGAACAACTGCATTATCTACATCACTGGCCACGAGGCACATGTGCCGCATGGACGTACCAGTGAAACTATCCACGAGGCACACGTGCCTCATCGGACTGTGAACCTGTTAACTAGTACCGATCGACTGTGTTTTTCGCGGCAATTTTGTTACTCGTTTTTCCTACTGTTATTAAATGATTAGCAGGGGTCGTAATTTTGATGCCGATGACGTCAAAATGACGTAATTTTACATAAAGGGTGCTCTGCTTTCATTTGGCAGGTGTTTAGGTATGTATTAACGGGTACAAAAAATAAATAATAAGAAACGGCAAAGTTATTTTAGTTAAATACAGCTTACTCCCAATCAAAATACGGATCACGGCAGCATCATATTTTTTTTTACCCCTTATTACTAAAAATGACAAATTGAGACAATTTTCTTTTATGAATGTCAATGCGATAATTATATGTAAGTATGACTATTTAATCGTATATTTTTTTATTACAACATAAAAACCATTTTTTTAAATGATAATGTTACTCGATGATTTTAGCCACGGTCCTTCTCAATCAAATAGTTTAATTTACGTGTTAGGTATAGCAGATATTTATTTTTCTACGCGTGTATACTTTAACTCATTTGGACATGATTCAATGATTGACGACTAATGGTTAATAATTACAATAAAACCATTTGGAATCATACTCTATGTAGCGTGACGTCATTTTTGCGTCAACGGCATGAAAATTACGGGCCCTGATGATTAGCAAAGTATATAAGTGCCAGCGCGTTTCAAACGGCTAAAGAAAACAATATTGGCTTTTTAGAGCTAACAAAACATTAACGATACGATAACAGGTCAGGTACAATATGGTTTTTACCGCCTAGAATGGAGGCCCTGAGCTCTACTTTAAGGTCGTATGTTTAAAAAACAAAGAACTTCTCAAACAATGAGGAGTTCAATTGAGTGGAACTGACATACAGGCGACTAGGTTGTCCTTTAGCGGGTGAAAGTTCAACCAAGCCACCGCGCCGACATGCTTCAAACTTGGGCAAGTGGGCTGTATCGACGTCATGCTTGACTTGTGTCGCGAGAAGACTTACTACTTGTTGATTTAATTTACTTGTTAAACTAAGTTTAGACGTATGTACCTTATAACATGCTTTATATTTTAGAGTATTGCAAATTCGGCATAGCTAAAGCGTGTGTGTGTGTGTGTCTAAGCATGTATATATAGTCAATACTGATAAAAATCATAACTGAGATGCACGAAAAATCGTAACTGACATGCACGAAAATGATTACCTAAATCCTCTCCCTCCCTTAAAGGGATAAGTTCGCCTTTGTACATTCCAATTCTGTAAACATTGTATTTGATTTTCTGTTTTTTGTACAATAAAGTGTTTACATACATACATATGTACATATTTGTAAATGTAATTTTTCCAAGGGTAGGATGCTCCTCGAGTCCTCGATGATAATTTTCAGATTTGAAGGGAAGTCTGATTCGCTTTTCGGGGGGAGAAGGGGTGGTAAGTACCTACATAGCTAGCTAGCTACGTCGACCAACGTTATTTTACGAGGTTACGAGGGCGTGTGGTATGGTTTTTGTAAAAAAGGAAGTTATTAGTGCATAATAGGTATGAATCCTTACAAACATATTTTTTTTTACGAATGAGTAAAAAAAATTGCATTTCTTTTTTAAATAAAGTTATATCTTTTCAAAATCTTGATTAATATGAATAAAACCACTTCAATAATAATAAGCCCAGTTTTTAAAAATACTTATATAAAAAAAATTTTTTTTTTTACACCATACCTACTCGTTTAATACTCGTATGCGGTAAATATGTATCTGTTTTGTACGAAAACGATACCACACAAGCCATAGTAGCATTAACTAAGCGTTAAAAAAAATTAACACAATGGTCGACATAATTAATTTAATAACTCTGAATTTATGAATCTTGTTTAGTGACTTGATGATAATAAAGACGGAAAATCACGTATACCCAAAAGTGGCTAATAGTTGTTAAAAAATGGTTACATTCCCAGTTTTTAACGATGAGGACTAAAAAACGCAAAAACTTCAGTCCGAGAAGTAGGGAGTTAACCCATGCAGTTGAAACGCTTTACGACCTGTGATAGTTAATGGACATACGATATTTTGCTCTTGGCCACTCTCTTTATAATACAATGAAATAAAGTAGCTATTTCATTCTAATAGTAAAGTTCATCTGAAATCGCGGTTATTTGCGACTGCGTTGGTGTAGGTAAACAAGCAAATCGGAATGCAACGAAGAGTTTGAATACAGAGTGTATTTTGATACGCACGTGACTATTCTGGCGCAGCTCTTCTACATATAGGAATCTTGAACCCTTGTGAAAATTAAACCAATAAAACTGTTCTTCAAAAATGGATATAATTAGCGATCATAAAATGGCAAGTCTCATTTATTGTTCTTTAGCTAAAAGCTAAAAATATAAGCTTTTAGTATCGTTCATTCATACTTATTGTCTATTAAATGTCACCCATATCTAAAAACATAAAACAGCACTGTGACTGAGTGACTGACTGACAGATAACGCACTGCCTAAACTGCTGGATCTAGGGACTGGATTTTCTGAAAATCGACCCTCAACGGAAGAAATAGAGAGATTTGCGGTAAACTAATTTTACTCGTGTGAAGTAATCATTTGGTTTCTCATTTTTACAAAAATCCATAACATCATTTAAAGAACAGAGATAAGTTTGTACAGTTTTTCTACCACCGCAACCCTACCCTCGTCCTATTAAGGTAGTGCGAGGGAGTTGTCTTACTAAACGAACATTTCTTACCTGCGTTGCGGACTAAAAACAGGAAATTACGGTTTTTTAAATATATTTTGTATATATTATTGAACAACCGGTTTCATAAGTATAGATTGGATAATTAGGAGCTGGATTTGCTTAGGTTCCGTGCAATCGCCCTGTTCAGTGTTACTGAAAAAATAATTTAAATTAGATATTTTCTAATATATAATATTTACAAGATATATCATATAATTCTAAATAATAATATTTATATAGAATATTTATATTACATACATTACATTTTATTCCTTAAATATTTTAAATAATTTTAAAAATAGTCCATAGACTCTCTTATGATTTAAGATCCGAATAGGAGACGATTTGCACCGGGCTGTTTACTTGATGAAAAGTAATTTATATCAAATTTAATATGCTTAATAATATATGTCGAATAGTTTGGAATTTCAGTCCGGTACATTATTAAACATGTTTTTTTTAAATTGCAAGGCATTTGGCAATTTACTATACTAATCAAAAGTATGAAGCGTATAGAATATGCAAACATTAGGTTTGGTGCAAATTATCAGTACCGACTTACCTGTTTATACCTGCCTACCCAATAGTTTGAGGGAAAAAAAAATAAGCTTAGCATATTAAATTTGATATAAAATACTTTTTATCGAACAAACAGCCCGGTTCAAATCGTCTCCTATTCGGATCTCCTACTACGAGGGTCAAACTGAAAGTTCTTAGAAAATCAAAAACTGATTAAACTAGCAAGTTATTAGCTTTATTATATCTTTTCAAAATAGTGTCCATTGACGTCAATACTTCGCTGCATCCGATGGAACCACTGACAAAAGCACTTTGCCCACTCGTCCTTAGGGGTCTCTTCGAGGGCCTTTTGAAACGCAGCCACAGCTTCCTCGGCGTCCATAAAACGTTTACCTCGAAGTTTTTATTTTATTTTCGGGAATAAATAAAAATCGCAAGGTGCGAGGTCGGGGCTATACGGCGGGTGACCCAGTAATTCCACGTCTGACGTCGCCAAATAGTCGATCGTTCGCCTGGCGGTGTGTGACGAGGCGTTGTCGTGGTGAACGAAGATCCTACTGCGAGGTCGTTTCTCCCGAACTTTTTCCAAGACAAGTGGCAAACAATTGTTAGTGTACCACTCTGCAGTAACTGTTTTTCGATCCTCTAAAACAATTGTCGCGTAATGACCTGTCCTTCCGAAGAACGAGGCTACCATCTTTTTTCCCACGCTTCGACCTCTCTTCACTTTAGTTGGCAACTACTCGGAAGGAAACACCCACTGAGCAGACTGTCTTTTGGTTTCGGGATCATAACAGTAAATCCAGCTTTCGTCACCCGTAAGTATGTCGAACACAGCATTTGAGTCACCTCCGTTAAATCTTAAAACCATTTCACGGCGCGAATCAACACGACGGAGTTTTTGGGCCTCGGTCAAATTATGAGGTATCCACCGGGCACAAAGTTTCCTGACCGCTAAATGTTCATGGAGGATTTTGTGCACTTTACTCATACCGATGCCCAAGCTTGTACGAATCTGCTGATAGGTCACTCTTTTATCAGTCTTTATCATACGCCGCACAACACTGATGTTATCTTCCGTCGTTGCCTTAGAAGGCCGGCCCTCACGCAGATCATCTTTGAGATTATTGCGACCACGGTTAAACTCATTAAACCAATTGTAAACAATGGCACGAGATGGGGCTTCATCTCGTGTAGTCTATCATAACTTTCTTGTTAACTTAAATGACATCGAAAGTCATAAAAAATCATTGCACGAAAAAGTTTCTCGCGTTAAATTCATGCTGACGTGACACAGACAACTTTCAATTTGCCGCCAAATTGTAAAACAAATGACAAATGAATAAAATAAATACTCAATAATATTGGCAAAGAGTTCCATTTTCAAAATTTGAACTTTTTTTTTATTATATTGCTTACAAGTGGCCAGATCTAAAAACTTTCAGTGTCGCCCTCGTATCAGTTAATATTTTGAATCACGTACTGCAATAGATTAATTTAGCAATTGTCAATTTTAGCGAATGATTTAATTATCTCGTTTTAAATAATTATCATTTAAATAAGCTCGGTATTTTCAGTTTATGGGCGTATCTTTGGAAAGTTAGGAGCGGGGAGACATTTCCAACAACTTTAATTTTTATTATTATTTAGGATTTTAGTGATAAAAATCTCTTTTTTTTTACCATTGTCTTTATTATTATTTAATCAACAGTAACATGATACGTATAAATAACAGTTACATTTCTAAGAGGGTAGATGCAGATTAGACATTTTGTGTTCAATTTTGGCTGATCATAATTGCACTAGTTTATAAATTTATTTGCCTTTCCATCAAGATCCACTTTGGATCAAGATACTTAATACTTATTATCTACAAAATTATTCAGGCTAGCTTTACAGGTAACAGGAGATAAAAGTTAACTACTTTGCTAATTTAATAAAAGAAAAAAAGACAGCTTTAATAAATCAGTGCAAACCACGATACAACTACAACTAACTACGAGAAGGTGTTATACAATAAACAGTTCCCGCGTGTCCAGCGAATAGCGCCTAGGCACGAAAGACCAAGACTTACAGCGTGTCTCCGTGATGCAGGCGGAAGCATTATATCTCCCGCACATGCCAACCGATTAAGGTTTTGTACCTAAATAATATTATAGAAAAATGCTGAATAGCCACTTGCTCTCGCAGGCCGTCGCCACGACCGCTCACAAACTTTTATGTTGTGAAACTTGGCTGTTTGCGCTTGACATTTATTGCTTTTATATTTTACGGTCTCTAGGGAGACGATTTGTTAAATGCTGTTACACAAAGTAAGGAAATATTGCAAAGGCCTGATTTAATTTCGCATCTCACGGACACCTTTGCTAGAAGTGATCACCTTAGGGTCTTGTTTAAGAAGACGGATAGGTTTTGATAGTACATATCTAGTTATTAATACATTATTGGTGGGGTAGCAATTATTTTATTGATAATTGAGAAGTGTTAAGTACTTATTACTACTAAAAATTATACATATCTAATCGAGGGATCACCTCACTGATTCATTATTTTAATTATTTTAAAATGATTTTAAATTGAGATGAGCAGGTTTTTATTTATTCGATGTGCAAAAGCCCCAAATGGTAGTAAAAACCATAATGCGCATTTTACTAACTCTGAATAGCTTTATCACTAAAATTCACTCTATTATTCTAAACTTAACCGGAAATAAAAGTTTTGGTTATTTACAAGTTCAAGATATCGTAGTCTGTAGTTCCAGGTCAGTACGCAAATTCCTTATTAATATCTAGTACACATAATATATTATTATACTCAGGTACAATCCTGGGTTTAGTTTATATCTTTATTGTGCACAATTTGTGTTCTCTTGGGACGACCCATGCACTCCAACTTCTAAATTTAGTATCGCTTTGTAATATTATCTGTTCAGAAACAATAAACACAAGTAATGGTGACGTTTAAAAGGAGGATACAGTTTATCGTTTCCGTTCACAACGCTATTACGATGATGATGATTGTTTGTTTGCTGAATTCTGAATTTTCCCATAAATCTTTTTTGAGCTTTACATTCCGATAAGAGTCAGTTTCTCAGCTGATCAAAATAGACGAAAGATTAATGGATGCTCGGGCGAATCTTGAGTGCGTTACAACTTGCTTAATAGTTAGGAACTCCGCAAAAATGAACAAAATTTGCATTTTACATACTTCAAACTAGGCCCCACCCCGACCTTGCTTCTCACCGGCTTCCCAAAGTAGCGATCAAAATCAAACTTGCTTAAATTTGCAATTGAAATATCTTTTTATTTTCCCTTTGAGCTTTCAAGGTTTAAGGGGTCCCGAGCTCGTCAACTGCTTAAGGATATTAAACTTCCTAGCCCCTTCCTTTTAAGTTATTTTGAGGGACAGTTTTTTGTTTGTTGCCACGAAATTGTTTATCTTTCCTAAGTAAACCTTTCAGCAATTAAGTCTTATCATTTAACTTTTATTTAAATATTTTTGTTCTACCAACTTACGATGTACTTTATATTGTTAATTCCAGAAATTACTTATTCTTTTGTATATTTTAAATAGCATCAGAATTGCGTTCTTCATGTCTTAGGTGCGAGTATATTTTACAGCTTAGTTCAAGTAAATAAAACACATTAGTACCTACGTGTGTACATAAATTAATTGAGTAATTAAGTGCTATTTTTTCCAAGAGTTTGATTTTTCAAAATTCACCGCCTAAGGAGGTAAAATAGGGGTTGAACATTTGTATCTGTTTCCGTCTGTTTTGAAGTTAGAATCTTCAAATATTGTGTTTAGGCCGACGATTGAAAAAATAATGTATAGGTGGCGCTTTTGATAATTTCATTCCCGAAGGAATGATAAGGGGTAAAACTGGCTGACTGATCGATCAATGCACAGCTTAATCCGTCAGGTGTCCGGCCACCAGAAGCAAATGTACAGGAAATATCCCCATACAAAGTGAAAATCACCGGTTTCTCGCAGGTAGTCGAAAATCTACCTACACCCGGTGTAATTAATTGCAATGTTTTATACACTGTTCGAAAGGTGAATAAATTTTATATACAAAACAATATACTAAAATAAGGTCACTTACTTGTAGTAGGAATTTTTGTTTTTTCTTTCTCAAAAAAAATTTTTTTTTTCTCAATCCATTCACATTTCATATTCAAATAGCACTAAAATTAGAGTCATATGTCATTCAGCACTAACATTAACTTAAAGTTTAATAGTTTATGCGTTAATTTACATTTACACACACAACACTTATAATTACTTTCACAATGATTATTTATTTACGCAACACATGAAAACGAGTACCGCCGGCAACCGTCGTAGAACCAAGATGGCGCGCTTTATTCCGTCATCTAAGTTTCAACGTTTTTACCAAGAAATTTTGTAGTGCGCCAAAATAGTAGTTTATGTGACTGTACATAATGATGGGCATTAAACACGAGTGTGGGTTCGGCTCGTTTCATAATAACATCACACAAATGTTATAATGCCTAATTATGTACAGTTACATACACTACTTTATCTACCCACATATCTTAAGCATCCATGACGCATTCAGGAGCCGCATATTATGACCGGCATCACTAAAAGTAATTATTATTATGACGTTAGTTGCTTTGTCACGGATACCAGGAGGCGTCGCCGAAATATCTATATCATCATGATCGCTCATTTTATGGTTTAAATCCAACATGTCGAACATCGAACATGTTTATACATCAAAACAAGATTGAAAAGTTTTCTGGCAGCTGTCACAGGTTTTTTTTTCAATTCAGAGACAAACTAGAGTCGGCTACAACTATCATCTCGACTGATATTAGAATAGAGGTCAAATCAAATTTCTTTGTTTTTCAGAGATGCTAGAAATTTGCATGAAATAATATTAAATTATCGAAATCGATGTTATTTAGCAATAATAACATTTTTACAGATAAGAAATTTATCCAAACAAAATAGTCCATTTTGATGGTGGTAATAATGTGCGGTTCTTGAACGCATCATGGAGGGTTAATGATATTTGGATAGATAAACAAATATATTAAACAAATTATCTATTTAATTCCTGGTATTTTTGATTTACAGTGTGTAAATTAACGAAAGGCAAAGAATTAAACCCGTCAATGTTTAGGCGAGAAAAATTGATGTGGTACCTAATTTTATGATTATTTTTTTACTGATTGTGTAAAAAATATATAATAATGTAATAAAAATGTAACTCCCTGTCTCATTTGTTAACAATCTTATCAGTGACACCAACGTAAACGAATTAATGTCAGTTAAAGTATAAAGGTGTGTGCACACTCACGTATTAAATGCGACGCAGTTCTATGTGTCGTCCGCCGTTATGGACACATCTCTGCAAGCGACGATAGTTATTTTCATGCACCCTCCTCATCAAACTAGGATTTTCTCTTATACGTCGTTTGATTTTGTCGTAAGCTTGAACTCCATTTCTACGCGAGTACTCTTCTTTTTTCGCGAGTGTTCTTTTTTAAAACTAACCGTTTCACCCAACCCCAAAAGAAATAATCCAACGGAGTGAGATCCGGCGAACGCGGAGCCCAAGGGACTGGTGTGAACCGCCCGACCAATTGGTTTCTAAACATGTCGTTTAACCTGTTCCGTACTCGAAACGCGGAGCGCCGTCATATTGGAACCGTGTCTGTACGGTGTGACATAGAGGCTATCAACATAGCGACTGAGAGGCTTGGAGATACTGCTCAGCGTTTGTTGTGCCATTTATTAACACTGGCCCGAGGATATCGTTGTCTCTTATACCAGCCCATACATTTATTGGCAACCTGGTTTGATGAGACAGTTCGCGACCCACGTGTAGATTTCGTACTTTTGGAGCCCAATGATGGACAACCCGTCGATTTCACATAGTATTACCTTAGTTACGGAGAAAGGATGTTGTCGACCAAGTTTTAGTATTTTGTGTACGAGGGTGTGACTCAAGCCTAAATTGCGCCCTGCCCGCCTAGTACTAGAACCCGTTCTAGTACTAGCTAGTTGTTCTTCCTGCGTAACATGAACACGTTGAAGACCACCTGAGTTCACAGGCACTAGCGAATAGTTATTTTGCAGACATTTGTAATGACATTAACGATGACAAGAACATTATTTGGTTGAGTGTGGCCTAGAATTTCCGAAAACATTTTTTTCTTCGTAGCAATTATTCCGTTCCTATATTTTCCCAGTGGCAATTAATGGCCATGGCCATTTTTTCATAAAATTGATTTTTCCCATTACCCAAATTTTCCCTTTTTTTTAAAATCCCAATGGTGAACATAACCAGAAGCTTCTTTTCAGATTCTATAACATCGATATTAAAAATAAAAAACCTTTTTTCATAATAAGTTTCTAGTCGTCATCCTCGTATTACAAATTAGTGACGTTCACGGCTGAACAAATGAGTAAGAAGATAAACAACTTTCAGATGCTTTCTAACTTTTGTCTTGTCGTCTTGGTATCCAGGTGTCCAGTCTGTAAGTAATCTCGGAGGAATAATATTAACATCCTGTCCTTTTTCAGTAGGTATTTAAACTTATCTATACCACCAATGTCTCTTCCGACCTCGACTAAGGCAGAATCATCATAATATTCATCATAACATTACCTAATACGGCAATCATTCTCAAAAATTAAATTGAACCTACTTTTTCACGCACTTCAGATTAAATGAGGAGGTTTGTATACGAGAAATTTACAGTGACAATTGACATTGGCATTACTGATTGTCTTTATACGCATACGATATCTTTTAACACATTTGTGGGGAGGCCCAAAGACTACCATTGTATACTGGGAGGCCATTTGCAACGTCAAAAGATGGCGGATGTGTAATTTGTTTTAGTTTTTATTTTTGTGTATTTAGGTGTTCAAAGTTCTTTTTTGTTAGTGATTTGTACTTTTAATATCAAATCAAATCAAATCAATTTATTCAATATAGATTCATACAGAACACTTTTTGAACGTCAAAGATCATTTACAATTTACAAATAAACATGTTAACTTACGAACATAAATGCTGTTTTCACTAAGTCAAAAATAATAATAATAATAATAATATAACCGCAGGGCAGCTAGTGGCGAGCTGTGGTGAGTGGCGACACCACGGTCCTGAGTGCTCCCGAGGGTAGGTCCTGTTCCTCACCTCACGCTTGCCTTCACCGGCCGGCTGCGGTGTGCAATGACGAGGAACAGACCCTCACCTCTGGCTTGCCTTTATTGGCCGGTCAGAGTGGAGTCGCAAGAGCTATATGCTCGAAGGGTGGATGTGTTGCATAAGTGGCGAGTGGGCACCTTATGGTCGTTTAAAGTCCAGAAGCACCTCTCCACCCTTAGCCCCTCTGGAACTGTTGCCTCCCTGCTGCTATATATATGTGGCTATTTCGGGAGGTCCATTCCATTGAGTTGGCGAGTCACCGCCTGCCATTTAAACCAAAGTAATTAGCATTGGCCAGGCAGGCGCCGTAGTTTCATCAATAGCCTAGTTCACCAATCCATATCAGTTCATTCATAGAACCTATTATTAGTATTCCCATCCTTCTTAAATAGTCTTTACACTGACCGGTGGTTGTCCGTGGGAGCATACTTCTTTAGTTTGAACTCAGGGACAATCGCCGGTTGGTGTCCCATAACTTTACTAAATTAAACTTGTCTAAAGGGCCTCTGCGTGTTGGCTTCGGCTCCATGTACGCCTTCCAAAGGTCCGGGACTCCCATAGTCCCGTGATTGGTAAAGACATACAAATAATAATATTAGAACTAGGAGGAGAATATATATATATATATATAGGGGGGTCAGGATTATACAAAACAAATTCAAAAACCTATGTTTTTTAACTTGCTCTATACAATCCCGACATATATTAAATAAAACTGGATTATATAAAACAAATTCAAAAACAGAGTAGGTATGTCAGTACAAAAAGAGAAATAAAAAAACTGTATATAAATAAAATATCATTTAAAGGCGTCTTTGTCATTTATGAAATCATTAATCGTGTAGTAGGCCTTGTGAACTAAATGTTATTTTATAAACAACTTAAATTTATTTAATGACAAACCTTGTACATTTTTGGGAATTTTGTTATAAAAACGCACACAATTGCCCATAAAAGAAGAACTCACTTTATGCAGACGATAACGAGGCACAGCAAGTTTATCCTTATTTCTAGTATTACGCGAGTGACAGTCACTATTTAGTTTAAATAAAAGAGGATTTCGTTTAACATACATAATAATTTCAAGAATATATTGAGAAGCAAATGTGAGAATGTTGATTTGCTTGAATTTTTCTCTTAATGAAATGCGAGTTCCTAACTGATAAATAGCGCGGATCGCTCTTTTTTGTAATACAAAAATCGTATGGATATCAGCGGCTACCCCAGAGCAAAATACCATAGGTCATAATGCTGTGAAAGTATGAAAAATAAACAAGCCTAGCCGTCTCAATATCGGTGAGTTGCCTTATTCTTTTTACTGCATATGCTGCCGAACTAAGCCTATTTCCTAACGAAGAAATATGTGATCCCTATTGTAATTTATGATCCAGTGTAATACCGAGAAAAACAGTGCTATGAGAAAATTCAATGAACTCATCATTAAGTTTTACCTGTTCGTTATTACTGGTATTGACTTTAGAAAGACTGAATTTAATACATTTTGTTTTCTTACTATTCAAAAGTAAATTGTTAGCAGTGAACCATCCCGCAACCGAGTCTAGTGCTGTATTCACTTTATCCAAGTTGGTTTCCTTTCTGCCAAGTTTAAATATTAACGATGTGTCATCCGCAAATAGCACAATATCGTGTTTGTTTTGCACGTGATAGGGCAAATCGTTTATATAGGCCAAGAAAAGAAACGGGCCACGTATTGAGCCTTGTGGGACTCCAATAGAAATATTAGACCCCTTTGATTGAATCCTATTTATTTCCACGTGTTGAGTTCTATTGGATAGGTAAGATTTTATAAGATCAAGTGCACAATGCTTTACCCCGTAGTGGCTAAGCTTTAAAATAAGAGTGTCATGGTTTACGCAGTCAAAGGCCTTCGACAGATCGCAAAAAACCCCTATTGCATCCATAGACTTTTCCCAAGCATCAAAAATAGTTCTTAGTAGTTCAACACCAGCATCGGTTGTTGATCGGCCTTTAGTGAATCCAAACTGATTTGCATGTAGAAGATTATTCAAGTTGAAGTGTGATAACATTTGGTTCAAGATAATATTTTCAAAACTTTTACTTATTGCAGGGAGTATAGAAATAGGTCGGAAATTAGTAGGGTCTGTTTTGGTGCCCGTTTTGTACACTGGTATTATTTTACTATGTTTCATTAGGTCTGGGAAAATACCGACGTCAATGCAACTATTAAATATATAAGCAAGATATGGTGCTACAGGTATTATTATTGCCTTCAATGCCTTAACTGAAAAGCCCCAAAGATCTTCGGTTTTTTTCACCATGAGTGTATTGAAAGCAACAACAAGTTCCCTTGGAGATACGTGCATAAATTTAAAAATAACTTTGCATTCATCCACACATCTTTCCAAAAGGATTTTGGCAGCAGCAGGAGAGCCATTTAATGACCTCGTCGTTTCAATAGGTATATTGGCAAAAAAGTATTCGAATTCCTGTGCTACTTCATAATCAGTGTTAAATAATTTGTTTCCGATCCGAAGGCTATGTTGAGGCCCATTCTTTTTTATTCTGCCAGTCTCACTGTTTATAATTTTCCAACAGGTTTTGATCTTATCTAGAGAACATTTTATTTTATTTGAAATAAACGAGGCTTTCGCTGCAGCACATACTATCTTAAACGTTTTAGAATAACGCCGAGTATATTCCAAAAATTCACGGTCATTATTAATATTTTTTAGAGCATATAAGTCGTATAGACGATTTCTACTTTTATAAATACCAGACGTAGCCCAATCACTAAATACAGTTCTATCATTCTTTTTAAATGTTTTTAATTTTACGCAAGAAAAAAACTCGTCTTCAATACAACGAAATAGAGTAGAATACATTACGTTTGGGTTTCCATGCGCAAACGGTAATGATGAAAGGCGCTCGGTCACGCATTTATTGAACTGGTCTAAACGATCTATCGTGAGGGGTCTACAAACTATGTTACTCTGCACAGTATCAACTGCTCCAGGAAAGGAAGCCAGCTGGCCACAGTGGTCTGAACTTAGCTTATTCAGTATACAACTTTGAATGGGGTCTATATTGCAGAAAATATTGTCAATACATGTGGAACTAGTGGCCGTGATCCTAGTGGGCTCAGAAAACAAATAATGCCTTTGTGTTGCACAGTGATAGAAGACTTGGACTTATTTTTTGTATCCTGGCATCTTAGTTCTCGTTTCAAGTGGACTCGCAGTGGTACAGAGGTTAAAACTATCTTGACCTCTGTCCTACATATCACCGTACAACATTGCCACCAATCTTCCTAGAGAAGATTGGATTGTGTTTTATTACTATATTGATTTTTACTTATATATACTTGACACTGGCGAAATCACTTCATAGTGGAAACGCCATATTCCCGCGGTAGTAGCTGTACAAGTAGCCACGGGGCAAAGCGAAAAAAATAAAGTGAAATGCAATAAATCATGGTGTCTAAAGAAGATAATACGGCAGGACCAAGTACAATTACGAATCAACCAACTGCTTTCAGTTTTATTGAAAGTAGCCACGTTTCCAAGTAGCCAGATTTTAGTGAAGTCAGGTCGAAGGCACTATTTCAAAGGGGTGAATAAATATTCTGGTACTTCTGTGTGGACCTGTCACAAGAAGTTATGTAGTGGGTCCACCGTCTTGGACGCCGATGAAAGGCGCATCACGAGGGCGACGGAACACAGCTGTGTTCCAGTTTTTCAAAGCATAGTGATTGAAAAAAGCATTATAAGCCTGAAAAAAAGAGCCCGTATTGATTACAGGCTAATACCGCTTTTATACAAACAAGAGATGAATAAGTTCTTGAGTGATGAATTCGTACATAAGCTGCCAACGTTTTACAACAACAAAAAGTACGTTATGTAGACCTTGTCACAAAAGTGCATCAATATCGTGTTGCTATAATATTCAGATCCCTGAAACATTAGCTGAGGACTGGTTTTGTATTAATGACGTTGACATGTACATTTTTGTAACTACGCAAGCGAAGGAGTGGCTGAAAAACTGTACAAATTATTTCTCAGATGGTACTTCCAACGTGGTACCAGAGCCCTTCACACAATTATACACTATACACGCGGACATAGGTTCGACCCCTGAATTGACAAAAGTAGTTCCGTGCATATTTGCATTGCTCCCAAACAAATGCACGGAAACTTATGTGAGATTGTTTACATCCATCAAAAACAGATCCCAAACTTTCAGCCGAAACAGATCAAATTAGATTTCGACACTGCTGTGATCAACGCAGTAAAGAGCGTATACCTATTGGCAAAGATCGGTGGATGTTCCTTCCATTATTTGCAGGCTATATACAAAAAAGGAGAAGCGTTAAATATTCTGGAAAGTCCTGGCGCTAAACCGCTGGACCTCGGGACTTGAAGTTTGAAGAGAATTTTCCTTGGATACCCTAGGGGTGCAGTAAGAAGCAATTTTTGGGAATGCGTAAAAATAAGGGGTGGAAGGTTATATAGAACTATGGTCATTTTTGTAGATGGGAACGTGGTAATTGGTATTTAAGCTACTGTTTATAAAAAAAAACACTGCATGATTTTTGAAAAACTATGGTTGGTATTTAGGCTATTGTTTATAAACAAAAACTAAACTTTTAACGATTTAGGAAAAATTACCCCTAAGGGGGTAAAACAGTGTTTTAGTTTGTTACTCCTTCACGCTGCAACTGCTGAACGGATTTGGATGAAAGGATCATGCGTCAAAATGGGCCTGAAACCAACAGCATTGAGAGTTATGTCTATAAATAGGTCTTAAAATCTAATTTATTTCATTATATGGGCACAAAGTCAAATTCCATTGCAGAACTAAGATATTTGTATTTTAGTCACAGTTAACTAGTACGAGCTACGATAAATGCATTCGGAGAATATTCATATTCTGGAGGGTAGGTATTGAGCAAACCCAATTTAAAAAAATGAAGGAAGGTAGATATCGACCGTTCCATTAATTACCGTGAAAATGATATGTATGACTTAGCAGGACGGGGTATCCAGGCTGAAAATGTTTGGTTGATTAGAGGCCGTGTGCAATCTAGACATGTTCGAGCACGTTAGTACTACGTCTACATTCTGGTTCATACAAATCAAACTGGCACCGATGCCATCCCACACTATTACCGTTCATGTTTGACTGGCAGACGAACTTGAGATCTTTAGCATCTTGTGCACACACAATTTCTATTATATGGTATTTAGGGTTAGGCAGGCACATACCATTTAATCATCCTGCAGGTCATTTAAATGACTTAATTATTGATGTAATGAGGTAACAACTTGCTGTATATATGTATATTTTATTAATAAAACCATCAATTTCTACAAAACGTATGTTTATTTCACACACTAACCCTACTCTTATAATTCTGAATTTGTATTCTCAAAGAGAATCTGTTTTTTAATAGATCCTATTTACTCTAACTTAAATATGAATATCTCAGTTCTGCAATGGAATTCGGCTTTGTGCCCATATAATGAAATAAAGTAGATTTAAAGACCTATTTAGTGACTTAAGTTTCACCTCTGTTGGTTTCAGAACCAGGCTCCATACAAAGTTGCCCATGGTCCTTTAGAATGGAGATGTCATAGGCAAATCCCATTCTGAAAAAAAATATTGTTCCCGAGGGAATAACAATACCTTTTGTGTTTGATGTTTTTTTTACAAGGTAATCATGGAAGTTTTTTTTTAGATTACTGTGACGCAGATTTCGAAATTGATGTCAAATTTGTCTAAATGACGGCTTTGATAATTTTTCAAATCGTCATGGGTGTCATTTCCTCAGATTTTGGGGACGTAGATTTCAAAAATGATGTAAAATTTGGTATGCAAGATGGCGGCCATGAGGTTTTTTGAAAAAGTTGCCATGGGTATTATTTTGTTAGTTTTTAGCGACCTAGATTAATTTATATTTATATTATATCGATTTTTATTAAATAAAAACTTAAATTATGGTCTGGGATAAAAGTACTATGGCTCATAAAAAAAGGTATAGAAGTTTTGAATAGGACTTTGCAATGCAAGACATAATTATGCAGCAGTAAAGGTTAGGGTGGTTTGACTGTATTGCTAGCAGAAGACTTTCGTCGAACTCAACTCATGCCGAAGAGATAAAAGCGCGTCTGAAAAGATCATCATTGTGGCTCTCAGTCACGTTTAAAATTAACACAATATATGAGAGTCCACCTTGTAGGTAATGTTTAATCAGTATTTTTTTTTTGAGCTTTTGCTAAAACTGGGTTACGGGGATTACCCCGAAAAAGACGACATGATATTTATCCCTACCGATCTGTGCATTACAGTAACAACAGTCGATAATCTGATTTCAAAAAAAAACACACGTTGCACCAGGCACCATTCATCCAGGAAAAATGAATAGAATGGTTATATGAAAGAGCTATGACATTGTTACCAAATAACAACCAAGCAGCGGTCATTAATGACATATTACTGATTTCCTTTGAAGGACAACAAACAGATTGTTTACAACTCAATAGATAATGTGGTAAACACCAACAATGCCATTAATTATCCAGTAGAGTTATATGAACCCACCGGGTCTGCCATATCACAGACTTTTACTACTTGTGGCTACGTGGGGTATAATTTTAAATATGTATTTATAAATATGTATTATATTTTTTAGTTTATTAAAAATTTAGTATAATGCGTTTTTAAATGATATAATGAATTCAAGAGCAATGAAAACGGGACACTTTGTATTGAATTATAATAGAAAGTGACCTGGTTTCATTGGTGCTGAGTGAAGGTTAAAAACACATTTTCTCAGTTTTAGCATTTCTTATGATGAGGCTATGTTTAGATCAATAAACACTGCAAATATTTTAAAGGTCATGGCCCGTTTGTGACCAAACTTGTACACGGATAAGAAATAGGTATGTGAAAAATCATTAAACAATTAATAATTACATGTAACATTGATTAAATCTCTGTAAAAGCAGCGGAAAAATATTTTGTGCCGGTGTGTTATTAAAAAAGGGAATTTTAAACCTTATCAGCACAGGGGCCCGTTTCATAAAAGCTAGTAACTTGTAATACAAGTGGAAGTCTCTTTTAATACATACCTACTGTTGGAAAGAGAGTTCCGCTTATAATATAAGCTATTATTTTATATGCAATAGGCCCCTGGATGTTGTATATAATTCACAGTTATTATTTTCTGGTGGCATGCATGACTTTAGATATTTTTATATCCCTGTAGGCCGTATTATAAATTCTTAAAACTGACAAGTACTAGGCAACGAAAGGGACACAGTTACAGTCGTGGCCTACTAATTAGGGACAAACACATTTTATATAACTAAATACAGAACAGACAACTATAATTTTCATAAATCAGCACAATACAAGTAATGAATGTTAATTAAAGCTTTATCATGTATCTAGGTACTAGCAAAATAATTCTGTTTACCTACATTCGTTTGCGAACCTATTGATAACTGATGAATATACAACGTGTCCCAAAACTCAACGATAAGCCGGCACCAGAGGATGGAGCTGCTTATGAGTAGTCGAGAAAAAATAAGGAAAAGATATATTTTTTTCCTTATTTTTTCTCGACTAATCATAAGCAGCTCCATCCTCTGGTGCCGGCTTATCGTTGAGTTTTGGGACACGTGGTATAAACTTGTTACTATTTAAAGTACTTTATTACTGGCACTCTAATTAAGAACATTGGGTTTGATCCCTGTATCTTCCAAAACAATTGAAAAGAACCAATAAGTCACTTGGTTTTCTGTTTCTTGGCTATTCTGTTATTATTTCGTGCTTCAAAAGATTAGTAAAAATGGGTAAAAACCCTAGTTCTGATGCCTCCATCAGAAACATCATAGTAACATTGATTTTAGAGAGGAAGTGGACATATCGAAAGGTTGCCGAACACCTTCGATGTTCGAAAACGAAAGTATTTAACGCGATCAAATATTTTAAGAAGAACCAAACATGCCAGAAGGTCCCGCGGAAACAACGACCACGTAAGACAACCCCCCGAACTGACGCCCTAATTGTTAGAATAGCGAAAAAGAATCCTAAACTGTCTTCTATTCAGATAAAACGTCAACTTTTTGAGGAAAAATCTGGTCTGGCAGCTCGTACTATAAGAAAACGACTGAACGAAGTGAATTTATTTGGTAGAGTAGCTCGCAAGAAACCATTAGTGAGCAACAAAAACAGAGACGCAAGGATTAAATTTGCAAAAGAACACAAAGACTGGACTTTGTCTCAGTGGAAGCATGTGTTATGGTCTGATGAAACTAAAATAAACAGAATAGGATCAGACGGTCAAATCTACGTACGCCGACCACCAAATACAGCGTTTAATCCCAAGTATACTACCGTAACAATGAAACATGGCGGCGGGAATATTAAATTATGGGGTTGTTTTTCTTGGCATGGTGTGGGACCATTGGTGCGAATTGACGGTATTATGAACCAGCATGTTTACAGAGATATTTTGGAGAACACCATGCTGCCATATGCTGAAGCAAATTTACCAGTTGTTTGGGAATTTCAACAAGACAACGACCCCAAACACACTGCGAAATCTGTAAAGGACTGGTTTAATCGTAATTCTGTTTCTGTAATGACTTGGCCCTCCTGCAGTCCAGATTTAAATCCTATAGAAAACCTCTGGAATGACGTCAAAAAAACTCTAGCCAATAAAAATATTAAAATTCTAAACGAACTTTATGACGCGGCAGTCGAAGCGTGGAAATCTATACCTGTAGAAAGATGCCGAGTCCTAGTGGAGTCTATGACGAAGAGATGTCTAGCAGTGCTACAGAACAAGGGATTCCCTAGCAAATATTGACATAACTTTAGCATTTTCTTTTATAATCCATGAGTTTTCGTTTATGTTCTTAATTAGTGTGCCAGCTTATTTTTCAATGTTATGGGATAAGTTAATTTCAGATGGTTTTTTCATTATTATCTATAAACTTTTTATTGTTAAAACTTGTTTTATTCAACTTCATATATACTCAAATTAAATAATAGTAAACAAATACAAATAAAAGTTTCAATATGAAAGTAACACTTAGCAATTTTATAAAGGTTATGTAATACTAAGGCCGTTCTTAATTAGTGGGCCACGACTGTATATGACTGCTATCAATCCGTGCCTTACGTTAGAAGTTTAAGGAGGCATCAATGGAAAAACTTGGGCTACGCGGTGATGCAAGGCATAAAACAAAGTGCTCTCTCTCTATCTGAGGTGACAGCGCCTTGAACGTAATGTTTGATGTGTTTTGTTTTGAGGTTATTTATTTATTTTTATTTATTTATTTTAAACATATTTACACGGCATTACAGTTGGAACCAATACACCAAGAAACGTTAAACTTATACAAAAAAAAAACACAAAAAACTTAAAAGAAAAACAAATCATTTAAGAACCGTAAAAAAAAAAAAAAACCAATTGTCATTAGGTAATACTGGAAGGCCTATCCATCATCTTACGTTATGTAAATAGTTAGATACCAAATTACTTTTAAACCTCTGCTTTATAAGTTAAATAATAAATATGTTTGTACAGTACTTCTATTTTGCTTTAATCTGATAATTAAACCATTTCTGTACATTCTGGGGCATAGCGCCATAGTAAAACGGGCCATGTACCCAATAACTTTAGCCGTTTTAAAGACAAGGGGTTTTGAAAGACAGAGGGTCAGAGAGACAGATTGACAAGAAAGTCGTCTTATAAGGGTTCCGTTTAGTACGAAGCCCTAAAAAGTAACGTTTCGCTACTACACATTCAAGTTAATGGAAATGGGAATGAAAAAAAGGAATATTTTTTATAAAATCGGTTTTTTAAGTTATTTCAACAACCTTAAGTCTTGTACCTACTAGACCCATGTTAAGTTGTTAAGACAGAGAAAAGGCTCATATGTATAGCATATAAAAGGTTGATTTTAGAACTATAAAAAACAGTATACCCTGTTTATGGCACAAAATATCGTCGGCTTAGTGCAAGAAGTCATTAACTAACAAAAAGTCAAGTCGGGGAAAAACGGGCTCAAAGTTTTGACACAGTCAAATGACCATAATTGTAATAGGTTCGGTTCTAGATTTAAAAAATAAACATCAATGGTTAGCTAAATGTATTTACTATTAAATCCAATTAAAAACTTTGTACAATAAAGTCAAATAACTGTTTTAAAAGCCTAAATATGTAGTTAGTGACTTTTGGTCTTTCTCGCTCTTAAGGGAACTTACAATTAGTTATTTTTTATTTTCATTACAAATAAATCGGGAAACATAGTTTTCTATAACAAAATTGGTTTAATCAGTCGTAATTATTAACTTAGAAGCATTATAAATATTACTTATTAATCAACAACGAATAAACAGATTTATTTAATTCTACTTCACAGATTATAAAGTCTGCAAGACCACAAAAATAACACAAAATTCTCGTAATGACGTTATTTTTAACTTCAAACTAAAATAATTATGAAATATTCATTGTTGATAGACGACCTTAATATTATAATAATTCCAGACAACAGCAAGCACTATTAGTATAGGTAAAACGTGAAAACTTCTAAAAATTTAAATAAAGACATCAGCTTTTGATTGAACTAATACATTAGGTACGAAAAAGAGTAAAAAAAAAAAATTCTTGACGTTCATCTTTTTTACTCTACGTCTTCTGAGTTAGAAGACATTTCTTCAGGGACATAATCACGACACTCTTTGGCTGGCAAGTTCCGGTACCAGTGGTGAAGTTCCGCGGGTATTATTTTTTCATTGCACATTTTTAGCAAACCGTAAACTGTTCTGTATCCTTAATATTCGTAAGAAGGACTGGCGGCGTATCTTTCTGTGCTTAAATGTGTCTAGGTGACTCTAAGCCTTTTTAATATCCGACAAAGACTGTAGTTTCAAATCAGCATTCTGATTGTCACCCATTAAGATCAAAAGTAAAATACATTTTATACAGGGTGGCCGGCGGCAGATTTTTTATATTTTCAAAAAGTCATTTTTATAATGAAAAAAAATGGGTTTAGACATTTGGCGGGATTACACGGTTCAATATTGCGAATTTTATTTTCATCTTGTTTCAATGGTCAGAACGCCGTCATTCATGCAGTTGAAGCGTTTGCACGCTATATAATTTCGTTAAGAGACGGGCCGAGTGTAAAATTTATTCGGTCATGGGTGCAAAGGTTCCGAGAAACTTCTTCGGCACATAATATACCGAGATCAGGCCCCAGCACACACGGACGCCGGAACACATATTGAGTGTGCAACGGAGTTTACAGGAAAATCCACAGACCAAATTAAAACACCAAAGACCTTTGCATTGTCTAACAGTTACTGTTTGGTCTACCTCATCCTTGAATAGAATTATTGGGGGTTATTTTTTTGAAAATGCCTTGCAGTAAAATGTAAATAGGTAGTGAAAACTATAGGAAAACGATAGCTGATTAATTTTTGCCTAAATTGCTTGTACATCCGTCCTATTCATCACACGCCTGGCTTCAGCAGGATGGTGCTACACCACACATGGCCACAGTGTCGATGAACGTGCTTCGCGAACATTTCCCTCGAAAATTGATAAACCGCTTTGGAGAAATCGTGGCCGCTGAGATTGCCCGATTTGACCCCTATGGATTTGTTTCGATGGGGGTATCTCAAAACCAGAGCTTTTAATAACAACCCACGGTCTAAATATAGGTGATTTCCAAAAAAATATTGCTATCGAAGTCAACAACATTACGCAGAATATGCTGCGAGTGGTACAAAACGCGAGGCTCCGTTTTGATGAATGTGCACGTGTAGGGGGACGACATTTAGAGGACATATTTTTTAAGTAATTAAATCCGCATTTGTGATCTTTATTATGAGATATAAATAAACACTATTCGCCTCAGGTGATGGTCAATCGTGTAAAATCAGTCTTTTGCAAATGAAATACTTAACTAAGTACTTACTTACCTACACTATAACTTAACAGCATAAGCAAATTGAACGTATCTTATTATAATTTAATGACAATAGGTACAAACGCTCTTCATTCGCTTTATTTAGAATCTTTTCTAGCATCAAAGATCCTCGTCCTGCCTTAATGTTAATATTATTTCGCTTCATTTTTTAAGAAGTCACTACCATCTCGCATAACGTCCATCCCTGGTTGCAGCTGCAACGGTATGACTTCGATCGCGATGACCGAACGAGTGGCGGGTTACCGCGAGAGCAAGATGTACTCGTAGGTAGGCATAAAAGAGTTGAAATATGAACTTATCAGAGCAAGAATAATTTCACTAAAGGTGTCCAAATTGAAACAACTTATTTGTCAAAAGTCATTAACCATAATTTAATCACTGGAATTACGTATCTTTGGACACAACAAAAATCGATAACTATCATTGATTACTTTAAAAAATCATTCTGGCTGCCATTAATGCTGTTTCCTATTTTTTTTAAACTGTATAATGTACTTTAGTTATTTTATACTTAAGTAAAAGTAGTAATATGCATCCAATGCTTATTTTGTTAAAAATCATTAAAGCGTTATAATAACTTTTTTTTTCGTTTTACTGTTTGGTAAAAGTAACTAAGGCCCGTACCGAAAAGTTTTTTTACAGAGTCTGCATACTAGTAAAATACGAAATGGGAAACATTTTTTTTTTCTGATTATAACCTTTAATTTGGGTCATCTTAATGTATCGATTGGAATAATTAATTCAGGACAGGTATTGTTTTTATTTAAAATGCAGGACGATAAAATAATTCGTAGAGAAACTGTTTTGCGAACGTACATTGAAAATCCTAATTCAACGTTTGCAGCGGTTGGAAAGATGGTGAATATAAGTCATGCAACGGTACGAAATATTGTTAATCGGTACTTAAAAGAACATAGAATTCAAAACAAAGCTCGAAGTAGACGCCCAACGGGTCCTTCAAATAAAAAAATAGAATTGAAAATAGTGTCTACTTACGAGAATAATTGTAGTTTATCGGTGCGGGATGGGGCAAAAAATTTAAAACTAGTACATGTATGGTCCAGAGAGCGAAAATGAGTCAAAATTTAAAGACCTACAAAAAAGAAAAAGCCCCAAATAAGTCGGTAAAGCAATACAATAGTTCTGTTATAAGGTCACGAACATTGTACAAGCTTCTCAGCGATTCGAACAGAACATGCGTTCTCATAGATGATGAGACATAGTGAAAAAACAATTTAGGTCTTCGCCCGGTGACCAATTCTACACAACCGAAAATAAGGCAAATATCAGCTATCAAAATAAATATATTTTTATAGAAAGTTTGGGGAAAAATATTAAATCTACCAAGCAATATGTTCCTGTGGAAAACGCACTGGGTCATTTATCACTAAAAGTACCATAAATGCAGATACTTAAGTCCAAAAATGTATATACGGTTTGTTTTTACAATGTATAAGGTAGCATGAAGGGAAAGTGTTGTTTTGGTCCGATCTGGCTACTGCAAATTATGCCCGAGCCAGACAAGAGTGACTGGCTTCAAACAGCGTGCTATGTGTGCCCAAAGATATGAACCCTCAAACTGGCCCCAGTTACGACTCATGGAGGGGTGATGGGCATTAGTTAAAGCTGAGTTGCATAAAAACTGTGCTTCAGCAACATCAGAGACAGATTTTAAAAAGAAGTGGAAAAAACACGCCGACAAAGGCACCGAAACTACTGTGCAAAACTTAATGCCAAGCTCGAAGAAAAAAAATCGCTTGTTCACCCGCAAAACCCTCAAACCATAAAATGTATACATTAATTGTAAATAGACATTATACATCATATAACTAAAACAAAACATCCTTGCTGTTCATTGTAGTTTAATTGATATCATAAATATACTCTGTAAAAAAACTTTTCGGTACGGGCCTTATATGCATAGGTATAATGAATTCTAGCTCAAATACTTTCAGAGCGATATTCATATTATTTTATTTTTTAAAGTTAATAAGTAACATTAGTGAATATTCAAACGTAATAAAATGTGTAAAAATAAAAAAAGATGTTTTGATTAAAGTAACTAATGGTCATAAACCATTTCCGTCAAATCAATAAAGCAAAAATTGAAATTAATGACTTAATGTCATTGCTGTAACATTGAAATTACTTAACGTAAAAAGAAATGGGTCAGTGCGTTAGAAAGAGTAAGTCGTGGCGAATCCGCCTGTGTTTGTACCTGTACTTAGTAACTTTATGCCTTTAATGACTTCTTGCACTAAGCCGACGATATATAAGATCCATGAGGCATATAAAACCGATCAAAGAATAAAACTTTCTAAGAACTGTTACTCTAATTATGATTACATGTCTTCCTTTAATGAAGGCTGCTGCCAAAACAATGTACGAGTATTTACTATCCTCGGAAATAAAGTAAAGTTAATAGGAGGAGCTTGGGAACAGTGCTTTACTAGAGAACTGTGGCTAACGCGAGGGGGAACTTCAGAATGGGGGTGAAGCAGGGGCAAGGGGTCGTTTGGCTCTGTAAACCGACGCGCGCACCTCTTAGCAACAAAAGGAATTTACCTTAGCGTAAACCGCACTTCTGTAACAAGAGAAAGTGCATACGCGTTTCATGCAAATGATGCTTCGATACATATTTTTGTTTAATTTGATTTTGGTATAAATTAAGATTATTTATTTTCAAATTCACTGTAATTTTTTTGTCGATTCGTTATTTTAAGTTTTTCCAGGTTTAATATACTTATAGCATATATAATGGTATTAACGTTTTAGAGAGCAAGTGAGCGCGCGGTCGTAGCGGGTCGGGAGGGGTGCCCCATGCCACGACCGCTCCGCCTCGCAATCAGTCGCCCCTAAGTCTCAGGTTTGTACGCAGCATCCCGATACTTTATCTCCTTACGTTACACGCAAAACGATCCCTGTTAGTGTTCAACGTGGAGGTTTTATTATGTAATTTTCCGCGTTGAACTGTGTATAAAAGTGTTCGGGTTGGCGTGGCACAATGGTGTTTGAAAGCGGAGTATATCGGGCCGCCGCCGGCTTGTTGTTGTTGTGCGTCGGCGTGGCGGCGCAACCTTTTTCCGTCGAGAAAATAGCTGTCGGTAAGTGTCATTATACCAGTGATAAGAGAGATAAAATTCATTTCAAGCACGTTTTACAGTCTCTGCCCTTGGCTATTTTTGTTTCGATAAATATTTTTGTTCGAATTACTACTTCATTTGGTGGGCTTTAAATAAAATGTTTTGTTCGCTTTTCATTCTAACGAACTTGGTTGCTCGCATGCTCAGTTCAAGTGAATATCGATTTTCTCTTTCCAACTCTCGCCACTGTCTCTTTCTAGCTTCAGGCGTTGAATTAAGGTTATGATGGGGCCTTCAGCCGTGCTTACAAGTGTGGAAGCGCAATTTTAAGTGTTTGGTGCTTGTAATAATAATAATGATAATTTACTAGTATATTTAGGAACATGTTAATTTAAAATAATATAAGCTTACTTTATTAAATGCCTTTTACATAGGTAATTTAGGGATAAGTATAATAATTATGATAAGTTTACTAGTATACATGTTAATTTAAAATACGGGGACACTGCCTTACCCGTAGGTAACTTAGAAATATTCATGCCGAAAGTTAAAATGGGAAGTAATGCCTTCACGCCTGTAATCCCAGAGTGGGGTAAGCAGAGCTACAGAATTACCTACAACTTTAAAACTTGTTGATAATTCAGTAACCATATTTTGCACAAATTGGCTAAAATGTAGATGTAAAAGAGAAGTAAATTAAAAAAAAAACTTTTACGGGCAACCCTTGACCAAGACACACGAACGTCGTTTTCAATTTTCTTTCTCTGGAATTAAATTTTAAGTGTTTAGGTCCGGAAACAAATTCATTGGTAAACATTCCCAAAATTCAACTAAATAAATAGGTACCTACATGTTTTTTGGGAAAAGTAAGAAATACCTACCAATTGTTATTTTCTACCTATAACATACGTATAGATGACATTCCAATTTTTCAATGCGTACCTACGAACATGTTCGGTTTCTACCTACAACTTTTCCGGTCGTTAAATTTTATGTCGTTTTCTAGTTTAATGATTATTTTATCGAAGAGAACACGAAGTATTCAGTACAATACAGGAAACTTCCAACGATGCCACTTAAAACTTGAAGGCGACATTTGACAAAAGTTGTCGTAATTACCTTGTTCAAATGGTTCTTTGTAGTTCACCTGCGACCTGCCGAACAACCTTTTTTATTGGATAACTTTACAAAAATTAATGGCAAGTTACTACCTAATTGTAGTAACACCATATTTCCTACACGTTTTAACCCAACTTATCAGTATTATCACGCATTTTTTTCTAGATCTGAAAGTAGTACCAAATTAAAGCTGCATTAGAAATGTAAACCGATCAATACGAGTATTTTGTGATTTGGATAAAATACCTATCTTAATATATTTTTTAGAGTCTTTTTGGAGTAGATTTTGCTAGGCCTCAAGTTTAGAGGTACTTATGTTTAATCTGGGTGACGTTATGCGCTCAAGGCATATACTAGCGGCATTCTGTTTGAAATGGGCATCAGCTTATGTGCGCAAGTTAAACCTTAGCTTACGTATAATTCACAGGCCGATGGAAGTAACTACAGGTAATGGATTACAGTAGGTAGGTAGAAAACTGTGCGCCGTGAGAATACAAACACGATTACATAACAAAAAATCTATTTATTGCTTCTGACAATAAAATACCTACTTGTATCCCTAATAAAACAAGTAACTCACTATTACATAACAAGTCACGTGAGTTCAAACGCAAACCAGCCATTGAGGCTACTTATCACAACTCGCCGTCTCCATCACCATCCCACCTCGATTATCATTAGAAAAACACAAGCATGCAAAATAAGTAATCCGTCGATGAGAAGAAGTTTAAATAAATACAAATCCTTGATTTATTAACATATTATATTCCTCGATTTCCAACGAGAACGATCCAATGCGGCCTCCATCCACCGATTTCCTAATACATATATAATATAGTATAGCAATATAAGTATATCACATACATACTTGTCCATTGACCATGACGATAGCAATGCAATACTGAGAAATATAGGTCTGACACACATGAAGCGCACAGTCGGAAGGGCGGAAGAACAGAAAGACGGGAAAACGGGCTGATGTACCTACAAAAACACATCAAAATCTCATTCATGCTTGTGGAAATAGATTTTCCGAAGCCCCAACTTTTAAAATTTGCTTGCTAAAATTAAACTAAAAAATTAAAAATTACATACTGCTAACCACCACTAGACTGTATACTTGTTTTAAGATTTATCTAGGTCGGTCGGTGTTAAATAAATAATACTTTACTCGTTGTAACAAAACCTGTATTCCTCTTCTAAAAACAACTCAAGTCTTATTCTAGTTTAACAATCTTTTCTTCGTAAAAAACCGGTCTCTTCCTCCACATATCTTTTTTTCTTTTTTCTTTTTGTTTTTTTTTCCACAGACAAAAACATTCACCTCCCCCTTTTTTTTTAAAAAAAAAAACGTAGATAATCAAAATCATGACATTCGGCCATCCGTCTAGTGCAACGCCTCGGTGCACATCCTAACACTTCAACTACTTTAACTCGTACAAGTTTACAAATTACAAATAAAATTAATATCAATATATCTTTCAAATTTAAGAGCTTCAAAAATATCAAATTTACTGGTATAAAGATAGATCTACTTCGCGCTATCAACCGTGGCGGAAATAACTGTTCAAACTTAACTAATAACATCAAATAGTTTTTCAGGAACAGACGTCTTATATTTACTTACCGGACTAGAGCAATGTCTTATTGTACAAAAATTATTTGCAACTACCAATAAGAAATAAACATTAACTTTAAAGTTGCTTTTAACTTTAACAATATCTACTTATAAAAATCATGACATTCGGTTCATTTACACTAAATTGCTTAGACAATGCTCAGGTACTTTTCAAATAAATAACTTAACTTTTCAAAATTCTAATAAAAAGATAAATTAAAAGAAATAAACTACGCTAACGGTTTGGACAAAGGAATGTCATCCTCGCTGTCATAAGATTCGCTTGAACTATCAGAAGATTTGCCGGAATGGTCACTCGAGATAGCTTTAATCCACGGCCTTATCCGGTCGGACGCGACCACACTTTCAAACGACCTTTTCTTTTTATGAAAACCAGGTATGTCAGCAATCACGTACCTATCATTACCTAATGCTTTAGCTATTTTGTAGGGTCCAATGAACTTAGACAAGAGTTTTTTACTATTGCCTTTATTGTAAAAATTCGTTCGCGTAACCTTTACCAAGTCCCCTTCTTTGTAGACGGTAGCGGGAGTCCTACCAGAATCGTGCCTAAGTTTCTGTTTATCTTGACTGGCCCGGATACTATCGCTGACCTCGCCTCTCAAATCAGTTAATCGATCTGGTGCAACGTCAGCTTCAACACCTAGTTTGTTTGCTAAAGTGTCGCGAAATTTCATACCGAATAGAGCTTCGGACGCTGTCTTGTGAGTAGAGGCGTTAACAGTATTGTTGATGCCCCATTGTATTTTCCCTAAACTGGAGTCCCAGCTGCGTTCGTCCTTGTCAGAGTTGTGTCGCATCATAGAATTCGAGATTGTCTGGTTAAAGCGTTCGGCTTGGCCGTTCGCTCGAGGGCACGCTACGGCATTTAGTACGTACTTGATGCCATAGCTATCGCAAAACTGTTTGAAAGCCGTAGAAGTAAACGACGTACCCCGATCTGAAATGATGTGCGAAGGTAATCCAAAGTCAGAGAATATACTGTCTAATACCTTAATACTTGTCTTGGTTTTTGTGTTCTTTACGGGCTTTATGAACACATATTTAGTAAAACCATCTACAACGGTCAAAATGTAGACGTTACCATTGACACTCTTCACAAAAGGCCCTAAATGGTCAATGTGAATAGTGTGAAATGGCACGTCCACCTTCTGAATAGGGTACAAATACCCTTGTTTTTGTTTAGCAGAACTATCTTTGTTAAAAGCGCATTGTATACATGATTCGACATATTTTTTTACGAAACGACGTAATTTGGGAAACCAGTACTGACCCCTAACTCTTTCTATAGTTTTGGTTATACCCAAATGTCCGATGTCGTCATGATTGGCACGGCAAACTTGGAATCGCGCGTTTTGCGGTACTACGATATATAACTTTCCATCTACTTTCCTATAAACCTTATGCTCCTTTATTACATAATGCTTCCTGATGTCTTTAGACTCTTCGTCACTTTCTGGCCTCAAAACCCTCACGATTCGCGCTATATCGGGGTCTGACATTTGTAACGTTAAGAGCCATTGTTCTTTTTCGATATTATAAACGGTGTACGTTACAGGATCATCATTAGTTTCCGTCAAGTTAGTATTTCGACTAAGGGCGTCGACATGGGCCATTTGGATACCTGGTCTATATTCAATATCGAAAGTAAATTCACCTATTTGAAGCCACCATCTTGCTATACGAGGCACAAGGTCGCGTTTAGTAAGTGTTGTTCTAACAGCATGGCAGTCTGTTATGACTTTAAATTTGATTCCTAACAGATACACCCGGAACTTTTTCAATGAACAAACTATAGCAAGAGTTTCTAGCTCATACGAATGCAAATGGCGCTCCTCGGGTGTGGTCTGCCTGCTGTAGTAGGCTACTGGCTTCAAAACTCGTGGGTTCTCCTGCCACTGCAGGAGAATGCCACCGACCCCAAGCGCACTTGCATCCGTATGAAGCTCTGTGTCCAGTTTCGGATCGTAAAGTGATAATATGGGGCGATCAACTAATTTATCCTTTAAAGAATTAAAAGCTTGCAACTCCAGCTCTGCCCATTTATAAGGTACATCCTTTTTCAACAAATTCGTAAGAGGTCTTGCAATTTCGCCAAAGCCTCTTACGAACTTTCGAAAGTAACCTGCTAAGCCTAGAAACTGTCTGACTTCGTGCACAGACTTAGGAATCGGAAATTCTTTCACTGCCACTATTTTCTGCTCATTAGGCCTAACTCCATTGACAGAAATTTCATATCCAAGATAATTTATAGATGTGTCGAAGAATCGGCACTTGGATAATTTAAGAGTAAGACCATTTTCACGAATAAGTTTCAAAACCTCTTCTAACCTAATCATCCCCTGTTCCAAGTCTAAAGATGGCACAAGAATGTCGTCCAGATAAGCCAACGCGGACTCAAAGCGTTTCGAACCCAACATTCTATTTATTCATGTTTGAAAGACGGCCGGCGCATTGGCCAGACCGAACGGCATTCTTTTAAACTTGTAATGGCCATCTGGCGTTACGAACCCTGTTAAGCGACGACTCTCTTCTGCCATCGGGACCTGGTAATACCCAGAAGCCAGATCCAAAGTTGTAAAGAAACGATTCCCACTGATATTTGTCAACTGGTCTTCGATCAAGGGTAGGGGAAAACAGTCTTTTCGAGTTTTATTATTCAATGCTCGAAAGTCCACGCATAGTCGTTGCTCTCCTGATTTTTTTTTTACCATTAGAATGGGACTTGCGTAATCGGAATTCGATTCTTGAATAATATCGTTATTTAGTAAGTCCTCTATTATATCGCGCACTTGTTCCCGTTCAGAATGAGACAACCGGTACGGTCTGTAAACTACTGGCCTACTGTCTTCTAAGTCTATGGTCATCTCAACCTTTGTGGCGCAACCTAATTCAGCTAAGCTTAGAGCAAAGCAGTCACGATAAGACTGCAAAAGATTATGTAACCTATCCAATATAATTTGGCTAACATCTTTGTTTACAACAATATCAGTCTTGTGAATGGGCTCTAAATCCGTAATGTCCTTGGTGATCCTGTTAACATGGCGAACCTGTTTTTCGACAAAAGGTGTAGCCCTATTACCAAATTTGATTCCAATATTAAAGTTTCAGATGTTAAATGTGTGATTACCAAGTGACCTTTACCATTCTTGACACTATACGCACCTTGATGTAAATGATACTCTCTACCCGGTTCTACGCAATTATGTCCTTCAATATATATATCTCCCGAAAAAGTAGAATCTTCCGAACTAACTTCTACAAGACCTATCCTCTGTACCTTGGTTGGATTGTTAACCAACAGTTTAATAGAATTAACCTGAGGTTCCATGTCACTAACTGGGCTTTTATAAAAAAATAATTTATTATTATCTTTTAATACGGTCACGAATGGCAACTCTGTAAAATCTTGGCCTATTAGCAGAGGGGTCTGCATGAACTCAACATTAACGACAAGAACCTCGATACGAGCTTCTACCTCGTCGAGCTTTATAGTGACAAAGCTCTTATACACAGGCAAGACAGAGGAGTTTCCAAATCCTTTTATTAAGGGCAGATCGTTGTAATACCTTTGCAAATTAAGCTCATTAGCTTCAGTTTCACGCATAAGACTGCACTCGCTCCCAAAATCTATGTAGGCTACACATTCACTACCATTAATAGTGGCCTTCCTAAAAAACTTATCATTGGTATTGTTAACAGTGGCAATTCTGAGAGTCTTACGTTCATCATTCAACATTGGTTTAATGTCGCTTTTAGGAATTAATGGGACAAGGTTGCAAGTTGCTGTATTGTGACCCACTCTATGACACTTTGTACATTTCATCAAAGGCTTTGGGCATTTTTGAAATGAATGACCTTTCGTACGACAGTTGAAGCAAATTAAGTTGTCGACTGCTGACATAGCTGGGTTGTTTTGACGGTTTAAGCTTTCATTTCTTCTTTTATCAAACGCGGTGTTAAGAGCAGGTTGTTGTGAACTAAGAAAATCTAACAAATCTTCTGGTTCATCACAGTTTAACGCCCTAGCACTATTTTTAATGGACTTGTCGAGAATGCCGTGTAATATACAACTTACAGCCATTTTCGCAGTAATTTCGCACCTATTAACTAATGTCAACTTATCATAAAAGTATTCGCGATAACTCTCACCACTGCGAGTAGTTCGAGCCAACATGTCTTCGAGCAGCTGACCATAGTCTTGTTCGTCTGGGAATGCTTTTTTAAGTTTTAACTGCCAATCATCCCAACTATATACAACAGATGGCAAGGATTCGTACCACTTCTTAGCTAATCCAACAAGCTTTTGAACGCTGTAATGTATGGTCTGCTTCTCATTCCAGTCATATATAAGCGCACACTCATTTACCTTTCGAAGCCAACTAGCAATATTTTGCGTTTTACCAGATGGGTCGAACTCTGGTATTAGATTATTTAATTGATTATTATTGAAGTTATTATTTTTGGTTTTGTTCTCAGTCTGCAATTTATTAAAGATTTCTAGCACCTCGTTTACTGTAAGACCTGACGTCGGCACTGTCGACCGCAGCTCAGCTTCAGATGACACCAGGGATTGAAACGGCATGCTGAAGGGAAGCGGCATGCTGGACGCTGCGGGCTGCTCCACTTCTTCAACAGTCCATGTTGCCGCAGAGCTGGTTCTGGACACCATCCGGCCAGTTGACGGAGTCTGTACTCTCCTTCTTTTCACCCGGTTTCGAGTACGCCCACGGCGCGACCCACCGGTTGCTTCATCTTTTGATGACATCACCTTATTGTAAGCGTCGCGTAGGCGTCCCCACTTTTGATATTTTAAGATTTATCTAGGTCGGTCGGTGTTAAATAAATAATACTTTACTCGTTGTAACAAAACCTGTATTCCTCTTCTAAAAACAACTCAAGTCTTATTCTAGTTTAACAATCTTTTCTTCGTAAAAAACCGATCTCTTCCTCCACATATTTTTTTTTCTTTATTCTTTTTTTTTTTTTCCACAGACAAAAACATTCACCTCCGCTTTTTTTTTTTTTTAAAAACGTAGATAATCAAAATCATGACACTTGCGACATTAAAAGAAAACAAAATATAAATGGTACTATATTTATGTGTGGTTAAACATGGTGCTCGAATAGTTTGTTCAAATGGCATGTTTAAAAAATAATAAACCGGCAAATTAAACATTATTTTTAATATTTCCTCACATTGCTTGAGAAAATCACTATACAATCCTCGGCCGAAACAGGGATTGCTGGACGAATTTGGGGTAGACCGGATAAAACGAGTTACTTACTTCATAGCCTCAGCAGTAATGTACTATTTTGATACAAATTTATTCACTGAATCTAATTTTTTCACTACTTTACTCTGTTAAAAGTAATATGAAATGGGTTATAAACTTGTATATTGTAAACATAATCAAAAACTATTATAATTTTATAACATAGTCCCGTCTCACTGACTCGAGATAAAAGCGAGGAAAAGTTTTAACAATTAAATAAAGTTGATACAAGCCACTGACGTTAACGTGTGGAAACTTTTTTGACAGGTTACGCACTAGTTTTGAGACATCTTCTCAATTTATGAAAGGTCTATCATATATTCATCAAGGATGGTTTGCTTGGATATTCTTCTCTTTGATTTTTCAATAATAACATAGAGGTCTTATTCTCTTAAAAAACGAATGGTCGCTCGAGTGAGCGAAGTCATACGAGCGGGTTGACTCAATGGTTAAGCGAGTAAGCTGAGCCATGTACGTCTAAACGTTGTTTTAACAACTTCAACTAGTCCTGGGGAATCTAATCAACACCGTATAAACCATATCGTGTTTGAGCTGTTATCGTATTGTCACCGTTTTGATAGCTCTTATTTACTTGACAGTAATGGGGACTGACGTCAGAACAATACCATAACAGATCAAAGACGATATGTTTTTTACCGTCGGGAATAGAGGCCCTGGGCAATGGAGCGTTGTTTTCTTAGAAACTAAGTATTTCCGAAAATGACACCTATTACCTTTTTTTTAAATAAAATTCAACAGAGATGTGTCCGAGAGCCCAATGAAAATAATATGGCTATGCAAAATGAAGGGGAAGTACTTTAAATATTTTTATTTTTATTTTTTAAAGATACTGAATTCAAATATTTAAAAAAGTGTCCTCGATTATTTGTGACTAGAACCAGCCAAATAGGAAATTAATGAATTTGTCTCAAGGGAAATATGGGCTGTCACGTTTTTATTAACTCTTAACTATATAGCCTTATGTATAGGATGTCCTTTTAACATTTTGTCCGTCCGATTCCTTGATGAGGTAAGTAAGTGAAGTTGAGCATAAGAGCTCCAATGCGTAGGTCGTCTTCTTCGAGATACAACTGCTTTTTAAGTTCAAAATGGCACGAGGTAATCCAGTGAGTGAAGTGCGAAAAACTATAATTTCCAGTAACAATAACGGAAAATCTACCTACCAGGTATCCAAGGATCTTTCGTTGCAAAGACCTACGATTCAAATGATCATCGAGCATCAACAAAAACACGGAAGAGTCTTCCTATTTAAAAAAAAAAAGACCGTTGACAAATAACCACCACAATAACTACCAAAGCAGAAGACAGGATTCTAAAGATCATAAATAAAATTGCCGTCCAAGAGTTAAAGAACTTACCATTCTATGGCGTGACACGATGAAAAAGAACATTTCAAATAAAATAAAATCAAAATCGTTTATTTGGTGCATAACACAAAACGTGAATAATAAAATAAAATAATAAAATGTGACAGTTAAGAAAATAATATAGAACAAAAACTTCAAACTATTTTTAATGCACCAAATTGGGTGCCACTCAGCATAGTGTCAGACATATAAATGCCGTGACGCTGATTTTCAGGGCAACCATGAAGAGGAGGAGGAGAAAGCGCTGCTGGTCGTTTCATATCTATGTATGTGAGAGCGTAGGTATAGGTAAAGTAACTGAATTATGAGAACTGTAAACAAAATGCACAAATAAATAAATAAATAAATAGATTAATATGATAAACGCGTGCGCTTCAATCTGTATACAAACTTTTTGCATAACTTCATTTAACTAACTACGAAATGAATAACAAACATCTAGTATAAATACAAAATGTATATTTTGTTGTAGCATAACAGTCACATAATATAATACTCACTTAGCATAATGACCTTTTGTATATCATTCATATGGAATAATGCCATTTGATATACTATACATTAAACATAATTATTAAAAATTATAAAAACATTTGCAATAATGATCAGGTGATATAACTTATTATAAATTATAATATGTTTAAATCAAGGTCATGCAAATCAATCTGCCAAATTAGGTCAATTTTGCTTTTACGTATAGGTTAGGTTAGGTTAGAGTTGCGTCAAGGCGTGAAGCGCCATAACTACGCAGAAGAGCTCCGTCGACTTGTTCGTACGTAGTCTTCTTTTTAAGTTACTATTATACTATTTATTGAGTCAGTAGGTGTGGTATGGGGGAAAATAAAAAATAAGTAATTTAAGTAAGTTTTATTAAGTGTTTTATTTATTTCAATTGCAAATTTGAAGCAAAAGCCCGCAAAAATTCACATTCCGAGTACTGATTTTTATTTGACAATATAGTGTCAATCCTTTGCTGTTGTTTGATACTTGATTTCTTTTGCTTCGGAGGAGTCTGGCCATTGCAAAAGGATTCAATATTTCCCATTATTACCTTAGCTTCGATAAGCAATTCATTTGACAGCGCATAAAACCCGGGTGTAATTTTGTTAACAAGGTTTTGTTAACACAAATTGTATTTTGCTTATTAATTTTTAGTAGGCGTTTATATTCTTTGATTATTATGAGCTTGGTTTTTATTAAAAAAGAACGTTATGAGCATTAAATATTATACAAAGTGACCATTATACTGATTGTATGCATGTTATGCAGATTTATTAGTATGCTACTAAACTATTATTGCTTTTGAAATTATGCAATTCGTTTACCTATATATGCATTTTATTATTATACTATTTAATAATTTCTGCAGAACAAAATTATGCAGTTAGTTTTATGCAACATGAAAATTCGCAAATAGTTGTTATGAAAAACATTACACACCCATGATAAACATACACAAAGAGGTGCTTTAATAGATATAATAAAACAATGTGAAAGCGACAGTGCTATTCTGACACAGTGCAGCTGCTATATTTTTGCATCAATTTGGATATTTCAATCAGACTCTTTGAGGTTGTTCTTGAAAGAGATCAGAGATTCCAGTCGATACCTTCGAGAGAGTAATGAAGAGAACAGTCCTATAAAAAAACCGCTTTTTTCTAAAAGTAATGACATAAAATTGGTTTCTTCATACTAGGTGTCCCAGAACTAAGTAAAGTTTTCAATCAAATATCCTCACGCTTTAATAAAAATAAGTTACTTTTACGACGATCTACTACCGATGCCGGTCCTACTTTGGTAAAACATATCTTTAATGCATGGGAAAAATACTAGATGTAATTGGAGTTTTTTATGATCTGTGCAAGGCCTTTGATTGTGTTGATCATGTTACGTTAATGCGAAAATTAAGCTACTATGGCATCTAAAACTGTGCACTTGATCTTATTACATGTTACCTTGCTCACAGAACTCAGCGGGTAGACATTAACAGAACACAATCCTCTGGGTAATCTGCTGCTATAGGAGAACCCCAAGGCTCTATTCTAGGCCCGTTATTATTTTTAATTTATATTAAAGATCTCCCGTATGTAGTGCGCGATAAACATGAAATAGGTTTGTTTGCCAGAGAAACCTCACTTATATTCAAAGCGGATAGGAAACAGGATAATTTTAATGACATCAGTGTTGCGTTGTCTACAATTGTTGACTGGTTTACAGCCAACAACTTACTTTTAAATGGCAAAAAAACCAAATGCATTAAATTTTCTCTGTCCAACGTGAAAAGTAAAAATGCGGATAGAATAAGACTAAAGGATGAGACAGGAATTCGAAGATAGAACTGTATTTTTAGGTGTCACTCTGGACTCGAATCGTGCTATTTATCTATTGGGGTCGTGTTTCGCTTAGGGATAAATTTAAAGAAATCAATATTCTTACAGTCGCGTTCAATATATCTTTGAGAATATCATGTATGTACCCAAAAACATACATGAGTTTAGGCGTAAACGCGACGTTCATAATTTAAATATTAGAAATAGGGATAAGCTCACTCTTCCAGGTCACCGTCACCGTAAGGTAAGCACTTCGTTTGCGGGGAACTGTATACGTTTTTACAACAAGTGCCATCTGATAACGTCAATATGCGGCTCAATAAATTTAAGTCTCATATAAAACGCTGCTAGTTGGGTCGGGCATATTATACTGTTATTGACTTCATTGGTGACCAAGATGTCTTTAAGTAGTGTCTAGGATATTTACAATATTAATTTGTACCTTGATAAACATAGCCTTTAAGCAAAATTTGATGTTAAATGTGTGTGTATATTTTTTAGCTTTACTAGTTCTTGTGTGGACAAGATGCTTTTAAACGAGAACACACGGTGATGTTTCTCACCGGAGAGCTGTTTCCTTCGATATTACTTTTATGTTGGTTGTCCGGCAACATGAGCATGTCATGCTCGCTCAAAGATCTTTGCTTACGGCGGCGTCGTTGATCGGGTCGCCACTTTCCCGAACACATGGTTAACAGAGGCGATATCTGAGATACCTACACGCCATGCTCGAGAACGGGCGATGTTTGTGGGGTCCGGTCTGTTTACGTTTGCAAGGACTTGTTGTTTATTTAATTATTATAGTTATGGCTTTTGACGTAGAGAACTAAACTTGTCGTGTTGTTCTCATAGTCATTATTTTTATTCTTACTTTAAGGTTTAATGATCTTACATTTGTAATAATATAATTTTTGCTGGTTTAAATAAATTATTATTCATTACTTTATTACCCTTATATTACTTAATGTAACTTACTTACTTTTAAGTATTATTGTTATTATGATTGAAAAAATGACCTTCTTCTGGCGCTTCTTGCGGCGCTTCTTCTCCGCAATGAATAATAATATTGATTGATTGAACATGTTAAGAAAATATTATTGCTACTATACCTAATAAAATAATAATAATATAATATAGTTACAAAAGTTCTAGTTAGATTTTAAAATTGTTTTTGGTCTCAATTTATAATTTCGTGTTATTTGATTTATGTTTTATTGTTTGTTATAGTTTTAATTTTTCTATGGCGTGTACACCTGTAAGGGTAGGGTTAAGTGTAACATAATTATAAGTTTGCATAATTGCAAACTGTAACCTTAATCAATACGCAATAAATAAATAAATAAACGTGACCGCTTCTTGCACCGAGAAGTTAAACATTTTAACCCTCAACACATTTATGTGACATAAAATGAAATTACGTGAAGAATTCCAGTGTAAGCCGCTGGCTCGCGGCCAGTTCCTATCTCCTGGCAATAAAACTACTTCTTCATAATGAAGTTGCATTCTAAACTCACATTTTAAGGGCCTGGCGATAAATATATAAATAATTGGCTAATCGTGGTGAATTTGCGAACAAAGCGTCCCCTGACACCTCTTATCATCAATGCACACCTTTCAACTTTGAAATACACTACTCGACTTTTATTTTGTATCACTAGTGTGTATACAGTTTTCTAAGTAGCTACAGTTATTTACCAAACACCCGTTATGTGTGTAGTGTAGTTGTCAAATTTTTCAGATAACCCTTAATTTTACAGTATCCATCACAGTGAACCTACTATAGTATTAATTTTAATCGTTTTTTGTAGCAATTTTTTATGCCATTAAAAAGAAGAAAGGAGTTTGAATTCCCGACCTTTGATTATTTTTGCCCAATTAATGGTTAAAGTAATCACACACACGGTCGTTTTAAAAATGATTCGTTTTGGGAAAGTAATCAACTTCTCGGTTGCATAAAAAGTAAAAGTAAATTTATATGAATGATAGATTGAGCCGATTTCTTTTTCTTGTGTTTGATGAAGTCTGAGAAAGGTTTTATGGATAGAAAAAACGTAAAAAATACAAGGAAAATAGTATTAGCAACAATTTTCTTTTCCCATACAAACCACTTGGTCTCCAGCTGTCAAACATTTGACCTCAATCAAAACAAAACAAAGGCACGTTAGGATTATCTTTGGTATGCCTTCAAGTTGATTTAGAGGTTGCATGTCATTAATGAAAATAATATAACAAAATCAATGTTACCTACTTGGTTTTAGAGAAATAGGGCAGAACAAAGTCTGCCGGGACCTTCTAGTTAAAAATAATAATTCCATAATTGACAACATTTAATTTATGTGACAACTGCAAATTACTATAAGAATCGAAAAGAATTTGCCTTCTGAACACGGCAAAATATGTATTTAAGATTATATTTGTTTATTATAAAAAATACAAGAAAAAGAAATCTCATTTTACCGGCGGTATAAATACGGCCGAATAATTATAATGCCAGCCTTTGTCACGAGAAAAACAAACTGTCATAACCTAAAACTTGGCAACGACGGATATATACTTATCCTATTTATCTCCAGTCATAAACTAAAAAGATTGACTGATTGATTATTTATCTCCAGTCCAGTATCAGTAGGTACCCGTAATTATTGCCAAAATCGTTGTAGGAATCGAATATTTTAGATATTAGAGCAAGAAAGAGAACCATACCGCATAAGCAAACCACATGGACATGACGCATAGGTAAAAAAATATTGACAATGTCATACGTCAGACGTCAGATGTCATTACTTTACTTTTTTTAAACGGAAAGTAGGCTAGCGTAATGTGTCTATTATTGTGCCGTACCATTGGATTTACGCCCTTTTAGAATAAGTACATCTTAATAAATTAACTATTAGTCGAAAATGTAATACTATTTGTGTATTCCTTCTTCCAAACACCATACAGGGAACTAATAAATATGAAATCTTGTCAATTGTTTACTAGCCAGTCGTAGTTGTTTTATTATCAACCAGCATGTATAGCTTTTAAACCCTGTAGATCAGTGTTTCTCAACCTGTGGGTCGCGAATCCCCGCGGAGTCGCGACGTACAAATCGGGGGATCGCGATTGCTTGCCAGTTATGTAACGGTATGGCGGTTTCTATTATGTTTAAAAAACACTGACGTAAATAATATTTCGAGAATGATAAGGTAGAGTCGATGGGCGCCTTGCTAACTGTTTCTGTTCACAGTAAAGAACAATTACAATCTAAGAAATACTTAAAACACACTTAGTGCTTTCATACATTTTGTAGTAGAAGCCCGCCAACTGAACGTTGTGACGTTGGGATTAATTGAAACGACCTTTCTCGCCGGAAGTAAGATTTATTTGTCGTTCAATTTGAAGAACATGAATTCCGGTTATTATTTTCTATTTTAGAGATATTTGTATTATGTAGTAAATATGTTGAATTCGATATTTAAAAAAGTTATTAAAATATGTCATTAAGTATATTTATCTTGTACAATTATATAATAACTGGCGTGTCCTCCTTAATTACCTTATGCAGATGCTTCAGTTTCGATAAAACAAATAGATATTTCACAAGTCGAACCTTAAATATCTGACAGGTATTTGTTACTATTAATGTAGCTGTGATTATTTTGCAGTTAGTGAGCTGTATATTACAAAAATAATCATGACAACGAAAAAATTGTCAGTGCAAATGCACTGGCGTTGTTTGGACTTGCGATGTTCAAAAACCACGATTTAATAAAAATGCAATTAATTTTGCCGTCGTAAAAACAAAATTATTGCGAAGTTACATAAAACCAAACAAATCTCTAGTCATTTAAGAAAAGTAAAAGTGGTCATAAAGTCATTAATATTGACTATTAATTGAAAAGGTTTTTGAGGGTCTAAATTAATACGAGTAAGGTAAAAATAATTATAGGGTTACGAATGAATAAAAAAAATTTTTTTTACAATCAATAACAGTCATCTCTACAGTAAAAAGATCTTTCTTCCCACACTCACACACTCTACTCTCGCCTCATCCTCCTATAAGTGCGAAATACAATTAAAAGCTTAAAAAAAATTAACTCTATAATTTTCGGACGACTTTTAAACGCGGCTATTTAAGCGAGCTTATTCTGTGACGTCGCCGTGGACTGAGCGCATTATCAACGACACACGTACTGATGCTGTGTGTTTGTGTGATGTGTCTGATAATGTTTGATTTATAGAGTTAATAAAACTTATAAAAATGGGTGCTTAAAGCTTATAAAATCAACTTGTGTATGTATGTTGCACAAAAACAATTACAATGCATTTTTGCATCACTATGGATAATGTACTATCAGCACATCGAAACCCTGACCCACCATAAGACTGTGCCACAGTGATTTGTTAGACGTATTTCCTGATATATCTTTTTCCTTGTAGAAAAAAATCCGTTCGACTTCTTCTCTGCTCGATATATTTACTGTTATATGTTTACTTGTAGAAAAAATATACCGAATTGTCTTTTTATCCAATCGTAATATTTCATCATCATCATCATGTCAGCCGAAAGACGTCCACTGCTGGACATAGGCCTCCCCCAAGGCTTTCCACTCAGACCAGTCTTGTGCTTTTCGCATCCACCGCGGTCCCGCGATCCTGACGAGGTCGCCACTCCATTTTGTTGGAAGCCTACCTACAGCTCCTCTTTCGGTCCGCGGACGCCACTCCAGAACCTTCTGATCCCATCGGCCATCAGACCTGCGAGCAATGTGCCCCGCCCACTGCCACTTCAGTTTAGCTATTCTTCGGGCTATGTCGGTGACCTTAGTTCTACTGCGGATATCATAATTTCTGATTCTATCACTATATCGTAATAATTATTTACTGATAGATATTTATAAATGTAGAAAAAAAATCCGTATCGTCTTTTTATCCGATCGTAATATTTACTGATACATATTTATAACTTTAGAGAAAAATACGAAACTTCTTTTTATCCCTTCGTAATATTTACTGATATGAATTTTTACTTGAAGAAAAGTTTCTTGGTGCTTTGTTTTGCCAATATTAGTATTTACCGTACGCTCAATTTTGAAGTCCATTCCACGTTTTCCTTCCTATTCTCCCCTATTCTATTGCAAATACTTTTTTAACCGACTTCAAAAAAAGGAGGAGGTTATACGTTCCACTGTATGTATTTTTTTTTTTTTTTTTTTATACGTTGGTTTATAGACATTTATTTTACATAAGAAAAACATAACAACTAAAATAGGTCGTATTCAATGAGTTCGCGGGTGTTACTAAAGTGTGAGTGTGTGCACAATAACAGCTGTTGGCTGACCCATGGTGCATTAAAGCCTGTACCGAAAAAAAACTGTCAATTTCAAATAACTGTCATTTTTATTCCAAACAAGATAGCTATTATTTTCTTGCTGTCATAAATAAGTGTCATTCTTACCTTAGCCATTGCTATATAAATTAATCGGATATCTGGAAAAACTTACTTTCAACAATGAATAGAAAACAACACCGCGAAATGGTCGTTTCCAAATGGCGTGAAAATCCGCAACGTCCTACGAGTCTTATCGCCAAAGACCTAAAGTTACCGCGAAGTTCTGTGGATTTTATTTTGAAGAACTATTTTAATACATTGTCTCTTGAACAGAAGCCCGGAAGTGGTAGACATCAAGGGCCAAGTGACCCTAGGCTTGACAAAAAGATAATCAATTGCATAAAGCGGAATCGAAGTATGTCCGTCAGAGATATTGCCAAAAAATGTGGCACAAATGCATCTATGGTGCAACATGCTAAGAAAAGAGCAGGTATGCAGACCCGGAAGAAAGTTAAGACGTCAAAAGTGACCGAAAAGCAGCGTTCTGAAATTAAAAGCCGAGCTCGAAAACTATACGTTTTCCTTGGCACAACAAAATCACATAATAATTGATGACGAAATTTATACCAAAACTGATTTTACAACGCTTCCTGGTCCACAATACTACACGGCGGGTAAAGGAGAAACTCTTCTCAAGTCTGAAAAAACTGTTAAGATTGGGAAATTCGACGAAAAATTTCTCGTATGCAAGGTATCTGTGAATGTGGCGACAAAAGCTCCATTTTTGTCACAAAAGGTACCGTCAACAGAGAAATATACATAAAAGAATGCCTTAAAAAGCGGTTGCTGCCATTTGTGAAGAAGCATAACGTCCCTACGTTATTCTGGCCTGATCTAGCCCCAGCCCACTACGCTAAGGACACGATAAATTTCCTCAAGGAAAATCATATCCCTTTTTTACCCAAGGAACTGAACCCACCAAACGTCCCACAGTGCCGCCCAATCGAGCATTATTGGGCTCAAATTAAGGGAATTTTAAGAAAGACGGGTAAAGTGGCCAAAAATATAGACGACTTCCGCAAAAAATGGAATGCTGCAGCCAGAAAAGTTACAAAATGCTCCGTAAAGGCTGATAATGGAAGGCGTTCGAAAGAAGCTGTACCACGAGTACAAAAAGTATTCAAATTTTAAAAAAAACTTACAATCAACTTAGCTGAAGATAGGTTTTTAATTTTGTTATACTAATATATATTGATATCTACCAAAAATATCGTTATTTTTTCATTTGATATTTACAGTTTTATTTCGTTACATCCTTTAATACGTTACAATTATTTACTAGTAGTTATAATTACAACTCTCGCTAATAGGCTAAATACTTCAACAAAAACAAATATTAATATCCAACATCATTGCCTTGTGCTATTCATCATTTGGCTACACTTAGATACGTCAACGTCAAAAGTAAGTGATCAAAATCAAGATTTTAAAAACATCTTCTAGCAAAACCAGATATGACAGTTATACCAAGGTGTCAGTTTTAACTCATGTTTTAATTAGTGACAAGAAAATGATCTTAACAACATCGAGATACAAAATCGAAGTGACAAATCAATGTTTAAATCGAAATAATAATACACGACGTCATAATAAAATTATGTATGTACTGGAAATTTCAATACAGAATAATGAAACGATTTACACGTAATTAATACTATCTTAACAACAACCTAGGGACCAGATGACTTACAATCAAGTGCAAAAATAAGTATCGAATAAATCGTTTTAAAAATGTGACGATGTTTTTATTACAATTATATAAAAAACACTGGGACATTTTTTTTAGTATTTTAACGCACTCATATGTTACACTTGACTGTAGATACTTTCAGTGGTTTTCGTCGATATATTTTTTCAGGATACGAATAACACGAATCACGATCTTATTGCCTATTCATATCCATGTAGTGATGCAAATACGTGTCAACTTTTTAATTAGTAATACCTTCATTAATAATAAACTTGCATCAGTAACAACAATGACATTGTGACTCGTATTACATTTAAGTGGATTGACCCATTTCACTTCTATTAATGAGATTTAAAAAAAAACTGTTAATCAGGACTCTATTTATTGCTTGACCAGCTAACTCACTGAAAATAATAATTATATTACTTCTATTTAACTAAATAACATAGATACTTTACACTTAATAATTTAACAAAACGCATTCACTTTTTTCATCAAAAACGTGTATGTCCGCCATCATTGTCTATTATGTCTTTGAGCCGGCTTCTCATTTATCGCACCATATTTTCGCAATGGTTGAGTCCTCTAAACGACTCCCACGAGTCAAAAACATGATGAAAAATATTTCAAGTTGAGCGATGTGTTGTCTCGTCCCAAGCTTGAACCATCAAAGCCCATAGATTTTCTATGGGGTTTATGTCCGGACTTTTTGGCGAAAACGGTAACAACGTGACGTTATGGCGATTTTCTTGGAACCAAACCTTCGTGTAGCGAGCCGTGTGCACAGAACTTTTGTCCTCCACGGTCGGGAAAAACTGATCTGGATAGAATATCTTCACCATCTGAACTAAAGTGTCGTTCGGTATATCCACATATTTTTGGCTGTTTAGATGCCCACCGATTTCCACAAGTTCCCCTGGTCCTGCAGCGGACATCCAACCCCAAAAGCCAATATTTATCCTGCCGCTCGATCTGTCCTCAACAACGTTACTCTGCTCATATCAAGTGTTGTTCATCCTATATAGAGTCAAACGAGTCACTCGATGAAAACGTTTTGCCATCCGAAAACACCACGTTTTGAAAATGGATTTCTAGGTATCGTCTTGCACACTCCAATTGTTTATCTTTGTGACGCTGTGTAAGTTTCAGTTTTCGTGGCCGTTGACGCCAGTGCCATTCTGCGTCATCAAACCGCAGAAGAATTGTGCGCAATGACACGTGTACCTCACTTGCAACATTTCTAACACGCGTAAATCCATTGTCTTCAAATTGACGCACTATTCTTTGATATTGTACTATCGAACCAACGGAACCCTGACCCACCATGGAACCTTGTCACAATGATTGACGTACGATTGTCGTATAGCGTCGTATGACAGTCCTAACGTCAATCACTGTGACAAGGTTCTATGGTGGGTCAGGGTTCCGTTGGTTCGATAGTACATCTGTAGTGCACAGAGAGCGGCCGGTTCTCTAAGCGACACTCACGTTATCATCCGTTTCCCATCGCGTTATCCATAAGCGTACCGTGTTTCGGGTAACACATTTACGACGCATGATCTCAGCAACCGGTAAACCAACTTCATGTAAGGACACAATGCGATGTCTTTCGTGATCAGAGATACGATGACTGTACTCCATTACGAGTATGCTGCATACTTAAGTGTTTAGATTTTCTTTATTATTATATTGATAATGTTATTACGCACTCGAAGTTATCTTCACTTCAGATTCAACGAATAAAAAAATAAACACGAATAAATGTTTCAAGTAATTAGCAAAAGAAAAACAGAATTTCTAATTGTTGGAAATGTCTGAATGAAAGCTCGATAAAAAAGAATTTATTTTAAATATAACCAAAAGTCGACCTGATAAGAACTTAATACAGACCTTGGCGGACACGAGAGGTGTTATAGCCGCTTCGCATGTTTATCTCACGATTATAACCGATATAAACCGAACATCTGACTTGTACTCCGAGGTGTCCCATAAACCCATATTTTATTTATACATATAGATAATCGCTTTAATTTGAAATGCCCAACAATTACTTTAACTGTTTGAATGTCTTGTTACTTACTTTCCAAGGATCGAAATAAATGTGATAATTTACTTTTAACAGATTATGTGTTCAATTACATCTAATACACTACAATAGTCAGTACCATTTGACTTAAATAATTGTATATATTATTTTGGGACCCTATCTCATCACTTTCTTTTGATTTTGACTGAACTAGAAGAGTTTAACAAAAAAAATAATTGTAGGTACAGTTTCTGAATACTCGTTCCTTTATTTTGTCATATACCGGGTGGCCCATTTGGGTCGGTCAGTATGGGCAAGTCTGAAACTATGTCATACAAAGATCTATTCTTAGGAACCATGTTATCGATTTTAGTGACAAGAAAAACTGTATACATACATTTAAAAAAAACTTGTACCTAGAACAGATCAGATCAGAGTTTCACACTTGCCCATACCGACTAATTTAAATTGGCCACCCTGTATATCTGACATTGAGATAAACCCGCATGTAATAAAGCGTTTCGCATGATAATGAAATATGTGGGTAGGTATTTACTGAAATAATTTATTAAAATAAACATAACTACGCTCTTGTTAAACTTTAAAAAAGAAAGTTATATTTACATAATAGTATCATTAGCATTAGTTTGTCTTAAGTAACGATTTAGTATTTCAAATAGGTTAACTTCTCAATACATCTATCCAGGATTATGTCTCCAACCAAATAGTCATTTATAATTTTCTGGACTCTGGTGTTTATGTCAATATATTTTTACCCCTCTTGCGATAAATGTTAACGTGCAATGCATTTTGAGTGCATTTAAAATCCTGTGTAATTGCTTCTTCTCGCAGTACTCATATAAAATAAAACGAATTTAAATCGGTCCTTATTATTAATATGTGTTGGAATTTTCAATATTCTCGTTACTTGGTACACTCCCCTGTAAACTATACCATCCTTCTAAAATATTTGAATTGGGCAGATGAGTTTACACATTTTTGTAACATAATTGCAGCCTTCACGACGATCACAAATTTTCATTTGGTCCACATTTCTCCGAACTACTTGGCAGAAATGAATAAAAAGGCCGGAAATTTTTGTTGAAGAAAACGTGCGTTTTAAAGGATTTATAGCTCCTAATTCATAATCTACTTTTATACAACTCAAGAAGGTATATTTCTATAGCAATAAAGAATATTATTATTTTGTTTTGGAATCACATGAATTTTTCCTATTATCCCTTACTTGTACTAAACTTAGCCAGAAATATTGATGTTTTCAAATATTATTGCCAGCGACTATACTAAAATTAACTGTGATATTGCAGCGTGCTGTTATCGTCTCATAAAATTCATAGCGCTGTTACAGCGCCCCGGGCTTAGAACACTTTGCAGCGTTGAAAAAGTTTCTTTTAATCTTCTTTTAATGAACTTACAGCCTCCGCCAGGTAGGACACTACCCAACGTCGACAAATCCCGCTTTCAGGAGGAATAAAGTTATATTGCGGTCGAGTACAATAAACTGAAGAGGTACAAAGCTTATTTACAATTTATCTAGACAAAGGCAAATAAATATTTTAAAATGCCTGAGAAATATTTCTTTTATACTTAAAAACTAAAATTTAAAATAATGTTTGCTTTTAAACTTATGACTCTTTCAATGTTGTTATCGTCAAAATTAAAAGGAACAAACAAAAGTCCGTGGAACTACGGGTTGCCCAATTTATGATGTGGATACGGTCGGCCTTAGGTGCACACTTAAGTGTTTTGCCACTTTAACGTAGCATGTTTGAACTACTGCATTAATCTGTCAAATGCGATGAAGTGACCGGCTACTAAAGTTTGCAACCACTTATAAGGCCGGCTGCACCTAGTAGTATTTACTTGAAAAACTGGTTATGTCGCTTTAACTTTTCAATATGTGATTTATGTTATGGGTATATTAAAAAACAATTTTTTCGCTCTTTAAAGTTCCGTTACTCCATAACCCTAACAATTTGTACAATATTCATATTTGCCTTTCAAGCTTTTCCGCAGACAAACTACAGGCGACTGAAATTTATCGAGTAGGTTTTTATTGTACTGGTTTTTTATATTCATGTTTTTTTTAGGGGTGGCACATCAAACACGTAACCGACATAGATAAAAAGCACTTGTACAGTCACATCCAATAATAATAATAATGGACACAGTAAAACTTTCATAAATATGTAAGCAATACACATTGCATTATTTATTATTATCAATTACGGATCGAGATAAATGATGAGCTCCAAACGTTGTTAAAATAGTGGCCCTTTAACTTCCCGACGGTCACTCGCACTTAGTTTCTAATCTAGGTATACAAATCATATTTTTCCGTGACTCACTGGCAGATAACGCACAGCCTACCTATACCCCTGGATTAGAGGGCTACAAATTTGTTGGGATTATGCATTGGGTACCTAAGGGGGCACTAAGAAATAATATTTTGAAAATCGACCCCCAACGAGAAAAAAAAGGAAAATTCAACGAGTGCAAACGCGGGCGTCCTTTAGTTGCAAATAATAAATTATTGTGTACGAGATTCGTCCGCGGTCTGAGGTATTAATCACCAGCGTAAATACGAACTGAATAAACATACGACATCGTATTTGGTCTTAAAAAATCGTGTATATCTTGATTCCTCAGTCAGCTTCAGTATCCATTGACAAGCTAATTGATAAAGCAAGATGAATACGAATTTATTCGGCAAGGTATTGTCATATGATCATTCACTACATCTGTAGGCGTTCTTGATCTCAAATTTAATACAATTCTTCGTAGTTCTTTTGCATATTATATCAAGAACCCCAAAATTAATGCTTTCCCGCCACACACTTGATTTGTTTTTGTACTTAGTACAACTAGTGACAGAAAAATACCTGTAGGACCGGGATTTATTAAAAGACTACTGCAAAAATACATTAAATAGCTGTTAATTTTAATTATTTAACACTTTTACATAGCACAGAAATCTTCAACTACTTGTCCATTCGTTGTCTCTTTTACATACTCTCCCATACCTTTTATATATTACATATTCTATTTCACTTCTCAAAGTTGTCAATATTACCATTTCCTACGTAAATTTTTACCACGTTGAACTTATTTTCAATCTAAGTCAAATTATATTATGTGAATCTATAACCTCAAAACCATGCAGAGCGACCATTTCAAACCTAATATAGAAAGAAATGACGTTGCAAATGGAAGAATTATTGCTAAGAATAGAGCCTCAAAATGGCTCTTAGGATAGGACATAATGTTCGGTTAGCGGGGGTGAAAAAAGACATAGCGATAGTGGGCGACCACGTAACGTAAGGCGAGCCAAAGTCGGCGTTAAAAGAGCCAGCGAGCTGTGCGCCCGCTGATTCCGATAAACGTTTCGGTCAGCACTCATATATCAAGCCGATGACGCTTTTCAGAATACCGGCGTACCCGCTTTTTCACTATACGACCGATAAAGATGTCGAATCGAGTGTTCCACTACACGTTCGGGGCATTTTCTGCGGAAATCATAATTCTATCTTCCGGAGTAAGGTATATTAAAGGAGAGATAAAAACGTTTTGTTGGTTGTAGGTAGGTACCAATAGTGTGTGATACGATACGAGTACATAGCTATATATTATGACTTTATAAAGCTTATGACTTAATATTTTGTTTTGTGATCAGTGGTACAATGTATTACGTTTGTAAAATTTCAGTATAAGCGTTGTGTTTAGTTTGTAATTATATTCTTATTTTAAGAGTAAATTCATGCATTGTTACTACTGTTTATTGGGTTGAAAATAATTGTTTCTTTAACAAAGACAGGAACAAAAAGGCTGACTGATCTGTTATGATTTAGTTAAAATAATGTGGGTAATTATAAATCCAATACAAACCAATTGTTTGAAGTGCCAGAAGAATTAAATTCTAGCTAAAGGTTTGTTAAGTCTCTCGACTAAATGATTATTAACCTGTACCTATTAATCTTGAAATAATATTGTTTCCTTTTTCGTGGCTTGTAGATTAAAATCGAATGTTATATAATAAAATATTCCCCCAACCCCAAGGTGAAAACTAGGTTCAGTTACATGGTTCTTTAGCCCTACGAGTTAACATTGCGCACCCCAAATCATCTTTTGATGTTTAATTATTCATTATAATGTTTGATTTTGATTACATAACTCGTTTAAAGTCCTACTAAAGCGAACCAGGAAGCTGTTTCACCTATATTTTGTTGATGCACAGGGGACGGAGATAGGAGGATAAAATCTTTTTACCCTGTGCGGAGTGTTGAAGGAGAGACTAGCGAGGTTCAAGGCAATCAACGCTGCCGTTAATAATTTTTAAAAGATAAATAATGTCAGCAATTTTACGGTGCTTATATAGTGGTAAGAGGTGATGCCTTTTGCAAATATTTATGCAGTTAGCTGAATTATACGATACCTTTAACTCAAAGCTAAGATATTAATTAACCTTAATTTTTACACGTTCGATTCTATCTTTATAAGTTTTATAGCAGAGGTTCCAAATTTGAGACGCATATTCTATATATATTCATAACTTTTTCACGCGATAAACACAGGCATGTTACCCTGGACGAAAAGACAGTGGCATCTTTGGATTTTGTAAAGTTGTTAGTTAACCAATGTCTTCGACAACTTACTTAAGAATAAGATTACAATTAACGATAAAAAGAACTGTTTTGTTGTCTTCAAGTTTCAAAAGATGATCTTTTTCTAGGTGCCATCTTTGACCAGAACACGGATGAAATCCAGAATGTGTTTAAATACGCAATGACGGCTCACAGCCAAAACATCAGCAGCCGCCGCTTAGAACTGCAAGCTTACGTTGACGTCATCAACACCGCGGACGCTTTCAAGCTCAGTCGGCTCAGTAAGTTTTAACCTTTAATGTTGGTCACTCCTTTATACTATACCACCTAAAATCTGCCAACTCTGCAGCCATAGCATAGTAATAGCATTTATTCTTAAACAATACAGATATTATATTGTGTCTTTTTTTGGGGTTCGTGTGCATTTAATGATTTTTCATAATTGTAAATGACCCGCCGTCCCCGAAGAATAAAGCCGCAAACGGAAAAAGTAATTTTGACAGGAAAAATGTAAAACCGAAATTCCGCAATAACTTATTGAGATGTTTGATTTTAATATTATTTGATAGCGTATTTTTTTTAAGTTGTATGAAAATATTTTTCTTTTACCGCGAAACCATTTCGAGACGTTATAACATAACTTTTTTCAAACCAAAAAGTCGATATGTGATTGAGTAGCTAAAGCCATTTTGCAGCTTTATTCGCCTCACTATTGACGTTTCAATAAATTGGCATTGTACTGTTACTTTTACGTTCATCATACTTTTTCCCGAATAATGGCAGTGGTAAATATACGATTACTGTGTTATTCCTGTCCATTTCAAATATTATAGAAGAGTAATAAAAAAGGAAAAAGTAATAAAATGTTTCATCCGGAGTATGTATTACCTCGGTTGTTTTTGTAACCATATGTACCGTATATGAGAGAGGGAACAGGTTAAAATTAAAAATGACGTAAAAAATCAATACTTAATCAAAATAAAATATTTAAAATTATTCTCAAGTATCAATCTTCACATAAATTTACAAAGTTTAACCTCAACTTGTACTTATAGAAATTAAAACTTTCTGGAGTCATCTGAAATAATTAGCCATTTTCTATTTTTCTCTTTATTATTATTAAATTTAAGTTATTTAATAATAATCAAGTACTTTGATAATTTATGCAGGTAGTTAAACCTAGCTACTTTTATTGTTATTACTTTAACACGTATAACCGCCACACCCTCCAACTATGCGGCAATCTTTACGAGAATAATATTTTGAATGCTCTTTTTATTTTATTACAAATCAACGATTTTAACTCCCAATAATGACGAGGAAGCCTCGGAATGATACAAGCTAAATGAATCATATTCATTTATTATGACACAAAAGCGGATACATTAGAAAGTATTAGTAAGTAGAGCGGGGGAGCGATAATACGCAACAAATTGCAATCCACCGACTTGGAAGAACTTAGACAGGGTGTTGCGGTTATAACCGTTATAATATAATATACTCCTCTGTAGCTCAACCTTCTGTATTATAATACAGAAGGTTGAGCTACAGAGGAGTATCGTTACTATGAAAGAACGTCTGACCAAAGCTGATAAAGGAAATGCCACTGTTGGAATGAACTCAGCCGATGACGATCAGAAGTTCACTCAATTAGAGCACTGCTAAACGACGTTCAGGTTTATAATCTCGTATCTTATGACCCTACCGCCAGAGTAACACGTCGCGTGCAGCAGTAGTAAGGCACTTTGAGGAATTAATACTGATGATTTTTATTAGGTACTTTTACAGGCCCGGATCGTGCATCAAATTATATGGCTTTCCGAAGATACACAAGACTGACATTCCCCTACGTCCAATTTTAAGTCATTTCTCCTCACCTACCACTGTGCGCTACAACTACTTGTGGGATAACCAATCTTGCTGAAAAACTATAAATGAAGTGTCAGAATTGAACTTGGTCTCAGTAACTATTTTCTGTTCCGAGGACAATACTAATTTCAGACGCATAGAGTAGTGACACCGGTAATGCTTAATATATAGTTTTTTTTTTTCAAAGCGGAATTTGATCTACAACCAAGGACAGTAAAGTAAGTAAGTAACGTTGTGGGAAGCAGGAGTTTGAATATATTATATTTGCGACGTTAAAATTTTGTACACGATAAGATCTATAAAATGAAATTAGTCTGGCTTCCACTGTCTGACTGAATGTTAAGTGGTGGGACCTAACGATTCCGTTACGCATATGACTGTTTCTGGACAACCAATGCATAATGACCATTATTTAAACGCCTTGTTTCAACCCCATCCACGACATAGTTGACATATTAATTTGCTGGCCAATGGAGCATAATGACTTGTTGAATTCAGGTTCACACAAGTCAATTAAACGTCGAGTTGATCCACGTTTAGGAGGATCTTAAACTAAAAAGGGGTCAACACCTGACAAAGTTAAAACTGTTCTTAGTAAATATTCACTTAAAACTGTATTTATTTACGCCGTCAAGGCACTGGATCGAGCTTCATAGCTCTAAAATCCTCTCTACTAACTGTCATTCCTACTCAAAAATTGAGCGTAAAGCGATTATAAACAAGAAGAGGTTTGTTCCTAATTCTACAGATTTCCTTTACAGATTCCTGTCTCTACAGATCCCCAATTCTACAGACTCTTAATTTTTCAGTTTTCCAAATCTACAGATTCCCAATCCTACAGAGTCTTCATTCTACAAATTCCCAATTCTACAGATTCCCAACTCAACAGATTCCCAACCCTACAGAATCGTCATTCTACAGATTCCCAATTCTACAGATTCTTATTTGAATGGATTCCCATCTCCACATATTCCCAATTCTACAGATTTCCAGCAGTACAGATTTCCAACCCAACTAAACAGATTTTTTTATAAGTAATTATTTTTCTTTAAGCTTGATAAATAAAAGGGATGATCAACCCTCCCCAGTCTCCCCTACTGACTAACAAAACAACAGTTTTTTTAAGTAGGTATTTGTTTCATCATTAAACATTTAACTTAAAACTATCTCATACAAAAAAAAAAGTAATCTTCCGTGGAAAAATAAAAATTGTTAATAGACAGCCTCTAATCGTTTGATACAGTCTTTAACCTTTATTTTTTCTGTTATGCTATCTTGTACAATTTTATTATTTGAATGTTTTTCAGAATGTCATTTGACTTGCGTTTTTTGGCTGGTGAGTGGCTTTGTCGTATTCTCCGGTTTTGGAATTTGGCTTCTTATTTTAACACGCGATAAATAATAAAATGCTTGGAATTTTTGTATTTATTCTGTGATGCCAGCCTTCTAATGAATTGTTTGTACGCACGTTCTCATGAGCACAACTAAATATATCACTGGTAATTCTTTTTATCCAGTACTTCAAAAAATACTCATCAAATTTTTAAAAAGTCTCTTCACGACTATAAATTTGTGGCAACTCACTCACAATGCTGATATGTCCTTCAGTGACTAATTGAGCCGGTAGAAACGCCAGCATACAGTAAGACCTGACTATGTTTTTTCCTTCATGCATAAGGTCTATCCCAAGTTCTCGGGCTTTTTCCCCCACACGGCCTTCTGGAAGTGGTAGTAGCAGCCACTTATTATGACTTGCGGATAAATCATTTTAACGGCGTTAATAGCGGCAAACTCAAAGAGATATTTCAATTTTTTTTATAGTAAGTCCGAAATTGTCTTTTAAAATGGTGAATAATTTCTGGTATGTAGCCTGAGTTTTATCAGGAAGTAACGCGTAGAGAAGTGGAATGAATCTATTTTCTGTGTCACTTCCGGAGAAATTCCCGTGTAAACTATATACCCGATAAAATGGCCTTGGTGTTATTTTAAATGTACCATCGCAGAAAATGGAATCAATTTTCATAAGATTTTCTAAAGCCAGAGAAGTACTAAAAATTAGAATTTTGTCCAATTTTGCACCACCATAAATCATAAAGTCGTTTTGAAAATCTTCTGGTATTTGTATGCCCTAAAATTTTTCAAAAGTAGATTTAGGAATATCTTGGGGTCGATACCTTGCTCGATACAATGCCTTCTTGCAGGAAGAAAACTCTGGAAGTGAAATATTACTCTCATTATATTGAGGCGACTCTATTTCACTTTCGAAGATTTGCTGGACCGGAACCATAGATTGACACACGTTTTCTTTGCAAGCCCCATCAATTTCAACTGATTTTTAGCCTCAGATGTATCTGAGAAACATGCGTGAACTCCTTTACGCAGAACTTCGTTATTTGCACTCACAGTGCCGGAGGCACTGCATTCTGTTATTTTACAGCATCTCCAATTTGTGCTTCCAGATTTATATTTGAGGCTAAAGTAATATTTGTTAGAGCCGATAGCCAAAACCTTTTTTCCTCTTTCACCAATCGCAAACGAAAATTCCTCGTTTTCATCCATACTTAAACTTGATGCAGACAATGGCAATGTTTTATGAAATCCTTAAACACTTTTCCCACGTCTACAGATTCCTAATGCATTGATATCTGAATGACATTGCATTGACGTGACACTCAAGATAAATTATGTTATGAGATTTAAATCGTAATAACCAGTCAGTACACTTAATGCAATAGAGAACTGAGCAAAGATAATGTAATGATTTAATATTGCTTTAACTGATAATAAATAACGTTTGTGCATGTGTACAGAACTGAACATCACAAGACGTAAATAAATATTATTCCTTGTCCTGTTTTTTTATATAGAATAAGCAAAGAAGCTTACGGGCCACAGATAAATACTGAACCAATTAAAGAAAATAAATGTTTACATACACAAACTCTTCGTCTATAAGTGTCAAATAGTTCAGTTATGTTGTTTTAAGTATAAACATCGCTCCAATTTATCACAAGAATGCTCCATACGTTCCATTATGACATTTTGCGTCTGCGTCTTCTGGATCTTCTGCGTTTTGGACAATTTGCTATAACAACATTCTGCGTAAAAATTGAATGTTCTGCGCGTTGGGCTTTTCACGTATTGGAGCTACTACGAGTAGGACTTAATTCATTTTGGACATTCTGTGTAAAGGACCATTTGCGATTTGAGTATTCAGCGTATTGGTCTAAGTGCTCAATTTGAACAATACGCGTATTGGACAGTATTCGTTGACACGGAAAATTCCTCTTGAATTATACGGGACGACACCAGCTTATATCTAAGGCGTAGCGTAAGGATGTACTTCTCGTCGATGGCTAGCGGTGCGATGGTAGAATTTAGTCGTGGGCATCATGTCAAATAATTCTTGGAAAGCTCCCGGTTTTTAAAGGTAGAATACGCAAAAGCAGGCAATGAGAAAATTGGGTGATAAAGCTGGAACTGATCTTTAAACGACCAATCTTACAAATATAACATAGGAATCTGTAGACATGGAAATCTGTAGACGTGGGAATTTGTAGAAATGGGCATCTGAAATATTGGAAATATTAAGACGTGGGAATCTGTAGAAATGGGCATCTGTAATATTGGAATTTATTTAAAAATTACAACTGGAATATCAGCGTGTGCAGTGTGCTCTTTAGTAGGTAATAATATATATAAACAGTAAGGGACTAATTGGCAAGGTTGCCCTAATCGTTAAAATATTATTCAAATTATTAAAATAAAAATAAAAACTTCTAAAAAAAAGTAAGCTGACGCCATCCATTTGTTGTATTAAAGTAAACTCTTTTATTTTTTAAACGAAAACTGCACGTTGATCTACATAGGTACTGTAATCCTATTTGTTTTACGTTTGGCCAACGATATAAATAATTAAGGCAAATGACTAGGTAAAGATGCACATTTAGGGTACACAACTCAATACGATAGGTATTTAATTATTTCTTAGTAATAAAATTACTCACTATCTACCGTTGAATATATTTAACATTAAATTAGTGCCCTTCATGACGTAAGAAAGAACTAACAAATAACATTTTCACATAATACGAAAATTGTTCTAACAAAGTAGTTTTTCTTTATGCTAGTCATAATTTGCGTTGCATCATAGAGGGTATATGATATGTGTGTAGATAAAAAACATTTAAAACCAGTTAACTTCATTTTTACCGGAGGCTTAAGTCGTTTTTCAAATTCGATAGTTTGGTAGAATTCAGTCTTTATTGGACAAACTTAACAATAACTTCGCTGCTGTATACACTGTGTGGCCCAAAACCGGGGATAATATTAAAAACAGCGGCTCTATAGATCACCGGTAATTACATTATAATGGCTCTTACCTAATTAAAATCAAAATATAACTTTCGGTTTTTTTCTAACAAACTTAATCGCAAATTCAATATAATGCAAACACCGCTAAATCTACCGCGTGTTGTCAATGGCACCCTGTACTCATTGTCAGACATACCCCGTACCAAGTGACCAAGCGACGATATCGCGACGGGAAAATACATTACCTACGATTTTTAACTTTGTAGGCTGTTTTCTCCAAAATTATAGACTTTGTACTATTAGATTCTTGTGATAGTTAATTGAAATGTTCTAAAGAATCCCCATTTAATTTTTTCGCCCCGGTTTTGGGCCACACACTGTATAATCAATAATCTCAATTGTGCTATCATTTTACAATCTCCATTAACCAAGCAAATTTTTAGAAAACAGCACTACAGGTTAGGTTTTGAACCATGTTTTTACGATGTTAAACTTCCGGAGGAAAAACTCAGATTCCTAAACATTAAATTCGACCTGAAAAATTAAAAAAAACTGCTGACTATTTATTAATTTCGTTAAAAGGGTCTTAAAACAAATTTACGAATTTACTGTCGAGGGTAATGTAACTTACGGATGTAACTTATGTAACTTACTGACTTAATTATTTTATATTCTATGTAAATTGTACCATGTTATTTGTGTGGAGTTTATTTCGCTTCTACCCGCATCTCAAAATAAAGTTTAAAAACGGATGCCAACTGAAAGAAATAACGTCCCTTCTGGCGCCGTTGCCACCGTTCCGCATTGACGATAGATAACCCTTTGACGAGCTTGTTTTAAATTCCAATCGTTGCAAAGCAGATTGCTCAAAAACGTTAATAAAAAAATGTTTCATTTCAACCCTGGCTTTGTCCCAGAATGTTTGCCCGCGCGGGCGTTTATTGCTATTCTTGTCGCTTAACATTATCTAAGCACCGACAATCATTTCTTTAGTATTGCATGCCTGGCCTTCCTTGGTTAAAATCCGATATTTTTATTCCGTTGTTCTATTTCAGAGTTTCGCACCTGATGCACATAGGACACGAAACCGAAACGGGAAATGGCTGAAACCAGATATTTTAATCATAGTTGAACTTTATCGTAATGCAGGGTTGCGGTTTTGGTCCAGTTTCATTTTGGTTTAATGGCAGTATGCTACAGGCGTGATACAAATCTAGACCGGATAGCGTCTGCAGTCGGCAATAGTTTAGTTACAACTATAAGGGAGGTCATAATGGGCCCCGAACCAACATACCTATGCGAGTGTGATGTTATTTAATAGGTATTTCTACGCACTTCATTTTCCAAAAAAAAAAGGTTCAAACAAATTAATACAATAATAGTGACTCTGGGTCCTAATGTATGTCCCTGTGTTTCAGAGCCCAGTACAGTAACAAACAGAGTTTACTTAGGCGTTAATGGGGTTATGCCTACAAAAAATACATCTTATTATCCGGTGTAACCCCATTTTCCAAGGAAGTAAAACCTATTTCATGTCATATCTTTAGCTCTGTTGGTGCTGGGTACAGACTACATACAAGGTTGTCCATGGTCCTTTATTGTTTTTAAATCTTGGTTTTCATAAAAGTTTGTGACTGCAGACCCCTTGAGTACTTGCGTATATTTGTGGCCTATTAAATAAGAAAAAAAAAAAAAACCGTCAAAAAGTGAGCACTTTCTGAAGGCGCAGCCATAGGAACAAGTGGTTATACTATAAATTATCACACCATAATAACGCCTGATTATCTACCAAATAATAATTAAAAGTACTTTAAAAAAAAAAGGTCAGTCTCATTTCCCATACCAACCTTCTATTCTACTGGATAAAACCATTATTGCCTTTGGCATGCTATCGTATTGTCAACGTAACGACCGCGACAGAAATGTTGGCCGAGTTAACTACATACAATAATTAATATACCATAACACGTCAAAAGCAATATTGTTTTACCTAGTAGTATAGAGGGCAAATAAAGTCAAACAAAACTTCACGCTGAGTATCTTCTGAGGCCCCTGTAATTATTTCCTACTCAGGCTTCTTGTGAAAAATCTCAGACGATGAAGGTTTTCGACCGAAATATTGTTTTTAATAAGGTTAATGATAATGTTTGTCTAATATAACAAATAGGTATGTTTAGCTTTCAAGGAAGTATTATAAAATATTAAAAACCTTAGCCATGAGTGTGTCTTAAAATACACGTTCAGGTGATTTTTCATTAAAAAACCTTTTGACGGTGATGTAAACTATATCTGTAAATTTAACAGAAGTTCTGACTCTCCGCAGACTAAGTCGCGGGCGGAAAGCTAGTTACTTATATTTTACCTTGATAGTGAAAATAATAGTACACAGGCAATATTAGTACACAGTGGACGCCTAAAGAAAGTTGACAGAGTTGGCCTAGTTTAACCAACCAGTTTCTTAAACAGTGGCAGCCCAGATGGTACCAAAGGTTATAGACAGTTTTTAAGTAACCCCTACTTAATCAACCTTTCCCAGCCTAATAACATTACTTATTCACCCTAATTATAACGATGTTTGTCCCTTTTTCTACCACTCTATCGGAATTCATAAAACATAAAACTTAATTCTTAACACTACATTCGGTACCTACTTAGTTTTTGCAATACTAGCGAGCTAAAACAACAAAACACAGATGGCAGAATCTTATCGCAATGTTTCTTAATTGCTTCCAGAGGGCTCGTCATGTGCTATCAATGAAGATACTGTTGAATTGTTTAATCAGATAGAAATAAACCTAGGCCATATTTTACCCCTAACAAAATGAGAACAATGAATAAAAAAGGTGACGCGGAAATTAAAAGGAAAAACAAAGGCAAATAGGCCGTGAAGGACGATGCTGCCGCAGACGGTAGCCCGGCTATTCGGTTTAACGATGAGTACTTTCCGGACGTACGGTACTGTGGCGTGGCGGCGGTTAACAAAAACTTGGAAGCTAAATGAAATACTTATTTTGAACTTATTTTTTGTGCGTTTTGAGGGAAAACCTCAAGTTTCATACGTTAATTATAACTTACCTATGACGATTTTCCCTCTTACTAGTGCACTGAATTTTTCATTCGATGGCTAATGGTTTTTAGTTTATCATAATTATTACAGACGTCCACTGCCGCAGGACACAGGCTTCCCCCACAGATTGCAACAATGATTGGTCCCATACCGTTCGCATGCGATAAGTGCCTGCGACGATCACCAGTCGTCTGTTTCAAAGAATAACCACGAGCAAAATCTTAGCAGCGGTAGACCCTCTAATGATCGACTTTTTAAACGTAATATTAAATTATATTTTGCTTTCAATCAAAAAGCGTCTTTAACGTAGTAGAGATAACCATTCTAACAATCTATATATTTAATATATAAAACTTAGTCACTATTTCTCCTGGTCACGCTATAACTTGAAAACGGCTATACCGAGTAAATTCATATTTTTTTATTTTTTTTCTAATACTTCGTAGAACACACACACACACACATAAAAAAAATGAGAAAATAACGCAGAAAAAAAATGCAGCTGGGCGAAGCCGCTGGCGGGCCGCTAGTAAAATAATAATACTTGACGCACTCGTTCATTTGCCTTCATTTATAACGTACATATAATTACAAGTAGGTACATGCATTATTCAAGCGAATAAAATAATTAAGATAATAGTATTTCTGCTTTGAAATTGCAAATCTCAGCTGTGGTATCAATACAATATCCAGTGTCTGCCCCAATGATTAGTAAAATATTATTATAACACTATAAGTACCAATTTCACCAATCGATGTTAACCACTTAACAGACGATTAGAGCGTTAAGAGATGTCAAATGAATGTGTATGAACGTAGTTCATACATTTCGATCGATCGTTAGTTCAGTCGATTAACATTGATTAAATTTAACATTGTTTGGTGAATTGGTACTAACTGCCGCATTCAGAGCCGTCAATTAAATGTAATGCTTGATTAAAGTTGTTGCTGTCACTTTCTTTGCTATAGCAATAGAATAAGACAACACGTCACTAAACAAGCATTACATTTAATTTACGTCTCTGAGTGCGGCAGTTAGAACTAATTCACCAAACAATGTTAAATTTTATCAACGTTAACAAGACTTAAAGATACCAACTTATTTGGTAAATGTAAACAGTTTCAAAAAAAGCATCTACACATATTTCAGACAACAACGGTAATTTTTCCATACTTACGTCGTTTCATTTTGCCGATTTTCCTTATGAAACCTATTTTCTCATAACCTTTTTAGGGTTCCTTACCTCAAAAGTAAAAAACGAAACCCTTATAGGATCACTTTGTTGTCCTTTCATCTGTCCGGCTGTCAAGACCCTCTATCTCGGGAACGCGTGGAGGTATCGAGTTGTAATTAAAACCATATACTCCGGTCTAGTCCCTTGAAGCAGCAAAAAACGTATTTCCACACTCGATGGAATCAAAATTTATAGGATATTTCCCGTTGACCTAGATTTATGAAATTTGGTAAGTAACACCGTCTTTTACTACAAGTATAGGGAAACATTTGAATTCGATTATTAAATAAATCGCAAAAAACAGGGTATTTATGCAAGGAACGGCGGTCCAAATTTTTAATTGAGTTAAGCATGTCATATGCGGAACCCTCGGTGGGTGAGTCCGATTCGCATTTGTCCGGTTTTTTTTGTAAACAACTTCAGCAGTAGGCAGTTGCATTTTGACTACTTATTTACAATCGTATGTTATTTTATAAAAACTCATTAAATGTTTGAAAAACCGAAATAAAAGTGGCGTTGATTTATATAAAAACTATTTACTTACCTTAATAATATGTTTTGAAATTCATATATCTTAGCAGTTTTCTTCTCGTCTTTTATTTACGCACCTTTTGACGATTTCCAAAAACCACGTAAAGATGACATGAAAAACTCAATACGCTTTTGTGTCTTTTTTGGCGATTTTCTTTAAAACTCACTTTACAACTGGTCAGATTAATTATTAACCACGTCGAGATATATATTCGCAAAAGGTTTTGTTATAGTTAAAAGTCCTCCACGCAAATAACAAATATGATGTCAATACAATTTTCTTTGTAAATACTTAGTGCAAAACTTGCCTCAAAGAAGTAACAAGTCTTAATTATGTTCCCCATTTTACATACAAAACCAAGTAGGCTAAGTATATAGGGTATGTTTTTAGTCAGTAGAAATAATCTTACATAATATAAATAAAAACAACCTTATACCTACAAAACCACCAGAACTTTCTAAAGTAACTGAATTGGAATCGGCGTTAATACCTTAGAATACCATCTTTTTTACTTGGGACTACTTAAGTTTACTATCGTGTTTCATATTATGTAAATACGAGGGCCGTTCTGAAAGTTTCTAGCTGTCCCGAACCTATTAACAAAACTATACTTTTTATACTACCGATTATAACCTTTTTTTATTGCCTTCAAAACACTGGCCGAAAATAATTATAAATATTTTTCAAAGACATTAAAAAATGATTTTAAAAATATGTGTCATAAATGTCATAATTGTTTCGATTTCAACATGAACGTTACAAGAGAGGAAATTCGTGTGATGATTTATTACGACTACAAAAGAGGTTTAACGTTTAAGAAGTCATATGAAAACTTAAATACAGCTTTTGGAGAATCTGTTCCTTCATTAGCCACCATTTCCTTTTGGTTCCGTGAGTTTAAACGAGGCAGGGAGTCCGTCAAAGATGAAGCTAGACCGGGGAGGCCGCCGACTGCAGTGACTCACGAGAATGTCATCAAAGTGGAGTGGCTTATTAAAGAAAACAGAAATATTACACATAGGGAGATACAAGATGAACTGAAGATTGGATCACAAGCAGTTTCAAATATTTTGAACGATCACCTAAAAGTACGGAAAGTTTGTTCACGATGGATACCGCATTTGCTCACTGAAGATCAAAAAGCTCAGCGGGTAGATTGGTGCAAATATATGCTCGAAAAAAACCACGGCAAATCACAACAGGTGTCGAGCATCCTGACGAGTGATGAATTGTGGATATATAGCTACGACCCACTTACCAAGCAACAATCGACGCAATGGGTGTTCGAGGAAGATGGCTTACCTACGAACGTTGTTCGAGGTAGGACGGTCAACAAAAAAATGATCGCCGTGTTTTTTCGACGTAGTGGTCCTGTGGCAGTTATTCCTCTAGAAGACCGAAAAACTGTCACTAGTCAATGGTATACCGAAGTGTGCTTACCTCAAGCCTTCGAACAGCTCGGCGAGGATCGTCCGAAGAGCGGTACCCGCGGCATTCTTTTTCACCAGGATAACGCCCCAGCTCACACTGCTGATCGGACCCTCGAATTTTTGGCCATTTCCGGTGTACAACTATTGCCTCACCCACCATAGGTATAGCCCAGATCTCGCTCCGTGTGACTTTTTCGTGTTTCCCACAATAAACAAAAACCTTGCGAGGACGAACTTTTAACGACTCCAATGATGCAGTCAATGAATTTAATCAAGTACTTTTCGACCTTCCGCAAGATCGATTTTTTTCTTGTTTCGAAAGTTGGTTTCGAAGAATGCAAAAGTGCAACAAAGCTGCAGGCGAATACTTCGAAAAACTGTAAATAAATAATAAAGATATCTCTTCGTTTTTTTGAGTAGCTAGAATTTTTCGGAACAGCCCTCGTAAGCCTCTTTATGTATCTTTTTTTGATTTTCCGTACTTATGTTCCGCTGCTATCTAATATAAATCAATAAGAAAAATTTACTCGTTTGAATCGACAATTAGTTTTTAATAAAGTCGGGCATCCGAAAATCGTAATGAGAGTAATATTTTTGGACTGTCGTTGAACAAAGCTACATTTCCTACCAAATAATTTATTTTACCGTAAGAGTAAGTAATTTTTGTCAAATAGTGTTCAGTTAACGGCAGTTTGTGCTTATTTCGCTTGTGTTATATGTACGATTTTTGTATGGAAATGATACAAACACCGGTATCTTGACATTACATGTTTTACAATCTAAACATAAATTATCCGTTGTAACTAAAAGTTCTAACAGAAAGCGATATTGACTTTGGTTCGATCGTTACGCTTCCCCATTGTAATTGCACCCTAATGCAATTACGCTAAAAGCCTGTCAGAGAAGCTACATTTAATGAACTTGAAAATAAAGTGAGTGTCCGATTTAATCCATCTCCCGTTCAGCACTTTTTAAACCAAGTTACTTCAATTGTTAAATCATTTGTGTTTTTTTCATCGTGCATCGATGACAAATAATACCATTAAACATTATTAACATGTTAATAATTTAATAGAAAAATATCGCTTTTTATTAAACCTAATTGACTTTGGACACCCCTAAACAACCAATCACGGTGTTTGTGAATGGAGGATTATCGCCGTTATCAGTGATTGTGTAGGGTATACACAATTTTTAGGGTAGTTATAGGGTTTAGTCACTTTTCTGTATTTTGGAGGTCAATTTCTCCCAACAGGTTGAGTTTGGGCCGCTAAAAATAAATACGTGTCTGTTATTTTAAACTACTCTCTAACATAATCGGAGCTGGACAGTTGGGTATCTTTCCTTGTCGGATAGATTCATTTTATTATGCATGGTCTAAATTAAAATATACTTGTGAAGCACCAAAAGTGAAATTAAAATTAAAATCATTCAAGACATACGGATAATACATACATTTTAAACTGCTAATTACATAGAGAAATCCGATATGCCCTTTGGCGTAATAAAACAGGTCGGCCATATAAACTCAATATAAAAAGTTTTGCTAGGAGTGATGGGACCGAATCTTTAGTATTTAATCTTTAGGCTTCCATCGGTTAATTTTATGGCTATTCAAAAATATTTTTCTCAACTGCTTGATACATGAATTAGCTTTTATTGAAGAGGTGAAAAAAAAGTTATGTGCCTCTAATATAGAAATAATCCCTATTATTAGCTAATAAGAACTGTCCGTGATATTACAGTTTTAAGGGGTTCCGGTTATGTCTTTAGTTAAATTATTTATGACGATACTTTCATCGTTTTTGGTACTACCCTTTGAGAGGGTGCAATGGGGTGGATTTTTGGGGGTAGTATATTCTTGCAGTATTGTAAATTTGTGTGTGACTAACACTTTTACGTTTACTGTATTTTTTAAATATTGTGTACGCTTTTTGTGCATATTTATATTTTTAACAAGCCGGTATAGTGCCAGTCGGACTTGCTCACCGAGGGTTCTGTACAAGTTTTTTGGTTGGTTAGCTATGTAAATAGTTCGTTCATAACGGGAACAGAGTTTATATGGATAGGACAAACTTAACTTTTCCTTTGAAATGATGTATGGGGACAACAGTTGTCCCCATACATCGATTTATATTGCGGTTAGTTTACCGGCTGCAAACTAGTTAGTAATCGCATTTTTTGTGACGTAACTTCAACTTATCAGTTTTCAGTTTTTTTTTCTTTTATTTATCGTACATGACTGCATCTTGGCAAAATTCATGATTTAAGATAAAGATAAGATAGATAAAGGTAAAGTTAGGTCTATGGGTAGGTTTAGCCTATAGGTTTCAATTCTCTTGCGAGTGTCAAAATAAGCGTCGTTAACGCAGCTTCAACGGCCTAACAGTAATAGCATACTTTAAACCTAATTCGTTAAAAAATACATTATAGAAAACCATGAAACGTTTTAAATAAATAAACGTCCGAAGCCGAAGTTTCATTTTTTCATCGCTCCAAGGAATTGCAGACCTGAGTACCTATTTGATATTTAAAATTTACTTGATACCTTCACGTACTTAGAAGAAAGGTGCTTGAATGACGGACAAACAGGCAATGGACAACGAAGTGACAATATAAGGGTTCCATTTTTTCCTTTTTAAATATGAAAACCTTTCAATATTTTTATGCTTCCATGGCAAGAAACAGTAAGAAAAACAACGAAGCTAATTTACAGTCAGGCAGGTAGTTTTTATTTACTTAACACCAATGAATATTAAAGAGAAGAGTTATACCGAATTATTTTGAAAATCAACTCGTATTAGCTTAGGAAAGGTTTGTTAGCTTATGTCTTATGATCTGAAAATTATCGGATTTCAAATAATATGTATAAATAATATTAATAATACTTATGACAAATGTTTCCTATCATCAAAACAATCTGCAGAATTGGTGCACATTATGAACACACTTAGTTATTATTTATTCAAAGCTGACACATTGCGAGCTTCAACACGTTTTCTGTAATTATTAGTTACCGAGTATGTTATGGTAACCTTCTTTATTTTTTACAGTTTGCAACCAGTTCGCACGCGGTGTATTCGCCATGCTGGGGGCGGTGACTCCCGAATCATTCGACACTCTTCATTCGTACACCAACACCTTTCAGATGCCTTTCGTAACGCCTTGGTTTCCTGAAAAGGTATACTTTACAAGCCCTTATTTTCATACAGCGGAAATATCATAACAAAAATTGAAATGTCATAGGGTTAGAATTCATCGACTTTTTTTGCTTTCTATAATGCTATAACTAATCTCGTTGCATGTTACAAACTTTTAACATTGAACTGTTATAACTGGACGTTTGTGATATGCGAAAAGCAACAAGTAAATTTACTAAGATTAACGTTAATTATTTTTTAACATTATGTGTGTCGTTCTTTTAATATTAATTTTTAATTAATTAAAAACTAATATTAAAAGTAATTAAATTAAATTAACGGTATTTTTTTTCTAAACAGAATCAATTTACTAGTCCCTTAGCAAGACACACATACCATCACGCCTTCACCCCAGAGTGGTAGGCAGAGCAAAAGAATTACCAACAACTCTAACAAGTTCTTAATTCTATAACCACATTTTGCACATACAGTTCAAGATTTTTACCAGTGTATATTAGTGACAGGTTGCAAGACCACCGCCTTACAATACTACAAGCCTTTAATCCCTTAGTCGTCTCTTACGACTTCCACTGGAACGCATGGAGTGGCACTATTCTACGTCGGCAACCACACGGCACTTAGTCACACATTTATGCGCGAGTATGACCTACAAATAATCCGATGAAAGATTTTAATATTTGATAAGTAGGTAGACACCGTTAATTTATTCAGTTAAGAGTTGGAAAATAAAGATGAGTGCTGTAGGTACAGTCAAATTTGGTACCCACCTTAGCTCCAAAGTCAAACTGACATTCTACAGCAATAAAGTTCATTTTCCTAAAAGTTACAAATGACTTGACATCTCTAACGACATTGACAACTTCAAGCATATTTTTCTTGATATGGGTCACAAATTAACGTTCCTGACCGTACGACGAAAGACTTCGTTTTATTTTTCCTATTAGTTAGGTATAGTATAAAATTCACGATTCCTCCGTTTTCTTTGCTCGCGTCATTGGAGAACGAGGAATGAGAGTTGAATGATTATTTTGTTAAATATTATTTTTCCTTCGCTAGTAACTTTTATGTCCTATTCTGAACTATAATAGTAGTTTATGTGACTGGAGCATAATGAGAGGTATTAATATGCCAGTGTTATGTATTTTAATATACTATATGTATATTAATATACCAGGTTGCATTTTCATTAACTTTATTATATGAAAGGGTTTTATAACATAAAAAAAAGACTTGGTTTTCATAGGGAAAAACCATTTGATAGTTTCTCGTAAAGTAACAAAATACAAAATACTGTGTTAATTTGGTGTGAAAATTTAGACAAACCAATAGGCCCGGAAACTTTTGCATACGAACTAAACGTCATAAAAAAATTAAGTGTTTCTTTGGACTTATTTTAGTGTTTATCTTAGAATCGAACTCCTCGAGTCTAACTCTTTTTTTTACTGTCAGCCTTGACGAGGTCACAATATAATTGCTGTAGGAAAATCGACTTTGCCAAGACATTTTGCACTTTCTGGAAGTAATTTCTTTGATTGAGTTTGTATGCTTCGGACAGACAAAAAGATTTATTGGGATTAAGTACTTACCTACCATTGATTATAATTTCTTTTAAAGAAGCAAATGGTTTTATATCATACTCTTAGGAAATGATTGAAGTGAAAAATCTTTTTATAGCAAATCAATGTAATTGTGTAAGGCATTGGTTCGCATAAAAACGATGAGTTTTCTCTTTTACTAGGTAATACCACCGTCATCGGGACTTATTGACCACGCAGTCAGCATGAGACCGGACTACCATAAGGCTATTGTTGACACTATCGTCTACTACGGCTGGCAGGAGATCATATTTATGTACGACTCGCATGATGGTAAGTTAATATAAAAACTTTTAATATTTCCTTAATGCTAGAGTAATTTAACAGTGTGAGTACATGAGTATATTATAGAAATGTTATAATACACATTTCTATACCATATTGTTAAGATATAATAGCTAGCCCTTTGAAAACCTCAACTTCACAGCATAATTATCCAATTAATGTCCAACACACAAAGGCAGAGATCGGATATTATTTTACCTTGGCAATGTAAAAATAACCGTTCTCTTGTTTTTCTTAGACGACTGTGATAACAGTAGCCGAGGAAGCGGCGAGCTCCTGTTATTTTTGCGGATTAACTTTTTAATATCAGTGAATATTAAGATAAAAGGAGACAGCGAACGGGGTGAGCTGGAGCCAAGCCGGCTTACTACATTCGCTTTATCGTTTTGCTTTACAGCAGCAATGGCGGTTTTGTAAATTGTAGTCCTCGCTAGGGATTACGTGGGATGACCCTTCCGATCACTGTCGACGGGAGGCGCTGTTATGAGCCGGTGCAAGTTTAATGAAGCTATTTTGGTAATGCTTGTTGTATAAATTAATCACCGCGACATGACATGATATCTGCCACTAAATATTAGACACAGATTTGATCGTAAACAAACAGATAATATTATATTTCAGCCATTTTTTTGTAAGAAAACTATAACAGCTTTAGTAACTAACTTTTGGCAAATAGTTATACCCTTATGTCCATCATGACGTTCATGATACTGCCTGATCCATTACTGCTAACTGGATTGATATTTATTTTACATACCTATTCAGTAAAGGAAATAGATTCCTAGACCACTTTAAACTGTGTCAAAGTGACGTAATCAATCAAAACGTAAGAGACTTCTTATGATTTTATTTACAGTGTCACTTTGACATAGTCCAAAGTGGTCTAGGAATCAATTTACTTGATCTGTACAGTCACGTAATGAAAATACTCCTCACTTTACAGTCAACTTTTTATTGAACCAGATCAAGAAGTTATAATGCCAACATCTCAATGTTGTATCAACAAGGGTGATGAACTAGCTACATTAAGAATTGATATGTAATTAACGGCACTGATATATAGTTTGCTGTAACGTTTATAATCCGCTGTACTGCAATATTCTATACTGACGATGTGCTGTGCTAATAATAATAATTGTAATGTAATGAGTTATTTACATCGGAATCAACGTATCGTTATCGATCGAAAAATATACCACCTTGCAAAAAAATCGGGCATCTTCGTTTTTTTTAAGCAGATAATAATAATAATATTAATATAAACGTTTATTTCACCTCACAAAGGATATTAAAGGAATAACTTACATAAGCCTAAAAACTTGAATAAATAAACCTTTGTGAGGGACTGGAGTCCGAACTAGGAGTGATCCTGTAATACAGATCTCCAGGCCCCCACCCCAGAAACAAGTGGAGTTAATAGCTAGACTTAGGTTTACGGTACAGTCTTATTGGAGGTAAGTAAAACATAACATAAAATAATATAAAATATAACGTATATACATATTATAACATACTATAATAAATAAGTAGTACATTACTGCAGAGACCGGGGAAATGGCTGTTGCAGGACTAGTAGAGTTAGCGTGGCCGAGACGCAGATGAGGCCGCGATATATACGAGCCCAGCAACCTCCCTAACCCGGCTGAGGCTTGTATAGTGCTTTTTTCCAACAATGCGAGAAAGATTAACACAATTGTTAATAATATTAAACGCAGTCCGAAAACCTAGAGTGATTAGAACATTGTCGCCATCATCTTCAACGTTATTCATAATTTTTTTCATTTGAAACAAGTTCTATTTAGTATGAAACTGAAATAAAACTTTAAACAAAATCACAAATTTAAACGTGATAAATTTTATAATATATATAATAAATTATAAAATTTATTACTCGTTATGACATTTCGACAATTTATTTTGTTTATGAATGGAATTTTTATTTAAAAAAGACAAACTAGCTGTTTGATACACTAGTAAGTGTACTTGAGAAAATCGAAAGTGCCCGTTCTGCCGTGTCAGGCATGTGTCAGGCACAACTACTGCATCTCAAAAAATGGCGAACCAAGAAAAACGATTTTACACATGTTTTATCGATAGAGCTTTAATAGTTAAAATTCAGAAAATTCAAATTCAAAATAATGATTCAGAAATAGGCCACATGAGGGCTCCTTTACACGTCAGTAATATGGAGTGAATCTACTTCGGACAAGACTATCATTGCGGAGAAGAAGCGCCGCAAGAAACTCCAGCAGAAGGTCATTTTTTCCAATAATAAAATACAATAATATTTAAAAGTAACATAACAAGAACATAAAGTAATAAACTATTATTTTAAAACTAACATCAATAAAATCGTTACAAATGTAAGTTCAATAACATTAAATTAAAAATAGTGACTAGGAGAATAACATGACGAGGTCTCAACGTCAGGAACCTAACCTAACTGAAAAACAGGTCCTTGCAAGCGTAAACAACAAGCGCACCCGTTCACGAGTATCACGCGCATATCAGCCATCGGTTCCCTCAACCATGTTAAATAATTATGATGAATAGAAATGTATGAAGAAAATAAGTAAACTGTGTCACTTAACAAAATGTCTTAATAATATCGTCTTCTTTTATTTATTTAATTTAAATACTTTATTGCACAAAATAAAAATAGGGTACAAAAGGCGAAATTAATGCTACAAGCATTCTCTACCAGTCAACCTTATGGTGTAACAGAAATCAAAAATTAGGTAGCTGCAATAGAATGACAATCCTTTCCCATTGTTGAAAAAAGATACTTGAAGCTACGGAAACCTGTTTGTTCTACAATGCTCTTATTATTTTTATTATTCTTTTTCGTTATTTAAGAAGATAAAACAGTAAACGCAGTTAAATTTTTTACGCATTACAACTTTTCCATATAAAAGCTGTAACGCGCCCTAACTGCAACACGGCTGCAACTTGAGATGAATGAGTTAGGCATTTCAACTTGTAGTATTTAGATCAAAATAAGGTTATCTACTGTAACTATTAGCTCTATCTACTGCATATCAACTTGTAGGAGGGTGCGTGACAGCTTTGTGATTTTTCATACATGAGTTGGGATCTTCATAATCTCGGTAAATTCACCTATAAAAAAAAGGTGTTTTAGGGCATAGTACAATGGAAAATAAGCTATTTGTCACCTGTATAGCGTTTTCTTTGCAAGGAGGTTTATATAAATAACTCTTAAAAATAATGTTAATTGCGATTTATTACAACAGAATTAATTGATCAAAAGGATCCAAATAAAATAATTAAGTACACACAGTTTTCAGAAAAAAAAAATAGTTTTGATAAAAATAATCTGGGAACATTTAGTTTATTCACCGAAAGTGTAGCTTAATTACTTTAAAAATAACCCATCAGATGCGATAGGAACCTAATGGTATAAAAAAAGATAACAATCTCAAAATAAAACGACTACGAATATAAAGTAATATTTGAGCGCAAGCAAGCTAGGCGAAGTAAAATATGTAGATAGCTATCTTCATATTTCACCTCCGATGGCTTAGAACCGCCCCTCTTCTTAGGAAAAGTTATGAAGCCTTTCCGGTTCCTCTTTAGTCGAGAAGGGTACAAATGATTAGGTACATATTTTACAATGCGTTACAGGCATTAAAATCAGGCTGAAGACCAATATTACGAAAAACACGTGTTAGTTTTATTCTACTAAAACTTTTTAAAGTAATCAATCTATTTGGGTCAGTATGGGGAATCCGGAAAGTATAAAGATTTTCCAGTTCTTGGAAACAGGTGTCAATTTCGGAAGAGGGAAAAACTGCATATTATGCAATTCTCGGATTTTTCATATTTTATATTATAAAGACTGAAAAACCCGAGAGTCGAACCAAGTAGCTTTCCGCTATTACAAAACAACAGAGATCAGGGGTCCGTTTATCAAACGCTTCTAACTTGTATTACAAGCGAAAATCTCTTTCCAACAATATGGATTAAAAGATACTTCCACTTATATTACAAGTAACAAGCTTTTGATAAAAGGGGCCCCAAGTCCTGTGTCCCTAGACATGAATGACATGATGCATTCGGCGAACAAGCAACGGCGTAATGGATAAAAGATTAAAAGATAATAGTAGATTGTTCAACAAGGGACTAAAACAAGCCATAATGACACGAGAGCCACGCGAGCGAGCTTGCGAGCGAGGGTAGCTGTAGTTCGAGTGTCATTATGGTTGTTTAGTCTCGCGTTAAACACTCTACTTTTCACTTTGAATGCGAGGAAAAAAACGACGTTCTAAACAAAATTACAACATTTATTATAAAAAAGTTTCTAACAATTAAAACTAACAATTAGGTATCTTATTATTACTATCGTTAATCTAACATTAATGATGTTATTTGTTTCCCACATTTCCAATCAATAAAAGTTTGGTATGTTTTTGAATAAATGCCACTAGATTTTGGCGGCAAAAGATTTCGTATCACCTCTTTTGCTTTTTTTTGCACATTTCTGGTCCCTAATTTCTAAAGTTGCACAATTAATTGGTGATTTTTTTTAACAACGTACTCTCAATACAAGTTATGAACATCTATTCAAAATACAAATAGGAAAAAAAAGTTCCGCGGTTTTTTTGTAAAGTGATGTTTTAAATGCTTGCATATTTAGCCAACAGATTCAAACTTGGAAACCATTTTAAAAGTAATTGGACCACGCATAATAAAAGAGTTCGGCCTTAATATGATTAAATAGATTCATATTCGTAATAATTAAGCGTGTTTCACGAAATTAAATCCTTTTTTTAATATATTTGCACAGTTGTCATTTTGAGGTTATTTCGACACCCAAAAATATGGTCCATACACAATCACTGAAAATGGCGATAATCCTCCATTCACAAACACCGTGATTGGTTGTTTAGGAATTTCCAAAGTAAATTTAAAAAAAAAAACTTTAATCCCTAGGGATTAATAAGGAGCTTTCGTCCCAATTCGCAGCATTTAAGTAGCATTTTAAGGGCATGAGAAGTGAAAAGGTCATTTATTCAGTAAGTAGGCCGCACGGGCACTTTTATACGACAAGAATTGACCAGCGTTTCCCAAGAGAAGACCACTGCTGAGAAGAAACGCCATCGTCATTTTTTAACATATTTCATATTACAATGGTACAGTCAACAGCATAAATAAGTGATCATTTATGTACCTTGTCGCTTTCAATCGTTTCACAATTTTGTATGATATTTCAAGCTCGACGTTAAAGAGACAAGGTACTTAAATGATCACTTATTTCTGCTGTTGACTGTACTACTTAGTCTAAGCATTATATAAAGCTATAAATATTAAATTAAATATAATATCAAATAATGTGTGTAGTTCAGCAGGAAAACATGCAAAATATCTTGGGACAGAGATAGAGGGAGAAAATGAAAAAAAACACCGACTTGTGTATATAAGACGGTGCAAGACGACCGAATAAAAGTTTCGATTATGTTTTTCTACATCAACGGTGTCCCCCAGACAAGATAAAGTATTTTTGCATTTGAACAAATTATTATTGACTAAGTTTCGGGTTTAGGCCATGCATTTTTGTCTGTTAGATAATCCTCGACCCTATAATACGCTTTAGACTTTAACGACTTTTTCAAGTATTTTTTAAGTGCTGGAAGGGTACCTTGACTTGGGTGGGATTGACGTAAAATGACGGATGATCTCGTGGAGCGATGATGCCCATTCCATAGATTATGACAGTTTTCGAAAATCGTCGTCATGTTATCGCTAAGCATCTGGTCTCCTAGGATCCTTGATTAAATTTTTATTTCCCTCCGCCGCTCGCATTTTTGTCAGTTTTGTTCATACTCCGAAGGAAATGTTGAGCAGATTAAGTCTTGTTATAAGTAAACTACGAACCAATAGACAAGGACGAGTAAATTGACTGAGTTAATTAATTAATTAAATAATTAACAACACTTTATTTTAAAAGGCATTGTATTTTACAATTCTTACAAATATAGTCACTACAAATTTTAATTTTAGTATAAATTACACGATCATTTAATTTATTTCATTTTGATTTACTGGTTATCCAGCGACTGACAGAAACACGCTATTTAGAAATCATTTTGCAGATCATTTATGACAACAAGGAAATAACAACTACGAGAACCTGTTGCTACTTTGGTTTTTCCTTTCCGTAAACTATTTTAAAAGGACACAGTGATGAAATATCAAAAATAAAGCAAAGTCGGTAAATCATTGGAACGGATTGGGTTAGATCTGTCACTAGATTGGGTCTGTCACTAAATTTGAATGCATCGGTTTTCATCCGAATGCATCAGAATTTCATTTAACTACCGCAGCACATTTGCCGGATTGACCGTAAAGTTTTACGCCCCCTGGCAGAATTGCGAAGCCACGCTAGCGCTAAATCTGCATGTAATGGCATTAATACTTTCTTTTCCAGAGGTTTTTTTTTATCAAGGGGCTTAAGTAAAATATTACGGCGGTGGAATCTTTTCTTTTTTTAATTTTCATTGGGTCTTCGACGGTCGGTATCCTTATCTATGTTAATTATATTCGGCACAAAAACATAACAATTAAAACACCTTAATAAAAACCGTCCTAGTGCGAGTCGGACTAGCGCACAAAGGATTCCGCACCATTATCTAAAAAAATCAAGTTTGTTATTATGGAAGCGTCCTTAAATATTACTTTATTTTGATTTAATTATTTATTTTTAAAGTATATTTACAACTTCATATTCTGTGTATGAATGAAGTTTGTTGTTCACTTAAATATTTATTTTATTCGTTTTTAGTATTTGTTGATATAGCAGCAACAGAAAATACATCATCTGTGAAAATATCAACCGTCAAGCTATCACGGTTTATGATTATGACATACAGCCTGGTGGCAGACAGGCAGACTGACAGACAGACGGACAGTGGAGTCTTAGTAATAGAGTCCCGTTTTTACCCTTTGGGCGTTAAACCCTAATGCATGGGGTTAAATACGTACAAGTTATGCTCAATAAATAACAAAACTTAACACGTCAGTTTGGAATTAACTAAATTAATATATACACTCGACTAAACTTAGGTATAATTACTTAATTGCAAAAATTCAAAGGGAGCTTATTTATGTCTGAGTATTCCAGCGCTTCCCAAAAGAAGACCACGGACGAGAATTGACACCGCACGATAATCATCACTAAGTTTTTAGTTTTTTTTTTAAATATCAATACTATAAATAACCAATACATATATAACAACGTTAATTGTTGAATACCTACTTCTGTTACTTTACTATAAGTTCAAATTCACCAACAGAATTATGATAAGTAATAATATGTAATAAGTCTCTTCTTCTTATAGTTAGTCCCTCTCCAACTTGTGAAGGTTGGCAGTCAGCTTCGCATATTTCTCTCGGTCTTTACTGAGCTCCGCTGCACTTGTGACCAGTCCATACCCGAATGTTTCGCAGCCACGATTTCTTCCTGCGCCCGACAGCTCTTCTTCCAGCAACTTTGCCTATCATTATTAATTGCAGAAGTTCATTTCTTGAGTGCCTAAGCACATGACGTATATAGGCAACTTTTCTCCTTTTGATAGTCTTCATTAGTTCACGATTCCTCCCAACTCGACGCAGAACTTCAACATTGGTCACTCGGTCTGTCCAGCTTATGGCCAACATGCGTCTATATGACCACATTTCAAATGTGATGTGATGTGCACTCGTAATAGATTTAATGTAACCAATTTAACTATAAAATGATTACTAGTGCCAATTATAAGAATAATCAGAAATTAGTTAAGCACAATTAAATTTATTGATGTACTTGTAATATGTAAATTATTAATATTATTATGACATTTTGTAACACTTACAAGGTTGCATGTACTGTACCTCCCTACACATTATCCCGAACATCCTACAAAGTATATCGACAGTCTTAGTAAAAATCTCATCGCAGCCCGTAATATACTCCGGTGGTAATCTCTGGTCTTCATCATCAGTTAGTTTCACTTCACCGAATGGAGCTATATCAGAAAATTCTTAAATCGCTGTATAGTGTGTCTATAATTTTTAGGGAGTTCCGTTGATTCCTCTTGGATCATCTTGGTAACAATGGAAGTACCACAGAACTTCTTAATACAAACAAATAAACGTTTAAAATCGATCCACAATTGTCGAATACATTATGAAACATGCATAAAAAGGGAAAGAAAACATACAAAAGAACATAGAACGGTCATCCGTTTTTGAAGTTGGTGAAAATAGGAGCACATGATGAAATACCTATCTCACATCAAATCATCTTTAAATGTATAGTTAACATCAAGCAAATATGAACATAATCGCACCCCACCGCACTAACAGATATATTTTTTTACGAAACAATCTTACAAATTCGGTAATGTTCGTTCAATATGAATAGATACTGCAATTGAATAGCGCATTTTTTACCGACTAATAAAAGGAGCAGGTTCTCAATTCGTCCTTATCATTTTTTAGAAATTTAAATGGAATTATAGCCCAATATTGATAAAAGACACTATTGACACATAATTTAGTTATCGCTTAAGCGAAGATGAAACAACAGGGATATAGTAATAATGTATAAAAAACACTATTATAAAACGGACCTACTTACAAAAAGTAATAATAAATAGTATAACGTAAGTCACGCTGTATCTACACAAATAATGTTGTATTGCGAACAGATAAAAAATAAAGTTCTATTTTTCTTAGACCACTTAAAGTTAAGTTGAGAAATACTTTTTAAATCCCCTGGCAGAGTTACTTTCCGATAAAGGTGTGGCCGAGTTATAAAGTAGAAAATCTATATCAGCTTCAGATGTGCTACGAAAGGTAAAGTACTGCAAAATGTACCCGAAACATGCTTTAAATACGTTTATTTATTAAAAAGAAGTAGCAACAATGTTATATTCATGTTGAATTCATGTTAAAATATAGTAAAGACAACTATGTAAAAATTTCAATATGGTCTTATTTAATTGAACACAATAAAATCGGTTAACAATATCCCTCTGTAGGCGCCAGGAGTTAAAACATAACTAATATATAAAAGACACGACATATAATCGCGACCTCTACTTAACTTTCTGAGCTTATATCATTTAAAGGCTCAACCGGTTTTTACTAAACCTCGTTGAGAACCACTTCAATTAAACTACTTATTTAAGGTTGTTTTAAAACAAATCTAAATCAAATTCAGTTAACCCACAAAGATGAACCACTTATTTGTTGTTATAGAATATTAATACAAATATACTCTGCAATTCGATCTGGAAACATAACAGCGCTGACTAAACGAAGCATTTCTCGTAGATAAAGTTGTGGATTTCATCCTCAGTTATTGCATTTCGTTGCTAGATACAGACTTATAAAATTAATTCTGACAATCGTGAATAATAAATAGCAAGTATAATTCAGCAGCGATAAGAATGTTACTTCAAAAACAATCTCTTTTTAATATCGATTCATACACAGTAAATGAAATTAACAAATGAAAATTACTTATTAAAATTACATGTTAGTGCTACAAGTATAATAAACAATTACGTATTTACAGGGGTTCTATTCAACGTAGTAAAACCATATCGTCACCTGTAATATGAATTAATGTAACCGCCAAAATTACGAAATTGAGTTATATATACAGTTCGTCTGCAAATTTGATGTTCTATCGATTACTGTATTTAAAATTTCGATATCTTGAAAAAAATGTCGATTACGTTAACCAAAATTAGACCACTTTTTTCATTTTACCATCCTTTTTTTAATGTATGGCACAATTTTCATAGATTACTTATTATCAGGTTAACGTAACGACGGATCTGTGATTTTGTATTAATGTATTGACCAAAGTTGAGAAAAATACATTAATGTAAGACTCATCTGTATCAAAATGACTCTTACGTTAACTTATTTTGTGGCACGTTGTAGCTAATTGACTGTTACGCTAATTAAAAAAAGGACTTTTGAATTAAATGCGACATACGCTTGGTTTTTGAGATCAGATAAGTTTACAATTTAACTGTGTATGAATCTAATACACAGAATGGATCCTGCTATACATGGGGAGAAAGCGATGGAATGAGAGGGAGTTGCGAAATTGGGACTTGTTTATATAAATACCTCCTTGAGGTTGACAAGAATGACAATATAAAATACGTAATTTTGTATTGTGATTCTTGTTGGGGTCAAAACAAAAACAAAGTTATACTAAGCGTATCCAAATACTTCCTGTAAAATGCATAAAATGTACAATCTGTGCAAGTAAACCATCTACTACCAGGACACACATATATGCACCGGCATATATGTGTGTCCTGGTAGTAGATGGTTTACTTGCACAGATCTACCGAGATTCGATGCATAGTGTCATAGAACGTGAGGTTCGAAAACTGATTGTGTGGAGCCCAGTACAATGGCCCACTTTCATGCTTACAGCACGAAAAACACCCCGTCCTTATATTTTCAACACCTTGGACCACACAGACTTCATAAACTGGGAATATTGGGCCAATAAAGTATTTACTTCAATAACAACACTGCAGATCCACATTTTAGACTAAAAGATATTAGAATCGGTACTATTAAAAAACCACATCTAAGGTATGCAAGGTAAATACAGAATGAAGGATGATGGGGAAATTTTCAAAATAATATTGGGTCAAGAAACCAAGAAAATAACAGGAAAGGGAAAGGGAAAAGGAAAGGGAAAGGTCAGTCTAATGCACCGGTCGTAAATGATAATCCGTCGAATGATTCTCTGCCAAAACTTTATGTGCACCGACTGCCAATTTCCACTAAAAAGTACATGGACCTTAAAAAACTCTGTGACGGAGAGGTGATACCCAAACAATATGTGCAAGATTATTTACAGCTGCCTTATGTGGACAAAATGGATTACTTAGACGATATTATGCTAGATGAAGTACCAATTGATGATGGCGAAATCCATGACCAAAGTGACGAGGTGCAGGAATCCGAAGGAAGAAACGTAATAAATAAGAAGCGAGGCTTAAAACAAGAAATTATTAAAAATGGGAAAGCTGAAGATGTAGCAGAAGCCAAGAGTGCTGTAGAAAAACGGAAAGGAAAAGCAAAACAAGGTAAAGCAAAGCAAGGAAAAGCAAAGCAAGGAAAAGCAAAGCTAGGAAAAGGAGTAAAGAAAAATAAAAATTAGGATATAAAGTCAAGTGTTTTTTTATTTCAAGTTAATTATTTAAATTACGTGTATTTTTTTTGATCTCAGGTAGAAGTTACTCCTTATTTACAATAGCTGTTAAATTAGAGACTTAATTTGTTTTTAGAGAAAGCTCAGTTTCATTTACTATTAAACTGTTTTGTACCTACTTATAAACCTGTTTATTTATAACTTACTACCCTACCACCAATTAAATAACACAGAAGAATTTATTCTATATTGGACTTTATTACAACTAAATAAGATTGAAAGGGCTATAAGAAGTTTTTTAGTAACGTAAGTCCACATTTCAAAAACGGTGTGACTTACTTTAATTTTTCTAAGGTTTTAGTGTCATACGTTAAACTGCTCTTATTGTTTTTTATTAATGCTTAATGTAATCACACATTTTTAGGAAAAAATTAACGTAAGCACCATGCTATTTTCTAAACTATAATTGCTGGCTTTTTCAGACCTCACTTAGCTAAAAGATCTAACAAATATAAGATAACTGCTATAACCATAATGTTAAAAGGATAAGTATATAAAAAGTTATAAGAGTTTTTCTAATTTTCATATTACTTTTTTGCCTTTCCTGAAAAATCGGCCATTGGCGGTTACGTTAATTCATATTTCAAGTGACGATATTGTTTTTGACATGTTACCGTATTGTTTTTAACTCGGCTGACAATACTGTCAGTTAAATAAAACCTAACGTAACGCTAACAGTACGATAACATTCAATTTAAAATCCAAAGTTTGTTCTAATATATAGTAATCGTTACTAACATTCTAACAGTGTTAACTTCACGGCCATAGATAGTCAATTGCACAGAAGTGATAGTTTTATTTTAGCCTGTAAAATGGAATATTTCCTATAGAAATAAAGACTGCTACGCGGACTGACAACAACACACCATATCTATTATAGAACTGATAAAAAATCAAGTATCACGACCATTCAATCCTATTACCTCGGAGTTGCAAGCCGTACATTTGAATTTCCCTTTTTGTCATGAGATTCTATAAATAGGTAGACCAACGAATAAACTACTTTTCTCAAACATGCTATGTAATGTCGGCGTTATGTTAGTTATTTTAGGCTTCAAAGTGCCACGTTTCCGACGGAACAACTCGAGAGAACTGTAAAGGAATTTCATACGAAATTGAAGGCCTAGGCCGGGAAGTAATTTTTTTTTAATTTTAATTTGGCCATGGTGGCTGTGTTTATGAAAAGGCTAAATAGCTGGTTTTTTTTTAATTTACTAAGCCGTGCATCCAACAAAGCGTTTGCATGTTTATTTGAAGTACCAGGAGCGCAGAGGTAATTAGGAGGTTAGCACGATGCGGCGAGCCCCGCGCGCGCCACCAGCGTTACAGCGTCAGGTTACTTTTAATGTTTATGCACTCCTAGTACCTATTTGACATTGTAATTTTTGTTTTAATTATTTTAAATGAATTATGTTTGAGAAAAGCACTATACATACTTCGGCGGGAAATATGGGGTTGCCCGCCTCAGACCTATATCCGGCCTTGCTTCGCTCGGCCGTCTATATAACTTCGGCCGGCAACCCCTTTTGTCCCGGCCTCTGTAGTAATGTACTATTACTGACTTTCTGACTTTTGTCAGAGAAGCTTATTTTTAACTCTCCGACCCAAAATGATAGGTGTCATAAGTTTAACATGCGTATCATCAAACGATTTTTGACACTTAAATCTGTAAATCAAGGCAATAACTTAAAGAAAATAACACGTCGCTAGAAACTACTCATATGTGAAATATTCAGTCTTCATTGAGGCGTTGAATAAATATTTTAACTTTCATCGCATCCCTGCTGGTAGCACGATATCCTAAGAAGAGATAAGATGATATCGAGATTCAATTTATTCTGGGCGTTGCGCGACCGCACCGGAGGACACGAGTCAGGCGTCACAAGCAAACATATGCACCGAGGATGCATTCAGAGTCGTTTCAGAATAACAGGGTCTCGAATCGTATCAGTCTCTCAGCTGACGCTTGGTACGTGACATGATCTTATTGAAATTCAATCTTGAGTTCTATGTATTGTCTGATTACCATGCATATTATGTTTTATGGTATTGTCTTTTTTTTTTATTCATAATTGTTTGGTTTTAAAACAAGGATTTAAAAGGGATAACCTCGTTAATGTACTTGTTTTTTTTGTTATATTACCAGTATTTTATATTTCTTTACAATAAAGAGTATGCTATGCATACAAACATACATACATAAAGTCGCTGCATTTACTTACATCACCCGATTGACAATCGGATTCGAATCAAGATATTATCGTGATTTTGTCTTATCTGTTACTTACATCAGAATGTTATGCTTTTTAGAAAATAATAATTTAGAGTTTAACATAGAAATATATAGTCTTGAATTTTACTTACATATTATATTTTAGGTACAATAATCTTATCAAATATTTCTTGGTTTCACGAGGATAACACTCAACTAAAGTTCGCTTTCAACCAGACAGAAATAAAAATGTGAATTTATTGCAAATAACAGGGAAATTGATATTTATGCAGTGACATAAATTTTGTCGAGGATAGAGCTTGACTTGAGTGCTTCTAACGTACCTCCGGGAATAAACAAGGGCGGTTGTGTTTGAGGGTTTAAATTGCTTATAAAAGACTCCGTTTTTAACACGATATTGCGCCTCAATGGCTGGAAGACGCCTTTATTGTATGAAGATTAAATATTTTAAATTATTTTATTCCAAAGGAACAAAAGGTTACATATTTTTAACGGCGTTTTTACTCACTAAAAACTTAAATGACAAAACCTGTAGAGAGTTGTTATATTGTGATCTTGTATTAAGATCAGAATTCGAGTTCTATGAGTAATATTAGATTTCATACTCAAAAATTCCTATGAGCTCGTTACTTCATCTACGGGCCAGGTTTCACAAACGGCTCATGAGTGTAATGGCGCTTCCATACGATAAATGCTCACAGTTCTAGTTTTAAATTCCAGAACTTGATTGCGTCATTTAATTCGTTTGTTATTATATCGCTTATTTTACTGCACTGTAACACATTTTAAAAACATGCGTAACAACCGATGAAATAATAGGTTAAACAGCGATTTAGTATCAACTGGCTTAAATGAAATAATTCATTATTGCTATGTTGTGACTGTAATACCTCTTCCATACTTTTTTTTATGTTATAAGAATAAATAACAAACAACTACACGTAGAAACAAAACTCCCGGCTCTCGATGCACGTTCGGCGCGTTTGATACCTACCATCTAGCGACACCTGAGGTGTCTAGTCAGTCAGGGCCGTCACACACGAAATATTTATTAATATACCAAAATATATATTAAATAGCAATGCAACTTACGATATATTTTTCGTACTAGTTGACAGAGTCCACACACGCAGCTAAAATATATATTAGTATTTATAATAACAAGGTATCTTAAGATACCTTAAATAGACCTTGAATAAATTATTAATGAGTTTTAGACCGTGCAGCGCGGCGCGTCGCGGTCGTTGTATTTGTTTCACCGTGCGCGTCGCGCTTTGATTCTCTTAAACTTACCTAGTGAGTCTTTGTGTGATCAGGGTCAAACACTAAAAAAACCTCCTCCTTCTTTTTTAGATAGGTTAATTAATATAGCGGCGAGCCGCCATTTAATAGCGTGCTTGGTATTTATCAATCTTATCTCATTGTGGGGTCTGCCTTACTTATTTTCTCTCTCCACCTCACTCTATTTGACGTGATGGTAGTGAGAAGCATATATCGCCTCGTAAAGGAACGTTAGGAAATTGACAAAATATACATAATTTTATTTAAATGGTTTTTTCTGGCTAAAGGCAGGTTACTTTGTTGAAATCTTGATAAGCACTATTGAGAAACATGCATTAAAACTGCAAAATATTAAATGTACTCGTAGGTAAGTAACGCTAGATCTCAAACACATTTTGGCAATTAAGGTCGACAAGAGCCGCAAAGCCCCAGCAAGAAACAACAGTCTTAATTCTTACACTGACGCCCAAAGCTAGACTCTTTTGTGTTAAATATCACAAAATTGCTCTCACATTTTATATTGTGCAAGAAATTGACATAGAATTCAATTACCTTTCATTCTCGCAAGGATAAAAGTGTGCGTCAAATGTTCGAACCCTGTTTCACGTTATTCAGTAAATATTAGAGGTCCGATAAAAAAAAAAAGAGGCAGCAAGAATCTGCTGCCAGACAGATCTCGTTTCGTAATCGACATGTTCATAATTGATGTGTAACATCTTCGGTCGACGTCATCAGCCATTAGTCGGGTGACGACAGTGGAAAACCTCAAGGGTCACGAGTTCAAACGCGACACATGGTGAGAATAGTCCGGGTGCGGACGAAACTTTCACCACATCTCCCGCCGCACATTTATCTCCCAACAGCGAAACTGTTTTGGATCCCCACTTGCGCGTTGTTCGTGAAGCGGCTTAGCGGGTCACCTTGTAGTCGCTGCCCTACTTCACAATAAATTTTGTGATTGCATTGTTTACTCGGTTGTGTATGATATTTAAATCGCTCAGTTAAAAACCTCGAGTCGGACTCGCGCACGAAGGGTTCCGTACCGTTATCTATAACAAATCACGTTTGTTGTATGGCCGCCTAAAATATTTATTAACCGATTTCAAAATAAGTTTATGTCAAAAAAAAAATATTACACAAGTTTTTGCTGCCGACTGTACTTTTTTGCAGTATCATTATTTATTTATTTATTTTTTTAAACTTTATTGCACAATACACAATGTAAGTACAAGTGGCGCAGTTAATGCCTTGAGGCATTCTCTACCAGTCAACCACTGGGCCATTATGTGCTTATCAAGACCAAACAAATGAGTCCCAGCCCGGTGTGTTTACGTTAAGTACCTATAGCGGAGATTCTGTCGCCTCCTTCTGACTCCAACATCAGATCAGCTCCATGTCATAATAGTATTACATTGTGATGTAATTTACACATGTATGCAAATTTCCAAAAAACCGCCTAAAATGCAAAAAATAACTTCTTATTTATATAATGGTAGGTAGGTCAGTCCAACTGTATTTTTCTTATAGTTTAAAATATTGTTTTTTTTTAACATTTTTTAAATTCAATTCTTTATTTTTAAAGTGGTATATTCACTTTAAAAATATATAATTGAATTTTAAAAATGTAAAAAAAAACGCCTCAAATATGCAAAAAATATTACAAAATGCAGTTAAATATTCTGTGTTATTTCAAGTGTTTACCTGTAGCCATTATTAATGTCAGATTGTACTTTATTTATGTGTCTGATTTTACTTAAACTATATGATGCCTAGTCGGTGGCCGTTGTATTAAGTAGATAATACAATTAAAAAACGCGTCCAACTAGCACTAGCACGAGGTCAATTCCATTACGCAAAATAAATGAGCACCTAATTCCATTATTTATAAACCGTTAACGAATGAGGGGAGCCAGATGGAGTTTGATGTGGCAATTTTACAGTGGCAATTTTAAATGCCTGTCACAGGATTGAACAAAAGTGTTTTATTTGATTTATTGTCAATTTTGCTGTCGTTACCAAATCTTCAAGGCGAAGACGATACAACGTAATAACTGGTCGCGAACAGAATTTTACGCGTTGTTTTTATCTTTTTCATCGGGTATATATCGCTCATACCTTCCCGCTTAGGCACCCTTTCACGCGGAGCAAAAGAGTTTCTATTTTTTTGCCTCCTCCGAGCACGCTTTTGTCCCTTTTTCGTTTCGCTTGTTTTATATGGGGCGTTTAATTCGATAAAATTCGTGTGGACTCGAATTGGTTTAGGAGGACTGGAAAATAGAGCAGCGTATAAATGCTTTTGGCGCTGTCACTGGTAGTATATGTGATATTATTTTTATGTTGTTCACGCAATCTGCGTCAGGGGTAATCTAGTTGTATTCTTGTTATAGAATAAATGGTCGTTGGCTTTTTAAAATTATTTTTGGTTTTGGAGAGGTGTCGTGTACTGTGACGCTATTCTATAACGCAACAATAACAAGTTGGTCTATAAGATTTAGAAGAGACTCGTAGCCTGTTTCACAATCTTAAAGTTGGCTCTCTCCTTATGTATTTTCAAGTGTTACAAAAAGAAAGGGCTTAATTCAAATAATTTATTTCAGAGACATGTCCATATTTGTTAGTTACATAGTTGGCTTAAGTCTAGTGTTAGTACAGAAAATAATAAATAATAATAAAAACACATGTCAATTTTAATACAAGCAGTGCATATTATTCCAGTGCTCCTGATATCGACCCTGGAATTGGTCGGCAATGGTGCAGAGTATGCTGTTCGGGCTGCCCCGAATCCTCCGCACGAGGGATGCAACCCTTTTGCGCATAATGGCCGCAAAGCCATCAGTGTGTGCCTCTGCGAACATCCCTGATGCGCTGCAGGATCGTGGCAGCCCCAACAGCATCCTAAAACCATTATTGTATTGAACTCGTAAGGCACTAATAGCCTTCTGCGTATAGTTAACCCACAGGCTGCAGGTGTAGAACGACTGACAGAATGCTTTGAAAAGCGTCAATTTCAAGCTATATGAGCACCTTAATGTATCTGTCAAATATGTTTTACTTGTCGATTGTGAAACAAGCGGTCGAACTAAATACGCCGGACGATTTTTGACGCTGTTTGCGAATCCAATGCTCATGTTAGTATATTTACAACTTACTATAACTAAAATAGATTTATTGTACGTTTATAAATAAGGGGGTTAGTTTTTCTGTAATTCAACCTACAATAGACAAAAATATAGCTGCGTAACGACCTTTATATACTGGTACTAAGTATATAATATTTCGTGCTATGGGCAAAATGAGTATCAAAAAGCCCAGTTTGAAAACACCACTTTCCGCTTTCCGGTCTGCAAAAATACCGCGACCCCAAAACTGCAATGGTGGCTTAATGCGTCAAATCTATTCACACAGGATTGCTACGTCTACAGCAGCTGTATCAATCAATGCAGCCAGGCCGCACGGCGTTCCGGATCTCTCTTGTGAAACGAATTACCAACGCATCGGAGGCAATGGACTTTTTGTTAGCACTAGAACAACATGACCGCTGGGGCAACAAGCGTATTGTTCTGGATTGCAATGCGAAAAATGCCAAAAGCATTCTTGTAGAACACGTACGGAAAGTGCAATTGGGACGGCGAACCTACCACTACATGCTCAGTGGAATGGTGAGTGACAACACGAATTTAAGTAATAAGCAAACTTATTTTAACTTTATACAAATACATACTTTTATTAACATTCAAACTTACTTATTTAGTTCACATTCACGTACATAATTACATTTAACTAATAAGTTCATAAATATGTGTACGCTTCAGTACCTGTCTATTTAATGTCATGTTTAAACTGCCATATATGAATTGTCACAGCGATTAAAGTGACAAAGTGAGTAAGTAAGTGAGTGAGTAATAAAGTGTACACATTAATTTATGATTACTTAATTTGTATTTTATCCGTATGATACGAGTATGTTGTTTAGATTTTAGATTTTATAATGAATTATTATAGATTTACTATCCTATCCTATCCTATTTAGTGAATATTTACAGGTTATGACTATTATTTGAAGTTTAATATATTTTAATACTCCTTTAAGATTCCAGATCAACATCACACACGTTTTACAGAATTTGAGTTACTAAATATACTTGTAACTTCAACAACTTGGTACGTTATATCACTAAAAGATCACTCTATTTGGCCAAATCAATATGGGTTGTATGTCTATTTATGACTAATCGTTACTATCGGTAATCGGTCTATTCTGACTAAATAGTAAAGGCAACAAGGTATTCCTTACCAGAAAAAAAACAGTCTAAATTCACTCTCAAGACTCTCTCATTTTACAACCATGTTCCTGGATGTAGTTCGAACTTAAAAAAATGCTCCAAGAGTAATTTGTAAGCCCAAGTAGGTTTATATTCGCAGTGTGTTAGTAACTCGTAAGCTTAGGCTTACATCGATTGTACTTAAGGTGCTTATAAAATTAACAAAGCTTACTACTGTGGTGATGGGCGGACAGAAACACTGATAGTTGGAATTATAAATACAACTTTTTATTCACTGTTTTCTTCATGTTATACGAATACATTGATGCGTTCACTACGCCGGCTTGGAAGCGACTTCCGTTGTTCCATTGATTAATTTGCTTTTAAATTCAAATGATTTAAAAGCAAACGAGACATATCACGTAATAACTTAAGGTGTATATTAATCACTACAACCGTATTGCATTACACTACACACCCCGTAATGCTTTTGTAAGTCTAAACATAGGTAACATAAAGTAGAGTACGTCTTATGTATACTGAACATGAACACAGGATCCTGGAGCCTAGAAATTTAAAAGATATTAAATGCTTAAGTAGTTATGGATTGTTATCTATAACTGATATGACTTTTTAATTGATATGAAAAATTACAATTTAGTACTTATATATTTTTCTATTTAAGTATGTTTTGCGATGTCTAGTACCTATCCATATAGTACAGGCCTAGAGCGAAAAGAAAATAGATACTCTTTACTTATTTTTTGGATACTGGCCAGTAACACACCGTCGTGAAGTAATATTTGTTAAAAAATAATAAAGTGGGACATATTTACTATAACTATGGTTTAATGCCGCGAGAATGTTTAAACTTTCAGTTAGAACTTTTGGTGACTTTTCTTGTTCACGAGCTAGAGTTTTCAATTTTTTTACTGAATTTAAAAGAGGACGGGGAATCTTTGAAGAATAGAAGACAAATTCAGCCGTTAACCGCGGTTATTGAACAAAAAGATACATTTGTGAAAAAATATCTTAAAAACAGGCGCATTATATTAAGTAGAGCTTAAGCAAGAACTGGGCATTGGATCAGCAGCGTTACATCTGTCTCTCCAAAAGCGTTCGATGTGTTCCAAACAAACTAAACGATAATTGGTGCAATTTATGATTGATTGATTGACGCTGGTAAGAAAAATAACGTTTATGGTATACTGACAGGTGAAGAAACTTGGTTATATAACTATAATTCTGAAACAAAGTGACAGTCCACGGTACGGTGCTTTGAAGATGAGCCGACTGCAACGAAATGTCGTCATGCACGAAGCCCACAGAAACAAATGTTAGTTTGATTCTTATGCAAGACGGGACACATTAGTACTGTAGTGCTTGAGGATTCGAATGTGATAGTTTGTGCCCCAAAAGTTTGGTCAGTGGTTGTGGTTTGGTTGGCTATGACAAGCAGCCGTAGTCAGGAATCCGGCACCTTCTTTGGCATCACAGCAACGCCGCACAATTCTGCTAGAGCACTCGACTATTTCCATTAAAAATCTGTCTTTCCTCATCTGCCACATTCTCCTGACTTAGCACCTTGTGGTTTTTAACCTCTTTCCAAGAATCAAAAAATAAATAAAGTCCTAGCGGTTTGAAAGTAAAGAAGATACCCTGCCCTGCCGCCCTGGCAGCTTAAAATTTTGAGATTTCCGTGGTGTCTAAAGAATAGTGGTCATTGGTATTTTTCAAGTGGTTTAGACGGATGTAAAAGTGACGTGTCCACAGAGTATTTTGAAAAAATTGACACCTGTTATAAATAAAAAAAAATGTAATTTTTGAGAATCTTATTTTCTTTGGCATGGCCCTTCGTATTTTGGTAGTAGGCAAATTGTGTGACGTTTTCCCCAGCTATTTATTTATGTAGCCTTCAAGTTTTATTGCAATTAAAGCGTCAGTATCACCATTTTACCATTGTTTAATTTTGTTGATCACGTTAGTATATTGCCGCAAAATAAATACATTTAATAAAATGATTTTTAATAAAACTTTAGTGTTGTTTTTATAATTTTCAAACTTCACCGAAAATACAAACATTTCGGACAGATTTTAACAAAACTGTTTATATATTTCAATTTGTCCCTCTTCAATAATGATGTAATAAAACGACTATAATCACTAATGCTTCGACGGACAAGGTAGAAAAATAGAAAAAACGGTTGTATAGGTAGTAAAGCGAAACATTTCCCCTTAAACAAATAAAACAAAGTAAAATAGCCTGTCACTAAGAAATAAGGTATTAAGAGAAAAAACATTGTATTTATCACTGACCAATGGAGGTATGTGAAGCAATTAAAAAATATTGTACAGTATTTGGCCAGCCAGGATATTTTCTAAAACGTTATAAACTTTATGAACAGCTGGCAATCAATCCATATTAATACAATATTTAAATGAATAAAATTATATATGTTGTGTGAAATAGACGTTCCAATACATCGATTAATCTATTAATCACTCCGCTGTGCTAATACGTTCCTGTAGCCGTGTTACAGATTTGGACTTTCTCTTTGTTTGTTCATAATAGTGTTTGCGCGACCTTAGGTAGGATTGGTTGTTAGACGTTTACCTCAAAATCGTAATTTCTTCGTAGCAATTTACTGATTCGCATTTGACCGCGATTGCGTATTTTGCTGTAGATTCTTGCTTCGATCGTCTATTTCGTTATTCGCCAATATTAAGTCGCATTTTACCTTAACGTGTTATTGTAACGTGTCTCGATTGTCAATTTTCTTTTTCGCCAATATTTTTATTCGTTTTTTACCTCGATCGTGTATTTTACTCTCGATTTAAGCCTTAATCATTTATGTTGTTGGTTTCCAATGTTTTAGTCGCACTTTACCTAACCTAATTGCATCTTATTGAACGCGTTTTTAAACCATGACATTTTGGAAGAGGTTGTTAAGTAGTTAAATAATTTTAGGTTTTTTTTGTTCGGTTGTTAGAAACGTTACAAATGACGGTTACAAATTCGGTTCGTGATTAGATGAAATAGGTAGGTACAACATGATAATCATTCATACATAACTAAAAAAGTACTTTTTAAATAAATACGGTGTTAAATGTCTAGTGTGAATATGTAACATTTAAATACCACGTAAAATCAAGCCTTTTAAATTCGCTAAAAGAATGGTTATGACTCTGACAGTATATGTATGTTTAAATGTTTATATAAATATACTTACAAATATTATTTTTAAAGGATAAAATCTCACTAAAATTGACCCGGTCTCAAACATAGCTCTAGGCTTGTACAATTGGTTACTAGACTACGATTACCATATCAACCTAAAGAAATACATTTAATAAAACACTTAGAATACATTCAAGGTTCAGAAACAAATACTCGCGCTTAGCACACAAATATATTTGCCCATATACCGGGAAACAAACCCGACTTCCGTAAGGTAAATGCGTCGTTAACGTACGGTCACGGACTTTAATTGATATACTACAATAGAACCTTGTCGTATGAAACCTACGATTAATTCCCATGTAATTTCTATCTCGTCATTTAACGCTGTCATTATTACAGGGTTCCATAGTGGCACAACTATTAAAGTCCGTGACTGTATGTATGGGATCAAAAATCACGTTCCATTGGAGCTATAGTGGAACGTGATTTTAAAGTATTAGACTAACTTTTTATCAATGGTGTGTCATAATTCTCATGTACGTGTAGGTAAGTGTATTTTGTTATTTTATAAGGTTTCTTTATAGTAGTCGATTGCCGGGTTTGACTTTAATCCTTTTCACAAGAAATGTTAGCTTCATTTACACGTATTCTATTACTCTTTACGTCATTAAAACACCTTAAGCGATTATGATTTTTCTCTTACTTATAATCCAAGACGAATAAAAGCTAAGAAACATAATTATTATTGTAAAACAAAACAGCGAAAAAAGTTACGTACCCAAACTCTACAACTCTACTGAGCTTAAAAGGCCATATCAAAAGCAGATCCGTTCCGTAAGTAATGCAGTTGCAGATACTTACGACGAATATTTATAGGTGTTGCCGCTATTTGGTTCAGTAGGGAGAGTTATTATGATCGCCTACTTCATTGTGACACACAGTTGGGTCAAGTGTAAAATGAATATTGAACAAATTCGTTACAAAAACCAGCTCAATGCATGTTTACTAGACGACAGCCTAAAATTGGAGGTTAAAATATGATGATGATTCACATCCCATAAACTTGTTGACGTATCAGTTTGAATATGGAATAGCCACTGGCTCCAGAACCCTAAAAGTGTAGTCATATCAAATACAATAAAAGATATTGACAATGTCAAAAAAATTAAGGCAAGAAAAAGTATTTTTAATTGGGATAGACCAAAAAAAAAGATGACGCAAGGTTTCTACGTCCTATTTCGAAAGATATTAGAATAAAATATTAGACCTAATAATTTTGCTGTAATCTTTTTATTTATTCAGCAGATATTTTATGGATGACATGATAATTTTCAATTTCACATGGCATTTTCTAGTAAATTACAAAAATTAAACGATATCTAATGATAAAAAGTGATTGTAATAGCGTGTTAAAACATACTATTTCATGCGGTTTTCGCAGAACCCGTAAGATACACCTAAAAGGGCTTCAAGCCGAAATCGAAAGTCAAACAAAGGTTAAATATACTTTTGTCGAAATATCTTAAATAGATAAATATTTCAAAAACTTAATAATGTAGAACGGCTTTAAAACCCTATGGTTTTCGAATTACTTTAATTGTAAAAATATGAACAATCCCAATTGTCTTATCTAGACTAGACCAATATATGAACTTCAAATTCAATGCAAGTTACACGTTTTTTCATTATTAACGCTTTCTCCGAGTTCTTCTATTTGTTCGGATTTAAATTTGCAATAAATGTTTATGAGAACAACTATATTATTCACTCAAAAACTATAAAAAAAGGTGTCATGCTACAACGACAATGCGAAGCCTATTCGGCATATTTATGTAAAAAATGCAGAATGCATTATTTGTAATTGTATAATATCATAAGTAGTATTTAAAAAAAACGACTGACTGTTGAGTTTCTTGCGGCGTTTCTTCTCAGAAGTGGTCTCTTGCGAATAGTTGCGAAGCGCTGGTAGATTTTGACGTGTAAAAGTGCCCGTGCGGCCTACTTACTGAATAAACATCTTTTATCTTTTTTTTTTTTTTTTTTGCCGATTGATCTAAACATCTTATTAAAGAATACGTAAAAAAAACTCTTTTTTTGCCTGGCAATCACGAGGCTATATTTATTTTTAAATACCCTCGTAAATTCCCCCATACATGAAAGGGGACACCTAATACAAACGTTGGAATAAAGGTCCATTTGCAAAGAAGATAAAATGGATTTACCAATGTTTTTACGATTGCCAATCAAATTTAAAAATTTACTCTTTAGTATTTACAATAGGTATACAATTGGAAATATTAATTGTATGGTGGGCCTTAGGAGGGACACATACAATCATTAGGGGATCCCTTTGACAGCCACACACTTATTGTTTCGATTAGGTATTAAAAGTCCTATCTGAAATCCTAAAAATTTTAGTTCATAAGGCTTTATAATTCGAACGTTACTTTATCCATAGAGGTAATGTAAAAGATTAAAATATACTAAAGTCATAACCTATAACCCTATAACATTCAAAGGCATATCAGTGAAAAATATTATAGGACATAATTTTTATAAGTAGTATCAATTATTTTTATTCATACCTTCATTATAGTTTTAATATTCATATTTCTATAGTTAAAATCATTAAAACGCAACACTCAGTCTAAGGGGAGGGGGATACGGGGGCAGAGCCCCCACTTAATCAAAAAACCCCTGCTATAGACGATAAATTTAGATCAACAGGTTAGGTTAGGTTAGTATGGCGTCATCCCTGTCACATCATACATGTCTATTTTAAGTTGTATGTGTTGTGCTTTTATGAATAACAAGTTTTGACCTAATAACATTTATTAAAAGTACCATAATAAGCTTTGGCATTATGAAGTTTAATTATTATGACATAAATTGGAATGACTATAAATTTTATAACTTCCTACAAATATTGCCCGCAATAATTGACATTCCGATTTATATTCTTCAATATTATGACATTTAACATTATTATTAATAATAAGTATAATGTAAAACTTTAAAGGACACCAATAATCTAAACAACTTTATGGCAGTCAATAGAGAATCAATCATTAGTTACAGAAAATACCAGAAATAGAGTGGATTACAGTAAAATTGTTTTCAGTTCTTGAATACTTTATAAACTAATTTTGGTAATGGCATTATCGACAAGACTATAGATAGATAAGAACACTTTTTATTTAGAGTTGAAGGCTACGCCTTTGCGACAAAACTATGCAGGGCGGTCGAGAACCAAAAGAGTTCTTTATATAAACGTTCTCACAGGAAATGTGATAATGGCAATCGAATAGCTTCTTTTTCGCACTTCTTCCTGCTCGAACCCTATTAGCGAAGTGTCTTTGACCGTTCGCCCGTCGTATCGACTTTCCGCAGGATTTCTTTAACTACTGAACCGTTTAAGTCGAAATCACATCACTTTGCTCATTTAAGTTGGCCGCGGTCGGTTACTTTTATCTAATACAAATTATCTTTCATTCTATTAACCATTTCCAAGGTTTATTTTTCATAAAATCTTGATTGTTAACACAATGATTATGAGATTTTAAAACATCTTTTCAAGGTCAATCATAAATAAACTCATTACGTAATCATAATAAGATATTGCCCCACATCCCAGAGAAAATATTATTTCACAATTTACTTCGATACTTGTGATCCCAATTTAATCACTTTTCATGATATCAAACAAAAGTTTCCAATACAATGAACAGTAACATAATGGGGATTCTCAAGACCCAGTGTCCCTTACAAAGGACAAGGGGGAAATTAAGTTAAGACTCAAAGGTATTTCCATTAACAGGTTATGGACGATCACTGGGAGAACGAAGTAACCGAGTACGGCGCAGTCAACATAACGGGGTTCCGCATCGTCGACCACTCGCGCAAGATTGTGCGCGATTTCATGGACGGTTTGCGAAGAATGGACCCCCGATTCAAGGGGACCATATCGGTGAGTGCCTCGCTCCCATTAGACCGGCCGCGCACGGGTGCCTCCCCGTAACTAGAAACTGTTCCAAGTAAGTACAATCGCTTTACCTAAATTATAATCTTCTAGGTTTCCTAAGATCGGACGGATTGGCGATTCTTGTGTGAAATTGGGATGAAGGTCCGATAAATGGTTTTTATTTTTATGCATCTTCGACAGCCCAATGCTTTTAGAATAATAAGTTACAGGTAATCTAAAAGATAAGTAAAAAAAGTTGTTTATATAAACATAGTTAATTTGCCTATAAATGAACTAAAGACTAACTAACAATACGAACATTTTGAATAGTGGTTTTCTTTGTCAACATACTAATTGCGGTTTCATTGCTAATTGTTATGTGGTCCTTGGTTAGCACTACCAATCTCAATTTCCAATTTAATTAGCATTTGACTCGCTAGCGAGTGCGGTAATTGTAACTCATAGTAGGTAAGGGTACAGGAACTGGCTACAGTGTGTCTCTTTATTTCATTCTTCTATTAATTTTTGTCAATTGTAAAACATGGAATGTTTAAAATCAATTAAATTATGTACGAATAATCTAATTTACGTGACCGTTTATTTCAAAGGAGTTTTAATTGGTAAAGTTACCACATTTGTCAAAATTATTGGCCAGTTTTAGTTCCCGCGAGTAATTGATACAGTTGCAAGCCAAACATTTAGAAATAAACACACAATATTATGCTTAATAGTAATTGTTTTTTTAGTTAAAAAAAACTAAGTCATGGTCAAGATAACTTTCTAACAATAAATATTATTCAAGGATACTGCTTAATTAATAGCCGTACAAACATTTAAAACAAAAATCGACACGCATCAGCTTTCGTACATACATTGATTTTAAATGAAATGATGAAAAGCCGCTGTTTATATCCTCATTTTACAAAAGCTCGAGAGCGTTTAAATTTAAAACGACGATGAGGAGACATCAAAAGCGAATGACGATGAAAATTATGATGTGAGTTATATAACCACTTAACCAGTTTATGTAGATTTCAGTAACTCGCACGCAGGTCGCCTTAATGAAACCGTAAATGAAACCTCGGCATAAATTATTTCCGCGGATTATGTACGAGATAACTTTTGACAAGAACTTCAACATTTACATTATACTTACGCTTAGCCAAATAGTAGGTAATTTTTCGTCCTTTAAAAATGTTCATAGATAATATAATTCAAATAATTAAATTACACGTTTGAATTTTACTAACGTTGCTCCATTAGGTACTATTCTGACTAGCTACTAAACTGATCATTAGATAACGGGGTCTGCATTATCCAACAAGTATTCAATTAATTTTAATTAGAAAAACTCATTGGTACGAGAATAGTAGGCCAAACAATTCTTTCAGACAGCTTAGAGGTATCTTAATGTGTTGTATCGATCATAATAAAATTGGTTGACTGGTAGAGAATGCCTTAAGGCATTAAATCCGCCATTTATACCTACTTTGTGCATTTTGCAATAAAGTTTAAATAAATAGATGAATAATTGTTTTATAAGGTGCAACCCGAATGAAACCTCAGTTAGGCAAACTACATATTATTTGGCTGACTGTATTAGGCGTGGCGACGAGCTAGGGTTTAAAATAGTCAGCGGTTGCACAAAATCCAACAGAGGCACACAAGACGTAGCTGCTATTAGGTAAGAGTAACGTGATAGTCACTCTATCGTATTCTTGCGTCCCGTTCGCTCCAATATCGTATCGGATACTGTAAAACCGCTCTTACATCCTCGAGTCGACCCCCCGAAAATGTTTTTTACCACGTTCAATCCGAATCAGAACCAGGAAAATTGTATACTGATGTCGAAATGATGTGCCTTTAGAGTGACTAATTATACTAATATTATTTACTAGCTGGACTTCAGTTTTAACATTACTAATCCAAATGATTACCTATACATTAATATTCTTATACAACAATAGGCACAAGCTGCACTTATGTACGACGGAGTACAAGTTTTAATGGATGCACTTGGAAGACTGTCTAGAAAAAAACCGGATGCATTTAGAAATGCGTTAAGAAGAGCAGCAGGCCAGGCAAATTCTACCAAAGTTATCGATTGCAATCCTGGGAAGAGTTGGGTGGTTCCCTTTGAGCACGGTGATAAAATATCTAGATTAATTAAAAAGGTAAGGCATCAAATATTACACTCTGATAATAATTATAACTGAATTATTACTCGGACTTTTACAATTAGTGTAAGCTGTGGATAGTTGCTAGAGACAAATGAATTTAACCTTTTGGTTTCAGACTGACATAGAAGGTCTGACGGGAAATATTTCCTTCAATGAAGAGGGTCATAGGTACAATTTCACTCTACAAGTGGTTGAGATGACTATAAAGAGCGCTATGCTGAAAGTAAGTACTTTTTGTTAAAAAATCTACACACAACTTTTGGAATATTTTAATTCCCTATATCGGCGGTTTAGGCCTTTAATGTGTTAACATACGAGTATTTAAAAATGTTAGATCATACTTTCCTAACGTGCTAAGAGCTATGATTTTATTATTCATTTAAACCGTCAAGTAGAGATGTAATAGTGTTTCTAGGAACTATTTTAAAAAATATGCCTTTTTGTAATATTTATATTTAGATCGACCATTTTCGTTTAGGTTTGGAAAGCACTACTACTACTACGGTAAAGAGAATGTTATGTTACTACAAACACAAACACCATCTAGAAAATTAATAATTATAAACGAATCTTTTATTAAAAGTGGTGCCGTCTTAGATATTTTTAACTAGGTATATAACACTTGTCTTTTAGTCTTCGCCTGTGTATCCCAGGAACTAGTCAAGTCTACTTACAATTAGTCGCGGGCAAGGCAAGTAACTCTAGTGAAAATGACACAATTCGAGTTCAATATATCCTAAACGATTCCCCAAATCTAATAAATAATAATAATCATATTTTTTAAGAGCTATCCAATGACACTTCAATCCATGTGATAATGTAAAAAAAAATCTTTTTTTTACCTTATTTGTGTGATTTACCAGGGAAATAGGCGGCTATGCGAAATGTAGAACGGATATCAATGTTTTTCGAACACTTCTTGGTAAAAGAAGTTTATTAGTTTATAAAGGCTTTTCATTTGGTGACTAATTGTCGATATATATGATTATCAAAAGATAAAGTGATGTTTAAATAAACTACAGAGCACAGGTTGACACATATTTTTACAACGGTTATTCATTTTTCACACTTTCAAGTTTTTAATGTACGTATCCTAGAATTCTTGTTCTACTTATCTTAAAGACCAGTTCATAAAATTGTAAAAAAATAGTTTGTAGACCTCCACACTTTTTTAATCAATTATCATGTTTATGCAATTCACGGAAGCCGCAACAGGCGGAAAAAATATGGTGACGATGGTCGATATCATTAGTTTTTGACATAAGTTGACAGAAAAGGTTTAGGTTAGGAATTTTCTTTTTTTTTAATTACTTTTTCAATCACCAACCTGGCTCAATTTTAGGCCCGACTAAATGATCTCCTTCTTGGATTTTTTAACTTCTTACGTGTAGGTATTTAAATAAACGTTTTTAAATATTTTAAATGCCTCAAGCATTTATTTTAGGATAAAAAATCACGACTTGAAAAAAATATCACGCGGTTTACCTCCAATACCCTTCAGCCAGATCGGCCTCCAAGTATTTAAGTATCATTAAAGATGTGTACAAGTTTTCACGGTACCTCAAACACCTACTCAAAAATGCTTATGAACTCTTGGGTGTAGGTAGTTATGTGTATACGTTTATTTATGCTTCTAAAATACTAGTCTTATAAGAAGAAAATCTGTAATAGGAAGCTATAATAGGTTATCCTGACTAATGTAGGCCATATTTTACTGCTTAAAATCAAAGTGAATCAAGGGCGGGTCGCTTGTCATCAATAAGAATATTTTAGATACAAGCAGAAAACATCATTATGTTACAAGGTTGTTACATAATGGTATTTTGTCAGTGTCCCAAGGAACTAAATTTAAACTTTGAGCGGGGGCAATACTTTTGGGTAAATGTTAATTTTAACTTTTACCTTTCACCCCAGTTCTTCCACAACTCAGTAATGTTTTCTTGGCGATCATAAATCAATGCGCACAAACTTTTTTTTCCATTATTTGTTTCAAGCTATAATATATTTTACAAAAATAAGTCTGAGAAATAAAATAACCAATGTTGTACCTACAGAGCAAAAGTACTTTTTCACTTCTCATGCTCGTAAAGTCCTTCTTTATGCTGGGTATAGGCTGCATAAAATCGCATTTTATGCACTAGTGCATAAAGTAATTTCTTCTTTTAAGACTAAGGCAATCAGGCCTTACAGCCTTCACACAATACACCTTCATTTAATTGATATATTTTTATGAGATTTTGGTTACATCTTAATTTAATTACGACATTTGTATAACTATCTAAATACAAATTTACGAATAATACCTACGGCGTGCATTTACGGTAAAAAAATACAACGCAAATATTTATAATAACTTGGCATTAAGCATCAGACCATAGTCAAACCTGTCAAACGTCACATAGTCGAAAATTAAAAAAAAAAGTTAAGAAGGTAATCAGGCCTTACAGCCACATACACAATACACCATATTTTAATTCATTTGTTTTTATGAGATTTAGGTTATTTCTTAATTTAATTACGACATATATATAACTATCTAAATACAAATTTACGAATAATACGGGCGAGCATTTAAGTAAAAAAATATAACGCAAATATTTATAATAACTTGGCATTAAGGCACAGACCATAGTCAAACGTCACATAGTCAAAAATAAAAAAAAAGTTTAAGAAAAATTGTGAGGCGCGAAGCAAATTTTTCGTTAAACAAAACTAGAAACTAGAAATTTTTATTGTGTCGCGTTTGAAAATTCAATAAGTACTTAAACAATGTCCTCGAGTAGTGATAGTGACGATCAAATAATGATTTCGCCTGAGACTTCAATGGAAAGAAGTGCGAAAGATGTAATTGAGAAGATATTGCCGCCTAAATCGAAGAAAATCTATCTCAGTATGTGCTTCTTGTTTTATTTCCTTGCAATTGAAGTGAAAAGCAGAGTGTAAAATTCGAGCATAAAACCCATTTTACCCTCGACGTGACTATCCACACTCGCCGTTTCGGCTCGTGTGGCTATATGCACATCTTGGGTAAAATGGCTCGTTTTATGCACTTGTTGTACAATCTACTATTTTAACGAAGGCCTATATTGGTCGTCTAGGCGGTTATACACGGCGTTACACGAGGAAACCGAATAATTTTAACAGCGTATTCCCGACATTATTTGGAGTTAAAATTGTCGTTTAATGTTTGCTAGATTCAGCTTGGTTTTTGAGATATTTGCGTTTATGTTTATAAAAGTCGTAATGAAATCTCCAGTACAAAACACCCTTACAATTTCGACGTTGCGAGCCCGCCACGTCTACGTTGACTGTAAATTGACTTTCATTCAGAACCGTCATTAGTATGTTTACATGTCAACGTCAGCTTAATATTTTTCTCCAAAAACGTAAAATATCGATAAATTAATATTAATAATCCAATATTCAATTGACTGCTATGACAAAAAAAAACAATTATGAAGAAACTTTCACAAATCTTGGAACATGGTAATTACTGAAGGCAAGCCGGATAAATTTTGGATTAGATTAGAACAGCATATGATCGGGATTCGGGATGAATGGCGTACTCGAGTGCTCACCAGTGGCGGTAACAGGCTGAAGAAATGGTGATAATGATGAAGCCGACGGATTAAAAGTATTCGTGCTATTACCAGTTCGTTTGAGTATCAAGTAGCAAAGTGTAAGAAAGACACCGACAGCAACGCACTGGGTACATACCAGTGGCGTAACTACAGGGTGGTAAGTCGGCAAAATGCCACGGGCCCCCAGCCCGAGAGGCCCCTCGGCCCGAGACAGCCTTCCGGCCCGAGAGGCTGCGAGCTCAGGAGTAACATGAAGATTTTACTTTGAGGGCCCCATCCAATGAATTTGCCACGGGCCTCAGATGGTAAGTACTTAACGGAATCTTAATGGATGTAATATTTTTATGATATGCAGTTTATTTTTATTTGTTTATGAATGAATACTGTCGACAGGAGTAGTACTAGTCTTGTTGAGAGTTAATTTTGTAAACATTTCGTTTTATTATTGTAATTACTAATTAATCTTACTTATGCAATTCATTTTATCCACAAATTATACGAAATAATACACAAAATTCTTTTATTTTATTTATTAAGTAAAAGCATACCATAGATACTTTTATTTGCATCATTTCAACCCGGGGACGTCGTCTGCTGGACGTAGGTCTCCCCCAAAGACTTCCACCACGAACGGTCACACGCCTTCTGCATCTACCGGTGTCCGGCGACTTTCACCAGGTCGTCGGTCCATCTAGTAGGGGGCCGACCGACACCGCGTCTCCCGGTCCGTGGTCTGCACTCGAGAACCTTAACACCCCACCGGCCATCAGTTCTACGAGCAATGTGTCCAGCCCATTGCCACTTCAGCTTGCAGACTCTGAGAACTATGTCGGTGACTTTGGTTCTTCTACGGATTTCTTCAATTCTGATTCTATCCCGTAGAGAAACTCCGAGCAGCTCTCTCCATAGCACGCAGAGTAACTCTGAGCTTATTTAAAAGGCTCACTGTGAGGGACCACGTCTCCGTTCCATAAGTCAATCCTTCAATTTAACATTCATTATTTCTGAAGACACTTTGTAACGTCTTATGCCTAGTTTAACAACTAGATAAGGCTGACAAGATAATAAATACCAGTACAAGATAATAAAAGTTACGTTGTGAAAATCAAAATGTACGTCGTACAAATCTTATATCAATAACAACAATGTCAATGACGCAATGTAAGTCATTAATGTCATTATGATTGCGGAATGAAGTGGCCAGTAGTTTTCAGTTTGATGTAAGGAGTACCCATGACAGTTCAAAATAACTGTTTCTGGGCTACTTTTTGTAGACTTTGCTTTAAAAAAATCCATTTAATTTATTTAGTCTCAGTAATATTTTGCTTACTTTTACTGGCTTACTGCTGGTAGGCCATGGCCACTTGTTCATTTCATAATTTTTTAAACAATAATGCCTGACTCCAAGTGTTACTTAACTCTTCTAATGGAAAGAGATAACAATTGCAAACGTAGTAAGAAGTTTCGTTTGCTTTTGTACGTACATCCTGCTTTGAAACGATTTGTTTGACAAGGAAATTGCTCTATGAGTATGTCTGCCTCTTCTAATGAAAAGAGATAACAATAAGAAACGTTGCCAGCTTATCCTAAGGTGTTGATTTACTGGTGTAGGAAAAATAATTAATTTATTATGTATGAAAACATAACAAAAATTAAAATCATATTTCGACCTGGGTTCATATAATCTTTTTTGTTTCTTACGGCCTTAGGAACACACTGTTAAAATTATTCGGTTTTCTCGTGTTACACCGTGTATACAGGTTCGTATCGACCACTATGGGAAAGTCTAAAACTATAAGACAAACGAAGGTCTATTCTCAGGAACTATGTCATCGATTTTAGTTACAAGAAAAAACACATTCATCTATTTTAAGAAAACTCGTACTCAGCTCGGGAATCGAACCCGGACGTTTTAAAAATAAAATGAACACTATTTTTTTTACATATCGATTAAGTAGGTCTTAAGCAGCAAATGTTACTATAAAACATGATGTCTAAAATTAATAAAATGCCTTGTTTTCATATCTTTTATTTTATTTAAGTAGGTGTTTGAAATTATTACTTAAATTTTTTTCAAAACAACATTCCACTCGTTTAGGTTACTGTAAAGATGAAGTGTACAAAGCAAACTACGACACTATTGAAGACTTGAAAGCCGCCATAGAGACAATTTTAACGCAAATTCACCACCTGAAGATATAAAATGCAATAATAAGATCGTTACCTAAACGAGTTGAATGTTTCATCGAAAAAAATCGTAGTCATTTCGAACAACAACCGATTTCCCACCAAAGAGGTTTAATTAAATTAATCTTTTAAAAACGGCTTTCGTTGAATTGTCGCTTGAGCGAGCCAAGACATCCAACCGAGGTTTATTAAGCTTCCGAATTTGAGAATGCATGCTTTTAAAAGTTGTTTGTATGCATGCCGGAAAAACTTGAACTAAAATGACTTGACGGATTACATTTCGGATTATATTTTTATTTTCCAGTATATTGGTTTCATTTATCCAAGATTGGTTATCTTTGATAAATAAAAAATAATGTTCCCATTCCGCGAAAGTTAACGATAGAAAAATCGATAAGGGTTATACTCGTAGACTACACAGTACCAGCTGTCGTGCTTTCAGTCGCTTGTCAATTGAGTAAATTTTTATTGCCCTTATTTTATTTTAAGTCTTTAGAATTAAAATGTACTTTAGTTGATGGCACTATTACCAGATTGGAACGTGGACTGACACAAACGGGCTATCCATAACATCGTCGAAACAGTTGCAACTCAAATCATCTGCAACTTACGAAAGTAACAAAACCTACATTGTCACAACTATTTTGCAAGAACCGTACATGATGCTGAAGTCTAAAACAGAACGGGCAGGAGTAGACAATGAATTTCACGGTTTTTGCAAGGACTTGCTCGATCTTGTGGCTATAAAAATCGGATTCAAATGTAAGTATTTATTTTTTAATATTACGTTGATATTTGTAGAAGTTAACTCGAATCACGTTTCGATTTATAAGGATCAAACACTCGGAAATTTCATTCGAAAGTGATAGAAAACGTAATTTTTAAAGTTCGGCGTTGGTTGTGACGTCCCTTCGCCTGCGTTTTATTTCTACTTTCGAATAGAGCGCGCGGTCGCGTTGGGGTTTCGTATAGATGGGTAGGGCATCCGTTTCCGTGTTACACGGACACGTGTTTATAACCCGTTCAGAACGGTTATCCGGGAGCCCCTGTAGGTAGTACCCGGGTACCCGTGTTTATGCCCGGACATTGATCAATGGGTCTTAATTACCCGCGGGTATTACCAGGTACGCTCATTCCGGCCGTTGTTTAAAAGAGCTATAAATAAAACCTATGGATTTAGAATAGGGGCATTTATTAACTGCCTAGTGTCTGCCTCAAACCGTCTCCGGCGGGTAGTTGGGGCCCACTCACAAGGGTACTCGTGATCGGACTTTAACACGGATTTTAACGCGGGTATTACACGAATCCGTGTAGTTCGGACGCTTATTACCGCCGGGGCTAAGAACAGGGACACCCGTGCGGGCGTGTTACACGTGTAGTTATGTATGGGGAGCTCTACTTTCATGCACTCGCTTCTAAAAAAGCAAATAAATCATAATCAAGCAGCTAATGCATAAATAATATCTTTCGGAACTACAATCGAGTCCGACGTAATAAATAGGTTTACGAATATTTAAAAAATAAAAACACTCATGGTGCCATTAATAACATAAAAGCTAACAAAGGAAAATATTTTGACGTTCTCAAATTTTGGTTGCTAAACGCACGATAATAATGCATACTGTTTTTAGACGAGTTGAGACTTGCAAAGGATGGATCTTATGGAGTGGAGACTGCACCTGGCAGCTGGTCAGGTCTTGTGGGTGAAATACTTAGAAAGGTATGTTCCTTAAACCTCATCAAAAATACCAAACACGACTGTCACAAAATTTTAAGTTACAAGATTCATTGATGTGCTTTCCTTCATATTCGGCTGATTATGTGCAAGTCAGATTTTGACGAGAAATGTTAATATTCGTACTTCGTCTACCCATACGTAATAATGAGGGAAAATTTGTTGATTGAGAATGTCAAGGGTCTAATGCATTCCGCAATATTTTATTCCTTAAGTAAATAGCGTCAAAGTGGCGTTCACATTTTAACAATTAATTGTCTTATTGTGTTATGTTTATATTTATGTGACATTGCACTCTTTAACTGTAATTGTTAGGTATAGTCGAGTTCATAAATATCTATAATGAACTTTAGAAGGTACCTTGTCCATTTAATGTCACGTTCAAACTGTCATATATTTACGTATAATAACAGCGATTAGTCACAAGATACTAAAGTGTATACATATTTATAAACGCGACTGTACATCAAAGTGTATCTAAATGACCACATCGCTATTTAGAAATACGTCCTAAAATAATTCTCCTCCGACTGGCAAATTTCTGGGCTAAAAAACATTCTATTACGACCCAGTGTTTCTCTGTGTATGCTGGGCGTGACTTTTAGTGGTATTTAGGCCAGGTACAAAATCAACATAATTTTGATAGGTTATGACAGCATACCACAAGTTATGTACATATCTTTTATGCTGTAAGTATTTTGTTCATAGCTTTTAACGAACAAACGTGCCCAATCGAACAAGATCGTTCGTTAGATTTAATTTCCTCCTTCGCAAGGAATTCTCTAAATTTAATTGTCAAGGACCACCTATTGAAGTAGCGTGCTTCCTAGAACTGTAATGGTTCTCTAGGTAAACTTAACTGGCTTCTTGTTTGGCTCGTGTGAATTTTATTTACCTATCTTCAAACTTTCAATCAAACCTATTCCGTGTTTTTGCTGTTTAGGTATTTTATTGTTCTTCTCGGTAGACCATATTGCTTTTGACATGTTTTCTTATTGTCGTTACGATAGCTCCGAGTTATTTACTTGACAGTAATCTGTTAACCTCGTGTCCACATTTTTTCTTATGTCCAGTTTGCTTTGTCTCTTATGTCCTTTGCCAAGGATGAAGGCATGAGATTAAAAACAATGCGATTACATTTCAATAAAGGTTTTACCGAGAACGCAAAAAACTCTGGTCTGTTTAAAATACTTACTGTCTTAACCAGTTTATATTACCCAGTTATCAATGAAAGTACTCGTAGTTTTTGCTTTATTTCCTCACAGCAGTTGTATAGAGCGCTAGTTGTATAGATGGAACCGTAAAAAGGACCTCTGCTTGGCAACAACGGGCTATATTTTGAAATCAAAATTAACTTTTGACGCCCATGATCTATCTAGAACACCACGTATCTCGTACTTGACTTCTAACAGAATTATGATGATCCTGAATGGAGAAATCATTTTATTTTTTACGATCATATTAGGTACTTTATTGTTGACCTTTAATTTATTTTTACTTTTAATTTTGACGATTTCAATGTTTAGTTCTTATTTGATAAGCCGTGTAATTTATACTGTAACATATTGAGTAACAAAACCTAAAATTTGAATCATTTATCCGTACAATTATATGACGCCTCTCAAATCTGCTTATTAATTTACTGATGCACATCGCCAGTAGCACATTTTGACATAAAATAATATTATTTTTTCTATTGAGAAATGATACTCTGATATGATAGCTCGTTCAGCAAAGATACTTATACTATGGAAGAAAATTTATCTGAACTTGATTGAACCCGATCATGAGGAGTATAAGGTTTTTTAAATCAAATTGTCATTATAAATGAGATGAAGGGTAGAGAATATACAGGTACATTATGTATATAATTTATAACCGAATCAAAGTTGACTATAAAAGATAGTTACTAGTAGGCCTTACGTATTTACCAGTTCATCACCCATGTCCGCATAATAAAAGCTCTCCGTTTTCATTTCCATTGCGTCGGTCGTGCCCGCTGTCCCACTTTGTTTTAACCTTTTAAACCCTAGGTAGAGGGGATACAGTTAATGGTCCGTAAGTAAGAGACTTAGATTATCGTTGCGATCCAAATCACAGAACCGAGTCAACCTGTTCAATCGTTCACAAATTGATCTCTCTGCTGTAAATGAATAATTGGTATTCATGGTTTTAGGGTTGCAAGATACGAATTACTTACTAAATCGATACCATGTTATTTAAAAAGAGCGGCCATGAAAGTGCAACAGCATTGAAAAAATATAATATTTCTCACACCTCACTCGTAGATATCTACATAACTGTAAGAACGTAAGCATAACTCACTTAGTTTACGACACCGAACGCCGGAAAATACGAGAAGCCTCGGATGGGTAACTGTCGGAGGTAAACAGGAAAAATGACACGTACACAGTCTGCCTTTATTTATGTCAAAGAAAAGCGGGATCAAAATTCGAGTTAGAAAAGAGAAGGCACGAGCAAAAAAGTAAATTCCCGATTCTTAAAAACTGCACTACAAATACTACAGTTAGTTCTTCAGAATTTAATCTCCTAGATAAAATAATGCAGTTCATTGTGGCATCGATGTTTTCCGAGGGGACGACGCTCGGCCGCGCTTTGTCAACGTTGCGGTGGATATTTTATTTGAATGCAATCTCGTAGATGTATTGTCAATTTTTCTGCTGTTAGTTTAATACTTATATAAAATAAACCTCTATTGCTCGGTTATTATTATGCAGTGCTTTTTTATAATAATAAGAAAACAATAGAAGGAAATAACAGTAACTTTCGCTCATTATGAATACAAGCAATAATAATGTTAAATTAAAGTTGTTATTTATTTGGAAATTGGCTTATTCTACAAATAATAACCACGGACCACTTAAAATCAGAGTTTGCTATTTATTGCCAAAATTCATAAAGATAAAACTTTTAATGTATTTATATAATTATGAAAAATACCCTTTTAGGATCACTCGTGCGGCTGTCTGTCCGTCTCTCACAGCCAATTTGCTCCGAAAGTACTGAACCGATTGAGTTGAAATTTGGTACACATACATAAGTATGTAAATTGATAACCCAAAGACAGACGTGCAAAGTGTTTTTTTTTGTAAGTGCGGGTCATTTTCGGATGTTAAGTATATAAGGAAATTAGAAAAAAGTTCAACATACCTTACTGTGTCGTTTATCAAATGAAGGCCTCATTATGAGGAACTCAAATATATTTTGTTATTATAGTAAAATAAATAATTTTGATTTTATTCACGAAAGAAGATCTAAATTGACCATTCCCCCTGAACTCCGAAACTACTGACACTAAAATAAATATAAAAATACTCGTATTGTTTGAGAATATAATTCGCCCGGTAAAACTTCGATCTCGCATCTGTTTTTTTTTTGTGGTTTTAACCTTCCTTTTGGAATTACTTGTAACGAGGTTGTTACAACCTCCTTTTTGCATTCCTGGACACTTTTACATTTCGTTTATATTCTTTCCAAATTCAAAATTGTCAATGATCTATTGGTATTTAGATCTATAATGCAGTCTCCAGAAAATTTCGACAAGCGCAGACACGGGTCCCGTGTCTCGCTGTTTCATTACATTTAATTTATTTTTTTATAATAAAATAATTCTGTAACAAATCCTTCTATTTTCATAATATAATATTTGAAGAATGCGATTTATTTAAGTCTCCCAGATACTTACCATCCTACCGTTAGATAGGTACTTAGCATAAAGAGTACGATAATACCTATAATTGAAAATCGCCTAACCGTATTAGTAAAAACCAAAAACATTTCTTCAATAATAACGATGATGCATACATTTAGTAATATATGATTAGTGGGTATTTTAGGCAGCTTCTCCATTTTTGTTTATCCGACAACATGTTTTGCTCTTACTAACGCCTTCCTAAACTTTAACAAAGGGCCCTCAGTAGCCTTTGGCTAGCACCTTACGGGTCGGTTTTAATCAAAAAATATTTGACGTGATTGTAGAGGTACAAGACGGAGGTTAAAATATTTTTTAGCCCTCCCGTTCAATCTTGAAGGGTACGACCGCTCGCCTAAAGGTCCTTGTTTATTGAGTTTCAGGCGTATTATTGTAGTTATAAAGGATTTGCGCCCCCACGGTCGTCGGACACTCGTTTGCTTTAACTTTGCGAAGAAATTTGACGGTAAATCTAATATCTAGCGAAGGTTCCCTTAATCCCTTTGTCTTTACGAAAGGTTTCTTATGTGTGTACTCTGTTATTTCAGCGCTCGTCTCGACTTTTAATGAAATATTTCGCAGAGTTAGTTGGACTGGTTTTGTGCCTTTATTATTCGAAATTAAAAGTGTTTTATACACCATATTGCTGTTTGTAATTTCATAAACATAAACATTAAATTGAAATTGACTTTGGATTATTATAGCATTTAGAATAAATAGGATACTGTTTTATAGGAAGCTGATATCGCGGTAGCACCGCTAGCTGTGACTCCGGACCGCGAACTAGTCATGGATTTCAGCGAACCGTTTCTCTCAATGGAGTATCCGATCAGCCATACCAAGACGCAAAAGCAACTGGCAGACACATTCAGCTTTCTCAAGCCGTTGTCAAAAGAAATTTGGGTAAGAGTAAAAAGTAGCCCTGAGGTAATCAAAATTTTTATACCTAAGTAAATAAGATTTTATAAAACTAAATTTGCTGTTTGATCGGATGTGAAAACAATAACAATAAAAACCAATTCTTATATAACTACTATAACAATATAAACACGTTGGAATATCGCAATTAATATGAACTGGTTGGTAGTTCTAAATACAATTTGTATGCCGACACAAAGCGCCTTGCTATCGTAAAACAACGTTAAAATAGAAGCTAACAAGTCCCGTGAAACTTGCGAGCAAAAATTACCAGCTCCGTACACAACGCCGGTTTTGGGGCCCGAGGCGCGCACATTTTGCCGATATACCCATACTGAGATAATAAATTAATTCATTCAAGAGTAGTTTGGAAATATTTAAAGACTAACTCAAACTCACTGAATTTTCTCTTAAAGTTATCGTTGCGAATCTGGAATTTTGTCAAAAGGTAATCGTAAAACATTATAGATAGACCGCTTCAATAAGTCCTTGCCCGCGCGGTACAGGGGGCGCGGGGGCACGACGATAAAGCAGTAAGTCAGTCATTTAAGTGGTCTACCTATAGTCGAGTGTCGAGCAGTAAATTTATTACTAGTTAATGGCATTAGATCGTGTTTTATAGGGGAAGTCCGGGAAAGATGAACCTCATTTTAATTAAACGTGCTTAAAATTTCATATATTAGGTAGTCGTAACATCTTATAATAGGGCCTATTTGTGTCAAATCCAGTTAGGTATAATTTGATATTATTAGATTGTTGATTAAGTTATTATATCTTTTGCTATTAATATTTAAAAAAAACTGTAATGTGGTTAAAATCCCTAACCCTTACTACTGTGTGGTGTTTCTCTTACCAGGGCGTGAGGGAAATCTGACCATACATTTGTCTAAAAAGAAAAACGGTTGTTTAATTATACGTATAAATTCAATCCACATCCAAAATTAAAAATGAGTTTCTCTTACAGGATGTAATCAAGATTTAACATTATCAAAGCATTTTTTGGCTTATAAACCTTAGAGATCAATAGCTTGAAATTATAATGCTGCTTCTAACAGGAACTTATCAACATTTAAACAATAACTAATGGCACATCATAAATATTTATTTATGTAACTAGTCATAATGAAGCTTCTTCAGGTACGAGTGCCAAAGTAAGGTTAGGTTAGAGTTAGACCTAATTATGTAGCGTTGCATACATTACTAAACTTTTTCTATAAGCTTAAAATTATAATGACAAAACGAAACAATCGCTAACTTTCTTCGATTTTCCTGCTAACAAATTACTTGTCTGCAAAGTTATTTTCTTTATTCCGATTGGCTTTAATAGCTTGTGAATTTTATTGTTAACTGTTACCAAATTTTATGCAAATTTTAATAGTTACTAAAACAGTTCTGACAAATTATCATAAAAATTGGAATATCAAACGAAACGCCATTTTGTTGATATCCATATTAAACGTAACCACTATTTTTAGTATTTTAAGAAAAATGTACCTTCAAACACATAAATTAGTGTCAAAATCAATTTCGTTTTTAATGTACGTAATTTTAATTGGTATTAAAGTATTATTAAAGCTTTATTATAAAAATTAAGATGTCAAGCGTTCCCTAAACGCCAAGACTGATATCCGGAATGACCGTAACGATGGTAATAACAATGCTATAATAATGATTACTACGATACCAAAACAGTTCTTGCCTTCAAAACTGTGGAGATGGCAATAGATTGCAAATAATTATTATTATTCACTTTTGACTCGCAAAAACACGTTTCCCTCGCTCAACGCCGAACCTAACTAATGGCGACCAATATGGCATCGTCGTAGCCGCTGCGTTTGTACAAGCGTCGTCGTTCGTGCTGGTAATGATAGCGCGAAATTTGAATTAGATATTTGATATGGTTCAACTACCTGGTCAGGTCTCCCGGTTTTCCCCTACGTATTTAGAGACCTAATTTCACTAAGATATTATTGCTGACGGTTGTACGATAATGTAGGATTTAATTAATGATTATATTAACTATTTAAAAATATGTTTTAAATTTACAGGTTTGCGTCCTCTTCAGTTTCTTTGCAGTTAGTATTGTTTTGTTCCTAGTATCAAGGTTCTCCCCCCATGAGTGGCGTTCGGTATCTATAACTGATACTCATCTAGATCATCCAATAAGCAGTGCTAACGAGGTAAATATGACTTTTTATTGGACATTTTGAAAGTAGTTAATGCATTATAGCAATTGAACTCATAACACAACCGTATTACCAAACAGTTTCTTTTTTAGATAATTTTGCATAATGAATTCAGTATATGGAATTCATTTTGGTTTTCTCTGGGATCGTTTATGCAACAAGGAAGTGATGTGGTCCCGAAGTAAGTACCTACCATGTTCTGTTTTATTAAAAAAAGATTCGTTTTTTAGGCTAAGTATAAATGAAACTTTGGTAAGATCATGCTATGAGATATACATCTTTGTTTGCTTTTACAATCATTTTATATCAGAATAAGCCAGTTACATATTTATTCGCCTTACACAGCTATACAATATCCAATACTGTTACAAATGGGATAGAAAGAACAACAAAGTAGGTTGCCAATGTTGGAGCACTTAAGTAATGCGGTCAATAAACGCACATCGGCGCTGACTGGAAGTTATATTAAATTCCAAGTCTTGTGTTAAATCGTGCGTGGTTGAGTTGTATAGGATAGTATATTGTGTACAAGCGGGCACCCGGGACGTGAAGCCCGATAATCACCATGTTACGCGGATGCGAGATGGTTCGCCTGTAATAAAATTACTTATCTGTATTCTCCCCCATAGCGAGTTTCAATGACGACATAATATAATATCGATATGTCTACATTGCGTTGTATAATAGTGTTTCCACACTGCGGTTATAAAACGTTATAAATGATAGCTTTCCGCCTGCCGCTCTGTCTGCGGAGAGTCAGTACTTTAGTTTTCATCCCCTTAAAGGAGTACATTATACTAAAAAGGCCAGTAACATTTATTTATTTATAATAATAATAACCCGTTCTAGCTTCGCACAGGTTGACTTTTATTTATATTAAAGATTTTGTGATAAAGAGAAGCCTGTGGAAAAGCTATCTCTATGCTAAATTTTATTGGAATCGGATTTCATGTGTATGTTCTATGTAGTGACGTACATACAAACTCTCGCATTGTGTATATAATAGTTGAATTATTGTTATCATTTGGTTACCTAGTCGAAGACCGATTCTACGGTCGAGTTAAAAAACAATACCATAACACGTCAAAGGCAAAATGATTTCACACCAAAAAAAAAAACGGAGGAGGTTCTCAAGTCAACCCGTATTTTTTTACGTTTTTTTCGTCCACGCATAACACATAACAGAGTAGCCAGATTTAAAAAAAAATAGTTTGATAGAGTACACTTCCGAGGTGGTCCCATTGTCACCAGATATGAATCTGATGAGGGAATCCATGTGGAATAGAGGGAACTCCCCAAATATTATAGGCATACATAATAGCGATTTTAGTATTTTTAGTAACAAATCCAGCATCTGCATTGAGAAAGTATCATTTGGTGAAGTGGAACTGATGATGAAGACCACAGATGGCCACTAAAACTCCTCAACGGTGCCTATTTCAACGGTGGCGATAAGATTTCTCGATTAAGACAGTTAAGCGACTATAATGAAGACCATTTAAAATGGTTATAATTCTTGGATTCATTGTTGGTTAAAAATATTGTGAGTCGCCGACTTCAGTTGGATTGATTTATTATTATACTACCATTTTAAAAGAATTAATCTTTCGCGTTTTAGACCGCGGTAATTTGTTTTTACCGTGTTGAATAGAGGCGCTGATACGATTATATGCGACTTATCTCAACACCCGATCACGCCATTACGTGAGAAAAGTAATGAAGGGTAGAAATAATAACCCTAAAATTTCATTGTACACTATGAGAGCAGTAGGTACTATTCGTATGCACCAGTAATGTAATACTAGTTTTAAGTAGATGTAACTCGAGAAAGGTCAACATTTAATTGTCCGTGGGAAAAATACTCGTTTCGTGGGGCAAGCCATCGCAAAAAAATGTCCCTGAGATTGGTTTATTGTAACGGCAAACGATATTTAACCGAAAACTGACCTTTTAAAAGATATTGACAAATCTGTTGGTATCTTAGGGTTTCGCGGAATGTGAGCTGGAGATGATTGTTGGGTACTACAGTTAAATTGTCTGTATTTCTTCCCATTCCGGATTACAGGTGAATGTTACAAAAAGACCTGGCCTTCCACAATTGCGCATATATTTGCCATCACATCTTGCGTCTTTTCATGTAGTTTATTTTTGGTAAAATAAATAATTAATTTTTACATTTTAAATTTATTATTTGTTTTTACAATATAACTTACGCTACAAATTCATGTCCGATTTGAATCGATAAAAAAGTAATCTACAGGCACTGAAACAGCCACTGAAATACGAAACGATTTATTAGGATAAGGATTAGGTAATACCAATACGTGGTCTAGTTTCTATCGCCGTTCTTACTAACTTTGTAAACATTAAAAAGTAGTTTAAGTCGCATTGCGAGTATCACGAATTTTTTGGAGATATTAATGTATTCCCTTAAATTAAAATACATTATTTGTTTTGTCATCAATATATAGGTAGTTCTCGCAGTACCCGCAATGTAAGGAATTGTATAGATATTTAGTACACCTACTTTTTATTACGTTATTGGACTTAAAAAAAATCGGTTAGTAGTTTTGGGTTTATTCATCATAAACAAAAATACAAAAATTACTAATCTTTTTTTTTAATAAATTGGTCTAGAAACGTGTTAAATTATTACAACATTTCTATTTTATAATAACAGTTTGGAAGCCACATTACAAGAATCACAAGAACACGTCAAACCTTGCGACTTTTAAAAAGTTGATTGATTGTTTTATTACTACCGCCTCGCAGACTCGTGTGTTACAATATTACCAGTAATGCAAAGCTTCTGATATCATGTTAAGCCAACTATCTTCCACGCGTGTATTTGCTTACGATGTTGTTTTTGTACTTTAATTTACTTAAAAACCTATGAAAAGGTTCTAAGTAGGTATTAGTAAATTGTAAAAGTTTGTGCTTTAGTCCCGCGGACCTGCCTCGCAATTTTATAGATATTTCAGGTTCGTGGCAGTCCGTACAGGAACTGTACGCGTATCCCAATTTACGCATAAACACACGCGTAACCGACTACGTGTAGCAGGGTATGGGCTAACCGTACGCGGCTTTCCATTTACTTTGCATGAAATGCTAAATTATAGGTTTTGGTTTAAAGGTACATCTTCGTTAGTAAGAAACATAATTATATCCGTGCCTTGTTTGTATACAAGCAGCAAGTCATAGGTGACACGCATTGTAGAAATTGAATTTTGTTTAAAGTCATTTTATTTTTAAAGGGGTTTAATGATGTTTGTTTAAGGTCTTTGTCTGGGAGAATCGTGGGAACAGTGTGGTGGTTTTTTGCTCTTATCCTGGTTTGCTCATACACGGCAAATTTAGCCGCCTATCTCATCGTGGAGCGCTTGTCTGAACCTACTCCGTCTGTCTTCCCGTCAAGCATGACACAAACTGAAGTAAGAGAAATGCCCTTTTACATCAGGTAACCTTCTTTAATGCTAGCTTTTATGAGCAAGGCGAAGGTAAATATTAATATTTTCAACATTTTACAAACGCCGAGGTTAGCCATAACTTAGTTTGATAATATTTATAGAGACGTTTTAGAGAAATCGCTACCCGTATTTTTATTTTCAGCCTACGCAGATATCAAGGAATGGTCTGGATGGTCCATTATTCAATGACGATCTTGCTCAATATACGCTGGAAAGGGAAAAGCAGGCCAGCTGCGGATCCATACAACGTATTTGTCGCTATAAGCATGTAAACTTTGCTATTGCAAGCGTAAAAGGATCGCCATTAAGGTAAGAGATAAGATAAAAAAGGAGATAAAAATATTTACCTATAAAAAACCCGATGAATTGAGAACCTCTTTTTTTGTTTTAAGTCAGTTGGAAAACATTAGATTAGGTTAAGGAGCTAGGTATTACTTAACGAATTTTGTGCCAAGAAAGAAAATTTAAATTTTCGATTCAATATATTTAAGTTAAGACTGTGATCGTCATAAGTATTTTTGAAATGGTTTAACGTACCTATACTCGGAGTTTGATACGGCGTTGCTGCTGTCCTTTGAGATGAGTTACTAAATAATTACCATTACGTGTAAAATAACATAATTTTGTTATTAAAATGGGCAAAGTATATAAAAAGGTAATATTTTAACTTTTTAGGGTTTCGTACCTCAAAAGAAATCGGAACCCTAAAAGGATCCCTTTGTTGTCCGTCTGTCTGTCTGTCTGTCCATCTGTCTGTCTGTCTGTCTGTCTGTCTGTCTGTCTGTCTGTCTGTATGTCTGTCGGACCGTCTGTCTGTCAAGACCCTTTATCTCGGGAAAGCGTGGAGGTATCGAGTTGAAATTGAAACCATATACTCCGGTCTACAGTTCCTTGAAACTATGAAAAAAACAAACTTCTATATTAACGTAAAAAAAAAGATACGGCCGTTTATGCCGCAAAAACGTGTATTGCGACAGTCTCGTGGGAATCAAAATGTATAGGGTAATTCCCGTTATCCTAGAACTATGAAATTTGGCAAGTAACACCGTCTTTTACTACAAGTATAGGAAAATATCTGAAATGTGTACATATTTAATTTAAATAACAAAAAAACAGGGTCTTTATGCAAGGAACAGCGGTCCAAATTTTGAATTGAGTTAACCGTGTCTTGTACGGAACCCTCGTTGGGCGAGTCCGACTCGGACTTGTCAGGTTTTTTTGAAGCGGGTTCACTGTTTTTAAACACCTTATAAAATTTCAACTTATTACTCGGCTATTTTCCGTTGTATCACAATAAAATAGATCAAGCATCGTAACCTCATTCATTAAGTTGAACTGACCCTCCTCTGCTGTGTACACCAACTGCGGTAAGTGAAAGTAAATTAAACTGCACCTTCATTACCACAAAGTTAACTTTGCGCTATTAATGACAAACTAGGCGAGGCTGCTTTTATTAGAGAAAAACCTCTTTTTTTTCTGGGCCTCTATTCTAGGCGGTAAAAACAGTACCGTCTTTGAGCTGTTATGGTATTGATTTTAACTGGAGCGCCATTACTGTCAAATAAATAAGAGCTATCAAAACGTTGACACGATAACAGGTCAAAAACAATATGGCTTTTATCGCCTAGAATCTCGGCCCTGTATGGATATAACTTGATAATTAAACCGTTTTCAGTCTAGATAATGTAACGCTATATCGTTCATAAACCTTACCTACAGTTTGTGTTTGCGGCGGCTACAGGTACTAGTCATGAGTTGCATAATATGGCAAACATTTGATTATAAGATTCGCTATTCTGTGAGATTTGTAACTAAGCAAAACAAAACCCCAAAAACAGTTATTTATGTGACTGGAGCATAGATAGATATGAGAGGCATTAATACACGAGTGTGGTTTTATGAAACGAGCTAAAGGCAAGTTTTATAATAAAATCACACTAGTGTTTTAATGCCTAATTATGCGTACAGTCGCATACAAAAACTTGATCTACATGCATATCATAACTTTTCTACAACATGTACAATATGGCCTACACTTTCATAAATTTATTTTTAACCGAGTTTAAAAAAAGGAGGAAGTTCTCAATTTGTCGGGATCTTTTATTTTTTATGTATGATTCCCTATTACTAGAAGACAACAAGACAAATTTGAAATAAAAAATGTTATGAAATGGGTATAGTTTCTTGTTGGTCTCATTGCCAACACGTCAGAATCTGATGATGGGATCTTGGAGAAATCAAGGGAAGTCCTCAAATATTATAGGCACATCTATAGCGATTTTGGTATTTTTCACTGTAACTCATGCATTTGCTTTTGAAAAGTACTATATGGTGAAGTGGAACTGATGATGAAGACCACAGATGGCCATCGGAACTCCTTAACGGTACCTATTTAAAGGGTGGCGACAAGATATCTTGATTAAGATTTTGCGCTGGTAGATTTTGACGTGTAAAAGTGCCCGTGCGGCCTACTTACTGAATAAACATCTTTTATCTTTTTTTTTTTTTTTAAGATATTTGAGCGATTATGAGGGAGGTTTTAATACGACTATGACATTCCCGCGGCATTGCCTGTAGCGAGCTTGAAATGTTCTATAGTTTCCCATTAATTGAGAACTAGGACTATATAAAAGCATAAATAGGATAAAAACCCGCCTTCAAAAATGCAAGAAATAACTTCTTATAAAATGGTAGGTAGGTCAGTCCAACTGAAGTCGGCGTCCCACAATATTTTAAACCAAAAACCGAATAACGAATTGGACTGACCTACCTACTATTTTATAAGAACTTATTTCTTGCATTTTTTAACGGGGGATTTTTTTTACACTTTTATTTTTCTGTTCTTCGGAACTATTCGAAAGTTGTTATCAAATGAATATCATTTGATTTAGGCATAATAATTAACAAAGCATTAACCTACCAGAATTATTCGATAATCACACTCAAGTATAATTCCTTATTTTAAAAAGATTGTTTAAATTTGAATGTGATTAACATTTTTGCTACCTATACTGTAATTTAAACATTAAGATGCAACCACAGATACATTTTTACTACTACAGGCCATTTGCCTATCGTTTCTGAACATATTATAGGGAAGTTATGACGTGGATGTAGATATAATATAAAATACCGATGAAAATCTTTTAAATATGAACTGCTATCGGTGGAGCACAAACAATATTACATAAATTCAAGTTAATAGAAGCAAAATATAAATTATTTGGGAAAGTACTTATATCAAGTGGTCTATGGTGCCAAAGCCTATTTTTTTCTCTATATCATAAGTACTTAATAAGTTATATTCTACTTTATTCAGTAATAAAAATTATAAACTCATAACCTTTGGAATATCATCACAGATGCAGTTATTGCTTCTAACATATTCTTTACTTGAATCATGAAGTTTACTACCGATACATACACATACAAAAAATTCTTCAGTATAAAATAAATAAATTAGCTGTCTTTTAAAAGAAAAACTTAATAATAGTAGTAGTAGTCACAAAGATGAAACCTTTTTGTTGTAAATAAAATTCCCATGGAATGGTGGTGTTCTAACGCAGTCTAGGCCCGACAGCGAAACTAATAGCACTTTCATGTTAAAGCTGACTTCATCTTTTCTTTAAGAAAAGCTCGAGAAATTTTCGCTAAAACTTTATGGCAAAATGAGCTTTCAGCAACATTTCAAGCTATATTATATAGTAAACTCATTTGCAGTGCAATAACTAGACCGAGCCCCGTGGGAAAGCGAGGTGCGAGTAACAGCTGTGCGATGGTTTATTCGATTATGGAATAAAAATATTGCAAGCACGATTTGGCGAGCAATTGCAAAATTACTGTACTAAGGTAAAAGCTCCTATTATGGACAGTGCTCCAGTTATGAACAATCCCAAAAATATAAGTTTCTTAGATTGATAAGGTTTTTGTGTTACAATTAGATCATATGAAATTATTCTGGATTACCACTATTAGAATAAAAAGTTCAGTATAGATACATTTTCATTTAAAAAATTGCTAATGTTTATCACTGGAGCATTGTCCATAATAGGTGGTTTACCTCAACCTGTATAAACCGATGAGTGTAATATGAAAAAAATATTCCCCAAAAAATTGCAAGTTATAAAGAAAAATGCTAAAAGTTATTGTAAGGCTACTATTTTTTTTCAACATATTTTATTATATTCGAATGAATAATCAAGGATATCTTTCACACCTAAAGTAAAAAAAATAAAGGTTTAGAACGAACACATATAATATAACGAAGGACAGACACGAACTTCGCAGTAAATTTTCAGTGCAGAAAAGCTCCCAGCTCACACTATCTGGCTAAAATCTCGCTTCTGCGCGGTAATTCCCAGTTGAATACTGAAAACTCGTAAATTTACATGGGCCCCGTCAGAGGGTACTCTCTACACATCGAATTTATATCTACTACTCCGTTTTTACGGTACATGCCTGGCAGAGCAGACGTGTTTTTTAACGACAGTTAAAAATTTACATTTTATATGACGCGTACGGTTTATGACACGGTAGAGGATTACGACACTTAAGTGGTATACGGAATCGCAGGCATGTAAAATAATTGTAGAGGTACTTAAATCGCGAGTAGAGTTTGTGGATGATGTCCTTGTCATCGGTTTCGAAGACAGCGATCCGGATGTGATTAGCTTAACCAATCTTGTATTTAATAGTTAACTTTTACGTAAAATCTTGACCCTGAGTCAATTGATAACAAGGTAAATTACCTAAATAAGCCAAATTTATTACGTATAGATAGCAAGTGCTAATAAAAGTTAATAGATCTACAGAAATCTTATGTCAAAGGGAGAAATTAAAATGTATAGCTAGCTACACTGGGATGATAGGATTTATGGGTTGTAGCTTTTGCTCGTGACTCTTTTTGCGTAGAAGTCGATACGACTATTTTTTTGGAACTATTTAATATTTCAGGTTAAAATCAAAACATTCACGTCTGTAATATAAATCATATCTGTGCCGCCGTATAGATGGAATAAATAAAATCTAAAATATTAGTAAGATTTAATTAAGTAGGTAACAGTGGCGAAGCGTCACGTAAATAAATAGACAAGCCGGAGCAAAAAAAGGTGTATGGCGTGTGTCCGTTTTACGTTTTGTTTGTATACCTACTCTATGCATAGGAATTTTTGGTAAAGCCGTAAATAATCGGCTTGTACGAACGCCTCGCGACTGGTAGGTAACCTTTAAAACAAACTTTCACACAGATCGTCTGCCGACAGTTACGATTAGCCATGTAGTGGCAATAGATACTAATGGAATGATATGCCAGAATTTTAATAGTACATTATGATACAAGTGTGCTAAATTGACCATTGTATAGAAGGCGCTATTGTGTGCGCACGAGCGAAAGCGAGTGCGCCACAAGAAAGCCGCGTATATTATGGTCACAGGCACACGTGTTACATACGACGTTTTTCAACACACTTGCGAAAAAAAAACAAGACTCTTCATTTAGTCAAATTTTAATTAATTATTAAAACAGTTGGTAAAATTACAATTTCTTCATTTTCTTTACTTAAAGAAGACATTTTCGTTAATATTAAACTTCACAATAATCAATCCAAACTATCTTCGTCACAGCCGTCAATTATTTACGAAAAATGGCGGCTGGCGCGTTGTTTTTTTTTCTTGCCGCGATACCGATGCGCGCGCAAGGCTAAGGCGCGAACGAGATCGGCCAACAGCCAAATTTAAAATGTAATAATTCATGTTTAAAATACAAATTACAGAAATTTTTAAATGATTTTAATGAAATTGAGTTATTTTTTAGTAATAAAGCTGATTTCACCAATTTATTGAAATAAATATGTAGATAATGTTATTTGCCGCATAAAAACTGTTTGTTGCTAAGAAAAAAAAAGGTATAATTCGACTAAATTATATCGCTTCTTCTTCGTACTTACAACTTGGTACTAGGCTACAAATGTAAATTGTTTGGGTTAATAAACTAAAGGCACTTGTGCGTAATATACTGAAAAAGCACGCGTGTTTAATATCTAGGTTTATGAGCCAAAAATCGGTGGAATAAAAAGGTCGTTTTGAGCAAGTGTGTTGAAAACGTACTTTACTTGTCTAATATTAAAGCACAACGGGATATTAAGCAAAGGACAATGCAAAGGACAATGCACCTTAAAGTATCCATATTCATTAGCTTCACTCACCGGTCATTTGAAAAAACACAATACAAAATAATACATAAAGAAGACTGTTAAATAGTACTTATACCACTTTCCTTACATTTTTTTCAGTGCACATGATGAACAATATTATGTTGATACCCGAAGGGTTGTTTTAGAAATTTCCTTGAAAATAAACGCTTAATGTGAATAAAAATAGTACTCTAACAAACTGTGGAATTTAAATTTAGCAGCGCTTACGCTGCTGCATTGCCTTTACGGACTTTACGGATGCATTTTAGATTTTTTCTGTGTGTTAGATATGTTTGCTTTGACTAAGTTCCAAGAAGGCGCCTGTGTTTATTTTTATTTATGGGACTAGGTCAACATTTTGACCGATTTTTAACAAACACAATCACAACATAGAACAATCTGACGGTTGTTTAGGTTGGTTTGTTAGTATTAGAAAGGTTTATGTGCTGTCTTTGATATAAAAAAAATTGCAAGTGTGGTCACTAAAAAGAACAATTATATTTATATTTAAAACATTTTTGCGGCCATAATACTACTATGACATGGTAAATATATTTTCGATCAGCTCGAATTTTCTAGTGATCGATTCGCAAGATGATCTTTCACGTCTATTTATGTAATTTTACTCCTACACGTTAGCGTGAAAGCCTAACATCGGCCACAGTGTCTCTAAAATCCTTTATGCTATTAATTCCGGGCAGGATCCCCGCCACAAGCGTTTGGTTTTTTCTACATGTGGGCACCCGTTTTGAATTCTCATTTGATCTTAATGCAAACCAATGTGTATTATTTTCAGGGAAGGCATCAACCTTGCGATAGTGGATTTGAAGGCAACGGGTGTCATATCAAAGCTGTGGGCAAAATGGGTGCTCTCCACCAAGAAATCGGACTGTGATCAAACTAAAGATGAGGTAAGGTTTTTATTTTTTATTTTTCGAGATTTTAGGTACACAATTTGATAAATTTGTGGCATGTGATTTAAGATGCTCCTGTAGAGTTAGCACTTCCTAATCGCTGGCTACTTGAAAATATTTTTGACGTAAAGTGTATTAGAAGATTTTCAATAAGTACACCGAAAACGTCATAATTCATAACAATTAATTAAATGCAATCGGAACTTGGGTAAGTAGTAGATTTATTGAAGGATCATATACCATTTCGTGACATTAGTTATTTTGAGTGTTTTGCTGTTTGTTTGTCACGAATAAATGTTTTTCTTTCTTCCTTTTCTTTATATACACGCTTTGTATTAAGCGTGTGTATGATCCTTCATTAAAATCTACTGGTGAAACATTGGCTTTGTTAACGTGACGTGTGTAAAATCACAACCACACATCAAAATTGGGATACACCTGTTTTTAATATTGTGTTAGAAAACCATTTACAAGAACCATCATCATCAGTATCAGCCCATATTTAGTCCACTGCTGGACAAGGGCCCCAATACACTGCTCGCAATCTTCTGAGTTATTCAGATTATTCCCTGCAGTTCCGTTTACAAAATCTACTATGTTTAAATTGTAATAAAATAAGAGAAGGAAAGGGCATCAATATTGGCGAAAAGCGATTAACAAATCTGCGATTCGCCAATGACATTGTCCTTTTCTCATCCTCAGCAATAGAGCTAGAGCTCATGCTACAAGACCTAAGCAGGACAAGCCTTGAGGTTGGATTGGTGATGAATATGTCAAAGACTAAGCTCATGACAAACAGCACTGAAAATAGGATTGAAGTAGATGATGGAAGAATGGAATATGTCCATGAGTACATTTACCTCGGTCAAATAGTCTCCTTTCAGGCTCGACAGGACAAGGAGGTCGCAAGACGTACCGAAAATGCCTGGAGGAGCTATTGGTCTATGAAGGAATATATGAAGGGAGACCTTCCAATATCGCTTAAAAGAAAACTCATGGACATGTGCATTCTTCCAATCCTCACCTATGGAGCACAGACTTGGTCTTAGACTAACATTCAAAAATCTGCCCTCAAGGTTTGCCAAAGAGGTATGGAGCGTAGTATTTTAGGCATCAAATTGACTGATCGCATCAGAAATACTGTCATACGCTCCAAAACCCAAATAGCTGACGTAGCCTTAACAGCTGCCACCCTCAAGTGGAACTGGGCCGGACATATCTGCCGCATGCCTGACGACCTTTGGGCAAAAATATCCACAAATTGGATACCGCAAGATCGGATACGACGACGTGGCAGACCCCGGCGCAGATGGCGCGATGAGCTTGAAGCCTTTCAGCACAATTGGCGGGAGATTGCCCAAAACAGAATTACGTGGAAAGGTGGGAAGGAGGCCTTTGCCCAGCAGTGGGACATTCCGGGCTAAAAATAATAATAATAATAAAATAATAATTATAAGAGATTTACTTTAATTTATCACTTCGAAGGGCTTTATATCGACCTTTTTTGTGGATTTATAAAAAACCCGGTCAATTGCGAGTCGATCGCGCGCACCGAGGGTTCATAACCGCCTCGCGGTAGGTTTATTAATTAATATTGCAATAAATATCAATTTAGAATCGAATCAGCTTAAGCCCAACTCACACTTAACTATTTATAAGTATAACCGTTTTTACGATATATAAAAATAAAAATACTTTTATTATTAATTCTATATTAATTTCGATTATTTGTTAATAAATCTGTCTTAATAAAACATAATATTTTTAAGAAAAAAACCACCCCTTTACGGTTCAAAAGATACAGCTACGGACGCTTCAGCTAGGTAGCGGACCGAGGAAATTCGAAACTATATTAATAGGGTCTCATTGGACGCCCTTCGAGAACCGGAACCCCAATAAAAGAACGATTCAGACAGCCAGTAAGTTTGACGACCGGCGACCATTTATCCATTATTATAACAATTATTATTCTAATAATATATTGGTGACATAATTTACCTTTAATTTGTCAGTGATAGATAAAAATAATTTGTCAGGTCAAAACAAGTTGCCTCCGACTTGTTTGCCGCTCGGTAATCCCTTTCTACCTAGTCTGTAATGAAAAAGACGTACTAAGCAACCAGCCAGATAAAACAACTTGTGCTAGTAAGGTTTTTCAAGAAATGTAACACGTCGGTAGACACATTTATTAGAGTTTCATGAAGGTTAATGAAATTGGGTTCATTGACATTAATTTATCAAATTGACACTGTCAAAATATTCTACTAGTCAGATGCTATCTAATGAAGAAAAAAAGAAAATATTTTTCTGTTATAATGACTTATAACGTAAAGGTCAATGAAATTTGGTAGTTTTGATGAAACGTAGTCCAACAGCAACTTATAAAACGAAAAATAACGACTGTATTCAGTAAGAAAAGCTGATTGGGCGTCGTATGACCAATAGTAGCTGTTGTTTAAACGTAGCAATGGCAACTCGCAGCGTTCGGAAAAAATCGTGGGTTCGTTTTTCCGGTGTCGAAATTGCTAATCATAATTTCTCCGTACACTAAGAATGGTCGCTAGGTTTCAGTTTCAAGACCTGCAAGTGGTTGACTTTGCGTGAAGCCATTTTATTGTCATGTCAGGTTGGGAGACCTGGCTCTCAAAAGTCGTTTTTTGTTTTTTTTTTTCTTTGCCCCGCGGCGATGCGACAGCTTCTACCGGATATGGCGTTTCCGCAATGAAGTGATTTCGCCAGTGTCAAGTATATATAAATATAAATCAATATAGCAATGAAATACAATCCAATCTTCTATAGGAAGATTGGGGGCAACGTTGTACGGTGATATGTAGGACAGAGATCAAGATAGTTTTAACCTCTGTACCACTGCGAGTCCACTTGAAACGAGAAGTAAGATGCCAGATACACGAAATAAGTCCACGTCTTCTATCACTGTGCAACACAAAGGCATAAAAAGGACAAATCACTAACAGAAAAGAACTTTGAACACTTAAATACACAAAAATACAAAACTAAAACAAATTACACATCTGCCATATTTTAACGTTGCAAATGGGGGTCTCACTCAAAAGTAAAGTTTATTGATCTGTCAAAGTCCTCGCCAAAGCGATGGCACGGCAGCGATGGTAGTACCTGTTGAAATCGTCGCGGGGCAAAGAAGAAGAAGATGACGGCAGATGACGTGTCGTATCCACTTCACTTCAATATTGAATGTAGGATGACCATGTCTTCAATGGTTAGTGGTTTTAACAATATCATTAATTGTAATTAATTAAACAGTTAGGTAATGGCGTGAGACCACATCTATTGAATTAAATATCGGTTGGTAAGGGGTGCAATTGGAACAAGACAAAAACGTGTACTAGGTGCAATTTGGCATACGTTTTAATCCATCTCAATCTACAATTGCACGTGTTATTCAATTGAATCGAAACTAAGGAACATGCGTAGATATATATATATAATTAAAAACCTACTTTCGGCTATTGCGGCTCTGGGGAAAATATAGAACGCGGTGCAAATTGAGGAAATGATTAGAAAAATGTCTAAATATTTACAATATCAAAGGCCGTAGCAGGATAAGGGAAGGAAAAGTGCCCTTTTGTGATAATGGGCTGGTTCTTTTTTCTACAGTTACTTACATCTAATAGTGAAATCGTGCCAAGTTTGGTTGTAAAATTCTTAAGGGTTCCGTAGAAAAAAAAAACAAAATTAATATATAATATAAACCATTTTTTTCCATTTTGTTAGGCTTAATCTAATACATGTTCTAAGCAAAACCCAACTCTTTATTTTTAATACTTATGCAAAAAACAGGTAAGTCAACATTTTGAATTTTTTTTTTTTACTTCTGTTAGAGATACCACTCTAATTGTTATTTCTACATACGCCTTACTTAACGTTTTGTCACACATATTAATTTGATGGATAAAATCGGGAAGCAACTGTGTCAAAATTAAATAAATAATTGGGTTGAATTTTATTACATTTTATTTGTTGGCTATTCTGACACCGCCAAAGAACTAAAGGATAAAATACTCTTTATAAAAAATATATTCGAAACCAATTTTGACACTTAAAGTGACATCAGTCTATAATTATTACTGAAAATGCCACTATTTTAGCTAATAAAATAAAAATAGCTTAATTCTAATCCTCCTTAGTTCTTTGGCGGTGTCAGTATAGCCAACCAATAAAATGTAATAAAATCCAACCCAATTATTTATTTAATTTTGACACAGTTGCTTCCCGATTTTATCCATCAAATTAATATGTGTGACAAAACGTTAAGTAAGGCTTATGTAGAAATAACAATTAGAGTGGTATCTCTAACAGAAGTAAAAAAAAATATATTCAAAATGTTGACTTACCTGTTTTTTGCGTAAGTATTAAAGATAAAGAGTTGAGTTTTGCTTAGAACATGTATTAGATTAAGCTTAACAAAATGGAAAAAAATTGGTTTATTTAACTTTATTCGTTTTATAGAAAAACCGTATTTAATTAATTTGGTTTTTATTTTTTTTCTACGGAACCGTTAAGAATTTTACAACCAAACTTGGCACAATTTCACTATTAGATGTAAGTAACTGTAGAAAAAAGAACCAGCCCATTATCACAAAAGGGCACTTTAACTACTTTAGGGGTTTTTGTACTTCAGGGTAAATTTTTAACTATTGAAAAGCATCACCCGTATTCATTTGACTTGCTTTAAATTCGCACCACATGAAAAATTGGCATTCTTATCAGGATTATACACCATAGAACCCGCTGTCGTCTGGCGTTCGCTGCGATTACATTTGACGAACTTCCCGTTTCCTAAAAATGACTTAACTTATTTAAGTAGGTACCTAGTTAAAACCTAACAGCAACGTATATTTTAAAAATAAATATATTTATATCATTTTATTTTTTTTTTTTTTTTTTTTTTTATGGATACTTACAAAAACTTGACCGCCATAATGTGTGTGTAATGTGTGGGTATTTTTATTTGTAGGCGCAATGTTGCTTTGATAAGCTATATAGATGGTCTGACGACGTTGTGGCAACAGTCGGCAAAATGGGTGGAGAAATGAGACTTCACCTGGGGATGAATGGAAGAGATTTGGGGAGGCATGAGGCGAGGATACATATGTTCAAGACCGGACAAATAGATGCTCGAGATGATGAATATGTTTCCTTGAATTACAAAATATCCCTCTGATTGAACGTCTCCTCAACGAATGTTTGTAGTTAGTCTGGAAATAAATTTAAAAGTTGTTAACTCGCACATTCTATTTTAGAGAAGGATTTAAAAGGCACATCGATTCCACAGGAAACGAGCATTACGGAGATGACGCTTAGTCAAGTAGCCGGCATATTCTACGTGCTGGTAGGCGGGCTAGCCCTGGCGCTTGGCGTGGCGCTGGTGGAGTTCTGCCAGCATGGGCGCGCAGAGGCGGCACGCGCCAACGTGCCGCTACGTGCCGCGCTCACCGCCAAGGCCCGCCTGGCCTCACGCGCTGAACACAAGCCGCCGCACGGACATGCACACACGCACGCGCAGCGCAGCACGCACCGCGACCACGAACGACTGGGCTGGAATGGAGCTGCTTTTACTGGGGTCAGTATCCATGATTTTTTAATTCTATCACATCAATAATCACAAGAATTCTATCATGTTGAATTCGAACGAATGGAGAATATGGTATAAATGCATTGAATTGATGTAAGCTCAAATTGGGTGCTTTTTACTTCATATTCATTATTATTTCGGTGGAGAAATTTCCTTCCTTTCCTATTCCGAGAGTCTTCTCTTTATCATAATAATAGCGCACGATGCCTACTTTTCCTTTTAATTGGTCTAGGTAAGTTCTTCTTGATCTCCCTCTTTTCTTTTTCGCCGTGCCGTAACATATGACCGAACATCTTTCCTGGCTATTGTCTGCAACGGATTTCTCATTTATATTTACTTCTATTCTCTTACTTAATATTTTAGGTAAATGTCTTCTACATTGAATTTATATAGTGCAACTTGACTCTGCGTACATCTAATAACGAAAATGCCTATTTATTCATCCGTTCTCAGTTTAAGTATCAATTAATTGTACAGATGAGTGTAAGAGGTTCAAGTATTATATTACCTTTAGTTTTAGTTATATGACGTAATAAGATTCAGTACCTGATACTAGAAAGTCTCACTATGTACAGTCAAAGGCATAAATATATATACATTCCCATGGCGTCAAAAATATTTTCACAGTTGTTTTGCCAGGAACTATACGGTAATACAGTCCAAAATATGTGATCATTTTATAAGTCAAAAAGATCTAGACATTTACGTGGCCATAAAGAAATGTACAATGTCAGTCAAATATATGTAGGCAAATAGGAGGTCATAAATATCTATACACGCAACCCTCACATACATAAGAACAAAACCCAAACCAAATATATACTATTATACAGTCAAGGGCATTAATATGTATACACGGACCTAATTTATATAAAAAGGTGTATATATATTTTTGCCGTCTTGGGGACGTATATATATTTATACCCTTACTCTACACTTAATTCGAATTATCATTCACATTAAACTATTTTTAAGAGCTTTATATCAGCACTTCTGTATAAATACTGGCCACTTACAGTACTCGTACCTACTTAATGATAATAATGTATTCAATTGTCAAGTTTACCTTTGATATGCGTCAATGTGATTTATGTTATGTGTGTCTAATTTAATACTAAGTATTCTGAATATCGGTAGGTACACATCGATATTCTTTGTAAACCTATTTCAAAAAATAAGTTTAAGCTTGCCGGGTTGCCACCAACTAATGATGCTCCATACTTTAATTCCATGAGATCTTTCCACTACTGTACTAGGCAGTTTAGAAGTCAATGTCGTTATTATTAGTATTCCTTCACGCACAACACTTTAGAAAGATCATTGGTGGATTACCATATTTTTAAAATACCACATTCTCAGTACACTGGTATGCTAAATAAAACCTTACATTTAAATTAGGGTAATGTTGATTTATCCATACCTAATATTTCGAAACTGGTGTTTTGAGAATCTGGTAAGAGAGTAGTCCGGTATTTTTAACTTCTGTTTTTTGAGAATGAGCGCTTTTTTTCTCTCTAAGAGTCTTTGAGAGATAGGAAACTCAGTTCATTATAAATGTCATACTTTGCATGAACGATGTTCGTGGTCAGTAAGTATCTAGGTTGTAAATTATGAACACATTTGTTTAATAATAAAAATAGTAGCAGATAGTTTATCTTCTTACTCGTATTAATTTTACTAAATTCTTTACAGGTGATTCTCGAAATTTTAAACAAATATAGCAAATTCATTTTACGTTATTATTTCTCGCATTATTTATCACCGATTATTACTATATGTCAAACTTGAAACCGATTAACATTTTCTTATTATAATATCCCTATTCTTCTATACAGGGTGTATACGGAGGGGTGGATCAAACGAAGGTCAAAGGTAGGGGACCTCAAGGGCTACCGAATGGACCCCCATGTATGTTCAGCGATTTTCTTTTGTTTCAGAGTTACGAGCTTTTTTGTTAAAATTTCAGAAATGTCGGATTTCCGGTATAATTCCTTTGTGGAAGCTAAACTATTTGACCTATGACTGTGGTTTTTTTTTGGAAGTAGTCAGATAGCGGACCTAACAAATAACAATGCCATTTTGAGTCATGGCATCATACATTTTACAAGAAAAAATAAAACTCTCAATATTATGAGCACATTTAATTTTTCCATAAACATTCACAGGTCATTTTTTTTAAATTTTCACATTACTTTTTTTTGCATATTACTTTAAAAACTACCTTGGTTTATGGAGAATTAGCCCTGTTAGTTTTTTTTAGATAGTCTCACGGCATCATCTTGAAAATAGTATGGAAAGGGAACAAGTAGCAAAATTCACTTTTTTAATATCCAAGTAATTTTTTTTTTTAAAAAAGACTAGTACATCAAAATAGATTTTTGTAATTGAAAAATATGGTCATAATTTTAACATTAATCAAAATTACAACAATAAAAATGATCTAAATATCCACGAATTAAAAATGCCTAGATTGGTTTGTAAGGTCGATTGAAGAGTTTTGTACTTTTTTAATGTTACTGGCCATTAGTACCGGGTCAGCAAAAAAAAAAAAATTGAAAACAATTGAAAAAATAATTCTTTGTCATTCATAGCGTAATAAAGCTAATGCATCTTGTTTAAATAACACATTTAATTAACTGTACTATTACGAGTGATTACATTTAAAGGGTAATGAGTTATACCCCACGAGAATATGCAGAAATGCATTATAATAAGAATAAGAATAAGAATAAGAAGTATTTATTGTCACCCAAAAAACCAGTAAAATACTAAATAACAAAATTTTATACATAAAAAAAAGGTGTGACAAAAGGCACAGACTCAGCATGTGCTGCGAGCGCGGGCGAGTGCTCGAGTCTTCGCAGCGCTGGTTTTCAGTCTGCCCCTATTCCGCACTCAGTCTAGCTTAACACAAATTTAGCAGGTAGATCAGATAGCATACAATTTATTTATACAGTGCAGTTATTATTGCTACGGTGCAGCTCAAGGAAACGCTCGTGCAGCTGCCAGGATGTACCAGGAACAACTTACACGAAGAGGAGAGCGAATCCGTTCTTATCCTGACTATCGCGTCTTCATACGCGTCCATAACGCGTATTTAGAAGGTCGTATACCTGGAACTGCTCAATCTGAAGGAGTGCCAACGATAGACCCGGATCAGATTTCCAATGTTTTAGAAGCAGTGCAACACGATCCATCAACTAGCACGAGGGTAATTGGTCGTAATATTGGTCTTTCGCATGGAGCTGTCCATAAAATTTTACGTACAGAGGGCATGCATCCCTACCATTACAAAAAGGTGCAAGATTTATTACCGGCTGATTACGCACGACGAATTGCTTTTTGTCAAGATATGATAAGCAGATATGAGGCTGATCCTGATTTTTTTTAACAATGTAATGTGGACAGACGAGTCTTGTTTTACTCGATCATGTATTTTTAACATGCATAATTACCATGGACGTACCAAAATCCTCATTTGGTCCGACGTCACAGTTTCCAGCACCAATTTAGTATTAACTTGTGGACAGGAGTATTTAACGGACAACTGAATGGGACCTTATGAGTTGCCAAGTCGAATGAATGGAAATATTTTTTTATCGTTTTTACAACAGAACCTCAGTTCCATGTTAGATGATGTTAATTTGGAAACACGCAGGAGAATGTACTTCCAGTGTGATGGAGCACCGTGCCATTTTGCTCGAATTGTGAGACAATATCTCGATCAAGAATTTCCACAGAGATGGATAGGTCGCGGAGGACCGATAGCTTGGGCTCCAAGGTCTCCGGACCTCAATCCTGTAGATTTTTTCATCTGGGGATTTTACAAGGAGGTAGTTTACAAATCTGAGTTTAATTTAATTGAAGAATTACGCGTAAAAATAAACCAATCCCAAAGAAAAATCAGTGAAAACGTAGAGGCATTCCGCAAACTTAAAAGTATTTTTTTAAAAAGGTGCAGAGCGTGTATAGCAAATAATGGTGGACATTTTGAACACTTACTTTAATTTATTTCAATTAAGGAATAAAGGCGTTAAATTAAAGGTATTTTTGTGTTTTAATCTTACATTCTCTTTTTTATATCATTTTTCGTTTTCATTTTCCATTTAAAAAATATTTTATTTGGATACCTATTTAAAAAGTGATTTTTGCTACTTGTTCCCTTTCCATACTATTTTCAAGGTGATGCAGTGAGACTATCTAAAAAAAACTAACAGGGCTAATTCTCCATAAACCAAGGTAGTTTTTAAAGTACTATGCAAAAAAAAAGTTATGTGAAAATTTAAAAAAATTGACCTGTGAATGTTTATGGAAAATTTAAATGTGCTCAAAATATTGAGAGTTTTATTTTTTCTTGTAAAATGTATGATGCCATGACTCAAAATGGCATTGTTATTTGTTAGGTCCGCTATCTGACTACTTCCAAAAAAAAAACTACAGTCATAGGTCAAATAGTTTAGCTTCCACAAAGGAATTATACCGGAAATCCGACATTTCTGAAATTTTAACAAAAAAGCTCGTAACTCTGAAGCAAAAGAAAATCGCTGAACATACATGGGGGTCCATTCGGTAGCCCTTGAGGTCCCCTACCTTTGACCTTCGTTTGATCCACCCCTCCGTATACACCCTGTATAGGTACCCGTATCTTTTTTCAGTAAAATTTTTGTTATCATGTTTAGTCAAATGACTTTCTACTTGGAAGGGAAGTCTTGAGGCATGTTCATCAGAAGATTTATTAGAAGGTTGGGCTATTTTGAAGTAAGTTCTGACAGTGTTTCCAATCGAATGTCTCCATTTTAAGTACCTTTACACTGCCTTTAACCCTCTTGACGTTTTGTTAAACATTCGCAAATCCAACAGTTTAAGTACGAGTACAGCAATTGACGCGTGACGAGTCACGTCAGTACTATCTCCTACTCAAAATTGAACGTAATGACTTGCAAAAGCTTCTTCCTCTTAGGGTGTTTGCTTATCTCGTACGATCGGCCAATAGTGGTATTTACTTTTGATACAACTTCTTATGATATTAGTAAATTAAAGTTAAGGTCAACGCTTCGAATTGACACGAAATTCTTATCACTCTTAAATATTTAGGATGGGAAACCGCTTTTTTGGCCGACAGTACAAAGAGGAGGTAAAGGTAACATAACGCGTAATGATATCGCATGACCGTTAACTTTTTTTTAAATTAAAGTTCTTACACCTGCACTATTGAATGACCAAATCAATTCATAGTTTGAAAACAATCATTTTAAGAAAGCGAGGCGAAACCAATGACTTATCAAGCAATTTCTAAACAAACACGAGCCTGTAAATGAACTAACATACTATATTCGGTCATTTATAGGTTTTTTTTTGTTCCAATAAATTGTGTATTTATACAAATTATTCAACCCTTCCTTTTATATTTGTAGTAACTTTTTATTCACACGTTGTCTGTAACAAACCTTATATTTCGATAAAAACACTATTTGTTCATTCACTGGTGCCCTCAGCCAGAGGTTCATTCACTGGAGTACCTATCTTACCTACCAATCGATTGCATCGAAACACCAATTTGAACTACCTGAAACTACCTTATCCGTTTTCTAAAGCACTATAAGCCAACGTAATCAATCACTTGCAAGTTTTAATGTCCTGTTAATTAACCGTCAAAAATATCTGAAGGTTTACAACAGTCTATTTTTGTTCGAGCTTAAATGATTATTATTCCTATAACAATCGTTAATATCAAAATCTGCCCTAAATAAGGTCTCCTTCTTTCAATCGGAATCTGTTCGTAATACGGCGAAACTAAAATTTATCATCCGTTTTGGGACACGTTCAGGGCGCAGGGGATTATCGCTCACCATGGAGGGGAAAGGAGAGTTGACAAAAAACAACTTCGCCCTAATACGATCATATCTCAATTGCGAAAGGATCACTTATTTTGTGCATACTTTTGCAAACATTGCAATATTAAATTATTTAACTAATGAACACGGAGAAGGCGATTAGACGCGTTGTGTAAATATCTACTGCAGAGGACTGTTTTGAAATAACTGTATAATGTTTCAATGGTTATTAAAAATACTTTTGAGTTCATGATTGTAAGTTCTTCGTTTTGTTTAACGACATTGTATATATTGTCTTTTATTGATATTTATTCTTGAAATATTCCAGTACTTTCCCGCGGGTACCCAGATCAGCCAGGAGGATGCAGTGCATGCCAGCTTTACCCATGTGTGATCCGCGGAGAAGGGCGGCGCCAGCGTGCGTCGCTCTTCACTAACCAAGCCGACCAGCGGAAACCTGTATCAGCTGTAAACCCACCACCATACATAGTTGAGGTGCATCACAAGAAATCATAAAAGTAACACTTGGGAGATCGTGTCAGGTGACTTCAGTCAATTTCGACCACAAGGCCCATCACACCTTAAGTATGCTCATAAATGGTCGCATTCTAACCACATCACCATTGTTTATATTTTATAATATATATACATAATACATTAAATCACCCCTGTATCCCTGAGGGGTAGGCAGAGACCACTTCTTTTCGTATATTATAACAATTGTGAACAAACTTTGAGCGTTTCAGTGTACAGGGTGAAAGAGGACAAAGGCCCTTTCCGAAAACTAAACATCATATAAGTGTTATATAATCGATTTTTAATGGTAAGAAAAGTATTTAAAAAAACCTAAGTCATGAAAGATGGTAATGTTACAGAATGATGTCAAAAAGTTTTTGCATTGAACTTGAACAAGCTGTTCAAGTTTAATGCAAAACTCGAAATATACAAGTAGTTTCTTGAAGAAAAAGAATGTACACATAATCTTCCATTTTCGGGTTATGCTGTTGTTCCTTTCCACCGATAAAGCTAATCCGATTATATTAAAGTGAAGTATAAATCAACCTTTCAGAATATTACGACTTGTATAACTTATTTAGTTACCTCTGATTCTGATACCCAGTATATAATATACTCCATGAAATTGGTACAGTTTGCCTTGCATCAAATAAGGTAGTTCTGATCGATGGTTGATTGGTTCTATGTAATGAAGTGGTTATGGCCAAGTAATTTTTTTGTATAACTAATTATTTTCGGAAAATTTTCAGTTTCTTCCAATATCCCTGCAAGAGCTTGATCCAACAAAGATTTACACGATAAACTAATAATAACACTCCGTTAAAAGTAATGCATACAATGATGTGTTACATAATATTACATACAGAGTGATAGCACATAAAAAGTCATTCGGGTTCATACAAAGTTGGTTAAACTCGCAAAAGAGCATATGAGTGGTCGTTTTTACATTACATAGCCGAAGGACCTTTAAAGAGCCATCGCACTGTACACTTTTATTATTCAGGTACATTATTTAGAAATTATTTTATTGCGCTTATTTATTATGTCATATTTCATTTTAAAAACCCTTTTAAAATATATTGTTTTCTCACCTCAGCAACTTGGTTTTGTTACTTTGTTTGTGTACTTTAATAACTTATATCGACTTATGCCATAAAATGGGTATAGATGACCACATAGACGAAAACTTAAAAAAACGTCTAAAATTTATTTTATTTGGAAATTGTGCATTTCAACACCTGTATCTTAAAACTATTTTATCGTAACCAAATTATTCTCATTATATTGAAAATTTATTATTCTAAAAAGTGTACATAGGGAGTGACTTTTGCTGTAACATAGGTTCTTGGTGGTAAAAATTGGCAGAAACTGAAAAAATACCGATAATTCTAGGAAAAGTCTAATCAAGAATTTAACAATAATCCGGAGAGTTTCCGAGGTGGAAAACTTGCAATTGCCATAACCAATTAATACCACTCTTCTAACATATAAAAAAATCAGAACTAAGTACTTTATTTGATGCAAGGCAACACCCGTTTTATGGGACGATTTTCGACGACTAATTTTTCACTGATTTCATGGAATTTTCAACTCAACTTCAGTTCCTTAAAATTGATGTTAAAAGGTTAACTGTTAGGGTTATTACAGACGGTCTCCATTAATTTCACTGCCAGAAATCTGCAAAATGCATTATAACCGTGTAGCTAAAGCTAGTGTACGTTTATTGCACACTGATTGAAAGCGGACTGTAGGGTTGATTTGAACTTTCAATTCCATTATGCACACCACACAAAAACTGTATCCAAACTCCATTTTTTTGCACCTGGCTGGCAGTTCAATCTTTTTTATTAGCGCTTAGGGTATCCTTTGATAGAAGTTATTCGGTATAGAAGACAGTAATATTGAATTGCATTATTAATTCGTATTAAAAACTCTAAAATACTAGTAATAGGCTAATTTATATTTATTCAAAATAAAATTTTACCAATATAATTTCTTTGTATAACTACGATTTAAATTCTATACATTAGTAAGGCTAGGAAATAAGTAAGTAATTTCATTTACAGTGAGTATATATACTCCGCATTTTTTTTAAATGTCGTGCATGAAGAGCAATCTTAGTAAAGTGTAGTTATATAATGTAGAAAAATTAAGGAAATTAATAAACTCAAAAGCAAAAAAAAAAGGCAAAAAAAAAAACAACTTGGGTAAATATCGTGTTTGAAAACCATATTTTATAGCGGTCGTGGGTTAGTTCTGTAAGCCTTTGTGCGGTCAAAGTTTCATTTGCGAGATTTAGATATTATTATCTAAAAACTAAGCCACCCCATTTTCGGCACGCTGTTCTATTAAACAACAACACATAAATTATGAACGTTAACCGCCATCTTGAGAAAAATTAATCTTACAAACAAACATAAACAGATGAACTCTGAAACCATTACACTTCTTTTCATCGAATTAAATTAAACTAAAAAAATGTTTTGGAATAAAGCAAGCCAAGATATTTATTATCTGAGAGTATGGACGAAATATCATCCTCAGATATAAACACTTTTCAACCTGCTCCCGTGGAAAGTATAATAAAACCATTCTTAAAATTCTTAAACCACCTTAAAATGTGTTTGCTATTTTTTACACGAGAATAAAGAATATTGCCCAGCTGCCCATGTAACACGTAAATGTAATTTGGTATGTTTTTACCTATAATACCTTAAACCTTGGTTCAAAATTCTTGAATCCTTAGTATGCAATAATTTTGCTACCCAACGAATTGCAAGACGAAATAAATCCACTTAGCTTATCTAACTTCGCAATCTTTAACGGCAGTTAGGTCTTGAGTTTTAGTGTGGTTAATTAGTAGTTCCAGGTAATAGGAAGCTAGTATAGTTCAGGAAATATGATTTGGCCGTCTTCTATCTACTTTGCGATCTTTTTTCTACGTTAAGACTTATCGGACCCAACCTTAACCTTAACCTTTCAACCCGTTGTGGTGTTTCAAGAACGAACACAGTTTTACGATTTCCTTTTGTTTTATATTAACAAAATATTCTTACAATTAGTGAAGATTACGGACGACCAATTCATACTTCCTGAACTGTTCGTTGTGTTTGAAGTAACGGGTTGAGTACTCATACAATGTATGCGGACCTTAAAGGGAAATTATTATTATTTATTTATATGATTATTATTTTCTCAATCTAAGCCAAGTCTTGTAAAATCGTATATATCAATAAAAAAAACTAATATTAAACCGATGCTAAGTGACTTAAACTGGTGTTTGTAAACTCGCAACTTTAATATTGATAGATAATAAAGGTATAAATTATAAATTAAGTGAGCGGTAGCTGATAAAATTTACGAAAACTAAGTGCCGTAGCAAAGTCGATAGATAGCAATAATGCGTATTATACGTAGCTGTTCCTCAAGCAAATTTTACTGTTACATTTACTCGTATAGAACAGTACTGCCATAATACGATAAAAACCAAAGCAATAATTGAACTTAATACTACATAGTATATACTAGTACATAGTATATATGTAATAAGTACTTTAAAAATAGAATAACTTTTGGTCTGACTCTGTTCTGTTGGGCTCGTTGACGCTATGGTAATATTAGGAGTTAAATAGTTGAATTAAAAAGAAAATTGCTTAATAATACAATTATCAATTCATAACACTTCGCACATAGGTTTAATTTTCTTAACTCGGTAAACGATTCATATTCTATTAGTATAGTGGTTTAAGAAACAATGAAATTTTCGAATTTTATTAAATGAATAGTATGTTTCCCTTATTGATACTACCATGACCACTTAACATTCTGATATTAAAATCTATTTGAAAATACGCCGATCAGACAAGTATAAAATTGAGTATTGATGAACATGATCCCGAATAAAAATATTTGATTGAATATTTTTTTTAATAAAAATAATTGTCTAAACGTTTTTAAATCTAGTACGCTATGTTACTACAACAAACTAATGGTGTAATGAGTTTTAGTTTACTTTCTTCCTACACCAACCCGCAGTCACCCGACACAAACCCACACACACACACACACGCACACACACTCGACTACAAAACTATCTTACCAATTTTTGACCTAAAGACGCTATAAATAGACGCGTAAAGTGCTAAAGGAGATTCTTGGTCGAATATACCTACTGCTATGTTCTAATAATGTAATAGTCCTATTTGTCGGTAAAATAATAAAATTGTAAATGTAACCTACATTTTGTTAAGAGTTTGTAAGTACAGACTTTGTATTTATTAACTATGTCGGTAAGTATATTTCGTATTTTATAAAAGGTTTGAAAAAAAAAAGGTTTGTTTGCTGTGTGATTTATTTAGTGTCAAAATTATGTCTACTCGTACATAAGCTAGGTGTAAGCCAAGAATAATCTTTCTATTGTTGATTATCTTAAGTAGATAACTAGTTAGTGAAGGAAAGTTGAGAACTATTCATATAACATTTTATAATTACCTACTTATTATTTATGCCAAATTCGTCCAACCATATAGGAGTAACGTAAAGATAAGTCTATGCAATTTAGCCGCTTTGATCGAGGTGACTTATTAGATGACGCGTTAATATGTATTATTTTAAAAATAGTTAATTTTTATTTTGGACTTTGTAATAACGTACTATTTATAAACAATAACGAGAATGAAATCACGAAATGCTTAACGTTTAAAAACTAAACCTTTTAATTCATTTCTGTAATCTTATTTTAACTCTCTAAAATCGGTTAAAGGGCACCGAAAGAACAAGCCTAGTAGAGTAAAATATCCCATACGTGCTCCTTAAAACGATTACAGACCTTAATTTTTGACCCACCATAGAGCCTTGCCATAGTTACTGACAAGACAATCGCACCTAAAGAAATATGTCGAAATAAATCATTGAAATTCTATGATACGTTTATTTTATTTTATACGTACAAAATAATCATGCAAGTAGATCAAGAACATTACAAATTACAAACTAAACTTAAAAAAAACATATAAAGTTCACAAAACAATAATAGTTAAAATTATATATGTTGTTGTAATTATACAGTCAGTTTAGTATGTTTTTCACTTAAAGGTGCTTTTTAGAAAAATCAGTTAATTTTGAATATTAATCGAAGCATAATCATAATCATACATTTATTAACACATTTTATATTACGTCATGTCAGCTTTTTTGTATAATGGAATAATAATTAATCACTTAAAATAATTTAATAAGACCGTTTCATTTCGCGAGCGCGCGCGTGCGTGCGTGCGTGCGTGCGTGTGTGTGTGCGTGTGTGTGTGTGTGTGTGTGTGTGTGTGTGTGTGTGTGTGTGTGTGTGTGTGTTAGTGTGTGTGGGTGTATGTGTGTGTTAGTGTGTGTGTGCGTGTGTGAGTGAGTGTTAGTTTGTTACTCCTTCACGCTGCTACGGCTGGACGGAAGTGGATGAAGATGGAGATAGCTCATACCCTGGATTAACACATAGGCTTTTCACTTTTCACCCCGGAAAATATGAAAACTCCCAAGGGAATAACGATAATCTATATCTACGCGGACGAAGACGCGGGCAGAAGCTAATAGGACTATAAATACTATTTGTTCGATTAATTTCATTCCTTACTAGCTTCTGCACACGATTTTTCCCGCGAAGATTTCCATTATCGTGATTCCCTCAGGATTATTAAATCTCCGGGATAAAAAGTAGTCTATGAGTTTATCCTGGGTATAAGCTATCTCCGTTTCAGATTTCATATAAACCCGTCTACCCGTTGCAGTGTTAAAGAGTAACAAACGAACACACAACAAGTTTTACATTAATAATACGAGTATTTAGTAGGATTCAGACAGAAAGTATATTAAATCAAATGCGCGTCTTTGTATATGATGTGTGAAGAACGCAGCGAACCGCGTAGTTGCAGCGGCGATGTAGTGAGTGCTATGCATTTCCGCCATTCGAAGCTGCCGGTCACCGCCACCGTGCGGAGTTGTAGCCAGACCGTCACAGCTGCAATCAACCAGGAAACGGGAAAGCGCTTAATTTTTTTTAATATTTTAAACTTATTCAAACTTTACTTACTACGAGTATTTATTGTTGACTTTCATTTGCCAGACTTCTTAATATTACGGACTTAAGTAGGAAGTCCATTCTATTCCATGGCGCCATTTTATACCGATATTATATACTGTATTTCATATCATTAGTTTTAAATCATTGTATTAATATTAATATTTAATTATCTTGTTTGATGTTTACGCTTATGATGATAACTGCCATACCTATTATAGTTAATAACTGTGCAATATTGTAATAGCTTAAGCTTAACCGTAAATAATCTTGTATTCTAATCAGCCGTAAATAAAGTAACTCGCTTTAGATAAGTCCGTTTTTTTATTGGGCAAGGTCCTCGATCTACCAAAACCCTCTTTTCGATCGCGATGACTTTATCTCCGCGTACTAAATCACGTTTATTATAGTCAATATATCTTCTGTAAACAAAAACCTTCGCAAAAACTAATTGAGATGGCCTCGGTTCTAAACCCTTGATTTTCATTGCTTATTTTATGCTTGAAATTATGTTGAACCGTGAGGTAACCACTTAAAATCTTATAATCATAAACATAACTGTTAATGTAAGTAAGTTATTATTAGCATTGACATTTTTATTTAAAGGTTCCTCCATGATCTTGCTAATATCTAGGACCCTAATTAAGCTGGTTATGCCATTTCTGACTACTTAACTAGCGTCTTACTATCGGAATTTATGATCGGCTGGCCAATAAGTAGGTTTATGACATGTTCACTATGTCGACGTCCGCATCAGTATGACATTTTCATGTGTGATTGAAAGGCTACTTCTTCACAACCGGAAAGGTGGTGGAACATACAGTTGGTAATCATGAGGTTGGAAAATAAAACGAAATCTTTTGATAAGTAAGACAAATGATCATTCGGCGAAATTAAATTCTGCGAATAATTGATTGTGAAGTGATAATCGGCAATTCAAATCTCTATGATGATAATTAAAAGAACCGCGTAAGTACTTCAAATGCAATAAAATTGGTAATGATATGTGTATGTCAATGGAATTTAAAATGGTACTGTATATCTGTGGTAGGTGGTATATCTATTAGCAGTGATCGTAGATTTTCCAGCATTTTTAGTGCAAGCAGTGCTAGAGTTGACAGTAGTGGCAAATATTACATTGTTTCAACCAAGAATCAAATAAAATCAAAGCCATTTAGGACTAATAAATAATGTAGATATTGTTTGTAATTAAATAAGAATTTCCCTAAAAAAACCCGATTCAAGTCTCGTCTTAAAGACCGCCTGTTATCTACCTCTACTTTTAAAAGTACTTAAAACTTAAGTTTTATGTTCTGCATTGTTTGTGTCTTTGTTTCAGGTGTGAATTAAAGAATGTATTAAATACCTACTTTTAACAAATCAAAAATACAGAAAATATTCTATATAAAGCCCAAAATGCATAATATAATGAAGGGTTAATTTTTTTTTTTTTAGGGTTAAGAGATTATAAAAGAAGTGTACTGTTTCATTTTCAACGACAACATGATACCTCGCCAACCCTAGGTCACTGTCCCATGTCATTGTGACGTCATTGCACCGGTTTAGCTGAAAATCTACGATCACTGTTTATTGGGCAAGATAAAATGCCCGTAGTCCACCTCTCTGGACTTAGCAGGAGGACCACGAGTGAAACAGGTATTATCCATTCATGTGCTTGACGACAGCGCTTATGAAGATTCAGGAAGTTAGTATTTTTAACAAAGTGTACTAGATGGCGATATTAGTTCGACGGTAAGTAACTCCATCTAGTAAAGTTTTCTAGTACTACGCAACAAAAGTGAAACCAACCGGAGTGTCACTAAAGTGTATTGTTTTTTAATCGTAAGTAAGGAGGGCGTTAGCAGTGTCTTCAGCTTTTTGTCTACGTTGTTATAATTTAAATGGAAACAAACTCCTAAAGTAGCTTTAGATGATACATCTTCTAGTGGTTTTCGAATAAAGCTTAAAATGAAGATGAATATTTTATGAATAAGAAAGCTGTTATTCTTGCCTGCTTAGCTTTAAAATAATGTTGTGTAAGGTTCTTCATATTTAACCGTGACGTTCACTACTTTAACACGCGAAATAAAGATAACCCCGTAATCCCAGGTCACCGTCTTCGTAAAGTAAATAAGCACATAACGATATCATAGCGAAAGCGTGGGAAATTTTATGCGCTTCTACAATAAGATACGTACTGATATTTTCAATGCCGTTCATTAAATTTAACTCTTGCATGAATTGATCCACTCAAATTTGGGCAAGGTCAACGCTGCGTCATTGAACTTTGTAATGAATAACACCAGTCTTTAAAAGTTTCAAGCAATTAAATATCACGGGACAATTTTACACAAATTGACCAAGTCCTTAACTTAACTGTAGTTTTAATCAATTTATCTGTAATAAAATAAGTATTTTAGCAACACTTACAAAAGTAACAAAGTTTAAAAAAAGTTGGTAGCTGACACCTCTCACACAATACGGTGAGATAATCAAATTGCAGGCATCGAAATTACTAGATTATTAATTATATTTCTACTAGACGTTTGGATTCTGTCATACTCTGCGCAAGTTGCTTTGGTGGTCAAGAAGGAAAAAAAAAAACGTATGAGGCTTTTAGCCTTTGGCATTTGTAAGTACAACTTTTAACATGAAGATGCAAAATGATTCCCACGTGAGTACACCCTGACGTTTTCTAAGTTTATTACTTGGAGACATATTTGTACCCGTTCATGCATAAATAACTCCTTTTGTTAAACTTGCTTCACCGTGCTAACTGCCAGAGTACTCGTATTCAAAAGCACTAACTTTGTTAGTTTCCATAATAAGTAAGGCGAACTTACTGAAGCTGATACTTAAAGGTAAAAGAACCGAGCAAGAGCATGTTGTATTAAGCTTCAACGTATAAATTAAGCCTGAAAACTTAATATTTATGGATTTTGTCACATCTTAAGTCCAAAAGGTCGGTAAAAGAGTTTGGGTAAAAGTATTGTTGTTGCAAACTCTTTGGTGTAAAGACAGTGACTTACGTTTCAACTTGTAGTTTTATAAAAAAAATATTTTCTAGGTAATTGTCATAGTGTTTTCCTGACTTCGTGTCGATTTATTAGTTTTATTTTTCTAGTTAAGTTTGACAACGTGTCTCAGAAGGCTGTGCGCAGGAAAAAATCAAGTGAATCCAACGGCAGCGACGTATCAAATAAAACTGTAAAGCCCCACCCAGCACAGATGTAACAAACATGCAGCTTGGCATAAATGCATAAATTATATATGTATATATATATCAATGTGTCTTTAGAGGTTCTCTAAATAAAGTAAAATAGATCCGTGGCCGCCGAAAAAAATATGACAATTTTCTTCATACAAACTTACCCAATGCCCTTTTAGGGTTTTAAACGGGTGCATGAATGAGAGTCAGGTTGACTAGACTACTATTATTCTAAATTTGTGGTGTAGGTAAGCCTTGCTTTTATTTTATCAGTTTCTCTTTAATCTTAAGGTATTATTGATCAAATACTAAATTCATCATTAAATTGTAAATAAACTATTTAGAAGTACGTTGTAAAAAGAACATACTACTAAATTAAGGGGAAAATTCAATATAAATAAGTTAATGATTAAAAAAATCAATGCGTGTTTAATGGGTACATATACATCGCTGCAAGGAAGTGCATATCTTTTCTTCTTTTAAATGATTCTTTTTACCCCGACTATTTTAGAAAAACTTTTTTGGCAGATGATAGGGGACACCGTTTGAGGTATAGTACCAACCTTTCTCTTGCTTTTCCTTTAAATAGAACGCGTGTGTATTCATAATCTTTCACGGTTCACTCGGTCAGACTCTAGAATGAGTTGCTATTGTCTGTAAGACAATCTCCTGAAGGAGATAGGAGATAGGAGGAGGAGAAGGTGAACCTTCGCTTATGGAAAAACTTGAGAAATTGTGGCTTGTATGTGATCCTTAACTTATATGTAAATGAATACAGTGTGGAAAAAATATATAGGCCATGAAGGGGAATTACGTTAAATCCTTAAGTTAGATTATTTTACTTAAAGGAAACTTCAAATTATTTTTTTAAATAAACAATACTACATTCAAAGATTTCTTAAATTGGCTGGCGTTATCCGGGAATCAAACCAGCTAAAAATTTGTAAAAAAAATGCTATATTATTTTACTAATCGATACAGTCAATGTTAAGTATAATATTTCTCCAAGAAACATTAGGTCTAACTCTCGCCTGTCGTACAAGAGATATCTATAAAATCGAAAATGTTATTAGGAGTACGTATTCAAACAACTTTTTTTTTCTTAATAGCTCAATGGTCTTCGAGTAATCGAGGTAAAATACATTAAAAAAAACATAAAATATAATAATATCCCGAGGAATTGAGAACATCCTCCTTTTTTGAACTCGGTTAAAAATAGTTCCTTTTGCTGTAACTAATGCATGTTCTTTAAAACACGAGTGTGGTGTTATGAAACATGCCTATTGGCGAGTATCACAATAATATCCCACGAGTATTTAAAGGCTTAATTATGCACAGTCGCATATATTACTTTATCTATACACATATTATAAGTAGTTACTCTAAGATGGGTTCAGAATCAGAAAGGAAAATGATAAAATATCTAATAATTATAATAAGCTACATAAGATTAAAACGAATAACTACTTAAATTGTATTATTTTTAGAAGAAATGTACTTCTACAAAATGCAGTGAAATTATTCCTATGACCGCTGTATGCGTCAGAAGAATAAGCATGATTGTATTTTTTTTTAACATGTAAAGTATCTGTGTAAACACTGTTAGTGTATATATATAAATAAATAAATGAACTTGACTCCACCGGCCGCTGATAAGGCGGCTCTCATGGATCCGGCCGGCTGACCTCGTGTTTACAATAGGTACTAGTCCGGCCTTCTGATACGGTGGCCGCGGTATCGCTTTGGATGAAACCGGGTTACTAACGCCACGTCCAAACTAGCGTAATATTATATTATGTTCTTGAAAATTGACCAGGGAACCAATTATTTACAAGTTGGTGGCTGGTGGTAAGCCAACCAATGACAATGGTATGTGTTTAATTAATATCTCCAGCAATTTCTAAATGTAAAACCAAGATTCTCTTCTTATTTTGTGGATGCGTATCGATCCATATGTCAACAATCTTCTATCTTCTATATATATAAAAATGAATTGCTGTTCGTTAGTCTCACAAAAATCGAGAACAGCTTAACCGATTTGGCTGATTCCTTTTCGGTTGTATTCGTTATTGTCAGGGCAAGGTTTGTATGAAAGAAAAAAAAACCACCGGGAAAGTCGGAAATTTGCAGCGGGCGAAGCCGCTGGCGGGTCACTAGTATACAATGAAATTATACCAACTGTCATTATACTAATGATGCATGACATACTTTGAGTTATTTTAAGTATAACACACAAACACAAATTATACAGTCGAGTTCATAAATATGTGTACACTTTAGTACCTTGTGTATTTGTTGTCATGTTTAAATTGCCAGTATGAATTATCACAGCGGTTAAAGTGACAAGGTGCTAATGTATATACATATTTATGAACTCGACTGTACATACATTGACATTAAATTAATTATAGTAAAAAGCATGTTCAAATGCAATTATCAAAAATGGCTGCACTACAACATTACATACCCTTTGTTTATACAGTTATTTTACTAAACCACCCTACCCTATTCCATAAAAGCAAGACTAATCCGATTTATTTAAACATTGTAAATTGGTAAACGTCTTCAGTAGGTTTTGTTTATCGTTCTTAAGTGAAGAATGTTATAGTATTCCGACACTTGGGCGGAAAACGCGGCCCGAACGGCTGCGTTGTCTAAACTACTTGCCTGCGTACCTATTACCAAGTAACAATAATGTTTACGGCAGGCGAACCAATAATCATGTCATTACATTCATTCTTAACACAATACGAAACTTATTGTTAGATAGTCTACTTTGAACTAGTAATAATACTATTAAATTTAAAACTTTAATTAGGAATGTACAGACTTTCAAAAATAGTTTAGTGGAGTCTCTTGTGAGAAAAAATAGTACATTGTGTATTAAGGGCGGTAAGTAAGGAATTACGACCGAGGCTCTAGTAGAAGCCCGAAGTCGAAGACTGAGGGCTTTCTGAGTCGAGGTTCGTAATTCCCGCACCGCCCGTGAAACATACAATGTTTTTCATCACATTTGCGAGTAAATAAATGAAATTATAGGGCAGAAAAAACTTATTAATTAAAATTTATAACATGTAGCGAGATTGCAATGAAATTACTGTTTAGATAACATTTTAAAACAATTTTTCAATTTCGTGTAAACTCCTTGCTTGAACTTGCATAAACGGTGTGCTCCGCTATAAATTAAAAAAAAATTACTTAACGACCTAGGTTTTCATGAAAAAAAAAGGTCGAGGGTTTTATATGGGGCTTACGGCCCAGTTAACCTGTATGTTTAGATACTGTTTACGTGAAAGTGTGATGAAAAAAATATTACCGCGAACCTTAGGCACCGCGCGAGCTCGCCAACTGTTACATAAACCAAACATGTTTTCTTAATAAGTTTGATTATTAAAAAAGAAAAAAATGTATTATCTGGATGGAGAGCGTGATACACTTTAAAACCTTTAATTTGATGAAGAGGATGCTTTGCCTGTGCTTGAACTTGATCTCTTTTAATGATTTGAGCATGTGTAGTGTCCCACAATCTTTTTCAGGGCATTTTCATGAAACTACCCTTTTTATCTGTTTAAGCAGTTTGTGACTTTGCTGTCATTTATTTTTTAGTGATTGCAGTTGTTTGGCTACTCCACAACCCCTGTAGTTAGTGGGGTGGCATTCGCCACAATGGTAACACTTGATGATAGCCTATATTTAACGCACTTAGGTTCATTAGAGCTGTATTTTTGTATGTGGCCGTAAGAATGGTAATATTATTTATAAGTTTCGATGTTCTCATCGGCTGGGTGTCTACTTTGCATCTTAATATCGATTTGATGTTGTAGATAATAGTTATATTTCATATTTTTTGAACGAAAGCAAGAACATATTCAGTGCCTTTTTTGTCCTCCAACTCTGTTTGTTGACAGCCTCTTGATTTATAAATCCCATGAATTTAACCCTTCGGATGGCAGCGCCACCGTTTGTACAGTCAGCGTCATATAGTTTGTAGCATCCAAAGTAGCCAAATAGTACGTTACACGTCGTTATTACCGTAGTAACAAGGGCGTGTAACGAACTATTTGGCTACTACCTAACTATATGACGTTGACTGTACGGTAGGAGAAGTGGTAGCCACATGATTCACTTAATCGGTAAAATAAGGTCATCGCGGAGACCGTGAACGCACTTTCGGCGCGACGACTTGCGCTATTGCGTTTGTTAGAGTCAAGTGTGTGTCCCCTCCCCTGTTTTATGAGATAGTTTTTGTGTAGTAAAGGCACCGGATCCCTATAATGAGCATGGCCAGAAATGCTCTTGCTCGGTTTTTAAGGAGTCAGTTTCGTTGAAGGATGTTTTGTAACCCCCTTCCCCCCCCCACCCTACATCATATTGCGATTGAGCAGATATTTTAAAGGCAAAAAATTATTCGCTTTGTTTCATAATATTAAAAACAAACATCGATATAGCGACGGTCGATAAAATACTCATTCAATGCCTACAAAAAAACTACGTCACTGCGACAAGATAACGGGGTCTACTTATGATGATTTGGGCGTTTTGACAACATAGTCCATCTCAATTACTTGTAGAAACTAATGCCTATAGGGAAGTTTTAGAAGGTGTACATTTTTAGACCATGCGGTATTTTCAATCGATTACAAGGTAGATCTTAAATGGACCTGCCAGCTGCTTTTCAGCCGAAGTGATACTAACCCGTATAGCTAGCAACTAGAAATCTGTCGTATCATAATGAAAGTGACAAAGGCGACGCACGGCGCACGACAGATTCTTACACGTCGTGTTCTTTGATTTCTGCAGTCGTTTGCAGAATGCAGCAGCTTGTCTAGGACCACTAACTGAACAATGGACGAGAATTTAATCTTATAGCCTTAATCAAAGTCATGATTTGCATTCAAAATAAGAAACGGTTAGTGTATCAATATAATTGAAGACTGAATAGTTAACAGGACAACTTTAGGTAGTTACATATTATTATGTAAACTACCTAGTTTTCGCTACTCAATATTTTCTAAACGGTCTCCTTAATCCAAAAAAATAATTAAGTAGAACATGTACAAATTTAAAAAAATATATATTAAGAGTTATTCATCCAACAATAATACCTCTTTAGTAGTTATAATGTAAAAAAATACGTTTACTTCACATGTACGGGAGTTTTTTTTTAAATGTGATTGACGTGAAAATTTACGTGTAACCAAATTAAAGCTTTGTAGTACCAAGAGTGATGGACGTCAAGGATATGGCGAATAAGGATTGCTTATTTGACTTCCAAACCCTAAACTACCATTACAAATTAAATTATATCCAATGTGTAAGGTAAAACAGATAGGCTCTGGTTATTATATTTTTCATTAGTTATCTAACCATTATCCGTTTATTTATTTGGTAATAAGAAGGCATACTAGAACACGCGTTAAGGGGGATCTGACATTCATAGACATTTGTATTCTCAGAACTGCAACCCTAAGGTTTCTTACAGACGAGCGGCATTTTACCAACGGCAGAGGCTAATGCAGCCGACGCCGACGCAAATACGTTGCTAACCATAGACTTAAATGCCCCTATGCTCGTTATTTCCCTGGTTGTCTTATCCGGAACACAAAAACTCGAAGACTGCTGCTTGGCGGTAGGTTAAAGGATAAGATGGTGGTCGCAATTCAGACGAATCCTTGATAATGGTCCTACCACCACTGTGGATCTCTCAAATATTATTTAAACCAGATATATTTTAGTGTATGAAACTGAAATGCGAATTCATTATTATTATTTGTAAGCCTAAAGTTTCGTATTGCTGGGCAAAGGCCTCCCTCTCGTTCTTCCTTATCTTGTGCTGCCCGAAAGCGTCAAGCTGATCTCGCCATTTGCGCCTAGGTCTGCCGCGACGCCGAATTCTGTCGTGTGTAATCCAGTTTGTGGTTGCTTTCGTCCGATTTATATCCGGCATGCGACAAATATGTCCCGCCCAGTCCCACTTGAATCTGGCGGCTGTTTAAGCTACGTCAGCAATTTGGGTTTTAGAGCGTAGTATTGTATTTCGGAGGCGATCTGTAAGCTTAACGTTCAGAAAACTATGCTCCATGGCGCTCGTCAAGGCGGCACCCTTAAACGTATGCCAATACCTTTAATGGTGAACCTTTGAATGTTTGTCCAAGAACAAGTCTGTGTAGGTGAGCTGTATATTAATGGTCAGAAGTACATCCTGGCATCGCTATCTTAACAACCACCACTGATTCCCAAAGACTGCAGTACTTCAAAATACCAACATTCAACAGACCGAGTGTACAAAATAATTAAAGATCATGTTAATAATCACAATATTGATAAATCTAGTAATGATCTTTTTCGAGCTTAAATATTTGTTTTGTTTTACATCAAAACATTAATGGTTTAGGAAACAAGGTGTATCTTCTAACCATCCATTTGCATGAATTACTAAACACTTAAAAGCACATACCTAGACGTCATTTGTATCACTGAACACAACATAAAAGTAGGCGATAAAAAGCAACTAGTTATTCCTAACTATAAACGTGCTTACGTACTTTTCACGAGACAATAGAAAATGGCGGATCTCGTATTCTTGTAAGAAAAATCCATAAATTCAAAACTATGAATTATATTGTAAACTTATCCATCTCAAATATAGTTGAATGTTCGGCCATTGAAAAAACAGAGCATTAAATTATAATGATTTTTATTTATAGGATTCTCAAACATGATTCTCTAACCATGGCCATATTTTTAAATAAACTAAGTCTTATTTTAGACAAAATTTGTTTCACAGAGAAGGAAGTTATTTTAAAAAGGACTACCTAAATATTCGATTCAAAATTGACCTTTAAGCTATCTAGTCGGTTTCTAAGTTCTGTCACTGAATTTTATTACAATTTAAAAAATAAATATATTAGTTTCATAAACCTACATCAATCAAAACCTTATTATATATAGAATAAAAAGAAGCAGAATTTATATTATTTACTATTGCAATCAATGATGAACGAGCTTTAAGCATTCCATTCGGGGCAGGAAATCATGGGTCAAGATAAAGAAGATAAAGATAAAGATCTACTATCTAAAGATCCGCTTATACAGCGGTCAATCTTTATGACTCATTAAATAAACCCTACGATTTCACATCAATTGGCAGCAATACGAAAACAGACCAAACTTCGAGCTTCTTAAACTGGTGTTTGAGTGTTGTCAAGAAAATAATGCTGATCTCTAAACATACCCACAGATGAGAGGCTTCACAACATTAAACAAAAAACTTTCGTTGTAACAAAAAAGCGTTTTTAAAAAGTGATTAATTTAGAAAACTCGTGCGTGTTTTAATCGGTGCGGGCCGTGAATGTTAGAAGATCATAGCGAAAATTGCGGAAACTATGTGGAATGATTAATAGTTCATAAAAATGTACATAAATTAAGGTTTTGTTTTTTATATGTTTCGAAATAAAAAAATAAACTGAAGTTAGTTTTATTTCACTAATCCTTTGTGACAGAACTTAAGGACCGATAGGTAAAACCTCATATCGGGGGTATCTGAACCGACGCGATTGTTTAGCAATACCTACATGCAACGACAACATTATATACAATGTACGAGGTGCCAAATCCGAGGTGATTGATTTTGCTATCTCAGAGAGCACATATAATGAAGGTCCCATTCAACAAAAACCTGTCTTTTACGATAAAATAAGATAAGACAAAGAGACGTTTATACGCAACAATACAAAATTACATCTCATAGATACAAAAAGAACAAGACACAGAAATTATTGCGAAATGGTTCCTCCTCAGCATTCGCTAGCCGTTAAGCCAGCACTGATCTTCCGTTGGAACCGCTAGGTGAAGAGATGGAAAGTAACACACTTAACACAAAACAACGTTAAACGAAAAACAACAAGAATTAAGAAACAATCATTCGTTCTAGACATTCTCGAACGATCAAAAATTGTCATCCAATTATTGCTGGCAACACCAAGTAAACAAAAAGCAAAAATATAGTCAATGGGGGAAATATAGTCACTGACGTCAATGTAAACAAAGCAATAAGTTACGTAACAATACTAACAATTATAAACAAGAATTATAAAAAAGAAAGAACTTAGCAGTAATAAAATAAATGCTTTGCTGGTCCAACATTTAGAAAAAAACTACACTACTGTGTGAAATTACAATCAAACAGCCTACAAAGTGACAAACGGACAGCCAAAAAAGGAATACAAACGCACAAAAAACAAAAACTGGGTCGGAGAAGAGCAAACAAAATAGATGTACAGTCAGCGTCAGAGAAAAGGGACCCCCCAATACTTTAAAGATTATCGCACAACGGCGAACGTCACGTGACGTTCGCCGTGAGCGGCTAGCTTCCCCCGCCCCGCACCCACCTCTGCCCGAGCATCCACCGATACCACTCAAATATTATAATTTTCTTTATTTTGCTATTTGGCTTCTGGTCGAACCGAATACCAATTATAACTTCAAAAAGACATTTCATTTCATATGTGCGATTGAGGATACGAACCCGCTTCTCCAGCCGCTGCTAGCCGATTAGCTTACGACGCGACGCCTTATACCACTAGGCTATCGACTCCGTTGACGATCTTGGCAAAAATTTGAATTGCATTACTCCTTAAATCGAACAATTTTGATAACGATCTAATCTTTTATACGTTATGGTTTAAATTGCAACTTCCACCATGTTCCACTCGTCAATTTATTATTTAGGTTGAAATTAGTATGATAGATATGCTTTCATCGTTGTTACTGATTGTTGCATCTACCGTCATTTTATTTCATAAAGGCATCGAAGATTACTGCTGTATTAAACAGAGACTTAAAGTTGAAATTTGAATAATTAGTTTGCTTACTCGACATTGTTTGCCGCATTTATTGTTTTGTGATTGCGGGTAACTTTATAATGACTTCACAAATTATTACGATTTGTGCCGATCCGCTGTGTGAATCTCTCCGCTAGCTAATATTATCCGATTTAATAATCCTTATAATGGTTCGATTAACTACTTTTTTGAAGGCTAAGATTGTTGTTCTGTGGGAACAGCAGCAATCGATAAAGAAAATAGCACGAGATATGGGAATAACGGTAAGAGTTACACGATAGCTTATTTATTTAATTTATTTATTTATTTAACCTATATGAATACCTACTGAGATTATACCTATATGATTATTTATTTGGTTTGCTAATAATTTATGTTTTTTTTTATATCTGCAGAAAAATACAGTTCGTAGGTGGATACAAAGGTATCAAGCGACAGGTGAAGTGAACTGTGCCCGCCAAGGCCCTCGCCCGGTTGCTTACACCGAGGAATCGGAGCGACACCGTAACATAGTGCAAGTTCACTCAGAGGCACCCTTAAAAACGACACGCTCAACTGCTGAGACTTATGGAGTGTCGCTTAGCACAGTTCGGCGACACCTGCATGCTGCGGGTATTCATAATTACAAACCGGCCAGAAAAATTAAGCTTACTGAGACACATCGCATCGACAGAGTAAACTTTGCCACTCAGTATTTAAATTTCGATTGGGCAAACATAATAGTCATATTTACTGACGAAAAATGTTTTAAGTCGGATAAGGATGGCCAAAAAATTTTATGGAGAAGAACTGGGGAGAGGTTTAACCCTAAAAACGTTTTAGACCTCAGGACAAGCGGGCGATTAACACTAGGTAAATAACATTTCAATAATATTATGTTTAAGACTTTATATACATATATATTCTATTCTATTGACTTTTACGTATATTACATGTTACAGTAGATTATATAAGATGACTGTTTTCAGGTTACTGGGGATGGATGTCTTCCATGGGCCCAGGCGAGCTGGTGGAAATAGGCGGCCGCATGAACAGCGAGCGATACCTGGAGGTGTTGAAGGACGTGATGCTGCCGTCAGTGCGTGTTGCGTATCCTGTAGGCCAAATTTACCTGGTGCAGGATAATTGTTCTGTGCATCGCTCCCGCCTTGTTCAGGAATGGCTGTCTTCCCAAGAAGAAATAACGGTTTTGGACTGGCCGTCAAAAAGTCCGGACCTAAATCCGATAGAGAATTTGTGGGGTCAGATGGTTTTAAACTGGGATTCCAGTGAAATAAAAACAAAAAAAAATCTGGACCAAGAGGTCCAAAGAACTTGGGAATTAATGCGAAGTAGTGATGCGTGCAACAAAATGGTTTTAAGTATGCCAAATCGGCTTCAGGAAGTGATAGAAAGTAACGGCTATCCTCTTCGATATTAATATACACGAGTAGCATTTACTCGTATTTGCATTATATTTGGCATTTGTAGTATAGTGCCCACTTTGGTTTATTTTTTAATTTTTAACTAACGCGGATATATTGTTAATTGAAAATTAAAAAATATACAAAAGTGGGCACGAGTTGATGGTTCCTTATCCTATAGTTAATTTAAAAAAAACAAAGTTTGGTATTATCAATTCATAATTCTCCTTCTTCATTCAAGTGTAGGTGACACACCGTCTGACCCCACGCGTTGCCTATACACCTCTATTTAAAGTTGTCTTAAACTAATTATAACAAATTGTGATAAGTGATGATAACAGAAAGATGTAAATTGCTATACTATATTTATAGATTAGCATGTTGGTTCTTTCTCAGTGATTCACACACACAATTCAAGTTCGCAGTTTTAATAAACTACATAATATAATGTAAGTAAGTAATTATATTCCTAAGAATATCTATAAGCAAACCGTTCTTTAACACTTGTCTTGTCTAATATTTTATGAAATGTCAGTAAAAAGTTAATGAAGAAATAACGGTTACGCATAACATAAAATTAGGCATAGATATAATTGTAACGATATTTTAAAGCCCTACAAATGTAATATTATAATTAGGAACTCCCAATGTATTTTTCTCGTTATAATGATTAATCTGTAAATCCGTAGTTAAGCTATTTGAAAATAAAAAAAGGTTATGATTTCATAATTATTATTATGTTATAATTTAACTTAAGTAACGCAGATAGCATATACTTAAATAAATAAACGTATATTTTTCACAATATGCCTATTTTTTTTTACATACTTACCTAAAATACTTAACAATTAATACTTTAAAATAGATAACATAGCATAATTAAAAATATAAAAATGCAAAAAGTAAATATCCCCAAGATGGATATGATCCAGCAATCCTCGAAACACTAGTCCGACAGACTAGCCACTCGACCATCTTGTCTTCAACGAAATTCGTCGAAATTTTTAAACAGTTTGATTTGTTTACCAGGGGGGTATCCTTTTCTCTGCAGCCGGCTGTACAAGGCACAGGCACATTATAATAATATATCCATTATAATAATTGGTTTCTCTCCCAAGTTGCTTACCTTTTGTGCCAGTTATCTGCGTGATCGGCAGCAGTTTGTCCGACATGGTTGTTTTGTTTCGACTCCTTACTATACCCGGTCTGGCGTCAGTCAAGGCTCTATCTTAGGGCCCTTGTTTTTCGGTATCATGATTAACGATCTCAAATCGGTTCTTCGGGCGGCTCGGTGTCTCCTGTATGCTGATGATCTAAAGTTGGTATACGGGGTAGAGCAAAGAGCTGATTGCGAGACGTTGCAAGGGGACATCGACTTGGTGTTTCGGTGGAGTGTGGAGAACAAACTTCATTTTAACCCAGCCAAGTGTTGTGTATGTACATTTAGCCGCTCTCGTACCGCTGAACATGCTCAATATATGTTAGGGTCACAGCCGATAAACCGTGTCTTCTCCGTCAAGGATCTGGGCGTGGTGTTCGACACGCGGCTCACTTTTCACGAGCATACTCGTATTTCCTCTTTAGCTACGAAAACTGGGTTTCATAATCCGAAACCTTCGCCATTTTCATGACCCAGTGGCCATAAAAATGATTTATAATGCCTTAGTAAGGAGTAAGTTAGAGGCCTCGTCGATCGTATGGAATCCCTACGAATCGACGTATGCCTTACTTCTTGAAAAAGTTCAGAAGGCGTTTTTAAGGTTCCTTTTTAAGAAAACATTCGGATTTTACCCGTATTTGTACCCAACAAAGTACCTTCTTGGCTCTCTTGGGTACAACTCCTTGGAGGTAAGGCGGAATTATCGACTCATAATCACGGCATGTCGTGCGTTGCGTGGTGAGTCGGATTGCCCCGAACTTGTAGAGCGTCTCGTGCGACTGCTTGTCCCGGATGTCCTGAGGATCGCCCTCAGACCACGACGTCGCGACCTGTTGGCCGTGCTGCCGGCGCGCACCGTGTCGTGCAGGAACTCGCCACTGCCCCGCGCCTGCGCACAGCTCAATGCGCTCCTGGCATCGGCACCCGAGTGCGACTTGTTTGCGTGGCGATGGAAGGCAGTGTGTAGTGAATGCTTGAGATTCTGTGAGGCGATGGATGCTAGATGCTCAACTATTCCAATTTGATTCTTTACCTATTATTGTAAAATTTTATATTTTAATTGTTCATTTAAGTTTAGTGACGCATTGGTTATACTGTTATGTCATGTAAACGTTTTTATTAATAAATAAATATCCGGATAGGAAAGAGGCGAAATAGGGAAGCGGACAAAACCAGTGCAAATAGGAAATACAGATAAGGTAGGTTGATCGAAGAGATAACATAAAATATAAGTATAATTATATAAATCCCGCCTCCTGCTCCTCCTAACCTATCCTATATCTCCTGCTATATTGCACTAGTGTCATGCGCAAGCGTTCCTTGGCTAGCCTGATGGTTAAAGAGGAAAGATTTGAGTTTTAAATATGTTTTGCAGGTTCCCGATAGGCGGTGGAATATTGTTCCTGCATTTGGTAGCCGAGTACAGGAAACTACCTCGAAAAACAGCTGAGTCTTAGCGAAAAGTAGTTAGCTGCACTTCATATTGCCGACGCAACCCATCCCTACGGAATGTCAGCTTTTCGTTCAAATAGAGTTGAGCTTGGTTTCTGATAACTCCAAAAAGCAGAGAAGCAAGGTGTAACTTACGTAGATGCTGCATTTTTAGCATGGAGTGTTTGTTAATAAATCGAGTCACGTGGGCCCTAAACGGAATATCAAAGCAGAACCGAGCACAGGCATTTTGTACCCTTTTTGGTGAACCAAAAACTACATCCATTTAACTTCAATTAGATAAGATGAGAGACTCAACCAGCTGTACGCGTAGACTTTCACTTAAGAATGATCGAGCCCTTTATAACACTTTTAACATAATAGACACAGCTCTTTACCACGTTTAGTACATGCTTCTCGTATCTGAGCTCAGTCAATAAGACCCAGGTTGCGCGCTTCATATGGGCAGGTAGGTTTGTTACGTTCGTTAGCTTTTTCCAGGACTTTGGAAAGGCATGGAAGTATGCTTATGGGCCTAATATCTTTTAGCCTTACAGGATTATCTGTGTTAGGTAAGGGATGAACAACTGCTAGCTTCCAGATGTCAGGTACTACCAATGATTAAATGGAGGCATTAATTAAGTTCATTATTGTGTCTAATGTATAAGGGAAAATCAACGTAAGCAAATTCAGATTAATTCCATCACATCCTACAGCATTTGACTTTAGGCTCTTAATGATTTTAGTAACCATATTCAAACTGACTGGGTCAATGTGGAATACTGTGGAATCTATCAAACTCAAAGTATGTTATTTGTGAAATTGATATCTCATTTGTAATAGGTGAAATTAAAAAGTGATTATTTAAAGCATTTAGATTAAAGGAACACGTAGGCAAATCAATTTCTTTTTTTAGGTAATAAATTAGATTTAAGATTTTTCCAGGGTAGATCAGGGTTATGGATTTTATTAATAATATTATATTTATAGTAGGCTACTTTTTCCCAGTAAAGTGCTTGGTTCACTTCTGTTTTTAGAGACTTATAGTAATCTCTTTTACTATCTGATCCGGTTCTATGATATTTAGCTAAAGCCCCATCCCGCAACTGCATCATTTAGCTTAGCGATCTGTAATTGTAGTCTCTCAGGAGCATGCTGGTCGAACAAGGACAATATGCGCTGGTTCATTTCACTAACCATATTATTGACATTGTTTAAATTCCAAATCAAACCCCACTGAGCAGTCTGTAAATCTTTGTCAAAATTACTAGGATAAATGTTTTTTATTGGCCTGTATGTCACAGAGAAGGGCTTTTATTTCAAGCGCTTTATGCTATACTCGCATACAACAAGACAATGGCCATAAAGTGACCCCACAGGATCCACATTAACAGGAATTGCCTGCAAGTCGGTACACACTACAAACAGCAGTGTCCGGCTGCTGGCTGTGAAGTGAGGTAGGCCTTGCAACAATTTAATAGAAATGTAAACATTAAACTATGTAGAAACTAAATTTATATTGAAGTCGCCTAATAATACTTAATTGTCATACCTATGTAATGAAATAACAGGATCACTTAGAGCATCAAAAAAATCCACGTCCATTCAATGAGGGCGATATGCCGAGCCAATCACTAACTTCTTTTCGTTGAGGACCAACGTGGCCCTCATTTGTTCAACCGATCTGCGGGTGGTAGGACCTTGTGCGGGGTCCGTCCGGATCGCTACCACCATCTTATCCATTAACCTACCGCCAAACAGCAGTGTTCGCATTGTTGTGTTCCGGTTTGAGGATAAGACAGCCGGTGTAATGACTAGCATAGAGGCATTCCATCTTAGTCCTCAGGGTTGGCAGAGCATTTGCAGTCTTAGGCTTGCAGTCTTGTGAATGCGAATGTCTATGGGTCACAGTTTCCACTTACCATCAGGTGGCCTGTGTGCTCGTCAGTCTTCCCTATGCCATAAAAAAAAAAGTGTTCGCAGGGTGGCGCCAAATATGAAGGTTTAGATTGGTTTTGTAATAAAAACCGGTCCCCCCACGTCGACAACGCGTCCCTTGTGGCCTAGGGATGTGTCTGAAACGATACCCAGGGACTGCAGGTGCCCCTGCCCCTCCTCCCCCGCCCTCAACCAGGTCTCATTGATAGCGAGTACGTCAACATCGTGACGTAAACAAGCGGCAACAAAAATATCATGATTATTGCCTAGTGAACCAACATTCCACAAACCAATTTTAATTTATATTTTTACCATTTGTAGTTTGTCAATACATTATATTATCATAGATATTCTTTAACTTTTTGTGTTGGTCCAGCAATATTGGTAGTTTCTTTGTTAGGTAATAATTTAGATAGTGTATAATTAAACATATAAAATTAATGAAAATTGTAAAACATATAAATATCACATTTGTCACCCTGCAAACACATATTAAACTTAACCACTACACTAAAGAACACACACACCACACATACGCAATAAACATTTCCAAGAGCCAAGAGTTCAAACAGCATCGGGCCCAAAAACACGTTGCATATCGGACTCAGAACGGATGTAGAGGGCCTGCTCTCCATGGCTCTGCCGAACGTAAACTGCCTCTCTTGGTCCACATGAACCTCCACTGCTGATTCCGGGATGCTTTCCGGGCGCGGTAGAGCATCAGACAATTCGTGCGCGTGAGGCGGTCATTGACGTAGACGCGGCGCGGCGTGCCCGGCAGGCCCGCATCACCAGAGAAATCACGACGATTCGGCGCGGGCGTCTCGAGGCGGCGCCCCCGTCGCCCGCACCCACCGCGCCCAGCTTGGCCGCCCCCACACGCTCGGCGAACACGACGTCCCGAGGATCCAAAGTAACTCCAAGCTTGGTGGCGAGAATGGTGACTGTGTGCACCACACTCTCACCCTTGGCTTCCAGAACCTGACCGATTTCCAGGTCGGACAGCAATGCGTCCTGGTCGCGCTCGCCGCTCGTTGCAGGCGAGGTAACGACTGCTGCAGCTCGTCTACCTTACTATCCCAAGGCGCCAACTCTGCCTCCACCACCTTCCTCTCGACCGCATCTAACCTTCTCTCGATGTCGTCGACGCGCCCCGACAGGTTTCCCAGGGTAGCACGTATCTCCTCACGGAATTCGCGCTATTCGGCCATACGCTACACGTCGAGTTGGCGGCGCGACCTCAGTCACTTCGTACGCGGAAGGGGCGATGTCAGCGGCCGGCAATGCCTTCGTCACAGGATTCGGCCTACAGGGACTCTTGACCGGAGTGCAGCTGTTGTCCGCTCTTTTTACTTTTGACCTGCATTCAGGGCAGACCCAGTCCTCGGCACGTCTGCGGCCATGGTCAGGTCAACACAGACCCTTACCTTAGGGCTGGTGTTGCAAATAGCGGCACTTCTCGGCACCAGATACTTTCCGCATGCTTCACACTTGCTCATAATGAACTAATTAAGTAGTTAGCTGTCATAATCAATAGAAGTATTTGAGATAGACTTATTTATAATTAAGTTCATAAAGTCAAAAGATAGATTGTCAATTGTTTATAATTATAATTATGTATTAAAATAAAAACACGTAAATCGAGTTTACAATTATTACTTCAAATTTACTTCAACCAGTGTGTATCTCCGGTGGAAAAGCACCTTCAAAGCTATGTTTATATACAGGGTTATTGGTAAGTCAACCTATTCCCATTAGGAGGTGATAGGGGTGACTATTTGCGATAATTTTGACCCCCATATGCATTATGCAAAAGTGAACCATTTTTGAGTTATAGCGATTTTTAGTTTTTTTTAAATTAGTCGGAAATTCAACTTGAAAAATTTATTACAAAAAAAGTATCAATTTAAATCTCTTTTTTTCTTCTGATTTACAAAACCGATTAAACACTGGTTATTTCTCAATATTAAAACAATAATTATCGGTCCAAATTTAAAAATGCGAGACGGAAAACGATTTTTTTTCAATATTTTTTGCGATCTCTTTCCACTAAAATGCCTTAAAAACAAAAAAAAACGTTATGAAACTTGGCTTGCAGATTCTTTTAAAAACTTAACTGTTTTCTTAGCTCTCCAAAAATGCATAATAAGTAGGAAATTATTTGAAAAAAAACTGAAAAAAAAGTCATCACAAAGAAAGCGGGCGGAAACTAAAGTCACAAATGCCACTTCAAAAATAAAAATTAAAAAACATACCGAATTTAAATCAACTTTTTTTATTTGCCTTTGTACAAGATGAACTTGTTTTTCTTATGCAATATTAAAAAATATTATCTGTACACGTTTGAGAATGCGAGGCCGAAAACTAAAAAATACATGTTTTTTTATCAAACTCAAACATAAATTACACGAAAACAGAAAAATTTACCAATACATTTGGCGTGCAGATTACACATAAACATTGACGTTTTTCCAGCTTTCTAACGAGCTATTGAAACTAACTGTTATACTCGTAAACACAAATAACAACATTAACTTATGGAAAAAGTAAGCGATTTTTAGTTTTATTTTAAATTAGTCAGACTATTAGTAAATTTGTAAATTTTTCTGTTTTCGTGTAATTTATGTTGGAGTTTGATAAAAAAACATGTATTTTTTAGTTTTCGCCCTCGCATTCTCAAACGTGTACAGATAATATTTTTTTTAATATTGCATAAGAAAAATAAGTTCACCTTGTACAAAAGCAAATAAAAAAGTTGATTTAAATTCGGTATGTTTTTTAATTTTTATTTTTGAAGTGGCATTTGTGACTTTAGTTTCCGCCCGCTTCCTTTGTGATGACTTTTTTCAGTTTTTTTTTCAAATAATTTCCTACTTGTTATGCATTTTTGGAGAGCTAAGAAAACAGTTAAGTTTTTAAAATAATCTGCAAGCCAAGTTTCATAACGTTTTTTTTTGTTTTTAAGGCATTTTAGTGGAAAGCGATCGCAAAAAATATTGAAAAAATTTCGTTTTCCGTCTCGCATTTTTTAATTTGGACCGATAATTATTGTTTTAATATTGAGAAATAACCAGTGTTTAATCGGTTTTGTAAATCAGAAGAAAAAAAAAGATTTAGATTGATACTTTTTTTGTAATTAATTTTTCTAGTTGAATTTCCGACTAATTTAAAAAAAAACTAATAAACGTGATAACTCAAAAATGGTTCACTTTTGCATAATGCATATGGGGGTCAAAATTATCGCAAATAGTCACCCCTATCACCTCCTAACGGGAATAGGTCGACTTACCAATAACCCTGTATAATACGATACTAAGAAAATTAAATGTGTTAGGTTCGCTTTGCCGAATGTTAAACCGGTAGATTCTAGTATTTTTCTAAATGACGAGTGTTTGCTTATGGTAGATAAGGCGGTTTTCTTAGGTATAACAATAGATAAAAATTGGCAATGGAGTCCGCACATAGCCGCACTGGCAGGTAAACTAAGTTCGGCAGCTTACGCCGTTAGGAAAATTAGGCAACTAACTAATGTTGAGACAGCTCGCTTAGTTTATTATAGTTATTTTCATAGTGTTATGTCTTACGGTATTCTGGTTTGGGGTAAGGCAACTGACATACAAACTATATTTGTGTTACAAAAAAAGGCCATTCGTTCTATTTGCAATTTAAATTCCCTTGACTCCTTAAGAGAACTTTTAAAATAAATTAATATCTTAACTGTAGCGTCTCAATTTATTTACGAGATTTTTTTTATTTTTTATTATGAATTTAGATTATTTCACCAAAAACTCTGATATACATTATTTAAATACTAGAAATAAAAATAAAATCGATATTCGTAAATTCCGTGTCCGTAAAGTATATAAATCATTTGTTGGTCAATGCATTCATTTCTATAATAAATTACCTGACGTAGTTTTAAAATTACCCTTTCCAGCACTTAAAAAATATTTCAAAAGGTCTTTAATGTCTAAAGCGTATTATAGGGTCAAGGACTATCTAACAGACAAAAATGCATGGCCTACACCCGAAACTTAGTCAATAATAATTTGTTCAAATGCAAAAGCTTTATCCTGCTTTTTCTTGTCTTGTCCGTTGATGCAGGAAAACATATCAAAACTTGTATGTGGTCATCTTGCACCATCTCATATACACATAAGTAGTTGATTCTATTTTTTCTTCTTTCTTTTCTCTCTATCTCTCCCGTAAGATTTTTGGCATGTTTTCATGCTGAACTACACATGTTATTTGATATTATATTTAATTTAATATTTGTAGCTTTATATAATGCTAGACTAAGTTGTAATATGAAATATGAAATATGTTTAAAAAATGACTGACTGCTGAGTTTCTTGCGGCGTTTCTTCTCAGCAGTGGTCTCCTCTTGGGAAGCGCTGGTAGATTCTTGACGTGTAAAAGTGCCCGAGCGACCTACTTACTGAATAAATTTCTTTTATCTTTTTATCTTTTATTATGATGATAAATATAATATTCTACCTTTTAAATTAACTAATTACAGGTAACAGGTAACATTATTTCCATCACTACTTCATCCTCTATCTAAAAACAATGACCGTTATGGTATATTTGTTATTGTCAATGGCAGTACGAATACGAACAGACTGTGGGTACAGTCGAGTTCATAAGTATGTATACACTTTAGTACCTGGTCACTTTAATCTATGTGACAATTTATATATGGAAGTTTAAACATGACATTAAAAATAATATAATAATAATAATAATGCTTTATTCAGTAACTAAAAACTAGGTTACAATAATGGTAGATGCCTGCAAAAAGACAAGGTACTAAAGCGTATATATATATATATATATATATATATATATATATATATATATATATATCAACTCGACTGTATACATAATTTTGTTCTTAGGTGCAAGAAAGACACGTCACCTTTGTCAGCTTAGTAACAGTGCCGTGACAGTGCTTGACAAATAATTCTCGCTACCTGTCCCCATAAATCGTTGTTCCACTTAATAATAGGTAATATTTGCATATTTTACTTTTTCTTCCATTTAAAGATACCTGATTTAGCAATCGGAATATGTACGGTCTTTTAAGTTTAATATTCAATCCCAGCAAGTCGTGAATTTTGACAAAGCAATCATGCCATTTAATTAAGAAACTAGCTCTGCAAAATACTGGTCTGTGCGTTCTTGTACGACCCGCATTGCCTCGGTATCAAAGGTTACCCCTATTCTGCGAAAACTCATATCATGTCTACTTATTGTATAAAAAGTACTTTGATCACATCAACGCAAAGAAATCAGAAAAGATATGCATAGGGTGTCGCAATGTGGTAAGTTTTAATTGAATGAATGATAATGGATTTATGAAAGGCTATCAAAGAGATTTGTTATTTTTTATTTTTAGTGTAATAAAAATTGACTTATTAATAATATTAACGCAAAAAAATCTTCCTTCCCAGAATCTACGAACTTTAGCTTTCGTTCTCTTCATAAGAATTTGGCCATGTTCTTTGTCAATCTTTTCGACCTGTTTTCTCCATTTTTCTGCGAAGTCTTTTGTAATATACGGCTTTGGATTTAGTATTGTTTAATTGTAAGTACATATGAGCCCAGTAATTCACCTCACCTCTTTTGGTACTATATACACATTATTGTCCAAAATTTTTTTTACCTATTTTTCCATAATTACACGTAGCCAAATCTGGGAAAAAGAATAGGGACATGTTTGTGCTGTCATAAAAGCAGCTACAAACGTTTTTGAAGACACTCCCTTACGTAAATTTAACCATTTATATTTCCCTTGGCGGGCTGTCTGCACGCGTGGACTGAAAAGCGAGGAGGACTGAAAATCATGTTTTTTTGTGGTTATTTGTTGGCCATCTCGTGTTTGAATTTTTCTTTCACATCGTCTCTATTGTAAGCAACAAAATATTCAACCCGGAAATTTTGGTTAAAATGAGCAACCACATAATAATATGTCTCATCGTCAATTACGTAGCATTGAAATTTTGTAAGGAAGTTGGTGTATAATTGCCTGGCTCGTGTCCTGGCTGTACTCTGTTTTTCGGGATTCCGGTTTGGTACTTTCTCGACCTTGTAAGATTTCAGAGACCTTAACCCGGTAGACTGTACACTAGACTATTAGATTGTCGGCAAATTTTGGTTCGAACAGGTTAGGATTAGTTATTATTGCCGACTTGATCTTATAGCCAGCTTTTGATCCTGAGATCCTTTCTACGATTTGAACCTGCTTTCCTTTCAACAGTCAGTCGCTCTCTCTGAGTCCCCAACAGCTTACTTACTGTGGATCTAGGTATATTTAAAAATAATAAATAAATAAATATTAGGGGACAATGTCACACCGATGGATCTAGTCCCAAACTAAGCTCTAGGCTTGTACTATGGTTACTAGACAACGAAACTTACATGGGGAAATATATACTTTAATACAAAGAAAACATCCATGACTCGGGAACAAATACTCGCGCTCATCACACAAATATCTGCCTTTACTGGTATTTTAACCCTCGACCGATAGCTTCGTAGGCAGAGACACTACCAACTAGGCTAGGCAATTTAAATGTTCGGCGAGACTAATACGGTAGAGCAAAACATTTTTTACTAGTTAACAGAAGATAAAGTACACGAAGTAAACTTATACCCATTATTATTTCTAAGAACTGAAAGAAGCATTTATTCTTCTTTTGTTCTGCTATCGGGCTTTATTAAATATATCGTATCCGTTCACGTTATTGGCATGATTAAAGAATCACACGACACGTTCCGTAGAAACAGGCAGTGGTTCTAGTCACAGGTACTGTCTTTAAAAGCTGCACAAACAAAGACACCAGGCCTAGTAACATGGTTGCATGTATATTGCGTGTCAAATGTGGATAAAGCATCCATAACTGTTGTTAGGGTTCCGTAGCCAAATGGCAAAAAACGGAACCCTTATAGATTCGTCATGTCTGTCCGTCCGTCTGTCCGTCCGTATGTCACAGCCACTTTATTCCGTAACTATAAGAGCTATACTATCGAAACTTTGTAAGTAGATGTATTCGGTGAACCGCATTAAGATTTTAATACAAAATAGAAAAAAAACAATAATTTTTGGGGTTCCCCATACTTAGAACTGAAACTCATTTTTTTTTTCATCAAACCCGTACGTGTTGGGTATCTATGGATAGGTCTTCAAAAATTATATTGAGGTTTCTAATATATATTTTTTCTAAACTGAATAGTTTGCGCGAAAGACGCTTCCAAAGTGGAAAAATGTGTGTCCCCCCCGTAACATCTAAAATAAGGGAATGATAAATGTAAAAATAATATATGATGTACATTACCATGCAAACTTCCACCGAAAATTGGTTTGAATGAGATCTAATAATTAGTTTTTTTTTAATACGTTATAAATCGTAAACCGCATTTTACCTTTCATTCAATCAACTCCAATATAATAAAGAATAAAGAAAAACATTTATTTAGATGTATAGTGGTACGGAACCCTACGTGCGCGAGTCCGACTCGCACTTGGCCGGTTTTTCTTATTTACGTGTCAAAGGGTGACGGGTGCCTTATTTAAACTGTATCACGCGAGAAACGCAACCATGCTACGGCCCCTGAGCAGACAAACGTAGTACCTACTTACTTGAACCACAATATATACACATAATATTAGGGACTTTCGCGGAAATACTAGAGATTCAATAAAAAAAGGAGGATCCGTTCGGTCTCTCAGAAAAATAAGCTTATTGCACCACCTTCAAATGTTTGAAATTTTATCTGCCGGCTCCTTATGTCTATTAGAATTTACAATAAACTACCCGTTTTACTATAAGAAGAAACAAAAATTAACACATTTGTAAATAAAATTACACAACTACTGATTAATTGATTAATTGATTTTATTATCTCCTGCTCTTTTACTCGCTCAATGAATACCTTAGTGACGAATTTCAAATGTAGCTACAGTGACTCCTTCTCTTATTCTATCAGGATTCACAATGATCTGTTGAAAAAGTATAGATTTTAATTAACGAAGACCTTGGTGACATTATAATATTACAGTAAAATAAAAACAATAATACATAATAATAAATAACTGAAAACAATCCAACACAATATTGCTGCTATTTTCTAGATGTTCATCAATCATTTAACTAAGCCCCGAACTAATATTAACGTAGCTCTCGATTGCATTTGCAGTACAAATTGACCGGTGAAAAATTAATTGACTGCGTCCACACAAAGGGTTGGTTTTCATTGTTGGCTTAAATCGGCGCGCTTAAGCATGATTGCAGAGCGACCGAGACGGACGATCGAGCTGGCTGCAACTATTATGTAAAGCGCAGTTTACACGGGCTAGATTAAAGTCGTTACTTTATGCGCTATGAAACCTAGAATGCGAAGTTATCTAAGGACATTGGGATGATAATTAGTACGAGGTTCTCAGGGCTGGGGACGCATTTGCAGTCTAGAGATTGTAATCGTGAGATTATCTATGGGGTTTAGAGTTCACTTTCCATCAGGTAGCCTGTGTGATCTATGCCTTCTCCATGCCATAAAATGTTTAAAAATATTATAGCGTTTCCTTGCCTCTTGTCTTTTGTCGGAGTTTTTTATCGTAAAAACTACTCGATTAATACAAGGGATAGCTGTGTCACTGCTTTGATGATAAGCTACATAACTTAAAAAAAAGTTGTGAGGGTTTCCATGAGGGCTCTCTATTTGAGGTCCCAAATTAATGGAGCTCAAAACGCTCCTAACTACTAAACGCTCAAAACGCAGCTAAAAAACGAACTAAGCTATTTTAAGTTAAAACCTCTATTTGAAACTCCCGTAAAGCTAGCCCTCAAAAACTATCCGTGCCAAGTGGACCCGGAACCTCGTGGCCGAACGACGTTCCCTGATGCTCTAAACCTCCGAAGACGCACTTCAATAGACAGACCTCCAAGTCCTTGCGACACGATATCTGTTCCTTAAATAGTAAAAGTGATCGAGTCGAACAAGGGCTTCAAAGTGTTTGCAAGGGTTTCTATTTGACAAAGCTGAAGACTGCGGATGGCAAATAGGTCAGAGGTTCTAAGCGACATAGAGAGGTTCCAATAGGCGGCTGTACCTGCTACCGGCCAAGCCGAATATCCAAGAGTGAGGGTAGCCCGACAATATACTAAAGATATCCCGGACATCAGCCTGTACGAGATTAGGAGGGCTCACAAACAGTTTAGGAATAAATAAACCAGGGGATGACGGAATCACATCAAAGCTCCTGAAAACAGGTAGAAAACTGGTACTCAAAGTCTCTCAAACGCTGTTCAATTCCATGACACACGAAGTTAAAACGCTTGAGTTGTGGAGCAGGAGTGGGAGGTCCTCTTCTTCAAGAAAAGTAATACAACCATGTTAAAAAAATATTAACCCATCATGATGCTGAGCCACGCGGTTTTCGAGAGTCATCGCGAATCATCTTAAAAACAGGCTTGATGAATTCCAACCTCCCGAACAAACCGAGTTCCGGAAAGGCCTTTGTACCACATACCGGATCTGTACGCTGGGCAGATTATACAGAAGGAAGAATTAGGAGTATAATCGTTCAATATTTCATTTGTTTTTTAACTATTTAAAATATTTTAGTGCTGGTTTATCTACGTTGAAATACAAATCAGCTGCTACCTGGTGGGACTACCGGTAGACATGGAATCATGGGCAGACTGGTTCTTTGGAAAGTAATGCAGGTTGGTTCAATATGTTCGTTATAAATGATCTATCATCTGTTTTCTTGCTAGCTACCCTACCAGACCAAGGTATCGGAGGCGCGGGGCGCACGGGCGCTGACGAGATTAAGTCAATCTTTATGGTTACTATTTTCGAATTTTTTTCGATTTTGACACTGCACAGTTAGGATTAACCGGAAATCAGGTTGTAATTTTGATTCGAGGTTTATCGCGGTTTTAAGGTCGAGGCAATCCTAATTTTGGAGTGGCAATGTTGGTAATTTGGTTCTGGGGATCACAACTCATTTTGTATTTTTGCAATCGGACTTGTAGCAACTTGGAAATTTTCGGCTCAAAAACATTCTCGCGCAGAAGAAACCTAGAGACGGCTGAAGTCAGTTATCAAAGTCCAAGTCTAAGTGGAGGAGTAACTTGATCATTTGACACCTTGTTTCCTGAGTTGAGTGGTTCGTGAGAAATTGGTACGGCGAAAGTACACAAAAACGTAACGGTCTATTTTCACGATACGTGTGAGTAGACATTACATACAAAAATTACGCGATTATTTAACTATGGATTTCAAAACTACTTTTTTCGAGTAAAAATGTCAAACTTTGATAGCATAAATCTCGATATCAGTGACATGTAAAAGAAAAATTGAGATGGCGGCTAGTTTAGCATAGCAATTTTTATTCAAATAGGTTTTAACAATAACTGAAAGTTTAGAGCTTCAGGTCAAAGGTCATCTGCCCATGGTAGCCCCTTAAAGAAAATTATAGAGTTATAACTTTTCTGGCGGGAATTTTTATCTGTAGATGGATAAATAAGCTCTAAATCGTTTACATCGCTATACAGGTTAACTCAAAATGCCGGTCACGATAACCTACCGTCCTGAATGCTTTTTAAATTTAATGCAGTAACTAGTTTTAAATCAAACATAATCACTCGTTAAGTTTGTTTAATGTAAATAGACATCGAGCCGCTGCAAAATTGCCAATAACAGCCGCAAATTCACCGCGAAAGGAACGTTACATAATTAATTCGTGCAGGTATTTACGATATTGCGATTGGTTTTTAATATGATTAAAAATCCATCACACGGTTGTCGTCTGAATGCTTACATGAATCGCAAGATCGGCAAGTTATCTTTTTGGGTCTCAGGTTGTTTTTTATAAAGTATTATAACTATATTATATTTTCAGTGGTTGTAGGACCTTGTACAGGGTTCGTCCAGATCGCTACCGCCATCTTATCGATTAACTCACCGCCAAGCAGCAGTGTTTGCATTGGTGTGTTCCGGTGTAGGGATAAGAAAACCGGTAAAATTACTGGCATAGAGGCATTCCATCTTAGTCCTCAGAGTTGGCACCGCATTTGAGGTTTAAGATTGCGGTCTTGAGATTGTAGTCTTGAGATTTCAAATGTTTATGGGTCTCAGATCCCACTTACGAGTGCGAGTACCATCAGGTGGCCTGAGTACTCGCGTGCCGTCTCATTGCCATAAAAAAAAAACGATTTTTAAGTATACATTAATTTTAGTGCATTTGTTTGTAACGAATTTAAAAGTCATGGACAATTCAGTTGAAAAAAGGCCATACTTCCAGAAAAACTATCATAGTCGTCAAAGAAGTCCATATTTAATAGTTTCGGTACCAATGATTATTTTTCATTAAAAACATTTATGAAAAAATAACGATCGCGTCTCGTGAGCCTTAATCAAATAAACGTAGAACACTTGACACTTAATATTTAATTTCATTACTATTTTTGTGATGATTAGGAAGAAAAAGCGTTCATTATTTTCATTGTCAATATTAATATAAAAAATAAAGATTGAGTCTTGTGAGCCCTAAACAAATAAACGCAGAAAACTTGATACTTAATAGTTCATTCGAAAAGATTACATCATTCGAAAGTATGGAGAATGTTTTTAAGAGGGATTATAAACGCACATATTCTAACAACACCTCTGCGATTTGAAGATGTGACCTGCATAAGGCTGCCGCATTGCGCTTGCGTCGTGATTATGTTTATTTATGCTAATGCGCTCAGAACACAAATCGACACGTGCCTGGCTTCTCAATAAGGCTTCCCAGAGTGACCTAGCCAGGTAACTTATGCAAGAATACATATATTTACAAACTGCCGTAAAACACAAGTATGTCGAACGATTTTTCTGAATCTAATTTACCTCTACCTTTCTTAAGCTTAAGCCTTATTCACTTAAATAGGTATATAATTATTATCAATTAATTATTGTACAGACAGCCATAATTGGTTAATTATTTATTACGCTTATAACTGCGCCGTTTATTGCGGGTTATGTTTCATAATGTGGTTCAGCATACAAGCTTAATTTACTAGACTATGTTGACGCAAACAAGCATTTAAGATGGCATTTATTTTATACAAGTATCGGGACCAATTTAGAACTGTCACTTTTAATTTTCTATTAGATAAACATCTTTTATCTTTTTTCTTAATCTTTTATAACAAATTGATTTTGAAGGTTTAATATTCTAAAAAATCTAATATTATGACACATTACAGAGGTTTATTTTTCAAGGTGCACCCATTTGCAAAATCGAATATTTGGAATGGTTTATGTATACCGTACTACGTTCTCTACCCTTTATGGCCTAAGCAACGAATTTTGGCTTTGTTGTAGGGAATGCTGTTTTAAACCACATACTAAAAGTACTGACTTTTTAGGGGGGGGCGTTAAGGTCCCGTTTTTTTTAGATTTTCATAAATGATTAATCTGCATAAAATTCTCTAAAAAAAGATGTTATAATTTTTTTCTCTGGGATCAATAGTTAATGAGATATGGAGGGAACAATGATTCCCGAAAGGCCATAGTCGGGTATCCATTGTAAGTCGGCCCTTTTATCAAATGGGCTCGGGTTTTTTTTGTGAGTACCTCTAATAGTGAATATTCATGTTGAGTATCAACATCTTAATTGTGACAGTTCTCGACTTAGGTTTTTTTAGACGTACTGTTTTTCAGGATGTATTCAAGCAATTTTCTTCAAATTTTGAAATGAATGAAATGAAATGAAATGAAATGAAATGATTTATTTGTTAAACATAGGTACATAATAGATGTTACAGTGGATACATAAAGATTCATCCATGTTTTTCCTGATGGGGCATACAAATATTGCTTATCTGCACAGGTTAGGGTGTGAGTTACTAAAAACTTAATGCAAATACAATTCAAATAAACGATCACAATACCTACACTAAATCTAATTATCACATATAAACTCATTAATTGTATAATAACATTTCTCAATTAAGAATAATTTTAATGTCTTTTTAAATTGATTAAGTTGCAAAGCTCTAATATTATTTGGAATTTTATTAAATATCCGTGGCGCCATTCCCAGTATGCTTTTTTTCATTAGTGCGGTCTTACTATTTCTATTCAATAGCTTAAATTGGTGTTGGGAGCGAGTTGGGAACCGCCGATCTTGGGATGGCTTGTTAAATAAATCAGGATTTGATTTTACAAATATACCTAATTCTAAAATGTACATTGAGGGAAGTGTCAAGATCTTAAGGTTTTAAAAAAAGGGTACACAGCTAGTCCTTACGTTTAAACTACACATAGCTCTTAGGCACCTTTTTTGTGCCTTGAAAGCTAGCTCTTTATGAGTAGAGTTACCCCAAAAGATCACACCGTAACGTAGCACTGAAGCTACGAGGCCGTGATAGGCTGCTAGGGCAGCATTGCGATTGCTAATTTTCAACAGCTTGAAAAGAGCATAGGCGGATTTGCTTAGTTTCTTACATATCATTTCTATGTGGTATTTCCAGCTAAGCTGGCTGTCGATCCAAAGACCTAAAAATTTTGTGATAACAACCTTTTCTATTTTATTTTTTGCATAGGCGATATTTAAATCGTGTGTTTGTAGTCGCTGGTGAAATTGAATTACATTAGTCTTAGTTAAATTTATTATTAAATTATTATTGTTTAGCCAGTCTACAACACTGCTTAATACAGTGTTTATGTCACGTTCATATTCATTTAAATTATTACATTTTATAATTGTTGTGCTATCATCAGCAAATAATATCATAGGATGGCTAACAACATTAGGCAAATCATTTATATAGACCAGAAAGAGCAGGGGGCCAAGAACACTTCCTTGGGGAACACCATATTCTATGCATTTCTTATTTGATATATATCGGTATTCCTTTTTGTTTTTTTTACATATCCTTGTTAACTCTGTGTACTGTGGTCGTTTATGAAGGTAAGATTCAAACAGACTAAGGGCATTTTGAGATGGTGTTTTTCATATAAAAAAAGAATTAAGATTTTATTTATGTTTTATAATATGGATTATTTTTGATCGGAAGTACCGTCTGGAAAAATAGGATATTTTGGTAAGTAGTAAGCCAATGTCTATTCTGAGAAAAAATCTAGAGGTTTTTTTTTACTTTTTTTACTTGCACACATTGCATTAATATCACATGTTGCTTTTTAAATTAACGTTTAATATTTTTTTAGTTTTTTATAGTTTGTATATCGGTATTCATGTATGCGTTTTATTTTTATTATTATATACTCATTTATTTTTCCGCATAAGTATTAGTTTACACGTATAATATTTTGTGTTTGTACAGCGTTTCATGAGTCACTGCCGGTACTGGCTGAAAATCAGCGTTGTAGGTGTCTGGCACCTCAGCATTTTGCCAAGCCAGTATCCGTTTCACTGCCGCGAGGAGACAAATTGCATGCTATGCCTGTTACCTTTCCTGTTTTCTATAATCATTTGCATATGGGTGGGGTGTCTTATGTTTGGTGACTAAATGCATTTCTTCTAAAGTGAAACCAACAACGAATTGGTTCCCCAGGTTTGTAACTAAACTGTAGTTTGGAATTTTTTAACAAAGCGGCATAACAGAATCAGTTATAATTGCAGTTTAAAACGAACGCCAACTTCTCAGAAATCAGTTTTTCAAGTAGTTCACGAGTGCTCTAGTTTTCTATTCAAGTAAGCAGAAACAATTTTCAAACAATAAATTTCCATTCCGAAATATTCCGTATATTACTCAGTACCGTGCGTACTAATGTTACGCCGGTGGATTAAGGCGTCTAATTTTCAGTCGTGATTTTGGTGCTTTAACTGCAACGTTGATAACTCTTATAAAAAAATATCTTGGATATGAAGCTGCTAGAAATCTAATAGAAATGGAAAACTTGCAAGTACAGGAGTGGGCATCATAGGATTACTCGATAACTGTCAGAATCAAGGGATAACTCCTGAAGGAGCGTGATTGACTACTGCACGAGAGTGATGCTGAATGAACTGGAGTTGTACAACATGAGATCTAGACCAAAACCCGTGAAGTCATGCCTATCCGTCAACGTTCTGGACGCGTAGCTCCAGTAGTTTGCGAAAATTAAATGGAAGACAAGATTTGAAGAGATGAAGAAAAACAGAGTTATTGATTCTTCAACAAGTCCTTGGTGCTCGCCGGTATTTTTGGTAAAGAAGGACGGGACTACGAGATTTTGGGTTGACAACCGCCGACTTAATGATATAGCCAAAAAGGATTGGTATCACTGCCATGAATTGATGATACATTATTTATTTCATTAAACCCTTGCACCAGCTGATGGAAGCAAAGGTAGAGACAAAGAAAGGTAAGACGGCAGCAGTGCAGCCACAATTGCCAATTTTAAATAAAGGAAGTGAAAAAAAGCACAGGTACATTTAAGTCATTTTCGATCAAATTAAAGTAGGCGGACCTAAACCAAAATGTTGTAGTGGTGTGGTGTGTTGGTGGTGTGTAGCTACAGAAACAAAAAGCTACTGGGCCCAATGGGAAAATTTGGTTATGCATAACGGGGTACTGTGCAGGAAATGGGAAGGATGCTCACCAAAAGGTAGTTGTCCCAAGAAATAGAGTAAGTTATGTTTTGAGATCCTGCCATGACGAAATTTAACTTGATGTACAGACCCGTTTTCGGCATCCAGCTCTGGAAATAAGTACATTATTATAATAATGGATTACTTTAGCACATAGCCTGAAGCATTTGGCAACACTAACCAAGGAGCAGTCACAGTAGCGGAGAAATTAGTGATGGTGTTTTGTCGGTTAAGAGTGCCACTCAAAATCCACGGTGATCAAAACAGAAACTTTGAGTCCCAGGTGTTTCATAAGACTTGCCGAATCATGAGAACTACGCCATATTACCCGCAATCGGACGAAATGGTCAAGAGATTCAAGCAGACGCTGAAAAGACATTCGGCGAAGGTTGTTAAAAGTCACCAAAAGGATTGAAATTGTCATATAGGTCGGCAACTCACGAAAGTACGGCTGTTACTCCAGCGTAAGTAAACTTTAGAACATAACTTCGTTTACCTTCAGACCTTTTGACTGGACGCCCCCAGATTCGCCAAGGTCGATCATGGATTATGCAAGCGATTTGCGAAACCGGATATACAATGTTCACAATCACGTTTGTCAAGTCCATGGACTTCAGCCAGCGCAAAGATGAAAACACGGCAGGACTAGAAATTAAACCAAGTGGTGTTTGAGGAAGATCAGTTGGTGTGGCTGTTCCGCTCTTCGTTGCAACTTATTTTCACTACCCGTTTACTCAGATTACACTTAAATACTTCATTTGGATGAATTTATGTATTAAGCCGATCTTATATTAAATAAACGTTATACTAAACAAAAATAAGGTAACATGATTATTTGGCATAACAGGATTATGAGGGCTGTTTGATAAGTAACCGTGTTCGGTAACTTATGAAATTAGTAGGTAAAAAAAAATATACTACCTTTCGAAACTATTCTTTGGGTAAAAATTCAGCATAAAAAAAGAATAACATTCCTTTGTTTTATTTAATTAGTCAACTATGAATACAATTTGAATGACTTTCTCACCAACATGGAAAAATAACAGCACCGATCGGTGGTTAGGTCTCTATTTTATGATAGGAAAACATGTAATGCAATTTAAAAAAAATTTGACGCTGTTTATAAGGATCCTGCACCTACTATTAATAGCATTAGGCATTGGTATAATGAATTCAAACATGGTCGTATTTCTTATTTTACGAGGAGGGTCCAGGATTTCCTGTAGTAGTGACTGCTGAAGACATGGTCAAGGAAATTAAAAATATCATCCGCCCGCCGAACCGCCGATTCAAGATTAGAGAGATCGCTGTCATCACAAAAAACTCAACTGAGCATGTAAACAATATTCTTGAACATAAATTGGGCATGAAAAAACTATCGGTATGGTGGCTGCCGCATTACTCACGGAGGACCAAAAAATTAAGAACTTCAGAGCATTGTTTGGCCGAATTTAAACGTGATCAAAAAGAGTATCTGCGGTGTTTCGTTACTGTTAATTAAATATTGCTCATAAAAAAAAATTGTGGACGTCCGAATTGCTTTTTTTTCGTGATTCAAAAAACGAAACCCAATAAATGGAATAAATGAATAAAATATATACATACATAAAAAAAAGACTAGGTACTTATCAAACAGCCCTCGTAGAATAAAAGTAAATTAGGCAAAACGTGGCAATTTCTTCATTGTGAATTTTCTCATCCATTACGCCAAATTTTAATTAGGGTAGTAATACCGGTCAAAAAAACAAATTCACTTTAAAAAGTAATAGCTCTCATACTATAATACTACTTATACCTATTATTTAGTACCTTAAAGTTGCCTTTATACTTTTTGGTACCTATTCATTTCCTCGATGAAAATTTTATACTGGGTTCTTCATACAAGGAATCGCCTTGTTGATTAGGCTAGATAGTTTATAACCTAGCGACGGACAAAGGGTACTTTTTATCCTGAAAAATAGATGAAACAATATTAGCGACAGTATTCAAACAAGGTTTACATTTACACAGTTTTTTTGTTGTTTTACAATTCATAAAGCGCAGAAACGCGACGTATCGACATTGTCCCAGTTTATCTAACTTATCTGAGTTCCGGATACGTCGGGTAAGCCCGTGCTATATAAAACAGCACTGCAACAACCGATTTCCGTGTAAATATCGAACATTTAAACCTGGCTCTGGTATTTCAAGCTGACAAATTACTCTAATGTACTCGTAAAGGACAGAGTTATAGCTGTTTACACGGCTCTGTCTCGTTTTCTCACCTTAAACTGAAATGCTTTGTCATGTCATGGTAACCCCCAGGTGGTTATCAGTCGAACCATAAAATGATAAAACGTACCGTGCAAAATTCAATTGTAATAACTATTGATTTAGTGTTATTTAAGCATAATAAATAACAACTACGTACAATCGCTAATATGCAGTTGTTAGAATGTTTAGGCTAAAAAGCCTGCTAGGTGGTGTAAGAGAACAAAACTGCCGTAAATATCCACGACGCTTGTGATTGTGATACGAGCCTCTCGAGAATTTTCAGAGCTGTATTATGTTCCAATGGCAGTTACTGGTCATGCAATTCGGGTATCAATTGCTCAGCATTATAGGCTCAAAGCCGAAATAAAAAAGGCTTAATTCGCCTGAGCCTTTAGAAATCATGTGGAAAGTTTTGTTTTATTTAACAATTATTTTTTATGGGATATTCTTATTATTTCCCTGTTTGTAGCTATAACAATTAGTAGGGGCGACCTAAATGCAGCGGAGTGGACAAAAATTAAATATAATAAATGTTAGCCTAGTAAAAACCAACACAACCCCCTATCATTTTCCACATGCCGTATAACTGACGTTCTTACATTTTCTTTGTAGCTATACAAAAAATATTTGTCCTACTTATGTCTTTTTATGAAAAGGTGCCGCAGAGAGCGGGAGACGATCACAAATATTACAACTAGTGTATGTAAGTTCGCTGCCATTTCACATTATTACCTTACGAAGTATTTTAATTTCAACAGTGGCACTGTGGTGGTAAATTTGATCCTCTTGATTGGATAGCATCCTTTAAAACAGATTTTTTTCTTTTTTGCAGATGCAGTTGTGGCATCGTATTTGATGAAAGACTTTTAATGCCATCCATTCAGTAGTAACTCGTAGGTTTTAAGTACCTACATATATCCATTTTATTTACTGTCTTTGTGCCAAATACTATGTCGGAAACGGAGGCTGTATCTAGTTGGCAGTGTTGGCACACGCTATGCAGTCCGTTCTTATTGTGGTCTTACTATGAGACTTTTTAATTTTAACTTAAAATATGACTTGAGTTTATGTAGACGCTTGAACCATTATTTTAGTATTTAGCTGAAACTTTCGTTAGTTACACATCTCACTTAAAGTTTATTTATCAGTTTATCTGATAAATAAATAAAAGAACTTTTATCGGACTATCTCACACAAGTTTATCTTGTATGTAAGTATGGATGTAAACACATTAACTCATTCCCAGTGTCCCAGATAATTTAATACCATGTTACTTTCTTTAAAAAAAATCAAACATACCGCATTCGAAAGATAAGTAAAATGTTAAACGAAACCTTAATTTGAATGTATCGTTTTGGGATCCCAGTTTCCCAGTATATTCAGAATTTGTTATGTTTTAAACTCTTGTATTTCGGGTATGAGCGAACACACTCCATTCACTGCGACTCTGTATTAGCAGGAGGATCTGAATAGCATAAGAAATTGGTGCTTAAGCAATCTCATGTTTCAGAATACTGTTCGAATTGCGTTGTTCTCCAAGATGTCCAGAGTGTAAAGGATCTATAGGTACACTAATTTGCGACCAAATTTAACTAGGCTAAATTAGGCAGCTCTAAGGTCCTCTATCGCATGCAGAGCTTGTTCAATGACACATGACTTGGTCCATAAGAATAATTTGGTAAATGACTTGCATCTACTCGTATCCATTCTCGTTGCTTTTATTCCTACGTCGTAGAATGCTGAGTAACTGCTCGTAACCAGAATCCAGATAATAATAATTAAATAGTATAATTTATTTAAGTTCTTTATCTCCATATAATGTAGTTTTGTTTTAAATATTAATTAAGGTTTTACTTTAGTGCTAAGTCCCGGACAGGTATCAATGTTGTTGCACGCCTGTTATTGTTACATAGGCAGTTATTGCAACTGCTGGATTGTTTATTTTTGTTTTTAATTTTTATTCGATTTATTATTGGTCAGTTATTAGATAAATAAATCAACACCTTATCTCAGACACAGCTTTTAAAGCCACCAATTTTCTTTGTAGACCCACTCTAGAACGCCTTTTGATTTTATTGTAGAAATAGGTAGTTATGTATCGTCCCTGACATTGTGAGAGGGCTCTTTTTAATTGTTGATGATACAATGGGTGATAGATATTTATAATCTTACAGAAAAAAAAATCATATATATACAAATAACAGGTCATAAAAAAAATCTGGAAGATCGTTGCGTTATTTGTGTTTTACGTCAATATAGTTCAGCCTTGCCTAGAATAATACCAAATACCAACCGACACGCAGTTGACCTAAAAATAATGTAAGGGTGAAAGATATATTTCAAAGTAATATTAGACGTGGTACCGGTACCCGTAATATTTCATTTAAAAGCTCATAGTAACGCATTTGGTACCGACTGTATCGAAGTTGGCAGTAGGCCCACCGATCTCACTCGTGTAAGAGACGCGAGCAAAAAGCGTTATTTAGAGCCCCACCTACGACGTGTTGCCGGCACAGATAGAACGTCCAAGTTACCAACATTTCCGATGACTCCATTTGGACACTCATTTTTAAGCCGTGGAACAAGAGCCTTCGAATAGTATTTTCTTTGTTAATGCACTAAGAGAAGTTATAGAGTCATATATTATTATTCACGTCGGGCTACGCTGTCGGACCACGCGGCCAAAGGGTTTTACTTGAAAATGATTTGATGATTTGAATAACTGTCTTAATTTTTATTTTTATTTTTTTATCAGGGGATAATGTCACACCAATTGACCTAGTCCCAAACTAAGCTCTAGGCTTGTACTATGGTTACTAGACAACGATATAAATACTTAAATAGAGAAATATATACTTAAATACATAGAAAACATCCATGACTCAGGAACAAATATTCGCGCTCATCACACAAACATCTGCACTTACCGGGATTTGAACCCAGGACCGCTAGCTTCGTAGGCAGGGTCACTACCAACTAGGCCAGCGTGTCGTCAATTATATCATATGTACAGTCAGCGTCAGAGAAAACGGACCCCCCAAGACTTTAAAGATTATCGCACGACGGCGAACGTCACGTGACGTTCGCCGTGAGCGGCTATATTCCCCCGCACCGCACCCACCCCATCTCTACCTCTGCCCGAGCATCCACCGATAACATTCAAACAGAGAAAAGGATACCCCCTGGTAAACAAACCAAACTGTTTAAATTTTTTGACGACTTATGTCGAAGGTAACTTGGTCGAGTGTCTACTCTGTCGGACAGGTGTAACGAGGGTTGCTGGTTCAAATCCATCAAGAAGACATGTCTGCTTTTTGCATTTTTACATTTTCAATAATGCTTTCTTATGTTAACTATTTTAAATTAATATATTTTAGGTAAGTATTTAAAAAAAATAGGCATATTTTGAAAAAATATACATTTATTTATTTAAGTTTACGCTATATTTGCGTAACTTATGTTAAATTATAACATAATAATAATCATGCAATCATAATGGTTTTTTATTTTCAAATAGCTTAACTACGGATTTACACATTAATAATTATAACGAGAAAAATACATTGAGAGGTCCTAATTATAATATTACATTTGTAGGGCTTTAAAATATAATTACAACTATACAGTTTCTATCTATGCCTAATATTATGTTATGCGTAACCGTTATTTGTTCATTAACTTTTTAATAAGATATCACAAAATAGATAAGTGTTAGAGAACGGTGTGCTTGTAGATATTCCTAGGAATATAATAACTTACTTACAATATGTAGTTTATCAAAACTGCGAACTTGAATTGTGCGTGTGAATCACTAAGAAAGAACCAACAATCTAATCTATAAATATAGTATAGCAATTTACATCTTTCTGTTGTCATCACTTATCACAATTTGTTTAAATAGAGGTATAGGTAACGCGTGGGGTCAGATGGTGTGTCACCTACACATGAATAAAGAAGGAGAATTATGAATTAATGATACTAAACTTTGTTTATTTTAAATTAACTATAGGATAACGAACCATAACTCGTGCCCACGTTTGTATTTTTATAAATTTTCAGCTAACAATATAGTTATCGTTAGTTAAAAATTAAAAAATAAACCAAAGTGGTCACAATACCACAAATACCCAATATAATGCAAATACATGCTACTCGTAAGTATATTAATATCGGAGAGGATAGCCGTTGCTTTCTATTACTCCCTGAAGCCGATTTAACCATTTTGTTACACGCATTACTACTTCGCATCAATTCCCACGTTCTTTGGACCTCTTGGTCCAGATTGTTTTTCGTTTTTATCTCACTGGAATCCCAGTTTAAAACCATCTGACCCCACAAGTTCTCTATCGGATTTAGGTCCGGACTTTTTGACGGCCAGTCCAAAACCGTTAACTCTTCTTTGAAAGAGAGCCATTCCTGAACAAGGCGGGAGCGATGCACAGAACAGTTATCCTGCATCAGGTAAATTTGATACGCAACACGCACTGAGGGCAGCATCACGTCTTTCAACACCTCCAGGTATCACTCGCTGTTCATGCGGCCGCCTATTTCCACCAGCTCGCCTGGGCCCATGGAAGACATCCATCCCCAGTAGCCTGAAAACAGTCATCTTATATAATCTACTGTAACATTTAATATACGTAAAAGTCAATAGAATAGAATATATATATATATATATATATATATATATATATATATATATATATATATATATATATATAGTATTAAACATAATATTATTAGAAGGTTATTTACCTAATGTTATTCACCCGCTTGTCCTGAGGTCTAAAACGTATTTAGGGTTAAACCTCTCCCCAGTGTTCTTCTCCATAAAATTTTTTGGTCATCTTTATCTGATTTAAAACATTTTTCGCCAATTTAAATACCGAGTGGCAAACTCTGTCGATGCGATGTTTCTCAGTAAGTTTAATTTTTCCGGCCGGTTTATAATTATGAATACCCCAGCATGCAGGTGTCGCCGAACTGTGCTAAGGGACACTCCGTAAGTCTCAGCAGTTGAGCGTGTTGTTTTGAAGGGTGCCTCTGAGTGAACTTGCACTATGTTACGGTGTCGCTCCGATTCCTCGGTGTAAGCAACCGGGCGAGGGCCTTGGCGGGCACAGTTCACTTCACCTGTCGCTTGATACCTTTGTATCCACCTACGAACTGTATTTCTCTGCAGATTAAAAAAAACATAAATTATTAGAAAAACATACTTAAATAATCATATAGGTATAATATCAGTAGGTATTCATATAGGTAAAATAATTTATGAAATAAATAAGCTATCGTATTATTCTTACCGTTATTCCCATATCTCGTGCTATTTTCTTATTAGATTGCTCCTGTTCCCACAGAACAACAATCTTAGCCTTCAAAAAAGTAGTTAATCGAACCATTTTAAGGATTATTAAATCGGATAACATTATCAAGCAGAGAGATCCACACAGCGGATCGGCACAAATCGTATTAATTTGTGAAGTCATTATAAAGTTACCCTCAATCACAAAACAATAAATGCGGTGAACAATTTCGAGTAAGTAAACTACCTACTTATTCTAATTTCAACTTTAAGTCGCTGTATAATACAGCAATCTTCGATACCTTTATGAAATAAAATGACGGTAGATGCAACAATCAGTAACAAAGATGAAAGCATATCTATCTATATACTAATTTCAACCTAATAATAAATTAAGGAGTGGAACATGGTGGAAGTTGCAATTTAAACCATAACGTTTAGAAGATAAGGTCGTTATCAACATTGTTCGATTTAAGGAGAAATCCAATTCAATTTTTTGCCAAGTTTGTCAACGGAGTCGATAGCCTAGTCACCTAGTGGTATAAGGCGTCGTATCGTAAGTTAATCGGCTAGCAGCGGCTGGTGAAGCGGGGGTTCGAATCCTCAACGCACATGTGACGTGTGATGTCTTTTTGTAAGTTCTTGGTATTCGGTTCGACCAGAAGCCAAATAACAAAATATAGAAATTATGATATTTGAATGTTATCGGTGGATGCTCGGGCAGAGGTAGAGATGGGGTGGGTGCGGGGCGGGGGAAACTAGCCGCTCACGGCGAACGTCACGTGACGTTCGCCGTCGTGCGATAATCTTTAGTCTTGGGGGGTCCGTTTTCTCTGACGCTGACTGTACAGTCAACAGCATAAATAAGTGATCATTTATGTACCTTGTCACTTTAACGTCGTGTTTGAAATGTCATACAAAACTGTGAAACGATTGACAGCGACAAGGTACATAAATGATCACTTATTTATGCTGTTGACTGTACAGTGCGGTAGCTCTGAACGCATCACTGCCGGCAACGCATATAAAGTGTTCTCTTGAATTCACCCAGTGCCCTCAACGCATATGTGTGTTCTTAAAGGGAGTAAGCTCCGTATAAAGCTAAAGATGTGGCACCTGGCGAAAGTTCTTAAAACTTTAGCGGCAGTGAATGCGTTAAAAAAGCCTTTCAGGTATACCTTTATACCGTTACCGTTACCTTTTACCGTTATACCTTTCCCTCATTTGCCCTCATATATGTGTTTTACTGTTCCATACATTTTGAAATAACTAAAACGGATATTCAATATTTTTGTTGCAAGTGGACTTTGGTCATGCAAAATAACGCGGTATAATTAAATAAGTATGTATAATTTTATACACTCGCGGACTAATAAAACGGGTCAGAGTGCGTTTTTCATACTAAAAAGTTTATTTCGAAGCCTTGGTTCCTCGCCAGGGAATGCTTTTAGTGAAATCTGATGATGAATACCTCGAGCATCGATACAGGACTTCCAGAGTGCCTAGGATACCCAACTGAATGAATCTGCGGTTAACGCCGGAATAGTGCATGTTCAGAAAAACATCTAAAATGACAATAAAATGTAAGGAAATCCAAGTGCTGACCCAAACTCTCCCGCTGTGATGTTAACTGATTGTGCGATCAGTTAGGTATCTCAAGAACTTTTGACCTCCTCTATTGAACCTCGCAGTATCCACCATTAAAACTCACTCAAAACAACCCCTGGCGATTAACCAAGGCTTCGAAATAGCCTCGTTTGTATGAAAAACGCACTCTGACCCGTTTTATTAGTCCGCGAGTGTATTAAAGCTGTGACGCAGGTAAAACTTCAAAATTACATTCTTAAAAATTAAACCGTTAAATCTACTTCACCTTTCTGTCTTGCTATCGTATTGTTAAAGTTTTAATAACTTGTCAATAAAAGCAGCCAAATTATTAACAAAACAGGCCGCGTCTCAGTTTATTTAGTATCTTGGGATTTTTGGTATTATTTACATAACACAATCACACTGATTCAAATTTTAAAAGGGTTGTTTGACAGTTCACTGGTGCAATCTATTTTTTAGGGTGCCGTAGTCAAACTAGGAACCCATATAGTGTCTCGATGTCCGTCCGTCCGTCCGCAGCCTAGCTCAGAGACTCTTAGTACTAGAAAGCTGTAATATGGCATGAATATAAGTCACGCCAAAAAAGTGGTAATATAAAATGTAAAAAAAATATTACTTGCTGTTTTTATGTTTGTAGTACTTAGCGGCTTCGGAAACCTATACTGAGCATGGTTCGACATGCTCTTGCCCTGTTTTTTAATAATATTATCATCGATCATATTATGACCCAAGCTGGTGTTACATAAGTTGAATTTAAACGAACTTAAAAAAAATATATATTTTTTATTTAGAAGTGTTACTCCTCGTCTTTAAACTTATAACTTAAACATAAAGTTAAAATAAACTCTTATTTTACGACTAATTTACAACTAGTATGTTTATTAATACTAATAAACTGTTAGTAAAGCTCGACAATGCGCACAATGCGGCGAAGTGTGGGCGCGGCTGAATACTTCCGAGGTTTAATTGAATCATTGTCGTCAATAGCCGCCTTTCAGTTAATAGCTTATGTAGGTATTGATTGTTTTTCAACAACTTTCAGATTGGTAAATTATTTAAAGTTTATGTAACTTACAAATAAATGGGAATAATAATTGCGGTTATCGAATGTTTTACCTAATCATTATTTGACAAACTATATCGTTTTACAAACTTCCATTGCACAAAGAAATACTTCCAGACATATTATTTTTACATTTTTTGTGGTCTAACCTAACCAAACTTATTTAATAAGCCCATGTAAACTACGTACAACCAGCAACACAGTTAACGATACACTTCACAAACGGAAAATACTGCAAGCAAGAGAACCGCACTTGACGCGTTGTATTATGCATGTGTGCGTCTATAATTATAAAGAGGTTTGGAACAGAATAGTTTTATTCTATATTATATTATGTTACATCCAAGGTCATGATTGACATTAAATGACATTATTGAAAAATTCATGGTTCAAATATGCTTCTACGTCTGACTCTTTTGAAGAGAATGCGTGTTGCAGAGATAGCCCGGGAAACAAGTGAACTGAATAAGGTGATAGTTCGGCGTCCGTCTTTTTAGCTGATGACGTCTAGGCTACTATCACCATAGGCTGCTACACTTGCAGAGGCGGCCGGTTTACTTATGGCTTCGAAGATATGAAGAAGGCGGTGATCAAGCACTACATGACCGTCCACGCTTGGCACGAGGTACAGTTACAACGTAGCCTGAAGACGCAGAGATAATAGCTGCACATTCGCAAGACTCCTTCCATTGCACTCGTGACACTGCTATACAATACGCTGTAAGTTTCACGCGGTTAGGCATGGCAATTATCAAGTGACTTTATCCTTAAGTGTTTATAACATAGTTAACAATCTGTAATGCTTAAATTGAGGTGAAATATTGATGTGAGAGTTTGTTAATGTTGCAGATTTCTATGCAAACAGTGCGTCATCGGTTGTTTAAAGGGGGGCTTTATCATCATATACCGGTCCGAAAATATTCCTAACTCAACAACACAAAGATGATCAAATTGCCTTTTGTCTACAATACTACAACTTTGATTGGGTAGATAATGTAGTGACTTTTGTCGACGAAACGACATTTGGATCGGACAAACATCGCCGCAAAATACTATACTTACAGACGAAAAAATGAACGATATGTTGAAGCAAACACATTGCCGAACCGGGCAAGTGGAAGAATCGGTCTGGGTATTTTTGGTTGGATGAGTTCCATGGGTCCAGGGGAATTGGCAGAAGTGAGTGGCAGGATGAATGGAGCCCAATATATGAGAATTCTAAGAGATGTTTTTTGCCAACGGTTCGCAAGGCTTATTCTGAAGGCCGTATTAATTTGGCCCAGGACAATAGTTCCATTCACTGATCCCGTGTGGTGCAAGAGTGGCTAGCAGATCAAACTGACATTGAAATAATCCAATGGCCGGCAAAATGCCCGGATTTAAATCCTATTGAGAACATTTGGGGCCAAATGGTTCTCAATCGGGATCCAAGTGACGTCCGAAATAAAGAAAATTTAAGACAAGTGGTATTTTTCACTTGGGAATTTTTGAGAGGAAGTGACATGTGTTGAAACATGGTGCAGAATATGAAGTTCCGGATGGATCTTGTCCTAAACAATGGTGGAGGGCACATTCCATATTAATTTTACGTTTTTATTTATAAATCATTATTTATACTGTGATAAAACAGAAATATTCTTTAATGTCATCATTTCCACATTTCAATCTCAACCATACTTTCATAGTTCCATACAATGCATTTTTCGGAGAAAATGCAATATCAAGTAAGAAATTTATAAATGAGCATATTAAAAAAAAGATCAATAGATTCAGTAACATTATAGGAGTTAATTTCACCAGACACTCGTCCGAAAGTTTAATTTTAATTTTGACATATTCTCGTGTCCGTGGATTAAAACCAGTCTGTTCACATTTAGGAAAAAAAACTCAAAACAGTCAACCAACAAAAGTGACAACGTCACACATTATGCAATCGTTAAATGATTTGAAGTTGACATATTTAATACATAGGTATATATTTATCTCTTTCAAGCGTAATCATTTTCTCTCTGCTCTGTCTTTAATAGTCAGTTAAGTGTGTTGCTGTTTGTACGTTTAAGTACGAGCATGTTTTTGCGAAATGAAAGTTAGTAAAATGATATAGTTTGTCTAGTGATGATTTGGTAAAAAATCAGGATAGGTACCAAAAATTGAATAGCATGTCAAAAAATATGATAAAGTATCATCAACTAATAAACGTAAGTAATATCAGCCGTTTATGAACTTTTCCGCCTCTTAAGTTAGTTTTTTAGCTGTTGTAATATACAGAGGGCCCTGTCAAGATGCCCTACGCTAACTAGAGTTTCTATTCGTTTCCTTTTAAAACCAATCGCGTCACGTCAACTAGTGACACGATTGGTTAAAAACGAAGCGAATGGAAACGATAGTCAGCCTAAGGCATCTTGGCAGGGTTTTTCAGGCCAATCGCGGGCAGAGGGCCCTCAGGTCAATAGGACAAATTGACTATCATCAACGAAAGACGCTCCGATACCTACTATTAAAAAACCGGACTAGAGCATGTCGGACCATGCTCAGTTTACTTAGTGTGTTACTATAATCAAATTAGACCTAGCCACAAACTTAACTTTGTCGATGGAAAACTGTTACCGACATAGGTCACAATCAGTTTACCAACACCTGAAATAAGTTTTCGGTAGGTATAAACACTTAAACCGTTTGTAACTCAAGAACGAATGAAATCTACTTAATCACGATTGTTTTCCTATTAAATTCATTATATATTCTTTCATTTAAGATATGTTTTATATTTTTAGTATTTGGACACTTGACTCTAACAAAAATTAGCGCTTTAAAGCTTAACATTTCACTTGCAATATTTTTGAAAGACGTATCCAACGTCACCTCACACTGTGAGGTAGACGAGAAAAAATAATACATCCCCACGTAACGTATAGGGGAGGTACAGTCAACAGCATAAATAAGTGATCATTTATGTACCTTGTCACTTTAACGTCGTGTTTGAAATGTCATACAAAATTGTGAAACGATTGAAAGCGACAAGGTACAGTCAGCTGCAGAGATAAGTATACCCTCCTGCATACAAGTTTCCTATGCAGGGGGTATACTTATCTCTGCAGCTGACTGTACATAAATGATCACTTATTTATGCTTTTGACTGCACACTAAAAATAAAATGTTTTCTAAGATTTTATTTTGCCACTTTGTTGGCGCAACTAAATAATATGCATATTCATGCCAAATTATAGCTTTCTAGTACTAAGAATCTCTGAGGTAGGCTTAGTTTGACTACGGAACCCTAAAAACCGGGCAAGAGCATTTCGGACCATGTCCGGTGTAGGGTTCCGAAGCCGCTTATTACTACAAACATAAAAACAACAAGTAATACTTAACTAATTTTCTATTTAAAGTCATTAGGTGCCATTTTAGATTTCAGTGAGTTGAAATGTTTTGGGAATATTCGCAACTTTTTATAAATATTACACCATAAAACGTTACTAGGAGGCTGATTCTCTGAAAAATCGTTAAAGGACTGGTCGCCTGTGATGCAGCTAGGAAAAATTCGCTCAGCAGACTAACAATTTGCGTGTTGCGATAAATAAAATACTTAATGATATCAAGGCTTACAATCGTAAGAAAGTACACTTCCTTAATGATCGCCTTCGTAAATTTCAGTTGTTCATTTTAAGTTGTCAGATGCTGCTTAAGAGACACGATCCGAAAAAGATACTCTTCACCGATGAAAAAATCTTTCTCTACGTTCGAAGAAAAGTTCAGCCGAGAATACAATACAGTTTATGCAAAGATGCATGAAGTCCGCTCCATTTTTGCCAACAATTCGTCAAGGAGCTTGTATAAAAAATTGAGGCTGTCATTTCGAGTAATAATTGCTTGTAGTTATTGGTTAATGCGTACTTATTATTACCTATCAAATTTTTAAGGGTTCCGAATAAAAATGAGATAACGGAACCCTTATAGGATCATTCGTGCATCTGTCTGTCTGTCCGTCCGTCTGTCACAGCCAATTTACTCCGGATGTACTGGACCAAATCAGGTTAAATTTGGTAGGATGGTGTAATTCTATTATCTAAAGACAAAGATGCAATTTTTTTTTTGTTTTTTTAGTTTCATTTTCGTGGGAAATTAAACTAAATCATCATGATTTTATTCATGAAAATTGACCATCCCCCCTTTCTCAAAAAGTATTGAAATAGTTCACTAAAACACCACTAGAGAGCGCTAGTAGTAGTCAACCGGCGTATTTCTGTGAGGATTTCATATGTGATATTTTGTATTAATTTAAAAAGCACCGTAAAAATATTTATTATTGTACGGAACCCTCTCCAAGCGAGTTCAACTCGTACTTGGCCGGTTTATTTTTTGACGGCGGCACTTATTGGAAAACCTAATAATGATAATATTTCCTTGCGAAAACATAAAGAAAATCAATTGCTTTATTTTTCTTTCCTCGGAGCTATCCTATTGGTGGATTATTTTCTCGCGCACCGCTTAGCAACATCGCAAAGCACTGGTAGAAACACAGTCTAATTGTCTAACTCGCTAGTGCAACGATCAACTTATGTTACAGAGTGTTTGTGTTTGATTTTTATCCAACTAGTTTTAAGTAAAGTTGCGTTTACTGAAATATGGCTTATTTTAAACAAAAGTTTATATTTGAGGTTTTAATGCATTATATTTACCCTTATTTAAATACATAAATAACTACATTAAACGATAGAGTAATAAAAACCTGCGATGACGCTCTTACGGAGAACGGTAGGTACCTACAAGTATTTATAATTTACACCATTAAAAAAAGTAGTATTTATTTATGCATTACGAGTATCATAGCACTATTTGATAATACTGTAGGTAGTTCCTGTACAGTAATCCCTTATGTTTAATACTGTGTTGCCCTTCGCAGTAGGCCGTTCTAATAAATTATTCAAAACGTTGATTAACATTCTCTCAACGGTTCACCAAGGCTCTTATTACATTGTTACCTTGGTTTTCAATATTTTGCATACAACCCCGAACAATTCAGTAAAGTTACACATTCTACCTGGTAAATGGTCAGGTAACCGACATTTTGCATATGTTCTACAGGTTAAAAATTCTCATCAAACAACGAAAATAATGACTTTGCTTTTCCGTTATTCAGTTCCATAGCTTTGGGGTTTTCTACACAGTTTTTCCAAAAACAAAAACTTATTGCGCTACAATTTACTATAATTAATTGCACTTAAGTACCATGGTGTCCCCCAGTACCTGCAGAAAGTAGTGGCAGACTACTTTATCGGAAAGACAGTAATTTACCCGACAAAAGACAGTTGGGGGAATACATTAATGTCTTGCGGTGTACCACAGGGCTCGGTCCTCAGGCCGCTCCTGTGGAACATCGGCTACGACTAGGTGTTGTCTGGGGTAACTTTCACAGGAGTTGACGTGATTTGTTACGCAGACGACACTCTCGTAACTGCCCGCGGGGACATACATAGAGACGCAATACTACTTGCCACAGCGGGGGTGGTACAGGTGGTTCACCGCATTAGGTCGCTGGGCCTCGAGGTTGCCCTCCATAAGTCGGAAGCCTTGGTCTTCTATGGGCCACGCAAAAAGCTACCTGCAGAAACACAAATTACAGTTGGAGGAGCCTCTATTTCTGTTGGGTCGACAATGAAGTACTTAGGACTTGTCCTCGACAGTAAATGGTGGTTCGAAGAACACTTCCGACACCTGACCCCAAAGGTGGTGGCTGCTGCTGGGGCTCTAGGCAGGATCCTTCCGAACGTAGGTGGGCCAGGAGGGGCGTGTCGGTGCCTATAAATGGGGGCGGTGCGCTCCATGGCACTTTACGGAGCTCCCCTCTGGGAGGACGTACAGAGTACCCGTAACAAGGTTTTACTGCGACGTCCACAGCGGGCCATGGCACTAAGAGCTGCCCGAGCATACCGCACTGTATCTTTTACGGCAGCGTGTTTGCTCGCTGGTAGTCCGCCGTGGAACTTTGAAGCCGAAGTTCTCGCGGCGGTCTACTGGCGAGCGGCGGAAGCGAAGCAGGAAGGAAACCGTCCACATCCGCAAGCAATAGAAGAATGGAGGAAAAAAGCCCGGAACGATCTCTTCTGCAGGTGGACGGTACAACTTGAACCGGGAGTTATCCAAGAACTAGTGGATGCCGTTCGGCCTATCCTTCGAGAATGGGTAGAACAAAAACATGGAGCGCCGTCCTACCACCTAACGCAGCTCCTAACAAGGCACGGCTGGTTCGGAAAATATCTTTCCGAAATAGCAGGCAGGGAACCAACAGCAGCCTGTCATCAATGCGGAGAATGTGCCATGGACACAGCTCAGCACACGCATGAAGAGTGCCCATCCTGGGCGGTGGCTCGCGCTGCTCTGTCCATGAAAATAGGACCAGACCTCTCACTACCGACTCTTGCAAAAGCCATGGTTGAAAGTGAAAATGCATGGCAGGCAGTAGCAACTTTTAGCGACGCAGTAATGTCGCTTAAAGAAGCGGCAGAGCGGAAGCGAGAAAACGATCTTATCTCGCTCCCAATACGCCGCAGAAGACCAGGCAGGCGGCGGCTGGCGCATGTTAATCGGTTGCCGCCGTAATGGGAACCCGCGGGCGATGGGACGGGGGATCCATCGCTTGCACTCAAGAGCTGGAAGGCACCCAAGTGTTCCGGAGAGCCTTAGCCGGAGAAGTAAAAAAAAAAAACCTATTGTAGACGGGCCCGTAAGGGCAAACGCCGATAGACGAGTTACCGGATGCAATACCACTCCCGCGACGTCGTCCACGGTGGGAGAAGGAATAACTCGTTTTAGTCGGCGCGAGTCCGACATAACCGCTCGCCCCCCCCGAGTCGCTTGCTATCCATAATGGATTTCCCCTGGGGAAAAAAACGCTGTTTAAAAAGTATTACCTTTTTATTCTAGGACATTTCAAAAGTAAAATACATTTTTGATTGTAAATATTATTATTTTTTTATTTTGTCTGGGCCTGGAAGTCAGAACTTCGCGGGATGATTTTTTTAGTAAGGTTAAAATTTCCAAGTATTTGGGAGAAAAAGATGTTTTCTCAATATTACTTAAAGTAAGTGTAATTGAAATATTTTATTTGGTAAAAATGAGTTGAAAAAGTACAAAGTAAAGGTGGCCCAAAAATACGTCGACAACATTTGTAAGAAAATGTTTTTATTACTTCGAAGACTTTTACAATATGCCATCGCAAGACATTTTTTCAAGTCAAAAAAATGTCTCGATAATATCCGGTTTTAGCTTTGATACACAGATGCAAACGTTTGGTAAAATGATCAATAATATGCCGCAGCTCCTCAAAGATTATTTTTGCCCACTCTTTGGTCAGTGTTGCTTTCAGAGTGTCTACACTTTTGTGTTTAGTGCCACAGGCCCATTGACCACAAACGAAGCATAAATTAATCTATAGGATTAAGGTCAGGCGAGTAGGGTGGCCATTCTTTTGAGTTAATGAATCAGGAAAATTGTCTTTACACCACTTCAGCTGCACACTATAGGCCCTGTGAGATGGAGCAGAGTTGGGTGATATGATGTTGTTAACTCCAAGGAAGAACTACAGCTTCAAGGATATCTCTTTTGTATATTTCTTGATTAATTTTGACACGTTTTTCTATAAATGCAAGTGGAATTTTACCTATGGAACCAATAACACCCCAATCCATAAGTGATTCCGGCTTTTGACGATAAGGAACCACAGCGGCTGTTCCAGGACGACTAAAAGAATACATTCTGTCATTTTGGTGATTATGGGCCTGTTCAACGCCGAAAAGATTTTCAACGGAAAAAAGTATATTTTCTACTTTTCAGTACCGACATCACTGCGTTGCACCGTCAAACGACTTACACCCCGCTCCCTAGCCATTTTTCGAAGCCTGGGAGTCCTAACAGTCCTCTTTATTCCTCTTACTGGGTATCTGCGATATGCCCGAGCTCATTATATCGCTTATTAGCCTTAAACACTAATTGAAGACTAACGATTTTGTATGACACTGAAATAAAGCATTAACTAAAATCTCACATTAAAACGTAATAAATTCAATTTCAATAAAATATAGTTCAAAATATAATATTTATTACGCGTTTACGTTTATGTTATTTCGGAAATTTATTTTGTTTATGGACGCAATTTCTATAATTATAAAACGTCAAACTATTTGATACACTTTTAAATACGCCGTAAACGCTGTTTGAAAATGTTTAACATCTATGATATGACATCGTCTATGACATTTAAAAAGTAAAATAAACAGGGAAGAAATTTGATTGCACGAGTGTTTTTGGAGGTAGTTATCGTAGTCCAAACATGGTTTTAAAAAGTAAAACACCAGGTACGTTATGAAATTTCATACATTTTCGCCGCCACTGCAGTTGGTAAATAATAACTTTTTATTTTTATTTTGCCTGGACCTGGAACTCAGATTTTCGCGGACAGTAACAGTTAACATTTCCGAGCATGTGGGAGGAATAGTACATTACTACAGAGGCCGGGACAAAAGGGGTTGCCGGCCGAAGTTATATAGACGGCCGAGCGAAGCAAGGCCGGATATAGGTCTGAGGCGGGCAACCCCATATTTCCCGCCGAAGTATTTATAGTGCTTTTCTCAAACATAATTCATTAAAATAATTAAAACAAAAATTACAATGTCAAATAGGTACTAGGAGTGCATAAACATTAAAAGTAACCTACAGTGCTCAGTACGCCCGCCCGCCGGCCCGCTGGTGGCGAGCGCGGGGCTCGCCGCATCGTGCTAACCTCCTAATTACCTCTGCGCTCCTGGTACTTCAAATAAACATGCAAACGCTTTGTTGGATGCACGGCTTAGTAAATTAAAAAAAAAACAGCTATTTAGCCTTTTCATAAACACAGCCACCATGGCCGAATTAAAATTTAAAAAAAATTACTTCCCGGCCTAGGCCTTCAATTTCGTATGAAATTCCTTTACAGTTCTCTAGAGTTGTTCCGTCGGAAACGTGGCACTTTGAAGCCTAAAATAACTAACATAACGCCGACATTACATAGCATGTTTGAAAAATAATAATTTAAACAGCTATCTCTTCCAAATCACTAACAAAACGTGTAAAAATATAAAAACAAATGAACTCGTAGCGCGTTTCATATACAAAAATTGTACATGACGTTATTACGAATGTTACACGAAAGCCTTTATTGGTCAAATAAAATAAAAAGTGACACTTTCCAAGAACAAGGAGCCACTTAAGGTTGGTAAGTTACCTGGGCCGAGATTCTAGGCAGTAAAATTCATATCTTCTTTGACCTGCTATCGTATTGTTGGCCGGGTTAAAAGCAATACCATAACAGGTCAAAGACGATATGGCTTTTACCGCCTTAAATACAGGCCCAGGAATAAGACTTTTCTATATAATAAATTCTCCTGTTTGGACAATTTACACAATTCTTTTTTTATTTAGCTACCGTAAATAATTTAAAGAGTCTGTCGTGTATCCATAGACTGGTTAGTTTTTCGTGTCTCGAAATACAAAAGCTGGCTTTGATTCGCAATAATTGAAAACTTTATCGTCTTTATAATCTACTGCTTTAAATGGTTTGTGGTGTTATTTTGTTTCTTTTTCGAGTGACGCGATTAAATTGTTGGAATAGTATACCGATAGAAACATCTAATTAAAAGATTGTTTTGAATAATATGAATGTATTCCCTTCTATCACTTGCTTACTAATAGAAGCTCAGATAAGGACGAAATAGGTCTTTAAATGCAAAAAGTCTGCACGTATCTGTGCGTCAAACAGACGTCGGTACGCCAACGTGAGACGCTCGAAATCGATGCCGCAGTGCCCAGATCACGAACAGGACTAATTCGTGCCAGCCACGCCTCGTTTACAAAGCCAACCGTACTGCGTCATATCGCAGCTGTTTTGGCTAACTGTGGATGCCGTACTGACGACACTACGAGTACTATATCTATGTTCAGACACTGGTGATAATTTAATAAACGACAAAACATGGGTGAGACATTATTGTACTAGTCCGGTCAAATTAGACTAAAAAATAATAGTAAAGGTACATAAATTTACAACAAGCTGCAAATGCGTGTAATTGTTTAAAACATAATTAAAAAGAACATTTTCGAATTCCGAATCATTGCGATGCCTGGAAAAAAATGTATTCGAGGTCAAAGGTCAAAAATCTTGAAAAAAATTGGTTTTTCGCGATTTTCAGCAAAACGGTAAGGTTTATCATAAAATCGCCTCAGATAAAAATTGTAGATCATAAAATTCTCTACAAAAAATGTATCAATACTTTTTTTTCTGAGAGCCACCGTTTTTGAGATAGAACGAGTCAAAGAGTTGTAAAAGTTGTAATCGTCAAAATATGCTATATACCTGCTTTGTGTTAGTATGCCCAATAAATAAAATACCGTTAGTCTTGAGCGCCACGCCGTAGTGAAAACACGTGTTTAATCTAACCTATTTCGTGCTGTTTTGAGTTTTATAATAAAAATGTCAGAATTTAGATTAATTAAGATTTAGTTCAATGTGCTGAAGTCTTCAAAAAAAGTAATTCAACTCAACAAGAAATTATCACGAACGGGATTCGGTTTCTCCTTTCTATGTACAGAGCTCCGAAAAAAACCACCTGCTTAGATAAGTATCGATATGCATGTTTCGTTAAAAACACTAAAAATAAGAAACAGGTGCAATTATCTTGTCTTCCTCCAACCTCAGTTGCTGCACATCAACATCTTTTCCGGGTATATATTACCAAGTTCAAGTGTGGCTTGGTTATCAGCTAGACCCAAAAGACTGGGGTTGGAAGTTGGTCGACAATACATTAGAACCTATTCAGACTTTACTCCCACCTGCGCCGGAAAAACTGCTGAACACTATTTTTTGCAACTGTAAAAAGGGATGCAGCGCTAAATGTGGTTGTAAAAAAGTTGGACTGTTGTGTTCTCTGGCATGTACACATTGTCAAGGCCAGTCATGTTCTAATGCTGAATCACCAATAGTGGACGATTCGTTTGATACCGACGAGGAAACATGCGATACATCGCTATTGATGGAATTTACTTACACCCAGGATGAAGAAAACGAACAAGACGAAGATCAAGAAGAAGAAGAAGAAGATCAAGAAGAAGAACAACTAGAAGAAGTACTTGAAGATTATGAATCAGATGAATAAGTTTCTAATTTTTTTTAGTTTCAATCGCTTTTATCATTTCCAACCAACGTGTGCATATAATGACGATTACAACTTTTTAACTCGTTCTATCTCAAAAACGGTGGCTCTCGAGACAAAAAGTATTGATACATTTTTTGTAGAGAATTTTATGATCTACAATTTTTATCTGAGGTAATTTTATGATAAACCTTACCGTTTTGCTGAAAATCACGAAAAACCAATTTTTTTCGAGATTTTTGACCTTTGACCTCGAATAAATTTTTTTCCAGGCATCGCAATGATTCGGAATTTTAAAATGTTATTTTTAATTATGTTTTGAACAATTACACGCATTTGCAGCTTGTTGTAAATTTATGTACCTTCCAATGCCTAGATTGACCGGACTAGTACGCAATTTGATGTTGGAACTATTTTCTGTGTAACTGACATTTCTGTAATTTCTAAGCCGTTCAATTCGTAGTTTTACTTTTTTTTTTATCCTTCATAACTATTATGGTGTGTAAGGATTTTATAGCCGTGTTCTGATCGAGTTAGGAGTTAGGTCCTTAATGTATTTTTTACTTGTAATGTACGATAAATAGTACAGTAAATACAGTAGGTACAGTAATAATTTGTACATTGTGTATTAAGGGTGGTAAAGGCAGAATTACAAACGAGAGTTTGTTAGAAGAGTTTGCCAGAGTGAGTGTGACCAATATAGGGGTACTCAATACTTACTGTACTATATACGAGTATATTATTACTTTTTCATCACACTTGCTCGTAAATAGTGTCCTAACATGCTAGAAAAATCGACCGTAAATCCAAAATAATACCCGCGGGCCTTTTTTTTACCATTACGCCCTATCGTACGTAAAAGCTTTTTTTTTAAATATAATGCCTGGACTCAAACTATCATTATACGTCAGGACCCCAATTCTTGTGCCATAAGATATGAAATTTCATTCGAGATGAAATGTCAGTTGCATACAATTTTCTAAAAATCTCGCATATAAACTATTGATCTCGACTGTCACTAGAATCGGACTCCTGAACACGTTTCACATTATCTGTGGTAAGTCATAGAAAATGATGTAGTCTGTCGAAGTGCCCCGATAATTATAATTTACAAGTAGGTACTGATAAAAATTGTGCGATTCAAAGAAAATAAGTTAAAAATATGATATTTTTCTGATTTTATTTTTTTCCTCGCAATTGTGATGAAAAACATTGTACCTATGTTACACGGGTGGTAAAGGAATTACAAAGCTCGAGTCATTAAAGCCCTCAGCCTTCGGCTTCGGGCTTCTAACAAACTCTCGTTTGTAATTCTGCCTTTACCACCCTTAATACACAATGTACTATTCGTACGGAGTTTTATTGTGCCTACAGACCTACCAAACAATTTAACCCCACGCACGTTGTAAATTAATCATGTTCCTATAATTCCTCTGAATATGGACCTCCACTTGAGAAATAACGTTACCTGTGTACCAAATTTCTAAGGTATACGATATAAATAAGTGATACCTAATAATATATCTGTATACCGACTCAACTTTGCATACACATCTTACAAATATACCTAATATTTTACGGTCTTTGTGTAAGATTCATATCATTAATTGTTGTTTCAAAGCTCTTATTTTTAAGATTTATGGTTGATTCGAGTTGTTAATGTGGACATGTAAACAAACGTATCCGGCGAGCATCAATAAATCCCGACATTGGCCCTTTGTGTTCCGAACCATGAGCAGGTACTCTTTGCCACTGAGCGAACACTGAGAACTCAAGTACAAACTATGGGACGCGGGCTAATTTATTCCTGACGGAAGTTCCTTCAAGTTAATTTAATAAAAAATACAAGCACGGCTAAATTAACAATATAACATGGTACGGATTAAACAATTTACCTTACTGCATATTTGTAAGTGATAATAATTAACATTTATACACCCGTGGGCAAAGAATTCGTTTCAGAGTGCGTTTTTTATACAAACGAGGCTAATTCGAGGCCTTGGTTCCTTGCCATGGGTTTAATCGTGGATAGTCTGAGGTTCAATAAAGGAGATCAAAGTTCTTAAGATACCTAACTTATCGCACAGTCATTTAACACCACAGCGAGAGAGTTTGGGTCAGCAACATTTTGTTGCCATTTTAGATGTTTTTCTGAACATGCACTATTCCGGCGTTAACCGCTGATTCAATCAGTCGGGTATCCTACCTAGGCACTCTGAAAGTCCTGTATCAATGCTCGGGGTATCCATCATCAGATTTTGCTAAAAGCATCCCCTGGCGAGGAACCGAGGCTTCCAAATAGCCTCGTTTGTATGAAAAACGCACTCTGGCGGTATTATTTGTCCACGAGTGTATCACGATGCTTTACTATGGATATCAATATTAAGTTACAAGTATATATGTTAAGGGTTTGGGGTATGTGTTTTGATACGACTTCACTCAACCTCGATCAATAAACTTATTTTCAAAGTTTTGAACATGAGACAGCTAAGAAGCTGATTTCAGTCTAGACTAATAATTATTAGCTACGTACGTTTGGCCGTTTTACTCGGCAACTTCTTGTGTTCAAATCAATTCTTTTAAAAGGGTTCTAAATTATAATACCGAGTTGAGACAATTTACGCGTATGTGTAATCTATTCTTCATTTCACATTAAAATGAATGCGAGTATGATTTTGATTCTTGTTTAATTACGCCATCTTTTCAGACAAGAGCCGTGGTCTGCAGTATTTTTTTATGGTTCCGTACCCGAAGTGTGTTAAACGGGACCCTATTACCAAGCCTACGCTGTCCGTCCATCCGTCCGCCCTTTCCTCCATACATCGATCCGTCCGTCTATCCTTACTTAACAGAAAAAGCTATATTTTCTCAATCGGAACAGACGGAGGATTATTGTTTTAAATATGTTATTATGGCTGTTTATTACATTTTTTACGTATTTTTATTTTTGTTGTACGAACATACAAGCGTTAAATTTGATATAATTATAATAAAATCTCTAAAGAAAAAAACATTCGGGACAATCTTTGGGGACTGCCGATAGAAGTCAAAACTTAGTAACTTGTGAATTATATCGTAGAGCTATTAGATTATTATTTTTGAATTATTTTTGGTTTGTACAGAAGTGTTATGCATCTTATTTAATTTAAGTTGAATAAAATTTCAAATTCAGCGCTTGGTGTTTGTGGATTTGAAAGCAAAGCAAAGAGCAGGCGCACATGCGCTCTATATCCTTTCTCGAGACAGCTGAAATGTATGTCTATATACAAATATATACTGGTTTTTTTTCACTTGTAATCTAAATAATCTCCAATATAATAGTAGACCTCCAACAAGATGGAGTGACGACCTCGTCAGGATCGCGGGACCGCGGTGGATGCGAAAAGCACAAGACCGGTCTGAGTGGAAAGCCTTGGGGGAGGCCTATGTCCAGCAGTGGACGTCTTTCGGCTGACATGATGATGATGATGATGATAATAGTTGATACTGCGTTCGTTGTGACGATGATGCAAATTCCATGATTTTTGTTCGCCCAAAAAGGACACATAGATAATATATACACAGTATACATATAGCTCATGGAAAGCGTTCAGTGACGATGACGCGTGTTCCATGATTCTTGTTTACCCAAAAAGTACACATATATACACAGTATAGGTACATATAGCTAATGGAAAGCGTTTGGTGACGATGACGCGAGTTCCATGATTTTTGCTGACCCAAAAGTGCTCAACGCGTCTAAAGAAGTTTTCACTTCAAAAAACAAATACCAAGAACCGGTCTTTTGACATTTCTATGTTTTCCATTTTTACGATACAACGAAAAACAAAAATACGTAAAAACGTGTCTTGTCTCGGGTTCGTTGTTTTTTAACTTTCTTTAACTACCTAATATTTACTTTAAAAATATACCCTGTATATTGAATATTATTGTTAAATAAAGGAAATTTAGGAATAAACGTTAGAGTGGTCACTCTTCCACGAGTAAACGGGAATCAAAACTTTTGGGAAGCCGTTTATACATCACGGAATGCATGTTCGTTGATTAGAAAATAACAACATATTATATTATTTTAATAGACCTAAAATATATTTTATAATTTCAAACAAATATTATTTTGCTTTTGTACCAAATCACCGATGTTTTATGACATTATTTGGCACAATTGCAGAACTATTAATAAAATACTACTTTTTTGCTTCATTTATCCTGCCTTCTTGTACAAATTTATGATTTTGACATCTTTCGCGCATCATTTTCATGGTTGTTACGAGTGTTTTCTTGTTACTTGATTTTTTCCAGGCGTCATTTAGATGGTACAAATAAAGCAAGACCTGTTGAAAATTGTATACATACATCGTATAAAACGCGACGCGACAGTCTCTCTCTCTAAAAATGTTTTCATCTCATCAAGTTCGCAGTGGCATTGAATAGAGGATGCTAATGAGCTGTTGAAAATCTCAATCACCGTTACTAATTGAGTGCGGATACAGGATCACCGGACAATCAGATACAAGTAGCTGTAGCGGCTATTGGCGCAGTGGGTATCTCCACACCTGCCTCAGATCGTTGCGCATAGATTCATTAATCCATAGGTACCAATAAAATCAACGTGTAAACAACTTTTATCTGTCAGGTTACGCTTCTGCGGCTGCTATATTATTTCATTTAAATTTAGTATGGAGATAGCTTTAGTTCCGGGAACGGACAAAGAATACTTTTTATCGACAGTTCCTGAGTTAACTAAACGGTACACCTATATTGTAATAATTCCATCTACACATTTAAGCTAAAAAAAATTTTTTTAAAATGGGTTTTTAGATATATTTCTTTTTAATAATTATCAAAAGAACTACTAGATCGACATATTATTCTTTATCATCACTTAGTAACATAGGCTATATATATATATATATATTAAATACAGATAGGTACCTACATAAACTCCAATAAAGTAATCCAAGATGTGGCCTATAAAATTCGCGTGAGCTGCGAAAACTATTGTTGGTATAACATGAACTACAGTTTTCAACCCTCTATTTGCAGTAGTTCGGTTGCAAGTCCGGTTGACCGAACTAGTGCTACTTTTTAGTAGCAGTAGTCCGGTTGGGACAAAGCACCGAACTATCGCTACTTGCTTTAGTACTAAGTAGTTCGGTTAGTAACGTAAGTAAAGAAAACGAAAGAAGTTATTGTACATACCTACTTTCCTTATAATTATTTTAAAATTAACATGTAAAGAGAGTCACTTTGTATAAAAATATCTCAGTAGAAATATCGCCATAAAATAGATATGCAAACTTTTAAAATAATCAAACGACGACGGGGCAGAGTTTTGTTGTTTCGTGGGTATCAGTTTTATAGAAATTCTGTTTATGTTACGCAAAACAGCTACTGGCGTTGTAAATACTACAAGGATGAAAATATACGTTGTAAAGGCTATGTTACATTAGCAAAGGTAAGACCTGCCTATACCATCAACAATATCTTTTCTTTAGTGTTAGTATATCGCAAATGTTTAGTGGCATTACGAAATAAGAGCCTAGATTTAGTATCTTCCAATCCAATCACAACATTCTCAAAAAAGAAAGATACAATTTATCGCAAGATTTGTAAACATGCTGGAGTGGAGAAATAACGTTCAACTTCCCTTTTTGAAGTGCAAGTACCAACGTTATTTTTTGATATTTTGCTAGTGGATTATTGTGATGAAGACGTCAGAATACTTATTTTTTGTAGCAGTGAAGCACAAGCTCATATGAAAACTATTAAAGTTTACTTCATGGATGGTACCTTCAAGGCTAGCCCCACTCCATTTGCTCAGTTATTTAGCATTCATGGAGACTTGGGTAGCACAAATGAGACAAATAACGTGATACCGGTGGCATTTGCCTTTATGTCACATAAGAGCGAAAAGGCATATAGAATTGCTTTTGAATTAATTAAGTCAAAAATTCCCGAGTAGGATCCCAAAGAAATACACGTTGATTACGAAAAAGCCAATATGAATGCCATAAAATATGTATTTAAAAATGCAACAATGATTGGTTGTTATTTTCAGTACCGTAATTGTTTAAAGCGTAAAGCGGCGGAATATAACCTTATAACGAAAAAACACAAATAAATAGTTATTTTATGTTCTGTGTTAGCTTTGCTGCCTGAGCAAGAAATAAATGCGGGTTGGCAAAATATACGGAATGAAATATCCTCTGATGACGAAATCTAAATAACTTCCAGAAATATTTAGAATTTTTTTGTATGACGCCGGACTTTATTCATATATGATCAGTTTTTGCTAATCGTCATCGGACGAATAATATTGTGGAAGGTTGGAATTTAAAAATGAAAAAAAAACCCAACCATGATACAAATTTTGCACGTACTGCATGATGAGAATACTCTTGCAAATTTAAAAGTCGATCAATACAGGAGATTCGGAAAGAATACGAAATTATTGACAAAAAGTGAGAAATGTGCTGAAGGAGATGATTTTATTAGAGAAACCCAACTACAGATTACAGTTAACTTGTGGCGATATTTCTACTGAGATATTTTTATACAAAGTGGCTCTCTTTACATGTTAATTTTAAAATAATTATAAGGAAAGTAAGTATGTACAATAACTTCTTTTGTTTTCTTTACTTACGTTACTATCCGAACTACTTAGTACTAAAGCAAGTAGCAATAGTTCGGTGCTTTGTACCAACCGGACTACTGCTACTAAAAAGCACTAGTTCGGTCAACCGAACTACTGCGAATATAGGCAAATAAATCACTAGGTAATAAATCAATATTTACTATTTGCAGTACCTGTAGATGACTTTTTGAATAATTCAAATCGGACATTGCACTCAAAAAATATTGAGGATTCCTGGCTAGGCTATCGACTTCGCAGAGAGAGGCTGAAGTCTGTTCTCACTTGTTGTACTTGAATGAACTCAAACTGTTTGCATCGAAGCGCCAAGATCTGATGGAACTATCTTTTTCATATTCCCGTGCAATGTTAAGTCGAAACATTTTATAATTGTGAGTCATTGTATTTTTTTTCGCAGGAAGCCTTTGATTCTCCGCCATGGCACGAAAGCGCCTTCTGATTGTTATAAAGGTGAACTTCAAACACTCTCGCTTTTTTTTTATAGGAGTGACTCCATCCTTTAATGTTTCACAGATAGCTTATAATTATGAATAAATAAGATTACTTACTTAAAACAACTCCAAAACCGTGTTCAATGTTATGTCAATTCTACTAGCGACATCATAGATTCATTATTCACTCAGACATTTGCAATACGAGTATGTTGATAGTATTTACCAACAAGTGAACCGCGTCGAACGTGCATCCATGTTACTACGCACTTTGTTAAGAGATTAATTGGTTTAAGTGGACTAGTATCTGAATTTTCGGATTATAAATATTAAATAACAGTATCAACAATTAAGTGTGTATTTGCAGGTCTATTATTTATTTGTTTTGAGGCATTTCCAACGTTGGTACACAATTTTAAAGTTTGGTGGTGGATATTTTTATTTTTGTTAATGATATTTTTTTTGAAACTTATTTTAAACCATAAGATACCAACTAGAGAATTTCGGTGTATCTCTTTGTTAGTACTTATCAGGTTTCTTTTTGGTTTTTAAGTAACGCACGCGGAATGAAATTTGGACAAAGTTTATAACTTTTAAATGAAAGTCCGTGGTAGTACAATAAATGTATATATTTGTTTCAAAATATAACTATCACAATTTAATGTAGAAATCTGTGCAAGCTGCTTTGCGACACTTGACTGGCACTTTATCCATGGCAGCGGAGTAAGTAGATGTTGGAATTTTCTTTAAAATGTTTTTTTCGAATTAAAGCCTGTATACTTTTGGGCTGCAAATTATTCGCATATACACGCCTTTTCAGATAGGTTCAGAAATAAATTCAACAGCGATGGCAAATCGTTAAAAAAGTACCTTCAAGATATGTAAGAGTGGTATCTTGAAGATACTTTTTTATCGTTTTGCCATCGCAGTTGAATTTATTTCCAAGTTGTCTGTACGATTTAACCGCTCGACCAGCCGTAATTTTATTTAATTTGCTTCTCTTCGAAGTTTGGCTTAAAGTAGGTACATACTTTACCAGAACCGGGTTTTCTAGTAGTTCTATTTAGTAAGGAATAGGACGACTAAATATTATAAATCGTACTTCAGCTCTACCCCATTTAAGTGAAATGTTTCACGATCCTCGACTTCGTCCAGTCCGGGTGAGAATCGCGAAAATTACATACGCTTTCTCAACGCCTTTCTTCGCTATTTCCCATATTAAATATTACACAAAACCTAATTTAAAAAAAAAAACAATATTTTGACATAACAGAGATAGCAATTCATATTTTTAAGTTTCAAACGGTGTTTTACTTTTAAAATAATGCATACGAACTTTTCTTTCCGCATACGTTAGGGTTTGGCATGAGTGTCTGTGACTGTTACTAAAAAGATCCAATACTTGACAGTAGTTGTGTCAAACACTAGGTCGTAACTAAAGTGATACATTGGTTACAGGTATTATGCAATGGGAAAATGCCGCCACGATCCATAAATGTAGTTAATACCTTTAAACGAGAAAACCGCGTTTCTTGTTTAATATTACGTATAATTATATATAACCTGAATCTCGGAAACGGCTGCAACGGTTTTTTATGAAATTTTGTATGCTAATATTTGTATGGGGGTTTCGGGGTCGATAAATGGATCTAGCTAGGTTTCATTTATAAGAAACGTCCGCTTATCACGAAAAAAAATACCGACCAAAGCTTGGTCATCCTGGTACTTTTGTTTAATAGCGAAACTCGTTTTTTATTACGTAATATCTATGGACTATATTATGCACTCAGATAGTTATAAATCTTATTTAAATAGTACTGTTAACTCTGCTCACTCTAGCCCTAAGGGGTAACATTGCCAACTCAAAAACCCCCAACTTTTTATTTTCAATTTATTATTATTTTAAATGTCACATCAGTGGTTACATATTATGCCGAGTGAAATCTGGACAATAATTAAACCTCTGTTTTAAACGTTAAATTCCTTAAAAAAGTACAAAAGTCTTTTGTTTACCAACTCGTATTTAGTTAATTACGACAAATTTAACGAACGTGGGATTTTTTAAATAATAATAATTTTATATAATAATTAATAATTATGGCAAATCGAGAGACAATGCGACGGTAAATTCATTTAATAGTATCTCAAAGACATGGGTACTGCAAAACAATCAAGAAAAGTCAAGACGACTGTGTCCAAAAACAAAAATTTACTAAAAAATCCGGCTTCGCAATTTGGTCAAAAATACATTCCACGCTAAAAACGACGTCTTGTACGTAATTAACGACGAATCATATTTCCACATTAAACGGAAATGAATGGCAAGGGAATTATTATTTTCAAAAACAAAAATGGCCTAACCAATGAAAACTTGCGATCAGCCCTCGCGGTATGTCCAAGGCAGTTTTTTTTAATCTGGGTTATCCATGCCAACCGATTCATCGAGCGATAGTCGTAGTTGTGCGGGATTTTATAAATCGGAACATAGAGGAGCTAATATGGTGTTTTGGCCAGATTTCATTTCCAGTCACTACTCGAAAAACAGTTAAAAAAATGGACGAGCCAAAAATCCCGATCGTCCCAAAATCAGCAGATCCCTAGAACTTGGCCCAATCGAAAACTTTTTGGGCAAATCTGAAACGGCGAATCTACTCGAATAATTTTCGCTCAATGAAATACAATGAACAATTAAATAAAATGCCGACATATGTGTTTACGTCAGCCATGGACAAAGTTAAACGGAACTGTCGCGAAGCAGCTCGCAAAGGAATAAATTGTTTTATGCATTAAAATTACAAAAAACATTTAATAATATCTTGAACTTTGTCCAAATGTCACTCCATATACGTTTAGCTACATATACTTACCTCCTTACTAATAAACGTTGAATAACCGTGGTGTAGTTAAACCATGCTTTATCCTTATCTGTCTTGTGACATATGAATTTGTCAGATAAGGATAAACCATGGTTTAGCTACACCACCGTTACTCAATGTTTATTTGTAAGGGGGTAATAGTTATAAGGGTGGGCAATGTGACCCTAGTCTAGGGCTAACGTAACCGTGTTTACGTTATGTCAATCACTAGTACTCAGATCTCTTTTTGTCATAGTCAATCATTAAATAATTGGAAAATTATAGAACTGTAGAGGTTGCGATAAAATGTAATATTTTAATAATGCCATGATGAATCATCTTTTTTATTGTGTCTTGAATATTATGCACTAACCGGTTTTGGACATGAACCTCCTAAGTAGTAATCTAACTAGACAATAAGCATTTAAAAGTCGTGATTGCCTATGCGTGAAGCGGCGTAGCTCTTCTTAACTATAGACCGTGGTGACGATTGTTGTTTTGCCATTGATCACTGATGTCTTCAGCATCGAATCGTCGAATTTACCGCGGAACTGAATTTCTATTTACGTTTTACTGCCACGATATCTCGTGTATAAATGATTTTAAAATCTTAAATGATCTTGGTTAACTGGATACAAGTATATAAAAGTTTGGCATATTCATAAAATAAAATAAACTACAAAAACATTAGCATTATTGCAAGAAGGTTAGAAGGCGTTATTAAATTCTTCAAGACAAACGTCTTCATTGACACACTTATTAAGTTGTAAGTTTTTGCCTTATTCAATCATAAGTGGTTTAAAATACATTTCTAGGAAATGGGTCCCAAATAAAAGTTCGTGACGTACTTGAAAGACAGTGAAATTAAAATAGTATGTTTGTATCATATAAAACAGAGTTCCAAATTTTTTTTCCGTTAACCTACTAAAAATAGATTTTCGTAATCGCAGCGCTTCCCTATGCAGCGCATTGTGACCTTTAAATGCCAGTAAAGATATATTTTTTATCCTACAGGCGACATGTATATTATTATAAATACGAAAGTGTCTGTTTGTGTTAGTTTGTTACTCCTTCACGCTGCGGCTAGACGGATTTTGATGAAATTTGAATCGGCGTTTACCCGGGATTAACATACAAGCTAGGTACAATTCACCCGAAAATTTTAAGTTTCCGGGTAAATAACGATAATCAAAATGTACGCGGACGAAGTCGCGGGCAGAAGATTTGAGTTAAGGAGGTTGTGGAAAAATGTACAGAAACAACAAACATTTCCAGAGTTACGATTTTAAAAGGTTTAAACAAAACCATTAGCATTTTTGATTTTGTTCAAAGTAAGAATTTGCTTGCCCGCATATATTTTTGATAAAATAACCATAAGTGCAACTCGTGGCTTGCCCTATCCTAAAACCCGAAAACCCTAGGCACGCCACTGTCGAGCATATAGCTCTTGTGACTCCACTCTTACCGGCCGGTGAAGGCAAGCGTAGGGTGAGGAACAGGACCTACCCTCGGGAGCACTCAGGTCCGTGATGTCGCCACTCACCAACAGCTCGCCACTAGCTGCCCTGCGGACATAAAATACCAGAGAACTCTTCCACAACAGAACGCTGTCGCGGAAAGAGCTAACCGAACAATTGTTGAGGCTGCAAGGTGTATGTTACAGGGTGCTGGCTTGGATCAGAAATACTGGGCAAAAGTAATGTGTACCGCAGTTTATCTGAAGAATAGATCGCCAACCAAGGCTGTGTTGGGAGCTAGCTGAAGAGAAGTGCACAGGATCTTAGGTAAACTTGACCCATTTACATATTTTTGGCTGTGTTGCTTACTCAGTCGTAGAGAATCGAAAGAAACTAGATTCCAAATGTAAACAATATACACCGTGGGTCCGAGGAACCCGACAGATTTTAACAACGCGTTCCTGAGGTTATATGGAGTTAAAAATGTTATACTAACATAGTTTAGGTCTAATTCGGCTTTTTTAACTTCAATTTTTTTTCATATAAATTAAATATAATATTTTCGCTTTTCCAGGAAACAAAGTCTAAGGACGAGCTGGCAACGCTTTTCTTGTAATTAGCACTTGTTTACGGGAAGTCCCCTTAAAAATAATGAATGTTAAAATAGTTAAGTAAAAGAAAGAGAAAATCTATGACATTAATAAGAAAAATATTTGCGTAAAAAGCATATAACAAAAGAGGTTTTATTCCTTTCCTTCCTTATCAGAACATAAGGATTTTATGTTTGCAATACGACAATCTCACTTTGGGCCACTTTAGCCGATATAACAAAACACGAGCTCATTATTTTTTCATCTTCTTAATCAAACCGCTATGAAACTTGCATATTTTTTTTAAATATCTCTTATATGTTAGAGGGTTTAGTCACTTTTCAGTACTTTGGAGGTCAATTTCTCCCAACAGGTTGAGTATGGGCCGCTAAAAAAAAATACGTGTCTGATATTTTAAACTACTCTCTAACATATCGTGCGTTAAAAAGAAAAATGACGTTATTCAAAATCATCAAAATTTACAGGACGAGAGTTAAAAGTTTCGGGCACGCTTATTTCAATATGTTGAAGATGGTATAGAACAAGTAACTAAGTATTATATATCACTTTCTTCGTAATTTTTTTTTCTATTTCCTTTTATAAAAATGTAATGTGAAAAGTAGAAATAAAGCCTTGTTAGCCTAATAAATGCCACTTTTCCATAAAAATAGTTAACCTTTTACGGTGACCTTTTATGAAATAAAATACAAATTGTGGAAGAAAACTTTGTTTATTGAATATAAAAAGCAAATGAAATTACACTGAAGTGTTAAAAATATTGCCAATAGCAAGGTACATGATGCGAAATAAGTAATATTTTTGGCGAAACAACCAAATCAAACAGGTAGATTTTTTCGAAACTCGACATAAAATTATTATTTTTTTATATCGATTCAAGTAGGATAAAAGTGGGTACTTTTTAAAGAAATAAAAAAGAAAACATAAACTTATACTCAATAATTCTCAAAAATTCAATTTTGTATTTCTTGCATAAAACGTGGTTCCTAGTAAGTCCCTACCGGATGCAAAATCATTTAGAGACCTATCTCGGTCAGGTTCACAGATATGAGTACCCCGAAACCTACTAAGTACCTACAGAAACAAACGGGCTTGACCATTTCAAAATCCAGTATGTCACAAAACTATTTCAAATACCTAGTATATGACATGCACTTACTAGGTATTCAAAAAGTCATAGAGGCTTACTAGGTTTTGATGTGGTCGAACGAGTTTAATCATAACTTTTTAAATGTAGTATGTGTTTTTTTACTTGAAGTTACTAGTTTTTGTAAGTCAAGTGTTATATTCATAGACGTTAGTCTTTGTTCGTTTCATTTGACGCGTTTAGGTTGGTAGTACCTGTTCCCCCACCAACTTCATGCCATTGCCGTGCTCCGGAGCCGTTCGAACTCATTCAAACCGTTTGAATGAGTTCGAACGGCTCCGGCGCACGGCATTTGGCTGGCGACTGCGCGTTTGAATCAAACGCGCAGTCGCCAGCCAAATGTCGAGTTAGCCTGCACGTGTTATGTTAAAATTTTGGTTAAGTGGTGTGATTTGGCTACGAAAATCAATAAAATAAGTAGTCGCACTAAGCGTATAGTGAACAACGCTTTGAATTTAGATAACCACAAGTCTGTGTAAGTAAATGTACCTATATATTATACCTATCCTGATTAGACTGACACTTTCTCGTAGGTATTCAAGTGTTATAAGTTAGATTTTTTGTTGCCAAACGATTCATTTCTATAATATACCTATCTTGATGACACTCTGACACTTTCTCGTGGGTATTCAAGTTTAATAAATTAGATTTATTGTTGCCGAATGATTAATTTCAATATAATTATGTTTTTCGAGTTTACAGCTTATTTAAATTTATACACAAGACGCACGTAAAATTCTATTTGATATCATAGTGTGTTAACGACATTTTTTTGACAAACGTTTAGGTATTTAATTATTACGCTTCACATCATCTATTTATCTTGAGTATGGGACAGGGTATCAGCTCATGGTATTTTTTTGCTTAAGCATGGTGTTATGTTTTATGTCTGTGCATTTTAAATTGTTTTTCGGTGGTTTTTGCTATTTTATGTTTTCATTTCAGCTCATTATTAACAACTAACGTTGGTCAACTAAAGATGGTTTTAGGTTATTTTGATTTTCCATTGACAGACTTAATTGTGACGTAAGTAAATCTTATTTATTTAAAAGTCGCAAACAAATAAATTTTATACTCCTAATTTAGAAAAAACAAAACTAGCAGTTATTTTTCTATTAGTTACCATAAAATTTCATAGTAGTATTTTGAACTTAAACGTCTCATTTCTAAAAGTGACGCTTCACATTCAATGAACCCACGGTAACTCTAAATAAATAAATAAAGAAAAACGTCATCTTACAAAAGGTATCACTTTGGTACAAAACTTTATTCTAACTTTCTATACTCAAATCAAAAAGTGTCATTTTAGTATTTTAAATTACGTTGATAAGTTAAGACTGAAGAGTAGTTTTTTCTAAAATGTCATTTTTCATTAAATAACACTTACCTGTTTATATCAAATTTTCACACTATTCCGAGATATGTCAGATTTCCACAAAAACACACGTCTATTCACCACTGTGACTGGATTGCAACTGCGAGAGCGTCGCTCTTCTACAAAAAAGATGGCGGACTATAGCGTAGTGGAAAAATGACAACGGTGCCATCTGTAGTGATAGGAAGAAAACTGCGGAGGGCCGCTTTGCCAACTTAAAATATAGGCAAAAAGTAGTTGATTTATGTAATAAAACACTTTTGATATTTTTTTGAATAACGCCACTTTTCTTTTTAACGCACGATATATCAAAATCAATAAAATCGGAGCCGGACAGTTGGGTACCTTTCCTTGTGAGAAAAATGGAGACTATGAATACAGGAACCTGATTGGTTGCCTAAGGTATATCGCTGTCGTACGCGTCCTTACATAGCGCATGCTATGAGTATGGTTAGTCAGTTCAATGTTTGGTATTCAGAAGTTAATTGGAAAGCAGCAAAGCGAGTGCTTCGGTATCTGAAAGGCACAATGAACTACAGCATCACGTATGAAAAGAGTGGTTTGAATGACTGAATGGGCGGCCAGTTTTGTCGATCGTCGGTCGTACACTGGTTACACATTTAAGGTAGGAAAAACGATAGTTTCTTGGGAGAGTCGCAAGCAACGTACAGTGGCTCTATCCAGCACGGAAGCGGCATATAATTATGGCTTTATCCGATGCGTGTAAAGAAGCATTATTCATTAAGGCGTTCATGTCGGAATGTTTAAATCTAAACGCAAACTAGTGGTTTACAACGATAATCAATCTGCGATAAAGTTGTTTTATGCTCGAACTAAGCATATTGATGTAAGGCATCATTTCATTCGTGAGATAGTCGAAAACGGCGCAATAGTTGTCAAATATATGAGTACATAATCGCTGCTTAAATACAAAAGCGCCACAAATCAAAAACAAATATAGTTTGATTTCGAACTGAAAGTATATAGCATTCCGATTTCAAATGCAACACAGACACATTTTGTTTTGCGTCGCTTTTGTATTAAAGCAACGATATTATGTTAGCTGATGTTTTGACGAAGCCTTTATCTATTGAAAAGTATTAACGTTTTGTAAGTGACTTTTAAATGCTTAGTAATTAGTAGTTCAGTTTTCTAGTGTGTGTGGTACTGAAAATATAGTTTAAGGGGTGGCGTTAGAGCATAAAAACTCCATGTTTTTATCTACCAACTGGCTGTTTGTATGCTAATATTTTGCACTTGACGGTTTCCAAGAAAACTTATGAAAATAACATTCTGTTAAGAGATCCAACTGTAGATTGTATGCTTGTGGAATAAAAAATCTTAAGGGTATAGCCGGGTAAGCATGGCGAAACTGCCCTTAGCGAAAAAAATAATTTCCTTTTACTGGGTTATTAACCTTTCCATATGTAGTGCTTTCACCAAAATTTAAGCCTCAAATCCATCAGGTTTAAAAAAAAACCGCATATAAAGAAATTTTTTTTTTATTTTATTTTAGCCAAAGTACTAATCCGATTTCTTTGTAATTTGGATATGTTGTATATACAATTAAGGTCGCTTTCTAAAAAAAATATTAATGAATTATCTCTTGAAAAAAACAAAAAGAAACGAGTTAATAATTTTCAAAAAAATAAAAAAAATACGTGCGAGATTGCGACAATTTCCAAATTTACATATTTTATGTAGAATTTAATAATGTTTAACATATAATTTTTTTAATAACTAAAATCGGGATTAACAGTGTGAAAAACTTGAATTTGTAACATCCCATACATTCTTTTCAAACAAAATAACTTCTACGTATTACACTATGAAGTTATATTCCAACGCATTTTGAAATTGGAACGCGACTTATTTTACTGACAAGGAAAGGTACCCAGTACACAGTACACAGGACAGTTGTCCGGCTCCGATTTTATTGATTTTGATATAATTATGTTAGAGAGTAGTTTAAAATAACAGACACGTATTTTTTTTTAGCGGCCCAATCTCAACCTGTTGGGAGAAATTGACCTCCAAAGTACTGAAAAGTGACTAAACCCTCTAACTTATATAGAGATATTTAAAAAAAATGCAAGTTTCATAGCGGTTTGATTATAAATGTTTGAGAAGATGAAAAAATAATGAGCACGCGTTTTATTATATCGGCTAAAACTCATATTTAATAAAAAAAAACCCTTCTAAGATCATTGAAGATACACTTCCTGTGGTATTTTTTTATAATATTAGTTTTAGCTTTTAGCTTAAATAAATTAAGTAAGTTTCTATTAAATAAAATAAAAGGTCAAATACAACCATTATAATACATTACATTTTTTACATTGTACGCTCAGATTCTAAAGTTAACCCCTTACTTCATGACAAATAAAAAGTTATTGTTTAAAAATGAACATTAATAGCTATCAATGGAGTTGTAAACTATAACTGCCAAATACGGCTGCGTACGCGGTAAAGAGTTAACTTACACATTTAAGCTACTACCAGCCTAGCTTACATAAATGTAAAGGAGCCTCGTCTGCCAACAAACCACGCTGTGGTTTGGCAGAAGAATATATGTATTTAGTTGTAAGCAAGATCTGTGAATAAACGTATTATTATTATTATTTGTATGTCTTTACCAATAAGGTATGGCCTCGAGGTTTGGGGTAATAGTGCTGATGTGAATCATGTTTTAATATTGCAAAAAAAGGCTCTTAGGCATGTCGAAAAGGCAAAACCTCTAGAACATTGCCGTCCACTATTTGTGAAGCACGGCATACTAACCGTGATATCACTTTACATATATTTAGTTTGCATTTTTGTTTATAAAAATAAGTCCAGTTTTGCATGCAGTACTAACAACAGACCACGTAGGTTATGTAAATATAATTTTGACATTCAGTTACCAGAATCTAAAAATTATGTGAATTATAAAAGAAGCCTTGAATATAATGGTATAAAAATTTATAACTTTTTAAACGAGGACATAAAGCAATGTAATAATATAAATGACTTTTCTAGGAAATTAAAATCCTACTTGATTACTCGACCATTTTATAAGATAAATGAATATTTTGATAAATTGTATGAATAAATAATAGTAGTTTTAAGTTAGATTAAGATTTTGCATGCCAAATGTGGCAGAGCATACCTTCATGTACTGAAATCCTACTGACATGTATATATATTTAAAACACCTGCGTATGTTCTTGCAAAATAAACATTTCATTTCATTCATTTCATTTCATTTCAGAGGCCCTTTAGACAAGTTTAATTTAGTAAAGTTATGGGACACCAACCGGCGATTGTCCCTGAGTTCAAACTAAAGAAGTATGCTCCCACGGACAACCACCGGTCAGTGTAAAGACTATTTAAGAAGGATGGGAATACTAATAATAGGTTCTATGAATGAACTGATATGGATTGGTGAACTAGGCTATTGATGAAACTACGGCGCCTGCCTGGCCAATGCTAATTACTTTGGTTTAAATGGCAGGCGGTGACTCGCCAACTCAATGGAATGGACCTCCCGAAATAGCCACATATATACCTCTATAGCAGCAGGGAGGCAACAGTTCCAGAGGGGCTAAGAGTGGAGAGGTGCTTCTGGACTTTAAACGACCATAAGGTGCCCACTCACCACTTATGCAACACATCCACCCTTCGAGCATATAGCTCTTGCGACTCCATTCTGACCGGCCAATAAAGGCAAGCCAGAGGTGAGGGTCTGTTCCTCGTCATTGCACACCGCAGCCGGCCGGTGAAGGCAAGCGTGAGGTGAGGAACAGGACCTACCCTCGGGAGCACTCAGGTCCGTGGTGTCGCCACTCACCACAGCTCGCCACTAGCTGCCTTGCGGCCACTAGCTGCCTTGCGGCCACTAGCTGCCTTGCGGCCTATTATTATTATTATTATTATTTGTATGTCTTTACCAATCACGGGACTATAGGAGTCCCGGACCTTTGGAAGGCGTACATGGAGCCGAAGCCAACACGCAGAGGCCCTTTAGATAAGTTTAATTTAGTAAAGTTATGGGACACCAACCGGCGATTGTCCCTGAGTTCAAACTAAAGAAGTATGCTCCCACGGACAACCACCGGTCAGTGTAAAGACTATTTAAGAAGGATGGGAATACTAATATTAGGTTCTATGAATGAACTGATATGGATTGGTGAACTAGGCTATTGATGAAACTACGGCGCCTGCCTGGCCAATGCTAATTACTTTGGTTTAAATGGCAGGCGGTGACTCGCCAACTCAATGGAATGGACCTCCCGAAATAGCCACATATATATAGCAGCAGGGAGGCAACAGTTCCAGAGGGGCTAAGGGTGGAGAGGTGCTTCTGGACTTTAAACGACCATAAGGTGCCCACTCACCACTTATGCATCACATCCACCCTTCGAGCATATAGCTCTTGCGACTCCACTCTGACCGGCCAATAAAGGCAAGCCAGAGGTGAGGGTCTGTTCCTCGTCATTGCGCACCGCAGCCGGCCGGTGAAGGCAAGCGTGAGGTGAGGAACAGGACCTACCCTCGGGAGCACTCAGGTCCGTGGTGTCGCCACTCACCACAGCTCGCCACTAGCTGCCCTATTATTATTATTATTAGCCGATATAACAAAACACGTGCTCATTATTTTTTCATCTTCTTAAACATTTATAATCAAACCGCTATGAAACTTGTATTTTTTTTTAAATATCTCTTTATAAGTTAGAGGGTTTTGTCACTTTCAGTACTTTGGAGGTTAATTTCTCCCAACAGGTTGAGTTTGGGCCGCTAAAAAAAAATACGTGTCTGTTATTTTAAACTACTCTCTAACATATATCAAAATCAACAAAATCGGAGCCGGACAGTTGGGTACCTTTCCTTGTTAGTAAAATAAGTCGCGTTCCAAATTCAAAATGCGTTGGAAATATAACTTCATAGTGTAATACGTAGAAGTTATTTTGTATGAAAATAATGTATGGGATGTTACAAATTCAAGTTTTTCACACTGTAAATCCCGACTTTAGTTATTAAAAAAATTATATGTTAAACATTATTAAATTCTACATAAAATATGTAAATTTGGAAATTGTCGCAATATCGCAAGTATTTTTTTTATTTTTTTGAAAATTATTAACTCGTTTTTTTTTTGTTTTTTTCAAGAGATAATTCATTAATATTTTTTTTAGAAAACGACCTTAATTGTATATACAACATATCCAAATTACAAAGAAATCGGATTAGTACTTTGGCTAAAATAAAATAAAATAAATATTTCTTTTTATGCGGTTTTTTTTAAACCTGAAGGATTTGAGGCTTAAATTTTGGTGAAAGCACTACATATGTAAAGGTTAATAACCCAGTAAAAGGAAATTATTTTTTTCGCTAAGGGCAGTTTCGCCATGCTTACCCGGCTATACCCTTTAACCGAGTGTGTAATGATTGGTATAAAAATAATTTATATTATTTATTTTGATATAATGACATTTGATATAATTTTAAAGGATATAATCACTCATTTTAAATAGAAAACGATTGGTATGATATCAAAATATATATTTTTATTTACTATAATTGTCATTTGGCATATCATTTATTTATTATAAACATCATTTGGTATAATCATTATTTGACATAAAACTTGTTTTGTATTATTTTCGGGTCGAACCTAACCTAACCTACATTTCTGGTAGCAGTTAGTTTAGAGCACGGGCAAGGGGTTCAAGGGCAAGTCGTTGAAGCTGCGCTACCGCGGGGCTTCTATTACCCCTCTGTGGGTCACAATGTAACTAACGAACCTACCCAAGTGGTTGTACGAGTAAGTATAGAGTTTCTTTTAATACGGAGGGGTTTGCACCCCGTGCCCCCTTACCCTTTTCCCTATGTAATTTTTATGGGGTAGTAAATTTATGATTATTTTAACTGTACTTTAGATGAAATTAACATTATATCATAAGTTCATAACATAAGTTCATTACAGTAAATATGCATTACACTTAAATTATGTGATACAAAATATTATTAGATCAAAAATGGCCATTATATTAAATAATAATTATATCATGTTTAAATATATTAAATGATGATTTATGATTCAATAATTATATCATAAGATCGTTATAGCGACTGATATTATGAGACGTATTTTTATATCTTTCGTTACGCATCCATTTTAACCACGTTGTTATTTCTCCAATATGGTAGCAGAGCGAGGTATTATTATTATTCTAGATATTTATTAATTTTTCTTTAAATTATAACAATACTAATACAAAAATTAAACATTATTAAAAACCTAACCTACGAGTTCCGCCGGCAACGGGGCAGTGCTCAAACTACCGGTGGTTAGGGCTGCAGAGAAAGGAACCTCCGCACAATGCGTGTCGTGTCGAGGAGTACTGCCTTTTGTATGTGGCCCTTGTTCCAGCCATCTAGCGAGAGTATCTTGAGGTATAGATCGGGACTCTTCGCTATAAGACCGTTTGCCGAAACAACTATCGGGACAATGATCGTCGAGTCAACATCCCACATGGCGGTCACCTCGTGAGCCAAGTCAAGGTACTTGCTGAGCTTGTGCTTCTCGGCCTTCACGAGGTTCTCGTCATGCGGGAGGGTGACGTCGACGAGCACTGCCCGGCGTTGAAATCGATCTGTCAACACGATATCGAGGCTTATTGGCGACATTAGTCCTGTCCGTGATGACAGATCGATCCCAATAGAGCGTAGCACGACCATTTTCGAGAACTGGCGCCGGTGTGTACTTATAGTACGGCACTTCAGACTCAACAATACCATATTGAAGAGCAAGTTGCTGATGGATGATCCTGGCCACGAGGTTATGTCTGTGCAGGTACTCACCGTTGGCTAAATGCGAGCAACCGGAAATTATATGTCTGAGGGACTCGCCGGGGTAACGGCACGCTCGACAAATGTCGACCGTGCCGTCCCTCAGAATTTATTCTGATAATTGTTCAGCATTATGACCTCGTCAGCAATTGTACAGACAAAACCAAAGAGGTCACCGTCGGGCCTTGTTAAAGCCCGGTAGAAGCGTCCGTGTAGCTTCTTGCTCTTCAATATGTTCTTGCGGTCTTCAGTACTCAACACCGTTGGTTTGCGCCAGTTCTCGTTTGCCAAGAAGGCGTGAAGTTCCTGTCTACTGCAACCACATCACGATGCATCCCACAATCATTGCCAAGGAAATAATCCCTGAGATTGCTCACCTCGTGGTTGTGGAGATTTTTAGCATTTAAAATGCCTCGACCTTCCTCGGGAAGTACAATCTCATGACAGATAAGCGTGGTTGCAACATGCGATGTGATTTAAGCAATAGACGGGCCCTCCTATCCAGGGCGTCCAGCTCAGTCTGAGTCCACCTTAGTATGCCAAAACAGTATGTGAGCATGACCTTATTGCCACCCGACAAAAGACTGTTAAGAACTTTTGTCAAGCGGCAGAACAAGAACTCCATCACTGACTGCTTGACATCACCGTCCATAATACCCAAAGACTGTGACATACCAAGATATTTGTAGGTTTCAACTTCGGAGAGAGATCTGAGAGTCATTGTCTCAGAAAGCTGCAAATTCGATGAATTTACAACTTTTCAAGCGTTGAACATGCATAACCTCACACTTATCTGCACCAAATTCCATCTTGATCGCACTACTTCTTGTGCGATTTTCAATAGTGCGATAAGATTTTGGCGCTTCGATGCAAACTGTTTGAGGTCATCCATGAATAATAAGTGAGAAACGACTTCAGCTTCTCTACGAATTCGATAGCCAAGCCCGGAATCCGTCAGGAAAGAGCTGAGACGATCCAAGGTAAGGCAAATCCATCAGAATGTCACCCTGGAAGATGCGTCTTTCAATCCTTATCAACATAGGCGAATCAGAGGGAACACCACGACCACCTGGTTGACGAAGGACTGTGACCCATTGCCTCATACACACACCTAAAAAGAATCTCAAAGTTGCATCAACTTTATAAACTCTAAGATCCTTTCGAGCCATGAGTGAGGCATCAAGTCAATAAGCCTTCTTGTAGTCAATCTAAGCAGCCGAAAGGGCCATCTTGTTTCGCCTAACTTTCTGGCAAATGGTCATGTCTATGAGGAGGAGCTCCTTAGTACCGCGGGACCCAACCTTACATCCATTTTGAGCAGAGGCCAAAACATTGTTTATTACTATTGGCCTCTGCCTACCTCTCTGGGAAAAGGCGTGATTTAATGTATGTATGTACATATTATTTATTATTAACTTGTCGCTCACGCAAAGCGCCATTTTAAGTTAAAAAAAGGCGTGTTTCAGATTAAGTCCTCGACGATACGAGTACGAACAAAGGAGTGCTTACTACACTTACCCTTTTATTGTGTATTCTCCTTTACGGTACGACCATGAGTATAATAAGCCTTTCTACAAAGAATGGTTTGTGGATTTTCCTCTTACCTCAAAATTTTAACTTAGCTTGATCTACTTCATGCGGTTACTCACTTTTACATCTTTTTATTTTAATCAAGTGGCTCCTAATGGGGATTTACGTTATTTTGGCGTGATTTCTATTTTTTTGTTTAACTTTACCGCCTTTCATTTAAAATGTGTACTTGGTGCATAAAATTCATCCCAATTGTTAGTAGCTATGATTTTCGCTTCCCTCTTTGTCTTTATGTTTCAAACCGAGGAAAAACATATGTTTGTAACAAATAAACTCAAAAACAACGACCGATTTCAAAAACGTTTTTACCATTACAGTACTACATTATCCCTGAGTAACATAGGCCATGTTTTATTTTTCTGCGCGGATGGAATCGCGGGCAACAGCTAGTAAACTATAACTTCATCGTACCAGCTAAGGGACATCCACTGCTGAACAAAGAGCCTTTTTTAAGAACCTCAACGACAGTCAGTGTTGTGATATTTGCTCAACGACTCCACGCTTTTTATCGGAAAGGTTCTAGATTTATAACTTATTAGAGGCACACTGCAATTTTGTACGAGCATAATCAGTTTCCCCTCTACGGGGAGAAGATTTTTTAATTTTCCGAAAAATCCATTCTTATGTACCCCCTTAGATACCGAAGATATGTTTCCTTGAAATTTTAAATCCCTTGATTCAGCAGTCTAGGCTATGCGTTGTCTGTTAGTCTTAAATATTTTCAAAACCTCATTAATTAATACGTCATACTGCTCAAAACCGTTTACCAGTGAATTCAAAAACCTTTGAATATTGTTTTACGCCTACGTAATATTTAATCAAAAGTTTAAGTAAATAAATAAACGTTCGCTTAATACGCTGTTCCTAATCCTACCTGCCAAACATTAGTGTCCGATTTGTACCCCCCCTTCTCCTGTGAACAGCCAAACGAGCCTTCTTTGACACTTTCAGACTGCTCACAAAAGTACGCAGTGCTCCATTTACCATGTTTCCAGCATTCACTAATATTTCAATGTCCCTTTCACATTTCCACATCGATCCCAAATATTTGTAACTCTTTGGTTTAACATGTTAAACAATATTATCACTTTTATCTGGATATGTGTAAACTGGGACCTGTTCCAATTGAATTGACTGAAATCTGTTTTTAGCTTCTTACAGTTCAACATCAGGTCGGTGAATGTTCGACATGCAATCGATGTCCGTAGAGAACGAAACACTGCTTTCACGATAGACACGATGCAAATACTATATAAAACATCGGCTTCTTGTCGATAAATCAGGCGATCACGTGGTGTGTTATAAATAGCTGATTACCATTTCCCATTAAATTATTGTTTGCGTGAGTAAATAGCAAGTGTGCATAATAGATCTGGGTCACAGTTGCATGTAAGGCTGTTAATAATCTGTTCTATAATGGTTGGCACATTTTTACGCACGCCATCGCAACAGAACGCGCTACAAATAGGTACGTATTAAAATTTACTACCATTATGGCCGCCAATTTTCGTAATTGTACATGTTACAGTAAGAACCTATAATTTAAGTACATAATTACGTATTCGTAAATTGCAGGAAAAACTTCATAAACTGTACAAAAAACATTTTAAATGCATTGCGTTCTTTTGTAATTCATTTATTTAATTAAAACTTTAATTCCCATTTTACATGTTTGTTTATAAACAAAGTAAGTACAAATGACGGGCATAAATTTCATAATTATTTTTGATGTTTTGATTATAAAAATAGGAAAATAGCTATTATGACTATAAATAAATATCAGGGGAAAATGTCACACCAATTGACCCGTCCCAAACTAAACTCTAGGCTTGTACTATGGGTACTAGAAATCGATATAAATACTTACTATACAGAAATATAAACTTAAATACATAGATAACATCCATGAGTCTGGAATAAACATTCGTGCTCATCACACAATTATCTGTCATTACCTACCGGGTTTTGAACCGAGGCCAGGACCGCTAGCTTCGTAGGCAGGGTCCCAACTAGGCCAACGCGTCGTCAACGACTCCATTGACAGCAGCAATTATTTATTGACATTATATCACTTTATAAGGTAATATTAATAAAAATGTATTTAAAAGTATTGGCAGAAATTAAGCCTAATTCAACAATTATTGGTAACTATTTTTGTACAGAAAATCTTTTTAAAGTCCTAATTAATTTATAGATATTTTTATTAAAATGTCATAAAAATAGGAACCGTGGCAGACTTGGCCGCAATGATGCGTTACTGAAGAATACCTATAGATAATATTAGTTAAGTACGATACAATAGTAGATTGTACAACAAGGATTGGACAATAAAAAATATGTAAATATTGTATAATTATTGTCTAGGGGACACGGTTTCTGTAGGAGAATGTATCGAAACTTTGTATGTGGTGGTTGTCTTGCACTGTCATAGGAAAGTATATATGTATATATATTTTTTTATTACTACTACTTATTACTCCCTATGAAAATTCTTAGTTTTGACACATTTTCCTGCTCAAGCTACGCTTGAATATTTTTTATTTTTTGTTTTATGTAAAATTCATTGTTTTATATAATGCTAGGTTAAGCTTTATAATTGTATAATATCATAAGTAGTATTTTTTTCCAATTATTGTGTTAGGTATGAGCATTATTTCCTCTTCCCTAAATTCCGTAACACCACATTATTTTCAAAGAAAACAACTACCTAGTTAATAGCCTAAAACTATAGAGAAAAACCACCACCCCGCCACAGTATTTCTTTAAAAAAATATTAATATCTGCATACATTTTTAACTTAGATCGAACGTAATACTGTTAAGTACGTACGTTGTACGTACGTCAGCACGTTGATTTTGTAATGTGTTAAGACCTAATGCTTGTTTTTAATGTATGTATTAACATAATAAATTAAAGTAAATGTATTGAAATAACAAGTTTATTTAATGCAGTCACCTCGTCTGCCTGGCTGTAAGGCTTAACTGTCTTAGTCTAGATAACGACAACACTTTATGCACTAGTGCATAAAATGCGATTTTATGCAGCCTATACCATAAGAATAAATAATAACTGCAAGTAGAAGCGAAACTCCCGGCTCTCGACGCGCGGGCGGTGCGTTAGATAGCATCCACCTGGACACACATGGAATATAATATATTAATATGCCAAAATATATATTATAGCAATGCATATTACGATATATTTTCCGTACTATTTGACAGAGTCCACACCCGCAGCTATAATATATTAATATATATTATAGCAAGATATCTTAAGATACATTGATTTACCTTGCTGAAAATGTATTTATCTCCGTCCTTCGCCACTATAATGAATGGCATGGATATATATTTTCATATCTTAGTATTGTGTGGTTCTTTGCAATAATGTCATATATTCCGGTATATTCATATAATATATGAATATATACATATTATGTATATTATAGCTCCATTTGTGATGGGCTTTAGGCCGTGCAGCGCGGCGCGGCGCAGTCGTTATATTTGTGTCACCGCGCAAGGTGCGATTTAAAACGAATTAATAGATAAGAATAGTATTTTGTAATAAAGCTTTTTCAACTTAATAAATAATCAAATAAATGGTCCAAAAAGGAAAGTAAACTCTGGATCCCAGGCTATCAAACTTATTGAGCTTAATTATTATTTTAGAGGTGGTTTATAGGACGAGAGCGATACGACCACATACATCTTCAAACAAAGTCCGCACACGAAGCGGCGTTGCAGGCAATGGTATGAGATTTTTACTGTCACTACGATAGTCGTAGCGTACTGGCGTAAAAGCAACCGTATAAACACTTTTAATGAAATCTTTTTTCTACAATTAATGTAATAAGTAAATTCTGTACTTTTACATATGACTTAAAAAGTGAATGAATTCGTAAAATCGGTTAAAGCGCTCCCTTCTCTATACAATCATTCATATATTTAAGGAAAAATGTAACGGGTAGATAAGCTTGGGCAGAAATGTCGTCAAAACTAGGTACAGGTAATGCGATTTGTCCAAGAAATCAAAAACGCAAGAACCCAAACAAGAGCAAGGGGAACCGATCTAAAGTTCTATTGGCTGCGAACTCACGTTGGAACGCCAGGAAACGAGAGAGCAGACAAACTGGCAAAGCAAGCAGCCCTTAGGAAGAAGAGCGCCCCGTAATACGACAGGGTGCCGGTGTCCTACGCCAAGAGGTCTATAAGACAAAACATGGTTGAATAGAGGCAGATTCGCTACGACGCCTCCGACAGATACGACAACTAAGATTTTTTTTACAACAGTGAGAGATGCGAACAGCATATTAGAGAAAATCAAACTAACAAACTTCTTGGTTCAAGCGTTGACTGGTCATGGAGGCTTCGCCGCCTATCTCCACCGTTTTCAAAGACACAACCTCGTGTGTCTGCGACCCGGCTCTTGACGAGGACATCTGGCACGTTGTCTACGAGTGCCCACGTTTCGGTGTAGAAAGGCTCGACCTTGAGTAAAAGACCGGAGTCAAATGTTCTCCAGATTACTCAAGCTGGAAAGCCCTGCTGGGAACAGAAACCAACCGCGAAAGCACAAATGATTATGGGTAATTATCTCAACCACATTTTTTGAGCGGCGGACGTGATAATTGGGGTGTAAAGTACATGTATTGGAAAACTATTTATTTTATAAATAATCTTACTCAAAGTACCATATTGAGCCAAAGTTAAAATTATTATTAACTTATTATATTTATCGTAAAAAAATATTTTCAATTCAAAATCAATTTTGGTGTCGTGTCCTGTACTTCCCGCATATACTGATATGTCGTGGTACAAACTTATTAAGCCTCAACTAGACTTATATTTTAGTTATCTGTATTCCTTATTAGTTGAGGTATTTTAAAATGTATCAATTATTGCATTTGCAAGTAAAAGGAAACTGGGAGCAGTGTAAATAAAACTGTCCAAGCGAAATAGTTAATTTTGGTGGTGAATATTGAAATTGATTTTATGATCGAACGAAACGTGATTAAACAAACAAATATAGCGTCAGATGTTCGTTCAGTTTCACTCCAGCAATAGACGGTGAAAGATTTGTACCATCTTTCTGCGTCTTCCCGCTAAGCACATAAGTATCTAATTTTGGTGGTATGAAATACACTTTATTAATCGTGATAACTTAGATAAGTCATTATTTCGCAAAAAGTTTTGTTGTTTGATAGTTTTTTCAAGTATGTTTATGGTGTCTTTTTAACTGTAACGAGTTAAGTTTTTGTTAAACTAAAACATTTGTTTTTTATTTAAAAAAAATGTTAAATTTTATAATTTTGGTGGTAAAATTTTGGTGGCTTTTGCGAAACACCAAAATTATCAAAATTTCTGGTCTCCACCAAAATTATTTAAACAACAAATAATCATTATTTATTATATTAGAAACTTACGTTTTGGATTTTCAAAAATAACAAGGAAGATTCCCTAACGATTATATTTTAATTAGCCCGATAAGTTATTATTGATCGTGAGTTTTTCTAAGAAAAGTAATTTTGGTGGATAATAACAATTTTGGTGGTACATAATTAGTAAAATCGTTATATCTTAAAAAACACTTGGTATAATAAAGGGCCATTTTAACACTGTTTTTATAATGACTAATGACGTCACTTAAACGTGTAATTGTAAACCCTACTAAGAAAATAAAAAATACCACCAAAATTAGGATAATTTGACGCTTGTTGAAATTCACCCTTATATAGAAAAAGTGTAACGCGTAGCGTGTTAACGAGACAAATAGTTCGGTACCCGGACTATTCTTTAAGCACTTCTGTTATATAAATAGTAAAGCCCAGAACTAGTTTTAACCTTAAGTTAAGTTTTATGTTAACATAAGCTACCCCCTGACGCAAGCACCTCCGGAACACTTTACGAGGATCGGTTGGACGGGGGCTGGGGAATCCTGTGGATGCCTAGAATGATCTTCTCTCCCGGTCCTTCAGCACGCGCTGTTTGTTTTTTATTTGTCATTCACTTGTCCCTCGTCAAACTGACACCTATCCCTTCTTTTTAATTATAGCAGATGTATACGCTAAGTTGCAATGGAAGAGGTCACAAAAAGAGGGCAGCGCAAGGAGACACGGCGCGACTCACCAAGCTATAAGTCCTCTCACTATTCCGACCCCACTCCCATTCCCCCTTCTCGGAAAACACCGCGGGTAAGTAAACGAAGAAAAGGGCTTTCTCTTCCGGCCTTTCAGCACTGGCTGGGGTAGTATCCGCGGAAGTCATAATTCTAGTTGGTTCGATTTTAGAGGCATTGGTGTGCGAGCCTGGCAGTACCTGGACCCTCCATTCCCAGGTCTCCGGAAGGGATTTTACCTCTGCCCCTCTTTCCAGTAAAAAGCAAACAAAAACAAGGACTTTTGTCATTGGCCCTTCAGGCGATTACAAGAAAAAAACCGCAGCAAAAGCCGGTAAAACTACAAGAACGTAGGAACCCGAAGAATATTTGCTGGGACACCTACAGGGTCTATCTCAAACAATATTTAACGGACCTCCCAAAATATGTTAAAAGTCCAGACTCTCTCAACTGGGCAGTAAACAAACTCTCAGAACGCATTAACAAAGCCTACAAGAGGAGCTATCTGCTGAAAGAATATAACTAAAACAAATAACACAACGACGTGGTGGAACAAAAAGCTGGAAAGGCTTCGCAGCTCTTCACGGCGGATATTCAATCACTGCAAGAGCGTCTTGGAGACGATTCTGTGAAGATATAGCCCAAACAGATAAAGGAGCGAGAATTCACAGAATACTCGCCAAGACACCCACCAACTATCTCGGCCTACTCATAAGATCAGATAATACTTTTACGACCACAGAGAGAGAAACTCTTGAACTCCTCAGAGTAACCTACTTTCCAGGATCGTATACCTCCGATGACACCCAACGATGTGCCCAAAGAAATCACCTAGATCACAGGGCGCACAGAGCTCATTGGAAAAAGGCCACAAACATCTTCAGGACGATGGTATCTTTTCGGCCCTTCTTCACCCTCCTACCGCATCTGGTTACATTATTTCGGGCAAGCTTTTCCTGTGGTACGCTTCATAACAAAAGCAAGGAAAAGGACTACTCTCAACCTAAATCCTTAAAACCGATCAGTCTCACATCCTTCCTACCCAAGGCTATGGAAAAGATTATAGATCAGCACATTAGAGCTAGATGCCTAATAGCTAAACCCCTCAGCTCAAATCAACACGCTTTCCAAAAAGGGAAGTCCACAGAAACTGTCCTCGTCGATCTGGTCGACAAAGTGCAGAAAACCTTAGACGATAAGCAAACAGCCCTATGTGCTTTCCTTGATGTAGAAGGTGCCTTCGACAACACAACCACAAATACCATTCTAAATGGAATGTTTTCGAAGGGTGTGGACGGGTTCAGAATATGCTCTCTAACCGAGTGGCATCTCTAAGTCACAATGCGATTTCGAATGAATTTCACACACAAGAGAGAGGGGGTTTTTACAAGGAGGTGTCCTATCCCCATTATTGTGGACCCTAGCAGTGGAGCAGTGGATCTTGCATTAATGAAGGAACAGGACTATGACATACAGGGATATGCCGACGACCTTGTAGTCATAGCCCCCTTCACTAAGAAAAGGTAACTCGAAAAGCTACTAAATCTTAAACTAACAATACCATTCTCAAGTGAAGTAAAGTATCTAGGGGTCATCTTAGCCCAATAGTTAACATGGGACTCGCACATAAAAAAGCGGTAAACTAATTCTACGCGTACAAAGACGCGGATGTCTTCTAGTCATACTTCTGTTTTTAATTGTGTCACTATTGTTAATATTTTCATGGTTAGTTTCGACAATAACTTAAGGGCAGCTTAAAAGTTGAATGTTTTTTTGTCAAGTTTCTGGAAGTGCATCAAGAAAGTTAACCACTTTTCTAATCATCTCCAGATTTTCTTGGACGTATTTTGCTAACTCGAACGTAACCCAAAAAAGCGTGGTTTGCTGAAAGTAACTAAATTTGGGAAAATTAGAAGCAACGTATTTAATCAAAGTCACGGTTTGTAAAGCGAACGAATGGATTGCGGAAATCGAGGCCCACTCGGAACGGTACGGCACCAGTGCACGGGCTTTCTCCGTTGGCATTCTTTAGACGCCGTAAGCACAATATCAATGGCACTTCGATTGGCTAATTGACGGGTGATTAATTTTATAATAGACAATTGTGGGTGAGATTAAATGTTTTCATATTAAAAAAATATACAGGCATCGGTGAACATTCATTTTCTGATTGGCCGTCAGCTTCTTTTCAAACCCTATATTTTATTGAAGAACAACTATTGATTCTTCGATTAAGAAATATAATTGATTTATGAAACGGATACTAGCCAAACGATGGCATTTTTGTCTTAATATAACTGAGGTTTCCTTTTAATTCTAAAATCACTTTGTAGACACTAAACACTCAAGAATTAATTATTAATGCACTACTTTACAATACTATAGACTAACTTAAAAATGGTGTAAACTTCAAGGGAAGATAAAGATTCAGTGAGTAGGTACAAAATCTTTTTTACACATTAAACATAAATAATAAGGATCATTTGTGGTAATTTCATTTTATAAGTAAGTGGTTTTCTTATCCTGAACACCATCATAGATGCACGCACGTGCCAGAACCGGTGGGACTCGTAAATCCCTTCCGAACTGAGTGTTGATTTGGTACTCAAAACCACACAGAACACATTCTTACAACAAAATAAAAAAGAGACATTACAATAATAACCCGTGTTATGTGGAAAAAACGTTTTCAGCAGCTGTTATTAAAAAAATTGGCATACAGGCTGGAAGAGCTCAGTAATTACTTTCCCGAGTAGATGCGAATCTCTTATATAACATGAGGCAGTGGTGAAGAGCAGTCGCGTATGTAATAAGCGGCAGAGTCTCTCCAGCCAACAACTTTTAGCAATATCCCACCGACCTTTCAATTAAGATGCACATTTTCATAAAATTTATCGAGATTTATAAAGATATATTTTCATAATCAATTTAAGCCTTACTTTAAGGGTAACAGAAACTAGAATTATCTGAAACGTATTTAGTTACTTATCTCATTTTAGCTCATTTTGCTGTAAAGGTCAATTAATGTAAGGAACTTTTACTTGACTTTAGTAGAAATAGTGACAGTCCATTTTGAAACGTTCTTTGATTTCAAAGTGGACCATAATAGCTTAAACATTATGAGACTGTATCTGTTACTTGTACCTAATAAGAATATTGTCTAGTTGCCCAGATATTTTTATACTAATACTAGAAGCCCGCGACTTCGTACGCGTAGAGTTAGTTTCCCGCTTCTCCCCTATCTTTACCACTTAGGGGGTGAATTTGCAGAAATCCTTCCTTAGTGCTCACTTACATCATGAAAGGGACCCCTGTACCAAATTTCAAGTATTTAGGTACAGTAGTTTCGGCTGTGCGTTGATAATATTTATAAGCCAGTGAGTCAGGTTTGCCGTTTATATAAAATGTATACAGTGTGTAAATGGTATACGGGCGTTCCTTTTAACTGTGGTTAGTATAACCCCTACTGAGCACATGTAGGCAAATTTTGTTAAAATTAAATTAAAAAAAATAACCATACAAAATAATTTAACACGTAATGTATAACGAAAAATGCAATTAATTAAACATTACGTACTTACCTGACAGATGGACTTCGATGTACAGTCGGGGTAAGAAAACCTTCGTCAGTTATCTTTTTCATTCCTTTATCAAGTCGTAAACTCTTAGTACCTTTTGAAACTAAAGCATTACGCAGACAACTGAGCATAAAATTATACTAACATAGTATGATAACAAGGGTCAAATTAGTTCACATTTTTGACCTACGTCTAGTTTCATATCAACATCAAACCTTTTTAATGGCCTATTTAGTTATTACAAACTTTTAATTAGTTACAATATCTTCTGTTTAATTGTCAATGTCTGTCACTGTCACATATTTTTGCAATAATAATTTATTGCTCCGTCGCGTGTAATCTAATTTGATAATGCCGAGGAATCTAAGCATTGAGGAAAGAGCTGCAATTATTGCAGACCATGAAGCTGGGTATAATATTAGCGAAATTTCGTCAAATCTAAACATAACAAGAGATACTGTAAGATTCTGGATCATCAGACACGCGGAAGAGGGTAATCTTACTGATCATCGCCATACTAGATCTGGACGCCGCCCGACCCTCACCCATGAACAATTAAATTTTATGAGGCAAAAATATGAAAAAAATGGTTTTTCGAAAACTATTTTTTTTGCTGAAATGTTTGACGTGTCTCCAAGAATAATAAGAAATGCATTGCACTCAATGGGATTACATCACCGCCGTCCTGCCAAAAAAGTGGCTTTAACTTGTGCTCATAAAGCTCAATGTTTATGTTTTGCCCGATCACATTTAAATCTCGATTGGTGTCACACAATTTTTACGGATGAAAAGAGCTTCCAATCAACCCAACATGGTAGACTACACTTGTGGAGAATAATTGGAACGAGGTATTCGGAGGACCATATTGTGCCAAATTTCAGTTCTGGACGTATATCTGCCAACATTTGGGGTTGGATGTCTGCTGATGGAGTAGGCGAGCTTGTTGACCTTCCGCCTAGGGCAAACGCTGCAAATTACATAACTGTTCTGGAGGACAGCATGCTTCCAAGCGTTCGTACTGTATTTTCAGCTAATGAACTAGCCGAGTTTAATTATGTCCACGACAACGCCCGTATCCACCCAGCACGTATCGTGAACGAGTGGTTCCATCGGCATCCTGAGGTGGTAGTAATTCCTTGGCCTGCAAAATCAGCGGATATAAACCCGATCGAAAATCTGTGGGGTTTGATGGTGCAGCGGTGGGTAAATAACAACGAGAGGAGCAAAGCAGCTGTTGTTGAACATTGCCGAAGTGTTTGGGAGGGCTTTAGAGGAACCGACATATGCTCTCGTCTTGTTGGCTCAATGCGAGAGCGACTACAAGCTGTGATTGATGCAAATGGCGGATATACTCGGTTTTGGTTAAGTTTTGTTTATTTCAATAAATTTTACCATAGTTGCAAATTATGTTTACTATTTTATTTACACTAACTATACATCCACGAGACGGCACTACACGAACTCAAGCCGCATACTCGTAAACAAGATGAGATGACACAGTTGTTATCGTTATCTCTTTCATAAGCAAAGCAATTATCCTAATCACCGATATTACACGAGCATTCACGAAGCATAGTCTTTCGTGAATGCTTCGTAGTCTAAAAAGTTGGTAACCTTTCATTGTAATTTTTATAACTGTCATCCCGACTGGCGGCGAGTGACAGTCGACCACCGACTGCAATATGTCATACTCAATCGGTAAAGCAGAGTATCGCTCATTCTGAGCAAACGAATCTTAAGGTGACGAACCTTTTCTTACCCCGACTGTACATTGCGGGTCGATAGTATGTTCAAAAATTAATAACGGTGTATACGTTAGCGTAATCAAAATAATTATTTCTGTTAATGATTAGTAGAGTCTTAATCTATGTCCAGTTTTAATAAACGCCCGTATTTACACACTGTATATAAATAATATTTTGGTATAAATCTTTAGTTTGAGTACTAATTAAATTATTTTCGTAAGCCCCCTAACATAAAAATATACCTAAATATATTTGAGCAGTGTCGTCGTTCGAAATTGGCGAGTGTCGGCCGCGGCTAAGTAGGCGGCGATACGAGGGGGCCGAGATTGGCTCTTCAGCCCTGGAAGTGTTGACATCTTCACTGCCACCTCACTGACTGCTGACCTTTTTCTTTCACTTATGGAATTTACGCGATTTTCAATTTGTCTACAAGCTTTAGGTAATATACTCAAAAATACATCTTCAATGCAAAAAAAGGCTATGCATACTCGTATTTCAGATCGTTTTCAGATTGTAGGACTACGAAGTAGCTGTGCATTTTAGTAACAGTAATATTGATGTTGATATACTAAAATTAAACCTTACTCACTTTAATACGTTGGTAACTAATAAAGTGAATAAAAGGAGGAAGAAAAATATTCACTTCGGACAAACGTTTGATTTAAGTACATACGAACATAGTTTTGAGTATGACACTACTTTTCAAATATATCAATAAATATATATAGCTGCATGACATGGTCCCAGCAGACTGCGTGCACGTCTTATTATACGTCCAACAATAAGTACTGCCTTAAATAAAATAAATGTTTTAAAAAACAAAAAACCGCCTTCAAAAACGCAAATAATAATTTCTTCTAAAATGGTATTACGTACCATAGGTCAGTCCAACTGAAGTCTGCTTTTGGTTAAAAATATTGTGAGTCGCCGAGTTCAGTTTGAATGACCTATAGGTACCTAGTACCATTTTAAAAGAAGTTATCTTTTGCGTTTTTGAAGTAGTTTTTTTGGTTTTTAAAACATTTATTTCATTTTATGTTTTTCAGTGATCATAATAAGCTGTTATCCAGTCCCACTTCTTAGTTTTTATGAAACTTATAGATATTTCACGCTCGTAGATAGCAACGCCGCACGAAAATCATAGCCATTTTTAAACAATTAAATGTTCTTCGTTGTAGTCGCTCAACTATCTGAATCGAGATATCTTATCGCCACCCTTGAAATCGGTACCGTTGAGGAGTTCCGGGTGGCTATCTCTGGTCATCATCATCAGTTCCGCTTCAGCAAATTGTAGTTTCTGAATGCAAATGCTGGAGTTGTCACTAAAAATACTAAAATTGCTATATATATATGCCTACAATATTTGAGGAGTTCCCTCAATTTCTCACTGATCCCCTCATTAGATCCTGGTTTCCTAATCATGGTACCACCCCCTGAATGTCTCCTTTCCAAAAAAAAAACATCAAAATCGGTTCATAAACGACGAAGTTATCCGTGAACAAACATAAAAAAGGAATATATTTATATATATATATATATGTACTCGTACAGTCGAATTGAAAAACTCCTCCTTTAATGAAGTCGTTTAAAAATGTATGACACTCTTTTCCGTTCCTATCATTTCAATTGCGGCTAGATAAGGTTACTTCGGGACAAAATATACAATTTTGCCTTTTGAAAAAGTTGTCAAATTTTACCCCAAAGCCACCTTATCTATCCGCGGTTTGTTATTAGGAACGGACACAAGGAGGCAAGGTGTCTCAAAACTTGCTCATCAATAATATAACAGTTTACAAAACAAAAAACCGCCTTCAGAAACTCGAAAATTAACTTCTTTTAAAATGGTAGGTAATCTATAATGTCGGTATCTACCTATATTTGAAGATATTTCACTGTGATAAGAACCGTTAAACAAATGACGTCATATTTCATTTTCAACTCACATAGCGAGAATGTTGTTGGGAAGTTTTTGACTTTGAAAACATACCTTATAAAATGGAAAGTGAAATGGAACGTTTTTCATTTAGTACCTTCACGAATTTAACTCAAACTGTGAGTGAAAGTTCGCATTAATAATTTACCATGAACATAACTATTTATTCCTGTATCCTGCAAAGTTTGGTTCGGTGCTTGTGAATAAATAAGATTCCGACCAAGATGTGTAGCGAACAGGGATAGCTCGGCTTTGTTTGTTCTTAAGGTGTGACACGAAAACTGCCCCAACTGAATTACTGCGATTTAAACCAAACCAGAATGAATACCTACAAAACTTACGTTAATTTTGAGAAAAATATAGACTAATAAGATTGAATGCAGTATTTTCTGCTGATAGAAAAAAGTATTTCAACGGTTTCATGATAGTAAGTTCAACGTGCAATGTAGTAGGGGATCGATATGCGACGGCGAAGTTGCGAGGAAAACGCATCTCAATCACACAACGATCAGTGAACTTTGTAGACTATCTGATGCATTCACCCGCACTTAGCTGCGCCGAGCAAAAAACTGTAGATGCGGCACAGTATTTTCAGTACATTCTGTGGTTACTAGACATACCTTTAAGCACATACTATCGCATTTATCGACTATGTGTGCCTAAAGCGTATAAAATAATTTAATTTAGAGAATAATTTCTGCTTAACTATGATTATTACATTTATTCCCATTTTAACTCGTATTTTAACTAGTAACAGCTGGCCAATTAAGAGAATTGTAACAAAATCTAGATATATTTACGTAGTGAGGTGTCGCGCGCAGGTTTGAAGTTTTAATGTGAAGGAGTCCGGTAGTAGTAATTAGGAGGTGAGTACGCGTCGCAGCGGCTGCGGCGGCGCGACGGTCGATAGCGGGAGCGACAGGCGGTGCCGTCCCGGGTCACGCCTGCCCGATCGATAGCGGTGCGGCGGGGGGCCCGGGCTCGCATTACTCGCGCCGCCGTGGCAGACGAGACACCTAGTCCGCCGCGAGACCGGCGGCAGGCGAGCGCGGCCGGGGCGAAACGCTCCATGCGACCTCCGCTCGCGACATGAGCGGCGCCCGCCCCCGCAGCGCGCCCTTGCTTCTGGCGCTCGCAGCCGCCTTTCTCCCGCAGGCCAACCATGTCGCGTGAGTATATCCTCAGCTCCATGTTCGCTAACGTTAACTTATCCCGGGATCGTAAATCTCAGCGCGGCAGTAAAACGGAATGCATTACATTTACGATGTATTTTTTTTTAGGTTACAATTTTTTTTTCAGTTACATCTATCCATTTATGAAAAATTCATCAGAAGTTTTACATATTGTTCACAGCTATCAATGTTTTGATCGTGCATTTCTTTCAGCTGAATTTTCACAGCGATAATTGGTCAAAAAGTCAGAACTATGTACGCAATAGTAGATGCGAAATTTGATAACGATTTTCACACATTTTTTGTTAACTAAACTGGAAGAAATGGCATACTAAGTCGTATCGCTTAAACATAAGGTAATTTATTTCATATTAAGGTTTAAGTAGGTATATTGTACATCACGTACGCGAACGTTGTGATAACGCTGACGATTGGTTAAAGATCATCAAAACGTTTTTTTATTTAATGAGATATTTTTAAGACAGCGAAAACACCTATGATACTTTTCTTAACAAAGTGTAAAAACACATTGATCACGTAAAATTAAACGTGATATCTGCTTAAATGTAAACGGAGAGCGCTGCGAAACATGAATACACGTAAGAGTAAGTTTTGTGCAGACCCGTTTTTATCGATTTGCAAAGAGGACTTTGGAGGCCTTTCATAGATACGGGTTTTCTGGGAGTTGATTTAACGCTAATGCTTTTTGTATCAACAACCAAACGTAATCTTTCTAAGTATTTAATGTAAAAAATGACAAATCTGATCATGTACCAACCCCTCATCACAATTAAATTACCTTTTTTGACTAAATTCAGTTCCTTAATATCAAGATTCGAGATCAACGAGAGATTTGTCGTCGTTGTCAATCCGGCATTTTGGTTACTAAGCAGTGGTCTCTTTTTGGGAAGCCCTAGTCGATTATTGACGAGAAAATTTTCCGTGTGGCCGTTTTACTGTATAAACCTCTTGTATTTTTATATCCAAACTCAGAAAATGTTTACAAAATAATATTGTAGAAAATCAAAGCACTCTTTAAAATAAATATTTTCACATCTATTGGACAATTATACAGTTAAATGCTGGTCATCAACAAAATACATAAAAACTATCAGAGTCATAATATAACAGATTTAAAAAAAATATATAATTATAAGATCACATATCCCAAGTAGTTTCCCATATCGTAGGTAGTTTGATTTTGCGTATTACGCTGTTTTTTTTTGTTTTTTGTTCAGTATGAAATGTTTAAGTGTGAGTCAGGTTGAATGGGAATAACAATATTAAAAATACGTTGAAACCCAATTACGAGAATCGTACACATTACGGCCAGCAACCCGCCACTGGGATTTTTCGTTCGAAGGCAGTTTTCACTACAAAGAGGATAAAACACTGGATAAACGTTACGAGGTTGCCAGTGTGTTAAAATTATAACTGTAGCAAAGTTAAGCAACCACGAGAGCAGAACAAAACAAAACAAGAGTGACCGCCTAAAACCTCGAGTTGATAATATGTATTGTTTCGGAGTTATTTCAGCTTACGGGCAGGAATATTTTAAAAGATTTACTTCCATAGGTAGGTGTGCTCGTTAGTCCTTCTTATGTCATAAAAAACCTAAATAAGACGCTGTTTTGAAAGAACATCCTGTACGAATAATCTAAGTAGGAGCACTTTTTGGGTCAGTACTTAAAAACATAAGCCGCTCGTTTCCTGTCTTTGTCCCTATTTAGGCGAGTATTGAAAGTAAAACAAGTGTGTAAATAAGTTTGCATTTACTCTTTAATGTCATTTGGGTTTCTACTTAATACTGGTTCAATCCAGTCGCTCGAACTACGAACTCCATATTCAAGTCACTATGGGTATAAGTAAGTACTCGTATTCGTTACTAGCCTACATTTTGTTCAAGTTGGTGGAGGGTGTAGTGTAATCGGCCAGAAGGTTGTATTTGCATACACGCTGTACAAAGGCTCGGGCGCACGCGACGCAGCTTGAAGTGTCGAACCAATCACGCGAACTCCTACTTAACGGCCTGTCAGACGATTTTCTTGGCTTTACACCGATATTTTATGTTAAAACCGTCGTGATATGGATTATAAAGCTGGGCATTACCGCTTATTGTTTCAAATTTAATGTGATTGCACGAGCAACGACGCCACTTAATTAAAATCAAAGGGTCAAAGGTGAATAACCTATGTAAATTAATGTTATTAGAATAGTGACATTATTACAAACAAATAAATACGAATCAAGCTTATTTAGCCGCTTGTACTCGTACCTTATAAAAATAAAAACTACTCATGGAGACACATCTAATAAGTTCGACCATGTTTAATGCTAACTTCAGCGGAGGTACAATAGCCACCTTTGAAATTTGATTCATAAATAATATTGCGTTCGTATGCAAAACTCAGCTCGATCGAACGCCGCGAATTTCATTTTTTTACATTTGATTATTCATAGAAACCATGTTCGTAAGATCTATTTCGTGCGATCTACTACACATAGGGGTAATTTAAAAAAAATATGTCAATTACTTTTGTATAAATAATAATGGCGAACGGGTTTCTTTATTTGTACTTTGTGTCCCCGGTAACCCCTGCGGGAATCTGATCGGTTTGCTGTATCGACTGTGATATAGATTGAAGAAATATTGTTTGTCGTTACACTTTGCCCACTTACATACACCTTCTGTGTTATTTTTTATCACGTTATTTTTGCGTTAGTTCCATCTGCTTGTCTTGTTTAATTATATCTTATAGTTAAAATGGTGAATAAATACTGTATTAAGAAATGTAACCGACGGAAATTTTATGTTGAAAGTGTTTTGCTCAGCGTTACTTGCAACCTGTTTTAGTGAACTTGTGCGCTCAGGTATTCATCTGAATTCCAGCAAGTCAGATAATCCGCTCTCTAAGCTTTTGTCGATACCGCTCCGCCGTGATAACGGGTTCAGGTATCGACATTCAAAGCTTGCCGGTGTCAGCACATTCTATAGCGCTTCACAAATTCAAAGTGGTGCGATATCCCGTTCAGTCGTAGGATTGAAACCGAATTAAATGAAGCCTTGGGAACCTTGATTTCGAGTCTTCCACAGGCTTTATAGATATAGTTTGCAAAAAACTATCTATTTGATATCGCGACTATACTGTACGTTGAAGCTTAAACCACATCGCCTACCAAAGGTTGAATATACATTAAAGATTAACTAAAATTAACATTTTTATCAGATATAAAGAAAAAAATATTTAGTTTTGGGATATTTGTAATAAGTAATTGCGGGAAAAGTAAGGTAAAAGCTTTTATCACTTGAGAATTTCTTGATTTTTCAAGATAAAAGGTATCTTACATCCGTCTCCGCGATAAATTTTGATACACTTTGCATTTGTAAAAAATCGATTCGTTTTATGAAGTAAATTCAAGCAACAAATCGCCTAGTTCTTTAGGTTTTTTTTTACAGTACGTGTTAATTTATTCCCTTTTATTTAGCGCTTAAATTGATTTCTTCCGTTACGTGATTTTTTTCGAAGACTGGCTGTCAGTCTCTGGTTGTAGTACAGAAATTAAAAATACATATTTTGTTCATGTGAGGCTTTCAAGGCAATTAGGTTTTATTTACTGTTATAAAGTACCATAAAAAGCCGAGTCAAAAACCTTAAATATGCAACGACCATCTTATACCTTACATCTTATATCTATCGTGCGGTATATTAAATGTTAAAAGAGCGAGGAGAATCGTTCCAACTTGCTACGTGCAAAATGAAGCCTTCTTGCCAAAATTACAAGGGCAAAAATCGGCGGACGGCTCAGTTCCAGGGGCCGCGCTGCGCGCTGGGTTAGCTACGCCCTGACTCCGGGACTGCTTCTATTTTTAGATAGCTGAAAAAGGCATCAAGTCCTTAGCAAAATATAGATCTTATCCGTCGTTACCTTTGCAAACGGATCATGTTTTTAATGTGTACTCACTCGGATGATAATACAAATATATCCATTCCATTTCAAATAATATAATTTTTACCTATTTCATAATCGAGCAACAAAGCACTGAAAGTGATTAAAACTACGGCAGTAAAATTTGTATTTAAGCTCAGAATTCACTTACTTATTATAACGTTCTTTACATTAAATAAGGGATACTAGAGCTTTCGCTGCACGTAAAAGACGAAAATAATAAATTTTACGGCTTAAACTCGATATTATCAAAGACCAGGCACCCTGTATAGAACTAAAAATGGTTTTGATCTTTATGTCAGCGTATTTGAGCGTGTGAATATTGCGAGGCCCAGCGGCTCGCGCGGGGCGGGCGGCCGGCGCCGCGCCCGAGGCGACCGTTTCCACGAACCCTTCGCTTTCCTTTTCACACAATCCACCAACTTCAAATTCGTGTACACGATTGACTTTTAAATTGAAAAGGGACGTCCGTTTTCTGAATTTCATGTCATAGAGTTGGATACAAATTTCATATTCATTTATTGATTGTATGTCGAACAGCGTTTTAAATATAGCGATTTCGTTCGGTTCGTGCTAACCATTTTTCAAGTAATCAATGTCCAGAGAACGTCAGAGTCGATTGAGCTATCGCTTGGAAACTATGGGTATATCAGTTTCAGTATTCGCGGCTTAATTACCTAGCCAGCATTGATGAATTTTGAAAAAGCTTGTGCCACATAATAATATGATTTTCAGAGCAAAAGGTATATTACCTACTCAGAGATGCATGTATGTATTGTAATATTATATTAGTGAGCGGATGGACTTACATCTCATTTTCCATCCGATATAAGTTTAATAAATATATCAGTTTTTAATGCTACAATACTGTAGAAGTTAAATAGCCGATATTTATCAAAGCTGTGTCACATATTTGACCCTTTGCGAGTGTATATTGTCTGTGAACGCTATGGCAATTCGTATATGTGTACTAGATATGTGTTTATCTCTGAGTACTTAGTTTTGGCTAACCCATATATTCAATAATTAACGAAAATATTTCAATTTCATCTTCTTTATGACGTGTTAGTAAATTTAAAATTTGTCACCACTAGTGTGTTTTGTGGTTTCTTTCATCGACACATTTAGAATACGCATTTTCTACTCTAATTAATTAACTTGACGCAAAAAAACCGCCGATAAAATCATGAACAAAAATAACAAATAATTTCAGCGTTTCTATTTAGTTGTTATTTACACTTACATCTCTTTTTCACGCTGTTATCATCACGTAAGTCTAAATTAATCCGTCTGGCAAAGCATTTCTGAGCTATTTTGTTACTTGTGAAAGCTTAGCCCATCCAATTAAGAGTAGGTACTTGTAAGAAATAATAACTTCTTAGGACTTATAAACATCTTTGTTTTTAGGTCTTTAGTAATACGTCCTTTGATACAAAGTTTATTTAATGTTTGTCAAGTAACTGCAATGAACGCAACAAAAACATGAGACCACTCTTTTTTTACGCAAAGAAAGAAATTATCGATTTGCTACATTTCGATATGAAATCTGTTGCTATTGACACTTTGCCACGAACTCATATAGATTAAGGTGACTGTGGGTAAGACCGTCTACAAGGCAAGTCCGTCTACACGTTATAACTTTTTAATTTTAAAGCGTTTCCCGCTTTAGCGTCCAGTCAATAAAGCAGTTTGTCGCGCTATTTCTCTCACTCTAAAACAGATGGCGCTGCGACAACTAACTTCAGAGCAATCCGCCTAAACAAGTCATAACGTGTATGGAACTCGAAGTGATAGTGCGACGGTCTCTAGTAATAAAATAATTAAAAATAGTTAGTGACAAGATTTTGCACCAGAAAGTTACTACGTAAGTAATATAAGAACCGGCTATCTTTATTCTGTGTTTAAATTATCAGAAATTGGGTTAGTTTTGTAATTATACCTTCCATCATTTATCACATTAAAATTTCGTTAAGTTGGAAAGTCCGTCTACTTTGTACAAGGTAAGTCCGTCATATGCCGGACTTCCCTTGAATCAGAGGTTACCAACCGTTTTTACGACTTCAATATTATTACGATTACATTTAAGGTTACTATAGATTAATCCTTTCGACATTGCACATGATGTTTGTGTTTGTTAAGGGGCTTCTATGGGCAGGTGACCTTCGATTTGAAGCTCTAAACTTTCAGTTGTTGTTAAAACCTATTTGCATTAACACTGCTGTTTTAAACTAGCTGCCATCTAAAATTTACTTTTACAAGTAACTGATATCGAGATTTATGCTATAAAAGTTTGACATTTTCACTCCAAAAAAGTAGTTTTAGGGCCTTTTACTTAACCTTTTTTGATCTCAGTTAATTAAAAACAATTATTAAAATACATTTTAAAATTACTATTGATTTTTTATTTGGGAAACCCGAAAAAAAATAAGTACTTATATTATAATTATTTGCCAAAAAAGGTTTACCACCCCATCTACGTATTATATGCCGGACTTGCCTTTGAATATGAAAAAACGTGTTTATTTCGAATCTAAGCCATATATTAACAAGTTTAAAATAGACTTTTCATTGTCTTGTTTCATTCTTTTTAAAGATTCGAATACGAACATATAAGCAGCCATAGTATGGCTGATATCATTACTAGACGGACTTACCTTAAACTACAAGGGAAGTCCGTCTACTCGCCGGATTTTAAAAAATACTATTGCGTTACTTAATTTGTGGTTAAAATTCCCTGTCACTATAGCTTAACTATTACTTATGAAATTCTGCATCGTTTGCGATTACAAGCGTTAACGTAGGTGAATAATTAAAGCAGCTAGATCACTCCGAGTTAATAAAAAAATAAAGTATGCCGGTCTTACCCACAGTCACCTTACTTCTCATTATTCTTGGAAACAAATTGCAACCGTGGCGGATTGTCTTTTTGTTGCTTTAAAAGCTATCCAAAAACAAAGCGTATCAATCGTTACCAAAAAAAGTCAAATCAACCGTGATGTCCTCTCGCGAAGCAAGTTGAAATGAACCGAGCGGGATAAGCGCAACCTTTGGGCTTCATTTATGCACAATCGCGTGCGTGGAACCGTTACAGCGAAGGTTGTTAGCCCGCCGCCATTTCATACGGTTAGCGCCAAATGTCCGAATTATGTCGTTGGCGTTCGTTTTGTCCACCGAAATTGCAATGCGGCTCGATGCCGCAGTACGGCGCGGTGTAAACGAGCCATCTGCTCGGAAAGCTGTATCTCTATTATCATAGGGAGGACGAATCGTTGCTTTGCTACGAAATCTTATAGCTTCTTAACAATACTTTATGAATCGCCCTACGAATCCGTTAGTTTATTATTTGCTACACTAAGTGTGCAAAAGTATTTATCAAAATCTACGTTAATTTACGTCCTCGTAAGGGTTGATTGTTTAATATTTAACAATATTTGAAAAAAGTTCAAACTAGCTTTCAATTCATAAAACTAGTTTCATTATATGCAGTATCATTAGTATAATTTTCACGGGCCCAGGGTATGGGTATCAGCTGCGTGCTGCGTGCTTTCCTCAAGGACCTAAGGAGGTAATGTGAATAGGGTTTTGCACTGGTCATCGATTTGGATTTCAATATTATTAATGGTCCAAGCCCAAACGAATTTGGGCTACACATTAACATTTATGTTATTGGTGTGATTTTTCTTACTCTAGAACAAATACAAAATATATTTTTTCGGTTTACTTCTTTAACATTGCTGACGTTTATGTCCCAATATAATTGTATAACTAGATGAATTATTGTATAGGTAGTTTCAACTCAGTTGAGGCCACGCACACTATAACACTGTCATGACAACGAGATTTTGAAATTAGTATTCTTACCGTGTACCGACTGCAGATTCAACAGTGAATTGCAAGAAAGACCAAAAAGTTTCTATTAACTATTTTGTTAAGTATTACGTCTATAGAACAATTTTCAAACAAAACAGAAAATAAAATATCTCGTATGTGATTAATTAATTGTCAGATTATGAATGTAATATTAATTGTAGAAATCAAAGATAATATGTAATAAATTGCCTTGTTTTATCAACATAGCTGTTAAAATGGTGTTTACCTATTTTTTCATTACTTATTAGCAGACATATTTAGAAGTCGCGGTAGCAATAACATCAATTAACTAGGGACATCCTTCCGATATAAAATTTATCGATAGCTGAATACTTATTTGGAAGTGAAATTTCATATGAGCTATAAAGTTCACCGGATAATTTAATTTAATAAAATAATATCGTGTGTGTGCCACCGCGACATTTATGTCTGCTTATTAGGTTTTTCGTTATCAAACCTCTTCAAATATGATTGAAGTAACTGGCACTCGTTACATCGTAGTCATACCTACTGATAACTGCGTTTTCCAAGAGATATGTACAAATATTTATTCCAATAACAACGTAAATATGTTTTTTTCTGGAACATTAGGTCGTGGTAAAACTTTAAATAGCCAAAGTCGGGAAATTGTATTCAACGTATTCCATCATTTTAGATATAATTTAAGAAATGACGGCCAACATTTACCTATGAAGGAAATATACAATGTGACGTCTGAAGTAACTGGTGTATCACAATCAACAGTTCACGAATCGTAACTGGAGTGCTAAAAGAAACCGGCTCTAAAAGCTCATCACCATCATCAACTGCACAATCCACCACACCGGGACTGAAACCAAAAAGACTACCACCAAAAACCAACATTGATAAATTTGATTGCGATGTCATAAGAATATGCATATATGACTTTCATTTAGTACACAAAAAAATCCCCAACGTTAAAAAGAATACATGAAGTTTTAAAACGTGACCAACTTTACTGGATCTAAAACTTCATTATGGAGGATCGTACGTAAATTAGGTTTTCGCTGGAATAAAACACAATCAAACAGAGTGTGTCTCATCGAAACTAATGACATTAGATTGAAACGGACGCAATATCTTAATAAATTAGAAGAATACAATAATCAGGAGCGGCCTATTGTGTATACCGATGAATCTTACATTGATAGTTCGCATTCAACTCCAAAAGCTTGGAGTGATAAATCTAATAAAGGATGTAAAGTGCCGATATCTAAGGGGCAACGATGTATTATTGTGCATGCATGTAGTAAAAATGGGTTTGTACCAAACGCACTACTAACGTTTCAATCAAATAAAAAAACTGGTGATTATCATGGCTCTATGAACTTTAATAATTACAGAAAATGGGTCTCGGAGAAGCTGGTTCCAAATCTAGAACAAAATTCAGTTTTGGTTATAGACAATGCATCTTACCATAATGTACAGTATGAGTAATGTCTGATTAAAAATTCAAACAAAGCAGAAATGTTGGATTGGTTAAACAAAAATGAAAACCCGAAACCTGAAAAGAACACGAAGCCAGTTTTATATGATATTATAAAGCTTCATAAGCCACGCCATAAAAAAATTGTTTTGGATAAAATGATGGAAGAACATGGGCACTCAGTATTACGTCTGCCACCATACCATCCAGACCTCAACCCTATAGAACTTTGTTGGGGAATCATAAAAGGAAGAGTGGCAGCTAGTAATACTGAGTTCACATTTAATAGCGCCATGAGAAAATTAAACGAAGAAATAGCAGCACTTGATAAAGAAACATTTCACAGTATTTTCAGAAAAACCCAAGAAAACGAAGAAAGATATAGGGAAATGGAACCTATGATAGATGATTTAACCGAAGACCAAAAACTTATAATCAATCCTAACGAATCAGATGAAGATATGCCAAGTGACGGTGGTTTATAAAAGGATTTGTTTATTATTTTTTACTGCTTTTAATACCATTAATGATAAGTATATCAATAAATAGTAATGTTTTTCAAAAATATATTAATCGTTTTTATTTACATTCACTCACTCATTTCATTCATTCATTTTTTTGTAATCAGTACTAATCTTCATTTAGCTGTGTGTGTTATCATTCACTTCAACCTCCGTGGAATATATGCAATATGCAATACCTATATGCAATGGTATTGATAGTAGGTTAAGTATTAAAAAAAACGCTCAGTAAGTTATTAAAATCCGCAAAGTTAAGGTCCTTACGATACTCAAACTTTGAGATTATATCTGGTATGATCACAAGGTAGGAAGAAAAAAAAAACATAAAACAGGTAATTTTTCGATAGCTAGGCTTGTCAATAACGACATCTAAAATCGCAAATGCGCATGTAACAACGTATAATTATGTTGTTTGGTCTTAGGTCCCAACTACTCTTATTATCACCCAAGTTTGCAACCCCGAAATCCCTGTGCGACCCCCATGGTGCTCTGCGAAATTTAGGCACTTGTTTCAGTTTATTCGAAAAAACTACCCTTATGAAGCGTTTTTCAAGTATCGTCGTTCGAAACTTTAATAAAGATAACTAAATTTACTACAATTTTAGCGTAAGCTGAGCATACTATGTCCATTGGTTGCGGAGATACAGCAACTCAAAGACGGACCATGTGCGCAGAGCCCGCTACTCAGACGCTCTGCTTAAAATGGTGTGCATTTGCAACAAAAAGAGGTTGCTTAGAGTCGTGCACTTGCAGAAAGGCGGACCTCAAATGCTCTATCCTTTGGCCACGGGCGAAATTGCAACAACACCATTCCTATCCTCCCGGACCATGTGCCGACCCGGCACCACATCCAAAGAAAATTATCTCTCCTCCCCCACTACTCCCCACTGATGTAGACTGGATGAGACCTGCGTCGCTATTGCCTAACGCACTCGCATTTGCAATCGACTTCAAAGCGGAACAATTGTTTTCATTTTGTATGCAGACTAAACTTCGATTTTCAAAATGAAAACGATTGCGATTGCGAGTGCGTAAGGTCCCTCTGGACCTTCCAAAAGGGCGAAAGTCTTAATTGTTTTTGCTTGACCGCGTAAATAGTATTATTTTAAAGTTTAAATATATGTTTAATGTGAAAGTTGATTGGTTTTGAAACCATTATGTTACATCTAAAATGACAAATTTACCCTTTTGTTTTTTTAAGAAATACATACATAAATTATTCAGTGCAATGTTTTTATCATATTTATTATATATTTTATTATTTTTATATTTTTGTGGTAACTGTGAGAGGTAGAGGCACTACTTTAGTAATAAATTGAAGCTAGTTATTTTTTTACAAATTCTGGTATCATATTTTTCTCTAGGGGCATTAGTTTAACCAGTACGTAACTTGGAAAATGACCCTACCACGAAATTTCAATTTAAAAGAACGTCTTTCTTTGACTAGCTGTATCTCCGCAACCAATGGTCCTACACAGTTCTCAAATTAAGCTTATATTGTAGCCAATTTACTTTCACATTCTTAGGCTTCCGTACCAAAATGGTAAAAAGAAACCCTTATGGTGAGATTTCGTTCTGTCTGTCTGTATGTCTAAGCAGGTTTTCTCTGAAACTATAGATGCTATCAACTTGAAATTTGGTATAGTTGTATAACTTGCTTGCCCGCATCTGTTTTAGATAAAAACAATATGATATTAATTTTATAAATAATTTTAAAAGCGTCTAGAATGGGAGGTTGAAAAATGAAAGTGGTGTCATATGAAAGAGCTCAATCTGCACATTTCAAAACTATATATATTTTTTATTTTCTTTAATCCACTTTTTTATTTATAGTCAAAAATGTACAAAAAATGACTTTTCCTCCTTATCTCCGAAGTTTATAAATCAAAAAATCAAAAAAATCTCGACTTATAGATTTAGAATTACTTATATTTGAAGAGAAAAATAAAATGAAGTGTTCATTATTTACCATAAAAACTGTATTCAAATTTAGGCTAGTTAAAAATTGACCTTATTGCTTAAAAATAAAGCCCATTGTTCCCGCGTAAAACGGGACGTTTCTGCTCATTGACGGCGACGCTAGCGCCACGCCGCGGATAGAAGTGGTAACCTTACGAAGAAACGAATCGATGAGGTTGAACGAGCGACCCGCGCGCGCGCCATTGCCTTCCGCCCATATCAAGTGATTATACTGATTATCCTAGGTACCTAGACGTTCTCGGACACAAGTTTCAGTGCACCAACAGTGACTTAAGTGACGTGAAAGAAGAATTGCTCAACGCTGTCGGAAACGCGCGTTGTCGCGCCGCCCGTACCGCGCCGGTCGAATCTAACGAAATCGCACCACATTGGAACCATCACGGTCAGTACTTCTGCTCATCCTGCTCATCGTCGAGGAGCCGCCCCACGGCAGCTTCATTTTGGTCCTTCGAGCCTTCTGATTTGATCCATCGAACCATCAGATTTGATCCATCAAACCTACCTATACCTACAGCCACTTCTCTTAATCCATTTTTCATCTCGTCATACGAATAAGTATTTACATCAGCCCGTAACCCCGCTCGTAATAATAATTAACTCGGCCCAATAATTATTTCTTATTAGATACAAGCGAGCGTAATAGGTACTAAAATTACCTAGCTCACCAGCTCACATAACCTCTCCATAATAAAGTCTACTTAAAATCGAGCACACTTTTGGTCTTTATAGCCTTTGTAATCAGCCCAACCTATAGGTATTAAATGCGAAATACTAATCTCGTCACCACTTTTCGGTACTTAGGTACGCAAACAACGTAGTTCCCAATACCTACTTAGTAATCGTCTTCTCAATACCAACCTATTTACTCGTATCATAACAACGAATAGAATATCAAGATTAACTTTAGTCATTTGCTTTCCGCTCACCGCTCAAATATCATCTACCTGGGTGAATATTTGGGCGTTTCAGCCGCCGTCATTGTTGTTTTCAATATATTGACGAAAACAATGATAATTACCAGCAACTTTTGATGTCAAAGTCAACGGACCCGGGGGTAGTATTAATTCCATTTAAAATTATAAGATAATTAAAAAGTTTATCTTGAATAATATGCGAAGACAATAATGACGGCGGTTGAAACGCCGAATAATCACCCACCTACGAAACTCATTCATTATAAATAAACACGCAACGTAGGTAGGTAGCTTTAAGTATTTAAACAAAGACTCAGTCAGCGCGCCCATAGCATATTATACCAATAGGTACCTACCCTTAACAATAAAATCGTCATTTCATTCCCATTAGTGATTTAAGTTTTAACTTGTAATTATTTAGAAACGATAATTTGTTTGCGTAAATACAAACTTATTAGGTAGGTACGCATAAGAGTTTATCTCGGCCCAGAACAGAGTTATTAGTGTGTTAGTCGTAAGACGTAGCTAACTCGTAGCTAACTAATAAGTAATAACTCATCATACCTAACATTGTCGAACTTACATCACTGTTTGAGGCGAAACTTTCTGACAATAGCTACTTTATTGCTGTTCACGGTAAACAAAATAAATAGGTACAAACAATCAGCTCTTAGTACATTAATAAACTAGATTGCAGTTCCCTGTACCCTAACCTTATAAAACTAGACTGTAGAATCACAGCCTTGATTTCGGTTTGCTTTATCTCATTTAAAAAAAAAAAAAAAGAATTGTACTCACCGGGAATCGAACCCGCGACTTCTAGCGTCGTATGCACTAGGCACGTTCCCAACTCGGCTGGTGGCGTCGCACTTCTCGCTACTACTTACTCGCTCGGCCCAGCCAAGATTATATACTCTCGCGCGCATGCAATACGGTGCAGTTTGGCTTGACAGTTGCACTCATAAAATTAATTAGGTTTTATTTTCTACGCCCTTCGAGTTCAATTGATAATTACTGCACGGTTTATTTCGCACTCCGCGTTCTGCACTTATATTAAAAAAAAAAAACTTTGACTTGTTTAAATTTAAAAATAAAAATTACATATAATGCCGTCCAAATCGCAAGCGGCGATCTTTCGCGAGGCACTTAAGGCAATTCTACAACTCCGTGACATTGGACAGGCACTTGTAGCCAACGACCTGTCAAAATACTCCGTCGAGGAGTTCAATGCACGATTCTCGCGATTAGAGGACGCCAAGACCAAACTCGATGACGTCTTCCACGAAATTTTAGACCATGAAGATTTGGACGACAAATCGGAGACCGCGTACACCGAGAGCCACGCTAAGGCCATGGAAGCGCATATTGAGATATTGGTCTCACGGGAAAAAATTAACGCGATGCCTCAAGCTCACGCTCCGCTCGCTCAGCCCTCCACTTCAAGCACGCCCACTTCTGTTCTACCCAAAATCGCGCTGCCCAAGTTCAGCTCCCAGGTTGAAGATTGGCCTTCCTTCATCGCCATCTTCAAAAGCCTCACCAATGACATGGCTACTCTCTCGGATGCTGTGAAGCTCCACTATCTTTTTTCGTATCTATCAGGCGAGTCGCTTAGTATGGTGTCCCACCTGAAGATCACCAACGAGAATTTTGCCGTGGCCTTGGACATTCTCACCAAACGCTACGAGAACCGTCGTGTATTGATCGACCGGTTTGTGGACATCATTCTGAGCCTCCCAGATATTCATACGCGCTCAAGTATCCGCACGCTCTTCTTAACGCCCCTAATTTCAGCGCAAAGTGCGCTCAGTAACCTTGACCTACCTATGTCTGACAATGACTATGTTTTCGTATCGATCGTGGTACGAAAACTCAAAGGCGAACTCCGCACCTTGTTTGAGCGAAAATACGGGTCGCGCACCACTCTGCCCACCCTCAAAAATTTAATCTCTTTTCTGGAGGAGCACGCGCGCTGTGTGGAAACTGAGTGGTCCAACCAAGCGCCGGCCCCAGTTACTCAGACCCAGCCGCACACCAGCTCTTCCCGTAGGCAGTCTCCTACCTCACAGCCTTCACGAGGTTTTCGTCACACAGGCTGCCAGCAGTTCCGCCCCATAGGCCCGATACGTTCTCGTCCAGATTATCTATCGCCACCACCAACTCAGCTCAGACAGGTTTATTCGGCCCAAACAACCCATAACCCCTCAACTTCAAGATTATATTGCCCCTACTGTAAAGATAACGGGCACAAACTAATAGCTTGCCCGGAGTTTAATAATCAGCCTATTCAAGGTCGATGGGACTTTGTCCAAGCCCGCGACCGTTGTCGACGTTGCCTCGGACCTCACTATGAGAATGAGTGCAAGTCCACGCGAGCATGTAAGGAGTGTGGGAATCCTAACCACCACACCTCTCTTCATCGGCCTGGAGCCTGTTCTCCAATACAGACCTCAGCTCACCTTCTTCCCCCACATTTACGGGAGCAGCCCAGGCAGCGCCCCCCCCAGAATCGACCCGGGCAGCAAAGGCCACCCCAAGGTCACGCCGCCTTGACGACTTCAACTCAACAAGCAACCCCACCCACTCAATCATGGACGCCCAGTAAGACTCGTGAAGGTAGTCACCACCTATGACTACCTACTATCACAGAGCATTCGGAAGGCGAAACAGATCCGCCCACGCATTCACCCTCAGCACATACACAGTCATCCCACCGACTAGCACTATCAGCACAAAGCGGAGAAAAACTCAGCACAAGTACACCCGTATTACTGCCTACCGTTTCGCTCAGACTAGCAGACGTGCATGGCAACTTGCATACCGCTCGAGCCTTATTAGATTGCGGCAGTATGCTAACACTAATTACTCAGCGCATGGCTCGAAGTTTAAATCTGCCGCAAAATTCAACATCACTCAAAATCGTAGGAGTGGGCAACCAACACACACAAGACTCAAAGGCATCAATCACAATAGTATGTCGACCAACACACAGTGAGACACCGACGATAACGACAACAGCGCATATTTTAAAAGATGTTAGTGGTTATCTCCCAATGCAAAGGGTAGCACACATTGCCAGAGTGGGAGACCAGTCATCGATTCCCTTGGCAGATCAGGAGTACCATACTCCAGCTCCCATTGATCTGCTGTTAGGTTCCGATATCCTCGGCCAAGTTCTGGACGGGACTAAGGTCTCGTTAGGCCCCGGGAAGCCTATAGCCTTCGGCACGATTTTTGACTTCGCACTGATAGGACCCATTGAAAACTTATATTCAACACCGGCGAGCCAGTCCAACTTAGCTCACGTTATCAGCTCACATCCAGAATCTGATATGTCTACACATGAAATTTGCAAGAATCTTGAGAGGTTCTGGGAGTCAGAAGAACCTCAACCTCATATAGAAACCAGTCCTTTACAAGAGCAGTGTGAGGAAATTTACCGCACTACTACCACTAGAGAATCATCAGGCCGATATATGGTTACATTGCCCTTTCTACCAAATGCGCCGACCTTAGGCAACACTCACGCTATCGCGCTACGTAGGTTTCTCAATCTTGAAAAGAAGTTACAAACAAATCCGCTCCTCCGCTCTAAATATGTTGACTTCATGGCGGAATACCTGAAACTAGGCCATATGTCTCCATGTCACCCAAACACTTTTGCTCATAAACCACACTTTTATATTCCCCATCATGGCATATTCAAGGCAGGTTCGGACAAGTTACGCACTGTTTTTGATGGCAGTTGTAAAAGCTCAAATGGTGTCAGTATAAATGATTGCCTACACACAGGTCCAGCCCTTCAGCAAGATATCGTTGATATTATTATGTCTTTTAGAACCCATCCTATAGTTTTCAGCACAGACATCAAAATGATGTTTAGGAACGTACTCATCCACCCAGATCAAAGACAATATCAACTCATTCTCTGGCGGTCGTCACCTGACCAGCCTCTGCTTACATATGCGCTAAATACTGTCACGTATGGGTTACGGTCTAGCCCGTACCATGCCATCCGCACTTTGCTCCAATTGGCTGATGATGAAGATCATCGCTATCCCCATGCTGCTAAGGTCCTACGCAATTCAATTTTCGTCGACGATATACTCTGTGGCCATGACTCTGTGGAATCTGCTCAGGGACTCCAAACTGAGTTGATTAACTTACTTGCCCTAGGTGGTTTTCAGCTCAGGAAATGGACCTCAAACTGTCCCCAGCTTCTTGAACGGTTTCCAGATGACCAATGTGATATGCCTAAAGATTTCGACATTAGCCCAGATCCGAACTCCATTAAGGTACTAGGCATCCAATGGATCCCTCAATCGGATGAATTCACTTATCGCATCTCTCTCCCCTCACTAACCCAAGTCACCAAGCGCACCATTCTCAGCACAGTAGCATCACTTTATGACCCCAACGGCTGGGTTACACCAGTCATCTTTCGCGCAAAGCTTCTCTTACAGAAGCTATGGCTTCAACAACTGGGTTGGGACGAGCCCATTCCAGATGATGTTCACACGGAGTGGCAGCACATTTCACAGGACCTCCCTCAGCTCTCAGGCCTTCGCCTACCTCGACACATATGCTCAAATAAAAGCTCGTCTGTTTACTCGCTTCACGGGTTCGCAGACGCTTCGGAGGCTGGGTATGCCGCTGTCACTTACCTACATGAACTCGATGCAAATGGACATACCAATGTGCATCTGATTGTTGCCAAATCAAAGGTGGCTCCTATTAAGAATCACCAAACGATTCCAAAACTAGAACTCTCAGCTGCAGCTCTTTTATCACAGCTCATGATCCGTGTATCAGCTAACCTGTCAGCCCACATCAGCATAGACCAACATATCTGTTGGTCAGATAGTACCATAGTTATAGCATGGCTCAACACGCCCCCTCATCGACTCCAAACTTTCGAGGCCAACCGTGTGGCTAAAATAACATCTAGTCCCACTAGCTCCACGTGGAGACATGTTCCCACGAACCTCAACCCTGCAGACTGTGCAAGTAGAGGGAACTCCGCTCAATCACTTTCTGCTCATCAACTGTGGTGGTCACCTAACTGGCTCAAAGAGCCTCCTGACACTTGGCCCAAGATGCCTCCAGCCCTAGGCCATCATGCCCTACCAGGCCTTAAGCCCAGGAAGGTACTAGCTCATATAGCAATCCCAGACTTGGACATAGATTTACTCACTCGCTTTAGCTCTCTTGACAAGCTTGTCGGAGTGACAGCTCGTATAAAAAGATTCATTTTCAATTGCCAGCACAGCCTAAAGGCAAGACGCTCTGGTTCTTTGACGGTAAAAGAACGTAGGGACGCTCTGCTCCACTGGGTCCGCTCTGTTCAGCAGAATGAGTTTGCAGAGGATATTCAACGTCTCCAGACTGACAAGATCTGCACCGTCAGACTTCAACGTCTCTCGCCTTTTATTAAGGATCACCTCTTAAGAGTCGGTGGTCGCCTTTCTCATGCACCAGTTAGATACGATACTCAGCACCCACTCATTTTACCCAGCTCTAGCCCACTGGTAGACCTTATCATAGACCATTATCACAGAGTACACTGCCATCCTGGCGCCGACACATTACACGCTATTTTACGCCAGCAATTCTGGATACTCTCAGCCCGCCGCGTTATCAGACACCGCGTATTCAAATGTATTCCATGTTTTCGATGCCGCGCTCAGCCTGCAGCCCCGTTCATGGCTGATCTACCAGCAGACAGGGTCAGCCCTCAGCCCGTATTTAGCAAGGTCACAACTGACTTTGCCGGTCCGTTCCTCGTTAAATCTAGTACGTTACGGAACGCTAAACTATTGAAGGCGTACTTTTGTATATTCGTTTGCCTCTCAACGAAGGCAGTTCACCTGGAACTAGTCTCATCGCTCAGCACAGAAGCATTTTTTGCAACCTTACAGCGTTTTATCTCGCGTCGTGGTACTCCGGTTCTCATTCGCTCGGATTGCGGCACCAATTACGTAGGCGCTAGGAATCAGCTCATTGAAGTTCAGAACTTTCTCGTTTCGAATAGTGATGTAATTACGCACAAGCTTGCTAACCAGCACATAACCTGGTTGCTCAATCCTCCTAAAGGACCGTGGTTTGGCGCTCTGCATGAGATAAACATAAAATCTACGAAACAATTTCTTTATCGCGTAATTGGTGAACAACGCCTCACATTCGAGGAATTTTACACACTTTTGACTCGAATCGAGGCCGTGCTCAACTCGAGACCTCTCTGCCCACTTTCAGCCGACCCTTCAGACTTTGACTCACTGACAGCTGGACATTTTATTATAGGTCGTCCGCTCACTGCTCTGCCCGAACTGTCTCTTGACGACAGACCCTTATCTACCCTTAGACGTTTTCAGCTTATCCAAGCACTTTCTCAGCGCTTTTGGACACTGTGGACCAAGTCCTACCTCCATACCCTTCAAACTCGCTCCAAGTGGCTGTCTCCCTCTTCCCCTCCTCAAGTAGGCGAGCTCGTCCTGATTAAGGAAGACAACCTCCCACCGCTACAATGGAGACTGGGAAGAATCACCCGCACATTACCTGGAAAAGATGGAGTGATCAGAGTTGTGGATCTAGACACAACCCACGGAAGCCTGCGGAGACCGGTGTTCAAGATAGCCAGGTTTCCGTTAGATTCTGCTCAAGATGGAGGGCCACCCCCGGGCCCCCAGGATGTTCCCGCGTAAAACGGGACGTTTCTGCTCATTGACGGCGACGCTAGCGCCACGCCGCGGATAGAAGTGGTAACCTTACGAAGAAACGAATCGATGAGGTTGAACGAGCGACCCGCGCGCGCGCCATTGCCTTCCGCCCATATCAAGTGATTATACTGATTATCCTAGGTACCTAGACGTTCTCGGACACAAGTTTCAGTGCACCAACAGTGACTTAAGTGACGTGAAAGAAGAATTGCTCAACGCTGTCGGAAACGCGCGTTGTCGCGCCGCCCGTACCGCGCCGGTCGAATCTAACGAAATCGCACCACATTGGAACCATCACGGTCAGTACTTCTGCTCATCCTGCTCATCGTCGAGGAGCCGCCCCACGGCAGCTTCACCCATAACAAAATGAGTATTTTCTTTTACGGTTACCAAGCGTATTATCTTAAATACGGAGTCCACTCCCACACAATGTTTTTATTATTTACCCATAATCCCATATTATACTACTTTTTTATTTTTGGATGATTTCCAAAATATCCTCGTGGTTACATACTGGCGCTAGTCGTTTTGCATTGTGCACAATATCGGTTTGCACAATATGAATATATATAAACCCCTGATCACGCTATAACTTGAGCTCTCCGTGAAGGTATGTATATATGTATCTCACAATAACCATAAAGTTCTGTAATTATTATAGCAAAATTATCGCATCTGCCATGCTAAAAAACCTTGCACTCAACTACCACACAACCGGGGCCTCTATTCAACGTGGTAAAAGCAATATCGTTTTTGACCTGTTATCGTATTTTTAACGTTTTGATAGCTCTTATTTACTTGACAGTAATGGCGGCCGAGTTAAAAACGATACCATAACAGATCAAATACGACTTCGATTTTATCGCGTAGAATGGAGTAGCTGTATGTGTATATCTACTTTCCCAAAAAATACGTTCACTATAATTGATCGTTGGTAGTGTAGCTTTTGTTCAACAGATCTCAGTACTGTAGGTTCACGCACATGCTACAGCAGGCCAAGCCGTTCTGAAGAGTGGAAGCTGCCTCCCCCTTAAATTATACGTTCTCCCATATTCAGATATTGTTGCTGCGATTATATTTAGTCAACCTGATTTTGACCCGAGCAACCCTAACCGATGTTGAACTAGACTGAATCAGTAAACATGACTATTAATACATGTCTGACCTTTTCGTTTGTGATGCAAGGTCGGCGCTTATTGCACCAGGGATTTAATGCATATTCACTTGTACACCAAACCAAAAGATTTATTTCAATTATATAAATTAAGCATTTCGACGCAAAATAACAGTTCTAAATTATTGTTGATGTTCTCTTGTTTGTTTTGTGGTTTATGATTTCTGGTTTGTCCTCTATCACCTTTACAACCTTCACCATCACCGTGGAGAAAGCAATTATAATTAATGCACAAATAACTTTCTGAATTATCTTAATAATTATCTTTTTATAGATAAATGTTTTAATAACAGTTACTTAGGCTAGAATAGCCATTTTATTGGTAAGTTGTTTCAATAATTTAATAAGTAAATTTACTAAGCGTTAAAAGGATTCACTTTATTAACATCAGAAAGTCGCAATAGTATATGCACCGATCTACAAGTAACTGCGATTCAATTTGTGATATGTCTATTATGATTGAGTGTAAAGCGGTTATGATAAAAAATCAGTCTACATATTGCAAAAAAAAAACCTTTATAAATGCATTAAAATGTAACCACCGACAATGAACCATACTTTAAGTTTATTCACAAAAAATTACACGTGTAGCCAAATCATTATAATAGAGAATTTTGAAAAATATTGTACGAAGTGATGGGTACTAGAGCTAGTCAGAGAGTAGGTTAATTAGTATTAGATTAACACCTATTTAGGGCTCTATAGCCCAACTAGGAACTTATAGTTTCGCCATGTCCGATTTGTCTGTCTGTCTGTCTCAGTTGGTGTTACCATCATTTTTCAATGAAGAAAAGGAATTATAATTTTTCTATTTATGCTTAATCTTTTCTTAGAAAAGATGTTGTTGATAAAAGCATAAACTGGCCTATCGTAATCGTTTGTAATATAACAGCATCTAATGAAAAGTTTTGCTTGCTTTAAAATACAATAGATAAATCCTGTTCGCTGCATTCTTTTGTCCTTCCGTTGTAGGCTTGCAATAAATAAAAGAATAGCCACGGCTTTTCCATTTACAACTTGTAGACGTTACCTACACATGTAACCTACGGTTGTTGGATACTTTCCCGATACGCAAAAAAACTTTAAACAACCACATGAATTATTAGTAAGTTGTTTTTTTATACAAACCACTGCTTTTGAACAACAATTCAAGTAACTAAACAAAAACCAGCGAAAATGCGTAAAAAATGCCGGTTTTCTTGGAATTAACATCTAACATATCAAGAACTTCCTTAACATTTATAGTTATACTAGAAGACGCCCGCAACTTCGTACGCGTAGAATAAGTTTTCCGCTACTGCCCCAATTTTACCCCTTGGGGGGTGTTATTCAAAAATCCTGTCTTAGTGCTTAAATCATTCAAGGAACCCCTGTACCAAATTTCAAGTTTCTAGGTACAGTAAATTCGGCTTTGCGTTGATACCTATCTAAGTCAGTAAGTCAGGTTTGCCTTTTATATATCATCATCATCATCACCATCATGTCAGCCGAAAGACGTCCACTGCTGGACATAGGCCTCCCCCAAGGCTTTCCACTCAGACCGGTCTTGTGCTTTTCGCATCCACCGCGGTCCCGCGATCCTGACGCGATTTTATATATGTAGATAGATAATATAGTTAATAAGGATGTTGCTGTTCTCCTCCAAAATACTCATACAAAGTTGAAACAAGACAAAGATCGTACGCAACCTCCATTCAGAATCATAAAGCATGAGCTACATAACTCATTTGGTAATTTATTGTTTGCATGGTGAAGTAAAAGCAGCCTCTGTTGGCCCATTACAAATTGATACCTTTCTGAGGGCTTCCTCAATTCCGCATACGGAACATGCCATTAACATTGTCTGTACCTGAGTAACATGATATCGTAAGTCAAAATTGATATCAATTTATTTTCAGCTCTATATGTTGGGGTATAAATTACTTATCTGTAAATAAATATAAAAAGGCAATTATAGTATTGTGCCTCTAAGGTGAAACTAAATTGTATCACCGCACTCGACTGCAATATGAACGATATACTTTAAATAGCCCTGTCAGTTGAAAAATAGTCTTTATGGCGGTACAATCAAATTTCAACATTAAGTTTGATTTGTTGCACTGTATTTACGTAAGTTAAGTTCCAGATCGTTGACTGGATAGATGAATCACTCTGCCGCTAAGCGCGTCTATGCTCACTCTACTCTCTTCTGAACAAGGTGTCACGACGATGTTTTGCAATAAAATCTACAATATTAGTCACATTATGCAAGTACCTCAATAATTTTGAACAATAAAAGGAAGCAAATGAAAATATTATTTGCATACATTAGCGTAGTACCTAGTTGATGTTTATTAAAATCCAATATAAATAACCAACCAGACTTAATAATATAAATGTATCTATATATATAAAAATGAATTGCTGTTCGTTAGTCTCACTAAAACTCGAGAACGGCTGAACCGATTTGGCTGATTCCTTTTCGGTTGTATTCGTTATTATCAGGGCAAGGTTTGTATGAAAGAAAAAAAAAAACACCGGGAAGTCGGAAATTTGCAGCGGGCGAAGCCGCTGGCGGGTCACTATTATTAATAAAAAGCTAAAAACCCGACTGCATTTTTTAATACTGTCGTCGATTTAAGTGAAAATCATTAAAATATTTAATTCGATTTAAAAAAGTTTAAGAATTTCATAGCATTTCATTTCAGTAACACTCGCGCCATCAAGACGAATCTTATGACGTACCATTTATCGGTTGACCCGTTGAGTAGATACGAGGGGACATAGGAACGAACATGTATACGAGTACATAGTATACATACATACTTTTACTATTGTTGGACAATGTTGAAATAAATAATCTCACGAACAATCGTCATGCATGAACCCTTGAAACATTTCAGGTTATCTTGTGATGGTAACAAGTATAACCTAACCAAACCTACGTGAATCGTATGATAACCTGAAATCAACTTTCTTTAAAACAAAAATTGTGCTAAGTGATACATTATATGAAAAGACTCTCTGTAAAACAAGTGGACAACTATGGCGTTACAGGAGAAAAACTTAAATAAATGACCTCTTGCGTGTACACTGGTCCGCACAAACTAAGTATCACACTTTTAAAGAACGTCATATAAAATGTGATAGGTACTTAGTTTTGCGTTCCAGTATAGTTGTAACACATCTGTATAGAACTTTCGACATTCTACATTTAAAATTTCACATAAATTCCATATACATAAGTTTTGTACACAACTACATGCAAGAGGTAATTTAATTAAGTTTTTCACCTATGTTTCGTAGTAAAAATGTTGTTTTAGTAATGTTTAATATTCAATAAAGTACAGAAACAATATCAATAACATTAGCCTTAATGCCGTTCTCTCATTCAGCGCCAAGCGCTTATGGAAAAGGGACGTATTTTGCTTTGTCGCCGATCGTTTTCTAATGCGGAGTCTCCTCAACAGTTAATTTATATAGCACGAAATAGACACGAAATTTTGTTTCTATTCGAACCAATTACTGAACGTTTTATGAAATAAAACACTGAAAGTATACTTACCCATTAATTGTAGTGTTACAACCAATTATACGTACAAATAAAGTGAATAGTCTAAAGCACGCAGCCCAGCACATACAAAAGTCACTCCAAGCACAGAATATACAGGGTGTTAGGTAATGAGTGGAGTCCTAAGTGCCCTCTATCCGTAGTTCAAGGATTATCCACTCATTACCTAACACCCTGTATAAGGTAAATTATTTTAAATGCGAAATTTAATTGTAATTATGGGACACAGATTTCGAAAAAAACAACTTATTTGGAATTCAAGATGGCGGACATGATATTTATTGATATCATAATTTTTTTAAGTTTTCGGGGACGGTAATTCCGACGCTGATATAAAATTAATAAAAAATAACGTGATTTTTTCGACCCAGCCGATACGCCAGCGCGCTTATCAAGCATGATTTTGTTGAATAACGTTCAAGATCCTAAGGCTTCTTAATTTTAGGGTTATAGGTTATAGGGTTATATTTCATGTTGTTTGTCAAAACAAACAACATGAAATAAAATGAAAAATAATCAGGCACCCAATAATTAATAATCACCTGGTGTGACTGTTTAATACCATGTTTATGAGTGTTTCCACAAAGTATTCATAGGTAAGGTATGGTAAGGTATGGTACCTGTACTAACCTTTATTTATGCTGTTGCAATAAACACGACGAATCAAGATTGAAACTCACAGAGGATTTACTTATGGCGTACTAAAATGAAAGAACTCCATTGTAAAAACATTAATTACAAATCATTTTGTTTAATTATTTTCTTCTCAAATATAAAGAAAGGACGAAAACATGATGGAGAAGAAGATAAAGGCAACGGCAGACCTGACAATTTGTTTTAAATTATATTAAAAAAATGGGAATTTTATTTTATTTTTAAATTATAGTGAAAAAACTTAACTAGTTATTCCTATCGCTTTTTTGCTTTGCTGTGCAGAATGAAAGTGGAACAAAGGCAAACTTTTTTAGTGTATCTACGAGGAAAGTGTACCTACGAGGAATAATTCCTTAAATTTTTGAAAACCTATTAAAAGTTCGGACGTTTTTCAGCTCCTGTACATTTTTACCACCAAGAATAATTAATAATAATAAACCCTTACCAGTAACGCATACAATGAGGTTTTACATAATATTACATAAAGAGCGATAGCTCCTAAAAAGTCACTCGTGTTCGTACAAAGTCGTTTAAACTTGCATAAGTGCGTATGAGTGCGAGTGAGAGAGGATTACGAAGCCGAAGGACCTTTTAAGAGCTATCGCACTAGGCACTTTTATTGTTTATACTCGTATGTATAAATTATGATGCTGATTTGTTTTGTCATATTTCATTTCACAAACCTAATATTTTATTTACTCACCTCGCAACTTTAAACAGCTGTATCAGACATACTATAAAGTCTTAATCGAACAAATTGATCTCGTTTTGTTTCTTTTTCTGTGTAAATAGATTAATAACGTTTATGCCATAAAATGGGTCCATAGTTGTCTTCGTTGATGAAAATATAAAAGACCTCTAATTATTTTTTTCTCTCATCTCATAAGCTATTCAGTTTATTTACCGAAACCAAATTGTATTCATTTTGTTGAAAAAATAATGTTGTTTAAAGTGTAGGACATAGCGATTTTTGCTGTAACATAGCTTCTTAGTGGTAAAAATGGCAGAAACGGAAAAAAGTCCGAACATTTTATGGTTTTTCAAGAATCTTACAATGAACCAGTGGGTTTCCGAGGTGGAAAACTTGGATTAGTAATAACCACTTCATCACATAAAAAATAAATCAGAACTACATTATTTGATGCAGTCATATTATTCGTCCGCGTAGGCTTTTAGTGGTTATTTTGCTTCGTAATGAGTTACTAATAGTTGTATACGTTAAAAATCAAATTGTCATTTGTATTTGAAAATATAATAAATTAATGTCTTTGATTTTAAGACCAATATTATTTTGTTTTAAAATTACTTTTTAAATACTGTTATTGGTGTTACAGTTATTAAAATGTAATGAAAGAGATGTATCACCTGTTAATTTTTTATATAATATTCAACTCGACATGCCTAATGTCGCAGGGAAACGTTTCATGTTCAGTTTCTAGAGGCTAGGCGCTGCACCCAGAAATAAATGATGAAGCCCAGGGAACAGTGGAAAACTTCAAACTACCTTCCAATATTTTATGAGCATCGTCGTAACTAATGTAGTAGCGATTACATTTTGAAAAGTTACGAAGATAGAGGTTTCATTGCCTAGTGATACTTTTTGCGTTGTACACCTAAGCTGCATGCAGGTGTTTCAATTAAGAGTTCTTTACTCAATTTAAATAATATTTTATAAGAAGCAAAAATGTGATGTGTGGCAGTCGTATGAACTGTGATGCGGTCTGGTCGCTATCAATAGCTTTTCCCGTTAACAATTTCTAAAAGGATTTAAGACGACACCCGGCTGCAATAAGAAGGTTTGGATTACAGTAATTTAACTCAGCTTCATTTACATAAAGACTTCAATTATACATAAAGACGCAAAAGATACACAAAGAGACTAAATATACATTTATTAATTCGCAAGATAGGCCCAACAGCCTCCTCAATACGATTGTGCGGAAGTTTGATTACCCAGTCGTGAAGCGTTGGAATTAATGTCATGCGGGTCAATTTTATTGTTTTAATGTTGTCGTAGTATCTATAAGTGTAACTATGTTTGGAATAAATGATTTATTATTATTATTGGATGGGATTATTATGAGAGTCCCGGAAATGTGGAAGGCGTACATGGAACTGAAGCCAACACGCAGAGGCCCTTTAGACAAGTTTAATTTACTAAAGTGATGGGACGAAAACCGACGACTGTCCCTGAGTTCTAACTAAAGAAGTTTGCTCCCACTTACAGCCACCGGTTAGTGTAGGTAAGACTATTTAAGTGGTTCTATGAATAAACTAATATGGATTGGTGAACTAGGCTATTGGTGAAAACTACGGCGCCTGCCTGGTAAATGCTAATTACTTTGGTTGAAATCGCAGGCGGTGACTAGCCAACTCAAAGAAATGCCCCCCCAGTTCCAGATGGGCCAAAGGTGGATAGATGCTACTGGACCTTAACAACCATAAAGTGCCCACTCGCCACTTATGAAACACGTCCGCCTTTCGAGCATATAGCTCTTGCAACTTCACTCTGACCGGCCAATAAAGGCAAGTCAGAGGTGAGGGTCTGTTCATCGACAGTCTACACCACAAGCAGCCGCTAAAGGCAAGCGTGAGGTGAGGAACAGGACCTACCCTCGGGAGCACTCAGGTCCGTGATGTCGGCACTCACCAATAAGTTCGCCATTAGCTGTTATTATTATTATCATTATTTGTATTTCATTACCAATCACGGAACTGTGGGAACCCTGGAACTTTGGAAGGCGTTCATGGAAGTGAAGACAAGTATAATCCAGTCAATTAATGGGACATCAACCGACGATTGTCATTGTACACCGCAACCGGCCGGTGAAGGCAAGTGTGAGGTGGGGAACAAGACCTACCTTTGTGGGGAACAGGACCTGAGTGCTCACGAGGGTAGGTCCTGTTTCTCACCTCACGCTTGGCCTGTCAGTCAAAGTGAAGTCTCAAGAGCTATATGCCCGAAGGGTGGATTGGTGTGCAATGTTTAGTATGAAAACAAATGGTCTTCTTTTCATTTTTAACCAAATTCAAAAAAGGGAGGTTCTCAATTCGTCAAAATATATTTATTTTCATTTTTTTTGTGGTCGATGATGGCCACCAGAATTCCTAAACGGTACCTATTTTAAGGGTGGCAGATAAGATATTCTGATTAAGGTAGTTGAGCGACTATGATGAAGCTCATTAACCGACTTCAAAAAAAGGAGCAGGTTCTCAATTCGTCGGGTTTTTTTTTATGTATGTTCCCAGATTACTCGAAGTACACTGAAACGATTTGAAAAAAAATATCATTGTTTGAATGGTTATACTTTGTTATTGATCCTTTGCCCTTTGCCCTATTGATCCTGGCCCTTGACCATTGACAATGGTCAAGGGCCAGGATATGATGACGGAATTTTGGAGGGATCAAGGGAACTCCTCAAATATTATAGGCACACCCATAGCGATTTCGTTACTTTTCACTGTAACTCGTGCATCTGCTTTTGAAAAATACTATATAGTGAAGTGGGACTGATGATGAAGACCACAGATGGCCACCAGAACACTTTAACGGTACCTTTTTGAAGGGTGGCGATCAGATATCCCGATTAAGGTAGTTGACCGACTATGACGAAGCACATTTAATTATTTGAATATGACTATGACTTTCCCGCGGCGTTGCTTGCGGTGAGCTTGAAATCGTCTACAGTTTCTCATTGATTGAGAAGTAGGACCACAAAATAGCATAAATAAATAGGATCACTTAAAAGTATAAAATAAAATAAATGTTTAAAATCAAAAACCCGCATTCAAAAATGCATAAAACAAATTTCTTTAAAATGATAGAGGTGTTGTCGTCTTATGGTACCCCAGTGGTACAGAGGGCCTTCGTGAGACGTTTCCATCCGCTCCTGTCCTGAGCCTCTCGCTCCGCGTCTCTCCAACTCAGCCCGGCTGCCCGCAGCTCGGCGTCGATGGTGCGCTGCCACGTGTGCGCCGCCGCCGGCCGGCTTCGTCGCCTGCTCCCGCGCGGCCTCCACGTGAACGCGACCCTGGCGGCGTTGTCCTCTATTCTTCGGAGGGTGTGCCCTATCCACCTCCACTTCCGTTGGGCGATTTCTTGCCTAATCGGGATTTGATGGCATTGATTCCATAGGTCCTCGTTGCTGATAGTGTTCGGCCAGAATCTGCGCAGGATGGATCTTAGGCATTTGTTGACGAACACTTGTAGCTTGCTCGTCAGTCCTTTAGTCTCTTTCCAGGTCTCGCAGCCGAAGAGCAAAACAGACTTCACTATGGAATCGAAGAGGGAAATCTTGATCCGCCGGGTGAGCACGTTCGAATCCCAGACTGGTTTTAGCTGGGCAAAAGCACACTTCGCTTTCTTGATCCTCGCGTTGACGTCATCATCAGAGCCACCGCTGTTGGTCACTGTGCTGCCGAGATATGTGAACTTTGCGACAGATTCCAGCGGTGTAGGGTCGGTTTTCGCATGATTGTACTTGCATTTCGACGGTCTGCCTAGCGTTGATTCGTAGGCCCATATCTTGAGCTTCCTCTTGTAACAAGTCCAGCTTCATTTGGAGATCGGGCAGTGAAGACGAGATCAACACTATATCGTCTGCGTAGTCGAGGTCTTCCAGGTGTGCCCCTTCGTTCCATGCGATGCCTCTAGGTGTTCTCGTTGCATTCCGCATGACATCGTCGAGCAGGATGACGAAGAGTAGCGGCGACAGAAGGCAGCCCTGTTTGACTCCTGCAGTCATTGTGATTGGTTCCCCTAGGACTTGCTCGTGCACTACTTTACATGTACTACCATTATATAGGGACTGGATGATACCTATATACTTGCTAGGTATTCCTCTTCGTCCAAGACTGGACCACAGTGCGCTCCACTTCACCGAGTCGAAGGCTTTCTCGAAGTCGACTAATGCCAGGAAAAGTTCAGCTCGCCACTCCACACACGACTCTATGAGTATGCGCAAGGTGTTCGTGTGGTCTGTGCATGAGCGTCCAGAACGGAACCCGGCTTGCTCCTCCCGAAGTGTTTCTGCAATTTCTGGGGACATACGGTTGAGTAGTACTTTGGCCAGCACTTTAGCTGCAGTGGGTAAAAGCGTTATGCCCCTCCAGTTATCGCAGACTGACAAGTCGCCTTTCTTCGGCACCTTCACAAGCAAACCTTGCTTTTATTCGCAGGGAACACGCTCCGTTTCCCAGACACGCTTCAACAGGGGATAGAGTAGTTTGGCTGACCTAGCCGGGTCCGCTTTTAAAAGCTCCACATTGATGTTGTCCACCCCTGGTGCCTTTCCTGTCTTCAGCTGTTTAATGGCGGTGGCTACTTCTGCGAATGTTGGTGGAGTCGTTGGCAGATTCAGGAGTGGTCCGGGGCTATTCGGAGCAGTTGTCGGTTGGGTTTGGCATTGAGTTAACAGGTTGGAGAAGTGCTCGGTCCATCGTTTCAGTTGCTCCTCTGTAGTACACAGCAGCTGTCCCGTAGGGTCCTTCTACGGCTTTCTGGAGGAACGTGTCTTGTTGCACAAACGTTTAGTTACGTCATACAACTCCCTCATGTTTGATATCTTGGCTGCTGCGTTGGCCCGGTCAGCTAGTTCGTCAGCGGCGCGTCGTCTGTCACGTCTAGCCAGTTTTCGAATACGGAGACGTATGGCATCGTACTCTTCATCGAGGGCGTTTTAGCGGCAATGTTATTAGCGGCCAGCAAGTCTAGCTTTACGCTCTGCCTACTCTCTATTGCAGTCCACAGCTCTTGGGACATCCAGGGTTCTTGCTTGGAGAGCTTATAGCCCAGGACTTTTTCGCCGGCTTTTGTGAGGGCAGTACGCACACGATCCCAAGTTTCATCCATGTCCTCGTCTTCCAGTTCTTCCAAAAGCTCAAATTGGTTCTGGAGGGAAATACTGAACTCCTTTCTTCCCTCTTCGCTCCTAAGGTTCTGCAAGTTGAACTTTTTGGGTGCCTTCTCAACTTTACGACGAGTTGCGGCCATCTTGAGACGTACATCGGCGACGACGAGGTGATGGTCGCTATCCACATCAGTGCCGCGACGGTTCAAGAATGTGCAGGTGATTAGCCCACAGCATCCCGATCACGGTGTCGGGGTTGCCATCTTTGCAACCGTGCTCGCAGAGCCAGTCTTTTTAGGGGAACCCAAGGCTACTGGTAGCCTAAACCGCTGGTTTTTACCAATGAGTGGTTCATTTCTCACGAACCCTCCTCCTTTCACATCCGGGCTTGGGACCGGCAACGGCGGAGTTAAAAAAATGATAGAGGTAGGTCAGTCCAAATGAAGTCGCCGTCCTATAATATTTTAAACCAAAAGCCGAATACAGTTGGACTAACCTACCTCTACATAATTGTGATTTGTAGGTATAATGATCAAAGTGTATAATATTAAAAAACATAAAAAAAAGAATAATGCCTTGAATCATAGTTATTTACGAGTGTGCATAATAACTAGGTGCATTACGCACTAATATAATCAAAGTCATTTCATGTAATATTCAAAAATATAACGTATGTATTACATAATAACGCACATCATAATGCTGAATAATTATAAAAATAATATTTGACCTTTTGTTTCCCCCGTATACACTGCTGCGCTGAGCTCCTATTCCGCGTGGTTATAGCACAACATGACCTTGATTATTAAATTAGTTATTGCACCTGATCAATGGTATTGCAAATGTTTTTATTACATTAAATAAGTTTACTTTATGTATAGTATATCAAATGACATTATTGCATAATAATATGAAGTTGTTATGCTAAATAAGTGTTATGTTATGTGACTGTTATTCTACAAAAAAATATACATTCTGTTTTTATGCTCTACATTCCGTTGGTAGTTTGAACTGATTGAAGCGCACCCCTCGCCACTAGCTGCCCTGGTCATTACTAAGTTAAATATACTGGTAAGAGGTCTTTGCTTGTGTCAACAAGTGGTCTGGGTAATGTCAAAGCAGCATTGCAAGATCATTATGCGTATCGTTTTAGCATCCAGTCTGTAGGGGTTTCTTCTTTACCAAAGGTCGAGCATTCATTTTTTTATTAGTATATGTTCTACTTTGCTCTCGATTAGCAGATGATGACTGTAATCAAAAGTACAGTTCTAAATGAAATAAAATATCTGGCAGAAACTGCGATCAATACAGATGACAAGAAAATGTTGACCGACGACTATTAAGTATTTAACTTTAACCTAACCGGGTATCAAAACGAATAAAAAATGTTTACACTTCGCATTCACACTTTTATCGTCAAGTCAATTGGGTAGGTAAGTTTTTGGAAAGGGTGTATATAAGGTCTATAAATAAAGAATGCACAGTTATTTATATTTTACTTTGTTGATAACTTATAAAAAAAACCAATGGTAAAAAATACTATGCTCCACTGTTTGCTAAGCAAAGACCTTTTAAGTCCCTACAAACTGGATTGTTATAGGTTAAATATTATTAAGAATAAACTTACAAAGATAAATCATTTCTTGCTTTTACGAGTACTATGGCAGATTTGTATAAAGATAGATTTCCGCCAGGGTGTCTATTCCCGACGGTAAAAAAAAAAACATCTTTGATCTGTCATGGTAGTTCTGACGTCAGTCGCCATTACTGTCAAGTAAATAAGAGCTATCAAAACGGTGACAATACGCTAACAGCTCAAACACGATTTGGTTTTTACCGTGTTGAATAGAGGCCCAGGACTGATTCTGAATATTTGTATGTGGATTGATTCATATTTAAATTATAAATTAAACTCAATACTTTTATAGTAGGAAACTACTAATAGGACCCTATATTAACATATTATCTTTCGATTTTTGTAAAGTTAATTTGCTACCCATTTCAAAGATCTGCTTGATGATGTCATTGTGATTAGAGATGCCAAGTAATTGGTAATGGACAGGAAACTCAACCTAATTGCCGTAGAATGTCAGATTGACTTTGGAACTAAGGTGGGTGCCAAATTTAATTCCCTGACTGTACCATACTAAATAACTAAAGAGACAACAAAGCATGGTCCTCAAGTGACAAATTTCACGTCAAGGACACGACATCTTACCAGCAAGCAAATAGTTTTAAGGACAAATCTTAGCAGGACAGGTTTATGTTGGGAATGATTCTGACTAAGGAAGAATCGTATTATGTTTTTGGTTAAGACAGTTTCTGTTGGATTAAAACTAGATCTAACTAATCCCATGAAATAAGTTAACGAATGTTCTATACCAAATTTCAACAATTACGCTTCTCAAATGGGCATATTATTTTATTGACGAGGTTTAATATGTGGTTTTGTTTTCAGGGGCGCTGGTGGGGGTGGCATGTTCGGAGATGTCAATATATCAGCCATCTTGGACTCCTTTAGTATAAGTTATGACAAAAGAGTAAGGCCTAACTATGGAGGTTAGTAAATTTAACGACTGAAGATTAAACAAAACTTTACCCACTGCTTATAATATCTTACTAAAATCTCAAAATTATTCTTTAACGGGAGTATCAAAATTGCAATAGACTAATAGGTAAATACTTTCCAATATTCAGAACGCGGTTAAAGTGTTTTCAATTGACGAAAGGGGCACCTCCCGACTCAAATTGACATTTTTCATCACACTTTCACGTAAACAGTATCTAAACATACAGGTTAACTGGGCCGTAAGCCCCATATAAAACCCTCGACCTTTTTTTTTTCATGAAAACCTAGGTCGGTAAGTTTTTTTTTTTAAATTTATAGCGCAGCACACCGTTCATGCAAGTTCAAGCAAGGAGTTTACACGAAATTTAAAAATTGTTTTAAAATGTTATCTAAACAGTAATTTCATTGCAATCTCGCTACATGTTATAAATTTTAATAAATAATTTTTTTCTGCCCTATAATTTCATTTATTTACTCGCAAATGTGATGAAAAACATTGTATGTTTCACGGGCGGTACGGGAATTACGAACCTCGACTCAGAAAGCCCTCACTCTTCGACTTCGGGCTTCTACTAGAGCCTCGGTCGTAATTCCTTACCTACTTACCGCCCTTAATACACAATGTACTATTAAATAGTCAATTCCACCGCGTGAAATGAAAACTATACATAGGTAATGAGATTGTGGTACTTAGGGTCAATTGCACGAAAAATATTAATTTAAATTTAGCCTTACGTTCAGTGTAGCTGTGTCAAAAGGACTGTCAGTCTTAAATATATATTAAAGACAAAAAAATGATTTGACTCATAGAGTTAAATTTAACACAGTTTGTGTACAAATCGAATACGAGTTTTTTTTTTTTACTTGAACTTACCAAATCTAACCGCTAGTCTGAACTAATGAAATCAATCGTTTCCTTATTTTACCCAGCAAGACGGTTTTGAACAAGTAATGCGAAAAAAGACTTTTTTGCAAAGCTGGGAAGATTAAATGGCGTTTTGTCTGCGTATAAAGGGTCCTCATACTTTTAAAAACTGATTTGATGCTCGTATTTCTACAATTTTGATGAAGCTTCAATCTGAGAGCTCCAACCTGCGATTATATTAATTTACAACAATAAAACACTAGGCTATTAGGTACGCTATGACTATTAGTTAATCAAGCAGGCAAGGGTCTCTTTTATGAAAACCTCATATTTTAAACTTGGCCGATTCAACAAAAGAAGTGTGGTTTCCAAAACCAGATACGTTAACACTTTCAGGGCTTTTATTGATCATAGACACATAGACAAGAAAAAAATAAGAAAATTCTCATACATAGTTTACTATAACAATAATGAATTAGACCAAAGCTTCGTTTCTACTTGGTGTGAAGCTTCTATCTCTATCTCTTTTGATGCCATAACTAGTCCATATTTTCATCAGGTAGCCTGTAAAATCGTTCGCCTTGTCCATGACATGAAAAAAGAATGCAATCGTATTAAGTATAGTTCATTTATTATACCAGTACAATTATTCATGTAGGTAAGTAAGAAACTCAAGGGTTGACAAGCGTATTCCATTTAGTAACTTTTACATACCTACATACTTCCACACTTCCTACAGAATTCCAGAGTGGGGTAGGCAGAGCTACAGAACTACCAACAACTCTAACAACTTGTTTTTAAATTTGTAACCACATTGTGCACTAACAGGCTAAGATTTTTATCTGTTTATATAAGTAACAGGTTGCAAACCCATCGCCTAACAATAGTACAAGCCTTTGATCCCTTACGACTTACGACTTCCACCGGAAGACGTGGAGTGGCACTATTATAAGTCGCCAAATTTTTACTTAATAAGTTTTTTTTGTATAATAAGTATGGCCTTGTATAAATAATAATATTAATAAATATTATCAAGGGACGATCTGACACAAATTGACCTAGCCCCAAACTAAGCTCTAGAGGTTTGTACTATAGACAACGATATAAATACAAACAGAGAAATAAATACTTAAACACATAGAAATCATTCAAGACTCAGAAAAAAATATTCGTGCTCATCACATAAATATTTGCCCATCCTTACCGGGAATCGATCCCGGGACCACTAGATTCATGGGCAGGGTCTCTACCAACTTGACTATCGCGTCGTCTGAAAAACCCAGAATATTACCAATATTTAAGTCAAAAGCTGCCACCTCAGCTTGCTCACTCGATGGGCTACGTCAATTATTTTGGTATAACGTTACGGATACGTTAGAAAATATTAGTAATTGATTGTTGAATAATGCATTTTTTTAGTCATGCTTCAACTGTATACCTTAAAAATAGAGTCGTCATGGAAGTAATACTATGGGATTTTTTGGATACAGATTTCGAAAATAATGTGTTATGTATAATTAGAGGTGGCAGCCGTTTCTATTTTTGTTATAGTTGGCTTGATAGTATTTTCTGGGTTTTTGGGATCTTAATCTAAATATAAAAAACTGACTTTTTGGAATATAAAGCAACACTTTTTTAAGTTTTTGTATTATTTAAATAATGGTATGTTTAATAACCGATTATGCATATATTTTGCTAATTGATTTGTGACAAATAATATCTTAAAATGATTACACTGTATTTTAATCGTGTATTTATTTATTTTCTGTCAAGTATTTATCGTGTTGTTTAAAAATATAATATATTAAGTTAAAGAAGATATTCATGTATTAATGAAATCCATTCAGCAGGAACATAGGGCTTGTAGAAGGGAAAATTCCATATCACTCGATCCTGAGGAACTACTTCTAATTCTCTCCACTCTATCCAAGAAAGTGGCCTCGTTTTCAAATGAGAGGCCTCCAGGTGTTACGGGTGCGCCCTCGTCCTCTTTTCGCCCTAATATACCAAATCAAGTCTTGTTTGGAGATGTGGCTATCGGGCCGCCGCAATATGTTACCAATCGTACGCCATTTCCTCAACAAGATCTTGTTAGCCACCGGTTTCTAGCTTGTCAGCTCCCACAGTCTAGTATTCAAGATAGTTTATAGCCAACAAATTCCTAGAATACGCCGCAGAAACTTGTTAACGGAGACTTGGAACTTGTTAGTAGTCTTCTTTTTGACAAGCCATGTCTCCCAGCCATATAAAAGTATTGACTTGATGTTAGAGTTGAAGACTCTTAACCCGATGCGGCGAGTTAGTACTGTCGATGCCCAAACACGCTTCAACTGAGCATGCGCAGCACGAGCTTTGTTTAGGCTCACACATCCTCGTCAGCACCTCCAAGTGGATCCACTACACTCCTCAAGTAGGTGAACCGCTGCACCTGCTCAACAAACTCACCGTTTACATTGACGGCGTGCTATCTTAAGATACGCAGACCTTCTTTGGCAGCGGCTCTCGACAGGCCGTCGGTATTGGATTAGAGGTGCGTTGGTGGAAAGCAAACACAGATCATCAGCAAAATCTGTCTTCCAAGACATTACCGTTTGCCCAAGGTATAGGAAACCGGGAACGGTTCTGTCTGTCGGCTTTTAGGCAGTATGCGGCAAGAGGAGCCTCTGTAAAGGCATTTGATGGTGTTTATTGTTTTATTAGGTATACCTATTTGCCGCAAAAATCACCAGATACCGGACGAATTCACCCTGTCGGAGGCCCACGAACAAAGCAAATAGCTCGCATCGCATTTCATTGCACTGCTCAAGAATCATGCGCAGCTTGGACTTGATATGTGCAGGATCGCCCCACCCTAAATCCACTCTGCTCCTCTCTCAACGTACAATCGACAGCGGTCGTCATTTGTTTTGTGACAGGACAGTGCGAGGGGAAGTGACAAGTTTTCATTTTTGTGCAACTTTATCATTATGCCTTCTTCACATGCGTCTTCCCCTTTTACTCCACGTGTCCGCTGAAATCCACGGCTTCCTGTCCCCTAAGAACCCTTCTATACCCTAAGAATTTTACGCAACACCCATGTAGAACGTATTAAAAACACTCTGCGTGTGGAAATAGTTGTGCATTTAGACGCTAAACTCGTATTTCTTATCTGGGTCTAACAGTCTGAATACATAATACACGACAATAATATACAATACTCGACAATTGAACCTCCTACCAGATGATCCAAGCCGATCTGCAGCGAAAGAAACTGAAGAGCTCTACGCTGAGGCAAAAAAGCGAGGGATATCAGTCGCACTACTACAAGCACCTTATGTGGGAGGGGCAAAGGTGAGCTACAGGGGCGTGCAAATCTATCAGGACACTAGAGCGGAAGATGGTACTGTAAAGGCCGCGATAACAGTCCTTGACGAAGACATAAAGGTGACACAGTACCCGTAACTTACCACTAAAAACATCACATTGGTGGGGATCCAAACTAGGACATGAAAAGTCACGCTAGCTTCCCTGTACTTCGAGCCAGATCTGCCCTTGGAGCCTTATTTCGAACAACTAGAAAAAATAGTGGAAGAAATAGGCTCAGGAAGTTGGATAGTTGGTGGTGACGCTAACGCAAAAAGCACCTGGTGGGGAAGCCCAACCATTGACAATAGAGGGGAAAACCTGTCTGCAACACTTGACGAACTAGGCCTAAACATACTAAACAGAGGGAAACTCCGACCTTCAACACCGTCAGGGGAGGCAAACACTACACTTGTTTTGTCGATATAATTATCAGCTTGCTGGACACACATACTGGAAATGTTAGACGATTGGAAAGTAGATCAAGGAGTAACGAGTTTGGAACACGACGCTATTCTCTTTAAAATTAGACATGAAAAAAAAAGGAATTTATGTACAAAAAACCACGAGAATATACAACACTAAAAAAGCGAGTTGTCCTAAGTTTTGTGAAATACTCAAACAAATTCTACTTAAATAAAGAATACAAACCACAGAGATAGAACAAGTAAACAACACAGTAAAAATATAAATAGTACTTAATAATTTAAACAAAGCAATAGGAGAATCTTGTAAATTGGTAATACCTAAAAAGAAAATAAAATAAAAACTTACCTTGCCGTGGTGGTCCGAAAAACAAAATGACAAAATGAAGAAAGCTGTCTCTACCTGGAAACGTATAATCCGATGTGCTGCTCCTGTACGAAGGCCAAAGGTCATCCAGGAGTACCTGGAATATAAAGAAGAGTATGAGTTAGACGCTGCTAAAGCTCAAGTAGATAGTTGGAAGGAATTCTGTCGTAAACAGGAGAAGGAAAGTGTATGGGAAGGAATATACTGCGTTATAGGTAGAACAAAAGCAAGGGAAGAAGACTCGTCACTCGTAAAAGATGGCAATATTAGACGCAGAAAACTCGGTGTGTCTTTTGGCGCAGACAGACTCTACCACCCTTGACAGCGAATACCACCGTCACGTAAGACAGAGAGCCGATAGTGTGATTGAAGGTGAATAAAATGATTCTTGCGAACCACCCTTCACAATTGCAGGACCTTAAAAGGGAATATAACTCCTTCAATCCAAAGAAGGCTCCTGGAGCGGACGGCTTCACTGCCGATATCTGTCACCAAGCGATAGAGAGCAACTCCGAAGTATTCCTAACACTACCGAATAGCGAATAGCGCCTGGTAGCCGGCTATCAAGCTCCGATTGGCGGAAGAAAGCTGTCCAATAAACTTAAGACGGGTTATGGACAGCAATCTGAAGGAGGAAAGTAACTGTATGATACGCAGATGAAGACACAGCATCGACACAGGCAAAGGCTGCGTACAAGGATCGATTGTAGGCCCGATTCAGTGGAACTTACTGCTCAATCCCGTTCTGAAGAGTCTGGAACGTAGGGGTGACTACTGCCAGGCGTTTACAGACGATGTTATGCGTGTCGTCGACGGTGACACTGCGTTTCAAATTGAAACTAAGCAAACGCTGCCCTCGAACATATTCAGAAGCGGTGGTCAGAAATAATCTTAAGTTTGCTCCACATAAAACAAATGCCATGACGATAACACGGAAGCTTAAATATGACACCCCAAGACTGACCATGGTCGGGGCAAGCATAACTGCAGTCGAAGAACTGAAAATGCTAGGGGTCACCTTCGACGACAAGATGACATTCAATGCCCACGTGTCTAACGTATGCCGAAAAGCTATAGGCATCCACAAACAACTGCCCAGGGCAGCTAACCAACTGGGGGCTCCATCCGGAAGTGGCAAGAGTAATATATGTGGCTACTATTGTAGAACCTATTGTCATGTACGCCGCCAGTGTGGGGGCACCGGCCGCTTGTAAATTGGGTGTCATAAAACAGCTGGGTACCGTGCAACACAGAATCACTTAAAAACTGTGCAAATTCTACCGTACAGTCTTCCTCAATTCAACCTTGGTGCTGTCAGAATGCTTCCTCTTAACCTCCGAGTTTGAGGAGAGGCTTTGTTGTACGAAGCTAAGAATGGGGCACACCTGCCGGTACTAGGTGGATGGGAGGTTGACCATATGACACTGGCATCGGAAATGCCTCATCCTGCGGCGCAGGACGATCTTAAGGTGGTACAACTGGTAAACCGAGAGGATGTGAACGCTCATAGTGATTATGTGATTCGAATGGTTACAGACGAAACCAAGATTGAGGGAAATGTCGGAGCTTCAAAGTCAAAGTCAAAGTTCTTTATTCTTCAATTTAGGCATAATATAATGCACCTGTCCTGATGAATGTCAAAAAGCATTACCACCGGTTCGGTTCGGTACTTTCTGTACGGAAATGTGAGGCCGAAACTAAAGCCCGCTAACTTGCCCTGCCTAAATTTTGTATGGTTTATCAAGTGGATCTCCTGGCTCTGTGTAGAGCAACTAGGGAAGCATACGAGCATACAGCAAAAACTTTTGGAGTCTACAGTGACTCTATGGCGGCCCTCCATACTATACAGACCCACAGTTGCGTCCACGCCTTAGCAGTTGAAGCAACAGAAAATATAAAAAACCGAGTCTCTCCATGGCAAAATAGTCAATCTGCACTGGATCAAAGCACATGCAGGGTTGGAAAATAACGAGCGGGCAGGCGAATTGGCAAAAGCAGGTGCCATAGGCTCCAAACGTACGCTAGACTATGACGGGGCCCAATTGCGCGTCAAGCGCAACATTCGTGCGGAGACGCTCAACGAGTGGAACCGGAAACACAAGTGCAGCGAAACAGCTTCGATCACACGTGGTTGCGGCGTATAAGACGATAAGAAAGAACCTACAAACATCAAAACACAATTAATAATAATTAATAATAATGGGGCACGGTGGATTCTCCGAATACTTGAATCGCTTTAAGTGTAAAGAGAATCCATCGTGCAATTGACGTGGAAAAACAGGAGACGGTGCCACATATATTTTTCGATTGCTCGGTTCACGAACTAGACAGATATGACATTGAACAAAAAATTAAACAGAACATCACACAAGACAATGTAAAGGAAATAATAAATAGCACACACCTTAAAACTTTTCAATAATATGGTACCACTATAGTTAAAAAGGTAACTAATAGGAATAAAACATGAACACATGCTTTATAAATATAATTATGTGATTTTCTAAATCAAGCATGAAAGAATAAGAAATAGTCAGTTTAGGTTAGTGGGTTTACCACCCAAAAATTAATGGAGAGAAAGAGATTATTAAGTATGAAGAATAAAAGTACGAAAAGGAAAATTCGAAGAACTGGTATGAAAATTAACTAGACCAAGCATAGACTCTGATTATATGAGTTGGAGGTAGAAGAATATAAAAAAAATAAACAAATAAAAATCACGTCGAGTTGCAGTTGGATTTTAGACACTTTGAGATGATAGTCGGAATTTACGTATGCTCTTCAGTTGCGAACATCCAACGAGGAATGCTTCCGTTTCCTGCATATCATAACATGGTCGATCTGGTTCTCCTTTGGTCTGTTGGGAGAAATCCACGATACCCTGTGACAGAAATAGACAAGCGTGGTTATTACCATTTTCACTTCGAATGCCCAAAGCATGTTTACCTATCCATGGCGCAATGTCTTTGTTACCGTTGCTAATCTGAGCGTTGTAATCTCCCATGCAAATAACAATTTCTCCTTTAGGTGTTGGTCGCACCGCAGCTGTGAGTTGATCGTAAAACTCATTTTGGTGCTAATATCTGCTGAGTTAGTTGGAACATAACATTGTGTTATCGTGAAATTCCTCACTTTTGATTTCATACGAGCTGATATAATTATGGGTGAAACTGACCTCCAGTCAAGAAGACTACTTATTCCTGAAACATTTGGAAAACAGAAAGCCTGCTCCACAATCGTGGTTCTCCGCCTGCCCTGAGTGCAGCAAGGTGTGGGTGTCAGAAATGCCTAGAATATCCAACCTATCGTCTCTCATGCACCCAAGTGCATGAGAGACCCCGATGCATCCTACTCTGTTCTCGCATTGAGCGAACATTCAAGCTCCCAATCAGAGACCTTAATTTCGCGCCAAAAGTCGTTTTCTTGGAATGAGTTCGGATATTCCTTCTATGGGTTTCGGATTCATGTTATTTCAGACGTACAGGTGATTAGCCCATAGTATCCTATTCGGCTAGTTGGGCAGCTCATGTGGTCATTTTACAAATATTATGAATTGGAATTTTCGTCATATTCATATCCGTTGTCTTGAAATCTAATGGTGCTTCCACACTGGCTGTTATAAATTTTATATAACGTTATAAAACACGATAAAATCCACTAACACTTCATAACATTTAGTTACAACTTGTTAGATGTTTCAAACGCTCCCACACTGGTAAAAAATTATTGAATGTTTGTTACCGTGTTGTAATTTGTTATATAACTTTTAAAAAGTGATATAAATTTATATAACATTTATAACAGCAAGTGTGGGAGCTCCATAAATAAATCATTGTTGAATTCTGAATCCCTAAAAACGCAGAATATCAGGCCCTCGGTGAACTTTTCAAAAAATCTTAATCCTAAATTGATTCATTTAAGTTTGGTAATCGCCTATCTAGTTGCACCTAGAACCTAAAAAAAGCATCTAAGTAAAATTTACCTAAAAGTAAACCCGTAACTTAAACTGATTGAATAACTACATATACCGGTGGAAAATCAGGATTAACAAGTATTATTTAAAAAAATACAAACTTTTTGGGTTATAATATAATGGATGTAAAATTGTTGCAGAAAAGTAAATTCGTTATTTAGTCGTATTAAACCATGATAAAAGCCTGTCCATTTATTAGGACAATTTTATATAGTACGTAAGTATATTGTGTATAACATGTAACTTATTTTAAAATCAATATAAGAATTAAGTAAGTGTATTGAAAAATGAATTTTTCATATATAAAAGATATAATTGGCTTTCATTTCATCATCATTAATTTGAACGGGAACACATTTTCAATACATATCACTGAGCGGTTATTTTGCACGGTTTTTCAAAGTGATCACATTAAAGTACTGATATAGTAAATGAACTGTTGCTCTTAATAAATAGACAGTTGAGACGGCGGTATTGTACGAGTAGAGACACAATACGATAACGATTGAATTAAAACGAAGCCCAGTAAGTATTATAAAAATAAAATAAAAGCTTGTTGAATTAAAGATTATTAAAGGAATTACGAGTTTTGTTTATCTATTTCAAATATAGTTCGCTGTTATGTATTAAGCTGCTGCACGTCGCAGTGCGTTTCCATACTAAAAAGCATTCCCTAAGCGTGGCGAAGGAGTTTTTGATATGGAAACGCACCGCAACGAGCCGCCTCCGCCCTCAGTGCGTTTGCAGCTGCAATGACTCCTGATCTTTGTACACATTGTTGTACTTAACTGATTTTTATAAATACAAATCATGATGAATGTTTGAAAGGACTCTACTGATAGATACCTACCACTGAAGAGAGCTTGCGGCGTAGCGACTAATCTGACTAATGAAAATAATCATTATGTCATATGTTTGTATGTTGTGTCGTTTTCAGGACCACCCGTGGAAGTGGGGGTTACCATGTACGTGCTCTCCATCAGCTCTCTATCTGAAGTGAAAATGGTATCTTACTTTCAAAACAATTTTAAAGACACAGCGCATATATAGCAAGAATTGTCCCTTAGTACGATCACCAGCATTATACCGTTCATTGTAGCACCCGTGTCCACGGTTCGATTGATTAGCGTACTCGTAGGCGCAACGCGCGAAGCAAGGCCAAGTCGCGCTGCCCGCGCGCCAGCGCTGGCAGCGCGGCGGAGGCAGCGCGAACTGCCGCGGCGCCGTCCCCCCGACCCACTCGCACGCACCCTGCGCCCGCCGCATCCCTCTGCTCTGCCCGCCCGTCGGCGATGGGGAACGTCACCGTCCTCTGGTTTGGTTTTCACGGCGCGAGGCGTGCGCGCGACTCACAATTGGGCTTGATTGCAGGTCCGCCAGTGGAGGTGGGCGTCACCATGTATGTGCTCTCTATCAGCTCCGTCTCCGAAGTGCTCATGGTACTCGCCACTGTCAGCTCACGCTTGTCTCGGTCGCTGCGGCGCGCTGCCGCGGCGGCCGAGCAGCCCCAGACACGAGGCTGCGAGCATGTCCGCGTTTGGTGGAGCAGATCGCCCTTTGTCCGCCACTTGCTTTCTTATTATGTTGTATCTTGTTGGAACCCCATATTTGGTAACTTGAAACATACGCAATGACATCATAATAAGAAAAGCAATTCGTTATAACCTTGAAATTTTATCCAGTTGTGTGTCCAGCAGTACTCGTAACTCCAAAGTTGCTGCTTTGTGATAACGATAATAAAATGACATCTGTTGTTGATAGCATACCAATTGACGGGTAGTACGGGGCGAGATTTGACTCATTGTACTCATTTATAAGAGAAGTCCTATCTCATTTGTGACGTTCCCTCGTGTCATTAACCAACAGATGGTCATTTTGATCGGTCTTGCGATAGTCAAATAATATTGCGATGGTTATAAATCGAACAAACATCGCGGCATTTGAACAGCGCATTGTCAACATAAACCTTGTTTAATTTTTTTTTATCATCGTGTTATTGTATTTAATGTCAAAATATTTATCCTTCATGCTCTATGGATTTGCGACGACTGTACAATTCTTGTCGTGACTCATTTTGTAGTTTGTTGTGTTTGTACGTCTATGTGTATCTACTGAATATTACCAGTAATCGTATGTTTATGGTCTTCAGTAAATTGGAACACCGACTGTATTTCGTTCGAATGCTTCATAGCCAACAGAATGAAAATCTTATGAAGTAAGCATTATTATCACTTGGTCACAGACTGAACACAAAGTTAGTTTACGTACCAGCACAAGCACGCGGTTTGTAAGGGAACAAAGTCGGCTTTCCAATGAGTCAAGCTGAATGAGCCCGATACGCGTGATTGGGTGAGAGACCCTGAAGTGGAAACCAAATCAAGGTTGGAAAGGTCACAATGAGACGTGACCCAAAGCCCAGGGGGGAGGCTGCCTTATTTAAATATCACGTTCCAGCGATTGGCGATCACTAACGAACGTTGCTCTTAAAACCTTATTCAAGTTAACTCGTGGCAACTTGTATTCGCGCCGGCTTGTCAGCTTCCGAGAGCAGTCTGCCTTCATCGAGCCGTGGGTGCCCGCCTGCTGCCAGTTGCCACCTACTCGACTCGCCCTTCCTATCACGTAGCGCACCCACCTACCTGTTCATTCTTAGACTTCACACCATTAATGTTGTAGGCTTACATGTCACATTTACACTCTGTGCACAACCTTGTTATTTTTGTTAAAGCTTATCGCTGAATTTTGTCTCTTGGATGTAGTACATTATGTAAAACTGAAGCTAATTAGAATTGTCGCTATCTGGAGTTTAAGAACCAAGCTTCAGACTGACTGTTACTTTAACTTGCTGACCACGTATTTCGCAGTGCGTACTGATTCACTGTAAGATGAAGTTATTTTACAAAACGCATGCCGGTGTTAGATGTTGATGTCATAGTGTTATTGTTATTAATTACCCAAAAATACCCTTCAAAATAAAATAACTAACGTAGCTCCTATGATACAAAATTAAACATATTAATTGAAACTTGAAAATAACTAGAAAATAAAGTAGGAACTATGTACTTGCTTCATAAGCTATCCAAAACATCATTGAATTTTCTGAATCCATTTCGATCACATTATCCCATCTATTTTTAAAGTTAAAAGATCAACTACAAAGGAAGCTACATTGCTATGTTTTCAACAGGACTTCACGTTGGATTTTTACTTCAGACAGTTTTGGACAGATCCTCGGTTGGCATACAAGAAACGCCCTGGAGTCGAGACGTTATCAGTGGGCTCCGAATTCATAAAGAACATTTGGGTGCCTGACACATTCTTTGTAAATGAAAAGCAATCTTATTTCCACATAGCCACCACTAGCAACGAATTCATACGTATCCATCACTCAGGCTCTATTACTAGAAGTATCAGGTAAAATGAGGTATCGTAGTAACAATAATTCAAAAGAATTTTTAGAATACTTTGATATATTTTTTATAAAATTTCAGATTAACAATCACAGCATCATGCCCTATGCATCTACAATATTTTCCAATGGACAGACAATTATGTCACATAGAAATTGAGAGTTGTAAGTATCTTGATATTTTCAATAAAACAATACCGATTTTGAAATCACTGTGTGTTGCCTTTTGAAAAATAGAACGTGTGCATTGAAATAACATAGTTAATAATTGTTTAAAACTACTTATGTATGTTATTTATGTTTACAAAAAAATAAAAAAAGTGTAAATAAAAGCACGCTTTTAAATGAGTGTCGGCTATATGTGTATATAATATATTTGTACTATATATTAAATATTATATTAAATATTATATGCCTTAACGTTATTACCATCGGGGACCGTTATTCGAACAAAGAGACCAAGAGCGAGGTTTGATCTTACTAATGATGATAGAAAAATAATTATTAACATTTCGGAAACATAATTGTGCTCACCCAAAGCAATCATTAATTATTGTCTGCCACAATGCAAATTTATCACTAGGCTTACCAATATTGTGTTGTGATCACTTTCTTGTATCACAGATGCTATACAGGGATATTTTGTGAGCACAAGCGTTAATCGTCATCACGTGCTGTGATTTCCCTCGTGTTCTCATAAGTTGGACCGTCTCCTTCTCGCATACAGCACCCGCAGAAGGCAGACTCGTACCTAATAATAGTAAGCCTTTGTCCTCACGAGCATTATGCGAAAGAGATGATACTGAGACATCGACGCCGTGACGGCTGCGGGCCAGGAGGCGGGGACGGGGCGCCGGTCTGCCACCCACGAGGCTGTGCCGCAGACGGGCTTGCACGCGCTCGGCGCACACGCCGACCACCGCGTTTGCGCATCACCCCACCCCACTGACTGATCGCACATGCATGATTTTTATTTAACAGCTTTTATTAAATATTTATATTCATAACATATTTTGTGCTTTATAATTTATTGTCTTAATTTATTTAATAAATTAGGCCACCAAATCCTTTAACGTTTTAGTTTTCTTTCAGTCCCTTTTCCAACTAGGTAGAATTAGTAGAATTTATATTTTTCTATCATCCATAATCGAGTTGACCCGAGATTTTTTATAAGTGCTTAAAGTTAGCTCGGGTCTGCTCGGTTCGCCTCGCCATTCGTCCGCGGTCTCATCTCCAACACCGTTACGGCCGCGTGGGTGAGGGAAACGCGATGCTACCGCAGCGTAAGTGATAGCGTTTTGTGTGTTTGACATGTCTCCGGAGTCGGATACACTATGAGAGACATTCGATACCATTGGAAAGACGGGCATTATAGCGTCGGAATGAGCAACGAGGTGCAGCTGCCCCAGTTTCGAGTGCTTGGGCACCGACAGCGCGCGACAGTAGTTGCGCTAACGACAGGTAATCTCACATGCCCGCTGTCCTAGCACTGTTTGTTCATCGCCCCGCCACCGACCCCGTCTCCCAGCCCGTGTGCAGACGATCGATACCGCGACACTAGCACACACGCTAACACGACACGACTACTGCACGACGAGACCGCGACTATCCGAGCTCGTGACTCCCCGCTCTCACCCCGACCGAATGACGGCTCGAGCTCAAAACCCATTGCGATGGGCCTGGGGTTATTTCATTTATGTGTCCGCTGCGCACAGTCGGCTACACCATGCGGGACATTCGCTACAAGTGGAACGAGGGGCCCAACTCGGTGGGCGTGTCGAGCGAGGTGTCGCTGCCGCAGTTCAAGGTTCTCGGCCATCGCCAGCGAGCCATGGAGATCTCCCTCACCACAGGTATTGCGGGGGACTTAGTCCACAACTAACATGTCATGTGAAAAGACCACCACCTTAAACACTGGACAAAAACAGTCACGATTCTTTTCACGTCCCGCTTTTGTATCATTGCACATAAAACACGATAGAGTGGTGTGATTTTACGACAGTCAATCTTCAAGTTACCCACAAGAAGAAGAAACATCCGGTTTCTATGGAGTATATAACTGTATACAGTTTATATATGTTCCGTTTTTAATAGATCAATCACTTTCATTTGTATTTTATATCACATTGTAAATGTAAAATTGTTATTGTTGTTATAGTAATATCACAATTTTATGTAATGCAATTCTAGTTAAATATTGTATATTTACTTCAGGAAATTATTCTCGACTGGCGTGCGAGATACAATTTGTGCGGTCGATGGGGTACTACCTGATCCAGATCTATATTCCGTCGGGGCTGATCGTCATCATCTCCTGGGTGTCGTTCTGGCTGAACCGTAACGCCACGCCGGCGCGTGTGTCGCTGGGCGTCACCACCGTGCTGACTATGACCACGCTCATGTCCTCCACCAACGCGGCGCTGCCCAAGATCTCCTATGTCAAGTCTATCGATGTTTATCTTGGCACTTGCTTCGTGATGGTCTTCGCCAGTCTATTAGGTACCTACTATTGTTTCACTTATGCTGGAATCGCGAATTTATTTATACTAAATTAAGAGTCATTAGCAAGTGTAAATGAGTACAGGCTTTGCATTTCAAGCTAATATGCGAAAGTTTGAGTTTCAACAAAATGTTTACTTAATCTCATACCCTGTATTAAAAACTCGATTTACTTTGACAGCAGCGATCTCCTATCTTTTCAGAATATGCAACAGTAGGATATATGGCAAAACGAATACAAATGCGAAAACAGAGATTCGTAGCAATACAGAAAATAGCGTCCGAAAAGAAACTGCCTGTCGATTGCCCTCCAGTCGGTGACCCGCATACTCTGTCTAAAATGGGGACTTTAGGAAGGTGTCCGCCGGGGAGACCTTCGGTAAGCTGTTCGGTAATATAATTTGATTCTTCGTTACTTGCGTTAAAAATTTACACTCTTAGCTTGCGTCTGTATATATGAAAACAAAATGTTACAGGAGGTCCGATTCAAAGTTCACGACCCAAAAGCACATTCAAAAGGTGGCACGTTGGAGAATACTATAAACGGCGGGAGAAGTGGTGCAGAGGAAGAGAACCCAGGTCCACCTCCACATATTCTCCATCCTGGAAAGGTATTTTTTTTTGTATTATACCCTGTTACTTCATATTTATTTGTATTTGATGAAGCCTGGCTTAGCGATGCGAATATATTTTATTTTTTACGATGCCGTTACTCTGTCATTCGGCTATGCGAATAATATTCGGTATATCTAAAGAAAATGATTTATTTCATAAAGTTGTAATTTATTAAAAAAAACCCTTTAAAATAAACAATGTTTCACTGACACTCGTCTATTTTTCAGGATATAAGCAAGTTGCTGGGAATGACACCGTCAGACATCGACAAGTACTCCCGTATCGTGTTCCCAGTGTGCTTTGTCTGCTTTAACCTCATGTACTGGATCATCTATCTGCACGTCTCCGACGTCGTGGCTGACGATTTGGTTCTTCTGGAAGAGGATAAATAGAGGGGATACTGTCTTATATCCACTGATTTTTCCACTTTACTCACACCAAATAATAATTTGAAACAAGACACACATTTCCGAAAGAACATTGGTAGATGTCGAAATAGAGCTGCTAGACATATGATCAAAACGGTAAAGTAAAAGGTTAGCAACAAGTACGTCGTAGGTATCATCGATACCTACACTATTAAAAAAGTCAAGAATTTGTAGATATAACCGCACTATCTAGTTGTTAAATAAAACTATATTCCCTAAAAAATGTAAATAACATGTCTGGGGTATGATAATGTAAACTTCTTAATCTAAGATATTAAATCTCTTTTCTTGGAGTCTGAAGTAGTAACTAAACGACTGAAAATTTTAGGTAACATGGAAAAAGACGTATTTTCTTAAGTTTCTGTATAGTGTTTCGTTTTGTGTCGCATTTGAATAGGAGTAGAGAGTTTATGTTATTAGCGCCGTGGAGACTGCCAGTTCGATTGTGAAACAGTTTCTGGCGGTCGAACATGTAAATATTAGCCGCCGTATTGTAGATGTTACGATAAGGCTGTAGAAATATTACGTAGGATATATACGAAAATGGACGACTCATTTCAATCCTGGGGCCCTAACATGGCTACGTTTATCGCGCGACAAAGTTTGGATAAGGCATCCGTCACCTTTTGACTCGTAAATAAGGACGACAGTGACGGTGCTTTATCCACATTTGACATGCGATTTAGATGCAGCCATACTAGGCCCAAAGGACATGTTATCGAATAAAATATTTGCTCCACGTTTTCATGTTAAGATTTTGACACAGTGCAATTTTCGAGATAGTGGAAAAAGTTCCTAAATAACGGTTGAGTACCAAATGGTTGAATGAATGAAATATATACTTATTGTGAATTTAAAAGTTTCAAATTATTATTATTTGTGTGGTAAAATGAGTGGAGTACAAAGTAATATACAATCTGATGCTCAAATTTCCCGGCTTGACTTAATAATTAGTTTTAGTAGAGTTTGTATGTTACAAAATATTAGTTATTTATTTTTTGCTACTCCTAAATTATTGTGATAATACTTATAAGTGTTTTATGTTTGATTGTAGTAGCAAACCATTTCAGTTTGTTTCTTTGTTTAATTTTATGTAATTTCGTAGCTTCGTGTTGTAATTTGTATATGGTAAATGATTGGAATCAGCATTAATATAGACTTTCAATTTTTAAATGCATGTTAATCGTAACAGCGGAATAAATATTGAACGCATAAATAATCCATGCTGCAGCAAAAAAAATAGTAATTTGTAATTACCATGCCAGATTTCAACTGCATTTGGGAATGATTGTTGTCTCTAAGTCGATCGGAAGACGGAAACCATCATTTGCTATTGTTTTCTTTTTTTATTATTAGAAAATTTACTCTCGTTATGTACAGTCAAGGAATTTAATTCCTATAACACTTTGGACTATGTCAAAGTGACGCAATCAATCAAAACGTAAGAGACTTCTTATGATTTTATTAACAGTGTCACTTTGATATAGTCTAAACTGCAGTTAAGGAATTAAATTCTTTGACTGTACCTTAGATCCTTACCAATATGCATGCACGATGAACGAACATTAATATTTCTTACAACTCCAGCATGTGTGTACCCTAACCTACTTAAGTCTGTCACCTACTCGTATGTTTTTGACATAATGCATTTTATTAGGGACTGCATTTCTTTATAAAGGATTGTTTAGATTTTACGAATGGATATTCAATAGATAAAGTAACATAAGATCACAAGTTCAGAGTTGCTGCCGGGACGCTTGCAGCTCCATACAAACGTAGTTACTTTTAATGTTTTAAACCGAATGTGGTATTGATTGATTGAACTTTGCTAATAAGTCTCATTACAACATTAACGCATAAAATAACAGCATTTGTACGTTTCTTAAAAAAAAACGCTGTATTTTTGATCTGTCTCATTCATTCCCATTGAATTTTACTTCTTGTATTTACGAATACTTTCTTTTAAAATTTAATAGTTGTACAAACATTAGCACAACCTTTTTCATTTCATTTTCATTACGCTGCCCGGAACATTACCGTTCGTAATTAGGTATTTAATTAACATTTTGTTTATTTGTTAAATCGTTGCCGACATCACTGCGGAATACCGCGGTGGGTCGCCTAAATATAAAAAAAAAGAAGGCGTTTATTAAATTTGTATACTTAATCATGTTCCGGGCAGTTTACTGTGTACGCGTGTACAGTGGTCTTACGTGTTGCCTGGTCTGTCTGGTCCGGCGACCACTACCATGGCTTAGCAGTAGTAAAAATACTGATATAATTGTTTACTTGTTTATAATTTATCACCATCCGTAGATTTCTTTTAAAACTAAGACAATCGGAGTATATGCTGATAATCTTTATATGTAGACTACGGTTAGTTCAGTTTCCTGAAATAAAAATGTGAGTAAGCCGTAGCTGTATTTATTTTGTTCGTTTAATGAGTTACGTTAGTTTAAAATATATACTTAGTTGCCAAATACCACTTGAATCTCACATGTTATAATAAATTAAACATAGATAACGTTTGTACTGGAGCGCAAGTTGAAAAACCGAACTGGCGACTCAAATTCATTTTTAAATTATCTTCGCCCTGTCTTGTACTCTATTTTTATCGTTATTTGCCAAAGTGTGATCTTTTGTTATGAAAAACCGAAGTCGATTGAGACACGTTAGTGTGAAGAAAGAAAGGCCTGCAGAAAGGCCCCGCGACTCTAACTAACAATTGCATGTAACATGTTGAATAATTTCTGGTTTCCGAAATTCAACCATATCATTATTGCCCGATAATTTGACATGCAATGTAATAGTTCCTATAACTTTTTAATATTTTATTCTAACAAAATATAAGCATTTTTTAATTTGCAAGTTAACACGTTCACTGTGCATGCCCTGTAATAGCACATTTCTAGGTAAATTCCCGTCGTGAGTGCATCATATATGAGCATATTTATTTTCCAAAATCAAACATAATCAAATATTTCTGGAAGGTTGTGTGCATATATGTAATGCATTTGTGTAGCGTTTGTAACGTAATTCTAATATATTATGGTGCGCAGTGAACCTGTTAAGTAGTAGATGCAATGCTTTCCATTTTTAGTTCGATTTAGACTTAATATTTAGCTTGTATTGCTCGCTAGAAGTTTGTTCTGGTAGCTGGAAGCATTTTGTTGAGCATTGGAGGAGTTGGTGGCGGGGAAGCCGACGCGTGCCGCTCTCGCCACACGCAGTGCCGCGCCCGGTTTCCCACCAACAACGGGGTTCCCTGTAACCCTCAAATATCTGACAAGCAGGGCTCCTGTCATCAGCTACGATTGCCCGGCGACTCTCTCACTCATTGCGGGTTCCATAAGGTTAAACACATGCTGTTGAAACTGGCTAATAAATATTTAAAACCTGCTAATAGGTTCCTACATCACTGCCGTGTGATCATAATAATTAAGACCGTATTTCAAGAGTACGAATTGTGTTTTATAAGTTTATACCAATTTAAGGCATAAAGCCGACGTAAGATATGCCTTAAGGAACCCTTCCGTATTAGTTGATCTAATTAAAATAACAAAACGTTTACAATTGTTTATATTTAATTAATATGTTTGTTTGTCCTGTTTGCTGTTTTTCCAACAATTTATGGTTTAGTTGCTGTCAGTAAACTGTCGGGGGCGCATTGTGGCCTGTGTGCCGAGGTCTTTTGACATCGAGGTGATTCGCCTCAACTTACATTGTCTGTGCGATAACTTAAAACAAACTGACAATTTTAAGAAGTAAAAGTAGTACTGTAAATTTTAGATGTCTACTAATATATTGTACTTCATGAGTACGTTTTAGATTAAATTTACGTACATTATTACAAGTATATCAAAGGCACTCTGATAATAATGGCACCTCTTAAACTGTGTACTCACGTTTTATTTAAATGCAAACCGTTGCTGCATTCTAAATTACTATAAAAACTAATAGATTAACTTATATTATATATATATATATATATATATATATGTATAGGTAGGTTCGCTGGTAGGACGTTTAAGAGTAGGTACTACGACGTAGCATCTGCTTCGTCTCTCCGAAACGAAATTCTAAAATATTTGTCTAGTGATTAGATAATAAGTACGAGACAAATAGCTGTAAGAGATGTATCTTAGATATTATAATATTAATATATAATAAAATTAATAAAGTATACACGCATCCATGTTAAAACGTCAAAATACGGTAAATTTGAGTACACTAACCTTAATCGACGATAGCTCCATCACACTAGTCTGGTCGGAGGCAACGTTTTATTGCTCCGAGCTGTTTCTTACGCAGTTAAGTTGTTAATTAGTTGATCGAGGATGGACAATACAGAGTTCGTTTGGGCGAGGCTCCTTGCCGTTCGATAAAAACTTTGCCACCGCATTAATGCAGATACAAACCCATTTAAAGGTTTTTTACACTCGCAATATACGATACATTTCTATACACTCGTAATGTACGACCAATCGACACGACGTCTAGCGTCCCTCTCATAGACTGACTGCGCAAATGCTGAACTAAGGAAATGTGATGGAATTGCCTTACAATAAGAAAACTTCATTCCGCTTCTTGTGGTGTATTTAATCGTAATTTATTTATATATACGGGATATTTTTGAAAAGATCGTTGCAATTTCTTTGACAGAAATAAGTATAATATGGCGGTTTCGGGTGGCATAGTTAAAATCATCGGATGGCAAAGTTGCCCATGTCTGGCGTAGTAAAGCAGGAAATATCTGCTAGATTTTTTTTATTGTATCCGCGATACAACTAACGGATAACTCCAAAACACCTTCAAGTATTTGCCTAAAATTATATTAATAAATTACGGTCAAAACGGTTAATATTATTGTAATTAGATAAACAAGCAGACGATATATTTAGCATTATCACGTTGTCGTGTTGTAGGTACCTTAAATTAAATATGAATTGCTCAGAAAATAAATAGGAACACTTTGCCTCATGTATTTACTAAATAAAATATGAAATAGATATTTATGTAGGTATAAAACTAAAACATAAATAAAAACCTAAGCTCATTGATAGTTATACAGTGTGTAAATGGTATACGGGTATAGATTAAGACTCTACTTATCATTAACAGAAAGAATTATTTTGATTACGCTAACGTATATACCGTTATTAATTTTTGAACATAATATCGACCCGCAATGTATATCGAAGTCCATCTGTCAGGTAAGTACGTAATGTTTACTTGTATTGCAGTTTTCGTTATACATTACGTGTTAAATTATTTTGTATGGTTACTTTTTTCAAATTAATTTTAACAAAAGCTGCCTAAATGTGCTCAGTAGGGGTTATACTAACCACAGTTAAAAGGAACGCCCGTATACCATTTACACACTGTATTTTGATGTGAATCACTATTTATTAATTTTCGAGATATTTTGTTACTTTCTGAAATGAATGAAATGTATTAAGATCTCATTAAGGTAGACTACATTTATTTGGGGATTAGCTGCTTTTGTGACATTTATGTCTTAACTCATAACAAGTTGATGTATTGTATCGACTAACACGTTATAAAAATAATTACATTATGTAGGTTTGTTTTTAATTCAGACAATGCTAGATGTTTAAATATAAAGAGTCAGCTCGTAATATAATAGGGACAATACAAGTTTATAATATTCAATATCTGAAGGTCATAGGTCAATTTATCAGGTAACTGAATCGATAAACTGTGAAATTGTAGAACAGTCCAGTGCAGTCGCAGCAAGTGAGCACTCCTTAAGTAACTCAAGTAAAACTTGTACCGATTAAGGTCAGCTGGTATTTTTTGTAAAGTACTTTTACCATAACATTGTGTGGTGCGCTAATGTAAAAGTGCTTGCATAGTGTTTAGTGACGTTACTTAAGTTTAAATTAATACTAACTTCAGCTTATTCAGAACAATAACTTCAAAAGATACATCAATATTTTTTAAACCACAATCGGAATTAATGTTAATCGATAAGTTCAAACGTTTAAGTAACTTTAGATCAACTTTGATGGAAATTGAAATTTTATTGAATAATAAATAGTATCAATGAATAGTACCAAAGATGCAAAGTTATGAAACTGCCCGTAATAAAAAGGTTAGCTCACGCACCCGTTGAAGGAAGCTACAAATCGAATAAAGGGAGAGTAATACCAACTGATCCCCAACACGTATGGAATGTTACTGTGAGAAAAATAACAAAAACATGATGGTGACATTATGTTTAACTGACACTCACGTAAAGTGATTGTATAATCAGTGATTTGTTGTAAAATCCGACCTGTAGATGACTTTGATACAAACAAGTAGACAGAGCCGCAGGTGCTTAAAAGGTGGCGTCGCTCGCAGCAGCCTACTTCTGCCGGGAAGCCTGAGGCCAGGCGGTATTTTAACCCATGTTTCGAAGATGGAGTTTCATGTGTAGGATATTCAATTCAATTGACGACGTTACATTACTTTGTCGTTATTACCAAAATCACAAGCGAGGTTTTAAATAAAAGTAAAACCGGAGAAAAGAAACGCAAATTTTCCGATGAAATGAAACATGGGGATTATTGCGAAGTGACATTAAGTGGCATTAAGCTGCATGATTGTTTCCACCAAGCCAAACTATTTGAATCAGGCATTTATTGATTAAAATGCCGAATATACTGTTACTTCCTGAACACAACAAAAAAATAGTGGCCACAACACCCGGTGTTTAATTTTATTAATCTTGGTCAACGGTAAATGATGATCATGGAAGTTAACAACCACCATTTACAAAACTTTGTCTTGCATAATAGTTAAGGCGGCGGTGATTGGTCACTTGTTATTTATTTGCATAAGAGTTATTATTAATACAGGCTTACTGGTAAACTTTTTTTAACACCATTTTCAAACCAATCCTGAGGTACTTGTGAAATATTTTTTCAAAGTCTCTTTCGTATTAACGTCATATAAAGTCATAAAAAGTCGTTGTAATTTTTTTTTACTGAATATTTGTTAGCTAAACGACAGATGTAAAATATATCCCACTTTTTATGTGTTTTTGTTACTAACTGCAATAGCCACTGTCTAATTAAAGTAAGTAGGAATAAAAAGTATAACAACAAAAATAAAACAAAAATATTAACGTCTAAGTATCAAAACTCATTTTACGTATTTTCTAAAATAATGACAATAACAATGGCGTCGTCACTACCAAGCTGACATTTCTAACTTAATGGTGCTAGAAAACTTATTGACATTTAGTTTAGTCTGGTGTCTCGTAAAATAAAATCAACTCCCATTCACACACACTGTCTAAAATTAAGTAAAGTAAGTATTTTGTTATGTTTTTAAGTAAAACCTAATAGTAGCAACAATTGTGTATATTTTTAGCTACGTGGTTTATCTATCAATATTTAAAACGGTGTACCAACTTTAACTACAAAGAACTATTGTTTTACCTCCGTATACCTTATAGTACTGCAATCTAGTAGTCTGGTGGAACTATCGTGGTAAATTTAAGCCTAATTTTGACGAAACAGTCAATTCCTTTGTAAAGTAGACTAAGGTGAAGTAACTCATCTTTTTTATGCATGTAAATAATAAACTCAGACGCCATTATTTTTAAATGTTTCTGGCTACTACTTCTAACGACGACGGGACGTATTAAGTTATTTAAACAATCAATACCATTCTGTAATCTTTATTTGAGTGTCATATAGTTTTATGAATACAACAACAATGTGATTAGGAAGACGCGGATGCAAAAATTTTAGTTCACACATGATCAGTAGTGGTGTTAGCACGTGTGATAAGATATTGCGAAACTGGTGACAATACGCAATTGAAAATCTATCGCTACTTCCGAAATGAGCTTCCCATGTCTTTTAGTCTATCAGTAGTGTTATTAAATAAGAGTGACGCTATACTACAGAATGCCGGCTGCTGCGAGTACGCTATTGATTGTGATGTGAAGTATAAATCCGTTACAAAACATCCCACTTAAGTTTTTTGATTTGTCCACTTAATGTTAAGTCGAAAATGCTATGTTGATGAGCTAATGCACTTTAAATGTTTGTAAATCGGAAATTAAATGTAATTTTCGTGTGGCACGGCTGGTTCCCTTCAGGCTCTCCATAGAAATGGTATCGTACAAGCATGCCGTAGGATGATGACATCGCCAGTGATAGTCGTAGTTACACGGCAATAGCCACCGTAATACTGTTCACCCAGCAATAATTATCCATGTGTCTTGAATCATACAAAAACGTATTATAGTATTTCTTAGAACAGTGATTAAGCCATTTTTATGATAGGGTAGAACGTAATTATAAAAGTAATCGTCCTTCATATTTCGAATACGTTCAATATATTTCACAAATAAGTTAAAATTTAGGTCGATTTTTTCACTTTAAACTTTAGGTATAAATACCTCCTCTGCACAATTTTATAATAATATTATTTGGTTACCATTAGGAACGACACGATAGGTAGTTTATTTAGACGTTGTCTTTTAAAGTCAGTGCTCACGTTAAAGCTTATTTGTCGTATAACGGTACCTAATAATAAAACCATTTCAATTTGGTATTAAGCACGGGTTTTTGATCTAAGGCACGCTTCACGAGAGGCGCGCCGCTCACCGGCACGCACTTTGACATTTATGATCCAATATGGATGAATATTTTTTTTATTACCTCTTAATAACCTAACGTCCCTCTTAATCCTTGGTACTGGCATTAAAAGATCTAGGTTCTCGTCAAGGTTGACAAATAAGTTCTAAAACTTTAATATGTACAATTTAATATAAAAGCAATAAAGTAATCAAACAAAATCAAACCATTAACACCAATCGAAATACAAATTTAGATATTAAAGTCTCATAGTCATAAAGAATAGGAGTAAACTAAGTAGAACACTGTGTGTGTAGTATTTATTAACAACGACGCCGTAATAAGGACATAAATTCTAAATCAATAATGAAACGATGTATTGAAAACAATGTGCTTTCCGTAAACGTAAGTAATCGAGAGGGCGAGATAATAACGCGCCGGGACAGAGTAGACGGACTGCGCCGGAGCAGCTGCAATAGCCGTGAAGGATTAATCCATGTGTACGCTTTAATAACGTTATTGTGTAGATCAGTGTACTTGTGTTATTATAATTTGATCACTCCACAAAACAGTTAAATTACACATAACACTTTTATATAAGGGAAAGCTTTGTTTAGGATGTAAGCTCAATGAATTACTCAAATATTAAAAACCTTGACTTTCGAACGCAACCTTACACAAATAAACAAAAACTGTGTAGATTTTAACCTTTTATAACCTATTATAAGTTTTCTATAAAAAATATGTAAGATGTTATTAGGAACACCTAATTTGTAACAATTTCTACCTAGATCCGACTCTATAGTCTAAACTGTTTTCGAAATCGTTATTTTTACATATTAATTAAAAAGGCCAATTGAGAACAATTTTATACATCTGGCCTTTCAAGAAAAACCTAACGATACGGTAATAATTACAATCAGTCTATCCCTTTAGATGCTTTATTATTTCGAAACTTCCAAACGTCTTAATGGATGTTAATTATAAAAGTATCTATCTGATAGGCCAGACGTCCTGGAATAGTTGAAGTCGAGAAAACGCAACGGCTGCAAAGCTTTTTTAAGTAAGAAGAAATGTTTTATTACAAATATTCTGATCGGTATCAAATCAAAATAATGCTGGTTTATTATGTGTGAATGTATACATTTTTTTACGGTTATTTAAATCAGTTAGTCGCATGTTAAAGTCAAATATTTGTTAAGATATAAGAAGCTTTATTTTAAAGGATAGTTTTAACTGTAGAAAACATTGTTTTTTTTGTAATAAAAAGGTCTCACATGCATACTTATTTTCAATAACCAGTCCTTAAAGGTTGGCACAAACTGTATAGTACATTATACCCATAATTAATAACTACATTCGAGATAGAAGATTTCGCGATAATATAATTTCTGACGAGGTTGCGTTCGGCACTTAAGAGAACCTCAATTATACATTAAGCGAATACCCTAAACAACTCAGCGAGATTGAGAACTACTAGATCTAACGCGAGGTTCTCTATCACGGGGACAATTTTACTGTGTTACTAAATAATACCCAAAATATTGTCTCCCATACTGAGATATCCGGACGGTTTGAAAATGTGAATGTCAACTTATCAAAATTAAATTTTGTGAAATGAGTTTTAAATATCTAAAATATTTATTATAACCTACACCATAGTATATAATGTATACTTATAAACGATAAATATTATGTAAAATTAATAAAAAAATAAAAATAAATCATTTTTCAAACCCATGTTTTTTATTGACAATCAACTACAATCTCTACTTTTGCAAAATGAGCAACATTCAAATTAGAATTTAGAGTACTTACGCACCTACCTACCTTGCAAACGGTACCAGTTTTAGACATGTTCTGCAGGTAGTGGCCTCAATTAAAAATCGAAGTTTTCGACATGGGGTGCTACTACCGCGAACTCTGCCGAAAATTTTGCCGTTTCTTCAGTTTTTCTCGAATGTATCCAAAACTTTGGGTTTTCAGGAAATGCTTTAAGTCGGCCTACTCATGTAGTTGCGCGGGGCAACGATGGGGGAGTACGCGGGGAAGTGGGGGGCAGAGTCGGCGAGCGCAATCTTCCGTAGTGTGCGCTGTCTAATTACATAAATGGTGTGTACCTGATCAGATACTGGTAACAAAATTTAAAACCTGCCGATGCCTATCTTGCATGTGTATGTAGGATAATAGTTTATAGGATTTGTTCTGTTTTGAATTGTAAATTTCATCAAGATTTGATTAAGAATTAAAATTTTTGTTAGTTATTCTCAAATTCTACCATTTCATCTTTGATTTCAATTGATATTAGCATACATTAAGGTTTATGTTGGGTTTACTGAAAAAAATATGTTATAACGAGAACCTTATGCCCTTACTTATAAACGTGGAAAAATCGTGGGGTAGCTAAACATGCTTTGTCCTTATCTGTCAAATATTTGACAGATTAGGACAAAGCATGGTTTAGCTGCTTCCCCACGGTTATTTCGCGTCTATAAGTAAGGGCATTAATGTAAATAAAATTAAGACGTCAATTATAACTTGTTTCTTTAATGTGAAAAACTAGTTTTTTCATTACAAATTACTTGGATAATAGACTGATTATTTAAAATAAATCTATGATATTTTTTATATAATATATGCTAAAAAGTATTTTAGACAAAATATTTAACTAGTTTTTGCTGTGATGACCCTGGCCGTTGTCTGAGTTTTTGTGCGTAGGTATACATACGCAGTGGCGGCATGCGTTCAACAACGAGTCGGATTACGGGTAGGTTTTCTATAGTAGAGGATCCGAATAATGACGACCTTCACCGGGCTGTTTATTCGATTAAATAATATAAGGCGAATAATTAGGCTGAAAAATTTAGTCCAGTATACATATAAATACTAATATAAAAAAAATGCACTCTATAAAAAATCAACTGCTTATTTAATAGATAATTTACGATCAATCGATAGTATAAATAAAGCCTACAACAGAATATACAAACGTTAGGTTGACTATTTCGTTCCCATCATATAACTATTGGGTAGGCAGGTATAAAGCAGGTAAGTCGGTACTAATAATTTGCACCAAACTTAGGCTTCGTACTTTCGATTGGTAGGTATGTAATTTGTCTACTAAGCCGCGTACCCCTGCGCCATGTTATTCGTGTTTTCCCAACATGTTTACCGCGGGGGATGGATAACACCCCCCGCGTTCACCTACCTAAGACCTAAGATGCTAGGTGCTAGAAAAACTCGATAACATGCGCAGCGGACCCGGCTTAAAACAAGTAATTGCAATTTTTTAAATGAAGTCGGCCAAAAAAGGTGCATATTTAAAAAAATAAAATAATTATATACTGGACTGAATTTTTCCAGCCTTTCTATTCCCCATATATTACTTAACATATTAAATTTGATATAAAATACTTTTTATCGAATAAACAGCTGGGTAATGGTCGTCTCCTTTTCGGATCTTAAGCCCGTATTAATAAACTGATCACACTCAACTCAAATGCTCGTCTCGAGATGCGTCAATAATGACAGTGTTCTATGGTTTGGCGTTTACTTTGACGTATCTTGTGACGGGCCTCACAGTCAAGATCAGTTTATTAATACGGCCCTTAGACCATTAATACTGAGGTAATGTTAATGAAATTAACAAAACGTAATGTGCCTCAATAAAACTTTTTAATCGTTTCTATACATGTGGGTAGTTAAAAACTACACTAGCTTTTATCCTTAGCTAATACTCGAAACTTTAAAGAACTGCGTTACTAAAGATTTATACATATTTACATTTAACAAAAGTGTCACGTCCAACACAAGATGCTCCGCACTTTTAATAACTAAAATCTTACAACCAAGTGCCTACTTAATTGGTTTGGAATTGATAAAGGCCCTCCTGAACAGGGTTGAATACGTAGTCAACGCGGTCTCTCTCTACATTGAAAACTATTAGGAAACCAGTTCCAGAATTAATGCTTAAATTCTCTGCCTGCCTGTTGGTCTCTGCCTACCTCTCCGGGAAACAGGCGTGATTTAATGTGTGTATGTATATTATAAGTCATTGTATACAGTTATGTGAATTCTACACTGCGTCACGTAACAACTTCTAAAGTATGTTACCCTTACCTTCATTGGTAGAATTTCAGTTTTAAATTTAACTCGAGTTTTATAAATAACTCCTGTTCATGCGTTCGACACTGTTACGCTTGTTCTAAAAGCGGCATCTTTGCAACACTTTCCAACGAGATATGCTGCCAGTGCTTTTAAGAATTTCTATATTAATCGTGTAGATGGCGGTTGTAGACCATATTGCTATCTATGTTTTTGTTGTGCTTTATGGTAAATATGAAAGTTTTTATAGTAAAACTGATAATAACGTTTGTTCAAAAGTGAAATATAGATTAGTAATACTAGTTTTAAGAATCTAATAAGAAAACAGTAGGCATTTCATTACTACTATAGTACTAAACAAAAAAAATATCTCATTATATTATTCAAAAAATAATTCTTCCGCCACCGACGTCCAAGCGTAAAAGTTCGCCTACCGCAGTAGATCAAGCAAAACAGTTCGTCTACCACTTAGTTGAATCCTTTACTAGCAATACCAAAAAAACATAGTGGCGACCAATTCTTCACATTCTTCTGGAGTGGTCGAATTCCAGACAGACGAAATTTTCTCCTTAAAATCTGCTTTTGATCTTGATGGAAACTTGCGTAATTTTTTCTTTATTTTCCACCACAAGGTTTCAATAGGCGCCAAATCTGGACTGTCCGACGGTAATTCCATCGCAGGGATTTCTTTAGAGTTAAGCCAAGGCATCGTTGCCTTCGCTGTGTGACGTGAAGCACCATCTTGTTAAAAAGTGAAGATGTTTTTCTGATGTTTTCAATTCGAAATGGATGGCAGTAGAATCGTTTCCAAAATATTTTAGTATTTCACCACATTAACAGTCCCTTCCATAGAATGCAAGCGAGTCACACCTTGTGCTGCCATGCAACCCCAAATCTTTACCGAGCCAGGAAACTTCATCTTCCTCTTAATGCAGTCTGTGTGGAACGCTTCGTCTTTACTTCGAATGATTATTTTCCGTTCATCACCGATAGTTATTTAAAACTTGGACTCGTCACTCCATATTGTCAGCAGTGCAGCTGAAGTGATCGCGAGCGAATATCAATCTCTTTTTTTTCTGTAGTGCTGTGAGTGATGGTTTTTCTTTAGCCGTATAAAAATCATAACCAATTCTCTTCAGAACTCTTTTGCAGGTATCGACCGATACATCTTATTGAATCATATCACGCCATTACACTGTAAGTTCTGCTACTCGGGCAACCACGGTTATGCTTGATAATTTTTTTCAAGACCCTATTTTCAGCTGTAGTAGTCTCTTCTAACACGAAACTGTGCCGTTTTTTCTTTAACCCTTAATTTGACAGAGACTTCGATACCGTAAAATTACAAATTTCATTAAATATGTTGATTAATAGAAGCTTCGGAAGTACAGAAAAAATATTGGAAAAATCTAGTTTATTTAGATTTCGAGACAAACTATATGCGGGATATTATTATATGTCCGCCGTGCCGGACAATGCCAAATTATTAGGTATTAATAAAATGTTTTGCTAATGACGTTGGGGACCTTGACCGAGCTTTTCTCGTTGTGTTTGTCAGTGTACTAGGTAAACATGGAAATGATGAAATAGACAGAATATTGGAATGTTTTTTTTGTTATTAGTATATTTCATATCGTGCATGTTACTTCATGACTGCATGCCGGATTGGAGTTTTGTACCTAGTTATCAAGTTGGGAACTATTTTAAATATCAAAGTAACATAGTAGTGATGCAAAAGAAGCTGTTAGTAATGATCCACATTAACGCGCAATATTTTTTTTAGATCAAACGGTTGATTGAAAGTTACTACCGTAGGATTATGTCCGCCGTTTGTACATATGATATGTATAATTAAAGTGTATTGTGCAAAGAAGTTAATCATACATAGATAAATAACTGACTCTGATGGAGGGATATTCTATGACTCATTGTCGTCAACAGGAGCTACACCTGCCCCAGACTTTGCAAGTCATTTGTGTAAAAAAAGTAGATTTAAAAGAAATGAAAAATCTAAGCGCCGATTTCAGTGCACACATACATATATATTCATATTTTGAATAAAATAAATTAAACCGTATTTGTAACTCATCAGTCTACAACTTTGGCAAAGTCCACCACGGCGGACAACAAGAAATTTATATAAGTCATTTAATCTATGGCGTTGTCCGATGTGGCGGACAACACATTCAGCGGACGTTTGAAATAAGAAAAAGTAGTAAAATGTACCAGTATTACACCTTCATGTTTCAATTATATAATGGTGTTTATTATTTTGATACAAACACACATGCCTTTATAGTAAAAAACAGAAGATAATCGCATTCATTCTTCAATAAAAATAACTGACGTCCGATCCGGTGTCATTTAGTTGGACAACTCGCATGATTATGTTTTTAATGCTTCAATATTATTTTTCTACCAAAAAACATTTATCTATGTGCAAATTTTCAGCAAGCAAGAGAAAGAAATATGACGTAGAAACGGGACGGATTTTTTTTAATGAGTTGCCCGTCCCACCTGGCAAAATCAAATTAAGGGTTAATGGATGGATGATTGATTGGATAGTAGACCTATTCATGTATAAGTCTTTAGCGATTTGGTGAATGGCGAATTTTACGGACTTCTTTAGCAATGGGTTTTCCACGACCCATATACCTGAAAATAATTTAAGGATCGAATGAATGCTTACTTGGAACATGTCTTTGAAAACCCTGTGACATCTTTACTGTCAAATGATTTCAATATTTGATTTGATTTTAATTCATTTTTCCATGTAACGTAACAAATAGTTAAAGACAGACTTACACTTATGAATCATAAATCATAACAACGTAATGTCAATTGTCTGTCACGCAAAATGAAAATAATATAAATTTGATAATAAATAATATTTTTATATTAGGTCTTTTATACATCTCGACATTTTTATACTTTGTCATTTTTATATTAAGTCTTTATTACATCTCGACATTCTTATACTTATTCATTTTTATATTAGGTCTTTTTTTACATTTCGACATTTATATACTCCGTCAATTTTCATTTGCGTCATTTTTATTTCTTGACAATAAACAACATTTCGTCATTTTTATACCTCGTCATTTTTCCTTACCGACATTAGTCGCCTAAATCATTAAGAACTAGGCAAACTGTTTTGCGTGAGCATTCGTAAAGTAATATATCCAGAAAATCTACATTTTAAAAAGGTGATTATTTTATTTGTGCAAAAGTAACGTCGTTCTCATGAAGATACAATATCAATTGTTCGACTTCTGTAAAAAGAAGATGATATTTTGTATTATAGGCTTCACAATATATGACTAGACTTTTGCATTGGGGCTCGTATCTACTGCGAAAGTGTAACACTTTGGAGTAAAGCATTGCCATGGGTGAAGTGGAGGAAAATTGGGCTGGCGTATGCCCAACGGTGGGTGCATATTTATGCGATGAAGAAGAAAAAAATATGTAATTATTTATTCTCGTTAAACCGTAATTATTCTCGTGGATCTGTTATCATATTGTCAACGTTTTAAATAATAGCTTTTATTTAGTTGTCAGAAATCTGGTCTTTTATCTGGTCCACCACCAGATAAAAGAAATTCCAAAAAACGTCAAAGGCAGGTTTTACCGCCTAGAATACAGGCCCAGCAGACATGTTTAGCAGATAAGTAAGTCTTAATTGCCCAGTTGATAACTCCGCGACTGGGAAGAGGGGCTATCATTTTCGGGGGTTCACCTCCACTCTACCGAATATCATTAAAGCTAATTTCATTAGGCATACCGACGTTTAATATAATTTTCATTAGCCTTAATGTCATGACAGCTAAACTTGTATGGCATAAAGTCTAGTTTTTCATTCCGTAGACTAAAATGATAGGTACAAATGTCAAACGTAAAATTAATGTGACCAGCTTTTAAGAAACAGTCCTGTTCTTTGTTTCGGTTCGTGGTGTAATTATTAATAACCGATATGAAGCGCGCGCTGCGCGTGAGGTTCTAATGTGATTCTGAGAGCGAGATAGAGATTACTGTATGGTAATGGGCTTGCATGCTCTGACGTAACTCAGGCACAGGGCTACTTCAAAAGCATAGTTCGAATGATACGCTTCCTCCGTCATTTTCCCTTGACTTCGTTACGATTGACGATCGAAAGAAACGGAGTATCCATTAGCACTACTATGGTGTTTGGGAGTAAGATCTCGGAAGTGCATTGCCATGTTTGACACTCTTGTTCTAGACTTTGGTTGAGAGACTGGGTCGTGAAGCTTGGTACGCTGTGAGCGTAATAGTTTTCCATCTGGCCTTGGCTCCACTTGACCTGCAGAACGTTTTCAGGGAGGGTTTCTTAATGCCTGTATTTTGATAATTAAACGACAATTTGTGAATCATCTAGAAAAGGCTTTTACGAGGGCCACACCGAAATGATCGGGAATTGAGTACCACTTGGGATTGAGTCAGCATAAAACCTTTTTTGTTACGTGAGTACTGGCCACTTGCAATCGTAATGACATTAACACAATAAAAAAAGGTCGGTTTTTTTCGTAATACCAGTTTAAATTTGACAAATCGATAGACAAAATGGAGATCACGCGTGAAAATTTCCGTACCATAATTTATCACAACTTTCGTCGAGTGTTATCTTAATATGAATGTCGGTGAGCTTGTTTCCATATATAATGTGGAAGCACCAAGCCAAATGACTATTTATCGCTGGTATTCGGAGTTTCGACGAGGTCATGCGTCTCTCAGTACCGTGGTGGGCGACCAAAAACAGCAGTAGATACGCCTGAAAATGTGACGGCCGTGAAATTTTTTTTTCAAGTTGATCGACATGTGACATACGATCAGATTCGGGCTTTCATAGGGATTGGAATGACTGCAATTCAAAATATTTTGCATAATGAGTTGGGCGTCAGAAAGTTAATTTCCCGCTGGGTACCCTATAATTTGTCTGAAGTGCAGAAGGCCGATCGTGTTGAGTGGTGTCGGTCTACTCTGTAACGCTTCAATGGAGGGAAGTCAAAAGCGGTTTATAGCATCGTCCCAGGTGGCGAATCTTGGATTTATTCTTATGAGCGTGAAAGAAAATATCAGTCGGCAGTTTGGGTCTTCGATAGTGAGGTGAAGACAACGAAAGTGGTGCGTTCCCGTAGCGTATCGAAGAAAATGATCGCTTCGTTTGTTTCCAAAAACGGACATGTGGCCACAATTCCTTTACAGGATCACAGAATGGTTACCGCCGAGTGGTACGTACGTCGTAGTTGGTTTGTTTGCCAGAAGTTATGGCTGAACTCCGTAGAGGTAATGCTACACGCCGAATCCTCTAACACCACGATAATGCGAGCTCCCTTGCCGCTCGCAAAACAAAAGAGTTTTTGAACCTAGAAAATGTAGAGTTAATGTCTCATCCTCCGTATAGTCCCGACTTGAGCCCTAACGATTTTTTCACATTCACAACAAATAAGGATTTGTTACTTGGTCAGCGATTTCAAGACCCATAAGCTGCAGTAGAAGCGTATAAATCGGCCATTTTGTAATCTTCCACTTCAGAGTTTCATTTCGGTATGCCCCTCGTAGTTCTCCTTGTCCGGCTCTCCTAGCCTACACCTAAGTTCTACTATCATGACGATCCCTATTAGTAGGCTGTAACCTAACGTTGGGGCGGAACTTACAGATAAAATAAAACTGGCCAAGTGCGAGTCGGACTCGAAGGGTTCCGTATCATTATGTATAAAAAATCACGTTTGTTGTATGGGAGCCCCACTTAAATATTTTTCTACTCGCGTAGTACAACGTGCTACTAAAGATATCGCTATCGGTAATCCAATGAGGTGCATTGTGTGATCGCAATGTTGATATTTCATTATGAAACGTTTCACAATGTTTCTTTTCGCACTGCAAATGGCGGGAATTAAAATTAAAAAATAGTACATTACCGCATAGGCCACATATGAAGTAAGGGATTGCTGGACAAGTTTGGGGTAGTCGAGGATAAAACGACCTGCAATACCTGTTCCGCTGAGAATAGTGCTTTTCTCAAACAATGTGAGGAAATATTAAAAAGTACATTACTGCAATCTCACGATAGTAATCTCAAGGCTACAATAAATAACTTTACTTTAGATTGTACGTATCTTTTATTTTACAGGTCCATAAGAATCCGCCCATTTGTGCCTGGGCAGATAATTTTGTACTACTTGTAGATATCTCTTTGATCTCATACAAAAAGTAATGTTTGGAACTATTCATAATCAGCCGTTGAGACACTCATGCGCTATTATAGACATTCGGCTTCGCTTCGTCGTCATAAACTCGCACTCGTGTCTCAATGGCCCTTATTATGATACAATTGCATAGTATTTGTTGTTATAGTGGCAACAGAAATACATCATCTTTGAAAATTTCAACTGTCTATTTATTGCGGTTCATGAGATACAGCCTGGCGACAGACGGACAGACAGAGAGGCGGACAGTCTTAGTAATAGGGTCCCGTTTTTACCCTTTCGGTACGGAACACCAAAAAATATTACGTAAGTAAGTTAAAAAAAAAATTAGTTACTTATCTAAAATTAATAATAAGTAAAATGTACACAGTTAATCTTCTACCTTTAACCCAAGTGCCAAAATAGATAAAAGACACTGACGTGACGCCAACGCATGCCATTTTATTTTTCGTAGCCCATAGTCAAGTTTTTATTTGATGATATTTTTTTGTAGTCAGACATTCACATAATGGGATGATTTATATCTTTTAAGTGGTACATGTGTGATTGCGTTGCTTGAAATTATAACGCGACAAATACAGCGAGTGGTTTGGTATATGTTCAGCTTTGTATGATAAGTATTGAGTTTTTAGTCGAATAAAGCTGACCTTTAAATATTAGAAATATGTTGTAATTACAAAAATTCTAAATATATACAAAAAGGTGGCATTTTTACTTAAAGTATTGTATCATTTTTGAACTTCACCAAATCCACCCATTGCGTTACAGATACTTTTATATCAATAAACATACCTAAGCACCTACATTATTTTTTTCGGTCCGTACCGGATGTATCATATCACTATTTATGAGTAAAACAGGCAACACATGAAATGTCATTTTAGTCTCCGGAATGAAAAAATGGAATTTAATTCAGTTTAGGCAGTTCGAGTGCAGTTCCGTTGCAGTTCCAGTGCAGTGAAAACGTACGTACGTCAACTGTACCTACATGAACTGCACTTGAGTCTGCCCTAACTCTACTAAGTCTGACCGAGATTTAGTTTGCTTGTGGTGGCTCACGCCTTACGGTCGCGTACGCACACATAGAAGTCGCGCGGTGAAGTTTAGTTTGTAGACGAACTACTTATTTTATTATACTATGCCGAGCATTCGTGTTTGCCGTACAGTATTCGCAGTTTCTTAATAGCCATCGGCTGGCTATCACGCTTGCACTAGCAACTGAAAGAATATAATGTCACTCGTGTTTTATAGAAAAAAGAATATTGCCGATAAGAAAATGGTAGCACTGTACCTACATCTCAAAATGCAGCAATGTAAGTTCGTTTCATTTTCACTTCTAATGTGATGTGATAAAAACCGAGAAAGGCCACATCCCAAACTTTAAGCAATTTTTTATTTGTGCTAATTAATAATATAGAATGAAATAAGACGCAAAATCAATAAAAAAATACATTTTTATTAAAAATCATGATTGTACAGAAGAAGAAAAAATTAATGAGTAACCTTTATAAACTATGTCTATAATTAAGACGGAAAATTTATATAACCTTAAGAAGAAGATTTTTTTTTCTATTTAATAATGATTATTATTGGACGGAGTTCTACAGTTAATTCAACTAGTTATATCTGTAGAAGTAATCTTTTATTTTAAATCTTGGCAATATTTGAGCTGTGATGTAGTATTAAGAATTAATTATCTATTGTTTATTACATATTATCTAAGTAAAGTCAAAAACGAGAAGACTTAAAATTTCGGGGAAATAAAATCTGACGTAAATATATCATTCTTACATAGGTACAATCATATTATAATTCTTATAAACATGTTATTTTTTCTTATAAATATTATATATAATTTAAAAATTCATGTCAGTGGCAATCACTTACGAACTAGAATACATATTAACACTTATTTCAATAACGTCATAACAACGACAACTCTCTCTGAAAACTTCCTCATAGGACTTAATAAATAAAGTAGGCAACCTGTTCAAATAACTTGCCAAAACTTATGAATGGTTCATGTAAACGCTTTCATATGGTACAGATTCCCGTCTTGATATTGCTTCCACATTTTATCATAAAGAGATTCCAAAGCCCTCGCGTAGTTCTCGCAATCGAACAACGTGCTGCTAAAACGCGCATCCGAGACCTTAGCTCGAATGAAAAGACGGCTGCAAAAAATAAAAATTGGACGAAATGACGAAATTTGAAAAAAAATGCACGTATTACATTATATTACATAGCTCGTTCCAGAAATGTGCGACTCTCGTATCGTATTTATCGGAGCTTTCGCCAATCGCGATTATATTATATAGGTACAGTTTAGCAATAGCAGGGTATTTCTTTAATAGCTCAATTACAAAATTGTGCCACGTTTCAAAATCATAACACAAGATCTATAAGTGTTACGATTTTATGGTAACTTATGGAACTGAGAAAGAATGAAAGAAAAACTTCATTCACTAGTTGTGTTGTGAATCACTACAATAACACAGATAAGTGTAACATAAAAATAAAGTGAAACGGCGGGTACTAAAAACTAATCTCATAGGCTCGATTTGACCGAATAAAAATAAAGACGTGCGGTGAAGGCGTTAAGGTATGTGTGTAAGCATAGAGACTTGATTTGAGATTATTTAAATGAGAAAATTGTACTTAAAGAAATATCGGAGTGTATTCGTAGTTGGTAAAATAAATTTGTTTGCATAATTAACATTCATCAATACAGGCAATGATCTGCACGGGAAGTACTCGTACTCGTTAATAAGTAACATAATAGTGCTGAATATAAATAAATCTGCATTATCGTTTATACATTACCCTTCTTCAAATTTCTTGTGCATTTATACTCAAACCTATTGTGTCCTAATTCCACCCTAGTTCAATTTAAGACTGTACCTAGCAAACCTCATTACTATTATTGTTTTCTAATTAACTAAAAACTTTCCTTGGAATCGGACGATGCTTTTTAGTAGCCCAAGTAAAAATACAATTTATGTGATACGTACCAAACTTTAATAACAATTAGATACCCTGAGTAGTTAGCTCAACAGGAGAAGGTGGCCACTTTTAAGTTGATAACTCGAAGGTAAATTGTTATTAAACTATGTGGATACTATGTGATTTATGCTATAACTTGTGTTTTCATTTGTTGTACAAAAAGGCACCGTCCGATTTCAAAACAATATTTTTGTTTATTAGAAATCACGATAACAGTAATAAGGGCGCCACTGAACGCTCGATGCGCCACCGTACACCCGGCGCACGCTCGGCGGCCTAAAGAGCCGCCTTACAAAACTACGCTTACAACGCCACATATTTTCGTTAATTACTTTGTACGAATATTATACGTATAAATAGACTATAATTGAATTTTTCACTCAAATACACTTAAATAACGAAGAAAACCAAAAAGAGACGTCGCCAGCGTCACTTTAGTAACAGGCCTCTTAAAAAAATACAACATATAATGACAACCATCTTAAATAGGTAATTAAAAGCAATGATCATTTTAAAAATATTTTATCTATCCAAATATCATAAACCGTTCAAGAAACGCACATTATGACCACCATAAAAATATACTGTTTTATTAGAACGAGTTTCTTATGTGTAAAAATGTTATTATTGCTAAATAATAACATCGATTTCGGTAATATTATTTCATTAAAATTTGAAACATCTCTGAAAAACCAAGAAATTTGATTTGATCTCTATTCTAATATCAGTCGAGATGACGTTTAGTTCGAAATGAAATGTCAATTTGCATAATCAATTTGACAAATGGCACACGTAAGTAAGATATGGAACGATATGATAGTTGGAGCCGACTCTAGTTTGTCTATGAATTAAAAAAAAATGACAGCTGTCAGAAAACTTTTCAATCTTTTCATTACCGGTTAAAATTTGTTTTGTGTTTTGTTTTTTTGTTTTATGACATTGAGAAGGCAAACGAGCACACAGGCCACCTGATGGTAAGTGGAAACTGTGACCCATAGACATTCGCATTCACAAGACTGCAAGCCTAAGACTGCAAATGGGTTGCCAACCCTGAAGACTAAGATGGAATACCTCAATGCTAGTCATTACACCGGCTGTCTTATCCCCAAACCGGAAGACAACAATGCGAACACTGCTATTTGGTGGTAGGTTAATGGATAAGATGATGGTAGCGGTCCGGACGGACACAATGCAACACACACACAACAACAACAATTACAATTACAATAATTACAATTACAATTAGTGTATACAATTATCCGATTTGTTGAATTTAAACCATAAAATATATAAAATATGCGATACAGGAGGATATAGATATTTTGGCGACGCCTCCTGATATCCGTGACAAAGCAACTAACGTCATAAAATAATTACTGTTAGTGGCCCTGAACATCGCTGCGATGCCGGTCATAATATGCGGCTCCTGGTTGCAGGCTTAGGATATGCGGGTCGATTTTTTTTTCCACCCTTAAACTTAAAGATACAGTCTTTATAGTAGTTCATGTAGCTGTACATAATTAGGCATTAAAACACTTGTCTGATGTTATTATGAAACTCGCCTTCGGCTCGTTTGATAGACCCACGCTCGTGTTTAATGCCCTTCCTTATATACAGCTACATAAACTACTATAAAGACTGTATCGTTAAGTTAATACAGGGTGGTAAAAAAATATGGGCCCTGGAGGGGAACAACCTTAAATCCTTAAGTTAGATCATTTTACTTAAAGGAAATATTGTTTTATTTTTAATAAGAATCAAAACTTCATTTCAAGTTTTTCTAATTTCGTTTGTCTCACCCGGGAATCGAGCAAGCTAAAAATTCAAAAAATAAATAATCGCCATTTTATTCTACTAATTGATAGGATTAATGTTCAGGATAAAATGTCTCTAAATAACATTTGCCATTAGAGATACAAAAAAATTGTGAAATCCAATATTGATTTCATTTTTTGATTTTTTAAATGTTTCGATTCCCGGATGAGAAATGTTTTTGTTTGAAAATATTTAAATGCTGGTTTGTTTCTTTTTAAAAATAAAATAATGTTTTCTTTAAGTAAAATGATCTAACTTAAGGGTTTAAGATAGTCCTCCTCCAATATTTTTTTCCACCCTGTATACAAGTAAATTAACATTTTAGATAGTTTTTTGATACAATAACTATTAAAAAAAAAACTACTATCTATGAATATAATTTTTGTGACGATCTTTCTGAACATCGACATCATAGATTGATCGAACGTTTATGCGGCCCTGTTCCAGTCGCGACGAAATTGCCCCTCAAAATCGGCAGAACGGCCACTTTTCCGAAGTTTTGCTTGCAGTACAGCCCAAAAAAATTCGAAAAGTCGAAGATTTGGACAATTCGGTGGACTCATTGTTTTTGGTACAAAGTTCACTTTTTTCTGCTTACTCGACTACAACGCTTTGGATCCATGGTGGCAAGATGCCAAATTGGGCCTGAATACAGTCGGGACACTGTATTTTCTAATCATGGGAAGAATTCGTGAGGTAATCCGTTACACAGAGATACGTACGTCATTGTACGGGTAATAAAAAAAGGACTTGATTTTAGGCCACATTCACAGATCGCTTGACATCTCATGATGTTCTTATAGTTGGTTCAAAATAAGCTGACGTGACTCCACTTGAGACCGTCATTAGCAACAACAATATGATTATGTGCACCCGATTAACATTTTTGTAAACACTTTGCAATTGGCGGTACTTCAAACGTTCTTGATACTTTCTCTTTCCTTATCTTACTTACGCGATAAAATTTGAAAATTTAAATATTGGTCAGTCGTTTTTTAACTTTGAGGTGTTCAGTTCAGTATAATCCAAATGTTTCGTCCGTACGACACGGAGAATTATTCTGATTCTGAATAAAATGTTAATCTTTGAGTAATATCTCTAATTAGTATATATTTTATAATTTTATTAATAAATAATATAACATAATACTCGTATTGCATTCTATTCCTGCAAGTTCGATAACAAACAATCTCAATTATTTTAAGTATCCATAATAATTAAAAAGTATCACGATATGTTGTTTTTTTAGCGTAGTACACAACAAGATAACGCCGAAAAACCTCACTTTAAAATAAAATTGTTTTATGATGCTCTAGTTTACTATCCCTATTGTTAATGTTCAAGTGGAGACACGCCAGCTTATTTTGAACCAACTATACCAAATTTTTCAGTGTAAATGGACTTTTGAGATTCACTAATGTCTGATCCATTGGTAATTGTAAAATAATGAGGCCCTGGCAGCGATTTATTATACAACTTCACGTACGTTTTGTCCTCCATTATTACACAAAGATTTTTCTTTGATAAAATAATGTCATATGCCCTTTGTACTCTTGTCTTGACCGAAATTTGTTGTTTATCGCTTCTTTTTGCCCGCCTTTGCCTTTTATATTTTTTTCGTCTCTATATTTGATGCGAATATATTTTTTTCTTGTGTCCCTTTTTTTATTTTATTTTCAAAATTGACAACAATTATAATTCCGAATATGATTACCAATTTTAATTAAAATAAACGGCTGTCAAGTTGTAATTATACTTACGATTCAATCTTAATGTATTGGGAACTTTAACAAATGTTATTTTACGCGTACTGAAAACGAGCAATTTTTTTACGACATACATCTAGTTTCCATTGATAAACTAACTGGAAAATTTAACCGTATTTTTTTAAATCACCCAGGAAAAGCTGCCCCGGAACTGCTTCGACACGTCTAATATTTAAAATTCATGTGTTACTAATAATGATGTTTCGCTAATGTGATGCTTGGCTACTATGATGATTTGCGAATGTCATGTTTTGCGAATATGTTGTTTTGCTTTTATAACATTTTCGAGAATATTATGTTTTGCGAATATGATATTCAACAATGGAGGGATTTTTTATTTACTACTAGCCGTCCGCGCCCCGCGCCGCCCGTGGGTAATTATTTTTTATACATACCTTACGACCCATACTTTACGACCTATTATCCGAACCAAACCAACCAAATATATACATATACAGGGTGGAAAGAGACGAGAGCCGTTCCCGAAAATAAAGTATCACATAAGTGATGTTCGATGATGATTTGATGTGCAATGGTTAGAAACAATTATTATAAAGAAACATAAAAGTTAAAATGGGTCATGTTTAATATTGGTGACAACCCTATGTTCCTAACTACAGTCCAATATTTATAAGGATAAAAGGACACCTGTTATCTTAGGGATTTACAACCGATGTGCAAATATTCCACCATGTCTAATATTACAAACAGCAGCTCGTGCCCAAGAATGGCGATGCACCTTCGATATAATGTAGTTTCTTCACGATTTTTTCTACGCAGTTGTTCGATGGCAGCTATTAATCTTTCTTTAATTTCCTCGCCAGTATTACATTCTGTCCTGTGCTCTTTGTCTTTAATCGTGCCCCACAGAAAAAAGTCCAGTGCCGTGAGGTCCGGACTTCTTGGTGGCCAACGGTGTGGCCCAAATCGCCCTATCCATCTGTCCCCAAACTCTGTGTTTAATTTCTCACGCACTTCTATCACGGGATGAGCTGGTGCTCCGTCTTGTTGGTACCAAGTGCGTTGTCTTTCGGCCAGTGGCAAGTTATCGAGGTAAGGGTCAACCTCGGAGTTTAGGAGGGCCATGTATCCAACTCTGCTAAGTGTTACAGGTAAGAACACAAGCCCTATAATTGTTTCCCCGTGAGTCGCAGCCCGTACGTTAACTGACCAAAGATATTGGTGACTCTAATAACGGTACGCGAATGAGTTTTCTTCGGCGTACCTGAGTTCATTTAGCCTGTTCCACATACCAATGCTTGTAAATACACTTTTATCCGTTCATCCGGCATTACTTAGGATTTCATTAGTTTAAGAGCGTGACATACGAGGGCTGTTTGATGTCCTTTTAAAAACTATTTGTAAAACCTTTTTTTCTGGTAAATGGCATTAACACTGGTAGGCACAATCTTTCAAATGAAGACTGTCAAAAATTCAGCAAAAAAATCAATTTAAAAAAACCATTGGTTAACTTTACTGTGATCACTCGTGATTACACTGTGATTCTTTTCATGGCACACACGCACCAACGTTGCAGATTATTTATAACTGGATAGATGATTTTAAACGTGGTCGGTCAAGCACATCTGATGGTTCACGCTCTGGTCGCCCAATCGAAGTCACTACTGAGGATGTTGTTGAAGAAGTCCATAATATTGTACTCGACGACCGCCGAGTGAAGGTGCGTGAAATAGCTGAGAACACAGGCATCTCCACTGAGCGAGTACATAAAATCCTGCATGAAGATTTGGATATGACAAAGCTGTCTGCATGATGGGTGCCACGTTTGTTGACAATCTAACAAAAACGCGAACGAAAGCGAATTTCAAAACTGTGTTTGGATATGATGAAGCGTAATCCTCGGATTTTTTTGAGTCGATTTTCACTATGGACGTAACTTGGGTCCATAATTATACACCTGAATCAAAACAGCAATCAAAACAATGGATGGCAACTGGTGAACGTGCCCCAAAGAATGCCAAGACTATTTTGTCGGCTGGGAAGGTGATGGCGACAGTCTTCTGGGATGGCGAAGGAATCATTATGATTGATTACTTGGAAAAGGGAAAAACTATCACTGGCCGTTATTACGCAGAGTTATTAAACCGTTTTAATGCCGAATTGTTAGAAAAACGACCAAAATTGTCCCCCAAGAAAGTCCTCTTTAGTGCACATGTCCACTATTGCAATGGCTAAAATCCACGAGTTGGGCTTCGAGCTGGTTCCGCATGCTCCGTATTCGCCGGATCTAGCTCCGTGCGATAATTACCTATTCCCAAATTGAAGACCTATTCCCTAATTGAAGACCTTGACAAAACGTATTTTTTGGAGGCGATAAAAAAATTGGAAACTCGCTGGAACATGTGTTTGGCCCGGTTTACTAATGTTTGGTCAAAAATCGTTTACTAAAACTTGACAAACTAAAATGATGCCAAATGATAATCTGACCAAATGAATAAAATGCGAAATGTAAATGTGCTAAAGATTCGTTTGGGAAATGAAACCACTGCGATAATTTTTTTGGGAAGTGAAATTTGGCGACAAGTATTTTGACCCAACGGCAGTACACCGTTTGGCCCTCAAAGGAGACTATGTTGAGAGATAAATGTAAATTGTTTAAAAAAAAATATTTTTTACTTTTTGTAATTGTGATGTGCTTGTTGTCATTGTAATAATTATCTATGAAACAAATAGGTTGCAAAACAAAAATATTTTTCACAAAGTTATTGTTCCCTATTTAGGTCAAGGTTGGGTCATTGACCTTATCAGCTGTTAGGGTTGAAACCACACGTTTTTTGTATTAAACTTTAACGAGCAGTAACTCGATAATGGCTTAAATATTAGCATACTTTCTTGGAGAAAAATATAGTACTAAAGATACATAATCTTGAATTTTCCGGAAGGACCGTCGTCCCTTTCCACCCTGTGTATAAAAAAACATAAAATTCGGTCGAGCCGTTTCGAAAGAGTTCGATCATTAACACCGTAACACGAGATTTTTATATAATATAAATGATAAACTTACTAATTTAAAAACCCACTTACTACTTTTCGTCCAATCCTAATCTTACAGCTATGTCTTCATAATCGCTTCTAGATTTAGCAATCAATTCTGAACATTTCATTGCATTTAACTGCGAAGCTGCAACTCTGTAAGTTAAATAAATATTTTTGAAAAAACCAATAGTTTAACTGAATAATGTGACTTTGTTTAGAGTTTACCTCGAAGCCAAGGTCTCTCCGGGCAATGTGACCACAGGGGTACCTGCCCACAAGACGTCCATAGCTGTAGTGTGACCGTTGCAAAGCGGAGTGTCCAGGCACACGTCTGCCAGCTGTCCTCGGCGTACATGCTCCTCTTTACTAGCAATTTTAGAAAAAATAATGCGCCTAGGGTCCAAACCTGTGTCAAAGTTAAAGAAATCAGTACAATGCCTTGAGTAAGTTTCGTGAAATATCAACAGAAAGATTAATTAAAATAAATTACAGTAAATATTAGGATTTTTTACCCTTGTCTAAATGGAAAATCGTAAAGGTTAAATGGCCTTTTTTGAAGATGGGGTGGGAAGTCTAAACTGAATGTGGTCAAAATAGTTTAAATGATTAATGTTTTATAATTATTTACATCAAAAAATATTATTGTCTTTAAAATTCAACATTGTCATCTAAATATTACAATTATGTGGATAATAACAAATTACCTTTGCCGTGCAAAATTGATTAATTAGGTACCGTCTAAGTATTAGTTTAATAACCTAATTCTCATGTAGCATGACGAACTTCCAGTTATACCTAATTATTAATTACAGTGAACTAAATAAATATTTACCCAATTCTTCGGCAAATCTGTGTATATTCGGTTTACCAGCAGCAGGGAAATATAAAAGCCATAGAACACTTTTTGGTACCCTTTTCAATATTTGCACCCACATCCGCAAAGCTCTTGGATCAATTTTGTATAATTGATTAAAATTACAATATACAATTGAATCTTTTGGAAGACTATACTGCATCCTTGACGTAAATATAATATTTGTAAATACAGTTTCACCGCAAGCAACTTTTTTATTGCTATTATTAATGGAAGCACCATTAAAAATAGCAACGTCGTTGAAAAATGCCTGAAAGAAAACGCTAAGATAATTTATCTTTCAAATATGAATATAACACAGGATAATAAATGTAATATTAAAAATATATATTATATAACAGTAAAAATGGTGCATCCCCATTTTTAACAATATGAAAATTTCAAAACCATTTCGAGCAATAGGCTTCTGGAATCATTATCTGCAGTTAGATTAAAAAAAAAATACAATAAATTAATTAATTGGTAAGAGCACTTCTCTATTAAGTTATGTGTGATAATATGTTAATAAGTTGTATTGTGAGGTTTTTTAAGAAGTTCTACCCGGCGGCACGAACATTTATTGTAGAAATATCATTAATGGAATTATTGAATCTATTATCAAAAAATAAATATGATTGTGTTCAGTGAATCTACTCTAGAAAGAAGGGTCATGCAGTGCTGTGGTAATGTAAGTTCACGTAATAAGCAATGGCCGAATGCTTAAAATACTTTGCAATAATAAACATATTGTACTGCGATTGTTTGTTTAAGACCGTATCGGAAAGAACGTAGACAACGTTAGGAATCTCTAAAAACTAGCACGTACATAAAATAGGCATAAACTTTTTTTTAAATACCTGACTACGTCCTTTTCTTTATATTGCAACCAAAAATAATTTCTATTTTTGTCAAATTGTCAAAATGAGGCGAATTAACTAACACATTCGTAAAAAATATTTGGACGATTGCTACAAAATAAAAGGTATGACGATTAGAAAACTGGATTAAAAGTACGAGTTGGGCCCCGCGGGCGTGCTTAAAATAATAAATAAACTTGGTCACGTTCAATACGAGATGCGGCAAAAAGAGCCAAAACGTCTTCGGCTATGATACAAAAAATCAGACTAAAATGCCACCTTAAAACCTATAAAAAAACAAAAACACCCAAAACGAGATGAAAATCACACAATAGCAATCATAAAACGAACAAGGAAATTACACGACCGTATTGAAAAATCAGTATTGAAAATTGAACAAGAAAAATCAGGGCATTATAATGGATGACGACATCTATGCAAATTGGACTTAAAAGCCTTACCAAGACCTAAATTTATTACGGGGCCGGCTAATAAAGAGGTTACTCGATAAGATAAGGCCATCAAAATCAAGATATTGGGCAAAAAAGTAATAGTGTGGCAAGCGATTTGTCAAAACGGGTGCGATAGCAATCCTTCTTCACAACAGAGACTTTGACCGCTACGTTACACCGTACCGAGAGCTTACTGAAAATTTTACTACCACTCATAAGGAAGCACAGGATTGGAACTTTATTTTGGCCGAATTTGACAACGAAGCAATAGTATAAAGTCTATAAGGTAGAAGGATAAGGATCTGAATTTGAGCGATATTGGGCTATCATGAATCGATACCTCCAAATAAACGTCAAAGCTGCCACTTCGGTTTTTTAAAGACCAGTTTCAGTTTTTTTATTTTCCATTATCAGTAATCAGTAATCACACAAACTAAAAATAATAACATTTTGAAGTTGTCTACTATCTTTTCGATACGGTCCTTACATTATGTTTGAATGATGTTCGTCTATGACTTTAAACAGATTACGGATTTTATCATTAAATGCTTTAAATTACTTAGATCCTTATAAAAAGCAAATCTTTAGAAAAACAAACTTTTTTTTTAAGTGTATTCCTATGAATGCTTTTAATTAATAAAAACATAAGGAGATTTCAGAAGGTGCCAAATAATTATAATTTAAGAAGAATTACTACCTGCAACTGATTTGGTGTGTTTAACGTGTCTATCACACTATTCGGAATGTCAATAGTTCTCGTTATAATTTCAATTTTCTCTGAATCATCGCACGTAATAATTTCTTTCGCTTCTTTTACGTCAAATTTTGCTTCAACAAGCCACTCGGCAGAGTTAATTACCGCAACAGTTTCATTTAAACTTTCACCATCACTTTGGACTTTAAATCGCTTTTTTAGATGAGGAAACATTTGTTTGTGGTCTCCAATAAAGTACGTTTGAGGCATAAAAGCCAATTTTTCACTGAAATCACTAGCCGATTTTAACGGTGACGATACTTCATCGGTTATTATGTAATCCATAAAATCTGCTCCACTTGTCCCGGGGTACCCCAGCCACATAACTTGTATTGGTGCCGGCCTCAGTGCAAATATTTCATTTCTCGCTCCTTTCGTGTATCCGTTCATGTTGACCAATATATGTATACCATCGTGGAATATTTTTTTCGCGGCCTTTATATTGCAGGACATGGATGATAAATCAACAAAATGTTCTGATTCTGTACTAATTTTACTACGGAATGTGGTTCCATCATCTGAATTTAAAGCATAACAAAATATTTCTAGTTTCGATGAGTCGTGTAATCCCGGTATAGATTGCATAAGATGTGAAGTAGGATGATTTCCAAAATCACTACTAACATAACCAATCTTCAATCTCTCGTGTAATACTTTGCTAAACTGAAAAATGACTTTTTGCAACATATTAACTTTGTTGACATATAAATTGGCATGCCGCGTGGCAATCTCTTTTCTGGTGATGTTCGACAATGGGTATAAAATGGAATGGTGTGGGTGTACAGATAGCAGCTTTTCGTTGCTCATTTGCTCTTCAACTATCGTTATTATGTTTTGCATTCGATCGCTGTAATCATCCCAATTGCAAATTATTTGTAAACAATGTGCTAAGTTACAATAAGCGTCTGGAAAGTTTGGCTTAAGCTCTAAAGCATTTCGGTATGACTCAATGGCTTGATTGATAATTCCTAAATCCTTGTAAATACTAGCTAAATTGCAATGCGCATCAGCAAAATGAGGATTGATCTCAATGGCTTTTTTAAAACAAGCGATAGCGCCATTAATATCCTTCATTTCTCTTAACGTATTTCCCATGTTACTATAAGCATCTGCAAACTTTGGCTGAATATTTATAGCTTGTTTGTAATGCATCAATGCTTTTTTTAACTTTCCTGTAAAAGAAAATATGAATTAGTCACACTAACGAAAACTCACAAGTGGAATAATTTGGGTAAGATGTTTCAAGGAGGGTTTATACCGAGTGCCATGTCCAACCAATTACCTCCATTCTGGCAATGTCACTACTAATATGAATAACTCATGGTTATTTATTACAGTAACAACAATAGACAAAAAAACTTTACTTTAGTAGTAGGTACGTGCAGTACTAAGTTAATGTTACATTAAAATAAAAGGTATTATTAGGTACATATATTATTGACAAAATATTTTACAAAACTTAGAGCTCGAAGGAAGACAAAGTTTACCTAAGGGGGGGGGGAATACATAAAAATAAGTACCGCACAATAAGTGAAGTTTTTTTAAATGTTCAAGTTATAGTGTAATAAGGCCTTAAACAATCGTTGGGTGTGTATTTCTGTTTTACTGGGTCACCTATCACAACCACTATAAACTCCTGTCAGAATTTTACCTGTTCGAACACTTTTTAAATTATTTGGTTTTATCCCATAAGAGCTTTCGTCAATCTTTCACTTTACCGTTTGACGTTATCCCAACGTTTGTCCGAAGAACTTCTCCACAGTTATTTGTTCTATGGTATGTACTTATGTATGTTTGTGAATTCTTTATTGCACATAAACAATTTCATTTTTGTTTCATCACTATAGATAATGTGCATAGGCGAGCTTATCCCATATGGGATCTCTTCCAGTTAACCTTGGAGTAGAATAAGCAAGGACAATGCCAGAGGATTGGCAAATTTACAAAATAACAGAAAATAAATAGGTAGGTACCTACATACATCCGAAAACAGACATATTAAAAAGTAATAAATATGTGCTTTAATAGAATACTAAAATGGTACCCATTTTAGAATTTTATTAAAGTATATATTAGTATATTTTAGTACAGGTGTTATGCATATTTGTTTTCCTTCGTATTTTCACGGAAACGTACGAACGTACTTATTGTACTGTGACCGACTGAAATAGCAAGACACGTTCGTACGTTTCCGTGAAAATACGAAGGAAAACAAATATGCATAACATCTGTACTAAAATATACTAATATATACTTCCACATACGTAAACAGCAATTAAAACCTACAACAGAGCAAAGGAAAAACACTCGTGACTTGAAGAAAAACACTGGTTGATATGTTTGGTTTTTGTTTCCATTGACCATTCTATACTTACCCTACAATACATTTGACATTTGAAACGCTCCAACAATTTTTCACCTTACCGTTTGACGATATTCCTACTCATCGTTTTTAGTCATAAGAAAATACTAACAAAATGTGGATCTAGTTGTCTGATAAAGAAGTTAGTCTGATAAAGAAGTTATTATTATTTGTATGTCTTTACCAATCACGGGACTATGGGAGTCCCGGACCTTTGGAAGGCGTACATGGAGCCGAAGCCAACACGCAGAGGCCCTTTAGACAAGTTTAATTTAGTAAAGTTATGGGACACCAACCGGCGATTGTCCCTGAGTTCAAACTAAAGAAGTATGCTCCCACGGACAACCACCGGTTAGTGTAAAGACAATTTAAGAAGGATGGGAATACTAATAATAGCTTCTATGAATGAACTGATATGGATTGGTGAACTAGGCTATTGATGAAACTACGGCACCTGCCTGGCCAATGCTAATTACTTTGGTTTAAATGGCAAGCGGTGACTCGCCAACTCAATGGAATGGACCTCCCGAAATAGCCACATATATATAGCAGCAGGGAGGCAACAGCTCCAGAGGGGCTAAGGGTGGAGAAGTGCTTCTGGAGTTTAAACGACCACGACTCACCACTTATGCAACTCATCCGCCCTTCGAGCATAATTATAGCTCTTGCGACTCCACTCTGACCGGCCAATAAAGGCAAGTCAGAGGTGAGGGTCTATTCCTCGTCATTGCACACCGCAGCCGGCCGGTGAAGGCAAGCGTGAGGTGAGGAACAGGACCTACCCTCGGGAGCACTCAGGTCCGTGGTGTCGCCACTCACCAACAGCTCGCCACTAGCTGCCCTTATTATTATTATTATTATTTATCCGAAAATCCTTTCCCGGCACAGTTTCTTGGCGTATGGAGTGTTGAGTTTACGGTATCCAATTGCAAATAAGATTTTTTTGTTTCACCTACTGTTTCATTTATCCGAAATGTAATAGACATGCACAGAAAAGTTATATACGACGACGAGCGTAGCAAGGAGGATTGTAAGGTTTAACTGTGACCAAAACCGATTTCAATGGTTTCCGAATTTCCACTCTAGGTATCGCGAAGATGCATAACCCTGACGTAAACGATTTTAGAAAATTGACAAACTTAATGGAATTTACATTAAGCGCCCGGACGACCGTACTACTTCTGTTCTTTTTAAATATGTAACCGCGATAAAATAGCTTTACTCCATCCCTTTTCGTTGTAAATGATTTACCATAATTGTTCGGTCATTTTTTGAACCCTTTGCACTCAACAAATATTTACCTAAAAACCAACAATGCTAACACAAATATTAACAAAAATAACAGTCTACGAGTAATATGGCGGGTATACCTACCGTCCACCACAAAAATGACAAAACAAAAATAAGGGTATAACTAATAAAACAAAGCACTACAACGGATAAATTATCGTACGGGAAAAGCAGTAATGGAGAATAAACAAGTTATCAAACGAACAAAAAAACAACACAAAAAATATTAATTGTAAAAATTCGAAGTAATCTTTAGGACAAATACAAAAACAGCAAACAAAGTATGTCGAAACGTTTTGTGCACGTTTGCACAAAATGTTTTTTGGACTTAAAATACGTAACCGTTTAGCAAGCTCTCATAAGCTCTTATGCTACGAGTACCGTTACCGACTTTACCCGAACCCAGAGGTTGCAGGTGCCAAGATGCACTACGCGAACTAGTGATTCCATTTGTTTCGTCTTTAATCCAATCGAGTTACTGGTAAATTTTTCGTACCACGTCAGGTACGAAAAGTCCCGTGATCTTGGCAGGACCCTCAGGAGGCTTTTGAACTGCCATCATTGTTTGGCTTCATTAGAAAACTTAATCTTAAATTCCGGGCAAGATAATGTCGCATCATGCTTAGGCTGCAGCATTAAGTATAGCGTGTATTAATTACTAGGCTTAATACGTCATTAATTTTTGTTATAATTATTTTTATTCTTATTTGAAATTTTGTTACATTACTTCATTTCTTTTTGCCGTGGTTGCCAATTATACCCTAACTTGGAGGCAGCCAAACGGAAGCTAGCAAAAAAAGCAGTTGTTGACTAGTGTACAGGGCCTATATAAGACATGAAGCATATCTTATAACTATGACAATTGGGAAAACATGAGTTTTTAATATCTGTAAGGTAATTTTGCAGACGTGGAGACCTCTCTAAACAAACTTTAAGGGTTCCTTGTTGACTACGGAATCCTAAAAACGAATACCGTCAATATTTGCAATAAGAAAAGTTCGTAAGTTCTTACACATACGTATGAGTTTTTTAACTGCGAATATTTTACTAACACGGAATTTGGAATAATCAATTATCTTTCGTCACACTGTCAAGATGTATACCGTATGTACAGGTACGTATATTGATGATGAACCGTGATGTTTTGTCAGAAAATATTTTCCTTTTAAGTATGGTTTTACTGAATATTAGCTAAGGGCTGTTAAATAATCTATAGATATTCTGGGAAATCGCGTAGTTTTATTTTAATTGTTTAAAACGACTCCTTAATCAGTTGCGCCATGTATTGGCCTAACACTACTTAAAAATAAAAGCAGTATTTTTTTAAATACCTTATCATGCTTACAATTATGTTTAGTAAATGGTTTAACAAACCTTGTTGTTGTAAAAGCGACGCCAAGTTGCTGTGAGTGGCCGCAAAATTCGGTAAAACGTCTAAAGCTCTTAAGTACAACTTAGTTGCCTCTTCAATTTTTCCTTGTTCCCTTTTGACATTCCCGAGGTTGTTAAGAGCGTCAGCATGGGATGGGCATAAACGTAAAGCCAGGTTATAGCACTCTTCTGCCTCGGGTACGTGGCCTTTCTCTTTTAAAACATTAGCAAGATTACAGTAAGCATCTGGGAAGTTAGGCTGTAGTTGGATCGCACGCTTGTAAGTTTCTATAGCGAGATCTATAAGACCCTGCTTGTAATATAAGCATGCGAGGTTCCCGTAAATAATTGCATTGTTAGGAGTAACCTTCAACGAATGTAGGTAGACTGCTACAGTCCTGAAAACATACAGGCAGATTATGTTATGCTCATTATCTTACGAGTATTTGTAATACAGATTACTATTTCATGAATTTAACACTCAGTTGCGCAAACTTTTATAAGTACTAATATATTTTCCTTCAGCCTTGCATCACGTTGAAGATCAGTTTCTGTCCCTTTCTCACTACCCATTCCAAAGATTTAAAATTGACAACATGGGGCATACTAAAGGCGACTTTTAATTTAAGGAATGCCTTTGACATTTTAGCATTATTCATCAGAATCAGAGTGTAGTTTGAAACATTGATCTTGCATGCAAAATTAATACCCACCTACTTAATATGAATATAATTTACTTATTGCCTGATTTCTGGAAGTAGATAATTCCGCTTATTTAAAAAACGAATGATAGAAATTGGACATTAAAAAAAAACTCGTTAAAAATGCAAATGTCCAAGTTTTAAAGATATCTTGAATTATTGAGCTTCGGTATCATCTATAGTATCCTTCACTTAACATTTTTATCTTGACAGGAACCAAGTTGCAATATTAATAACAATACTTACTGACCTTTTAATTTTATTTTTGAGCCACGTGATACAGTTGTTGGAAAACTCCGCTGCCTCCTCAAATCGCGGCGGGGCGATGTTGATGACCGTGTACACGACAATGCATTGGTAATCCATAACAGGGACATGTCCTCAGGACGGACAAGGCTGTACTGACGACGCGTCGCTTCCGCTCGTCCCGGCGCGCCGCACGCGCCACCGTCACCGCGACGCGCCTGCGCCTCTGCCAACTCTGCCGCGTCCGCGTCCACGCAAACCGCGGCCTTCACTCACCTTAATAAACTCTAACCCAGCATATTTCTCGCTAACTATGAACCACACGGACACTAAATGCACCTCGCTTTCTTAACACATTTAAGAAAAATCGAATATAATATATAGAATTAATAAAAACGAATGAAAAATTTCAATCATAATGAAAACTCTTTAGACTACATACTTGTCACAATAGTCAGCTGTTCCCTAAGTCAGCTGTTAGGCCGGATGATTTATATTTGGTAGTGTTTACGTTGCGGCATGAAACTGTCAGACAAGAGCGCCTAAGAAAGAAAGGGGAAGTTACGAATCAGAATGGAGTATTGAGAAAATACGCAATACTTTTCAAACTACCGTAAAAAGTATAGATGAAGTATAAAAGTGGGAATATGTCACGTTAATATTGATTTGCGTGGGAGGAGAGGCGAGCGGCGGCGTGGCGACGCCTCGGGCGCTCGGCGCGACTGCGGCCGCGGCGCTCCCCGCCGCCTGCATCCTGGCTGCACGGCGGCGGCCCCCCGCACCTACTAGCCTAGCATACTAAAGCTCAACTGATTGAAGAAAAACTATTAGAAATTTACAAGTATTATATAATATGTTAATAACACATAAAGCAATCTCCAAATTGTGATGACAGCTTCATACACTGGTTACTTACTCATTATTTCAATTTTAAGCACCCAAAATCGTGTTGGAGGAACTGGCGGCGTCATTGACATTTGTAAGTAAGTGGGTATTCCTTTTGAACTTAGTTAGTTCTACAATTTTATAAAATTGCCTTATATAATAGTTACAAAAAGATGGTCGCTAATGGAAGAGAATCCTGCCCAGTCTACCGTTGACCTACTGGCCTATATACGGCCGTTCTTGCGTAATAAATTAAGAGTACGGCTCTGCGTTTGTTAAGGTTTTAAATTGAATAGTATTTATATATAAATTATTTTTTTAAATATTAAATTTAGTTAAGGTTACGTGTAGGGAAACTAAAAGTTCGAATTTCTTTGCCGCTTGCTAAATGTTAAATAATTCTAGCCAAACATAACAGATGTATTATTATTTGTAGATATCGAATACCAATACCTAGTGAATGTCGGCGTTCTATATTACGACGTTAAGCAATATCAGTTTTTGACGCGATATCGTATTGTTTCTAACTCTTCCACCAATTACTGTCAATTCGATAAGAGCTAAATATCAATACTTTGACTGTATGAAAAAAATACCTGCGTCAAAAGCAATATTGATTATCATATAATAGGGGCCCAGGGCTTAGATTGTACTGCGTAAAACCTTATTGTTCTTGACGTGTTTCTGTATTGTAAACGTTATGATAGCTCTTATTTACTTGACCGTAATGGCGGCCAAGTTAAAAATAATAATAAGATAGCACGTCAAAGGCAATAAAGTTTTGTCCTGTAGATATACAGGGCGTCCCACGGCTATGCCACATGGAAGGAAAGTACCTTAAATATTGTAGATGGAACATTTTACTGAAAGAAGACATTATTTGAATTTAAAAAACAATTTAAACTGCATTCATAGATAATTAAATAATTACATGGTTGAACCGGGAATCGAACGACCCGTTACACGAGAAAAATAATTACCCTGTAGCTTTATCATACCGATCGAAAGGCTTCATCATAAGGATAATTTTTTGTTAAATAACATAGTGTCAGAAATAAAAGGAAGACCATGAATTTTAACATTTTTAATACAAAATTAATCAATTTATCAAATGCTCAAAATGAGTCCCTTCCTGTTGAACACAAAGTCGCACCGGTACCTATTAATTACGTATCTCTTTATCATTTTATCATGCACTTAAACTATAATAGGGAAATGATGCGTACTTCTCCAGTGAGTACATTTATTAGTAATAGGTATTTATGATAATGTCAGTTGTATGTCCTTACGGCAATGTCAGCATTTCATTTTTCTGAACAAAATTTCGCATCAAATGTTAAAATTCATGGTCTTCCTTTTATTTCTGACACTATGTTATTTAACAAAAAATTATCCTTATGATGAAGCCTTTCGATCGGTATGATAAAGCTACAGGGTAATTATTTTTCTCGTGTAACGGGTTCGATTCCCGGTTCAACCATGTAATTATTTAATTATCTATGAATGCAGTTTAAATTGTTTTTTAAATTCAAATAATGTCTTCTTTCAGTAAAATGTTCCATCTACAATATTTAAGGTACTTTCCTTCCATGTGGCATGGCCGTGGGACGCCCTGTATAATACGAATAGAGAGATAGAATATAGTACGAGTCCGTTAGACACGGCCGGGCAGCGACGCGGCGTCGGCGTCGCTTGCCGCAGGACGACCGTTCGACGGCGAAACTTCTCATTATGCAGGGTAATCATTTGGAACAAACTATAAGGGATAAAAGGTGATACTGGACCAGCTTGTTTCTTATTAAATATATTTTGTTTTTTAATAGTAATGTAACTAACATTTTCGGAAAAAAACTTTAGCGCGTTAAATTGTAACTAGGTAAAATTGGCGGCCCACGTTTTTAAGGTTCCACAAGTTCCAAAGAGTGCTAGTGGGACCTTATTACTATGCCTCTGCTGTCTGTACGTTCGTTCGTCTGTATGTCAGCGGGCTGTGTCTCATGAACCGTAATACCTAGGAAAACAGCTGTAATTTTTACAGAGTGTATACTTATTTTTATTGCCGCTATAACAACAAATAATAAACAAAGATCAATGACATAATATGCCTTTTTACTCGGTCTTTGTTTTGTTAAGTGGTACAAAGCCCTACGCCCTGGCCCTCGCACTAAGTCAGTCTTTTGCATATGGCAATACGGTAAATTTAAAGCTTTCTATTAACCTGGACCGGTTTTCTAGGCGGTAATAACCATTTCGTATTTGACCTGTTATCGTATTGTCAACGTTTTTAATAGCTCCTATTTACTTGACAGTAATGGCGGCCGAGTTACAAACAATTCCGTAACAGGTCAAATTCGATATCATTTTTACCGCCTAGAATAGAGGCGCAGTACTAACTTGTTCGTTGTTTCGTGTCCATCAAACTTTGACAGAAACTGCTTCGTGCTTCTTGTGTTTGTTTCTGTAAGTGTTAACGGCGGTTCTAACGATACTGCGCGATGCCAGAGTGGGATTTAACCTTGGATTACGCCATGTAAGTTAGTATCAAAGAGTCTATTAAGTCAGTGCTGAATCAAGATTTTGAATAAATCAAGTTATTAAATAATACTTATAGTAAAATCAGTACCTCGAGCACGAACATTTCTACCATGTTATGTTTTCGAATTTCTTTTACTATTCTAAAACTTGTTCTGAACCTATCTGTCCGTAGCATGAACCGCTTAACCAAAGTCACGTTTTCATACACTATTTCACGTAAAGTTCACCTTTGCTACTCGATGAGACGAAAATCACGTCTATGTTAATTTGCTATCAAATTTAAGAACTAAATACCTACATACTAGAGTGCGCTGGATATCAATTAATTACAGGATAGAGAGTGTTTTACATTAATTGCCAATATTTTTTTTATTTGATATCTGGTTTTCACTAGAATTATACTACATAATTACGTGTTCCAAATTTCAGTCGATTTATGTAGAACGGGGCTGCTTTAATATTTTATTTAAATAATTTGATAGAAGGTAAACACTTTTTATTTATCATTTCATCTTTTTAATTAGGCTAAGGCAAGAATTTATGTTTTATATAAATACACGGGACATCAAAAAATTCAATGTTAAAAGCTAATTCCGACGCAATCTAGCATAGATCTGTGTTGCTCACTTGCCAACTTTCATGCGGTTTTGACAGATACGTAACTGGTTATAATTAAATTCAAGCAGCATTGCCAAGGACTACGGGTTTAATATACACTGGCTAAAATGCGTAATTACTTCCGCGCAGTGGCGGCTGCATACCACATTAATAGGGCGAAACTGACCTGAACCGAAACAATAATTTGGTAACAGAACTGCTGCGTAATGCGTAAGTATGCAGCATCCACCAGACGCGGCCCGTTTATATTCATTGACTGGGTGGTGATGGAAGTTAATTATTATGGATACAAACTAAAAACAACATAGGGTAAAGTCGGGTAATTACGTGATAAAACAGTTTTTGTAAGAATAAAACTATTATTTGTTCATATTTATTTTTTATTTTTTAATAGACCACATAATTAGTCTTTCGTTAATATTATTATTTGTATGTCTTTACCAATCACGGGGCTATAGAAGCGGACATGGAGCCGAAGCTAACACGCAGAGGCCCTTTAGGCAAGTTTAATTTACACTAGTTATGGGACACCAACCGGCGATTGTCCCTGAGTTTATACTAAAGAAGTAAGCTCCCACGGACAACCACTGGTTAGTGTAAGACTATTTAAAAAGGATGGGAATATTAATAATAGGTTCTATGAATGAACTGATATGGATTGGTGAACTAGGCTATTGATGAAACTACGGCGCCTGCCTGGCTAATGCTAATCACTTTGGTTGAAATGGCAGGCGGTGACTCGCCAACTCAATGGAATGGACCTCCCGAAATAGCCACATATATATAGCAGCAGGGAGGCAATAGTTCCAGAGGGACTAAGGGTGGAGAGGTGCTTCTGGACTTTAAACGACCATAAGGTGCCCACTCACCACTTATGCAACACATCCGCCCTTCGAGCATATAGCTCTTACGACTCCACTCTGACCGGCCAATAAAGGCAAGTCAGAGGTGAGAGTCTGTTCCTCGTCATTGCACACCGGCCGCCCGGTGAAGGCAAGCGTGAGGTGAGGAACAGGACCTACCCTCGGGAGCACTCAAGTCCGTGGTGTCGCTCACCAACAGCTTGCCACTAGCTGCCCTGTGGCCATATATATTATTATTATTATTGGGGGGTTGAGGTGGGCCTTGTGTGCTACTTCGACCATTGCTGATTTTTTGTGGCAGCCCTTTCTTTAGAGCTCACCGCAAAGGCCCGTTGCGTCTAGGAATTTCCAGATGTTTTGGGCAGTGAGGAGTTGTATCTCTTGTGGGTCCATAATATGTCGCCCTAAGTAGATAGTTCTGATGCGCATTAGAGGTCCGCAAGTCCGCATGAACAGAGGATGTGCAATGCTATCTCCTCTGTCTCCTGACAGAACCTGCATGTCGCGTCTTGTTTCATACCCAATAGAAACAGATGTCTGTTCAGTTTGCAGTGGCCAGTTAGGATCCTAGTCACTGCGCAAGTCTTTTCTCTTTTGAGTTTTAGAATCTCTTTGGAGATCTTGCCTTTGAACCCTTTTATTAGTGATTTCGAGTGATTTAGTCCTTTTGTGGGTTTCCACAGCTCGATCGCCCTTTATTTGTATAGGTCACTTAGCAGGGAAAAGGTTTTCCGTTTTGTTATTCCACAAAACGGCTCCGGGCCGACCAGGGAGTTTTCGATTTCGTTTCCATCAATGTTGGAGTGCCCTGGTACCCATCTAAGTATTACTTTGTTGGATTTTCCTAGGGCATTAAGGTTTTCTTTACAGTTTTGGACTAGTTTAGAATTTATTTCAAATGCGTCTAGTGCCAAAACGGCAGCTTGGCTGTCCGAGTTGATGTAGATGTGCTGGTGTCTACGGTTTCTCTCAAGTTTGATTTCCGCACATTTGTTAATGGCGAAGATTTCCGCTTGGAAGATTGAGGCTTCCGTACCCATGTTGACGCTGACTTTGAGTCTTGGTCTCTCACCATAGACACCGCACCCCACATCGTTCCCTTTTTTGGAACCATCTGTATACCAAATGTGGCAACCGTCTTTGTAGTTCAACTGGCCTTTCAGCCATTCGTGTCTAGACGGTATCTCCACTGAGTATAGTTTTTTAAAGTTATATTCAGTATGCATGTCATCAATGGGCATGCATAATGTTTTATGTTCAAATACCGATGCCATGAGCTTGGTCAGTGCTTGAGAGCTCCATTTTGTCCTTGTCGTGGTGCAGATTCTGTATATGCACTGCGCCGCCTCTTTTTGCACTTGTAGGTGCAGTGGTTTTAAGTCTAGCAGCGCATCCAGGGCTGCTCCCGGTGTTGAGGATAGAGCTCCTGTTGCGATTACGCAGGCTGTACGTTGCAAACTACTCAGAGTTTTTTTTGTTGTCTTTTGGTTCGTTTTGCTATACCAGACAGCGGAGGCGTAGGTACGTAATTATAGGCCTTAACACTGCCGTGTACAGCCAGAGGGCTATGTTGGGTTTTAGACCCCACCTTGGCCCCGCCATTCGACAACTAGTCCGCATAGCCATTTTGGCTTTTTGGGTTATGTTTTTTATGTGCGAGTTCCAAGTTAACTTTTGGTCTAAGGTGACCCCTAGGTACTTCACTTCACTTGAAAACTTAGTGTTTGTTCGTTAAGCTTAAGATTCAGTAGCTTTTCGAGCTTCCTTTTCTTATTGCAGATAATGACAAGTGGACCACCATTAGTAAAACCAGACGCCCTATAAAGAAATCAACCAAACTGATTGTTCGAGGCACTGCCGAAAACACGAACCTAGCCGGAGTTGAAAGCCTAAAGTACGTCCACGGATGTTTCTTTAATGTTAATTCGACATCAGAAAGTGTGCTAGATCACCTCAAGACTCAAGAGCATACACAGTGCAGAGTACATAGTAGAACAAATCCAGTCTAAACGGAACGACTACTAATCGTATAAAATCGGCATTCCAGAATCTGCGTTTGACAATTTCATGTCACCTTCAGCCTGGCCCATTCATGTGACAATCAATCAATGGCAGCCCTTTCTTGCGAGACACATCGGCAGAAACCGCCGGAACATCGAATCAACAGGAGCAGTGTCCACCCACTGCACCCAGACAAAATTAACAATTAGTTATGTGCCATCACAATGTACGTAGTATAGTAAACAAAACACAACAAATTTACCTACTATTAGGTAACGAATTACACTGTGATGTTTTATGCTTAACTGAACACTGGTTAAAATCCAACGAAATTACTAACTTAACGTTTCATACATTTCAATTAGCCTCTAGTTATTGTAGAAGGAATATGGACCATGGTGGGTCCGCTATATATCTTAAGAACCAAATCCAGTACATGGAGAGAATTGATATATGTAATACCTCAGTTGAATATATATTCGAAGTATCCGCTATTGAAATACCTAAATCGAACCTAATAATTATTTCCGTCTATCGTTCCAACTTAGCAAGATTTGAACATTTTATTAATTCTTATGAGCATTTGCTGAATAAGGTAGAAGTAGAAAACAAACTTGTTGTGATTATGGGCGATTTTGATGTCAATTATATGACCGATTCGTCACAAAAACGTGCTTTGGTAGACTTAGTCAATTCCTTTAATTTTAAGCAAATAATTGATTTCCCCACTCGCGTTTTCGACTCATCAAGTACATGTCTAGATCACATTTACGTAAATGCATCAATTAACTCACAACACGTAATAACGCAATCAATAACAACTCACCTTTCAGATCACTACGCTCTAAAACTTATAATCACTAATCAAGACTCCAGTTCCACAACATCATCCACACGCCACTTCCCAATGTATAAAATTGATATCTTTAAAAGTCACTTAAACTCCATTGACTGGCCTAATATAGAACACAAAGCAAACAACAACCCAGTAACTCAATTAACCTCACTTATTAACATTTTAAATAACACCTCCAACATTTGTTTCCCGTATCGCACAACCCGTCCTACTAATAAATATCACTGTCCTTGGGTTACGAACGATATCGTAATGCAAAAACAAATGCTTACACATTTGGTTGACATCGCTCAAAGAAATCCCCATATCACCAAAATATACAGTCTTATATTATCACTCTCAATTAAATTAGAAACTTCCTTGTCCCTTACACAACGCGAATACTACACTAATACTCTACCAAAAAGCAAAAATCAACAAAAAACCTTATGGAGAATCGTAAACAACGTCACAGGACGTGCACCGTCCGCGCGCCACTGCAACCTTGATCTAATGAAAGATAGCCGCGGTCAGCTATACGATTCGCCTAACCGGTTAGCAAACGATATAAACAATTTTTTCTTAACCGCCACAAGTACAACACACGCACCAGTGGCGAATGCAGATCTAGCTAATGTGCTGTTATGCAACTGGTCAAAGCTGAGTTCAGCATCTATAAAACTAACCTATTTCACCCAAGACGAATTGTATAAAATAGTCACACAACAAGTGGCTTGTAAGAACACCTGTGACATTTATGACACGTCCACTATGTTACTAAAAGTAGGTTTACCTTCTATCATAACACAATTAGCAGGCATTTTTTATAAACTAATAAAACTTGGGACCTATCCTAGCATCCTCAAAAAGGTGAAAGTCGTACCAGTTTATAAGGGCAAAGGTAAAAAAGATGACTTAAAGAGCTACAGACCTATCAGTATTATTCCCACAATTGCTAAAATATTTGAAGCCGGCATAACGAAGTGAGTTTACACTTTTTTGGAAAAGTTTGATTTACTCCATGACAAACAATACGCCTATCGCCGAGGCCGCTCGTGCGTTTCTGTCATATTTAAAACATTACACAACATAATGCAGGCTAAAGAAATTTCATCCCATGTAGCTATACTTTTGTGTGACATGACGCGCGCTTTCGACCTTTGTGATCACAATGTTTTGGCTAAAAAGTTCGAACATTTCGGGCTTCGTGGCCCAACACTGCAACTGATGCTCGACTTTCTACATAATAGGCAACAGTCTATCGTTTTGAACAACGGGTTAGTTGAGTCAAGCGAAGGCTGCATCCACATTGGGGTGCCTCAGGGATCCTCTCTCGCCAATTTGTGTTTTTTAATGCAAGTCAATGACTTACCGGATGCGGTCGATGGTGATATGTTCGTCTTTGCTGATGACGCATGCAACATTGTAACTGCCCCAAACGTTGACTGCTTAGAAAGCGTTATAACTAGAGACGTCCATAAACTTCTCCACTGGTTTTCTGTAAACGGATTGGTTCTCAATTTGGCTAAAACGCATGTTCTCCATTTCCACCTAGGCGGTCGGCCACCTCGTCCTCTCGCAATCGTAATAAATGATATGACCCTCCCACAAGCCCTCACCGCCAAGTTTCTAGGTGTAACACTCGACTCAGCACTGAAGTGGGACACCCAAATAAACATAATCTGTTACAAACTTTCAGGTGTCTGCTTTGCTCTAAAGCGACTATCTTTTGTACTGCCACCATCCCATACTCGTAGTAGTTACTTCGCACTCTTCCACTCAGTCATAAATTACAGCCTGGAGTTCTGGGGAACCGCCGCAGAGTGGCGCCGCGTCTTCATCTTGCAGAAGCGAGCAGTCAGAATAGTAGCACGTGTCCCTCCGGGTACACCTGCACGTGAGCTCTTTATCTCGTTGCGGATAATGACAGTGGCATCACAGTACATTTTCAACATAGCGTGCTACATTAGAAAAAATATTAACTCTTTCCCAGTAAGATCCGACCCACTCATAGGTTTAAGAAATAATCACGCCGGAAAACTCAAGACGGTGACCTGTAAACTGGCTAAGTCTACCAAAACTACCCACGTAATCGGCCCGAAAATTTACAACGCCTTACCTGACGGCATCAAAAAATTGGCAAACGAAAATTCCTTTAAAAACACATTGAAAAAAATATTTATTAGTAACGCATTCTATGAAATATCAGAATTCTTCGATTTTATTAGTAATATGTTATAGTATTAATGTACCGGATAAATATCAATAATATATATATTACTTAATCATTAATACCCAATATTGTACCTTGACTTTAAATGAAATATTTTTGTAATGATTGTGACATGTAATATTCTGTAAAATATTATGAATAAATGAGTATATGAGTATACCTATATGAGTATATGGGGACTAGAACAGTTTTATCTGCGTTTATGGACAATTCGTTTTCTTTACACCATTTATTGATGGTGTTAAGAGCTCTTTGCATTAGACATGAAATTGTGTGGAGGCTGGAGCCTTTGATTATGCCTACAAGGTCGTCGGCATAATCCCTGTACGTGATAGTCCTTGTCCGTCATTAATGCAAGTAGTTGATCCTCTGCTAGGGTCCACAATAAAATAAATAAGACGCCTTCTTGTGGACAGCCTCTTCTGGTGTGAAATTCATGCGAACCCGCATTGAGAGTCGGAGATGTAACTCGGTTAGAGAGCATATTCTGAACCCAGTTGATGGTGGTACCGTCCACTTCCTTTGATAACATTCCATTTAGAATAGTATTTGTGGGCATGTTGTCAAAGGCACCTTCCACATCGAGAAAAGCACATAGGGCTGTTTGCTTATCCTCTAAGGTTTTCTGCACTTTTGAGTATCGAGGAGGGCAGTTTCTATGGATTTCCCTTTTTAATAAGCGTGTTGATTTGAGCTGCGGGGTTTAGCTATTAGGTATCTAGTTCTAATTTGCTGGTCTATAATCCTTTCCATAGCCTTGAGTAGGAAGGACGTGAGACTGATCGGTCTGAAGGATTTAGGCTGATAGTAGTCCTTTTTCCCTGCTTTTGGTATGAAACGTACCTTGGCTCGTGTCCATGGTTCTGGTATTATACCCCAGAACAAAATTTCAAAATTTCAAAATTTCTGCGGGAGAAGGATGTTATTTCCCTTCTGAAGAAGAGCCGGAAAGATTCCATCGTCTCCCGCTGCTTTAAATGGCTGGAATTTCTCAATAGCCCATTTAACATTGTTAGGCCTAAAGGTGTTTGTGGCTTTTGGCTGACTTAGGTCATTTTCTTTTTAAGTAATTTTCTGAGTAGGTCATGTTCTAGGTAAGTCATTTTCTGGGTAGGTCATGTTCTAGGTAAGTCATTTTCTGAGTAAGTCATGTTCTAGGTAAGTCATTTTCTGAGTAGGTCATGTTCTAGGTTAGTCATTTTCTGAGTAGGTCATGTTCTAGGTTAGTCATTTTTTGAGTAGGTCATTTTCTGAGTAGGTCATGTTATAGGTAGGGCATTTTCTGAGTAAGTCATTTTCTGATTAGGTCATGTTCTAGGAAAGTCATTGCGATTTAGGTACAGTCGAGTACAAAAAAATGTATACACTTTAGTACCTTATCACTTTAATCACTGTGACAATTCATATATGGCAGTTCAAACATGACGTTAGATAGACATGGTACTAAAGTTTTACATATTTTTGTACTCGACTGCAGTTAGTATAGTAAGTTGTATACTTGTATATATAAAATGCAGTTAGTAATAGCAGTAACTACATTGGTCATAAAAATTAAATTATTAAAGTTGAAAAAATCCCGAATGCTTTAAAAATATCAACTGAAAACCGATAAACAAACCAAAAAAAAACAAAAGCTATAGTCAAAAGAAATACCTTAAATTTTGGAAAAGGTATTGCAGGCGTGGACAAGCAAGAAAGTATTTAAATTTGTACAAAAAATAATTAAATTAAGAGAATAATTTAATGTGATACATGTAATAGATTAGTTATTTGCTCTGAAATCTGTACAATTATGTTATTAACGATGATGGTAATTAATTTTTGACAAATTAATAAAAAATATACATTTATATTGCAATAATTAAATTTTAGATGCAAATTATGCCTTTGTATCTAACACAACATAAAAAATATTTGAATGTGATTTGCACGAAACGGTAGAACATACATACATACATACATACTTATACATACATACACACATGCGGATCAAAATCATAACCCTCCTTTTTACTTTGCCATAGCTAGTAAATATATTTGTACCTATTGCTTCCAATTATTTTCTTTAAACTTTTTTGGTAAAGGTCTTCCGTAATCTCTTTGGATCATGTTGGGTTAATGCTCTAATTTCACCAAATAACATTTTTCACGTTTATTAATAGAAAACAAAAAGTTTTTTCATTATCAGTAGCAATCTCTTTCGTTTGCGGTGCTGTAGTTGGCCTCTTCAAATTGTTCATTATTTGAAGTATTCTGGAGATTACACTAGTCATTATTGACAGTTCCCATCAAGGAAGTTCTTTCTTATTACTTAATTACGAGTGAATAATATTTTCGTCAGTTATTCGATTATTTAAGAAATGGAAAACGATCCTCTTAACTTTAAAATTATTACTACCGGTAAAGGAAAAAAATGTATTTTGAAAAACGGGTATTTATATCAAGAACAAAAGTGGTACATATAATTTCCGTTGTAGTGAACGACGTATTTGTAGTTCGACAATAACCATGGACAATCAAATGGAGAAAATATTGCGAGATAGTAATTCACAATGCCCAATGGACAGGGTTTTTCGCCTTACTTGGTAGCGTACCGCTGGCACATGTGTACGTTGCGTGGTATTGAGCGCAACGGTTCCGAGATCGATCTTTGTTCAAAAATTTATTTATTTTTTTGTTTCTCTGCATAGTTTTACAATTCACGATGTCTAATAAGCCTATGTGTCACGTCAATAAAAAAACAATAAGGAATAAGGAGTTCTTAAAGTGGTCTATTTGTAGCCTGACGTATGACATTGATTGCGCTACGGTGGGGTCCATATTGGCTTCGCTAAAGTTTATCACCCGAAATTGATTTTCCTAACGATTTGTACTCCTAATGATCACTGCTCCTAAAAAATGTTTTCCTAAAAATTTCGTTCCTACAATTTATTTTACTATTAACGTAGCTCATAAAACTCATATCTCTTAAAATTTTAAGTGCTAATGTCACTGATGTAACTTTTTGTAAACTCCTATTTTTTTTTTAAATAACATTCTTAATTTTACGCAGGATTATTTTAAAGTTAAAGATGATCTGCTCTTTTATAAAAAAAAATAACCTCGAAGACGAAAGCGGGAGCGAAGCTCCCGCTTTCGTCTTCTAACCTATCCGCGATCCGAGTCGGTTTTGCCACTAAGTCCCTATTCCCTACTGCCTACGTAATGACGGACCCTTAGGATCTCAGTCACTATTCATAGTGTAAAAGATGGTTATGTTGAGAAAATATAGGAAAACAAATAGTAGTATCATCGATGTTTATTGCAACGGACATTATGAAGTTGAATGATTAGGAATTCAGAGCGTTAGGAACAAAGTAGTTATGAGTAGTGATTATTAGGATGTAAATTATTAGGAACAACATTTTCGGATTTCCGATAATCGACATTAAAAATTTAGTTCAACTTTGGCGCACCCGCTACGGTGACATATAAAAGATTTGCTCTAATGAGACCCGAAAGCAAACAATCTTGGAAGTGTTCGGGGTGCTGCAGGGAAACTATACAAAAAATGACCAAATTAAGCGTTAAAAAGGGGTCTAGCAAAAATATATTTTTGCCTAATATTGATAGGCTAAAGTTTAGCCTATCAATATTAGGCAAAAAAGTACCTAAACAATCAAGAAAATATCAAAACTAAAACAAATACGCTATTGCTCGATACCTCAACCATCCCATCTACGACGTCGTTAGTTGAATCCTCATCCCAGGAGCTTACAGAAGCCGAGTCAAATGCTAATACACCCAGTCAGCAATTCACCACAGGCTATATGACTCCCCAGGCAATATCAGATAATAAAAACGTGATACCTCAAGTAATGTTAAGCGCTCAGAATATAACCTTCAGGAAAAAAGTAATTGCCAATGTTCCCACAAGCAACTCTTTTGAATCTTTATCGGAACTTGAGGATTCGGATGACGATCCATCCACGGATGATGAATTTTATGGTAATAATATATTATTAAAGTCTCAATGTACCAACACTGGCTTAAGTAGAAGTTGCCCAGATCTGACAACAAAGAATAGCTTTGACGTAGAAAATCTTCAGAATAAGCTCGCAGCCCTTCAAGAAAAATATAAATCAGCTGAAAATGAAATTGAAATCCTTTCATCGGAAAATACAGAGTTAAAGAAAAAAATACTTGAATACGAACTGAAAGTAAAGACATTAAGTACAATATGCACATCAACCAATACCACTCCAGCTTCAAAGTTATGCAGCACTAAAAAGTCGACTCTGAAAAAAAAAAGGTTGACTTTAAATTATTCGACAAATCAACTGCCACAGTCACCTGCAACACCAGTTAATGGGCGACCTACAGCGCCTATTCCAGCTACTGCACCTTTTCCGGATACTGTAGCTATTTCGGCTTCTGCGGCTGTTGCGGCTTCTGAGCCTAGTCCGGCTTCTGCGCCCGCTCAGGAGATTATAAACAATGGCGCATCGACACATTCAAGAGTGTGTATCATAAGCGCTAACACATCGAGCCTGCTAACAGTCACAAATCGCTCACTCGACCCGAAAAGCAGCTATCATCACTACCGCATGCCCGGCGGCGGAATCTCTCAGCTTTTTAGCGGACTGCCTGAAAAACTAAAAGACTTTACGTTTGATGATTTTTGTGTAATCTACATAGGTGAAAATGACTTTGTTGCTACATCTGATTACCCTAAATTAGTTGTGTATATAAGAGAAGAACTACAAACAGTTCAGCACACTAATATCATTATAATTATGTTTACCAACCTTTAAATATAGTTATAGTGCGATTCTGTTTAATAAAAGGGTTGACCATTTCAATAATTTGTTATACTTAGATAATTTATCGAACGAATACGGTTATGTTCTAGACTCAAACAAGAATTTGTCCTATTCTAACTGTATTATGTTTAAGCGAGGTTTCGGAAAAATTAATAAGAGAGGACTGCTCGTAATATTTAACGATGTGGCAAAACTTATTGATCTCATTAGTAATTCTTCAGATAACTACTGCACTGTCAAAGAAAACCCTGATAATCCGACGAAAGAAAGTTTTTTTCGTGAATAATGAAAACTTTGTAGTGATGCATCAAAATATTCAGGGTGTTTTAAACAAATTAGATTTCATAGAAATAACACTAAATGACCTACTTATGAGTGGGAAATCTATTGATGTTCTCTGTTTAACTGAAACGTTTCTTCAAAGAGGGACTGAAAGCAATCTTAAAATTTGTAATTTTAAGCTGGCTTCTTTCTTTTCTCGATGTAAACAAAAAAGAGGTGGATCTTGTATTCTGCTTAAAAACAATATCCGTTACAAAGAACTTCAAATATGTAAGGACCTCAGTATTCCACATGTCTTCGAATGTTGCGGAATAGAAATTCCAGACTTTAATCTTTTAATAATAAATATATATCGTGTTCCCAAATACATATTTGTGAAACAGTTCCTACTACTTCTAGAAGCTCTTTTGTATAGTTTAAATAAAAATAGGAAAAGACATAAGATTATTTTAAGTGGAGACTGGAATTTTAATATCATTAAACAAAACAACAGTAGCGAAGAATTGATACGATTGTTAAATAACTATAATTTACTAACCCATATTAATGTACCTACTCGAGGTCAGTCGTGTCTGGATCAGATTGCAAGTAACATAAAAAACACAAATTCGTTTCTTCTTCCTTTGGCATTGTCAGACCATGAAACTGCTCAATTTCTGTCTTTCAATATAAAAAAACCACAGCAGTCAACACTAAATTATATTGAAAAAAGAGACTACAGTCATGATAATTTACGAAAATTTAAGAACTATATTACTTCACTGTCCTTTTCTGATGTTTTCGGTACTGATGATACCAGAACAGCATTTAGAGAATTCCATGACATACTCTCTCTATTTAACGAATTGTGCTTTCCTTATTTCAAAGTTAAGTTAAAAAATAAGAGAAATAACAACAGGTGGCTATCCAAAGGTTTACGCTTGTCATGTGTTAAAAAGAAAATATTGTATTTGAAATATGTGCATGAAGGCTCCAATAAGCTCTCAAACCAACTTAAATACAGAATTTACACAAAAATCTTGAAAAGGTGCGTATGTAAAGCGCGACAGCTACATAATATGAAATTTATTACGTCATCAAAGAGTAAATCCAAGGCTACTTGGCAAATTATTAACGGACATAATTTTATGGGAAATAATAATGTAGATTTTATTGAACACAATACAGTTAAATACACTAATACTATTGACATAGCAGAACTTTTCAATGATTTTTTTATTAATATAGCAAATAATAATCTTGACATTAATTACAGGAATTCGATTCCATTCAATTCGAAGACCATATTTTTGTATCCAATAAGCGTAGATGAAATTTATAAAATTATATTGTCCCTAAAAAACCGCAAAGCAACAGGGATAGACAGTATCAGTACCAAAATAATTAAATTGTGTGCTCAACATCTTGCAAAACCATTAACGCATATAATAAATTTATCGTTTGCAGAAGGCTATTTTCCTGACGGTTTAAAACGGACAATTGTCAAACCTCTGCTAAAAAAAGGGGAACGGTCTCTTATGAATAATTATAGACCTATAGCTCTCATTCCAATAATCTCGAAGATCTTTGAACAAGCTATGTACAGCCGGTTAATTTCATTTTTGGATAACAATTGCATCTTGAATAATCAGCAGTATGGGTTTCGTAAGGGTAGCTCGACCACTTTGGCGTGTTTCAATCTTATGAAAATGATCACTAATGCTATAAATCAAAAGAAACCTGTTTCGGTTATCTTTTTGGATTTAAGTAAGGCCTTCGATTTTGTTGACCACTCGTTACTGCTGCATAAGTTAGAAAGGTATGGTGTTAGAGGCAAGGCTTCTGAGTGGATTGAAAGCTATCTATCTGACCGCCAACAATGTACTGAAATACATAATATAAGGGAAGGAGAACTCAAAATCACGAGGTCAAATTTCAGAAAAAATCACTGCGGGGTACCCCAGGGAAGCATTTTGGGCCCCATGCTATTTCTATTGTACCTCAATGATCTGCCAGACCACCTAAGCCATAGTTGCGTAATGTATGCGGATGATACAACGTTAATAATTAAAGCGGACAATATAAATAATTATAATATTGACATAAGCAATGCTCTAGAGAAGGTAGTTAACTGGTTAGATAATAATAATTTAAAAATAAATATAGGTAAAACCAATTTAATTCAATTTAGAACCCACAGAAGCCGCGCTTACAATTTGAACATAGAATATAAAAATGAACGTGTTAAAGAAGTTGAAACTACAAAATTTCTGGGAATTTTTATTGATAATTGTTGTTCCTGGAAAGCACAAGTCCGTGAAATTTGTGCTACACTTAATAAGTTTGTCTTCGCTCTAAGAAGATTAAGTAGTACCTGCTCGAAGGAAGTTGCACTTACGGCTTACCACGGGTTTGTGGCTTCTAAGCTTAGTTACGGGTTGTTAATATGGGGCAATTCCGTAGATATTAAGAAAGCATTTATAGCCCAAAAGAGGTGTATACGAGCTGTATGTAATACTCACTTTCTCACTCCATGTAAACCTTTATTTCAAGCCATGGGAGTACTGCCTCTGCCGTGCATGTATATTAAGCAGATTGCATTATTTGCTAGGAAAAACCCTATTATGTTTGCTACTCATGCTGAAGTTTTCACAAGATCCACTAGATAAAAGGATAAATTATACTTGCCTCGGTCAAAATGTAATATTTTTAAAGTTAATTCTTACTTTATGGCAATAAAAATTTACAATCATTTACCAAATGTAATTAAAAAATGCCCCTTTAATAAATTTGACCAGTTAATCACAAGTTGGCTATTGGGAAAATGTTTTTACTCCGTTCGGGAGTTCCTTGATGAAAAGCGATTTGAATTATAACATTGCATGCCTAGTTAAGGTAGAACATAAGCACAACACCTATATTTAAATATTTAAATTGACTTGTAAATGTTATTGTATTTTACCAATAAATTCTGTATTCTGTATTCTGTACATCCTGTTCCACGAAGATCTGTAAATTACTATGTTCTGGCAATAAATGTCTTGGTCTTTGTCTTTGTCTTTGTCACACACGTACCAGCAAAATTTTGTACGTAATAAAATCGAGTCTGTCATGGAAACATGTAAGCAAAAAGTTTGTGAAACATTTGAAAATATACAGGCAATTTTTGAGGAATCATTTGGTATGTTAAAGAAAAAGAGTCATATTGTCCCTACTTTTAAAACAAAAAAAGATTCTTTATACAATCTGAGGAAACGTCATCTAGGGATTGACCAATTACAATTTCAAGATCCACTAGATATGTCAAAATTCCAGAAATACTAAAAGAGAACTTCTTAATCAGTGAGGGAAGCGACAGTAAAATGATAATTTTTTCTTCCAAAGAATCCAGAAAAGTAATTGCGAAAACACATAGATATCGAGGTGATGGTACTTTTAAAGTACCGCAACCATATTCACAACTATATACGATACATGCTGAATTGAACCATAATTCGGAAAGCAGCAGCAGCGTTATCCCTGTAGTTAGTGTAGTTTATGCCATTTTGCCTGATAAGAAAGAAGATACATCCGACTTTTTGAAATATTAAAAGAAAAGTTAAACTTGAAAATAAGTCACTTTAAGAGTGACTTTGAACTGGCTGGATAACTGCTATTTCAGTGGTTTATCCGAATGTGAAAAAAAGTGGGTGCTATTTTCACTACTGTAAAGCGATTTGGAGAAAGGCTAATGATATCGGTATGACACGAAGTTCTGACAGAAAATTTGACCGTTTTGTGACTCATTTAGCTTTACTACCGAATATGTACATTCCAGAGGGATGGTTAACTATAATAAAAAAGAATGAGGGAAACGTCGACAACGATTTTTTAAAAAAAAATTGTGGCATATTATGAAAAGCAATGGATGGGATTAATCACTCCAAATATTTTTGGATGTTCGGGAGAAAAAATTAGAACAAATAACAACATAGAAGGTTGGCATCATCGTCTAAATCGGAAATTATCCAAAAACCCTAACTTATACCATTTTATTACCTAGGACATGACCTACTCAGAAAATGACTTACCTAGAACATGAACTACTCAGAAAATGACTAAAAAAGAAAATGACCTAAGTCAGCCAAAGCGTTTGTGGCCTTGTTCCAATCAGCTCTGTGCGCACCGTGGTCCAGGTGATTTCTTTGGGCACATCGCTGGGTGACATCGGAGGTGTACGATCCTGGAAAATGGGTTACTCTGAGGAGTTCAAGAGTTTCCCTCTCTGTGGTCGTAAAGGTATTATCTGGTCCTTTGAGTAGGCCGAGAGAGTTTGTGGGTGTCTTGGCCAGTATTCTGTGAATTCTCGCTCCTTTATGTGTTTGGGCGATATCTTCACAGAATCGTCTCCAAGACGCTCTTCTGACTTTTCTGATTTCTTTGTTATATTCCGTCAAAGCTCTACCGTATTTTTCCCAATCGTACGGCCCAGAGCAGTTATTGAATATACGCCGTGTGTAGTTGCGAAGCCTTTCCAGCTTTTTGTTACACCACGTCGTTGTATTATTTGTTGTGTTGTGCTCTACAATAAGCATGAAGCATGGTATCACGGAGTTATTAGAATCCCCTAATTAAAGATAAAAAAAAGATAAAAGATGTTTATTCAGTAATTAGGCCGCACGGGCACTTTTACACGTCAAAATCTACCAGCGCTTCGCAAGAGACCACTGCTGAGAAGAAACGCCGCAAGAAACTCAACAGTCAGTCGTTTTTTTAAAATAGGTACTACTTATGATATTATACAATTATAAAGCTTAACCTAGCATGATATAAAACAATGAATTTAACATAAAATAAAAATAAAAATAAAAAACATTCAAGCGTAGCTTGTGCAAGAAAATGTGTCAAAACTAAGAATTTATTAATTAGCCGAGTTAACCCTACTTTCAAATTGTGCGAGATCGTATTTATATTGTTTTCAATGAACATAGACTCGCTCCACTTCTAAATTTGATGCGCGATTGCATCAATTTACTTAAGGTAAATTAAGAAATGGGGCGCGACTTCGTTGATTATACCAGAACAGACTATAACTATGTTATTTAAAATGTAAAACCGCAATCTTCATAGCTAAAAATAACTGACGTTGCCGCTGAAGCACACCGCTGAAAATTAAATAATTTGATATATTGGCAAGTTGCCTAAATCCATTTGATTTTCGCTAGGCACTGATATAACCCTCAATGGTTATTTAGTATGTTTTAGGTATAATTTCTTTTCAACGGTTAATATCATTATCGGGAACTGGCACTTTTCCAAGTGATTCAGTAACTAATTACGCTACTTTATTTATTTCAATTTCCGCTTGATGCCACAGAAATACAATTTTGTGCAAAACCTTTATTCCTATTTTAATTCGGAAGGTTAGTTGAAATAAAAACGATATTTAAATGTAACTGGTCAGGGCCTCTATTCTACGACGTAAAATAATATTGTTTTTGACGTGTTCTAGTATTGTTTGCGGCCGCCATTACTGTCAAGTAAATAAAAACGTAGACAATACGACAACAGATCAAAAGCATTATTTTATTTGTCTTCGTAGAATAGAGGTCAAAATTAGAAGACGTCAAGACCCAACGATTTCGACCCCCGTGTATGTTCATTATTCAGCGATTTTCTACTGTGTCAAAGTTGCAAAGTTTTTATAACAAAAATACTACTATGTACGAGTACAGCAGGATTATTGCCTAACGCACTCGGGACCGCAATCGTTTTCATTTTGACAGTCCCAAGGCTAATCTGCATACAAAATGAAAACAATGGCTCCAATTTGAAGTCGATTGCGATTGCGAGTGTTGCCCAAGGATTTTATTACGGGCATTATTTGGTAACTAACGGTGTAAGAAGCACTAAACACGGCGACAATTAGAATGGTTAAATATAACAGGTTAAACACTCCGTACCCTGGCTAGTTAACAAACTATTACTCGTAGTTCGAAATGGTATAATATATGAAAACGTCGATACTATTTAAAACAAAAACGACGTTGCTTACAACAAGCGATAGATGGCGTCAGAATTAATTAGTAACGCGCCTGCATCAATCCGGATACTCAAAGAAGATTGAAGGTTGAAATAAAATCGACGAAATGAATCGCCCCAATATTTTTTTTACGAAATTACTGACTACGTGCGGAGAAAACATAGGCAAAATTTTTAATGCTAATTTAAAACATACATGTCTAGAAATGCATCATTTATTTCAATATAAATGTTTTAAAAAGAATTCAATAAAATTTATTGTAGGTAAACGTCTAGACTATAGAACACCGGTGATTAATTTACTCAATAAAACATCTATTTGAGATAGAGCTGTGTTTATTCGGAAAATAGTTAACTTCAAACAAAGGTATCTTAGTACATTATAGGTAATTTATAGTAGACATGATGTACGCTAAAAATATTTTAAACACAGACGTCCAAACTCTAACGTGTAAAATATACTGTTAGTCATATTTAACAAGGTCGTATGGTACCTGCTCAAAACATTTATAAATACATGGCGTGGCCCAGTTACTATGCCCAAAATATTATATTGTGATCTCAAGTGGAACGTTTTTAGGTTAATTTTGAAAGGTATATAAGTAGATATAGTTAAAATTGTTCTACATAAATGTTTACAATAGATAGTAACATATTAATTAGACATTTATTAAATGATGGTGATAGTATACAATACATAAGCGAGTTACCAGAGTTCTAAATAACCCCCGTGGCATTGTTAAAAAGCGCGAAATACATTTATATACGTTATTTATATAATACTACCGGCTCATTTCTAATGGTTACATTGCAGGACCAATTTAATATAAAAATATATATTAAAGACTAGATTCGTAGGTATAGAATTAAATATAATGTATATAAACTTTATGAGTACCTTTTGACGACCTGTATAAGTAGGACTACTATGTTCAACACACTACAAGCATACCTAATCTTAAAATAACGATTTTCACGATGACTATGACGAGTCTATATACATATAGTGCTAGCGGTACGCCAAAAAAATCAATAAATGGTATTAAAAGCAACAAAATCGGAACGATTGATTTTTAGGTCAGATGAATCAATCCGACCCATAGCACGAAAAAAAAGAAAAGAGACGAGTTATGACGTCATCTTTTTTTGTTTGGGAAAAAAATCGTATGTTATAAAACCTATCGTGTGTGGTATCTAATGAAATACCTTACTAAGCCGTTCTTAAAAATATATCACATCATTATATTTCAGTCACTAGTTTAAATTAAAATAAAAATCGTTTTCAAAACATACCCAAGTTTGGGATCCTTCAGATATGATACGGTTTATTCTTTTTAAATATTTAGTTGATAGATTGTTTTTTAAATAAAAATGTTAATATTAATAAATAATATAAATATGATTTAAAACTCCTCTCGCATTAGTATTTACGAGTATTATCCTCAGTGTCTAAAATTGAACTTTTTATACAAGTTACAACTAATTGTGATTTAATCACATTTTGTAATATAAAAAAAACTGAATGTAAATATGTTTCAAATTTCTTTCTTGTGGTTGGATATGTTATATTACATATCATTGTAGGTATATTTTACTAATAAACATTCAACCGTATCATATCTGGAGGAGCCCAAACTTGGTAGGTTTTGAAAATGATTTTTATTTTAATTTACAACAAAAACAAAGTGACTAAAATATAATTTAATGATGTGATATATTTTTAGAATCGGTTTAGTAAGACCTTTCATTAGACACCACACTGTATCTTGGCTTTTTGTTCAAACCTATAGATTTCATATAGCGAAAAAAAACTTGCCTGTCAGTGATATAGTGTCGGCTCTTTTTTTAAACAACTCTTTTTTTAAACAAATTTGACCAACTAAATCTACATATAATGATAATTTAAAATATACATAAAAGTGTTATCAAAACCCAAAATAAATCATTCTATATAACTTAGTTATTATTATTTTTGAAATAATTCTAAAATAATCATGTTTAAGTTGTGTAGAAAACATTTGGCTACCATAAATAACCCACTCTTAAACAAAAACAACAGCGCACTGTTGATTAAAAAAATAAAAATCTTGCATCACAGATTTACTTTTCTGGCTTTGGGGATGCACCGCGTTCAGAGTTAGGTGAACTACCGCCAGAGACGCTCTGCGGGCTCCTTTCATTTACCTGTATAATCAAAGTAGTGCGATCAAAACAAGTACTGTCGAACACAGAAGTTGCTGTGCATTTTAATACTTGGTCACAGATATTGATATACTTACTGCGATTTAAACCACTCTTACTTTAATACGATATACGACAAGGTGCTTTCGCACAGCTACTTCGGTATACAGAGTTTGACTAGTAGGTGCCATAGTCACCATGTACCAATGAGTTTTTTTTCAAACTTAAATGCATTATCCGATGCTCTTACGGTGAAGGAAAAACATCGTGAGGAAACCTGCACTTTCGAACAGCTGAGTGTGTAAGAGGGTAATTGCACAAAAGATCCTTAAGAGTCGAAGTGTATTCGAATGGGCCCATCTGTAAGATAAGTAGGTATTCTTTACTGGTCGCCGCACATCGACTGCTGGCAACACCCCCTACATCGACCACCTAATTGATAACTCTTAGTTAGAGGCGGCCACCGTTGACAACGGTTTGCACAGTCTAAATATAAAAATTATACATAAAAACTCGGTAACGGGGCAATTTTACCTTCAAGCAAGCTTCTAGAAAAACCCGTTAATCAAAGTATGTCCCCAAATTAGAAAATCTAACGCTCCAGATTTTCGCCCAATCGAATATTTTTTGGGCAAATCTGTAACGGCGAAACTTTTCAAATAATTTTCGGCCAATAAATGTACAAAGTTAAATTCGAAAGATTGAATTAGAATAAAATAAAAAGCCGACATCTGTGTTTACGTCAGCCATGGACCAAGTTCCAAGGATCTGTCGCAAAGCAACTCGCAAAAGAGTAAATATTTTTTTGCCTTATACTTTGTTAATAACACTATTATTTAGTATAAACATTTAAACAAAACCGATTTGTTATTACATAAAATATTTTTTTGAACTGTGTCCAGATTTCATTCCGCATACGTTAAGCTGTGCGTTATCTGGCAGCCAGTCAAGTATACAAAGTGTTACAAAATACCCCGTTAAAATATAATAAATTATCAAACCCAAAAATATTGTCAACCCTAGTAAGCTGTTAGCATAGATTATTTTAACAGAGGGGCCAATTTATCTATATGTTTTATCTTTATGTGTTTTTTCCACTAAAGTTTGCTATCTCAATACTAACTTGGATGTCATTAATCATAATGCTTAAAAACTGGCTTCAAAAAAATTCAAGACGGAAAAAAAAATTTGTCATTTTAAAATATTCTTATCGATATTCTACAATAGTTTCGCGTCTTCCAAAAAAAAAAACAAAATGACGATATTTTCTAACTCGGAATTACGATATCATATTATGCTTAGACCATGAAAATAGCAATTTAAATCTTTCTTACCAACTGTATAAGCAATGATTTATCGCTGAACACCGATGGCTACCTTTGTATCAGTATTTCTCAATGTCAAGACACCTGCATTCCATTGGTTCCTTTCGTTGGTCTACTGCATCGAAATATAATAAGTATGGAAGAGTAACACCGAACAAACTTGACGTTGAAATACGTCCCATTTCCTCTACGCTTGAAACGTTTGAGTAGACGCCATTAGTGTAGAGGTTGTATATATTTTCACCCATAAGAAAACTTTGATTAGTTAAACTGCTATGACAAGAGATTTGATTGGTCTATATTTTTTTCTCGTTATGGCTACTCAAACACGCTATAAAATGACACATCTGACATTTTGCTGAACTTGGATGGTTTAATGCAGAAGTGATCCGTAATTTAAATAAGTTAAGGTGTATACTTTATTTATACAGCAATAAATAATGTTTTAGTAAATATTTATTCTTAAAAATATAGTATTTAGTAGGCAATAAATAACGATATTATATACGGATATAATATAATAGTACATTATTATAATAGGTAAATGTAGATTTTTTAAGATGAGGCATGGCGGTATTTGATCGTACCTAATTTAAATAAAACAAGTTGCAGTACCTAAGTATTACCTACTAAGGGTTGTCGCAGACATAACCGCTCGGCAACGGATCGGCATCGCCTCGCCTCATTCATACAAGGCGAGGCGATGCCGTTACGGTGCTGATTAGTCTGCGTTGCAGTAGGGAGTTACTGTACGGTACTGTGCAATTTGGAACCGCTGAGCATTTCAAAAAATGTCTCCCAGTTTTTGAAACTAAAAAGTCAGTTTCTTCAAAATGGATACTGCATATCCTACAATGTTTGCTGGGAAGCCACGTTTCATCGCGTTTTTCTAAACGAACTGCAGCTATCCAAGCAAAACGTTTTTCTTCATTTCTAGGAAAACTAAAAAAAAACATTAATCTTTAATATTATAATTATTTCAGAACTTATATTGCATAACATCGGCCATGTCCATTTTGTAAGGAAATTATTTAATTGTAATTACTTACCTACTAATGGAATGAAATTACATCCTTTTTAGGGTCCGTGCGACTCCTACACCAATTTACGATGCACGTCGGCATCGTTGTTGCTATAGTTTATCTTATTTATAAGTTATTTATAATTATTTTACAAAACTATAATTTTTATAAAACTATTTGACACAATAACTCAAAGCCTACTGGAAGCCGGTTGAGCACCAAGTATTAGCTCCGCCCATTTCAGCACTAAGTATGTGGAACACTTTTTTAGTGACAGTTATCCTTCTATACTTATTATATTTCGATGGTCTACTGGAAGTGCACGTCCAAGCACAGTCGACGCCAGGCAGGCTGAATAAGTGTTACACCATTTTGAAGAGGAGCCAACCACGAGAACGAGACGATCAGGAGCAAGATTCGTTATTAATCATGTTTCAGTTCGGCGAAATCTTCGGGACGACAATCGTCACCCCTATCACTATCGCTGTGCACAGGAGTTGATACTCTCTGATCTTGCACCCAGGAGCAATTTCTGCGAGTAGTACCTCAGGCAGTTAGGGGAGAACCCTAATAACGTAAACTATGTTCATTAGACCGATGAGGCAACATTCAGGAGGTCAGGACTTTCAAATGTGCACAACGATCACGTTTGGGCTTACGAGAATTAACATGCTTCACGGCAGGGTAGACTCCAACACTAGTGGCGGCTGAATGTGAGGGCTGGGAGGGAATTTATGATGGGCATGTCATTTTGCCATCACGTCTGAACGGTGGCAATGGCAACTACCTGACGATTTTACAAATGGAATTCGAAAAGGCGATTGACATCTTTCCTGTGGCCGACAGGGATTACTTTAAATTTGGAGAAGTGTTAGTTTAGTTAGTTTCGTTACTTTAGGACTTTCCTGTGGCCAACAGGGATTACTTTGACATCCAAAGGTACATAGTGTTTTAGCACGATGGAGCTACGGCACATTTTGCTCCCGGCGTGCAAGAGTATACGTTCGCTTTCCTGTAAATTTAACGTTCATTGCGTATAGTTAGAATAGGTATTTTAAAATCTTCCAAAACTCGGCTTATAATATCTATCCAATCGAATTCTGTAAATTTTGTTATTATGTCTCTTTATCGTTCCGCAAATTAGGTAAATATGTACATGAACATTCTGCGTAATTTCCTCTTTAATTTTACTGAAATAGGGTTTGCACATCAATAAAAAAAAAACGTTTTTTACGATAAGTCATACAGTGCAACTACGGTTCTCAAATATTGTTTCAAATGGACTCGTCATAAGGCACCATTTAACCCCCTTCCGGCTTTACGGGTATTTTTGTAACTCCCTGTATAAGAATTTTATACGTAAAGCAATAGACTATTATTAAAGGACTAGAGGATGCCCGTGACTTCGTAAACGCAGAATTAGTTTCCCGCTACATCTCCAACTTCTTCCCGTTGGGGGTCGATTTTCGGGAAATCTTTCCTTACTGCACCTCTAGACCTCATAAGGAAACTCTGTACCTAAAATGGAATCTTTAGACTCAGCGGTTGGGTATCTGCATTGCACCAAGCTTTTATGTCAGCTCAACCTTTTTTGAATAAATAATCGGATTAAGTTTTTAAACATGTGTCAAAATAAAATGTAATGTAAATCAAAAGCACTAAGGAGTATTGATATCAACTTCGAAGCAAAGCACCCCCAAAATAACTTTCTACCCCTTTATCACCCCCTTAGGGGATGAATTTTAATAAAATACGAAACACATCTTCCAACAATTCTGTTAAAGTATGTTTATGCGAAATTTGAAGTAGATTGTACCAAGGGATCACGTTGTCCCATACAAACTCTGTCCCCCCTTTTTCACTCCCTTAGGGGTACAATTTCGAAAAATATTTTCTTATTGGATGCCTACGTCATACAAAGAACACACCTAAGTTTCAGGTCTCTACGATCAGCGGTTTAGGCTGTGCGTTGATCCGTCAGTTCGTCATTCATTCAAGACAAAGCATTTTATATGTATAGATAAACTTCCAAACAAACATACATTCATATTTATAAAACGAGTAAGATCGTAGAAATACAATTAAGGGTAAAACTATGCGCGTTTATTTTTAAACTACTGAGCTTTAAAGCAGTTAAATCAGCTATTTTATAGCTTTAAGGTAATATTATTGAAGTTAAGGACCTACTCAAGAGGCAAAACCGTTAAGCATGGTTTAAGCGTCCTCGATTAATGAGAGCGGGCGAAGGAGCTGAAATCCTTCAGATGGACTTAAGTGATAGGGTCGGTTAATTGAGAACATTGAGTTTTTAGTGATTACTTTATTTTACTCGTGTCTATTATTACCACGTTTATTAATTTTAAGGAGTATATTATTTTTATTCATTAACGGTCGTTCTTTATATTTTTTATACTTGCGCAAAATTAAAATAACTTACAAAAGACGAAATTAATGCTACAAGCATTCTATACCAGTCAACCAAAAAATCCAAAAGCAGGTAGGTGCAACAAAATGACAGTTATTCATCTTTTAAAAAAAAAATTAAGTAAGTATTATTCGATTTAATTATTTTACAATATAGTATAAATAAACATTGATTAATAAATAAATAACGCTTTCTAAAATTTCAGCCAACAAAAAATGCTAAAAATATGTAAAAAAAAAACAACCATTATAAGATTTGGTTACCTGTAACCCAGTGTGTAACATATGGGCGATAGTCTCCACGTCAAGCGTGGAGTCCTGCGCCGATATCTTTTTGATTGCGGACGATACGATGCAAATGTCTCCGCGCAGCTCCCGCACCAGCGCAGTTATCTTTTGCGCGTTGCTCAACACCTCCACGCTTTGGGTGTACGGGTTGTAGCGGACACCGAACGGGCGCTGGATACTCTCGGCAAACGCTCTAGGGAAAGGACAAGGTCATATAAGACTTAGGGCTAGACTAGTTGCTTGTGACTTTTAAAAGTATAAATTATTATGGTTGCTGCTGGGCTAATATGGTGTATATAGGTACAGATCTGCGCGGGGTTTAACTTGGAAGTCAGCGAGCACCACAATAGTCTGGGATCATTAGTGTGAACTTGAGGCCAAAATACACTTTGTGTCGTTGCCCCAGAGTAATAATATGTATCTTGAAGGGAGCCTAACAAGAGTTCTATTTATGTCAATATCAAAGGTCAAAGTAGACCGCCTAATGATTTTTGATATTTGGTAGCGGCGCATTCAACTATTTCATTTCCACCATTTAGCTTTTTACGCTTCAGACATACGACCCTTATAACGTTTTGAAGATAATAGTGGATCAAATAAGCGGACAACGATTTCAGAAAAATATTGTTACTCTAATACAATTACCATTTAATCAATCATACATTACATACCAGATAATCAAAATGTAAAAGCCGTTTTTTCAGCATCAGAAACATGTGTTCAATCCGTTTCAGGCTACCCTTTATCAGATTACGCTATTACCTGAAATCCCATTTTCCGGCGTTTTCAGAACCCCGTATAGGCCTTTGGAGTACTATCAGCCCCATGGAACTTTGACCCACCATGGAACGGTGTCACAGTGACTTTATAAAACAATTTGTTTGACACGTTGTACGACTATAATCGTAACGTCGCTGTAACACAGATCTATGGTGGGTCATCGCGGTTATTTGTAGTAGGCCGTAGCAGTACGTAGTACATTCCAGCAAATAATAGTCTAGTTCGTCCTTGGTGGGACAAACTACATCGATCATTCTAAAGGGCACTCTGGAATAATGTTGGACAGGACTATAAAAGGCGGAACGATTACGGCAATAGTCAGTTCTTAATTGGACACTGAGCAGTGCGAACAAGAGTAACGATCTGTTAAGAATATCCGAAGAGAATACGAAGAGTCATAGTGCGTTAATAAACCTAGCTCTTAATTATCGGTTCAATTGTGCATTTCTATCAGACCTACCCCCACGTATGTAATAATACCTTCAGTAGAATGAAAAATAGTACATTGTGCATCAAGGGTAGTATGAAGGGAATTACTAACGAGAGTGTTAGAAGCCCGACGCCGAAGGCGGAGGGCTTTTAATGACTCGAGTTAGTAATCCCCTTACTGCCTGTGATACACACAATGGTTTTCATCACATTTGCGAGGAAAAAAAACAAAGAGAAAACACTTTAACTCTGCAAAATATAAAGAAATAACTTTTGACGAACGGGAACGTAAATGGAAACGATATTTTTTTTGTGACCTCTACCACAGATAATAACTGCGTTTAGTTTCGACCTGGATTCGAGCCAGATTTAGCCAATTTGATAAAAATGTATAATTACTAAAATTAATGATAAATGTTGATATAAACTTGAAATAGGTATAAAAATAATGAAGTTTAATGAAGCGTATAGGTTTTGTGTAATGTAAGTTAGTCATAGCTAATTTTTAAAGATGAAATTAGAAACCGATTTAATTTTTGGCTGAAAATTAAACCTCCTTAGTCAGAAATGATGTACGAAAGAGTTGCAAATTTTAAAAAGAAAGTCATTACTCCCTAGGTATGACAAACTCGCCATAATTCCCGCGGGAACAATTTAGGCCATTGTCCTTCTGTATACAGGCATGGAATAACACCATTTACGAGCAAGTGTGATGAAAAATATACTACCGCATCTTTTCCTTAGCCTCTTCAAAAGAATCGGTGTAGTAGTAAGCGTTCTGGTACGAGGTGATGATGCATTCTTCGTGAACTGTGACATCGGGGTCGAATCGTTTGACCTTCTCTGGCGTGCTGAGAGCGTGCTTCAGCTCTGCGACTGACGAGAGTAGTCCGGCACCGTACACGCGAAACGAGCCATCAGGCAGCCGGCACAGGCCGAACTCCACCGTGAAGAAGTAAAGCTAAAACCAGTGATTGCAACTCTGTGTAAGAACCTGTAGTATCAACAGATGGCATATCTTTAAAATAGGATTTAGAATAAATTATTTATGTTCATAGAAAGTAAATAAAATGTGTAACAAAATTAAGTCTTAAGGGTGCCAGAGATTAATAGTTCACTGGCGAATTTTGGCCTATCCGTTCATCAAACGTATTAAAAACTCAGACTATCAGGTCTCGTAAGGTTTGCGCGTGACATTTTTATCGGATTGCAATTGTGGAGCGCGCAGCGATCTGGGCCAGACCGTCCCGACGACTTACGGCCACACCCGCTAAACACCTGCGGATGACCGGCAGGCTGCCTGACGATAGTCATTACTTGTCGGTCGGTCGATCCCAAACTATTGAATTATGAAATATTTTTTTAGAATTTATCTGAACCGTGGCCTGACAGAATTGGGACTGCAGGTAAACTATTAGTCTGTGGGAGCCTTTACAATTTTGAAAATGTTTAATATTTGAAATAACAACCGTGGCCAATTTGTCTATGTCTTCATCAGAGGCACCCAGGGATGCAAGCCCCAGTTCCTGCGAGAACTGGGCGAAGCTTGGGTTAGCGAGCAGAGGCATGTGCCCCAGAAGCTCGTGACAACAGTCCCTATAAACAAAAGAACGTATTTTAATTAAATGAATAGATATGAGGCAAACTTAACAATGAACATGTCTTTGTGTCATGAATAATTAATTTTAAATAATGCATTCTTATTTATTTTCTTGTCTGTGACAGCGTAAGAAATTTACTTTTCACATTGGAAATATTTATTACATATAGGAAACTTAAAAATAACTCTGGTTAATAAATATTGTCTTCATACACAGCTGTATTTAGGACACGAAGTTATCGTGCAATCTACCGAACGCTGTCCAGCCAAGACCGATTCAGCGATTGACCTCTTTCTCGAAAACTGACCAGATTAACTGGAAAGTTAAACCCAAGATAATTGTGAATGACATGAAGTCTGCATGAAAAAATTTAAGTATAAAAATGGCGCAGCTCCGTTTGCATATTTTAAAAATATCTATGGATCAGAAATATGTTGTGATTTTTTGCAATCTACTTCAGTGCGATATTTTTAACCCTTAGACAATTTTGATGCGCGTAGTTTAACACGTCAGCTTTAATTTGACTGTGTTTCAACTGTTTTATGTTTCCCTTAAGTAGTCTAGCGAGAAGGTAGGCAAATATTACTTACGGTTCTGGTGTATAGAAGGGGTCCGAGGAATGGCGTATGTATTGCGTGCAATGAAACACACGGAAGGCCAGCCCCGAAAGGAAATCCCTCGGCGAAAGGTAGCCTGCCACGGGACGCAGTTGGAACCCCGTCTTGCGCTTCAAAAACGTACTCACATCTTCCAACTGCAAAAATAGATAGTGAAATAAAAATCTTCCATAGTGTAATATGTAGTGTACTTGCAAACATTCCATACTTTGTGCAAAAATCTGCAAAGCCATTAATCGAATTGCAATTGGAATCTTTTTCTCCAAAATGCTATGTAATCTTGCTATAACAGCAGTAAATAGGAGGACCAGTAGGTTAAGTTCCTGGACAACTATCCAAAGTGTCCAGTAAAGTTGAGGAATAAGTGTCCAGGGCCTCTATTCCCGACGGTAAAAAAGATATCGTCTTTGATCTGTTATGGTATTGTTTTGACGTCATCCGCCATTACTGTCAAGTAAATAAGAGCTATTAAAACGGTGAAATCCAATACGATAACAGATCAAACACGATAAATGGTTAATACCGTGTTTAATAGAGACCCTGTTTCACCAAAAAATACCTATATTTTTTAATTTATTTTTTAAAACCTTACTTGTGTCCCACGTGGGAACTTCCCCCTACGTTATATTACAATACGTTACATTACCATTATTATGACATTGAAATACCGACATTTTACTTATAGCACTTACGAACTCTCGGGAAAATAATCGATGGTTCAAAGGATAAATTCAGTTCGATTTAATTAGTCGTTCAAACACCAATCTATCGATTATTAACCGCTATTTATATTCATATCAGCTACGCTTTGTACACTGAAATGTCACCTGTCACCTCTCATGGTCAGGGTGGTGAAATTAAAAGTGAAAAAATAACCAATTGTTAAATCTGAACCAAATGTGGTTACATTTTCTCTAGGCCTAAGGGCGAGTTGTTTGACCAGTAGTTAACTGGATAAAATTCAAAAATCGAATCTAAAATGTGACATATTTAGATCATATTTGGTTACGATTTTTTTATTATTGTTCTACTGCCATTAGTGCGGTCAAACAACGGGCCCTATGATGGTTACCAGGAAGCACAATATTGTACATCCCTTATACTCGTCATTTAAGATCAATTCGAGAGAAAACGATGAAGGTAACCTATCTAACTTCAATTTTCAAAGTAGGGACTTATAGGTAGTATGGCCAGTTGTATTCTACCTAAACGAAAGCAAACATATGCTGTGTTGGTGCCGGCCGAGAATAGCACCACCCCATCTCTTCCCGTAGGTGTCGTAAGAGGCGACTAAGGGATAAACCGGAGGATGGGCAGCAGCGTCCTCCGCGGACTACATGGTATAACTGCGGTCGCCAACCCGCCTGCCAAGCGTGGCGACTACGGCATTTTTCCCCCCAACGGTATGAATAAATAAAAACAGCCCAGACCCGTAGTCCCCGGCGGCCCCGCTATTCCTGGCTCCGGTAGCGGCCATGGTAACGGCGTGGCGGGGGGTGCTTTAGGTAATCTCCGGCAGAGAACCGGCTATCAGAAACGACGACCTTTGGCCCTGGCAAAATACAACTGCCGAACATTGCGGACCGACGATAAGTTGCTGGAACTGGAGGAGAAATTGAGCAGTTTACGATGGGGAATCATAGGGTTGTCAGAAGTCCGTAGAGAGGGGGAGGACATGATAACCCTGAAGTCCGGTAACTTGCTCTATTTCTGAGAGGGCGACCACCAGTCCCAGGGAGGTGACGGGTTTATCGTCCACAAGTCCCTCGTGAACAACAGGGTGAAGATCGAGAGTGTGTCGAGCAGGGTAGCTTACCTTGTACTCAGATTGACCCAACGATTTTCGTTGAAGGTCATACAGGTATATGCTCCGACCGCGACACACTCCGACGATGAGGTGGAGGCTATGTATGAGGATGTTTCCAGAGCCATGCATAGCTCCAAAACTCACTTCACGGTTGTTATGGGGTTCTTCAACGCAAAGCTGGGCAAACGAGACGGTGAAGAGCAGAGAGTGGGGAATTTTGGAGTGGGGCGTAGGAATCACCGGGGCCACCTACTGGCCAGTTTTATGGAGAAGGAGGGACTCTATATGATGAACTCCTTCTTCAGAAAACGTGAGCATAGGAAGTGGACCTGGATGAGCCCTGATGGTATAACGAGGAAAGAGATAGACTTTATCATGTCGATGAAAAAGCATATTCAATGATGTCTCCGTGATCAGTTCGGTTAAAACCGGGAGTGATCACCGTATGGTACGAGGCTCATTAAATATCCAGTTCAAGCTTGAAAGGTCTCGATTGATGAAAAGGTCCCCGCACCCGCTCAGCTCCAAAACCCCGAGGGCTTTTAGCTCGAACTTCAAAATTGTTTCGAGTGCCTTGGTAGCGACGTGGACGATTACAACGACGGGTATTTGGAAGCTGTCTAAACGGTCGGGTCTAAGTTCTTCAAGATCCGCCGTAAAAAAACCAGCAAGCTCTCGGACTCCACGCTTAGGCTCATGAAGGTGAGGCGCGAGATGATTCTGCAGTCCTCTGGTGACGCTTCTCGTTATCGGCAGCTCAACAGACAGATCTCAAAGTCTCTGAAGCGTGATGTACGCCGATTCAATACTAAAGGTATTGAAGAGGCTATTGAGCGTAACAGGGGCTCTAAGGTGTTTGCCAGGGACCTGTCTGTTCGGCCAAAGCCAATTTATGAAGCTGAAGACCGACGACGGCGGAGTCATTTCATCCAAACCTGAGCTATTGGCGGAAGTTGAGAAGTTTTATGGACAGCTGTACACGACAACCCGAACACCCGTCGGAAATCTAACTGAAGACCCGAGGGCTAGATTAACCCGACACTATACCGAAGATCTCCCCGACGTCAGCCTGTACAAGATTAGTATGGCCCTCAAACAGCTTAAGAATGACAAAGCCCCAGGTGAGCATGGAATTACAGCCGAACTCTTGAAGGCGGGTGGTAAACCCATCCTTAGGGGCCTTAAGGCTATAGTACCGTTATACAGAAGAGTATAACCTCCCCCTTTGCCTTGCATTTGTAGACTACGAGACACCTTCGATTCTATCGAGACATGGGCTGTGCTGCAGTCTCACCAGCGGTGCCAAGTTGACTACCGATATATCGAAGTGCTGAAGTATGAAAACGCCACTATGTCCGTCCGACTACAGGACCAGAGCACGAAGCCTATTCCTCTGCAGCGGGGAGTCAGACAAGGAGATGTGATCTCTCCAAAGCTGTTCACCGCTGCATTGGAGGATGCTTTTAAGGTTCTGGACTGGAAAGGACGAGGCATCAACATAAATGGTGAGTACATCACTCACATTCGATTCGCTGACGATATCGTAGCGTATGGCGCGACCATGGAGGACCTCAGTGCAATGCTCGCTGACCTCAGTAGAGCTTCCGACCGAGTGGGCTTGAGAATGAATATGGACAAGACGAAAGTCATGTCCAATGTCCATGTCGCGCCAACTCCCGTGATAGTCGGAGGCTCTGCGCTCGAAGATGTTGACGACTATATTTACCTGGGACAAACGGTCCAGTTAGGTTAGGTCCAACTTTGAGAAAGAGGTCACTCGTCGTATCCGACTCGGCTGGGCAGCGTTCGGGAAGCTTCGCAGCACCTTTTCTTCCAAATTACCGCAGTGTTTGAAGTCAAAAGTCTTTGACCAGTGTGTGTTGCCTTTGATGACTTACGGATCTGAGAAGTGAGCGCTAACAATGGGCCTCATAAGGAAGCTCAAAGTCACTCAGAGGGCTATGGAGAGGGCTATGCTCGGGGTTTCTCTGCGTGATAGAATCAGAAATGATAATATCCGCAGTAGAACTAAGGTTACCGTCATAGCCCGAAGAATAGCTAAACTGAAGTGGCAGTGGGCGGGGCACATTGCTCGCAAGACAGACGAAGGTAGGCCTCCAACAAGATGGAGTGACGACCTCGTCAGGATCGCGGGACCGCGGTGGATGCGAAAAGCACAAGACCGGTCTGAGTGGAAAGCCTTGGGGGAGGCCTATGTCCAGCAGTGGACGTCTTTCGGCTGACATGATGAATCACACATGAAAAACGCATTAATGCCAGGCACACGGACATACATATATATCTATAGACATGCAGACGAAATACAGTTGGACAACGTCTTTATATAATTACACCAGTCTTTTGGCCAGGGGCTTAAAAGTTAAGCCTGTTAAAATTATTTAAGTTAAAATATGCTTGGCAATGTTCCGACAAATTTAAATGTGGCAATGGTAGATACTACATTTAGATCGAATCATGGCATAATTTATGGGATGAAATATGGAATACATTATATTAATTCGATGACAATGCAATATCATGAAATCATCAGAGTTTACCTAATAATTAAGTCGAAAGGTGGCAACAGGATCTCCGCTGCACGTATCGAAGACCTAAATACCTACCGAGATTGTACTTGCTTGTTTGGTTTCAATGAGCAGTTTGTTAGTTAAAATGCAGTCGGTTACAAAGGGTTGTATTAAAAATGTTTTTTTTAGAATAATTTAATATATTTACGTGTGTTATTTACCTACTTTCCAAGATCACGAAACTGTAAAATTCAGCATTTACCTGCGGAAGGTGATCTTCCCTGTAACCACAGTACTTGACAAGCTGAGGCCAGTTTTCAAGGTATTCGTCACAAGCATGTTTCAGGTACAGCTTTTGAAGTTCACGGAACACTATGCCCCTGTGGAAAAGTATCAAAGATTATCCGCGACCAGAACCGACATTGCCATACAAAATTGACGAATATAAATATAATAAAAATAGTTACTGATCAAAAAGAAAGTGTCAAAAGTATCATACAAGCGTACAATAGAAAGTGTACAATTTAATTCAGCAACGTGGTTTTACAAAGAAGTAATTTAAAAAAACCATTAAACAATGCAAAATAAAATGTACAATTTGTAGAAATATGAAAAAACTTCATTATTTTTAATATTTATAATATATACAGTGACTTTTAATCGGTGATCAGGAGTTGAAAAATATTAATTACCAATCAAAATTGAGTTCAATAGGTGAGGTCCCACGGTTTAATTATTTACATGGTCATCCTACATTCATTAATGAAGCGAAATGGATACGACACGTCAAGTGCACTCGGGTTAGAGGGGAATTTGACAGATCTGACGTCAATAAACTTTTACTTTTGATCGCCAGGTCTGCCAACCTGACATGACAACAAAATTACTTCACCCAAAGTCAACCTATTTCAGATCTTGAAATCGTAACCTAGCGACCATTGTTAGCGTACGGAGAAATTATGATTGGTAATTTCGACATCGGAAGAACGAAAAACCTACGATTTCATCCGAACGCTGAGAGTTGCTATGGCTACGTTTAAACAACAGGTACTATAGGTCATACAACGCCCAATCAACTACTGAACACAGTCGTTATTGGTCATTTTATACGGTTGCTATGACCACGTTTCAACAAAACTACCTAATTTCAATGACGTTTACGTTATAACAAAATACATTTTTTTTTTCTTCTTTTGTATATTTTGTAGGTGTCAATTTAATAAATTAATCTCAATGAACCCAATTTGTTTAACCTTCAAGTTGTGAATACCTAAGAATTAGTAGGGTGACAATTAATTTCGATAAAGTTGTTTTCAAAACAAAAATTAGTTTTTACAAAAAAAAAACGTTGGTTTCATGTAACTGCGACTGTAACATGATCGACATCAATTACTGAATTAGAAAAATTGGTATCTGATTACCAATTAAAAATAACCGTCTATATCGTTAGTGCAAATGTAAAGCAGTGTTAACGCGGATGGGTCTTGAGTGTATGCGTGTGCGAGTGCGCGCCCGAGTGATCGTGTAAATTGTACAACAACCTTTAACAAATTCATAGAGAACAACAATTGAACTTTAACGCATTGCTGGCCATTGCCAGTCAATGGGTAAGTCAAGAAAACGCTCTTATGCATTCATAAGAGCGTTTTCTTGACTTATCCATTCCAGTTTTGTAAAAAAACAATAGATACAGCACCTGGGAAAAACCGTGATTAACAGGGGCGGATAATGTGACTGATTACTATTATTACGTAACTATATATGCCTACATATAATAAATACTTCTGGCGTAAACAATTTGCATGCTGCGAACGATAATGACTGCAGAAATTAAAGGAACTATACTATACTGTAGCATTATTTAAGCCATTAAGTGTGTAATTGAGCCGCATCGGCACAAAAGCAATTCTTGTTATACGCAAGCTGAGTTTGCCTATAATGTAGGCTAGACAAAAGCTTTTGTGAGTTCGCCAATGTCATGCCATACATTTTGAAAATGAAAATATCTACAAGCGTGGTGGTTTAGTACCAACTTTTATGAATCGAGTTTCAGCCAATAAACAGTTGTTTATATCGGTTGTTTGGTTATTTCTATATTTATTATGATTAAAAAATATGGCAGTTTATCTCTCTCTTCTATCTTCTTTCCAATATAAAAATTCTCGTGTCACAGTGTTTGTAACAAAACTCCTCCGAAACGGCTTGATTCTTATGAAATTTTGTGTGTATATTCAGTAGGTCTATGAATAGGACGAAAAATATTTTTTATACACCTAAGTGATAAGGGTGATCCACCCCACACTTTTCCCTCGGGACTCGTGTAAACGGACGAGCTTAACAAGGAAAAAATCGCAGGCAGCAGCTATTATTGTTATAGATAAGTTTTTTTTTTGGGAGACACGGTTGCCTTGTTGTTCAGGCGATTTGCTGAAGAAGGACGTATCGTAGATCGTCGACAGAATAATCACCGCCCTGCTCTAATAACTGAACCCCAGCGAAAAGAAATGTTCCACGAATACGAAGTCAATGGACTCATTGGTCTCACTCAGAGATAAATTTAAGGAAATTCTATTAGGATGGTATCTTACTGTCGCGTCGCAGTATATCTATGAAAATATCATGTATGTTCGCAAACACATACATGACCTCAGGCATAACCGTGACGTTCACAAGCTTAACACGCCAAATACGAATAGGATAAACTCGTCCCAGGTCACCGTCTTCGTAAAGTACACATCGTACGTGGGGAACTGCATACGCTTCTACAATACGATCGATACCTGCTGATATTGTCAATATGCCGTTCAATAAATTTAAGTCTCGCATTAAGTGCTGCTTGCTGGGTAAGGCATATTATACTGTCCTAGAAGATAAAGACGTTTTTAAGTACCTATAGTGTGAGCTATTAATGAAATTACGGTTCCTTTTTTCCTTGTTTTTATAGTAAAAATAGCTGAGCACTGAGCAGCGCTTATTGCAAAATGCCTTTTAGCCAATAATGTAGACATTTTAAATTTAAGTTTAATTATTTATTTTTGTAATTTTTATTGGTTCTTGTGCACAAAACCCTTCAGAAATGAGAACACATTGTGCTGTTTCTCACCGGACAGCATTTTTTTTTAAATTATTATTTATATATTTTGTCCAGCAGCATGAGCATGTCATGCTCACTCAAAGGTCTTTACTTACGGCGGCGTCGTTAATCGGTCGCCACCTTCCCGATCACATGGTTGAGGGAGGCGATGGCTGAGATACGCGTCATACTCGTGAACGAGTGCTGTCTGTGGGGTCCGGTCTGTTCACGCTTGCAAGGACCTGTTTTTCAGTTAGTTATTTCGGTTATCGTTCCTGACGTTCTCTAAGTCAGGGACCAAAATAAATCTCGTAATGTTGTTCTCCTAGTCACTATTTTTATTTTAATGATATTGAGCTTACATTTGTAATGACGTTATTGGTGTTAGTTTAAAAATGATTAATAATTACTTTATTACCTTGTAATGTTATTTTTAAGTATTATTGTATATATTATGGAAAAAAATGACCGCAATGATGGTCTTGTCCGAAGCGCTAGTAGATTCACTCTATATTACCGACGTGTAAAAAGAGCCCTCATGTGGCCGATTTACTGAATCAATATTTTGAAATTTGAAATTTGAATTTTTAATTCCTACATGTCGATTCGCGGAGCGTTTTGATGTGACGGCAACCTTTGCACTCATATAATTTACACCGTATGATTTCTGCCTTCAAGATCTCTCTTACAGAAGCTCACAAAGCTGCACGACTAAATTTCGCTCGCGGATATTTAAATTTCGATTGGACATCAACAATTTTTAGTGATGAGAAGTCATTTCAATCGTCAGAGCATGGTCGTTTGAATCTGTGGCGGTTAAACAACACGCGTTACGACATGAATAAGGTTATACCAAATATGAAATCGGGCCGCATTAGTGTCGATATGTGGAGTTAGATAAGTTTTGAAGGTGTGGGTGAACTCATTTATCTACCTCCTAGGGCAAATGCTTTAACCTCGTAAGGCCCAACGGCCTATATGCAGGACATATGTTAATAATACTTCAAACATAACTTGAATGACACAAGATTCGTTTTTGAACTATTTGACGGGCCTCACGAGGATAAATTATATTACCACACTAGAAGAAATTATGCTTCCCACTGCACGGGTCATATATCCGTAACAAGAAACAAACATCAATTTCGTCCATGATAATTGCTCTATAAACAGAGCCAGAATAGTTAATACTTGGTTTCAAGAACATCCTGAAATTACTGTTATTCCATGGCCAGCTAAATCGCCAGATCTACATATAATAGAAAATATTTGGGGTTTAATGGTGCAAAGATATCGTAATGAGCGAAGAAAGGAAGCTATCGCACAACATTGCGAAGAAATATGGGAAGAAATGCGAGGGACTGATATCTGTACTCGCTTATTTCGATCTATGCGTTCACGGGTTCAAGCTGTCATAGATATCGAAGGTGCATATACACGATATTAGGCGAGTGTAATATCGGTTTCAAGCATATCGATTAAAAAAATAGGAGAAGGTTCTCAATTCCGCTGTAAGCTTTTCACTCAGGGAAACGATTTGTTTTTATTTATAGGTTTTTTTTTGTTGACTTTCAAATTAGTTTATATTTTTACAAAATCATGTTGTGATGATGGCATCCTTGAGGAATTCAAATTTATGAGTAAATGACATTCCTGTCTTTGCAACATTAATCCCCAAATGTCGTATCCTACGATAAGAGCCACAATCACCACAATGGCTTTTTGTTTTTATTATAAAATTGAATTCTACGTCTCAAGTTACATAAGATGACATCAAAAAATGGTAAATAAACATATTTTATTCAATAGTAAATTGAGTTTTTTAAAAAGCCACAATTGCATTGGACTCGCTTTCAACGCGGAGTAAAGCCATTAATATACTGCTGTCCTTTTTCACCGTGCGATACTGAGCGGCGCATGCGGGAGGAGGGGGCGCAAGCGCCGTTCTTCCAGTACTCGGCGGACAGCGGCCTTGAGTGGTTTGGCGTTCTAACGGTTTTAATTTACATTTGGAAGATGGTTTTTATTCGTTAACTGTTTGTTCGAAATACAAAATGAATCGTCGAGGGCACAGACTAGTAAAAATGGTGACCAAAACCGATGGCGAACAAAAAAGGAATGTACCAAGTAAGTTAAATAAAATGAATTTTAATAACCTAGTCATTATTGAAATCATATTTAGTACTTTTTTTCTTTATATGTTTATAATGAATTTTTAAAGAATATTTATAATACATTTAACGTAATTAGTATCAGAAACTAGCACAATTGAATGAAGTAATGTATATTCCGTTGATTAAAGCCCGAACGGTAATTGTGGCTCTATTTTACGGAATTGTTCAATTTCCATTGTATGGCAAATGTGTGGCCACAATGACGTTAGTGTCCTTTTTCTACTTTCAAATCGTGTTTTGTTTTATTATTGTTTTAATTTTCGCTTTTTAAGGATATAATTTGGGTGGCTTACAAACTATACGAATGTTTGAAATGATTTTATTGCTTTTTGGTAGTAATGTGAATTTTGAAAGTGTCCGTTTGCGTATTTCTTTTTGGACTCTAATGGCAGTTGGGGCTTTTTTCGTGTATAAAATGGCGTTAAATATTACCAAAACGCTTGTTTGTTATGTCAGTACGTGTCGTGGACTTGCACGAGTTTTTTCTAATGAGTTTTTATAAATTCTAAATTTTTTTTCAGCTGAGATGATTATTCTTACCAAGCTCTTCCTGTGACATCATCCGGATAAAATTTGGTTTAATTCTAGTTCGTCCATGGATCACAATTATATGCCTTCGTTTCACCGTCAACAAATAGACGAAATTACACATTTATAATATTAGTAGGTATAAAGGTAAACTAATTTTTATTTTTCAGAGAAAAAAAGACGTGAAGAGTCTCGCTTGCCTCCAGGGAATGAGCAAGAAGTTGATTATTTATTATTTAATATAGGCTAAAATTTGGACAGCGTAAGATTAATGAAAATCAGACTTTATAATTTACTGCAGATTAGCTGAATATTTTTTATGACATGTTTTCAGATTATACCCGATAATAAGAGCATGCTTGAAGTTGAAACGGTACCAGTTCATCGCAAAATTTTGGCAGAGGTGGAAAACAACACCAGTACAAGACAATAAAGGGCTGAAAAAACAGCAACCATCCTTGTTCAAAATAACACTGAAAACAATGTTGGTGTTATAGTTTTGGAGACATTCCGTGAAAGAGTTACCAGTCGATATCAACATGAAAATATTGTTATTCCTGCTACTACTAAATCGAACTCTTCCAGTGTCGTTATTGAAAAAAAAAACTGAAAACGATGTAGGATTTGAAAAAATTACAGAAGTAGTTTCGGAGCTTCTCTAGGGGTCTGGTAAGGTGGGCTAAAACTGTAGTTTTAGCCCACCTTACCAGACCTACTCTATAAGCTGCAGGGGAAGCTTATAGAGTAAAAGAAATGAAATTAGAAGATATTTTGAATTTTCGTGTCCTACTGAATGGCAAAAATTGGACTAATGAATGACCATGGTGAAAAAGTCGCGTGGAGTAAGGTCAAGGAAGTGGAAATAACTAAAAATAACGTATAAGAATTTAAATATAAATATGATTTTAAGGAAGACTCGAAGACGATAAACACTTTTAGGCTGACAAGAGGGAAACGAAATGTCGTTGTTACAAATGTTAAAAGAGCTAACACAAACCCGATAAAATTAAACAAAGACAAGTATAAAGATCTTGTATCTTTGTGCCAATCAAAAATAATACCGGAAGAGTTCCATGTAATTTTTTTATCGTTACCTCATGGCGATTTAGGTGTTGCTACTACTTAGTACAACAGAAACCGACGAAGAGGAAGAATAAGTAAAGATCTCTAGCTAAGACTGATTAAAATAATATACGATGTTATATTTAAGTAAATGCGTTAAGACGTTTTAATTTGATTTTTTTAAGTTTTTTATTTTTATATCTGAAGAAATTTTATCGTTACCTCATGGCGATTTAGGGGTTTTGCTACTATATAACAATAGAAACAGACGAAGAGGAAGAATAAGTAAAGATCTCAGAAGAACTAGCTAAGACTGATTAAAATAATATCCGATGTTATGTTTAAGTAAATGCGTGTTAAGAAGTTTTAATTTGATTTTTGTATGTTTTTTATTTTTATATGTGAAGAAAAATATATATTTTTTGTTAGGTACTTACCAATTTAAAATCGAAATTAAAAATGAAGCAATTTTTAATAAGTTCCATAATAAACCATCTATTTTATTATTTACATTACATTTTGTTCCTATTTTGTGATAAATAAATATTATACTCAACTAAAATAACGTGTTTTTACTTAAGTGACTAATATTTATATTAGAAGCGCGATTTAAAAAACTGGTCCTAATGGCAATAGTGGCCCTGAATTTTCCGATGATAAGAGGCACAATGTAGGTAATGGCTCTCTTACACCTATTTACTCCGACGAATAAGGATTTAAGGGACAAAATATAATTATAAAATACTATTACGAACGTCAGTGGGACCCTAGAACACAATACCACATGATCTAATTCCAAATTTATATATTTTATAGTTTCCTTTTAAAAGAAACAGAAAAATGCTTCTCCTGAAAACTAAGCATTTTGCAATTGTGGCTCTTATCGTAGGATACGACGAAATGTTTTCTACTGCTTATAGATCGGGTAAAAGTTTGATTTTCCTTGTTGCGGTTTAACATATAAAAAGGTGGTAGTTAACAGTCCGACGCAATTTTTGACAAAAACCAGCTATTGCTAGATTTCTTTAATGCTGCTTCTTCTCATAGCTGTTTTAAAGTAAAAAAAAATACGTTTTCTATTATGTTTTCTCAAAATTATATGACTCAAATTAGTAGAAAGTATAACGCGACTTATTAAGAACCATTTTGTTACTAAATTGAATTTGTGTTTTTTTAACAAAGTAGTTGGACGTTTTCTGTAAAATAAAATATGTTCTATTCTGCTTTCAATCGAAAACGACTATTTCTCTAGCCGCCTTAATGCTGATTACGATATTGCATTCCACATTGTTTTATAAAACGACCTATGTGCTGATCGTAACCCAGTTTACCCTAGTCAACATATGCTGCTGCAAAACTGGATTTGTATAAAAAGAGGTATTCAGTATTCAGTATGATGATTTATAAAACAGGTTAAAATTTGATACTGTAGTAAAAGAATATTCTAAATTCAAAAAAATCATGTTGACACATAGTTGTTGATGGTGGAGACGGCCATATCTTCTTAAATCAAATTATTAATACTGACGCACAGTAGTAGAGTTAACCGACTAAATTAAAAGTTCGTAAAGTGGCATAGCAATTAAAAGCCGCAACTGGACATACAATCTATTTGTGACATGGATCGATAAACGTACACTACCCGGGTCATTCTCAATTTTCGAGGTTTTTACGCGTCCGCCTGTGAGAACGTATCTCTTTATAACTGCAGAGTTTTGAAAATATTATATGTCAAAGAACGTGCTATAAACTTATTGTTGCATTAAAAATATATATAATAACTAGTTATAAAATAGCTGAAATAAATTACGAAAGTCCGAAAACTGCTCAAAACAGCAGCGTCCAACACCTGCCTCTTAACTTAAAAGTAAGAATAAGTCGAGAACTATCTTATTCATTGGCATCCTTTTATATTTTATTAACAAGACAGACATACAACAATATTTCTTTCAAATTTCATTAACATTGATTAACAATTAAAACAGTTATTAAAGAAAAGGTAAGCGTCCGCTACAAACATCTAACTTACTTGAATGTACCTAAAACACAACCGTAACCAAAATGGAACGCCGTTTGCAAGCGCGCGTTTCCCTCCACCTGTAGCATTCAGTTGTCGTCAACTATCATAGAGGACGAACGTGCGCAAGCGGCGTTGTGCTCCCGGCCACATCGATTCTCCGGCCCATCAAAAAACTTCATCCACGCAGTACCTAATCTACTTGCAGGATTTTACTCCTTGTACGTAACAAGTAAAGAAAAGTCATATTCTTCAAGACATGCGTATTGAGTCTAGTTTGAATGTAATATAGTAAGTTACTTGAGTTGATTTCAGTTTCGGTGATAAATAAATAAACAACGTGTTTTCTAACTTACGTGGATCTAATTTACTTTGACTTTTTGGCATTTGGCGTCCAGGTAGATTAGATTTGCCCAAGTTACGTCCAGGTAGGTTAGAAAATGCCCAAGTAAATTATACATTTTTCCATAATTAATTTTAATGTGACTTCATTTTACACTCAATTAAGGTCAATAATTATATGTACAGTTTAATAATTGTGAAGTGAGTTTTTGAAATAATTTTTAGAAGCTGTATTTAAAAAGGCAATGAATATTTATTTAAGTAGGTACTCGAGAAACAGTGATTTAGATGATTTTTATTAGAGGAACTATCTTTGGTAATGTTACGTACGGATCTCCTGCTAAATTGATGTTTGGTGACAACGAAGACTGAGCATTGTAGTGCAGCGGGGTAACGCTGCGAGTGTCCTCGGCACGATGCCGCAAGTGGGTACGATGGAGGGTTTTTTTTGTAAATTAGTTGTACTTAGTACAAATTTCATATTTTAGTTTTATTTAAGTTATTCGTACATTTAATAAATGAATTCTGGATATAATAAAATATGAAACAAGAAACAAGAAAACATGAACATAAAAGATTTTTTTGTACAAGAATTAAACCTAAGCAGGTAAATTAAATTACAAAACTAAAATAAATCAATTGAATTTCTTTATTTTTACACAATGCACTTTGAAAAACGTAAAATTCAGTCTTACTTCGACAACAAATAATTCACTTGGACACCTACCTGGCGTTTTCATAATTTACCTGGACTGTTTTTAGCCTACCTGGCATTGAAATAATTTACCTGGACACTTTTTTTTAAAAAGCTTAATAACTTCTTTAATTCTTATCCGATCTGTGGCAAATATACATATTTAAAGAGCATAAGATAACCATTATTATAATAATTAGTTCAATTTCTTAAAATCTGACAAAAAAAATGAGTCAGGTAGGTTAGATAAATTTACTTGCATTTTGAGAATGACCCCACTATTATTTAAATCACGTGCAACAAAAAAGTATGATACTATTTTACTTTTGTCAATATTATCAATAACTATTTAGAAACTTCATGGTTGTGCGATGTATCCGGTTTGACTTCTTATCAGCCGGGCACTATAAATGGTACGAGATACCCATGTGTACATTATGAACTATAACTTGAGCAGCGCAGGATTTATAACGTTGATAATTATTAATTATAGTACGAAGAAGAGACATTGTATACATCTCAAAAAATATCAACAAACAAGTCCGGCAACAGAAAGGCTATAAATGAAATGAAATGACAAGCAAGCAAGGAAAATATTGCCCATTACAAAGACTTACCATGTTTTTATTTCAATTTCAGTATATTGAACCTTGGGTATCGGTTGGCCGCTATAAAATGTGAAAAAAAACATTGAATTTTTAATGTCATTTTTTTTCATACCAATGTGTTATTTATATAGTCTTAGCTTTTAACGAAATGAAATATCGCAGTTGAAATCTCCCCTTTGGTATGCATCTAACAGCTTATTCTTTAATACAATTTAGAACATTACTGCAGACACCGGGAAGAAAGCGCGAGTTAAGTATGTTGCAAAAGTTCTTTCGAAAAAAAAAAAAATTTTTTTTTAAGTAAACGACATAACTCATAATTTCATTTACATTCACAAGAGGTACGACAAAGTATAAAACTAAAATTTTATATATAAAAAATGACAAAGTGAATTGATTGAGTTTTAACCCTAAAAGTTTTTTTTTGTATTCTTACAAGTTTTTATATAACTTGCAATGTATGTATTTATGTATGTACGGGTCAACTTTTGCAACTTGACAAGATGATGCCAATACAATGATAGCACCATCGAGCTGGTCTGATGATGGAGACATAGGGTGGCCATCGCATCTCCTAACTTACACATGATAAACCCATCGTGTAAGGGCTCGTTAGAATGTTCTTGGCGAGTAGATAACGACTGTACAAAAAAAGTACAGACAGCAACAAATACTTATCCCAAAAATGTTTTTTTTGCAGAAACTTATTTATTAAGTAGCTATAAATATTGATTGTCAAAAATATATTGCCAAACTTGGTACTATAATAAATATCACTACTTTCGGTGCCACATGAAATCTTGGTCTATTTTTTATATTTTTCTTTTTTTCTTTTTCGTAGGTTAGCTTGCTCGATATTAATCTACTAAATGTAAATGGTTTTTTGTATTTGATGGTTCATATACATATTTTTCATTAAAGACAATAATTTTATAACTATTTTCCGATAAAGGGTACAAATATTCGTAGATTTTTATATTTTCAGATAGTTCCCTTTACTTGTGCTGGACCTGCCTAAATACCAAATTCATTAGGTCATCGACAGGTGTTTCCCGTGACCTATGATTTTTGACAGAGGTTTTGATGATAAGTGTGTTAGTGAGTTACTGGGATAGTGTTATTAGGTTATAGATATCTGGTTCCGATATGCACTGGGAAAACTGTTTTGAGGATGGGAAACGGAGCTAAAATGGGTTCGAGTAAATTTACACAGTGCAGTGCCGCTTGACTCTTTCTTCGAACTTGTTCCAACACACTGCCGTGTGTACCTTGATATCAAAGATACCATCCGCGATAAGGCTTACAGCAGTGCGAAAAAAACATTATATAGGTACGTCCATAGCATCATCTCCAAGGGATCACCCCTCAACCAAAAATAAATACTACTTATTACAAACTTTACAATAATAATAAAAAATTGGGTTCTTTACTTCTGTAGTAGCTCATCAATTTAATACTGAATTACTCGTTAACACAAACGGAGCAAGCTTTTACAAATGAGATTATTTAATAAAAGCTAGATTGTGTCGCTGTAACTGGGCCTCTATTCAACACGGTAAAAACCATATCGTTTCGTAAGACGTAGACGTTTTATAATACGATATGTTTTTTACGGTCGGAAATAGAGGCCATGATTAAGTCCCACCGAAAATGAGAAATATAAGCGAGGTACTATTAAATATTATAGGTACTTACTACTTGAAATTGTTAGCTATAGCGGCGAATTGCTCTCGGCGCTTGCGATAGACGGGGTCCTTAAAGCCAGGGTGGTCTGCATCCAAATCGGACCCGTACATCAGCACGTTCTGGGCGCGGTCCAATTCAGATATCTTACGAGGGAACCACGGCATTTCTCCAAAATCTGAAATAAGCTGCTTGTTAAACGATGTAATACAGGTTTCGTTTATAGATTTTCCACACCAATTTAAATGTCATAAGTATTAAGAACTGTCATACCGAAACTAGCGGCAGCTGAAAGAGGCGTCGGTGGTGGAAACTCCTCACCGACCTGAGGTGGAATCACTTCAAAGTCTTGGACTTCACGTTTCAACATTCGCTTCAATTGCTCCATTCTGCGTGGATCACATTCTACATCCACTAGGATATCAGCCTGAAAAGTAATCAAGTAAAGCGACCAGTTTAAATAAATTTGAATCATAGTTTAGGTTCGCTTTATATTGTTTATAAGGTTACTCACAGCAGCCAATTCAGTCGCAGATTTCCTGGACTCAATATGCAGCACGTTTATACCCAGATCTTGAAAAACTGAGAGGACACGGACCAATCCTCCAACTTGATTCTTTAAAGAAAATATCACCGAAATTCTTTCGCCTTCAGCCGGCGGCGGCTGCTGTGATGACATCCCCAGGTCCCCCAACTTCGGATGATGAGGTAATGGAGTCTTCACTTCCCACTCAGAGCCATTTCTGTATAACCATAATCCCAGAAAGCCTTTGCCTGAACCGCTCATTTTAAGTTTAAGCAAAGTCTTAAACGTCAAGAATATTAAATTTTATCTGATAAACTGGTTGCCGGAAGCGAGATGCGCCGTTGCAGGTTGAGGCGGACTGCGGGCTCTCCCGGAGCATCTCGCCTTATAAAGAGAAGAGGCGCGGGAGACACGCCGGAGGGTGGGTGTATTTGATTGGCTGAATCAAGTGTTCGGAGTTACTTGGAAAATGTTCTCTTTTCACGCTGTAAAGCCAGAGACACACTCAAATATTATCAGTAATTTTACAGTATCAAAGTTTTCTTTCAAATTGTGAATGACTTTTTCATACGACCATCATATTTGAAAGAAATAAAATTATTTAATACTGCGAAATGATACATTTTTACTTAATAGCTAACATTCTGTAAAGCTAATAATGGTGCAACACTTAAAACGTAAGCTTAAGGTAACCTGCTAGCTAATAAGAATGCAGAATTTTGTTCACTTATTTTGCTATTGAAAATATCGTAAGACGAAATCGTCGTGTACGATTATAATAATGTTTTATATACGTTGTACGAATATAATAATACCTATGGTTCAATAATGTTTTAGCAAATGATTATTTTGATGGACCTTTCTAAATCTCATTGGATGAACCCGTCGGATTATTTTCGTTTGTTTTTGTGGTCAAAAAGATCTAACAAAACCTAACCTATTTAATAAGCCTATGCATCTAATGTAATATTTAACGGTTTAAGCAAGCAGTTTATGAAAGTTTGTAAAATGACAGTTTGCCAAACGTACTTTTGGTTAAAAGTCGAAATATCATTACATATAGATGCAGTATGCTTTGATTTTCCTTCAAAACAAAATATTTTTGGAAATATCACATAAAATGTTGTTGGAGGTAACTTATCAATTTAGTCATTTGTACCAACTGACAATGAAGGTTACATAATGTATGTATTACCAAGTGTTCCTAAATTTAGTTTTTTTAGACGAACCATAAAGTTCTTTATAGCTTTCCGCCTTTATTTGTATGTTATGTTTCAAAAGTGGTATCGCTGAACTTGCTTATTTTTACCAAATTTCATCAATATTGTTCCAGCATGATCGCTGGAAAGGCGTAACAAATACAATAGGCAAGCAGTCAGAGGCGCATTTCGCTGGAGATTTAAAGATATTCAATCATTGAATTCGTTTGTTTAGTAGGGAAATATTTTTATTTTAATAATACAATTAACTAAGTTAAATTAACTAAGTCCTTTGATTTTTGGTTTGTTATGTATTAAACTTACTATGGATCAAAACTAAGTCGCTTCAGTATGTGCGTGGCTTGACCACCAATACATATAAATTCAGTGTAAGTATATAGACCGCGAGGAGGCACTCCTCAGGCTGTCGGGAGTTAAGCGGCTCAGTCACTGTATTTATTACCATTGTTTAGCAAAAGAGCGTTCCCTATCGTTCATTATCTAGTAGGGAGCGCAGTTTATTCACGCTAGCTACGGTATAAAATTAGACCGGCAATGTTTTCTACGAGGTCAAGTTTGGTCTTTTGTTGACTAAAATTTTTGTCGACGCAATCTGATTTATAAACATAATGTTTGTTCTCATATAGAAGTTTTTTAAATTGCAAATGTATTAACGAAATGATGTGTGGCAAATGAATATCATTAAACGCAATATACTTTCTTTACTTAAATCTATCTTTTCTTAAATCTTAAGACACTACGGTACTACTTACCTACAAATTATGATAAATAAAACATAATATGTATAGTATTAAAAATAAGCTAAATTATGATTGACTACATACTCCTAGTTTTAAAAATAAGGTTCATAAAAACATGAGCGAGGTTGAAGCATAAGCGACATACCCATGTTTATAGCTGCTCTGTTTCAAAGTAATTATATCTATATATTTTGCACATAGGCCCGCAACTGCTAACGAGGCGTGAATTGGATTAGATAGGTCGTGACGTCAGTAAGAACTATGAAGGCGTATGTGGGCCTTATCTCACTATGACTATTTGTAGCGCATATACTCGTAACATAGGTAAAATAATAATATTTAATAAAGCTATAATTATTTCAACCATCTCATATCTATGCGGCTTTTAGTTGCATACAATTTTGAAACGTTTTGTATATTCGAAATTGTAATTAGTATCTCATTTAGGAAGTATAACTTTATTTCGGGATGTGTTTTTTCCTTATACGCGTATGTAATGATTTGGCCTTATGAACCAAATCAAATTCATAAAATCGTTTGTGTGCGATGTTGGCAAATAAACATCAAGCCGTATAAATCAGACCGAGGCAGAGACGGTCTCCGAGGAAATCAAATTAAAAGCAACTGTACAGTGAGTTTACTAAAGGGTCTTTCATGATGCGGTAGTGTTTACTTGCTTCGGTTTCATATAATTTAGGTAATCCTTAATATTTTTAAGCTTCAACATTTAGTCGGATATTTTCGAACCGAACAAAAACGTTTTATTTGTATAATATAAAACTTTAGTTTACTACTGGCTTGCGCGCTGGGTTTTAACAAAAGAAGTTTGATGGATATTATGTCAAAGTCGAATACGAAAAAATGTGGATAAAAATAATTGTGAAGTAGTTTGTTCCATAGCGGAAATATTAGTTTAAGTATACAGGACTACACTACACATTTTAATACTTGAAAAATGAATGGTCATGACAATCATGATTCGACAATGTGTACTAGTTACAAAGTACCTAAGTACTTTCATTATATGAATAAATATTTAAATTCAATATATTGAATAATAAAAAAACAATAATTACGATACACTACTTTTAAAACTTCCTGCTTATGTTTCAATACGATCATATAGCCTCTTATAACTTACCTGATATAGCTCTGTTTTTGTCCGCTCCTTTCACAGTTTATTTTCATGCTTTTAAACATATTTTCGCCCCTTTTGTTGCTTCACTTTCTTCCTTTAATACATGACACACGTATTAATATATTTACTTTGTAATCTAATACACATAGATAAGTATCATTTCAAAATCAAGGAGCTTGCTAGAGCCACATACGCCCCCGCTCTCTAAAAACTATCTAAAGTCTTCGATGATTTTTAGTAGGTATAGACACTTTAGTCGCTTGTGTATCAGGAACCAATCAAATCTACTAAGTCGTGACAAATTTCCTTCTAAGTGTGTTAAACATATGTGCTTTTACTTAAGTTATTTTTCAGATTCTTATTATTACATGTAGACAATATAAGAGATGAGCTGAAGCAGATTGAAAAGTTTCGATACCTAGGGAGCACGCTAACATCAAAGTGTAGCCTTGATGCATAAATCAATGACAAGATCGCTGCTGTAGATGCAGCATTCGGTAAACAGGATGCCAAGGTCTTCTGTTCGCATGAACTTAAACATTTAACCAAAATCTCGGTGTATGTGGCAATCGTACAGCCTAATATTTGATACTCCGCTGAAACGTGGGCGGTGCACAGATGGCCGCCCACGTTTCCACGTTTAACCTGGCCATAAGTCGAAAAATTATAATAGCGGCAAGTCGTATATGGAACGCGATGTTCTAATAGTTGAACAGACGTTAGGCGGCAGCCATCTTCTGTTCTTAAGACTAGTATTTAGCCCTTACCGGCAGATGGAATTCAACGTTCGTAAATATTACACGTGTTAGTTCTCAACGGGCTTTCCCCCCGACATTACTTTCTTTACTCATTGTGAACAACTTGAGCTGTGGGCCGACAATAATTATATATGGGTTTGGAAGTTTTAGGTATGTACTATATTTTAAGGTTTTTTTTTAATTAGAGATCAACAGTTGTACCGATTTTGGAATATTAAAATGGTACCGATAAAATAGAATATTTATAGATTTTTCTTAAACTAAATTAGTGTTTTAGTACCACTGTCCAGGCTTGTCAACCCAGGATTGTAGGCTCATTGTGTAGTCTCAAATACCTTAATTAAGTATTGCAAAAAAAAAACCCGCCTCCTTACGCCCTTTTTTAGGGTTCCGTAGCCAAATGGCAAAAAATAAGGGAATGATAAATGTAAAAATAATATATGATGTACATTACTATTAGGGAATGCAAACCGGTTAATCGGTTAACCGATTAACCGATTTTAATCGAAAATTTATGCCAAAATACGTAACCGGTTAAAATATGAAATTAACCGATTAACCGGTTAATAGAAGTGATCTGCAAAAAGCTTCCATTGTTAAGTTTTTATTAGAAAGACGACATATAATAAAGAATAAAGATAAACATTTATTTAGATGTATAGTGGTACGGAACCCTACGTGCGCGAGTCCGACTCGCACTTGGCCGCTTTTTAAATATTTTTTCTTTGTGTCATAGTCTAAATTATGATTTTTGTAACTAAATTAGTGTTTTAGTACCACTGTCAAGGCTTGTCAACCCAGGGTTGTACGCTCATTGTATAGTCCCATACTTTCATTAAGTATTGCAAATGAAAAAAAATCTCGCGTCGTCACGCCCTTTTTTTAATAATTTTTCTTTGTGTCATAGTCGAAATTATGATTTTAGTAATTTTATAATTTACTTTTTATCTTTTCAGAACTCAAAGATGCTTTGAAGAATGTTTCACGAAACGAGCTCTATACATATATAAAAAAAGGGTGTATTATGTTTCTTTTATATTTGGTTTTTCATTTACGAATAAGTAAAGATTTTTTCATAACTACAAAATATTTTGATAATGTCCTAGATAAAGTTCGGAAATGCTTAACGGACACTTTTTAAATATATTTCAACAATAAAATAATTTTGGCCAGGTTTTTATATCAAATACCCCTATGCGCGGTGTACCGTCGTCACATCCGCATACTAGACCAATTCCACCTGAGATCCCTACGGAAACTACTAAGGATTCGTTGGTCAGATCGTGTGCGGAACACTGAAGTGCTGCGGAGAGCCAATGTAGGAGGCGTTGAGGGTTTTGAGGGAACTTCGGGGGTGCGGCCACGTCACACGGATGGCAGAGGAGCGAGTGGTGAACCGCATCTTCTACTCGGAATTTGAGGAGGGCAAGCGCAAGCATGGCGGACAACTCCTCAGGTAAAAAGATGTGCTTAAGCAGCACATGAAAAAGTGCTGCCTAGAGTTATCGCAAAGGGAACAGCAGGCCTCAAACCGGTCAGAGAGGAGAGCTCTGGTTAAAACCAGTGTCTATGACTTTGAGTCCCTTCGGTGTTCCGACCTAGACGCCAAAAACGACGAATTGAAAGCGGACCACCCGCGGTAATCAATAATAAATATGTTGATGGTGTGCTCACGTGCTTAATTTGTAGAAAATCTTTTTCCAAAACGGTTGCCTACGTTAGCCACATGCGAGCGCACTATCGATACTTTTCCCGGAGTTAAAGCAGTTACCTTGATCGAAATTGCCATGATAGCATGATCATCATCATAACAGGTCAGGCCAAAAGTATGTTCGTATTTTTTCATCTCTCCTGTTCGGAAAGTTTAATTTGAATGGGTGGATAGCCGGGTGGAAAATTGCGTTTTCATCTCTAGGGTGGAAAGTAAATTTTTTTTAATAGTTACGATTGGCCACGGATTCTAAGATAATTGAGCTACGTCATATCATTAAAATAAAAGATTTTCATATATCTAAACTCGGCTATACGTTAAACGATGTATTTATTACGGCCTATAGGTTCATATGAAAATCATTTTAAGACTGGTCTATTTTTTTCGCAATTACAGAAAATCAACATTTAAAATTATTCCTCTATTCTGCTGCCCGCCATAATGCCGTGATAGCATAGCATGACACTTTTTCTTTCACGTTTCGGCATGGCCATCTAGAAAATACACTACTGCCAACATTAGAAAAGTTTAATCGAGTTGGTCACGACCAAGGAGCTTATTATACCTACAACAAGGAGGTTGAACACCGAACATCCGTTCGAAACAAGAAATTTGACCTTTATTACGTCACGAATATATTCCATCTCTTTCTTTAGTTAGGGTAAGAATGAGATGGAAGTCATGCTCCTTGGCCGTGACCAACTCGATTTAACTTTTCTAATGTTGGCAGCATATGTATTTTAACTTTTTTATGAATCTAGAAAAAAAAAGTTTTCAATAGATAAAGCGGGAAACGAGATTAAATATATTTAGGTATACCGTGTCTTTTTTCCTCACAGTCGAAATGAAAAGTAGAGTGTCTAACTCGGGTGAAATTACCCATTTCCCCTCGAACTATTGGCGCTCTCACTTCGTTCGAGCGCCAGAAATATCTCGGGTGAAATGGGTCACTTTCAACCCTTGGTTATCAATCTACTATTAACGTATACTTTGTAATCAAACCTCTTTGGCTGTCTGAATGTATCTGGATGGTTTAATACCATTAAAAGTAAACATTCTGAAAATAAAATAAAATAAAATAAAAACTAGTTCCCGCCATTTTTAATAGTTTTTTATGCTATCAAAATGAACGCATTTTATAAAGAAATACGGTCCCATTTTAATGTTTTATAACTAAAAGGTAAAAATGCGACTAATGCCGCGGATACAATTTGTGCAATTTATTGACGTAATGCGGTTTCAATGAGAGTAGCACATTTCAATGTGATTCAAGCGTTTTAAGTCTGGAAATTTTAGTGTGAAAGATGAGCTTCGCTCTGGACGCCCTGACACTCATAAAATCAATGCCTTCTATGAAATAGTCGAGCAAGATCGACGTACCTACCTAATAGTATAATATTTTTCATTTATTATTATGCCTGTGAAGGATGTCATTTGACAAAAGTGATGTGGCTAGTAAAAAGGCACTTTCATACTGAGACAGAGCCTTGAGAATAAAATTTATCATACGCATAGATGATTCGAGTGAAAAGTCATGTACCGCGGAATAAGACCAAGTTTGGCAAGAAACAATTGTGGACTTGGAGGAAGCACATGGAGTTAGCTCCACGCGCTGCTGCCGATTCCAATCCGATCTTACAAAATGGAATCGATTCGGTCGAAGAACGAGGTTATTGTCAAACTCTTTTAACGGTCTGTTTCGCATGTAGGATGTAGAACTAGTTTAATTATTTTGTTATTAATTCCATGAAATACGTGCACAACTTTTCAAAATCAATTAAAAAAAAGAATTTAAAAAGAAATATTGATTTTTAATCTAATTTACCTATTCTTTAAAGTTAGTTGACCGCTCAATCTGTTGAAACAACTTTTGCGTGAAATGTAGAATCTCGATCTGTCACAAGCACTTATTGTAATAAATCCGAAACATTTTCTAAAGCGGTTGATTACGGGTGATGAAAAATGGATCATTTACGATAACACGAAACAAAGTGATGATGTGTGTATGCTGGGATTGGAAAGAAATTGTCCACTATGAGCTTTTGGCGCCGGCTAAAACTATCGATTCTGAGCTAGACTGCGGTATGTGCTACTTACTGATTGGTTTTAAGTCGGTGCCAACCCAAAAGTTTTTATCTACAACTTTTCAGTTACTTTCCCTGTTAATAGATACCTTTTCTTTGATTACAACCATGTCTATACAATTCGTGCCATAAATGAGTCTCGAAAATATTCTACCTATGGAATGAAACCTCCCAATAATGTTGTTCCAAAAGATGTGAACAACGGTGGTGGTCCTTTGTCTGAGCAAAAATTAGCTACCGAATCCCGTGTCATGCTTAGAGATAACATATCAGTACCTGCGGGCTGCGTCAATGGTGTTATGTATGGGTGTTGTAAAGAAACTTTTTGCCAAAGGGTAGGCTTATATTGCACTTAGTAGAATTAAAACACTTAAAGGTATTGGTTTATCCCACTTAGAGCCAAATAAGGCATTACAAAAGCCACACGGTGAACGAGCTTGAGCAGAAATGTGGAGACTGAGAGGTTTACACACCATTGCGTCGCAATAGGTTTATTACACTCTGATTTTTAACTTTAAAAACTATAGTTTCCAAGCAAATGATGGCTTCCCTCGACATGCTTCCGTCTCCATCATCAAACCCCATCATTAGATCTTCGATGGTAGTCATATTCTATACATCATATATAAGCGAGGTATAAAGTTCTCATTATGATGAATGAATAAGAGAAACCCGAGGTAACTGATGTAATCCGTTGAGGAGATCACTCATCTGTCTTCCATCTCAGTCATCATATCAGCATCAAGTCTCCGTCATGTTGTAGTGTCATTAGACATAGATATGTGTGCTAAGTTTGAACATAATCGATTCGCAGATGAAAATGAATTGGGTCAACTATCAATCGTTCCCTATTTTTAACCATTGACGGAAGGGGGGGGGGGGGGGTCAAAACCCCAAAAGGGATCAAGTTCAAAGTGTACTCTATCCAATTAAAAAAGAATTATTGAAATCGGACAACATTGTAAAAAGTTATGCGTGATCATGCATAATAAAAAAATACACGTCGACTTCTGAACCTCCTCCGTTTTTTTTCCACGGTTTAAAACCGCCCGTAACTAATAAACAGAACGGGTGTAAGTCTTTTATCATGATAACGCCAGACCGCACTCATCTATAGCCAACGAGCAAAAATTAAGAGAGTTTGGCTGGGTTGTGCTGATGCATCCTCCGTATAGCCCTGACACCGATCACCCCCAATACATACCGTTTACAAGACAGCCGATGTTCACCACTCAAATGCAAAGAGGCGCATGTGTACGGTATAGCACCGATGACTGCAGGTCAACCATGTTTTAAACCTTTGCGAACGCCTCCCGTCTGAGTTAGAAACGTCATAAAGAATATACAGAAATTACTCAAAAAGCCTTCATGTTCCGAGAAATGGTGCGGAAAGTTTTAATATTAAAACTGCGTCATGTAATTTATAATAGAAATGAATGCTTTGACATACAAATGATTTATAAACCTTACGGACACGATTTTTTTAAATAGCTATTTATTTTTATTTTTTTGTATTCAAATTATGTAGGAGTATACAGGGTGTCCGGTAAATAGTGGACTTCCTTACAGGGCTGGATAGCTCAGCTCAGGACTGGCCAAAATATGATAAATCATGTTTAGTAAAAGTCGCACCAAAACGAGATATCTCAACTTTTCAAAATTTTGGAAATGCGGTACCCTGGTCCACCATTTTCAATGCCGTGGCCACATTTATTAGTATTTTTCAGTTTCGTTTGCTGTGAAAGATTGCTGATTAAATTTGCTATAAGACCTTATCAACGGAATTAATAAAAATTTAGCAGTTTTTTTAATTTTTCAAATCAAATTTAAAGTTTAGGAATCTGAGTTTAACTTGTGGCAAGTTTAACATCGCACGGTGTAAAAAAAATGTACCAATACTTGTAGTGCTGCTTTCCTAAAAATTGGCCTGGTTAATGGAGATTTTAAAATGATATAACAATTGAGTTTATTGATTACAACAGCGAAGTTATTATTAAGTTTGGCCAACAAAGACTGAATTTTACCAAACTAGCGAATTTAATAAACGACTTTTACTTCCGTTTAAAATGAAGTTAACCGATTTTAAATGTTTTAAAAGATAGTTCACCTGAGTGTGAAATGCTACAACTCTACGATAAAAGGTAATACTACGACTATTAGGTCGATAAAAAATGTCACATCATCAACATAGAACAAACGACTGTGGAAATGGAATTTAGGATTACAATCATTATGGCAGAAATTAGTTTCTGTTGCATTTAACATTCACGTAAATTGTCTATTAAAACATTTCAAATCAGTCGACATGATTTTAAACGGAAACAAAAGTCGCTTTTTAATTTCGATTGTTTGATAGAATTCAGTCTTTGTTGGCCAAACTTAATAATAACTTCGCTGGTGTAATCAATAAACTCGATTGTTATATCATTTTAAAATTTCCATTAACCAGGCCAATTTTTAGGAAAGCAGCACCATAAGTCTTGGTACATTTTTTTTACACCGTGCGATGTTAAACTTGCCGCAAGTTAAACTCAGATTCCTAAACTTTAAATTTGATTTGAAAAATTAAAAAAACTGCCAAATTTTTATTAATTCCGTTAATAAGGTCTTATAGCAAATTTAATCAGCAATCTCTCACAGTAAACGAAACTGAAAAATACTAATAAATGTGGCCACGGCATCGAAAATGGTGAACCAGGGTACCGCATTTCCAAAATTTTGAAAAGATGAGATATCTCGTTTTTGGTGCGACTTTTACTAAACATGATTTATCATATTTTGGCCAGTCCTGAGCTGAGCTATCCAGCCCTGTAAGGAAGTCCACTATTTACCGGACACCCTGTATAACAATTCTTAACAAAAGAATCGATTTTTAATGACATAAATTATATTGTCATAAATAAATTGTGACGCTACTGTCAAGATATTAATTTCTGTAAATAGTAATCTTAAGGATTCACGGGAGTTAAGGTTATATACAGAACGAATTACTCTGTTCCATAACACGAATATAGTCTGTATGGCAGCCCCAAACCAGAATACCGTACGAAATAACACTGAAAATAACTATAATAAACTAAGCGAGCTGTCTCAACATTGGTAAGTTGCCTGATTTTCCTAACAGCATTAGCTGCCGAACTTAATTTACCTGCTATTACTGCTATATTGGGAATCCATTGCATGTTTTTATCTATAGTTATCCCTAAGAAAAGCGCCTTATCTACCATTTCCAAACACTCATTATTTAGAAATATACTAGATTCTACTGGTCTAACATTAAGGAAAGCGAACCTAACACATTTAGTTTTTTTAGCGTTGAGTAGCAATTTTTGACTAGTAAACCAATTTAGTTCTTTACCTAGCGCGGCATTTATCGTACTGTAATCGACGGATTTTCGGTCTACCTTGAACATTAATGATGTATCATCAGCAAATAGCACAATATCACAAAGGTTATCTACCGTGGGTGGTAAGTCATTAATATAAACCAAAAATAAGAAAGGACCTAATATAGAGCCCTGGGGCACACCTAGTTTAACAGCTGCTCCCATGGACTGTGTTTTGTTTACAACAGTCGTTTGTGTTGTATCACTAGGATATGAAGACATAAGATTTAGAGAATGATTTGACAGATCATAATGTTCTAATTTTAATATAAAAGTCGCATGATCTACGCAATCGAAAGATTTGGAAAGGTCACAAAAAAATCCTATTGCATTACAAGATTTCTCCCAAATTGTATATACGAGTATATATATATTTAATGAGTTCAGATGCTGCGTCAGTTGTGGATCGTCCTCTGGTGAAGCCGAACTGATTACTGCAGTTTATTTCTATTGAAGTGACCTAACATATCTTTTAACATTAACTTCTCATAAACTTTACCTAAAACAGGTAGAATAGAAATGAGACGGAAATTCGTTAAATCACTCATCTCACCCGATTTAAAAAGTGGTATGACTTTAATATATTTCATCATAAGATTTGGAAAGACCCCCTCTGAAAAACAATTATTGTAGATTAAAGCTAAGTGAGGTGCAATTATATCTTTGATATGATGGATGACTTTAACTGACGTTCCCCATAAATGTTCAGCTTTTTTTAAACTGAGCCATTGGGTCTACTTTGTAGCACATTTAAGTAATACTTGCACCAATGTTTCCAGAAAGTTTGTTTTAAATGTTGGCACTGAATCCAAAAGGTATTTTGTGGTATGTTAGTTACATCACTTTCTGGGTACATATTAAATGGACTACCTATTATGAAGTGTCCAGGTGTCAAATAACAATAATCATCGGGATCTGATGACAATGGTAACAGTGGACGAATGTTAAGGACAGCCTTTATCTCGGTCAGTACCGTTGACAATATTAGTTCATACGTTAAAACGGTAGATTTTAATATTCTAGGTAATATTTGGTACTCTTCACGGCTGCCTCCCAGAGTCCGCCGAATGTAGGCGAGTAGCTAGGTATAAAATGGAAATTTATTCCCTTTTGTGCCAAAATTTTTTGCCCTTGCGCTTTGTGACTAACTAACTAACTGGTTCCTTGCGCACTTGAAGGCATTTATGCAATTAATTTCCGTGGACAATCCTCGTCTTGAATTCAACCTTCTTAAACACGCTAGGAAGGTTTCTGTGGTTAAATCTGAAGCCAGTTCTAGATGAACTGCCTTCGTGGTAAAACCCCCACATACTAAAATGTATCCTTTACGTGTAACGGATCGCCCAACGCGAGAAAGTTTGACTTGGACTGGCTCAGCGAAATCAACTCCGATATTTTCTAACGGTCGGCTAGTAGCTGTGACTTGACTCGGTGGCAAGGAACACATCAGCTGTTTTGCTACAGTTGCCTTTTGTCTAAAACAAACATTTATAAGCATACATCGCACTCAAGCGGGCAGATTGGGGGCAAGGTAAGGTTTACAAAAAAATATTAACTTACGAGTATTATAATGTACTTAGTATTTGTAACATAGTTAATTAGTTACCCGTTAACATTTATTAATATTTAATGTGTAAATACTCTTGATCATTTTCATTTATTAATCTTTGAAGTGATAACAGATAGCCCATTTAAGTGGCCACTTAAAAAAACAAATAAATAGCTGACATGCGTCATTATGACTGTCGTTCATACTTGTATTTGTTGGCGCATTGCCGTCTAAATAAAAGAAAGATTTGCTTTATTTGTTCATTTGCATATCTATGTATTGCAATCGATAGGATACTATGACAGCACTCCGAACTTAAGTCACAGAAACGTCACATATATTGCTTAATATGTAAAGTAAATATGAAGCCCAAAAATATAATGTTGATCGGCATTTATCGTCAAAAACACACAAATCAAGAAAAACTACTACTGAGAAACTGGTCAGTAAACATATATATTTTAGTATTGAGAATAACGAAATATATATTGTAATTTATGTAATTGTTACATAATTCCCAAAAAATGCAATATTGAAAGACATCTTGGTTCCCTTTCACACAGGCTGGTAAAAGATAAACAAATGCAATTTAACGAAGATTTGACGAAATTCTTAGTTGAGTCCCAAACTTTAGAGGATTTATAGAAAAATGTATCAATCAAGAATATGGTATATAGTACTATTATAGTAATATTACTTTGCCTCATGAAAGTTACTTACGTAATAAATACCTCCCAAAAGTTTACGAAGAAACAAAAAAAAAAAAAGGTGGCATTCAAAAATCTATATATTTATTTAAGCATCGATGGGACCACGGATCCACAAAGAAAAGCAGTTACTAATGTATTAATCAGAAGCCTTGATGATACCGAAGCCACAAAGTGTCATGTCTTTAGGTCAAAAGTTCTTGAGAAAACGAATAATATGACAATTTCAGAACTCGCTCAGAGCACGCTTGATGATCTTTGGGGTGCCGACCATGACAAAAATAAGGAAAACTTTTATTTTTTGTCACTGATGCAGAACGCTACGTGACTAAAGCGGGAAAATTATTGTCTCAAATGTACCCTAACTTGACACACTTAATGTGCCTAGCGTATGAGTTGAACAGGGTTGCAGAAACAATTAGAGCACTTTACCCCAATGTGCACAACTTGATAAATTGGGTAAAAGAATATTCTTGAAATCTCCCCTAAGAAGAAACGTTTTTCGAGAAATGCTTCCGGATGTACTGTTTCCTCCCCAACCTGTAATTACAAGATGGGGTACGTGGCTAGCTGCGGCATCTTACTATGCCAAGCACTATTTTACTGTTAAATCTGTTGTAGATACACTAAATAGTCGTGAAGCCGTAGCAGCAAAACGTATATTTGCTATAGCCAGCGTAGAAGAAGAAGTGAAATTTATTCATACAAGTTTTTCCGAGATAAACAATAACATACAATATTTGCAAAACCCGAATTTGCTGCTACAGGCTTCCTTAAATGTAATAAATAAGACTATGAACAAATTGTCAGTCTATACTCTAAAAGTCTAAAGGAAAACAAGGGTATGAAACACTAAAAATTATAAATAAACTAATTCAGAATGAAGAGATTGAGACTACAAATAAAGTTAATAAAAACACACTTCAGCATTTTGAGCAATGCAAATTCTTGCCAATTACTTCAGTCCATGTTGAAAGATCGTTCTCCCATTTAAAATGAATATTTTCAAGGCGACGAAGGACCTTGACTGCCAAGAATTTGGGTTAAATATTAATAATATACACCGTGTTTTTTTTGATTTACGATAACTTCGGCATATTACTAGGTCTCTTCTTCTTCTCAGTCGATGCACTCTTTACAGAGCGGTCGTGGTCAACTGCTAGTACTATCCGGCACAGATGTCGCTCGCCGTATGATATCTCGCCACTTCTCCCGGTTCGCAGACATTCTGGTACACTCATGCAAGGGTCCGCCCAAAGCAGATTTGATTTGGTCGGTCCATCGCATGGGTGACCTCCCACGTGGTCTTGTTCCTTCCACTTTGCCCTGGACGACAAGACGTTCAATGGAGTCATTGCTACGCCTTGATAAATGGCCGAAGAATTTAAGTATTCGAGTCTGAACTAGTGTAGATAGACGCTGCTTGATGCCGAGCTCCTCAAGGATGGACACGTTGGTTCGGAATTCAGTCCATGATATTCCAAGCATTCTTCTCCAGCACCACATCTCTAGAGCGTCTATCTTTTTCTTTTCTACTTCTCGAAGCGTCCACGTCTCTGCAGCGTATAAAAATATGGGGAAGATGAGTGTTCGGACTAGCCGGATCTTAGTATTTTTAGTAATGTTCCTGTTCTTCCATATTTTTTTCAGCTTGTCCATTGCAGTTCTCGTCATACCCATACGCCGCTTCAGTTCATCCACGCAACCGCCACTGTTTGATATTAAAGTTCCCAGATAGATGTAGGAGTGGACCACGTCACAGTTCGCAATCTTAGTCACTTCGGGCGAGTTGTCATTGACGCGGTCAACTATCATCATTTTGGTCTTTTGACGGTTGATCTTTAAACCAAACTCCAGACTCACGCGTTCCATCTTCAGAAGTAACATTTCCATACGGCGTGGACAAGTGGCAAATAGGGTGGTGTCATCGGCGTAGCGCAAATTCGTGATCCTCTGGCCACCAACCATTATTCCATCATCCCAGTCCTCCAGGGTTATCCGCATTATCAGCTCCGTGTATACGTTAAACAGGAGCGGCGATACTATACACCCTTGTCTGACACCTGCACTCGGGTGAAAGTCATTTGACAACACATCATCTGTCCTCACCGAAGCTGTTCCTTTTTCGTATAGCTGCCTGAGAAGATGGACAAGATGTTTGGGGGTTCCCATTTCGACAAGTGCGTTCCATAGTTTAGGCCATTTCACCGAGTCGAACGCCTTGGAGAAGTCGACAAAGCAAATATAAGTCGGCTTGTTAAATTCTCGTGCCTTTTCGATGATCTGACGAACTATGATGATTTGTTCTCGAGTCCCTTTCCCCTTTACAAACCCGGCTTGCTCTGGTGCGATCTCCCCAGACAGATACGACTTTAACCTCTCATTGAGAATATGAAGCATTATTTTGCTTGCGTGCGATATCAGTGCAATCAGACGGTAGTTGCCACAATTCCTGGTGGAACCCTTTTTATGTAGAGGACTGAAGACTGTGTGAGTCCACTCCCTAGGCCACACCCCCGTCCGCCAAATCCTGTTGCATAGGGTGTAAAACATATAGATGCCGTGTTCTCCCAAGGCTCTTATAGTTTCAATCGGGATGGCATCCCTACCTGTAGCCTTCCCATTCTTGAGGTGTTTAATGGCAGCTTCAATCTCAGACTTGAGAATATCTGGCTCTTGTTCATCATGCCTGGGTTCTGTATCTGGAAAGTTTTGTGATTGCGGGTCCTGGAATAAGGAATGACAGTAGTTCTTCCAGACTTCAGATATCTGAGCTAGGTCTGTTACCACTTCGCCTCTGCTGTCTTCTATAGCCCAGGTTTTTGATCCCAGCGTTTTCGTTATAAAGCGAATCTTTCGATAAAGATCCCCAGATTCATGCTTATACGCATGGGCTTCTACCTCTTCGCAGATTCCACAGAGGTAGGAGTTGTAGTCTCGCCTGCATTCAGCTTGGATTCGAGCAGACAGTGCGTTGAGGACTCCAACATTCACCCCTCCGGACTTCATCACTCGTCTTTCTTCTATTAGTGCGAGAGTGGCATCTGTCATCCAATGTTGGCGCTTACGTCTCTCATTTGGTGGCTCGGATTCACGAACTGCATGTTCAATGAGTTGCTTTGTTCGGACCCACAACACATCCGGTGTCTCTTCCGCAAGGTTTACGCCTGCCCATTCTACCCATTTTTGGTCTATAGCTGCTCGAAATTTAGGCCCATCCTTTACTTCAAATTTCCTAGGCTTGTCAAGAGTTCTTGCTGCTGTAAGTTTGAGTTTTAGTTTTGAGACCAACAGCTGATGGTCGGATCCGCAGTCCGCTCCGGGTAGTGTATGGGCGTTTCTAATGGAAGTTTTCCAGCGTGACCGGATTAGCACATAGTCAATTTGATTACGGTATTTGCCGTCTGGCGATGTCCACGTATACAATCTTCTTGGATGGTGCTGGAATTGACTATTTGCTATCACCAAGTCGTTCTCAGTAGCAAACTGTATGAGCCGCTCACCTCTTTCATTGCGTGCCCCCAGGCCAAATTTACCGACGCACCTGCTAAGATGTTCAGATTTTTCTCCAATTTCGGCGTTAAAATCACCCAAGATTATAAGAAGTTCTCTATTGGGAATTTTAGAAATGGTGGTCTCTAGCACAGAATAGAACCTCTCAATGACATCGTCACTTGCAGCGCTTGTGGGGGCATAAACTTGGATGATGTTTAGATTTACCGGAGCTGCCTTCAGTTTGATCCGGATTATTCGGTCATCAATTGGTTCATAACCGAGAACACTACTCTTTAGTCGCTTTGGAACAACAATTGCAACCCCATTCCTGCTGTCAGTGTCATTGCCAGAGAAGTAAATGATATGGTCATCTGTAAGGAAATGACCATTGTCCCTCCAGTGGGTCTCACTCAGTCCACAAATGTTTAAGCCACATCTGGTGATCTCTCTCTCTACGATGTCAAGTTTCTATTACTTATTACTAGGTATATCCATAAAAACTCATTGGTAGATTAGATTTTTAAATATTGCAAAAAAAAATTTTTTCCTGTTTAGAACAAAATAATGAAATCTTTTATCTTTGGTCATTCTAAAAAGGGTTTTAGAGTTAACTAATAATCAGTATCAAATACGTCTATGTTGGCGTGACATACACACACAAGTAAAGATAACACTTGACAGGTACAAGATTGTCACTTTAGATTGACGCGTATACAAATCTAACAATTGGAAACTCTTTACATAAGTATTTAAAGAAAAATGTTGTTATCAATTAAGAGCCTTTTACACTAGTTTAACGTGATTAACTGATTAAAATTTAAAAATTAAATATCTTTGAAACCGTTAGACTTATCATTTGTCTGTCTTCGGGAAATTAACTTTGTTTGACCTAAAGAACGTTCCCTTAAAGTTATCGTAAATCAAAAAAAACACGGTGTATACGCATAATATACCTACTTAAGTAAATTAAATCAAATATACCACATACTATTTAATCTTGTTTTTATTTAAAATTGAATGGATATTTAAAAAAAACACCTAACTAACGTACAGCCTTAGGTACCGAATACTAAGTATAAATCCTAAGTACAAATACTTTATTCTGACTTGAAAATGAATTAATTTATTTGTGAACCTTATCTATCATTCAGACATGCCACCAAACTGCCCGATTCAGTGCGACGTATGTTTATTTAGGAGTTACTTTCTTAATTTTCATCAAGCCATTTACTAACCAATAACTTTGATTCAAGCTTTGATGCAAGTATAAGCCTAGGTCCTGCATGCTGTAAGCTTTCATGCTCACTCCTGATAAGTAAGTTAGTTATAATAGAATCCTTGGGGAATAACGCTGGATGTTAGTGAGAGTAGGAAATTTCTGCATAATGAAGCCTTCCGCCTACTCTAAGAATTCCTAACTCATAAATTTCAGATTTAAACCAGTTGCTTTCCTGATATTTAATTATCATCAAGTGCGACTCATTTTATTCAGCACTGCTAACGTAAGTAGAATTTAATTTGTGTTTTATTTTTATTAGGGTTATTGACAAATTGCAGAATGTATGCCAAGAGCCTTAGAATCTTATTAATGTCCGAATAGTTATAAAAGCGCTAAATTACATAATCGAGGGAATTCGGACTTTTACACAAGGTTGCTGGAGAACACCATGCCAGGCTTGACCTCTGGGAGGTCTTGAGCTATTGTCGGTTCATGACAAGCGAAAACGTACTCAGTGTTTTGTAGAAAATGGGGCCTATGCCACCACAGTTCGTTGCCGTGAAGCTCGTTCGGCCTGACTCCTCTGCTTACGAGGTCAACTGGGTTCTGGTGCGTGTTGACGTATAGCCAAATCCACTTAAAGGTATTTTGACGAATGACATTCACTAGGTTCCCCACGTATGCCCGAAGCTTTGTTAGTTTGATTTTTAATCATGCGAAAACTATTTGTGAGTCGCTAAATAAGTAAACATTTTTATATTTAGTTACACTTTAAGATTTTCATAGGTTTTTGCAATTAGTTTAGAAAGCAGAAGGGCAGCATTTAATTCAAGTCTCGGTACTGTCATGCCTTTGTTTTGGAACGGATTTATTCGCGATTTGGAACAGAGTAAATGCATTCTCGTATCCCCCTGCTGCATGAATGTGTCGAATGTAAACGCAACACCCGTAGGCGGTTGTACTCGAGGCGTCTGCAAACCCGATGAGCTCGATCGTATCTGCTTCTGAAATGTCTATGTTCCTACTAAATAAAATAGGTTCCATCATGGCCAAATCGTTAGCGAACTGAAGCCACTCTTGTTCAATATTAGGCGGTGGTCTGTCATTCCAACCAGCATTTAGTTTCCACAGTTTTTGCATGATGGCCTTTGCCGTGACTATTCAAATTCAAATTCAAAATCATTTATTTCGGACTTAGTCCATAACGTGTTAGTAACAGTATTAAGTACTTAAATCTAGTTTTAGTAATATATTAACGTAGGTTTTCTATTAAATAAAGTTTTTACATAAGGGGGCATGTAGCTGCACCCAGTGCTTTAGCCACGGTGAGTCCCACCGGTCGGCCAGCGTGCACAGGATGGTATTCGAGCTGGCGCGCCACCGCCTCAACAGCGAGCTACATCGCTTCCTGATGATCGCATGGAAACCGTCAATCCGCCCCTCCGCAAACATACCCGACGCGCTGCAGTGTCGCGGCAGCCCGAACACCACCCTGTACGCGTTGTTGTACTGTACTCGCAGAGCGCTGTATGCCCGTTGCGTGTAGTTGATCCATAGGCTGCACGTGTAGAAGGACTGGCAATATGCTTTAAAGAGCGTAGCCTTCACCTGTTCGGTACATCGTGCAAACCTACGAGCCAGCATGTTACAACGCACAGCCAGCGCTCTGCGTTCCCTCTCCATGTCCATATTGTCACACATGTCGTCGGTGACCCAGTGACCCAAATATTTAAAATGCTTCACTTGTGCTAAGGGAGTACCACAAAGAATCACAGGTGGAACTCTGTAGGTTTTATTACCTGCTTTAAATAGCATAATCTCGCTTTTATTAGCATTATATTTGAGCCCGTGTGCCTCCGCATACGACTCACATTTGTGCAACAAACCAATTAAACCACCCACTGAGGGGCTCAGCAGCACCATGTCGTCCGCGTAGCTGATGTTATTAACGCGCACTCCATCTATGGAACATCCTACACTGGCACTGCTGAGCTCCTCCAGCAGTCGATTCATGTACAGGTTAAAGAGGCGGGGCGAACTTAACCCCCCCTGCCTCACCCCGCACGCCAACCTATACACCTCCGAATACGCTCCAGCCCACTTGACAACATTTTCTTGGTTACCGTACCAGTACTTTAGTAACGAAGTAACTTCATACGGCAAATCAGTCTCAGATTGTAACTTATGCCACAGCATGTCATAAGATACTAGGTCGAATGCCTTTGACAGGTCCAAGTAACAGGCATAGACAGGCGTTTTTCTGGCCGTGTAGTACTGGACAGTCTGCTTTAGACATAAGATGGCAGACTCAGTGGATAAGCCAGGTCTAAAGCCGAACTGAGCGTCGTGCAGACGGATATGCTTTGCCAGCTGTTTATCGAGCAAACTGTCCAGAACCTTGGCAATGACATTAGCCAACGAGATCGGCCTGTAGTTGGACATATCAGAAACGTTACCAGTTTTGTTCTTTACTATTGGGACAACCACTGTGCGCATAAGTTCATCCGGTAGGTAGCAATGACTCAAACAAAGGTTAAAAAACAAAGCAAGAACTCTCGGCAAGTGTACGCCCGCGTGCTTCAGATGCTCTATGCTAAGGCTATCCTTGCCAGGAGACTTCCCTCGCACCATCTTTTTAATTATTGAAGCTATCTGTTTAGCAGAGAATCTCACAATATTATTCTTATTATGCGTCACAGCATCGCATAGAGGAGACGAGGGCGCAAGTGGTGATTCCACCTTAAAGTGGCGCTGAAACGCATTGGCTATATCAAACTATACCAAACTATAATGGGGTTTACAAAACCCATGGGATCATAAAATCTTCCTATATAACTCAGTATGCTCCTTTTAGTTATTTTCGTAGAGTCAAATGGCTCTAGGGAGGAGATTACGAAATTTACATTTACATTGATTGATTGTTTTTTTACATTGATCTACAATCCTAATGCTTTCATATTATAATGGTCTTTTTGCAAATCCGAACTATCAAAATGTTGCTCATCTGATGGTAAATTTGAAAGGATTTCCTCATGGTTTGAAGCCCGTTTATGAGTAGAAAAGCTACCTAGCTTCAGTAAAACTGGTTTTTTGCATCAAGCGTAGTTTCGAGACTACTAGTAGAAAATATGACGTCATCGACGTAAATGTTATTTCTAATAACAGATGCCGTATCATACCTATTTGCTAGCTCATGTAGACATCGTTTACTTATCATTGCTAATAAGTTTGAGCTCTTAAGACCGTAAGTGACGGTGACAAGTCTTACACACTTGATTGGGACATTGGGTTTCGAAACATCAAAATCCCTCCAAATAATACTTTGGACGTCTCTCCAAAGTATAGTTTGGAGGGATTTTGATGTTTCGAGACATGCGTTTGATATCTGCTGTAAAGGTGTACTTTTCAAAACGAAAGAGCATAATTTTGTCGAACAAATCTTATTGAATCACTGGCCCTGTTAGTTGCAAATCATTAAGTGAAACTTTTTTATTAGTCAACATTGAGCCGTCGAACAGTTCTTAGTTTAGTTGTCTTGCTGTTTTCGTTTATAACGGCATGGTGCAAAAGGAAGTAACCTGCATCTTCATGCAGATCATAAGCTTCAATGTCCAAATAGTGGCCATGGTTGAGTTTTAAATATTCATGTACGAACTGCTTGTATTGCTGAAATAACTTAGGATTTAATAGTAATTTCTTTTCTAGGTTTTAAAACTTTTTGAGGGCAAATCGGAAGGACTCACCAAGTGTATCACTGACCTCGGAGAGAGGTAATTTTAATGTAACTTCAAACTGATTGTTATTTAATTTTACAGTTTCTTTATCTGTTCCCACAATTGATGCTCTGAAGTACTTTCATTGTATACTTAAGGTACTTTTCAGTATTCCAGAATTGGCCAAACGTTTCATTAAAACCTGATTCACATTTAAGTACAACTTTATTGCAGGTTGTTTCAGTTAAATATTGTGGTAAGCTACCTCCAACTATGTGTTCAAACACGGTTTTATAAATGTGCAGACTGGTAGTCCGACGCTTTGGAGCTAGGCGCTGGCTGCGGTGCGTCGCACTGCTGCGGCGAGTTGCCCGTTGTCGCGTTCAGCTCCAGCCGATACGACTTTTGCGTTGGTAACAGGGTCTGAAACATTATGTCCGCTCCAATTAACATGTGAATTTCCCTGGGACATTAAATGTTCCATCTGCTAGTATTAAATTGTTCGAGACCTTTATTGCAGAGATATCAAACCTATATTGTGGTAAATTACATATTATTTGGTCAACTATGTGACAAATAACAGCAGTTTTAAAAGGGGGCTTTGATTGCATGGATTTCAGTACGATGCAATATTTTACATTACTCCTTGCATTGGTTATGCCAATTATGTTGGTGTTTGTCAGCTTGGGTGTAAAACCCAGCTTATTTACTACCTTTGAGGTGACCAATGAAATTTGCGAGCTGCTATCTAAGATGGCTTGAATTTGGTATTCGGTACCATCGTTTCCAAACACCTTGATCCTGGCTGTGGGGAGAAGCAAATTGTTATTATCTATATTGCCTGTCAAGGTGGTGCTTTTACAGGTGTTTTGCAGTGAAGCAGAGTGTTATGAGGCCCCTTACAATCTGCACACCTAAAATGAAATCTGCATCGTCCCTTATGCACACCCAGGCATACGTTGCACAACTCATTTTGCTTGACGAATTTTACTTTGTCGTCTGTTGGAAGCAGTTGAAATGATTTGCACATATATAATTTTTGATCTGCAGAGTTACAGTATGTACATGGTGAGCCTGTTATGACGCCGTGCGCCGCTACCCGGGAAGCATGGACATAGACATTTTATTCAATAAAACTAGAATCAGTAAGCCAGTAAAAACTGAAATTGGCTACGAGGCAGTAAGTGTATTAAGACTAAAGTATTGTCCTAAAGTCCTAAAAAAGATTGTCCAGATATAATCATCATTGTGCAACTAATTACATGAACATGTTAACATGACACGTGAAATTAAAAAAATGCCCGTCCTCCGAAAAATAATATGTACCGTTTTTTAATAATATTGAGTATTAGTTACAAACATCTACGAACAGTAAATTCTGAAAAGTGAAGCTCACTCACAACACCTGAATAAAAAAATCCTGCTTAATCAAATTTCCTCTTGTTCGAGGTCTTCAAAAAAAAGTTCAACTTAAGACAGTTTTATAAACGAAATTAGTGTAAATATCGACCTTGTCGGGTCGCGGTCACGTTTGTGGAGTCCACAAATGTCGATTCTCTTTGATACCCCACTCCATCTATAAGGTGAAGAGATCTAAAAAGTTAGGTGGGGTTTCTGAACGCTCAAAGTCTACTTAAGCATAGCTTAGAAACAAATGCATATCTTCAGTAATTTTATTAAATTGAAAATGACCTAAAGTTGTTCAAGACTAGGTAACTTTAGCAAAAATTATACTTCCAGGGTTCAATATTTCCTAAATGGTCCTGCAAAACAATTTTTTAGAAAACATAATTATTTTTAAGAGCTGCCTAATAATACCTCACTCATTGTCATAATGAAAATGATATTACGTAATTTAGTGACCACCATTGTACATACAACAACATTCACTTTTTCAATTTTTTGTTCTCATTTTCCTGATGCTGTTTTGATATGGATTGATATGAGTAGGATTGTACGTGCCGTCCGTTGAAGATCTGATTTGGAGCCAAACCAAAAAACTCAACGAGAGAATTCCTGGATGTGTGAGCGAGCCATTCTCACACCTCAAACTGACCAAGCAGCCGCAGTCAATGCACGCATATTGGCAGAAATAAGAGGTGAGTAAGCAGTTTACTACTTGATGATACACGGATACACGTTTTTTTGCGAATCTTTTAAAAAACGTTGTTTGATACACGTCCAGAACTATAATTTTCACTCGTCTTGAGTCTTGCCCTCGCTCTATTTTTGGGCAGTTTCAAAAAAATAGCACTCCTTTGACTTTTTCTTAATTCTGAACAAGAGAAAAAGTATTCCCGATACGTCCCCAAAAATGTGTTGGTTTGCCAGTGGTAGTCCTACTGACCAAAATTTGTATCATAAATATAAGGTAGGTTTAGGTCATCTCAGTCTTGCAGCAGGCCCGAAGGGCCAAACCACCCAGAAATAGATGCTCCGTGCCAGCGGAGCTCCGTCGCCGTCGTGTTCATTTGATATTCAAATAGAAATCATAGGTCTGTAGGACTAGGACTAGGCAGTAGGACCACGGGCAAAATAGACGTATTACATTTAGATTACAAAACGGAACCATTCCATTCATATTTTTGGAAACATATCGCGAGTAATATTTCTTTTGTTCAGAAATATGACCCCAACCAACGTGCAATTTTTTTCCCAAATATGAATAAAAAGTTAAGGATGTGCTATTTTTATGGAACTCCCCTTTTACAATGTCAAACGCAAATAATATGGTTTTACTGAATATAAAATAGCCCTAGCCACGATCCTGGGCTTACAGCAATAAAGAAAATCGCATGCCTACTCGTACCTATCTTGTCACTGAACAGTAGCCTAGGTCTTTTTTTAATCTTCTAGAGTAGCTGGTCGGCCTGTGTACACTGCCCTCGGAACGTGCGCAACCGGCTCCAGTAAGGATGAGAGCTAGGCACTCTTGGCAAATAAAGAATTTAAATTATAGACACTCGAGTACCTAAAATGTATCTTATGTAATTCCATGTCATAATTTTTCCACCGCTGTGTAGAATATTATACCCTTAAGTTTCAGTAGTGATAGGAATTTTGGATTTACTTTGATTAATACTCAAGTTAAACTGTAAGAAAAGGTTTGGTTTTTATTAACAAGCAAATGTAACAATACCTATACCTAGTCGGCTCATAAGTTCTGTCACTGAGATTTGTTACAATTTAAATCAATAAAAAAAAATATATAGAATAAAAAAAACGTAATTTATATTCTTTACTATTGCAATTATTTGATGACCGAGCTTTAAGCATTCCATTCGGGGCAGGAAATCATGGGTCAAAACACGCACGACTACGATACTGGCTACAACTTTTGTAAGAGTTCTCGTATTGAGTCGAATTTTGCGTGACATATTGATCAGACTTTTACCTTTAAATTCTAATACAAATGTACTTACAAGCGACTAAAGATCCGCTTATACATCGGTCAAAATTCATGAATCATTAAATTAACCCTACGATTTCACATCAATTTGCAGCAATACGAAAACAGACCAACCTTCGAGCTTCATAAGCTGGTTATTGAGTGTCGTTAAGAAAATAATACTGATGTTTAAACATACCCAAATACCCAAAGATGAGAGGCTTTACAATATTAAACAAAAATGTTTCTTGGTTAGCAAAAACTAACAAAAAAACGTTTTCAAAAAGTGATATTTTCAGAAAAGTCGTGCGTATTTTAATCAGTGCCGGCCGTGAATGTTAGGAGATCGTATCGGAAATTACGGAAACTATGTGGAATGATTATTAGTTCTTAAAAATGTACATTAATTAAGCTTAAAATTTTGATATGTTTTTAAATTAAAAAAATAACTGAAGTTAGTTTTATTTGAATAAACCTTTGTGAGAGAACTTAAGGACCGACTAGGTACCTTTATTACTCTTTTAATTCTTGTTTTCTAAAATGTCATCTACATTAACTACTAGTGGAAAGATTTATATTTTTGTAACAAATAAACTAAAAACGAATGGACCGATTTCAAAAAATTGTTTTACCATTAGAATGATACATCATCCCGATTTCAAAAATTTGTTTTACCATTAGAATGATACATTATCCCTGAGTAACAATGAACGGTTCCCGTGGGTTGACAAAAATACGAATTCTCCGCAGACGAAATCGCTGGCAAAGCCTAGTTAATTATATTTTAACAGAAGATTCATTTATTTTTATTATGTGACGGGTTTTAAATAAGGCGCAATAGCTGGTCTTAAGCATTGGCGCCAATAAGATTAGCTGGTGATGCATTTTATTCAAATCTGGAACACAACAAAGCATTTAATGCAAAGGGCGTGAGGTGCCCTTAGCACCCTGCGCGCGCCGCCCCTCGGCGCAGGCCGCGCCGATCGATAGCGCTGCCGAGGTGGCGCCGCGCATGACACACGGTCTTTACCCAACAATCAGGTCTTAAAGCGACATGGCCGACAGCGAGTTTGAAGAATTTCGGAGAGTTTTCGACAGATTGCCACAACATATAAAGATCCCGACGCCGTATTATTCGTAAGCGCATTTATTATTCTTCAAGCCACATATTATAAATCGTACCGCGCTTTATTATACCATTGGTAACTAGTAGTCACGAAAATGTATATGGACGTATTGCGTGATACGAAAAGTGAGTCAAGTCAAGAGCGTAGGTGGGCCGTCTTATAGTCGAAATGTGGTGTTACAGTTTAGTGCCTAATGTGGGTTTGGAAGACGAGTCCCCATCGTCGAAGAGCGGTGGTACACCTGAAGACGAACAGGTTTGCGTGGGCGAGGGTGAGCCCAACACCAGGCCCGCCGGGGCGGCTTCGCCCGGCCCGCCGCCTGACCTGCCACAACCGCAGCGCAACCCGCGCCACCAGACCTTCGTAAACGGCGAGAGGCGCCGACGAAAACTCCCCGAAATACCTAAAAATAGAAAATGTAAGTCCTACAGTCATATTTTAAATAAGTTCTTTCGTCGGCTTCCTGTTGATTGTTATCGTTGGGTCAAGACCATAGTTAACAGAGAGCGCCTGGTTCGATAATTTTGCGCTGGCGCTTGCATCGTTCCTATAAATAAAATCTGCACCTGCGCTTTGGCGAATGCAACTGAGTCGGGAACGGACCTTGTACAATGGTGCTGATGCGATTGCTAAAGCCTGGCAAGCCATTTTCACCTGAACATGGATTTTAAGGGTTAGTAAAGAAAAGGAAATTCTAATTAGTTTCTTACTGTATGCACTTCTTAACTTTTGGCATCTTATCCGTTTATAAGTTGTCTTTAAATCAGATAATTTTTGGGTGTCTTTATCAGAATCGATTTCTTTTATGTCCTAAGTACTTATCTCAAACTAAAGAATTCTAATTATTGCATTTTATATGCACTACATTTTGTTATTTAGAATAGAAAGTAAAATAATAAACAAATTCAATTCATAAAGCATAATATGAGTAAATGCTTGCTAAATTAGATTTTATTTATGTCATATAGAGCAAAGTTTATTCCGAAGATTATTCCGCTGTTGTAAATAGTTTTGTAAAATAATTAATATCACGCTTATCTTATCAAGCTTATTAAGTCATGTCGATGCCACCTGATGAGGTGGTTTTGTTTTACAAATTTAAGACGTAATTTCGCACAGTACGCATGCGTCATCCATCGGGGCAAAACCAAAGCAAACAACGCCATTACCTGCCTTTATCACTGAGTTGCGGCTAACATGGCGGTAAACAACGGAAAAATTGACTAGTAGACTGAATGCTCAGTCGCATTTTGTTTGGAGGTAGATAGAAGTACATTGTCTGATCCGTGCTCCTTTTTAGAGTATTTCAACGCTCTATATTTCGTTTTTCTCAGTTACACATTACATGATTTTTTATTATGGTGATAATGATACTGCTGCTGTGATCAGTAGGTGCCTTGATTGGATACCTACGGAGCAGAATAGCACGGGTAAAAATAAACTTCTAACTCGCGTCAAAAACACGGGTATCCATATGGAACAATTTTATAATCTACCGTGTACCTATTTATAAGTATTGCAGTAAAATATTATTTGCCACTTATTGAATTGACACATGATTGGCAACTTATAAATAAATAGCTATCATACGAGTAATTATCGAACTACGTAATTCTATATGGAATAACATGTACATTTTGTTATCTAACATCTATTTTTCTAAAAGTACTTACATCATCATCATTGCAGTCGAAAACGTCCACTGCTGGACATAGGCCTCCCCCAAGGTTTGCCGCAAGGACAGGTCCTGCGTCGCTTGAATCCATCGGCGATGCTTGAGTACCTACTTGCATATGGACAAGCAAATATTGCTCGTTTAACAGTATAGGAAAGGATAGGATTATTGCATAGGTACTAATACAAAAATAGCTTTCGCAAAATGTTATACCATCTATATTTTTGAAAAGTTAATAAAAAAAGGACAATTTCACCAGGACTGCAACAATGTAAACACTACAGTAGTCGGCCGCATTCGATCGTGACAGATGTAATCGCCTCATTATGTGAACGACGTAAACACGGCGCTTGTCGGCCGCATTAGGTCACTATATGCGGCGTACACAGAGACATATACAGGGTGTGGCCTGTAACAGGAGCAAAAAATTAAAACGTAGATTCTACTCCTCAAACTAGACAACTTTTGTTTAGCAACTTTTTAAAATCATAAAGTTTTTAGATTGTTCATTTTTCAAACAAAGTAAGTAGTATTTTCAATGTACTTAAAACTCCGTCTAATTGACATCGCCTGTCAGTCTAGTCACTCTACAGACATAACCAATTTCATAGTACATTGCGTGTTCGAATTAACTTTATAATGTAATAAAATTCAAACCGCAAGTTTTTTTTCAAAGTCGTCAAACAAACGTTGCGTAGTTTGAGGAGTAGAATCTACGTTTTAATTTTTTGCTCCTGTTACAGGCCACACCGTGTATAAGGCGGACAGTCTAGTGCAAAATGACCGAAACCCTTTGAGATTCGTGCGGCAACCGAATTAGTTAGACGAAGGACGAAGTACATTTAAACTAGCTCGTCGATCGTATTAGGCTTAATTGCGCCTTAACGATTAATGCCATTTTTAATAAGAGAGTACAAAAAGGCCTGCTGATACTTTTTTCTCGATTGAAAACTATGTCAATTCATGATAGAATTCCTTTTTAATTTGTGCTTTCATTTATTAGGATATTTTTCAGACGTTTTGTATTTAAAAATTTGGCTGTGGGAATATTTTTTAAATGGGCTGCCAAATCGAAATAAAAATAACATGGACAAATTAGTTTTTTAAGTACTATACACAATATCCTACACAATATAGCTATAAAAGTGGATAAAACATTCTAAAATGTACGTAAATAGACAGGAGGTAGGTTGAACAATGATTTTGCATTTTTTTGTTTGTCTTAGTGCGCGTTATAAATGTCTTATAAGTATGAGTATGTACACAATTTCAGCTAAATTTCATTGAATGGGTTAGGTAGTTTTTGAGAAAAAGTAAGTTTGACATGCAAAGAGACAGGCACATGGATATACTTAAGCCAAACTAAAAGGGTACAGAACACAGAACTCAATAAAAGCGTAATAATTTTACCATGTTCTTTAAAAAACTTATAATGTATATTTTTAAGTTATAATTTGGTCAGTTTTTATCCCTTCATGGTCATCTGATCCCACATAAAAATCGTCCCGCAAGCTGAATGATTTCCCTTTCAATTTTTTGCGTGGGTGAGTCGTTCCACCTGTCTGGCCAACTGAGCCCGCGGGTTCAGTCGACCACTCTCAACCGCTAAAGGGTTTACTGAGCCCGCGGGTTCAGTCGACCACTCTCAACCGCTAAAGGGTTTACTGAGCCCGCGGGTTCAGTCGACCACTCTCAACCGCTAAAGGGTTTACTGAGCCCGCGGGTTGATTATGACTCTATGTTTATAAACTAACTGCTTAATATCACGTAATTTAATTACAGAGCTAAGTTTGGTTTCCATATAAAATTCAGTAAAGAATAGGTCAGTCAAGTCCAGCTGTAGCAATTTTAGTCTTCTTTAGTAACTTTATAGATATCTTGATCCAAAAATGCATAGTTTAGAAGTTAAGTTGAGAATACCCAAAAAAGTACGAGAATTACGCGGTTTTTCGAGTGCTGTAAAGTTAGTACAGGTCTTTCGATGCTGCAAAAGATATACAGTACTGGTAGTCATTTTAATAACACATTATTATAAATTCATAACTAGCCGTTAGTTTGCGGTTTTAGCGTTTGTGTTTAGATATGACCTCAGAGATATGACCGACCTACAGCTGATAAATCTAGAAATAGGTTGCATAACTCCTAGTTACTGACTCGCATTAATCTACGTATCTGTCTTCTAATGACACTGTCTTTGATTTGTCATTGAAGGTTTCTTCGCTTTCAAATTTCTTTGGGATTTCCACGGATATTTAAACAAAATGCAGCCATATCCATACAACCCGGGTGCAGCATCGTCTAGTTCGGATACTATAGAATTTGTATCCTCGCAACGAGGCGGTCGTATAATGATGCGGTCAGGGTTCCGTTACCGTATTAAAAGGAAAAATAAAGACAATTCTATATTGTGGAGATGTGTACAGGCTAAATGCTATGCAGTCGTGAAAATGAGTGAAGATGAGAGTCTTATTTAATGAGTCTTCCCATAACCACAACCCAGACTTTGCTGGGAATGAAGTCAAAAAGTACATGGACAGTTTAGACCAACAAGTCGTCAATGACTTAGAGACACCTATTTCTCATATATATGAGCACATAAATAACAAAATTCAAGATGCAGGCTTAGACAAAGTCTCGAAAATTTCTAAGTTTGAAAACGTAAAAAAAAAGTTATACAGGAAACGTTATGGAGCACTAGGGTTAAAAAATATTACATTTAAAAAAGCCATTGATGTTGTAATACCAAAAAAGTTTTCGTACTTATTATTTGCCGACTACACTGAAAATGTCACCCGAATATTGATATTTTCGTGTCATGAATTAAAAAAACTACTATAGGAAAATAAAGATTTTTACATAGACGGCACTTTTAAATCGTGTCAACGAAATTTTTATCAACTAGTGACATTGCATGTAGATTTGGGAAGCGACCGAGAACACATCAAACTGGTGCCAGTTTTGTACGCGTTGTTACCTGACAGCGAAAAGAAAATTATGTATGAGACGTTATTACAACTCATCAAAAGTGAAGCTCCTAATTGGAAACCGGCTCATATTAAAGTGGACTTCGAGAAAGCCTTGATATCGGCATTAATTAGTACTTGCCCGGAACACAAATAGATGGATGTTTTTACCATTACACGCAAAGTCTGTGGAGGAAGGCAAAAGAATGCGGATTGAAAAAGACTAAATTGGGCAAAGTTCATATAAAGCGGTTGTAGGCTTTGGCCCATTTACCGTTTAAAGAATTATTAGATGCGTGGTTGTATGCTTTTGAGGTAGGACCGAAAACCAAAAATACAAAGGTTTTTAACAACTATTTTTTCGAGACCAGGATGAACCCAAAATCCATGTATTTTGGTCGATGGACTTGCTATAAACAGTTAAACCGCACGAACAATGCCGTCGAAGGATGGCATGCTAAAATAAATAAACTTCTGAAACCAAAACCCAATATAATTCACCTACTGGCAGTACTTCAAAAGTTGATGAGAAAAGATGTTGACAAAATAAGAACAAATGAGAGGTCTAAAAGAAATCCCGAAGTTATATCAGTTAATGATACAGTAACTGAAATAATAATGAACTTGGAAAACCGAAAAATAAATCTAGAATTGTGCGTTGAACAGTTAAGGATTTAAGGTATTTGAGCCTTTCTTATTTTCTTTACTTATTTAATACACGTTGCAGGTGTACACAGTGAAACTAATTTAATTTACAAGAAGAGATATGTTTTTTTTTAATTTTAATAAATGTTCAATAAAAGATAAAAAAAGATAAAAGATGTTTATTCAGTAATTAGGCCGCACGGGCACTTTTACACGTCAAAATCTACCAGCTATCTAATAACCTCGTACATACATTTTAATTGACCTTTAGGCAGTTTACTTTTAGTGAACGGTGCCCACTTACCATCAGATCATCCATAAGCTTGTTTGTTTCCTTTATTGTCCAAAAACAATGATCATATAAGCAATGTAATGTACCTAATGTAAATGTATAATTTCATTTTTTCTTGTACAAGTCGCATAAATCCACAAATCAATATAGGCCCAAACTAAGTAATGCTTGTACTATGGGTCCTAGATGACAATAACATACTTATATCTAAATATATATATTGGTGACTGACTGAGTGACTGACATAGTGATGTATGAACGCACAGCCCAAACCACTGGACGGATCGGGATGAAATTTGGCATGCAGGTAGATGTTATGACGTAGGCATCCGCTATGAAAGGATTTTGATCAATTTATATTATATTTTTTTATTAAAAGACGTCTTGTACGAAGTGTCAAAAGTTAACATGTAGATATCTCCAATTATAAATCCGTGGGCCGAGTAGACCCTTTAGTTGAAAGTAGTAGTCGTCTGAGCCCGCGGGCCGAGTAGACCCTTTAGTTGAAAGTAGTAGTCGTCTGAGCCCGCGGGCCGAGTAGACCCTTTAGTTGAAAGTAGTAGTCGTCTGAGCCCGCGGGCCGAGTAGACCCTTTAGTTGAAAGTAGTAGTCGTCTGAGCCCGCGGGCCGAGTAGACCCTTTAGTTGAAAGTAGTAGTCGTCTGAGCCCGCGGGCCGAGTAGACCCTTTAGTTGAAAGTAGTAGTCGTCTGAGCCCGCGGGCCGAGTAGACCCTTTAGTTGAAAGTAGTAGTCGTCTGAGCCCGCGCGTTGAGTCAAGTCCACTCACCCACGCAAAAAATCGAAAGGGGACGATTTTTATGTGGGATCAGATGACCATGAAGGCGTTTTTATGGATCAAATTCATAGTCAAACTACAATAAAGGTAGTGCAAATGCACCAAGAGCTGGTCTTTGATTTTAATTCAGAGAGCGTATAGCAGCACTCGTAGAGAATCAAAACAAGACTCCCAGAGCGGTTGGACAATTTTGAGTCTTGTCAATGAAATTGGATCGATCCATGCAAGACCTGACCACCGCAAGGTTAATCCAAGAACCGATTGACAAAAACAAGACAATAAACTTTGTCAAACACATTTGTGCGTCGCAGCAGTACAGAAGGGATGACGCAGCGTATATCATTGCTCAAGTGAGCAAAACTATTGGTAGTATTCAGCCAAAACCATTCATGAAACGTTGCAAATAAAAAGAATAGTTCTTTGTTGTAATAACTGTATTGAAAAGTATAAGGACAAGTGAAATATGTAATAACTATTTAAATGTTTTTTATTTTACATAAATATGTTCTTGGCTTATGATTGAAAGACATTTTTAAACGTTTTACTGATAACTAAAATACTATTAAGTTTGCTTTCGGGCGACTTTTCGCACTTGGCTTCGGACATTTTTCATCAGATTACGGACAACGTTTCCGGTGACTAGTTTCGACGCTTTTAGCCAGTCTTTTTTAAATTTGTCTACGGAACCCGCTGCTGAGAAGCGTTGCCGAAGTTTTCTCTTCATGATTGCCCAATATTCCTCGATGGGGCGGACCTCAGGGTAATTTGGCGGATTTATATTCTTATCAACATATCGCACGTCGTGGGTTTCCATCCACTTTCTGGTGCGGGCGGCATAGTGGCAACTAGCCAAATCGGGCCAAAATAAAGTAGAGCCCCTGTGGCGTCGAATCATTGGCAGAATCATTTTTTTCAAACATTCCCTGATATATAGATCGGTTGTCATCGTGGATGTAGTGATGAACGCCGTAGATTTCATGCCGCATTCGCATATGGCCTGCCACATCATTGCTTTAGACCCAAATTTTTCGGCATAAATTGACGTTTGGTTCTCATTCAGGTGTTCTCCTTTGCGAACAGTATAGTACTGAGGGCCGGGTAGAACAGAATAATCCAGTTTGACGTAGGTTTCGTAGTCTTGAATTATGCACACTTCATTTTTGGTTAAAACTGTGTCGTTTAACTTTCGAAGACGATGTTTAACATTTGCAGCCTGTTTTGGAGTTCGTTTTGGCTTCCGTTGCTTTCAAAAAGTTACCAAGTCGTTACGCTTCTTGGCCCTCTGAACCATTCCTACAGAAGTTCTGCACTTTTTAGCCACCTCTCTTATCGAAGCACTGGGCGAGTTTTTGATTGTTCGCAATATTTTGGAGTCGATATTGCAATTATGTGAGCCAGTTCTTCGACCACTTTTTGGCTTGTCATTAAAAGACAAATCTTCCCCGTACTTTTTAATAGCATTGTAAACCGCAGAATGACTCACCTTCTCGATTTTTGCGATCTTTCTCATGGACATACCCTTTTCTCGTATGTATTTGTCCACGATTCGTTTTCGTTGCTCGGGTGTAAGGCCTCTCATTTTGTGAAATCTAAAGTAATCCGAAAAATAAACTTAGTAACTGAGTTCAATACCATAGCATCTATGACATAATGTGACATTCATATTTTTAAAACAAATAAAACAAGAATGGTGGCCAGTTAAAGTTGTCCTTATACTTTTCGATACAGTCTTTAGCAATATTTTTACCTCACCCCGTATAAATAAGATAGTCGTATTTTTGTTTTTCTAAGTAAAAACCACTTTAAAGGCAAATTAAAACCTAAAAGTAGTTTTGCTCTTGCTATAACCATTATATTAGTGAAAAGTGTGTGTAGAGCTATAACTAACATTTCTTAATGTTGCAGCATCCATACTGGCATGTGGCCAGCCGGCGTCGCTCGCCGACGAACTGAGCGCCCTGGTGGGACCTCTGATTCGACCAGGTTGCCAGGGCCGGCCTCTCCTAGTGCTCAAATGCGGATACCTACTCGACGAGGACTCGAGTCCGGATTCAGAGAGGCTGCAGAGCTTGGGCGACGTCGACAGTGGCCACAGCACTGCCCACTCACCCATAGACACTGGGCCAAAAAGCTTATCGCCAACACTTTTACAACAAAACGGTAGGTATAACTGACATTTCCGATTTTAAAGACAGTGTCATAGATTCAAGTCGCAATGAAGTTAAAACTTTGTTTTGATATGCTTTTTAAATTATTATTTATATTAATTATGCCTCAGCGACACCGTGCAAAGTTGGTAATTTTTCAATATTTATTAATCTTAATCATATTTTATTTCACCAGAAACAAACATTTCAGTGTCACCATCATCAAGCTGTAGTATTAACGGAATTAATTTCGCGGGTAACATGACAACAGTTCCTCACAGTCAGCTGGAGATGCTTGAAGCTACCCACAGAGGCCTACACAAGTTCAATCCGAGGCATCATGATGAAATCGAAGTGGAAATAGGAGACCCAATCTATGTCCAAAAGGAAGCCGAGGACTTATGGTGCGAAGGTAATGCAGAATAAAACAGGGAAGTAGTTTGATTCTATGTATTTCATATTGTAATACGGTTTTTTTTTAACAGGAGTAAATTTGAGAACAGGACAGCAGGGAATATTCCCATCAGCGTATGCAGTAGACATGGACTACAATGACTTCGATCCTGCAAATGCCAAAGTGAAAAGAGAGCGATATTTATTAGGGTGTGTATTTGATATGATATTAAATACACCTCTTTGCATATTATACAGAAACAACATTGACTCTGCAAAACGGAATAAATTCGAATATTAGTAAGACAAATGACAAGTTGTACTAAAGAAAACATGTATTACATTTTAAAGCATAAAATCAACATTCCAAACACTACGAGAATACCTACTTAAAACTAGACAAATAATCGCAGGGGACAATGACCTTCTATACACATGGACAAATCACCTCATACAACAAAAATGCCCAAACATGGCACAGCATCTTATTTCACCCTATTATGCTTCGACTTGCTCAGTCTATACATTGCCGTCGACACACCAGTCCTTTAAAATGTCGTCGCTCATTAATCAGTAAATGTATATCAATAACTAAGTCGAAGCTTCATATGTTGATTTTAGAAGTTGGCTGGATCAAGATAGCAGTGGAGTAGAAACGGGTTGTTAATTTTAGAGTAACGAACCTCAACCTACTGTACAAAAATACCGTGATATTGTAAACTATTTATAATTATAATGTAATGATGTAAACCTTTTTCTTGAAAAAAATATACCTTGCCGAGTTTCTTACGCCGGTTCTTCTCGGGGCAAAGGTTTTATTTTTCGAACCGGTGGTAATGCTTTTTGACATTCATAGGTGCATTATATTATGCCTAAATTGAAGAATAAAGAACTTTGACTTTGACTTTAACAGGAAAAACAGAACCCATAAGGATTATGGCCTTATGTTCTATAAGGGTGAGCTTGATAGGTTGTCCGTCTATCACAGCCGATTTATTCTTTATTTTTGTGATAATGTTTTTCATAGTTTTCGAATGTACCTATATTTTGAACTATTAATGGTATTATAATTATGTGGATAGTTACTGCAGGGTAACTTTTTATTATCGTAGTACACGATGTTTCAGGGGCTAGAGGTTGATGCTACCCATAAATATGAACCAATTTTTATGAATCCTTCTGAAACCGAAAACATACTGTGCTTACTCCAAATAAAAACGGCGAATATAACCTTTGCCGCAAGAGAAACCAATAGTTTTAAATTTTATAAACGTTATATTTTTTATTTACCTACCTACTTAAAATAGGTAATCGAAAAACCGAATTAATGCTAAATTCCCTAGAATAATTTTAATTTGTAAAAAGCTTATCTTTCAGTTGCTCAGATGTTTCTGCAACTTCTAGACTTCTTTTCCTTAATATACTCGGTCCAGAATCATTGTCAGCTAAAATATTCATTAATTTAATTTAATTGTACAGCTGATAATTAAATAAAAAACTTTACTTTAACTGTTATTTATATTTGAATGAAGACGCCGAATACAATCCGTCCTACTCAGGTTTACTAATAGCTGACGCTGTGACGACTGACTGCATACAATGACAGGCAAACTCTTAACGGGAAGGGTTGAAACATTACTCACTACTAACCTCAATATGCGGAACAGCTCCATTTTTAAACGCTTATACCCTTTGGTGGTGAAATATACAATAGATTCCAGAAAATTAACTGAGTAAATGACGGTTGAATTATTTGGTTTGTAAAATATAGGGGTTCTTTTTCTTGCTACTAACTTGCGCCAATTATCTCTTTATCTCGTAAACAGAGAAGCTAAATAAACTGCCATTATAAGGGTTCAGTTGTTTTCCATTTTGCAACCCTATAAAGAGCTCTTTCTTCTTTTGTATTGTTTTCTGACTATGTTCTTGTCATGTCCTTTTTCCATTTCTTTCTAACGCGCGTGGGAGAAAGATATGGAATATTCAATGAAAACATGACAATAGTTGTCAATAATATATGATGCTTATTGAAAATTAAATGGTTTTATTACATTCTTTACACTTTTTCGCGTGCTATCTTTTATAAATAAAATTAATTTATCGGTGGTAAGTCACACCATCTTTTGTTTTGAGTCGTTATTGTTTTATTTCGGCACTTTTCAATGATACACTCCGGCATCTTAACGGCTTCGCGACCAACAGACGACTAAGGTGTGTAAGGTGTGCTCAAACCGCTTGAGCAAAATTGTGCCACCCGCGTTTAACGCGCTGATGCCCTTGCGCTGTCCTTGTGTAAAGAAGGTCATTGGTAGGGGTTCGTTTTCTTTGTAAGATGTATAATAAAAATAAATATCAACTAAGGTCTTGGCTCGAGCTATATGAGTCGTAGACAGCAATTAATATATACGATTCATCTTCTATATATAAAAGTAGATGTCCCGACTGACTGACTAGTCAACGTCCAGCCTAGACCGCTAAAGATAAAAAAAAAAAAAAATTTAGAGGGAATGTTGGTTTTTTAACGTAGGCACCCTTTAAAAATGGGATTGAATTTCTAAAAAGGGATTTTTCGAAATTCAAACCCTAAGGGGATAAAAAGGGGTTGCCAAATTTGTATCGGAAAAAAGTATTTTTTGAGACGTATTTACTTGAAACTTGGTAGGAATGCTCTTGCAGATCATGGGACACGTATTTCAGCGATAACTAAAATTCAACCCCTAGAGGGATGAAAAGGGGTTGCAAAGTTTGTATGGGAAAAAATATTTTTATGATCAAATTTACTTGAAACTTGGTAGAAATGCCCTGCACTGCAATTAATGGGACACGTATTTCAAACATACCTAAAATTCAACCCCTAGAGGGATAAAAGGGGGTTGCAAAGTTTGTATGAAAAAAAATGTTAAGATCAAATTTATTTTAATGTTGGCAGAAATGCTCTTCAATGAAAACAATTAGACACGTATTTTCAGCGATTACTAAAATTCAACCTCTTGGCTTGGAAAGGGGGGGAGTTGCAAAGTTTCTATAGGAAAAAAAAAACTTATATGGTCTGATTTACTTGAAACTTGGCAGAAATGCGCTTCAATGCAAATGATCTACCTATATGTAAGTATTAAATATACAAAATGGCAATATACAGACAAAAATATTACTATAGGCGAATTAGGAAACAATACCTCTGAGGTGGTAAAATGGGGGATAGAATTTTTTATGGTATATATTTTTGAAGTGAGAAACGTGGAAAATGTTGGAAGGGCTAGTGTAATTATATAAAAAAAATGCTATCGGCGATTCTGGAAAAACTATCGGGTAAATTGGCGGTAGAAGTTTTTATGCGATTTTGTTAATTTTTAAAGGAAAAAGGTCGAAATGTATATTTATGCTGATAATTGGTATTTAAGCTACTGTTTATTAATAAAAAATTCAACAATTGGCGATTTTTGGAAAGCTAAAGTAATGAAATATGGTGTGGAAGTTAGTAAGTGAGGTCGGTTATTTTTTTAAAAGACAAGCGTGTAAAATGGTGTCAGGGCTACTAAATAAAAAAGAAAAAAAAAACTTTCGGAAATTTCGGAAAAAATGTGCCTGTAAATGGCGGTGGTAAATTGGCAGTAGAAGTTTGTACAGGATTTTGATCATTTTTGAAGCGATAAATGTGGAAATTTAAATTTATATTTACCGAAGCAGGTGTAATGAAGTTGGTAGAGAGATCGGTCATTTTTGAAATGAGAATCTTGAACATCGTTGTTCTGGATATAAATAAAAAAAGACTGGCAAATTCGGAAAAGGGGGTGAAATAGGATAGAAATTTGGATGGGAATTTGATCACTTTTGAAGTGAGATATGTGAAAATTGGTATTAAGGTTATCTACCACCTATAAATAAGAATTATGACGGAACAATTTTGATACATGAAACATGAAACTTAGTATTAACACCATTACAAATTATATAAAATCAATTTATAAAACAAGCTCTTAGCAGCGTAAAAAGCGGGGGAAAGTATTTTAGCGAGGTACCTGAGAGATAGCCTCTAAAAAAGTGCAACCATCAGTGTTCTTTTGAACATTCCGCCTTGGAAGAAAAGTTAGTCAAGAGCAAACATATCAACAAAAAATAACTAAAGGGAAAAACTTGGGACCTACTTATTAGGACTGACTGTAAAGTTTGTATGGAAATTAAGTATTTTCAAAGTTACATACCTGCAAGATATTAAAATGGGTATTGTGTACTACTATTACATAATGAGAATATTCAGCATTGGTGGTTTTCGAAAATATTCTATAAAGCGGGTTAATTGTTTGTATAGAAATTCAGTACCTAATTAGATGCCTAAATTATGTATCTATTAAATCTAGCGTAGTATAAAAAAGCTTAATGGTGAAAGAGGAGCGGTGAATTTGTTTTGTATTGCAATTTTGTTCTTTTAAAGGTTAGAGCCATGAAATTTTAGTTTTTTATGTGGACCGATTACTTAAAATTCACGTTCTAAACTTTTTTATAAATCTTTTTATTGCGATGATAACCATATCTGTACTTTTGACAGAAGTTCTGACTCTTCGCAGACGAAGTCGCGGGCGGAAAGCTAGTATCGCATATAATTATACGGTTGAATTGAGAAACTCCTCCTTTTTTGAAGACGTTTAAAAACTATCAAACCTCACAATAAAAAACATCTTTATCATTGCTGCTAATATTTGTTTGTATTTTTATTCAGGTATATGGGGTCAGTGGAGACATTAGCCCACAAAGGAACGGGGGTTGTGTGCCAGGCCGTCAAGAAAATAGTAGGCGAAAGGAGTGGGGAGCCCGGAGCGCAACCATGTATTCTAGAAGTTTCAGACCAGGGCCTACGAATGGTGGACCGATCCAAACCAGATGTAAGATTAATTTATATTTTTTAAAGTGAATTACGATATTCTTAGTTTTTGTTGTCATATTTTATTTCACCGTCCCACCTCAATTGCCAACAGATACAACGAATTAGTCAGTTGTGGGGCTTGATTGGGACCCGACTTCTTAGATTTATTAAATCTATTATTTTTTAAGTGCTTCATTAACTAGTAAAAGAAGATGATGACGATTACAGATAGATGATTATAAACAATCTTCTATCGTGCACCTCTCTTCAAACCGAAAATCTTTCTCTAACCGTGTTCTTTATTTGGTACAGAGAGTCCGAAATGGTCCATGCATCGACTACTTCTATTCACTGAAAAATGTATCGTTTTGCGCATTCCATCCGCGAGACCACCGGTATCTGGGCTTTATCACCAAGCACCCCACGCTACAACGGTTTGCTTGCCACGTGTTTCGTGGCCAAGAGTCTACAAGGCCTGTCGCTGAGGCCGTAGGGTAAGTTATATTTTAAGGATCCAAAAAGTCGGTCCCCTTACGACATTTAATGCTCGTCGTTTCTAATGATACTTTTTTTTTCTTTTTTCATTCGTTCTATGTGACTTTATCTGAAACCGAATTACTTTTTAAAATCCTTTGTACTGTACTGTAGGTACTTTACCCGACTCATAGGCCTTAACAGATAGGTATTACGGAAAATACCTGCAACTTTAAATATCAACTTAGTATTTACGACTTAGAAGTGGGAAATCTTTTATCCCGTTATAATTAAGTACTTACTTTCTTGATGTGTCTCATGTAACATGTTCATTTTCTTTCAGGCGAGCATTCCAGAGGTTTTATCAAAAGTTTATAGAAACAGCATATCCAATTGAGGATATCTACATAGAGTAAAGCTTTATATATCGCAAGCAGTTATATAAGCTTCTTCGTTGCTTTGTCACAGTTATCGAAGATGGACTGGATGACAAACTGTACGTAACTAAGTAGGTAAATGAATTCGTGTTGAAACACGCTTTAAAACGGTTTGTAACGCATGGGTAGTGCCTAATTATGGTGCACATTGTGCTAACATTTTTCCTCCTTTTTTTTTGATAGCTGATTGGATAGCGAAATGCAAATTACCGAATAATTGTTCGAGTTTTAAGGTTTTTTTTTTTTAATCAAATTAAAATTAAAAGTAATAACACCGTTTTTATGTAAAATTAATACTTACACACACAGTTTTTTTATTAAAGGAGAAAATCTGGTAGCACTACACACTTTTGCTGTGACAAGTCAACCAAATCTTTAAACTCGTTGTCGAATATGTCGCCTACCAAAGTGATTAAAAACTTTTGATAATTATTATTTATAAGGATAAAATTTTAAATTAGCCTGCAGGATTTACTGAGTTGACTTTGATCGATATTTTGACAAAGTTATCATCTTTTTTTACAATAATTATGTTATTAGGAATTCTAAAATAAAGCCAATGTACGATGGCTAAATTTAGTAAGCATTTTAGCCACCACCACACCAATGTTAATTCAATGTAAATAGTCATTTATCTGCAATCAAATCTGTAAATCTTGACTAGCACACAAAAACGGATAAGAAATTAAATAAACGAAGTGGATAGCGAAATGCAAATTAGCCGAATAATTGTTCGAGTTGTAAGGTTTATTTCATTTTTAATTATCAGCACACATATATACTGGATACCTTGAGACTGCGAAATAACGAAAAACTGCGATATTTTGTTTATATTTTCATACCTATCATGTGGATCATATAATCACGAAACGTTAACTACAAGTGTTTGAATATTTTTCCTAGATAGGGCCATCATATAGCATTATTAAAAATATTACTTATAGTATAATTATTAAATAACCTTCATAGTCGGACGTAGACTGTATTTGCAATGACAACATCTGCTTTTATGACAGTCATTTAGACAACAAACATCACAAGAGTCTGCCAATATGTGCGTATCAATAGTAATTTTTGTAATATATTTATACAAGTATTGTTAGAGTGGACAGTGAATCTGAAAGAGTACAACATCGTTTTGAGTTATTTTTTAGATATAAGGTTATCAGCCACAAGTGGTATTTTTATTTATTATAAATCAAAGTCCTTGTATATCCAGGACTTTGTAACGCGCATCAAAAGTAATAATAGATTTAGGTAGGTTAAGGCGGTTCAACATCCGCGTGTCTAACACTTATTTTTAAGGTAAGGCGTAGTAAGGCAATACGTAGTTTTATGCTATTCACACCGAGTCACTGTACATATAAGACGACGGGAATCCCGCTTTTTATATAATAATGTAGATTAGGGTTAGCATTTTAGTGGCATTTAGGTAAGATAGTGGATTGGAGTCGCTAAATGAGTAGGTTGGAAAACACTTTTTCTATTTGTGTTACCACCTATTGAAGTTAAAACGCATGTTGTTGACATTTTTGAGTTTTCATTGACATCTGGCTTTTTATTTTGTTACCTTACCCAGTGACGCGACGATTAGACAAATTTAACGACACCTTGTTTGCCGAACTCGGACCATCCGTTTAGCCTCTACAACGGAACAAAACATACACATCTAAATACAAACAGGTCAATAACATTACCCTCTAATGTCTAATCTAAAGACTGTTTTATTTGTTTTAAAAATATGAATGTCACATTATGTCATAGATGCTATGGTATTGAACTCAGTTACTAAGTTTATTTTTCGGATTACTTTTGATTTCACAAAATGAGAGGCCTTACACCCGAGCAACGAAAACGAATCGTGGACAAATACATACGAGAAAAGGGTATGTCCATGAGAAAGATCGCAAAAATCGAGAAGGTGAGTCGTTCTGCGGTTTACAATGCTATTAAAAAGTACGGGGAAGACTTGTCTTTTAATGACAAGCCAAAAAGTGGTCGAAGAACTGGCTCACATAATTGCAATATCGACTCTAAAATATTGCGAACAATCAAAAACTCGCCCAGTGCTTCGATAAGAGATGTGGCTAAAACGTGTAGAACTTCTGTAGGAATGGTTCAGAGGGCCAAGAAGCGTAATGACTTGGTAATATTGGTAATTATCGAAAGCAACGGAAGCCAAAACGAACTCCAAAACAGGCTGCAAATGTTAAACATCGTCTTCGAAAGTTATACGACACAGTTTTAACCAAAAATGAAGTGTGCATAATTCAAGACGACGAAACCTACGTCAAACTGGATTATTCTATTCTACCCGGCCCTCAGTACTATACTGTTCGTAAAGGAGAACACCTGAATGAGAACCAAACGTCAATTTATGCCGAAAAAATTGGGTCTAAAGCAATGATGTGGCAGGCCATATGCGAATGCGGCATGAAATCTACGGCGTTCATCACTACATCCACGATGACAACTGATCTATATATCAGGGAATGTTTGAAAAAAAATGATTCTGCCAATGATTCGACGCCACAGGGGCTTTACTTTATTTTGGCCCGATTTGGCTAGTTGCCACTATGCCGCCCGCACCAGAGAGTGGATGGAAACCCACGACGTGCGATATGTTGATAAGAATATAAATCCGCCAAATTACCCTGAGGTCCGCCCCATCGAGGAATATTGGGCAATCATGAAGAGAAAACTTCGGCAACGCTTCTCAGCAGCGGGTTCCGTAGACAAATTTAAAAAAGACTGGCTAAAAGCGTCGAAACTAGTCACCGGAAACGTTGTCCGTAATCTGATGAAAAATGTCCGAAGCCAAGTGCGAAAAGTCGCCCGAAAGCAAACTTAATAGTATTTTAGTTATCAGTAAAACGTTTAAAAATGTCTTTCAATCATAAGCCAAGAACATATTTAAGTATGTAAAATAAAAAACATTTAAAAAGTTAACATATTTCACTTGTCCTTATACTTTTCAATACAGTCTTTACTCTAATAGGGTCTCCATTGCACTCTATGTACAAAATGCCACTAGATGTGCTAACATTACTTAATAATCATAGGATTAACTAGCGATAGAGTCAATTATACATGACATTTTAGTCTCTTAATTATATTTATTTATTTTGTTATTTTCTTTCTTTTTTCATTTTGTCTTCTCTTTATGTTAATACTCATAGCATATTTTTTGTCATCTACAATATCGTAAAAGAAACCCCGTTGTTTACCCCGAGACCACAATGCTACCGAAATATTTGACTAGGTCAATTAAAATAGATACATAATTTTCTTCGTTTCCAACCAAAGAGTTAAATTACGAATTTATACATCAATGTACAATATTTTATAAAAATGTTGTTCATTGTCTCTTTTGATTATACCTAACCTTTTTAAAAACTGATGATTTTTCCCTATACCATTTTAAGTTCCTGAGTATTATATAAGTATTTAAAATTAATCTGACAAATTTTGTAGCTAAAAATAATAATTAAAAACATAAAACACCCGTTATCTTATCAACACCTTTCCCACTGTTCATCTGAACGGGGACTACGACAGCAATTTTAACGTTATATAAATTATTTATGAAGTTCAATGGCAATTCCATGTCCTTTTTCGTTGATCATTATACTAAGATTGAAATGACACTCCTTTGAAAAATGCATCATTATATTATATCAGTTTAATTATTCATGAGAAATTATAAAAGGTAGGTAATGTTATCGTAAGTTAACGATAGATTTATTATCATAGGTAGACATAAGAAAACAGCGTGCCTTTAAGCAGGAGCATATTTTTAAATAGAGCAGAATATGCTTATGCTTCCTTACTAATAATAGCTCTGCAGACGTAGTTAATTTTCAATATCACTATTTCCAATTGTTTTGAGTAGAAATTATTTATGTTATACTTTTCAAGATAACTTCAAGTTTAGCTGTCGCATGCAAAATAACCATTTTAATATTTTTTTACAAATTACTAAAACACCTTGAGGGATTTTATAAAATGTATGCTTTTATTTAACATTTCTATTATTCATAACCTTATCCAACGCTACATATTTTCATCACTTAAAAATTGTTTTCGCCCGGCGCCGCCCGGGTGAAGTTATTCTTTCATACAAACCTTGTCCTAACCCTTACACAAAGAATCAAACTGGCCAAGTGCGAGTCAGTCACGCACATGAAGGGTTTTGTACCTTTCTAGTAAAGGGTCCCCTTTAATTTATAATTTAACTTTTAATTTTTATTATGTATTGTTATAACGATTATACTATCTCTCACTTTTTGTGAATTTATGTCTCTAATCTAAATCTTATTACGGTACAAGAGACCGATTGTTAAAAACTAGCCAAAAACGCCAAAAGAAACACGTTTTCCGTATTTTGGCCCTATTTAATATTCATTTATATATTTTATTTTTATTATTTGTAGTTATGGCGACAATAGAAATACAAACTGGGAAAATTTCAACCGTCTACCTGTTGCCGTTAACGAGCCCGCTGACAGACAGACAGACGGACATCGGAGGTTTAGCAAAAGGGTTCCATTGGCACCCTTTAAGTACAAAACCCTAAAAATAAGCCGAAATGGGCGACCCGTTCTTGAGTGATGAATGTGATGATGTAATTGATGATGATACATCAATTGATTTGTATTTATATGTATTTGACGATCGTCTTATTTATATCCACACCCTCTGTGTTATCCCTCTTTGTTTTCTTTTATAATATCCTCTTTTTAAGTTTTAATCTTATTTTTCAATACATTCCAAACAAAAATAGATATTAAAAAAAATCGAGGCGCGGCGACTTAATAACCTTTGTATTGAAATTGTATTATAATAAATGTTTTTTTATTTACATTCAAACATATGATTTGATAGGGTTCTTTTTTATTTTATTTGACACCCATTTTATTAATCAGTCTGTGTTAAAATTGAGTTTTGTTTTTCAAACGCCAATTTGCACTTAATATATCTTATGTTCCCTAAAATATTTTTGTTTTATAAATAACATGTATCGCGTTGAAAACTGTAAGGACATACATAGATTATTTAATACATAGTTTAATACATAAATTATTGTTAAAAAAAAAATAAAAAAATAAAAAAAGAAGTTTTCCGTTTTCGGAACCAAATCATGAGTCTACCATACATTATAGTAATAGTTAAGAATTAGTTAATAAACTTAGTTTCAATTCGAAAAAGTACTAAATTACTAAATTAATAATAAGCTGCTGGAAAAGGTGAGACTTGAAAAAGATAGGATTAGAAGCTAGTAGTCTAGAATAAGTAGTTAGGAGACGTCATATAGCTTTTATTCAAATTTTAAATCTAACTCTTCCTTGCATACTTCATTATTTTCTTTAATATTTTTTATGTACTTACCCTAATACTTAATAAGATTATCAGAAGCTTGAGATACATCCCATCAAACAAAACAGATACGATTCGTATTACGGAAAATATATTCATTTCAATCGACAGAACATGCGTAAGTGGCGTGCGGTCTGGTGTCGTCACTACCTATTAATATTATTAGCCGGCAGTCTGGGTATTGGCCCGTTCTTTTACTACTTTAAAACAATTTAATAGGCACTGCGTGATTTAAGTTAATAGTGACTCATAAAATTAACTTTATAATCAAACGAATCAGTTTTATGCATACAGAATACATTATTATCAGGGGCCTTTTATTCATCTTATTTTCTATTGTTATAGTATTGTCAAGGTTACGATAGCTCTTATTACTTTGACAGTAATGGCGCCCGAGTTATAAAGAAGTTGATAACAATGGGTATAACAACCATATAGAATAAGGTCTCCTGTACTTAGGTACTAGTTGTGTTTTTGGCACAGACCTTTATCTAACTAGACAACGTACGCGAGTGTACGTACTTCGCGTGTCAATAAGCAGTCTAAATGACTGCTTTCTACGCGGCTAAGTTTGGTCCGCGTTCGACCGTCATCGCCTCCGGATATCTAGAAAACTGACTGGTTTTTCCTTATTAAGTTGTAACTGTTCCTTAAAAACTTTACAGAAAAAACTGACCCAAATAATGGACATGTTTCCCTCCATTAGCTAGTAAAATTCTTCTAAAACTATGTTTTATCTATTTAAAAATAAATAATTTAGTTTTGTCGTGGTATTGAACTAATGAAAAATTAGACTTTATGGGATTACTAAATATTCATGATTTTTTGCAAATTTATAGCGCCTGCCTATATTAAACGCGCAATGGAAATAAAACGATCGAACTTTAGCTTGTATCGCTCGGCGTCTTAGTCCTTAAAAGGATAGTGATTTACATCCTTTCGATGCTTTATGATTCTAATCGATTCTTAAGTAAATTATTTTTGTTGGTATAATATTTCTCTTTGAATAGGATAATTATAGGTTATAAATTACAGGTTTCCAAGTACCTAATCCAAACTTAAAAGAGATATGGATGGAAGGTTGGTTTCAAACCAATTTCCAACAAAAAATAGTAGATTCTTATTTTGAGCTGAAACAAAATTATAAGCCATATTCAGATTCCTCACACTTAATTTAAATTAACTTAGCTTAAATTGCAGCTATAACGTTGTTCATAACTTTTGTTTATACAGGGTGTCCCAGAAAGCGATGTCAATCCGCCTAGGGCTTATAGAGCAGCTAAAAAGCTATCGATTTAACCCCTATGTACGTTAAGCGATTTTAACTAGTTTCGGAGATATTGATCATTTTATTCTGAATTTTAATAATTTTCATTTATGTCCATGTTACGAAAAACCATTAATTTCATGTTTTATTTCATAAGTTTTCCAGTGGTATCTTACATAATTAGAATCATTACGAAACAGCGAAGTTTTTAAAACTATTTGCCTGTTTTTTCAGTATTATTTTTAAGTAATGACATAAATTTTGTTTCTCAATACTAGGTGTCCCAGTGTTTGCTTTTCACTTTGTATGGAAAAATCCCTATCAGTCCTAGGCGGTTAAACGCCGGTTTCTGGGACACCCTGTCGTAATAAATTATATAAAGACCTGAATGCAATAAAAATTTAATACCAAAAATCCTCTATATGCTTAAATATTTAACAGGGCATCTTAATTAACTTGTAAATTGTAAAATCACTTGTAAAATCACCAATAAATAAAATATTATTAATATTCTTAGTGCGGTATTTTCGAAAGTGGAAATATACCTACACAATAGTAGATTGTTCAACAAGGGACTAAAACAAGCCATAATGACACGAGATGTTTAGCCACGCGAGCGAGCTTGCGAGCGAGGTTGGCTGTAGTTCGAGTGTCATTATGGTTGTTTAGTCTCGCGTTAAACACTCTACTTTTCACTTTGAATGCGAGGAAAAAAACGACGTTCTAAACAAAATTACAACATTTATTACAAAAAAGTTTCTAACAATTAAAACTAACAATTTTATTGGACCACGCATAATAAAAGAGTTCGGCCTTAATATGATTAAATAGATTCATATTCGTAATAATTAATCGTGTTTCACGAAATTAAATCCTTTTTTTTATATATTTGCACAGTTGTCATTTTGAGGTTATTTCGACACCCGAAAATATGGTCCATACACAATCACTGAAAATGGCGATAATCCTCCATTCACAAACACCGTGATTGATTGTTTAGGGGTTTCCAAAGTAAATTAAAAAATATATACTTTAATCCCTAGAGATTAATAAGGAGCTTTAGTCCCGATTCGCAGAGATTTAAGTAGCATTTTAAGAGCCTGAGAAGTGAAAACGTATTTTATTTTATTGGCAACTCTTATTGGGTCTTGTATTTTTTAGTCTTTCGAGATTACAAAAATTAACCGCTTAGGTACCTACTGACTGACAAAGTTTCGCGCGGACAACAGCGAAACCACATCACTATTTTGCTCTTGTGACGTCACAGTAGGTAGACAAAAAGCGACACGGTGGGTTTTGATACAGAACAAGGCGTAATCTAGTTAGATAAAGATCTGTGGTTTTTGGCTTTCTAGTTAGGCCTCTATTGCAATATTGCTCCGAACTGTTATCGTACTGTCAACGTGTTAATAGCTCTCATTTACTTAACCACTTGAAAACAATACTAGAACACGTCAAAAACTATATTTTTCAACGTTGTAAAAGCCCTGGACTTAGGTTACGGATAACCACTATAGCGTGGTTATACGTAGAAGAGTTACACGACTACGGCTCGTCTCCTCGCAATGTCTATTTTGGACAGTCCCTTACTAACCGGTGGGAATTCCAATGATTTCCAGATGATCTGACCTCGTGCGTCTCGCGTAGCTTTTTTCGTGTTTTAGCAGATTAAAAACATTAACCACAGGATGCATGTATACAAATTACGCTTCTAAGAACTTAATTTTCTTATTTTTATTCTAATTCTTTACCTACAGACGAGTTAATTGTTCATAATAATGGCTCAGATGCTAACAACAGTAATCGGAGAACGTTTTGTCTCTTATATAAATATTATTTTTATATTATAAAGTATTTATCAACATGATCCATTTGTATCTGCTATCTATTTTATTGCATATCAATTTTAAATTAGTTTTTGTTCTGAAGAGCCGCTCATAAAATCTTGAATTCTAATAACAAGGGATTTTGTTAATTAAGTCTAAGAGGCATCATTTATAAATTTAAAATTACTACTTTATAAAATAGAAGTACGGTAATGTAAAAGTTAGACTTTACTTTTTAAGTTATACAGTTTAGCGGAAAATCCCTAAAAAATGAACACATTAAAACCTATCCAATTCGACATTAATATAAAAATATGGTCGGAAGTAATCACTCATAAACAATGAAACAAATTCGAATTCAATTCATTCAGTAACATTATCATACTTTTTATGCAAAGACTACTTGTCGAAGAACTATTCTGAACTCTGAATTATCATTAATAAATTAAATAAATTATAATGAATTCTAGATTTTATTTCGGATGACTACATTAACGACACGCGATTAGTTTAAATTGATTCTGATCATAGAAAACAGTTTGCCTTATTTAAAAAAAAACAGATTTTGACTTTTTTTGTGTTACAAGTACTAATTCATAGTTTTCAAGAAATTTAAAATTACATATATAATATAACTAACTATAAATAGGTAGGTAGTTAGACGACAGATATTTTTATGAAATCTAGTTATAAATGTAATCGATGTATGTAAGTAATGAATAAGGAAAATATATGCACGGGTACGTATCCAAAAGTATATTTAATACATGTATGAATAAATTATTTAAAATGCTTTAATATTAATTAAAACGCTTTACGGAGCCAATCAGTGTAATTATTTAATATAGCTCCACAAATAATAGTTTATATGGCATCTTTGACTTTTTTTATTTATTCGATCTTATCTTAACCACGATCAATCACATTTTCTAAACTTTTTGCTTCAATAAGTACTGCCCCACGTCATGTTTAAAAATATTTAAAAAAAAACAATGAAAGGAAAACTTTTCCGAAAACACCCAAATACCAAGATTTATTGACAGGGAATGGACATTAATTAAAGTTTTAATGTAAACGGGAAATATCGTTTAGGAAACTATAATAGAGTTCATTTCCTGCTCAAATTATGTGGAGCTATTTTATTTTTAATATAATAAGTAGAAGAAGAGTTAGCTTTTGATTCATTTTGTGTACCTATAATGTCATAAAGTGCTCGGTTTCGTAGTAAGTGTATTCAGTGTGTTTTATTCCCCAAAATGTATACTCTACACGATCATAAAATTGAAAGAAACTTTTTCTCCCGCTACTACTACTTACTACTTCCTCATAAATAAACAGTTGTTTGTAGTCTTGTGATTATCAATCATTTTGAATTATTTTGTGTACGCACACATATTCGTATTTGATACTGCAAATTCATTTATATAGCTGCCATGGTAAAAATGGCCTAAGCCACCTCCCGACATAAGACTTTATTGCTTAAAATTAATACTTACTTTCTGCCCTTAATACTCTTATTTCATGTCTATTCATTACATTAACACCGACCTCCGTAAATTTCAAAGATTTACGGAGGTAGTAGATGTTAATATAATGCCAAGTATAAATATAATGAAAAGGTAACTCCACACTACCTACCTTTAAAATATCGCAGTGTGGCAGTCATACTCGGTTGTCATATGTTGATTAAAATGTTTAATTTACGAGTACGTTAATATTTCTTAAAGAAACAAAACCACATTACAAAGATACAAAAACTTCTTGAATATGGAAGAAGCGAAAGAGATTTGTCATGATCGTAGCAGGTGGAAAAAAGTGGTCTCTGCCTATCCTTCTGGGAAACAGGAGTGATTTTAATGTATTAATGTCTGATATTTCTTGAGGTATCAACACTATTTTTTGTAACTGAATCACGGCATTTCGCTATCCATTGTTTAAGCAACAGTTTTTATGTTATAAAAACATATTTGGTTGCAACGTTAATTTTTAATGTGTGTTTTTTGCATGACACCACCAAAAGAATGGTGGGTGTAAAATGTACCTGTACAGACTTTATAACTCGAAGAGGTCAAGGAAAATAACAAAAGTTAAAAATGTGCAAGGATTCCTCTTGGCCCACATGGTTTTTGCCAATCACTCACTCGTAATTTCACCTAAATGACTAACACGAATTTTCTGTATTAGTATGTTTATAATTGTTCAGTTTGAGACCGGTAAATAGAAATCGTTATGAGATCAATTATGCTTTAGGTGTAAGGATAAACGCAGTCTTTTTTTTTGTTGATCATTTGGGTGATTGTGTAAAATATTATGTAATGTAGTTTTACTTTTTTATACAGAGTGATTAGTTATTAATAATACGTATCATATAGAGGTCATTTAAAACAAAAACTGTAATGTTTTTTGCGCTGCTTGTTAAGTGTGACCTTGAAGACTTACAAAATATAACTGAAATTTTGTCTCGTTCATACTTCCAAAGAGACTTACTTGTCATATAGTTGTTTGTGAAGAAATCATTGTCATAGTCGAAATCTTCATTTATAAAAACAACATTATATTAAAATTAATTATCAAAAACAAATGCTTGTAGTATGGCCTGACAAATAGTACCTGACCATAGGCTACGTAACCGCTTACCATCAGTCGGGCCATACACTTGTTTGCCACCATCGTGGTATATATATATTTTTTAAATGAATAAAACTACTACATGGCATTTCCTGGAAAATTGAGATGTTATACCAAAGTTACTAGGAAAAATTGCTACACTGATGATACCTTATCATTTGCAATATCCTCATATTATTCCTTGTTTTTAAACTTCATTAAATAGTAAAGAGAGAAAATACGTTATTTGAGTGATACGTATACAGTACAGTTGTTTTCTCTCTCAAAATCGGGTTTGCGATACCTGTAGGTGTTATGCGTATATAAACACGCTCTGCGTAACTGCTGGTAGAATTAGCTTAATAAAGCTTAACGTTGAAGCACAAAATAATATAAGTTACATATTCGCTATTATTAGAAATTAAAAAAAAAACCGTTTCTATTTTGCCAATAATAATAAGTCGGAATTTGTTTCTGTGCTGTATTAAAGTCTTGTATTGTGCTCTGAATTACATCAGCTGTAATTTCATTAATGTCGGTTTTCATCCGCGATTTTAGATTTGTAGATGTGCTAGAAATATCTCTTTCTTTGTTATTTGTTTTCTACTGTTCTTTCACTAACTCCCGTCGTTTCTGATGAGCTTTTTAATTTTACGCAAATATTGATCTCGATAAACTTCTTACAAAAAATAATTTCACACAACAAAAATTAATAACGAAACAGTGATATGTCTTACTTCTCTGCGGACAACTTTTCTCGTACGTTCGTACGTACACGACCATTATTTCTGATGCGAACTAATTGACACTACTTACCCGGCTGGCGCCTCGGCCGACACTGATCCCGACAACTCAGAGACAACGTGCACGTGCTTCGAAACACATTATGGCAAACCCGCTTTCGTGAGATAAAACAACTGTACGCTACTTGTCAGGCATTTATTTTTAAATAATAGAGTTCGTCTATTCAAATTAGGTATACATAAGTATAATTAAAAAAAGACTTTCTTTCTTTCAAAGAATGTAATTATTAAATAACAAATCATTCTGTATTTTGATGAGAAAGAGGATTAGCACTACTTTTCTGGGGAAAACTGCCTATAACCGTGTTGAGAGAGACTTTGAGATCGCTCCCCATCTATGTATATAATTAGTAGATCATCCTAAAATACTATCAAAATTGAATAAAAAATAAAGGGACGAATCTCAATCACTGTGATATACCTTGAAACAGTTGAAACGTATAATCAAGTTTAGGACTCAAATGATTTATTGTTTTTTATACTTTAATAAAATTGTAAAAATATATTTTGGCTTAACTGACTGATTGAGTACCATAAAAAGTATTAAGTAACTATTGGCAATTAAGTATTTTCAATTGTATTATAGTGGTAGTAGCCGCTTATTATAAATGTATACATCATTATAATTCGCATGACTGCTCCTTTACAAAACTTGATTGTATCTAATTCTGATATTAATGATAAATAAAAACATGTAAGAGTGTTAGTTACACCTATTAAGAAAACTTTCCAAATACAGGCTTACAATATTGTAAGTCCTAATTTCAAAGAACAAGAAAGAGATCAAGAAAGTTTGTAACAATATAATTTGTATGTAAGGGTAGAATTAGAAACAAGGAAACAGCAAGATGTATGTAAATATAATTATTTTCTTAATTTATCTGTCAACAAAGTTTGCCTAATGTAAGACTATTGGCATATTATTATGTGCTGTTTAGTACAGTACCATAAGTGTAAAGCAAATACACCATTCTACATAAAACTAACCGTTTTAAATATGTATCTACATGGTTTGCTCGAAAACCAGGACGTGCTCACACTCGTAACTGACATCTAAAGACAAGATTACACACCCTGTCTAACAAAGTACCCAGCTATTTTTAGCTAAAGGTAACCAAAATTTGAGTAAGATGGCAAGCAAATTATTTTTCATCACTATTTTTTTAAGATTTACCTGTTGACTAAAGAAAGACTAGCTTGCACAAGGCGTTTAAATTTTCATCCTTTTTTTTTGTGGCCAAACAGTTAAACATTTCCCAAGACCGTAGCAAAGTAAATTAACAAAACCTCAATTTTTACTGATTTCGTCTCACTTAAATTGAAGAAAGAAATAATTGGTACAACCTATTTGTTTTTTCAGAAATGAACATTGTCCTCCGTTTAAAATTTAAATATTAAAACATTATCGATATAATTGTGCTCAAGATACAATTTTAATGTTGGTTAAACAACAAATAATTAAAAGTAATATTTGGAACAAACAATATTAATCAAATTGAACTAAGGCCAATTATTATTATTCAAGGTATTTTTATAATGCTTGTTCAGGAAAAGATTTAAATGAAATTAACTTTTATTTTTAGGCGATATCTAACCTTTTTACATATTAAACACATAATAAAAATTCTTAAACAAACATAAATATTTAATAACACAACCGAAATTACAGCCTGGGTTAGCATATTTTCGATTATTTACCCACTATCAGTTCTATTACATTTTTGCCTTAACCAATATTTAAGATTACTCTCTATATTTATCTGTTGAATATATGTTTGAATTAATTAGAATAGCTCTGTTATTAGGTTTTGCTTAAAATACAAAGTCGAACTATAAGATTAATTAAAAAACATTGTTTCGCATACGACTAAATATTTAATTTATACTTCTAACAAACATGCGCGATATTTTTTTATTAAAAGTATTTTCCGTTAAAGTACACGTTACTTTGTTTCATAAAAGAAACGTATACGCGGGGTGAACTTTTCACAGGATATAACTTAAAACACACCCCGCCTGTGTATACCCTACACATTTACCCCCTTACTAATAAAAGTTGAGTAACCGTGGTATAGTTAAACCATGCTTTGTCCTTATCTGTGATTGTAAAATTGAATTTGACAGATAAGGACAAAGCATGGTTTAGCTACACCACTGTTACTCACCGTTTATTAGTAAGTGGTTTAAAGAAGACAACAGGTGTTATTTCTAAGTCGGCCTCACTTTATCACCTCGCGTAATTTCCCCGTAATACGATGGACAAATATAACTATAAAAAGCTTACTTACTTAAAGACAGACGAATTGACGACTGACGAATAATGAACGTTTAAATATAACTAATTTTTATAACGAACGTCACTAAAGGAGGGTTATACTTTATGTTGTTTGATTTAAGAATAGTTTAAAATGGACTAACACCGTATTAATTTGCAAAACAAAATCAAGTAGGTAGGTACCTAAATCAGGTAACAACCGCACTGTGAGATAGTTAAGACATTGTTGTTAGGTAGGTACTATATTTTGCGGAATTTTAGCCAATAATGTAATACCTATTAAATTTGGTTATAAAGGAGCGTACGGCGTATTCTATAGCGTACAACAACAATTTTAAGCCACTTCCACAACAAAAGGTTATGAGACTTATGAGTGACGTTCAAGTAAGTTTCTTACATTTTTTCCTTTACTTACGGAGCATTCCAAAACTTATACATAAACTGGGAACCTAATCCGTTAAAAAGATTACGAGTACCTTTAACGTAGTAATACTTCCTTTTAAACTGACAAACTATGACTTTAACAATTATATATAAATCACTAATATTCCTACACAAGTTATGATTTAGAGCATAAAAACAATTTAATATTATTTAGAATCTCTGTCTCTTTCTCTCTTTATTTAAGATCCATGCTCTTGTCAGCGGAGTAATCGCCAACAGTTTACTCCCCGTGGCACAACTATTTGGCACAACTGACCAAAATCTGTATCTGTACTACTGAGGTAACAAGTATCCTAAGATTTCGGCCAGGTTAATGATGGTCGTTTTTCATTCCCACTGTCTCGAATGGCCGTTGTAGAAATGACAGTAGGTATAGATATAATTATGCTGTAAAATTGAAATTTACAGAATTTCATACATAATAAAACGAAGCTAAACAGAGCTGTGACTCAAATGTATAAAGCTAAAATATTAATTATTTTTTCAATGATATAATTGCATAATCGACGTTGCATTTAATGTAGGTATGTCACGTACTGAAAGACTGGGTTGATTTATCTATCTTGATCATTGATATGTTAATGAGCAAAATTATTTTTAATCCTCGATGCTCGATTCGGTATATATCAGGCACGTCAGTCAACGTCTAAAATAACTTGAATGCTGTATTGACTTTTTAATTACAATGGCTGGTTGTACTGGCTCTTGTAGGCGAATGTAAATTGATGTAATATTAGTCAGATTTGTCGTTAATTTGGGACAAATCTTAAAAGGTTGCCAAGTAATAAACAGTGGTTAATAAACAGTTTTATCTATTTTATCAACACATCTACCTACAGAATAATTTGATGAATATCCTTAGCTGACAAGATAAAACTTTATTTTGATTTTATATGTATGCCATTTCTGATTAAAAGAAATACATTGTTTCAAAACTTACGAAATGTTTGTTTTATTTTTCTTACCGTTAGTACGGTCGGCCAAGGAAGTGGTCTGCCAGTTTTGACAAAAGTTTCTGTGAGATTTAATTATCGCTAAGGTTGACACTTGTCATTGTCATAAAATTATTGCAAGGGAAAAACGATTTTTTTGCAAATGAACTTCAACCGTAGGGTGGTAGACCACATTTTTGGCCGACTGTACCAAACCAAATTTAATGTCGTTCCACAATAGGCTTAGATGAATAAACCATATGAGACAGTATTTCTTGATTAGTAGACGTAATTCACGAGTATTGTTTTTAAAAATACAATGCTTTATTTTCAGTATACAAAATTCACCTGTGTGAATCCAGTATACTATAAGTGTACTTGATACACCAATTCCAGCGATAGGTGCATTAGTGCAATGCACTCGATATGCGATCTTTTCGCATTTTCGTTCCTGGCCAGTTAAACAACCAAGATAAAGTGAAGTAGGTATATTATTATTGATAAATGTCATTTATTGTGTTTCATTACTATCTGCTTGTGGATTGTCGTCAAGAATTAGTTATGTATGAATTTAATATATATATACATATAGATAATTTATAAGAAGAGGGCGAGGTGTAGTCCTATTAAACGAAGGCCGAGAATTCTCCAAAAAAAAAACAAGCCAGTGGTGCAATTTGGTGGCGATGTTGCAACAGGAAGTGTAGTGGTTCTATTACTATACAGGTGTATATACAGCTATTTGTGTTATGTACCTAATGACAGGGGGTTTTATCCGTGTAACTATTTTATTGATTGTAGCTTTTGCCCGAAGTTATGGACGACGACGCGGTTAGCCTAGTTGGTAATGACCCTGCCTACAAAACAAGCGGTCCCGGATTCGAATCCCGATATGGGCAAATACTTGTGTAATGAGTGCGAGTATTTCTTCCTGAGTCATGGATGTTTTCTATTTATGTATTTAAGTATGTATTTCTCCATATAAGTAGGTATGTTTATCGTTACCGAGTCGGTATGCCATGCGGCCATAGTTTAAGCCTAGCTTAGTTGTTCTCTATTATGTTTTTCTTATGAAACGTTATTGTGTGCCCGATACAGCTAAAAATGTGTGGGCTGAGCAATTGCAATTTTGTAAGGACAAAATCTGCACTACAGACGAAACAATACATGAGGTGTATGAAGCAGCCCAAGAATCTTTAAAAGATAATGGATACGATCTCGTATGCGACGCACCACCTCTAGATGATGTTAAAGCTGGGTTATACAGAAAACGAAATAAATGTCTAGGTGGCCGTAAGGTCGCATATTTTAAAGATGTTGGCTTTGAAGATTTTGTGCTAGCTGATTATTATGATACTGACGAAAACCCTTCGGCCGCCACCGCAACCATGTTTCGCAACCAGTTGCAAAGGAAGAATTTTCCTCCTTTGTTGGCAACTAGTTGCGTTAGACAAATATTTTGTCTTAATACGCAACCAGTTGCGAAGATGTAATCCATTTTCCATCATGGCAACTAAGTTTCGCAACCAGTTGCCAAACATATTTTTCTTTTCTGGCTACGCAACTAAGAAGTTTTATGATAGATAAATTAGATGAGGTATAATAACTTTTTGAACCTTATGGCTCTCGCTACATGTACCTACAGTAGTAGGGTGTCCCTTATTTTTCAACCAAAATTTTTTTTTTACTCTTATTCCCTAAATGCCGTAGCAGGATAAGGGAAGGAAAAGTGCCCTTTTGTGATAATGGGCTGGTTCTTTTTTCTACAGTTACTTACATCTAATAGTGAAATTGTGCCAAGTTTGGTTGTAAAATTCTTAAGGGAAAATATTCAAAATGTTGACTTACCTGTTTTTTGCTTAAGTATTAAAGATAAAGAGTTGGGTTTTGCTTAGAACATGTATTAGATTAAGCTTAACAAAATGGAAAAAAATGGTTTATTTAACTTTATTCGTTTTTGAGAAAAACCGTATTTAATTTATTTGTTTTTTTTTTTTTCTACGGAACCCTTAAGAATTTTACAACCAAACTTGGCACAATTTCACTATTAGATGTAAGTAACTGTAGAAAAAAGAACCAGCCCATTATCTATCACAAAAGGGCACTTTTCCTTCCCTTATCCTGCTACGGCCTTTGTTCCATATGTTCTAAAATGCTCCCAAAATAAAAATGAGCTTGATCTATGAACGGGAACCGGTGCCAACTTGAAGCTGAAACTTGCCCGTACAATTTGCTTAGAGCGATCGGAACATACCGGGTAATACTTAGTGTAGTGGCTATTCGTTGTAGTCGTTTGTTTTTTTTTCAAAATGGATATTGAACTACGAAGTTCAAAAAAGGACATTTTCCTAGTGGGTAATATAAAACATCAGAAAACAGGAGCGAAATTGCCTTCAAATAGGCAGGTACTACAGCAGTTTTTTTTTATAATATTCGCGAAGTGAATTTAAAAGTTAACGAAAGTGCTAATCTTGCTATTCGCGAGTGTATTATCTTTTGGGATAAGGTTAGAATACCTACACCGTCAGTACCTAACTGTCTTAAAAAGCTTGTAGACCATTACCAAGCATGGCGTGACTTAAAAAAAATTTGCAAGAAAAGCAATGACATTCATAAACGCCGGGACCACGATTTTCAAGACAACTTGGACAATTTATTTGATATCGCACATGCTGATGCTCTGCAAATGATAAAGATTGAAGAAGATAGAGTATTTTTACAGCAACAGAGACAACCGGGGCGTCAGTCCCTAAATTTATATCGATGACTAGCCCGTAAGTAAATCTTCGATACAACGAATTCGAACATAGACACGAAAAATTAGGGCTGAGGGAATAAAAACTGATTTCCAAAACAATGTTCCTGAAATTGCAACTATTCACTGGGATGGCAAATTACTACGTGCCATAGACGTACGAAGTTCAAAAGAAGATCGACTGCCGATTGTGATCACTTATGAAAACAAAGAGCAACTTCTTGCTGTGCCCAAGATAGACAGTTCATCAGGAAAAGAACAAGCTCAAGCCGTTTTAGAAGCCCTTCAAAGTAGGCATCTTAATGACAAAATACAGATACTGTGCTGCGATACAACGGCTTCAAATACTGGTAGCTACAATGGTGCGTGTTCAACACTGGAACAAAAAATGGAAAGAGAGCTATTACTGTTTGCCTGTCGCCACCATGTCTACGAACTCGTTCTTAAAAGTGTATTTGAAGCTAAAATACCACAAGTCACCCGTAGCCCTGGTATTCCACTCCTTAAAAAGTTTAAAGATAACTGGAAAAATGTTAATCCAAGTGTCTTTAAAACCTGTCCAGATTTTGTGAAAACGATGCAGTCCGCAGAGAACTTCTTGAATTTTATTGGAAAGAGTTAAAGAACAATACTGTTCGAGATGACTATCGCGAACTCATCGAACTGTCGGTAATATATTTGGGTGGCGATACCGAAAACAAATTAAAAATTAAGTCAGCTGGTGCGATGCACCAAGCTCGGTGGATGGCAAGAGCGATTTACGCTATAAAATTGTTTTTGCTGCAAGACCAAATAAAAATCAGTGTAAAGGATAAGCGAGCACTGCAAGATGTTTCTCTATTCATTGCGACTTCATATGTCAAACCATGGCTTCAGTGCAATATGGCTGTAAAAGCTCCTAATCAGAACTTGCGTTTTCTAAAAACATTGAAGAGGTATGAAGCGATTGACAAGGCGATCTCGAAAGCAGCTTTAGATAAGTTCTGCAAACACTTGTGGTATTTGATGGATGAGGTTGCCATTTTAGCGATTTTCGACGAAGAACTAGATGACGAAGTGAAAATGAGGATGGTTTCTAAACTAGAGTATGATAACGAAAAGCCGTGCCATCTGGAAAAGAAATATATGCCATCTAAACAAGAAATGGCTAACACTTTATTTACTAAATGTTTGGATGATTTCGTGTCTACAAAGAGCAAACATTTGTTAACACGCTTGAAAATTGACACAAACTTCTTGAGTGTTCCTGTTTTAATGTGGAGCCAAAATGATGCCTACTTGAATGCTAAATCTAAAATTTCGACTCTTCGAGCAGTCAATGATACAATACAGCAGAAAGGGCAGTTAAGCTAATGCAAGACTTTCACGGATTAATAACGGCGGACGAAGAGCAGAAACAATTTCTATTACGTTGTGTTCAGGAACACAGAAAGCTTTATCCTGATTGTAAAAAAGCTACTCTGCGAAAAATGTATCCCAAATAATTGTAATAACATTGCATTTCATGATTATTATGTTTTTTTTACTAATTTTCCTATTTCGTTAAGTTATTTGGGAGTAAGTTTGAGTTCTTAGTATATTTGCCTACTAAAAAATACTTCGAACTTTAAAGCCAAGTCGGCACGGGTTACCGTAATCACCACAGCCCGGATTATTCGTGGCAAAACCAAACACTATCGTAATCTGGCTAGTGATAGAAACATCATTTTATTGATGTCGATAATTGTGTAATAGAATATCAAACGTGACCAATTAAAATAACATACCTATATACCAACATAAAAAAACATATATAGTTTGTATGAAGTTATATAGAAACATAATATTCAATTTCTTAGTCGTAATCCACGTTAGTACACACAGCAGCACATGGCGTTTTATTCGTGTAATGGTGATATGAGTAGATAATCATTAGTTTTTCAATATTCTCTGGAAGCAACAAAATTCGTTTATCACTATAACGCCATTTATATATACTAAATGTACGTTCAACTTCACTTGTCGTCAAGGGAGCAAAATTATAAAATTCATTGTAATTGGGATAATTTTTAGTTTGAGTACAATTTTTAGATATATCTCGTAAACTTTCATATTCAGGATTTCGTTCGAGCACAGCTTTATAAATAATACTCGATATCGATAAAATGATGTTTCTATCACTAGCCAGATTACGATAGTGTTTTGGTTTGCCGTGAAAAATCCGGGCTCTGGTAATCACAGAGTGTTGAAATTTTGCAGGTACTGTTTATTTTAGCTTTTCTAATAATATGAGTACCAAAACATTTTTTTTTGCCCCTATAATGGACACCCTAACCTACAGCCGTTAATCTGACATTGAAAAAAAAGCAGTCAATGATTATTCCTGTCATGTCATATACATTTAATATCTATAGGTATAGCAGCATATAGGCAATACTATTCGTTATTACTAACTAATACGAATTAGAGCATAGGTTATCGGTCAAATGCATTACGTGTTGTAGGATTATTGATATCACTATTTCAAGTGCATGCGATGTCGACCTCAAATATTTATCCTAGCACATCGAAGATTGAATTTATATCTTCAAGGAGAGGAGGTGTATGTGTGCTCTATGAAGGATACCGTTATCACCGGAAAAAGCAGTATACTCGTGCAAATGGTGGTTCGTTTTTAATTGTCATGGAAAGAAAGGATGCAAAGGCAATTTAACTTGGAACGCTCGTTATGAGGTGATAAAGATATCAAAGATACATGACAGTGACTGTGCACCTGACTGAACTAGGAATATAATATTATAAAGATTTGACCGCCTGAAACAAACAAGCAGCTGCAATTTTCAATCAATAAAGAAACAATATGAAGAAGTCATTTAGGAACTCAAAACAGAAGGTATAGATTTTCAAAATTAAAGTTAGTTACGTCTAGCCCTCACCATATGTTAATAAAAATGTATAACCATTTACCAAATTCCATAAAAAACCTAGATAAGCCAACGCTATTTATTAAGCAATTGAAAGTATTTCTCATCAGCAAATGTTTTTATAATTTGAATAAATTTTTCAATGTTAACTATTAATTTTTATTTATGCATATATGCGTGTGTGCATGTGTGTGAATTTATATATAAAACGTACATTTTTCGTGTTAATTAACCTAGGTTAAAGATTAAGTAGGTAGGTAACAGTTCACCAAACGTTGTTAAGTGTTAATCGAGTGTTAGTTCATACATAGGTTGTTTAAATATAGCCTTTCTAGATCTATGTTGCTGTGCCCTTGCAGGGTGTCACATGTATACCTACCTGTATTTCCACCTGTATTTTTGAAATGTGATATGCAATAAATAATTTGAATTTGAATTTGAATTAGATTTGGTCAGTAATGTACCCACTTTTGAGAGCGTTAAATCGGGACTGTACAATGAGCGAAATAAAGTACTAGGTGTTACCAAATCACGATTTGCTAACGCTCACAATGTTGTTGTGCCTTCTAAATTTGAAAATTTCCTACTTTGTGATTACGTGGATGACAATAAACGCATCATTGTCTTCTGTGCTAATGAAAATAGACAAAAAATTAGGGAGTACGATCACTTTTTCGCAGATGGTACATTTCGGAGTTGTCCGAAAGGCTTTACACAACTATATTCAATACATGGCTTTGACAAAGATAATAAAAGGATAGTCCCTTTGATATTCGCTCTTCTGCCTGATAAAAAAACACATACGTATGAAATTTTGCTCAACATGATTCAATCAACTATTCACTGGAACCCAAAAAAGATAACCCTTGATTTTGAAGTTGCAGCAATAAATGCATTTCAAAATGTATTTCCAGAAATTATTTTTAAAGGTTGTTATAATCATTTTAACCGTTGTTTATGGAGAAAAGCAAAAACTTTACAAATAAAACTCAGAACGGAAAAACGGCACGTTGCAAGATGTGTCGGGCTAGCTCGCCTACCTACTGAATATATCGAGAATGGATACCGATACGTCATAAAAAAAAGCCGTAAAAGTGATATAATACAAAAATTTAATAAGTATTTCAAAAGACAATGGCTGAAAAATAAAATGATATGTTAATATCTTGCTCTTGTGCCGACAAAAACGTTAGAACTAATAATAACATAGAAGGGTGGCATTCCAAAATAAATCGCTACATTGGACAAAGATATCCTATGCCCCAGTTGTTAAATGTCTTGCGAACGCAGAACACTGCGTATGAATTAAAAAATACAAGTAAGAAGGACAACGAATATCGGTTGATCGACCAGGAAATTCGTTTAGCCGTTAAGGACTTAAAAGAAAATGAAATTACAGTGGGCCATTGCTTGGAGATAATCAGCCCTTTTTCTATAACGTTTTAAAAATAAATTAATGTACAGTAGAAACTCGATGAGTTTAAGTTATCAAGGGTTTATGTTTGGGGACAAGTTAATAGTTCCTGCTGTAAATTTGTATAGACCTTGTGGTGTTTCATTCAAGGCTTAGGAGAACGGAACAGATTATTTAATGATTATTATTATTATTATTTGGAGTTGAAAAGGTATTTATCGAAGTTTACGTTGTTGTGGTTCTACTGTACTTATAATTTAAATAATTAAATAAACATACTTATTTTAAACAAACTTTTATTTAACATTGTATTTCTATTACATACATACATAAAATCACGCCTGTTTCCCAGAGGGGTAGGCAGAGACGACTTCTTTCCACCTGCTACGATCCTGACAAATGTCTTTCGCTTCTTCCACATTCATACATCGAGTCATGCACGCACGTCGATTTCGGGTACTTAAGATTCGGCCCTTTTCCAGTATTTCTCCGATTTGATTCGAAAAAGTACACCTAGGGCGGCCTCTTCCGACCCTTCCACTCACTTTCGCTCTGTATTTCTATTATATGTAGTATAATATTCTATGTTTTTGTACGGTCGAAGAAATTGAATGTTTAGCACTTTTGTACTCTTTGTAATAGCATTAAGGTGCAAAAGTGACATTCAATTTCCTCGACTGTACATCGTCGTACAGTTTCAGGATGTACAAAGTACAAAACGACTAAGCACAGCGGACATGGTGTGAATTCATCATATTGCTAAATATTCTACTATAAAATTCAAAATATTCCTTGGCAATTTCATGATTCGTAATATGTCGGCTGCATGGTTGCGATGATCAAAAAGGTTACCTTCGTTTCAAACAATATTCTAATGTGCAAGAGAGTAGTTCCTACTTCCTAGCATTGTTTATTACCGCTCAAATGAATTATTCATTCTGGTTGCGTATTAAGAATGAAACATTTTGTGTATTAATGTAAAATAATCTTCATTCACAACTAGTTGCCAACAAAGGAGGAAAATTCTTCCTTTGCAACCTGGTTGCGAAACATGGTTGCGGTGGCGGCCGAAGGGGACGAAAGAATAATTGTATTCTGTTTAAAAAAAGCTTTGACTCTAATGGAGGCTTTGAAACATTTTTTTGGAGATGGGTCTTTTACGGCATGCGTACCACCGTTTACCCAAATTTATACTATCTACGGAGATTGTGGTAGTGGCTCTAAAACTGCTAATATATCGCCACTTGTTTATGCACTGATGAATAGAAGAAGCCCCTTATCATATCAAATTTTGTTCCAAATGATTAAGTCAAGAATACCGATTTGTTAGCCGTTAGTCTAATACGCAGTTCGTCTAAACAGTCATCAAGTCCTATTTCGTCAGTACGCAAATCGTCCAATACGCATTTCGTCCAGGCCAACACGCATTTCGTACAATTCAAGGTTTTAGTCCAACACGCATTTCGTCCAACAAGGTTTTAGTCCAACACACATTTCGTCCACCAAGGATTTAGTCCAACACGCATTTCGTCCAACAAGGATTTAGTCCAACACGCATTTCGTCCAACAAGTTAGCAGTTTATCCAGCGTACTGCAGTTTGTCCTAGTTTTACCGTCGACAGATGGCGGGCGTGTCGTGTTAATGAAATTGAGCCGATCAACGCATTATCACCGGAGCTCAATCACCAAATTTGAAGTCAATTCGAACCCTGGAAGTGGGTCAAATAAAATACATAGGTAGGTACATTTATAAGATTTGCAAAGGACAGCTTACTTACGTACATATACACCGTGCCCGGGACGTACCCGAAGGAGTTAATTTGGAGTTAAAAATGTCGTATGAAGTAGGCTCGATTCGGTCTAGTTTTTGAGATAAGTACGAGTCTATGCAGTTTTGTGAAAAAAACGTGTTACGAAAACTTAGGTGCAACAGAACCTTATAATTGCGACGTTGCCACGTTTAAGCCAAGTAAAGTCATGAAAAGATGACATGTGTCCAAAGAGTCGTAGAATAGAAACGAAATGATCATAATGGTTAACAATCATCCCTACCACTGCCAGCCGTTGAGTAGTTACGAGGGGACATAGGAACGGACATACATACATACATACATACATACATACAGGTCAAAAACATAACCCGCCTTTTGTGCTTCGCCGCAGTCGGGTATAAAAGCCGAATAGGACCTATGTTAATATAACATTTTTAACTTCAAATTAACACAGGAGCACGCTGTTAAAATGCTTCGGGTACGTCCTGATATTTAAAGTTAAATACTTAAAAGTGAAATATAACCCATTTTCGTCAATCTAGTGGCCCTCACTATATTTCTAAATTATTTTGCTTGTAATGTTTGAATACGTTCTCCATAGATATTATAATAACACTGGCCACTTATAATAAATAGATAACTAACTAATAAAATTGATTAAACGATCCAGACATTTCTATGTGTCATGTCATCAAAACTGAGGCATAACGTTAACTAATATGGACATCACGTTTATAAAAAGTAAAAGAGGTGCTCTGATATTGTTAAGAAATGGGTTTAGGTATCATTTAAACCAACGAAATATAACAGGCAGTACATTGTGGCGATGTAGCAATAGAGGTGAATGCAGTTCCTCTATCACGCTAAATGAAAGCCGCGATAAAATTTTGCGAGAATGTGAACATACATGTGAACCAGATCACTCCAAAATGCTATTGACATTGCGTTCGACTCATGCAAAATGAAAGTAGCCACAGATTTTGGGTCCGTCCAGCAAATATACGAAGAGTCGTTTCAGCAACTCGAAGATAGTGGCCTAGTGGAAGTTGATGAAATACCATCCTTCCACTCGAAAAGAGATACACTATAGGTATACAGACATAAAAAGAGAAGCTTGGAAATAACTAGTATGTCATTTCGCCGGCTAAGCGATTTACGGATTCCAAAAACATTGGCGGAAGATTTTTTAGTTCACGACTTTGGCGAAGATAATAAATTATTAGTTTTTTGTACTAATTTGTCACGGAAATTACTTGAAAAAACATATCATTTTTACGCAGATGGCACATTTAAGCGAGCAGCCAAACCATTTCGCCAAATTTTCACTTTACACGTAAATTTGAACCCAAATTCTAAATTCCAAAATATTGTGACGGTATTATATTGTCTACTCCCTGAAAAAAAGCAAGTGACATACCAGAGATTGTTTACTCTTTTAAAGGAAGAACTCTGTGTGGACATAAAATATTACAAAGCTGATTTTGAATTGGCACAATTTAACGCATTAAAAATTGTATACCCACATGTAAGTGGCTGTTTTTTTTTCATTATCAACAGGCGATCAGCAAGAAGTGTAAAGAGTTAAACTTAGGCCGGACATCCATCGGTGGAAATGTTATGAGACTGTGCTCGTATTTAACGCTTCTACCGACTAATTTACTCACTGATACGTGGTTAGAGATAAAAACAGTTGGTAAAATGTGCCGAGATATCTCCGCTTTCGAGAAATTTTTCAATTATTTCAAAAACCAGTGGGTGCCTTTTTTCCACATATTGAGTGTTGCTGACGAAAACCAACGCACAACAAATCCTGTCGAAGGCTGGCACAGTCGCCTTAGTAAAAAAGTGCATGTGAAGCCAAATTTGCTGGCGTTAATAGATATTTTAAAAAAATAAGGCCGACATTTCGACAGTGCTATTAGAAGAAAAGCATCCATGAATAGACCAAGAAGATTATGCGACATTCGTTTCAACGAATACTTGAAGAAGAAATTGAAATTACTGAAAAAGTGCGAAATATCGGCGATGCAATTTCTTCGACACATTATATTCGATACCTTTGGGTTCAATTGGTGTATAAACCAAAACTCTACTTTTCAGGAGAGCAAAAAAACGATATTTATTTTATATTTTGGTATATAACTTTTTTGTTTTAAAATGTATATAAAAACGATGTGTCTTAAAATTTTGTCATAAAAAAGAATAAATTATCAATATCTATCGGTCATGCTCGGTTCAAAAGTTAGGGAGGATCTACATCCAAGAAAATAGCACTTCTTGGGTTTTACGCCCATTAAATTTTGGTAACGAAAAAACCTTATGGTGTGTATTGTCACTTAAGATAAACTTTTTCATGTTAAAGTTGTCGTAAAACACGTCATAATTATACTTTTTGGTCTTATAGACCTGTGAAATATCAAAAAAAAGTTAAATTGGGTACATTTAGTACCTCAATTTTTTAATACAGATTGATATATAATTAAGTTATATATCAATCTGTATAAAAAATTCAACAGCTTGTTTGGAAATAACTTTATTAATAAGTATGTAATTTTGAAAGGCTAGACTTAATAGTAAACAATACTGAAAAGTAATATTTGTCTCTGTATTGAGATCTTTAGCATTAAAACAATAATTAGGTATCTCAAAAAACGCAATAAATCGGATTTCTTTGTAGTTTTACACGCGAAATACAAAAATTCATACAATAATCAACAAAATAATAATTTCCTTTTATTAAAACCAACAAAAAACAATGATGATTGAACTTTTGCTTAGGTATTTAAATACCTACGAGTAAGCCTGCATTTAGACGAACGGCAACTTGCCAACGCAGTAACTGTCAAAATCTGTCGAGGGCTGAAGTTGCCTTGCAGGTGGAAAGTTGCCGTCCATCTAAATGTTTTATTATTGAACAGAAAACAATTTAATTATTTAATTAATGTTAGCACCGACGCATCATATCTGTCCTTTTTCGTTGATATTGTACAGCGTGCGAACTTCTAACCAGCCAATCTTTCCTACGTTGCATGTCTAATTTCCAAATGAATGTGAATAATTCGATTCGTTTTTCTTCTGTGATATTAAAGCACCCCCTTTTACATGTTTAGTTTTTCCTTGTTGGTTTTCATATATCTTTCCGTCTTCTCTACATTTTTTGTTATATTTCCTTTTATTAATAATTAACTATCTTTTTCTTCTTAATTAAACCATTTTCTCGAAATTGTGCTTTCTTTGTCTTTTTTTGTTTCTTTGCAAGTGTATTTGTTTCTTCTTCACTCGATTCACTTTCATTTTCTTGAGCCCAATCGTCTGAACTCCCTGCTGAATAGTCACCTATTTCTTCGTCTGACCAATAATCAATAATTTTCTTCAAAGTTTGTGCTGATCGTCGACTGGACTTACTTACCAAGGGTTTATTTAAAACAACATTATTAACATCATCTGAACTAGAACACCAGGGTTTAACATTAGCAGTGTCCATAGAAAAAGTTTTGTCGCCGTAGAGGTAAGTATCACATTTTTTATACAGTAATCGACCGGATTCTGCAGCTTTAACATCATGCATAGAAGGAATATCATTATTTAGGTAGGTATCATCAGATTTTTTAGCATTGCCTGGCTCTGTTGTGCTCGTTTCAGGGATTGGGTTGGTAAGGTAATCACAAATTGTATAGGTAGATGAAGCTACGTCAGCAGTATAGGTATGGTCTGACAAAGGAGTCTCATTATGTAAGTTGGTGTTTACTATTTCAGCAACATTTTCTCGCATAGCAGTGCTCGTCATATGATAGGAGTCACGCTAAGGTAAGTACCACAATTTTCAATGATTGATGGAACAGGAACATAACAATTATCTGTTGTAGAAATTCCTTTATCTAGACAATTATTTTCGGAGTCTTCAGCATCAAGAATGTTTTCATAAAGAGCCTGGTAAGTAAGTACGGGTCCCTTAACGATTTCATCTGAAATTATAGTTATTTTTTTATTTGTACTTATTTTAACAGGACTGGAAACTTGTGAAACAGTGTTCCAAAAAAATGGATGACCAAGTGAAAGTGAAATCATCGAAGTGTTTATATTGTCATTACTACTTGTACTTGAATCCAAAACTGTTACAGATTTCTTGTGCTGTTTAACCGGTGGTTCTGGATCACTATCTTCTATTATATCACTGCTATTCAGCGAAGCATCTTCACACAAAGTTTGTTTCGATACATTACCTTCTGGTTTCGTCTCAGGAATAGCCCTAAAATGTAAAGAAAATGGTTCATAAGTATTAAGGTCGTAAAAACCTTTTTAAGACTAAACAGTAACCAGATACATTGAATTTTTGACGTAAAAGTAATTTCTTGTAAAAAATTACAATTGGTTTAGACTCGTAAATCCATCATTATTTTTCGTTGCATATTAATAGTAGACGTAAAACAACACGACTTTGACAATAAGAACGTAAAAACCATTATTTTAAAAATGACTCATTATATTTCAAACCAAAAAACTGATGTATGTTCAAATTTATTTTGGTTTATAGAAATCATGTAGACGTAAAAGGTCATTTCAGATTGCAACAAGGGCGTATAAACCACTTAACCATTTAAGAGGTTTATACGCGTAGTGGTGTATAAACCACTTAACAATCTAAGTGGTTTGTACGCCCTTGTCACAAAGCAGTAGACAATAATCATTGGGCAATAGTTATTAAAATAATGGAAAAAAAAACATTATTTTGATTTGAATTATTATAAATAACTTATAGAAAAAAACATAATCATCATTATTGTACACCTGGTCTCAGAAAAAAAGCAGATCGTAATTTGATAATAGTAGTGCTTGTACTTAACCTAAATTTCCTATTTATAACAAAATTCAATCAATTCTCAAACAAACCAAATATTGATATTACCAAATTAGCTACAGCCTAACACTAAATAGGTATTACATGCATTTCAAAGACACAACGTGTCAAATCTTTAAAATTAGTAGGTATAAGGTCTTAATAACCATGTCAACTGCACATCGCAACTATCCTTTTCGTATCACCAGCACACGAATACATTTTGATTTAAATAAACAATAGTTAGGTAAGTACGCACCTTTTTAAAAGTTTTGCTTGACTGCGTTGATATAATGCGTTAAGCACTTCTCTTCTTCTAAACAGAGCATCCAATTTATTATTTTTGTCGTTTTCTTATTTTTTTATAAAATAACAGTCATTAATGACACCACAACCAGTAAACAAAATTAAGAACTGCACTAACGAACGGCTTTGCACTTGTCTTGACGCGTCATGTGTCAACAATCAAGTGGTTTAGTGGTTTCCCAACTCAAGCAATCATCCATTATGATATTCTTTCTAGCTCTAATGCGTATTCGAGCTTAAAGAGAAAAAAGGACAACTATCTGTTTGTCACCACTTAAAGAGTTGAAACTCGAGTCGTTGACGAACTTTATATTAGAATAATCTTTATGTGGGTAGGTAGGTATCAATTCAACCTAATTTTATTAGTGTAAATATTATATATGTTCTACAATTTATTCTTTAAATATTGACGTATATACGGAATGAATGTTAACATCGGTTTTATTATGATGTTTTACCCAGGGTGTATAGCAAATGCTGTAGTATTTCATTGACGTAAGAGACATTGAAATATATGTTGGCATTTACGTCAATCCAAATATTACAGAAGTGGACTTACGGTCAACGAAAAATAATTTACGTACACTATGACTATGACGTATAAACCATTTATAGAATAATTTGCTTTAACGTCTTTCAGTTGACACAAAGATTGTAGTTACGATAAATAAAATTTCCTAAAAAAATAAATTGGCTGATACCTCATATTTTTTTTCATTTTCTCAATTTTTAGGTAAAAAATAATGGGTCGTATAAACCTTCAACTTGCGAATTTGGACATATCGTATATACAGTTCGATAGAGCTTAAAATTCCGAGAAAAACTATGTATATAACTCATTTTAGCCATGTTGGTCTTTACGCCAATTGAACCCAGAGGTATCATTTAAAAAAGTTTTCTTATCGCAAAGAGATAAAAGTGTGCACATGACACAACCTGCTAGCACTTCTGAATAGAACAAGTCATCTAATACTAGCTTCTGCCCGTGACTTCGTCTGCGTAGAATTAATATTTCGGGCACTAAAATATCGTACTTACAGAGTAAACACCCCATAAGGGATGATTTCCGTCATAAAACCTAACCTATGTGACAGAGTTACATGCAATGTTTAATGGTTTTGTCTTCGACAACGTCGTCCTTCCATATAAATTTCATTCACTATTTCAACCCCCTCAAGCCTTTTTTCGCCATAAAAGTTAACCTGGAAAAATGTACAGCTCTGCCGTGCTAGTGTAAAAGGCGATCTTTCGACATTTTGACCAAATTGAGTTATTATGACCATCGTGATGTGGAGAACAAGCTGCGTCGACCCATCTGATCCGTTTCTCGATAGGAGGCTTGGTTGCGAAGATACGGTAAGGAAAAAGGCCGTATAACGCACCATTTCCCAGCAAATACTAATCAATAAAGCGGCAACTACACAATACTACATTAGAAAGACGTAAAACAAGACATACCGCATTATTGTCTAGTGTAGGTTTGATTTATTAATAACTTGAACTACTCTATAAGGCCGTAATTACAGATTACTAAGTAAAAAGAACGAATAACATATTTTACCCCCTTTTAACTTAGTATTTCAAATGAATTTTTCTATTTGCTCATAATCTAAATGAACGTAACAGAGTTTACTAGACAAAAAGACCGTATGTCAGTATTTTGCGGTATTTTAGTCTAGCTAATGCCGAATATTTAATAATGATGAACTTGTTTAAATAAACGTTTATTTTGTGATACGGTGTTTTTACTTGGGACAGAGGCAGTTTTTAACGCTTTATTACTATTCGAATATCCACAAACGGCCCATACTAGTTAATAAAACCGTATAATCCCCAACCTCAGTGTGCGCTGGCGCTCTTTATTACGTGAAAAGACCCCTTGTTCCTTGTAGGTAACCGTGGCCACATTATTGGGTACCTATCTGTGAAAGATTTTTTTCCTCCAGTATAACTAGTTATCGCCAAGGATTTTACTTTCCTCATATATAACTGTTACTTTATAACAGTTTTCTGTAATTACTTATCAAAAACAAATAAATAAAAAAGTCAAATTTAAAACAAAAAGAAACTGGTATTTGACTAACTCAACAGTTGACGTAACAAAAATCTGTATTAAATTTGAAATCTTGAGCTTTTGCTTTATTTTCTTAACTTTATTATAGCCATAAATAAAACATTAGATGTTGTTATCAGTAATTCAAGTTTTTTAAGAAATTTTAACTAAGAAATGGAAAAAATACATAATTGCTACCTTTTAAGTAGTACTAGATCTTACTTTTAAGTAGTACTAGATACTTCATTAGATTATGCTATTTCTTATTTCCGAGTCGTACATCTACGACAAAATAAACCACGTGGGTCACTATAAAAGATTTGACACGCGAAAGAAAAAACAGTAATTATTCGTAATGGATAGATCAATAATTTGCAGAAATTATGAGGGAATATAACTTTTCGGTACCTGCATTCTGTCCGCCTTTTCCCGTTTTTGGTCTGCTTAGCGTAGCGTAAGCAAAAACATTTGCGTAGGTGGTCTAAGGTGTTAAGCTTCCACTGTTGAAGATTTGATAAAGGAAACTCTAGCCTTCGTTGGAAAATATTTTCAGATGATGTTATGAATTCAAAAGGTTCAAAGCTAGCCTTGAAGATGACAGACAGAAGTGGCCGTCGACCAACTGCAGTCAACGCAGAAAATGTATGGATGACTGAAATGCTAGCGCGAGAAGATCAACGAACCGCGTTCAAAGTCATTAAAAATCGGGGCAGTTAGTTCGTTGGTGGTTTACCACCTTATAGGAACATTTTGCCAAGGATAAACATTTATAAATATCAATGGATGCCGTGTGTACCTATATCCTTAAAATAAACTAGGTCAAGACTAGGATTAGACTAGACTAGGGTTAGACTAGACTTTTTAACATTAAATTAAATGGCGTCAAATATAGGCACTTTTATAACAGTTTGTGATACGAAAAACATGAAAGCATCGATATGGATGTTTTCAGACACCTGCCAATTTAATAGCTGATAAACTCTTAACATGACAATGGTACCAGCTCGGTATTAAGCCACCAAATTTTGAAATATAAAGCATATCTAACAGTTTATACCAACAAAAATAGGATATAAAATCCTTTTTTTTAAATACTTAAATTGGCTGTGTATCTTTAAAGATACATGTCAGGATGAACTACTACTTACTACTACTTAATGGTGTAACTGGAGACTGCATTTATAGATACATAATTATGCCTAAATGTTACGTCAAAGGCCATTGTTATGTAGTTATGACATTCCAAGATTGCTATTGCGTATAGGAAACATATTTACTTCGCACACTTAGAATCAAACCGTCACTAAACAAAAATAGCGTTTTTAGAGTGTAGCTATTTAAAGTTTTTAAAAATGCTTTCTTCAAAAATAAAGAGTTATTTTAAAGAAGCGTACTTTTTTATAAGCCGATTTGATATGTTTTATTTCCTAATTTAAGGAGTTTAATAATTTTTTAAATTATTTAGTTTGATAGTCTTATTATTACAAATTAACAAATATTGTAGTGTCAGTTTTCCCCTAATTTCTGGTAAATGACACTTTTCCTTTAAGACACCGTAATGTGTTTAAAAAAAATAGAAGCAAAAATGACACTATTTCTTTATAACTGTTAAAAACTTTTTCTTAAAAATGGGTAAAGTTACAATAATCACATCAAAAAATTAAGTTTAAACTTTAATCAGTCTCAAAATGACATTTGGTTTACATTATTTTACATTATGGCCACTTAACTATCTTAATTAGAAAAAATAAGGCACAAAGGCACTAGGAAAACAACGCTAGTCACATTAGTAATTTTAAATTACCTATGATCACGGTGCACGTACCGTATAACATGAAATAAAAACTAAGGGACGACAATGAGTTACAGAATATTTTAAATTCTTAAATTCTAATAACAGAGTAAACAATGTTTACTATTGAACTCAGTAAAAATTCTATAAAAATTAAACTTAAAACTATAAACTCTTTCACAACCATGTAAGCTGTTTTAAAGAAATATAACAATCTAAAAAATAAAAGAGATCAAAAACACAGTCTCATCTTTATCACAGTCTTTGTGATGATAATAGTACTACAACTAATTGAAATTTTGCTATACAGGGGTGGTGTAATACCTAAAGAATACTATTATAAAAAGACGAAGCATAATATGCAGGAATAACATTTTTTCTCAATAAAGATCTAAGGTCATCTTTCTTCCTTTCTGCCAGGGGTAATTTTGCCGTATATAGTCTTCAGTTGACGCCGTGCTCGAACATTTCGTTGCAACTTCACTTCTTTAAAGTCTTATTGGGTGTATGAAGTTTTATATGAAACTTTCAAAGTGTTGCAATCAACTGCCCATTCTTCTTTTTGAAATTACCTTTTGTTTGACCGAAACCGATTTGTATTCTTGTCCCAGATTCCGCAACATCTTAGCTTTAGGTTTTTTACTTCCTTTTTTTTTGCGTTGAGTATTTAAATTATCACTCTGAGAAGAAATGATGGGGTCAGCTGTCACATTACATTCCTGCGTATTATTTATAGTGTTCACTGTTTCCATTGCAATAGTGCGTAGTGTAGGTGGATTCCATAACTGCAACTGGGACTTCGTTTGTATCTTCTTGATCTGTGTCATTAAGTAAAGACGCCTCGGGTGCTATGGTTGGTTGTGAATTCACTGAAACATTGAAAATACATTATTGGTGGCAAGCAGATACAGCATCACTCAAAACTTCATCTTCATGAAGCAAATTTAATGTTGAACTGTAATAACGTATTAAAATCCTACCTGGATACTTGTCGGAACAACGAGGTGTTGACGGTTCTGTTGGCAAATTGTTCAATGGTATTGAAGGGACTACTGTCTCTTCTTCTGATGAACTAGTATATGAATAATTTTGAGCTAACTCTTGCAATGCAGTTTTGGTCTGTTCGATACACTTCTTCTTTGCTTGAGTTGCTGCAAAATCATCAGAGTCTGAATCTGAGCTAGATGAATCAGAACTCGATGATCCCGAAGATCCAGATGATGATCCAGAAGAACTACTCGAGCTAGATTTTTCTGACAAATTGAGTGGTTTGGGCAGAAAATCTCTTTTAATGCCTTTTTTTTCACTACTGAATTGTGGCGGGCACTTTCTTACTGGGTGAATAGGCAGCTCTGATTCTGAATCACTTTGTGAATCGGGGATGTATTCTTTATCATCATCTGAGGCAGGAGAAAAATCTTTTTCAGAACTACTGCAGGAGGAGCAAGAAAGTCGTTTATTTCTGAATGCTTGAAGTTTCTGTTCCTTAACCGAGTTTTCATCCAATAACTTAATCGATGCAGCTGAAGGCGTAGACGTACTTATATTGTTACTATTGGGCGAGCTTGATATTTCAGTGCTAGTTATTCCTGCATAGTTACTTTTTTCGTTTGGTTGTGTATTTATTTCTTCAATAATAGATATATTTTTTTTAATCTTTCATTTGGTGGAGGCATTGTCGACTGCAATAAGTTAAATATAGGTTTCGGACCTCCAAGGACTCAAATAAGCTCTCAACATAAATCGGTGGAAGTGTACTACCAAAACGTTAGAGGTCTTCGGACAAAGTTAGAAGAGTTCTATGCGGCCCTAGCGTCCTCTGGTGGGGACTTGTTTGCGGTAACTGAAACAGGATGCAATGAGTCCATTAATGACGCCGAATTAATCCCGCCGGGCTATACAATCGTCCGGTGCGATCGGACGGATGGACGTAAACACGGAGGCGTGTTTTTAGTGGCCACACCGAGAGTCGAGTTGCGGAGCGTACGGATACCGGAATAAAATGTTGAGTCCTAAGTATAGGAGACATATGAAGAAAAAACTAGCCTATAAGGCGGTATAGTGCTCATATACCGCCTTTTTGCTTGTTTGTCAGTGGCAATTATTAATCGGCAACTAAGCAAAAAGGAAAAAATGCGTTTAAAAAAAAACCTGCATGTAATAAAAATATATTGCTTATGTAGAAAACTAGTAAAATACAATATCTATCCGACACAAAAAGTTTCATTTCAATATCTGTTTAAATTTCCTAGAAATATGAAAATGAAGATTTCGGAGAGTTTTTTGCGATTATCTCGAAAGTGACTTTTGTCGAAAAGTCGCCTTTTACACTAGCACGGCAGGCTACCGCGGGACAGTTGAAAACGAGTTTTCTCAAACTTGCTATGTAATGTTGGCGTTACGTTAGTTATTTTAGGCTTCAAAGTGTCACGTTTCCGACGGAACAACTCGAGAGAACTGTAAAGGAATTTCATACAGAATTGAAGGCCTAGGCCGGGAAGTAATTTTTTTTTAATTTTAATATGGCCATGACAGCTGTGTTTATGAACAGGCTGAATAGCTGAAAATCGTTTTTTTTTTTTGTATCTGTGTGGTTCGGACCAAAAATATCCGCGTTAATGCCTATAACACACGAACTGATATTAAGAATACAATTCTGTATGATTCAATGTGTTGATGAACAAATTAAATATTGTCTACACGTAAGTCACCAGAGACCATAGACAATATTTAAAATCCTCAGCATTTATTTTTATTAATTATCGAAATTAAGATTCTTAATATCAGGTTGTGACTGTGTATAATGGCCCTAATAAGGTCTATTAGAACACTACACAAGCGAAATAACATTTCGCAAAAAAAAAACATTATGGAGGGATGGGAGGGAAAATTAAAAAAACTTTTGTTCTGTAGCTGGATTTTATATTTGTGGTTGATTATTGTAAATAAAATTTTAAAATGAGTTGCGATGATGACAGCGACGAAGAAATTAATTATACTCCGCCGGAATTAAGGGCGGAGGCAGAATTAGCTTTTAATAACTTGTTGCCGTCAAAGTCAAAGGAGAAATACATGAATACATATCAACATTTTATAAGCTGGAAGACTGACAAAAATGCCCATGGTTTCACAGAGAATGTATTTATTTCTGGCTTATTTTACGGAACTGGGAAGAACCAAAAAATCCTCGACATTGTGGGCAATGTACTCAATGCTTAAAGCAACTATACAGCTTAAGCATGATATTCACATAAAAGAATATGTCAAGTTGGTTGCGTGGTTAAAACGCCAGTCTACTGGATATAAGGCAAAAAAAACAAAAATATTTACATCGGAAAATGTCCAAACATTTATAAATGAGGCACCCGATGAAACATATCTGGCCATAAAAGTAAGTAAATATGACATTCGGAATTGACCATAACATACTCGTAATCATTCCTAATTGCTTTGCTTAAGTTGAAAAACTTTATTTGTATAACTAAATCTTTGTTTGTATATCTTATGTATAAAATTATTTGCTACTTAGCCTAAATAAAATAGATAAAATTTAAATGTATTGTTACAGCAACATAATGATTTCAAACACATAATAATACTTAAAATAACAAAATTACTCTTTTATTTGGTGTTTTATATAAATTTGTTACATAATACCTACCATACCTGACATAATTATCAACTTATTTTCAGGTTGCTTTGATCTTGGGCATCAATGGTGCATGTAGAGGTATCGAGTTAACTAATATCACCACCAAAGATATTGAATTTCATGGTGACATAGTGATATTCAAATTACGAGACACCAAGACTAACATTGATAGATCATTTGTGGTAGGAAATGAATTTATGGATATTTTCAAAAAATATATTGCTCTTCGGCCTGATGATATCAAAACCGACAGACTCTTTCTAAACTACAAGAAAGGAAAATGTACATGACAAGTAATTGGACGTCACACAATTCTATCTATGCCCAAGCAAATAGCAATGTTTTTAAACCTAGATAACCCAGACCTCTATACTGGACATTGTTTCCGCCGTACGTCAGCAACACTCCTTGCAGACTCTGGAGCCAATCTTCTGGTGCTCAAAAGGCATGGCGGTTGGAAATCTGATAAAGTTGCAGAAGGGTACATTGAGGATTCGGTTGAGAATAAACAATCAATCACTAAAAGTATCACCAAGAACATTGTTGTCGCAACAAATCCTCACACAGCCAAGTCTCAAAAAGATGTACCCCGACCATCATCAATTTACATAAATCCACAACCAGGCTGTTCCCGTGACCCTCCTGTTTACATTGAGGATCATAGTCCACCGCCAAAACCTCCTATCATACAGCCAGCTGCTCATTTTCAACCACCCGTATCTAATCAACATGGTATCAAATGAAAGGGCTTGACAAGCAGAATACAGTGCACTGTACAAAATTAAAATCTAAGAAGGCCGCCGCTACAAAATGGCTAGCAACCAAATTGTTTCAGTCTTTCAATAAAACCGTTTATCTTAAAAAAAATACCTTTTTTATTAGGAAATTATACTTGTTGCAGATAAACAAATGTGTACATGCCGATGTAATATAAATTTTAAAGAAAGGTGTATTCGATTTATGTTTAAACAAATACATTATGAGAAACTTAACGTATGGTTGGGACGAAGTACTTGATGTTTTCCGAAAATATCAAACGGAGCAAAATGAAAACGCACAATCTTGTTTGTGTAATAATCGCCAATCAAACATAAGAAAAATGCTCTTGTTAATTCCACCGGAAAATATAGAAATATTTTGGATTGCCGTGATGATGTTAAGAACCTGGGTACCTTGTCGTGGGTTCCTCAAGTTAACGAGGTTAGTAGGAAGATGTTTGCGTCAGTGTGGTCTCTTCGGCGGCTTCGTAACTTTCTCGCTCTCGCGACTAGAATTGCGCTTGCTCAGTCATTACTTCTCCCAATTTTAGACTATGCTGATGTGTGCTATTTAGACCTTACCGAGGAGCAGCTTAACAAACTTGAGCGTATTCAGAATTTATGCATTCGGTTCGTATTTGGTTTGCGCAAATATGACCACGTCTCTAATTTTCGTTCGCAACTCAAGTGGCTTCCTATACGTTTTCGCCGGTACTTTCATATTCTTAATCTTCTCTATTGTGTTCTGTTTATCCCTGCTACCCCCCGTTACCTCAAGGAGCGTTTTAACTTTTTTACATCGGTTCGTTGTTCCCAAAATTGTTTATTAACTGTACCTTCCTCTTCATCTAAGTTCTACAACAATTCCTTCACTTTTCAAGCTGTCCGACTGTGGAACTCCCTTCCTGTGGAGTTGCGGCGGGCTAAATCTTTACCTATCTTTAAGAAACTTCTTCAGTCATAATTGTTCTGTCTTCGTCAATTTCTATCGTGTGGCTGTCTTATTATTGTTTTCTCTGATGTGGATATATTGGTATTTATTTATGTATTTATTTATCATTATTTGTTTATTTATGCTTATAGTATACAGGGTTATTGGTAAGTCGACCTATTCCCGTTAGGAGGTGATAGGGGTGACTATTTGCGATAAGTTTGACCCCCATATGCATTATGCAAAAGTGAACCATTTTTGAGTTATCGCGTTTATTAGTTTTTTTTTTAAATTAGTCGGAAATTCAACTTGAAAAATTTATTACAAAAAAAGTATCAATTTAAATCTTTTTTTTTCTTCTGATTTACAAAACCGATTAAACACTGGTTATTTCTCAATATTAAAACAATAATTATCGGTCCAAATTTAAAAAAGCGAGACGGAAAACGAAATTTTTTCAATATTTTTTGCGATCGCTTTCCACTAAAATGCCTTAAAAACAAAAAAAAACGTTATGAAACTTGGTTTGCAGATTATTTTAAAAACTTAACTGTTTTCTTAGCTCTCCAAAAACGCATAATAAGTAGAAAATTATTTTAAAAAAACCTGAAAAAATAATCATCACAAAGGAAGCGGGCGGAAACAAAAGTCACAAATGCAATGCAATAACAACATTAACTTATGTAAAAAGTTACAAAATTAAAACTAATAAACAATTAAAATTGAAATAATCAGGATTTTTATAGTTCATTTTCAAAATGGCTACCTCCATTTCTTATTCTCACATAAGTTAATGTTGTTATTTGTGTTTACGAGTATAACAGTTAGTTTTGATAGATTTAGTTAGTTAATTTTAAGTTTTGTTCGGACGTGACTTCCTTGTTGCTTCCTTTGTGATCAATTCTTTCCAGCAATCTTTAACAAAACTCATTTTAGTTTTAATAGCTCGTTAGAAAGCTGAAAAAAGGTCAATGTTTTATGTGTAATCTGCACGCCAAATGTATTGGTAATTTTTTCTGTTTTCGTGTACATTATGTTGGAGTTTGATAAAAAAACATGTATTTTTTAGTTTTCGGCCTCGAATTCTCAGACGTGTACGGATAATATTTTTTTTAATTTTGCATAGGAACAACAAATTCATCTTGTACAAAAGCAAATAAAAAATGTATGATTTAAATTTGGTATGTTTTTTAATTTTAATTTTTGAAGTTGCATTTGTGACTTTTGTTTCCGCCCGCTTCCTTTGTGATGATTATTTTTTCAGGTTTTTTTAAATAATTTTCTACTTGTTATGCCTTTGGAGAGCTAAGAAAACACTTAAGTTTTTAAAATAATCTGCAAGCCAAGTTTCATAACGTTTTTTTTTGTTTTTAAGGCATTCTAGTGGAAAGCGATCGCAAAAAATATTGAAAAAAATTCGTTTTCCGTCTCGCTTTTTTAAATTTGGACCGATAATTATTGTTTTAATATTGAGAAATAACCAGTGTTTAATCGGTTTTGTAAATCAGAAGAAAAAAAAAGATTTAAATTGATACTTTTTTTGTTATAAATTTTTCAAGTTGAATTTCTGACTAATTTAAAAAAAGCTAATAAAAGCGATAACTCAAAAATGGTTCACTTTTGCATAATGCATATGGGGGTCAAACTTATCGCAAATAGTCACCCCTATCACCTCCTAACGGGAATAGGTCGACTTACCAATAACCCTGTATATCTTGTATGTAATTGTATATATTTACCTATCTATTTACAAAAAGTGTCTTGTTATTGCTTGCGTGAAGTCTGCGCCACCTACTGTGTAAAATATTTTTGTTCGACACCATGTCCCTGTTAAGGTTGTCTGGAAGAGATCGCTAACTAGCGATAAGACCGCCTGTTGTTTACCTGTTGTTTTTGTTTTAATTTTACTGGATCTCTGTAATGTTTTGTTTGGTGTTCAATAAAGTGTTTTGTATTGTATTGTGTATTGTAATGTCCTTGAAAAACATATTTAACGGTATTTTTTATTGTAATTAAATAAACTGTATAAGTAGGTATATGTTGTTTTATTTATTGAAAATTTTATCATTATCACGTCTATTTTATTTGAGAATATTTACTTGCTGTAGTCATACCTACTCATTTGACATACTTTGTATACCATTTCTTTCAAACGTCATCAAGGGCAGTGTAAGTAGAACAAAACAAAATTACTTACTGGTTAATAAATGTAATAATTCGTTTATGCCATAACTCGGGCGTGTTGCTGTTAGTAAAATAAGTTGTACTCACAGCAACACGCCCAAGTCACCATTTGAAGGACTTACGTCAATGTCAATAAGATTGCTTCAATGAGCACTCACTCTCGTACTACGATTAGTACGATTACCGAGGCTAGCAAATTTTATCGATAAATGTTTTGCACAGCACTACGAGATTCGTCATTTTTGATAAGGCAACAGCTCTTGGCGTGTGAATGATCACTTCCCCCCTGTGTCTATAGTACCATTGATTTGTACCATCAATGGTACAAGTGATACTACTATGTGTCCTTAGTACCATCAATGGTACTACCGATACTAGCACGTGTCGCTAGTACCATTGCATCGAAAACATACAAAAAATATATACATATAACAGGGGTTTAATAGTAATAAATCATTCCAACAATTAATTGAGGAAAAAAACCTTCTTGGCTGTTTCCGCTACGTTTCAACAAGTGCTAGATTAAATCCTGGCCACTTCAAAGATTACAATCTTCTTTTAAATAACTCATTGGAAAGCATCTTGTTTTTTGTCGTAAACAAATGATTTCATTGACATTACAAGTAAATGTATTCATTGGGGGATGATTGTGTTTTTAATTTTAAAAATAGTATTGAATTCTAAAACCTGAGGGATAAAATGGATATTAGTAATGAAAAACCAAGTGTGAGCAGTGACCAAAATGATATAAAAATAGTCGCTCGTGGACGCGGCAAAGTGTTACTCTACAACGGCCACCAATATTATTTCCACGTGCGGTATAAAAACAACAATTGTTTGTGGAGATGTAAAAATTGCAAAACCTTTAACTGTACTGGATCCATTACGAACACCCAGGTAAAGTTTAAAAAAAATGCAAAGTTTGTTAGCTTTAGTATTTTTGCTTAGGGTCAATTCATGTTTAAGCTATTTTCGACCTTATTGGCATTTTGTAACTATAATGATTTTTCACACTTCTTTGATTAGTTCATTTTTGTATTAATTACTCTGGGTGTTTCTGTGTACATTGTTTAGTATAGTAGCCATAGTACATTGAAGTTTGCTTAGTTTGTGATGGCGTTGTGTGTGACATGTCCATCTGATAGGTATTTGTATATTTTTATTTAATTTTTAATTCTTACATTTAAAAAAATACATTTTAATTGTAGCCGTACAAAAGTTCAAACATTTAGTACCAATTTCTGTTTACTTCAGGATCAGTCAAAGTTGGTACAACAAAGGCAGAATTCAAAGAACTGTTTACCAGACGAAAATGAAAACATTATGTGTATTATCACAAGCTCAAGCTTAGACAGAGCAGCATCAAATGTCGAAGAGGCAGTACCTGCGGTTTACAGAACTACCATAGCATCAATGAGAGATGCAGGACTAGACTTGATAAGAAATTCCCAACGTATAACAAATACAAATGCAAAGCATACAGAAGAAGAAGGAAATTGGCAGGAGTTGAGAAGATGGCATACAATGACATGAAAGAAGTTGAAGTGCCTCCAGAGTATGACGACTTCCTTCTTGCTGATTACCGTGATGGCAACGATCGTACCTATCCTCATTTTTGCTCTAAAAGGAGCAAGAGAAATTGTGGTTAGTGGAAAAGTGTTCTTATGTGATGGGACCTTCAAGAATTGCTTGAAACCGTTCTATCAGCTTTATGTACTTTTTTGTGATATAGGCAACACCGCAAATGAAAATAATGTGATTCCTGTAATATACGCACTTCTACCGAATAAGAAACAGAAGACGTATTTGATTATGCTTGAACTAATCAAGTCACAAATACGGATGTCTACAAACGAAAAAAATTGGGAATGGGAACCACATAAATTCATAACGGATTTCGAACAAGCGGCAATAAATGCCATTGAATGTGCATTTCCCCAGGTGTTGCACCACGGTTGCTACTTCCATTTCCTGGATAAAATTAAAAGGAAAGCTACGCAACTTAAAATCATACATAAATTTTAAAAAAATAGCAACAAAATCTTAACTAAAATAGTGAGCTTGTGCATGGTTCTTCCTCTTTTGCCAGAGTCCAAAATAGAAGAAGGTCTGAATTATATAATTGCAGAGAGTGTAGTTATTGGTAGTACAAAAGAAGTTAAAGATTTGTTAAAGTATATAACACATTTTTGGATGCCGAAAAAAGCACAGTGGTGCAGTTTTGGCGAGAGACATCGAACAACGAATTGTTGCGAAGCATGGAACGGTCAATTTAACAAGCGTTTTATGAGAAAGCCTACCACAACATGCCAATTTCTAAAAGTTCTAAAAAGAGATGCTGCATACCATTCAGTAAATGCTTTGACAACAGAGCCACAAAACTCAAGATCAAAAGTGGTGATCGACTGCAACAATTACATTCAACATGTGCAAATGCAATTAATTCAAGGCGACATTACAGTCGCATTGTTTTGAGACAAATTGCGTCGTTAAAAAAAATATCAGAGTTTTATTTTCACAAGTAAATACACATTATAAACTATATTATGTATTTACTTGTGAAAATAACGTAGTATCTTAATTAAGACGAAATTATTATTTTTAATTTGTTTTTTTTTTTCACAAGTAAATACACGGTATAAACTAGTATCTTTTTCAATGGTACTAAGGACACATAGTAGTATCACTTGTACCATTGATGGTATAAATCAATGGTACTATAGACACAGGGGGATCACTTCATTCAAATATATGAGAGCGTTGAAAAGGTTAAGATACTTTTTTGACGAAATAATCGTAAAATATATATTTTATGACAGGCGTGTGATTTAATATGTTTGCATATGACGATTGAGTGACCACTATACGCCTATTTAATCTTGAAAACTGAGCAAAAGTCGCGTTTTGTAAGCGTTTGTATGCCATAAATTGCATTCTGTTAAGTTGTATCAAAAATGTTTGCACAACATACCGCCGAACAGCAGTGTTCGCATTGTTCTGTTCCGGTTTGGGGATAAGACACCCGGTGTAATGACTAGCATAGAGGCATTCCATCTTACAAGGAAAGAATAGAATAGAATAGAAAGATGTTTATTTCCCTAGTTCATATGTTACATTAGGTATGTCCAACAAATCGGTGGTGTGTTCGGTCTGTGGGTGTGTCAGCTACTTACTGTCTACTTATCTATGTCTGAAAGATCTGTATAAGTGTCGTGTAGTATGAGCTGTATTCCTTTTTAGTGTATGTGTGCAGATTAAATTTATATAAATTTAAAAGCTGTCTCATATTTCCCTATCCTATTTACAGCTAATTAAAGTCTATGGGGACGTGGAGTGGTAGTTCGCTTACTGAGCAGCCGACTCCTGTCTTTTTTTGGTACATAGTTGATTTCACCTAGTCTGGTATTGGTCAGGAGAGGATTGTGCTGTCCGTATCCGATGTAGGCGTCACCGGGGAAAGGAAAGGAACCCAACTGTCAGGCTCCGATTTAGTTGATTTTGATATAATGTTAGAGAGTAGTTTAAAATAACAGACAAGTATTTTTTTTTAGCGGCCCAAAGTCAACCTTTTTGGGAGAAATTGACCTCCAAAGTACGGAAAAATGCCTAAACCCTCTAACTTATTCTGTTATTTTAAACTACTCCCTAATATATATCATACAATAAATCAACAAAATCGGAGCTGGACAGTTGGGTACCTTTCCTTGTTAGTCCTCAGGGTTGACAACGTATTTGCAGTCTTACGCTTACAGTCTTGTGGATGCGAATGTTTATGGGTCACAGTCTCCGCTTACCATCAGGTGGCCTGTGTGCTCGTTCGCCTTCTCCATGCCATAAAAAAAAATATAAAAAGGGTTACATATTATGTAGGTCCGTAATCGTAACTCTCGTATCGCCACAGCGAATGGTCATGCGATTTTATATTAGTGGAAATCATTCAGCTGATTTAATATTGCATAATCTTTTGAATTGACCGTTTCATATTTATAAATAAGAAGATGAATCGTGGAAATTTTGTCGGCAATAATTATTTTTATTTTTTAAATTATTTTCCTCGTAGCCACACCACTTTAAACAAGATCGCACTTTACTGAATACTTTACTTTTAATAACAAGAAAATTAACGCCTTTATGGCGTACATGACGAATACTTGGCTTAAAAATGACACGTGTATAAGGGAGTGGTGTGTCAGCAATGAGCGGCATAGAACAAACAATGTGGCAGAAAGTTACAATTCTGTAATAAATAAAAGTATAAACAAGAATTATGTCACTATCAATAAGTTGTTACATGTTATACACGATGACATAACTAAAACAAAAATAAAAATTGCAAAATTGAGTAAAGGGGAACCAAGTGAACGAAGACTACTAGAAAAGGAAAAAGACCAAATTATTCTCTCTGCTCAGATGCAACTTCTTCATAATGAAATAACAGTTGGTCACTTTTTAGAGATATTAAGATAGATTAAATAAAATAAAATCTAAATGGGTAAGGTACCTATACTTTTCATACTAGGCAAAGGACATGTTTTATTTCTTTTTTTATTTCTTTTAAGTTCTTTTTTTTTTACCTAATCCAAGTTATAAGGTATACTCGATCATCTGCTCAATATAAGGTATTCAATTTCCCGCACTAGTCACACTACTACTACTACTACTAGGAAATTGAATACCACAAGTCTCATGTTTTGGCAACGTACTATTGGTCACACCAAACAGTGTGGCTAAGAGGAAAATAATTTACTCGTCGTCACACTGGTGTGACAATCTGGTGTGACCACGAGTCTGGAGGGGTTTTTACAATACTTTTGCTACAACGAGAAAAAAAAGTAATTAAATTAAAAACCTTTTTAATACAGTTGGTATAAAAGTGGTACTTTTCGTGGCTGTACATCGTGCGGAAAGTTTGTATTTCGCACAATTGCTTTTAACTCTTTCTATCTGCACATCGTGCGGAAAGTTGAATATTTCGCACTAGTCCGTTTTACTTTTCCATTATTTTTATATACATTTTTTCTAAGTGATGCATCCAATCAAAGAATTAGCATTTTTAAATATAGCACCAGGAGCGCAGCGGTAATTGGAGGCGCGAAGCGCAACTTAGATCGCAGGCAATGACGAAGCACATTGCGGGGCCGCGCACACGACGCAGCGCGGATGGTTCATAAACGTCTCAGCAATGCACAGGTTACTTAAATGTCTATGCGCTTCTAGTATTTAAGTAATTTCGGACTGAGTGTGTTCACACGTTAATTCACTTCAGGAGCCCGGGGGCAGAGATAAATGTATATTGAGCGAGTTGCCTACAAAGCAAGATGCCTAACAAAGCAAGATGCCTAAGTATTACACGGAGAAAAAATATTTCAACTATACTACCAGAACGTATTGTAAATAACATTCTGGTTAATCAAAACAGAATTAAGTCATGTTTACTACAATTATCTAAAACAACACAAAGCTGTTTTTTAATGAATGCCAGAATATTCTGTTTAATTTGCAACACATAAAACTGTTTATTAATACCTTTTTTTATTGTGAGGCAAGAAATACACTTTTGGTATTATTTAACGTTATAATAGTCACATGTAAACCAGAATTTTTTCTCAGTGTATGCCTACAAAGCGAGTTGCCTACAAAGCACGATCGCTAACAAGCATAATGCCTAAGAAGTATAATGACTACCAAGCGAGTTGCCTAAAAAGAAAAATGCCTGAGAAGTATAATGATTTCTTAATAGCAGAATTTCGACGGAGCTCCGCGTCAGCGGAGCCTACTTCTACGCGGTTTGGCCCTTCGGGCCTGCTGCAAAACTAACATAACCTAAACCTACCTACCTTTTCCGACCTAGTCACAAGTTGCTTGTTAGGCATCCTGCTTGCTAGGCATCTTGCTTTTTAGACATCCTGATCGATAGGCATCTTGCTTTTTTAGCATCCCGCTTGCAACTCATCTTGCTTTTTAGACGTCCTGCTTGATAGGTATCTTGCTTTTTAGACATCCTACCCGATAGGCATCTTGCTTTTTAAGCCTCTCGCTCATAACGGGACAAAATACATGGATATACACACATACATAGATACACATTCCTTCGGAATGTATTAAAAAACGTCGTTTGAAACACGTGTGGAACTGTCATTTTCACTCTTCCCAACCCTTGTCTCTCGCTTGCAATTCGGGCCAAGATACCTCGGGGCTCGTGCAAAATGACATTCTTTCCGCACTTGCATCAAAAGTACTATTGTTAGATGTAGCTGTTTAAATCAGCATGCTACTAACTTCAGTAGCAGGAAACTTTGCAGTTTCCAATGTTACAAAATACAACAGCTCGCAGAACATTTTTAGACTATTTTTTTAAAAAGAAATCTTACCTTCAGGAAATAAATTCATTTAATTACAATATCAATAGCTTACCTAAGTAGAACAAGATAACTACTGATACACTCATATACAGATACATAGATACACATTTCATTGCAAATTTATTAAAAAACGTCGTTTAAGACGCGTGCGGGACTGTCATTTTCACTCTTCCTAAGTCTTGTCCCTCGCTTGAAGTTCGGGCCAAGATACCTCGGGACTTGTGCAAAATGACATACTTTCCACACTTGCATCAAAATGTACTATTGTCAGATGTAGCTGTTTTAATCAGCATGCTACCAACTTCAGTAGCATCAAACGTTACAGTTCCCAATGTTACAAAATACAACAGCTCGCAGAACATTTTTCGACGAAAATTTATAAAAGAAATCTTACTTTCAGGTAATAAATTAATTTAATTACAATATCGATAGCTTACCTAAGTAGAACAAGATAACTGCATTGATTACATTAGGATTTCATACAACATTCGACAAGAAATTCTCCTTTCCTAAAAGGTCGGCGCGATACAAAAATCACCTTGGACAATCATACTTGAAGCCGACAAAGCAGCAAATAGTTCCGATGTATTTCTGAAATCAATTTAAATCTCGTTCATTTATGATGATGATTTAAATTTAAGCCGTCTTCGAATGACAATCTCATCTATACATACAATGTATTTGATACCTTGAGTCATTGTATGTATCATTTTAAGTGGACTACCCTGTAATTAACAAAAATAATGTCATTTTTTCATTTGAGACGGACAGAAGTTAAAAAACACGGCGGTGGTCGACGTAGGCCTTAACCTTAAGCAAATCCGTAAAATTTCATAACTACCGCATCAATAATAAAAAGATAAAAGACAATATTCAGTATTGTGTATTTTTAACAGACCTCAAAAACTGGAAGAGGTTCTCGGTTCGTCGGAATCTTTGTTTAAGTACCTATGTTCCCTAATTCCTTTTGAAGGGTAGATAAATCAAAAGAACTCTTCAAACATTATAGATATACCTATAGCGATTTGGGTATTTGAAATCGGTTCATCGTTTTTATGGTTCCGTACCAAAATGGTAAAAAGCGAACCTTTATGCTAAATCTTCGTTGTCTGTCTGTCTGACTGTATGTCACAGCAAATTTGGCACAATTGTAGAACATGCTTAAACTAAAGTATTAATTATTTACAGTTTTTGAGAAATAGCCTTAAAACTTTGAAAATCTGTATTAATATTTAGCCTAGTTAAAACAAACCTCATTGCATACAACATAAAGTTCATAACAAAATGAGTATTTTTTTTTGCAGTTACCTAGCATAAATTATCTTAAGTACGGAATCCTCGGTGCGCGAACCCGACTCGCAATTGACCGTTTTTTCTACCGAATTAATTATGTAAGATGAATGTAATGGCCGTGAAAAATATGGCAAACTAACAGGTTTGCTAACAGACTGTGAGAACTATTGTGATTATAACGAATACCAGACTTGTATCTTTACAAAAATGGATACCTATTGCACTTGAGGATCGTAGAACCGTTAATGCTGAGTGGTATACTACAATTTGTCTGCCTGAAATCGTTAATATACTCAGAACAGAAAACTGCAACCGACGCATCATTCTTCATCACGACACCGCTAGCCCACACACCGCTCGTCAAACAAACGAGTGTTTGGACCATCATAGCATCGAATTAATGACTCATCCTCCATACAGCCCCGACCTGAGTCCTAACGACTTTTTCTTTCCCTAAAATTAAAGAAAAGCTACGCGGTCAACGATTCCAGTCACCCAATCAGTCAAGCAGTGGACGCCTTCAAAAGTGCCATTTCCGAGACTACATCTTTGGAGTGGAATAACTGTTTTAATAATTGGTTTGAGCCATCGAAATATAATAAGTAACACCGAACAAACTTGACGTTGAAATACCTACGTCCCATTTCCTCTACGCTTGAAACGTTTGAGTAGACGCCATTAGTGTAGAGGTTGTATATATTTTCACCCATAAGAAAACTTTGATTAGTTAAACTGCTATGACAAGAGATTTGATTGGTCTATATTTTTTCTCGTTATGGCTACTCAAACACGCTATAAAATGACACATCTGACATTTTGCTGAACTTGGATGGTTTAATGCAGAAGTGATTCGTAATTTAAATAAGTTAAGGTGTATACTTTATTTATACAGCAATAAATAATGTTTTAGTAAATATTTATTCTTAAAAATATAATATTTAGTAGGCAATAAATAACGATATTATATACGGATATAATATAATAGTACATTATTATAATAGGTAAATCAAGATTTTTTAAGATGAGGCATGGCGGTATTTGATCGTACCTAATTTAAATAAAACAAGTTGCAGTACCTAAGTATTATAATCCATTTCATATACCATGGCCCGATGCACTTGAGACGGTCATTAGGCGTTAACAATAGGATTAGTGATAACAAAAGATACCTGGCCAGACCCTTTTGCGGCGTGGTATTTTACACGCAACCTAATGATCTTGATCGTTTAACCTAGTAATCAACATAAACAATATTTCATGTTAGTTGTCATCTGACCACATTTGTGATTACACGTATACCTGCAGCAAATAATTATGTTTCGACCTTGGGAAACACCCACAAGTAACCCGTCCAGTGGTGACGTTAGTTTGCAGCAACGTAAGAGAAGATTTTTAAGCAAGGACGCCCAAGATGTGGTGATAAGTGTTTATAAAACTTTGTTAAATCGAATGGGCAAAAAAAATATAATTAAAGAAACGTCTATATTCACCAGTGTTCCGGAAAGGACAGTTAAAAGGATTGTCTCTTCACTCTCATCAGGACCAAGATACCTACGGTGAAAACGAGTAAAAGCTTATTTTTAAAAAATTGACAATTTTACAGAAGAGGTTGTGAAAAGAACTGTGTACGACTTTTATAGAAAAAATGAAGTTAAAATTGTTAAATATTTTATATAATTAATGTACATATTTTTAAAGTAATTAAATTAAGTTAGTCTTAAAGCTGATTGTTATTATTTTATTGACACATATTTTTTTTTATTTAACTCATGTTAGCTATTATTATGAAATACCGTAAACAACTTATATTTCGTAATTTTATTTTCAAGTACCAAAATGTTTTAGTCACGCTTTAGTTGCATGCAGGTTGGACCGACGCGTGCCATTTTGAAGTGCTCCTAATTAGATAACAAAAGGCAAACATTATGAGCCCTATTGTTAAGCTTCAAGTGCATCGGGCCATGGTATATGAAATGGAGTTATACCTACTAAGGGTTGTCGCAGACAAAACCGCTCGGCAACGGATCGGCATCGCCTCGCCTCATTCATACAAGGCGAGGCGATCCCGTTACGGTGCTGATTAGTCTGCGTTGCAGTAGGGAGTTACTGTACGGTACCTACTGTGCAATTTGGAACCGCTGAGCATTTCAAAAAATGTCTCCCAGTTTTTGAAACTAAAAAGTCAGTTTCTTCAAAATGGATACTGCATATACTACAATGTTTGCTGGGAAGCCACGTTTCATCGCGTTTTTCTAAACGAACTGCAGCTATCCAAGCAAAACGTTTTTCTTCATTTCTAGGAAAACTAAAAAAAAACATTAATCTTTAATATTATAATTATTTCAGAACTTATATTGCATAACATCGGCCATGTCCATTTTGTAAGGAAATTATTTAATTGTAATTACTTACTAATGGAATGAAATTACATCCTTTTTAGGGTCCGTGCGACTCCTACACCAATTTACATCGGCATCAAATGGCATCGTTGTTGCTATAGTTTATCTTATTTATCAGTTATTTATAATTATTTTACAAAACTATAATGACAACCATTTGACACAATAACTCAAAGCCTACTGGAAGCCGGTTGAGCACCAAGTATTAGCTCCGCCCATTTCAGCACTAAGTATGTGGAACACTTTTTGAGTGACAGTTATCCTTCTATACTTATTATGTTTCGATGGTTTGAGCGAATGAATAAATGTATAAATATGCATGGAGAATACTTTGAAAAACATTAAATGTACTTTTCTATACACTTGTCTATTTTTTTTATTCCCGAATTTTTCAGTGCAACCCTTGTACTATAATATAAATTAGATTTTGATTTTATATCTCATTTTCATTATTTAATATAATATTATGATATTGCTTTATCACATTGCCCTAAACTGAGCGTTACATAACCGTGGTTTAGACATTATAAATAAAAATAAATATAATATAAGTACTTACACCTCCTTAGTTTAGACTAAATAGAGGCTTTTATTGTTTGAGCTTTTAAGATTTTAGGTAAATAAGAGATATTTAAAATTTTGTATGTATACCACATACGAGTTAGTAAGTAAAATTTTAAACAATTGCTTGTATGTTAACACTAAACTTTACTAAACAAAACACAATAATTCAAATAAAGAAATATGTTCACATCTCTAAATTGCTAAGTGTTCTGTCAATATTATTTACAAAATAGGAAGGAATAAAAGCCTTAGGGATTTTTCCCAGCTGACTTCCGGGTGTTATAAGAAAAGCAAAAGTGACAGTAAGTAGAAATTTACAAAACACCGGACATATGCGAGTAGGACTCGCCCACCGAGGGTTCCGTACCTACACGTCATCACGGAAATAATTTAAAATCTGTTTCAGCTTGTGCCAATGAAGCCCTTTCACACAATACCCACATGATAGGGTTACCTCAATCCAAAATTTGGACCGCCGTTCCTTGCATAATGACCCTGTTTTTTTTATTTAGATAAAAATGCATAGTTTTCGTATTTTTTCCTATGCCTGTAGTATATTTAAGACGGTATTACTTGCCAAATTTTGAAAGTTGTAGATTAACGGAAAATACCTCATAAATTTTGATTACCTTGAGAGTGTTGAAATATACTTTATTTTCGGCATAAACGGCCGTATCTTTTTTTTAGGTTAACGTAGAAAATTGATTTTTTTACAGCTTCATGGGGCTGCAGATTTGAGTATATGGGTTTAATTTAACTCAATACCTTTACGCGTTCTCGAGATAACGGGTCTTCATAAACAAACAGACGGACAGACGGACGGACGGAGAACAAAGAGATCCTGTTAGATTCTATTTTCCTTTTGTGTTACGAAACCCTAAAAACAAAGTTTACAGAAACTAGATACAAATAAATACGCAATAAATACAATCGTCTTACCTTGAAGTTAACCGCAATATTTAGCATCCGACAATATTATCAATCTAACTGCGGTCCATCAAAAATATTCTATAGGTTCTTCTAATTCTAATCCTTCGTAAGAATGTTAGATATTATTATACTAGAAGAAGATTTTTTATCTTCAGCCTCAAACACGTGTGTCAAAGTATCACTTGCTTCTTTGTTCATTAACGGTAAATGATTACAATCGATGCTTTCCTGGAATTATATTATTATATAATTTGGTTTAGATGGTATAATATGTACGTAAAATATCAGTTTATTGCATGTAACCACAAACTGAATTCAAGCCTCTTTTTAAATTATTGACTAAGAAATAAGCCATTCTTTTACACCATCGAATCAAATCTATTTTTATTTTTTCTCATTGACTTTTCGACCCAATGAGGATATTTTTTTGTTCTTTTTTACATGACTGCCCAAAAAAAAGAGTGTAATGTTTTCAGGGTTCATGTATGTGTGTATGTAATAAATCATTCTTTATTATTTATGGCGGTTCATCGATTTAAGGGTTAAAATGTTATAAACGATTGTTTTAAGTTACAAGTTTGTTACAAATATTAAACTAAAGTGAAGTTAATATTTTAGATATAAGGGATTTGTGTCTCAATAGTTCATACTTCATGTTATTGATAATAACAATTACATGTCAAGTTAATTGCCAAGTGTCCCCTAAGTTGTCCCTAATGTTTTTTTTTCAATTCCCAAGTAAACGGTATCTGGCAGTTTATTCTAGCTCCTTTCTTTTCTTTCAACTTCAAATGAAAAGTTTCATTTTACCGAGAGATACCGTTAACTTGGCGATTGTGAACCGGCGTAAATGTATTGGGACAAATGTAATGTTCATAGAATAATATAGTAACTATACTTCATTTTAATTCCGCTTTAAATATTTTTTTATGCCAAGGAGAAGGTGTACGAGCACACAGGCCACCTGAAGATAAGTAAAATCTGTGACCCATTGATATTTGACTCAAGACTACAATCTTAAGGCCGCAATTCTGACCGTAAATGCTTTGTAAGCTAGTAATTTCACCGGCTGTTTTATACCCACACTTGCAGCTGCTTGGCAGTAGGCTTAGGGATAAGATGGTGATAGCGATCCGAACGAACCTATTAAATTATTATTATTAAATTAACCTCTTTGGTCTATAAAGACTGTTAAAGATGATGAATAGAAAATAACAAAATTGAGATGTTTTTTCTTTAGGTAAACCCCATCACGTATGTCAAAAATAAGAATGCATGGATTTTTTAATCGCATTTCTCAACAAAATATGAAAATGCCGTAAAAACCAAAAGTTAAATTAAAGTAAAAATCGGCCGAGAAATACGGATGATACAAGCATTTAAAACTGCTTATTAGACAGCGATTAGACAGAGAGATCCGATATGCACTCGGACGTTATGTAACAGGTCGGTCGTATGAACTCACATGTTAATTTCTGTTGCTAGAAAGAGATAGGAACAAATCTATAAAACTATATCATTTTACAAACTTTCATTTCGCAAAGAGATACTTCCCGCCGCATTCTTTTACAATTCCGTGTGGTCAAAAATCTAATCTAACTTATTTAATAAGCCCCATGTAACCTTTGTACTATGTAATGGTTGAGGCACTGGTCCCACCGCCGGCGAGTAAGCGACGGCGGCGAGGGCGAAGAAACGAACAAAAGATAATTGTTCCCGTGTAAATAAAAGAGAGAAATATATATATTAGAAATATTTATATTATAGTTCATCGCTGGCTGTACAGCTCAGCGATGAACTAAACAAATATTCTTCGTACAAAACTGAGTAATGTACGAAGAAATTTTCGTTCTTTGCACATTACTAGTTCCGTTGGCAGTTATGTACAAAGAAGTAAATATTCTTCCTACATTACCCGGTTTTGTACGAAGAAATGGCTGTTCTTACTACAAAACCAAGGAGTTTCTCCGAGCAGTGTATCTAACTTCTTAATGTGTGTTCATCTTTTACTTTTTAAATATATACAAGTTTGACATATCATGCATTCATGACATGAAATGATTGATGTGTTATATAGGAAATACTATCGTTATTTATCGCAGTTACGAATTCAAGTGCTCTTTTAGTTTTCGAAGCCTCCTTAAGATAATTGGCTTGCATTGGAAATAACAACCTGTTTCATAATCATAATGTCAACAGAAACACCGAGCAGTTCTAAAAATGAGCTCCTGTTTATTACATCCAGAAGAGGAGGCCAAGTGTTATTATACGAAGGCTATAAATACCATAAAGGGATCGTTCACGGTTCTGGGTATGTGCGAATTACAAGATATGTAGGGGCAGTCTAACAGTGTTGGAAAACAAAGTTACAGCTAGTGTTCAGCATCATGATGGTTGCGTATAAAATCAACCAAAAAATATTGTGCTTAAAGAACTAGATATATTTCGGAAAAATGTGACCAGTAACTGTCTACCTATTCCGAAACAATATAATGGATCAATATGTGGCTTAACAAATCAACGAATACATTTATAAGAGCCGTTGCCTAAATTCAGTTCTATACATACAACGCCAGAACCAATTTGCAAGACGTATTCCGGAATGCGACACAGGCTGAAATATCAGCTAAATTCAGATTGTTTTTATTAGTCGACTATGAAGATGGTAACAAAATGTTATAGTTTGCCTCGGAAGAAGCAAGACAACTTATGATTATGACCAAATGCAATATTTTTTTCGCAGATGGTTCATTTGGGTGTTGTTCACCATTCGAACAACTATATGTTATTTACGGTGATTTAGGCAGTGACGAAGAATTAACAAATATAATTCCAATGGTCTATGCTCTGCTGTTAAATAAAAAACACACAACCTACGAAATATGGTTCGGTTCGACATGATAAAAATCGCAAATACCCGACTGACAACCTGATCAATTTACATTCGATTTTGAATTGGCGGTAAGAAATGCTATTAAAATAATATTTTCACAGGTTGTAATTCGAGGCTGTTACTTTCATTATTATCAGAGCTTAATGCGAAAAATCACATGATTAGGAATTTAAAAAACGTCGAATTTAAAAAAATTAATTGTCACGTTTGCCTCTGTGTAGGGCTGGCAATTTTGCCTGTGGAAAACATACATACATACAAAGCGAGGGTCCAAAAAACAGCAAAATGGCAAAAATAAAAATTTCGTAAGATATGGTGTTGTTATAAAGAGCAGCACCGTACTACGAACTATGCAGAGGGGTGAATCCAACACTTCCACATTTACTCTCGGTATTACGTTTATGGGTAGTTTGCGAAATAATTGTACATAGTTAAAGCCTCAATTCAAATCCTTAGTTTTTTCCATTTCGTAACGAAAGTTAACCATAATCGATGCTAAAATGAAAATTGGCGTAAAGGACAACTCAATTGTACTTTAAAATTGTCATACACGCCAATTTGCATTTTAACCATCGAATGATTTAAGTATAGTAATTTTCGTTACGAAATGGAAAAAAAAAAGGATTTTAATTGAGGTGTTAAGGTACGAGTTCCGAGGTGACAACCATGTTGCATACACAACTAGCTTAAAAAAGAATTTAAAAAGATTGTCGCAATAAATTTAGTTTTTACGGGCGGTTTCTATATTGACAGTGACTACAGATAAAAAAACTTTGGCGTCCTAGTTGATTAATATTATATTTTAACGTTTCTTTGTGATTTACTGTTTTGTTACGCTTATTATTAATTTAAAATTATGGAGATTTTAAAACATTTTTTTTTTAATACTTCAGATAGTAAAGTTCAAGAATTGGAATATGAATATTATTCACTAAACGCCATTTCTGGTGCATATTTCCATTTTGCAAAACAGCTAAACCAATTAATTTTAATGATCTGTTCTTAATTATTATTTCTTTTAAAGCTCCTGTTACCGTCTGCTTCACAATCGACAAGTAAAGAATATGTTAGAGATAAATTTTGGCCTTTCTCTTTCTTACCGTTAAAATATAGACAAGGAGAGAGCCCATTTTAATAGGCAGAAAAATTTACTCGTCCATTGTGAAACAGGCCCTTATAGTAATTAATTTAATATTTTTAATATTTTTACCTTTTTGAATTGTTGTAAAAACCCTTTTTTAGCAAACTGAATATCAGTATTGAAACTTGAACTTTATAAATACATCTGTTTACTTGAAAAATATACTTACATACTTACTAAAGGCCGAACCCTATATTCAAACCACTTACAGATAAGGCACTTCGAGTTTAAATTACATTTGTCCATAAAAAATGTGTCAAATTTTAATCCGAAGTAATCCTATCTATCCGCGGTTCGAATATAAGGTTCGGCCATGATAGGTATTAGGAGTATCTACTCACATCCAGAACCATACAGTCGTGCAAGCACTCCCTTTTATGAATTTTATTGAAATTGTGCCTTAGATAACGGTCCTGCGGGTCTGGTGGACCGTACTTTTTAGTGCTTTTAAACGCTCCAAACCAATTCTAAATGGAACAAAAGTAAACTCTTTACTGGTTATTTTTAAGTAACAACATCGATCAAAAGTATTAAATATAGGGGTCCGAAGAAGTTAGAAGCGAATGATTATTTAAAACTAATAAGGTTTTATTTATAGGTATAAAATACTTCGTGCTTGGAGTAGTATTACTCCAAGCACGAACAGTCACGTTCTCATCGAATAAGTAACGTTTTGATAAACCGTGTGTCGCGATTGATATCAATATTAAGTATTAGTCAATATTAAGTACTAAAATGTTATTCGCAAAACGACACTGAGGTTTACATTTTTATCGAGTAGTAAAGGTGAAGTATACGTAAAATAATGTATGAAAATGTGAGTGAGCTACGGATAGGTTCGGTTCGTACTCAGGTCTGATAGCAAGTGAGCTAGGATTAGTCAATTTAATGTGACATCTGTATTACATTAAATCCTTCGGTAAATAAGCAAGTATCATAAAAAATCGTATATAAGCACATTACCTAAGTTTAACTTCTTTATTGTTATTTTTACTTATATTAACTTAAAAAAAGATTTTGAAAAAAATTAGCCAATTTTGAACATCTGGGCTGCACAGATTATTTCTCTGTTTCCTGAAAAAAAATCCAAGGCCTAAATAGGTCATCGGTAGTATTAGTTTTTTTTTGTCAGTCACTAATCCAAAAATAATGTTTATGCTGTTTATTGTATTATTATCAGGCTACAAGTCTATGTAGTCCGATATTCTCTAGCACCGGACTACTGAGACGACTAAGACTGATCATCGGACTACTATGACTAGGGGGGGTTTCATGAGGAAAAATAACTCTTAGTAAATAAACCAACTGATGAAATAAATGAAATGAATACAACGCTAAAAGCAAATAAGCTGCATAATAAAAAGCTTGAGATAAAACAACAACACAAAAAAAGAGTAAAGGAAAATGTCGGTGAAATGTAATGCAAATTTGCTAAAAAGAAATAACGATTCTGAAAGATTTACTAAACAAATATATTTAATAACAAAGGTCGACGTACCCTCTACTTCCCATCCTATATTATTTATCCCATATTAATACCCCGTCAAATATGATACTGGTATAGGTCAATTTGTACTCATTAGTAAACAGTAAAGCTCATGGCAGCAAAGAAGGCCAAGTATTGCTTTGTCTAACAATCAGCATTGATTAATATTTGAGCCTCTATTCTACAGGGGTAAAACTATATTGCCTTTGACGTGCCGCGACGAGTGCCGTTATTGTCAACGTTTTATTAGCTCTTATTTACTTGACAGTAATGACGACGTAGTTACACAATACGATACGAGGGTTGTTTGATAAGTCGTTTTAAATAGTAAAAGAGTTTTTTTTTTTAAATTAATTTTCATTTATTTCTCAACATAGTGTCCTTTGAGGGCCAAACACTTGTTCCAGCGAGTTTCCAAATATTTATTTCCCTCCAAAAAATAAGTTTTGTCAAGGTCTTCAAAATAGGCGTTTACGCCTGCGATGCAGTCCTCATTTGTCAAAATTTTTTGCCCTCCAAGCCATCTTCTCAGATTTGGGAATAGATAATAATCGCACGGAGCTAGATCCGGCGAATACGGAGCATGCGGAACAAGCTCGAAGCCCAACTCGTAGATTTTGGTCATTGCAATAGTTGACGTGTGCACTGGGGCTTTGTCTTGATGAATGAGGACTTTCTTGAGGGACAATTTTGGTCGTTTTTCCAACAATTCGGCATTAAAACGGTTCAATAACTCTGCGTAATAACGGCCAGTGATAGTCTTTCCCTTTTCCAAATAATCAATCATTTTGATTCCTTCGTCATCCCAGAAGACTGTCGCCATCACCTTCCCAGCCGACAAAACAGTCTTGTCCTTCTTTGGGGCACGTTCACCAGTCACCATCCATTGTTTTGATTGCTGTTTTGATTCAGGTGTATAATGATGGACCCAAGTTTCGTCCACAGTGACAAATCAACTCAAAAAAATCCGAGGATTACGCTTCATCATATCCAAAGGCAGTTTTAAAATTCGCTTTCTTTCGCGTTTTTGTTCGATTGTCAACAAACGTGGCACCCATCGTGCAGACAGCTTTGTCATACCCAATTCTTCATGCAGGATTTTATCTACTCGATCAGTGGAGATGCCTGTGTTCTCAGCTATTTCACGCACCTTCACTCGGCGGTCGTCGAGTACAATATTATGGACTTCTTCAACAACATCCTCAATAGTGACTTCGATTAGGCGACCAGAGCGTGGAGCATCAGATGTGCTTGACCGACCGCGTTTAAAATCATTAATCCAGTAATAAACAGTTTGCAACGTTGGTGCGTCAGTGCCATGAACAGAATCAAGTTCAGTTTTTATTGTGGCAGCATTGCAAACCTTCATACATTTTTATAACGGCACGAAATTCAGAGCTTAGCATCGTTTTTGAAAATTTACTAGTGATCACAGTTAAACAATGGTTATACTGCCAAAAACTTGTTTTTTTTTTGCTGAGTTTCTGACGTCTTCATTTAAAAGATTGTGCCTGCCAGTGTTAATGTCCTTTACCAGAAAAAACGTTTTATAAATAATTTTTAATAGGACTTATCAAACAGCCCTCGTAACACGAAAAAGGAATATTTTCTATCGAAGTAGACAGTAGCAGAATAGAGGCCCTGTTTTTAGCGTTGTGTTACCCGCAATGGAGCATGTCACTTTTTTTTAAACAAACTTATCTGGCTTTGTCCAGGTAGGCTAAGAAGGTATTTCCAAAGCTTATGATATACATGAACATTTACAACGAGCGTTCCACTGTGGGAGCGAGTAGAACAAACGGTCAGACATGCTTGAAAATAAAACGTTTCGCTTTCTTGCTGTTAAATGACTTTTTTGTAATCATCAATGCATATACCATAAAGTCTTGTAATTATTTTGACTTATTTGCCTTGTTGGTAAATAAAGATCGAGCAAACATCACTATCCGACAAACCCGCAAAGCTCGGCCATACTTCAATATAATATGATAACTGTTGTGTAGTAGTGAGGTCCTTTTATTAGATGTTGTTACAAAGAGTATTTGTTTTAGTATAGCTATAACAAATAATATCTAGCTATTTATTCGTAATATTATAATGAACTACAATTGCTGTTTTATCGTTCATGTATAATTAAACCAGAAAGTCATGATAAAAGATAAAAACGGAAAAAGAAGTAAGTAGGCCGCACGGGCACTTTTACACGTCAAGAATCTACCAGCGCTTCCCAAGAGGAGACCACTGCTGAGAAGAAACGGCACAAGAAACACAGCAGTCAGTCATTTTTTAAACATAATTCATATTACGATGGTACAGTCAACGGCATAAATAAGTGATCATTTACGTACGGACGTTAAAGTGACAAGGTACATAAATGATCACTTATTTATGCTAAATTAAATTAAATATAATATCAAATAACATGTGTAGTTCAGCATGAAAACATGCCAAAAATCTTACGGGAGAGATAGAGAGAAAAGAAAAAAGAAAAAATAGAATCAACTACTTATGTGTATATGAGATGGTGCAAGATGACCACATAAAAGTTTTGATATGTTTTCCTGTATCAACGGTGTCCCCTAGACAAGAAAAAGCAGGATAAAGCTTTTGCATTTGAACAAATTATTATTGACTAAGTTTCGGGTTTAGGCCATGCATTTTTGTCTGTTAGATAGTCCTCGACCCTATAATACGCTTTAGACATGAACGACCTTTTCAAGTAATTTTTAAGTGCTGGAAAGGGTAACTTTAAAACTACGACGTGAGGTAATTTATTATAGAAATGAATGCATTGACCAACAAATGATTTATATACTTTACGGATGCGGAATATTCGAATAGCGATTTTATTTTTATTTCTAGTGTTTAAATCATATATATAACCATTTTTGGTGAAATAATCTTATTTCTTAATAACATATATAATATTCTCATAAATTAATTGAGACGTTACAGTCTAGATATTAATTTGTTTAAAAAGTTATTTTAAGGAGAGTTTAAGTTGTAAATATTGTTACACAAATATAGTTTGTACGTCAGCTGCCTAACCCCAAACCAAAATACCATACGACATGACACTATGGAAATAACTGTAATAGACTAAGCGAGCTATCTCAACATTGGTTAGTTGTCTAATTTTCCTAACCTTATCTACTATTTGCAAACACTCGTCACTTGGAAAAAATACTGGAATATACCGGTTTAACATTAGGCAAAGCGAACCTATCATATTTAGTTTTTTTAGCATTTAGTAGCAAATTGTTGCTAGTTAACCAATTAAGTACTTTAACTAGTGTGGCGTTTATACTATTGTAGTCTACGGATTTTATAGCTACCTTGAAAATTAGTGAGTTATCATCAGCAATAAGTACAATATCACAAAGTTTGTCAACTGTTGGTGGCAAGTCATTTATGTAGACCAAAAATAAAAAAGGACCTAAAATAGAGCCTTGAGGCACACCTATTTTCACTGTAGCTCCAACAGAATGCGTTTTGTTTACAACAACTGTTTGAGTTCTATCACTTAGATAAGAAGACATAAGGCTTAAAGTTTTATTTGACAATCCATAATGTTGTAATTTTAAAATAAGGGTCATATGTTACACGCAATCAAAAGCTTTAGAAAGATCACAAAATATTCCTCTTGCGTCGCAAGATTTTTCCTAACTGTTATATTATATATATTTCAAGAGTACAGATCTCGCATCCAAAGTCGATCGACCTCTGGTAAAGCCAAACTGGTTATTGCTAAGTAGTTTATTTCTGTTAAAGTGACCTAATATTATATCCTTCATCATTAGTTTCTCAAAGACTTTACTTAAAACTGGTAGCATGAAAATGGGACGCAAGTTCGTTATATCACTCATCGCGCCTGATTTAAAAAGAGGTATGACTATTCATGAGATCTGGAAAGATCCCCTCTGATATGCAATTATTGTAAATTAATGCTAGATGGGCTTGCAATTGCATCTATGATATGAAAGAGCACTTTAACTTTATAGATAATGTGCCAAAAAAATCCAAGATACTAAGTATTCGTTACAAATTGTAAGTTAAAGATAAATTTAATATGCTGCATTATTAACTTTTAGAAATATTTATTTGCAATTGAAGGTCATTTTTCAAAAGCGCCTATTTAGAGAAATTGCATTTTTTTTCTTAGATGTGTTAATGCAGCCGAATATAAATGTAGTTCTAACATAGTCCACCCGTGACGAAGCGGTAAATATTTATATATTGAATATTACTTTCTGTTCTGGTCAACTGAGCATACGAATTTATTTAGTAATTACCTATAACTATTTCTACAGTGCGCTTTGTGTAATTTAATAGCAATCTCTGTTTATGACATAATTTTAAATTGTAATAAACAAATATGCCCGTGAACTAACTAGTGACCCCACTAAACCCTAAGCGCAGGATCAAAAAAATATTTTCAAGGGATGTTCGCATGCCACCAAAATAAAATACTGTAAAAAAATTGCGTAATTTTATTTTTTTACAGTACTTTAGGAATTTAAAGTAACTTTTCGCCTATTAATATGTTGCTAAAAACTTTTGTTACATACTAGCATTTCGTTATAATTTATAGGCCATTACAGTTTGTCTGTGATAAACGGTTTATAGTCGCACAATCGCACGTCCCACCGTTTGTTCTACGCGCTCCCACAGGGTTCGCTACAATAATCGCTACGAAATATGCGTTTTGTTCAGGAGGTTTGAGGTTAGATTGAGAGAAAGGGACACCAGTTATACCGCTCTGTCCTTTTCTCTCAACCAAAACTTAACTGCTTCAGTATGTCATGGTAACCCCCAGATAAGTTAATATACCGTTATTTTGCATTTGTTCCATCTATGCCACTTGTTTTTTGTTATTGTACGTGGGTTAGCTACTGGAAGCACAAGACGGAAAAAGCCTTCCATTTTATTCTCCCTAGTAAGGATTCCTTATGGACGTGACGTATTCGTAAGCTATGCACTGGCCTACTTGACGAAGGAGACTATTCGCAGGTTGTGTGTGGTGTCATTTTGAGATTGGAAGTCGTAAAGTACACTTAGTTGAATGAAGTATTTATAATAAAAAATGTTGTGTTATTAAGTAAATATTGTGATTTTTATTATGTATGCACATGCATTTCTATTCTGTAAAATTCATTACCTCAATTGTATTTAAGAACCCATCTCATATGTATTAATTCACTTTATAAATTCACACATTCACTCAATGGACCAAGTATGAAATATCAAATGTAATGGGTATTCCATAATTGTTTACTTCCTAGATCAAGTAAAAACTCGCCGTTAGCTGAATGCAAACAACTGGAAACTATTTGTCTGAGGGACAGGCCGGGGCAACGGCACGCTCGACAAATGTCGACCGTACCATCCCTCCGAATATATTTCCGGTAATTGTTCGTCATTATGACCTCGTCAGCAATTGCACAGACAAAACCTTCGGTTTCCTCAAAGAGGTAACCAAACCGTAGCCAGTTCACGGACGCTTAAAAATCTGCGTCGGGCCTTGTTAGGGCCCGGTAGAAGCGTCCGTGTAGCTCTTTGCTCTTCCATACATTGTTGCGGTCTTCAGTGCTCAACACCGTTGGTCTGCACTAGTTCTCGTTTGCCAAGGATGGCATGAAGTTCCTGTCTACTGCAACCACCTCACGATGCATCCCACCATTAGCATTTAAAATTATTATTATTTATAATAAAAACAATGAGACATGTAAACCAGATGCAGCTATCATATACCAAGTTCATTCTATGAAATGAGATGTAAACAAATTTAAATTTAAATAGTCATAAAACAAAGAAATCTATATATACGTAATGAAAAGTCAGGACCATTATGGATACTCAGGTGCAACTTATTGATGGACAAATAACTGTCGGTTAATTTTCTAGAGACAATGCGTTTATTATTCTTCGACGTTGTAATCATTATAATATGCACTGATGTTTTGTTTAGTGTTAATATGAAAATAAACGTGAAATGCATGTTGCAGGATTCCTACCTAGTGCAGGAGCACAAAACGGAAGCTTTTTCCCCGTCTTGTGCCTCCAGTGACTCAACCCACGAACAGAAGCACAAGACGGAAGATATTTTCCGTCTTGTGGTGGCCGATCCAGTGGCATAGGGTAAGGACGGATCGAAAAGAAAATAGGCAACTTTAGGCATTTCTAAAATTAGGCACGTACATAAATAGGCATAAACTTTTTTTTTAATACTGATTTTCATCCTTATATTTAAATTGCAACCAAAGATATTTGCTATTTTCGTCAAGCTGATAAAATGGGGCGAATTAATTAGTACATTCGTAAAAAATAGTAGGACGAGTGGTGCAAAATAAAAGGTATGACGATTAAAAAACTGGCTAAATAGTACCAGTTGAGTCCCTCGGGCGTGCACAAGATAATAAAGAAATTTGGTGACTTCTGTAGTGTCGAAGTTTTGCCCAAATCTGGAAGAAAACCAGGGATAACCGACTTGGGACTAGAAAAGGAAGTCGTAAGAATGTTTAACAAAATCCCCGTCCCTTTCAATACGAAATGCGGCAAAAAGAGCCAAAACTTCTTTGGCTGTGATACAAAGAATCAAACTAACAATAAGATGCAACCTAAAAACCTATAAAAAGCAAAAACAACCAAATCGAGATGAAAATCAAACAAAAGCTGTCAGAAAAAAGACTAGGAAATTATACGAAATTGAGCAAGAAAAAGCACGGCATTGTAATGGATGACGAAACCTAAACAAATTGAACTTCAAAGCGTTACCAGGACTTTTTTACGGTGCCGGCTAAAAAGGAGGTTACTCGATAAGATAAGGCCATCAACATCGAGAAAAGTATTAGGGTGGCAAGCGATTTGTCAAAGCGGTGTGCGATCGCAATCCTTTTTCACTACAGGCCTTAGGCCCGTATTAATAAACTAATCTCAACTCTAATGCTCGTCTCGAGATGCGTCAAAAATGACAGTGTTCTATGGTTTTACGTTTACGTATCTTGTGACGGGCCTCACAGACAAGATGAGTCTATTAATAAGGCCATTAGACCGCTACGGTACACCGTGACGAGTGCTTACAGAAAATATTACTACCATTCATAAAGAAGCACAGGATTAGCACTTTATTTTAGCCGGATTTGGCTTCTTGCCATTACTCTTAAACAATGGAGGAATGGTATAAAGCCTATAAGGTAGTTGAGGTAGTGTAGGGATATGAATCCTCTTAATTTCTGCCACATCAGTAAACGACTTTAAAAAAAGTAGAACCGGGCATCTCAAAATATATCGAAAATGGTCGTCCATAGTTTAATGAGACACATTAAAGACAAAGTTAGATTGCAGGTAAAATAGTTATAATAGACGAAATCATTCAAAACAGTTTTTCATAAAAACCGTATTTTTCAGTTTCTTATTGTTTCATTAGCAGTTTTCACACAGTATAAAAACAATATCATTTTGAAGTTGTCTACTTTCTTTCCGATACGGTCCTTAGAACAAATATTGTATTGCACACGTTTTCATTACTTGTTTCAGATGCAATTAATAACAGGGATCACCGTATTAAGATAAACATAAAAGAAGAATTTAACAACACTAAGTGCAACTCACTTTTTGCAGCGCGGAACTGACTATCAACTTGATCACATATACCGCCGCGATGATGACCGATAAACTGAACCATGCTATTGAGACCACAATGCTTATTACATGAGAACCAGTTAGAACGAATATGCAGCATTTTACGGTGATTACCTGTAATATTACATACACTATAAAGCAATATACACTGATTATTCTAAGATGATGCCTGTGACAGCCGTATTTCAATCACTTTGTGGCGAAAATAGGCGATTATTTATTTAAATTTCTGAACGGCGTCGCTAGGTTTGTACCGATGATGTAATATCTATTTAAAGTTAAAGAAGCAAGTATAATAAGTGTTTATATGAGGTGTGACAGGCATCATCTTAGAATATTCAGAGTATAATTAAAGCAAAATATTTTTTTTATCTCTTCAGTTAACAAATTGTTGTAAAAGTAACTTGAAAGCAGAGTAATATAGATTTCCACTTTACATTTATCACGTTTATCACTATCAGCACTGACTAAAACATATTATTTAAACTATTTTGCCACAAGATGCGATGACACTTATATTTAGGTACATGTCTTAGATATAAGCAACTCCGGTATCGTAAAAAGCATAACTTTAAGTCAAAGTGAATTTCATATTCTGCATGGTTATCTAACTTAATTTCTTAAAACTTTTGTCCTTTGCAGTTTCGTTTTTGCGAAATTTTAATTTGTCTGAAAACGCCTTTTCTCTGAAACTTTCCTGGATTGTTATAAAACTAACCTAACCTACAGGTTCTGTTAGTACAATGCTCAAAAGCTTAAAAAGTCAATTTTAAAAACTGGTACTAACAATTATCACTTACAACTGATAAAGGTTTCTTTATTTATTTAAATTATTTGGTGCGAATAAGTGAAATCTAATGAGGCTATGATACAGTCTTTTTTATTATTTGCCCTATAAAGGGAACATGTTTTCAAAAATTAATGGGTTCAGAAAAAAAATGGGGTAAATCAAATAAAAAATTGTGAGAAACGAAACAGCCGACAGGAGCTTTTCGAAAGATCGATAGGTTACCATCCTGCATTTTGCTTGAATGATAAATAGTACAAATTAAAATCTTTTATCTACACCCGTATCGTAAAACCTCTATGACGCGTTCAGAAACCGTAGATTACAATCGTTATCGCCGGTAATTTTATGACTATCAAAATTTGTATTTATTCGTATGGCGGTACAATTTAATTCGGCTAAAATTCTCACGTAACTCGATATGAAACATCAATCAAGATGAAAATGTCAAAATGTATTTTTTAGACATACTAATATCTCGCGTATTACAGAGTGATTCGAGAATTGAGTTGAACCTAAATGGCTGCTTATAAATTTAAAAATAATTAAAAAAAACAAATGCGTCACTTCTTGTTCATAAAGTTTTGAAATTTTGAATTAATAAAAGGAATATTGAATTAGATTGTACAAATGTATACGACACTAAATAAAGAGCATTGACAATATGCGTGTAGATAAAGTTTTGCTCGTGACTTTGCTTAATTGGTATCACACAATGGTCACGTAAACTACTATTTCTCCTGTTTCGCACATGTTCATCCATCGGTGACCATATTTGACACTGACCGTAAGACACCATGAGTATGACTCATACATACTCGTACATGGATAAAGACATTTGACATTCCTTCCTGTTACATCTTTTACAACCGCGATAGAAATCCCTATACTTACAAGATTGTACGAAATCTCTTCTCAATCGTTTTTGGCATGATAATGGTCACGTGATAATAAAAAATAACTTACAAATAACACAACCGGCAGAGCTCTCCAAGACCAAATCCAGAACAATGTAGGCTTGTAACCAAGCCAAAACCGAATGTCAGTTGAAAACTTGTCAACGCTGTATATATACATTATAACGGCCATTCTTATTCCTCCCAAAAATGGCATAGTAGCGTACATTCCATATATCATTCCCATAAAGTAATCGTTTAGAGCACTCGCCTTGAAAAATAAACATCATAAGCCAATATTAGTACAGGTAGTTCACGGATCAAAAAAAATACGGACGTAATCATGAGTGATTTGTAACTAAACTTAAATCCTACCTTATAAATAAATGTTCATACTCTCTGCAGGAGTACAGTCACCAGCATAAATATATTACTATCAACAGCCGTAGCCAAAAATAAATGATGCTCCATTGGGCTCATAAGAATGTGACGAGATTACCTTGGTAAAAATATGTGATGCTTTTTGGACAGCATAAACATCGTTACACTGTATCAGCATAAATATCGGATCTGGTCGTTCATAAATAAATGATGCTCCATTGGGCTCATAAGTATGTGCCGACATTACCTCTGTAAAAATATGTGATGCTTTTTGGACGGCATAAACATCGTTATACTGTATCAGCATAAATATCGTTATACTGTATCAGCATAAATATCGGATCGGGTCGCTCAAAAATATTTGATTACCTACAAAATCAAAATTATGTGACCACTCTCACCGGCATAAATATCTATCCACCGTGAAAGCATAGGCATCGAATGACAGGTGGGACCGCCTTTATATGTGACATGATGCAAAATCACGTCGGCTTTTGGTTAATAATATGATAATAAAATAAGTTATTTTTTGCGTTTTTGTTGGCTTTCTTTTTTTAAAAGTTCATTTAATTTTATACTTTTTAGTGATGAATGAAACTATATTTCAAGCTCGCCTCGCAATTAAATGTTTTTCGTTATAGTCGCTCAACTACCTTAATTGAGGTATGTTATCGCCACCCTTGAAATAGGTACCGTTGAGGAGTTTCGGTGGCCATCTGTGGTCTTCATCATCAGTTTCACTTCACCAAATGATACTTTCTGAGTGCAAATGCTAGATTTGTATTAAAATCACTAAAATGGCTGTATGTATGCCTGCGTATAATATTTGAGGAGTTCCGTCAATTCCTCACGGATTTCTCAGTTTCAGATTTGGACCACATCGGAAGTGTACTATATCATCCCAAAAAATATTTTTTATAATCAGTCCATAATTGACGGAGTAGGTAATTGGTGAACATACGTTTAAAAAAAACCCTTCAATAGAACATAATAATCTCTTCCTTTTTTGAAGTCGGTTAAAAACAATCTCTACATTTGACAATTCACGAAAACAGAGCAGACTTGTCATTCAGTGTTGGCAACTTAGCCCTTGTTATGGGGTCAGGTATCAATAAACCAGCAATAATATATTAGCCAACATTGGGCGCAAAAATATCTGACAGGTTATTACTAGAGGTAAATATAAGAGCGATGTCAGTATTTTTGCGCCCAATGTTGTATAATATATTATTGCTGGTGACTTTACATCTCGCTGCACTGTTGATTGCGTTGTACGGGAAGTGGATTAAATTTTACTTACATACATACATACATACATACAGACATCTCATATCATCCGAAAGATGTCCACTGCTGGACATAGGCCTCCCCCAAGGCTCTCCACTCAGACCGGTCTTGTGCTTTTGGCTCAACCGCGATCCCGTCATCTTTACAAGGTCGTCGCTCCATCTTGTTGGAGGCCTATCTACAGCTCGTCTCCCGGTCCGCGGACGCCACTCAAGAACCTTCTGACCCCATCGGCCATCAGTCCTGTGAGCAATGTGTCCCGCCCACTGCCACTTAAGTTTAGCTATTCTTCGGGCTATGTCGGTAACCTTAGTTCTACTGCGGATATCATAATTTCTTTACATAATTTTACATACATACATTGCAAGATAAATAATATATATATTGTAATTTGGTTAATTATGACGTTTAAGAGATGTGGTTTATGGTGACGAACCTCCTTCCTACATAGCATTAAAAAGAATAAATAATATTTAAGTCAACTCTGATTTTGTCAGATTTCAAATGTGATCGAAAAACAAATTGGTCTTATTTAGCAGGGAGTGACATATGCCAGAAAACAAAGATCTATCCATTTTGCCTGGAATAAATATATAACATATATTAACAGTCACAGTTGTTTATTATTATTACCATCGAATTCAATGTCATGGAAGAAGGCAATGTCGACCATCATAAAAGTTTAGGCCGTCCCCGTAAAACTACGGCAATTCAAGATCAAAATATTGTTCGCTTATATCAAGAAAATCCTGTAACTTCAACGCTCGAAGTTGCAAATGAGAATGGGATATTCCGCGACAGTATTCGTCGAAGACTGAAAGCGGCTGGCTTAAGAAATCAAGTTCCTGCTCGAACACCAGTGCTACAAAGAAGACATAGGGAGAGCTCCGTCTAGATTTTGCGAATCAATATTTAAATTTTGATTTTAGGAACGTTGCGTTCTTAGATGAAAAAGTGTTTCAGTCAAGTACGGATGGTCGAGTGTCATTGTGGAGATTGAATAATACCCGCTACAACGAAATAAATGTGGTTGAAAATAGAAGATCTAGTCGCATTTCATGTGGCGTGTGGGGGTGGATGTCGTCGGCAGGCCCGGGAGAACTGTGGCAAGTGACTGGCCGACTAAACAGCAGAGACTACATTGAAATCCTCAATGATGTGCTTCTACCATCTCTGCATATTACTTATCCAGACGTTAATCCCGTGTACGTAGTTCAGGATAATTGTTCGTTTCACAACAGCCGTATTGTTCGCCACTGGATCAACGAACAAGAAAAAATTGCGTTATTAGACGACTTCCCACCCAAGAGCCCAGATCTAAACCCAATCGAGAACTTGTGGGGCATAATGACGCAGCACTGGGACAGCACACAAGCTAGAACCAAGGCAACATTGACTCAGCACTGCTTTGATATTTGGGAATCCATGCGGGGTTTGGGTCATTGTTACAACATGGTGATGTCCATGCGAGACAGGCTGAATGATGTGAGAAATGCCGATGGTGGCTATACTAAATATTAAGTTAATGTATTTTATTAAGACAAAAAATAAGAATATAAGTTGTAGAGAATTTATTTTAAGTTTTTCATAAGTAAAAATATAAATAATAAAACTATTGTATAGGTATGTGACGTGTTCTATTGCATGCAGTTGTAGGGTAGCAGAGCTGTCCTAATGGCGGCAAGAAAGCTGACTAGTAATGTAAGCCCAGACCGGAGTTTCTCAAAATTAAACAGATAAGAGGTCGTGTAATAGTTTTGATTTAACTCTGTTACATTTTTGCCTGAACTAGTATTTTGAAAAAAACTACTAACATTAATTAGCGTTGTTACAGTTTGTTTAATTTTTCCTGATAGCGTTTTAAAATAATAATTTTAATAATTTTATGTTCAAAAATCACTTAATATTTAGCTTGAAGTACATTAAAAAAAAACGCTTTTTTATATTTTAATTTTCGTAGGGGAATTTGTTTAATTTAATCCTACAAAAATGTATTGGTTCTACCAATTCTTTCTCCCTTTATATATAATAACTATAATTGTCCTGTTAACTACTTATATTGCCTTGAATTTTATTCACAAAAACGCGTATCAAATTCTAGCTCTCCAGAGATTTCTATTCTACTCGTGAGCCTGTAGCGGGAATAAGAGAAATTATGCTCATCCGCAAAAACCAATCATTCATCGCTATTCACTTCTCTATCATTGTCTTTAGTCGGATAGTTGCCTAATTTTAAGTAAAGAAGCTTTAAATATTGCATTGCAAATTTAACATTTTTATTGCGTCAAAATCTTGATTGAACACTTAAAACGTGAGAAAGACATAATGTAATGACAAGTCTGCACTGTTTTCGTGAATAGTCAAATCACTTTACACAATTTTCGCCTCTATGGCAGCCAGGTAAGGAACGTTTTTGCAGTTCGATTACATATTTTGGATCTTGCATCATGTCACATATAAAGGCGGTTCCACCTGTCATTCGATGCCTATGATTTCACGGTGGATAGATATTTATGCCGGTGAGAGTGGTCACATAATTTTGATTTTGTAGGTAATCAAATATTTTTGAGCGACCCGATCCGACATTTATGCTGATACAGTATAACGATATTTATGCTGATACAGTATAACGTTGTTTATGCCGTCCAAAAAGCATCGCATATTTTTACAGAGGTAATGTCGTCACATACTTATGAGCCCAATGGAGCATCATTTATTTATGAACGACCAGATCCGATATTTATGCTGATACAGTGTAACGATGTTTATGCTGTCCAAAAAGCATCACATATTTTTACCAAGGTAATCTCGTCACATTCTTATGAGCCCAATGGAGCATCATTTATTTTTGCACGGTTGTTGATAGTAATATATTTATGCTGGTGACTGTACATGCAATACTAAAGATAATAAATGTGTTTTTATTAGGTTAAGTAGTTAAGTTCATATAGTTATTATAATTCCCTTTTTATTGTTATACAAATTTTAACATGTTTAAGTAAAAGTACCTAAATTAGTGCTAAATTGTATATAGTTATACCCGTCAGTTTATATTGCTACACCCTAGTAGGGTCCATGATTTGTACTGGTTATTTAAGAACTAACATCTTGTAAATACCAAGGCTGCAAGGAATAAATGAATATGAATATGAATGAATAAAGGAAGCATGCAAAATGGCCGCCCGTTTACGTGTGTGACTGCTTTGAGGGTTGCCATATAAATCGTCAATTAGCCCATTTTACGGCCTTTTAATTAGCTACCGTCAAGTCTGGCAACTTTGCCAACGTCAAGGTCTATCCAAAGTTCAAGATGCATTTTCTACAGACAAATACTACTTCAAACAGTTTCAAGTCGACTTGTCGTTATATAAATATGTCAAAAATTATTTCAGTACCATTGGAAATGAAATATACAAATGATTTATTAACAAAAAAGATCAAAACAAATTGTGGCAAAGAAGGCCCTACCCTGTGGTAACTTTGCCAACTAGATTTGTGTTTATAAAACGACAGTGTTTCTTCTTGCTGTCCATAAATGTAATGTTACTTGTTTCGTATACAATAGACCCAACATCTTGTAAAATATTTTTCTTTTAAAGTACTATGAAAAACAAATAAGTGGCAATGTTGAACACCCTTATATGCAATTTTCATACAATGTCAAAGATTGTCGTCAGGGTTGTCACTAATTGAAACATTTAATGTTATTTTATCAGCATTTTTTATTGCACACCAATCTTAATTCTCCGTTTTAATTAAATGATGAAAGTAGGTTAGAACAAAAATAGGTCAAAAACTTCCTACCTTTTTTCTAGAACGGCGATTCATTATATAAACAACAAAAAACAAAGTTTAAAATAGGTAAACGTAGGTAATATTAAATTTAAAATACCTACACAAATAATCTAGAATTTAAAAAAAAAACGCTTTAATGGTACCTATATAAAAAAATATTTGAATATTATAAATCGATTATCCCGAAAACTTATTATTGTATTAAGTAGGTATAATGACTATAATGATGATAAAATTGACAACCCTAGGTCATTTCAAAACGTGGCAAAGTTGACTTCCCATCCTTTCTGCACCGGTATGGTAACATTGCCAATGCAATTTTTGAAGGGTTTAACAAAGAATGGATCAAAATCAATGGCAGTATTTGAATCACTGGGATATTAAACACGTTGACAAAAAAGTGTACGCAGCTATATCCAGTCCATAAGCACAAATTCGTTGAAAGTTCCAGACCACTAAAAAGTTGGGTCAACTTACCGGCGAACTTTGGATGTCAACTAAAAGTTTACACTATCCGTAGGGATACCATACAATAAACAGTGTTGTCAGATACTAATCCGATTTTCTAGTCTGGGTGTCCAACGATGAAAAAATATTGCCGTATTTAAAATATAGGCGATATTGTTATAGCACACAGCAGGTGGCAAAGTTAGTATCCAATTGCAAAGTTGCCAGACTTGACGGTATCGAGGATTTTGTAATACCATCTAGTCTGTTTCCATCATCATAACCGCTCGACAGTACCATATTATTGATAACATAAGTATGCAAAATTTCAAGACAATCTGTCAAATTAGAAGTACCCAAGTTAAAAGTGATTTCCATAATTTGATAGCAGTGACAGAGATAAAAAAAAATTGACTCGCTTAAGCAGCGTTTCGTATCATAACTAGATACTCTGCTTTACCGATTGAGTATGACATATTGCAGTCGGTGGTCGACTGTCACTCGCCGCCAGTCGGGATGACAGTTATAAAAATTACAATTAAAGGTTACCAACTTTTTAGACTACGAAGCATTCACGAAAGACTATGCTTCGTGAATGCTCGTGTAATATCGGTGATTAGGATAATTGCTTTGCTTATGAAAGAGATAACGATAACAACTGTGTCATCTCATCTTGTTTACGAGTATGCGGCTTGAGTTCGTGTAGTGCCGTCTCGTGGATGTATAGTTAGTAAAAGTAAATAAAATAGTAAACATAATTTGCAACTATGGTAAAATTTATTTAAATAAACAAAACTTAACTAAAACCGAGTACATCCGCCATTTGCATCAATCACAGCTTGTAGTCGCTCTCGCATTGAGCCAACAAGACGAGAGCATATGTCGGTTCCTCTAAAGCCCTCCCAAACACTTCGGCAATGTTCAACAACAGCTGCTTTGCTCCTCTCGTTGTTATTTACCCACCGCTGCACCATCAAACCCCACAGATTTTCGATCGGGTTTATATCCGCTGATTTTGCAGACCAAGGAATTACTACCACCTCAGGATGCCGATGGAAACACTTGTTCACGATACGTGCTGTGTGTATACGGGCGTTGTCGTGGACATAATTAAACTCGGCTAGTTCATTAGCCGGAAATACAGTACGAACGCTTGGAAGCATGCTGTCCTCCAGAACAGTTATGTAATTTGCAGCGTTTGCCCTAGGCGGAAGGTCAAGCTCGCCTACTCCATCAGCAGACATCCAACCCCAAATGTTGGCAGATATGCGTCCAGAACTGAAATTTGGCACAATATGGTCCTCCGAATACCTCGTTCCAATTATTCTCCACAAGTGTAGTCTACCATGTTGGAATGATTGGAAGCTCTTTTTATCCGTAAAAATTGTGTGACACCAATCGAAATTTAAATATGATCGGGCAAAACATAAACGTTGAGCATTATGAGCACAAGTTCAAGCCACTTTTTTGGCAGGACGGCGGTGATGTAATCCCATTGAGTGCAAATAGTGCAATGCATTTCTTATTATTCTTGGAGACACGTCAAACATTTCAGCAAAAAAAAATAGTTTTCATAAAACCATTTTCTTCATAATTTTGCCTCATAAAATTTAATTGTTCATGGGTGAGGGTCGGGCGGCGTCCAGATCTAGTATGGCGATTATCAGTAAGATTACCCTTTGACAATTAAACAGAAGATATCGTAACTAATTAAAAGTTTGTAATAACTAAATAGGCCATTAAAAAGGTTTGATGTTGATATGAAACTAGACGTAGGTCAAAAATGTGAACTAATTTGACCCTTGTTATCATACTATGTTAGTATAATTGTATGTGCGGTTGTCTGCGTAATGCTTTAGTTTCAAAAGGTACTAAGAGTTTACGACTTGACAAAGGAATGAAAAAGATAACTGACGAAGGTTTTCTTACCCCGACTGTACAAAACCAGTTTGTATGATTTAATTAAACAAAATAAAGAGCGGTTTCGTGAGTACCACATAGATGCCATTTTAAAAGAACACGGCCACTCCGTTTTACGATTGCCACCGTATCACCCGACATTCAATCCGATCGAAAATATTTGGTCCATGGTAAAAGGATATGTAGCGAAAAGAAACGTTTCTTTAAAAATGCAAGGTATTATGAGTTTAGCAACTGAACGAATGAATACTATTACTGCTGAGGACTGGGAAAATATTTGTCGCCATGTCGAAAGGGAAGAAAATAAATATCGACGTCAGGAAAGGGGAAATGGATCGAATTTCAGACAATCTTATTATCAATACTTGTGACAGCTCAGATGAAGGACATGACAGCGACTAAAAGCAAAAAACAGAGAACTACTACTTATTCCATTTCTTAAGGGCATGTAATTTTATTAAATTAGGAGAAAATTATTCTCCTTTTGTTGCAAACGGTACAACCACTGCAAATGCAATTCCATGTTCTCGATAATTCATCTATACACGAATTATTTTAACCATTTATCAAGAATAATTTATGTTTCTGTTTTTTCAATTGATAGTGATTTATATCGTTATAGAAGTAAATAAATTATTTCATATTCTCTACTTTGCTAATTAATCACTCGCAACCCAACTTTAAAAAACTACAAATCGTAAAAGTCTCTGGCTACGAGCGAAGTAAAATTAGATGACTAAACGAACTTACCTTAAGTGAAGTTCTATCATGATTTTACACTAGGAGTCTTGAACAGATTCTGTGTATTTATCACGAGAGTTATTTTAGTTATACTTTATATTTAGTTTATCTGAAAATTTTATGTAAACAAAAGAAATTTATTGACATCGCACATCACATCACTAATAATATGTAGCCACTGAACTGCCCGCTTGATAACTGTCTATAATCAGGCATTCACGATTTAAACTTTATCACCTCTAAGTCAATTGTCGAAATATTTATTTATCGATGTTGTTCTCTCGTTAACTAACTCTCCATAAGGCCTTGTTCCCACTATACCGGACCAGCAGATTTGCCGGCTGCCGGAATGGCTGTACAATTTATATGAAGCTGTTCACATTATGCCGGACCGGACCGGACCCGGCTGGGAACAAATGATTCCGGCAAAATCCTCTATTACCAACCGACCAACCACTCTGTCCACCTAGGTGTACGGTTAGTAAGTTTTTTTCTTAACCAACAACCCGCCTAGTTTGTTGGTTAGTAATATACAATGTGTGGCCCAAAACCGGGGCGAAAAATTAAAACGTAGATTCTACTCCTCAAACTAGACAACTTTTGTTTAGCAACTTTTTAAAATCATAAAGTTTTTAGATTGTTCATTTTTCAAACAAAGTAAATAGTATAATCAATGTACTTAAAACTCCGTCTAATTGACATCGCCTGTCAGTCTAGTCACTCTACAGACATAACCAATTTCATAGTACATTGCGTGTTCGAATTAACTTTATAATGTAATAAAATTCAAACCGCAAGTTTTTTTTCAAAGTCGTCAAACAAACGTTGCGTAGTTTGAGGAGTAGAATCTACGTTTTAATTTTTCGCCCCGGTTTTGGGCCACACATTGTACATAACTAGCCCTAACCGACAAACTTCTTTTAAATTAATTAATGGTTTGTCAGTTGATACGCGTCTATTATCAACCGACTAACCATCTGGTTCTACCGGCAAACCATACTGTCTTTAGGTAAAAATAAAGAAGTTTCTGTTAATATATACAATTTATTTATATATGTACATTTCATTTATACAATACTTTTTTTACCTAACTTTGTGTAAAAAATGCCCTACAGTAATTTCACCATTCAAAAGTTGCATCTGACTTCTTAATATATATGCGTCTTTTTTAATGTCAGAAATTTGTCGCGTTGTAGGGGCTCTACCTTCATGAATTTGCATACTGCAGACGGTGTAATATGCCATATCTCGTTGCAAGAAATTGAGTAGCTGGAGAATGTTAACCTTTTTCTTTCCTAGGTTACTGTTGAGCTTAAAGTTCCAGCCTTCTAGAAAATTTGTCGTACGATGCCGTTCTCCGAAAACTGACCATATCTTTATAAATTCTTCGCTACGGAGCCAGTAATTTTCGAAGTAACTGAAGAAGTTTACTAAGCGGTTGTCATTCTCCATTCCGATTGATTCTGCTTTTATATAGTCCCAACCTTCTAATACTTTATTATCGGGCAATAAAGGGAGCACAGCAGACAGAGCGATAATAGTTCTAGTGAGTTTTTTTGATGTAAGCTTTAATTCTTTCCCTTTCTTCCATATGGATTTATTGAAGTGATAAGCACCCATGCAGATCAATTCCTGGAAAAATATTTAGCACAGCTTGCATAGCAGCTTCCTCAAAATCAGTTTTATATTTTGAAGGGTTCCAATTTGGTGCTGTTGTTTTAATCAATTGAAAAAATATCTCATAGGTACGTTTTGTTTTGTCGGATAGTAAGGCATAAGCAAGTGGAATTATATTTGTACTATTGTCTGTGCTCCCTAAATCTCCGTGTAATACGTACAATTGTGCAAATGGTTGCGGACAACTTTTAAAGGTGCCGTCACTAAAATAAGAGGTTATTTTACTCATAATAACTTTCGCTTCTTCTGAACAAAAAATTAATATGCGAACTCCTTCGTCATGGTCCTGGTAGTCAGCCAATAAGAGATACTTGAATTTCTTAGGCACTTCAACATCCATTACAGTTTTACATACTATTTTTGACACTCCCGCTTCTTTATTCTTATTATAATACATCCTTGACTTTATATTACGAAATGGAGGGACATTGCATAATAGGTTTATACCTCTATCCTGAAGAGAACCGACTGCATTTTGATAAATTTGAGGTATAGGGACATCATCAGATTGTTTACATCGTTTTACACACAAATCTAGTTGTAAGTCCAGTTCATTCTTGTTGAAATCTTGAATACAAGTATGTGCATTTCTCCGTGTGATGGTTTCACCCTGTAAATAACTATGTTTGTTTCAGAGTGTCAAAGGGAGAGAAATTTATCGATAACAAAAGATGTTAAAGTTATAACTTACCATAGTTGTAATATTTCCCATACATTTAATTTTTTTTCGCTGGGCACAAATCCAAAACGTACTTTGGTTTTTATAAACCTTTTGTTTGAAGTATTGGTAGCCATCACAAAGTAATACTCTGCCACCGTTTCTAGATATATATTGTAATTCATTCATTTTTCGTATTATATTTATTGCACACAATATAAAAAGCAAACAATGTTATTTTGACAATGAACCAAAACAAAAGCATGCAGCAAAAAGAATTCTGTATTTTCAAAATAAAGAACGTATATCCAAATCAAATATGTTGCACAAAAAGGTAATCATAATAGTCGCAAAGGAAAGAGGTACGTAATTATTTATTGATAATAGTCAAGTACTTCATTAAGTCCCAGATAAGAATCACAATCAATCTGGTTCTTGAGAAATATGAGAGATGATGTGTGCATATAACTCACTGATTTATGTATGTACTTATAACCATTATGCTTGACCATTTCGTTGTATAAACGACAAACTCACGAATTAAATATTTAGCTGTCAAATTCGGTTAGTGTGGGTGGGTAGCTAGACCATTATCTGACCAACTGAGTTGTCGATTTTGAAAAAACTTATTAACCACCCCCCAACTAGGTTGGCAGTTGGGAAAAAAATGTTCTAACCGAGTAACTAGGTTGGCAGTTAAGTAAAAAATGTTCTAACCGACCAACTAGGTTGGCAGTTAAGAAAAAATAGTTCTAACCGACCAACTAGGTTGTTGGTTAAGAAAAAAACTTACTAACCGTCCACCTAGGTGGACAGAGTGGTTGGTCGGTTGGTAATAGAGGGGCAAAATTGCCGGTCCGGCGTAGTGGGAACAGGGCCTTACAGCTCAAAAGTTGTTTTAAATGACTTGCGGTTAGGCTGTCTAAGATAAATAAAAGCATTGTTCACAATATGTTATTATCCCCACTCCCCACCACTAACCATTAAAAAACTCATCTAATGAGTAATGAGCTTTCATTTTTCCTTTTTAGGTATCTTAGTGAAGAAGTGGATTATATTCTGCTAGAAGACCGCAAGCTAGCCTAACCGCAAGTCATGTAGAACAACTTCTGATCTGTTACGAAGAGTCAATTGTCAATTGAATTATATACAGGGTGTAACAAAAATACCCGTAAAGCCGAAATGGGGTTAAATGGTGCCTTATAACAAGTCCATTTACAATATTTGAGAGTCGTACTATCACTGTATGACTTACCGCCAAAAAAAAAAACATTTTTTTTTTCATTCATGTGCTAAACCTATTTCAGTAAAATTAAAGAGTAAACTACGCAGAATGTTAAGTACAATTCGCGAAACGGTATTAAAGAGAAACAAAATGAACAGAATTCGATTAGATACATATTACAAGTCGAGTTTTGGAAGATTTTAAACGAAGAAATAGAAGCAATCGGAGAAATAGACTCTGTCCTTCACATAACCCCATAAGAAAAGTCCAAGGGTGTGATGTCCGGAGTACGAGCGGGCCATAGCACCGGTCCTCCACGTCCGATCCATCTTCGTGGAAAGCGAACGTTGAGATACTCTCGCACGTCGCGAGCAAAATGAGCCGGAGCTCCATCGTGTTGAAACACCATGTTCCTTTGGTTGTCAAAGTAATCCCTGTCGGCCACAGCAAAGTCGTCAATCGCCTCTTCGAACTCCGTTTGTAAAAATGTTAGGTAGTTGCCCCCGTTCAGACGTGATGGCAAAATGACGGGACCAACGACATGCCCGTCATAAATGCCAGCCCACACATTCAGCCGCCACTGATGTTGGAATCTGCCCGGCCGTGAAGCGTGTGGATTCTCGCGAGCCCAAACGTGATCGTTATGCACATTTGAAAGTCCTGACCTCGTGAAAGTTGCCTCATCCGTCCACATAACATAGTTTACGAAATTAGGGTTCTCCTCTAACTGCCTCAGATACCACTCGCAGAAGTTCCTCCTGGGAGCAAGATCAGAGGGTATCAGCTCCGGTGTACGGCGATAATGATAAGGGTGACGGTTGTCGTCACGAAGAATTCGCCAAACTGCAACATGGTTCATACCGAATCTTGCTCCGGCTCGTCTCATACTCGTGGTTGGCTCTTCTTCAAAATGCTTTAACACTAACTCAGCCTGCCTGGCATCGACTGCGCTTGGACGTCCACTTCCAGAAGGCCGATGAAAGGAGCCTATGGAATGTAGGCGTCTTGACATGTTGAGAAAACACTGGTACGAAGGTAGCCGTCGCTGTTCAGCGGGTGGTCTTCCATCGATAAATCGTTGCCGATACAGTTCGCGAGCACTATTTAAATTGCTATCTTCATGGCCTACGCATAACATCATATCGTAATATTCTGAGTTAAAAAACATCGTCATTTTGGAAATAAATATGGAAAAACACGGAACAATTGTAGAATATCGATAAAAAGTTTTGAAATTGACGTTTTGACGTTTTTTAAAGCCAGTACTTTAAGCATAATGACATCGTAGTATTGAACCTTTGTGGATGAAAAACAGAAAAACCATTAAAGTTGACAATTATTAAAATTGGTAGGTAGGCCTCTCTGTTAAATAATCTATGCTAACTCCGGTTCCCTGACATGACAGCTTACTAGGGTTGACAATATTTTTGGCTTTGATAATTTATTATATTTTTACGGGGTATTTTGTAACACGTTGTATATTTAATTTGTATCGTAACACCAATAGGGTTGGTTGGTGTGTTAATTAACACGGTGCCATTTATTACCTTATTGCGGCTCAAGTCCGGGGTCTACACATTTCTAATATTAGCCACCAAATTGCCCGCTTGATAACGGGGTATAATCATAATGATTTGTCACTTTTATTTGTAACTTTTTTTTTTTTTTTTTTTACCACCGTAAGAATATATTTTATTGTTATACTTGAAGTAGCGATTTCTTCCAAACCTATTAGCTTTTTTTGACAGTTTGCAGTTGAGGCTTGTGTGTAGACCACACATCACTAATGTTAGTTAGCCACCAAACTGCCCGCTTGATAACGGGGTCTAATTATGATCAATACATGCAGAAATAGTATATTTTGTTGACTTTCTGATAGTATAAGGTAAGTATCTCAGAGACCTACCACAGCGAAGATGGCGATGGTGATGTTGGGACGGGTTGTTATGTACTCGTAGTTGTCAATAAATACATCCGTTATTATATTTTTTGTTTTTTAGTTGTTTATGCATAATTATAAAAGCTCACTCATAAATATTTTTTGTATTTCAGTTGTTTATGCATAATTATAAAAGCTCACTCATAAATTAATACTAAGTTGACTTAAAACCCGAGACCCCTGTATGTTATTTCTGAAGGTTGCTACGAGAATCAAAATATCGATCGGTATCTGAATTCACCATAATAATTTTGAATTTTGAAAGATTTAGATCAATGAAAGAAACGTAAGAGTGGCCAGCAACGAAATCAAAAAACGAGGTTGTAACCACCTTGTTACAACTTAATAGTGGGTGACCTAATTATTGAGTATGGTAGGTACCTCGTGTGTTCATAAGTTTTGAGACGAAATTCATGTTATATAAAAAATTAAAGAATTAAGCTATATTTCGCAGCTTTGATGAGGGCTCGCTTTAAAGAATTTAAGTTTGACTGGGACTTTTGGCAGGCCCTGAGTTCGAATTTAGTCCACAAATGATAGTCCAGTGGATTGAGATCAGGGCTGGAGGACGCCATTCTTCCGCCGCAATGAAGGCCGGCAAATTTTCCCTTAACCAAGCTTGAGTCGTTTTAGCCTTATGCTGGTGCTGAGTCATGCTGGAACATCCATTCCTTGTTGTAAAATAAAGTATTAGGTACGGGTTTCCCTACAGTATCTAAAATGTTACTTTGATAATTTTTTGCTTTAACCTGTGCCCTCCGTCCACTTGGATCCACTGCATGGCTCCATTGATGGAACCTAGTATTTTTTTTCCTCCACCTGGGTCCATCGTACCAGTCAGTTCCAAATAATGGATTCTAAGACACTTTAAGGTGCACTTGGATCCTCCATAGAGTTTTATACGCTAATTTAAATTATACTTCGTTTGATGAGAACTGGCCAAACAAAAGAGCAAGAAGCAATGAGTCTTTATTGATATTTTTCTAAAAACAAAGGCAAACATATCAATCCATTAACTAGCTCCATTTGACATTCCTGTATAAAGGTATCATAAGTTATTTGCTTCTGGGTCCTTTTAGTTATTTGTTTTTTTTTTAATACGAATCGCAGTGAGCTAGGCATCTTTCAATACAGTAATAAAAATACAGCACAGTAATAAAAATAGGCGTTTTTCCACCCACCCGTTTATTTAGTTAAACCGTTTGCCGGTTAAACTTTTCTTCGACCGTAAAGGTTTTGTCGTCGGTGAAGAGTATCTTTTTCGCATCATGAATCTTATGCAGCATCGGACAACGTTCGCGACGTAATTTACGAAGGCGATCATTTAGAAAATGAACTTTTCTACGGCTGTCAGCCTCTATTTTGAGATCGTTTTTCAATATTCTGTTGACTGAAATACACGAAATGTTAGTCTGCAGAGCGAATTTTTTCTGGGTGCGACATTGATTTCGGCGAAGTTGGTCTCTGATTATTTTGATGTTCGCAGCCGTCCTTACAGGCCGCGGGTGACCACTCCTATGGCGATCTCTCAAAGAATCAGTCTCCTTGTACTGTTTAATGGTATAATATACGAAGTTGCAGGTCACCCCAAAACATTTTATATCACGGAAAATCTCCATTGGTTTTTTCTTCGCCATATGTAGTGAAATGACAGTCGCACGCAATTCTTTCGTTCCTTCCGTCACGAGAAAACCAAAAAAAATGAATTTAAAAACATACAAATTGCACACTAACATTCCAAATTCAAAATTGAAAAATTATTAAATAGGTACCAGTATTATTTTCTTTTCACTTCTCAGGCTCTAAAATGACTCACAATTGGCTTGTATAGCCGGACTAAAGTGATGTATTTAATCTCTAGGGAATAAAACTACACTTTACTCCCTAGGGACTAAAGTACTTTTTCTTTTTAATTTACTTTGGAAACCCTTAAACTGCCAATCATCGCCTTTTTCAGTGATTGTATATGGATCATTTTTCTTGCAAAAAATATAAATTAATCGATTTAATTTCACGATTAATGATTACAAATATGAATCTATTTAAATATATAAGGGATAAAATCTATTTTATTAGGCATGGTCCAAATAGTTTTCAAGTTTGTATCTGTTGGCTAAATATGCAAGCATTTAAACATCACGGTGTTAATGAATGGAGGATTATCGCCATTTTCAGAGATTGTGTATGGACCATTTTTAGGCCGTGGAAATAACCTCAAAATGCCAACTGTGCAAAATTATTAAAAAAAAGATTTAATTTCGTGAAACACGATTAATGATTACTAATATAAATATATTTAAATATATTAGGGATAGTTCTATTTTATTAGGCATGGTCCAAATAATTTTCATGTTTGTATCTGTTGGCTAAATATGCAAGTATTTAAACATCACGTTGTTAATGAATGGAGGATTATCGCCATTTTCAGAGATTGTGTATGGACCATTTTTAGGCCGTGGAAATAACCTCAAAATGCCAACGGTGCAAAATTATTACAAAAAGATTTAATTTCGTGAAACACGATTAATGATTACTAATATAAAAGAGTTTTTTTTTTCTCGCATTCGAAGTGAAAAGTAGAGTGTTTAACTCGAGACTAAACAACCATAATGACACTCGAACTACAGCCACTCTCGCTCGCAAGCTCGCTCGCGTGGCTAAACATCTCGTGTCATTATGGCTTGTTTTAGTCCCTTGTTGAACAATCTACTATTATTTTATTAAGTAAAAAGTTTATCTTGAACTTATGAACATACGAGGTATAAAGTGTTCCAAAATAAGAACCCATTACGAAAGGACCTAGTCCAATAAATTATCTTTTTGTTGATGTTCAACCTGAAACCGTTTTACATGATTAACAAACTTCTTCCAATCACCTGCAGTTACAGAAGAAAATGCTTCTTCAATTTTACCAAGCATTTCATCTTTAGTACTTTTTAAAAATAAGAAAAGTATTTTTTGTGAAACTCCTGGAGGAAGGGCGGTGGTCACCACCGCCTATAAAAATTTGCATTTGTAGGACTCCCGGAAATAATTGCTGTGAGAAAAGTTAAAAGCTCTGTGGTAGAAATAAACAAAACTTAAACGATTCCGCAAAAACATATAAATAATGTATACATTGTGTATCCTCTTAAAATTAAATATTTTATTCTTATACTTTCAGGGACAAATACAGTGCAGTCAGTGAAAATAAATTAGGTAAATCTGTTAATCATTCTCTTTTCAATCTATCAATCAATCATTAATAAATGATGTAGGTAATTTCTTGTCACTGACTTTACTATACATTTTTTATGTTTTTGAAGACCTTAAAAACATATTTGTTTCCGATTTATATTCCTTTAATAACTACCTACGCACTGGGTTACTCTCGGCATTCAAACTAATGTTCCACGGTAGCGTCAATGTATACGAGGTCGTTGGGCGCTCAGTCATGTACTCGTATTAAGAACACTATAGATACGTAAAAGTATATTTACCATTGCAATCGGCACAGACATTATGAATCCAAAAATGCATACTAAGCCCACAAGGTACACATTCTTCATCGAGCGGTATTGAGTCTGTAGCATCTTTGTCAGCGTGAGTGTATACAAAGTCTAAAAAAATGTTAATATTAGTGAACAATAAAAATTAATATAATATATCCATGCGATATAAACCGATCAAAATCGTTTTATTAAAATAAATACAAACTCCAAAAATATTTTACCCAAATATTTTTTACTCTCAAGTAGAAAAAATTACGGATAAATTGATTATTTGTAAAGGTCGATTTTTGGATCAGTAAGTAGCTAACTGTACTAATGGTCAAAATTCTACGAAATTGGTTCAGAATTAACGGTTACGAATATTTCAAGATCGTAGCGTACTGTCGTGGATCATGATGATACAGTGCATCTCAGGAAGTTATCCATTGTTTGTTTTTTTAGCGTGTGAGGCAAGTGGTACAAATGGAACCCCAAAAATTGTCCGGCGCAACTGCATACATTAGCAATAGGATTTCTTACATATCTACACTTTTACCAGAATCTTTATGAAACCGCATTTACAGGTTGTTACAAAAATACCAGGAAAGTAAAAAGGGGATTAACTGGTACTTTGTCAAGCGTCCATTGACAATGTATAAAAACCGTTGCTTGAATTTATGACTTTATTATTTTTAATAAATTATAAAATAATTATTTTTGACCTAATATCCCCGAAGTGACAAACAAGAAGTACAAAAGTCAAAATAAAAAATAAAAGCAGATTTCGATTAGGTAGGTGTAACAAGCTGAATTGTGGGTTGATATTAATGTTTTAAAATATCTATTACGGCTTAACATGGTACCAATACAATAACTGTTCAGGGCCTCTATTCTAGACGTTAAGATTAAAAAAACAAAAACCCCCTTTCAAAAATGCAAAAAATAACTTCTTATAAAATGGTAGGTAGGTCAGTCCATTCGGCTTTTGGTTTAAAATATTGTAGGACGCCGACTTCAGTTCCACTTCACCGAGTTTTTGTTTTTTTAAGCTTTTATTTTATTTTACACTTTTTTGTGATCCTATTTATGCTGTTATGTCCCACTTCTCAATTAATAAGAAACTATAGAACATTTCAAGCTCACCGCAAGCAACGCCGCGGGAAAGTCTTAGTCATATTTAAACAATCGCTCAACTACCTTAACCGAGATATCTTTATCGCCACCCTTCAAATGGGTTAAGTTAAGTCAAATACCGTTAAGGTGTTCCGGTGGCCATCTGTGGTCTTCATCATCAGTTCCACTTCACCATATAGTACTTTTCAAAAGTAAATGCACGAGTTACAGTGAAAAATACCGATATCGCTGCCGTTATCAAAAATTTTGTACATAATTAAAGGCTTATTGAAAACAAAACAACGATCGCTTCCTTTGTGTAACGAAAGTTAGTCATACAAACTATATGGGTAACTTTCGTTACACAAAGGAATAAATTAAGTTTTGTTTAATTAAAGCCCTTAACTACGTACATTTTTTTTAAATATACCCTTTCAAACAACTAAAAAAATTCAGATCGGCCAGTGGTCTTCGGGTAATAGGGGAACATATATTTATTAACAAAACCTTGAGAACCTCCTCCTTTTTTTAAAGTCGGTTAAAAATCCAAATCTTGTTTGACCTATTATAGTATTGTTTTTAACTCGGCCGCCATTACTGTCATGTAAATAAGAGAACAAAAAGTAGACAATACGATAACAGGTCAAAAACGATATTGTTCTTACCGTGTTAAACAGAGGCCCTGGTCATCGATAAACCATTGCCGCGGCACGATTTAAATTACCATCTTCATGGCCTACACATACATTAAACGTCTCGTTATAATCCGAGTTAATCGTCGTCGTCATTTTTCACAATTTGTAATAAATTGAAAACAATGTGAAACTTTTGTCTGTGAGAATGAGGAATATTTTGTAATTGTGAACATAACTTTTTTCTGACTTGACCTTTTACGAAACCAGTACTTAAAGAATCATAGGTCATAACATAACTTTCTAGTTTGAGATTGTAAAACATTTTGACAGTCATTATAAACAAATAGGTACTACCTTTTATTAAAATAGTCTATGCATCTGAATTGATGACAAAAAGAGTATGTGCCAAATACAAGTTGGCAAAGATGTAAACACAACCAAAAAAAACAATTTATCATTATTACTCGATAATCACGCGCTTTTAAACATGAAGTGAGGTGTTAGCAATGTTTAATATACTTTGTCTTTACTTTTACATTAAGTTTAAAATTTAATAACTATTCGTTATACATTATTTTACATAAAAACACGCTTGTTCAATATTTGAGGATATGACTCTGTCAAATGGTACTTATTTGTATACGTATTTTTAAGTTTCAATTGATACTATTTATTTATATTTGGTATTTTTGTAACACGTTGTGTATGACATCAGTCATATTGCTTTAGTGCTTCCAATCCAAATCGACGTTGCGTAGATTGAAAACACTTCAATGACAGGAAATGATAGTGACTACATAGATATTTAAGGGACTTTAACCCTTTGAACGCTTTCATATATGCATGAAGTGATGACCACTCACACGCTGAGCACAGTAAAATTGCGTTATCAAATTATATCCGAAGAATAACCCTGATTTTTTTACATTTTGACCTGTCATAACATAACATTCATCAATTAGTATAAGGACCAAACCATGAATTGATGTAACGTTTGAACCAAAATAAAATTTATAATAGATTTTATTCATGATATAAGTACACCTTCACTCCGACCCTTTTATGGGTTGTTGGCGTGGTGGGCACGACGGCACACGACCGCTTTAGGGGTTCTTGGCGTTCAAAGGGTTAAAGTATTTACATGCTTTTAATACTAACCACGTAAGATATTACAGAGAGTATTTCATTCGAATACAAATATATAGTATAGTATTTCTGGCCGCGTTGAAACTCGGTGCTCAATGGCAACAGCGCAAATCGTAGATAATGAGTAGTCATTATTGTTGAATCCAATTGAACACAATCAGCTATACCCATATACAAAATTCTTACAATTATTGACCTAATGGAAGCGGTAAGGGTAAATAAAATAAAGAAAATTAAAACTGCATTGTCAATCATTGTGGAAGGCGACATAGTGCCGAGATCGTAAACGCCATTGAATCCCACACCGTAGATCATTAATACATAGTACACCGCCATCATCTGAAAAGATTCCTTAGTTATTTATTAAACTCAGCTATTATACAGTGCACAGTGTTTTACGAACCCGTGACAAAAGATATTAATTTTCATTCGACTCCATAGATGTTAGAGCATAGAATGAAATCCGAAACTGTCGTTTGGTCATCCTTTCTAGATTTTGAGGAAAAAATTATCAAACCTGTAATGTTTTGGGAATTTTAAAAAGGAAAACAAACCTTTCTTATCCTGAAGTACTGTTATTTTCTGTACATAATAAATTTCATAGATCTATTTGAGGTTAACATTTTATTTCCTAGTCCGTGAGTATTTTCCGTGTTTTTTTTTCTTCTATATCTCAGATAATATTTTTTTACAAAATAATTGGTTTCCGCCACAAAACAGTACTTTTCCCTTTTAGGTGACACACCTAGTATATGAATGATTTGGAATTTAAATTTTAACAAAAAATTAAGAGCAATGTGTCTATGGGCGTTCGTTATCTTATTTAAATATAATCTCCTATGAAAGGCAGGCTGTGTGATGCGGGAAGGCGCCCACATAACATAACAGAAGTTATCTCTAATTATCTATGGTAATAATGCGCGCTACAGTATATACAAGTAGGCACTCTGTTCTGCCCACTTCACAAAGCGTAAGACTGTATCCGACTACCCTAAGAAGATGGAAGAAAAAATACATTTAGGTAATTAGTGTAATTACACTAGCAACATTAGGCTTGCAGTCTTGTGAATGCGAATGACAATAGGTCACAGTTTCCACTTACCTTCAGGTGGCCTGTGTGCTCGTTTGCCTACTCTAGGGCACAAAAAAAAATGTGTTGAGCTTACTTGGGGACAAAATGAAACCTTAGATGCAGCTAGACAATGAGACTAAAGGAAAGGTAAGCAACGCAGTAGAATCTTTTGTTGTTAATTGTGAAACCAGATACAAAAAAAGCATGAGTCACACAATAACTTCCTAAAAAAAAAGACTGGTTATGCAAATTATTTAAAGATGTTTTGCCAAAAACGGCAACAGCTGATTTTACATCCGTTTCTCCCAGTACAGCTAAATATCAGACTTTGAGCTAACCTCAGCAACTAAGATCCCAGAAATGACTGCAGGCAATAATAAAAGAACAGCCGCCACAAAAATTGACAAAAGTCTTCTATAAAACAATGTTACACCTGGAAGCAGGATGCTTACGCAGTGCGTATAAAAGCATGGAGCTTATAATTAATTCTTGTAGTGAAAGTACAGCAGGAACTACAAAAAAATATACAGTTTCTCTTACTCCACCACATTTTTCCTTGTGCATGGTTGATGGTAAAGTGAGTAATATTATTAAAAACACCAACTCACAAATTAGGTGCCCTATTATGTCGATGGTATGGTATGATTGCACCTGACGGTATGACCACAAGGAGTGAAATCGAGCAGAGTCTCGTGTAAGAAGGTAACCTGGCCAGTTTGAAGCAGGTTTTCGTCCCAGCCCTGGGACAAGTTGCGTCAAGGTTCGTAAAAATATTGAGAAGCTGTATCTTGAAAACTATATTGTCTACAGAGACAATTCTAGTTTCATATTGTAACATTTTTTTTTTAAATGTACTTTAAAAACGTGGTATTATCGAAAACTAGTCCTATAGGGTTATAATCGCCAAAATCTGAAAAAGTCCGAAACTTTCGCGGTTTTTTTCATTTGTGACCAAGTAGCGTTCGTCGCTCGAGGTCACAAACTTGGATTATTCATTGGGCCCACATCATATATAAGTCTGCATTAAATTAGAACTACCGGATTTGACGCAAGCTCATGATGAGTAAAGTTACTGGAGTAGTGGTTCAAATAACGGCTGACGGCGGACGGCACATTGAACTACGTCGTACTTAATCGTAAGTGTGCACATAGCCTTTTTTAACTGGCATTGCATGGGTTGAACTTGGCCTTGACTTGACAACCAGATAACAAATTATACAATTGTAAACAAATAATACAGGATGTTATAGACTCATGAATTAATTCAAATTCATGTTTTTGTATTTCAATTATAAATGCTAAAAAGCGTTAGGATTTCATAATTTACATACCACAACCTTATTTATCACCTAGACATGCCCGGATTCAAATAAATGCTTTTAGTAAGTTTACATACTGTATTAGCTATTTTCCCTCGAGCAGAGTGTAACCGGCCGTTAAGTCATTTGAAAACGAACTAAAACCCGTTAGCGACGGAATATTGCAAGGTTGTGTGCCATTTTTGTCTTGGTTCAAGCAAATTTCATGAGAGAACTCTGGAATTCTATAGTTGATGCAGCTCCTAACAACAGCGACAGAAGAATGGACAAGGGTTTTAAATATATTTTCAGGAGCAATGGTATGCGAGGGACATGGCATTATATGATACGTTAGGAGCAACCACACCGTTGCTCAAAATACGTTGACGGCACGGAAACGCAGAGATGTGCCGTAAACGTCACGACTTTACCGCATGCTCCTCAAAATACGGTGATGGTATGGAGTCGCAGTGACGTGCCGCAAACGTTACGGCACGGCAGCTGTGTGGAGAGCATGCGTTAAAGTCATAACGTTTGCGGCACGTCACTGTGATTCCGTACCGTCACCGTATTTTGAGCAGCTGTAGGATCGGTCTTTAACATGCACAGAACTAAAAATGCTTCTGAAGGATACGAAAATTAAATTGGAAAATTGGCGGTATAGGACATCAGAAACTTCTATTAACGACAGAACCCTATATTCAAACCGCGGCGGATAGATAAGGCTTACTTCGGGTTAAAATTTGATATTTGCAAATAAATGAAATGTGTAAAATTTCAATTCTCAGTAAGAATCAGGATCCGATCATTATTTGTTAAACAGAGGTACAGTAATGGTGATTTAGTTTACAGGTTGCGTTCGCTATGTCTTACCCGCAAGGGCAGGTGTACAAACATGTTCCGTGTGCATGCAGTATGCAAAGTTCTTTTACAAAGAGCCAATGTTATAACAGTACCCATACAAACAATAAATCTTTCTCATGTCAAATACACTCTAAGCCGCTCTGTCCGTGTTATGAATATAGGGTTCAAGTGCCAATTTTAGTGAAAAGGGGTAATCACTACGACCATTATTCTTAAATCCATCACTTTGTAATTGAAATATTATGACACACAGGAATCACAATTACAGTAGGTAATTGTGATTCGTCAATAATCAGTGACTTACGTACTAAGTTTTATTGATGTACCCATCGGTGCCAGTGGTGGACATTCAATCGCAGCCGAACACTCTGTATTGAGGTATATCGCAGATACGTCTTGGTCAGTACAGAACAAATATCCTGCAATAAAGAAAGTTTTCCTGAAATACAACACACCTTTAACCTCATCCTCCTCTGTGGAGTAAATTTACTTGTATGCTATTTAGAATTACAAATAGTTTAAAAATCAATAGGTTATATACGAGAACTTTGAACGGCGAGCGACGAGTTATATTAAATGCTAACGTAAAGTTAGAAAAAAACCTAAAATGACATCTTATTTTAGATTTTGGTTCAATGTTCAAAATCGGCCATTGATGTATTTGTACTGTGACAAAATCGAAATACGAGTAATATGTCAGAATTTATTTTGAGGAAAACTTTTTTTATATCAAAGGTTTTAGTAGTTAAATCTGGAAACTGGGACGTAAGGGTGGGTACGTGGGGTAACGTGTTCGGCTGTGATTAAATATCCGTTGCTACCAGCAGTACTTCGTCTCAGTACGAGTGTAAATTATAATCTCGAATACGAATTCTCGAAATGTAATACAGATTTCGCTGAGATTATGCGAGATTTCGCTGGTTCCACTATCGCGGGATCAAATATACGTTGGCTCGAAATACTCGGAGTCAAAATACGTATAGGTACAATATACAAAACGTATTCTCGAATCATCTAGTTTCGATTCGAAGCGTATCAAAGCCTGACTGCGGTGGGAACTAGAGAAATATTACATCTTTCCATCTCTGGTTGTAGATCCAGGCGTAGTCGTAGGTCGTAGACCCAAAACAAGGTGGAAAGATGTAGTGCTGAAGGACATGCAGGAATGTCAGGATGCCTGACACTCCTGGACAATCACTAGGACAGAGTGAAGTGGAGGCGAAAGATAAGGAAAGCTGACCCCACCACCATGTAGGATTAATAATAGCTAGGAATAGAGAGAGATTCGAAGCGTATCAAATGCTCAGTGGTTCGAATAAAACTGAATCGATTACTTGCAGGACCGACATTCGTAGGATCGAAATATAACCAATCAATAGAACTTATACTCGAATTATTTAGTTTTGGTTAACGGTAAAATCGAATGTTAAATGGTCCGATCAAAACTAAGTCAATGAACTGTAGTCTATTAAAAATTCGAGTGCAAGTTTTAGCAAACGTCGAAAGTTTTACTACCTAAACAAGGAAGGTCCTGCTATAAAGTTCTGAGTGGCAAGAACAAATATTAGCTTTTCTTATTAGAATGTATCAAAACTTTTTATGTAGTAGACTACAGAAGGGGACATCACAAGTTCATTCCACAGTTGGATAGCCCGGACATAGAAACGTGTTTTATTAGACGGAACAGCAAGTAAAGATTTGCGCTGGAACGCAAAAGATTACCGCTACCGCCGTCCAAACGGCTAAATCTTTCGGAAAGATAGGGAGGGGAAGAAGAAAGGAAGAGGAGTGACAGTAGGTACATGTAAATCTCTACGGAGTAAATCTCTATTTCGAGTTTAATATTTCCTAAACGATAATTACCATAGACATAATATTTTTGAAGAGCTATACAATAATGCCACATCGGATGTTGTAAAGTAAAAAAAATATCGAAAGAATATTTTTTATGATTTTATTTCATAACATTTTCGGTGTGATTATTATATATAACCATGCCAAATTACTCATACAGCTTTGTAGTTTTAAGATTTTCTAAGTTGAACCGCGGACGGACGCAGCGTACGGACAGACCCACATGGTAAAACTATAAGGAACCCTATGAAATGGATAAGAATTAAAAATATTTTCTACCTTGTCTGTCTTGCTCTTACTATCTAGATTCCTGCAATTATGATAAAACTCTTTCATTTGTATTGACGGCATTTATTATCAATAACTTCTCACAATAAACTCTGTGCATCGTTCGTCATAGATTGTGATATATATATCGATGGCTGTGTGACTCAACCCCGTATATGAAATATATTAACTTTAGGTTAACATGTTTCAACTATTTTTTTTTTATTGTACTGTAGAATTAAAATGTTTTTTTAATAATTAGACATCTAATTCGACGTTACAATATATTCAAAATTGACAACAGCTAATTTATAAGTATTGAATTCATGAAAGACGATTATATTGTCTATACGAGTTTGTGTTTTATACATTTGAGTTACTTTGCTGAGTGTTTCTGCCGAGAGATTGATTTACTGTATTTTGTTAAAATGAACGACTACCGACCGCTCAAACATCATATTAAGGACCGTATCGAAAAGAAAGTAGACAACTACTAGGTTAATTAGCTATATAATTAGATCGTGTTTTTGAGAAATAACAAAAGTAAATAAAAAATATATTAACTAAATAACAATAATCTTTCGGAGAAACCATTTGCCGTGCCCCTACTTTGCCTGCAATCTGACTTTCCTCTTGATATTCTGCATCAGGTTTTGGACGACTTTTGTGGTCACGTTTTCGGAAGCCTTATTCCACTTTTTCTTAAAGTCAGCAAGGGAAGTAGCAGCTTTGGTATTTTTTTGAAGAGATCGTTTCATAATGGCCCTGTATCTTTCGATAGGACGGACTTCCGGACAGTTAGGCGGGTTCATGTTTTTCTCTACAATATTTACCTTGTTGGCTTTATACCACTCTCGTCACTTTCGAATAATGACAGGCGGCCAAATCTGGCCAAAATAATGTAGGCATCCTATGCTTCTTGATAAAAGGCAGCAACCTCTTTTGTAAGCATTCGTCGCGGTAAACTTGGGCGTTTATAGTTCCCGTAGCGAAATAAGGTTTTGATTTCAGCCCGTATTGACAAATTGCTTGCCAAATTAGAATTTTCTTTCCATCTTTTTCCATACTGATGGACATATCCTTTTGAGAAACCTTTTTACTTGGCGAGACTGTTATAAATTGTGGGTCAGGTAGAGTTTTGTAATCAAATTTACAATAGGTTTCGTCATCCATTACGATACACTGTACTTTTTTAGTAAGAACTCGGTCATAAAGTTTTTTTGTACGTTTTCGTACAGCAATTGACTGTTTTTCATCACGTTTGGGCTGTTTTTGTTTTTTATATGTCTTCAGGTTACACCTTTTTTTAATCCGCTGGATCATTCCAATAGAAGTTTTTGCTTTACGAGCAGCATCCCGAATAGACAGAGTCGGTTTTCGATGAAACATTTGAACGACTCTTTTCTGCAATTCTGGGTCGGAAGGGCCTCGTTTTCGCCCAGATTTTGGGAGATCTTCTAAGGTGACAGTGGTACCGAACTTAGTAATTAGTTTATGTATACCTGCAGGGCTAAAATCATTTTTTGGCAAGGACACTACCAGCCGCACTACCAGTAGTGCCGTTTACAATTAACGACACTACCCAAACTATTTCGGATTAAGTTGTACTGTCAACACGACAAAGTTTTGGAGGTTTTAGACTAAGACCCTATTGATGATCCACCTCTTTTACGGGAAATCCTTTTTTTTATTTTAGTTTTGAAGTTTGAAAATGTAACAAAAATCAAATAACACTGACAATAATTTGTTCCGACCTTTGACTGACATTTGATGGATAAATGGTTGTTGTGAGAATATTATATAGGCAACTATTTTCGAGTTGCCCACCAACCGCACAAATTTTAATGCCAGCCATGCAAAAGATATCATAGACCTTCTCAGGTTTTCGCTTTACATGGTGAAAAGTGTGCTAGACACCATGTCGTGCAATGTTATAGAAAGATAGTTCGCGTTTAGCTCCGTATAATTTTCTTTCGTAGCCAAAATGGCACTTGGCCCGTCACATAAATTTGGGAGTCATTGTTCAATTTATATTATGTTTACTTTAATTTTAATTGTGCAAGGAGTATGCATATGTAATTGTTTATTTTACACATCGTAAATAAACGACTTCAGCACTGTTGTACTTTCTGTCATTTCTTTACTGTCATGCATTTTATACAGGAGGTTCAAGATACTTTCAATTGAACTGATTGGGAATACGAGAAAACGGGATTATTCGTTGCGTAAAGACATATATGTATTCGTTTTTTTTTAGTGGGTGTCTCGAGGAAAGCCTTCGCCCGCTTACATATCTCCACAGGGCTTTAGGACTTTGTCAAAATATAATTTTTACTTGCCTCCGCATGCAAAAGTGTGCTTGCGTCATATTGATGCGGAAAACTGGGACGCCGTCGTAAATTCGAACACAGCGGTCACTAACTTCAGCTAAGTCAACGCGGCAGACATTATAAAAGTTTTTAAAAGTGCTCTGCAATTGGTCCACATTACAGTGTCATCCGCATTAGACATAGTGATTTGATTAGGTATTACACTAACGGATTACCGATGCGATATTGAGCAGCGTAGTTATGCCGTGGGTAAGAACGGGTAGTTTTTTCACTATTGTGCAGGTAGATAAGTTTTATTTTAATTAATTTCTTTTGCATTATTACAATATTGTAAAACGTGACATGTTTTAAATTTTATTATTAATAAAAGACTTCAGCACTCGGTTGTACTTCATTTCTTTACTACCTATCAATTGTCAGTTGGAGCACGGGGACTAGGGCATACCCCGTGCTTCACCCAGGTGCAATAACGAGGTGAAGCACAGGTCCGTACCCAGGGTTCGGTATCGAGTTTTATTTATAAGTACCTACTTTAGTTAAGGAGAAGTTAGTAAATGATTTGGGTTATTTATTTTTGGTTTATCAAGGGTTGCATTGATTTAAAAACAAATAAAGAGTTACTTTTCTGCTGGCCGTTTTTTTAATTTCATGATTTACTTACACAAAGTTTAGGAACATAAACAAAGAATTATGTTCCGAAACTTTGTCGTGTTGACAGTACAACTTAATCCGAAATAGTTTGGGTAGTGTCGTTAATTTTAAACGGCACTACTGGTAGTGCGGCTGGTAGTGTCCTTGCCAAAAAACGGCTAAAATTATACTTTTTAGCAAGCTTTCTTATAGTTACCCCTTTAATTTTGCACCAATCGTCCAAAATATTTTTTCTTACTTCTAACGCAATTCTCCCCATTTTGACAGATATAATGGAATGTCTAATGTATTTTTATATTAAGAATAGTTAAGAAATAGGTTTATAATTTAGTAAAACCTATTTGTTTCTTAAACATCTGTGGACAAACTTATGCAGTCGAAAAGTTGTCTACTTTCTTTTAGATACAGTCCTTAATATACTTGATTAACTCATTCACGCATTGTTTTTTACCTTTCGCTAGGTGCCGCAAACGCACATGTGCGTTCAAATGTGAGCAGAATTCTGAAAGCGGCACTTGGTGAAAGTTGGGTGAACACATACATGCGTTGCCGGCAGTGAATGCGTTAAACTCTTAAATAAAATATTTGTTTGTAATGTTTAAATATTTTCTAATTATAATAATGTAACAAAATAAAACTGGTCTCCTATTCAAACTAATTCTAATGCTCTTTTTCATATTATATTATCGATCACAAAGGTCTTTCGTTCAATAAGACTATATGTAAAGTATTCAAATCAACACACACTTTTACGTCATACGAAAACTAGTAGTGTCTTTCCAAGTATTCCGCAAGTGGTTCGCCATAGATTACATTCATATTATCCCCAAACCACTAAACTTCATAGATCTCCTTTTGTTTACTAATCTTTTTCAGTGTATCACACATGTGTAAGTGTTAATAAGTCCGTGTAATCTTTTGTAAAGGTAATCTACTATCGAATAACACATATTAATTCAAATTAATACACTTCTTGGCGAAACCAAACAACAATTATGGTGATGATGATGACATACATTTGATATGATTGATGATATTTTTTTACTAAGGTTACTTTTTTTTTACAGCCACGTCAGCCGTCTATTCACAGGGAAGGTTGTCAAAGAACGGGTGGTAATCTTTATGTAACACCATTTTTAGTGATTGCACGTCGTTAAATTTTCGACGCGTAATGTAGTTTTGTGCTTGATACAACCGTGGGCTATCATCACCGTGATTGGGATCATGCGCCGGGGAATAGCCTCCCAGTCTTCGTCAAATGATAATTTGAATAAAACGCCCTATTCGGTATATTTCAAGGCTCGCAGGTCATTTACGCACGGGTCATCAATTCGATTGCCTGGTCGTATACATTAAAATTAAATACTTTTTGAAAATTGTATCGTCTACGTAATTCACAGTGTAAGATTGTCTTATCCTGAACTCTCTTTTAAGCTGTACGTAGTTGGCCGGTACGTATTTTTTTTTCTGCCTTTCAGTGTTTGCGTAAACAGAATCTGCTTCCATTTGGGTATGGTTGGGTATGTAAGTTTGTAAAATAGTGTAATTTAGCAAAGTATAACAACGAATTGGACAATGTATCGTTCCGATTTTGGGTACAACACCCATCGCTATAAAGCGCAATAGGCACGTTCGCATTTAAGCAGATTTTTAAGCAGAAGAAAATATTTCACTATCCATAGCTCCACCGCATTAGGCCACACAAAACATGTCACTTAGTTACTTACAAAACAGTACTTAACTCGTATATAGTGAATTGATTACAAGCCAGCCCGGAGAACCAGCGGGTAGATAGGGAATCCACTGTACTACTTGTACGTCCATAGTGTAAACTTTCAATTTTCCTTCGATAGCCAGAGCTTTGTCTTGGGTTTTCTCTAAATGAGCCTTATCCTTTTGAACCACATGAGAATTGTACATATTACTACTATATATATATATATATATATATATATATATATATATATATATATATATATATATATATATATATAGATGAATTAACGAGAGCATGGAATTGCATATGTAGTAGTATTGTATGTTTACAGGCATTCTATATTTGAATTTTCTATTTACTAATACCATCAGCATAAAAAGAGGTTTGTTATATATTGAAGAAGTAAATACCAAAATAATTCAGTGTCAAATTGCGAATATTATTTACGTTGTGCATATATTTTTACGTTTCATTTTATTGTTTTCTCACAATTATCAGAATAATTTTGTCTCAGCCCGTATGACTAAGTGTAAGTTACATAATTTTCAAAAAATATGGCAGTGAGTAATTTTGGTCCGATTGAGAGTCAAAGTAAGCAAATTATTTTTAACTGTTATAAATATTTTGAACTTGAACTGAAGAAAAATTTAAATTCCCCTTACACCGCTGCCCAGTTAGTTGAAAAAGCTACAGGTGTTTGTCTCTCTTCTGTTTATAACATTGTGTCTGAGAGCAATAGTGAGAAATTCGCATCAACAAAGAAATTCACCTCCCCGAGAAATAAAAAGTTACGTACTTGTCCGTCATCAGCAGTAGACGATTTTGATCAGGAAGTCATCCGGAAAACTATATACAATTTTCATCAGTCCCATAAGTAATTTCCTACCTTAAGGGCACTCCACTGTGTTAAAATCCGATATAGATTACAAATTTGGCATTTCCACCTTACGAAAACAAAAATAATAATTAGGATTTAAATGGAAAAAGACCGAGGACAACCGAAAAATATTAATCAAAGACACAACATACGACTGCTAAGAATAAATTACCTTACCAAAATTGCGGAATATCGGTCTAAAGATAGACCACTAGTTTATACTGATGAAACCTACATCCACACTTCACATGTGTCCTTGGACCGATGGAACAGAATTTGGTGTAAAAACACAAATCAGTACAGGCCAGCGGTTAATAATAGTGCACGCAGGAGGAAAAGATGGTTTTATTCCCAACGCTTTGTTAATGTTTAAGGCAAACCAAAAAACCGGAGATTACCATGACCAGATGAACTTTGTCAACTACGAAAAAAGGTTAAAAGAAAAATTAATACCGAACCTTAAACCGAATAGCGTACTTATCGTAGATAATGTGTCCTATCACAACAAACTTTTGAATCGTGCTCCAACGTCGAATTCTCTTAAACAAGAAATGATGGATTGGTTGACAGAACACAACATTTCATATAGCCCGTTGATATACAAAACCAGTTTGTATGATTTAATTAAACAAAATAAAGAGCGGTTTCGTGAGTACCACATAGATGTAATTTTAAAAGAACATGGCCACTGTTTTACTATGGCCACCGTATCACTCGACATTCAATCCGATCGAAAATATTTGGTCCATGGTAAAAGGATATGTAGCGAAAAGAAACGTTTCTTTAAACATGCAAGGCATTATGAGTTTAGCAACTGAACGAATGAATACTATTACTGCTGAGGACTGGGAAAATATTTGTCGCCATGTCGAAAGTGAAGAAAATAAATATCGATGTCAGGAAGGGGAAATGGATCGAATTTCAGTCAATCTTATTATCAATACTTGTGACAGATGAAGAACATGATAGCGACTAAAAGCAAAAAAACAGAGGACTACTACTTATTCCATTTCTTAAGGGTATGTACTTTTATTAAATTAAGAGAAAATTATTCTCCTTTTGTTGCAAACGGTACAACCACTACAAATGCAATTCATCTATACTTATCATTAAACGTCCTTATCGCGTGAGTAAAAACGATTTGACAGTACTGAAAGATTATAACAAATAGGCAATAACAGAGGTGAAAGTCGTATCGAGAAACTTTTATATCTTACAGTTCAAAATGTAACATTTCTAATATCTTACCTCCGTACTGGACTTGATGAGTAGTACATATTTAGAAAGATTAGCTACGCAATCCTAAGTGCAACCTCTTCAGTTACATTTCCTACTACTTTAGACATTTTTAATTCTTATTTGATTTGATATGTACAAAATAAATACAAAAATATATCTAAATTTAATTTGAGTGCAAATGGACATTTAAAAAATTAAATCTAGTTTTGGAGAAAAATACTGTATCTAATATAATAATATTTTTTGTGTACACGGTGTCTTATAGGTATGCGTTTACTCAGTGTACGACAGTTGGATTGAACTTTTTCTAGCGAAAATTTTGTGCTAGATATGAAGAACTTCTTAGAGGCTTACAATGTATAAGCATAATATTCCGTTTATACTAAACAGACATTCTGTGATATGTGTTATAATAGATTTGTTTCTGCTCCCGCGATAACGAAGTATGATTATCAGGTGGTACAGCCCGTTTTCTAAAGATGCCAACATTGCCAATAACTAATTTTAATTAAGTACAACAAAATAAATACAATATATATGTATTTTTTCGAATAAATCGGCCACTGAAAAATGTCAAGACACTACGAATTACGATTTGACGGCCATTCGAAATTCAAGAGAGTACTAACGTGTACGAGTATTTGCTATGGAAGTTGTATATTTCTATTTTCATGGAATCATTTTCTATCTAGAGTGCCCTTATACTTTCCATCCGATTAGCATTTACTGATTGATCAGCATTAATTATTCGTATCAATAGTTGTACGTAGGTACGATAGTAGTGCTTGTTTCCGTTAATGATCAAAAAATATGCTGCCGCGAACTTGTATAATTAATTACGAGGTTGTGTCATAAACATATATTTCAATTCCAAATACGTTTTTGGGTTTCGAACGAACCAACACGTCGAAAAAACATTACTTCCTAGGATAAACGTGAATAGTAAAGTTTTACATTTTAATTATAATTTCGATAATACCTAGTATCCAAATATACAGGATGTAAAAAAATAAACGCCACATGAACGGCAACTACAAAAAATAATGGAAATAGCAAATGCGCAAAGGATACTTACTTTTATTTTTGGAAAAAATAATCCTGTATTTATGGATTTTTGAAAATTCTTCTGTTTTAATTTAACCGGGATTTGAACTGGTCGAATATGATAAAACTATTAAGTCGTGGTCCTTTTACGGTCTTTATTTAGTTTAAAAGTGTATGTGTATTACAAATATATGATAACTATCAATGACACTTTCGATCTGTACCACAAAAACGAAATCCATAAATCCATACATTTGCTATTTCTAATATTTAAGGTAGTTGCCGTCTCCAAGTGGCGTTCGTTTTCCACCCTGTATAATGATTTTAGTTAGTGAACAATATGAACGAATCTAGAATTTAAAGTAAAGTCTGGCAAATATGTGTTATTTGTTGACGGATATATCTACAACATCAATAAAAAAAGCGGCAATTGTATTGTTTCATTGATTACGACAAGGCATGTGACCGAGTTAAACATCAATAACTTCTTAAGTCTTTTAGGTGATTTTGGTCTTGATGGTAAGGACGTCAGGATCACCTTCAACCTATATGAAAAGCAGGTGGCTTGACATGGAGAAAAAAGACCAAATTGAGATCTGTCGTAGGGTCCGGCAAGGCTGTATCTTGTCTCCGTTGTTTTTTTTAATGTCTACGCGGGGACTGTTATGTCTAAAGCTCTTGAAAATGTGGATGTCGGAATAAAAATCAAAGGCAAAGTTGTTAACAACTTACATTATCCGGACGACACTATTCTTATTGCAGCATCGGCGACCGATTTGGAAACAATTTTGAATAAGGTTAAAGAGAACAGCGAGGAACCGGTTTATTAATAAACATAAGCAAGACGAAGTTCATGGTAAACTTAAGAAGCTCGGATTTGAGTCCTGCTATCACATCAGTAGCTGGAAAACAGCTAGAGCAGGTACGACAGTACAAGTATTTGGGGGCTTGGGTAAATGAAGCATGGCAATCCGATCAATAAATAAAGACCCAGATAAAATTTGCCCGAGCCTCTTTTAATAATATAAGGAAAGGTCGGTGCTGCCGTCAATTGAACATGAAACTCCAAATCAGGCTACTCCTGTGTTACATCTGGCCTGTCGTCATGTACGGCTGTAAACATGAACCTTGGAAGAAGACAATACAAGACGCCTACAGGCGTTTGAGATGTGGTGCTACCGTTTGCATGATGCGCATTCGTTTGTACACAGAACGAAACCGTGCTCCAGCGCGTTTATATGTCCCGGAAAATATTGCCATGTATCATAAGGCGAAAGATAGAGTATCTCGTTCATATGCTCAGGAACGACAGATATTATGCTGCTGCAGTTGATCATGATGGGCAAAGTGGAGGGAAATAGATGCGCTGGGCAAAGGTAGAAATCGTGCCTGCGAAACCTCCAGGAGTGGACCGGTATTGCTTCCGCCGAACAGCTGTTCCGGTTGGCTGCGGATAGGGACGCGTACGTACAAGAAGCTGACGGCCAACCTTCATGATTAAATAAGCACGGAATGAAGAAGAATGTATTTAATTAAGTCGTTTGAAGAAAAAAAGTCGTAGGAGCGGTGTAAACTTAAAAAATATTCTTGAGCATAACAATTACATCTTCAATAACATTTCTGGTAAACATTTGCACGGTCCCAAAAAAGAGAGTATTGATGACATGAATTTAAGACCATCACTCAAACCTTCTGGTCAAATAATACAAAGATGCATGCAGGACTTACCAACCACAAATGCTCCCTACAATGCCCTACATGCCATCTGATAACGCTATGCGTTCGATAAAACATCGGACGACTTACAATAAGGTATTGCCAAGAATATTGAAATGTTTAGCGGATGTAGAAATACCTACCTGAAAAGTACACCAAATATAATAGTGAAAACTTCCTCATCGGCCATTATACGCACAATAGTAGGAGTGTAATCATATTTAGATGGTTGGAGTCGTGTGCATTGATGGATGGAACCTTCAAGTGCGCACCCAAGCCAGTAGTGGTGTACAAAAATGTGTGCCATTGGTGCATTTCAGCAAAAAACAAAACAGTGTTATTTTGTTTTTCTTGAGTTTCTTAAAAAACAGAAATTACACTTGCTGATTTTGATAATGCTGCATTGAAAGCTTCAAAGGACAGCTTTTTTAGTCGTTCAAAGTGTTGTTTCTTTCATTTAAAACAAGATATATGGAAACATAAAAAAGCCGGCTGAAAAACGCATATGCGGAAGACGGTGAACGGTAACAAAAAGCGACCCTTATCCCTTATGTGTCAGCTAGTTACCTAAATTATACTTTACAAAATAATATATTGGAGAGATATTATATGTTTTATGTAAAACTTCAAAAGAGGTTGATATAGCGTAACACGGAACGCATTTAGGGGTAAATTATTTCCATACTTTGGCAAAATTTGGTGTATCCCAATTAGGTGAAACTCCCATTAGGCAAAAAGTAAGTTTAAATTACGGGTGTGATGTTGTATGTCCAAAATCACAGCATGCGTTTTTATCAATGAGTGCCTTATTGTTAATTATTAAATATACTTGTAGCGTATCTGTATTCTTATCGATATGTAATAATATTGTTGGAACCAATTACGTAACACCTTTTTTTCTGATATGGTGAGCTCTTATTTGATACTTTTACATGTATTAAATACTTAATTAATTGATAAACATTTATTATTAAGCTTAAATATTGTACGCTTCTCCAAGGCAGGACATGACGAACTGTAACACAAACGCTTAGACCTGTATAACTCATCATGACCATGCCCTAAATATGTTTATTTGAGTTTGACTACTTAGCGTTAACTTGTTCTTATTTTATCATTATTCTCTAATTGTCGTGTAGAGCGGTCACCTACGGCGACTTTTTGTAGCGACGCAGTCAGAGCGTAAAGAAGAGTGATCTACCAAACAGTGTTCTGACCGTTTGTGCGTTTTGGGGCCCTCACCCTCAATAATAACAACTATTTGCAAAATTATGCAAATCTATTTCGCAAATTCAATCAAATAATAGTTATAGCCAAGAGCAATGACACCGGGTCACTTTTTATAGAATTTCCATAGAAATCTTTTCATTGCTTCTGTGTGCATTTGCAAACTCGAGAACGGCTGAACCGATTTGGCTGATTCCTTTTCGGTTGTATTCGTTATTGTCAGGGCAAGGTTTGTATGAAAGAAAAAAAAACCACCGGGAAAGTCGCAAATTTGCAGCGGGCGAAGCCGCTGGCGGGTCACTAGTTTACAATAAATGTTTTGGAATTACTCCGCCTTTTCCGAACCAGCCTTAAACGTTTCTCAAACCCGTCACATGCGGCACGCACTGATTCCATAGGCATTTCATCCCTAATAAGCTTCGATTTTTAATTGGTCCAAATTTGATATTTTATAATTATTCAGTTTAGATAGCATATACGACCATACAAAAAAATCCAAACAATTGAGGTCCGGAGAGCTGGGAGGCCATTCATTCTTCGGTAAGAAATCGGTTAAATTTGCCTTACACCAGGCTTGAACGCTGTTTGCGGTATGGGAAGGTGCTCCATCCTGTTGAAAAATGTAATAATCATCTCCAAACATGCGTTGCAAATTAGGAGCAACAACTTTCTCCAGTACTTCGGTTTTGTAATATTCAGCGTTGATTTTAACACCTTTATCGATGAATATCAACGGAAGTTTGCCCCGCGTACACACTGCTCCCCAAACCATTACTGAGGGGGTACCCTGAAATCTTGGAACGTATTTCTGATTCTCTGGAATATCTGCCATCTTTGCCGCCCACAACCGATCATTTTGAGCATTGTGGGATTGCTCTAAAACAAACAGTTTTTCATCTGAGAAAACGAACTCATCCCCAGCGTGGCACGAAAGTATCGTATTTGATCGCTCGGCCCTCTTCTGCTTAGACGCCTGGGAAAGTCCATGAACTTTACGTTTCTTGTACGCGTAACACCCGAGATCATGTCTCAAAATGTTATGGACAGATCCTCTTGAGATATTCAAGTCCGCTGCTAGTTTTCGAATGGAGCGATGGTTTTTACGTCTAATTCGCTCCCTCACAATTTTGACTACCCGATCTGTTCTCGCTGATCGCGGCCGACCCGATCTCCTACGATCTTCCGTTGAGGAGGTCTCTTTGAATCGTTTTAATGTTTTATAAACAAAATCATGTTTGATTCCAAGATATTTCATCGCTTTGAAAATGTCACTAGGGCCATTACGGTATTTGGTAACAATTATTTCTCGAAATTGCTTCATCGTGTTTTAACTATGAATGAAATGTGGTAGACATTTGACATTACTGTATCTTGTTTCTGTAAATACATATTTCAATTTTATAAATAGAACAATTTATTTCGAGCTTCAGGTATTTTATACCAGTGCGAAACATATTGTATCCAAACTTATTGGACACGGTGTATAGTGAAATTTTACTGTATTGTGTTTTGTTTTTCTGCTATTCATTAATGATCATTTGTATTATTCCTTAGTTTGCTTAAACCAATATTTTTCAACCGACTTTAAATACGAAGGTGACTCTCAATATGTCTCTCTCTCCGCCAAGTTCTCCGCCAATAGGGAATATAAATGGATTTTTTAAATAATATTTCTCAAAAAAATATGTAAATACCGCAATAGAGATCATCCAAAAGTAAACTGCTAATTAGACAGCGATTAGACAGAGAGATCCGATACGCCGTCATATAACACGTCTGCCATATAAACTCCATGTTAAATACTGTTTAACTAGAAAGAGATCGGAACAAATCTTTGTTGCCTTCCATCTTGTTTATTTTTATAGCTATTAAAAATATATTTGTAAACTGTTTGTTACACGAATCAGCTTTTAATGGAGCTGTGAAAAAAAGTCATGAATATTCCCTATTGTCAACCAATTACAATTTATTTTTCATGTGTAGGTTATACCTCAGAGAAGGTCCCATTTAAATTTCGTCATGATCTAGTCATTGGGTACACGGAAAGTCAACAGCCCTCTTTAATACCGAAGTCAGTTCGTTGTTTTTTAAATATTAAATTTTATATGAGTTTTGGTTTGATTTTAATTTTTGACATATATAGGTATATATGTCAAAAGTTTTGAAAAGGTGATGGTTTACACCTGGGATAATGTGTATTACGCCGTGTGAAAGGAGGCTTAGATGCTAATTGCAAAAATGGTATAGGTAGATACTCACGGAACTCATGTCCCCATTCACATTCATAATATCTAAGAACGCTTGCCTAGCGCAACTCTTAGCAGAAATGATTAAAAAAATCAAGGTTAGTACGCTGGAAATCTGCCTTAACCAAAATATGATTTTGTAAAACTGTAAACACAAAAAGACTTCTCTAAATTCATTTGCAATCACGTCCTATACAAATGAATGGTTTTTGCCACATTACCTTCAATATAAATTTGTCAGAAACAGTAGTGATGAAAAAACACGCTGTCCAAAGCAACACACAGACAAAAACTCTAGTTGTAATAATGGAGTTATCTTGTTTTATGAAACGGTACCTGAAATGGGTAATCGATCACGACGTTTCATTTTATTGCACAAGTTTAGTTCAGTGTGACTAATGTAGCTGCGTCTATATCGCGTGTCAAATGTGGATAAAGCACCGTCACTGTCGTCCTTATTTACGTGTCAAAAGGTGACGGATGCCTTATCCAAACTTTTTCACGCGATAAACGCAGCCATGTTAGGGCCCCTGGAAATATCACTTATAATATCGATGTAAAGACAAACGTAGCAGTTGAGTTCAAACTAAGTCCAGAGTACGAAATCGACTAATTATAATATAATTTATAAATTGTACTTTTGTGCGTCTATACATTAAAACTAAATTTAATATACTATAGTTCGCTGAGTATGGGCAAGTCTGTAACTATAAAACATACAAAGATATTTTCTTAGGAAACATGTCATCGACTTTAGTGAGAAGAAAAACTGCATACATAATATATTTAAAAATCATCTTGTAGGTACTCAGTTTAGGAATCGAACCTGGAAGTATTGAAAAATAAATCGTATATTATTTCTACTTGAACAGTTACTTAATTAAATGAAAGGATATGAAATAAGTACAATGCATTATATTCATTTTAGATATTATGTTTCATAGTAACAGTTACACTTAGGTTAGTTAGGTTTCAGCCCAGTACACCGTATCATACATACCATGACCGTAGTAGGAACTTGACAGACAAAAAATATTATTTGTATTGAAAAGTACGAGACTATGCCCACTAGACCGCTCCGTCACCGATCACCATTTTAATACATGCGCCACCCTTTATTATTAAGAAAAAAATAACGCAATTTTGTACGATAGTTGCCGCCATGATAAATTCCACATGACGTCTCATAGCTTATCCCAGGTTATCCCATTCGATTTTTGTCAAGTTCGTAACTCGTCTCATTATGCTTTCCTCATGCATTCTTCTCTTTCGTTGGTAGACACTGCCGTCTGAGGTCAAAAACTATTATGGTAGAAGAGCAGATAGGTTTTTGGTCCCAAAAATATATAATAAAATAGATTGGTTAAGGGAGGATAAGAAATTTGGCTTAATGGAAGTTTTTAGATAACTTGCCTTGATTTCAGCTACTGTGAGTGGCAACTTAATTTTGTATCTATTCTATTCTATCTACCCTAGTGTATGGTACCTTCTTGACTAATTTAGGTGCATAGTAATTAAGAAATGAGCGTTGCCTCGCTAACAAACTGCGTAAGCAGTTTGGCGAGTAACTTTAGTATTACCTATGTATATGCCTTTGAAAAATAAATTAAAAAAAAAAAAAAAAAGGTCATATTCGGTGTAAGTCTCTATGCTTTTTACTCTCATTCGTTATTCGTCCTATCGTCTTTTGTCTTATGCTTAGTTCGTATTTTTCTTATTTGGCCTCTTCTGAAATTGATCCCATTCCTTATTGGACACATTTACTATTGATCCCGTTTAATATTCGTCTTATTCGCTATTCGTCTCGGTGTTTGATAGTGATTTACTTTTAGATTACAGGAAAAAACATGACACACTCAGGAGCAAAAATACCGGGCCAGAGTGCGGTTTTCATACAAACGAGACTATTTCGAAACCTTGGTTCTTCGCCAGGGGTTGTTTGGAGTTAGGTTTAATAGTGGATACTCCGAGGTTCAATATAGGAGGTCAAAAGTTCTTAAGATACCTAACTTATCACATAATCAGTTAACACCACAGCGGGAGAGTTTGGGTCAGCACTTGGATTTCCTTACATTTTATTGCCATTTTAGATGTTTTTCTGAACATGCACAATTCCGGCGTTAACCGCAGATTAATTCAGTTAGGTATCCTAGGCACTCTGGAAGTCCTGTTTCGATTCTCGGGGTATTCATCATCAGATTTCACTAAAAGCATTCCCTGACGAGGAACCAAGGCTTTGAAATAGCCTCTTTAGTATGAAAAACGCACTCTGACCCGTTTTTTTTGCTCCTGAGTGTGGTTGAGCCAGTTTATACTAGAAATTCTATCAACCCAAACATACGAACGAATAAATTTGAGATCATCATCAATATCATCATCATGTCAGCCGAAAGACGTCCACTGCTGGACATAGGCCTCCCCAAAGGCTTTCCACTCAGACCGGTCTTGTGCTTTTCGCATCCACCGCGGTCCCGCGATCCTGACGACCTCCATCCTCCATCTTGTTGGAGGCCTACCTACAGCTCGTCTTCCGGTCCGCGGACGCCACTCCAGAACCTTCTGACTCCATATAAGAATATTTTTATTATTTAACGTCATAAAAATCCTAAAATGATGATCTAATAACGATAAAGTAATATGGCAATTGAGACGAAAAACGAACAATACCCATAATGAATCGAACTAAAAAGGAAAGTGACTTATTGATAATGGGACCAACAACGAAAGAGTCGAAAAAGAAATGACGAATAACGAATGAGCCGTAATAAGAAAAAGACCAACTACAAATATGATCAAAGATAACCAAGACTACCAACGAAAGTGACGAATGAAGAATGGATGACGAAAGCAGAATGAGACGAGTTAAGAAATCGACCAAAAAGGAATGGGACGACTCATGACGATACCGGAACATTCCGAACGCTAGAGGTGCCTTTTCTACCGCTAAGGCCAGGCAAGACAAAAAGCGCGAGAATTCAAATTTGTATTAAAAAACATTTTCACCAAAGATGCGCGAGGAGCGAATTGATTTTTTAAATACAATTTGTCTACAAGTACATCCACCAAATATATTTTAAAAAAATTGTTCCTAATTCAGAAAAAGACCAACGAATTAAATTGCGTCAACAGATCAAATGTATTAATTTCACACTATGCGATGCAATTAAGCATTTTTTTATATCCTGTCAGATAAATGCAATTGGGTTATACAGAAGATGTATTATTATTAACTAGGGCAGCTTTTGGAAGTTTGCTTTTGTACGGTATTTTGGTTATTTATTACTAAATATGCTGAACCATTAAACATACAGCCTTTGCCAAAGGTGTAGAGCACCACACGTTTTTCTTTGTAACTTATAAATAAAGTATTATTAATATTATTATTCATTTAAAAAATACTGAAATTGAACATGTGCACATCATTAATAGATATCGTTTCGAAATAGCTATTTGCGTGTGAAAACTGAAGCTAGAATGTTTTACAATAACATTATTAATTACACCGTGTCCAATAAGTTCGCATACGGTTTAGATTCTCAATAAAATAAATGTACAAATAGTTAATCCAATGAAAACTATATTTTATTAATGGCACACTTATGTATAATATTTCCAACAAATGTTTCGGAATAACTCCACCTTTAACTTTTTTTACTAGCTTCAAACGTTTCTCAAATGAATCACACGCGGCACGCACCGCCTCCATTGGTATTTCGTCAGAAATATGCTCGATAACCTTTTTGAAATTATCTAGGTCTGCGATTTTGTAAAATGCTTTTTTTCGAAAGTATGTACGACCATACGAAATAATCTAATACATTCAAGTCTGGAGAACTGGGTGGCCATTTATGTTTAGGCAGAAAATCGGTCAAATTAGCCTGACACCAAGCTTGAACAGCGTTTGCCGTGCGTGAAGGAGCTCCGTCTTGTTGGAAAACATAATATTCGTTCTCAAACAACCTTTTTAAATTTAGAGCAACTATTTTCTCCAAAACCTCGGACTTATAGTATTGAGCATTGATTTCAACGCCTTTATCGATAAATACTAGAGGTAGTTTACCCGCTTACAAACTGCACCCCACACCATCACCTATGGTGAACTCTGGAACCTAGGAACATTTTTCTGTGTGTCCGGAATGTCTTCTATCCTTGGTACCCACAACCGATCATTTTAGGCATTATGAGGCTGTTCTAACACGAACAGTTTCTCGTCAGAAAATACAAACTCATCCCCTGCGTGCCAAGAAAGTATTATGTTGGATATTTGTACTCTCTTTTTCTTAGTCGCTTCGGAAATGCCATGAACTTTTCGTTTTTTGTAGCCATGGCATCCAAGATCCACTCTCAAAATATTGTGTACCGATCTTCTTTAAATTTTCAGGTCAGCAGCCAATTTTCGAATAGAGCGGTGTATTTTCCGCCGAAGTCGCTCTCTCACAATCTTTAGTACTCTATCGGTTCTAGCTGAACGTGGCCGACCGGATCTTTTCCTGTCTTCTACTGAGGAGTTCTCTTTATACCTTTTGATTGTGGTGTAAACTAGATTGCGTTTAATTCCAAGGGGTTTTAAGGCCTTAAAGATAGCACCTGGGCTGTCGCCATTGCGAAATTTACTGACAATCCTTTTACGAAACTGTTTCATCGTGGATTAAAAGCCAACTACAAATGCTTGACGTTTGAATCTATTGTATTTTGTAACTAAAACATACTTTATAAATTAAAATAAGAATTCAATGGCCTGTAGTCTGTATGTCCTTAGGGTCAGTGCAAAAAGGTGTGTATTCGAACTTATTGGACACGGTGTACATATTGCACGGAATTTCCCTTAACATCAATAAATATGACAAATCTTTCCGATAGATATACAACGTTCTATAATATAAGATATAAATGCACCTTTTCAAGTTTAACTTTTATTGAAAAATGCATGATAAAAAGATATAAGATGTTTATTCAGTAAGTAGGCCGTACGGGCACTTTTACACGTCAAAAGCAAGAGACCATTGCAGAGAAGAAACGCCGCAGGAAACTAAACAGTCAGTCGTTTTTTAAAATACTACTTATGTTAGTATACAATTATACAGCTTAACCTACCATTATATAAAACAATGAATGTAACGTAAAATAAAATAAAAAATATATTCAAGCGTAGCTTGAGCAGGAAAATCTGTCAAAACTCGGAATTTTCATAGGGAGAAATAAGTAGTAGTATAATAAAAAATAAAAATTTACCTACCTATGACAGTGCAAGACAACCACATACACAGTTTCGATACAGTCCCCTAGACAATATAAAATATTTACATATCTTTTTTTATGATTAATTTATTATTAAGTTATTTAGGTGCTTAGTTTAGTTTAGGCCAAACATTTTTATCTGTTAGATAGTCCTAGACCTTATAGTAAGACATCAACAACTTTTTCAAGTTAGTTTTAAGTAATGGAAACGGTAACTTTAAAACTGCGTAAGGTATTTTTTTATAGAAATGAATGCATTGACCTACAAATGATTTATAAACCTTATGGACACGAATTTTTTTAATAGCCATTTCATTTTTACTTCTTGTATTCAAATTATATTATCAGTTTGGCTCTCGCCATCGTAATAGTTAGTTGTGTCCTCGTACTTAGTTAGCAAAGTAACCAGTGAACTAGAACCCTCATTGACCCCAAGTTATTCATAGTGCGGTATCAACAGCGCTGGCCATTAGTCCGCGATCGCCCAGTGAGATCGAGCCCCCACTTATGGTTAATAGCCCATAGTATCAGTGTCTCGCACGGTTGGTTTTTGATAAGGTGTTAAATATTATTTCGCACTTTTTTCCTGTTAGACGGCTGCGTTTGCCTACCCGATTTTATTATGGAGTGTGCCAAATGTAACGAATCAGTAACTGATGGTGTTTTATGTTGTGCATGTAAAAGGAATTTACATTTTGTTTGTGCTGGATTGGCGGAAACCACCCATAGGCGCATGACTAATGATAAAAGAGCATCCTGGCGCTGCATTGCGTGTCGAGCGGCTCCCCCTGCACCTCAAGCATCTAATGAAGCTACATTGGCTGACTTGTTCGCTGAATTAAGAAATTCTAGGACATCCATTGAGACCAAAATTGACAATGTTCAGGTACAAGTAACTGAGCTAAGTAATAAGTGGAGCGCCCTTGAATCTCGTCTGAATGGGATCGAAGATAGACTCTCAAGCACGGAGGACAGAGTCACTACCTTGTCAACATTACCACCACAAGTCCAAGAACTCCAGGACCTCGTCACAGCGCTTAAGCGAGATAACAATGATCGCGATCAGTTTGGTAGGCTTAATAACGTGGAGATTGCTGGCATCCCGGTCCGCTCTGGGGAGAACTTGCGTACAACGCTTAACAACATATGTATCAAGGTGGGCTTTGCTCTTGACCAATCGGACATTGATAGCATTCATCGCGTCAGAGTATTCTCCACTACTGAGGCTCAGCATCGAAATGGACGGCCGCCTTCGATTATTGTCCGTTTCACCCGGCGCGGGCGCAGGGACGAGCTGCTTGCGGCGGCCCGTGCTCGCTGGAGCCTTACCACGGCCGACGCTGGCCTCAATGGACCGGCCACCAACGTATACATTAATGAACATCTTACGCCTGCAAACAAGATGTTACTTAAGCGTGCGCGTCAGGTCAAGGTCGAGCTGAATTACTCTTTCGTTTGGGTGAAAGAGGGTAAGATCTTCTTGCGTCAAAACGAAACTTCGAGAGTTGTGCGCATCGTCTCCGATTCAGACCTCTTGAAGCTTAAGTGACTGCTACTTTCTTCTGTGCTGTGTGTGTTATTAGTTTTCTATATTTTCGTCCGTTGTTATGCAACCTTAGTTATTTGTTTATTCATGCGCCTGATGTTAATTATAAAAATATTTGCTTTTCTTTATATCGCATACTTAGTGCCCCTTTATATCGATGTTTTTCTCTACTCTAATGGCTAATCTAAAAAATATTAGTATTTATTATCAGAACGTGAGGGGCCTTAGAACTAAATCTCATCATTTTTTCACGAATGTACTTACGTCTGACTATGACATTATTTGTTTAACTGAAACCTGGCTTACTGATGATTTTAGCAGTCAAGAATTCTTCTATCATAATTATGATGTGTTTCGGCGCGATCGGCCGGCGGCGGCGGCGTCGCGCGGCGGAGGCGTGCTGGTGGCAGTGAAGCGCGGCCTTCGCGCGCGCCGTTGCGATGATCTCTGCAGCACTACCCATTCCGAGGAGATATGGTTGTCTCTGCCCCTTGCCGCCTCGGAGTCGTCCTCTGCTGTGTCAAAGCATGCTCGGTATCTTCGCATAGCCTGTGCATATTTTCCGCATAATCGTAATCATGCTGAGTCCTTGAAAAACTTTTTTAACAATGTCAACAACATTTTACTTTCTTACCAGAGTGACGCTTACCTGCTGCTCGGTGATTTTAATATTTCTCATGCAGTCTGGCACCTTGATAGTTTTTCGAACTTAAACCTCAATATTAATAATAATCCCTTAGCTACTATGTTGTCAGATTTCCTTTCTCTCGCTGGATTACAACAGTATAATGGGTGTGTTAATGCGCATGACCGTATTTTGGATCTCGTGATTAGTAACTTTAAATGTGATGTGTCAGCCTGTCCATACCCACTTACACAAGAGGATTTACATCATAAATCCTTGGTGATTACCTTCCGTTTATCATTATTTCAACGTTTAAATTCTACTGACCATTATAGGAACCTATACCACAAAGCTAATTTTAATGACTTTCGACAAGGCCTGTCCAATATTAATTGGTCTATTATTGATGATATGGAAATCGAAGATGCCACTAGTTATTTTTATTCAATTCTTAATGATTTAATTAATAAATTTGTGCCAAAAAGTAAAGTTTGTACCTCCACTAGGTACCCGCCCTGGTACAGCAGACCTTTAATTAAAATTATAAAAAACAAATTAAAAGCTCACGCTAGATGGAAAAAGTACAATAACAAACTGGATTATGATGAATTTAGACTATTGAGATTAAGAGAGAAGAAGTTAATCAAGGATAGTTATATTAAATTTATTGCTCTTAGTGAAAAGAAAATTACAACCTCTCCCAAATATTTTTGGAGCTTCATAAAATCTAAATTATCTGTTAATGATGTACCTTCTAGTATGTATTTCGATGATAACTCTTCGTCCGACGGTGTAGTTATCTGTGATCTCTTTAATGATTATTTTAGTTCTGTTTTTGTTACTGGTAGCGATGGGTCACGGGTCATTTCGTCCCAGTCTAAGTCTTCCCCAATAGATATTTCTAGCGTTGACATTACGGATGATTTGGTGTATAAACATCTAAAATGTATATGCGTTAATAAGGGGGCAGGTTTTGATGGCATCCATCCCTATCTTATTTCAAAACTTTATGCTGAGCTTACTGTTCCATTGGCTAAGCTTTTTAAAAAGTCCCTTCGCGTTGGTATAGTCCCCAGTATATGGAAACGGGCAATCATTACTCCTGTACATAAAGGAGGTGATAAGCACAACGTTAGATTATACCGACCGATTTCCAAGCTTTGTGTGTTCGCTAAGATTTTCGAAAAAATTGTCACTAAAGTAATTACTGCTGTTTTATCGCCTCATATATCTGTTCACCAACATGGCTTTTCCCGGGGCAGGAGCGTCGATACCAATCTGGTCACCTATACTGACTACATTATCAACGCCTTAGACTCTGGTTATCAGGTGGATGCCGTTTATACCGATTTCTCCAAGTGCTTTGATAAAATTGATCATTCTATCTTACTTCAGAAACTCTTTGAGATCGGTATACATGGGGACCTACTTAGATGGTTAGAGTCGTATATTAGTAATAGGAGTCAGGCTGTTGCACTTAAGGGCTACAGATCTAGGTTCTTACCTATTCCGTCCGGGGTTCCCCAGGGTTCGCACTTGGGCCCCTTCTTATTTGTTTTGTATGTAAACGACATTCAAAGCTCTTTTCTAACTTCTTCGCACATACTTTATGCGGATGACACTAAAATTTACAGAATAATCAAGAACGTCGATGATTGTGTTTCGTTACAATTTGACTTGTCTCGTTTTGAGGACTATTGTCAGCAGAATAAGCTTGTCCTGAATACCGATAAATGCTACGTTATCACTTTTTCCCGTAAATCCAGTCCGGTAGCTCATGATTATTGTTTAGCTGGTAGTAGTGTCACGCGTGTGTCGACGATTAGAGACTTAGGCGTTACTTTGGATGTGAAACTGTCTTTTAATGAGCACATTGATAATGTCGTCTCTAAAGCGTATAAAAAATTAGGCATGATTCTTCGTCTTACAAAACCGTTCAAAAATACTTTTACTTTAAAGGTTTTATATTATTCTTTCGTCCGGAGTGTATTAGAATTCGGAAGTGTTGTATGGAGCCCGCAGTATGATATTCATAAGTTCCGGGTCGAAAGAATTCAAAAGATTTTTTGTAGATCCCTAGATTTTAGAACCGGTTTTTATAACTATGACTACCTCTCATCTGCAGCCAGGCACGGTCTTCCCCCTCTTGAAAGGAGAAGAATTTATCTCGATACTATATTTTTATTTAAAATTATTAGAAATTATATTGACTCAAGCGTGCTATTAGACAGCATATCTTTCAAAGCTTCTCGTTTCTGCTCACGTTCTAAACCTACCTTTCATATTTCCCCTTGTGGCACTAATTATGCGCAAAATTCGTTTATAAGGCGCTCGTGTAAGGTGTACAATGATTTGTTTAATGATGTTGACATCTTTGCGAATAGTCTATCTGTGTTTAAAATTAAGATTCGGCAATCGCTTTTTTAGATTATTAGTACCTACCGTTTGTGAATTCCTGTTTTCTAATTAGTTTCGGTTGTTTTGTTTGCATGTTAAGAAAACTGGTTAACAACTTAAATTGTAACCTAGCAATATATGGAACTTAAGGCCTTATTCATATTCATATTTGTATGTATTACTTTGTACACGGCTGTTTGTTTTCCTAAATAAATTAAAAAAAAAAAAAAAAAAAAAAATATATATCACAATTCTTCACAAAAGAGTCTTGATTTTTAATGACATTAGTAATATTCTCATAAATAAATTGTGACGCTTCTGTAAAGATACCAATTTCTTTAAATAATAATCTTAATGAATCACGGGAGTTAAGGTTATAATATATAGAACGAATGGCTCTTTTTTGTAACACTATATATATAGTCTGTATGTCAAAAGCTTGTCCCCAAACCAGAATACCGTACGACATAACACTATTAAAGTAACTATAATCAACTAAGCGAGCTGGTAAGTTATCTGATTTTCCTAACAGCATAAGGGGCCGAACCTAATTTACCTGCTTATACTGACTCTATTGCTAGTTTTTATATAATTATAGTTATCCCTAAGAAAAACGCCTTATCTACCATTTCCAAACACTCATCATTTAGAAATAGACTAGATTCTAGTGGTCTAACATTAGGCACAGCGAACCTAACACATTTGGGTGCTCAACACCTTTGGCCAAGGTTGTATGTCAATTTCGATTCTCGTCTCGCCGCGTCTCGCCTTGCCACACCTGTGAGAAACCACCTTAAAATGAAACGACAACACCTCATTTGTCAAAATGTGATGGATAAACTTGGAGCTACGATATATATTTACATGAATATTTACAAACATACTGACATACTTAAACTGCTATAACCGTAACCCTTCGTTTTGCTTCGCCATCGTCGGGTATAAAACGAAATCTTGCATAAAGTAATTTAAATTATTAACTAAGAGAATCTAAATACGGGTATTTTTGCGACTAAAAAAAGATTTTCCAGAAAGTAGGACGCACGGGTACTTTTACACGTCAAGAATCTACCAGCTCTTCCCAAGAGGAGACCACTGCTGAGAAGAAACAAAATAAAAATAAAATAAAAAGACTTTTTATTATGCTCTGGTTATACGAGCCCCAATGCATAATGGCCAATAATGGGTCATCTTTCGCACTTCAAACTACCATGTTGAAATGTCTTTGAAATAAACTACGCTATACACGAAATACGCTATACACGAGGTGATTAAACCTCTAGAAATCTTGCTTTTTAAAAAGTGTTATAATATTGTTTAATGGCATACAATTATATCATTAAAATTAACGTGTCGAAAGCAGAACAATACATCTACTACATATTTGACGCAACAGCGGTCGTTTAGATATTAATATTTTAAATTGAATAGGGGCCATTCCATATGATAACAACAAATTTGAATTAAAAAGTGTGCCGCATGACTTTTGATTTGAATAAAAAAAATTGAGGATATACTTTATGGTGACAGAAGAGCTGAACCATCACCATTATTTTTTTTTTATTTTTTATTTCCGAGTTTTACTCATTCGAAGTAAATAGTGGGGTCAAATTCCTGCTTGTATATAATACGCTCTAACTTTTTTTTTTTAAAAGATAACGAAATAATTGTTGCTGTGTTTGATTAGGTGAGAAATATGGATGTCATACTGTATGTAAAAAGTTATCTAAATTAACTACAAAAAAAATGGTGTCCATTTGAAATGTTCAAGTAACTGGTAATTTTTTGCAATTTTAATTCATTTTTGTGCAAACCCTAAAGCATATTAGGGATAACTTTTTTCAGAAATATAAAGTACTCGTTTTGTTCATTCTGTAAAATAAATATTATCGTCTTAGAATTATAATTCGAACAGAAAAATAGTAGTGAAAATTTAGAATTTCGAAAAATGCTTATGTTTGACCCCCAAAAAACCCATGTGGAAGAATAATTAAAAATTTGAATTTATTCAGAAAATATAGTCCATGTCTTTGTCAATTAGATTCAGTTTAAAAAGTTTTGTTATTTTCCCTATTTTTGGATATATGTTTTTTTTTAAACTGCTTATCTCGTGAATTTTCTCTCATCGTTTTTATATATGCAGATTAAAATATTTATGACTATAACTTTTAAATGTATGGTAATCAATTACCATACACTGAAAAATCAATAAATATAAGCCAGACGGTTCAAATTTACTAAATATATTTGATAATACTTATATATAAAACGAAAAAAAACATTACTTGCAAACCTTTGCTACTTCGAAATTTTCTGAAGTAGAATAAGGTCGCACTATTAATTCATTTTGAGAAATGGGAACGAAACTATGATAAGAACGTGTATTTTTTATGGTTCTCATATTTTTAAATCGTTCTGATAAGTACAACTCAGTTACATCGACTTCTGAGTTTGAGACGAAAAAGAACTTGATTCCAAGAATTTTGTTTACACAAAACTCGTACATAGCTTCAGGGGATAAAATGTTATCACTACCTGTGGTGCGTTGCAGACTAGCCATGATGAACGCGAAAAAGTCGTTTTATGACAATCTTCTCATTCAAACATTCCAACCGAACAAGACTCCATTGTCGAAATAACTGAATTTCGAAGATGACAATTCAATAAAAAGTCAACTTCTTATCAACCAGTGGTATATAACGAACAATAACTATACATGAAAACAGGTTAAATAACACAAGCACTTTCTACAAAGGGTTTGCACCGCTTCATTATCTCCTAAGTACGGTCTCCTATATATAACTTTGATAAGGATTATAGTAGCACCTAAAAAAATATATTTCTTAAACGAGCAAAAATAACAAAACTTTTTAAACTGAATCTAATTAACAAAGACATGGACTATATTTTCTGAATAAATTTAAATTTTTAATTATTCTTCCACATGGGTTTTTTGGGGGTCAAACATAAGCATTTTTCAAAATTCTAAATTTTCACTACTATTTTTCTGTTCGAATTATAATTCTAAAACGATAATATTTATTTTACAGAATGAACAAAACGAGTACTTTATACTTCTGAAAAAAGTTATCCCTAATATGCTTTAGGGTTTGCACAAAAATGAATTAAAATTGCAAAAAATTACCAGTTACTTGAACGTTTCAAATGGACACCATTTTTTTTGTAGTTAATTTAGATAACTTTTTACATACAGTATGACATCCATATTTCTCACCTAATCAAACACAGCAACAATTATTTCGTTATCTTTTCAAAAAAAAAAGTTAGAGCGTATTATATACAAGCAGGAATTTGACCCCACTATTTACTTCGAATGAGTAAAACTCGGAAATAAAAAATAAAAAAAAATTAATGGTGATGGTTCAGCTCTTCTGTCACCATAAAGTATATCCTCAATTTTTTTTATTCAAATCAAATGTCATGCGGCACACTCGATTTGTTGAAATCATATGGAATGGCCCATAGAATATTCTCTGTCATCTAAAATAAGAGAAGGCTATATAAAAAGATTTATTTTTCATAAGTACGAAAAATTATAACTTCTAGGAACAATAGCGACAAATCTACGTACTAAATCCAATCCAAGGACTTTTTGTTGCCAAGATTTACGATTCAAACCATCACCGAAAACATGGAACAGTATCGTGTTTAAAAAAACTGGCCATCGACGAATAACCAGCAAAGCAGAAAACAGGATTCTGAAGAAGATCATCGAGAAAAGTCGTCGTGCAAGAGCTGGAGAACTTCAGTACACAGAAACTGCAGTCAAAAAATCAGTGGCCAAAAATCATAAAGAAGAAATGTAGAAGAAGTGTCAAACAGACAAACAAAAGTCAACAAAATACTGACACCTAAACAAAATACCTGTTGCCACGAAAAGGTTCCAAATTAGCGTTATGCTGGCGTTAAAACCAGCGCTGGTCATCCGTTGGAAGCATCCAGTGAAACGACGGAAGATTAAACACACATAGCACATACACACACACTAAACTAACATAAACAAAAGAAAAAGCAAGAAAAATACCGCAATAAAAATGAACGAGTAACAAAATTATTATTATTCGGTATTGCGTGCGTCTATTGTACTATTATGTCATAGTTTAATTAATAAAGAGTGACGAATACCAAATTGAAGTCACAGTTGGTGATTAACGAAGTAAAGTAATTCGAGAAAAAGGACAAGCATTTCATAAATACTGTCTTATGCTAAATGGTGAAGTTTCCAGCATCATAAATGATTTGCGGCTGTATGTCGGCACAAGATGTGGGCTGTCTGGAATTTATAGCTGGAACCGTCAATGCCGAGAAATAAAAAAGCATCAAGCATCTTGGAGTTTACTGCCGTCTATACCGAAGTTAAAACATAGAAATGCATTTAATTTTCAACAAGACGGTGCCTCATGCTATACCGCGAAGACAACATTGGCGTGGCTTAAGTCCAAAAAAATCTCTACCATGTCATGGCCGTCCGGCAGCCCGGACTTGTCTCCCATAGAAACTTTGTAGAAAATGAAGAAATGTAGTGACAGGACCCTTCAAGATCAAAAGCTGGCCTTAAGGAGAAAATTATCTGTATCTGGAATGGAATAACCCCTAAAAAGTGTACAGGGAACATATTATTATAATGCCACTAAGGATTAAATCCGTTTTGGATGCCAAAGGTGAGACCACCAAGTGGTTGACGTTCTATTCTGCGTCGGCTAAACTGAAGATGAACTTTCTGCGACCTATTTGGCGAAATATTTTATTTTTTTATCACTGTGGAAAGTTTTTTTTTTATTATGTAAATAAAATGTTATTTTTAATATATATTGTTTATATGTTACGTTTTCCTGAATTTTTAGGTTGAAGTTAGGTCAACACAATTTTTTTCATCCCAGACAAACTCATTCGCATTGAGGCTCGTAACCTGTTAACAATTGTGGCTTACATGTAGTTAATGTGCGCTGATGTCCTGTTGAAAGGAATGAATTGCGTCTTGCACAGCTCTTTGAGGTCACTAGGTAAAATGCACTCCGTTCTGTTGTAGACCTTGTGGCAGTTCGACCACTCGGTATTTACAAAGCTAGTGAATAAGTATCTCATTGCATCCGCTAGATCTGTAGTTTCCTGTGACAATGTATGGGGTTAGGTCCATCTTTTGCCTTGATTTAAAAAAAAACTGCTAATAAAATATTTTTTATGCATGATTTTTTGCCGACTGTTCTTATTTTTGGGATTCACCCTGTTGTGGCATAATTTTGTAAGTAATAAGTATTTGTGGCATAATCTATAGAGCCATATTAGACTTTGCGTATAAACTTTTACCGCAGAATCTACATTCGCATAGTTTGATTAAGCAGAGTGACGTTAGCCCGAATATTATTCGGCCAAATTCATGCTCCGAATCATGTCAACGCATAAATTAAATCAGCATAAAATTGTTTTGCAATAAGCTATCGTTGCAGAAATATGTTTTGTCATTAAATTATTTGACTGAATTATCGACGAACGTCTAAAACGAACGTAGCAGTTAGTTTTTGATAAGGTACCAAGGTTTTTTTTTATTTTATTCTATCCTAACCTTATTCCTACTTTTCTGGTAACACGTCGTTTTTGTTATGGTCGCAGTTCTAACCTAACCTTTGTTACTTTTCTGGTAGCAGTTAAGCATGCCAGGTTAGTTTCGGATAATCCATAATGGACTGAATAAAATTAAGATAAACAGAATTATGAGTAAAAATAATTAGTCATAATAATAGTATGCTAACTAAATTTCGGACTAACTCATTTTCGAGATGTTACAAATTATGCAAATTTGGGTTTCTGCCACATTACCATTCGGCGAAATCGATTTTGCCAAATCTGTAATGCTAAAGTTTCGGACTATAAATGTTATGCCACATTTATTCATTTCCCATGTAGGATCAAGGTTTTGTGAGATATGAAGGGATTTTGTTGGAAAATATATAGATTTTTTATATTTCAAGTCAATAGTAGGATTTAATCAGTAAAAATATGTTCAATATTGATATTACATACTGTACCAAAATAACTGTAAGAAAAAAATTTGATTCTGCTGATTAAATTTTACTTTTGATTTGAAATACTTTGTTTCTTTTCTCATTCGATTCAGCGCAAAAAACTACATGGAAAATGACACTTCACTCGCCTATTAAAATTTCCCCCCTGCCCTTACCTCCCCAATGGGAGAAGGATTAAAGAAAGAAAGAAATTTGGTAAACTCCATGGTGCCAAGATAAAGTTAAAATTAAAAACAAAGTCGATGTACATTGTTTGCCGCCAAACTGTCATATTAAGTATTACTTTACCTGTATTATCTGCTGGGAAATGTTATTTGGACAAACGATAATGGGATAACGCCTAACGATATCGTGGAAATTTTATATACATAATAAATTCAAACAATTCGAAAAGTGTTTGGAAAAGTAAAATTTGGACAAAATTGTCTTAGACATTATGTCTTCTTCTAAATACTTCAGAAGATATCAAAGGTGATACTATAAAGGAACTTAAAAAATAATTCACGGAACGGAGTCGCTCAAATATCTGTGACTCAAACTCTGTACCTCTAGACACCGTGCTGGACCAGAGAGAACCGTTTTTTAGACAGTATTTTGGTAACTGCTCAAAAACCCCCACATAGCCCCCGCACAAATGGATTTGTAAAGAAGGGTTTCCTTTTATTTTATTACGAATTTACGTCTGCAGGTAAACCTAGCACATCAATATTTGGAATCTCAAAAATTAAACACAGTTCTAGGACACACAGTACGGAGCACAGTGTTTGATCGGATGTAAAAAAAAAACCCTCTGCTGTTTAAAGTATTAATTGATCAAGCATACGGTTAAAATGCACGAGTAAAACGTAAAACATTAAGGCGTATATTCCAACTATATTTTGTTAAAAAAAAACTTTACGTGACCTTTTCATGAAGTTTGTAAATAAATTCTGAAAACGTAACGTAATAATAACTATCGTAACGTAACTATCCAAGATATTTATTTTATACACGGCGGAATTTAATCGGTGATCAGGAATCCAAAAATCTTAATTATCAATCTACATAGAAACCAATACGTGAGATCTCGTGCAATATAGCTCACAATCTAATTAATCACACTTAATTAACATCGGTAAAATGTACACTGACTGAATAAATGGACACCCTACTTTTATTGAAGGGAAGTTACTCGTAAGTGTACATACGTCAAGTGCTTGCTGGCTTTGGCGGGAAACTAGACAGATCAGACGTCAATAAATGACTGCCGCCATTTGTTATCTACGTTACGATTGGCTGATAGTTTGAAAAGAGGTATTAAACTTTTCAGACTAAACCATTAGTAGGGTGACAATAAATTTTAATTAAAATTTAATTTCAACTTAAAAATTAGTTATGATAAAAAAAAACTTGGTTCCACTTAAGTACTACATAAACGTGACCGCCATCGATTACTGAATTAGAAAAATGGGTTCCTGTTCACCGATTAAATTCCACCGTGTATAATATAGTTTGATAAAGCATCTTTGGGCGCATATTTTCTAGTTTTTATATTTCGAAAAGTGCCTCTAGATACCGAATAAGTGTGTTTTCCTGATATTCGATAAATGTTGATAGGGTTGTCACTCTATTTGACTTTAATTAATATCATAGTTATACTTATGTTTTTTCTATATTACAAAAACTTTTTGAGAAATCATTTAGACAAAATCCGAGTACGAGCTTGATAGGCCTTTTGTTTTTTTTTCGTTGTCATTGAATGTCATCATTGATAGCCAGTTGGTTACTGATACTTAGGTTGCCTTTTCCGTAATAATACTCTTTATAAAGAATACATAACTTAAATTTTATAGACTTTGTCAATGATTGTCAAATTTGTTACGGTAAATGTAACTAGGTAACTACATAACATATTAAAATAAAATTTATATTTAATGTCCCTTAACGGATGTACTAAGCGGACGGCGGATGTCTATCCGGGCCCGACCGGAGGACTTAGTACAAGGGGGGCATGAAAGCGCCAACCCTCATGTTAGTACACGAGTGGCAAACGATTCTTTGGACTGCGCCACATCTGGGCCCTATTTCTCGAAAGTATTAGTTTACTAGTATATTAGTTATTAGTTATTAGTGAAAATTTTACGAGTTCTAATATTTTCTGTTTCTCAAAAATAATTATTAGTCTGGTAACGAATACTGGTAGACTAATAAAAAATAATAGTCTATCTCGGCTGAATGCACCTAATACCCATGCCTTCTTACGTATTAAACAAAGCGGGGAAAGTTCCCGCCACTATTGTATTCGTTTTCTTTTGACGTTTGCACACTGGCGGTAAAAGCGGATTGTTTCTTTAATTTAGTTATTTTATATTTTAAAATGGATCTAAAGTTAATGGTTCTAAGAAACATATTAGAAGCGAGAGAAATTCTGTTTGGGAGCTTTTCGGACGTTTTAACAAAACAAGACAAGCGGAAAAAATGGGAAGAAGTCACAAGTCTGTGTCGTTCTCTTGGAGTGATTTCGGCCGCTAAAGATTATAAATACGTTAGGGATGCCTATTGGCCGAACATTAAAAAAAGCACAATGGTAAGTGAACACATAATTAATTCATTATTGAATATAAATATCTAAACCGGTTTTATTCTTTATGCGATGAAAATTGAGGAATATCGAGTGTTATACTTTAAATAATTGTACTGTACATATCTAATCTTACTGAATAATGTATATAACTTAGGTACTGAAAATCATATTCTTTCTGCTTTATTTACAGGCAAAGGTTGATAACGCCAAAAAAACTGGTTCTGCCGGAGGGCCAAGTAAAAAACTGACGGCAGTCGACGAGCTTGTACTGGAAATTTTGGGAAAAGATTCGCCGACTGTGGTTGGGCTTCATGTGCTGGATACCTTGGCAGAAGACATAGAGGTGCAACCGGGAACATCCGCGAATATAACCTTACCAGACGAAATTGAAATTCGTGACGAACCAACAGTGGAAAATCCCGAAAATAAAACGAGAAAACGTAAGCTCAATTCTTAATTTTACAATGATGTTGGAAGGTTTTGTATTCGTTATAAATAGTTTTTTACTAACAGAAAAAAAATTATTTAGGTATAACAATGTATATTTCTACGATTTCAGGAAAAACTATAGTCATGGAGGGTAGTCTTAGATACAAGGAGTTATAAGAAATTAATAATTTGAAGAAAAAAAAACTGGAACTTGATTTGAGGACATGAAATTACAGAACTACAATTTACAACTTGAAATTTATAAAAAAGAAATAGAATTTAATATTAAATCACAATATTCACTTTATACCGAAACGCCAGAAAACGAGGACGTGCTTTTAATCACCGACACTTGTCAAATAAACGAAGATGGGACAGTGGAACTCCAACAATAAAAATGTTCGAAGTTAATTTTAATTCGTCTTAAAAATATGTATGTTTTAAATAAATAATTAATGCCGTCTTTTTGTTGTATTCAATTCACCTTCTAAAATAGCTAAGTAACTGCTCGAATCGATTAACGGGCTGTTCGGGGTTGTATGCAACTTCGGCTGTATTTTCCTCGTTATCACTTGTTTCATACAATTCGTCTTGGCTAGTTCGGGCGAAATTGCACAAACTAACCGCACAGTTAAAGACTTGACATGCAAATCTGGGTTGCAGCCGCAAGTGATTTAAACACGAAAATTTCTCTTTAAGAATTCCGATAGCACATTCTATTACTCTTCTAGTTTTTTTATGAGCTCGCAGAAAAGTTTTATTTGCTTGATCATTTGGATCCGTGATTAAAGGTGGGATCAACCAATCCTTCAGTGGATAGCCACTGTCTGCGAGTAATATTGTATTGGTTAACGGCCTCCAGCCATCTTCCATTCTACGAAATAGAGCACTGTTGCGTAGAACTCTCGAGTCGTGCACTGCCCCTGGCCAATTAGCATACGAATAATAAAAATGTAGATCGGGACCGCAAACTACCATACAATTTATTGAGTGGTTTCCGTGTCTGTCGACAAACTGCTCTTCATTTTCATTTGGGGCATCAATAGGCACTAATGTGCCATCTAAACATCCAGCAACCATAGGCATCCCTGCCAGTCTGTGGAATGCTTCGACAACACGTTCCATATTTTCTGGCCACTTGACTATATCCGGGAACATGTTTTGCACTACCGAATGAACGACTTGATTAACAGCTCGACACACACTTGCTTTTGATACTCCATGCATATCAACTACGGCGTGGTACTGTGCTCCCGTACCCATCCAATGTAGAGCAACTAGAGTGATTAGTTTTGGTGACAGGGCCTGGCTTCTCTCGGTCAACCGTTGCAACCCCGGCCCGATAACTTCAACCAGCTCTTCCATTTTTGTGCTTGTCAAACGAAATCTTTCATTAAACTGGAACGTGGTTTCAAATAGTTCGTACGTATTTCTGTTCAAAAAGACTCGACGACGGCAAATTATTATTACAGTGTCTTCACCGTCGGAAGCGTCCGAATCGGTCCACATTTTATAAATTTGATTGTTAAAATGTGACACTAATAGTTTGGACTAATATTTTTTACAAGCCTTTCGAGACTAATAGCTTTATTAGTGAATTTTACTAGTGTATTTTTTTTTCTTTATGTTCATTTAACCAAAACCTAATTAACTCTAATAATATTAGCTAATATTTATTAGTTGGTAACTAATAACTAATACTTTATTACTGTAGCTTTGAGAAACGTACACTAGTAAACTAGTAAAAAATATTAGTTCATGGACTAATATTATTAGTCTAATAAGTTTCGAGAAATAGGGCCCTGGTACTTCTCAAACTCCGGGAGTATCCGCAAATGCGCAAGGAGGTTGTACGCGATTACATATTTTTGAGTGCTTTGACTCGGAAAGCAATAAATAATAATGGGTCATCGGACGACCTAAACTCCTCGGAATTGACGGTCGTTGTTTTCAGAGAAATGAGCCAACACCTCAAAAAACTTTCTTCTAACGATAAATATAGACACATAGGCGAAGTGCATTTATTTTTAATTTTTTTACAACTCCGCACCTAGATAATGCAGAGCCCTGAATATCTACCTTCGATTTCCTTCCTTTCCAAGATGATTGTAACCCAAAGACCTTCATAATAGACGAACAGTGTGTGGAAGCGAGAGTGCAGCCTCTTTATGCACGAATACGAGTGCGACAGTGACAGCGAAACACGTTGACGTTGTAACCATTTTGAAAGCTAATGGTAGCCCACGGTAGCCCACTGGCGACACGTCTTTTAGTTTTTATTAAAATATTCAGGATAATTGTATGAACGTGGTGTCAAAACCGTTAAAAACAACAATGGTGGGCTGTGCAGTACCTGATTGCGAAGTCAATCATAGGAATAATTCAAACAATGAGTCATTTCACAGGTAATTATGATCCACACATAGTCATTTTTGAACTCATATTTTCAAGGATTCCTAGGTCCAAGGAATACGGTTAATGGTCTAATAAGTACGATATATCATGAAGTTTTGTGTTTTATGCATATTTTTAATTTTTATATGTAAAATGAAAAGATCTTGTGTCCGTGAAAATTTCCATTTTTTAGGTAGTGATTGAATGTTTGAAACACAAAGTCGATATTTCGTCATTCCTTCTCATAATTTATTTAAACATTATTCCGAGCGATTATAAAACGCAGCTAGGTAAATTGATCACAGTTTATTATTTATCATTAAATGCAGTAGTCCAGCCTACGACAGGACTTCAATTTTTTTTAAATGTTTTTTGTGTATGGTTTAATTAAATCGTGTAGAAAATGCTAAAATAAGCATCTTCTCTTATTTAAACTTTTTCTCTCAGGTTGATAATTACCGAGATATGGGGGGCCCGAAAGTTAGTAAATTCGGTACCTACAAGGCGTTTGAGAAATTTCGATGGGGTGAAAATTATGTCTGTATAACATTCGGTTAGTTACCTATACGTTAGTTACCTTGGGCTTGGGAATGTACATGAAAATTGTCATTTACGTGACGTTCGTCTTAAAGTTGATAAGGATACACAGATCTCAGCAAGCCAAAGAATCCTCTACTGAGCGTGACGTTCGGCTTATAGGCGACAGGGATAGACACATCTGAGAGAGCCAGAGAATCTTCTACTGAACATGAAAGTAGGTCCGAACGTAAGTCCACAAGAACTTCTAAGTTGTGGCCAAATAAAGTGAATACTTCCACCGTTTGAAAAGTATATTATTCCAGATGAACTTGGGTTATTTTTTATTTATATTAACCGAAGCGAAGCGTGGGCGTGTCGCTAGTTTCTCTATATAAGTAACTTTATTGTTGCCTAGTGCCCATATTGAAAGCCTAGAATTTGTGTAAGACTGAAATTTATTAATTATTTACATTAAAAATTGATTGTATGATATGTGTGTGGTGATTACCATGAAAAGAGTATTATTATAGATAATGAAAGAATCTTGTGTTTTATTAGTGAAGAATGCTAGTTTTAAGTTCCACGCAAGATACAAACAAGTCTTATATAAGCGAGTCTTTTTCATCGATATAACGTACGGACATCACTAAAATTACTCACACACTTGTAAAATCACGCACACGTTGACATTTCCGTTTTGGTAACGCGGGAAAAAGGGAGTCTGTTCGTCTATTACGTTAGTTATATAAAGGTCTTTGAGGTAAGCCAACCCGCCGCCATTACGCATCGAGCCACGGCACGAGTGACATTTAATTTTACGCCAAAGAAACTGCCGCCTTGGGTGGTAAAAATGTGTAAAAACTACAATAGGCAATGTAAAAAGCCGCATAGTATCACTTATCACGTGTAAGTTATGATTATTCGTGTTATTTTCATAAATATGTGTTTATTTACTTTTACGCAGATTACAAACAAAAATGACAAATCAGTGTAGCTAGTTTTTTGCACGGTTTTTTTTTTCTTAAATGTTGGGAAATCTGTAACGCCCTTAGTTATGGGTCGGAACCCTGCTTATGCTAGTCAGACTTGATTTCGATCGGTTTTTTTACACACTTTTACAAAGTCACAAAAAATCTAAGAAACTAAGAATGTAATTAAGTCAAAACATTTTGACTTAGTTACTTCTAATTTGTCAGACTATCTTGAAATTTTGCATATTTATGTAATTGCGATGACAATAGGTATAATTATATGGTATAGTCGAGTTCATATATACGAGTATGTGTAGACTTTAGTACCTTGGCACCTTAAACGCTGTGACAATTAATGTATTGCAGTTTAAATATGACACACAATATAAATAAATAAATAAAATAAATTGCTTCATTCGTAAAATTTATTTTTAATCACTATGATCATAAAAATGTACTTTGATATATCATCATTATTAATATTATTCTGTCGTGCAACCGTTGAAATTTATATTGTTATAATATTTTCTTATCTCTTCGTCCCATTATTCTTTAGTTGAAATTAGTTTTGTCATTACAAACCTGACTGTAAATCAATTGTTGTCATATATGGCATTGCTTTAGCTTGCTGTAACAAATCATCTATGCGAGGTAATGGGTATCGGTCTGGTGTTGTAATACTTGGTTGTAATAGCATTTAACTTCCTATAGTCTATACACACTCTGACATCTGAGTCACCTTTAGGCACCAAAACAACTGGGGCTGCCCATGGACTTTCACATCCTTCTATTATGTCGTTAGCTAACATTTCATCTAATTTTATTTTAAATTGTTGTTGTCGGACAGGTTATAACCTGTATGGTTTTAGTGCTATAGGTTTATGACTACCTGTTTCTAATTTATGTTCAGCAAATGGTGTTGGTTCACCCTGCTTATTAAAAATATCATGAAACTCATCTAACAATTTATTAAATTGTTCTTTTTCAGAATTCGATAGGTATGTAGCTTCATAAGGTTGTAAGGAAATATCAATGAAGTACATTTTCAAAGGATTTATTGGAACATATGTGATACGAGGATCCTTTGGACGTGTATCTTGAATTTCGCGTGGCTCACGAGGACGAACAAGCGGAGGTGGAGTGTCTAATTTCACCAATTTCCATTTCATCGTCTGCTCTGGTGATTGATGATTTTCATTTGGGCTTCCCTTTATTGGAGTGTCAGGCATAGGTGACAGCATTTGTAGTTTTGATGCCCATGCCATGAAATTGGTTCACTGATGTTTGACCAAAAAATTATTGACAAATGTTCATTTGACAAACAACGTTTCACCAAATGATCATTTGGCAAACGAGACATTTGACAAAAGTATCATTTTGCAAAAACTCAATTAGCAAATGATCAAATAGCAAACACTACACTTGGTAAATGTGTTAAATAATAAAATGTCAATTGACAGTTTTCCATTTCACCAAATATTATTTCCTGTAGTTTACCTATTTCTGGGCAGAAAAAAATAACCTCGAAGGCCAAGGCGGGAGCAAAGCTCCCGCCTTGGCCTTCTAACCTAACCTATCCGAGTCAGTTCTGCCCGGATTCGTCTTGCTCGTTGCATTTAAAATTTTGTCTGATAACTCCGTTGCTAAATGTTCATTTTGTCAAATAATTACTTATAAAATGTAAATTTAACTGTTGATCATTTGAATAAGTGAGCCATTTTTAAAATGACAACAAGTAAAATGATCAATTGGCGAAACATTTTTTTGCAAAACGTTGTTTGTCAAGTGTAATTTTGCCAAATGACTTTTGGTCAAACGGCAGGACACCCATGAAATTGGATAATGGCTCTTCCGTGCTCTTTTCTGGCAGTTCCTTGAAGTCTATTTTTTTGACAGTTGTATTCTCTTTGACTTCATTTTGCATAGGGATGAAGTCATATTTTGTCTTTGGAGTATCAATATAATACCACACCCTTTGTCCTAGATCTAATATTATCCCATTTATTTGTAGGAAGTCTATGCCCAAAAGCCGTAAAGTTGATTGGTAGTATTCTTTCCCCCATAGTAATTGAAACGGTCATTGATAATAGTTCCATCCATTTAGATGAACCATCAGCCAGGTTTACCTGTGTGTTGTATGATGTACTAGTGGCTCCACCTTGCTTCATTAATTTATACAGCTTGCTTCCTGCAATGCTTGTCCGAGCAGCTGTATCAATATGCGCATAACCCAGCTTGTCGTTAAATTTTATTTCGATAGTTGGGACTTTTGCAACATTCTGAACTGTAGGGCAGTAAGCATAAAAGTGTACAGATTTCGGAGGGCTGTCTTTTGTTTTGCATACAGTGCAATTGCTTCGATAAACCCCTGGAGTACCACAACCGTGGCACGTAAACGTATAGGTCGGTTTGGACACCGTAGAGGTTGATGGTTTCATTGCTTGAGATGTATCCAAAGTGTTGGTAGTGGCATTATTTTCCCTCTCTGATTTAGTCATCTGAGCCAATCGTATTCTGCAGTCATCAATTTTATTTCCTTTACGTCGGCAAAACAGACATCGCACTATCATTTTCTTACTTGCATTGGTTGCCTGGTTGGGAGATGGTTCAATAACGCTTGAGGTCGGCGATTGTGGATTTTCATTCTTCTCCAGTGTTTCCAAATGACGTGCCTTTTCTATCAAATCTGCAAAAAAATTGATTTCGGTCCGAGCTATTTTCTTTTTTACATCCATTTTCAGTAAACCGTAAATAAAATCTACTTGTTCCTCTTCCTTATGTCGCTTTGTTGGTAACATCCCGAGCAATGCCCTTTTTCTACAGAGAAAAGTATCTATTGGTTCACCGTCACCCTGTTGATCTTCGAACAGTTGTAAATATACTTCGTATGGTTGCAGTTTCGGAGCAAATGCCAAGCGTATTGCAGTTAACGCAGTTGACCAGTTTTTAATTTCTGCGCGGAGTCCCGACCACCACGTACTTGCAGTATCTTGCCCACCCCCCACCCCACTTACCCACCTTGAATTTCTTTGGAGTTGGAGATGATGACCTTTTCCATGTCATAGACTGCAGTTTCGTTTCAGGGTCATAATGATGGAGCCATGTTGCCAAAAAAAGTTCCCGGTCTCGCTATCAGGTCCAAAGCTTCTCGTCAAATCTCGACTCTTGTTTGTTTTTGCATGTCAGTCGATGTTCTTCCACGTCTAAATTAGGCGCACCAACGTGCGACTGTCGAATACGGAGGAGCATTAGACCCTTAAGTGTTCCGCAAATCTAAATTGAAATGGCCCGTAGAAAAAAAAATCAAACAAGTATTTGATAACGGCGCGCATTTCAATTTTCTCCAATTTCGCTAACGCACTCAATAGCATTGCAAAGAAATTACCGTTTTTTTATTTTATCAAAAGACAGTTAGTTTTTTTTTCATAGCAATCAGCTAGATAGATGAGCTTTACCGGCCAGTATTTAATTTCCTAATATTGAAAGAGTTTGCATCTCATTCTCAATTTTTATTGAACGCGGTGCAACGAGGGCGTAGGTAGGACCTTTATTTACTGGACCAAATCAATTCGTACTGCTCTAAACTGTCCAATCCACCTCCATGTGAAAGATGTGCAAATCATACACCGAAGTGCTGGCCACCTCCCTAACTATTTGACTGACGACAAAGTCGCGATTGCAGCACCTGGACCAAAATACGATCGCATGATGCCAGATCAGAGGGGAAGATATGGCAACAACTGTTTCATAAGTTGGGCAAATGATTATATCAGCCGTTAATAGTTTTTCCAGCCTTGCTCCCTTTTGCAATACATTCCGCTGCTTGATATACATTTTCTTAGACCATGATTTCCGACTCGAAGCGGAGTCCGTAATGCAGTCATCATTGTCACTGCCATCTAGTGCATTGGACATACTGTTTTTACAAATCCAGGGGCGCCTTCGATGATCTTCGTGAGGGCCTCCATGCATACCTGTGCTGGAACAACCTCATGACTTCGTACAAACTGAGCACCTTTCAACTTTAACTTTTAATTATATTAATGTTCTTCGAAATTGTTTTTGTCGCCAATTGTCGCTTTCATTCCATAACTTGAAACTTTCTAGTATATTAACCGGAGCATCGTCCACCAAAGTCTCCGCAATTATATCTGTTATCTTGCAAAGGGAAGCCGATAGTTTTCCTTCCATGATTTCAGTTACCTAACTCTTTCAGTTCCCTATCAACTAAATTTTCATTAGTCGGCTACCAACCGGCCGGCGGATCGGTGGACGTTTGACTGTGGCGGTCTAATATTGAGAATTTCTAAAAATCGCACATTCTGCATTCGAATCGGTTTTGCGTCGAGGTCGAGGAGAAGAAAGGGGTTGATTTGAAGTTTCTATCACTCTTACATCCAAATATTCAAGACGTTCCAGTATAAATTTGTATTTTCACATAGGCAATTTATTTACATAAACACAACTTTTCAGATTGCCAAACTCCCTTTCGGCTGTCGAATTTGGGCAAGTTTTGGATTATATCAGCCGTTAATCATTTTCCCCCCTTGGACTCTTCTGCAATACGGAATATACTCCCTTCTGCAATACATTCCGCTGCTATATTCATATACAATTTCTTAGTCCATGATTTCCGATTCGCAGCGGAGTCCGTATTGCAGTTATCATTGTCACTGGCATTGGATATAACGGTATCACAACTCGCTTCGCCGTCGTTATCTGTTTTAACAGAGCCTTCGAAGATCTTGTTCTGGGATTTGGACTGCTTAAAAACGATTCCATAGCATCGCTGTAGGTACTATTGTAATCTCTGCAGAGTCCAAATATTTCTGCCACGGCATTAAGATGGGCGAGTTGCACCTTTTGCCAAAATGTACCTAAAAACTGAGCAATTGTGAGGGACGTTTGATCTGCGGAGACCATCTAAAAGACTTTTACGATTCCATCTGCTGTCGCTAACATGCACTGATAGAGGAATACGTGTGGATCCTCGTTTTGACTTTGCTTTTCAACGCCGCCTGTTGCGTCTACTGTCATCACCGCATTACCTTCTCATTTGGTCCTAGCGGTATATAAGTGCTGTTGTTCTTCGGTCCAATAGACGCAATTAAATTTCAACAGTGAGATGCTATAGGTAAACTGGCCAAGTAAGTTTAATGGAACATTTGCATATTCCAAATCGTGTATTTTGAGCAATTGTTGCTTTATCTCCTTACGTAAGATTGCGGCGTTGGGAATTATTGTGAAGTTATTCCCGCCAAATTTCTTGAGCGCCTCGCTTCTTCCCTCCTGAATGCCACCTAATCTGTAATGCGTCTATAAAAACCTCTACACAAATTGATACGTGTTTCTTTTCTAAATCGACGTTTCTTTGGGCCATTGTGCTTTGCGAAAAAATTTAAAAACGCAATGTCGGTTGCCTTTTTCCTAATAATACTCTTTATAAAGAATACATAACTTAAATTTTATAGACTTTGTCAATGGTTTTAGAATTTGTTACGTCAAATGTAACTAGGTAATTACATAACATATTAAAATAAAATTTATATTTAATGTGCCCTCACGGATGTACTGAGCTCTAATAATAGTACCAAGAGTAATTTATGAAAAAGGCTTCTAATGGGGGACGGAGGATGTCTATCCGGGCCCGACCGGAGGTCTTAGTATAGGGGAGGAATGAGGGCGCCAACCCTCATGTTATTACACGAGTGGTAAACGATTCTGTGGACTGCGCCACAGCCGGTAATTCTCAAACTCCGGGAGTAATCGCAAATGCGCAAGAAGGTTGTACGCGATTACAATATATTTTTGAGTGCTTTTATGCGGAAAGCAATAAATAAAAATGGGTTACACACATATCTACCTTCGATTTTCTTCCTTTCCAAGATGATTGTGACCATGAACCCCAGAGGCATACATGAGCAAATGATTTAATACCCCCATTTTTTTAAGCAACTTCAATCCGCTGTAACGCGAAAATGCAACGACATCGCTGGACGTTTGACTGTGGCGGTCTAATTTTGAGAATTTCTAAAAATCGCGCAATCTGCATTCGAATCGGTTTTGCGTCGAGGTCGAGGAGAAGAAAGGGGTTGATTGGAAGTTACTATCGCTCTCACATCCAAATATTCAAGGAGTTCCAGTATAAATCTGTCCATCCACATAGGTAATTTATTTACATAAACACAATTTTTCAGATTGCCAAACTCGGCTGTCAAATTTGGGCAAGTTTTGGATTATATCTGCCGTTAATCATTTTCCCCCCTTAGACTTTTCTACATTCCGCTGCTTCATATACCATTTCTTAGACCATGATTTCCGATTCGCAGCGGAGTCCGTATTGCAGTCATCATTGTCACTGGCATTGGATATAACGATACCACAACAAGGGGATTTTAAATCTTCACAATTTGCATGAATGGGCTCCAAAAGGACAAAACCCACACCCCAAACCCACTTCTTAGTAAATTTGGACTCGTCGATCCATAAAATGCTTTTAAAAAAAAAAACGTCGTCCACGTAAGTTAATTTTCTCAAACATCGAAGTCGCCACATGCACGGCCGGGTGAAAGTTATTAGCAAATAACTCGAATTATTAAGAGTTTGGTTATGCATGTGGCACACCATTAGAATTGGCGTGAACAGGAAATGTTTTTAGGAAATTGGAAGAATTGTAATCACTTTGGTTTTTTTTAAATTTCATTGTAAAGTTGAGGTTGAAAGATTTCTTTATCGGTTTCTGAAACTTTGGGAGCCCCCATTATTTTTTAAAGTAGCTTTACGCTTCCAGTAACAATTTTATTTGAACACCACAACATTTAACAATCTATCAAAATTAAAATTTTGTCAATACACCAAGTAGTTCCTTTTTTTTCGGGGTTTAAAGGTCGAATTTCGGTGTCTTGTAATAAAATTATAAAAAAAACGGTATTAAATAGCCCTTAGACAAATTAAGGGTTGAAGTACCTGAAATGGATAGCTAATGGTCTCTTCTACTCGCTTGTTTCTTTTCGACAACGCTCTACCTAACACCCTGTATTTCCAAAAGTGACTGGACAGTTAACTTCCAAAAGTTTCTGGACAGTTTACGTCTAAAAGTGGCTACAAATTATACTTTAAAACGTAGCGTACGCGTAAAATTGAATTGCTCAATTCTAGCCGGACTGATTTCGAATTAATAATGATGATAAAAAAGTGCAGCACTGTCATATGTACGATACATTTGTCAGTTTAATATTGGTGGTGACGTCATTGACATATTTTGTCATTTGTGTATGCCAGCCTCACGCTTCTTAGGCCCCTATTAATAAACTGATCTCAACTCTAATGGTCGTCTCGAGATGCGTCAAAAATGACAGTGTTCTATGGTTTGGCGTTTACTTTGACGTATCTTGTGACTGGCCTCACATTTAAGATGAGTTTTTTAATACGGCCCTTAGACTTTTTACTATTATACATTTTCAACCAACTTCAAAAAAAAAAGATTCACAATTCAATTGCATTTTACGTTATAATTTCGTCATTTAAGAATCAATTTTTTAAATTCTTTTTTAATGGATACTCCATGGGGTGGTGGCCCTATTCTGGGCTGTAGGAAGTCAGCTTTATAAATTTAATAAATAGTACTTCATACCATACAATGTTTAAACGCATTGTTATACCTACTGAATTGTTGAATTTAATAGTAGGCACTTACGTCTCAAACGTATTTTTAAAAGTTTTTTCTAGATACCTATCGTGTTGTCCGAAATATTTACTTTTTAGGAATGATTGTACAGATTATTATACCTTGACTTTACTAAAATATTAATCGACTTTTGAAATTGTCTGTACCAAACATGATAATATTTAAATGATAAACCAGATTGCCTTAGTGGTGTGTATGGATAGTAGGGCTTATCAAAAATGAGTGGAGAGTAAGTAAGCACTTCGTATGAAGTGGCTCTACGCTTTCTATTTACTCTAATTATAATGTTTTGTTTTTCAATACTGTCAATATAAGTTAGTTGCATTATGCAGAAGCGATTATTGTAAAAAAGAATCTTATATAAACGATGCCATACAGCGTGCATATTAATGAATACAATTGGCATAGGATAATTGTAATAAAGGAGCAAGGCTAACTAATTTCAGGTCGGAGTGTCCGTAAGTGTAATTCACATGCAATAGAACCTACAATAAAATAACACGATATCAATGCCATAATAACTATTGATATTTCTCTAAATTTCAGCAAACCACCGTTTACTAATAGAACGTTGAATGTTGGGTTGTGAATATCGGCAATCGCCACGAATATAAAATAACTAAAAGACTAAGAAAGTCATCACGTGAACCTGACATTGACATGATTGCACGTTTTCGAGAAAATGTTTTTGTGCCTCGTACGACTCTACGAAAGCGGTGTCCACAATCGTGTTTCAGCAATGAAATTAAAACTGTCGGAAGAACACACATTATGAAGACTAAAAAAACATAGAACACTAAAACTTTATTTGCTGAAACATATTTAAACCACGATTTCTCAAAGGCCATATTTTTCGATTAAAAAACGGGCGTATAACATTAGGGAGGAAAAATAAAACTCGTTCCGACGAACGTAATATTGTTGAAAATAGGTAATTGGAAGACTATCCGTAGGTGTCCGGGGATGGATGTGTGGTAGTTGACATAGGAAGCTTATCTGCAAATGGATATGTGACGGGTCCATTTGCAGCACGACGATTCTTCAGATTCAAATATTTTTCAAAGTTAACTACTTCCGATTCGATTAGTTTCTGGTATAAGTACAAAGAAAGTTATTTGGCAAAAATCCGACTCCTTCAGCACGATATTGTCGTCCAATCAGATTTATATAGGAAACCAATGACATTATAAACGAAGAAATTAGTTATGTGGAGACACAAAAATTACATTATTAGTATTACCCATTTATTAAAAAGTCTCTGCTAGTGTTAAGTTCACAATGGCACTAATAATGGTAGATGGCAAAGTCTGTAATGTTGCCACAGACCGTTTATAAACTATAAGATGCTACATTTGTGGTGCAACTTCAAAGTAGTTAAATGACTTTTCATCACACTTGCTCGTAAATGGTGTTATTCCATGCCTGTATATAGAAGGACAATGGCCTAAATTGTTCCCGCGGGAATTATGGCGAGTTTGTCATCCCTAGGGAGTAATGACTTCCTTTTTAAAATTTGCAACTCTTTCGTACATCATTTCTGACTAAGGAGGTTTAATTTTCAGCCAAAAATTAAATCGGTTTCTAATTTCATCTTTAAAAATTAGCTATAGACTAATTTACATTACACAAAACCTATACGCTTCATTAAACTTCATTATTTTTATACCTATTTCAAGTTTATATCAACATTTATCATTAATTTTAGTAATTATACATTTTTATCTTTATCTTTATCAAATTGGCTAAATCTGGCTCGAATCCAAGTCGAAACTAAACGCAGTTATTATCTGTGGTAGAGGTCACAAAAAAAATATCGTTTCCATTTACGTTCCCGTTCGTCAAAAGTTATTTCTTTATATTTTGCAGAGTTAAAGTGTTTTTCCTCGCAAATGTGATGAAAACCATTGTGTGTATCACAGGCAGTAAGGGGATTACTAACTCGAGTCATTAAAAGCCCTCCGCCTTCGGCGTCGGGCTTCTAACACTCTCGTTAGTAATTCCCTTCATACTACCCTTGATGCACAATGTACTATAAACGTAACATGGATGTTGACATTGAAGCTTTTTCCTTCGGGTTATCGACTCTGCATACAAGGATACGCCTTTTGAGAGCGTGTAACACCTCACACACAAATAACCAATAAAAAAATGGCAGGTAAGATTCAAGGCTGATAAGAAAAGTGACAAAGAAAGGAAAGCAGCAATACAAAAATGTTTAAGAAAAGAAATGGGCTTGATAGTCGATGTACCCCAAGATGGTTTGGCCATACCAAAGACAGTAACACTAGCAGGAGGATGTTCGCTGACTCTAATATGGCTAGTGAAATTACGGGCACCGACAACGCGTTTGCCGAGTTGGTAGTGACCCTGCCTACGAAACTAGCGGACCTTGGTTGAAATCCTGGCGAGGGAAGATATTTTGTGTGATGAGCGCGATTATTTGAGCCTAAGTCATAGATGTTTTCGATATATTTAAGTATATATTTCTCTATACACGGTGTAACACGAGGAAACCGAATAATTTTAACAGCGTATTCCAGACATTATTTGGAATTAAAATTGTCGTATAATGTTTGCTAGATTCAGCTTGGTTTTTGAGATATTTGCGTTTATGTTTAAAAAAGTCGTAATGAAATCTCCAGTACAAAACACCCTTACAATTGCGACGTTGCGAGCCCGCCACGTCTAACTTGACTGTAAATTGACTTTCATTCAGTTCCGTCATTAGTCATTAGTTTGTTTACATGTCAACGTCAGCTTAATATTTTTTCTCCAAAAACATAAAAATATCGATAAATTAATAATAATAATCCAATATTAAATTGAATGTTATGACAAAAAAAACAAATATGAAGAAACTTTCACACATCTTGGAACATTGTAATTACTGAAGGCAAGCCGGATCAATTTTGGATTAGATTAGAACAGCAGATGATCGGGATTTGGGGTGAATGGCGTACTCGAGTGCTCACCAGTGGCGGTAACAGGCCGAAAAAATGATGATAATGATGAAGCCGACGGATTAAAAGTATTCGTGCTATTACCAGTTCGTTGGAGTATCAAGTAGCAAAGTGTAAGAAAGACACCGACAGCAACGCACTGGGTACATACCAGTGGCGTAACTACAGGGTGGCAAGTCGGCAAAATGCCACGGGCCCCCAGCCCGAGAGGGCCCCTCGGCCCGAGACAGCCTTCTGGCCCGAGAGGCTGCGAGCTCAGGAGTAACATGACGATTTTACTGAGAGGGCCCCATCCAATGAATTTGCCACGGGCCTCAGATGGTAAGTACTAAACGGAATCTTAATGGATGTAATATTTTTATGATATGCAGTTTATTTTTATTTGTTTATGAATGAATACTCTCGACAGGAGTAGTACTAGTCTTGTTGCGAGTTAATTTTGTAAATATTTCGTTTTATTATTGTAATTACTAATTAATCTTACTCATGCAATTCATGTTATCCACAAATTATACGAAATAATACACAAAATTATTTTATTTTATTTATTAAGTAAAAGCATACCATAAATAATTTTATTTGCATCATTTCAACCCGGGGACGTCCACAGCTGGACATAGGTCTCCCCCAAAGACTTCCACCACGAACGGTCACACGCCTTCTGCATCCACCGGTGTCCGGCGACTTTCACCAGGTCGTCGGTCCATCTAGTAGGGGGCCGACCAACACCGCGTCTCCCGGTCCGTGGTCTGCACTCGAGAACCTTAACACCCCACCGGCCATCAGTTCTACGAGCAATGTGTCCAGCCCATTGCCACTTCAGCTTGCAGACTCTGAGAACTATGTCGGTGACTTTGGTTCTTCTACGGATTTCTTCAATTCTGATTCTATCCCGTAGAGAAACTCCGAGCAGCTCTCTCCATAACACGCTGAGTAACTCTGAGCTTATTTATAAGGCTAAGGGACCACGTCTCCGTTCCATAAGTCAATCCTTCAATTTGACATTCATTATTTCTGAAGACACTTTGTAACGTCTTATGCCTAGTTTAACAACTAGATAAGGCTGATAAGATAATAAATACCAGTACAAGATAATAAAAGTTACGTTGTGAAAATCAAAATGTACGTCGTACAAATCTTATATCAATAACAACAATGTCAATGACGCAATGTAAGTCATTAATGTCATTATGATTGCGGAATGAAGTGGCCAGTAGTTTTTAGTTTGATGTAAGGAGTACCCATGAAAGTTCAAAATAACTGTTTCTGGGCTACTTTTTGTAGACTTTGCTTTAAAAAAATCTATTTAATTTATTTAGTCACAGTAATATAATGCTTACTTTTGGATCGGCAACTGCTAGTAGGCCATGGCCACTTGTTCATTTGATATTTTTTTATTTTTTTACTTTGACTGATCAGTTGTCATCTTTTTATTGCATTGCCAATGGCACAAATATCGTTAAGTTTCAAGGAACTGTTCGTCAACAATGCCACGGTATACATTCCTGTGCTGAATATCTACCTATGGCTGTTTAGAAGATATTTCATGTCACTTATTGTCTGTCATAATATGTAGAATCTTAATGCTAATAAAACCTAAATTATACGGGATTTATTCATTACAATTCATTAGTATTATGGATAAATACCTACGCCCAGATCGATTCGACGCGGATCCATCATCTAATATGGACAATTCTATATTATGGATACATTGGAAAAATACATTCGAGAATTTTCTGAAGGTGGTATTTAAAGATGATAAACTTACAAATGAATCAAAATATCAATTATTGGTAAACCATCTTTCATCAAATGTTTTCAATTATATACGAGATGAAACTAACTACGACTCTGCCCTACTCTCTACAATTCTTATTTGTTAAACCTTTGAGATGTTTTCTCACGATACAAGCTTATGAGGAGACAAAAACAACCTGCCTAATCAATAGATAAATATATACAGGAGTTAAAGCTACTAGCAAAAGACTGCTCATTTAAAAAGGTGACCGCTGAGGAAAACGTTGACGAACATGTAAGAGGCGCGTTTATAGCGGGCCTGTCGTCTGCGTCCATCCGCCAGAGACTCTTAGAAAACGCCTCTCTGAGCTTAGATGACGCTCACAGGCAAGCCCGTTCACTCGAGTCAGCTCAGATAAATAATGAGAGTTATGAACAACCCTCTTCTAGCACTTTTATAAATGCGACCTCTTTGCCCAAGCAAAATCACTCAAACGATACTACGTGCTATTTTTGTACGTCGAAGAGACATGCACGCAGAATGTGCCCCGCCTTCAATGCAACGTGCTTGACGTGTGGTAAGAAAGGACACTTCGCTAAGGTATGCAAAAGCAAGGCACATCAAGAAAAACAAAATGCCTTCCTAGTTTGTGGTGATGAAATGCCTGAAATAGTATCGGACGCGAAGAACTCTTTATCTTGCACAACTGCCGCCACAAGCGACCTAAGCAAAGCTACCGTACCTATTACTATAAATGGTAGTGTCACTGCCAAAGCGCTGATTGATACCGGAAGTTCGGCGAGTTTCATTAATAGCCGACTCGTGAACCGTTTTCATTTCAAAATATCGTCCTGTAATCAACGCGTCACCATGGCCGCTGAACATCTAATCTCTAAAGTTAACAGGATTTGTAATTTGGACATAGACCTACAACAACAAAAGATACAAGCGGACTTTATTGTAATGGAAGGATTGTGCACCGACGTTATTATTGGGCATGACATTTTAAAAAAACATACAGCATTGGAAGTGTATTTTGGTGGACCACGGGATACATTAAAGCTAAATTCCCTAACTCATGCTAACATAGAGCCTGTGAGTTTGTTCCCTAACTTATTACCAGAATGTAAACCCATCGCTATCAAATCGAGAAAACATACTGCCGATGATGCTTCCTTTATCAGTGCAGAAATCAAAAAGCTCTTAGAAAACCAAATCATCGAGCCCAGCCAATCACCATGGCGTGCCCAAGTCTTGGTTACATCAAACGAGAACCATAAGAGGAGGATGTGTATTGACTATTCCTTGACCATCAACAGGTATACTCAATTGGATGCATATACCCTACCCAGCATAGAAGACGTACCTAGTTGCTATAGTGGCAAAATATCGAGTATTCAGCAAAATTAATTTACGCAGTGCATAGTTTACTTTAGTTTAGTTTATTTATTTGTCAATGTAATATTACAATATCATCAGATTCCAATTATGCAACACGAGAAACCCTGTACGGCCTTCGAGGCTGATGGCAATTTGTACCAATTCTGTAGAATACCATTCGGAGTAACGAATGGAGTTGCTGCGTTTCAACGAGCTATCAATACTATTATATACAACGAAAAACTACAAGGAATATATGCTTATCTCGATGACATAACAGTAGTTGGACACGACCAGGAGGACCACTATCAAAAACTTAAGCAATTTCTTGATGTCGCTACACGCTATAACCTAACTCTTAATTTAGATAAGAGCAAGTTCTCGAAGAGAGAGATAAACATACTCGGATACAACATTAATGATGGCTTAATCAAGCCTGACCCTGACAGACTACGTCCTTTTCTAGAACTTCCAATTCCTGATAACACCGCGACCCTACGTCGGGCCCTTGGAGTATTCGCCCACTATTCGAAATGGATACCTAACGTTTTGTACAAAATTCACGTTCCTGTTGCACAAGAGAGTTTCCCAATGTCTCGGGAAGCTACCGACGCTTTTAAAATGATTAAGGAAGAGATAGAAAACTCAGCTTTGCACGCCGTTGACGATAGAGTACCCTTCACAGTCGAAACTGATGCTTAGGACTACGCTATTGCAGCTACTCTCACACAAGACGGAAGGCCAACTGCTTTTTTCTCCCGTACACTTACTGTTAGCGAACGCAACTACTCAGCGGTCGAGAAAGAAGCAACAGCAATAGTTGAGTCATAAAGGAAATGGCGTCAATTTCTTGTTGCCAGAACTTTTCAACTCATCACCGACCAAAAATCAGTCAAATACATGTTCGACCAGACTCACGCATCAAAAATAAAAAACGACAAAATCCAACGCTGGAGATTGGAAATAGCCATCTTCAAATTCGACATCATACACCGTCCTGGCAAAGACAATCAAGCCGCCGATGCGCTATCCCAAGTACATCACGCAGGAGCAACAGGCAGGAGTGACCTTCAGGACCTACACAATAATCTATGTCACCCTGGAGTCACGCATGTTTCATTGGATACGCACTAAAAACTTACCTTACTCAATCGATGAAGTGAAGCGGATGACAGTGTCGTGTCCAGTGTGCGCTGAAATTAAACCCAGATTTCATAAAATGGAAGGTAAACTAATAAAAGCTACTTCACCCTTTGAGAGAATCTCTGTTGATTTCAAAGGCCCACTCCCGACAGAAGGCTCTAATAATCGCTACATACTGACAATCGTAGACGAGTATTCGCGTTTTCGCATACCCTTGCCCCGATCTGTCCTCAAATACCGTCAAAATCAAATCGACTGATCTTTTTGCCACCTTCGGCATGCCAACATATGTACACAGCGACCGTGGATCGTCGTTTGTATCCGAGGACTTGAAACGCTTTTTACACAAAAAAGGAATTGCAACGAGTTCATGCACACCATATAACACCATATAATCCACAAGGCAACGGCCAAACCGAGAGGTACAACGGCATAATATGGAAATCGATTCAATTGGCCTTGAGAACTCTGAAGCTGCCCATATCGAAGTGGGAGCACGTGTTGCCAGACGCACTCCACTCTATCCACTCGTTGCTCTGCACGGCGACTAACTGCACCCTACATGAACGCATGTTTACGCACCAGAGGCGCTCCGCAAATGGCCAATCCTTGCCTTCATGGCTCCCAAATCAGGGACGTGTCTTGCTCCGAAACCACCACAGAACCAGTAAGTACGACCCAATTGTAGAAGAAGTGGAGTTACTAGAAGCGAATCCACAACATTCCCGTATTCGTCACCAAAATGGGAGAGAGGCGGTCGTCTCTAATCGTCACCTAGCTCCTGGTGGCGAGCAGCCAGCAACAGATGAAGAGGAGGAGGGCGAGTGGTAAGAAGCCCAAGAGCAGCCCTTACCTGATGACGAGCAAACAGGCTCCGCACCGAGCAGTCCGCAACTAACTAATCGTCGTTCTAATAGAGAGCGTCATCCTCCGGCTCGTCTCAATGACTACGTCTTGGAAACGTAACTGGAGGAGAATGTGCTGAATATCTATGGCTGTTTAGAAGATATTTCATGTCACTTATTGTCTGTCATACGAGTAGAATCTTAATGCTAATAAAACCTAAATTATACGGGTTTTATTCATTACAATTCCCAGCAAACCATATGGCGGATATTATTTTTACATATGGTCTGTGTAACGGTAACTCCGTGCAGGCCGTCGAGGAGTACCGGCGAAAATTTCCCAATCGGCGTGTGCCCCATCATACCACGTTTGTGGATATGTATCGTCAGCTCAGGGAAAGAGGAATTTGGCCACAAAACCCCGAACGAGCTGCGGTAGTAGATGATGGAAATGAACACAGGCTGCTGAAATTGATAACCGAAGACCCCACGCTGTCAACTCGACGTGTAGGCATGATGTGTGGGATGAATCACATTGCCGTTTGGAGGTGTTGGAAAAAAAATGGTCTCCATCCATTCCACCTTAAAAAAAGTTCAGGGATTGATTGATAATAATGGATATTCAAGGGTTGTTTACTGTCAAAGAATGAACGCTCAACTTCTACAGAACCCCAATTTTATAAAAACAATTTTATGGACCGACGAAGCCCAATTCACAAGGTCAGGGTACTATAATTCCCGTAATTACCATATGTGGATGGAGGAAAACCCGCACGTTGTCCGAGAATCTTCGCACCAGCATCAGTTTTCCGTGAATATGTTGGCAAGGATTATTGATGATCAATTAATAGGCCCGGTAGAACTACCTGCACGCTTGAATTCAGAAAGGTCCCTTACTTTTTTGCAAGAAGATCTGAACATCCTTCTCGAGGACATCGATCTGGAAACTCGACGTATAATGTGGTACCAATACGACGGAGCTCCCCCCCACTATGGACTCATTGTTCGGGGTTATTTAAACCAAGTGTTTTTAGGTCGTTGGATTAGACGAGGGTCTCAAACAATACAGTGGCCTCCAAGATCGCCAGATATAACCCCTATTGATTTTTATTTATGGGGCACTTTGAAGGAAATGGTATATTCAAAGCCCATTAATTCGAGGGACGAATTGATCCTTTAAATCACAGAAGCCGCTCAGCAATTAAAACAATGGCCTGCTCAGTTAAATCAGCAAATGCGTACTAGGCTAATAAATTGAAAAAGAGGGATCCCATTATGAACATTTTTTACGTTGAAGCGTAATATGATGATAAAAAGCATTCCAAGTTTTTTTCTGACTTTTAATAGAGACTAATATTAATTTTCCAGTGAAGTAATACTGTTGATTTTATTTTATGTCTACACATACTTTTATTTAGTCTATTAAAACATACTTACAATATTATCAGGCTTTTTTTTTAGTAAATTTAAATCTCAGTTTCTTGAACAGCTATAAATTACAACTTAAGTGAAAGTTTCTATCTAATTAATGGAGTCTTAGGAATTCTTCTGCTTACCAAATTTTATTAAAATCGCTCTAGCCGTTTAGACGTGAAGAAGTAACAAACATACACACTCACACACTCACAAACTATCGCCTTTATAATATTAGTGTGATGATGTGATACCTAAAGAAGTTGGTATTTGAAATAGTCAAACAAATTGGTTGAACCATTTTACAGTAAACGTCATAACGATTCTCCTTATCAAGCAATTCAATGTCACTGTGACGATTAATGTGAAAAGGTTTCAGAGAGACGCACGACTGATTTTGTACCCAACGCCTTGTCGCAACCATTGGAGAATCCAAGAGCGAATAGTAAATGAACCCTAGTTCTTGGCCTATTCATAAGGCCCTAGAACTATTTGCTTAAATAAACAGCTAGAATTGCCTGGTCCTCGTAGTGTTTGGGGCAAGAATAACCACCAATTTAATCGAATGAGGCTGTTACAATATTTTTAACTTTGCGAAAGTGTAAATCTCTCTGCGATAGTCTGAAGCATGTCTAAATAGGTAAATTATTAGTAAATAGTTCCGATTGCACTTTTACGTAAAACCTGCTTTAAAACAATAATGCCTAACAAGGGAATTTTATTATCTATCTATCACCTATGTCACAGATAATAAAATTTCCTACACTTGACTCCAAGTGTTACTTAACTCTTCTAATGGAAAGAGATAACAATTGCAAACGTAGTAAGAAGTTTCGTTTGCATTTGTACGTAAATCCTGCTTTGAAACGATTTGTTTGACAAGGAAATTGCTCTATGAGTATGACATAAACTTGCCTCTTCTAATGAAAATAGATAACAATAAGAAACGTTGCCAGCTTATCCTAAGTTGTTGATTTACTGGTGTAGGAAAAGTAATTAATTTATTATGTATGAAAACATAACAAAAAGTAAAATCATATTTCGTCCTGGGTTCATATAATCTTTTTTGTTTCTTACGACCTTGATGAGTGGGGACGCCGCCGAGGCAGGCGGGCGGTCGAGTGGCTCTCCATTCATTCCGCCCATAGGAACACACTGTAAAAATTATTCGGTTTTCTCGTGTTACACCGTGTATAAGGTATTTATATGGTTGTCTAGTACGCATCGTACAAGTTTAGTGTGGGACTAGGTCAATTGGTGTGACATTGTCCCCTTATATTTATCTATTTATTTTAATCTTATTTACAGATTGAAAATAATTTTAGAAGTAATTCAAGTCTCCACAAAATAAATTTAAAAACGTCGGCCACTTAACGTATGCGGTGTGAATATCTTCTTTCTTAAAAAAGTAAAAAGTTAAGTTGAATTTGTTAAACAACTCATCTGTAAATAATTACGATACATTTTATGGACGTAGGATATTTTTCACAATAATTATAGTAAGGAAATCGAAAAAAATGCGTCGCAAAACTGTTTTTAATTTCTTCGATACACATCCCCTCTAGTCAAATGTGAAGGTTCTGGAGCATTTTACACAAAAAGTTGAGAGTCAAAGCACAGATTATAGTATTTAAGCGTGTACTCATTCAGAAAAACGACTAAAAGTCACAGCCCGGTTCTGGAAGACTATCCAGTTTAAAACCAATCTAATTAGAGGTCGTTTAAAGAAAATAACCGCCGGCCGTGTCGCAAAATCATTATACTAGAGCCTGGCAGAAATTTCAAATACGACGGCAAATTCATTAACAGGTATCTTTAAGACGTGGGTATTAAAAAAACAATCAAGAAAAGTCAAGGCAAATGTGTCTGAAAAGGTAAAATTTACTCGAAAAATCCGGCTTCGCAATTTGGTCAAAGATACAAAATCACGATAAAAACGACGTCTTGTCCGTCATGAACGCCAAGGGAATTATTATTTCAAAATCACCAATGGCCTAACTAAAAAAAGGTGAAAACTAGATTTTAAAAGTTTAAGAATGACCAACGAGACAAAATGTCCAGATGCAATAATTACCATTTGTCATTTATCACAAATGGGCATGGCGTCACAACTGTAGTTAAATTTATATCAAATAAGTATAAAAAGAAATTTAAAATTCGGGTTATTTACTATTTTGCACCGCTATTCCTCGTAATAATCAATATTAAGTCCCGGTTATAGATTTTTTACGGAGTTTACTTCTATCTTTAAAGTCCATACTCTAATTTTTCAATAATTCTTCGAAACACATTCACAATACTCAAAATAAATTCCTCGGATTTAAATCCGTATTGAGAATATTTGGGGGTAAATGGTTCTCAATTTTATTGGTACCCAAGTAACGTCCGAAATAAATAAAATTGAAGACAAGTGGTATTTTCCACATGGGAGTTTTTAAGAGAAGTGATATGTGTTGGAACATGGTGCAGAATATGAAGTCCAGGATGGATTTAGTCCTGAATAATGGTGGAGGACATATTCCATATTAGTTGTACGTTATTATTAATTACATTAATTATACTGTGATAAAAACAGAAATATCTTTTCGTTTCACCATTATCACATTTCAAACTCAACCATAGTTTTATAAGATTAACCATAGATTTAACCGAATCTTTGAAAAATAAAAGTATCGAAAAACAATCAATTTAAATTATATCTACAGAGCAGACGCATAGGCTTGTGGTCATTAAGGTTCAGATCGCATATACTATGGACTTTAGCATATGTGGCTTATTAAGTGCCATAAAAACTAGCGGTGTCTATGGTTATTTATACATAATATATTAATTATTTTGTGCAAACAATAAAGAAAAGTAAGAAAAATGCTTACCATCAAATTCCAAAAGGTAGTATTCAATAAAACAGATATCGATAATCCTTTAAGAAGGGGACATAGACGTTGACAACCGTCAATTTGTCTCGTGTACTGTTGAATAAATAAGTCCACAAACATGTAGGTAACGCCAATAAAGAGTGATGCTGAAGTAAATATATAAATGTTAACTGCAAGAAAAAGAAACCAAATAGTTAAAAATAAAAATTAATGTCAGATTTTGGTTAAACTATCATATATTAACGGTCTGTCTACCGCAATCTCATGACAAATTTAAAAGTAAAAAGAAATCGATTTTCAAATGGCAATGTCGCCTAACGCCTGTCAATGCAAACTTACAGTTTGGTATTGTCATACAGAGCACTCGAGGAGGCATTTTGCGGGTACGTCAGTTGGTAATGTATCATTCCGACGAGAGATTCTAATGTTTGTACGAGTTCGTATAAGTTTTTCAAGTATCTATGGGTGAGTTTCGCCTGAAACCGTTTATGGTTTGATTAAGAATCGGCCAATACGTAAGTGGCGTAATAGCGGCAACGTCGCTATTATAATGGCACCAGAGTTTTCATGACAAGTTAATTTTATAAAAAAATATAAGTATATCTCAAAAACTAGTCCGATTGGAACTAACTTGATACGACAATTTTAACGTGAGATAAGTTTAGGACACCCCCCGCCCCCCCGGTGTATTATACTACCTATATTTTATATTTTCTACCAATTATATACATAAATGTTTTAAGTATAACTTATCCTGTTAACTTTTTTGCCTTAAATTGTTTTCACCAAAACGCGTATTTTGTTTTTTTTTTACTTTGTTCCATTAATAGAAAATCTTAATTTTTTTGTTTTTATTTCGAAAGCTATGTTCAAATTTATGATTCAGGAAAAAAAAAACATTGTTTAGATTTTTTGCAGGGTTGAAATATGAAAATGTCATCATACAATTAAAAGAAAATACAGCAAAATCTATCCGATTTGTCTCCTAACAACGTCTCCTAATATTTATTAACATTTATAAAATTTGCAAATGAAATATTACACAAAATAATTTCGACTGTACAATCGAACTATGCGGGTTTCTATATTGTTCCATATAACAACGAGAATACCTACTATACCTCTTAAACACGTACAGTAAGCAAAGTGAGAGATCTTATAATTGACTTAATAGTTCAGTTCTTACCATCTGGCTTAATCAATTTGGAGAACATGTCAAATTGAAACGGGTGTGATGAATAAACAAACGCAAAATATACAAAATTTTGTATGCTCTTCCAGTTGAAATGAGAATGGCTGTGTAAATCCTGTAAAATAACATAAGTTAGTATAGTCCAATGTATCTCATTTTTTGCTGCTGCATACAAACGAATTATGCTTCAAAACATGCAAAAGCGGGATGAGTAAAACCTCTCAAATTTCAAGATTAATCTACTGTATTCTACCAGAGTTTAGATCCAGAGTAGGTACTAGAATTGTTTGTGTCACTTTTTAATACCACTGCATTTCATTTTGTTTTATATTTTAACACTGTTACTACGAGTATTTATAAAACTTGATCCGTAGTAAAATGTGGACACGTGTTAATCGCATCGGACATGTTTTGGTCAAGTTTAAAATTCAGAAATACAGAAAAAAAGAGGTGAAGTGCGAGTCGGACTTGGACACTGAGGTTTCCGTACCGCCGCACAGTAGGTATTATTATATTCCGATTGTGAGACCTACTCGTTTTATTTTTCAGGGTTTGGAGGATTCTTCGGCTTCGGCTGATAATGTAAAACACGCAAAATGCTTACTGCACGCATAATGTGCAAACAGTCAAAATGTACATATGCAAAATCTACATCATGACAAATGTACTGTACGTGAAATTTACAGTACGCAGAATGTACTTACGCTTAAAGCACATTACGAAAAATGTGTGAAAAGAAAAATGTGTGAAAAGAAAAAAAATTTCGCGAATTGTTCAATGCAAACTGCATAATTCGCAAAATGTAACAGCAAAATGCTCAATCGCCAAACGTACATAACGTAAAATGTACCAAACGTAAAACGTAGGTACAATACGTAAAATGTGCAAAACATAAAATGTACAAAACGTAAAATGTACAAGAAGCGAAATGGATAATAATGCTCAGTAAGCACAGGACGGTTTACCAAAACCCCTACGCGAAAAGAGGGTATTGTAAGTTTGACATGTGTATCTATGTGTCTGTCTGTGGATCGTAGCTCCCAAACGGATAGACCAATTAAGTTGCGGTTTGTTTCCTTTTGAAAGCCTAGCTAGATTGATCGGAATTTTCGTTAGCTAAGTTTCACCAAAATCGGTCAATCCAGAGCTAGCTATGTAGGTAGGTTAAGTTATGTTATATTATTTTGATTCAATAATAGATAGTGTAGGGATTTATTTTCTTCGAATACGCCTTTGTTATACACCTGTTATAAGAACTATTTCCTTATCATTATCACTTACTTACATAATATCTTGGTTGTCATCAATGGGCCGGTAAGTACTTGGCACTAGAGAAAATATATTCTCTAAATGACAACAGCTTTCAATGACACTGTAACTGCGGTATTAATTTATTTATAGAAAATTAAAGTTATTTCTAGTTTAGATGTACCTCTATTAAACAACAACGAAAATATACGTAGAAAAAAATCAAAAAGGGCGACCGAAATTAATTCTACGGTGACCATCGGTACAATAGGAGAAGCCTTCGTCCAAATGTAAGTCGCACTATTTTGTGGCAATGTGTAAATAGAGACATGTGCAACGCATCGCTGACGACCGATGAAACTTGTAAAAATATTTTACGGCGGTCACCTCACGTGTGCGATCCCAATCCAGTTGCGAATAAAATATTAATAACGATGAATAAGGTGAAAAAACCGGCTTGTGAACAATTTGGTTCCATAAAAAGCATATTCGAAAATAATTTTTCGAATGTTGATCCTGCCTTGGCTCCTCCATTTAGATCACAAAGAGACACGATCTATAGAACAGTCAAACAGTATTTAAAGGCAGACGAATTGGTATTCAATAGAATAGAGGATGTCAAAATACCAGAGGCATTATCAATGGGGTTTATAGTTAGCGATTATAATGGTAGTAATTAAATTGTGTGCTGCAGAGGTAGCACGACTGTTTATGCTATCTCAAGAAACGGATACATTTTTTGGTGATGGAACATTTAAATGTGTTCCTAAACCTTACTATCAATTGTATTCAAAACACATGGATATCGATCGATTCGGACGCTCATTCAACTAATGTTGTTCCCGTAATATATACCCTTATGTCTAACAAACATCAAGAGACCAACGTACGTTTCTTTAGAATTATTAAATACCAGTTGGGTGTTGACATTTAAGGCCTTTAAATGTGACTACGAAAAATCACAAATAAACGCATTTAAAATAGTGGTTGTTATCGCCATTTTAATGCAGCTCTTCATAAAAAAGCCAAGAAACTGAAAGCTAATACAACCATCGCTGAAAGAATGGCAATACGAAAAAGCTCTATTTTGCCATTACTACCGAAGGTTGAACAACTTTATACCGAAAAACCTACTTTGTATTTCGTTATAAACAAATTGAAAAGAGAGGTATCCTTCGGTGACAGAAAAAATACCCGAAGTATTTATAAAGTTACACCGCCCAATCGAAGACGCTTGGATGTGGTCTTTGATTCGAGATATAAATCAAATTTCAATGAACTTTTGAATAACGAGATGACTGTAAATCAATTTTTGACTAAAATGATGTAGGTTAGGTTGTCGTTATAAACATTTCTAATGCATGCAATATTCATAGCTTATTTTTTTTATATTTAATGAGGGATCGGAAATTGCTATGCTTTCATACCTAGCTAGCTAGCAAATTGTAGGAAAAAGCTAAGCATGGAGTCGGCTTCTTAAAAGCCTACCGCCAAAGACATCGATATGTTTCAATTATTATATTGTTTTCCTTTTCTTCCCAACTATAATAATACGTTAGACAAGGATGGCATTGCAAATATTTTCACTTTCAGTTATTGCAGCGTCTGTCGCCGTAAGTTATTTTAAGTAAGTTAGTTAAATTACCTGTTTACTTTTGCATTCACTAACGTCAATGTATTTGTTTTAATTTTTCGATTTAAAAGAAATTAATTGCTATATCGTATAATAATTTTTAATTTACGATAAAACTTTACGATATTTTTTTACTAGCTAAGTATAAGAATCGGTTAATTATTGAACTGTACTTAATTACATAACATTTAGTAGATAGACAAAGAATAGTACATTGTTGCCTAGGCGCGGAAAGTAAGGGTTTTCCTGACGAGGTGGTTAGCAGGCCGAGCAATAGCGAGGCCTGCTAAAATACGAGTCAGGAAATCCTCGTTTCCGCCGAGGCATACATAATGCTTTTCTCAAACATGTGAGGAAATAATACAAATACATTTTTAAAAAGCAAGTAATTTAATTATGCAGAATGAACGAATGTTACCGACTGTCAATTGTTTTTAAATACTAACCATAGAAATTGGAATGCAAATTCAAAAAGAAACACACGCACTGTGCTAAAAAGCGAGCAGTTACCTTGGCTGTTTGGAATTTTTGTCTTGGTCCTTTTGATTTTGTATGCAAATTGACAGCATTTTTAAGAAAAATATAGACATGGACGGATAGTGTTTTCATATGGTTTTTTACTCCTAGGAGTAAAATGAGGCTCTTTCCGTCCTTGCCTTTCAATCGGAAAACCGTTTTTTCCGAGCATGTTAGAGAAAAATAACTTAAAGTAGTACATGTTACATAGTACATCCAAAATTTTGATATCCCAGGAAATAGCCAGAAATTTATTAACAAAATTAAATGGAGTTCGCCTCCGTACTAATCAATAACAACTGTGTGTAGGCACACCGACGCCAAGATATACCTAGGTATGAAAAGCATCGGACCGATCCCTGAATGAGAAGTGGTGATTCTTCGTTTTTTATTCATGGTTTTAAGAGAAGGTGATGATACTATTACGCCAATGCAGTTATTTAAAAAAGAGGACTGATTACTCTAAAGTCGGGACCAATAGAAATGACCAAAAATGTAAACAAATCAGCTCTGTTTGACACATAACCTCAATATTTCAGCAACCGAGTTTTGATTAAAGAAAAACGTATAGTTATTTAATCTTAAACAGAATGTTAAAGTAGCAATTGAGCGTGTACATCACTAAATATACCTCTGGCGATGTACGTAATTATGGTGTTGTACTGGTAAATGGGTCCGGTTGGTTTTGTTTACATCTTTTGTCATTTCTATTGACGCCGACGATAGTTATAATTATTTTATATTATTCTAGTTATTTTTAATAGTCGATAACGTGTGGAGAAGTGAAATACGGAGACTTATTTTAATTTACAGAAGCATTATTATATGGTCTTATTTACGTAAGAAAAACACTTTAAAAACCTTATCGTTAAAAACAAAAATAAAATTTACTGAAATTATACATTTGTTTTTTTTTATAAAAATTACCTTATTATTACACAAGAGTTTATGGATGAATAACTTCAACTTACCGAAAGACTAATGTTTAATATTAATTTTTAGAATGAAGACAAAATTACAAAAGTTAGCGGAGATCATACCTGCTCATCTGATCGAACACAAAACGACATTGATGTGTTACTTAATAATCATATTGATGAAGCTGCTGACGGTTAGGAACCTGCTCCAAGAACCTTTAGAAAATTTAACCTGGCTATTGCAGAAAAGGGGTTAGATTTAGCATTATCGAAACCAATCCCTACTTACACTCAGAAAAAAAAACTATATATCGAAAAATACGTTCAACTGCCAAAGTCACAACTATACGCCGCAAAACGCTTGATGCTGTTGAAGTGCCTCAAAAGTTCCATGTTTTTTTATTGGCAGATTACTACGATGGAACTATTGAAATTTTAGTGTTTTGCAGTAAAAATGCACAATCAATGATGGAATCATTAAAACACTTTTTCATGGATGACACTTTCAAAGCATCTCCAGTACCGTTTTTACAACTGTACACCATTCATGGAGACTTAGGAAGCGGAATTGAAAGTACTAATGTGATTCCCTTGACTTGCATCTTCTTGTCACATAAAAGTGTAAAGGCATACTCTATAGCATTTCAATTGATAAAATCACAGCTTCCTGACTGGGAACCAGAACATATTCACGTCGACTTTAAGTTTGCTGCTATAAAAGCGTTGTTGAAAATATTTAAAAATGTAACCATTATTGGTTGCTATCAAGACACGCGGCAGCGTGTCCAGCCAAGTTCAGGCAAAAGGAACTGGCGAGCGCTGCCGTGTGTTATTTACACGAACCGTTTGGAGCCACTTTTGAAACCTCAATAACTCCAAATCTATTTAACATACACACATGAAATTTGGTTTATGTATTAAAACCGTTTAGATCAACTAGAAACCTAAATTTCATAAATAAAGGTGAAACGGTTATTGAGATATTGACGTCTAAAAATCGGCATTTTTACTACTGACTGACTGACTCATCATCTAAAACCTAACCCACTTCCAGGTAACCTAGAGGGTTGAAATTTGGCATACAGATGAGTAATTATGCGTATACAAATAAAAAATCTGAAAACAGTGATTTTACAAGTTTTATTATTATTAAAATCCAATAAAAATATCCGGTCTCTTTACCTATCACCTGTATTAGCTACATTTCAATTCGCGTTAAACTCCATTATCTCAAAACATGATTTTTAAGATACATGATGATGATATGATACTGAAGCTCAAAATCTGACTTTGCTAGTTTTCCCATATGTTATACGCAAGTTACTATATTTATAGTGTGTGGTATATTTTACTCTTCGAAACAATTGACTTGCTGGTAAAAAACTAGTCGAGTCAAATTTTGAGCTTCAGTTTATCCTAAGTTATTTGCTTTGTGTAAATAATTTGGGTGTTGAAATATAAGAAGTTATACTTTTAGATAGCAAATATTGTTGTAGCAGAAAAAATAAGAAATTGTGTTTTTAATTTATATTAGAATGTTGTTATGTTCTTAATAAATAAATATCAGGATTATCTACGGAACTTGGTACCCATTAAGATCTCAATTTTTTTGTCAGTGAAGTCGATAGACACGCATCGCATATTCTTAATATTGAACTTGGCTCGCATTTTCAAATGTATGTTTTTGATGGGATTTTCATTACCGAAATGCTTTGAAGCGAAATGCCTTAAATTAAAAAAAGACAGGCGTATCGTTAGTTTGTGTTATGTTCTGCCATTATTGCCATTAACTTGTATAATCGATGGTTGGCAATACAAAGTGTGTAATGAAATGTGCGCTGAAGATGATAAAATGATGGAATTTAAACAATATTTTGAGAAAATATGGATGAAGCTAAATATTATCAATAAATGGTGCGTATTTAGAGAGCGTCATCGTACAAACAATGTCGTCGAAGCATGGAATTTTACAATTAATGGCCTTATTAACAAAAATTCAACTATGTTGCGAATTCTGCACACCCTCGCAAAGTTCAAGGCCGACCAAATGAAAAGGTTTAAAATTATTGCTATCTCTTTTACCATAAATTTGTTACCACTGAAGGCTTCGTAAGTAACAGTGTAGTGACAAGATTTGGACAGAGATAGCAGATGAATATGAAAATATTAATACGAGTAATTTAACAGGGTTCATGCCCTGGAAGTAAACTTAATATTGTTACCATTAAAATATCTGGGATTTTTCCCATATCTTACCAACGGACTAAAAGTCTCAGTAGTCCGATTTTGTTTAGCACCGGACTGCTGAGACGAGAAAGTCTCATTAGTCCGGTCAACGGCCTAAATCAACGACTACTGATCGTAGGTGAAATTTTGCGTATTGTACAATTATCATATGTACATTTAATTGTATGTACATTTTGCGTACTTTACATTTAGCGTACTGAACATTTGCCATGATGCAGATTTTGCGTATGTACATTTTAACTGTTTGCTCATTATGCGTGCAGTTAGCATTTTGCGTGTTGTACATTATCAGCCGAAGCCGATTTTTCGATACATATTTTTGCACTTGACTGTGTACTTTACGCTTGTACTTATGTTTTACTGGTTTTACAACACTCATAAAAATACTGTCTTTTTTACGGACAACTTAGGTATTATCTCACAGCCTTGTATAAAAATAAACGTCTTATCATGACATTGTTGGTAATTCTAGCTAAGAATAACCACTATAAAACCATTTTTAAAAACCGCATCCAAATAGGTAACCCGTTTAAGAGCTACGGTGCTACAGACAGACTCACATTGGATTGTTGATTGTTACTCGGCCTTTTGAGCAAGAACTTGGCAGTTTTCTTAAATATCTAACTTATCAGAGGATATTGGAACATATTGTCTAGAAATCTCCCAAGTTAGGGCTAAAAATGTATTAGTCTCAAGTTATTAATTTAAATGTCAAAAATTCAATGCCCAACAAGACACCTTTAGACACAACTCAGCTAAGTACAATAATGCAAACGAATAAATTAATAAACGTCGAACTTAGTGCCAAACTTGGCACCTTTTCAGGTACCACTTTATTTTTGGTTGCCTAAGAGACTTGGCCATTTTTTCATTTGTTTTTATGGGATATGTTTTATTTGTTTGCAAATCCGCTGTGATATCATTCTCGAAAAAAGGAACCTCGGGTACGCAGCCCTAAAAATCACTTTGTTTGCAAATGTATTAATTTCTAGCTATAAAATAAGAATCTACTCGTAATCACGTCTTGGCTTTAGTGGGAGATCTTAAGTCCATCACCTTGTATTTATATAACAAAGCAAACCACTTGGATCAGAGCTGATTTAGCCCGGTTGCCACGAGGTCCCCCCCAGCAGGTGGGCAGGTAAGAGGGGAAGAAAGGGCAGCCAGCGCGCCTCACTCTAAATTTTATATCTGCAAACATCTAGCACCTATACCAAGTTTGGTGTAAATCATTCTTTCTTAACAATGGTTTATTCCGAAAATCTTCACCTGACCTAAAGCAATGGTGATTTGTTGCAGAAAACTAAATAATTAAATGACTGTTAGGTTTCTTGCGACGCTTCTTCTCAGCAGGTCTCTTAAGCGCTAGTAAATTTTTGACGTCCAAAAGTGTCCGTGCAGCTTATTAAATAAACGAACATCAAGATTTTTTTAACGCACGAGGTTTCTTTGCAAGGTGCATGCATGGTACTGTAAAACAGAAGCCTGTTACCGGGCAGTGAACTACCAGCTGTTCCAACGCAGCTCTCATAAAAGTTAACCTCGCGCATGCGTCTATTCCAAGTCTATTCTTGCAGCAGCAACATCATGTTGAGACAACTTTTTGTAGGCAGCGCCCTCTCGGCTATAACGCCTAAAGGTCTCTGCAAACGTAACGTAATCAGGACGCGGACGGGACGGGGACAGGACGTGTTTTAGTACATGTTTGTTTTTCCCGTCACGTTCCCGTCCCGTCCAGTCCGTATAAAATCACGTTACGTATGCAGAGACCTACAAAGTATTTATACAGGGCGACAAATCTAAATAAATCAGTACGGGTAATTCGAAAACTAAAAGTAAGATAATCTGTTTTTAGGGATTATTCGCATTTGGGCAGAAACGTAATTCACCTGGTTCTGATTTAACCTGGAAAGCGTTCTACCTGATTTGCACTTAGCCAGAACACATTACGACAGAAACTCATCACTCCTAACACGCCGTTGACCATAAACGCTGTACACCATAAACTCAATTGGTCATATAAGAATTTGGCCAGAACGCATTACGACAGAAACAGAACTCATCAGACTGGTAGGGAGATTACGTTTCTTTTTTCCGTTATAAAATATTTCCGAATTATACAAAATTCGTATGGTACGAAAATATTTCCGAACGTACCTAATCCAGATACGTAATCGCCCCGCAGATACGCTTTAGTTCATGTAGCCAGGTTTAACACAATCAAACACACAAGTCTACTTTCTATGCCGAAAAAAATTCACTATGCGTCGAGAACCGCAATCAACCGGATAAACGTATCTAACGCGGACGGAGTTGAACGCAGAAACTAATCCCTCCTACTAAATAATATTATAAATGCGAAAGTATACTGTGTCTGTCTATTACGCTTAAAAACCGCTGAAACAATTTAGATTAAACTAGCTTTTGCCCGCGACTTCGTCCGCGTGGCGTGTTATAAAAGAGAGATCTTTGTGTGTGTGGGAGAAAGGTTAAAAAATGCTTAATTTTATTATTTTTAAATGAGGTTATTTTATAAGGGGCCTCTAACTCGCTCCCCGTTAACTTTGCATTCACTAAAGTATATGCATGTCAAATTTCAAGCATCTAACTTATGCAGTTTAGTTTTTTCATACAATATTTATTTCCCGCTAACTTAATTTTTCAAAATACATCTATAACTAAACTTTATATTTACTAAGGTATGCATGCATGCTAGATTGAAAACATCTATCTTACGTGATTTAGATTTTTACATACAAAAGTTTTTTCCCAATAACTCCCGTTCCCGTGAGAATTTTGCAATATCGCGTTGCAAGTAAGCTTTACGTTAATAAGGGTACCTGCATGCCAAATTTCAATCATCTATCTTACGCGGTTTAGATTTTTACATACAAAAGTTTTTTCCCAATAACTCCCGTTCCCGTGGGAATTTTGCAATATTGCGTTGCAAGTAAGCTTTACATTTATTAGGATACCTGCATGCCAAATTTCAATCATCTAGCTTACGCGGTTTAGATTTTTACATACAAAAGTTTTTTCCCAATAACTCCCGTTTTCGTGGGAATTTTGCAATATCGCGTTGCAAGTAAGCTTTACATTTATTAGGATACCTGCATGCCAAATTTCAATCATCTATCTTACGCGGTTTAGATTTTTCATACAAAAGGATTTTTCCGCTAATTCCCGTTCCCGTGGAAATTTCGGGAATTCCTTTCTTAGTGCACCTCTACGGTACCTAAGCTACGTCCCTTCTAAATTTCAAGTGCCTACGTTTAGCCGTTTAGGCTGTGCGTTGATATGTCAGTCAGTCAGTCAGTCAGTCAGTTTCTCCTTTTATATATTTAGATTTGGTATGGAGATAGTTTTAGTCCCGCCAAAGGACATGGGATCGTTTTTTGTTACAGAAATTATCCCTTTAGGGGTTGAAAGCGGGGTAAAATTAACTATGGGGATGCGATAAGCCGATAATTTTCGCATCACGTGTGGGTTTACGTATAATATGTATTTTTGAATGTTTGACATTCAATTTTACTAAGCGTTAATCATCTCTTATGGAGATAAACGAAACTCGGTTAAGAAAATAACTAGATACCTCAATTACTAATTCTACATAGAAGTCGCGGGCAGTAGCTAATATTTCGTAATCATCAAATGAAACGGCAATAAAATAATAGGTAGGCAGGCACAGTTGGCGTGATGCTTCGATATAAGTTTTTTACTCAGTAAACCTCTTCACTCATTTGTAATCAATAGATAAAAACAAAATATAGGTACATTGTCAGTATCATCATACTCATCATTATATAAAGTAACTCATTTGAATTGAATAATAATATATATTAAAATTATGGAAGACAAAGTGCAAATAATAAAAAGCACTAGAAAAAAAACGTGCTTCTAAAAGACGGCTATAATAGTTATTTTCATAATCGTGTTATAATAGAGAGCTTTTTAGTCGAGTACCGTGCTTAGGCCACGAAGCTTGCTGATTGTGAACAATAATTTTTGTACGAGTTCATTAAAATTAATAATTTAAGTCATTAATACAATCACCACCACATCGACATTTGTATCAAACCACGGCGTCCGTAATTGTTGCAGTACTGTGCTGTTCTGTTGGCTAAAAACTAGCCAATCACAAACCGTAGTTTTTTTATTTTTTTTATGCCCTGGATACAGAAGCAGGTTTGAATAGATTTTTGACAGATGACGCGACGCTGCTACGTTCCGAAACGCCATAGATTGGCAATTTTGTATCGGATCGAGTCTCCTTAAACAAGGACACATATTATTGAAATAAGAAGTTCTATTTAAAAAAAAAAAACAGTTGTCTTGAGCGTATCGAAATGGTTATTTCGGTTGTTTCGGAAGTGTCAACGATGAAAAGAGTGACGTTGCAGTATTCTCTATGAAATCTTAATACACAGATTTTAATCGACGAGTACAAAATAGTTATTTTCATAATCGTGTTATAATAGAGAGCTTTTTAGTCGAGTACCGTGTTTAGGCCACGAAGCTTGCTGAGTGGCCTAGTAAGGTACGAGATTAAAAAGCTTGATTATGACACTTTTGTGAACAATACTTTTTGTACGAGTTCATTAAAATTAATAATTTAAGTCATTAATACAATCACCACCACATCGACATTTGTATCAAACCACGGCGTCCGTAATTGTTGCAGTACTGTGCTGTTCTGTTGGCTAAAAACTAGCCAATCACAAAACGTAGTTTTTTTAATTTTTTTATGCCCTGGATACAGAAGCAGGTTTAAATAGATTTTTGACAGATGACGCGACGCTGCTTCGTTCCGAAACGCCATAGATTGGCAATTTTGTATCGGATCGAGTCTCCTTAATTTTATAACTTAGACCATTGTATTACTGTATTCTGACAAATAAATGAATTTGATTTGATTTGATTTGATAAACAAGGACACATATTATTGAAATACGAAGTTCTATTTTCAATTTTTTTTCAGTTGTCATGAGAGTATCGAAATGGTTATTTCGGTTGTTTCAGAAGTGTCAACGATGAAAAGAGTGACGTTGCAGTATTCTCTATGAAATCTTAATACACAGATTTTAATCGACGAGTACAAAAATATTATTTCAATATTACTAATAAATTTAGAACTTTGAACTGGCGTTGTTCCAATAAAAGCACATGTAGTGCATCGATAACAACTGATCATGATCACAACGTTTAAAGAGAGCCTAAATATACATGCTTGACGAATGTTCTGAAGATCGATGTTCGTATGCATAATTGTACAGAAGCTTTGGTCAAAAACATGGTGTCATTGCAAAGTATTTATGAAGAACAATTCAAGCCAGTACAAGACGGTGCCAGTGTTGTGGAATCAGCACTAATTCCCGAGTTCAAGTCAAAAAGGGACACGCTTTACAGAACCAGATATAAACATCTTAGCGTTACAAAATGCACGTTCAAGTCAGCAAAAGACATCGAAATACTAGAAATCTATGGAAACGATTGTTTGGTAACACAGCAAGGTGGTATTGCAATCTTTGCCACAGTGGGGGGTGCAAGAGACGCGGTCACCAAAAAATTGATCTTCCTTGGTGATGGGTTTATTAAAATAAATTCAAATAAACGCATTAATACTAGACTGATAAAAAATAACTTTAATAGGTAAAAAATCTAACCTAGGTGTAACTTTGCGTGTCTACGAAAAAAAAATAACAGCGATTTACCCGTACAAATAACTTAATAAACTTCTTTGATCTACGGGCTTACTCAACATTTCATTTGCTATTATTTTCCGCCATTTTTCTCGCTCATTTTCGTTTTTTTGGAAATCTCGAATAATAATACAGTTTTATTTAATTTACAATATAAAGAGCATTTACGAGGTATTTTTTATTCTTAGATCTATGTATTTATAGTAATTTATAAGAAGTTTAATTAATATTACAGACCGCAAAAATAAGTAGGCGTAAATCATTGTAAAATAAAAATCAATAAGCGACTCTATTCATTCAATTTTTAACTATGTTCCACTTTTTACATACATCATCACCTTTCTTAATTAGACGGCGAATTTGGCCAAAAATACATTAAATTATAAAACTATTAACGGGTACTTAGCGAAAATAAGATATGCCATCCTTTTTCGACTTGCTTACAAAGCTATTTCTACACTTCTTCACAGAGCATTTAGGCATGTTGACCTGTCAACGCATCGCGTGCGACTGACAGCCCAACTGCTCTCGGAAGGAATTCGAGAGCAGTTGCTCCGTCACTCCGTTTAAGCATTGACGTTAAATCTAGTGTATATTAAATCAATGTCAGTTATACTCAATTTACGCCGATATGGGGTCTGACGAAGATTCACTTATAATACCCCCTCGTATACTGTTTATTAGGAGATAAAACCCAGGAAACATATACAACTCAATTCAAATTTTTCAGAAATAACTTAGGCATGTGCATTGCCCATTTTGTCAGCGACTTCGAGATTGCAGCTATAAACGCCGTAAACGCAGTGTTTGAAGACATTGGCGTTAAAACAAAAGGATGCTTATTCCGTTACCAGCGAGCAATCTAGAAAAAAGGCAAAGATGTGGGATTGACAGTGAATGACGTGACGACGGCTATAAAGTTGTAAAAAAATATGCAAATTTGGTACTGTTTCCAGCTGATTTGGTATTTGACGCTCATCTTGACGTCGTCGATAACGCTGCAGATACCGAAGAGATCAAAATATTTCAGAAATATTTCAGTGTTCAATGGATATCAAAAATGACTCCTGAGACTTTTAGTTGTTATGACGAAAAGAACAGTAAATATTATCCAAAAGTGCGTAGAAGGAAAACTGAGTATTAATAATTGTTTAAACATTTTGGTATCTTAAACCAGATTGTAGTAGGTATACGTACCTAATCCAGAAAAATTGCACTTTTTTTGCTGTTGTGTTATATATGAGATTGAATTCTGTGTTATGTTATAACTTATAAGATTGGACGTTATATAATATCGTCACTATTTTGAAAAAATCTCGTATCTTCAATCAATATGTAAACCAAACTGAACCTTATTGCATAATTAGTAAAGTTCAATTAGCTAGATTATCGATTTTGAGATACGAGCTTTTTCAAAGTAATGACGATATGTAAGATTATTAAGTAAGACTTGTGAAGTAAGTATGAAACATATATTTAAAGGCTACTAGGCTAATTTTCTAATCAGTTTGCGTGTCTGTCGAACTAGGATAGGCGTTATTACGTTTTACGTTTAATGAGTATGAACTAATCGCGATCCTTTTACTTTTATTTACAAGTGCTGTTGTTTTTTTCAATGTGCTATTCTGGCCACATGAGAGGTGTCCAATCGCGATAAAGGCCAGATGCGATTCTGTCCTTTTACTTTTCTGTACAAGTGCGTTACAGGCTATTCTGGCCACATGAGAGCTGTCCAATCGCGATAGTGGCCAAATCCGAACCATGTGAATTACGTTTCTGTCGAAATGCGATTAATCCGTTTTTAGGAACCAAGGCCTTTCCTTTTGGAAAAGAAATAAAACTGCATTTAAAGGATTCGCCTTGGTTTTGGAAAAGGGAATTGAACCAAGTACCTTTTCCTAATAAGCACACATCGTTTTATTACTGTATTTGATAGTGTCAAGTGGTAAGCAACGATTACCATTGGAGCAGCTGTTTCCAAAATAATAAAAATCCAGATATTACGCAAAGAAGGTCAACCGTCAGGTTAGTTTGGCGGTTCCCTCAACGCAGTTTTAGCCTTTTTAGGGCTCTGTATCCGAAAGGAGCCCAACGGGCCCTAATTGATATGCCTCCGCTGTCCGTTTGTCCGTCCTAACTTTAAAGAGATATTTGGAACCGCATAAGATATAGCTGGTTGTTTTTTTCATTCAGAATAAGAGTAAAATTAGGTATAGTTATAGGACAAACCCTATGAAAAAACAATAAATACTAAAAACGGACAAGTGTAAATTGGGCTCGCGCTGATTAGATTCAATTCGAATTTAAATTGGAATGCAATCATGTTCGGCGTTACGAAAGCCTCAGTGCGGGAGCCCGACTAGCACTTGTCCGGTTTATTTTATTTGTTCCTGTTTGGGAGCAGCTACCTGAATACGTCTCCTGTGCGGAAGACTGGACTACATGACTTGAAATGTAAAAAAATCTATAGTTGCTATTTGTAAAGATTAATTTGAAAACTACCGTTAGCATTTGAAGAGATCTACCTACTTATATAATTCCAGCACTTTTGCAGACAACACAAATTATTTTAAAGTATTAAGTCGGTGCGTAAAGACAAGAAAATAAATAATTAGAGAATGCAAAGACCATTTTGATTTTATTATGTAATCGATATAAAATTACAAATGTGCTTCTGGCAAACTTACTACCTGAAAATGCAAGCAACGATGGTTTTTCATAAATATAAACAAATTTACATTTGCTGTCGAGCCCAACCAAACGTTTTCCGTCTGCTTTCTTTTGAAAAGGGCATTATTATTATTATAGAATATCTATTCTCTAAAATTGAGGTGAAAATCGTACCCCGCATGACCCCACAAAAAAAAAGTCACGGAACACACACACTATGAAAATTATTACTTACTTGTGAGCTCACATGGCAAGTGACCAAACTCCCCGATGTAAACCCATCTGATAACCGGCTGGGCATTTTTACTAATGTAGACAAAAATATAAATATACAAAATCAATAGCTTAGTTAATTTCGGGTATTTTGATTTTACACGCAACCACATCTTTACAAGTAAATTCCATTTCTTCTATAACAAAATTTGATTGAATACATTTTCTTAGTTTTGGATTGACGTTTGACTGTCATTCTGAATACATCAGAGTACGTAAACAACTGATGACCATAGATTGCGGTTCAGTAATGATTTCGCTAATGTCAAGTGAATGAGAGAATAACAAGGACCTTTTACTAAAGCAGGACTGAGGACTAACCAAAAATTGTTTTGCCAAAACAAACCTTATATTATAGGTTTAAGACATAATTTGGCCTGCTAGCTTTACAGGAGCAAAAACCGGTACGAGCGGCATAGATACAACGGAGGAGTTTGTCCCTTTCTAACACTTGCCATGCGATAAAATTTCGGCATTTAGTAGAAAATTAAAATTACTGTTTTAGACAATTTATTAAATGTGAATCGTAACTTAAAGCTTATGTTATTTGTATAAATTAAATTCTTATAGTAATGGGTTTTTTACCCCATAAACTTAAAAATGTGACGATTTAAACCTACTTGGAAGTTTTGCTTTTGATTAGGCTGTCAACCCATTGAGTGTATCAATCATGATCAATCATATCATGGCGGCTCGGTTTTCATATTGAAATTTCATTTAACGAATCTCAGTTTTAAAAGAGTACAAAATGGTGAAAACATGTTGCATACAATTTTGTAAAAGTGAATCCTATGTTGGCTGTGGGATATTGTTTCACCGGTAAGCCGATAAAAAGAGATTTTGGCTTTTTACAAGTAGGGTGACCTTGCTTGTGGGTAGGATTACTGATCGATACATTGTCATAAGCAAGAAAAAAATTAATGATGTGATTTCATTACATTGGCAGTTTTCCGAAGGATGAAAAAGTTAATCAAATGTGGTTGAATGTTTTGGTGTATTTAAAACAATTATTTCTTACAAAACTTCATAATTTGTTTGACTCGCCTCACCCAGATGAATATAACGAAGAACCACATGAGTTACAGCTGATAAAGACATTAGCCAATTCATATTTCAATTTAAGAATATTTCATCATACAAAATCAAACTCATTAAAAAATTTAGGCAGTAAGATTGGTCTGCGGCAGAAATTACATAAAACGATTTTATTTAGCCATGTTTAATTTTTTAACAATAAATGTATCTAAGCTAGGTACATATCTTCTTGTATTGAAACTTTATTATAATCCCTAATAATATTATAATTGCGAAAGTAACTCTGTCTGTCAGTCTGTCTGTCTATCCCGGCCTAAGTATATTGTTATACCGGTAAATTTGACAATTACCATGCCAAATCACCAATCCATGTCAAATGTTGTTTTTTTATAACGTAATATTTTTTCTTGGTTATGTTGGTAAATAAATTTCCTTTTCCTGTTCCCACGGAAAATACGACTAAGTTTTTAAAAATTTATAAATTTCAGATTTTTAGGATTATTATTATTCGATTCCATAAAAACGGCTTGAACCGGATTACAAAGACATAACCCAAACTATATCCGGCGGCTTCGTCTGTGTAGTATGTAGGTAGGTACAGACCCCTTTAAATATAGCTTTGTAATGGTAAAGCAAATTTTAAAATGATTAGACTAGTAGTTTGACAGGTTATCCAAGACAAAACAAATATTTCCTCCTTTCAAAACAAATATTACTATAGAATTATGTAGAATGTACGCGAACGAAATCGCAGGCAAAGGCTTGTTTTGTTTTCAACAATTTCATTAACCTACTAGTACAGCTAAATAATCGAGCATTCATTACATGGTGTGAAAATTGCTTCATACAAATAAATATGTATAGTTTTTTGTTCCACGTTACTACAATATCATGGTCACCACATTAGAAAGAGATAAGCAGCCTCTGTGCTTGACATCCTACTCGGACCGAATTTTGGTTAACAGTACTCAGTCCTGCTTTAGTAAAAGGTCCTTGGAGAATAATCATAAAAAAGCGTAAAAGGTTTAAAACGGGAGTCTTCCGGTAACCTTCGGAAGGGAAGATGGTCGATTGAAATATATTATATTTACTGATTCTCTACTCACTTGACACTGGTAAAGACACTGCGGTGGACCGCCATTATTAAAAAAAGTAGGAGAAAGCTTAAAATGAAAGCGTCAGATCTATACCGGTCCCGAAAATTTCAATATAAATGTTTAATAGTTATAAAAAGAAACAGTATAGTGTCCAGTTCTTGCTAAAACTAGCTGAAACACAATAGAATAAGAACATATAAAGGTCTACCAGAATCTCATGACAAAAAGGGACATTTAAATTTAGGGCTTGCAACTCCGGGGCAATAGGATTTATAAAAGGTCCTTGGATTTATAGGTCTTGAAATTTGATTTTCCACCAGTTCTATATTTCGTTTTTTTAGCATTAGAAATTCGGTAAACAGAGAAGCAAGTGTGTTCACTTTTTCTTCAGAAGATAAATGTATATACTCAATATAATAACAATAACAACAAACTTAAACAGAAAATTAAACTCAACAACTCAAAACAATAAATAAATGTGGGACAACTAGATATAAGAAACGTATTGCACTCGTACGACACTTATAAAAATCCTGAAAAAGTAACAGTAAATGAAAAATATTACGTTACTGCCGTGAAGTAAGGTATTAGAAGGGATAGAACGAGTCCTTCAATCCCTGTTCCGGCCGAGGATTGTATAAAGCTTCTCCCAAGCAATGTAAGGAAATGTTAAAAGTACTTTACTACAATCTTACGATGGCAAACTCAAGATTGTGCAATATTACAATGGCAAACTCAAGACTGCTTACGTTGGCAATCTCAAGACTGCAGTTTTAAGATGGCAATCTAAAGACTGCAATATTACAATGGCAATCTCAAAACTGTACATTTTGTTTTATTTTAAAATGACGCAAAATATAGTGTCTAGTCATGGTTGGCAGTATGTAATTTTTCCTTTGTCAGTTTGGTTAGTAAGCAAATTTAAAAAGTTAGAGCCGCGGCCAATAATGTTTTTTCTTAGGGTTTTCATACATTACTTCTTGGTCTAGGCCCAGAAGTAATGTAGAGAGCCACAAACAAGAAACTTCATGTCTTCATTTCGTGACATTAACGCATACATTTTCCAGCATGTTTGAGAAAAATACGGTATGAACTCCGATGATTATGACTTAAAACACTTAATTTTAAATTAATAATGTGATATGTCTATTGGAATTTACGAAACAGATAAAAAATGGTTTGTGGCGATCCCATTAGAGAATTTTTTCTTTTTCTGGTCAGGCATTATAAGCTTAAAACGTTCCATTTGTTTGCATCATCTGCTACTTGGGGTTTTTTTATCGAGCAATTAATTTGTGATAAATTAAAATAGCACAAAATTACTAACGCTTTATTCTTGAGTAATCTTTATACGTAAAAGCAAACCATACATTTTGTAATTGTAATGTTATACAAAATGCTCCGACTTGTGTTTTTAATAATTTTCTAGTTCCGTCATACTACCAAAGAGCAAAACATTCCCAATAAAAAACCTTACGTTTACTCCTTGAAAGAAGTCGAAGTATTAATTTCTTTGGGAATTATTATATTTTTCAGGATAAAATTGAAATATCACGTCTGTGCAATTAACTACCTTCGATACAATCGTTCGCTATAATATGTATGTTTATTTGGATTACGTTGATGATTACTTCAAAAACTCGATGACGTATCGTCGCTTAGCTATCAATACCGCAATGGGTGAAATTGTATGTACATAGATTAGAATTTTGTATTACATTAAATTAACTCTTTTTTCACGTTGACTTACGCATTAACTAAGCGACTGTTTGCCAATTTAATGTTTATCAATTACGTATGTAGAGATGTGAGATTTCTTTTTTTTCTATTCTTCAATTCAATAATATCATGAGGGCCCGGCCGCACAGCTACGACTTCCCGTACGGTAGCAATAGATAATCCTGGAATTACGTAGCACCTTATTATTAAGTGTACGAAATGGAATTTTTGTGTCACACATAAAAGCCAATTAGAATAATAAGTAACGTTCCTGCAAATGTACAAAAGTACTAGTCTATTAAAAACACGACACTAAATCAAAGCTTGTGTTTGATTTACATCTTCTTGCTCATAAATTATACTACACACATGATAAACAATATTTTTCGCTTGAGACCGAAGGGCTTTTGTTACATTCCCCTGATAACCAACGCTATATAATTGAGTAAAAACAACAAACAACAACAAACCCTGACAATCGGTATAAATTTTTTTCATGTATTTTATCCCATAGGGAAAGGCAAACGACCATACAGCCTTGCTATAGTTTTCATACTTTAAGATCCAATTTGAAGTAAGGCCGAAGTCAAGTCTTTGTAGATTTATCTCATATTCCAATTTCAAGTAAGGCCGTTACCAGATCTTAGTAGTCATTATTATCCTATGATCTTGAGTTCTAAAGCCGTAGCCATGTCTTAATAAGTGTATACAGTAAAATCCTGTATTGTGAGGCCGAAGCCAAGTCTTCAAAAGTAAAAGTCAAAGTTTGTAAAAACTTATCTTGAAAAATCCGATGAAAACCGTAAAGCGTGGTCCAGAAAAGGTCAAAGGTAGTATCACGAATATAGTCGAAGATGGAAGAATTTATTACTAAATTATTTAAAATATCTTGAATATAGGCGCGGGATATTTTCAGGTCTTCAATAAACGGATATTAAGTCGGCGGATAATGAGAGTCGTTGAATGTTGAATGCTGCACATCCAAAAAAAAAAAGTATTCCAGGTTTTGAATGCAGATTTGAAAAGACAGGCATAAGGCAACATTGCCATATGAAAATCGATTTAGTTCTACTTTTAAATTATGGTAACTAACCGCCTGTTTCACAATCGACAAGTAAAGCATATTTGACAGATAAATTAAGCCCTTTCTCATTCTTACATTTTAAAATAGACAAGGAGAGAGCCAAATTTAAATGTTAGATAAAACTACTCGGCGATTGTGAAACAGGGCCTTTGAGTAGTTATTCCATGGTGTACACACACCATAAAATAAGAACATAATTATACTCCTAAATTAATGGAGCTCGATCGATAAGTCAGCGAAGGGAACCCAATATGTCACACAAACCTCTAGTACTAGAAAATCTAAAAGCCTGCATCGCGAATACAGTACATTTTATGTCATGGTGACTTCTTCATTTAGTAGTGTAGTTGGTCGTGAATTTGTGTTCCGGTAAATGAATAAAATTCTCAGGAATACAAATGAAAAACTGTGTGTAGATTAGTTGTACCTGCAAGCAATGACTTGTGTGGTGGAAGGTTGCAAAAACTCGGCCTTTAGGATTTTCTTTTCATAAGTAAGTTTTTTACTATTTTGCCTTTAGTTAAAGGTAAGATTATATGTAAAATTGTTCATATGTCGTTAGGAAATTCATCATCATTCAGTTGGTTTAATATCGAAATCTAGATAGGCCTAATAGTAAGATTTCTCTATTTGTAAGTAGAGAAGCACTAGGGTGTTGCCAAAACAGGCGTTTTGATTAGATGATTGTTATCCAAAAACGACTTCTTGCTTACATAGTCACTATGCAATCTAGTCCCTACAAACGTAAGCCTTATTGTTATTTAAAATAATATTAATTTAAAAAAGTAACCTCGCCTACTTACTGCGAAAAAATGGCGGGGTTTTTGCAGTTTTTTTATTTTTATCTGTGATATGTACGATTGAAAAAGTCTCAGGGCTAGAGTAATTGGGAGCCCACACTTTATTACATTTTTTTCTGACACAGTGGAGCCCAGTGTTATCTACGATGGCATTCCAATATCTTTTTCCATGACTCTACCCCTCCATGATTACAGTGATATTGCTTTATTAGATCTTATGGAGGAGCTCTTTGACAAACTTGGTCTGATGCGTTTTTAGGGTTCCGTAGCCAAATGGCAAAAAACGGAACCCTTATAGATTCGTCATGTCTGTCCGTCCGTCTGTCCGTCCGTATGTCAGAGCCACTTTATTCCGTAACTATAAGAGCTATACTATGGAAACTTTGTAAGTAGATGTACTCGGTGAACCGCATTAAGATTTTCATACAAAAATAAAAAAGGAACATAAATTTTTGGGGTTCCCCATACTTAGAACTGAAACTCGATTATTTTTTTCATCAAACCCATACGTGTGTGGTATCTATGGATAGGTCTTTAAAAATGATATTGAGGTTTCTAATAAAAAAGTTTCTAAACTGAATAGTTTGCGCGAGAGACGCTTCCAAAGTGGAAAAATGTGTGTCCCCCCCCGTAACTTCTAAAATAAGGGAATGATAAATGTAAAAATAATGTACATTACTATGCAAACTTCCACCGAAAATTGGTTTGAACGAGATCTAATAATTAGTTTTTTTTTAATACGTTATAAATCGTAAACCGCATTTTACCTTTCATTCAATCAACTCCAATATAATAAGGAATAAAGAAAAACATTTATTTAGATATATAGTGGTACGGAACCCTACGTGCGCGAGTCCGACTTGCACTTGGCCGCTTTTTTAAGTTTGCGTTAAGTTTTTATCAATCGGTGTGGGTCATGTAAATAATGTTTTGTACCAAGTATATTTTTTCCATCCGTAGACTAAAATGACATTTCATGTGTTGCTATTTTTTTACAGCTCATAGTGATGTGATACAACCGCTACTTATCGACAAAAATATAAATAGGTACGTTTTTTTATTGATATAAAGGTGTCTATGACGCAATGAGTGGATATTCCGTTAAGTTCCAAAATGTTAAAATACTTTAGGTAAAAATGCCATTTTTTAGAAGATATGTAGATTTTTTGTAAATACAACATAGTTCTAATATTTAAAGGTAAATTTTAGTCGATTCAAAATTCAATACTTATTATAAAATATGAAAATACACCAAATCACTCAACAAATTGCGATGCGTTGGCGTCACCTCAGTGTCTTTTTTTATGTAGGTACTAATTGTCTAATAGTAGGTTAAAGGTTCAATACAATGTACATTTTATTTGTTATTAATTTTCGATAAGTAGGTGGGTACCAAAAATGATTTTTTAACGGACATAGTATTTTTTTTATATTGGTTATTAACATCGAAGTATAATAAGTGTAGAAGGATAACTGTCACTCAAAAAGTGTTCCACATACTTAGTGCTGAAATGGGCGGAGCTAATACTTGGTGCTCAGCCGGCTTCCAGTAGGCTTAGAGTTATTGTGTCAAATGGTTGTCATTATAGTTTTGTAAAATAATTATAAATAACTGATAAATAAGATAAACTATAGCAACAACGATGCCGACGTGCATCGTAAATTGGTGTAGGAGTCGCACGGACCCTAAAAAGGATGTAATTTCATTCCATTAGTAAGTAATTACAATTAAATAATTTCCTTATAAAATGGACATGGCCGATGTTATGCAATATAAGTTCTGAAATAATTATAATATTGAAGATTAATGTTTTTTTTTAGTTTTCCTAGAAATGAAGAAAAACGTTTTGCTTGGATAGCTGCAGTTCGTTTAGAAAAACGCGATGAAACGTGGCTTCCCAGCAAACATTGTAGGATATGCAGTATCCATTTTGAAGAAACTGACTTTTTAGTTTCAAAAACTGGGAGACATTTTTTGGGTTTACCATTGAATTGCCGACAGACTTTTAATCGAATATTATTTCAAAGACAACGTTTCAAGTATTTTCATTTCATCGACAAGTCATTGCGTCGTAGACTTAATGCTAGGTAATTTGATCCGAGGTCTTTTAATTAGTAGGTAGGTCACATATTTCAATAAAAATCATGTCATGACTAATCATTTCGGGTCTTTTTAATTTGTTTTTTTTTACTTGTAATAGTATTTATTCCGCATAAAATTATTTGAATTGGTAATATTTTGCTATCAAAACTAAACGCAATCACTCTGCGCGATTATAGCTATGTTCCTAATTTATTATAATATTATGATAATAATAATAAAAGTTATTGTAATAATAGTAATGTGTCATGTTTTTGTGTTCTTGGGGGTCGCAGTTCTAACCTAACCTAACCCACTTCTGTCAACAGTTCGTTTTCTTGGGGGTCGCAGTCCTAACTTAACCTAACCTACTTTGATACACCAATAAATCTTAGTTTTATTATACATATTTGTATGTCACACTACATAATTTGCAAAATGTATAAATGTGCAATTGGACATATAAAATTGTATTAAAGTAATACGTCGAAGAAATGAATTGCAATGTTTTGTAGTTGTACCAATTAAGATAATTTGAAACAAATCTGCGATTAAGTAGTATTCGTTGATTAGTGTTTCCACGTAGTAAGATAAATTTAAATAAATAGTAGTTGAATTAAGGTAACGCCAAACAATATTACTAGTACTAAAGTTTCGATGAATCGTTGTCGATTAAATAATATTCGATGAAAAGGTTGTCGACAAAACAAGGGTACACCCATTTTTTGAGGGGAGGCGATGCCGATCCGTTGCCGAGCGGTTATGTCTGCGACAACCCTTGGTAGGTAATACTTAGGTACTGCAACTTGTTTTATTTAAATTAGGTACGATCAAATACCGCCATGCCTCATCTTAAAAAATCTTGATTTACCTATTATAATAATGTACTATTATATTATATCCGTATATAATATCGTTATTTATTGCCTACTAAATATTATATTTTGAAGAATAAATATTTACTAAAACATTACTTATTGCTGTATAAATAAAGTATACACCTTAACTTATTTAAATTACGGATCACTTCTGCATTAAACCATCCAAGTTCAGCAAAATGTCAGATGTGTCATTTTATAGCGTGTTTGAGTAGCCATAACGAGAAAAAATATAGACCTAATATTTAACTAATCAAAGTTTTCTTATTGGTGAAAATATATACAACCTCTAAACTAATGGCGTCTACTCAAACGTTTCAAGCGTAGAGGAAATGGGACGTAATTCAACGTCAAGTTTGTTCGGTGTTACCCTTCCATACTTATTATATGATGGTTATTAATTAGATAATTACGCTACCAACCGAATCAAAGAACAGCACTGTTTCTTAAAAGCTGGCCACATATTTTTTACGTTTGACATTAGTAGCTGTCACTTTAGTCTAAGGAATTAAAAAATAGACTAGTTGGTTACAATAATATAGGTACCAAGCTGAAACTATTTAACTGTTTTATGATATATCTTAAGCCTATTCGTTTTTGACAATCTTTCAAACATGAAACGTAAGTTTTTGTTTGCTAGGTACAAGTTAGGAACGATATAAAACACATTGCTTGGCAACCAACTTCATTTCACATCCTCTCATATTTTTTTTAGATAAATTCTTTAGTCCTATTTTAGAACTTAAATCTTGCAGTCTGGAGCCAAATAGTGATTTTGCACGCTTGTGAAGTATTCTCAATCCGTATCCGGTCAGCTATAGCCTCATGTTTCGAATGGCCACTTTCCATGAAAGGCCAGTGCTCTGAACGGTCACTTCCTCAAATGGCCACATCGCTTCCCGGTCAGCTGTTACGGCCACATGGTTCAAACGGCCACTTTCCATGCAAAGCCAGTTCTCTGAACCGCTACTTCCTCAAATGGCCACACCGCTTCCCGGTCAGTTGTTACAGCCACATATTTTGAACGGCCACTTCCCATGAAAGGCGAGTTGTCTGGACGGCTATGTCTGCAAACGGCCACATCGTTTCAACCAATTTCTTATACATATACCAAAGGCCGGCAAACAAGCGATAATCAAGCATGTGGGTCAACGCCTGCTTATGATCACGACTGTAATTTAAAGCTTATAGCAAAAGTTTTTTTTTAATACATCCTGTTAGCAATATGTATTTGAAATAATAATCTTTGTTTGGAAGAATTTACACAATTACCCAATGAAGATTCATAAGTCAAAAGCAACGAGGAGCACGGGAAAGCTCGAAACAACATTTTATAGACTGGCCAAAACTAAATAATTCTTAGGAAATTGTATAAAATTCCAAAAACTAAATACTCTGCTTCATCATGTCAGCCGAAAGACGTCCACTGCTGGACATAGGCCTCCCCCAAGGCTTTCCACTCAGACCGGTCTTGTGCTTTTCGCATCCACCGCGGTCCCGCGATCCTTACGAGGTCGTCACTCCATCTTGTTGGAGGCCTACCAACAGCTACTCTGCTTACTGACTCTCAATTTAAATCTGACATTAAACTAAAACTAATTGGATTTTCCGCCTATGGTCAAGGGTGTGATTCGTCAAAATATAATTTTGGTCAAAGGTGCATTTGGTTAAATTACGTTTGTCAAAAGTGCGATTCATCAAAATACCCTGTTGGTCACAGGTGCCTATGGTCAAATTACGTGTATCAAAAGTGCGATTCGTCAAAATACACTGTTGGTCAAACGTGCCTTTTGTTGTAATACGTTTGTCAAAAGTGCGATTCGTCAAAATACCCTGTTGGTCAAAGGTGCCTTTGGTCAAATCATGTTTGTCAGACGTGCGATTCGTCAAAATACCCTGTTGGTTAAAGGTGCCTTTTGTCAAATTACGTTTGTAAAAAGCAAGAATCGTATAATTTTTTTGTCTAAGTGCCTTCGTACGTTAACAAGTATTCGGGGATAAATAGGTGCCCTTGTTTTTCTTTTTTCACTTTGCGCCCGTGGTACTCCTATACGCCACATGCCTGGTTGACCAAAACACTCAGTAATAACCACCATAAATATGAGGTAGGTTTAGGTTATGTTAGTTCTTCAGCCTAGCTAAAACATTCAGAAATTGGAGCTCCGCGGCAGCGCAGCTCCGTCGACTCTGTTAAATTAGATTTGGAAATATTAATTTTGGTCTCCCGGACATAGCCAACCGTACGACGGGTGAAGATGACCTTTAGGTTGAGCATTAGTTAATGGATCAAAAAAATGAACCAGTAGTGCTCAGGATTAAATGCTCTCATACGGATTCACTAATATTGCAAATACGTACTATCGAACCAACGGAACCCTGACCCACCATGGAACCTTGTCACAATGATTGACGTACGATTGTCGTATAGCTTCGTATGACAGTCCTAACGTCAATCACTGTGACAAGGTTCTATGGTGGGTCAGGGTTCCGTTGGTTCGATAGTACATTGCATCTTACTTGTGTGAGAAATTAATATTACTAAACTTAATGCCATTGTGGCAGACTAGTTGGTGGATAACAGATGCTATGGTAGTTATTTTATTATTGTTATATAGTAAACGTATAGACAGGTGAATAACTCTATTTTTACATGTTGTGTACAACCACAGCAAAAAATGTAACAATGGAACCAAAACGGTACCGCTAAGGTTGTCTGTTTCAAGTGAAGGAACCTGACCGAAAAATGAGCCGTACAATTACGCCGACCGATAAAACGGATAACGCACGCGACTTTTTTAATCAACAAATCAAAGGTCCCTAAATTAATCTCGATTAAATTAATCAACGGAGTATTTTAATAATGATTGATCAATTGTCATTTTAAACGACTAAATTTCACCATGTAATCTCGATAAAAAATTGGAACACGTATGCACAGAGCACATAGGAAAGTACAGATTGAGAAAAAGTAGCCGCCATCTTGAACTTAGGTGTTCGACTGATTGCTTCTAAAATCGATATCTGAGGATCTGTGTGGTCACCGACAACGTATCCGTTGGCAGATTGAGAAAAAGTAGCCGCAATCTTGAATTTTTTAGTTATTCGACTGATTGCTTCCAAAATCGATATCTGGGGATCTGTGTGGTCTCAGACAACGAATCCGTTGACAGGTTGAGAAAAAGTATATCTGAACTTCCCATTTTTTGTGTCGAATTCTTTCAAAGTCGATATTAGGGGATCTGTGTGATTGGTTTCTTATAACTCTCGAAATTGACACTTGAATGACAACTTAATACATATTTACCCGCCAGACTTACCTTCACATTATTCTGTCACATCAATGTGAAGGATAAGCAACTTTATTCCTGATCTCCACTTTTACACTCGCACTATTTACTGCCACACTAATGTGAAAGTCAGGAAAAGATTATTCCTAACATTTGCCTTTTTCTCTCACATTCAAAATTTTTATGACAAACGGCCACACTGATTTAATGAAAATAATGTCTAACTTATCTTTTAAATATATAAAAGGAGAAACTGACTGACTGACTGACATATCAACGCACAGCCTAAACGGCTAAACGTAGGCACTTGAAATTTAGAAGGGACGTAGCTTAGGTACCGTAGAGGTGCACTAAGAAAGGAATTCCCGAAATTCCCACGGGAACGGGAATTAGCGGGAAAATCCTTTTGTATGAAAAATCTAAACCGCGTAAGATAGATAATTGAAATTTGGCATACAAGTACCCTAATGAACGTAAAGCTTACTTGCAACGCGATATTGCAAAATTCCCTCGGGAACGGGAGTAATTGGGAAAAAACTTATGTATGTAGAAATCTAAACCGCGTAAGATAGATGATTGAAATTTGGCATGCAGGTACCCTAATAAACGTAAAGCTTACTTGCAACGCGATATTGCAAAATTCCCACGGGAACGGGAGTTATTGGGAAAAAACTTTTGTATGTAAAAATCTAAACCGCGTAAGATAGATAATTGAAATTTGGCATGCAGGTACCCTAATAAACGTAAAGCTTACTTGCCACGCGATATTGCAAAATTCCCACGGGAACGGGAGTTATTGGGAAAAAACTGTTGTATGTAAAAATCTAAACCGCGCAAGATAGATGATTGAAATGTGGCATGCAGGTACCCTAATAAACGTAAAGCTTACTTGCAACGCGATATTGCAAAGTTCCCTCGGGAACGGGAGTAATTGGGAAAAAACTTTTGTATGTAAAAGTCTAAATCACGTAAGATAGATGTTTTCAATCTAGCATGCATGCATACCTTAGTAAATATAAAGTTTAGTTATTGCTGTATTTTGAAAATTTAATTTAGCGGAAAAAATATATTGTATGAAAAAATCTAAACTGCATAAGTTAGATGCTTGAAATTTGACATGCATATACTTTAGTGAATGCAAAGTTAAAAATTCCCCTGGGAACGGGAAGCGAGTTAGAGGCTCCTTATAAAATAACCTTATTTAAAAATAATAAAATTAAGCATTTTTTAACCTTTCTCCCACACACACAAAGATCTCTCTTTTATAACACGCCACGCGGACGAAGTCGCGGGCAAAAGCTAGTCGTTATATAAGTATACAGGGTTATTGGTAAGTCGACCTATTCCCGTTAGGAGGTGATAGGGGTGACTATTTGCGATAAGTTTGACCCCCATATGCATTATGCAAAAGTGAACCATTTTTGAGTTATCGCGTTTATTAGTTTTTTTTTAAATTAGTCTGAAATTCAACTTAAAAAATTGATTACAAAAAAAGTATCAATTTAAATATATTTTTTTCTTCTGATTTACAAAACCAATTAAACACTGGTTATTTCTCAATATTAAAACAATAATTATCGGTCCAAATTTACAAAAGCGAGACGGGAAACGAAATTTTTTCAATATTTTTTGCGATCGCTTTCCACTAAAATGCCTTAAAAACAAACAAAAACGTTATGAAACTTGGCTTGCAGATTATTTTAAAAACTTAACTGTTTTCTTAGCTTTCCAAAAACGCATAACAAGTAGAAATTTATTTAAAAAAACCTGAAAAAATAATCATCACAAAGGAAGCGGGCGGAAACAAAAGTCACAAATGCAACTTCAAAATTAGGATTAAAAAACATACCAAATTTAAATCATACATTTTTTATTTGCTTTTGTACAAGATGAATTTGTTGTTCCAATGCAAAATTAAAAAAATATTATCTGTACACGTTTGAGAATGCGAGGCCGAAAACTAAGAAATGCATGTTTTTTTATCAAACTCCAACATAATGTACACGAAAACAGAAAAATTTACCAATACATTTGGCGTGCAGATTACACATAAAACATTGACCTTTTTCCAGCTTTCTAACGAGCTATTAAAACTAAAATGAGTTTTGTTAAAGATTGCTGGAAAAAATTGATCACAAAGGAAGCAACAAGGAAGTCACGTCCGAACAAAACTTAAAATTAACTAAATAAATCTATCAAAACTAACTGTTATACTCGTAAACACAAATAACAACATTAACTTATGTGAGAATAAGAAATGGAGGTAGCCATTTTGAAAATGAACTATAAAAATCCTGATTATTTCAATTTTAATTGTTTATTAGTTTTAATTTTGTAACTTTTTACATAAGTTAATGTTGTTATTTGTGTTTACGAGTATAACAGTTAGTTTTGATAGATTTATTTAGTTAATTTTAAGTTTTGTTCGGACGTGACTTCCTTGTTGCTTCCTTTGTGATCAATTTTTTCCAGCAATCTTTAACAAAACTCATTTTAGTTTTAATAGCTCGTTAGAAAGCTGGAAAAAGGTCAATGTTTTATGTGTAATCTGCACGCCAAATGTATTGGTAAATTTTTCTGTTTTCGTGTACATTATGTTGGAGTTTGATAAAAAAACATGCATTTCTTAGTTTTCGGCCTCGCATTCTCAAACGTGTACAGATAATATTTTTTTAATTTTGCATTGGAACAACAAATTCATCTTGTACAAAAGCAAATAAAAAATGTATGATTTAAATTTGGTATGTTTTTTAATTCTAATTTTGAAGTTGCATTTGTACTTTTGTTTCCGCCCGCTTCCTTTGTGATGATTATTTTTTCAGGTTTTTTTAAATAACTTTCTACTTGTTATGCGTTTTTGGAAAGCTAAGAAAACAGTTAAGTTTTTAAAATAATCTGCAAGCCAAGTTTCATAACGTTTTTTTTTGTTTTTAAGGCATTTTAGTGGAAAGCGATCGCAAAAAATATTGAAAAAAATTCGTTTTCCGTCTCGCTTTTTTAAATTTGGACAGATAATTATTGTTTTAATATTGAGAAATAATCAGTGTTTAATCGGTTTTGTAAATCAGAAGAAAAAAAAAGATTTAAATTGATACTTTTGTTGTAATAAATTTTTCAAGTTGAATTTCCGACTAATTAAAAAAAAAACTAATAAACGCGATAACTCAAAAATGGTTCACTTTTGCATAATGCATATGGGGGTCAAACTTATCGCAAATAGTCACCCCTATCACCTCCTAACGGGAATAGGTCGACTTACCAATAACCCTGTATAGTTTGTTAAGGTCAGTTCTTGCAAATAAATTTATAACTTCTTAATGGAGCTGTGGAGATATTAAAGTTCGATCGGTAAGAGTGGAAACATGACTCATTATGATATTATATATTACTAGCTCCTGCCCGCGACTTCGTCTGCGTGAACTTCAGAATTTGATGTTACCAGTTTAAATAATATAAGTTTATCCTAACCGAAATAGGTAAAAAGTTTATAAAATTTAGCTTTATAGGGAAAATCACTTAGTCACCCAGTGACTTTGACCACACCAACGTAACAATTCGATACCCAGTTTTAAATCAGGGAAATCAGTTTTCAATCTATTTTCTACTTTGAAAGACAAAAGAAAACTCAAACCTGCCTATCTTATAAATTATGTCGGTACGATGCATTTCTAATGGAGGGCTACGGCCCCGAGCCCCTTCTGTATAAACCTTTTGACTTTACCTAATATTCACAAGGCCTAAATGTCTAATCGTTTAGACTGGAATACTTAACTCTAACGCTGATTTCCGCACGAAACGAACGAAAAATCGTCGGAGCTCCCTATTATATTATCTGCTCTAGAGGAAACATAAAATCGAACAAACTCAACTTCCTATCGTATTAATGATGTCGGTAAGGTCTTTCTTTTAAGGCGGGGGCTGCGCCTCCGCGAGCCCCCTATTTACCACTTTGCCCTCGTACCCCCCGGCTCGTTTCCTTTAAATTTGATTTTACCTAATATTTACAACGTGTAATCGTTTACACCTATGACTAAAACGAACACTGATTTCCGCACGCATGACTACCCTCATATTTTTCATTATTTCATTTATTTATTATCCGCCACAAAAACTTTAAAAACAATCAAATGTTAAATGGTTGACTTTTAAAAGTATTTGTTCTTAAATATATTTGATTTACTGATTTTTTTCTTTCTACGGTTTAATTATAATATAGAAGTATTGATTTTTACGTAACACAGTAGTTAACCAACCACCAAAAATTAATAGACTACCTGTAAAAAAATCAAATGATCATATTAACCGCCCTGATATTTAAACAGGTAACATAACAACTGTGCAGTACCACCAGTTTCAGCGCTCGGCAATCTTCGTTTTTCTACGAAACAAAAGTGCCAGATGCTGTCAGATGCGAGTGCATGTGTGATAGCGATAACCGGCCCAAAGCTAATAATAAGCTGGGACTCCCAGGACTCCCAGCCTGTAAAATTGGTAATACCAATAAGCATATAGTTAAGCCTTGACGAAATCTTGACAATTTTCAATTCAATTTTTCGTTTGTAGCTCCATCGATACTATCATACTACCGATGATTCCGCCAATGTCAGGAGACGAAGTCTTGAAAATGGCGGAAAAAAATGATGTCTGGATAATGTCAACGTCAATCTGTCACCGCTTCTTTTGATATAGACTAACAAAACATTATGTACAACGCTTGTCCCATGCTTTAACACTGGGTGGCAGAAGCCATAGGAGAAAATAAATTACTCTAGACTACTAAACTACAAACTACAAAGACAAATAATTACTAATATAGAATAAAATAATGTTATTAAAAATCTATGGAACTCTATGATCCTGAAATAAATGCATTAAAGCTGGGCATTCACGGACGCTGTTTGTCTCGGCGACATATGGAATCTTTACAGCTGGATGGGCGTAAAATTTTGACCACATCCACGGGCGCGCCACGCCACGCCTCAACGGTGCGACGTCACGGAGCAGACTGCATTCGCGATGACGCCATTTGGCTTGGCGCGGAAGCGTGGTGTGTTCCAACGTTGAATTTCGACATTCACAGGCGCGTCCCGCTTGCTTTCCGTCCATTTGGAAATCCAACAGACCGCGCCAAGTACTTTTAAATGCTACAGTTTTGACATTCACGGATCGATTTTGGCGTGGCGCTGCTGTATTCGGCTTGTTGGAGCGGTGGTGAATGCCCAGCTTAATGCAAAAAAAGTTTGCGCTATTGGTGTAAGTTTATTAAGTACTGTTTTTTTACTACTAACGATTTTTTTTTATTTCATATCGGATCGATAAAGAATTAACACCCAAAAAAAGTTGTATTTGTGAAATATTTTATAGATGGACATGACAAAATTGTAAGGTTTCTCTTTTCACTATAATGCTGCGGAACCCAAAGAAGAGAATAATTAATGATCGAAATGGTAAAACCCAAGCTAAGTTAAAAATAGGAGTTTGGTTGTCCAAATATTGTCTTAAATATGTACCTATTCTAAACTTTATCACTCGAATATTACGCATAGGCCCTAATAACCTCTTTACAAATTTATGGCATAATTATATTATTATTGGTACTTTTATACGATAGGATGACATTGTCATCAATTGCATGCTTCATTGCTTATTGCTTGATTAGTCTGCCACTTGTAAATAAATAAAATGGAGTTTATCGATCGGAATGGTGGAAAAGTGGTGTTGTTTGAGGGGTATCAATACCACAAGCAAAGAACGTACGTTAATGGGAATACAATTTGGTATTGCAACAATAGACGGAAAAAACCTACGCAAATAAAGGGGCTATTCCCAGTAGTCCGCACCCCGTAGTTCGCACTGCGAACTACTGGGATTTTTTTTCCCAGTAGTTCGCACTGCGGACTACTGGGAATAAAAATTCCCACTAGTCCGCACCTCCGGCAAGTGCACAGTGGCCTCGCGTTCATATAACAACGGTCGAAAATACCAAGATTGGAATAAAGCTTAATTGTATAATACATAACGTTTTATTAGCATTGTGTATGCTCTAAAATCAATGAAATACAATCCTTCGGTAACGAACCCTTCTTTTTTTGGGGCAAACTACGTAGACCAGTGATGTAAGGATCAGACTGATGTTAGCAAAAGTCGATTAAGCAAATCAGTGTTGCACATCACTCTGGAAATTATTGTACCTAGTCTAGCCATAAGTTCTGTTACTAAGGTTGAGTCAAATAAAACTAACTAATGTTATTTTTTTAATTTCAATTCGTATAAAAATTAAAAGCTCAATTAATGTACCTTGTTAAGAACAAATAATCATTCTATATATTCACCGCAATTTCTGATATGATCTTTTAGCAATCACAGCCGGGATCGATAAAATTACGCATGACTATTTGTAAATTTCACTTTTTAAAAACGCTTAAAAGTTAGTTTTTGTTAACCACGGAACTTTTTTTGTTTAATATTATAAAACTTCCTATCTCTGTGTATGTTTAGAGACCAACATTATATTTCTCAACAAGACTCAATTCCAGCTTATGAAGCAAGAGATTTGGTGTGTTTTTCGTATTACTGCAAATTGTCGTGAAATCGTAAAGTCATTTTAATGAGACATCAAGATTGACCGGTGTACAAGCGGATCTTTAGTTGCTTGAAATACATTTGTATCAGAATTTAAAGCTAAAAGTATGTTCAATATGTCACGCAAAGTTGAACTCTCTACAAGAAATCTCACAAAAGTTGTGGCTGTTATCAGTATCATCGTCGTGCGTAAATTAAACTATAATTTTCTAGTCCCGAATGGGTAATACTTCAAGCTCGTACATCAAATAATTGCAATAGTTTTAGAATACCTTATTTTTATTTTTATTCTTTATAAATCAAAGTTTTGATTAATATACAGGTTTACGTAAAACTCCTTTAATTTATTTTTTAAATTGTAATAAACTTTAGTAACAGAACTTATGGCCCGACTATGTAGTATGTTGCCTGAAGTATTTTATATCTTTATTCTTTGCTTCTGCAGCCTCTTCTGACATCTCTCCTATAGATAGAAGAGCATATTCGATGACTTCAGAACCGTGAACTAAGACCTTATGCACCGAAGCAGGAAGATAATACCAAGGGTATTCCGCTACAAGCAGTTTTGCTGTTTCTATGGCATACTCTTCGTATTTTTTAGAATTAATATTATAACCAGAGGCCAAGACTTTTAATACTACAGAACACCTGTATATTAAATCTTTGTTAATTCCTGTAATTTCCCCGGATATTTCAGGATTCTCAAAAAAAGCTCTTGCTATGTTTCCATCGTTAGATGAACCACTACCTCAACTTTGAGGTTTGTCGATGATAAGACCTAGTTTTTCCCGAAATTGTGTTTGTATCAGCTTCTTTCTTTCGGAAGAAAGACGTTTGTCTTCTTGAGACCGCATTTGCCATTTTTTCACGGTGAGACGATAGGATACGTGGATAAAATATTCAAAAAAACGTATCCAAGAGTGCAATGGAGATAGTCCGTACTCATAACGTTCCTCATGAACTGTTTTTTGGACACACTTCTCAATATCATTCATTTCCTTAGGAGTCGCGCCGCATAATAAAACATCTAGCTGCAGACATATCACATAAAGCTGAACAAACTTTTCCATCTATCATCGTTAATTGCAGAAAGTGTTCTATAACAAAGCTTTTATCATATACCGCTTTTATCACTGACGAACATTTCCATCAATATGTTAGGAATTATTCCAAATTACTTAATTAAAGCTGTGTGCATTAAGGCGAAAGCAGATCATTTAAATGAAAAAATAAAATCTTCAGATAGTAAAGCCAGGGCAGTCTGGAAAATAATAAACACTGAGACCGGCAAAAAAAGTAAAAGCGAATCCACTGTTTCCTTGAAGATAGAAAATACATTAATAACCGACCCAGTAAAAGTAGGCAGTGAATTTAATAATTTCTTCTCAAAAATTCCTAGTGACATAACAAAATATCTGGCATCGTCCACTGCAATAGCCCAATCCTTTCTATCTGAAAATGTAAAATTAGGAAATGTACGCGATTTCAAATTTCATCATGTTTCTCCATTCGATATACTTAAGTCTTTTAAAATGATAAAAATAAAAAACGGAAGACTTATGGGGCGTGTCAGTTAAGGTACTTGAAACCATTCTGGAGGTCGTTGCTCCCACCCTAACTCGTATTTTCAATAGTTGTATCGACAGTGGCATTTCCCAGTTTTAATGAAATTTAGTAAGGTGGTTCCTATTTTTAAATCAGGTCATAGAAATAATCCTTCTGATTATCGTCCAGTATCTATCCTTCCTGCGTTCAGCAAAATATTTGAAAAAATAATGCTAACACAATTGACTTCTCACTTTAATACTAATAAAAAATTACACGATCAACAATTCGGCTTTATGAAAAGTAGGTCTACAACTGACGCGGGCGCAAGTTTGATCAAATTTATTTTACAGGCTTGGGAAGAGTCGCAGGACGCCATTGGAGTCTTCTGCGACCTTTCTAAAGCTTTTGATTGTGTAGATCATGGCACTTTAATTTATAAACTTGGTTTTTATGGCATTAGAGGAAATGCATTAGATCTCATTAAGTCATATTTAACACAGAGAAATCAAAAGGTAGCGATAAATGGAGCCGTTTCGTCAGAGATAGAGATAGATATGGGCGTACCTCAAGGTTCTATTTTGGGCCCATTCCTGTTCCTTGTTTATGTAAATGATCTGCCGTATATGGTAAGCAGAAGGTCAGGCATTGTAATGTTCGCTGATGACACTTCTCTACTATTCAAGGTAAATAGGAAAGATACAGAACTCATTGAACCAAACAATACCCTCTCCATGATATCTGACTGGTTTGCTGCCAATAACTTAATGTTAAATCCAAATAAAACTAAATGTATGAAATTCTCATCAGCAAATTCATCAAATATAAACTTAGCCTCGAATATTAAACTTAATGGTGAAACCATAGACTTTGTAAAAACAACTGTTTTTCTAGGTATTACATTAGACTCTAAATTGCAGTGGGGTTCCCACATAACTGCGTTAGCAAGTAGGTTGAGCTCCGCTGCTTTTGCAGTCAGGAGAATAAGGCAGCTTACCAATGTAGCGACGGCATGGTTGGTCTACTTCGCTTACTTTGACAGTATAATTACGTACGGTCTTATTTTGTGGGGATCAGCTGCGGATATCGGTACAGTGTTTATTTTGCAAAAAAGGGCTATTAGAGCTATTTATAACTTGGGCTCGCGTGTGTCATTGAGGGAATTCTTCAAGGAAATAGATATTCTAACACTGCCGTCGCTATATGTATTTGAAATAATCATCTTTGTTAGGAAGAATCTACACAATTTCCCAACGAACATTGATAAGCCAAAAGCAACCAGGAGCACAGGAAAGCTCAAAACCACATTTTATAGACTGGCCAAAACTTCAAAATCATTCTTAGGAAATTGTATAAAATTCTACAACAAAATTCCAAAAAGTATTACTGAACTTACTGACTCTAAATTTAAATCTGTCGTAAAACAAAAACTAATTTCCCGAGCATATTAGGTATAAAGTAAACGATTATATCATGGATAGGGATGTTTGGCGGTGACTCGTCCGTCCTGCATGAGTAATCTACGCATAAATTTACCTATGCTTAAAAAAGGTGCACCTACTGTACAAAAATACCGTGATATTGTAAACTATCTATAATTATTACGTAATGATGTAAACCTTTGTCTTGAAAAAAATATACCTTGCCGAGTTTCTTACGCCGGTTCTTCTCGGGGCAAAGGTTTTATTTTTCAAACCGGTGGTAATGCTTTTTGACATTCATAGGTGCATTATATTATGCCTAAATTGAAGAATAAAGAACTTTGACTTTGACTTTGACCGAAACTGTAGATGGTCGTAAGCTATTAATTTTTTCTTGAATATATTTTTCTTCTTTTTGGGATAATTCCTTAGTTTCTTTTGCAAATTTAAATGTAATTGGTCGACAAAATCTGGTAGATGCAGGTCGAGAGTTTTTCCAAATCACAATCTCGGGACTATCAGGGTTAGCGACATCTCTCATAACCAATTTAAGTGGCACATAAGAAGTAATGAACAGACTACCATCATCCTCACTACCGTCTGTGAAATTTAGTTTATAATTGGATTGACCTGTAGTGCTATCGAAACCCCATTTTCCTATTAGAACAAATTTACATGGAGAATTCACCAAAATAGTTTCTACAACGGTTTTTTGTGATTCTATAACTCTAGTTGCCGTATGATCTAATAGGCTTTGCAAATCAATTTCTGCAGAAGATTCAGTTACATTAATGGTTTCTTGTTTAGGGTAGCACTTTTTTTAGCTTTTGAAATTTTTGCGTACGATGGCAAAGAAACTGGAACTGAGTGGGACCCTTTAGAATTGATCAAGTTTTTAACTAAAATGTATTGGTGTTTTGTCAACTTGGCATCAACAATTAAGGATAAAACTTCATCAGTATCAATTTCTCTTGTAACATTTTTTATATCATTTTTAGTAAGACTACTTATTAAACTTTCATCTAATTTCGATAATTCCGTTAATCTTCTTTTCTTAGAACGTTGACTGCACTCCGAGAAATTTTTTTTGGGCCTGCCACTTTTAGTGCTGGTTATTTCCTCAGAAATGACTTCATGTTCATCAACGATCGCATTTTCTCGTTCTTGAACTTTTGGTAACACGACATCTTCTCGTAAATTAAGCCAGTCGGAATGCCTATTTATGAATACACTTTTGCTTAGAGATGCCTTTTTAAAGTACTGGTTAATTTTTTTACATAAATAGGTACATTTTTTTTCTAAATTTCGCAAATTTATCCGCTCATAATCTAAAAATGATATAGCCAGTTGCTGGAAAACTTATCGGCATTTTTCAGCATTTATATTCTTTGCAGCATTATTCCATAGTTCATAAACAAACATTCGAGAGAATAAACAATGAATTTCTTGGCCTAAAACAAATAAACAAAACATAATGTATTTGAAGGTCTGGTTTGCTTTAACATTACGACGACGTAGAACAGCTACCACCAAGGCCCTTGGTACTCTTGGGTAAATTTAGGTCTAGAATAATTTAAATTAAATCTTTAGCTATAAAATGACATATAAATTGTCGCGGGCAACGAGGGGCAACTAAACTAAAAGCTTTGATATATAAAATAAGACATAGAAATCATATTTATCTGCTTTGAAAATACACTACATACCCTCTTGAATCTCCATTGTAAAAGATAACCACTTGCATACACAATTATTGCAACAATTGACCGTAAACAAATCGTTAAATAGAATGCTTGCCGATAGCGATAGTCTGCATGCGTACGGCACGACAACTTCAACTGGCAGTAATTAATATTTTTGTTGAGACACATGTCAGATCTTTTATATTTAAAAACTAGGCATTCTTAAGTACCCTCTTTGTAAAAAAAAAGTGTGTAAAAAGGTTATTGATTTTTTAGAATTTTGCCGTCTACCGGGACTTGTGTGAAGTGGTGCGAACTACTGGGAATTTTTATTCCCAGTAGTTCGCACTGCGGACAAATGGGAAAATCAAAATCCCAGTAGTTCGCACTGTTTAATTCAACATAACTGTGTTCAATTTGATATGGTATTATAGGAGCAGGAATATAAAAAAGTAATTTTAATTTAACACATTTATTTAAAATTAGACTGACAATTTTAAAAAAAACATAAATTTTACGAAAAATTTAACAAATCAACATAGTAAAGCATTTTTACTCTCTATATATATATATATATTATAGTGTCTTAGGGACCATGCCTCCATACAATCCAAATGGGTCAGTATGGTGAAGTCGGAAACTATGAGAGATAGCGAGATCTGTTCTTAGGAACCATGATGTCAATTTGATATGGTATTATAGGAGCAGGAATATAAAAAAGTAATTTTAATTTAACACATTTATTTAAAATTAGACTGACAATTTAAAAAAAAACATAAATTTTACGAAAAATTTAACAAATCAACATAGTAGAGCATTTTTACTATATATATATTATAGTGTCTTAGGGACCATGCCGCGAGCGGACCTGCTAGAGGGGGTGTTCCTTTTATAGTGGTGTTTATGTTTAATATTTGAGTAGCTTAGTTTTATTTTATTTCATTTTAAATAAGTTTAGTTTTAACTTTAACTTTTAAATGTAAAGTCCGTATTTATAGTTGTATTAAAGAAATTGATTGATGATTCTGATCATTGTTATTACAATTATATATATACCGGGTGTACAATCCAAATGGGTCAGTATGGTGAAGTCGGAAACTATGAGAGATAGCGAGATCTGTTCTTAGGAACCATGATGTCGATTTTAGATTTAATAATAATTACATTCAAACTTTTTTATTAACTCTCATACTTTAAACAAGATTCCATTAGTGTTGTGCTTCTTGCGAGTTGCAGAATTTATACACATTGATTTTGACCAGGTTCGATTCTTGGTTATGTATGAGAGTTAATAAAAAAGTGTAATGTAATTATTATTAAATCTAAAATCGACGTCATGGTTCCTAAGAACAGATCTCGCTATCTCTCATAGTTTCCGACTAACCCATACTGACCCATTTGGATTGTACACCCGGTATAATATTTATTAAGTCACATATAAAATATGTATAAAAGTCATCAGGAATATGTACAAATATTAACACGTATGAAAACTTAAATCTACTCAATCCTATAATACCATATGAAATTGAACACAGTTATGTTGAATTAAACAGTGCGAACTACTGGGATTTTTTTTCCCAAGGTGCGGACTAGTGGGAATAGCCCAAATAAAGTGTACTGGATCAATAACTACAAAAGTAAGTGGATAAATTTATGTTGTTGACGTTGACTTATATTGTTGTAATATACAAACAAGACATTATTACTTTTTGTTGATTTTTTCTTTGCATTGATACTTAAAAAGTTAAATATTTAACAATGAAATCTAATCTTTGAAGTTTTACTTATTATTTATTTGCACACATGTTACACAAAATGATACATGGGACCCTATCAGGGTGTTGCAAATATTTAAAAATAATTTAAAAACTAGGTTTTACATTATAATATTATTGAATTAGGCAAGTACTTTACACGAAATTTCTTCATATTTTGACTTTTACACGATGATCATAATTTGGTTAAATCAAATGAACACAATATTAACTGTGTGCCAGACATTGCAAGAAATGAAATTGCAATGTGCTTGCAGAAAATGAAAGAGCAGGCAGCCACAATGGTGACTTCGATGCCAGTTATATATAAAGAAAACATAAAGCCGGCATTTGACAAAGGTTTACAAATTGTGTCTGAAGTTCCGTCGTTTGAAAGTGTCAAATGCTCATTGTACTTGGCACGAAAAAAAACACAGCAGGTTAAGAAAACAGTTTTTAAAGACTTACATGATATTGAAGTTCCTGCATCATTCCATGATATTTTGCTAGCAGACTATCGGTTTGATCAGTCAGTCATATTACTGTTCTGCCTTGAGGAGTCAAAACAAGTACTTGGCAACGTGAAAGAATTTTTTGGCGATGGAACTTTCAAGGCTGCACCGAAACCATTTGCACAATTATATGTGATCTTAGGAGACATCGACAGTACATCAAAAACCACCAATGTGATCCCAATATTTTATGCCTTAATGACAAATAAAAAAGAGTCTAGTTATTCAGCTTTATTCGATTTAATAAAAACTACATGTCCGCAATGGAATCCGGCAAAATTTCATGCTGATTTCGAAACTGGAGTAACGAATGCCTTTCATAAAATTATACCAGGAGTGGGAATAAGAAAATGCTATTATCATTTTTGCAAGAACGTCTGGCGAAAATCAAAAGAAATTGGATTGAAAACGAAAACTCTACATCGAATTGTTAGATTATGCACTTCACTTTCTTTGTTACCTCAAGACAAAATTCAAGATGGGTGGACATATATCCGAGATTCAAGTGAACACATCAAGAATACCAAATTAGAGACATTTTTAAATTATATGGTAAGAACCTGGCTGAAATCCTGGAAAAATGGTGTAGTTCCAATGAACGTCATCGAACCAATAACGTATTGTGAAAATTGGAATGCGCAGATCAATAAAAAAGTTAACAAGAATCATGTGCCAATTGCAAAATTGCTATCTGCAATAAAAGAAGATTCGACGACAAATATAACAAAATTACACTCGGCTTCTAATAACAGACGACAAATTGAACAGGAAAAGGATAATTTACTAGTTAACACAAAGCTTCACTTGTTATATGGCGATATTACAACCGGCCACTTTTTGGAAATTCATCGTTAGAAGCATGTCAGACTTGAAGTATCCACTATATACAAAGGCGTCCAGTCCAATCGATAGCTTTTTAATTGCTCTATCAGCAGAAACTGTCACAAAAGTGTTGTCACAGATAAAAAAAATAACAGACATGGTAGTTTAATATGCCATGTTTGGTACAAATTTTTGTAGAAAACTGAACATTTTAATTTTAGGCGAGGTTAGACCTAACAGGCGAGATTAGGGCGTTTTGTGAGAAGTTTGTAAATTTATTGGTAATTTTTTCTGTTTTCGTGTAATTTATGTTGGAGTTTGATAAAAAAACATGTAAGAATTTTTTAGTTTTCCGCCTCGCATTCTCAAACGCGTACAGATAATTTTTTTTTTAATATTGCATAAGAAAAACAAGTTTATCTTGTACAAAAGCAAATAAAAAAGTTTATTTAAATTCGGTATGTTTTTTAATTTTTATTTTTGAAGTGGCATTTGTGACTTTAGTTTCCGCCCGCTTCCTTTGTGATGACTTTTTTTTCAGGTTTTTTTCAAATAATTTCCTACTTGTTATGCATTTTTGGAGAGCTAAGAAAACAGTTAAGTTTTTAAAATAATCTGCAAGCCAAGTTTCATAACGTTTTTTTTTTGTTTTTAAGGCATTTTAGTGGAAAGCGATCGCAAAAAATATTGAAAAAATTTCGTTTTCCGTCTCTCATTTTTAAATTTGGAACAATAATTATTGTTTTAATATTGAGAAATAACCAGTGTTTAATCGGTTTTGTAAATCAGAAGAAAAAAAAGATTTAAATTGATACTTTTTTTGTAATAAATTTTTCAAGTTGAATTTTCGACTAAGATATTTTATAATAATAATTTCCTGAGCAAACTTCGCTCCCAAAATAATGGAAATAGTTCGAGTTGGAATAAGGTCAAGTTGGGTAAGTGAAACAGCGGGGCAACTGGAACACTTTTAAATATCTCCCTTGTAGTAACTTCAACAAGCCGCAGTGCGTATTGGTTAAGCAGTTACGGTCGCAATAGTTTCACGTATAAATAAGAGATAACGCTACGGGTCGCGAGTGAAAGAGACAGAGCTTTAGAAAGTGTCAGTCGGTGAAAAAAATTCTTGCGGGTTCCACGTGGTGCCGAAATTCTAGTGGTTTAGTGTCTCAAGTCGAACTTATTGAGCTGTGATTAATGTAAGTACGATCTTTTTAATTAACTTTTCACGTGTGTAATTTTGTTTTACTTAATACTAAAGGACTTAGCCAGAATTTGATAATTAAAACCATAACCTAAAATTTACATATTGAGGCAAGTGAAACAGTTCGGGCCGGGGGAAGCGAAACGTATGTTTCACTTACCTCCATTCAGAGAGTTTAAACATTTTTTAATAATAGATTTTTAATAAATATTTTCGCAATCTTTGTGTCATTTAAACAGTGTTTTGTTACAGAAACATGAAAAATGGTGCGAAATTATAAAAGGAAAACAGATAAGGCGTTATGTTGTATAGAGTGTCTGCTATATACAAAATTCCTCGCCCAACAATAGTTAATCGCCTACATGAGAGAAGGGGCTTGAAATCAAACACTTTAGGTAGGAGTACGATTCTTTCAAAAGGTAGTAGAAGAAACTTAAGTGAAAAATTTACACGTCATGGAAAAGTATGGTTTTGGTTTGTCGAGGCAAGAAGTTATGGAAGTTGTGGGTAATTATGCGACAGCAAATGAAATCCCAAATAACTTCAAAAACGGTATCCCTGGAGAAGCGTGGTTTTCTTTACATAAATAGGTATATCATCTCGTTAAAAACATTAGTGTAATTTAAACTTAATAAAAAACCAATAATATTGCAAAAAAAAAATTATTTATCTTATCTTTAGTCCTCTAAAACCAATGTTGACTACCCCTGACTTTTAATATATGTTTCACTTACCCCGAATTTATATTTTTTGTTGATATGTAACAATAAACTTTGTTTTTAGGGCGTCGAGGATCAAAATAGTTTATTCTCTTTCAGATGGATTGTCAGTTACATTTAAAATTACTTTTAATGCTAGTAATAAAAGACAAACACGACTGTTTCACTTGCCTCAGAGACGAGGGAAGTGAAACGGTTTTTTTTCTGCGGACGTTTTCTGTTTTTTTCTGATTCTGAGCGGACTTAGAGTTATATTTTGTTAAATTTATAACACATTATTATATTTCAGAAGTATATTTTATAGTGTCGCTGTGATATACCTTTTATTTAGGTAATGCCAGTTAATTAACTGAAGGAAAAAATAAAGTATGTTTCACTTACCCAACTTGACCTGAATTTAAAAAAAAACTAATAAACGCGATACCTCAAAAATGGTTCACTTTTGCATACTTAATGCATATGGGGGTCAAAATTATCGCAAATAGTCACCCCTATCACCTCCTAACGGGAATAGGTCGACTTACCAATAACCCTGTATATGAATATATTGTTAGATTTTTCAGACGTTCCAGATGGCTAGGGTGACGGCACCAGTAATGGGCAATTTTAGCTGACTGGACTGGTACCTACCTACTACCTAAAATTGATTGTTAAGTATTTATTTTTTTGCAAAACAAACGAATAAAGCTTATCTTCTGTAAAATAAGAACCAAGTATCCATTATTGGTGCCTTTCCCATTACCTGTTTAATCACCGCTTGTGAAAAATACTTTGACGGTACGGATATTTTACAGGGAACGTATCGTAAAAAGCTTAAAACAAGTTCATTACCATCTCTCTATCTACCAGGTATAAAAAAATGCTCCAAATGTACACAGGCAGAAAAATATAACATTTTTATCAAGCGAGATAAACAAACTTCCAGAAATCTGTCATCGAACAGTCACATCCTCGGGTTCGTAGTCATTGTCGGAGATCACATAAATCCCGAGATATCGATTTTGAAAGCAATCAGTCCAATAACAAAAAAAAATAAAAATGGTGGCTAATTTTTCTCACTCTGTCCACGTAATTGTTGACGAAGACCCCAAAGTTCCCCAGATATTGATTTTGGAAGCAATCAGTCGAATAACTAAAAAGTACAAGATGGCGGTTACTTTTTGACATTCTCTTAACACATTCCTTGTCGGAGACTACACAGATCCCTAGATATCGATTATGGAAGCATATAACCTATAATGTTACTATAATGTTACTGTTACTTAAAAATTGGAATAGCTTTTAATCTCAAAATTTTAATTTCTATCCATTTATACACTAATATTATAAATGCGACAGTCTGTCTGTCTGTAACCTACACGGTTAAACTGTTAAACCGTTAGTATAGATATATTGTCGGGATTTTTTACGTTTGGGGCATTTTGCGTTTTAGACCTCGCGTTTTAGAGCATTTTGCATTTAGAGCATTTTGCGTTTTAGAGCATTTTGCATTTAGAGCATTTTGCGTTTAGGGTTTTTTGCGTTCGTAAAATAGTCGTTGCAGTCGCGCTCGCGCATCGAACGGTGGTGTGCGCGTCCATTCGTGTTCTCGGCGCTAATTTCGTGTCGTGAAAATAATGTCGAATATTGTCAAGTGTAACGTGTGTAACGTCGTCATTGACGAGTTACTATGTTATTTACAAAACACGGCGTCATCGATTGATGACATAACGTTAAGCAGAATATGTTTATCTGCTTTTACCAGTGAAGAAATAAGGAAATCGAAGTCACTGCTATTTGATTCTATCCCCACAGAGATGCGTAAAATTTATAGAAAATGCAAGGGAAAGGAAAATAGAGACTTGGCAGACATAGTAAATCTATTTAAATCAGCTGATCCGGACGTGATGCCTGTGTTTGTGGCGAGACAATTGGGTAAATTGCCTCCAGTTATGTTTGATCATCTGGACTGCGTTAAGCTGGTAAAGGATATAGTGCGTATACAAGCTGACCTGGACGAAGTAAAAACTACGTACGCTAAACTTGAACAGCTGGACGAGTTGAAAGCAGAGTTTTTGAAAGTAAAGAACGATTCTTTGCCTCCTCCTTCAGTGTGCAAAGTGAACACAAAACGAGGAGCCTGGACAATGGGTAACCTTGATAGTGGACCCATGGGCTTTTTGCATAATTCTACTTTGGATGAACCAAACCCTAAGATTATTAATACATCTGATCACAAAACTGAGTACAGAAATATTGTGCGGGTAGAAGAGAAAATATCGAGTAATGAGTCACCGCAGCAACGGCCCGCAGCGGCCGCGGCGAAGGCAGCAAGTACCTGGAGCGGCCGCGCGATGAGTCATACAGTTTTAAGCCCGTGCGATAACGAGATTGTAACGGACAACGAATTACGTGAAACAAAGGAGGACAATGAGGGATTTGAACTGGTTGCGAAACGTAAAAAACGTAAATATCGTTTCCTGGGCAAATCTGGAGTAGCAAAAGACTTGGAGCATAAATTTAAAGCGGCGGAAAAGAAAGTACCGTTATTAATTACAAACGTGCATAAAGACACCACGCAACAAGATGTGATTGAGTACATTAAATCAAAGACACAAGACGTAGTCACTCTCCAGGAAATAAATATGAAAACACAACGAAATTACAATGCATATAAAATATTTGTTTGTGACCAGAAATTGCATTTGTACTTGGATGAGAAATTATGGCCTCAGGGGATAATTTTTAGGCGTTTTGTCAACTATAGGCATAATCATTCGAACAGAGCTCCCTCTGTACGCGGCCTTACTAGAAGTTAAATGACTAATTCTTACAAAATTGCAAGCTACAACTGTAAGAGCGTAAAACGATCTGTGGACGGGATCAAAGACCTGTGTCGATCATGTGACTTGATTGCCCTACAAGAGACGTGGCTGCTGCCGGAGGATTTGTCGTTTTTAAGTACAATTGATAGCGGATTTGGGTACACAGGAACGTCGGCGGTGGATACATCGGCAGGAATACTACGTGGAAGGCCGTATGGAGGGGTTGCCATTCTCTGGAATAACAGTGTTTTCCAAAATGTGGCTGTGATTAGATGTGATAATAGTCGTGTGTGTGCAATCAAAGTAGTCACTGGTGAGCGATCAGTGATAGTGGTAAGCGTGTACATGCCTGTTAATGCGACTGCGAATTTATCGGAATTCACAGACTGCCTCGGTTCGGTGAGTGCTATTATAGACGAATATGGCATAGAATCGGTTATCATAATGGGTGATTTTAACGCTCATCCTCATGAACTATTTTTTAATGAACTTATGACTTTTTGTAACGAGCAGTGTTGGTCTTGTATAGACGTCGATAGGTTAGGCATGTTATCCGATACTTATACATTTGTGAGTGATGTTTATGGGTCTTCTAGATGGTTAGATCACTGCATTATGACTAGCTCTGCGGTGCAGTTTGTGCGCGACGTGAATGTTAAGTACGATACTCTGTGGTCCGATCACTTTCCTCTTATTGTCGAGTGCAACTTAAATCATATAATACCTAAGTTACCTTGTCAAACAAGGACGAACAACGAGATTGTATGGGGGGAGAGATCGGACGAACAGACAGCCTTATTCACACGTGAATGTAATAATAGGTTAAAAATGATACAGTTTAATAAGGAGTTTCGATGTTGTGCTGACCGTCATTGTGATGACCTTGGGCACAGGCGTATTCTTGACGGACTTTACTCTGACATTGTTACTGCTATCCGGGATGCAGCTAAGGTCAGGCAGGGTAGCTCAAGAGAGAGGAAGAAGGGTTCTCGTGTGACGGGGTGGAATAGACACATCAGCGAGGCTCACCGTGATGCTAGGTCTAAGCTTCTCTGTTGGATTTCTTGCGGTAAACCAAGGAGTGGCTTTGTTTATGATGATATGTGTACGAGTAGGAGAACATTTAAATCTCGATTAAAATGGTGCCAAGACCATCAGGATCAGTTAAGGATGGATGCCCTGGCTGAACAACATGCGAAAGGTAATTTCCGCGGTTTCTGGAAGGGGACTAAGAAAGTTAACGGTGGGCCTGGCATCCCGGTGAGTGTCGGTGGTGTGAGTGACTCGTGTACCATTGCCAACCATTTTAAGGAACATTTCCGTGTACAGTCTGCTTTAGGGCCTCGGCAAACTACGGCTAACAGTGATGATGCAAGCGAAGAAGAGGTGACTCAATTTATTGCAAAAGATGTCGCAAATGCCATTAAGTCAATATCGAGAGGCAAAAGTCCTGGCCACGACGGTCTTTCTATTGAGCATCTCCAATACGCTGGGCCGCATATCTCACGAGTTTTGGCAATGTTCTTTTCGCTGTGTGTAAGTCACTCATACCTTCCCTCTGACCTGATGCGAACTATTGTTGTGCCAGTAGTCAAAAATAAAACTGGGGATGTTAGTGACGTGAGTAACTACCGACCCATCTCTCTTGCGACGGTAGTTGCCAAGGTGTTTGACGCTATGCTTAATGCCCAATTAGACAAGTACATGACACTGCACGACAACCAGTTTGGGTTTAGGCCTAAACTGTCTACGGAAAGTGCTATACTGTGCCTTAAGCATACCGTCAGATACTATACGGATCGTAATACCCCAGTGTATGCATGTTTCCTGGATCTGTCCAAGGCTTTTGACCTGGTATCATACGAGATCTTATGGGAAAAGTTGGAGGAAATTAACTTGCCGCGTGAATTTGTTAACATCTTTAGGTTCTGGTATGATCATCAGGTCAACTTTGTCAGATGGGCTGGGGCAATGTCGGAGTCGTATCAGCTTGAGTGCGGGGTGAGGCAGGGGGGATTGAGCTCCCCGTCACTCTTCAACCTCTACATCAACGCACTGATCGTCGCGCTCAGTAGCCAACATCTCGGCTGCCATGTAGACGGAGTTTGTGTCAATAATCTGAGTTACGCAGACGACATGGTGCTGCTGAGTGCGTCGGTCTGTGGCCTGAGAAAGCTGCTACAGATCTGCGAGGAGTACGCTTGTGGCCATGGTTTAAAATACAATGAGTCCAAGAGTCAAATCATGGTTTTTGAGGCCGGCGGCAAACGACCGTTTAGCGTTCCACCCGTCCGGTTGAATGGCACCCCGCTAGTAAGGGTGACACAGTTCAAGTACCTAGGCCATATTGTTACGTCAGACCTCAAAGACGATGCCGATATCGAACGGGAGCGGAGGGCTTTGTGCGTGAGAGCCAATATGATCGCCCGAAGGTTCGCGCGTTGTTCTAGCGGAGTTAAAGTTATGCTTTTTAAAGCTTACTGTACATCATTGTACACGTGCAGTTTGTGGGAAAACTACACTCAAAAGTCGTACAATGCCCTCCGTGTACAGTTCAATAACGCCTTCAGGGCGGTGTTGGGGCTGCGGCGCTGCTGCAGCGCCTCAGGCATGTTTGCCGAGGCGCGCACGCTCTGCTTCCACGCGACCATGCGCTTGCGCGCCGCCTCGTTAGTGCGTAGAGTGCGCGACAGCGCCAACACTGTTCTGGCGATGATTGCTGACAGGCTAGATTGTCCCTATATACGGCACTGCTGTGCCAGACATATCACGCACCAAAACATTGTAATTTAATTCAATATAATTTAATTTAATAATTTTGTTAATGATGTATTTTGACATATTTAATTTTTAATCTTATTATTTTTACTTTTATTTTTTAAATCTTATTTTATAATTTTAACATGAATTTAGTACTTATTGCCTGATGAAATTTGACTGATTTTAATCTAATTTACTTTTGTTGTGTGTGTTTACTTTATATTATTTGTACCTACCTAATTATGAGTCCCAGTTACTTGAAATAAATTGATTTTAATTTTTAATTTTTAATTTTAATTTAAAAAAATAGGTCATTTCGCGTCGGAGGGAAATATTTTAAGTACCTTTACCTACACGGGGGCGTTCATTCTGAAAATTTCTCTATTTTATGAATACTTTTTCGTAGAAATAAAAAAAACGAACAAAAGTAATATTAAATCAATCCGCATAATAACTACTTTGAAAAAGATAAGGTAGCAACAAAAATACACCTTTTTAAAACTTAACGCATCTTGTCTTACAATCACGTCGATTTGCTTAAATTATCTGATGAAAATGAAGATAAAATTAAGTACTTAAGTAAATTAAAATGGTCCTAAATTAAAATTTATTTTAGTCAGATATAACTATCAAAAATTCATGTGAAGATATTCTACTTTCTTCTAATTGTTTTAATTGCTCCTTATATCTGGAATTAAATATCTTGTCTTTCCTCTTCCTGTTGGAACAATTGAATAAATTCTTCCTTAATCTTAGGGCTGTCAACTTTGCCTCTCTGCGTAATCTTTGTAGAAAATATATCACCGTTGAGTTTGCTTATACACGGGCTTTCTCTCGACGGTGCCATGACTCTACGTTATTAGTTGTTCGATGCCTCTCATTTGAACATTGTTATTGGACATGACAGCCATTGCCGGTTCACATTGTTCTGAAATGCTCGTAGCTCTGGTACAACATTTATTAGAATATTTACAAAAGCATCATTAATTTACTCCGTGGGTAATAACGGTAATTTTCCTACTTGACGGACTATTTGTTTTCCATCCGTAGTTGCAGTAATCCCCAAAATCTCACCCTTTTTCCATACTGCCAAATTTAAATGAAAAAGCAACCACTCAAAATTACGTCAGGATAAACCATCTTAAAGGCGTTAGTAGTATACGTATACTCGTACTGTGACACCTCGTAGTCGCATTTATAATGCCAATGTTTAGAATCCTCAGTACCTCGAATAACCTTACGTAGGTTTCGGTGGAATTATTCGAAAGTAAGGCTTATAATACTGGTAATATTTATTTGTGTTATGACGTCGTTGCTATCAATATCCATGTCTAATGAAAAAAGCTGGTAAAATGGAACTGGTACACGCTTAAACGTGCTGTCTCCGAAGTATTGACTTGTCGATTATTTGCATTTTCCATGAATTTCCGACTAAATAGGGTAGAAAACCCACAATTTTATTATTGTTGTCTCCGTAGACAAGAAAAACATTGGCTATTATTTTTGGTATCTGGTGGGGTCGAGATTGTCAAACTTCGTTTTTGTTCGTCGTAAAAACTTTCTACGAGCTCGGTATAAGGTGTATTTTTTGACATATATGTCTGTATTATGTCCATCACGTCTTCCGCTTCGTCTTTTAATTGCATAACAACATCTTCAAACACTTATTTTACTAGTTGGAAGGTTTTGCAGACTTGTTTTTTGCAAGCATCCATAACAATATCTATGTGATTTTGGGAAAGAATTTTCCTGCAACAATGTGCAACTGCCCGTTTAATTTTGTCTTTTTCCACATTTAATGTAACAGACGAACTACATTAATTTCTGTTCACGCACCGCCATTATGTTGTTCCATTTTTGTTAGTTGTATTGAAATTGTATTTGTATCCGGCATGCGCGAGGGATTCATGGCCCCTCTGGCTAAGAATAAATGTTATTTTAGAAGTTTCAATCTACTCCCAAATTTCCTTTTCAGATACCACTAATTTAGATGGCAGATGAGAACTCTGTCTATTTTTACCCGACTGCCGAGTAGAGTAATATATTTACATTTACATTTGTTTTTGGTGGAATAAGGTCAACGAGTGTCAGAATAACTGTGTTGTATTGTGTTTATATTGGCAGAGATGATCTATCAAATAAACTATTTTTTCTGACAAGTCGCTTTTTAACCGAATTGCGAATTAGTCCAGGTTATTTTATGACGAATTATCTATACACCGTGTTTTTGTTCATTTCCGATAACTTCGGCATATTATTGGGTACCTTCATAGGAACTTAATGATGGAATAATTTTTCGAAATACGAAAAAAAATATTCACTTCTTAGTATAGACTACATACTAATTAAATATTGCATCAACGGTTATTGTAAAAGGGTCTCTTGAGTTAATCTAAAATTAGTGTCAATTATGACGATGTCCGAATGACATCACACACACACAAGTAAAGATAACATTTGACAGGTAAACAACGTTATTGGCCGAGTGGCAGATACCCTTATTCACTGTGTAGGAGGTCAAGGGTTCGATTCCCAGTTGTGCGGTGTTTGTTTTTATTTTATTATTTTTCTAAGACCTTTAAGAAGAGAGTGAGTGTCTTTTTTAGAAGTGATAATTAACAAAACCCATTACAACTGGTAATAAGGGGTTACCTTTGTTTCGGCGAAATATGTTTGCCAAATGTATCGTTTCCCAACCGGTTCATTTGCCAACCCGCTTTGTTTTCTGTATCCGTAAATATTTCAGTATGTTATAAAAACTAACCTACACTAACCTATAGGGTTCTACACGATGGTACTAAAATAAATCCTGAAAAAATAATATAACATAGGGTTGGCAAATGAAAAAGTTGGGAAACGATACATTTGGAAAACATATTTTTGCCAAACGGCAGGCTCCCGGTAATAAGATTAGTTAAAAGACAAAAATTAGCGATTTAAAGTATTTTATTAAAAAAGGTAAATTTAATGTAAATGATTTTCAAAATGCCCACCGCCCTGCTCTAAACACACATTTAAACGCGTTCGTGTCTGTCTGTTTAAATTCACAATTATACCACGCATTTCTTCAGCAACACGTTCAATCTCTGTCAACAACTGCTCTCGAGAATCGATACGTTTCGAATATACTTTTTCTTTCAAAGTACCCCAGACGTAATAGTCAAGAGCCGTCAAATCAGGACTTCTAGCCGGCCATGCAAGTGTCGGACTTCTGCAGCCAATCCAACGCCCAGGATAGGTTGCATTTAGGTACTCGCGTACTCGTATAGCATAGTGAGCGGGAGCACCATCATGTTGTACCCACATATCGAGTAATCTCGCTAATGGCACATTTTCAAAAAATCTAAGTTTGGAACAGATTGTAAGAAACTTAAATAGTTTTCACCATTAAGTCTTCATGGGATTTCGATAGGACCAATAAGCTGGTTATTGAATATTCCTGCCCACATGTTCACCGAAAACTCGTGCTGATAAGTGTTCTTTCACAATTTTTGTATTGTCTTCCGACCATTTGTTCAATTTTTTTAAATTAACAATTCCTGCCCTCGTGAGTTGTGCCTCATCCATCCACAATTTTTTTCCTATTATTTGCGGATCTTTCAACAATAGTTCATTCATCCGTTGACAGAAATCAATGCGTGCGAAATGGCAAATGGTAATGATAAGGATGCAGACCATATCTTTGTCATAAACGCCAAACTTTATCATGATTGACATTAAAAATACGTCCTACGCGTCTAGTGGATAGGGTCGGGTCCTCAATTATAAGATTCATAATTCCAACCTCTTCAGCCACACTTAAATCCTATCATGGGGAGTTGGCCGTAAGCCGAGTTCACTGAAACGCCTATGAATCTGTAACAATTACAGAAACTACTTATCCCCATTCAGTATCAGAATTCAGTTTGAAAGTAATGACAATGAGTACATTTTTTTACAAAACTTACATTAATAAACGTATAAGGGTCCGGCGTCGATTTGGGTAACGTCGTCGATACTCTCGGGCCGCTTCAGAGGCGTTTCCATTACAAAACCCGTAAATAAAATGAATATCAGCCTGATGGTCCGGTGCATAATTAGAACGCGGCATGACACTACACCACGAAGCGAAAGCAAGTTTAAGTACCATTTTCAATTCAAAATGAAATGCCTAATGTGTTTATTTACGGTTTATCCGTTTCGCACTTTGACATGACATGACATTGTAAATGTTTTTATGTAGGTACATACTTGAAAATTAAACTCTTTACTCACAATATTAAAAATGAATTTTGAGGACCTTTAGACTTGTGTTGGGAGCTTAATTGATTTAAATAAATAATTGAATATCCTTAAAATAGTGCCAGGTAGAACACAGGTGTCTTAGAGAAATTAACTTAATTTTACCTAAGGAATTTTTCCGTGAAGTTATCGGAAATCAAAAACAACACGGTGTAGAGTCCCGTTACTTCATGGCAAACCTGATAATTTGTCAAACTGATTTCTGACGAGTTACTTTTTAGTCTACTTCCAATTTCGTCGAAATGATTTTAGGACAAGTTGATGCCGTAATGCAGTTGCGTTTACGACCATCTGATACTAACCCCCGTCCACTAGGATCCATTAAGAGGGTCGAGTGGACTTTTTGTACATCCAAATTCATTAATGGAGTAGAGCGGGTTTTAATTTATACCTAAATACGTTTGGAGTGTTTTAAACTTTTTAATTCACTGGGATCCATCAATGGATTTTAATATAAAATGAAGACTACAAAGATTAATGGATTTTATTGAACGTTTTGTATACCGGGATCCATCGATGGATACTAAATGTCCACGAGCATTCATCAATTGATGAAATCAAGTGTGTTAAAAGTTTAATTAAATCCATTGATGGATGGAAGTATTATTAAGAGTGCAACGGAATCCATCAATGGATTCTGTATTAAAAAGTGTTTTTGAATTGGTTCTGTCAATTTATAGTCATGTTAGGCGAATGTCATAACATTTTTACTGTTTAAAGATGGCTTTCATGTTTGATAAAGAACAATATCGACAATTTAATAAAAAACTGAATGCGAAAATGGAAATAGTTAAGCTTCGTAAAGGAAATGCTACTGATGGTAATCAAAAATAAATCAAACAGCATTAAATACATCGCTTTATAAGATTGGTTGAAATCAAATAATTTCTTTGCTGTACATACTGCCGCTGTATAAACAATTTTCGAGAAAGATGTTTTAGATACCTTATAACAAAACGTAGCAACATATCGACAACTTCATTTTTATAATTGTTGGGAGGACGTCATGGTGGCGTTTCGGCAATTTAGAGTAAAAGTTATTCAAAGTATTTTTACAACTATTTATTTATTTATCTATCACACTTATGTAAACTATATCTTTATATAAATAACATACTTAAGTATATTAAGATATAGATAGGTTTGTTATGCATATTAAGCTACGCTACTTACATATACATTTGCTAAACAATAGGGAGTATTACTGCAATGTTTTGCCGTCGTCAGAGTGAAATACTAGCGCTCGAGTAGACAATTCGTTCAAAACGGCATTAAAATCAGATCCGATCCCTAATTTAAAATTCAAATTGTTAAGTACATATTTTTACGATTTCAATCCCGCTTTAAATGACTTGAAAAAACAACTGTTTAGTGTCTGCGCTAGTGCTGCACTCAGGGGGCAGAAAATTGCAGTAACAAACGTTGATCATTGCTCATGTCCAACCCAACCGTCAGCCTTAAGAAAAATGCTGATGGATATACCCACCCTCCCAAACATTTGGCCAATTTAGGGTTGTGGTAATAAATATAATTAAAAAATATAATTAAAAATACTTGGTAACATAATACGTCTGTATTACATCCCTATCCATTTCAGAGCTTATTTGTTTTTTTTTTACAATTTTAAAATGAATAGTTTTGAAGTTATAAAATAGGCGAAATTTTACCATTCAAACCTATCTTCGAAACTCTTGTGACTAAAACAAGTAAAAAAATTCTGAAAATAGTTCTTTACCCATAAATTACAGGGAAACATATAGGCAGTAATGGTATGTATTTCAAGTACCATAGGAATCTTCACAATATTTGTGCGTTTGTTCAAACGTACAAATATTGACATTACCTATGTTACTTTAATTCACATGGGCTTCTTATAAGTTTTCCTGTAATCTACAGAAATAACTACATCAAAGATTTTTTTCAAAATTTTGGGCCCTGGAGATACGTCTCACAATGTAGTTTGCTTTTCTTTTCATTTTCTCATTTACACCCCCAAAAGTGAGCAAATTAGGGAATGAGTTGTATGGTCTGTGAGTACTTACGCTACTCGGAATTGGTGTACTCCATTTCCAATTTATGTAATCATGATTTTATCAATCGTGATCATTTTATTTTATTTTATATTATTTTATTTTAGTTATATTCGGAAAACTAACAGCTTTCTTGTCACGCGATAAATTTTATAATAGTACATTACTACAGAGGCCGGGACAAAAGGGGTTGCCGGCCGAAGTTATATAGACGGCCGAGCGAAGCAAGGCCGGATATAGGTCTGAGGCGGGCAACCCCATATTTCCCGCCGAAGTATGTATAGTGCTTTTCTCAAACATAATTCATTAAAATAATTAAAACAAAAATTACAATGTCAAATAGGTACTAGGAGTGCATAAACATTAAAAGTAACCTACAGTGCTCAGTACGCCCGCCCGCCGCCGGCCCGCTGGTGGCGCGCGCGGGGCTCGCCGCATCTTGCTAACCTCCTAATTACCTCTGCGCTCCTGGTACTTCAAATAAACATGCAAACGCTTTGTTGGATGCACGGCTTAGTAAATTAAAAAAAAAACAGCTATTTAGCCTTTTCATAAACAGCCACCATGGCCAAATTACTTCCCGGCCTAGGCCTTCAATTTCGTATGAAATTCCTTTACAGTTCTCTCGAGTTGTTCCGTCGGAAACGTGGTACTTTGAAGCCTAAAATAACTAACATAACGCCGACATTACATAGCATGTTTGAGAAATAGATAATAACGTAGGACATTCACGAGTTTTCTCCTAATCATAACATTGAAAGAACTATCGAGTACCTAAGCAAACAATTACAAGTACCATATAACAAATTTGTGAACAAAACTCATGATTGATCGATTAAATCAACAGGCCGTTCATACGTGTTTTGTTTTGCAGTTACATCGGCCCGTCATAAGCGACGAACTACTGCAATAATAGGCGGCCGGAAAGACTTAAGACTTAAGACTGAAGACTTAAGTGCAGTATGATCACAGACTATAATTGATCAGCCATTGGCCACTGTTCGTATTTCACCCGTGTAATGCAAATCGGGTTCAGTCAGTTTTACTCGTATATCCAGATAACACAGGAAAGTATTTCTTCTTTGTCATCGTGTTTGACAGACGAGAAGTGCAATTCGTTTCTGACCAAGGAGATTACTTATCAGCCGCCCCTCGTATGATTAAAAATACAGCGCAGCGTAATAAGCTAAGTAAGTCCACTTACCTACCTATCCATTTTAAGTAGAAAAACGTTAAATGAGTATAACTCGGAGACCACAAATTAGATTGCTCAAATTCTAACTGTATAATAAGTACATATTTATACAGTAAAAACATGTATCAATAATAGGTAGCATCATGGTACATTGACATACACCCGCCGTCCTGACAGTCAGGCAGGCGGGTGTACCTTCTTTTTTTAATAACTTTTTGTACGAACTGTTTTTTTTTTAAATCGGTACTAAATAGTAAACTTAGTTTTTTTAGTGTAGTTGTTTTTTATTTTTGTTTAGGTACACCCGCCATTCTCACTCTCACATTACTGAAAGCAAGAAATAACACAACACGACAAAATCATTTTCGGAGTTATTTTTGAATGTTAGAATGGCATTCCCAACTGTAAATTATTTATTTAACATCTCTACAGCCGCTAGCAGATTACCAGATACTTCTTGACATCACCTTCTTAAAGTTAACGTGTCACATTGTAATGTTGGTATTGACAACAAATTGTGCGCTGTTTATACATTGCCGGAAACTTGCCAATGTTGCCGGCAATACTGCCGGTGGCAGTATCCTGGGAATTTTGGAAATTGGCAACGGCACATCACTAAATGAGACACATTTAATTCCTTCACAAGAGTTACATTTGGTTCACCAGCTTCTATTGCATTTTTTCTGGAATGAGAAACACTTCCGCTATTTCGCTAGTTCGAAAAACACTGACTGAAGTTTACGCGCGCGTTACTTTGGAGAAGGTAAAAAGCCATCTACCCACATTTTGTAAACGTCGCGGTCGCTTAAACCGGAGTCGTACTATAAGGACATGTTTTCGTAGTACGTCTATATGAAACCAAACTTGAGTTTGTATTTTCGTCGCAAAAAACGGTTTGTCGTTATAAAAGAAGTCGTTGTACCTTTTCAAATTGTACTGATCATGAATTTGATGTGTATTAATTCTCTTTAAAAGCTAAGCTTCTGAAACTGTTTCTTTATTTTTGTGAAGTGGTTTACGGAACTAAAGCTTACACTTGGCACCGATAGTTTTATAGTAATATATGCTATATATATAATCAGTATAGCATATATTACTATAGATTGTCTCGATAACTCCTACCTAATATTTCCATGAATAACGTAATAAGACTGTCTCCAATACGGTACATTTCTTTTTCGGTGTCATCAATACCCTGCAAGTCTGGTTCCATTTTGGCAATACTATGTAAGTCTTTCTTACCACCATCATTCTTCGGATCTGTTTCGGCCTTACCATCTTTATGTAATTTATTATTTTCTATTTGTTACATATTGCAATCTCTTGCTGTATGTTATTAACATCCATGTTTTCTACTTCCTCAATATCCCTTGTATCATATTTTCTTTAAATTTCCATCTGAATTACTAGTTTTCTGCGAATAGTTATAATTTCTAGTATTACGTACTTTTATCTCTTGCTCAACATCATCAATTTCCATAATTTCCTCTTTATATTTTTTGATTCTGAAACTTTTTCTCTGTTTCTTCAATCTGTATAACTTTGACTTTATTAACATCTACAAACTGTTCCTGCTCATCTATATTATCAATCTGCATAAGTTCATTTCCTTTATAGCGCATACCTCTTGTCTTGTTACCTCGTTAAATTTTGTCTCCCCATTCCCTTTCCGACACATTTTTTCTGTTCTTTCAATATTCCAGTTATTAATCGATTGTAATCTTATATTTCTATAAACAGTCTTATTAGACACTTCAGTTTTTTTATTTGGTACGGTTTCATCGTTTTCTAAATTGCTAGGTGCGTCCAGTATATCTGAATCACTATAGACGCTAATTTCACCGCTGTCAGTAGTTGTAGTCTCACTACTTAATAATGTCCTACGTCACTTCAATTTTTTATTATTTCTTTTAGCACTGCAAATATTGAAGCACCATTTTTTTCTGCTCGGAATCTCAGATTGTTTGAATTTTGCTATGTGTTTGGAAACCTGAACTCTTTTTACATCATTGTCTTCAACACTGGTAATGCAATTTTGCGAGTTAAACTGTCCCGATATTTAATCGGAGTGAGGATTTTTTTTTAGTATATGGGCAAGTTTTGGATGTCAATAAATTTTGTGTTTTGGTTTGAGCTTGTAATATCAGTAGCTTGTTTCTGTTTTCTTTTACTGAATCTTTTCTACTTATTAGAATAATGATCTTTGATATCAAATCAAGTGCAAGAGCCTCTTATATTTTACCACAAAGACAATTAACATATCTGTATTTAATGCGTGATTCATCTTCAGTTGTTATAATTTGAGGTACGTTCATGGTACCTTTCAAAAGCTTATAAAATTATTTTATAGCTTGAATATGGAACTCAGTCACAAAGTGTCTCTACTTTCTACTGGTGGTAGAAACTACCTCTTCTTTCTTAAACGTTTTCTAAGAAGATTTAAAATACAGTTTAAATCATGTTCTTGTAAACCAATTATCCTCTTAAAGGTGAGAGAACAATTTTTTTAACATTAAATTACCAAATTTGTAAAAAATATATTAAAGAAAATAAAGTAACGGTGTGTCACTTAGATTACACACACTATTTTTATTTTCAGTTCACATTCAAATTATTAAAATAATACGAAGATTAGGTTCGTAAAAATCTCTGAAACTATCATTCTGCATTTCACCCATTTAACTTCAGAGCTTTAAAATGGTGTACCTATGACATAAATTACAAAATTTATTTCGGTCACTCTTTATTTCCACTGCAAATATAATATACCTAGTTCCTATTTCCAAACTTGTAATGAGGAGGCATCATCATGAATACACAATTACCCTTCATTGTTTTTCAAAGAGTTCACCCCATATTTAATACTTTTTTTCTATTCGTTGGAACCAGTTTCAAAAACCACCACTCCACTCCGAACTGGGGGTTGCCAAAGTTGATAATTTGTATGACAGCATGTTCAGGTGAGCGGAAATGTTGACCACGAAAACTTTGCTAAATTTTGGGGAAGGTAGGTAGGTAGGTTCAGTCGGGGCTGTACGGCGGGTGATCTAGAAATTCAACAATTTGGACAATTAAAAACGCAGTTGTTTGGCGGGCGGTATGCGAGCTTCAGGTGTCATGGTGATGCAGTATCATATGACGTCTTGAGTTATTTTTCCGAAACTCAGTTTTAAATTGTAGCATACAAAAAGTGGTATAAAATTCAACATTAACTGTTTTATAATTATGCCCTTCCACTTAGCACTATAATAGTGATGATTACCCTTCGGCCGTGTACGTAACTCGCTGTTCGTAACCAGTTGCGATCGAAAACTTTTGCGGTCTTGTACGAAACCAGTTGCGATCGAAGACTATTTCGTTCTTATACGAAACTGTTGCGAACGAAGACCCCTTCGGTCCGGTACGTAACTCGCTGTTCGTAACCAGTTGCGATCGAAGACTCTTAGTCCTTGTACGAAACCATGTCCATGTCTTTTTATTGTATAACGAATTAATTAGGAACTAAATCATTTGTGAATGACGTCACTTGTTTTGCTGGAACGGTGCGGTTGTTTGTCACTTAGTTTATAAGTCTGCAGGCTCTTTTGAGCGACATTCCTACTACAACCGCGGTGTAATTTTCCTTCCTACATCAACATGGAACCCAGTAACTCAGGCGGTGGGAACACCGCCGACATATACTTCACCTCTAACAAATAACATTTTTAAACAACAAATTAAAACGTAAAAGCATATGGACACATAATTTCAAAACAATGTCTTACTTTCAGACATGTTTCCTTCTTTAATTCTTCTTATTTCCGTAGTTTTGAAATAAATCGAAGGCATACAAACGGACGCGAGACACGAAATGGGACTTTTCATAATATATAGTGATGAAAACTTTACAGTAACATGACAAATGACTGGCCACTTAAAAATCACTTCAAGTGAGTTCCAACTACTCCAGATAATGTCATAAATTGACGTTTTATTGCTAGTTATTTGTTCATGTGTCTGCGAATAATCTATGTACGTGCTGTGCAAGAAGTATGAGTGAAATAAACCCTGTTATTGATTTTATTACTACAAGAAGAGGAGGGCGTTCGATGTTATTAGCAGGACGACGATATCATAGAAAGAAATTTTTTCGTAACGGTACCTATTGGTTGTGCTACTATAATAACGAAAATGGATGCAAGGGAAGTGTTACTTTAAACGACAAAAACGAAATAATGAAGGAGAAATTGCATACTAGTGAATGTAAACCTAATTTTACTCAAAACAAAATCTTGAAAGAACTGGATAGTCTTAAGACAAGGACGAGCACTAATTTCGATTCGATTCGGAAACAGTATGACTCTATGGTTTTTCAGCTTGAAAATGAGGGTGTAAATTTAGTGGAAAATATTCCTACATATGAAGGAGTAAAAACAGGACTTTATAATGCTCGAAATACAGTCTTGGGTGTAGCAAAAACTAGATTCACAGAAGCAAGTGAAGTAATAATCCCGAAAAAATTCCATAAATTTCTATTGGCGGATTATGAAAATCTGGACGAGAAAAAAAGAATTATATTATTCTGTGAAAAGAAAACCAGAGAATCGATCGGGCGATTTAAACATATCTTAGCTGATGGAACATTTAAGTCGTGCCCAGTGGGGTTTAAGCAACTTTACACCATACATGGTGTAGACGAAGAAAGCCACTCTGTAAAACCTTTAATTTTTTGTTTTCTTCCCGACAAAAAAGTGGAATCATATAAAATTTTATTTTACCTGGTTAAATCACTGTTTCCTTGTTGGAATCCTGCAAAGATTACAGTAGATTTTGAGATCGCAGTTATGCAAGCAGTGACAAAAGTTTTTCCTAACATAGAGATCAAGGGATGCTATTTCCATTTAAATAGATGCTTATTTCGGAAAGCCAAAAAATTGAATATCTCATCACGGGTAAAACAAAGGCACATATCTAGATGTGCTGGACTAGCACGGCTGCCGAAACATTTCATACAAGCAGGATTCCAGTACGTCATGTATAAGAGTCCTAAGGGTGAAGATATCAATAAATTCAATAAATATTTTAAAAAACAGTGGTTCACAAAAACAGATTTTTCTAAAATTTGCTGTTGTGAACAGGAACAAATCAGAACCACCAACAACATAGAAGGCTGGCATAGCCGGATCAATAAGTTCGTCGGGAAGAAATATCCAACGTTGGCTCACTTATTAGACATTTTAACTAAAGAGACTGGTACAAAAATGTATAAGTGCAGCAGCAAAAAGTCAAAAAAATATTTAGAAATTGACGAAGAAATTGAGAATGCCCTAAAAGAATTGAAAGAAGGAAAAATTTCTGTAGGTCATTGTGTTGAAATTATATGTCCATATGCTTTTACGTTTTAATTTGTTGTTTAAAAATTTTAGAAAATGTTATTTGTTAGAGGTGAAGTATAAGTTTTGTTTACATTATGTTTTACGTAGAGTTATTAAAATATAAGTTTTTATTCATCTTCTTTCATTTTAAACCGACAGTTTTGGGCCTGGTTCGCCAAAGAATTAACCTTTCCTTGGCATAAATTAGGTTTGTAATTCTTTGTCGTCGATATGAGGTAAGTACCTACATCAGTTTTATAAACCGTCGAGTGGTTTCGTACAAGGACTAAGAGTCTTCGATCGCAACTGGTTACGAACAGCGAGTTACGTACCGGACCGAAGGGGTCTTCGTTCGCAACAGTTTCGTATAAGAACGAAATAGTCTTCGATCGCAACTGGTTTCGTACAAGACCGCAAAAGTTTTCGATCGCAACTGGTTACGAACAGCGAGTTACGTACACGGCCGAAGGGGATGATTAACCACCCTTTGCCACAAACGAGGCAACCATTTTTTTTTGAAGTGCTTCGTGATCGTATGTCATCGATCGGCTCATCTAGGAAGACCCATACAGTAGACTGCTGCTTGGAATCCGAATCATAAGCATATATGCCAGACTCGTCACTTCTGACGATACTCCTCGACTGAATCGCTGCAGTTTTGCGACACCATCTTAAACGAGCTGCTTCTTGGTCGTCTCTAAACAAAGTTTTGTTACAAAATACCTACTTATTTTATTTAAAAAAGAAACACTATTATACTTTTGTGTTTTTTGGCTTTATTTATATAATAAAGAAGGGTAATTACGGATTAACTCAATTACTTAATCTTCAAACGAATCAATTTTGTATGACCAATGCACACCACACACCTCAGCGAATTAACGATTACAACGCCACGCTGTGTGGTGAACCCCCACCCCCTTCTCCCGCGCTTGCCCCTCGCCGCGGACTCGTGCGTCGACGTAACAACTGAACATTCTTACAATTACGTGTCTAGCGTCGCATACCGCGTACCGCAGTGTTGTGCGTTGCAATCAACAGCCCAAATGCTTAACTTAAGCCGTTATAGAAAAAAAACTTCTTGACAGGTGACAGATAGTGACAAAGTCTTCACCCTCGCCGTAAACTTAACTGCGTTACGCAGTCTGCTTACGTACCTAAATATATGTCGTGAAAACTCCCTCCCACTCCTCATAATGACCAATCTATATATATAAAATGAACCCCTATTTCTAGGAGGTCACGCTGTAACTAAAAAACGGCTTGACCGAAATCAATCATCTTTTTTTAAATGTTTTCTAATACTTAGTAGAAGGTTCTTACATAAAAAAAATATAAGAAAATAGCGCAGAAAAAAAAACCTCTGGGAAAGTCAGATTTTTGCAGCGAGGCGAGCTTTCTTTCCCCTTTAACCTTTTGTAATTCTTTTCTCGAATTTTAATCTTTGGTTAACCTTAGAATTTTCATGTTATAATTATTACATCTTTTATTTATTTAGGCTGTGCGTGGCTTGTGATAAATGACACAGTTCACAAGTATAATAAACAATGAATAAAAACTTAATTTGCTAGTAATTAGTGTCGTGGCACAAAAAGTGCAGAGTAAGGTCTGGGTGCAGATATTAAGCCGATAACTAGTTCATCGTTGGGCAATACTCCATTGATGCACTGGATTTTAAATTTTTGCAGTATTCCCACAAATGTTATAAATATAAAGGAACGAGCCAACGAATCGCCGGGACATCTTCGGCGACCTGAAACAAAATAAAATAGTACTTTTTTATTTTAGTATTATGTGAAACGTATTGGACGTCTAAAGGTGCTTTTCCACCGGCGAGGCGAAATAAGATGAGGCGAGAGTAGCGCATCTTCGGTGGGAATGGTTTTTTAATACAATTTAAAATTCTTGTTCCGCCTGCAGCTTTAGGCAACTTTTTATTATTTGTTATACTTTGACTAATGGAGAGTTGGCAGGTACCTATGCCAGAAGTGGCGTGCACAGCCCTTCTAAGTATTAAGGGTAGGTACTAGTAGAAAAAGCGAAGGCATAAGGACTTGCCAGTTCCCAATTAGTAAAGCGAGTTACTTGCGTGACTTGCGTCACACGATGGGGTGAGGGGGCGTAGGTATTCAATTCGATCGAATTCAATTTGTTTTAGAAGTGCTGGCCGTTTGTACCGCCACGGCACAATTAATGATCTGATCCGTCGTTCGCTTGCTACTGTCTCTGTGCCTGCTGTCCTGGAACCAGCAGGTTTGCATAGAGACGATGGCAAGCGACCAGATGGAGCTACATTGGTGCCGTGGAAGCTAGGTAGGGCACTGGTGTGGGACGCGACGTGTGTTGATACATTCGCCCTTTCTCACGTCCAGTCAACCCGTAATCGGGCCGGTGCAGCAGCTGAACAGGCCCAAACCATCAAGCGCCGCAAATATTCATCATTATTAAATAATTACGAATTTGTGGCGCTTGCGGTGGAAACAATGGGACCTTGGTCAGCTGACATGAAAAGTTTTATTAAGGCCCTGTCATCCCGGCTCATCGACACCTCCGGAGACCCTAGTGCTAGCGCTTACCTTTCCCAAAGGATTGGGCTAGCCATCCAGAGAGGTAATGCAGCCAGTGTCTTAGGGACCATGCCGCGAGCGGACCTGCTAGAGGGGGTGTTCTTTTTATAGTGGTGTTTATGTTTAATTTTTAATATTTGAGTAGCTTAGTTTTATTTTATTTTATTTTAAATAAGTTTAGTTTTAACTTTAACTTTTAAATGTAAAGTCCGTATTTATAGTTGAATGTTATTATTTATCATGTGGTTTTGTTTTATTTGTTTATGTTTTGGTGTGAATCGGTGTTTATAATATACTCGTGGTTATTGTTTAGCAATTTTTAAGTAATTACTTGTTAAAAACTTAGTAGGTACTTGTCTTAGCGCAAGCGTGCAATTCGTGAAAGACTCATGTGAATATAATTGAAGTATTGGTCACGGCAAATTGAACTTTACGAGCAAAATGGTTTAAATGGTTTGGTACTACTTCAGATGTCTTGCGGAAAACATAAAATGAGAAATATAATAAAATGAATTAATTAAGACTTCCCGACGCTACCACACGCCACCATTGGGAATGTTTTAGGTGCGGCTATCGTTTTAAATTCCAAAGTAGCACAATAAGGCATGCTTCTGGATATATTTCCTATATATATTAGAAATATTATTCGCACCACTTACACGCACTAGCGATCACGGCAAAACTAAAGTAGGTTGCGCGGAACTCCGCATAACTATGCCACACGTTACACGCCCACTTAATACAACTACTGTTTTTTCTGTTCTGTGGGTACGATCAAGGTGTCTTAAAAGATAATGGATCACCACGAGCGGAGATTTTTATTTTCTTAAAAACAGATGGTAGGTCTTGAATGTGTATTTTACGCTCTGACGGGATAACTTCAACTCACCGGTTAATATATTGGTGCGACTAGTTCAAGAGCAAGTAGTTAAAGAGAATCGCCTAGCAGTAGCTCTAGCACAAAAAATTCAATCATACGTCACATTGTTGAATCGCCTTTACTATTCGAAAACGTGTTCTGAATCTCTCTGCATAAGAACAAACGATCGAACCAAAACAAACATTATTTTTCATACATTGTTTTCTACTCGATGACGATACGAAAGTCAACGTCAATGTCAACGTGCTTTCAAATTGAAGTACTAATTACAAACTAGAGGGCGCTTTAACCAATTGCCATATATGTTTGTCGTGCAGCATAAGAACAGTTGGTAAATAAAAGTTTATTAACCGAAAATAAAAACCGGGCAAGAGCATGTCGGACTATGCTCAGTGTAGGTTTCCAAAGCCACTAAGTAATATTATAGTAGACATAAAAACAACGAGTAATAACTAATTTTCTATTTAAAGACATTTGGTGCCGTTTTAGATGATTTTAGCAGGTATAAACACTTAATCGCCTATATCTCAAAAACCAATGATGTCTACTTAGTTGGTTGTGACAATTTTTCTTTAAAATTCGTTATATGCGCTAGATATTCTTTTTCATGTTTGGTAAATTTTTAGTATCTGTAGATTTGGCTGTAGTGGGGCACACTTGACTAACAAAAAATTGCGCTTTATAGCTTAATTTTTCATAAACGGATCCCTTAATCGAAAAAATGATTTACAAACAGCAATTATTTTGAAAGACCTATCCAACGACACCCCACACTATGGGGTTGACGAGAAAAAACATATGCCCACTACGTGTAGGGGAGGAACACAAAAAAAAAAGATAAATATAAAAGGTGGTGATGAGATAATGGAATGCAAGACGTGTGTCGATGTGGAGGACTAAAAGCCAAATAGAAGTAAAGAAGGAACTGTAGAAGAGATGTGGTACAGCAGCAGCAGCACGAGGTATCCTTGTAGAGGAGATGAGTGTAGCACGACGTACAATCGGGTCGATAAAGTTGGCGCAAAGGGAACCGCTAATGGGGAGTTACCTTTCGGCGCTATAGCGGTCCCGTAGCCCCCTCCAAAAGCGATTGGCGCAACGCCCCGGGGTTTTAGTCCATGCAAGTCGGACATAACCCGTCCTGGCCCCCGTCGGGGCGAGTATGCATAGGCATATCCCAAGGATCAAAAAAATGGGTTAAATTTACGTGAAAGTGGGCCTTAGAGTTGAAGAGTGTATCTTAGTTAAAGTAGTTCACTTCTCGAGCTATTATAGGTGGGAATAAAATAATTCCCTCTGGCCACGTGGTCTGACTTTTTTGTCCTACTACGACGACTAGAACTTGTTTTTCCTGTTGGTAAGATTAACTACTTAATCGGACTATAAAAACCATCGTTTACTTAGACCACGTGGTCATACCGATCGGACCACGCGTTCTAAGCCGCGTATCCACTAGAGGCAGCCTCGGGTCGAGCGACTGTAGAGTGCCTCGGGTCGAGTGAGTATAGTTATGATTTTTGAATTATTTAATTTAATTTTAAGCATTTTTAGAGCCTTGTAAGGCCTAGTTTTAACAAAATGTGCTTAAAGTAATCAATGCCGTGTGGTTGCCGGCTTAGAATAGTGCCACTCCACGCCTTCCTGTGGAAGTCGTAAGAGGCGACTAAGCGTAGGCTTGTGGTATTGTTAAGCGATGGGCTGCAACCTGTTACTAATATACACTGGTAAACATCTTAACCTGTTTGTGTAAAATGTGGTTACAGAATTATCACCAAGTTGTTTATTAATTTATTCTGTAGCTCTGCCTACCCCACTCTGAGATGAAGGCGTGACGGTTATGTATGTAAGTAATCAATGTATTTTCTAGTATTTATCACGTTTTACAGGTAAACCCGTTTATTAATGCTACTGTATTTGTATATATTTGAAATAGTCACATTAAGACCTTTCAAATGATACCCATATTTTGTAATTATTAGAATACTTTTTCGACATTTATAATTGACCTTCTACCATTGTTCTTATATACATTTTAACAGTTTAGGTATCCTATGTCACCCGGGAAGATGAAATGATTCTAACGATACCACATACATCGAAATTAATTATTTTATGTATCATCTGTGGGTACTTAGTTATCAAAACTTTTTAAATTGGAATTTAAGAGGTGAAGAATTAAATTAAATTAAATTAAATCATTAATGCCCAGTTCCTATATTCAAAAAACGAACTGTTTTCATACGCCTTTTTAAAAATTGACACATTAGGCCCGTAAGGAAAACGATTCGTTTCTTGAATATAGGAACTGGGCATAAGTGTACCTAAACCGAAGGTGTAAATATGCTCTGCATTTTTCAGCGCCCCGTGCTCGTCAATAAATCTGTCCGGCTTGAATTCATGAGGCTCATTGTAAATGTTTGGGTCGAAGTTGAGGTTACCAACTGATATCAAAACCGTGGTTTCCTTCGGGATGGCGTATCCATCTAATATGCTGTCGCTCAGAACTCTTCTTGGCCCCGCCAGCGGCACTATTGGGTAGCATCTCTGAACTTCTAGTAAGAAGGCAGAGGTGTAAACTAACCTGAAATTATAAATCATAATTAGGTATAGACTACTCCGATTTACCTAATGTAATAAGCTACTAACTACCAGTATAAATTGATACTAAATAGTCGCTGCTGGTTTGCTATTTGAGAAGACAAATTTTTAAAGACAGTTATTTTCCATTCGAACACTATAAAAGTAAGTTGACATCACTAAAGTTTCAGCATCGTTCCGTTGTACAGCTAAATTTTTGGCGTTTAAAACATTCGTTCATCATTCACTCTACTAACTCGAGCTTAGTAATGCGTGGAAAAGCGACCACTGGTTTACTCGAGAATAAAATTGAAGATTGAAAGTTATTCGCGTATATATTCAACGATTACTAATAGAGTTTTGTTTCGTTAACTAGGCGCTTACAAAGGTCCTTGAATGTTTAGTGGGTAGGTACCGGTCTCCACAGGCACTGTCAAGTAGACTGATCCTTTTGAGAGTTATTTACCTCTAATTACGTGGCTGATCCGGCATTATTTTTGATTCTAGAAAGATGCGACAAAGTAATGGGTGTCCACGCAAGTAACATTCCATGGTAACCTCAATGGAATCCACCAGGTAAACCAAGATTTACACCACTTGGTTCAATAATGCTGGACAGTTGGCATTGGATTACTTATCAATAAATGCAACTAGATCTTTCGCCGAATTGAAAAATTGACCAGACCTCTTAGTTCAGAACAAGCTGTGGTAACTAAGCCGGTCAACATTAGCAACTTTCTGCGAGAAACATTATCCTAGGTTCTTATCTAGGACATGAACGATCTATGTGTTAAACTGGATTTGAAGTTCGTTCAACTGTTCCTACAAGATTGAAAGACAAATTTTGTAATCTAACCGTCCTTAGAAACTTTCACATTTACCTACGTATATTGGTTGGATTACATGCTATACATACAATGATACAATATTAGTATAATTACTTATGGCTGTCTACCCAGCTGGGTGTGATATCACCGATGACTCTGTGAATTTCCCCGTATACTTTTTCTTGGATATATTGGTTCCTTAAACAGGCGAGTAGAGCAAATTCGAGCACGTTGCTTGTTGTTTGAGAACCAGCGATGAACATGTCTAGGCATATCACTTTCAACTGTTCTTCTGTAAATTAAGTAAAAACATTCAAGGTAATAGGAAAGTAAAAGCGAATAGTACTTAGCGCGTTGACATTATTTAGTTTAGCCTTATCCGACTGCCAGCCCGTATTCTGTCACCGACTAGTTGAAATAGTTTTTTTCATAGAAAATTACGAATAAGCTTTAACCAAACGCGGCCGATGCATTCTGTAACTGACGTTAAGTAAACGCGCCGTAATCCGTTATTTTGACAGCACATTTCTGCTTATGAAGATTTTTTTTAATTATATTACCAACAGAGTTAATAGTAGATTGATAACCAAGGGTTGAAAGTGACCCATTTCACCCGAGATATTTCTGGCGCTCGAACGAAGTGAGAGCGCCAATAGTTCGAGGGGAAATGGGTAATTTTACCCGAGTTAGACACTCTACTTTTCATTTCGACTGTGAGGAAAAAAGACACGGTATACCTAAATATATTTAATCTCGTTTCCCGCTTTATCTATTGAAAACTTTTTTTTCTAGATTCATAAAAAAGTTAAAATACACATGCTGCCAACATTAGAAAAGTTAAATCGAGTTGGTCACGGCCAAGGAGCATTACTTCCATCTCATTCTTATCCTAAATAAAGAAAGAGATGGAATATATTCGTGACGTAATAAAGGTCAAATTTCTTGTTTCGAACGGATGTTCGGTGTTCAACCTACTTGTTGTATAATAAGCTCCTTGGTCGTGACCAACTCGATTAAACTTTTCTAATGTTGGCAGTAGTGTATTTTCTAGATGGCCATGCCGAAACGTGAAAGAAAAAGTGTCATGCTATGCTATCACGGCATTATGGCGGGCAGCAGAATAGAGGAATAATTTTAAATGTTGATTTTCTATAATTGCGAAAAAAATAGACCAGTCTTAAAATGATTTTCATATGAACCTATAGGCCGTAATAAATAGATCGTTTAACGTATAGCCGAGTTTAGATATATGAAAATCTTTTACTTAATAATATGACGTAGCTCAATTATCTTAGACTCCGTGGCCAATCGTAACTATTAAAAAAAAATACTTTCCACCCTAGAGATGAAAACGCAATTTTCCACCCGGCTATCCACCCATTCAAATTAAACTTTCCGAACAGGAGAGATGAAAATATTGTTACCTATCTATCAAATAATGAGTTCATTTTACAAGGAACAACACTCGATTTCGATTTTGTTCATTAAAAATGCTTAGTAATATGACATCTTTATAAAGTAGTGTTTTGAATGAAACTGGAATTAAGGTGCGTTTTTGACATTTATTATCAAATAATAAACTTCTTTTGGAGCTGAATCTGTAGAAATAAAGTCGTAAAAACACAAAGGAGCTTTTTGGCCTACGGTAAAAAGGTACTTATTTAATTTCTATCTTAGTGGAATTATTTACTAATATCTGTTATGGCACCTAATTACGTAAAATATTCAATAAGCCGTATAGTACGATAACACACGGTATTAGGTATTTGGAGCAAAAAGATATCATATGGATGCAATAGACACTATTGAAAAAGTAGAATAGGCGCATGCATCATAAATGAAATCCTTTGACTTTGCCCCTCTGTATAGACTCGGCAAATTACATTCCTAGTGCATGTAGGTACGTAAAAGGGGTTTTTTTTTCTTTGTTTTAGCCTATCGATGTTCTTTATCGTTACCATGTACTTGATGCTACTTGTATAGTAGTTGTTTCTGCCAAATGAAAAAGAGTAAACATAATTTCAACAAAATAATTGCGATATACACAAGGTTGGCGCAGATCTTCTACAACCTTCAAAAGTGTAGTGCTATACAGCACGAGCACGGATGTTTTATTTTGCGGCGGTTTAAGTTTACTTGAATAGTAAATGTCACTCTATTGGAACCCAAACAGCGTTGGGTCTGAGCGCTTCATGAGTACCTATACTATTGACACGATTTTCTGTTTTCCTTCGAGTTTGTCGAGTTTGTAATTGCAATATGCCTTTAACTTGGATGCTTTAATTATAATTGAGTATACTGATCCGGAGTTCCAGTCCGTGGTACAGTGTATAAAGGGTGACGATTCTTTTGCTGTCTCAGTTTGGTATCGTTGTGATATTGCATACAAATTCATCATCCGTGTCGCATTCTTCTATATTAGTGCTGGACGATGATCTGGTACCTGTGGTGTTTGTTACCCACTATAGTTCATGCCCAGATGTTTAAGGTCTATTTTTTCCTTTGGCCTTCAGCGAACCTAGTATGGTTGAGTTTATCTCGAGACAAAATGTGGATAAAGCATCCGTCACTCTCTAAGCTCCCAGTAGAATACGATTTGAGTTTACTTATTTTTTATTATTTGTTGGTATCCCATTGTCATTGATCTCAGATTATTAAATCTCGCTTGGTGCGTTGCGTTGCGCATCTACCTAGCACGACCACATCACCATGTCGGAAAGTTGAAACTATGAAAGTACAAATATTTGAAATTAGAAATACATAAAAGTAGGGGAGACTGGAGACCTTGATTACCACTTTGACTTTATGTCCATAACTTCTTTGTTTTTTATCATATTTTAAAATTTACATTAATTAAAGACATGAATTTTAATGAGGTATTGGCTGGAAGTTGTTGGAGGAGGCCTTCACATGGATGTGGGTGACCCAATACAATATTAGTTAAATAATAATTTTAACTAATATAAACAACATTATTACATGGTAAAAATAATCATATTTTGAATAGGTATACTTTTATTTAATTTGTTTAATTGTTGCATGTAATATAAATAGGTAAGCTAATTGTAGACATTTGTATTTTAATGGGAAATAAATGGCGTAATAATAATAATGATAATAACTAGTAAAATTCTTTTTCATGTAGGCAAATAAACATGGTGAGCAGATCACAAAAACGGGAGGACGCCAATAGTTTCAAGTCTCCCTTATGTATGGGTGACTACATAAGTTTTGTTTTATTTGTCATCTGTTTTTTTCAAATGTGTGTATGCGTCGAATATATTATTATTTCTATTCTATTCTACATACATGGATGACTTGATCCTGGGGATCATAATATCTCCCATATTTAAGGGACATTTGACACTACTTCCTATGTTAAAGTGTTATTATTAAAGAAAACAACATAATTTATAAATGAATGATATATATTTTGTAATACTCCTTGAATATTATCAAAGAGACATTCTTTTATGTTTTGCTGGGGGATCATGTCTCCCATAGTAAGGGAAACTTGACCCTATTTCCTGCGTTAGTGTTGTATATGAAGGAAAACAACATAATGTCAGTATATTTTCTAATCAAAATCATTTAGGTTCGATATATTACTGATAGACTTTTTTATATTCTTCTTCTACTAATTTATCCTGGATCAAATCTCCCATAACCACGAGTATCAAATGAGGAGTGCCTTTTTAAAAGGACTTATTTCCATTTTTCTTTTTTTTAACTATAAATGTAGTTCTGCTAAACAGAAGACTACATATATTCTTTGATATTAAAGTTCTGGAAAGTCTCTTATTGTTCTCTAAAAAAAGATTCAAATGTCAAAGTTCGGATCAAAACGGCATATTTCTTATAGGACATAGGTACATTTTTTGTAGGACTTTCAAATTTGAAGCTGGCCGCTAAACATTGGTACCTTTTACTTCAAAAAGACATATCATTGGAATAATTTCCCGATAGTAAACAATTATTTTTATTACGGCACCAAAATCGCTTAGATTTAACAATAATCATAAAAAATAATTGTGTAATGTACAAATAAAAAGGTTTATTTTTTCATAAGACCACAACAAAACGGCTTCATTTAAAAAGTTTGCATCAAAAGAGCTGAACTCTGAAAAATTAATGGTAATTTACATAATTATTTAGGTGGATAAAGCAATGTATGAAATTCTATAATATTAATGTCAACTTAATACAATATCGAATATAAAATAATAATTTCGAAATGGAGACTATGGATTTATGTTTTCCTCGATTTCCAAAAAAAAGTTCATAGTGGAAATAAGCCCTGAGGTTACAATTTATATTTACAAAAAAACTATTAACAACTTGGCTATTTTCTCTGTAGAACAGAAAAGTATATAAATAGTTACTTATTTAGATAGACTTTTATTTGTATTCGGCTTGATTGTCTTAAAACATAAAATTTTAACGACTTAACAATCAAAATTAAAACTTGCCAAAAATATTTTGCTCGCGCACCGAACACCAAACCGTCCGCCATTTGACAAGCTGTCTAGTTTGACAGGAAACTTCACTTTAAAAAGTTAGCTGGTACCATAGACTTCTAGAGTTGCAAATTAAAAATAGCAGAATATTCATAGAAACTTTGTAAATGCCGTGTACCATGTGCCCGTAAGGATCAAGTTTCCTCAGTCTCCCCTACGTTTTTTTTTCATGAATATGTACCAAAAAGTAAATATGAAAAAAAAACTTCCACGGTCGTGCTGTATAGCACAAAGCCTTCAGAACCTGTTGCGATCACAGAGCGTTGATAAGTTCTTTATTAATAAACGTAATCATAATACCTGTGAATGTATCTTTATCAACCGTCATCTGAGCCAAGAAGGAATATATAAAGTCATTTCCGTGTGCAGCATTCGTTTTGTGTTTTCTTATTGCATCCTGTAATTAAAAATAAAAGTTGAATGATTATTAAAATAAATGTACCAACTCAGTTCGAAGTGTTTTCGTCATCATCGTTATTGTAGTAAACCTGTAGGGGAAATAGTTGATACAATGGGATAGCCCCTTATCACAGAATAAATAATAGTAAAAGTACAGACGTTTCACTGCCTAGCAATAAAGGCGTTTAGGCATAAAAGTCTTTCGTATTAGTCATATTCATTCGTACACGGCATGTTAATTGCTAGGGTTGCCACTCCAAGAAATAAAATTTAACCAACCGATCCGTAGTCACACCAATTGGCCACACTGGTGTGACTATGGTTCATTTTATTTATCCGTAGTCACACGAACACATAAATAGGAGGAAGGTTTAGGTTAGGTTCGTTTTTATATCAGGCCCGGAGGGCCAGAACAACCCAGAAATAGGAGCTCCGCGTCAGCGGAGCTCCCTTGACTCTGTTGAGTTTGATTTTGAAAGATAAACAGACGCAAATTCGGTCTTGGTGTGACTACGGGTAAATAAAATGAACCATAGTCACACCAATGTGGCAAATTGGTGTGACTACGGATCGGTTGTGAAAATTTAGGGCATAAGTAATAAGTAAAGTTAGTAGAGTAGTAAGGTGGGGGAAGATGAAAAAAGGGGAAAGATTAAAAGTCTCACATAACTCCCTAATTGGTTGAATTTTTTAAGTCCTGGTATCATCCTTTAACCCGCCATTTTGTTACGATCCGCCGCTCAGTCGCCAGTGATCGCTCGGAGTGAGTAGACGCGTGTTATGTGCTATTTTGTGAAGGTCGGCATTTCGTGGTGAATTCGTCGATTTTCAATCTTACCCCGTGTTTCATAACTTGATTAATTGGGTAAGTATAAAAGTTCTGACTGACTATTTATGTGTTATTTGAGATTTTATTTTTATTTACTAGTGCTAGGTGTAGCTATTCATCATATATTGAGATTTACGAGAAGTTTCCATGTTTACCCAGCCAATTTCGATGGGGTAACATTGAAATAGTAATGTTTCAATCTTCCCCCGTTTTTGAAAGTCATAGAAAAAGACACATAATCTCAAACTTTGCACTTAAAAAAATAATTACTGACCTAATCACGATACCATAAATAGTGCTATAAATATATGTTTATTTAGCTTTATTTGTTTATTTGTTTATTTAAGTACCTACTCATAAAAGTCTTAAACTTATACTCATAAAACGAGCTTTTCTTACTTTGGGACTAAGTTGATTTGAGTGAAGTCTTCCCCAAATAATAAAAAAACAATCAGATGTACAGTCGACTACAAAGAGACTACCTACTCAATGTTTAAAAAAAGTATTCACGACTCTATTGTCTGGGGATTAAGGTTGTGGATACATATTTTTGAATATTGGATGTGTATATCTCTTTTTAGTCGACTGTACACCACGATGAGGCATTGCTTTTTATTTTAAATAAGGTGCTATAAAGTATTAACTAAGGAATATTGTTTTTTTTTTCAGCCATAAAAACCAATACTAATTATACCAGTATCCGCTGCAGAATATAGGATTTTTATACGAAGAATATACAATCAAAAGTTTGAGTATCACTGTCCTTTTCCCTGTAAAGCTGGGTAAGATTAAAATGCTTTTTTTTCAACTGCTGTTTTCTTGTTACCTATCAGGAATATTTACGCAAAAATCACCGGTATCTGTTAACCGTAAGGAATTCTATAGAATAACGAGCAACAGTAACCGTTTGCATTCATTTAAAAGCCTTTAGACACTATGTCAATCTTACCCCTCGACCATTCCATCTTAACCCGTCTATTTTTCAGTCAAAAATGTATTTTATTTAATTATTTTTATATATTAGCATAGGCGTAACCGAGTTTTATCGATAGATTACAAAAATATAGTCCTTGCCCATACCTTCCAATTTATGCAATTGAAAGAAAGTAAATAGTTTTTTATTTTACGAGGGTTTTAACACAACACTGTCCATCTCATAAAAAACCATTCAATCTTCCCCCACCTTACCTTACAAAAATGATTTTACTGCGAAATATTCCAGTTTCTGCATAAAAGTAAAGTAAAAAGCACTAGTTAGAAAATCCAACTTTCTGCACGATATACAACTACGAAATGTGCCACTATTAAAATAGTAATTTATGTAAATGGTGCATAACTAAGCTCACAAGCTCGCGCTCTAATCTCGGCCTGCACTCATACCTTAAAGAGCTAATTATGGACCGTTGCGTACATAACTTTGTCTTTAAAAGAAACTACAAAGTTTGTCATAGTTAGTTCATACAGGTATTTTTAAATTGACAGCGACCAGTCGACCACAGAGAAAACCTATGTCGTCATTCGTCATACATACAGCCTAGTTGATTTATATTATTATTCTTTGTAATTATTAAATATAATGCTCTATTATTATTAATTTAATATTTTGGTTTAAGACACCTTTTTTTTTTAATACTTCGAACAATGAATAAAGTATAAGATTATGAATGTTAATTTTATCCACCAAACACCATTGGTGTAGTGCCGCCGTAGTAACTCAAGTAGTCTTGGTGCCGCCATATTGCTATTTTGCAAAACAGTAATCTAAATTTTGTACGATAAATCTTTCGAAATTGTACAATATAATAATAATAACAGCTAACTTAAGTGGAAGATAAAGCAAATAAAGGATATATGCACCGTGTTTTTTTTTATTTACGATAACTTTAAGGGAACGTTCTTTAGGTCAAACAAAGTTAATTTCCCGAAGACAGACAAATGATCTAACGGTTTTAAAGATATTTAATTTTTAAATTTAATCAGTTAATCACGTTAAACTAGTGTAAAAGGCTCTTAATTGATAACAACAATTTCCTTTTAATACTTATGAGTAAAGAGTTTCCAATTGTTAGGTTTGTATACGCGTCAATGTAAAGTGACAATGTCACGGAATTGTCGTAGGAATAAAATTGAATTGAATCATAATAATAATAATTTCCGTCCTGAAGAAGAAGCTGAGATGCATTTTATTTACGGCCTATGTAACGGCAACGCTTCTGAAACAGCACGGGAATAGGTACAGGCGGCGTTATCCCGACCGACGGACACCTAACCCTCATACATTCATAAATGTAAGTATCTCTAATTGATTACTTTATCCCTTCATTCATTAGTTCTTATTTTATGTTGAACAAACCGTTATTATTATTGTTACAGTTACACCGACGATTTAGAGAACTGGGCTTACAGAAAACTCCTCACGAAAGAGATATTAATTTAAGAGTGCAGGATGAAGACGGGATCATTAACTTAATAATAGAAGATCCGACCTTGTCAACAAGACGTGTAGGGCGTATTTATAACGTAAGTCACGATAAAGTTTGGAGAATTTGGAAGCGGTATGGTCTACATCCATACCATTATCGCAAAGTGCAAGGCCTTTTGCCACACGACAACTTTTCACGGATTGCATTCTGCCAACGAATGAACGCACTTTTGACAGAAGATCCACAAATCATCGGGAAAATATTGTGGATGATGATAGTTAATTCTAAAAACTTACATCATTGGTCTGAGCACAACCCGAAACTAGCCAGAGAGTCTTCCTTCCACCATGAGTTTTCTGTTAATATGTGGGCAGGAATTTTAAACAATCAGCTCATAGGTCCTGTAGAAATTCCAAGCAGACTGAATGGTGAAAATTACTTGGAATTTTTACAATCTCTTCATTCTATGGATTACTTCGAAGAAGTACCATTAGAAACACTACGAACACATTGGTTTCAGCATGATGGGGCACCTGCACATTTTGCTCTTCGCGTACGCGAATATTTAAACAACCATTTCACGGGGCGGTGGATTGGACGCGGTAGCCCAACCCTTGCTTGGTGTCCTCGATCTCCGGATTTAACGCCCCTGGACTTTTACGTCTGGGGAACTCTTAAAGAGCGTATATATGCAAAACCTATTCATACACGGAAAGATTTACTCTTAAGAATTCGGGAAGTAGCTGATGACATGCGTGCTACCGAAGTCAATTTAAATCGTCAGATACGCTCAAGGTTACACCTTTGTATAGAGCATGAAGGTGGTCATTTTGAAAATTATTTACATTAGTTTTATTTCACAGATTCAGTTTTATTTTTTCAGTTTTCAACAGGATCAAAAAGTTTTAAATTCTTAAATGAAAAGTCATAAAGATACGTACTCTGACCAAATTTGATGCTGTGTTAGGAAAATATTTTTTTGAGGTACGTAATTGACTATTCCAAAGCTCTTGTTTTTTCTGCCTCGGCCACCCACAAAATCATTCTTTGCTTTGCTAATCTTGTGTTAAGAGTGCTCGTGTGTTTATTTGTAGAGTCTAATACTCGAAAAGTTGTTGTTTAACAGCATGTGATTTCGTTCTTTGTGATAACTTATGGTCTGCAGACCATCCCGCTTGAACGATTTCTAAACATTACTTACTGTGAAATACGTTGAAGATACGCACATTATTGGTTTTTATGCTCATTGTTTTGATACGTTTTTTTTTAGGTTTTAAGTAATGCTAGGTTAAATTTTGTCATATTGTAATAAATAATAAGATAAGTAAAAAAATTACTGACTGTTGAGTTTTGTGCGGCCATTCATAATACATTTTAAATAAAATTCTTTGAAACAACGCAATTATTTCGTTCATTTTAAAATAAACCATTCGTTATGAATGTATTTAGAATAAAACACGTCTATCCTAAAAGATAAGTACGATACACACATTATTGTAGACAATTATACCAAAAACGCAAAAAAAATCAAAAATCAAAACGTACAAGTGACACGTCGGGGAATCGAGCCGGTGACACCCGGTGACCTCTTGCACATTTAATTGCACAGTAAGCGAGACACTTACCGCCGAGCCAAGCGATCTTGTACCTGTCAAGTGTTATCTTTACTTGTGTGTGTATGTCACGCCAACATAGACGTATTTGACACTGATTATTAGTTAACTCTAAAGGCCCTTTTAGAATGACCAAAGATAAAAGATTTGATTATTTTGTACTAAACTGAAAAAAAAAATTTTTTTTCAATATTTAAAAATCTAATCTACCAATTAGTTTCTATGGATATACCTAGTAATATGCCGAAGTTATCGTAAATCAAAAAAACACGGTGTATTTAGCATATGATTTTTCATCACACTTGCTCGTAAATAGTGTCCTAACATGCTAGAAAAATCGACCGTAAATCCAAAATAATACCCGCGGGCCTTTTTTTTACCATTACGCCCTATCGTACGTAAAAGCTTTTTTTTAAATATAATGCGTGGACTCAAACTATCATTATACGTCAGGAGTGTCACGACCCCAATTCTTGTGCCATAAGATATGAAATTTCATTCGAGATGAAATGTCAGTTGCATACAATTTTCTAAAAATCTCGCATATAAACTATTGATCTCGACTGTCACTAGAATCGGACTCCTGAACACGTTTCACATTATCTGTGGTAAGTCATAGAAAATGATGTAGTCTGTCGAAGTGCCGATAATTATAATTTACAAGTACTGATAAAAATTGTGCGATTCAAAGAAAATAAGTTAAAAATATGATATTTTTCCTGATTTTATTTTTTTCCTCGCAATTGTGATGAAAAACATTGTATGTTACACGGGTGGTAAAAGAATTACAAAGCTCGAGTCATTAAAGCCCTCAGCCTTCGGCTTCGGGCTTCTAACAAACTCTCGTTTGTAATTCTGCCTTTACCACCCTTAATACACAATGTACTATTAAACCATTAAGAAACTTTTGTATTGGGCAATTCAGTTCCTACTCAATTAATTATTAACGAGTTAACGAGTAGCACACACACCCACCCACAAAACTTTACGACTTTAGTAACATACCTCGATAATATTAGAAATTTGTTCATTTATCCTATTGATTAATGTGTAACCACTCGCTTCTGGGAAGAAGAATCTGCACCACGGGAATTGGTTGAGCCAGCCCCCCGCCATAGAAAAAGCTTTTGAGCGAGCAGTCACTAACTCCAATAGTAATGTGAGACGTTCTTTCTGGATAGATTCTCCTGGAATGAGTTAAAAAAATCGTTTTACATTATTTACACGTTACGATTGTTTTCTTAAAGTACAGGGGCCTCTATTCAACACGATTAAAACAATATCGTTTTTGATGTTTTATCGTATTGTCAACGTTTTGATAGCTCTTATTTTCTTGACAGTAACGGCGGCGGCCAAGTAAAAAACAATAACATAACCGGTCAAATACCGCCTACAATATATATATATATATATATATACAAGCGCTGATAATGTAGTGAATCGTCTTTTCCCGTCGTTTTTGGTCGGATAACTTCGTATTAACTTGCTTTCTCAGTTGGCTTATTGATGGACACTGAAGCTAATTGAGAAAACAAGATAAATACGAACACAAACGCCAAAAAACGATGGAACTATAATCAGCGACGCTGAGATGAATCTAATCTAAGATGCCACGAGAGAGTATAAAGAGCGATACATACGCACATACATACTATATTGCTGGTTTGTCAACTTATGTTGTCAACGCTATTGTCACAAATGGATTTGCTCCATTGATAACAGGTTCTGATTTTGACCCATTATATGTTTTGAACTTTATATATTATGATACGACCCCGAACTTGCCCCTGTTTTTATATTTCTACCAACTTTGTTTCAAGTATGTCGTACAACAAAAAAGGATTTGCTTGTATTTATTAAAGTTTATTTCGTACGGTAGATCTTCCATTTCTGATTTAGCACTTACCCTTATGTCAAACACTTCATTTCACTACGCATTTTCAGTAACTCAGGAGGTTGAAATTAAGCTGTAAAGAGTTTAATTTTTCCTAGTCCCATTAAGAAGGAATATTTGCTATCCCGCCGAGAACGCGGTAACCATATATTTGCAGCATTTTGCAAGCTAACAGGCGAATTTCAAACAGGTTTTTTTCGTAGACATATTGGAATACTATTTTGAATGGGAAAAGCTCGCTTATTCAGTGAAAAGTTGATTGTATGATGTTTATACATCACGTCTATCTTAACGGGATTTTTCTGACTAAAGATGTAATCTGAGTGGAAATCAATCCCTAAATAGACCTTGATAAATGTATGTTCTTCTAGATGAGGAATAATAAGCAAAGAGATAGGTCTCTCGTCTTTCCCAGAAGTAATGATAATAGTCATATCTTGATTATCATATTTAATAGATTTTTACAATGGTTCATATCACGGTCAACGTCACAGATTTATACTTGATTAATTCAAATATGTGCACTCAAAGTGTCTTAATGTTCATTATTTGTCCAAGAACCTTCAAGATCTGACACGTTGGTTTTTCTAGTGCAAACATGATTTTTTTACATTCTTCCATTGATATAAGATGCAAAAATGTAAACGTTCCTTTGACACCTCCACTGTCTACTTTTTCTTTTTACTTCAACTATTCCAAAATATCTGGTGTGTCAGGACTTAAATATATTAACGTTATTATTAAAATCCGTTAAGTCTTTTGGAAGGTACGAGATAATAAAGGTTACCTGCCACATAACATATATACTTAAATAATTATTTTTTTTACCTTGTAGCATCTAAAGCAATGAATGGATTTTAATGATTTTAATAATGACTTTATGTTCAAAATTACTTGATGTACATATTACGATAGCAAAACTGTTTGTTATTTCGAAAACTGTTTATCTTAAAGAATCGGTTCTTGTTTAAAATTGTACCGTTATAGTTTTTCTATCGAAATCTAGTCCTTCCGGGTTAATATCGTCAAAATATATACAACTGTCAAACATTTTGCTGTTTTTTTGGGAAGGCTGCGTTTGTTGCTGCTACTTCCTAAACCAATATTCTATATTATATATACCTATATATAATAGAATTTAGAACTATCAGTTCTAACGCAAGTAGCACCTAACGTATAATTTTACGGTACTACCTAAATTAGGTAATATTTTGTGATAGCAAGGACACCTCTATTGAATTAAACTATAATGCAGATGGAATTAAACCAAGGTACAATCTCTATTGGGTCGTGTTTCGCCGTTTGCAGTACTGTTTTTTTTTTCATTTTCCTAATTACCTATACACACATTGAAGTAAAATTTAAGTTAAATTATACCTGCGACATACTTCCACAGCACATTCATAACAGAAGGAGCAAGAATACTTTTAGGACTGATTGGCTTCCTATTTTTGTATATGTAGTCCAATATGCTTTGCATTTCTTTCTGAATTTCTTTTTCCATAGCCGTCTTGCCGAACCCTACATTTTTAAGATGCTTCACTGTAAACTGCCTATGCAACCTCCATAACGGACCATCTGCAGATGTAATACCTTAAACAATAAAAACATTTAAATAGCCTGTTGGATGGATTGGATGGAGATAGAGGATTTTTGGTAAAACATTTTTCCGATTTGGTAAGGAGCTGGATGAGACAACCATGCGGGAGTGGGCAGGTTATAGTGCGAGAGGAGGCGTATGATTTGCATTGAACCCAATGCAGATCATACGTGAATGAAATTTTAATACCTCGTGTGTCATATCATATGTCAATGTAATAATAACTTACTGATGAATTTGTGTCCAATAAATACAAAACTTACGTAGAGGCCCAACACGCCAAGTGAAGGAACAGCAGGGTCGCTAGTAGCGAATTGATGTTTGACATATATGGTATTTCTGATTTTATACAGACAGAAAGTGAACTGAACAAGACAATAACGATAGAATTCATAGATTGTACAACGATTCACAATGGGTTCGGCACCAAATTGCTCTATTATTTTGAAGAAGTATTGATTCGCAAGGAAACCAACACCCTGAGAGGAAACGGGGACTACAGTACTGCGGTCATCTGCGTTAGCTGTGAAATTCATGAACGCCTCAAATTCTTTCTGATCTGGTTTTGCAAAGAGTTCGTTACGGCGACGATCTCGCTCTGCAATGATTTTACTATTTTTCTTCTTCCGCCAGTCTGTGGTACGAGGAGCATCTCGCATACGGCGAGTGCCTCGTCCGCGGGATCCACGGTAAGGAGGTCTTCCGCCTGAGTCAGCGTCGCCTGTTGGAAAATCAATATCCATCCTGTGATTGGGACCAGGATTGGCAACTGGAAACGGTACTCCACTCATAATTAATGACGAAATAACTAGGGTGGGTTCATGGCAGCAGGTAACGCTAAAAACCGGTCTGAGTGGAAAGCCTTGGAGGAGGCATGTGTCCAGCAGTGAACGTCTTTCGGCTGACATAATGATTATGATGATGAAATACAAAACTTTATTACCTAGTCAATGATGATAATTGATAGTCAACTAACAACACAGAGTAAAAATTTGAGATACAATGTTGGGATGGACCACCGTGAGAAAACTGATGCCACAAAATGCATTATTCTTAAAGTAATATTAGGATATTATACTTTACCTTTACAATACCGTAAAACACAACAAATAAAACTCATAGTACCTATTAGGCGAAATATGCTAAAAGATTCGGAAAGGTAAATATGATGGTCAATAAGAAAGTAACATTATTCTTTTTAAACTAGCGACCCGCCTCGCCTTACTTTGGTATTTTTATACTTAGCTTAAAATAGTAAGGGATAATTAATGTTGCTTTTCTTTTCATTTTCCGATGTGAGTTTAAGGTCGAACACAGTTACTGGCCTGTGCTCCAACGCCTCGACAAATATACGACAGTATTTATATGCGAAGTTATAGTTTGCGACGTATTACTGTTCGACATTACTTGTGTACCTACGTCAGTATGTATCTGCGAATCGAAATGGTGCGGCGTAATACTGATGTTCGACAGTTCCTTTGTGCGAAATTAAATTGTGCGACGTATTAAGTACTGTGCGGTAATACTAGAGTCCGACCGTTTAATTTTGCGATTTTGACGGTGTTTGACTAAGCAATTGAATATTTCGAATTGAAAGACTTGTAAATAGGTGGGAACGTATTTTAATAATAAAACTTAATTTATGGCATCCTTAATAACAAAAAACTTATCAAATGAATAAAACAAAACAATTCATTGGTATAATAACGTATTACTAAAATATACTAACAATTAACTTGAAAACGAAAACAAGTGTTGTAGTATGTCGTTTTTTTTGCCATTTGGCATTGTAACTGTGCCTCATAACTTTTTTATTCCTGGATTTCGGGGCATCATAAATTCCTGCCAATTTTCGTTGCAGAATTTTGTCTGTATTTGATTGTTCTTTTATAAGTTTGTCAATCGTTTTGAATATATGTTGATTTTTCCGACTTAACATAGCATTCCAACGTCTATGCCATGCTTCTAGAGCGTTTTGTGTTCGCAGAACGGCACCTTGAATGGTATGCCACACAGACCACATTTCGGGCGGAAAATTTCATCCCCTGATGTAGTGCTTCTAAAACCAGGCTGTGAAAGCAATTGACTCATCGGGTAGGATTGATCCTGCAATCCTGTCGAAGGCACTGGGTATTTCATCAGGGGGAAGAAAAGGTAGAGCTAGAAGGTGCCTCATTCTAACAGCGAAATCGATGTCTTCGGTGTAGTTTTTCACTAATCCTTGTTTCATTATATGCTTCCATACATTTTGGAACAAGTGAAAGTAGCATCCTTTATGTTGGCTTTCAGGGAATGTTTTTTGAATAGCATTAATAGCGGCTATCACAAAGTCAGTGATGATGTAGGATGGAGAAAAGTTAACTCAAATTTGACTGTTTTCGTATTATTAGCTGAAGAAAATAGTAATAGCATGTCGCTGTTTTATGTGACAGTAGTCCAAAAGCCAGAGGAACAATAATGTTTCCAACAGAACCGAGAATAGAGTATAACTGCTGGAACGGCTTAGGGCAGCATTTAAACGTACCATCCATAATTACGAATGCACATTCACTTAATAATATTACATTTTCTTCTGTGGTAAAACGTAATACTCTTTCACCAGAGTTTTATATTGAATTACGAGAGAGTAGGTACACACTTCGTGGATCTTGATAAACTAGATAAGTATACTGTATATTATATGCATTATCTATTTACGGTCGATAGAGAGCACTCAAGGGATAATTACATATCCTCATCAGCCTATATATGTCACACTGCTGGGCACAGGTCTCCTCTCATGGATGAGAGGGAATGGGCTGTTGTCTCCAAGCTAGCCCACTGCAGATTGGAGACTTCACATACACCTTTTGAATTTCTTCGCAGGTATATGAATGTTTCCTCACGATGTTTTCCATCACCGAACACCGAGTGGTAAATTTCAACTGCCATTCCGCACATAAGTTCCGAAGACCTCATTGGTACGAGCCGGATTCAAACCCATGAATGACCTCTTGTCAATTATGATAATTTTTTTTTTTTTTTTCCTAGCCTGTATGAGTATCCCACTGCTGGGCAAAGGCCTCTCCCCTTGATCTCCATGAGTCCCTATTTGGTGCCTCTTCCGGCCAGTTGTTGAGGAATGCGTCCAAATCGTCCCGCCATCTTCGTCTAGGCCTGCCCCGTTTACGCCGCCCATTTTGCGGCACCCACTTGGTGGCTACGCTAGCCCACCGGTCCGGGTGCATGCGGCAGACGTGACCGGCCCAATCCCACTTAAGCCTGGCGGTTTTTTCTCCTACGTCAGCTATGCGTGTTTTGGAGCGTAGTGTGGTGTTCCGGATGCGATCTGTCCTTTTGACACCTAACATACTGCGCTCCATTGCTCGTTGGCAAACCTTCAATTTGGACTTTTGACTCTCTGTGAGTGACCATGTTTGGGCACCGTAGGTTAGGACAGGCAGAATGCACATGTTGACGAGTTTTCGCTTGAGTAATAGGGGAAGGTTGCCCTTCATATATTCCTTCATGGACCAGTAGCTCTTCCAGGCGTTTTCGACACGGCGTTCGACTTCTTTGTCTTGCCTGTTGCTGAAAGAGACTAGCTGGCCCAAGTATATGTACTCGTCAACATAGTGTATTGCCTGCACGTCTACCTCGACCCTACTATAATACTATGACTACGACCCTACTATGATAATTAATAACCTATATAAATTATTCTGAGGCAAATAAGTACAAATTATAATATTATATCCACATTAAGAACAAACCATACAATATAACTAATTAATAAAAACATTTTTTGGGACATCGAGATCAACCTAGTCCCAAACCTTGTATAGAATAGTAAATTCCTTTACCAAAATTTGAACCCGAAACCATGTACATCATCATCAGCTTTTCTCAATTTTGTAGTAAGCTTTAGGTAAAAATTAGTACTATAATTGACAATAGGCTGTCATGGCGGCCGGTCGGTGGGTCGCGGGGTGAGCGTGTGGGGCAAGCGCAATACTGTGGTTTTATTACCTGTCCAATAACCTACTTGATCCTAAACCTTAGGACGAACCTGAACCACAGACGTGATCCAAATGTACAAAAAAAAATAGAATAGCTCTCATTGCGACATGTCGCATAGTCGTGCATTGCCTAATTATATTTCACACAAACAATGGTTCGCACAATTTTGCATGTCGCATAGTCGTGCATCGCCTCAATTTAATTCGTATAAAGAGCAGTTTGCACAAAGGAAGTGTCGCACAATCGTCCATCGCCCAATCACACTTCGCACGGACAGTATTTCGCACAATTTTTCATGTCGCATAATCGTGCATAGCCTAAATTTAATTCGTATAAAGAGCAGTTTGCACAAATGCAGCGACGCACAATCCTCCTTCGCCCAATCACACTTCGTACAAACAGTACTTCGCACGAAGGTCTGTCCCACATCCGTAGTAAACCCCAATAAATATATATTGAGTATTGTAATGAGAACTTACCCATCCTTTTCCCGAAACATCGTAATCTGATAAAGAAGCTATTTGGTCTCCCTTCGAATTCAGTTCCAGTGAAAACTTGCCGTATGTTCTTTTCTCCATACACAACGACCACTAAATCGCTCCCCAATTTGAGGCCCAACACTTGCGTGGAATACTCTTTGGCTAAATGGGACAGCGCTTTCCATTGAGAGCCGTGTATCTTGGTCAATTTTTGGACTACATTGCTGGAACCCACGATCGGTAACCATATTGGACCTGCAATAAAAACATTGAGTATCATTTGCATTTTATAGTAGTGTTTATAGTTGCATAGTAATATAAATCAAAACTTTGCTTGTTTCGTTGTGGAGTTTTTTTAGTAAAACGGCCTTATAATTTTAAGTAATATGGGCACTTCGTCAGTCAAATGTAACTTTATAGTGGCAAAGTTACAAAGGTCATTCATTAATCAACAATGGAGTTATTATACCATCAAAAACCACCTGTGTGTAATTAGTTTAGTGCGTTCATCGTGGACGTACTTAGTATGCTCACAGACGAAGTTAAGGATTGTCGCTCGAAATTGGTCGTTGTACCACAAATATTGAAGCTGTGCGAAAACTTATAATTCATGACCGTCACATTACGTATCGCGAGATAGAAGCGAGTCTGGCCGTATGACATGTATTAAGAGTATTTTAGCTGTAAAAAAATATGTTCGCGTACCCCGCACAACTTAATTAAGGATCAAAATGTAGAAAAAATATAACTGTGGTGACTCAAAAGCTATTTAATATGAGTATCTACACAGGTGACTAATCCTGGATCTATGCGTATGATCCCGAAACTAAACTTCGAACCCAACGAAAGGGACTCGTGCAAAAAGCACCGTCGTGCAAAGGACTGCTTTTTTGGTATTAATGGCACTGCTATAGTGCCATTAGAGAATCGTAAATACGGTTAAGTCGGAGTGGTACATGACCGGAAGTATTTGAAGTAATGAGTAACAAAATTTAATAATTCAAAAATTCAAAAACACGACTGCCGTTTAATAAATTTAACCAAAAACTAAATAATAAGTTCTATTTTCCTAATAGGACGGAAAAAAATTGTTAGTAGGTTTTTTTTTGAGTTAGTGCACTACTGGTAATATTCCCTGATTTTCGCCAATTCGTCAGTTTTCCTAAATCGTAAAACACATAGGCTTTAATTTATAAAGATATTGTGTGAATTGTCCCAAAAATAACGAAGTCGCCGTTCTTAGTCTTCCTGCAGTGAAACTGTCCCAAAACAGTTTTGCAGGGCTTATGTTTAATTATATTTATTTTTGTTGGTTTAATAAATAAATAAATAAATAATAATAATAGTAGTAGTTTCAGCAATAGCCTAGTTCACCAATCCATATCAGTTCATTCATGGAACCTATTATTAATATTCGCATCCTTCTTAAATAGTCTTACACTAACCGGTGGTTGTCCGTGGTAGCATACTTCTTTAGTTTGAACTCAGGGACAATCGCCGGTTGGTGTCCCATAACTTTACTAAATTAAACTTGTCTAAAGGGCCTCTGCGTGTTGGCTTCGGCTTCATGTACGCCTTCCAAAGGTCCGGGACTCCCATAGTCCCGTGTTTGGTAAAGACATACAAATAATAATAAATAATAAGGCTCAAGTATCTGCCATCTACGAGCTATTCTGGCGTGCGCTGCAAAAACCGTTAGAGTTACACGTATATAAAGTATAATGGAAATGTTTATCTTAAATAGCCCTACAAAAAAGCCCACAAAAGCAAATATCTATCTTTAATGTGTACGGCTTATCTCCAAAATTACTATTACTATTTTACAACCATAAAAAATATTAATTTATTTCTAATGCACATTTGGTAGTAAATAAATTGATCCTTATATCAAAAAAAACTTTTATCGCTTGTGGTAAATCGTCAGTTGAACCATGTGACGTTCTCTTTAGCCATTAGCAGATATTTGTTTATTTAATTTCTCAGTAATTAAACAAAAACAAAAGACACTGAAATAAAACAGTATGTTTCTGAGACAACGCATGACTTTTTACAGAACACCTTTGTAAAAAAAAACTGTTATAAATTGGTTATATCCTTTCGGACTCGTGTCCCTACTTTGCTTTGCTCCACTAGTGGGGCCATGAGGATCATTTAGAGACCTTATGTTCCCATTTGCACGGTGGGGCCAATAGTCTATGGAGTCATTTTATAGTACTCGTCTCCCCGTCGTACTTTCGTATTTAAATGAAAACTTGTGTATAATATAATATCCCAAGGGATTTAACCCAGCTAACAGGCGTGACAACTGGAAGGAGTCATGATTTAGGCGAGTAATGTCGGTAAGGAAAAATGACGATGTAAAAAAATGTCGAAATTATGTTTATTGCCAAGAAATAAAAAAGTAGAAAATAAAAACGGACGGAGTATAAAAATATCGAGATTTAAAAAGTCAAACTCCCAATACCTATAGACCGTGTTTCGGTCGGACACTAGTTATCAGATCATACTTAAACAACATTTTTGCATAACAATTGAGAAAGAAAAAACTGTCTGGTGCACAACAGCTTATTAACCCAAACAAAAAAAATGGTGACATATGCAATCTTTTTTTATCAAACAGTTCCAACTTCCTTCCACTTGCTGGCTGAATCATAAATTATAACAACTAAATGTCAATTGTCTGTCACGCAAATTGAAAATAATATAAATTTGATTAATTCACTCTGTCACTTGACAGTGGCGAAATCAATGCAGAGGACTTCATAAAAAAGAAGAAGATAATTCCTGAGCAATTCAGTAAGTATTTAAATAATACATACGTATCTTTGTTTTTAATTATATTTAACTCGGGTAACTAAAGCAACAGATTTTGTTTCAAGAAGACAGTTGTAAACAGGCACAATACAGTCAGTTAGAAAAGTCATTCGCTGCAGTACATAAGTGGAGGAATGTAAACTGTGGCTAATTACATAAGTACATATATGTACTTATACTCATATATACGAGTATATGTCGGCGGCCGATAGTACGATCCGCCAGATGATGAAATTCCTAGGAATATCATAATTTAACTGAACCTAACCTAACGGATAAATGTGTATGCGTGTTAGGGTTTTGTAAATGGCTATTAATTTCAAAACGTTTTCTTTTACAGATGGCGGACTACCTAGATATCACAAATAACATGACCATCGATGACTACGAATTTTAACTGTCCCCCCAACCTCTTGGCCCGGGGAGATGACGCGTTTCATGATTAAGGAATGTCTGACGGGTCTGATTTATTTTTCATCCTTCCGTTTGTGATTGAGCTTCTTTCCCATACGCCACATGTTTGTCACCCAATGGTAATAGCAACCTTTTATAATTGTATTTGGATACACTTTGAGTACAGCGTTCCATAGGGCAATCTTGAAGTCACAATGCATTATTTTAATGTTCATATCTGGTAATTGCGACTTGACCATTTCGAAAACGATATTATGGGTAATCTGTTTTTATTCGGCATCAGAACATAAATTAAAGGTCCTGTGTTCACTGAAATTTCAGTGCTGCTGAAATCACCGTGAATGCTCAAAAGTTGGTATAATATTTGAGTGTTATTATATTATTGTATTATTTTAATATTATTTTATCATTTTGTATTAATGTTTTGTTGACGATATCGATGTAATTTCGTATTTTTTGACATGCAATGCAATCTATATTGTAACATTACATTGATAAATAAATAAACTAAACTAAACTAAACTAATGGCTTGCTAAACTGTGAAAAATGGCATCCGCAAAAACTCTTTTGTTTTCTTTATCAGTTTTCTTGATTCTTCAGAACAAAACACGATAATACGGATTTTGCCAGCATCATAATCGCTTAATACCAACTCGTTAAATATTTTAGACACTTGTACAGTCGCCATCAGATATATCACAACGAACGAGGTGCTCATAAATATCTAAACACGTCTCTATGTCAAGGTGTTAGAGTACATGTTCAGATATTTTTGAGCACCCTGAAGAATATAGATATTTTTGATGGCGACTGTACAGTGGAAGATATAAGTCGCAAAACAAAATAAAGCTACAAAATTAACTGTACACGAAAACTCTCCATATGTTAATATACAAAGGCAAGTCCAAAACTCCTTGTTCGTCATGAAATTTCAAAAGTTGCTGAATACTACCATCACTTAATTAACGCCAAAAGTAGCTGGACACTAAAACTCGATGAAATAATCCAAAAGTCGCAGTACCCTAAAATTCCACGAAGAAGTCCAAAAGTAGCTGGATACTAAATCTCGACGAAATAATTCAATAGTCACTGATGGCTAAAATTCTATGAAGAAGTCCAAAAGTAGCTGGACATTATTTCGACACTTTATGTTACTTAATATTATGTTACCTATTTTACAAATGCATTGCATTGCCACAATTTGTGTATGAATGTCTGTCTGTCTGTTTAGTTAATACAACAAGGACCAGCCCTTTAATTCGCTCGGCACTACTGCATGGCACTACCAATAGTGATAAAACCAGTCATGGGACATTTTTGTGAAATTGTCTATTGTAGTTTTAGCCCACCTTGACCTAATTTCTGTATACTCTCTTTCTTTGTTTTGGAAACCCCTTGTTTCAATAATCAGTAGTATCCAAGGAAAGAGAGGGCTTACATTAGCTTACTTTGAGAGTAGGCCTATTTGTAGGTTTTGTTAAAGTTATTTTTAGAACTCGAATTAGGGATACCTTTTTAAAAAAGTGCTGAAAATTAACTAAGATTATTTTTCAGAATAACTTAGAAAATGAATTAACTTAAATATGGATACCAAAAAGATAATTATTCGTACGCAACCATTTTATAAACTTAAATTAAAAACGCGTATGCCCGCCGCTCGCGTCTATAATTTAAATATGTTCTGTTTAGTGCGAGGAGTATCGGGGTCCCAAGCTTGGACCATAAGCCCGCATAGATTTTCTATAACGTTCAGGTCGGGGCTTTTTGCCGGGAAATCAATTTCGTGTATTTGTTCCACTTTTTCTGCAAACCATGCTCTACATAAACGTGCCTTGTGGATGGGACAATTGTCGTGTATAAAATCGGAGAGACTCGATTTTATACACGACAATTGTCCCATCCACAAGGCACGTTTATGTAGAGCATGGTTTCTGGCATCACGATTTGTGCTGTCGGTAGTAATACGTCATTAAGTATTTCTTTGTACTCAACACTATTCAGCCGTGATCCTATGTCAATTAACTCTCCAGGGCCGCTACTGCACATCCAGACCCAGACCCCCACAGAAATCCTACCACTTGATCTATTCTCAATTATGTTATTTTCATGGTATCGAGTTTTATCCGCCCATTTTCGGATGACTTAAATATTTTCTCGTCTGAAAAGATTACTTTTCAGAAATGATAATTTAAGTATCTCTCTGCGAATTGTAATCTCAGTAATTTATGTCTGGGTGTAGATTTAATCTTTCTTGCTGGTACTCTGAAGTGAATCCCTGCTTCATGTAAACGTCTTCTAAGCGTTATCATTGAAATGTTATTCGCCAGTGTTACTTCTCTAGTCCGCATAAATCCATTCCGCCTAAAAGTATCTACGATGTTCGAATCCTGGCGACGCCTAGTTTTTCTAGGTCTTCCAGATTTTTTTATTTCTCGAACATTACCCACATCTGCCCAACGTCTGATCCACAGGTATGCGATGGTTCGTGAATGATTTCTAATGCGATAGCTGATATGGTGAGGCTTTGCTCTTTGAGTAATAATCCTAATAATCCTATGGCGATCATTGTGGATATTGTATGACATCGTGTTTATCTTTACAATGTAATTTTGCAACTGCAATTTTTATCTTTCATAAAACCAGCTGACAAATTTAATGACATGTGAAATATAAATTAAGAATCTATTATTTAAGAAAATAAAGGTTGTTTATCCCGAAGGAAAAGAGGCAAGGAGTATAGTTTACGCCTGCAACAGACATAGAATTAACTCCGCATATAATTATATACAAGTAGAAAATCAACACTTTAGTCAAGCTATTCTTACTAACTAGAGTTTAATTAAAAAGTCATTGTGATAGATCGAGTGATGTGATAATGATAACAATGATATCAAAATAGATGGGAGAGCATCAGCCAAGTTTAAAAAGGGTCGGTGTCAGCCTACCGCTCATTGTATATTTTACATCGCTATTCCGACCTAATTAAATTATAACTCTATTCAACCCAATATTTTTGTCAATCTTATGCGAATAAGATGAACAAATGGCACTACAATTACTTCATTCCCAAAACGAAAGAGCGAAACCATTGGCACTTTTTTCAGTGATTGTCTGTGTTCAAAAATCAAAAACGACTCAACTCGGCACTGTCTGTTCAGCAACATATGAAACTTTATAGTGTACAGGTGTTTTGTAAGTATGTGTTTATGGACGTACGTTGCCATCAATGATAATCTAATTATGTAGATATATAAAGTCCAGCAACTTCTGATAAAATATCGTTTACTAACTTTTGACATTCTTCAATGTACACAAAGATTTGATCAATAATTTGTTCAGCGACAAATGGAACTTTACATTGTGCAGGTGTTTCAAAATTTGGATCTGTTCATAATGTCTGTTCACTTATGTCTTCGACTGTACACCCTTTAAATTTGTAAAAACTGTTTTCTTTGCACATACTGCTTTATTTCTTGCATCATGAAGTTTTAAGTTTAAAAAACTTGGTATTTCTGTAACAAAATTAAACCCTTGTTCTTGCATGTCTATTTTTGCTTTTTTGTAAATTGTTGGAATGGGAATGTCCGTTTCTGTCATCTTCCTTTTTAAAGCCCTTTTTTCTTTAAATAAAATATTTTTGAGGTGTCCATTACACACTGATGTTCTCTTTTAATCCGAACACTGTTGTTCTATAAACAATACAGGATTTAAAATTATTACAAGAATTATGCCATTTTTAGGTTTCTTTCTTACTGAAAAGGAATACAAATTATATACACCAACACCAATATTATGATTACAGTAGGTACAGGCAGAATAGACTTTTCCCCCGTTGTTATTACGTTTTGCTGTAGAATAGACTTACTTTTATAGTTATCCTTCCCTTGCATTTTTGTTTCTTGTAGTTTGTGCACCTAAAATAACATGCTTCACTTTTATAGACACGGACTTATAATGATAATGATCATAAAGGATTATTTTTCCGCCATTTTTTCTTACACCTCCATGTTGGAGTTTATCCACAAACTTATAATAAATAGACTCTAGGCACTAAAAAATATTGTAGGAAAATAATCTTGCAACTGAAATATGACTGAATGCATGTTGACAATGACATAATTATTCTTTTTTTTAATTGATTTATTGCAAATGGCCAGGCCAACACCGGTAAGTAAAGATGGTTGTATAGACAGGAAAAATGTATAAGTAAAAAAATATTCCTATCGAACCAACCGAATAGTTGAGCCGTTGTGATGGAATAGTTGACCTGTTTCAGTTGGTCTTTTTAGTTGATCGGACTGGAAGAACAGAAATAACTATTATTGCTCTTCTTCAATCACGTACATAAAAATCACGCATGGGAAAGAAAAGAAATCGTCTTTTACTTTTAAAATGATAAACTCCAATAAGTTTTGAGCCACGACATTACATAAAATATTATATTCTTAGTAGTAAAAATGTATCATGCTCCTCGTATCGTGAGTTAGATAAAAATAATTATTAGTAGTTGTATGGAACTGATACATCGTGGTTTTAAAACACGAGTGAACTATTTTTTTCGTTTTTATACCAACCGCACTACTGGTAGATCACGTGACTACGTATCACATCATCTTCCAGTGACGTGATTGGTTTAAAAGCGAAATAAATAGAAACGCTTGTTAGCGTAATGCATCTTGGCAGCGCCCAGGGCGGGTTGATAAGTTTCCGAAACGACGCAGAAATAATATATAAACACAATGTTTTATTTTTCAACGTCTTTTATCAACCTTCTAGGTCCACGCACTTAGTAGCCCATCGTTTCTCCAAGGCGATTATCCCATTTCGAAAGAATGATTCATCAAGTCCCTCAAGATACCCATTTACACCTTCTATGACTTCAGTGTTCGAGGAATATTTTTGTCCACCTAGCCACTTTTTAAGATTTGGGAACAGAGCCAAGTCCGGTGAATAAGGGGGGTGGGGTAACAGTTCGAAGTGCAACTCCTCGATTTTGGCCATTGCGACTTCTTCTTGGGCAACTGACGCCTTTTCACTTTTATTGCATCGCTGAGATTTTGTAGCAGATCAGTATAATATTTGGCGTTTTTAATTCTTCCTTTTTGGAGTTAATCTACAAAAATCACTCCTTTGGAATCCCAGAATACGGTCGCGATTACTTTACCGGCTGACAAAATCGTTTTTGCCGTCTTCGGGGCGGGTTCACCCAGAATCGTCTACTGCCTAGATTGTTCTTTTGTCTCCGGCGTTTAGTGGTCGATCCACGTCTCGTCAACTGTTATGTATCGACGTAAAAACTTTTTTGGATTACGCCTGTACTTCTCCGAACATTCCTCCGAAACATCCTTGCGTTGCTGTTTTTGCTCGTCTGTCAACAGACGCGACACCCAACGAGCACAAAGATTGTTCAGTTCTATTAGGTATTACGAACTTTTAGGTATTAGGCATTAGGCTTATTAATTTTAGGCGTTCTGATACGTCCCCAATAAGATAGCTTTCAACTTTAGAATATCCGTCCACTGAACGTATTTTAGGGTGAATTTCCTCCCTGCCCTTAGGTTAGATAATCTATAATAACCTTTGAAATTGTTTTTGAAACTTTCTAATGTAAGCCTTATTTACACGTAGTTAAGTGTAGCTATTAATTAATCGTCCTGTCATTAATATTGATGTAATATCTACTAAAAAAATCTTAGTGCTATAATTAAAAACTATGTACTTTTGAAATAATCTGGTTTGCTCAAGTTTGGGACTGTGCCTAGTTTGGGAACCCCTGTTGATGCATGTACCTTATTATAAGTTTTCCTTTTACAATTTTAAATCTTATCTTATATAAAAAGTTTTTGTGTAGCATCCATTATATGGAATAATGCCATTTTATTTACTATACATTAAGTATAATCATTAAAAATTATAAAAACATTCGCAATAATGATCAGGTGATATAACTTATTAGAAATCATAATGTTTAAGGTCATGTAAACCAATAGGCTAAATTAGGTAAATCTCGCTTCTACTTATAGGTTAGGCTAGGTTAGAGATGCGTCAAGGCGCGAAGCGCCATAACTACGTGGAATAGGAACTCCGCGCAGCGAAGCTCCCTGGAACTGTTCGTACTCTTCTTTTCAAGTTACTATAATACTATTTATTGAGCCAGTAAGCGTATATGGAGGAAAATAAAAAATAATAAATATGTTTTTTTAATTATTCAGCGTTATTATCTGCGTTATTATGTTATACATACTACGTTAAGTATTTCAATATTACACAAAATGTTTGTTATTATTTTTATTGGAACGACGTTTTGAAGGACGTTTGGATTTTATATTGTAAGATATACATAACAATGCGGTATGGCTTTCGGTTAATTTAGTTTTAGTTTTAAACATAGGTTGCGCTGAGCTGTGGACGCCGGCCCGAGGGTCGTTGTGCGAGCTCGGCACACGCTGACGCGCTATTGCCACAATAATAATGTCCAATCAAGTGTATAATTTTACTTTTGATTCACTTAGTTTTAGTTCTTAGTTTCGTTTGTATTTTATTATATTCTGTGGCAATAAATGTATTTTGTTTCTTTGTTTCCTTCTTATTATATTAGTGCTTTGTGCACCTAGTTATTATTCACACTCATAATTATAATTCGAGGCATTATTCATTTTGTTTTTATACAATTTAATATTATACACTTTTGATCATTATACAAATGAGACTTAGACCATTCGTTTTTATACGGAACATTATACACACCTTATTATAAACTCTATCTTTTAAAATTATAATTATAAACAAAAAATCAAATCCCGAGTGGGATCCCCATACAAAGACCGTAAAAAAACCATTTTCCTTAGCATTATTTTTATACGGATTTTTATTTTATATTCTACTTATTTATTTTGATGCTATTTTAACCCCGATATAAAAATACAATCCGTATAAATGACCCGTTTTGGGATTTGATTTATTTTTCATTTGGTAATTTTAATCGATAGAGTTATAATTAAGACGTATTCTGTAAAAAAAACATGTGGATACTTATTACGGTTAAAAATAGAAATGATAAAAGATGTAAACAAAACCAAACAGGGGATGTAATAATTTGTTCGTGTGGGCTGTATACAGCACTACAGCCAAAACTTCAAATACACAAATACTAAAACTCTAAAAAATATCTTAAACTAAAGCACATATAATGAATTTAATAGAAAAACTATCATGACTAAGTAGACTTCATTGGTTCTTGAGTTACAAACGGCTTAAATGTTTATACCTACCGAAAACTTATTTGCGGTTTTTGCTTTTATTCGCTTTTATTTGCTATTATTTAAATTCGATCTATTTCCTCTTCTTGACGTCTTTATAATATTTATTTTCTTAGCGTGCTTTGACTTTGTTAAGTATATCTCAGAGGCAAACAATAAGAAAATTCCAGTAATGACAATCTTCTCGATATGTGTCAAGCGTTCCACTTTATCGACCATTCTATACTAGTCTCTAAATTAAATGTGTGTGGAATTAGAGATCAGGCTCAGGACTGGCTGAAGAGTAAATTTGGAAGGCAGAAATCAATGCGCACAGAGATAACTAAACTTGTTGAAAATAAAGAGTCTAATAAAAACTGTTTACAAGTCAGAGTTTCGCAGTAATAACTTCGGGGTACCACAAGGAAGTAATCTAGGGCCACTACTGTTCCTGTTATTTATTAATGATCTACCCTGGGCCATGTCAAACAAATGTATCCTTTTTGCAGATGACACAACGGGTCTAATCAAAGGAAATAATGGGATCTCAACCTGTGTTAAACTAAATGTGTTAGGTTCGCTTTGCCTAATGTTAGACCAGTAGAATCTAGTTTATTTCTAAATGATGAGTGTTTGGAAATGGTAGATAAAGCGCTTTTCTTAGGGATAACTATAAATAAAAACTTGCAATGGAGTCCCCATATAGCAGTACTAGCAGGTAAATTAAGTTCGGCAGCTTATGTTGTTAGGACAATCAGGCAACTTACCAACGTTGAGACAGCTCGCTTAGTTTATTATAGTTATTTTCATAGTGTTATGTCGTACGGTATTCTGGTTTGGGGAAAAGCTGCTGACATACAGACTATATTCGTATTACAAAAAAGAGCCATTCGTTCTATATATGTATAACTTTAACTCCCGTGATTCCTTAAGATTACTATTTCAAGAAATGAGAATATTGTTTGTCATTAAAAATCAAGACTCTTTTGTTAAGAATTGTGATATACATAATTTGAATACAAGAAATAAATATAAAATTGCTATTTAAAAAATTCGTGTCCGTAAGGTTTATAAATCATTTGTAGGTCAATGCATTCATTTCTATAATAAATTACCCGTCGCTGTTTTAAAGTTACCATTTCCAGTACTTAAAACTTACTTTTTCAAGTAAAAAGTCGTTGATGTGTAAAGCTTACTATAGGGTCGAGGACTATCTAACATATAAAAATGCTTGGCCTAAACTAAACTAAACACATAAATAACTTAATAATAAATGAGTAAAATATATATATGTAAATATTGTACATTGTCTAGGGGACACGGTTTCTGTAGGAGAATGTATCAAAACTTTATATGTGGTTGTCTTGCACTGTCACAGGTACTCGTAAGTATATTTATATATATACTTATATTTTATTATTTTTATTACTACTACATATTATACTCCCTATGAAAATTCTGAGGTTTGACAAATTTTCCTGCTCCAGCTACGCTTGAATATTCCATTTTTTTATTTTATGTTAGATTCATTGTTGTATATAATGCTAGATTAAGCTTTATAAATAATTGTATAATATCATAAGGAGAATTAAAAAAAAACGACTGACTTTTGAGTTTTTGCGGCGTTTCTTCTCAGCAGTGGTCTCTTGTGAAGTGCTGGTAGATTTTTGACGTGTAAAAGTGCCCGTGCGGCCTACTTACTGAATAAACATATTTTATATTTTATCTTTTGTCTCATCTTTATGGACTAATAATAACAATCTTAAAACAAATCTCATCAAAACCAAATTTATGCAATTTCATTCATATGGAACCGTTCCGCTTAAATTGAATGTTAGCTATGTTAATGAATAAGTTGAGGAATAGAATAGAATAGAATAGTCTTTATTTGCATAAAACATGGGTCAGAACAGATGTTACAATAGTATAGGAGCCAATCATGTCCTGCTGTGCCAGCGTACAAATATTGTCAAAATTATTACTAATTTATCATAAATTTAAGTTATACTTAAATAAAATTATTACAGCAGCAACATACAAAATATAAATAAATCATTCAAATTTACATTATGCTTATTAGGTAACACTTTAAATAAGTATAGATGTTTTTTTACAAACATACATATTTCGAAAATATACAATGATGCAGGGGCAGTATATTTTTCCTCTTAAATAAAGGTTTGCAACTGTCTAAAAAGTGAGCCCGACATAAGGACCGAATACACTTTTTTTGGGCTTTAAAGATACGAATGGCATCCACAGAATTACCCCACAAAATCAATCCATATCGTAATATTGATGAGACATAACCATGGTATGCTGCAGTTGCTGCAGCTTCAGATACAATAGAGCGCAGTCGACTAAGGACATATACAAATCTGTCAAGCTTAACGCAAAGATTTTGAACATGAGGTTTCCAGTTGCAAAACTTATCTATAGTAACTCCTAAGAATATTGCTGAGTCACTTTCATTTATATGTGTCCCTTTATAAGATATTTTGGTCTTTGTGGGATTACCTTTGAGAGTCTGAAAATTTACAACCTGTGTTTTGCTTAAGTTAATATTCAAATTATTATTTTCTAGCCAATTTATTAAGTCATTTAGAGTGGAGTTAATTTCGTTGTTAAATGGAGTCTTTTTATCATCTTTGAATACTATTGTCGTATCATCTGCAAAAAGGATAGTCTTATGGTGGGTAATACTGGGGAGGTCATTAACATAGAGCAGAAATAACAGTGGTCCTAATATACTACCTTGAGGTACGCCATATTTATTTACTCTATACGGTGATCTGTTCACGGCTTTATGGTTGTTAAATGTACTTGTGATTTCTACACATTGTTTCCTATTACTAAGATAACTTTCAAACCAGCTATGGGCAGGCCCTCTGATGCCGTAAGCATACAGCTTTTTTAAAAGAATGACATGACTAACGACATCGAAGGCTCTACTCATATCCAATAGTAGCGCTACTACCGGTATCTTTCTATCTAGGCTCTGCGTTACTATTCGCATTAGTTCAAAAGAAGCTAATGTCGTCGATTTATTTCTTTGAAATCCTAACTGGTTTGGGTTTAGAATATTATTTTTAGTTAAAAAGGCGTATATTTTTTTATACATGAGTTTTTCTAATACCTTAGAGAGAACTGGAATGAGTGTTATGGGACGGTAGTTAGATATGTCCGATTTAATTCCTTTTTTAAATAACGGCTTGACAATAGAGTATTTCAAACGATCTGGAAATGTTCCTTTTTCATAGCAAAGGTTAATTATGTGGTCTAGAGGAGCCGAGATACTCTTTACACATTTTTTTAGTATACTGATGTTTATGTCATCATACCCAGTTGAAGGAGTATTTTTAAGGTTATTGATTACTTTTAAAACGTCTTCAGACCCATCCGGTGATAGAAAAATACTATTTTGGTTTTGAGTTACTGAGGACGGTATCGTGTATTTATTGACTTGTTTGTGTTCATTTGCTGTGGCAATCAGGTATTCATTAAATTTCTCTGCTATACTTCCTGGATTTCTATAAATTATTCCCTGGTATTCAATTTCGTTAATATCTTTCTCCTTGTTTTGGTAAATGGAATTGTTTTTGATGATATTCCATGAGGCTTTACATGAGTTTTTGGCTTCCTGTATTCGTTTAAGATTAGTGTTTTGATGAGATTTCAACATGCATGTTTTAAGGATTTTGACATAATGGACGTAATTTTCCAAGTTTTCTTTTTTGTTTGATTTGGAATTCTTATATTTTAAATAGAGACGTCTTTTATTAATACAGCATTTTTTGAGCCCTTTTGTTATCCAATTTTTTTTTTAGCTCTTTATTTACACTTTTAACGGTTATAATTGGAAAACATAAATTATATAATAGAGACAGAAGGTCATGAAATGTATTAAATGCTACATTTGGGTCTTGTATTTCATAAACCTCAGTAAATGATAATGAGGACGTATATTGTACAAACTTTGTTACATTTTCTGCACTATAGTCTCTTTTCCGTTCAAACAGTAATGTTGATTTCTTATAACAATTTGTGTTAGTTTCAAGTTTACAGGTCAGAGATTGTCCAGTTTCATGATCAGATAGCCCCAGTAAATGGGTTCTAGGCTGGACATTATCTATGTTACTAGCTATTAGGTCAATACATGCTGCATTTCTTGTTGGTAAGGTTATGTGATTTTTCAGGTTATAGTTGTGTAAAATGCTAGTCAGTTCCTTCGATGTTTTTTTTTTTTAAAACATCAATATTCCAATCACCGCACAAAATTATGTTTATTTTTCTACGTTTAGTTATTTTATTTAATGTATTGATTAATGTGTCAAAAAAAATATTTAAATTAGACGCTGGCGTTCTGTAGATGCATACTATTATTAAGTTCAGGTATGGTATTTCGGCACCACAGCATTCAAAAACATATTTACAAGAAAATTCACTTAAATCTAGTGGTACAAAATCCATGTTATTCCTAATCATTATACAGGTTCCACCTCTTTTTTCATTCGCTCTGCAGTAACAAGATGCCAGGCTATAATTCTGAATAATTAAGTTTGATTCTGTCCCTTTTTTAATGAATGATTCGCTTAGACAAATTACGTCGACAGATCCTATTTTATTACAAAGATTGTCTAAGGTCAGTTCAAAAATGTCTTTCTTATTGATAATACCAGCTATATTTTGATGAAGAATAATTATTTGTTTACTGTTCACCTCGAAAAAATGTTACACTACCCGTTTTTTCCGTATTATTTGACATTAGCTTAAAATAATGTAGGAAACAAGTAGTGTTAGGTTGTTAGGGTTAATTATCGACAAAAACTTAAATTGGAAGGCACATGAGAAAACTAAGGAGAACGGTCTCAGCAGAGGCAGCAACTGTGTCCTACCATGGATATGTTGCTTCTTCACTTAATTATGGTATAATTTTGTGGGGACAATCTGTAGGCGTAGACAGGGTGTTTAAATTTTAGAAAAAGTGTGTGCGTGCCATTAGCTATGCTTGGATCTTAGACAGCTGCAAACACTTATTTAAAGAAGTAAAATTCTACGTTTAGCATGTTCATACATATATAAACTCTGTTTGTTCTATAGAGCGCACCCAGGACTCTTTAGCCAACGTCATGAAGTCTAGTAGAAACCCTAGGGATCAATACAAACATATCCTGCATAAACCTTTATGTCGCACAGATATATACAAAACGAACGCATATAATATCAGCACTAGGGTATACAACGCCCTTCCTATACAAATAATAATGCTTCAGGGCAAAAAAAACAAAATTGAGTTACTGAGATGGCTCCTTGACAATTGTTTTTACGAAGTGTATGAATATATAAATCGTAATACTATTTTTTGATCTCCTATATGTATTACATTATGTATTTTATGTCCATATAAAATAATACTTGTAGCCTGATAATGAATTTAGTAAATGGATAAGTATCCATTTACTAAATTAATGTCCACATAAATGTGGACATTAATAATAAATAATTGGATAGATTTTAAGTTGACTTTATGTACCTATCCTAAATTTGCATGTTGTCTTATCGACTGAATCCGTGTTCTAGCTAATAATTTGAGAGCTTATGTATCGCATTCTCGCAAATAAATATTCGTTTTATTTCATTTTATTTCATTTCATTTTCGACATGGCGAAAAATATTTTTTCATCTCAGTAACTCGAGAAGCCCTATTTGTTTGTTTGCTATCTATTGAGAAAATCGCTTTTTATCCACTTCTGAAAAAAGAGTTATTACATTTGAAGGCAGCTTAAGTGATATTTGTCAGCTAACAAAACGTGAAACGTTAAAGTTTATAACATTTATAACATCAATTTATAACATCACAATTAATGAATTGCATCGAGTAAAAACACTAATTAGTCTTACAACTTTATTTTATTTCATAAACATCAGCATTCAACATTAACCTTCATTCTTGTAGTAAAAAAGGATAAAAGGTTCTGTCAGTTGAAGTAAGTCGATGTGCGAACAAAACGCATCCGAAAAAAATATAAAAAACTTAAGTCAAAACTTTTCAACTTATTAATACTTCTATACATCAAAATAGTTTTGACAAAGAGGTAAATAAATAATAATTTATAGTACAGACCCTTTTTAGGGTTCCGTAGCCAAATGGCAAAAAACGGAACCCTTATAGATTCGTCATGTCTGTCCGTCCGTCTGTCCGTCCGTATGTCACAGCCACTTTATTCCGTAACTATAAGAGCTATACTATGGACACTTTGTAAGTACATGTATTCGGTGAACCGCATTAAGATTTTCATACAAAAATAGAAAAAAAACAATAATTTTTGGGGTTCCCCATACTTAGAACTGAAACTCAATTTTTTTTTTCATCAAACCCATACGTGTGGGGTATCTATGGATAGGTCTTCAAAAATGATATTGAGGTTTCTAATAAACATTTTTTCTAAACTGAATAGTTAGTTTGCGCGAGAGCCGCTTCCAAAGTGGAAAAAAGTGTGGTCCCCCCCCCCGTAACTTCTAAAATAAGGGAATGATAAATGTAAAAATAATATATGATGTACATTACTATGCAAACTTCCACCGAAAATTGGTTTGAACGAGATCTAATAATTAGTTTTTTTAATACGTTATAAATCGTAAACCACATTTTACCTTTCATTCAATCAACTCCAATATAATAAAGAATAAAGAAAAATATTTATTTAGATGTATAGTGGTACGGAACCCTACGTGCGCGAGTCCGACTCGCGCTTGGCCGCTTTTTTTATTTTCCTCGCTGTAGTGAGGTGAAAAGTTTTGTATTATACACGGATGAAAAGATATTTTACGAGTACGTCTCGTGTGTTGAAACACTCGCTACGCTCGGGATTCTATTTTTGAACCACTCGCTCCGCTCGTGGTCAATCATAGAATCCTTTCGCTAGCTCGTGTTTCAAATGAACACTCGCAGGTAAAATACAACGTATAACAAATAACTATTCCAGTCCTTAGCATTGATTGTATTTATTCGTTAAATTTCTAAACTCATAATGCTTTGCATATTTAATGAAATATTTCTTTTCGCTACATATCCTTTAAACATAGACCGTTTGGAACAAACCATCTTTTCCGCCTGCATGCACTGTGCTATTAATAACCGCTGGCCGGTATTGATCTTTTTTTTGACAACGAATTCTGTTCCATCTGTCCACGCTTGACCGGACATGTGTGAAGTATGGATTTAGGTTTCATCAGTATAAGCTAGTGGTCTACATTAAGCCCAATATTCCGCAATTTTGGTAAGGTATTTTATTCTTAGTAGTCTTATATTCTGTCTGTCCATTAATATTTTTCTTTTGCCCTCAAACTTTCCATTTAAAACCTAATTTTATTATTTCTTTTCGTTAAGTAGAAATGCTGAATTTGTAATCAATATCGGCTTTTAACGCATGACCTCTACTGACAACGGGTAAGTAGGTAACTTTTTCTTACTCGGAAAGGGGAATATTTTCGTTAGTTTGAATTTGTCACTCTCAATCACAGACAGAATTTTATAAATAATCGAGAAAAAAACACCTGTAGCGTGAATATAAATGTCTTATTAGTTTGAGTTCAAAATATGTATGATGGTTAAAAGTTATTTGTTTACTTTGACTCTCAATCGGACTGAAACTACTGCTAATTTCTGCCATATTTTTTCCAAACTGTGTAACTTACAGCCGTATGGGCCCAGTCAAAATTATTCTAAAAATGGCGAGAATACAAAAAAATGAGACGTATATTTTGGTGCAACATAAAAAGTAAGTATTTAGAATTTCACACTGACATTATTTTTGCAAATGCTACTTTAATATATACCAAACCTTTCTTTATTCTGATAGTATGAGAAGTAGTGGAAGAAATATGGAATGCCTGTAAACACACATTACCACTACGTATGCAATTCCGCGCTCTTGATAATTAATCTATATCTAATTAATTTTGAAATATTTAGTAGAAAATCGCTGAATATGCTTAGGGGTCAAATGGATAGATCTTGACGTCTTCTATCGACCTGCTTCGTTTGATCCACTCCTCCTGTTATACCCCGTGTGTGCTTTCATATTAAAATAAATAGACCTGAAATGCTGCCGAAAAAAGTTTTGTTCCACCAAGACAACGCTCGCGTTCACGTCACACATCGGGGAAATCAATAGCACAAATACATGATGGTGGATTTGAAGTGCTGCCGCATCCCCCCTACTCGCCGGATTTACCGCCTTCCTATTATCATCTCTTCCCAAACCTAAAAAAACAATTGGGAGGATAAAGATTTTCGACGAATATGGAGATGCAAGAAGCAGTTTAAAAACCTTAGCGAATATTTTAATGGTTTATTGAAGTTGAAGGCGAAGTGAACTAAGTACCGGACCTTATAAAGACTGTAGAAAAATAAAATTGCTATAAAAGATGAGCCCTTGGTTTTTTTTACCAGGTTCAGAACTTATCAATTCACCACCGTATGTATACAGAAATTGACAAAACAGTTTTATAGTAGGTAATGGAATATGGGTGAACTTATAGCAAACGTACATGTACAAAACCCCCCTTATCACTGAACTTTACGATACGAAAAATCTGAAATAATTCAGACTAATAGCCTTTTTTCTGTATTTTATAGAAGTATAACGAACTTGGCAAACTTAACAGTCTTCAAGGTATTAATAATATAACTATATTGTTAATACCTTGGTATAACTTAGCTAGTTTTATTTATTTGACGATTGATGGCGGAAGCTGTACTTATTTTCGATATGGAATTAATCTAGCGCGGCTAGCGCCATCAAAGATTCGAATTAAAGTTCAATGGCATTCTGGCGCTGTACTTGTACATGGCAAAAAAATCATATGAATCAAAACATCATGATTGTTAACGAAGGTACCTAATTAAGGTATTATTATAACGATAGACGGTGCAAGTTGTACGTTTACATTAAGTATTTTATTAATGATACCGTCGGCCCCGAGTCGCCGAAATATGAATACTTGTTATAGCTTATACTAAACACTCAATTACTAAATGAAAGGGAGCTTTAAAAACCCGACTGAATTTTGATATTTTCGTCGATATACCTATGATAATAATTGACATGTTGCCATTCTTGTTAATTTTAACGGTTTAGGTATCTTATGTCACCTGGGAGGGTAAAAGGATTCTAACGATACCACCCACGTCTAAATCCGTTCAGGCGTTTCTAAGTTATGGTGGAATAAAGAATTGTACATTACACTTCTTTTTTTGGGCTTTCGCGTAAAAATGGAAAAAAGTTCTGAAATTCTGATGGGAACAAAAATCCACTGGGAAAGTCGAAAATTTATAGCGGGGCGAAGCCGCTGGCGGGCCGCTAGAATCGCTAGATATTAAATAATTAGGTAGGTTCTATATAATTAAGTTTGCAAGTAATATACTCTTGCATATTATAAATGAAGTAAGTCGAGCCAGTACTTTTTTAATTTAGATTTAAAAGAAAATAACGACTGTGATTGCCTAATGTGTAAATATTATTTACACAAATACTATACTACTATAATACTATACTATATTTTATATTATTAATAAAATAATGTTTGAGTAAATTAATTTTACGATGAACAGTCATCCAGACGATGTGTTTTTATTTACAATTACCTGCATTATGATGAAAACTAGTATGAGTATCTTAAATAATTATTAGTGCTCATGAGAGTGTTATTAACAAAAAGGAAACCTGGTCTAACAAATCGAACTATATAGAAGTAAATAGGTACTTTAAATGAAATTATGGCATTATCAATAATTATTTATTTATAATGCTTATTTTATTTTTGGCACTTCGCAAATAAGGATGCTTAGCGACAGAAGAGTAATGAATGTAAATTACCCCTGACGGCCATCGTAACACAACGCTCAAATCGACGTCTTGATTTATTATTGTATTCGTAAACTCTACATCACGTGGTTTGCAGAACATTGCACGACAGTACTATATAAAACACCTGTGATATTTTCATTGCTATGAGCGCCGCTTGTAGGTTATGATTTAAAAAAAAAACTGAATTATCAGTGATAACTGACTGACAACCAACTCACAACACAAAAGCAAGCTTGTTAAATAATTTAAAGAAATTATGTGTTCATTAATATTATTACGTAACAACTCGACTAAAAAAAAGATGTAATACTTATTGTTGTGAAATAACGTAACTTAAAATTACATTACTACTTCTGTTAAACTTACTTACCTGGTGGGAACCGCTTAGGTTTAGTAATTATTTGTAGTATGTATCCAATCATTAATAGCACTAAAATGGCTAAAAGAAGCGCTGTAATCATTTTGTAGGAACGCGCGTCGTTGCGCTTGAGTCGACCACGAGAGCGAGAGGCGGTAGAGATGGGCACCGCGTGCGCCGGCGACTGGAGATCAACTGCTCTCTTTCCACTTCCCACATCACATTCCCAGTTAATAAACGTACCTATAGTTATGTCGCGTTCACACTATGGCGCTGCTTTATTTATTCGTTGGTTTTACGTTCATTTCATTCACAATATTTATGGGGCATTCTTGAAAAATTATGTAATTTTAAGAACAGTTAGTAGAAACGAGCACCTTCCCAAGATATTCATTTGACCGTGTACTTATTAATTTTGCTTTTTCTTTTACTTATCATCATCAATCAATAAAAAAATAAAAAATATTAAAGGTTCTTAATTTACCTTTAATATTTTAATCCAATTTGCATGCAAAATAAGTATCTAAATAGCTCTTTAGGGGACGCAAGAAAAAAGTGAAATGAAATACCTATTGAAAGAAAAAGAAAATTTTAAATTGTTTTTTTGAGTGATGGTAGTGTCAGCTTTAATTAGCAACACAGTTTGGCATATATAAGTAAAGCGAAACCGAAATTCTTGAAAAACAGAGTACTTATTGTTATTATTGTTTCAGTTTTTATTTCAGCATAACACACAATACCTTATTATTAGCAACAGGCTTCGTTGAAAGGTTTATTTCATTTATTAAGTATATTATCTCGTTATGCATACCTTATCAGGCACCCATCTAACAATATTCGTGGAATTCCTCGTTTCCCATTACCAATATCGTTAGCAGTGATTGTCCGTGTAACAAGAGAGCGAAAACAGTCGTCCACATGCATTGTTCACGGACTTAAGTGTTTTTGACTTTTTTTAAAAGGTTTTGTGATAGTAGTCCGAACATACATAAATTAAACAAACATCGTTTTCATTTTTTGATAAGGATGCGTTCGGTGATCCAAGTCAAAAACTTGAATGATTACTTACAACTTAGGTTAACGTCCTATCTGACTTAAATAATTCCCGAATCATTATGAGTTATCACGGAACAAGTTAATGGTACGTTAAGGAAATATTGGATTCAAACAAAGTAAATTTCGCTAGCGTTACGTGTCCCGCTCCGCTCTCCCTATAGACATAACTATAAGTAATAAAAATCTAAAAGATGTGTTAAATGTAAGCACATAATAACAAATAAAGGGAAACTTTCTCGAATTCGTAGATTTTATTGGTTGTGGAGTAGGTAATCGCCTTAATAGGCGGCTAAAGTATAACTACTAAAAATCATCTAGGACCGCACCAAAAAACTTTATAGTGCCCGGCAGATAAGAAGTCAATTCTGCAACATGGTTGTACAATTTGCACAACCACGAAGTTTCTGGATAATGTTAACAACAGTCAATTAAAGCTGTTATTACTATTTTTTAACACGCCACCAATAAGTTTAGCATACTTTTACTGCTGTCAACAATGTCAATAGTCAGAAACTTCATCGTCGTAAAATGTGCCAGAAATGACTTATTATCTGCCTAGTACAGTCGAGTTCATAAATATGTATACACTTTAGTACCTGGTCTATATAATGTCATGTTAATAGTAATAATAATGAATTATCACAGCGAGTAAAGTGACAAAGTACTAAGGTAGGTATTTTATTTATAATTATGTTCCGAACATTTGAACCAATGTTTAGATTTATGCGAATTAATGAAATCTTTATGCCTAATTCGACCGGACTATTACTAAAAATCGTCTAAATATTTATTCAGTGGTGTGTTTACACAAAAAAAAGCTTGCGAATAAAAGTAATAAAAAGATAAAAAAGATAAAAGATGTTTATTCAGTAAATAGTCCGCACGGGCACTTTTACACGTCAAAAATCTACCAGCGCTTCGCAAGAGACCACTGCTGAGAAGAAACGCCGCAAGAAACTCAACAGTCAGTAGTTTTTTTAAATACTACTTATGATATTATACAATTACAAAGCTTATCCCAGAATTATATAAAACAATGAATCTATCATAAAATAAAAATAAAAAATATATTCAAGCGTAGCTTGGGCAGGAAAATGTGTCAAAACTAAGAATTTTCATAGGGAGTAGTAATAGTAATAAGTAAGAGATAAGTAGGACAAGCAATATTCTCATTTCTTGAAATAGTAATCTTAAGGAATCACGGGTGTTAAAGTTATATATAGAACGAATGGCTCTTTTTTGTAACACGTATATAGTCCGTATGTCAGCAGCTTTTCCCCAAACCAGAATACCGTACGACATAACACTATGAAAATAACTATAATAAACTAAGCGAGCTGTCTCAACATTGGTAAGTTGCCTGATTTTTCTAACAGCATAAGCTGCCGAACTTATTTTACCTGCTAGTACTGCTATATGGGGACTCCATTGCAAGTTTTTATCTATAGTTATCTTATCCCTAAGAAAAGCGCCTTATCTACCATTTCTAAACACTCATCATTTAGAAATAAACTGGATTCTACTGGTCTAACATTAGGCAAAGCGAACCTAACACATTTAGTTTAACACAGGTTGAGATCCCATTATTTCCTTTGATTAGACCCGTTGTGTCATCTGCAAAAAGGATACATTTGTTTGACATGGCCCAGGGTAGATCATTAATAAATAACAGGAACAGTAGTGGCCCTAGATTACTTCCTTGTGGTACCCCGAAGTTATTACTGCGAAACTCTGACTTGTAAACAGTTTTTATTAGACTCTTTATTTTAGTTTTTTTAGCATTGAGTAGCAAATTGTTACTAGTATACCCTATTAAGTACGAGTACTTTACCTAGCGTGGCATTTATCCTACTGTAATCGACGGATTTTCGTTCTAACTTGAAAACTAACGATGTATCATCAGCAAATAGCACAATATCACAAAGGTTATCTACCGTGCGTGGTAAGTCATTAATATAAACCAAAAATAAGAAAGGACCTAATATAGAGCCCTGAGGCACACCTAGTTTAATAGCTGCTCCCATGGACTGTGCTTTGTTTACCACACCCGTTTGTGTTCTATCACTAAGATATGAAGACATAAGATTTAGATAATTATTTAACAGACCATAATGTTCTAATTTTAATATAAGAGTCGCATGATCTACGCAATCGAAAGCTTTGGAAAGGTCACACAAAATTCCTATTGCATCACAAGATTTCTCCCAAATATTATATATATATATTTAATGAGTACAGATGCTGCGTCGGTTGTGGATCGTCCTCTGGTGAAGCCGAAATGATTACTGATAAGCAGTTTATTTCTATTGAAGTGACCTAACATATCTTTTAACATTAACTTCTTAAAAACTTTACTTAAAACAGGTAGAATAGAAATGGGACGGAAATTCGTTAAATCACTATCTCGCCCGATTTTAAAAGTGGTATGACTTTACTATATTTCATAAGATTTGGAAAGACCCCCTCTGAAATGCAATTATTGTAGATTAAAGCTAAGTGAGGTGCAATTATATCTATGGTACGATGCATGACTTTAACTAACGTTCCCCATAAATACTCGTTTTTTTTAATTGACTGATTTAAATACCTTTACGACAGAAAATGAATCTACATGGCTAAAATCAAAGCTTAAATTACATTTAGAAACATTACCACAAAGTAATTTTTGAGCTCCAATCACAGATGATTGAAGACATTTCGTGATGTTAATGGCTATGGTGGAGTAATAATTTTCGAACGCTAAGGCCACGTCTTTGTTTGATGTGATTTGTTTGTCACCCTTGTTTATGGTGATTTGATTATCGCGAGTTTTAGATTTACCCGTTTCTCTATTTATTATTTTCCACAAAGTTTTTACCTTATTGTCAGAAGCCTTGAACTTAAGACCTAAAAATTTTGACTTAGTAGTCAGCAAACTTGCTTGTAGGTCCTTAATAATTCTTAACATAAACTAAGAAGTCGGCGTTCTTGTTCCCCTCTCTTTATATAGTTCATATAGCCTATTTCTACTTCTATGAATGCCTGCAGTAGCAGTTCGTTTTTGACCCATAAATAGTTTTCATCTTAAAATTATTATTAAATAGATGAAGAATTACACCAAACAAATGTTTATAAATACTATTAGAATCATTATGTGAAAAGGATAACCCACAGAGATTACTCTGAACTTCATTTTTGAATAAATCCAAACTATTGCTCGCTATGGGCCTGTATGTTATTGTCTGTGGTTCTTGATGAAAATCATTTAAAAAAGACAGATAATAGACGGCGAGTTACTTTGGCATTTAGAAAATTAGTATTGATGGAATTTTGACGTAGGACCGTCGCCCACATTGTTAACTACTTTGATTCATAGATAGAAAACTCCTTGAAAACCTCCTGAGTATCAGGCCACTTAGGTTCTTTCATTGTCATTGCAATTGTCAATCAGGCAAATTTTGTTAAGTGCTACAATTTGTGGACGTAAGAGTTTATAATTTTTATTAAAAGAGTTGATAAAATATATTAAAGAAATGGAGCTGGTCCTTGCAACGATTAACTGAAAATTTATTTTAAGTGAAAGGGGAAAACCCGTGTAAAAAAACAAATCCGGCAACACAAACTGGCGTTGCTTTAATAAAGAATACGATACACGATACGTCGATTACAATAATTAAACAAAAGCGAATTGTCAAGGAGGGCTCAGGGCAGCCACATGTGTCTTCCCGATGAAAGCCGAAATGCGGTTGATTGGTTAAAGGATGAATGTAAAACGTTAGTGTGCAAAATTCTCGAACGAAGTTATTTGAAGATTTTATGGACACTGTTTACTGAAACTTAGATGACGTAGATAAACTATCATTTACACAAATAATAGATGTATTGTACAAAGCCAGACGTAATTATCTAAAAATGAATGATAAAAGTTGCAAAAGTCTGAAGAACCCAAAACTGCCGCATAAATTGGTGAGTGTTTTCTTTTTATTTGGTGACGGAATCGAAGGTAAAATTTAATTTTTGGGACACCATTAGCTAAGGAAGTTCAAAATCTTTTACGGCGACAGCACACTTAACATATGTCCAACTCCCTTTTACCAAGTGTACTGTCTACACATTTAAACTCGAGACGAGAATTTTGTATACAGGGTTATTGGTAAGTCGACCTATTCCCGTTAGGAGGTGATAGGGGTGACTATTTGCGATAATTTTGACCCCCATATGCATTATGCAAAAGTGAACCATTTTTGAGTTATCGCGATTATTCGTTTTTTTTTTAAATTAGTCGGAAATTCAACTTAAAAAATTGATTACAAAAAAAGTATCAATTTAAATCTTTTTTTTTCTTCTGATTTACAAAACCGATTAAACACTGGTTATTTCTCAATATTAAAACAATAACTATCGGTCCAAATTTGAAAAAGCGAGACGGAAAACGAATTTTTTTCAATATTTTTTGCGATCGCTTTCCACTAAAATGCCTTAAAAACAAAAAAAAAACGTTATGAAACTTGGCTTGCAGATTATTTTAAAAACTTAACTGTTTTCTTAGCTCTCCAAAAACGCATAACAAGTAGAAAATTATTTTGAAAAAACCTGAAAAAATAATCATCACAAAGGAAGCGGGCGGAAACAAAAGTCACAAATGCAACTTCAAAAATTAAAATTAAAAAACATACCAAATTTAAATCATACATTTTTTATTTGCTTTTGTACAAGATGAATTAGTTGTTCCTATGCAAAATTAAAAAAAAAACTGTACACGTTTGAGAATGCGAGGCCTAAAACTAAAAAATACATGTTTTTTTATCAAACTCCAACATAAATTACACGAAAACAGAAAAATTTACCAATACATTTGGCGTGCAGATTACACATAAAACATTAACGTTTTCCAGCTTTCTAACGAGCTATTAAAACTAAAATGAGTTTTGTTAAAGATTGCTGGAAAAATTGATCACAAAGGAAGCAACAAGGAAGTCACGTCCGAACAAAACTTAAAATTAACTAACTAAATCTATCAAAACTCACTGTTATACTCGTAAACACAAATAACAACATTAACTACTACTACTACTACCAGATTATTATAAAAAGTTACAAAATTAAAACTAATAAACAATAAAATTAAAATAATCAGGATTTTTATAGTTCTTTTTCAAAATGGCTACCACCATTTCTTATTCTCACATAAGTTAATTTTTTGACGCATCTTGAGACGAGCATAAAATTCAAATTCAAATTCAAATTATTTAATTCAGACGTTTTCACCGACTTCATTAGTAAACAAACTTAATAATATATTCATCTACAGTACCATTTCTTTGTTTAAGGTCTGGGCTCCCTCGCTTCCCACTATTCCTACCTATCTCTTGGCACCGTCGGGGCCTCTTTGCTGCGGGGCTGCGGGTCTTTGCCTGCCGTGTCGCGGGGCCTGCGCGGGCCTTGAGTCTGCGCCCGGCGTATTTTTGTGACTTTTTGTGTCAACAATGTTTTATTTTATTTTGTAATTGTGTTTTTTAGCGTTTGTGTGATTGTGTTGTAGTTTTCATATCTAGTAAGTTTTTTGTTTTGTTAATGCCATCTCAGCCCTGTTTTTCGGGAGTGGTTCTATTAAGTTGTAAAATATATGTGGTGACAACAAAACATACAAGGGTCAGCGGGGGCTCGCAATTCATACAGCACGCAAACATGGCACGCGTATGGATGTCGACCCCCCGCTCCAGAGCGCATCACAGCCTGCGTTGACATCGACTTCAACTCATTGCACTCCCACACCACTCGCCGAAAGATTGGGGCTGCTGAAACGTAATGTACCAATCATAAAAAGAATTCCCCGTGGAGCGCGAACCTCTGTGGCCAACTGCCTCTCCGAGTGCGTCGCCAAGGTTGTCACGGAAAATTCCCTTCAAGCCTGGGAGCGTCTGCTAACGTTCCCCTATTCTATTCTTCATGCGGACAAAACTAAAAAAGACTCCCTCACAAATCAAATTAAAAACAACACTTTATCTTCCGACAGACCTTTTGATTCACAAACGCGTCCAAATTTTAAAATTAGTAATACTTATTCTCAATGTTCCAAAGTGAAACAAATTGAAAATAAACTTTCAGAAGGGAACGTTAGCAGTGCTGCCCGACTTCTGTTTTCAAATGACGACTTGGCCACGCACTCTGCTGAGACCTTTGCAGCTCTCAGAGAGAAACACCCAATTCCCCCCGCCTCCTCCCTGCTTCCTGACCCTCCCGAATCAGATGACACTGTTTTATCTGTAAATGTCGATGCCGTCCAGCAGGCTATCATGTCTTTCCCTAATGGTTCAGCCGGCGGCTTGGATGGTCTTTCACCACAACATCTCAAAGATTTGACCACCTCGTCTTTAGGGGATGCGGGAAAGGCTTTGCTACAGAACGTCACTGCTCTGATTAATCTTATGTTGTCAGGTCGCGTGAATGTCGAGATTGTCCCGCTCCTCTATGGCGCCAATCTTGTGGCTCTAGCCAAAAAAGATGGTGGTATCCGCCCGATTGCCGTCGGCTGCACCTTTAGGCGTTTGGCGTCGAAACTTTGCTGCCGAAAATATCGTAATAGACTGTCAGACATTTTCAAACCTCGGCAGCTGGGTTTCGGCGTCAAAGGAGGTTGTGAGGCAGCTGTCCACGCTGCGCGCTCTTTTCTAAGCCGTCCGGACTATGAAGTTTTTCTAAAAATTGACGTCAAAAATGCTTTTAATTCGGTAGATCGTGGTGCCCTTCTAGCTGCTGTCAAAAAAGAAGTTCCAGAATTATACGGCTATTTGTGGCAATGCTATGGGGCACCATCAAAATTACTATTCGGTGACAAAATCATATCTTCATGCATGGGTTGCCAACAGGGAGACCCACTCGGGCCTGTAATTTTTAGTTTAGTCATTCATCCAATTATTTCAGATCTAAATTCCAAATTCAATCTGTGGTACCTTGATGACGGTTCCCTTGGTGGGGACGCGTCAACTGTACTACAAGACCTGCATACGATCATCACTAAATTTTCTATTATAGGCCTCTCATTAAACTTTACTAAGTGCGAAATGTATGTGCCAGATCACATTTCTTTAGAAAAAAAAATTGATATCGTCACTAATTTTAACGCAGCTTCACCCAACATTTCGGTCCATTCAAATTCATCTTTAACACTTTTAGGTTCACCGATTTTTGACGAAGCAATCAATCCCATTATAAATTGCAAATTAAATCTTTTTAAAAATACTTCTGACCTTTTGTACGAAATAAATCCCCACATGGCGCTTTTTATTATTCGTTTTTGTCTTTTCACTCCAAAGTTCATGTATTTATTACGGAGTTGTCCAATTTGGAAATTTCCAGACATCATGGCTTCTATAGATATTACCCTTCAATCAACTCTGTCTAAATTATTAAACATTCATTTTAATTTAAGGTCTTGGACTCAAGCGGTTCTCCCAATTCGTTTCGGTGGACTTGGTATTCGATGCTCTTCTAGCGTGGCACTGCCGGCTTTCCTGTCCTCCGCTTATGGTTCGTTGTCTCTCGTCAGTATTATTTTAAATCTCCCACAGATACTTGACGTTGAGATGGCGAACCTGGTGGAGGCCAGGGATGCTTGGTGTGAGTCTTGTCCCGGAGTGGATATGCCAGTCAAGAGGCATATCCAAAGAGCATGGGATACACCTCGCCTCGAATCAATTCATGCATCTCTTGTACAAAATAGTCCGGACGATTTAGATCGCGCCCATCTCCTCGCTGTCTCAGCAGGCGAATCAGGCCACTGGCTCCACGCTCTTCCTTCCCGTAATATAGGCACAGTCTTGGACCCAAGCTGCTTGCGAATTGCAATAAGCTTACGGCTTGGAGCCAGAATCTGTGAACCTCATACTTGTACGTGCGGGAAGGAAGTGAGTGAGCTGGGACGACATGGCCTTTCATGTTTTAGAAGAGAACAGGCCCAAACCAACAAGCGCCGCAAATATTCATCATTATTAAATAATTACGAATTTGTGGCGCTTGCGGTGGAAACAATGGGACCTTGGTCAGCTGACATGAAAAGTTTTATTAAGGCCCTGTCATCCCGGCTCATCGACACCTCCGGAGACCCTAGAGCTGGCGCTTACCTTTCCCAAAGGATTGGGCTAGCCATCCAGAGAGGTAATGCAGCCAGTGTCTTAGGGACCATGCCGCGAGCGGACCTGCTAGAGGGGGTGTTCTTTTTATAGTGGTGTTTATGTTTAATTTTTAATATTTGAGTAGCTTAGTTTTATTTTATTTTATTTTAAATAAGTTTAGTTTTAACTTTAACTTTTAAATTTTAATGTAAAGTCCGTATTTATAGTTGTATTAAATGTATTTTTTAGTTTTCGGCCTCGCATTCTCAAAAGTGTAGTTTTTTTTTTTTTAATTTTGCATACGAACAACTAATTCATCTTGTACAAAAGCAAATAAAAAATGTATGATTTAAATTTGGTATGTTTTTTAATTTTAATTTTTGAAGTTGCATTTGTGACTTTTGTTTCCGCCCGCTTCCTTTGTGATGATTATTTTTTCAGGTTTTTTTTAAATAATATTCTACTTGTTATGCGTTTTTGGAGAGCTAAGAAAACAGTTAAGTTTTTAAAATAATCTGCAAGCCAAGTTTCATAACGTTTTTTTTTGTTTTTAAGGCATTTTAGTGGAAAGCGATCGCAAAAAATATTGAAAAAAAATCGTTTTCCGTCTCGCTTTTTCAAATTTGGACCGATAGTTATTGTTTTAATATAGAGAAATAACCAGTGTTTAATCGGTTTTGTAAATCAGAAGAAAAAAAAAGATTTAAATTGATACTTTTTTTGTAATAAATTTTTCAAGTTGAATTTCCGACTAATTTAAAAAAAAACTAATAATCGCGATAACTCAAAAATGGTTCACTTTTGCATAATGCATATGGGGGTCAAAATTATCGCAAATAGTCACCCCTATCACCTCCTAATGGGAATAGGTCGACTTACCAATAACCCTGTATGCTTATTCTCCTGGCAAATAAAAGTCAAGCTATATTCGAAAGACTTTTTACCAGATTAAAGGAACAATTTGCGGTTATCATAGTGATTTTGAGTTGGCTGCTTTTCGAGCTTTAACAGCAGTTTACCCGAATGTTAAAGTCACTGACTGTTATTTCCATTATTAGAAAGCCTTATCAAAAATGAGTAAAAAACTTTCGATAAGTCAGAAAACGGAATATACATTCCGTTTTCTGACAATTCCGCAACTTTACATGCAATTACCTTTGCTGCCTCCGATTTTGATTAACGAAGGCATATTAGGTATTCAAGAAGTGGCAAATGATTCTGAAGATTATAGAAGATTTAGCAATTACTTCTCAAAAACATGGGTGGGAATATATACTGATTTTTTTTAGAACAAATAACCCTGTCGTATGGTGGCGTTTGCGGCTGAAGAAAAGATTTCCAATTAAACCACAACTTTATCTTTTCATTGAATTATTAAAGAAGGAATCGCGATTTCAGGACAGAAAGAATGAAAAATCTTATTTATTGCAATGGCGTGACTCGAAATTGTTAAAAATAAATAAACAGATAGACATACTTGTTCAAGCAACTTTAATAACGAAATAAGCGTGTCAGAAACGACTATGCAAAATAAACTGCATATTCAAAAAGTAGATCATATTGTTTATATTCCATTTATTTATTTTTATTTAGTTTTGTTTGTGTTATTCTTTTTCTGTGGTGATGGGTTACTTACTTACTTTCAATATGGAAACTTTACTTTAACTTCGTTTTTTAACATACCTAAATTTTATTTTCATCTTAACTGTACTGCCTAATCGCGTATCTTTCAAATACAGAATCTGCCTAATCGCGGTATCTGTCCAATACAGAATCTGCCATATACCGACAAGGGTTTTGAAGGCGCCGTCTACATAAAATTCGTCCACATTTTTTATGAATTTAATGCCATGAGTCTCATGACCTAGGGCGGTGCGATCGATCTTTGATGAGTTTCGTTCCGTTTGATACGTTTCATCCAATGTTAGGCTTGCTCTTTTAGGTATAAGTTATACATTTACAAATAAACAGGCATAATAGTCTCAGTAGGTGTATTATTATTACGTTGTTCATATTTCAAACCCTGATCCTCGTTAGCTAACCTTCATAAATATTTCCAGTCCCTCAGTACAGCTACAAGAGACGAAATAAATGTTAACGAGGAGCCCATAGTGCCCTGTTTCAAGATTAGAAAACAAAAATTTTATTCTTTGTAAGTGGAGATCCCCTTTATACGACTATGCTTTATTCCCTCTATTCGCAGTAGTTCGGTTGTTAGTCCGGTTGACCGAACTAGTGCTACTTTTTAGTAGCAGTAGTCCGGTTGGGACAAAGCACCGGACTATCGCTACTGCTTTAGAAGCAGTAGTTCGGTTAGTAACGTAATTAAAAAAAACGAAAGAAATTATTGTACATACCTACTTTCCTTATAATTATTTTAAAATGAACATGTAAAGAGAGCCACTTTGTATAAAAATATCTCAGTAGAAATATCGCCACAAGTTAACTGTAGTTGGGTTTCTCTAATAAAATCATCTCTTTCAGTACATTTCTTACTTCTTTTCTTTAACGTCTTCTTTCCGAATCTCCTGTATTGATCGACTTTTAAATTTGCAAGAGTATTGTCATCCTGCAGTACGTGCAAAATTTGTATCATGGTTGGGTTTTTTTTAATCAGCCCATTCATTTTGAAATTCCAACCTTCCACAATATTATTCGTCCGATGACGATTAGCAAAAACTGACCATATATGAATAAAGTCCGGCCTCATCCAAAAATTTTCAAAATATTTCTGGAATTTATTTAGATTTTCGTCATCAGAGGATATTTCATTCCGTATATATTGCCAACCCGCATTTATTTCTTGCTCAGGCAGCAAAGCTAACACAGAACATAAATGAACTATATATTTGTGTTTTTTCTTTATAAGGTTATATTCTGCAGCTTTACGCTTTAAACAATTACGGTAATGAAAATAACAACCAATCATTGTTGCATTTTTAAATACATATTTTATGGCATTCATATTGGCTTTTTCGTAATCAACGTGTATTTCTTTAGGATCCCACTCGGGAATTCTTGACTTAATTAATTCAAAAGCAATTCTATATGCCTTTTCGCTCTTATGTGACATAAAGGCAAATGCCAGCGGTATCACGTTATTTGTCTCATTTGTGCTACCCAAGTCTCCATGAATGCTAAATAACTGAGCAAATGGAGTGGGGCTGGCCTTGAAGGTACCATCCATGAAGTAAACTTTAATAGTTTTCATATGAGCCTGTGCATCACTGCTACAAAAAATAAGTATTCTGACGTCTTCATCACAATAATCCGCTAGTAAAATGTCAAAAAATAACGTTGGAACTTGCACTTCGGAAAGGGATGTTGAACGTAATTTCTCCACTCCCGCATGTTTACGAATCTTGCGATAAATTGTATCTTTCTTTTGTGAGAATGTTGGGATTGGATTGGAAGATGCTAAATCTAGGCCCTTATTTCGTAATGCCACTAAACATTTGCGATATACTCTGGGTGCAGGTTCTCTTCCTTCTGCAGCCTCTGTTATGCATTTATTGATAAATTCATCGATATTATTTTGTGATTCATCGGAACTACAAGTATGATCGCCTGTTTTGCCGATTGTGTCTTCTTCCTAAAAATGTTTATGAACATTCCATTAATAAAGAACAGAATATCCTACAGAAGAGTAAAGAAAAGAGATTGCTGATGGTATAGGCAGGTCTTACCTTTGCTAATGTAACATAGCCTTTACAACGTATATTTTCATCCTTGTAGTATTTACAACGCCAGTAGCTGTTTTGCGTAACATAAACAGAATTTCTATAAAACTGATACCCACGAAACAACAAAACTCTGCCTCGTCCTCGTTTAATTATTTTAAAATCACTTTTATCATTCATTTTTGATGTAACGGTAACACATTAAGGTATTATTCGCTTTAAATTAATTATGCATTGGTGAAGAGCAATAAACACGAAGCCCCATCAATAAGAGGAAAACGACGTATTAAACAATTGAAAATAAACATTGTCATTATGATTAATACAATTCAACTTAAAAGAGTCTGTATACCTACATCTGAGAGAGTTTGTATTTCTATTTTGTGGCGATATTTCTACTGAGATATTTTTATACAAAGTGGCTCTCTTTACATGTTCATTTTAAAATAATTATAAGGAAAGTAGGTATGTACAATAATTTCTTTCGTTTTTTTAAATTACGTTACTAACCGAACTACTGCTTCTAAAGCAGTAGCGATAGTCCGGTGCTTTGTCCCAACCGGACTACTGCTACTAAAAAGTAGCACTAGTTCGGTCAACCGGACTAACAACCGAACTACTGCGAATAGAGGCTTTATTCAAACCACGGATAGATAAGGCTTATTTCCGGTTAAAATTTGACATTTGCTCATACGAAATGCGTCATATTTTAACCCGAAGTAAGACTTATCTATCCGTGGTCCGAAAATAGGGTTCGGCCATAAGGGAGACTCTTTCTAGTTGCTAATCGGTCTACCTGAGATGCTGAGAATTTGTCTACCGGAGAATCTGTCCAGCTGACTCAGCTAAGAATCTGTTCAGCTGAGACTCTGTTCAGCTGAGAATCTGTCCAATTGAGAATCTATCCACCTAAGAATCTGTCCTGCTTAGAATCTGTCCACGTGAGAATTTGTCCAGCTGAGAATCTGTCCAGCTGTGAATCTGTGGTGTGTCCCTGGCTTCCTAGCAGAACCTTGGACGTGAAACAGTGCAAGCGTATCAACGCAAGTGACGTCCCACGCCAAGGAGCGCCCAAGATGCCATGGTATTTAAAGTACATCCGTCTCTTTCTATCTGAGGCAGACCGGCCAGTGGGCTCAAGCAAAGCCGGGTATGAAATTCTGCTAAGATCCCGAAGGATCAAATCGTTTATCGATGCATGTCTGTAAACTCGACCAGCACTGGATTGGCACCACAGACCGTGGCATCCTAGATCATCGACTTCCACAACGGAACAAGGATGTAGCTCAATCAAAACTTAAAATAATATGGATCTTAGAGAGACCTTAGGGTTCGTTAAAGGAGCGAGTACAGCCAGTGTATTTAATTTAGAACTTTTGCCATAGGGTATTACGTCTTCAAAAATAGGAGCTCAAAGTAGAGAAAACTTTCCTTGGTCAGAACTCTGATTATATAATTGCCAGCGTCGGCCGGGAGTCTATCTGAAACAAATAACTGACTCTTTTCGACTAAAGCTTTTCCCCCTAAAGTGCCGTTATTAATATAACATATATTTAAGTCGGAAATAAGATTGTTTATGATTGCTTTGTTAGCGACACCTAAAATAACGGTTCCCATACGGAAGGAATTCCGTAACATTGCCAAAGGTAACCAAACATTTCTGGTAAGAGTTCCTCTATTAAAAGAGTTAGATGCATTTTTCACATCGATTTTTAAAAGAACTTCGTAGATTCTAGAAAAGCGCGTGTTGCATAGACCGCGGCTTCACACCCGCCTTTAACACCGAAACCAAATGGTCTATGTTTAAACTTATCAGTCAGATAGGTGTGATAGTCACGACAGCATAATCAAATTGCGTTAGGAGCTAGCCACCGCTTTTTATTGCAATTAGGTTTGTCCAATAAATAATGGTTTAACTAACATTCGATTAATAAGAGCAGTCATTTCCTTCATAAGGGCTTCCCCAGCGTCGCCTACTAGCGGATTGGTAAATCTTTTAAATGTTGAGGAGGAAAGGAAATTACTGCTTGAATAGTTGCCGACTCAGTAACCTGCAGTGTTTGACAATTGACGGAGGGAGCGGTGTGAAGTTGCGAGACTCAATACGGGGCGGGATGTTTTTCCTTAACAGGCGCGAACACTGCCGGTACACAAGAGGCCAAAGTGTCACTGTAAAAAGGCGTTTTACATTGCCATCAGAAATTTTGCTCTCAATTTGCCTAATGGTGAGATTTTTTGACGGATCGGTAAAAGGTCTAGTGAAAAATCAGGATGTGTAAATTTTTGTACACGAAAGTCAGAAGGTTTTCCCAAGCTACAAAATTGTTTTCAGCCCAACAGACACAGACTCCGAGTGCTACATGGGCTCCTTTCGGTACCTTCGGAACCACGATTACCTTTATAAAGCTTATGGTCCGCGCAAATTGGAAATTCTAAGCACTGAACATTTGAAGACATAGGTAATAAAAAGAAAGGTACACACTAAAAAACTAAAAATAAAAGCCACAACAAAGAATATGATAACAGTGACATACAAGTTCTGACTCGAGCGCCGACAGTTGCTGCAGAAATGGTCGACTGATTACATACTCGTAGAGCCGCAAGTTGCCAGAAAGCAAACACTCCAGGTACTTTGACAAATTTTATGCGCTAGCTCATTATTGCAATGCTTAAATAGCATGAATGAACGAGTCTCTTATTCACAAGCTTTTCCAGTATCTAAGGCCCACTTGCACATATGAATCTGACATTCTTTAATAATTTAATCTTGGGTTGCTTCGCATATCTAAATAGCCTTGGTGTAATCCATGGTTTAAGATTAAACATAGAATGAATAACGGAAGTTTTCTTACTGTGTCTTGTATAGATGAATTATCGAGAACATGGAATTGCATTTGTAGTGGTTGTACCGTTTGCAACAAAAGGAGAATAATTTTCTCTTAATTTAATAAAATTACATACCCTTAAGAAATGGAATAAGTAGTAGTCCTCTGTTTTTTGCTTTTATCGTGTTTTCCATCTGAGCTGACACAAGTATTGATAATAAGATTGTCTGAAATTCGATCCATTTCCCCTTCCTGACATCGATATTTATTTTCTTCACTTTCGACATGGCGACAAATATTTTCCCAGTCCTCAGCAGTAATAGTATTCATTCGTTCAGTTGCTAAACTCATAAAGCCTTGCATGTTTAAAGAAACGTTTCTTTTCGCTACATATCCTTTTACCATGGACCAAATATTTTCGATCGGATTGAATGGCGGGTGATACGGTGGCAATCGTAAAACAGAGTGGCCATGTTCTTTCAAAATTGCATCTAGTTATGTGGTACTCACGAAACCGCTCTTTATTTTGTTTAATTAAATCATACAAACTGGTTTTGTACATTAACGGGCTATATGAAATATTGTGTTCTGTCAACCAATCCATCATTTCTTGTTCAAGAGAATTTGACGTTGGAGCACGATTCAAAAATCTGTTGTGATAGGACGCATTATCTACGATAAGTACGCTATTCGGTTTAAGATTGGGTATTAATTTTTCTTTTAAATTTTTTTCGTAGTTGACAAAGTTCATCTGGTCATGGTAATCTCCCGTTTTTTGGTTTCCCTTAAACATTAACAACACACACATGTGAAGTGTGGATGTAGGTTTCATCAGTATAAACTAGTGGTCTATCTTTAGACCAATATTCCGAAATTTTGGTAAGGTAATTTATTCTTAGCAGTCGTATGTTGTGTCTTTCCATTAATATTTTTCGGTCGTCCTCGGTCTTTTTCTTTTTAAATCCTAATTTTTGTATTTGTTTTCGTAAGGTGGAAGTGCCAAATTTATAATCTATATCGGATTTTAACACAGAGTGGAGTGCCTTTAAGGTTGGAAATTGCTTATGGGACAGATGTAAATTGTATATAGTTCGCCGGATGACTTCCTGATCAAAATCGTCTACTGCTGATGACGGACAAGTACGTAACTTTTTATTTCTCGGGGAGGTGAATTTCTTTGTTGATGCGAATTTCTCACTATTACTCTCAGACACAATGTTACAAACAGTAGAGAGACAAACGCCTGTAGCTTTTTCAACTAACTGAGCAGCGGTGTAAGGGGAATTTAAATTTTACTTCAGTTCAAGTTCAAAATATTTATTACAATTAAAAAAAATTGCTGACTTTGACTCTCAATCGGACCAAAATTACTCACTGCCATATTTTTTGAAAATTATGTAACTTACACTTAGACGTACGGGCTGACACAAAATAATTCTGATAATGGTGAGATTAAAATCAGACGTAAAAATATATGCACAACGTAAATAATATTCACAATTTGACACTGACATTATTTTGGTATTTCCTTCTTCAATATATAACAAACCTCTTTTTATGCTGATAGTACGAGAAAATAGAAAATTCAAATATAGAATGCCTGTAAATATACAATACTACTACATATACTACATCTTTAATTAGGATGGCAGTTAAATTGCTTGCAGCTTCGGAAGCTGACTTTCTCTCCGTCATGCCAGTTCATCTCGCCCAGTTCTGCACGAATTGCAATTTAGTCCACTTTGTTATAGATTCTTTGACTTGGGTGTATTTTGAATTGAGCCACCATGCCGAGCATGTCAATATTATGGTCTGGAATATCAGAAGCACAAACAAAGCCATCTAGGATTTTTTTGATCTTACAAATTCTAGTATGTGGTCCAAATATGCTTTGTTCCTCGTTGGCCTGTTAACCGCTGATCTTAGTCCCAGGCTAGCCATGAGACATAGGTACTGTCAGTATTAATAGTTCATGTCGCCAGTAACAATAACATCATATGACGCATCAGGTTTTTGATTAAGGATTCCAAAGATATCAGAAAATGAAGAATTCCAGTCACCGAGAGCGATCGGCAAAGGGCAATCAACGAGAATCTCATTGGCACATTTTTTAATTATTTTAAATTAATTTAGGAAAACAGCCGTGTACAAAGTAATACATACAAATATTAATATGAATAAGGCCTAAAGTTCCATATATTACCGATAGTCACCGAGAGCGATCGGCAAAGGGCAATCAACGAGAATCTCATTGGCAATTTTTTTAATTATTTTAAATTTATTTAGGAAAACAGGCGTGTACAAAGTAATACATACAAATATTAATATGAATAAGGCCTAAAGTTCCATATACAAAGGTAAGGTTAAGTTACAAATTAAGTTGTTAACTAGTTATTCTTAACATACAAACAAAACAACCAAAACTAATTAGAAAACAAGAATTTACGTACGGTAGGTACTAATAATCAAAAAAGAAATTTTTCGAATCTTAATTTTAAACATTGATAATCTATTCGCAAAGATGTCAATATCATTAAGCGAATCATTGTACACCTTACACGAATTTTGCGCATAATTAGTGCCGCAAGGGAAAATATGAAAGGTAGGTTTAAAACGTGCGCGGAAACGAGAAGCTTTCAAGGATATGCTGTCTAATAGCACGCTTGAGTCAATATAATTTCTAATCATTTTAAATAAGAATATAGTATCAAGATAAATTCTTCTCCTTTCAAGAGGGAGTAGACCGTGCCTGGCTGCAGACGAAAGGTAGTCATAGCTATAAAAACCGGTTCTATAATCTAGGGATCTACAAAAAATCTTTTGAATTCTTTCGACCCGGAACTTATGAATATCATACTGCGGGCTCCATACAACACTTCCCAATTGTAATACACTCCGGACGAAAGAATAATATAAAACTTTTAAAGTAAAAGTATTTTACTAATATACGACTCTAACCATCTAAGTAGGTCCCCATGTATACCGATCTCAAAGAATTTCTGAAATAAGATGGAATGATCAATTTTATCAAAGCACTTGGAGAAATCGGTATAGGTATACGGCATCCACCTGATAACCAGAGTCTAAACCTCTCTACCCTACCTAGTCTACCGTTATGTATTTGATAGGGTTCGGGCCCCGTACCGGATTGGAAGAATTATCTCCTCCTTTCTTCGTGGCCACTTTGCAGTCCGGGCAGGACCCAGTTCGGTTTTTCTGTCGTAATAAGCTTAAGGACTGTTCAATTTACTAAGCGGACAGTATAAAATATATGAATATTATGTTTTTTTCGCTTTTATTTCTTTATTTGGCTAAATATTATTAAAACAAAAACAAACTAAATAATATATAATGAAAAAAACCCAGACCTTCACAACCGCCGCTTGATAGGACGGAGCTCCGGCCAATTCGGCGGATTGTTGTGTGGATTAGTAGCTCCATTGTCGGACCAGCATAGTCGGCACATACCAAATCAGGCCAAAACAAGGGTGGGACACTGTGCTTCCGATAGACGGCAAGTAACCGTTTTTGGATGCATTTTTTTTCTGTATATTTCACCGCCAATAGTGCCTGTAACAAAATAGGAAGCACTTTTGAGGCCACAGGAAAAAATTGCCTGCCAAACTAGGACTTTCTTCCCGAATTTATCAATTTTAATGGGTTCTTTCATCCTCAGGTACAGATTCTCCTACGACGGCATTGTAAAACGAAATATGTCCAAAAAGACGGATTTCCAAAGGCATGTCCAATTAGAGATTTGGCTAATGATAAAATGGCCCAACTATATATATGTCCAATTAGAGATTTGACCAATGATAAAATTGCCCAACTATAAATATGTCCAATTACACATTTGGCCAATGATAAAATTGCCCAAACTTAATAATTAGCAGTAATATTATAAACCGTAGAAATATCCAATTCTATACTAATATTATAAAGAGGAAAGATTTGTATTTTTGTATGTTTGACGATAAACTCAAAAATACGTTGACCCGGAGCGAAGCAAAGGCGGGTCGCTTGTGATATATTAATCAATATATTAAAATGTATCACCATTGATTTAATATACACTAGATACACAATCTCGAACAAAATGTCGTAACAATCAGTGCCAAAATGACATTTACAGATAATATAAGAATTCCGATACGAAGCTAACATCGCTAATTTTTAATCCTGTAACACGAAAAAAAAACATGCTGAAATGAACTCAATGTTCTAGCTGTCAAGTGTCAAATTTACAAACTAAGGTTTCAAAATATTGAAATCTTTTTAGTTAAGTGGCCATTATCGTAATATTAACGTCAAAATTGAACAACGGAGAATGGAGTCGCATTTCTCAATTTTATATTAATAAATTAATAATTATGTTTGGACAATTACACAGTAATTGACCTAACCCCAAATTAAGCTCGAAACTTGTGCTATGGGTGCTAGACAACGATATACATACTTATTTAGGAACAAAAATACTAATACATGGTGTTTGCCAGTAGAGTGTAGTGGTTTTAAGGGATGATAGTCATTCTGAACATTTTTGACCACATTTACTATTATGCGAAGTTTCACGGATTTTGAGATAATGCCATTTTTGTAATTAAAAAAAAACGCTATGTTCGGCAGAGTTTTTTTATAAAACACCTTTTATAGCCTGTATCAAAGCCTGTAGTTTTTTTGTGCTTTACCTTTGCAATATCTTGGTTCTTTAAAATAAATTCAAATAAACGCATTAATACTAGACTGATAAAAAATAACTTTTATAGGTAAAAAATCTAACCTAGCTGTAACTTTGCGTGTCTACGAAAAAAAAGTAACAGCGATTTACCCGTACAAATAACTTAATAAACTTCTTTGATCTACGGGCTTACTCAACATTTCATTTGCTATTATTTTCCGCCATTTTTCTCGCTCAATTTCGTTTTTTCGAAATCTCGAATAATAATTCAGTTTTATTTAATTTACAATATAAAGAGCATTTACGAGGTATTTTTTATTCTTAGATCTATGTATTTATAGTAATTTATAAGAAGTTTAATTAATATTATAGACCGCAAAAATAAGTAGGCGTAAAACATTGTAAAATAAAAATCAATAAGCGACTCTATTCATTCAATTTTTAACTATGTTCCACTTTTTACATACATCATCACCTTTCTTAATTAGAAGGCGAATTTGGCCACAAATACATTAAATTATAAAACTATTAACGGGTACTTAGCGAAAATAAGATATGCCATCCTTTTTCGACTTTCTTACAAAGCTATTTCTACACTTCTTCACAGAGCATTTAGGCATGTTGACCTGTCAACGCATCGCGTGCGACTGACAGCCCAACTGCTCTCGGAAGGAATTCGAGAGCAGTTGCTCCGTCACTTCGTTTAGCATTGACGTTAAATCTAGTGTATATTAAATCAATGTGTATCACGGCTGATATCTTGTTGTTAACCACCAAAAGACTGCAGCGGGTCTATTATGGTCGTGTTTATCGATGTGTATAAACGTGGATAGAGCATCAGTCACTTTCTAACCAGTAGTATGTAGGTTCGAGAGTGACGGATGCTTTATCCAACGCGATTAAATGGGGGCTGATTTAGTTCCCGGACCAAACCACCGTAACTTATGTAGCTTTGACCTTCGAGAAAACGTTAAGGGAATGAGCGAACTAAACTCACAAAATGGGGAGTCTCTGCTTTTTGGTTTTAAGTTTTGGCTAAATATCAATAAAAGTCACATATCAAATTTAAAACAATTATTATTAATTAAGTAAGCCATTAATGTCCATTAAAATAGAATAGTACTGGCCAGCCGGGTTCTACAATTGGACATTTTTATAGGTGGTCGTTATTATAGCTGGTCATGTATCTGGTCGGATATTTCTATAGTTGGTCATTTTTTATGGCTTGACGTTATTATATCTGGTCATATATCTTGTCCGATATTTCTATAGTTGGACATTTTAATAGCTGGACAAATTACTGATTGGACATTTTTATGGCTGGACCAATTACTGATTGGACATTTTTGAAGACTTGGACATATTTCGTTTTGGACAATAGTCGTGCGAAGGTTTTTTTTCGATCTAGTCTGCTGCTCTGCACTTCTTTTCGAATTTTTTGCTTTTTGTAGGTTCGTATATTATTCCTTTTATAAATATTTTGTACCGTACCTTCGCTGACGCCAACTTTCTTTGCAATATCACGAACCTTCATTTCGCGTATTTAACAGCCGCATGACATTTTCGTCGACTTGAGGTTTTGCCGGCCCGCTCCTGTGTCTAGATTTCGGTAAATCAACGAGCGTATGATGCTCTCCAAATTTTTTTATGATTTGGTACACCGCTGACTTGGAACAATTGTACATTTTTGCTATTTTTCTCAGTGAATACTGCCTTGTTCACCATTTTTGCACTATTCATTTGCGATTATCTAAATTAATACGCTCGATCGCAGACAATGATCGACAATTAAAGAAAGAATATGTCGCAACTGACGAAGATGGATTTGCTAATGTCATTGCTGTCAACAGTATATCAATTGTTTTTAAATTCTAAGTTTAAAAGAGCCTTGCCGGACAATGCCAAATTATTGGATAGTAATAAAATACAAAAATCGGAAGATAATCTTGGAATAACGTTACTTAGGTATATTATTTATGTTTTATGGAAACTGTTAAAGCGTAATTCACAGTATTGTGTGCGACATTTATAAAATATTTTGACCGTTGGATACAAAAATGACTAAAATTAAAATTCGTGAGGTATCTTTAGACATCTTCAAAGGCTCATGAGAAATGAATATTTGGGGGCTCTAAATAAAAATTCAGGGTGTGCATTTATTTTGTACAAATTTACGTATTTTGCTAATGACGTTGGGGTACCTTGACCGAGTTGTGTTTGTCAGTGTAGGTAAACATGGAAATGAAATAGACAAAATATTGTAATATTTTTTTGTTCATAGAATCATCCATATCTTGCATGTTACTTCAAGACTGCATGCCGGATTAGAATTTTGTACCTAGTTATCAAGTTGGGAACTATTTTAAATATCAAGGTATCATAGTAGTGATGCAATAGAAGCTGTTAGTAATGAACCAAATTAACGCGCAATGAAGTTTTTTGATCAAACGGTTGATTGAAAGTTAGTACCGTAGGATTATGTCCGCCGTTTGAACATATTATATTGTCACGCCGATGTGGTAAGGCGTTTCATTACCCACTAAGAGCAAAGGAAATAACACTATTGGGAATGAGACAGCGATGCGCAGGTCATTCCAGACCCTTGTGCCAAGGACGTCGCCATTGTTAACGGAGCGAGCAGGTAGCAAGGCGTAGAACATTACAGAAACGAATAGTCTCGGTCGTCCTCGGCGGAGCAAACTACATCGATCGTTCCGGAAGATTCGGTGGATAGAAGGCGTTCTGGAATAACGTGGGAACTATAAAAGGCGGACCGCGGTTGTGGGCACAGTCAGTCTTTACTTGGAAAGCGAACAGTGCGATCAAGAGCGACCCGAGCGATCTAAGTCTAAGTCTTCGAAGTTTTTGTGCGTTAATTGTTTTGTAACGGTTTAAGTGAGTGCGTTATTAAAGTCTAATTTTGATTATCGGTGTTTTCGTGCATTTCTATCAATTACCTACCCCCACGTACATAACATTTGGTGTCAGAAGTGGGATAGAAAATGCCAGTAATTCCGCGAGATCAAGAGCCGGAGGGGGTCAAAACTGCAGCTGATGACTCTGCGGCTGCAGCCGGCACGAGTACGTCCACCGCTACAGGATCGGCCACTACAGCTGCGTCACCTAAGCCGAAAATTGATCTGAACGCAATCTTTATCCTGTTGAAAGAACAATCCAGGGCTCAAAAGGAACAATCTAGAGCCCAAGAGGAACGCTTTAGAGCTCAAGAGGAACGTTTTAGAGCTCAAGAGGAACAATCGAGAATTATCCATGACGAGCTACGCAGTCAGAAGAAATTCCAGGTACAACAATCCAAAGCTCAAGAAGAACAATCAAGAGCACAAGAGGACAATCGAGAATTATCCATGACGCGCTACGCGGTCAGAAGAAATTCCAGGAAGAACAATGCAAAGCTCAAGAAGAACAAACTAAAAACCTCCGGAATGAGATACTCAGTCAGAAGAAATCTCAAGAGGAACAATCGAGAATTCTCTTAGAAGAGGTACGAGAGGCCACTTCGGAATGGAAGAAGGAAATAACTGAGGTTCAAGGAAAACTTGTTGACATGGACATTTAGTTCGAGAACCGTCTCCAGGGAATTAATGAAAAGGTGGAAAATCACCTACATGACTTCAAGGAAAAAGTTGAGGACCACAAAAATCGCCTCCAGACGATAAGAAATGAAGTGAAAAAGCTGGAAATCAAAGTGTTCAACGGTACGTGTGGACCTGAGACATCTATCCCGGTAGCTGGAAGATTTAAAGTCCCTCCATTTGATGGAACTTCATCATGGACGGCCTACAAATTGCAGTTTAAGTCGGTTTCTCAGGCGAATGGCTGGAACAAAGACCAGTCGATGACGGCTCTAATTTTGGCACTACGAGATGAAGCCCTCACCTTGCTGGAAGCTCTGGGAGAGAATAAGACATACGACCGCCTTCTTGAAGCTTTGGAAGCCCGTTACGGGGACAGTCATCTAGAGCATGTATTCAGAGCTGAACTGAAGGATCGAGCCCAGGGACGTAGTGAGTCATTACAACAGTGGGCCCTCGAAATAGAAAAATTGGTCAGAAAAGCGTACCAAAGTGCATCGGTTTCATTTGTGGACAGCATGCTAGTACAGGCCTTTATTGACGTAATCCGTGATTTGGAAGTCAGAGCTGCTGTGCGACTAGGACATCATGGGAGCCTGAAGGATGCAGTTGCCCACGCCTTGGAAGTGGAAGCTGTACGCCAGGACTCGAGGCCTTTTAGGGTGCGAGAAATTTCGGCCAGGGAGCCAACTGCTCCTCGACGTGAATTTGGACCAAGGTGTTATTGGTGTGGAGAACGCGGGCATTTATAATATTGTTGCCCGAAACGAAATAGGACACAACGAGATACAGGCCCAACGGAGAGGTCAGCATGCTCTGATGCAGTAGAGCCGCATCAAGGAAACGAGTAGAAGCCAGAACTAAGGGACGAGTGCTGGCTGGTGGTCAAAATGTCCCAGTTACGATCTCACAGGTGAACGATGGGAACAGTCTGGTCGTTAAAGGAGAAATTGGTGGAGTACCATGTCACCTTACTATCGACACCGGAGCTTCTCGGACTGTGATCAGTTCTCGAGTACTGCTACATTTAACTAGAGATCGTCTAGTACGACCCAAGGATCTTCAGCTGCAAACGGCTACCGGTCAGTACATTTCCGTCCTGGGGGAGCAAGAAGTGGAGGTGCAAATTGGGGAAAAGAACTACTGGCACAAAGTCATCGTTGCTAACATCATTGACGATTGCATCATTGGATTGGATTTTATGAGAAAACATGGCTGCAAAATCGACTTGAAAGGTGGAGTTCTGAAATTCGGGGTTGATGAAGTCCCTATGGAAGGTGGCGTGAGTGGACAAGTCTACTGCGCTAGAAGGACCATTCTGCAACCAAGATCGCAAAGAAAGTAAATAATTATGCCATAAAGAAAAATATTTTTTTCCACTATTAACGAATTTGTTTGTAAATTGCGTTATGGGCAATGATACCCTAGGCGGCAATGTTGGCGTATTTGAAAGGTCTTTTGAGGCCACAGGAACAAATTGCCTGCCATGGGCACAATGGACATTCGGGAAGAAAGTCCTTCTTCCGGAATTTGTCCATATTTATGGCTATTTTAGAATCGGTTACAATTTCTCCTACAACCGCATTGAATGTAATACTGGAGCCCCGGTAACGTATTGCTGTTAAACTTCACGTGCGTTTCGTCGTCCATTAGAATGCATCGAGATTAGTTTTGCAGCAAAATATCGTATAAATTGCGGCACCTTCTTTTGGACCGTATTTAATTTTGTTGCTCGGCACTTCCTATGGCACTTCTCTTCGGTATTTTTCGCTTCTTATATGTATGTCTGTGCGTTATTTCTTTTCTTGATACTCGTATTTTGTGCAGTGCCTACGCTAATACCTTCTTTTTAACAACTTCCCGAACGGAAATGTCATTTTTGGGTTCCGTTCCAAAAATGCTGAGACTTCGTTATCTGTCTGTCTGTCTATAGTTATGTCACACCACGTTTTCTCAGCAAATGCAAAAACTACAACAACTCATTTTGAAATTTGGCATAGTTTACTGCTTGCTTGCCCGCATCTGCCCTAAGTATTTTTTTTATTATTAATTGACAAGGGGTCTAAAATGGGAGGTTGAAAAATGAAAGTTGTTTGATTATAGCAAATAGGGTGTCATATAAAAGGGCTATATATGCACATTTCAAAACCATGTAAAAAAAAAACTGTGACGTATTTTTCGATTTATAGCCGAAAATATACAAAAAAAATAGTTTTTGAGAAAAAACTAAAAACTTTGAAAATCTGTATTAAAATTTAGGCTAGTCAAAATGACCCTTGTTGCTATAAAAATAAAGTTCATAACAAAATGAATATTGGCTTTTACGGTTACCAAGAATATTATCATAAATAAATATGGAAACCTCGGTGCACGAGTCCGACTTGCACTTGACCGGTTTTTATTTTATTTTAACAGTCGCACGACCTTTTCTTTGACATTCGGGTTTGCCAGGCCACGTCTCCGCCGCGATTTTGGTAAGTCGTCCAGCGTATGCTCTCCATATTTTTTGATAATTTGCATCACGGTTGACTTGGAACATATAAAATCGTTCGCAGTTTTCCGCAGTGAAAATTGCCTTGTACACCATTTTTGAAAAATTAATTTGCAGTCTCGAATATATAAAAAATAAAAAAACAACACTTGATAGACTTGTCTATGTTCATTTTATAAACAGCCAGTACCAATGGGCCCGTTCCAGAAAGCCGCTTAAGCTCTTAATAGCGTTCGGCTAGCTATCGCTATCACGCTTGCACTCGCAACTGACAGTATATTTGTCACTCGGGTGTCATAGGAAAACTAATATTGCCGAGCGCTATGAAGAAAATGGTTGCACTGGTATGTCCGCTTAGTAAATTGAACTTTCCGACCAGCGAGTGGTGACAAGTATTTTTCTAAAATTCTTCATAATATTGCAACAATTTTACCTGTGAAACAAGCTGTCACTTTTGTCCAGTTGTGACACCACTCCTCGGACACAGAATGGCGATTTTTTATCAGCTAATAGAAAAGGATAAACCATATTCGGATTTCTTTTACTAAATGATAAAGAAAAATGTAAAGTAGCTAAACGCATGTACCGGTAATATTTTTGTATCTAAGGTTGTTCACAACACAATTTCTTATTGTTTATACACCTAAAATGTTTATCGGTCGGTATGAGAAAGTCTGAACCTTTAAGACTATAGAGGTAGGAAAGCATATAGGGAGTATAAAAACGGCTAATAGAATAGTACTCTCGCACCTGTTACAAATGCCCTTCGTTAAAATAGTCGTCTATATATATGACCGCTTTCGATTGAATTTCAAAAGCGTACCACTTCTTAGGTGTGTTCGTGTGTGTCACTCTGCATTAGTGTGCGTAAGTTCGCAGTCAGTGATGTGCGGTTTATCGTTAAATTTGGTTAACGATAATTAAAACGCAAAGGATACGCCTATTTTCAATAATTATTGTGATTGATTACCAATTGAAAATTGACCTTATTTTGGAAAGTAAACGGAGTAATTAACTTCTTGTCGTGTAATAAAAATAAAGACAGTTTTACAGTTTTTACTTGAAAATAAAACGTTTATCTTTAATAATGAATTAATGATGCTGAATAAGCCTTATAAAAAGTAATTGGATGACAGTCTGTGACCTTTTTTAATGCGGGATTGCATTGCAACTTCTGAAACCGCGACGAACTATTTCTGTTAGAGCATCTCCAACCATTCCTGTTTGAAGTCGATTATCAGTCTTCATAATAACTTAGTCTGCTGAATTCTTTTTCGAACATAGTCGGTGACTTTTTCGGGGTGTTCTATTCCAATCACACAGACCGCTCCAAACAAATTTCAGCCATTCCTCTCTGACTGGCGAGGATTTGGGAAATCTGAAACAATACAATTAATTAGTATCAAACATGGTAGGCTCTTTTACCGATCCATAGATATGTAAGTACGGATTCCGGTTCATTACAGCCAAATATCATAATCATCATCATAATCATCATGTCAGCCGAAAGACGTCCACTGCTGGACATAGGCCTCCCCCAAGGCTTTCCACTCAGACCGGTCTTGTGCTTTTCGCATCCACCGCGGTCCCGCGATCCTGAATATCATAATGCCCTTTTACATATTTTACTTAATCTCAAATTGTCTTAGTTCCAAAATGCCTTAATTCCCAAATTGACAGATTTTCAATACTATAAAATGTCATAATAACATTTACACATTACATCTGATATCCAAATTGTATAGTTGGTAAAATGATCAATAACTTCAAATACCGAATTATTTATTATTAAGACTGAAAGTGAAAATGCATTACTTTCAACATTACCAAAATTAAAAAATGCCTTTTGTTGACAGGCGCAAAGATCAAAATGACACTGTCTCATAATACCTAAAATTTTAACCACGCAGTATTTTTAGTGGTACTTATTTATAAATGTAAATAATGAGTTCAGTTTATCACAATTGGTTTAGCAATTTATAACTACTATGCTTTTGCAAACGATCAAACAAAAACTGTCCTTACTGTTTTTGCATTCGGCCTATATCATAAAACTTTACAAGCGTAAAATTTCAACAAATTTATCAAGTTTTACCATGGAAAAACTACAATTTTGTATAATTGTACACTTGTAAAGTTTTGTGGTACAGGGGTCGACTATTCTAGAATTCCGTACCTCAAAAGGAAAAAAAATTAGTCTGTATGACTGTTTGTTCCACCCAATTGTTTCAGAAACTACTAGACTGATTGATTTGTACACTTACTATGCGAGGCAGTGACACAGAAACGGATGAATAACATGAATAAACGTATTTTAAAAAGGAGGATAATTTTGGAAGATATGTAAGTTAAAAAATAATAGAACGCGAGTCAGACTCAAACTGCCGGTTTTTCACCGATAGTGAAATTTAAAAGGAAAACCTTCGTCAAACATGATTATTGAAATATATAAACTTACACGAATTTAATCTTACATCTAAAAGTTACATTCGTTTCCTTTCTAATTGTATTTTTACTTAAATACTTGTCACGAATTAAATCAACAACATAACAGAACAATTTTTTTAAATATAAATATTCGCTAAAATAGAGCAGGCACCGTAGACCAGTGTCGTTTGCATACTTATTAGACCGCAGTTTGACTTCTGATTCTTGTAGTAGGGCACCTTGGCATTGAGAATCATGTTGCCAAGCTGAAGAAGTCAAACTGCGATCTTATTATTATGCAATCGACACTGTTCTATGGTTCCGGCTCTAAAAAAAGCTTTTATTATTACAGCCCTTTATAATTGAATATTACTGTTTAATATTGAATGAAAATGTTGTCTTATTGCACACATATTTTTCAAGAACTCTAGTGCAGTTATAAGTCCGTCGTTTAAATCTTTCAGGTGAAGACGATATTGACTGTCAAAAAAAATATATTTCCGTTTTCAACTCATAGTCGAGAATAGCGAATTAATTATCCTTGTGTTTTGATATCTTGCCTCTACTCTCAATCTGTATACGAACCGAATCACAGTTGGTTTGAAAGGACGTTAAGGCGGTTATGCCAACCTTCAATCGGGTTATTCGTCCGGTGTTTTTCTTGAGCACAACTCGACATTGATGGACCTAACCTTATCCACTGTCTCTGCATGTAGCCTATAAAATTGTCCATTTCATTGGTTCCTGGTGCGATGTCAATTATGTTGAGCCAGCACTTATTTATCTCTGTTTCTGGCAGTAACGACAAATTCGTACACATCTCATTAATGTCGCGGCTTTCTGCTGTTGAGTTAGTTTTCAACGCTTGGGTGTTCTTCTTTACAGTACGAGAATAATGAAAGTAACAGCCTGTTAAACGGACATTTGGAAAAACAGCCTTGCATGCATTTATTAGAACAACTTCGAAATCACTGGAATTTTAACATCCTGTAAATTAAGAAATTCAGTTTTCTGCTGCCCTAACAATTTCTTCCTCGCTCACAGTACAAAGCACTCCTTTTTTCTTCGTATGAACACGTAACAAAGCTCTCATCAGTCTCGATAATTTCCGTCACAGCTGCCTCAAATATTTGTTTTACAGGTGACATTCGTTGACACACAGCTTTTTTGCACGAATCTATCACCACATCGTTAATGTTCTCATTATAGTGAGAATTGCAAGAATAATAATAGTAAAAAAACAAAAATTGTGATGCCGTTGTTAATTTATTTAATTACTCATTGGTTAAATAAATAAAAATAAAATAAAATATCTTTATTTCGGACCACTAGTTATCCATAGGATGTTAGTAAAAGAGTTAATCTATGTTAGTTTATTTTATTTAAACAATTGGGTTTGTAAAAACTTAAAGTACAATTTGGGCTACGCCCTTGACTTGTCCCACCCAGAAATTTAAAATAGGACAGTCAAACCTGCCCGCAATCGCGTTCAAAATGCTGTTAGGGCTTTGCCTCACACGAACCAACAGCGACACTATCTTTTTACGTATAACCGCTTGGAAACAGTCCGTGCGAGCTTCTGCGAGCATGCCCGATGCACTACATCTCCTCGGCAGTCCCATCAACATTCTGAACGCGTTATTGTATTGTACGCGCAGAGCGCTATAGGCCCCCTTTGTATACCTAACCCACAGGCTGCTTGTGTAAAACGATTGGGTAAAAGCTTTAAAGAGCGCAATTTTCACCTCATGTGAACAACGAGCAAACCTGCGGGCAAGCATATTACTTCGGACCGCTAGCGCCCTACGCTCCCTCTCTATATCTTGATCATCTTTCAAGTCGCTCGTAATAATATGGCCAAGGTACTTGACCTTGTCCACAACATTCAGTTGAGTACCGCTCAGAGTAATTGGGGGCACATAGTAAGGTTTAATTTTTCCCGCCTTAAAAACCATGATCTCGCTCTTCTTAGGGTTGTAAACCAGACCATGCGCCACGGCATACGCCTCGCAGGTAGCCAACAGTTGCTCAATCGCGCCGATAGAAGGGCCCAGCAGCACCATATCATCGGCATAGCTCACGTTATTTATACACGTGCTTCCCACGTAGCAGCCTGCATGCATGCTGCTCAGTCGATCTATCAACTCGTTAATATATAAGTTGAACAACTTTGGAGATGTTATACCCCCCTGCCTAACCCCGCATTCAAGCCTGTACTCGCCGGATAGAGTGTTAGCCCATCTAACTTGGTTCGTCTGATTGTTGTACCAGCGTCTAAGGACAGCAATACACTCCGCCGGCAGACCGATCTTCCCCAGTTTATGCCATAGCAAGTTATAGTCGACTCGGTCAAAGGCTTTTGACAGATCAAGAAAACAGGCATAAACTGGGGTTTTTCTGTCTGTGTAATACCTGACAGTATGTTTGAGACAAAGTATCGCATTCTCAGTGGACAGCCCGGATCTAAATCCAAATTGAGCGTCGTGTAGCGTTAGGTATTTATCAAGTAATGTATCAAACATACTGTCAAGCACCTTTGCAGTGGTGGTGGCAAGTGATATAGGCCGATAGTTAGCTTTGTTGGACAAGTCACCTGTCTTATTCTTAACCACTGGCACAACAACCGTCCTCATAAGAGCATCGGGAAGGTAAGAATGGCACAAACACATATTGAATAATAGAGATAGCACCCGAGGAAGGTGCACCCCCGCATATCTAAGGTGCTCGATGCTGAGACCGTCATGACCAGGCGACTTACCTCTGTGCATTTTATTGATGACTAACTGAATTTCTTTGGCACTAAAAGAGGTGTCCCGCCTGCCCCCAACGGCCCCAACATCGATCACCGAGTCAGGAGCGGACTGCGCATCTAACAACGACTTGACCGTAAAGTGTTCTCTGAACAACTCCGCAATCTCCCCATGCCCAGACCTCTCCTCCACACTCGCTGGAAGGCCAGGTTTCACATTCATGTGTCTAGTTCCTTTCCAGAATTCTTTAAATCTTTTGTCGTTGTGAGCCAGGGCAAGTTTATCCATCTTGAGCTGTTCCTGCCTGTCCTGACACCACTTCAACTTAGACTTAAAGATTTTCCTGGAATCCTTCATTGCATCAAACACTTTACCATGCCTCGGTTTATCAGCAAACTGCCAAACCTGAAAATGCAACCTGGCCTCCCTGTGAGCTTCAGCTACATGTTTGTTCCAGCCCAATATATAACCGCTCTTCCTACGCTTGTTACATTTAAAAGTCATGACAGCCGCCTCTGAAAGGGTTTCTATGATATCACGGTACATGTAATCAATAATTTTAAAATGATCATGGTTATTGCATCTCTTATCACAGCAGTCCCTAAGAGGATCAGGGAAGTCTATATCTCTTAGCCTATCATTACATAACCGACGGTATTCAAGTATTTGTTCCGGCTGTCGTTCTCCCCATAAAACTCCTTGAGCTAAATAACTATTCGATACAGTAACAACACGTCTTAATTTAGTTATATCACACTCTATAATCATAGGAAAATGATCGGACCAATACACATCATACATAACGGCAATATTGCGTATTGTATTAAGGGCGCAGTCAGTAACAATGCAGTGATCCAACCATCTTCTACATCCATAGACATCACTAATATACGTATAGGATTCCGACCCTAAACCAAGTTTGTCAATATCCGCACATATCCACTGCTGTTCATAACAAAAATCAGTTAACTCACGATAAAAAGGCTCGTCAATGTGAGCATTATAGTCCCCAAGCATATATACCGCCTGTACATCACTCAGGTCAGAAATAGTCGAGGACAACACACCCATACACTCCGTGAATAAAGGCATGTTTTCAGACGTATCAGTAGGCATGTACACCGAACACACTATGAAGGATTTGTCAAGAGCATTTATTTTGACTATCGCTATTCTGTCACTGGCACAATCAATCACACTCACCGACTGAAAAGCACTTTTCCTCCATATAATACCCACGCCACCATGCGGTCTCCCCTTTAGAACACCGGCAGACGTATCAACCGCTGATTTCCCCGTCCATCCAAATTCACTATGAATTGTACCGAGTAGGGGTAGATCAAAAGGGAGGAGCCACGTCTCCTGCAGGGCAACTATATCCACGCTTTCACACATTACTCGAACTCCCTCAATTGATCGCTTCAGGGACCTACAGTTAAAGGTAATCATTTTACACACGTCAGACATCATAAAGTTGAATTTTTGACTGCATTAACACTCGCTTTATGGCCTGCATTGTCGGCCCTGCCTCGGAAAACGACATAGCGCCTGAAAGATATATCACTAGGCCACAAGTTATCGTTTAAGTAAATTGCCAGCTTTGCCCTACTAACAAATACTTTATACGAGTTATATCCTTTGTCTCGCTTCATTGCAATCTTAGACAACGTCACTCGTTCTTGAGTTTTATCCAAAATATACTCGACAATATCTTTTTCCGACACATCCTTGTCTATATTAGAGATAAACAGCGGCACTTTAATTTCAGCCGCTTTAAATTTCGTATTAGGTGCAGTCTTCCCGCTCCCGGTATTACATATAAATCTATTCTTAAGCCGCCTTCTTTGCACCATTATATAATCGTCGTCCCGATTTTTATCTTTCCACTCACCTTCTAGCGCAATCTTCGCATACGACTTCTTACTTTTATTTTCCACATTATTGGTAATAATCGACCTATATTCTAGGTTAATATTATCAATCGGTTCTTCAAATGCCCGTTCTGAGTCGCAATCTGCATTATAAACAACAGAAACAGGTTTCGGTTCCTTATCAATCAGCTGCACCGGCGCAAGCGTCGGCGCCCCGATACCCTGCGTAGGTGAGACAGGTAGACACGGCGGCTCCGGCACCAGAGCGGGCGCGCGCATCGAGTCAGTGTTATCGAGCGGACCAATGACCGCCGGCTCCGTCACTTCTATCTCTGAGCAATTAACTGACATGTTATTTAAAGTTAATCCAATGGGACCGCTGTCGTATACATATGCACCTCTTCTAGTATTAATGTTTAAGTATGGCTCATGACTTCTACCTGAATCCATGGCTTTGTCTTGTAGCTGAGACTGAATATCGTTTTTAACCATATCAAGATGCTCCGTTGTTGCATACCTGGCTTTAATATCTCGTACCTCACACTGCAAGGTTACAATATCTTTCAATAATCTAGTGACGTCTACATTTTCAAAAGTCACCGGAGGCAACTTATGCAAGTCTTTAGCGACAAATATGGGAATTTGGTCGGTTTTTGTATTCTTGATCAGCGTTATAATGTCTTCAATATCCCGCTCCATCTTATCTTTTCTTCTTGATATATATTTTGCACTGCAGTCCAAACAGTTAAACAGCAATATCTTTGCTTGTTTTACATCCTCTTTAGAAAATCCCGTACTGCAAATGTTCACCAAACTACCATTGTCCATAACATTAATCTTGTTCAAAATGAAAGCTAACACTTCGTTAATAACAATATTGCACGATGCACATTTCAATATGTTTGACGACGTCATATTCGCAGCGAGAGCATACCCTCACACACGCGCACACTCAACAGCGCTTGCGCGACGACTCCTGAAAAAAACTGTAGCCTTCAACATAATTTGAAATATTTTCAATAGATACCGAGATTTAGATATTTTGACAATGTGACGTTTTGGTGTCTAGTTAATTTGAGCTTTAGACATTTTGGGAAATGGTATAATTGAAAATTTATTAAAATATGATCAAGTCAAGTTTTAAACATTTTGGGAAATGGTAGAATTGAAAATTTATCAAAACGAGATGGAGTCTAAATGAATCATAGTCATATTAAGAATACGGTTTGTTTAGGCGCATGCGCCTGTCAAAATATTAATACGAATAACATTGTCTTACGTTTTAACCAGGCGTTGATTTGGTTATTTTTATATGTCTACCGTATTCTATTTCATTCGAATTCACACCTTCGCACGATCAGCACCTAATACTGTTTTACTGATTTTATTATTAAACATTATATTTAATTGATATTTTGGGTTTCACTGAAGCTCCTTTATGTCCGCGAAGACATAAATTGGTGGCCCATGAGGGGAACCATCAAAATCGACCAAGATAAGGATTGGATTTCGCCATTAACTCCATGCAACACGCGTGAACCAGAAGAGTTGAGGAATCCATGATTTGACGGAAACAAAGGCGCCGCACTAGCAGCAGCAACGCCACGGGATACTGCCTAGTCACCAGCTCGGCCAGTGAGGAAGCAAAAACCTTGCACCGCGCGACGGGGTCCTACGAAAGTTAAGTGCTCGTCCTGTTTCCTACCTAAATACCCAATCATCATCATCATCATCCAATCTAACTAAATAAAAAAATAAAAAAATCCCAAAACTATTTAGGTAAATTTAAAATCGTTCAAAGTGCAAATTAATTGTAATGCTTAGATCACTTAAGTAAGTCATACCCTACATTTATTTATATAGAAAGTTCTCGAACATTCGTTACCGTTATCATTTATCTGTTTAGGTTGGGCATGGTAACTTAATTGTTAACGAAGTAACGTGATTTTATGTATTTTTATTATGTTATTGAAACTTAAAAGTTAGCTTTTTCAAAATTATTTGTTAGTTTTATACGAAATGAATTGTGTATCCATAGCGTCCTCCCAGTGATAACGCGATATTGAGATTGTCGGCCGACCATTTCCAGGATCGCGGGATCGCCGCTGTCGCGTCACGGGCTCGGCGCGCGGGCGCTGCGCCGTCAGCAGTCAGCTGTGCGCGCGGAACCGGTTCCTTATCGGGAATTCCAGCGAATTGAGGAGCGTGAGCGAACATTTTCTTATTTAATTATTAATTGCCTTATTTGATTATTGCGTTAACAATGCCAACTGACAAGTTTGAACTGGCTTCGTCGACTAAATACCAACTAAAGGATTTATTTACTTCACGTAGTTCTATAAAGGGTCAGATAACAAAGTTTGGAAATTACCTATCGAATGTAAGCGAGAAATTGGAATTAACTAATATAGAACTAGCTGAGTTAAGCCTTAAGTTGTCCAAGTTCGAGAGTTTATCCGTAAAATTTGATACTTTGCAAAACAATATAGAAATTTTAAACTCGGAAAATATGAGTACTGAGATTGATGAGCGGGAGGGCATGGAGCACGATATTATTTTTAACATTGCCACTGCTAAAACCTTAATTAAAAAATATAATAGGCTCGAAATTGAGCAAAGACGAGAATCGGTTGCTATGGAGTCTCAATGCCTACTCGACCATTAGGATGTTAGTTTTAAACTCCCTCAAATACAAATATCCAAATTTGACGGCTCATATTTCCGCTGACTTGAGTTCCGCGACACTTTTGAAAGTTTGATTCATAACAATAGACGCATTCAACCTATCCACAAATTTCACTACCTCATTTCGTACTTAAGAGGGTGACGCTGCCAGAATAAGTTCAAAAGAAGTGTCGTCTACTAACTATACGGAAGCCTGGAGGTTGCTCGGTGAACGGTATGATAATAAGCGCTTGCTTATCAATCACCACTTAAGCTCGTTATTCAACATTCAGCCGCTCACTCGAGAAACTGAACGGTCTCTGAGATTTTTAGTTGACCACGTCACAAAAAAATTGCGCGCTTTGTCCGGCTTAGGCCAGCCCACGGACAAATGGGATGTACTTATAATATTTATGTTGTCCTCAAAATTGGATACGAATACGTTAGTCAAATGGGAAGAGTACCGTAACTCGCTCGATGACGTCCCAACCTTGGTGCAATTCCACAAAGGACATCATCCATTTTGGTCCAAAAGTGAGTGCCGGCCAAAAAATAAAATTGGTTTATTCTGATACAATTTACCCGCCTTAGCATTTCTTACTATGGCACCAAAAAATAACAATGTCTGAAACCACCGTATCTTACCAAAATATGTTCAAATGTAAAGTATGGTATAATTAATTGGTTTTTGTTAGTTCAATTCACCGAAATATTTAATTTTCTAACTAGAATAAAACTATGGATATTGGTACTACAGCTTTGGTGCCATAATAACAAATGCTCAGGCGAATAAGATCTAACAGAATATAGCTTCTTTTTTTTGGCCGGCACTTTTATTTTGGACCAAAAATGTATGAAACCCGGATGATGTCCTTTTTAATTGATCGAGCCGATGTGATCGAGTCGCTTAATCGTAATAGACACGATTGCTTACAAGCAAAATTCACGCCATCTGTGTCGTTTCAAAATAATAGGTCATCAGGTAATTATAAACCCCATGCTCACAATAGTATTAATAATAACAATAAGCCCTTTAAGGGTTCATATACAAAAACGTTCGCGAGCATGAATCAATCTCGTCCAACCGGTTACGTGTGCATCATTTGTAATGAGAATCATAAAATTTACGAGTGCCCTACTTTTAAGGCTAAAACTTTAAAAGACAAATTAACCGACGATGTTGCTACTTACAAGTTATGCACTAATTGTTTACGTCAGGGACACCCTTCAAGTGAATGTCGGATGGGTCCTGGTCGCGAATGTAAAAAGAACCATAATAGTCTACTCCATCCATCAGCATCGGAAAACACAAACGGAGTTTCTACTACTGCTACATCTGTGGTAAATTTTTCTGATCAATGTTGTACTCGGGTCTTATTATCCACGGCACTGGTGGAGGTCACGAACCCTGCTACAAAAGACATACTAAGGGTTCGCGCCATGCTTGACAGTGGTAGTCAATCTTCATTTATCACAAAATCCCTTAAGGATAATTTAAAACTAAAATCCAACCAAATTGACTCACTAAAGGTCATTGGCATTGGTAACAATTGCACAAATGATGTAGTCGAAAGTTGTAACGTTCAATTGAACTCACTAAATAGCGTTTCAAAGTAAGTTTGTCATGCTTAGTACTAAAAGAGCTAACAGGAGAACTACCAAAGTCTCCCATAAATATTAAACAACTAAATATACCAAAAAATACATTATTGGCCGATCCTAAATTTCATCAACCAGGTCCCATTGACATGCTTATTGGTGCCGACATATTCTGGGACATTTTAGGAAACGAACAAATGTCCTTAGGCCCAGAGTATGCTAAATTACGAAATTCAAAATTGGGTTGGTTGGTCTCGGGTCCAACAAATACAAAATTGCCGTACAAAAATACACAATGCAACCATGTATCAATCACAAATAAATCACAAGATTCGATTGATGACTTACTTACTAAATTTTGGGATCTAGAAGAAATCCCCGAAAGTAAAGTTTTAAGCTTTAAGGAAAGGTCTTGCGAAAAACACTTCATAGGCAATGTGTCTAGACTTAGCACGGGTAGATTCATGGTCCAATTGCCTTTAACTGATTCTCCCGACTGTCTTGGAGACTTATAATCTGGCCAAACGAAGATTAATAAATTTAGAAAAGAAATTTAAACGCAACCCTACATTAAAATACGAATATTCCGACTTTATAAAGGAATATGCAGAGTTAGGACATTTGTCTGAGTCTCCCATTAACAAACCTAACTCGAGCTACTTTTTATGTCACCATGCTGTTTTTAAAGACAGTGAGTCAACGGCCATTCGTGTGGTCTTTGACGGCTCCTCGCCGCCGCGTCCTCCTCCGGTTTATCATTAAATAGGTAATATATTAATGGTGGGCCCAAATGTCCAGGACTCTCTTTTCTCTATTTTGGTGAGGGCAAGGCAGTATAAATACATCTTAACCGGCGATATAGAGAAAATGTATCGCCAGGTGCTAGTACATAAAGATGATCGCAACCTTCAACTCATATTATGGAGAGAAGATGAGTCCCAGCCTATCAAAACGTTGCAGTTAAATACTATTACTTACGGAACCGCAAGTGCTAGCTATTTAAGCACGAGGTGCCTTCAACAAGTAGGCGAGGAGCAAGACGACCAATTAATTCAATCAATTATTAAAAAATATTTTTACGTCGATGACCTTATAACGGGCTCTAATAACGAAGACGAGTTACGTTATATTCAAAATTCAGTTTCGGATGCTTTAAAGTCAGGTTGTTTTCATTTAAGGAAATTTAAAACGAATTCAACTAAATTATTTCAAAATTCCGACATAAATACAAAAGAAAATCTCACTATAAGCGAGTCATCAAGTACGCTCGGATTGGGCTGGGACCCTTGTAGCGATTGTTTTAATTTTAATGTACAAGATACACAGCAAAACAGCAAAATTACAAAACGAAATATTATGTCCAACTCCTTCAAAACCTTTGATTCATTAGGACTTTTAAGTCCCGTTATTATTCAGACCAAAATGATGCTACAGAGACTGTGGCAGCAAAAGGTTGACTGGGACCAGTCTGTCCCTCAGGATATCGAAAAGGAATGGACAAAGTATGGTGAAAATTTACCATTCATCACTAAACTACAAATAAATAGGAATGTTTTATGTGATGACCCTAAACAAATAGAATTGCATTCTTTCAGTGACTCGTCGGAGCGTGCCTTTGGCGCATGCATTTATATGCGATTAACTAACTTAAACGGTGACGTCACTGTCAGATTGCTGTGCGCCAAGTCAAAATTAGCGCCACTAAAGCAAACAACAATTCCGCGTTTGGAGCTCTGCGCCGCCTTGTTAGCCGCTAAACTGTGCAAAGCCGTCGCAGACTCCCTTAGATACAAACCTACTAGTACATTGGTGCGATTCAAGCGTAGTTTTAGCGTGGATAACTAATGATCAACTCAGGCTTAAGACATTCGTGGCCAATCGTATCAATGAAATTCTCGAGTTGACTAAGCCGACGTCGTGGCGCTACGTACCCACCCACGTCCTTGAACCCAGCGGATTTAATTTCCAGGGGGGTAGACGCTCGTCAGTTACTCGGTTTGAATTTATGGTGGTCAGGTCCCGATTTTTTAACTAAAAACGACTCTGAATGGCCTTTATCTAAAGTTAACGCAGGTATTGATAAACTACCGGAAATTAAATCGCATTCAGCTACTACTTGTGAGCTCGTAATTAATTTTGAAAAGTACTCTAAATTTACCAAACTTCAGCGATGTTATGCGTATGTTAGACGATTTATTTTTAATGTAAGACACCCTAAAAAAAAACGCTCAGGAAGCTTCACCACAGATGAGCTGTCATTCTATGAGCTCTCTGCGCTAGCGCAAAGTCAGTCGTTTCCTAGCGATTACGACTTGTTTATCAAGAATAAACCCTTAAGCCCTAGGTCTAAAATACTTCCATTATCGCCATTCATGGATCATCAAAAAATAAACAGAGTCGGGGGACGCATTGAGGCATCTAATTATTCATACCACAAAAAACATCCAATTTTGCTTCATTCGTCTCATCACCTAACAAAATTGTATTTCGAGTATGAACATTTAAGGTCGTTACACGCTGGCCCACAATTCTTACTCGCGGTCATACGATAAACTGTGTGGCCTGTTAAGGGTAGGCACCTAGCTAGGCGCACTGATAATAAATGTGTACGCTGCAGACGTCTGCGCGCTAAGACACTGTGCCCAAAGATGGGCAACCTACCTACACAGCGAATAAATCCAGATTATCCCTTTTTGTCCGTTGGCTTGGACTTTGCTGGACCATTCCAAATACTAAATCGAAGGGGGAGAGGTGCCATTTTAATAAAATGTTACCTCTGTCTGTTCATCTGTCTACGATATAAATGTATTCATTTGGAAGCGGTTAGCGACCTCTCTAAAGACGCTTTTATTATGACGCTTCGCAGATTTATTTCTCGTAGGGGCAAGCCAGCGGAAATATTATACGACAATGGGCGAAATTTCGTGGCAGCTGCTAAAGAGGTACAGCCTGGCCAAAAAGTCGAGCCAGTGGTGACAGCTGCAACTAAAATTTTTGTCCCATGGCAACAATACTGTACTGTTAAGTACTAGTACTTACTGCGTCACCCGCGTGTCGATTTTTGAGATAATTATTTAATAAATATATTTAAAGCATTCTGTTCCGTCTAATAACTACAAAAACATGAGTAGGCCAATTCGAAGTGGTGCGAGAGCAATAATTTTCAAAGTTTTCTTGCGATGTTTGGCAGAAAGTGAGGCTGGACAGTCTTTGTCTGAACTTGACGATGTTTATCGACGTACTGCTGAATTCACAGGTATTTATTCATATGAAATATGTTTTGTGTATAGAATATTACCCATTATTACAGTTCTTATGATCAATTCTATCGTCTTACCATAAAATTTATGAATTTGTAATGTTATTTTTAAAACTCATTTTTGAGGTTATACTCATCATTTTACGTGACTCTTAATACGAGGACTGAATGTGATTGATCCTTTTAGTATTTTTTTACAAGTGACTTACGCCTTCATATTATTTATTTTAGGTGTAAGCATGGAGACGGTACGAAGAATTGAAAAAGAAGGCGAAAATAATCGTGGAGTATTTTCTACTCCAGGAAAGCACCAAGGAAAGATTTGGACAATTTTGACCTTTGTGCCATTAGACAAAAGGTTCATTTCTTCTACACGGTGATGAAAAAGGCAAGTATAATTGTTATTGGTTTTACCTCTTGATTATAGTTTGAAATAATCAGTTGATTACTCGTACAAGAGTCATGATATTTATTTTGACATACTTTTTACATGGTACGGCATGTTTGGTTATAGATATAATTATTGTATTCATAGTTCTATATTATGCTGATTTTATTTGTTTAAGTAATTTAAATTGAGTTGGTTCATATAATTCTCCCTATTAAAAGCAATCCTTACATTTACTTGTATTATCATATGCAATCCTAAATAAAACTCATTTATTTTAGGTTCCTACTCTTCGAAGTCTGCTGCTTACGCCTTACAGTGAGGGAAGATTTAGGTTTTGACGGAGGCAGAGAACACCTCCGAAAAGTGCTAAAAGGACTTGGTTTTTCCTATAAAAAATGCCAGTCTGATAGATCTGCATTAATGGAGATGACTCATATTGCTGCAAAACGGGAGAAATACCTCAAGATTATTTTAGAGAAGAGAAGTTTGCCACAGGAGTTGCAAAAAGATATAATTTATTTGGATGAGAGCTATGTGCACTCCTCATACAAACTGAAAAAGTGTTGGCAGTCATTAGATATTGGTGGAGTCAAGGAAAATGTATCCAAAGGAAAGAGATACATTTTGGTTCACGCTGGCAGTGAGAAAGGATTTGTGCCGAATGCTTTACTTATTTTCAGTGGAACAAACCAAAAGGAAGACTACCACTCTGAAATGAACAAAACAAATTTTACGAAATGGGTCAAAGAAAAATTGATTCCTAATTTGACAATGGCGTCCATTATTGTTATGGATAATGCACCCTACCATTCTGTTATTTTGAATAAAGCTCCTACAAGTGCAGCAACAGTTGCGGAGCTAAAGTTGTGGCTCGTCGAAAACAACATACCTTTTGACACTTCTCTGCGTAAACCAGAACTGGTAATTCTCGTGAAGAGAAATAAGCCGGAGCCCATTTATGAAATTGACCAGATTTTGGGTGATCATGGTCATACAGTGGTAAGGCTTCCACCATACCACTGTGACCTAAATCCCATTGAACTGATTTGGGGAATTGCGAAACATAAAATTGGCTCAAATAATGTGTGTACCACTGATATAAAGGTAATTATAATATTTTAACCCTTTTCTTGGCAAAAATAATAAAGTTCATGGATTCAAGCCTCTTCAGATTTAAATCCAGCAAAAAAATAAAATTACAGAAAAGATACAAAAAGTGAATATGGTATGTATCTTATAATACACATCGTCAAGAACTTCTACCTGTAAATAGTAAATGGCCCATTCTTAGTGCACCGCTACACTCTCTAGAGAATATATATTTAATTTTTCTATAGGTTTAAGTTTAGGCTGTACATTGTCTGTCCGTCAGAAAACTGTTTTTTATGTATAGATAGAAAGATAGAAGATAGATAATACTTTTATTTTCTTTATATAGTGTTCAATATTGTCATATATGATGTGATTAATATTAATATTCATGGATGTGATTATTCTTATATTCAGGTGGCGGCTGAGCAAGCATTCCAAGATATAACTGTTGAGAATTGGGAAAATTCATGTAAACACGTGAAAGAAATTGAAAAGGAATACTATGAAAGGGGTCAAACATTGTATACGGACATGGAAAAACTAATTATTAATCTCAGAGATGACAGTAGCAGTGAGTCATCTGATACAGAAAATGATGATTACAAAGAAGGTGCAGGAACCTCGAGCCAAGAGCCTCTTTTTTCTGGGGTGGAATATTTAGATGAAGAGTTTCTAGACTCTGACTGACATTTTGAAGTGCTTGTACTTAAAATTAAAATAATAATAATAATAATAAAGACTTTGATTCTTATATTACGTTTTAAATTTCATGTTTATTTTATTTCTGCTGTTTCCTTAGTTTGCCTTCTGACAAAGGCCCAATAATCAATGTGTATGGATCAAGTGAAAAAAGTAGGTTTTCTAAAAAAATATCTATTATTAGGTCTTCTCCTAAGCTTAGAAGTCGCGGGTACAAGCTAGTAATTAATATAAATGTTAAAGTTTACGACTATTACTAATACAAAGTGATTATGAAAAATATTAGTGTTAAAGAGAAATTATATAATAAAGTATCAATATCATTTTAGTCGTAGTATATTGGGTGGCTATATGAACGACAGTGCTGCCCTCATTTTTTGTCTCGACTTTTTGGCCAGGCTATAGGGAAGTTTCTAAAACAAGTAAAAAATCCTTTAGTTGACGCTATAAGCCAGGAAGGCATTAAATTTACGTTTACCCCTACTTGTGCTCCTCACTTCGGCGGAATATGGGAATCAGGAGTTAAGTCAGCTAAACGTCATTTGAAACGCGTCATGGGAAATGGTCATTTAACGTTTGAGGAAATTTCAACCTTATTCTCTCAAGTGGAGGCCATTCTAAATAGTCGCCCCCTTTATCCCTTGTCCTCCTGTCCTGACGACCTGCTACCCTTATCCCCCGGGCACTTTCTTATCGGAAGACAGACAGGCGGAGGGCAGACATCACCACCACAAGAGGATGCGTGCGGCGTCCCCTTACACGTCTGTGCCCGCTGCCGTCGTAATAAATGTTTTACTGATTTTATTATTAAACATTATATTTAATTGATATTTTGGGTTTCACTGAAGCTCCTTTATGTCCGCGAAGACACGGTTATTTAAGAAGTAGGCGTCATTTCGACCTTTAGACATTATGAGAATAACCTGTTTTGACATTTTGATATTCTAGAAACACGTTACCTATTATGATATTTGGCTGTAACGGACCGGAATCATATCTACAATAATTATGTCATGCCTATGTCTAAAAGGCATACAGCGCAAAAAACCGAACGTTTAGAATAACAAACTTTAAATGTTGTAACTTTCGACATTCAAATGCATACCCAAATAATACTTTCGACATTTAAAACATCGGCCTTTTAACTGTTCGGCATCGCTATTTAACGCAATCTATTCCGTTTTTAGTATTTAAACACATACCAATAAGTAGATATATTTACTCATGTACCCAGGGCTCGGAAAACGGTATTTTTTTCGAAACGGTTTCGTCTTAAATGCCTAAGGAACGATTTGTTTCGGTTTCGTTCGCAAATAACGTTATAGAAAACGTTTTTGAACAAGAACGAAATTTAAATATTTTTGATCCATATAACGTTTTTAACCGTTTTTTTCCATTTGCTGGGTTCGGTAGTATCTAACATTACTAAACAAGTTCATGCTTGTCGCCGCTTTGTAGCCAAACGCCGCGCGCGGCCGCGTCCCGTGGATTAAACCGGTTTTTGATAACGTTCTCGTTTCGTTTCCGTTCCGAACAAAATGTTGAACAAAGAACGGTTCGAAACGTTTTTAAAACATTATTCTGAATAACGTTTCCGAGCCCTGCATGTACCCAATCAAAATACCGAAAGTTTACTTATCGATATTAATTTTGGAAGCACTATTCTTTTTTTTTTTTTCATTTTTTTTTTTTATTTTATTGTTTACTTCCGAAAGAAAATTAAATAATGCGTAAAAAATGCAAAGTTGCCATAAAGCCTTTGTACTCCTTACAAGATAATAATACCATGATAATGTTTTCAGTTATACTCGCGTACCTACTAAGGGAGTGGTCAGTTAATACTGGACAATTTCTATACACGAGGTTAAGTCACAGAACCGTCGTTATGCATTTGGATTAAAGCGCTTAAGATTTTTGGAGTCGGTCTACAGAATTAAAAAAAAACGATCTGGCAACACTACCTGTGCTGTCGCCTTCGCCTGTCTGTCTGTCGTGCGTGTCGTATAAGTCGTATTGTTTGTGTTAATCTATGGAGTGTGGGCGGCCTGTCTGTTTAGCTTAGCTTACGTTTATTACGCTCACACAGATTAGATTATTATAGGGTTAAGGACTTTGATTGTGAATTTGTGACTTCAATTAAGTTGAGATTTTTTCATTTTAATTTTTCCGCTAGGGTTCTGTTATAATCAGTTTGAGATAATGTTGTACGATTATTGCTTGTTTTTATGTTAGGCAATGCAATAAATATTATTTGCCCTCGCGAATGATTTTCAGTGCCATAATTAATATATAGTAGTGATTAAACTGAAGACGAGTTTCTTGTGATCAAAGAGAATATAACCGTGATAAGCTTCACGCCAACTTAGATAAGGATAATTGTATCTTACCGTTGAGTTAATCCGTAACGGGTCGTATCGCTTCGTTCAATTCTATTAAAATAATCGTTTATCGTTTTAAATTATGTCTGAATACGGTAAATTTGGACCTCTAGTGGGCGCCATTGATGAGGGCACCTCTAGCGCAAGATTTATTATTTTCAAAGCAAACTCTTCCGAAGTGGTTGCATTGCACCAGAAGTCTTTGAACCAGCATTTCCCTCAAGAAGGATGGGTCGAACAAGATCCTAAAGCTATCCTCGAAGTCGTTACTACTTGTGTACAACTCGCTATTGAGAAATTGATAACATTGGGAGGAAGAGCTAAGGTAGGTGGTACTGAGTAAGCACAGTATTAGAATACTACTAAGCTGCGGTGTTCGGCCTGTCGTAACCAAACAACAGTAACGACTATGCTATTGGCAACACTTTCAGGGTTGGTAATAATGAGTGTTTGTAGCATATGGGTAAATTCCAATAAGTTGAGCATGCTAATTCACACAGTTAAACGGCGAAAATTGGTAAGTATACTTTTTGTAACACATTGAGATTTTTTTCCCATTCATTGTTTGTATGGTTAACTTTGCTTAACTATAGTCTAACTTTACAGTCCTCACCCAGGTATGTTAAGCGTCTATACATATATTAGATGTTTAATGCTCACTGATCAGTTTATCGTAATAAATGTATTGCATCTCTTAATAATAAAAAATGAGACTAAAGTATGCTTCAAAAGTAGTGTCAACAATAACAGATATATTGGCTACTAATTACTAAATCTGAACATGTATTATTCTTTTGTGTTTTTCAACAACTATGATGTTTATTTTTCATTGGGTTAAAACTACATTTGACCGTTTACTACAGATATTACACTAGTATAGTATTGGCCACCCCAATTAGTCAATTTACAGTCTCTGTCATAACAATGCGTTCAAGGTGGCTAAAAATATCAGGATACCTCTCCATTGTCAGATCAGTGTAGTGATGGATAGAAATTAAGCAGAAATTGTTCATAACTTCAACTTACCCAGGATCTATTCAGCGCTAGGTTTAGACTGTGGTCATTAAAAAGTGTAAAGTATGAGATGCAGTCTTAACAAATCGGAGTAATTCCGAAAATTGGTAATTTTGAGTTGTGGTCATTATGAACATTTGTCTTTTTGAATAGTGATCATTTCGAGAATTGTCATTATATGAAGTGGTTATAGTGAAATGTGCTCATTTTAAAACATGGTCATTATAGGATAAGTCATTCTGGCAAATTGTCAAAATAGAAAGTGGTTATTTTCAGTGCCATGTTAAGCCAGCGCGGGGCCCATAGCAAATTCTATGTTTAAAGAGACCCTTGGAAGTTATTTCTCACGTGTAGGGTGCTAAATAAAACAGAACTGGTAGAAATACATGTCAGGGAGACATGGGTGCACGGGGCCCGTTGCATTTGCTACTCTTGCTATGTGGCCAATCCAGCACTGGTAATATTAGGATTTTTTATGTAGTGGAGGGGATATATGATAACTCTTGACATATTTTTTGCAACTGGCCTAACATAACCCATAGGTTACAAAAAACTAATTTTGTACCAACACTGAAAACTGCCGCAAATTGCACAATAAATACCACAGGGCATTGCAGTTATAAAAAACCATGAATTTCACGATATGACAAAACAGGAGGATACTCTGGGTTCTGGTACTGGTCTTTTTGAAGTCCTGAAACCATAGCAAGTGTTTATAATTCATAAAGAAAAGTATACTTTTTTAATTTTTAATTTTGTTTTCCATGACTTGTGTACGTTACAAAATATTGAATTTAAAGATATTTAAATTCCTAAAGGTATTATTGGTCTTATTTCATTCCAAACTTCTCCATTTCATTCTATTTTTTTGCTGTTCTCATACAGTCTTTAGGCCTGCCTCTTGCCCTTCTGCCGCTTGAGCCTGTCCACTCTGTTATATGCCTGGATTATGTGCCTGCAATGTGTCCTGCCCATTTCCATTTCTGGCACTGTGTATCTTGTCCGGCATCTATTATTTTATTTATTTACTGGCTTAAAATTATTACTAAATACTGTACTTAATAGTACTAATTACTTACCAACTTTGACTGTTTAAAAACTCCTGTGGTACAATTTACAAGAAAATGTACATAATCAAGGCAATACAATTCAAATTTAATTTCACTGTTTATTCAAATTTAATTCTATTTGCAACAGACATAGTAAGAATCCTTTCGGCCGCCATCACAACTCTGTTTCTGAACCAATTGTCAACAAGGATTTTTTAGTCTTTCACTGCAACAAGTTGTGATAGAAGAATATTTATTCCTGTTACGCAACCAGTTGCCAACAAGTAAAATTTCAATAAGCCTTGTTACTATAGAAGAGTTAGTTTTCTTTGTTCATAACCAGTTGTCTACGAGATTTTTTTAGTTTTTTATGGCAACCAGTTTTGATAGAACAATATTTATTCCTGTTACGCGATCAATACCCGGATATCGATTTTGGAAGCTATCAGTCGAATAACTAAAGAAAGAAGAAATAATATAAAATGCAAAGGAAATCATTTGTCTGACAGTACTGCCATGTCCGCTTAGCGGTCTCGTAGAGGCGTGCGTCTGTGTGAGTGCATCTTTTCGATCGTTTGTTCGTACCTTCTTTACTGCTATATGTATACATATATTGTGTACTGGGGCTCAATTCTACACAGGCTAAACCTTAATCCTTGTGTTAGTATCGTATATAGTGTTGATAGGGACTCAAGTCTTTGAAGTCTAAAATGCAAGAACTCGACCCATATTTATAAGACCGTGAGCTTAAAAGACTTCCAAGTCTTTTGAGTTGTGAGTCGAGTTCTTTTTTGAGTTTTATTAAGTCCTGTAGTTACGACTCAAGCTTTAGCAAGATTCAAGCCATCGTATCTTTTTAAAGTCTTATTTCAACTTTAGGTGTGCTTTAAGACTCGAGTCCTATAATGACGACTTGCTTTTGAAGTTAGTTGGCTTGCTATGATTTCTATCAAAATATGTCATGTTTGATTTTGATAGGTATGTACTTTTCTGAAGTGGTTTGAATGCACAAACGAAGTATATGATATCTGTAAAATGTAGGTACCTTTCAGAAATGTAGCGGCGGATTATAAATTTAAAAAAGTACAAGAGAAGTACCAAGTACTTATTTCAATAAGTACTTACCTAGTTCCCTTGTAATTAGATTGAGTTGGGTTAGACTTATAGTATAACATTATTACATTATTATATCCTGAGGCTATATTTAGCTATTAGGATATTATCAAGAGCCTCTTTATATACGCCCCACTGCCAGGTAAAGGCCTCCCCTCTTATAAATAACAGAGGGAACAAGCTTTAGTCAATCGTTGGAAAATAGCCAATTTATGGTCTCATGATACAATAAAAGTAAGCCCGGGCGGGCAACCTAAAAATAAATATAAAAAATACTGTTAATTTGTAAAACTTGTACTTATTATCGTATTATTGGTTACATACATATATTCGGTATGTAAATACAGTCGTAATATGTGACTTACTTGCGACTACTCCAAGAACCTTATTTTTTAAGATACTGTAACGTAAAAGAAAACTTAAAAGGAACGTAAAAGAAAATCACTAGTACATAAACAATACAAATTTAACTAGAACAAGTTCAGCCAAGAGGAAAGGCACATTGATGACCTAATTGTTTTATTGCCCAATCGGTTTCTCCTTTTCGTTATTAGATTGGCAGATTTAGATAACGTTTGTTCACTAGGCACACTTGATCCTGGAATAACCAAATAATCAAATGCCATTTTTTTCAATTGAGGAAGCTGATATTCATGATTTTTCCACCAAGCCAGTACATCGGTGTTCTCCGGTTCTTGAGGCAGTGACAAGTAAGTATCCTACTGATTTTGGTATATATTCTTTTTTTTGTATATCGAAGACAGTAATCCGTTTCCGGACAAATCCACCCCCAAATTGGGTCCATCATCATGATAATTTTCTTGCTTATAGTTTTTGTCGAAAATGTTTCTTATTTCCGATGTGGTCTCTAAATTCTCACATTCATTGAAATAATGGGGATCCAATACAACTGCAATCCTTGCAACATTTGATCGAAGTAAATATGTATATGACTACAACTTATTATCCATCGCTGTTACACAATTATTCAATAATTCATTGCCCAAATTGCTCGAAATATGCTTTTGAAGTTCATCTACAATGGGAACGACACAGAATATGCTTGGATACTTCGACATAGACATCAACAACGTTGCATCATAGAATGGTTTTAAGAATTGAAGCAGAACTTCTACTTGATCCCAAAGTTCAATTTTATGTTTATGAAATTCTGTGACGTTGTCACATAAGTGATCCAAAACGACTCTTACTTTAAAGGCCCGCAACAGCATCAAGTACGTCGAATTCCAACTAATCGACATTTCTCGCAAGAGTGACAATCGTTTAACACCGATCACGTCGCAGTATTCAAAATACATTGTTTTTTCTTGGGTGAAAAAGTTATAATGTTCACCAATTTAGAAATATTGTGGACAATACTATCAAGGTGTTCTAGACCACTTTTGACAACGAGATGTAAAACATGTGCTAAGCACCGTGTATGAGCAACATTCTCATAATCATCATGAAATAACGTCAACATCCGCATCATTTTTACATTAGTTGACTCGTTGCCTGTTGATATCGACGAAATGTTTCCTCTTAGAGAATAGTTATCAAAAATGTCTGTTACTTTTGATAGTAAATGGTCACTTGTGTGAGGATAAGGCATTAAATCAAAGTCCAAAATTATGGCAACGAGACTGTTATTCAGCATAAAATGAGCAGTCACTTTGTTAGTTACCGACGTCCAATAATCCAAAGTTATGGAAATTTTATTTTCAACTTCAAGCAACCGGGTTTTTTAATTCAGATTGTGTATTCTCAAAAAGTGTTTTAATGCTTAAGCTCAAATGAAGACGATCCGGTAATGAATAACCTGGGTTAAGCAGGCTTATAAACAATTTAAAATGTTCTTCTTCAACAATCCTGAAGGAATGGCTTCCATGTACAATGAAGTTGATTAACAATCTATCAACGTGTATTTTTGTCTCATTGCGGCATTTTCTCTGCTTAACTTCAAAATTCGGCTGGTGGACCATATAATGTTCCTTAAGTATTGTATGCGATGTTTTTACAGAGAATTTTTTGTCACAATGTTTGCACTGCTTACAATTTTCGACCCGTTGATAAAATGTAGACTTTAGTGACGATACAAATCTACGTTTCCGGGGGTTAACTACTAAAGAAACCCCCGATGAATTACTGTTTGTACTATTATTAGAACTCATTACATCCGTTTAGGCACAAAAAGTTTCACAATGTTTTTTTAATATAATATACCTACTCGTATATTGAAACTTTCACTTGACTTGAGACATTTCGATGCTTGAGACATAGCAAATTTGACAATCATTGATTGTTAATCAACTTTTTCGTATAATTGAGAATATTTATCTCAATAAAGAGTCAAGTTGGGAAAAGGCAACCTAAGTGGCTTAGTGACAGTAAATAACTGGCTATCAATAATAACGCCATTAAAATATTAATAAATACTTTTACTCGCGTCTCTATCCGCGTATATTTTGTTTACGGTGATTATTTCAGGAATTGTGTAATTTTCCAAAATACAAATTCTACTATGTATACAAAATTCTAAAAAAGCTGTTACTACCTCTATTATTATAATATTTATAACACTAGCTATCCGCCCACGACTTCCTCCGCGTGTAATAGGTTTTCCCGTACAAACTTTCATCCCAAATTTCATCTATTCAAAGGGTTGATTCTTGGAATAATAATTACTCTATGTTCATTCCCGGGTCTCAAACTATCTCTGTACTTACCAAGTGTCATTTCAATCGGTTTAATGGTTTCAGCGTGAAAGGAACAGACGGATAGACAGAAACATATAGTTACTTCCGGATTTATGTGTTATAACTACGCTGTTAAGAAAATACTGAAATAAGTCATTTGGAGACCCCTCGATCTAAGGGTGTGGGTATTCTTTTAGAAACGAATAGTACAATGACTACAAATGCCACAAGATAACCAAAGAAGCTCATGCAACATTTATCATCCTAGAATTCTAAATTTACAAACTTGCTGGCGTCATCTACTTGAATTTAAAAGTTAAATTTCATTTTGGCTTCATTTCGTCATCAGTTCTTTAATCCGTGAATGCCTAAGGCCCGTATTTCAATTCATTATGAAAACCATACAAACAGACAGCATTCAAATCAAAAGAAAGATATACCTAAGTAGGTACTGATTACTATAATACTACTTTACTCAGTACCTATATTCCGTAATCTCATAATCTCAAGTGTTCTTACAATTATAAGTCCAAACGAGTTCTAGTCATGACTCAGTTGTTTTAAAGGCCTTAAGAGTAAACAAAACACTCTAGCCTTTGTAGAGGAGTCGAGTCTCTATATAAAACAATGGAAGACTTAAGTCCCCTTAATTTTAAAAGAACTTGAGCTTCGATTCGTTGACTAGAGTCTAAAAAACTAAGTCGAGTCCTACAAATGAAGACTCCAAGGACTCGAGTCTTTATCAACACTAATCGTATATCGTTTGTTAAATGCTTATTTTGGAGCCCAAAATACCGATTCTGAAATATTCTTAAATTTTTACAATACCCCCAATTTTTACAAAACACAAATTATTTACAGAAACAAAATAAATAATCTAGTATATTGACACTGACACTCAATACCCGTAATGGTTTTTAAGGGTAACGTTTCACATACAGATATTGTTGTCAATTGGCTAAACTGCCAGTAAACATGAATACTGGTATTGATTATACCGCTAATCTAAACTTTAGGGATATCAATAGCGATATAATTTAATAACCGGTTATACCTCATTTAAAACCGGCAGTCAGAATACGGGTAACGAACGATCCCCGGTTTAAAACTTCTGAATTACTTTTAGTTTTCTGGGAAAGAAAAAAACTACGTGAAATTATAATGAATGAGTTAATGGACTGTTCAACTTAAATAGCTTTATTCTCCATAAAATAAAACGAAAATACATAGATTAAAAAAACAGTTGGCTCTCCTAATATCCAACAACTATAGCACGCACTTTAAAGAAAACTTAAACATCCTCTGTAACTAATATTAATACGAACTTACTAAAATGTTATGGAGAAAGGGCTTATTATTTCCAGGCAGTGCCCGACCGTAATTTATTTTGCTTCTAATTGTTGTATTGCTACAGCAATTTCTTCGTCGATTAATTTGTACAGTCGGCGTCATATAGTTTGTAGCATCCAAAGTAGCCAAATAGTTCGTTACACGTCCTTGTTACTACGGTAATAATGACGTGTAACGTACTATTTGGCTACTTTGGATGCTACAAACTATATGACGTTGACTGTACTCTAGTTTCTTTTTACTTTTACCTTCTAAATCATAAGTTTTTGTTTCCGTTAATAGAACTTCCAACAATTGTGCCAGTGAGGGATATTTTTGTCCTATATAACGATTTATCTTTGCATGCCATCCCTCGACAATGTTATTGGTCCTTACATGTTCTTCTGCACAAGAACATGATTTCATCATTTGGTTTTTCTTTGTCCGCCTTTTTTGGAAGCACTTGTTAATTTTTTTGGGTCCTTCACTAGGATTGCTAGGGATTTTCATCATTGCGTATATATAACCTTCTATACAGGGTGTCCCAGGAAGTAGTGTCAAGCGGAAGTCCAGAGGTAGTGCACCTCAAGGGGCATCTGAATCACCCCCATGTATGTTCCGCGATTTTTCGTAGTTTAGGAGTTATGGCCTTTTTTCACATTTTCTATGAATCTGCGACCACGGAGACAGTTTTGGTCATTCTGACTGCAATAATTGAGATAATTGGCTGCTTGTTTTTTTAATGTATACCTGAATAGTACGTGCATGTACTCCATTTAAAAACAAAACATGATCGTTGACCGTTTTGTCAAAAAAAAATAGAATCACAAAAAGTGAGAAAATTTTAACTGTGGTTCAGACTTTGAAGGCCGATTACAAAAAAAAAACTAGCATAACTTTTTTTTAAAACCATGTTTAAAAACTGCCTAATTTTATTGACTTTCTACCCTATTAATTTTATTGATCTAGTATTAAGGGATCATGCTAAAAAAAAATCAAAACGTACGTCATCCGTAATTTTCACTTTTTCTAGTATGGCCAAGTACAAATCTGAAATTAGGTTTGTACTCCGGAGTTGGCATAAACACCTTCTTGGTGCAAAACAATAACACTGGCCACTAATTTTCAGATGCCATTAAATTAAAATTAAAAAATATTTGTTCCTCGTTTGTCGTTTGTTTTATTGCATTTACGGTTCGGATTTTGGTTTTCATTGTGATTTTACGACAATTTGGTGTTTCTGGAACTTGGATTTGATTTGCTTTGTGACTTGGATATCTTATTAGTGATTTTAATACGACCTGGCTACATTCTGGATTTTTGATTTGCTTTGAATTGGATTTATTTTCTTTTTACCTTTTTTTTCGAACTCTTTCTGCACATTAATTGTAAATTATTCTCAATACCATGTCTTTCTCACAAAGAGACTATGCGTTAATGCATTATTACTATGGTTATGCAAGAGGCAACGCATCTGAAGCAGCCAGATTGTACAGGGAGCATGTAGAGAATAGAGGCGAGCCCGAACCTGCATCTTATCCCGATCACCGTACCATTTTAAGAGTACATAACTGTTACATGGAAGGTCGCTTGCCTGGTACGCGATCTGGTCGTCCTTTAGAAATGCATGACTTTAGTTTAGTTAACTTGGTAATGGACGAAGCAGAAAGAGATCCAACGATTAGTGTCCGAAAAATTCAAAACCGAACTGGTATTTCAAAATCAACGGCACATCGCATACTACAAAATGAGGGTTTACACCCGTACCACTTGCAAAAAGTTCAACAGTTAAAACAAGAAGACTATCCTAGAAGAGTAGCGTTTTGTCAAGAAATGTTGCGGCGTCAATCTGAGGACGAAAATTTTTTCAACACTATTTTATGGACTGACGAGTCCCATTTCAAGCCATGTGGGATTTTTAATATCCATAATTTCCATTATTGGAGGATTGAAAACCCACACGCGGCACGTGCGTCTAATTTTCAAGAGCTATTTAGCGTAAACTTGTGGACTGGGATTGTGAACGGACAGCTGATTGGTCCATTAGAACTACCCGACCGCTTGAACGGCCAATCGTATTTAAGATTTTTGCAAGAAGAACTAAACGAATTGTTAGATAACGTGGATTTACTCACACGCAGGAACATGGTGTTCCAAAACGATGGTGCTCCATGCCATTACGCGAGAATTGTAAGAGCACACTTAGACGCACGATTCCCAAACAAGTGGATAGGCCGTGGGGGACCAATCGCATGGCCACCGCGGTCTCCGGATCTTAACCCTATCGACATTTTTGTCTGGGGTTATTACAAAGAATTAATTTACCAACATGACATTACTAACATAACAGAACTAAGAGCGAGATTGAGAGAAGCGGAAGAAACGATTAAAAACAATAGGTCCGCCTTCTTAAGGCTGAAAGGAATTTTTTTCAGGAGATGCAGAGCATGCTTTGATCACGGAGGTCGTCATTTTGAAAACTTTTTATAATTTGGTACGTAATTAAACTACTGGCGTGTATTGTATTTGCTTTTATTTACTTTAAGTAATACTACAAAAATTTAATTAGGAACGAGTTCGATTTGTTTTTTTTTTTAGCATGATCCCTTAATACTAGATCAATAAAATGAATAGGGTAGAAAGTCAATAAAATTAGGCAGTTTTTAAACATGGTTTTAAAAAAAAGTTATGCTAGTTTTTTTTTTTGTAATCGGCCTTCAAAGTCTGAACCACAGTTGAAATTTTCTCACTTTTTGTGATTCTATTTTTTTTTGACAAAACGGTCATCGATCATGTTTTGTTTTTAAATGGAGTACATGCACGTACTATTCAGGTATACATTAAAAAAACAAGCAGCCAATTATCTCAATTATTGCAGTCAGAATGACCAAAACTGTCTCCGTGGTCGCAGATTCATAGAAAATGTGAAAAAAGGCCATAACTCCTAAACTACGAAAAATCGCGGAACATACATGGGGGTGATTCAGATGCCCCTTGAGGTGCACTACCTCTGGACTTCCGCTTGACACTACTTCCTGGGACACCCTGTATATTGAGCTGGTAGTCGAGCAAGGCTTACACAGCGTGCTACATGTCTTCGTTCTGTCCGTAGTTTTATATTTAAGGCTTTTGCTTTTTTCCACAAGCAACGGTTATAATGATAGTAACACCCTTTAAATATGGTTTTCGGAAAAAACACTTTATGTGGCATTTATGGCTGCCAATTCAAAATCTAGAGTTATCTTTTGTGGATTTCAACTAATAAACAACTTGATCATGTTGAACAAAATTTTATAGGTATCCGTTTTTTTGTCCGGTAGTAAAGAGAATATCAAAGGAAGTATGGTATGATTGTTTTTTTATTGTTACCATGTATTGCGTACAGTTGTGTAAATCCATTGGGAAACGATTTAAATTATAGTCAGTGCAAAAGTGATGGCATTTATTAATCGCAATTCCTTTTCCCTTTCCTTTTATGATTTCTTTGGACTCGAACACAATGATCCGCTTATTGTCATCGCAGTACTCGGCAAGAAAGAAATCTTTATATTTATTAGGTATAATAACTTCATGAGAGTTATTACACCTTGTTTTAGCAGCACCCAAGACATTGTTTTTAGCATTTTACAGTACCGTTTAAAAAAAATATATCTCGGTATCTCAGTGAGAAATTCATATCCCTCATCTTTGAGTTCCCGAACAGTTTCTTCGTATTGCTTCTTAATGGATCATGTCATCATCATGTCAGCCGAAAGACGTCCACTGCTGGACATAGGCCTCCCCCAAACATTGGGGGTAAAATGCCGTAGTCGCCACGCTTGGCAGGCGGGTTGGCGACCGCAGTTATACCATGTAGTCCGCGGAGGACGCTGCTGCCCATCCTCCGGTTTATCCCTTAGTCGCCTCTTACGACACCCACGGGAAGAGATGGGGTGGTGCTATTCTCTGCCGGCACCAACACAGCTCAATCTTAATGGATATAACATTGCAACTACTCTTCTGCTTCAAACCGTACATTTTCTGTAATATCACATTTCTCCCAATGTCTGTTATACAATCAGTGTTATGTGCCTCGGACATTTTCGTTATCTCATTACGCGTGTTCACTGTCAAATTACCTTTGCACCCAGTACTATTACAACATTTAAAAATGTATCCCCAGTTCTATCTTTTTGCGATGATAACGGTAGCCATCATAAGTGACGCCTCCCCTTCTTGAACTTATAAATTCTAGTTTGGATGCACTAGGATAGATATTTGAGGTTGATATTGCTTGATGGGTGCCTATTGCATCGACTTTGAATTAAAATATCGAATGCCACAGATTACATTTAAACGATAACCTGTGGCCTAATGTTATAAATTACAATATTGATTATATCAATATTTGTACAAGTATTTATACGACGCTCGCAAGCTAATAATTAGAACTCAAATACAGATAAAATAATGACATGCCAATGTCAAGAATTACACATGATTTTTCTATGATGACAGATATACTCGTAAATACTTTGTGGAAGTTAAAAAATTATTTTGCCGTGCCGTTTTAGGTTGCCGTGAAAGACTAAAAAATCCTCGTAGACAACTGGTTGCGAAACAGAGTTGCGATGGCGGCGATTTGTTTTTTATTGGAAACTGGTTGCGTAATAGGAATAAATATTCTTCTATCACAGTTGTGACCAACCAACCAGTTGGTTGCCGTGAAAGACTAAAAAATCCTCGTATATAACTGGTTGCGAAACACAGTTGCGATGGCGGACGAAAGGAACAAGAAAAACATATTTATCTTCATTTCAGTTGACTTCAGTATCCATTGATAAGCTAATTGATAAAACAAGATGAATGTAAAATTATCCCACAAAATACGATTTTGTATGATTATTTAGTACATTTGTATAGTAAGATTTTTTTAAATGTCGTAATTCACTTTAAAAGTTTCCAAGTAGATTCCGACATTTTAAAAATCTTACTATACTAAGGTTTATGTTGTAATCAATTAGATAATCTATCTATACTTGTATCTAATATTAAATATTGGTTTTGAAACATTAAATCTTCTCAAACCTGTGGAGCATCCCGAAAGCTTGTAGATGAAAGGTGTATTATGTGCATGATGTGTACATAGGGCGATGTAGGGCATTAAATCATGACGTGCACCATAAAAATAAAATGAAATGAAAAATTCGAGTGTGGTCCATATTTTCCGAGAATCAGTTTATCTTGGTCTTTTTTATTCCAGTCCCATATTTTCCCAAAGTTTTTTTAAAATTGTAATAAAGTTTATTATTGTTATTATTGTGTTTAAAACCGGCAGTCAGAATACGGGTAACGAACGATCCCCGGTTTAAAACTTCTGAATTACTTTTAGTTTTCTGGGAAAGAAAAAAACTACGTGAAATTATAATGAATGAGTTAATGGACTGTTCAACTTAAATAGCTTTATTCTCCATAAAATAAAACGAAAATACATAGATTAAAAAAACAGTTGGCTCTCCTAATATCCAACAACTATAGCACGCACTTTAAAGAAAACTTAAACATCCTCTGTAACTAATATTAATACGAACTTACTAAAATGTTATGGAGAAAGGGCTTATTATTTCCAGGCAGTGCCCGACCGTAATTTATTTTGCTTCTAATTGTTGTATTGCTACAGCAATTTCTTCGTCGATTAATTTGTACAGTCGGCGTCATATAGTTTGTAGCATCCAAAGTAGCCAAATAGTTCGTTACACGTCCTTGTTACTACGGTAATAATGACGTGTAACGTACTATTTGGCTACTTTGGATGCTACCAACTATATGACGTTGACTGTACTCTAGTTTCTTTTTACTTTTACCTTCTAAATCATAAGTTTTTGTTTCCGTTAATAGAACTTCCAACAATTGTGCCAGTGAGGGATATTTTTGTCCTATATAACGATTTATCTTTGCATGCCATCCCTCGACAATGTTATTGGTCCTTACATGTTCTTCTGCACAAGAACATGATTTCATCATTTGGTTTTTCTTTGTCCGCCTTTTTTGGAAGCACTTGTTAATTTTTTTGGGTCCTTCACTAGGATTGCTAGGGATTTTCATCATTGCGTATATATAACCTTCTATATATTGAGCTGGTAGTCGAGCAAGGCTTACACAGCGTGCTACATGTCTTCGTTCTGTCCGTAGTTTTATATTTAAGGCTTTTGCTTTTTTCCACAAGCAACGGTTATAATGATAGTAACACCCTTTAAATATGGTTTTCGGAAAAAACACTTTATGTGGCATTTATGGCTGCCAATTCAAAATCTAGAGTTATCTTTTGTGGATTTCAACTAATAAACAACTTGATCATGTTGAACAAAATTTTATAGGTATCCGTTTTTTTGTCCGGTAGTAAAGAGAATATCAAAGGAAGTATGGTATGATTATTTTTTTATTGTTACCATGTATTGCGTACAGTTGTGTAAATCCTTTGGGAAACGATTTAAATTATAGTCAGTGCAAAAGTGATGGCATTTATTAATCGCAATTCCTTTTCCCTTTCCTTTTATGATTTCTTTGGACTCGAACACAATGATCCGCTTATTGTCATCGCAGTACTCGGCAAGAAAGAAATCTTTATATTTATTAGGTATAATAACTTCATGAGAGTTATTACACCTTGTTTTAGCAGCACCCAAGACATTGTTTTTAGCATTTTACAGTACCGTTTAAAAAAAATATATCTCGGTATCTCAGTGAGAAATTCATATCCCTCATCTTTGAGTTCCCGAACAGTTTCTTCGTATTGCTTCTTAATGGATCATGTCATCATCATGTCAGCCGAAAGACGTCCACTGCTGGACATAGGCCTCCCCCAAACATTGGGGGTAAAATGCCGTAGTCGCCACGCTTGGCAGGCGGGTTGGCGACCGCAGTTATACCATGTAGTCCGCGGAGGACGCTGCTGCCCATCCTCCGGTTTATCCCTTAGTCGCCTCTTACGACACCCACGGGAAGAGATGGGGTGGTGCTATTCTCTGCCGGCACCAACACAGCTCAATCTTAATGGATATAACATTGCAACTACTCTTCTGCTTCAAACCGTACATTTTCTGTAATATCACATTTCTCCCAATGTCTGTTATACAATCAGTGTTATGTGCCTCGGACATTTTCGTTATCTCATTACGCGTGTTCACTGTCAAATTACCTTTGCACCCAGTACTATTACAACATTTAAAAATGTATCCCCAGTTCTATCTTTTTGCGATGATAACGGTAGCCATCATAAGTGACGCCTCCCCTTCTTGAACTTATAAATTCTAGTTTGGATGCACTAGGATAGATATTTGAGGTTGATATTGCTTGATGGGTGCCTATTGCATCGACTTTGAATTAAAATATCGAATGCCACAGATTACATTTAAACGATAACCTGTGGCCTAATGTTATAAATTACAATATTGATTATATCAATATTTGTACAAGTATTTATACGACGCTCGCAAGCTAATAATTAGAACTCAAATACAGATAAAATAATGACATGCCAATGTCAAGAATTACACATGATTTTTCTATGATGACAGATATACTCGTAAATACTTTGTGGAAGTTAAAAAATTATTTTGCCGTGCCGTTTTAGGTTGCCGTGAAAGACTAAAAAATCCTCGTAGACAACTGGTTGCGAAACAGAGTTGCGATGGCGGCGATTTGTTTTTTATTGGAAACTGGTTGCGTAATACGAATAAATATTCTTCTATCACAGTTGTGACCAACCAACCAGTTGGTTGCCGTGAAAGACTAAAAAATCCTCGTATATAACTGGTTGCGAAACACAGTTGCGATGGCGGACGAAAGGAACAAGAAAAACATATTTATCTTCATTTCAGTTGACTTCAGTATCCATTGATAAGCTAATTGATAAAACAAGATGAATGTAAAATTATCCCACAAAATACGATTTTGTATGATTATTTAGTACATTTGTATAGTAAGATTTTTTTAAATGTCGTAATTCACTTTAAAAGTTTCCAAGTAGATTCCGACATTTTAAAAATCTTACTATACTAAGGTTTATGTTGTAATCAATTAGATAATCTATCTATACTTGTATCTAATATTAAATATTGGTTTTGAAACATTAAATCTTCTCAAACCTGTGGAGCATCCCGAAAGCTTGTAGATGAAAGGTGTATTATGTGCATGATGTGTACATAGGGCGATGTAGGGCATTAAATCATGACGTGCACCATAAAAATAAAATGAAATGAAAAATTCGAGTGTGGTCCATATTTTCCGAGAATCAGTTTATCTTGGTCTTTTTTATTCCAGTCCCATATTTTCCCAAAGTTTTTTTAAAATTGTAATAAAGTTTATTATTGTTATTTTTAGGGTTCCGTGGTCAAACCAGGAACCCTAATAGTTTCGCCATGTCCGTCTGTCCGTCCGTCCGCAGCCTGGCTCAGAGACTCTTAGCACTAGAAAGCTGTGGTTGTTGTTTTGTGTTAAATGTGTCGCTTTCCGTCTCTTCACCAAGCGGTTCGAACGGAAGACCAGGTTTTTTTGGTGTACATCCCTACACGTAACGTGAACATCCCTACACGTAACGTGTACATCCCTACACGTAACGTGGGGATGTATTTTTTTTTCTCGTCTACCCCATAGTTTGGGATGTTATTACATAGGTATTTCAAAAATATTGCAGCACTGTGAAAACAATTTTTCGGTTAAGAGATCAGTTTGACATATTAAGCTTTAAATCGCTAATTTTTCTTAGACTCAAGTGTCCCCCCTTCTACAGCTAAAACTACAAATACGAAAAATCTGATTCTTTTTTATAGAAAGCGCATGTAACGAATTTCAAAGAAAAACTATCATTCGCAATCAGTGAAAGTAATCTGACTGCGTCCCTAAATAGATACATTTGAGTACCTATTAAAATGTTCTGCGACTTTTGGCTTCTGTACTCGATCGTCTATTATAAAGACTAATACGTAGGTATTATTATCGCAACAAACATTTTTTTGTACAAGTTTTTGTGTATTTCTGACGTACGTATAAATCTAAACGAACCGGTTATTGGCTACTAAGCAAGATAATAAGAAGTATATGAGAAAGTATAGTTAAATATAAAGTAATCTATATATATATAGTCTTAAATTAAACTTAACAAATATAATTTCCCTTTAACTGAACAAACAATATTTCTTACTTATTAAAATATTCCTTAAATATAAAAATATTAAATTCCTTCTTAACATTTATGCACAAAAATGTGTAAATGTAATTACATACATCAATTAAATGGAATTACCTAGTTAGTATTTAAGGTATGCACTCTTTTAGGTCAGTTTCACATACTTTGATGTATTTTTATGAATATATCGGTACGCACTTCATTTTGCGAGTCACTGAAATTCACGCCCAAGGCTTCGTCTTTCAGCTCAGTCAAGAGTAACAAGATGTTTGATTTTTTTCTTCTAATGTTATTAATTTTCTTATTCGAACTTTCTGTGGCATTGTTGGTACGATGCCTTTGCATATAACAAGACATGATTTTTATCATATTGACATTAATCCACTGTGACGACATGTACTTGTTAAATAGATCTATGTTTGGTTCTTTTGGTGCCTCTGACATAAGTAAAAACCAGTCCTCATGTATTTTCAGCGATGGTAAATGTGCGAGAGTAACATAAATATTTATATCCAGCTGGTTTTTCTAGAATGTTTAACGATTCACCTTTTTTTTAAAAGGCCTGTGAGTAATGGAAAAAACATCCACCTATGTTAAGGGTGCAGCTCCACTGAGACGGAAACGACCGGAGCTGTGACAATATTAACCAAAGAGGCGCGTGCGATCACGTTGAGCGCGCCTTGCGCACGGTAGTTTAGATTCTAATGGTCAATATTGGTACAGCTCCGCTCCACTCCGCTCATCTCCACCTCAGTGGAGCCGCAGCCTAACTGAGGGGTATGTCTCCCTCACAGCGCTGATTGCAACAGTTTCGAAGACCATTTTAACTTCTATTGGTTGACAATTTGGAATTGGAAATATCATTTCAATTTAGTGATGCAGCATGGTGGCGAGCTCTGTAAAGAGTTTTTTTTTTGGTGTGTAGTTGGTAGTTTGTGAATATATTCTTCACTCTTGAATTTTTTCATCTCTTGTTTATACAATAAGGCTTATAATCAGTAAAGGTTTTTCTTTTCAAGCTTATGAAACTTGTTTCTATATCAATTGTTTCATAATCAGGCACACAGGTGTGCTCCGTTGCCCACATGATGTCACTGTTATCTAAATTTAACACGATTACGCCACTACTTTTTTTTAAATCACAATACCAGACTGAGGATTCAGATTTTTCGTTTACTCGTTTTAGGTAGTGCCTCCGACCTAATTTTTTTAATATTCTACCACCACCGTGGCTGCTCTCGATGAAACTAAAGGAGGGTGTTTCGTTTGTACTGGTCCTTGGCCCGGGCGTATTGTCCTGTTTATCAAACTCCATTATTTTATTGAATCACACAAATATATCACCAGGTTTAATTCGATGACAATTAATATGTCAAAGTCACTCGTTGTTCTAAATAGCTCGTAAACAAACCACTTCATTTAATATACAGGGTGCCCGTGAGGATTGCGAAAGATTTTAACCACGCTTTCCTGAGGTCATATAGAGAATACATGTTATGTGAACCTAGGTCGAATTATGCATTTTAACTTTTTACACAGTAAATACATAATATTCGCTTCTCCAGTCTTCAGTCCAAACGCGCCTTAGGACGAGCTGACAAAGTTTGGTAGGTTGCATTCTCTTTTTAGTACAAGAGACAATGCCATTCTTCTTTCGGGCCTAAATTATTCAAATCATGGTTTAGATTCTTCTTTGAAATAAATCGGGACAAGTTAGTCATACCACATTTAATTAAAGAAAAAAGGGTTACACAAAATACGTCGAGAGTAATTGTATCGCTCTCTGATTTGCAAGAAGAGTTGAAGGACGAATCGATTATCGACTTGATAAATCGTCTTAACTTTTAAGAAGCCTAGATTAAAGGGTTTGTACAAATTTAGGTGATAGGTTTAATGTCGTTAACATAGGTACTTCTTAGATTAGGTCCAATAAATGACTGGCCACTTAAGTAGCACATTTAATTCTCCTAGAGTGTCACCGAAACCAAAAACATTAAGGGCTATCTAATCTACATAGTTCAATGAGACGACCGGTCGTCAAAAACGGAAGCTGAAAGGAATGTTCTGTTGAGTGCTCCACGGTGCATCTTATGACGACATCAGTGTGCCTTGAGGATTTAAATAACGCAGGAGGGAATAGCATCAACTCATCCGCCACGGATTTAACGAACTTCGAATTACTAGTGAAAATAATATTGGAGTTGGAGTGGAAATAATCGTTCGACTTTAAAGTTGTTAATGGAGATTTAAGGTCTTTTTAATGATTAAACAAATTTATAAAACATTTTCTTCATCGCTCATAATGAAATTGTTTGTATTTTTTTTTTAATCATTTGCGGATGAAATGAATCATGTAATACTCGACGCAAACTTTTAATAACCTCAAATAATTACAAAAATAACGTGAAACGGACTAGTAGATACTACACCTACTAACACGTGTTATTCAATTCTCGACCACTTGCCATCGGCATTCATTAATGAAAAAAAGGAATTTAATCTCGGAAACATATCACTCTCATAAATTTTCATTACCTATTGTACATGTGTCATTTACTCGGCAATGCACGAACGAACGGTTCACAATTTAACCAACATTGTATGCAACGTTCCAATGGATTTGTGAACTGATTATTCATATTAGGTAATTGATTTTCTACATGTTGGGACAAAAAACCGTTTGTTAGTCCTTTACCTCAAAATCATAAATTCCTTATAGCGATTCACCGAATCGCTTTTCACCTCGAACGTATATTTAATTTTCGCGCTGTGTCTCGATCGTTCCCTTTTTTAGTCGTTATAAGTTTAGTCGCATTTCACCTCGATCGTGCATTTAATTATCGCGTTGTGTCTCAATCGTCATTTTTTTTGTCTATTTATCAGTTTATGTCGCATGTCACCTCGATCGTGTGATACATTTTCGCTTTATATCCTATCCGTCTATTTCAGTATTAGAGAATATCTTTAGTCGCAATGTACTTTTTTATTTTTTTGTAGGTTTCTCAGGTTCAAGCTCCATATTTTCTCACAAATATTGAAGTATATAATTATTATTATTATATCATAATTCAATGTCACTGTACTTCAATTTCGCTATGACAGAATATTATCTAATATTTATAAGTCACAAAGATAATATTTCAATGACTGATAGCATTTATGACAGGTACAAAACAGGCTTTAAAAAAGAAAACGGAATTTTAGTGCGAACATCAATTAACGCGGCATTTAATGTCCCTAACAAACATCGAATGCGACGTAATGCGTCTAGGGTAAAATAACGAAAAGTTAAATGCTACAAATTATTATTATATTAATGTAAAAAGCGACGGAAAAATTATTCAAGTCAAAGATTCTATTGGAATTTTGTTCATTCGAAGTGAAATGCGCTTCGGTGAATCGCTACAAGGAATTTATGATTGTGAGGTAAAGGAATAACAAAAGCTAAAATCATGCTGACTGTTGACAAGTAAACAATGCGAGTGACAGAACAGGATTTTACTTACATTAAATTTAGATCTCGCAACGTCGCAATCATAAAGTTGTTTTAAACTGGAGATTTCATAACAACTTGTTTTATACAAAAATGGAAATATCTCAAAAACCAAGCCGAATCCAGCCTATATTATAGGACATTTTTATCTTTAAATATGACTAGGAATACTCTGTTAGACATTCTACAGCAATAAAGTTGAGTTTCCTATCAATTACAAATGAATTTGCATTTCTAATTACAATGACATCTTCAAGTAGATTTTCTTTGAAATGGGTATCAAATTAACTTCCGGGACCGTACATACGAGTAAGAGCGACAAATGTATTACTTACATTGTCAACTAAAATCTTGACGCAGTGACGCTATAAGTATGTTGTTATTTGAACGCCGGCTTGTAATGTAACCAATAAGAAGGAAGAACGTTATCGCATTACTATATAGATACAAAAAATAAACTATGATGGCACCTATAAGTAATTAATGCAATGTTAACAAATTGTATAGGTACTATTAAGTTTGCCTTAGCTTGATATCGGAAGTAGAAATGAGAATAAAGTTACTAGAATTATATCACAAAGTAGAGTATAGAATAAAAACTTTAATGAATAGTTAATACACGTTAGACAAAAAAAAAGAAGTTAAGTACGTGAAATTTTTCACAAGGATGTCACTCAAAACTCATAACAACTACAACTGCGTCATAGCAACCGTTATAGTTTTAAATCGTAATGACAGGTTGATAGTGTTAACACTTTTCCTCATTACGACTAACAGGAAGTTCACTCTTGCACAGGCCTAGCTTGTCACACAACTGAATGAGCCTTGGTCTAGGCACTGCTTTTGTCAACATATCAGAAAGTTGATCAGCAGGACTTGTTATTTCAACAGTGATAAGAACTTGTACTGCCTCTTACAAAGAAGTGTACACGAATGTGCTTAGTCCTTTTATGAAATTCTTGTGCGGAAGGCGTTGGAACATCTTGTAGTTTAGTTAGTCTGTTATAAATTCTATAAAGCCATATCAGTTCCTTAGTTGCTTCGCTTGCTGCTACGATCTCCGCTTCTGTCGTCGATAAGGCTACCGAGACTTGACGTCGACATAACCATGACACAACACCTCCAGCATACAGGCATGTTACGCCAGTAGTTGAGCGTCAAGTTAAGAGATCACCTGTATAATCTGCATCACTATATCCTTCGATAAGTTTGTTTGCAGTGCTTGCATATTTAATACCATAAGATAAAGTCCCTTTCAGATATCTGATGATCCTCTTGACCATTAGCCAATCTTGTATTGTAAGTTTATCTAATTTCCTTGAAACTACTGAAACTGAATATGCTATGTCTGGACGAGTTCCTATGTTGGAATGTTCCTATAGTTTCTATGTTGGAATCTCTTTCTTCTCTTTCTTGGCTTAGAAACTGGATTACATTCCATCATTTTAAAACGTTCAGGAGTTTTCCTTGGCATAAGCCTCTTGCGTTATTGCGACAGAGCCATCTTTGGCTTGATTAATCTCCAGACCAATATGGAATGACGCTGGTTTTGAAGTAGGTAATCTTAATTCGGTCATTGAGCTCTCTGAGGAAACCATTTGCCAGTGTTTCATTGGTCGCAGTCACTAGTCCGTCATCTACAGAAAGAGTAATCAGGATCTTCTTCCATTCAGTTTCTCTTACAAATAAACAGTAATCACCTTCATCATCATCATGTCAGCCGAAAGACGTCCACTGCTGGACATAGGCCTCCCCCAAGGCTTTCCACTCAGAAATTGTAAATCCATTTTGGGGAAAAAATGCCGTAGTCGCCACGCTTGGCAGGCGGGTTGGCGACCGCAGTTATGAGTAATTAGTTCGTTTCCCCAAACTCGTCAATTCCGCGTAGCAAACTTTCCATTCGCATTTTTCCCCACTCGAATTTCTAGCCATGCATCTTTTTTATCATTCGTAAGTATTACCAATAGTCATAATTTTTCAATTGCATATTTATCCAATCAGTTTTTTTATTATTCGCGAATTTTACCAGAGTCCTAATTTCCTAATTGCGTATTTATCCAGTCAGTTTTCTTAATATTCCCGAATTTTACCAGAGTCCTAATTGTCTAATAGCATATTTACTCAATCAGTTTTTTATTATTATTCCCGAATTTTACCAGGGTCCTAATTTTCTAATAGCATATTTACTCAACCATTTTTTTTTTATTCGCGAATAATACTAGGAGGCATGATTTGCTAATCGTATAGGTAGATACTCAGTTTTATTTTGAGTAAATATTTGCTAATTGGGTGTAAAAAAAAACCCCAGGATAGCGTATTTTTCAATATATTTATAACCGGCTGTGGCAAAAACAAAAGGATATAAGCAGGCTATGTTTATATTCACGTATCTATCCCACCAGAATCGTATGTTTCATTTTTAGGGTTCCGTAGCCGAATGGCAAAAAACGGAACCCTTATGGATTCGTCATGTCTGTCCGTCCGTCTGTCAGTCCGTATGTCACAGCCACTTTTTAGGGTTCCGCAGTCAAACTAAGAACCCTTATAGTTTCGCCATGTCCGTCTGTCCGTCCGTCCGCAGCCTAGCTCAGAGACCTTTAGTACTAGAAAGCTATAATTTGGCACGAATATACATTTAAGTCACGCCAACAGAGTGGCAAAATAAAAACCTGAAAAAAAAAATTTTTTTAGCGTACCTGCCCTACACGTAACGTGGGGATGTAATTTTTTTTTCTCGCCTACCCTATAGTGGGGGGTGTCATTGGATAGGTCTTTCAAACATATTGCGCGTTTATGAAAAGAATCTTTCGATTAAATTATCCGTTTATGAAATATTGAGCTTAAAAGCGCATTTTTTTGTTAGAGTCAAGTGTCCCCCCCTACAGCCAAAACTATAAGTAATAAAATACTGAAAAATATTTTAAATGAAAGCACATAATAATGAATTTTATAGGAAAATTATCACGACTAAGTAGACTTGATTTGTTCCTGAGATACAGGCGAATTAGTGTTCATACCTACTGAAAATCACCTAAAATTGTAAGTACGTATATTGTGACGGGCAACTACGGAACCCGCCTAAACTGCGCGTGGCCCGACACGCTCTTGGCCGGGTTTTTTCCGTAACTATAAGAGCTATACTGTGGAAACTTGGTAAGCAGATGTATTCGGTGAACCGCATTAAGATTTTCATACAAAAATAGAAAAAAACAATAAATTTTTGGGGTTCCCCATACTTAGAACTGAAACTCAAATATATATTTTTATCAAACCCATACTTGTGGGGTATCTATGGATAGGTCTTCAAAAATGATATTGAGGTTTCTAATATAATTTTTTTCTAAACTGAATAGTTTGCGCGAGAGACGCTTCCAAAGTGGAAACATGTGTGTCCCCCCGTAACTTCTAAAATAAGGGAATGATAAATGTAAAAAAATATATGATGTACATTACCATGCAAACTTCCACCGAAAATTGATTTGAACGAGATCTAATAATTAGTTTTGTATTAATACGTTATAAATCGTAAATCGCATTTTAGCTTTCATTCAATCAACTCCAATATAATAAAGAATAAAACAAACATTTATTTAGATGTATAGTGGTACGGAACCCTACGTGCGCGAGTCCGACTCGCACTTGGCCGGTTTTACTTAACTAACTTCTGCTATTTTTACCTTCACCATTCTCCTTTACCTAAAAATATTCAAAGTTTTCCTGCTCGATTGCATGAGATTGGTTATTGCCATGGCTTATAAAATAATTTGTAAAAATAAGTTATCAAATTTTAGAATAATAAACAATATACTTATACCATGGAACTATATTCTGTAACAGAAAACGAACTTAAATACACTTCACAAAAAGAAAACTTAAATTAAACATAGGTATTCTGCACTAATCTGCAATAATCTGTACCTATCAAAATACAAAACAAATGTACTGCACTCCTAAACAGTCTTCTCAGTTGCATGCAAAGAGAAACGTATTTAAAAAATTCGAGGGTGTAAGCCAACCACCACTTAGTACTTTAAGTAAGACAATTGTTGGATACACATTTCAATGGTTATCATGCCAACGAAATAATTGTTCACAATAGCCTGTATTTTTGTGTCCTTGTTTGTATATTTTTGGTTCCGTTTCAGATAAACGTTACATTTCATTTCATTTTGCAATACAATAAAATCTACAACTAAAGCCTCAGCCTTTAGTTGAGAAATAAAGTAAAGCAAATTGTTATTCTTATTCATTCTTCCATTTTTTTTTTGTGCCAGCTTTCCGTAACGTTATTCGTTCGGTGCCGGTGCCCGAAGCAGGACATAACATCTATCATTTCGATTCTTATCCATTGTGTTGTCATGTAATGATAAAATTTTGTTATATTCGGCAGATTGGGACAATCAGCTGATACACTGAGCCACCCTTCGTGTATTTTAGTACTGGGTAAATGAGCAAGGGCTACACATTTTGCTAAATAAGCACATCCTTCGCGGGTTTCTGTTAGCTCCCATTTCGCACCATTTCTATAGATCGCCTGGCAGTAATGAAAAAAACAGCCTGTTATGGCAGCAGATGGATATATAGCTTTTATCGCAGCAGTTTCAAAATCACTCTTAATAAAATTTGGGCGAAAATTAGGAATATTTTCTTTAATAGCTTGGAATAGCTCTTCATAAGTAGCCTGAGATTTATTAGGCAACAACGCGTATATGCATGGGACGACTTTGGTAAAAGAATCATCGGAACCAATATCACCGTGTATACTGTATAGCTGGGTGTATGGCTTGGGAACCATTTTATAGGTTCCGTCTACAAAAAAAGATTTAACATATTGTATCCATTCCTTGCACTGTGGAATAATAAAGACAATAGTATCGCGGACTTGAATGCAAAGAAAATTTTGTGTTAAATTTTCGGGGATTGTAACATCTTCACACGATTCAAAACTTGACCTTCCAGAGTCTTTATGTCTTGCTCTGTATAAAGAATCTCTCTTTACATAAAATGATGGCAATTTGTCCGTGTATTCTGCGGTCATAAAATATTTCATTTCTTCTCTATACTGTAAAGGAATGGGTCGATAATCTGTCGCGACCTTTTTTTTTAAGTTGGTATTTTTTTCTCGATGTCAATGCTCTCGAAATCAGGTACACAACAATGCACAGTTTCGCGGTTATTTTTTTCTTTTTTGGCATCGAGAACCACCATGCCTTTGCATGCTCCTTTTGTGGAACAAATCCAGACCGACGTATCATTTTTATTAGTTCGTTTCAGATAGTGTTTATACCCAGTCTAACTAATATTTTTCCATGATGTGTACTATCAATGAACTCGAAAGATGTTTTCTGAATACTAGCTGAACTCTCTGTGGATTTGATATTTCAATATTTGTTTCCATTTTTGCAGAGAAAATTATTTAATTAGGTAATTACGATACCATACAACAATTGAATTGACAGTGACTGACTAATGTCATGTCTATCAGTAAAAGATATCGATATCTCAAAATCTCAAAGAGGGCTTATGCAATCACAAGTATTTATGGTAAATAACACTTAGGAAATATATGTATGAAAAATATATAATATATAATATTAAATATTAAAATTAGATAAGAAACAAACGTGTTGCGAAAAATGACTACGAAAAAAAATTTAAACACTATTGAGTTATAAATAAAAATATTGGAAAAAAAGACAACTGGGAAACTTTTGGTATAGGAACAATATTGCGTAATAAATAAAAATATTGCGAAAAAAAACGACCGGGAAACTTTTGGTAACGGAACAATATCGCGTAAGAAATTAAAATACTGCGAAAAAAATCGGCTGGGAATCTTTTGGTATAGAAACAATGTCGCGTAGTAAATTAAAATATTGTGCTAAATGTCGGTTGGGCATATTTGAGAATAGAGATGCAAGCGAATGATAAAAAAGATGCATGGCTAGAAATTCGAGTGGGGAAAAATGCGAATGGAAAATTTGCTACGCGGAATTAACGAGTTTGGGGAAACGAACTAATTACTCGCAGTTATATCATGTAGTCCGCGAAGGACGCTGCTGCCCATCCTCCGGTTTATCCCTTAGTCGCCTCTTACGACACCCACGGGAAGAGATGGGGTGGTGCTATTCTCTGCCGGCCCCAACACAGCTAAATCGAACCACCTTCGCTCTGCGTAAAATGCATGTCAAGCTAAATTTCTTCAAAAAGAATTCCAACAGCAGCGAGGACCCTGCTTTAAACCATATAGGCTTCTTTGCAGCCTGCATACTTTATTTGAACCATCCTCAAAACCATCGGGTTGTTTCATATAGATTTCTTCACAAAATTTTCTATTCAGGAAAGCGATTAACGAATTGGGTGAGATACAGATTCTCTGAAGCACTCACGCTAAGCAGCGAACGAATTGTCGCCATCCTAGCTACTGGGCTGCAAGCCGTAAAGGTTTTGTGAGGATGTTCCTATCTCTGACGTTATAGTGAGGCGGTGTCAGTACATCCTCAGCGTCTACAAACTCTTCGATGTCGTCAGGATGTTCCTCTATGTGAACATGTTCTCTATCATTACAACCTTCAGGGTTTATTTCTAATTCTCCCTCTAGATCATGTTCTGCATTTAAGTCGGCATTTTCTGGCTCTGGCTCTTGCCCTTGCATAAGAATATCTTCGTTATCGCTTCTCTCGACTCCCTCTGAAGTAACGGGTATGCTGGTAGAAATCTTAAATTCCAAATGCGATAGCCATCATTCTCATAGCCTATGAGCATGCCTTTAATTGCCTTTTTGTCCATTCTTTGCGGTTTTGCTTTGGTACATGTGCATAACATTCGCTTCCGATTACTTTCATGTATTTAATGTTAGGCTTTCTCCCATAACATAGCTCGTGGGGCGATTTTTCATCCAACCTTGTAGGACATGTCCTATTCAGCAAGTATGCAGCTGTATTTATAAGCTCGGCCCGAAGAATTTGTGGCAAGTTCCCTCTTGTATGCATGAGTGATCTCGCAGCTTCTACTAGAGTTCGGTTTTCTCGCTCACTACAGCAAAATTGTTCAGGCGTGTAAGGCATCGTCAGCCTATGCTGAATTCCATATATTTAGTGTTTCCTTGAGGCTTGCATTGTCAAACTCACCACCATTGTCACTTAGTAGAGCTTTAATCTTGTGTCCTGCAGTTTTCGCTTCTTGCAGCAACAGCATTAGTTTATCTCTCACGTCTGATTTCTGCCTTATGAAGTAGACAAAGCGGTAGCCTGAGTAATCATCCTTGAATAGTACAAAGTGCCTGTACTTCGAGATACTATCTGCAAAGGGGCCGCATACATCAGTGTGAATTAATTCCCCTGGTTTTGGAGCTCGTTCCCTTATTCCAAACTTTTTCCGTTGAGACTTGCCGTAAATGCAGCGATTTCGAATAATCTGGTTTCAACTCAATCCCTAACTTGGGTTGTAGACGTTAGTGCCTCGAGTTGAGAGTACTCTGACATCCCAAGATTCTTTCAAACCAACGTGTCTAAGACCTTACATACGAGGGTCAAACTGAAAGTTCTTAGAAAATCAAAAACTGATTAAATAGCAAGTTATTAGCTTTATTACATCTTTTCAAAATAGTGTCCATTGACGTCAATACATCTCTGCATCCGATGGAACCACTGACAAAAGCACTTTGCCCACTCGTCCTTAGGGGTCTCTTCGAGGGCCTTTTGAAACGCAGCCACAGCTTCCTCGGCGTCCATAAAACGTTTTCCTCGAAGTTTTTGTTTTATTTTCGGGAATAAATAAAAATCGCAAGGTGCAAGGTCCGGGCTATACGACGGGTGACCCAGTAATTCCACGTCTGACGTCGCCAAATAGTCGATCGTTCGCCTGGCGGTGTGTGACGAGGCGTTGTCGTGGTGAAGGAGGATCCTACTGCGAGGTCGTTTCTCCCGAACTTTATCCAAGACAAGTGTCAAACAATTGTTAGTGTACCACTCTGCAGTAACTGTTTTTCGATCCTCTAAAACAATTGTCGCGTAATGACCTGTCCTTCCGAAGAACGAGGCTACCATCCTTTTTCCCACTCTTCGACCTCTCTTCACTTTAGTTGGCAACTCCTCGGAAGGAAACACCCACTGAGCAGACTGTGTTTTGGTTTCGGAATCATAACAGTAAATCAATCCAGCTTTCGTCACCCGTAAGTATGTCGAACACAGCATTTGAGTCACCTCCGTTAAATCTTAAAACCATATCACGGCACCAATCAACACGACGGAGTTTTTGGGCCTCGGTCAAATTATGAGGTATCCACCGGGCACAAAGCTTCCTGACCGCTAAATGTTCATGGAGGGTTTTGTGCACTTGACTCATACCGATGCCCAAGCTTATACGAATCTGCTGATAGGTCACTCTTTTATCAGTCTCTATCATACGCCGCACAACACTGATGTTATCTTCAGTCGTTGCCGTAGAAGGCCGGCTCTCACGCAGATCATCGGTGAGATTATTGCGACCACGGTTAAACTCATTAAACCAATTGTAAACAGTGGCACGACATAGGGCTTCATCGTGAAATGCCAATCGTAGTCTATCATAACTTTCTTGTTGACTTAAATGATATCGAAAGTCATAAAAAATCATTGCACGAAAATTTTCTCGCGTTAAATTCATGCTGACGTGACACAGAAAACTTTCAATTTGCCGCCAAATCGTAAAACAAATGACAAATAATAAAATACATACTCAATAATATTGGCAAAGAGTTCCTTTTTCAAAATGTATACTTATTTTTTTACTATATTGTTTACAAGTAGCCAGATCTAAAAACTTTCAGTGTCGCCCTCGTATCAGGAACATTTCTGGTCGCATCATGTTTGGAAACTTCGACTGTCAAGTCATTCTATATATTCTTGAGTTTTGACATATGAGTCAGCATATCATCCGCCTTTTTATGTTTTACTCCAAAGAACACGACAACACAAGCTATGTGCTCTGTCTTGCGTTTGTCCATCAAATGGTCCATGTAGCTCCAGCCAAATTTCTCGTGCGGTTCTGTACCTCATGACCTTCTTAAGTGTAGCTTCAGACATGTTAGTAGTGAGCATCAGCAGTGTGCCAGTCTCAGCCTTCCTATACTTTGCTATTATCGAGTTATAGGTGGTAAGTTGAGCGTCACCTGCTCCGTCAGCAAGGACGTTGGCTTTTGAAGTCTGCCTTCTACTGCATCTGTAGCACCTTCCGTACCATCCAGAATAATCGAAATTTTATATTTCCAGGTAGACAAATTTTATAACCTATTAAGTTTGCCTTATCTTGAATATATCGGAGGCAGAAATGAAAAACAAGTTACTAGAGTTAGGTATATCAGAAAGTAAAAGATAGAATAAACACTTTAATGAATAGTTAATACACGTTAGACAAAAAAAAATAGTTAAGTAAGTACATGAACCTTTTTGCACAAGTATGTCACTTAAAACAACTACAACAGCGTCATAGCAACCGTTATAGTTTTAAATCGTAACGACAGGTTGAAAATCAACCTTAACAGGTACGGTACTTCGCGAAATATGGGTCGGAAAATATGGCCCACACTCAAAAATTCAATCACTTAAGGGTGAAGCTTGAATCTGCTTCGTTTATTGAATTTTAGATACCGCCTATTGGCTTATGAGGGAGTATATAAATGAATGATTAATTTTCGTGACACGCCTGCTAAATTAAATTATGGTTTCTTAATTTTAGTCCTTAACTATATGTGTACATGTACACTTTTTCGAAAACCGCCCATTAATTCCTTAAAATACATCACATCAAACGTTAAAAATATAATTTATATGAATTTCCACAAATACGAACTGCAAACATTGGAAACGCAAAATTAATCCTCTTTTGAACGTTATAAAATAAACTAAAATTTCGAACCTTAATTTTAGTTGAATCATTATATGTTTTTTGACACACAAATTAGGTAATAAAACTTTAAAATTTGTGTAACATGATACATTTGCGTGTGGTGTTTAAAATGCTTATGAAGCTGCACAAACAAACTAAATCACTAGATTTAACTGGGTTCAATGACCTTTTATACACAGGGACTTCTCATCAGCGCTCAAAACGCAGGATGGCACCATTGTGCTTAATGGCGGTTTAGGCATACTTCTTACCTTAGTCTCGTCTCTTGGTACCTCGTCTATTGGTCGCGAAGCCGCCGAAGTGTGTCATCTAAAGGTGCTGAAATAAAACCGTAACGACTCAAAAAAAGATGGTGTGACTTACCACCGCTAAGTTAATTTTATTTATAAATGATAACACGCGAAAAGATGTAAAGAATGTATTAAAACCATTTAATTTTCAATAAATATCATAAATGATTGACAACAATTGACAACTATCTTTCCTGTACACGAGATAAGGAGAGAGAATAGAAATAGAGAATAAATAAATAGTTAACAGCAAGAGAAAGATCCGAAATAGGTATTTTATAAACCAAATAATTCAAGCGTCATTTGCTAGTATCATTTTCTTGAATCTGATGTATATTTCACCACTAAAGGATATAAGAGTTTAAAATACAGCTGTTCCGAATAATGAGGTTAGGAGTAAGAAATGTTACAACCCGTCCTGTTGAGAGTTTGCCGGTCATTGTATGCAGTCGTAACAGCGTTAGCTAGTAGTAATCCTGAGTAGGACACTGATTGTATTTGGCTTCTACCTTCAAATTTAAGATAAAGTAGTAAGTATAAAGTAAAGATATTTATTTAATTTTTAGCTGTACAATACAATTATTTTCAATTAATCAATATTTTAGTTTGACGATGATCCGGGACCGACTACCTATATCAAGGAAAAGAAGAAGTTTTTTTGGAGTATGCACAGTGGATAATTTGATGTTTCAGAAGAATTAATAAAAATTGTTCCTATTTACGAGGGGTGGCTGAAAAGTAATCTCTTTTGTCTATATATAATAAAAAAATGTTACTGGCCACTATGGTATCGTATTGGCTATTTATTCTTTTTTTTAAATTCTTTTGTTTATTACGCTTCGCTTCGAATTGGCAGCTCTGAGCAGTGAAAATGTCGGAAGAAAAAAGTAAAATTGTTAAAATTGAGCCACGTGCGGTTATTAAATTCCTCACTAAGGAGGGTAATACTCCATCGCAAATCAGACAACGCATGTTAGCGGTGTTTGGTGACTCTTGTCCTTCCGAATTCATTGTGAAGTTTTGGTCGAAGCTATTTAAAAATGTCCGCGAGAGCCTTGAAGACGATCATCGCAGTGGAAGGCCGGTTTCCGCGGTTACTGATGAAAACGTGGCCAGTATCAAAAAACTTATTATGGAAGACCGACGTATAAAACAGTGGGAGATTGCAAGAGACATTGGCATTAGTAAAGAAAGGGTGCACCAAATTATTCATGAGTATTTGGGAATGTCAAAGGTCAGTGCTCGTTGGGTGCCCAGAATGCTGACTCCATTTGATAAGGATCGACGTGTCCAGTGTTGTAAGGCATTTTTAGAAATGAGCAAAGGTATGGAGGAAGAAACTATTTCTAAAATAGTGACTTGTGACGAAACATGGATTCGCCAATGGGATCCTGAAAGCAAACAGGAATCTATGCAATGGATATTTAAGGGAGAGAAGCCTCCTCGCAAGTTTAAAGTCCGTCCATCAGCAGGCAAACTCATGGCCACAATTTTTTGGGATGTCGATGGAATTTTGTTGATAGACTATTTACCCAAAAATACTACAATGAATGCTAATTACTATGCTAACTTGTTAATTCAGCTCCGGGAAAAAATAAAAGAGAAACGACGAGGCAAACTGGGCAAAGGAGTTCTAATATTGCACGACAACGCCCCAGTGCACACCGCTCGAGTAGTGAAGGCAGCTATGAGTGCAAATGGCTTCAATCAGCTGGATCATCCACCTTATAGTCCAGATCTAGCCCCCTGCGACTACTTTTTATTCAGGCTGTTAAAAAAAGATCTAAGTGGGCCACGATTCTCGACTGATGAAGACATGAAGTCCGCCGTACATGATCATTTTGACGAGAAAACAAAAGAATATTATTTTAACGGTCTAATGTCACTTTATGACAAATGCAATAAGTGCATTTCTCTTGCAGGAGACTATATTGAAAAATAAAAAAAAACTAGCCATGTCAGTCTTTTACTTCATACTTAGGTAGATTACTTTTCAGCCACCCCTCGTATGTGTGACATCACCTCTGCCTCGGCCTCTGAAATATCAGCAGCTAACTATATAATTATAAACCTACATTAGCTATCCACATAATTATAAACCGTAAATAGTTTAAAATATAGATACACTGGAAACTAAAAACACATTCTCACTAAAATAAAAATAAATCGACTGTGACAGACGGACTAACAATGAGTGAGCATTTATAAGCTCACCCTTATAAAACTTCCTTATGGGTTCCATTTTTCCTGTTGAGGTTCGTTACCCTAAAATCAACAGCCCGCTACCTTGTTCCAGCCCACTTCTAAAATCAACATAATATGAAGCTTCGATTGAGTAATTATTATACATTACTAATTAAAGACCGACGACATTTTAAAGGACCGGTGTGTCAACGGCAATGTATAGACTGAGCAAATCGAAGCATAATACGGTGAAATGAGATGCAGTGTTATCTTTGGGCATTTTTGTTATATGACGTGATTTATCCATGTGTATAGAAGGTCATTGGTTGAGATAATCAATTTCTGACACACGTTTGTGTTAATGCAAGTTGCTGTTGATTCTTGACATTTGTATAATTTATTGATTACCTATTAATAGCAAATAACTTTTTTTATTTTTATTTAGGACATAATAGCAGTGGGAGTTACAAATCAGAGGGAAACGTCAATTGTGTGGGACCGAAACACCGGTGAGCCCCTTCACAATGCAATAGTTTGGCTGGACATGAGGACTACAGCCACTATAGATAAGCTGCTTGACACTGTACCGAATAAGACAAGGAATCAAAACTATCTTAAGGTTTGTTTCCTATTATTGATAACACTTTGTCATCATGATCAAGCATTCATAATGATGTGTATTACCATAAATTATCTCAACATTATTGAGAGCGAAATCTATTATGGCAGCTTTTTAAGATTAACAACTTTTTATTGTTTGTTTGCTGATTTTTATCATGTACCAAGTATATTATTTCGCATTTAATTTTGAGATACAGTGGTTTTATCTCACGTATGCGGGTGGGCCATACTACGCCCTCAGAGCCAACTTGCAGATTCATCGACACACAAGTATAAGTCGGCACCCGCATTCGTGAGGTAAAACAAACGGTAAATATTGAGTGTCCTACAATATTTCTTAACAGTGGTCTTCTCTCGTGGCATACTCAGCTTTCGGCCTAGGGGGGCAATTCAGAAACTTATGCCGGGTCCCTAACGCGTGGCTTGCATACAAAATCCAAGGCCGAAAGCCCCTTTCGACCGAAAGTTGTAAAATATAATCTTGAAAAAACATCTTAATCTTAAATAATGTTTTCGGGTACTTACCTCCCATGTGAAGCAAAGGTGTTGGATAGCTCTTAAAAAAACATTATGTTGTAATCATTTTCAAAACAACATGAAAATAATTTTCTAAATGTTTAAAAAAAAATTGTGGACTACAATGGGGGTTGAAAAATGAAAGTGATTTGAATAAGTATAGCAAATGGGGTTTCATTAATTATAAAAGTTTTACCACTTTTTTAATAATTTTCCTGATGTAAAGATAATTACAACCCGTGAGAACCTAAAAAAAACCTTCGGATTTTAGAAGACACGTTATCGTGATATGCGATTCTGTTCTGTTATCAACTTGCAAAACTTTACGAAGTTATCGTAAAAAGTTATGTTAAGAATAACCATCAGTACAAAATAAACCTTACTTAATAATATTACGTTTATTTATCCTTTTCTTATTTTAATGCAATATGGTTTTTAGCCATGATACAAATAAAACAAAGTCATAATTTTCGAATTCTTCTTACCAGCGTATTAGGGACAGAAATCAATTTCAAAAAAATAACAGACTAAATAAATAAGTCAGTGTTGTTATTAACTGCTCTATATAAATCAATGAAAGCGCAACGGGTGCACTCTTCGCGTGATGGATGGCAACTAAGTCAAAAAGACAATTGTCATTTTCTACTACACAAAGCCTTCCGATTTCCCCCGAAACCCGAAGGTTTTTCTTAGAGCTCACCGACTGTATTTATAATGTACATGAAAAATAAAATAAAGTTTAGTAATTTTTTAAAAAAAAAACTACAAAATTCTATATTAAAATTTAGGCTAGTTAAAATGGACTTCGCATAGAAAAAAGTTCGTAACAAAATTAATAATTTATTTTGCGTTTTGCATCTATATTATTTTAAATACGGAACAATCGGTGCGCGAGTCCGACTTGCACTTGATCAGAGTTTTTAGATTTAGCCCCCAAGAAGACCGTTTAGGAAATATTGAATTTGAAAAGTGTTATTTTCGCTAGAGTTACGTTGCCCCCATACAGCCAAAACTACAAGAAATACATATCACAAAAATATCTTAAATTAAAGCTCATGTAACGAAATTGAAAGGAAAACTATCACGACTAAATAGACTGGATTGGTTCCTGAGATACAGGCCGCTTAAGTGTTTATATGTACCAAAACAATCTAAGACCGCACCATATATAACTTTCTTCACACGTCTTAGATGAATTGAACACTGCCGTTAAATGTAATAAATAATTAGTTATGCAAATACATTTCATTCCCTAAGCCTAGATACAAAAACACTCTACTAACGAAATGGCTACTAGAAGTTTAAATAATTTTAAATACTAAAATACTTTAGTTAACTGCCTAGTAATAGTTGTTCAGGCTATACATTAAAATAAATAAAAATCAGGGTAAAATCTCACAGATTGAACTATTTGAAAACTAAGATCTTGGCTTGTATTATGGGTAAAAGTCAGCGATAAACTTACTCATTGTATAGAGTAATGCATACTTAAATACATTGAAATTATCCAAGACTCAGGAATAAATTCTCGCGCTCATCACATAAATATCTGCCCTCACCGGGATGTGAACCCTGGGACCGCTATTTTCGTAACGGGGTCACTATCAAATAGGCTGAAGTGTCGCCACAATGATGAGTACATCAGGGAATACAGCTGATGAATAAATAATTAACAACCTAGTTAAATTTGCTGCAAATGTGTGCTTGACAAGTTGTATGAGGATTCAGCGGTCCTTTAATACATGTTTTTATTTACTGTAAAACGAATTCTAATGATCTTAGTTAAGTTGTTTTCATTTTAGCCTTTATGTGGACTGCCTCTCTCTCCATACTTCAGTGCTGTTAAATTGAGATGGCTGATAGACAATGTGGATTCAGTCAAGCAGGCTATGAAAAATGGCACATGTTGCTTTGGTACTGTCGACACTTGGATTATTTGGAATTTAACAGGTTAGTTTTTCTATAGCTAGTAGCAGGTTATTACAGATATTATGGTGATAACTGTTTATATCTGTGACAGTTGTGACAAGGGGGGTTGATTTACAGTAGCAAAATGTGTAATTATTCTTGGGACACCAGGTATTTTAATTTACTTCACTCTTAATATCTAGGAAAGCAGGATTATTAGTTAAATTCTTTCCTTTCTAGTTAAGCTATGCTGCTTTGCTGCTTACATTGTAATAAGAAAAAACAGTATAACCTTTGTCTCTTGCGTTATTGTTTGCAATGTACTTTTGACTGTATAGATTGTTTAAATAACATTTGTAAAATCGTAAAAGATAACATTATTGTTAGCTGGTACTTATTGCACAATCATAGGCTAACTCAACATTTAATCTATGTTTTTATCTTATTACCCACTTGTTTTACTTGTGTTCTATTTATTATGACGTATTTTAACGATTAATTATTACTTAACTGTACCTCATCATCAAATCCTTTGCTGTAGAATTTTGTTTTTTGATGATTTTATTTAGCTTCAGAGAATTTAGCCGCGAAAAAAAGTTTTTCATGCAAGAAGATAGTCCATGGAAATCGCACCATAAAACGGGTCATGGCTTGCATCAAATAAGGTAGTTCTGATCTTTAAGGTTCCGTAACCAAAATGGCAAAAACGGAACCCTTATAGTTTCGTCACGTCCGTCCGTCCGTATGTATGGCACAGGCATTTTACTCGAAAACTACAGAAGGTACTTAAGTGAAATTTGGAGTACAGGTGTCTTGTAGAAGCCGCTACTTAGTTTATTAGTTAAATAACAAAAATAAATAATTGTAGGGGGGCACTACATACATGTACAGATATATTCACGAGAGTTGGCACGAATGGATTGACCTAAAGTAATGTCACTTGTCACCGGCTTGTTCTGGAGGCTGGAAATCGTCAAAACTGCGCGCGAGACGATTTGTGATGACCCTCAAAAACAGCTTGTAAACATGGCTCAGAAGTGAGATGGGTCTATAATTCTTCAGCAAAGTTTTATCTCCTTTCTTGAAGAAGAGAACCACCATACCTCTGTTCCATGCTTTCGGCGTTCTCCCTTCGTGGAGGACGGAGCTAAACAGCATCTGAAGGCGCCTAAGGATGGGTTTACCACCCGCCTTCAGGAGTTCGGCTGTAATTCCATCCTCACCAGGGGCTTTGCCGTTCTTAAGCTGTTTGAGGGCCATACTAATCTCGTACATGCTGACGTCAGGGAGATCTTCGGTATAGTGTCGGGTTAATCTAGCCCTCGGGTCGTCAGCTAGATTTCCGACGGGTGTTTGGGTTGTCGTGTACAGCTGTCCATAAAACTTCTTAACTTCCGCTAATAGCTCAGGTTTGGATGAAATGACTCTGCCGTCGTCGGTCTTCAGCTTCATCAATTGGCTTTGGCCAACTGACAGGTCCCTGGCAAACACCTTAGAGCCCCTGTTACGCTCAATAGCCTCTTCAATACTTTTAGTATTGAATCGGCGTATATCACGCTTCAGAGACTTCGAGATCTGTCTGTTGAGCTGCCGATAGCGACAAGCGTCACCAGAGGACTGCAAAATCATCTCGCGCCTCACCTCCATGAGCCTAAGCGTGGAGTCCGAGAGCTTGCTGGTTTTTTTACGGCGGATCTTGAAGAACTTAGACCCGACCGCGTTTGGACAGCTTCCAAAAACCCGTCGTTGTAATCGTCCACGTCGCTACCAACGCACTCTAAACGATTTTGAAGTTCGAGCTGAAAGCTGTCGGGGTTTTGGAGCTGAGCGGGTGCCGGGCGGAGCGTAGACTTCATCAGTCGAGACCTTTCAAGCTTGAACTGGATATTCAATGAGCCTCGTACCATACGGTGATCACTCCCGGTTTTAACCGCACTGATCACGGAGACATCATTGAATTTGTGCTTTTTCGTCGACATGATAAAGTCTATCTCATCCAGGTCCACTTCCTATGCTCATGTTTTCTGAAGAAAGAGTTCATCATATAGAACCCCTTCTTCTCCATAAAACTGGCCAAAAATGGGCAATTGAAGTCCCCCATAACAACCGTGAAGTGAGTTTTGAAGCTATGCATGGCTCTGGAAACATCCTCATACATAGCCTCCACCTCATCATCGGAGTGTGTCGCGGTCGGAGCATATACATGTATGACCTTCAACGGATATCGTTGGGTCATTCTGAGTACAAGGTACGCTACCCTGCTCGACACACTCTCGATCTTCACCACGTTGTTCACGAGGGACTTGTGGACGATAAACCCGACACCTCCCTGGGACTGGTGGTCGCCCTCCCGAAAATAGAGCAAGTTACCGGACTTCAGGGTTATCATGTCCTCCCCCTCTCTACGGACTTCTGACAACCCTATGATTCCCCATCGTAACCTGCTCAACTCCTCCAGTTCCAGCAACTTATCGTCGGTCCGCAATGTTCGGCAGTTGTATGTTGCCAGGGCCAAAGGTCGTCGTTTCTGGTAGCCGGGTCTCTGCCGGAGATTACCTAAAGCACCCCCCGCCCCGCCGTTACCATGGCCGCTACCGGAGCCAGGAATAGCGGGGCCGCCGGGGACTAGGGGTCTGGGCTGTTTTTGTAAACTCATACCATTGGGGGGAAAAATGCCGTAGTCGCCACGCTTGGCAGGCGGGTTGGCGACCGCAGTTATACCATGTAGTCCGCGGAGGACGCTGCTGCCCATCCTCCGGTTTATCCCTTAGTCGCCTCTTACGACACCCACGGGAAGAGATGGGGTGGTGCTATTCTCGGCCGGCACCAACACAGCAAGGTTACATCTATTAATATACTTAGTAAATAACACGTCTTGCGAGTAAAGTGTTGTTAAGGTTTTATCTAAGGCAAGTTCTTCAAAAAAGCTAACACCACAGGATTGTTTTCAATATTTTTCTACATTAATTAAACCCAATTCTATAATTATCGGTCACATTTTTTATTAGGCCAAATCTTGTATGGAGACCTGGCAATGTTATTTTTAAAGTAAAATTACGAATACGAAAAGAAACCGGGCAACAGCATGTCAGATCTGCTTAGTATAAGGTTCCGTCGCCGTTACTACATACACACATAACGATTTCGCAGAACAAAAAGTGACATCACACAGTTTTGTTTAGTAAAAAAAACACTTATAGCCTTGCTGTACATATACGGGAGGACCGTTTTTTATATGTATTCCATAAATCTTAGTGCGCGGCATAAATATTTACATGTATACAGAATTTCGCTTTTAACTTTCATAGTTTCTGACAATGAGAAAAAGTGAGTGTGACTTACAAACAGACATGGCGGTATTATAAGGGTTCCTAGTTTGACTTCGGAACTCTATAAAGGCCGCTGACGGGAAACGCTCGCTGTTCTGGTAACAAAATACCTACCAGGGCCTCTATTCAACACCAAAACCAAATCATCTTGGACCTGTTATCGTATTGTCAATGTTTTGATAGCTCTAATTTATTTGACAGTAATGACGGCCGACTTGAAAACCATACCATAACAGATCAAATACGATTTGGATTTTACTGCCTAGGATAGAGGCGCAGTAAAGATTGTACACGATGAAATCCGGCCGTTTTGTTTCTTGTCTAACCTTTTAAATTAATGTCATATATACTGGGAAATATTGTTTTATGTTGCTATGGAAACTAATGCAAATATTTCCATTGCTGCTACGGATTATAAAGCAATAATTTTAAATATGTCCTCAAAAGAAGAAAGATTGCGTAAAAGAATTGTTTCCGAGCACTTTCTCTGTCCGCACTTGTCTCATCGGAAACTAGCAAAAAAATTGAATGTCGGTAAGTCAACCGTATCTGATGTATTGAAACGTTTTCAAGAGAGGATGACGACTACTAGGAAACCTGGAAGCGGAAAAAAAATTGGACCGGTTGATGCAAATAAGGAACGAAAGGTCATAAAGATATTCGAGCAAAATCCCAACCTGTCGGTACGAGCTGTTGCTAAAAAAATTAAAATGTCTGCATCGTATGTGCAAAATATCAAAACTAGAACCGGCATGAAGACTTTTAAGGTACAAGTAGCCCCAAATCGCCGCGAAAAACAGAACCATTCCGCTAAAACCAGAGCTCGCAAACTATATGAGCAAATTTTGACGAAAAACGATTGCGTCGTAATGGATGACGAAACTTATGTCATTGCTGACTATAAACAGTTACTTGGCCAATAGTTTTATACAGCATCAGACAAGGCAAGTGTTCCTGATAAATTTAAGAAAAAAAAAAGTATAAGTTCCCAAAAAAGTTTTTAGTTTGGCAAGCCTGTGCACTTGCGGTCGGAAAAGCCAAAGTTTCATTACAACGGGGACTATAAACCAAGACATCTACGTAAAAGAATGTCTCCAAAAACGTCTCTTGCGGTTTATACGAAGTCATACGTAGCCTGTTGCATTTTGGCCTGACCTTGCTTCCTGTCACTATGAAAAAACAGCAATGACATGGTATAAAAGCAACAGAGTTGTATTAGTGCCTAAAATGATGAACCCACCAAACTGCCCGGAACTCAGGCCGATCGAGACATATTGGGCTCTAGTTAAGCGGCATCTAAAAAAAAGCAACAAGGAAGCGAAAGATATGACCGAATTTAAAAAAACAGTGGCGTTCGGCGGCCAAATCTGTATCTTGTACCACTGTGCAAAAACTGATGATGAGAGTGAAACAAAAAGTCAGGCAATTCAGTAGATCTCAATTGGAAGTCTAAGAAAGCTTGTGTTTATTATACGATGTAGCTTACCCATATCTCTTAAATAAATAACTCAACATTTACCTTCTCGTTTTAATACTTTAGGGACATTTGAATACGGCCGGATTTCATCGCCAATCCTTGCATCTAATATGCCCGTATATGGCCGACCTTGGCCAAACATTCTTAGCTGTGGTTTTAATATTGTTTAGTTTGTTGGAAATATGACATAAATTGTTAGTGTAAAGTTTGAAAATAATAAATTCTACATGAACTTAGCGAAAGTAAGACACTCCGTTCGAGACAATTCTTTTTCGATAATTATTTTTGCAACTTCTTAATGCAAATTTTGGAATTATGATGCGTGTTGACATTGGCTGTCTGTCAACAGAACTTATCAAAATTAAGATCTCACGACGCAAGTGAGTCGTTAGTAACCAAAAAGTATTTTTTGCGCTGACCCTTTATATAGGTTAATTCTTGATCGAAGGCCATGAAGATATGTGAAGTAACGGCTTCATAAGAGGCGACAAAGGGAATAAAGGCTTAGTAATTTTAGGCGAAGTGCTTGCAACCTGTCACTTTAATAATACATTTTTAGAGTTTCTGGTAATTCTATAGCAATGCCTACCCCACTCTGGGAATGAAAGCGTAAGTTTATGTATGTGTATGTATGTATGCATCTGGCATTCTAGTATTTCGCTGCTATGGTGTTACGGCCACGCATTAGGCCAGAGTTTTTATTGCGAAATTTCTTGTAGAAATTGGATATTGTATCTCAAAATAAATATATTTTTTGTATTTTGTCTCCGTTTCTGGTCACACATTCCCGTTTGCACCCATTCGACTATTATCATAATTTTCAAAGAAGTTTTGCACTGTCTTCAAATGTCCTTTCGAAATGAACGCTAAACGAGTGCGCTTCATTGGTAATAAAGAGTGATTTTTGGATTCTAAACCTATTCTGAAGTAAATATTTTTTATATTGAAAGTCGTTGCCAGATCTATGTGAAGTCGAAAACGTGGGACCTTCATTACGACAAACCTGATCCTTTTATATTTATTATATCATACTCGCCAAACATACCGGCTTTATTTACTTATGGAACAGTTAATTGTTCAGGTTTACATAACATGAATGGAAGCTCAAATTGATAATTTTGTCCTCTGTATTTCACAGAGGACAAAATTGTATTTTTTTTCTTTGCACACCTTATAATATTCAAATCCTTCTTCTGTGCACTTTATGCCAAAATTCCTCGCTTAAATTAATTGATTGGAAATTCATTTATGTTTGTACTTTATTTTAGGTGGGCCTAATGGAGGAAAACATGTCACGGATGTAACAAATGCGTCAAGAACGATGCTCATGAATATAGAAAACTTGAAGTGGGATCCATTGTTGTTGAAGTTTTTTGAAGTTACAAAGTCAGTTTTGCCAGAAATAAAGTCCAGTTCAGAGGTAGATACTCAATATGTTATTTTTTCTATTTACGTGACATATACTTGTGTTTGTCAGCATTTCCGGCTCCTAACGAATTTTACCCCTAGTAAGACAAGAAAGTGCAGTGGAAGCGCGCCGATATAAATGTGCAATGAGGCCGGTCGTTAAGGTAACCTTAAAAGATCAATATAACTAAGTTAAAATTCTTCAGTTTGCTACTTAAAATTCGTTAAAACTCCTTCACGCCTTACAGCATAGTACTTCTCAGCCGTTTACGTTACCTACTTCCTTCTACACATCTCCAACTATAACTTCTGCCCGCATTCTACGTATTTATTTCTCTTACCGAAGTCACGAATGCTATTTTATTTGGTCCTGTGCAAGTGCTAGCAACTGTATAAATATACCTCTCCGACATGCCCGGAAATGTTAATCTCAGGGACTGTTGTCAAAACAGCCCGCGAAGTTCTGCGCTCAAGGCCAAGGCATAATTTAAATAATACCAATGACAGCGGCCAAAATTTCGTTAAATACATCCCGCTTTTTTTTTTTTTTTACAAATATATACGGACTAGGATAACTAACTCGAACCGGACAAGCACGTAGCGGCGTTTACAGCATAATAAAAGCACAGTGTAAAGAGTAACTAACAGTGGGCCGACGCCTTTGATGTTTGCGTAAATGCCGACGCCGCACAAGGCCACAGTAATTACCTAGGGTTGTCACAAACTACACAACTGCCCAAAAACAGAGGGTAATGGTTTTAGGTTTAAAGTATGTATGTACGCTTCTTTGTTCCGCCATAAATTCTAAATGCCTCAACAGTATGGAATATAAAGGGGCTTCTAAACAGGCCATATAATTGTTGGTGGCTGGCAATTATTGGTGTCCCTCGCTTACTCGTATGTTAGAGAAAGACACCAATAGTTGCCGGCCACATATTGCTGTGAAAATATGGCCCGTTTAGAAGCCCCTTTATGGTGTATAGTTACAAGTTTTACATCGTCTCGAGTGAAGCTGGTTATTTTTTGAAGTGATAACTTCTTATGGAAGGGTAAACCGCTTCGTTACGGAACGCGTTACGGCGCCAGTCTGTCTGGTTTTCCCTTTTTTGTTTATGGTTCGATTGCATTGAGAATTGGTATCTGAGGGTCCCTGGGGACCCCAAATACGGACCCGTAATACAAATTCAAAAGAGCGGCCGCCATTTTGTTTTTTTTTTGTTTCTGGCCCGATCGCCATGAAAATCGATATTTGAGGGTCCCTGAGGACTACAAATACGGATCCGTAATCAAATTAAAAAAAAGTGGCCGCCATTTTGAACTTTTTTGTTACTTGTTCGATTGTCTTGAAAATCGATATCTGAGGGCCCGTGGGGACTACAATTGCGAACCCGTAATCAGATTTTAAAAAATGGTCGCCATTCTGAACTTTTTAGGTTTATTAGTGTGTCACTCTGGATTAGTGTGCGTAAGTTTGCAGACAGTTAAACAATTTCAATATTACATAGTTCAACTTAGATTAGTTTAAGTTATCACTTCTGTCGTGTGTCCCTAGACGCACATTTTTTTTTCATGGCAGTCTTGAATTTTATTTGGGAATAAGTACTTGTTAACAATATAAATAAAATACAATTTTATCATTCAGCGTTTAATACTTAACCTATTGAAGCAGTTTCCGCTTTCTCATTAATCATTCATTAATTCATATTAACCTACAGGTTGGCTACTATTACTAATATACACATATTATTATAAATGGGCAACTGACAAATATTTTCGGTTTTTAGATTTACTAGATTTGAAACTTCTGTTGTTGAACTTAACTATATAAAAAATTCTCATTCTAATAAATAGTTTTAGCAAAAAATCTATTGGAAAGCATGCACATGGTTTGGTTTTGAATTCGATTGTGCTCAAATGCTGAAATAGTTTGTTTCCAATATTGTTTCCAGTAAACGAAGTAAACTTCGACATCAGTTCTGTTTCCAAGCTATGGATATAGTCCACAAAATCATCCGGAGGAGCTTGTAATCCTCCGAAGGGATCACGGCTAGTATCATATGCTCTCAGACGGATGTACACGTTTTTTTCATTTCCTTCGTCTGAATATGATGAGGCGTAATTTACTATTGATAAGCAAACACGTTTGTGAATTTCAACACACCTTCGCAACAAATAGCCGCAGATATAGAAGAATGCATTTTCTTCTGGTATATCGTATTCTTTTTTTTTAGGCTGTGTTTGAGCTGGGTCCTGGTTAGAAACATGAGCTTGAGGTGTATTCTTAGTAAATTCTATGAATTGTGTTAGTATGTTGTCGAAATCTTCGGTACAGTTTGTAGCGTCAGACAAGTTTAGAATCTGACATAGAAAAGTTTTTCGGAATGCCCTGGTGTATTGTAAGCAAGTGGGCTCCCTACAATTTCCACCAGCCTGCCTCACGAGACCAAAGAAATTTTCCAAGCAATCATTGTTGACTCTTCGAGTGAGTAAGTAATCGTATCCCTCCGACTTCATATCATTATGTAACTGCCGCAGTGAATTTATTGTTACGTTGAAAGCATTTATGAACTTTATGGTATTGGTAACATCACGACCGTTACTTTTATTTTTAACTCTCATACCATTTAATAGATCCTGAGCTTTGTCTAGCAATTCTTCTTGGTAAGTAGTACCCCTTATACGGTTTATTGTAGGGTTTCGGTGAGTCAATGTTGCTTGAGTTCAGTAAATCAAAGAGGTTGTTCATGGTTTCAATAAAATATGTCGTCCCATTAGCAACTGTTAGAGTACCTGCCAATTCGTAATTTCGTAAAGCAGCTTCCACAGAATTGCTGAACACTTGAACGCAAAGTCGTACTTTTTGTTTTTGAAAACTATTCGGTTGTATGTGCGAATCTGTTAGACGAGGAGCTGATCGCATATCTTTTGTTTTATCTTGTTCATACATATTTAGTATGTCCTCCCATCGAGCAGTTTTGCCTTCAAACTCAAAGTTATAATTTATCAAATTATTTCTAACGCACTTAATTAAATGAGGAACATCAAATACGTAGTATATTTTGCGCCCATCAATCTCAAAACATGAGTTGTTTTTAGAGATTCCTAATGTTTTTGAAAGTGCCAAAAAATCCGATCCTAAATCTGATACGAAAGCTCGTATATTAAATCCGAGCTGTAGAAGATGTTCCACTGTAGCAGTTATCCATGTTTTCAATCGATCATCAATTTTACTACTGGATATAAAGGAAAAGCCAATAGGTTGTTTCCAATTGGATGTTATGCCTCGGAGCATTAAGGTAAAAGCATACCCTGCAGCAACAGGTTTCTGTTGCCCATCTACTTCATGTAAACCTAATATTTTATCTTCCTTAGTATTATAAGATAAATTCAACTTCAGGCTCATTTCATCCATACAAAGCACACATTCTTTTTCAGAAGATGACATGTGCTTCATAGTACTTATTAGAACATCCCACATTTGTTGATTGACTTTAGTTTCCATTGGAAGGTACATGGAAGCTAAAGTTGATTTGGACGGCAAACAAAGTGTGTTCGATAAGAATCGATAAGTGAGCGGGCTTGCGTAGTAAATATTTAAGCAAAACAACTTAAATTCTCTGCTGTACTTATTGTTTTTACAGTGTGGTTTTAAATATATTTGCGCTTTTACGATCGCGCTTAACTTAGGTGATAAAAATTTATCACAGCCTTTCAAAAATTGACTCTCAGTAACCACTTTACATTTTTCTTCAGTTAGTTTTAGCTTTCTGCTTATTTTGGACACCTGGTTTCTGAGTTTTCTTTTCCGGGGACTGTGGTCCGTCAATCTTGCTGGTGTCTGCGAAGTACTATCAATACCATATTTTGTTGTATCTGTGTTCTCTGCAATTTGTGATGATGGACCTGCTAATTCATGGCGATTCTGAGAGGCTTTTGGTTTTAAAATAAGACGTTTGTCATGGGAACCTAATATTACATGATCTAATATTTTTATTTGAGGATCAGTCTGTGTTAATGTTGAGTATTTACTTGGTAAAAGTAGAGTTGGTGTGGCGGTTTTCTTTAGAGATTTCTTGCCGTACATATGCTTTTCGAAATGCAAGCTGCAAATGTAGGTATTCTTCAGACTCTCGAAAGTTCGTTCAACTAAATCAGGTCTGCTACAAGCTTGCACCCACAATTTGCATCTGAAATATAAATACAGCACTAATAAATACGTGTTTCCTCTATTCCATGGTTTTCCATACTATATAAGTAATAAATAACTTAGGAATGATTTTAGATTCAAACACCCATACAATTTTGTTTAAAGAAATTATGTTCACCATCTTGGATTTCAATATGGATGTCATTTTCGTAATCAGCACCCCAAGGAACCTCGAAAATGACACCCATATAATTATATTTTAAAAAAAACGTCCGCCATCTTGAATTCCAAAAATAATGTCATTTTCGTAATCAGCACCCCGAGGAACTTCGAAAATGACACCCATATCATTATATTTAAAAAAAACGTCCGCCATCTTGGATTCCAAAAATAATGTCGTTTTCGTAATCGGCACCCCGAGGAACTTCGAAAATGACACCCATATCATTATATTTAAAAAAAACGTCCGCCATCTTGGATTCCAAAAATAATGTCGTTTTCGTAATCGGCACCCCGAGAAACCTCGAAAATGACACCCATATCATTAAATTTTAAAAAAAACGTCCGCCATCTTGGATTCCAAAAATAACGTCATTTTCGTAATCAGCACCCCGAGGGACTTCAAAAATGACACCCATATCATCATATTAAAAAAAAGGTACGTCCGCCATCTTGGATTCCAAAAATAATGTCATTTTCGTAATCGGCACCCCGAGGAACCTCGAAGATGACACCCATATCGATTTTTAAGAAAAAATAACGCCCGCCATCTTTGATTTCAACATGGATAATTATCTTTTTCGTAATTAGCACCCCCATTATTATTTATAAAAGTCATGTCCGCCATTTTAAATTTGAAAATGGATGTAATTTTTTTGTTTGAGAAAACTTTAAATTTTTGCTGGCAGGCTTCACGCTTTTACATCCGCCATTTTGTTTACGTTGGCATGACATGACAAAAATGTTGTAAATTAAGCACTATAAAATAATATATTTACCTTTCTTCTGAGTGTGGAAATTGATAATATCGCAGATCTTTATTTGTGCGAGATGATGAATTGCATTCTCGCACAGCACATGTCGTATGCACCATTTTTTATTCTAAACACATCAAAATACACATACGACACGCAGTAGCCCTGAAAGATATGTCCCGAGCTACTAACAATGGCGACGTATGCAGCTCGGGCTCGCCCTACCCGCCCCTTGCCCCTCACACCCCGCACGATTGCCCTGTCTAGACGGCTTCGTCGAACGACTGTATTGGTTTATAGACTGTGATAAAAGCATCAATTAAGTAGTTTAACTGTTTTAGGGTTCTGAAGTCAAACTAGGCACCCCTTTTAATTTATGTCTGTGCGCGGTTTAACTCCGAGAGTCTTGGTACTATAGTCGGGACCTTTTTGTTCCGTCATTCAGATCAGACTCAATTGCCTGCCTTCATGATTATTTTAATGTATTAATCTGTATTTTTATATTGATGAGACTGACAGACGGTTGTCATAATATGTACTTTTCAAAATATTCTAAAAAGTTATCTACCTGACTATGAAAGAAAACACGTAGCTGGCTACTTTTTTTTTCTATGTATGGGAGGCAGGCGATCATTGGGCAGTTGGGAGGTTCGGGTACAAGTTATATGGTAACCCCCCAACTGCCCAATAGACCCCTACCTCCCCTAATCCCCTTCGACCGAAATGCACTTGTTACAATTGTTAAATAATGACATTAAACCTTTAATCTCCTGGTTTCTCGTTAAAATATTCGTTCGACTCGGCTATCATCTCATCATCGGTAGAAAATCTACGCCTCCTGAGATCTTTCTTCAGAAGACTGAATAGGAAATAGTCGCATGGCTTAATCTGGGCTGTAAGGGGGATTTCGATAACATCGATGCCATGGCTAGTTGTGTTGTGCGAGCCGTATGCCCAGGTGCAGGTCACCAAAATTCCATTTCTGAGTTTGCCTCTCCGTTTTTCTTTTATAGCGTGCTTCAACTGGCAAAGTAAATTTGCGTGATAATTGGCATTCCTTGTTGTATTTTTCCCTTCTGAATCCCGCCTGACGCCATGAGTTTACTAGGACGAACCGTGAACTTCCGAGGAGGCTTTTCGTGTTTTTGTAGGGACTCCTGTTTACTTTCTGGGTCCCATTGTCCAATCCAAGTCTAATTACACGTCACAATTCCGGAAATAATCTCTTCCTCTTTTCCGCGACTAAAGTCTAAAAACTCCTGACAACATCTGACACGTCTGTTTTTGTCTAACGGAATCAGCATTTTGGAGACTCAGCGTGCACTGGCCATAGACATATTTAAATGACACATGTTTCACCCGCCCGTCTTTTAGAATAACTTTTTTCACTTTGGCCCCGTTTTCTTCAGTGACAGCATAAATTGGTCGTCTGCTATGAGGATCATCTCTAGGCTCTCACAACCCAATTTAAATTGTTTACACCAGAACTTTATAGTAAAATCGGAAGGGCACGTATCATCAAATACAGGTAACATAGGTCGTTTGATCTGCGTTGGCGTATTACCTTCCTTAAGATTTTAATTGAAATTTTATGACTGCATGCTGCTCAATTTATATCAAATTAGTTTTTTCACGCGACATGCTTCAACTAACGAAGTGAAAAAAATACATGATAAGCAACGAACAAATGAGCGTTCAAAATTTCGGAAAAAGAGCAGTCAATGTAGATGAATTCATAGTGGCCAGTATTTTTTTTTAACTACACAATGTCTATTTAGATAACTTTTCAGCCGCCCCGTGTAGATTTGATTGATTTATTAGTTATGAGAGGTTTTTATCCAAAAGTGCGACAGAGACGGAATCCGCTCCGATCTCCGCTGATTTATGTCCCAATTCAAATATTGCCGGCAGAAATTTAGGCGACTTGCACGATGAACCCTAGTCAAAATAATTCGTACAACACGTCGTTTAGACCATTGCTGCTCTTCATGCAGTCGATTTCGTATTGTTTAGTCACTAACAGGAGTACCCGTCGTCTCATTCGTAAGCGATTTTGTAACTTGCGAGCCGTTACTGAGCGTTCCCGTCGTGAACTTAACCGGATGTAACGATCCTCTTGAGCCGTAGTCACACGAACTCTGCCTAAACCAGGTCTTCTTGCAACACTACCAGTCTCTTGGAAGCGATGCTATGCATTTTGGATGGCTCTGCGAGAAAACTCCAGCGAGGAAGCCACAAACCGCTGCGAATGACCTTCAGCTATCATTGTGACAGCCCTAATTCGTAATCGGGGCATTATTAACACAACAGAATAAACTAGGCAACACGACATAAATAAATTACTCCTTTAGAGAATACAACATCATTTAATGTCAAAGAATTCTTAACCTGAACTCGGGATTTTTTAAATCTAAATTTAACTTGTATTTTATGGCCAGTATTTACGAGGGCTGTTTGATAAGTCGTTTGAAAAAGTAAAAAAGATTTTTTTTAAACAATTTGCATTTATTTCTACCTAGTCGGTCCTTAAGTTCTGTCATAAAGTTTTAGTCAAATAAAACTAACTTCTGTTTATTTTTAATTTCAAAATATATCAAAATTAAAAGCTTAATTGATGTACATTTTTAAGAACTAATAATCATTCCACATTGTTTCCGCCATTTCCGATACGATCCTCTAACATACGCGGCCGGGAAAGATTAAAATACGCACGAGTTTTCTGAAAATAACACTTTGAAAACGCTTTAAAGTTTAGTTTTCGTTAAGTAAGAAACTTTTTTGTTTAATAATTTGAAGCCTTTCATCTGTGGGTATGTTTAGAGATCAGCATTATTTTCTTAACGACACACAAAAACCAGCTTATGGAGCTCGAAAATTGGTCGTTTTCGTATTGCTGCAAATTTATGTGAAATCGTAGGGTCGATTTAATGCCTCATGAAGATTGACCGGTGTATAAGCGGATCTTTAGTTGCTTGGAAATACATTTGTATCAGAATTGAAAGATAAAATTCTGATCAATATGTCACGCAAATTTCGACTCAATACAACTTCAACTCTTACAAAAGTTGTAGCCGTTATCAGTATCGTGGTCGTGCGTGTTTTGACCCATGATTCCCTGCCCCGAATGGAATGCTTAAAGCTCGTTCATCAAATGATGGCAATAGTAAAGATTACAAATGACGCTTCTTTTTATTCTACATAAAATAAGGTTTTGATTGATGTACTACAGGTTTATGAAACTCTTTTACTTTATTCTTAAATTGAAATAACTTTCAGTGACAGAACTTATGAACCGACTAAGTAAACATGCTCCTTTGAGGGCCAAACACTTGTTTCCAATTTTTTTATCCCCTCCAAAAAATACGTTTTGTCAAGGTCTTCAAAATAGGCGTTTACACATGCGATGCAGTCCTCATTAGTCAAAAAAAATTGCCTTCCAAGCCATTTTTTCAGATTTGGGAATAGTTCATAATCGCACGGAGCTAGATCCGGCGAATACGAAGCATGCGGATGCGTGGATTTTGGCCATTGCAATAGTTGACGTGTGCACTGGGGCATTGTCTTGATGAAAGAGGACTTTCTTGGGGGACAATTTTGGTCGTTTTTCCAACAATTCGGCATTAAAACGGTCCAATAACTCTGCGTAATAACGGCCAGTGATAGTCTTTCCCTTTTCCAAGTAATCAATAATAATGATTCCTTCGCCATCTCAGAAGACTGTCGCCATCACCTTCCCAGTCGACAAAACAGTCTTGGCCTTCTTTGGGGCACGTTCACCAGTCGCCATCCATTGTTTTGATTGCTGTTTTGATTCAGGTGTATAATGATGGACCCAAGTGTCGTCCACAGTGACAAATGGACTCAAAAAGATCCGAGGATTACGCTTTCATTATTTCTTATCATATCCATAGTTGTTCCACTGACAAAAACTTGTTTTGTTTATTGCTTAATTTTTTGCAGGCTTTATTTGAAAGATTGTGTCTGCCAGTGTTAATGCCATTTTCCAGAAAAAAGGATTTACAAATAGTTTTTAAAAGGACTTATCAAACAGGCCTCGTAAATTCAAACACTAGCACCAATAGTTCGTGTCCAATAAATTACGATTAAGCAGAAATATACAGGGTGGAAAGTTGAGATGGGGCATTAAGGGCAGCTACCAGATGCCTTGCTGCTACGCGAAAATGATCTTAGGAGCCCTTTCCCAACTTTTTGGGTGATGACAATCGACATTCACAGTTTTTTTATAAAATGTACAGTCAGCGAGAAAATCGACAGAATGGAGTTTTTTAATGCCAACCGATCCCATTCCTATAAAGGATTAAAACACTCTTTGACACCAACTGAGGTTAGAGTACTAGAACACCCACAATCAAAGAAAACTTTTTCCATACACTTTAGTAGGGTAATAAGAGGGTCATACCGAAATGATCGGGAATTAAAAAAACTACAAGTACATTATACCTAAATTATTATTTTTTTTTTTCAAAGTATTCTCCCTTGCAATCAATGCACTTTTGCATTATTTCGAACCAGTTATTAAAACAGTAATTCCACTGAAGTGGACGATTCCGAAATGGCCGATTTATACGCTTATACTGCCGCTTCTGGGTCTTGAAATCGCTTACCACGTAACAAATCCTTAATTTATGGGAATGTAAAAGAATCGTTAGGGCTCAAGTCGGGACTATACAGAGGATGAGACATTAACTCTCCATTTTCTTGGTTCAAAATTGGTTTTGCGAGCGGCATGGGGGCTCGCATTATCATGGTGTAAGATGATTCGGCGTGTAGCATTACCTCTACGGAGTTCAATTACTCAATTCTGACGGTTTTCTCGCTGACTGTACATTATATCAAAAATCTGTGAATGTCGATTGTCATCACTCAAAAAGTCGGGACAGGTCTCCTAAGATCATTTTCGCGTAGTAGCAAGGGATCTGTTAGCTGCCCTTAATGCCCAATCTCAAACATCTCAACTTTCCATCCTGTATATGTGGCCCCTATTTTGTTTTAAGTAGTATATAAGCTAACTGAATAAAATATTTTAACTAAGGAGTAATAATGAGTGATAAACGAATTGATAGGATTGATTGTTTTTTTTAAGGTGTATGGTTACGTTGCCGATGGCCCGCTTAAGGATATACCAATATCAGGCTGTCTTGGCGACCAACAAGCCGCATTAGTAGGCCAGATGTGTCTACAAAGGGGTCAAGCGAAGGCTACGTATGGCACAGGCTGTTTTGTCCTTTACAACACGGGTGAAGTTCGCGTGAATTCTGGTAGGGGTCTACTCACAACCGTTGCTTTTCAATTGGGAAGCAACAATCCACCGATTTATGCGCTAGAAGGTTCGGTAAGTTACCGAAATTATTCAAAATATTTTATTAAGTTTTAGTTTCTAATTTGGACACCTGTTTTTAACAATGTGTGAACATTTGACAACCATTTAGAGATAGAGGTGTTTTGAATCAATCTCTGCACTTAGGTTTTTTAAATATCTCTTAATTAATCATTGGATTTCATCTTTCCCGTCCGAATTGCGCTTTCTCAATATTTTGTGTGGTTTTGTATAAAACAGGTATTGAACCTCTTCCTATTCCTATTTACCTATCAGACTGCTGGGTGCAATGTAAGTTTAACGACAGCTGTTGTCATGTAAAGGCTATTTGTTTTCTTAACGAATATTATTCTTGTGATTGTATAAAAATGTTAGTAAGTAAAAAAAAAACTGGTGAGGATTTCTATGAGGTTCAACACGACGGCACGAATATATAAAGCAGTAACTCGGGATTGAATGTATGGGATCCCTTATCGATAAATTTAATATGATGTGTTCAGCAAATGTACTACCGCGAAATACGCCGACATTGCCATCTAGTGTATCATTGCTCATAATGCAATGTACAAACAAATTCGTTAAGGAGGAAAATATCTTCTTTATGGCAAAAATATTTACTATGGTTAAAAATAAATTGTATTTCTGACAACACTGCGGTTGGCATTCGTCTCTAATAAGTTCACTCAGTATCTTGTTGCGACTCGTTGAAGGTGGTGTGTGTTTTTGCGGCCAAAAATTAGGCCACATTTGCATGTCTACAATTCAAAGAAAGGAGAGTTATGCAGAAAAATGTGATGGTTATTTGATATCTAGGTAGTAAGAAATGGTCGAATGATAAAAATCCGATGCGATTGCTTGCTCAAATTATGTTTGAATGACACGATAATCATGATATTGAAAACAGATCACATAATAAATAAGAAAGTCTTCGTCTTAATAACAATTACTTCAAGTAATACTGTGCTTATTTTACAGGTGGCCATAGCAGGTGCGGCGTTGGGATGGTTGAAAGATAACTTGGGTTTGTTGGAAAGTGCTAAAGTCTCTCAACTACTTGCCGAGAAAGCTTCCGAAAACGGTAGCGTTGTATTTGTACCTGCCTTTAGCGGGTTATATGCGCCTTATTGGAGGCAAGATGCTAGGGGGTACGTTCTTTTTATAGTGTTGATTGTCTTTTTTATTGCTTGATTTACAAATGTTCATGTTTTTGTTATTGGGAAATAGACAGCGTACTCACACTTCATACAAAGGATAATACAGTTAGCTAAAGCAGTTTCCACTTAACGTTAAAAACATAAACATTTGCCCACATTTTTGACAGTGAGGTTAAAAAAAAAAGTATTAGACTGGTTAGATCAGTTTCTCGAAATCATTTATTTCCTGAGCGTATTTTCCAGTCGCGTTTATTTCCATTAATGAATTTACACCAGTCGTATTTATTCCTTACATGATTCTTCCGTTCGCAGATTTGTCCATTTGCTGATTAAGTCAAACGCAAATATTGATAATGGCATGTATTCTACAATCGTAATTTTTCTTGTAGACTACTTCTCCCACGATTTTTTACACACTTCTAATTTTGCGTTTGATATATACCCGCTCCTGATTTTCCCCACACGCGTGTTTACTCTATAGCCGTTTTGGTGACCATTTCATTTAACCAGTGCAAAATATAATTCAAATAATTGAATGCGAATAAGACATTAATGACCTGTACAGGCTTTCAAGTGGAACTGGATTGTGTTGGTAAAAATAAAATAAGTTTGCCAAAAATAATTATTACATTATAAAAAAAATGGTTAAGTACCTACACTATGTTATAAAAAATTATTGATTGCTTATCGCTTATTTATAGTTTGCTTAATGTGATAACTAACAGTAATCAAATTTACATCATGTAAAAATCATCAATATTTTAAATATGCTTATTTATTGATGCATTGGTCCAAGTTATTAGCTCCTGTGAAGTCAATGTTCACAATATTTTCAATCTTTAGATCCTCTAACATAAATGTTTGTTGTCTTTTCCGATATACTTGGCAGTTTACTTCATTTTTAATGAAAGTGACAGCAGCTCCCAATGCCTCATTTTTCAACTCTGTGAAAACAGAATAAAGTCGAATTTGGTCTGACCCTAACAATATTTTTTTGTGCCAGGCTTCGACGACGTTGTTCGTACGATGACGGCTACCGTAGCAACACAGGATGTAAATTTTGCCCATGTTAATCCACTGATTGGACATATAGCTATTAAACTCCTCAATAATATTGATGTTTGGTGCTTGTGCCCTAATACAAAACCACCCTTCGCGTATCTTTAGTTTTGGCAATTGAGCCAGAGCTACACATATCGTTGTGTGATCGAAGCAATGTCGGAATTGGCCTGTAATATTCGATGACTTTTGTTTTCAAACTGTCTATTATTATTTTCCAAATCGATGCTTTGGAAATCTGCAGGACAAGAATGTGTCGTCTGTTTCATAATACCAGACATGTGATCATTCAGCGAAATGGTTCCTTTACATGACCGTTTGCTATCATTAGATCTAGCACATACCCATTTGGAAGTACCACTTAGGTTTGATCGTTTCAAATAATGTCTATGCCCGCCTTTAATTAAAATCTCGCCACCATGTCTACTCCGAATAAAACTAAATTCAGTGGAAGGAATAATCGGTGAACTGATAATATACTGCCAGATGACACCTGTCTATATGTAGAAAAGACTGGTTCGTTAATGTCAGTTGATAAGTAGTCAGTATTGTCATGATTTATACCTCTTTTGTGGAATAAGTAGTTAACATCTGTGATTATACGTAAAACTAGCTGAGCAGTGATCGCAGATTTTTAAGCAAAACCGGCCTAGTTACCTAGGGTGGTCGATGTGTACTTATAGAATAATTAAATATCATGTTGACGTTGAAAATGAAACAGTACACGTTTTACTTAATCATTTATTATAATTTTGTATAATATTTATTACGGTTATTCAAAACTTTTCGGAGGGTATGCTGACGATTAATTTTCGTCGTTATGATTGAACAGCAACAACCAGCTGCGTTAGATATTTTATCATATAATAAATTAACCCTTTGCTTCATTACGCATATTGGCTTTACATATAATATTATCTGTATTTTGCATTTGTTAAATGTATTGGATACAACCTTTACTGTACATCTCAAAAAAATATGCAGACAATACAGAACATAAAACTTAAAAGTAGAAGTAGATAACGGGCGGTCTTCAAGACGAGACTTGAATCGGGTTTTTTTGTGAAATTGTTATTTAATTACCAACCATATTGATATGATTTTATTTGATTCTTGGTTGAAACAAATTTAATATATGCCACTAGTCTCAACCGCTGCACCAGAAGTCTGGAAAGTCTACTTTCCCTGGTAACTAGAAATCCATCCATACTCGCATTGATTACACAATTAGAATTATATCTTGCATTCGTTAAATAAAATAGCCGCTAAAACGGCTATAGACTAAACACGTGTATGGGGAAAATCAGGAGCGGGTATATATCAAACACGAAATTAGAAGAAATCTGAGAGTGGAAAAATGATGTAAGAAATAAATAAGACTGGTGTTAATTGATTTATGGGAAAAACGTGACTGGAAAATACGATCCGCAAATAAATTATTTCGAGGAACCTATATAACCAGTCAAGTATTAACGTTTACAAAGTTATGATTATGATCTTAAATCTAACAAGCACGAAAGAAAAATACCCATACTAAATAATTGAATATCTTAATTAAGACTCGTAATAATGCATATTCAATACCTTTTTTCACAGCTTCAATAAAAGCTAATTCATGTAACAAATAGTTAAGCTTTTTTTTAAATAGCTGTAAAATTAACCAAGATATTAACAAACAAAGATTTCTTCCTATCCCTTTCTAGCGAAACAATTTAATATGGAGTTTATACGGCCGACCTGTTAACGTCACAGTGCATATCGGATCCCTCAGTCTAATCGCCGTCTAATGAAATCCAAAGCTTCTAAAAAAATAGTCCTCATACTTAGCTTGTAATTGACATATTGTGATAAGTAATAAAATTGATACAGTCAATTGGCGGAAGTTAGTGTATTTAAAATATGTTTTGTCCTCCTCATCCATGGATACATTCCAATATGAGATAAAGTGACAAAGCATACTTTAACTAAAATAGGGTTTTTGTGCAATTATGAATAAGAGGGTAAATATCCAAGATATTTTTTTTAAATTAGTTCTATTACGTGCGCGACTGCACCTCTGAATGTCAAAAAGCATTACCACCAGTTCGAAAAATAAAACCTTTGCCCCTAGAAAAGCCGGCGTCTGAAACTAGGCAAGGTATTTTTTTTTGTTTTTTTGAAGTGTACGTTAAATGTAAATTTAAAATATCAGTGTTTTTGCACAGCAGGTGGGCAAATGTGTGTCTTGACGAAAAAAAACAAGATTTTGAAAACCTCGCGGCAGAAATTCTCTTTAAGGCCAGTTTTACGTATACAGGGTGTTCGGTATATAGTGTACCTTACAGGGCTGAATAGCTGAGCTCATGAGTATTGAATATATGATAATTCATGTTTAGTAAAAGTGCACGGAAAATGAGATATCTCAACTTTGGATAAACCCAAGATTATGTCCATCCACGCCGATTTGTGAAGCAGAGAATTCGACACAACTCATTTTTGTGAAGGTTAACTTGATTTGTGCTTTGTCCCACAAGATCTGATGCACGGAGAAGGTACCCTTAAAGAATTTTATGTCATTAGGAATCAAGTTACTTCTTAGAGAATCTATATGTTCTTCTATATTTTATATTTATTTATTTGTTTATTTATTTATTTACTAACCTACTTAAAAGGGTCAAACTGAAAGTTCTTAGAAAACCAAAAACTGATTAAACTAGCAAGTTATTAGCTTTATTACATTACATCTTTTCAAAATAGTGTCCATTGACGTCAATACATCGCTGCAATATTTGTGTTAATATGACGCAGCATTTAGCCACGTTCCCCATCTGGTTATTACTGGTCGCGGAGGAAGAGGAATGTTCGGATACATCGTTCGGAGTTTTTGCGTTCTAGAAGGGGCTTTGAGGGAAACTTTTTTAACGCAGTCTATTAATTTGTTAATTGTATGATAAAGAATTCTCACTTTTTCTGCGACGCGATTCAGTCCGTGTGCTAAGCATGTTAAATGTGTTAAATTGGGATATTTCTGCGTGATACATTTACCCGCCTTGAGCATGTATGATCCAGCATCAGTAATGAAAAACAGTAATTTGTCTAAGTTCTCATTATATTTATGGCCCCAAAGATCTTCAAGAGTTTAATTAACGAGTTCGTTTGTAGTTAAATAATTAGTTTTCTCCAGAACTTTTGAAGTAAACAAATGCATTTTGGTGCTTGTTCCATCCAGGGACTGAATCAAAACATTGGCCCCTTTTTTTCCACACGAGTCGGTTGTTTCATCGAAGCTAAGGCAAGTTGTTTCAAGGAAGCGTCTTATCTTGCAGGTCCTGCCTAATTTGTTTTTTTTTTTCCTCGTAAACGATTGGGAGATATTTCAGGCGTATATTAGATTCACTCAGTAAGTTGACGCTATTTCCATATCTATTGCTTAACATGTTTTCCATGAAATTCCGAAATTTTGGGTTGTCAAGTTTTGACCACGGTATATTACAATGAATCAGAAATTCAGCCAAGTCTCTGTTGAACGGTTTTTTTTTTTATATTTCTGGTTTTTGTGTTTTTGGTGTAAATCAGTTTTTACATGCCGGTCCAAACTGAATAAAGAGAGATGTAATGACGAATCACACAATTTACAAAATAACGTTCTTTCTTTGACTTCGAAATCAGGGTTGTCTTTTAAGCTTTGTTGTAGCTTCGATTGTGAGTACGAATCACTTATTTTATTTTGACGAGATTTCGACTTTATATGCTTATTTATATTGTATTTTTATTTTTTTATATTGACATTACAAATTGTACATCGCATGCCTACATCCGTCGTTATAATATCCGGGTATTGTGTTAACTCCATATTGTGAATGTAAATACTATTACCATAATGTGCACTTTACTAAGATTCCAACTGAAATACTTGCTTATCATCAACTCGAGATACGACGTGCCTTTATTTAGATTAAAATAAGCACTTCGCGTAATGTTATTGAATGTTCAGCTGCAGTGTATGTATGACAAATTAATGTCATTTTGACGTAAATTGTTTATGTTATGACGGAAACGGTTTTGTACAGTGTAGATTTATTATCTAGAGATTTAATCCTAAGGCCTGTATCGAAAAAAAACTAGAAATTTCAAACAGCTTATGTAGGCAAGTACTTATTTGTTTTATAGTGATTGTGTAAAACTACAAAATTAATGAGTGAATATTCGCTTTTTCTATCAACCACACAACCTTGCCACGAAAATTGCACGTTGATAACGATCACTAATTAACAGACATGCCACACATATAAGTTATAAGTTACATATAGTACATTCATTACATTTAGTATTCACAGGTTAAAATAATTTATATTAAAAGTTAAATTAAAAAAGAATTGTTATATAACAAAATATGAAATTATTAAAATTAACAATATAGGGTAGATCACTCGCACACGGTGCTGGGGGTAGCCGTCGACTAAGTACCGCGCGGCTGTCGCCAGGAATCCCAGTTCCAATAGTAATATTGCTGTTCATTTTCGACGCGTCCCTTATTCAGGTCATACAATTGTTTGAATGTACTTACAGATGCACCGTAGAGAACCATTTGATCCGCTGTTCTTTTCCACCTGGGCCATCTGGGGCACCCTTGGCGGGAAATCAGTATAAATTTGGGTGATGATGTAAAACATGTTCTTGTTCCAGTAGTGCGATGAGGTCGAGACTGATAAAAAGTGAATTATGTAGATTAAAGGGTTAAACTTCATTATAATAATAATAATAATAAAGCCATTTAATTCCACAAAAACATAACAACAGTTCATTTACATAAATAAAGACCAATTTTTGACAAAAAAGTATTTGTGCTATAAATATTGCAAATCTGTTTTAAATTGGTAAACTTACATAATTTCATTATTATTTAATTATCAGCATTCCATTTATTAAAGTACTTAATCCAATCAAATACATTAAATACATTAAATTAAAACATTCGTGATAAAAGTAATTGAGTTCATGCATAATTAATATTAAATTAAATAAACGTAATAAAATTAAAATCATTCAACAAAATATAATACTAATAATTATTTAGCACATTATTTTAAAATTTAAGATTATGTTTAAAACTTAGTTTTTGGGGACCCAAGTTAGGGCAAAGGCCTCCTCCATGCATGTCCACAGCTTTCTGTCTTGTGCGAGCCTGGGCCAAGCGCGGCCGGCGGCCTGCACGAGGTCGTCAGCCCAGCGGCGGCGCGGGCGGCCGCGGCGGCGCGCCTGTCCCCGCTCGCACCAGTGCAGCACGCGCTCGCTCTTCATTACTTCCTCTATTAAAGGCAACAAATGAGCCCATATCGATGGAGCGTTGTGCATTAAGCAATCACTTATTGTACACATAGATGTAGGGGTTACTAGTCCTTTATCAAAGTTATGTACATATGCTACAGCAGTGTGCAGTGTTCGTCGGCATATTTCAAGGAGCAATTTTCGGAAAAGTATCCATGACATGATTTAGACATTCTTGAATGTTCAGATTTTCTTTTTAATTTTATTTTTGAATTTTAGATTCCTGATTTGTGTATAATATAATAGCCAACAATTCTGTAGATGTGTTCAAGAAATATTATCAAACCATGTTCCATCTTTGCAACTGCTTCTGTAAAACGGGTTGGTAAACTCTTTTCCTCCCAAATTACTTGCTTTTTCGTTATGCCATTTTAAAAAAATACGGTTGTAGCTATGCTGTAAAGAGATTACGTTTTTTTTTGGTTAATTATTTTATTCTTCCCTATTACTTCTGCAGCCGTTACATTTTTTATAAGCATTTATAAGCAATTGGTGTTTCTCGAGTCACAGTATAATCTAGAAAGCACCTATTGATGCTTTATTCAAGCCGGTTTGCTACGTACTAAATGTGTCCAATTTTAACGAGGCGTAAGTAAAACGAATCGTTTCTTGAGTATAGGAACCGGGCATGAGTCGGTTACTCGTCGTTTTGTTGGGGAGTGCTTGTGGAAATCGCTTAGAAATTGAGTATACTTCTTAAGATCATAAAACTGTTTTACGTTACCTTTGTGTTTGAAAATAGGGTTTCCCTGTGTTAACTAAGTGAATTTACAGTCATATTTTAAAAAATTGCGAGAAATGTGATATCGGTTATGACTCAACCCTCTTTTTAACTGGAAAGTTTTAACGAACAGCTTTCACGATTAGAGAAAGAGCACATTTTTTCAATATGTTTTTTTTGAACTATTTATATAAACGAATTTACTTTTCCAATAACTAAGTGTTTCCAATAACTAAGTGTTCGTGTTGTGTCTAAGTGTTTGAAATTTAATGACTATTAGACTAGGCTCAAAACTGAAAAACGCGTCTCTAAACGATGCCAGCGCCAAATCATGTAACAGTTGGGGTGACAACGTCATCAAAGACCTTGACCTTGCAGAATACGGATCTGCCTGTCGTCATTCTAAAATTTGAACTGGAAGTATGAAAATTAATAAAAACATAAATCTCACTAACTCTTTTTGCAAGTAGAAAAATTGTCAGATCATGATAGAAATCTAGACTCGGGCTCAATCAATTAGTTTTGAACTATTCTGGCGTTGTTGTAAAGCCCCCTCCACATTCTCGACAAAACTAAACGAGATGGGTTTTTAGAGATATTTGCCGAGATCGGGCGAAACCAAGAGCGGCCCACTACATTCTCGCCTTGGGCAGTTGTAATTGGACTTTCATCCAAGATGGACATCCTCGAAACTTCTGTCGCTGCAGTATGCGCTGTAGCATATTACAATTACTTACAGATCAGAAAAAGTTATAAAAAGACGGTGGAATAGGCGAAGATACTGGATGACTGCGATTCATCGCAACAGAATTTTGATAAATTTCCAGAAACGATAATTCCAGATCGTGATTCCATTTGGCCGCCATTGTGACTCACATCCAAAGACCGCACATGCGCTTCCTACGGTTGCCGTCGGCCGACTGGCGGGAGCGCAGGAGAGTGGAGGGGTAGTTTCGCGCAAACATGAGACTTCACGAGAGCCCTTTGATGTTTGGCCTTTTTAACGCCACGAAATGGAGACAACACGAACATACGCGAGACAATACGAACATAGACGAATACTCACTCCACACTCTCGTATTCGACAAGTCTCGTGTAGTTTTGTCGAGAATGTCTAGCGGGCTTAAACAGAACTGTTGTCTTGAACAAATCGGACGGTTTGATTGGGATATAATACTTGTGTGGTGGGTAGCAAGACATATCTAAATCCTACTTGCCCATCTTCTATATATCGCTTTCACATTTCGGATGGTCCGGTCAGGTACTTTTTGCTGGCGGAAGTGGTACAAAGTGTCAAGACGATTTTAACCCTTTGACCATTATTTTTTTATAGCAATGCATCGAGAACTTTACCGATACGCACAGCATGAATGATTTTTTATATGATTTTTGAAAAAGAGAAATATATATATTATTTCAGGGTTTCCAAATTATAAGACGGCAATATGTTTGCCGCTATCAGCCAAGGGCAGTAAGTGACAAGACCGTCATGTCAGTTTTCCGGGGGAACTACGGGTGGCATGACCTATATAAATGAACAAATTTAAAACCAATAGATTGAAAACAAATAAAATAATTAAAACCTTAACTAAACTTAAAACTGAACTATTTCAAATAAATGCCATGCTTAGTCAGGGTTCCGTAGCTGCCCGACCTTAATTGCAAACGTGAAAATCTCTGAAGCATGGGACATTTCAGCAACCTAAAACTACATGTCTGTCTGTCAGTAGGTACGCGATAGACCCACAAAACATTAGACCTAATTCTGATCGCCCCCAAATATTTTTTTATTTATAATATTTTAATATATACTGTTATATGTAGGTATTGTATATTATTTCCAAGTCTGTATTGTAATCCCAGCAAAACTGGATGTAATAAATTGAAGTATTGAATTAAGATATTGCTCCATATATAAATCAATAACAATAGTAGCCTAACCTACCCTTTTCTTTAATAAACACCAGACACTTAACTGTTAGTGGCAAATATATTGCCGTCTTCATTTTTTTAAATTATCAAATAACTGATTTTTTTTCTTTAAACTTTATTTCGCCAGTCTTGTCTTTGAAAGTAGAGAATTGTGACTATCGGATAACTCCAGCAAAGAGAATTTTATTTACAAACATTTTTGTTCAAATGTAAGCAATAGTTAAAAATCAACGTTCAGGCCTAAGAATCATCATTTAACCAGGGATAGAATAACGTTTATCTGCTCTACTTTTTTCGTAGATTGGTACGAGTATAATTATCTTATGCGAACCAAAATTTATATTAATTAACACACATTCATTGGGAAAAAAATAAATATCTGAGAGGTATGACGGCAAATATCTTGCCGTTACCCACTAAAGGGTTAAGAATGGCGATCGTAAAATTCTATTATTGACCTAGCTCGACATTCGTGCTCGATACGTTTCATTATGAGCGAATTCTTAAGATTTCAATACCAAAATGCAAACTAGGATAAATTATATTTAAGATACTTTTGACATTTAGTTCAATTGTTTATGCTTATTGCCATAGAAACAGTTGCAACAACCAGCCTCTATGTCTGGACTACCCTTTAAGTATGTCCTCGACTTAGATATACAATATGTAAGCGCTGCTTCAAACCCAAGGACCAAGTGTTAAAAAGTTATAATCAAATAAACAAAACAGTAAAATGTATTGTTGACAATGAGCTTTCTAATTGCATAGTAGAAAAGATTTAAGAATAAACATTTTAAATTTTACAAACTCAATGTTTCCACAGTTGGGTGGACCAGTTTTCTCTAAATAGGTATTAGTGTATATACTATAGTGTGATAATCCTTTCCAAGTTTCATAATGGTCCCGGAAGTCGGTTACAAGCTAGACAGTCACATTCGAATTTAACAAGCTTAAATATGTTATATGATGCGCTTTATCAGGATACCCACAACAGTCGGAATGAAGGCATAGTATTTTTTGTGCCCGGATTTGTCACTGCAGACGCAAATCTGTGTTCTAAAAAACATCTGTTTTCTTCAATATCTTATTTTCGAAAATAATAGACATTCATTAGCGGCATTGATGTTTTAGCCCATTCGTACAGCCGCTCGGGAGTCGTGATAGCATTGTTTGACGCCCATTGTAAACTAGCCCGTGCTGCCAGGAGTTTTAAATTTCCACTAAGTCCGTCACACGGCCCTTTGCCCTGTGAAGTGACTTGAAAATGACGTTCTGCATCTGTACCAAAATCCTGTGTGTAATGGAAATGGTTAATAAAATTGAACTTGTTTTTGAAATGTTGTGAAGCCCCCTTTACAATATTTCAAAAACAGGTTTAATGATGGGATCAGAAACATAAATAATTATTTTAATAGTTATGTTGTTTTCCTGAAGGTTTTGATGCAAAACTTTTTGAAAGGTGTGCTGATATCAGCACGATATTTCCGTGTTTTGAATCTTGATTCTATACTAATATACTGATGTGAAGAAAGTGGCTTGGTCGTTGTTCCAATGGAATGATTGGGCAGCATTTTGAATGGCAAAATCGCATTTACCTTCTACTGACATGCGGCTTTAAAATATGTAAGGCTGACCAAAAGCTGTCGACTAAGTTGGAACGACTTGAGGGGCGATTGTGAAGCGATCTGTACCAATCCATGTGTTAAACTGCACACTAGTATATTTTAGCGTCGCGTCGCGTCGCATTAGAAAGCTCATTCTGTCAAGTATGCATTTCACTTCACTGCTTTGTTTATTTGATTATAACTTTTTAACACTTGGTACTTGGGTTTTATGTACTCGTAGCACATACTTTGTAGTTAGTCAAAACTTCAATGCCCTTTAACTCGTTAACTATATTTTGCATTGCATAAATATTGTATATCTGAGTCGAGGACATACATATATAGGTTAATTACTTAGACATATATATAACTTGGTCAAATATTACTAAAATCGGAAACATCAACATTTTTTCTACCTGTCCGCTTCACGTGGCATGCCCCAATTCCCATCAAAATATGAAAATACCGTCAAAGATATCACTAATAGTGAAATTAAAATTGGACTAGAAATACGGATGATATAAGCATTTTCAACTGCTAATTAAACAGAGTGATTAGACAGAGAGATCCGATATGCACTGTGACGTCATGTAACAGGTCGGCCATGATACTCTATGTTAAATTTTGTTTTACTAGAAAAAGATAGGAACAAATCTTTGTTGGCTTATATCTTGGTTATTATTGAACCTATTATTATTTTTAGCTTTTTGTTACATGAACCAGATGTCTCTAACTGTTTTTTTTACCTTTTGATTACCGGAATACTACATAAATATAAATGAAATCTCGTCAAACACGTTAACCTTATAATTAAGACTTTTATGTAGCTAGGGTAATTATTGGAAGTTACTGAGAACAATAATTAAACCTAGTTGCTTACACATATAATCGTTTATTTATTGATTCGTCACAAATATCACATTGGTTATACTTGCTGTCAGTTCCAGAATCATCAACACAAATAATAATAGCAAGCTAGTTATGGTGACATTCAAGCTATTGAACGAATACGCAATATTCCCAAAATAGACTCAGTAGCAAATCTCATATTTTTTTAAAAGTAGGTAAATAATTATTATAAGGTACGAGGTCTTGCTTACCTTTTTAACATGAATTTGTTTTTGGTAGAATCGTGTATTTGCCACGTTGATATGAAACAACAAATGATAAGACTCGTACCTTGTATTCATTTAACCGTGTTTGAGCTCTATTAAATTCAAGATACAGTTCAGTTATTCTAGTGTGTTCCGAATTTTCGAATACTTCGGATGCTTAAATATCAGTGGCGTGTGGTGTCACGGTACTAACGGCAGCTTGAGATTTACCAAGTATTAGGCGTTATGTGTTTTCCGATATTTTAGTACAAGGCGAATGGTCTGAACAATTATATCGCATTGTTTGAGTCAATGTTAATGGCATATTGGTTGTTGTTATATACCTGGATATATTGACTGTCACTATCTATAAATGATGCTGGCTGTACTTTGAACTTACTGTAATTAAAATGGATGTGAGCGCAACACTGCTGGTGTTCAGTCTCAAACCAATAATAAAAGACAAAAATAAAATGTGCGTAACATCTTGTGTTATACAAAATTTCCGTACACTTTACTCCCGACCTCGAAGTTATAAAACAATGGTACGTCATAGTTCTAAAATTTCGGAAGTATGGTAACGACGCTAACAATGGGCATTATTCCAAATGGTTTTGGCTCTTTGCCTTGTGAGACTTAATTAATGGTGCTTGTAGACGGTGCAACTGGCTTGCGCACACCTATTGAGGCACTTGCGCAGGTTATATGCGTCGCACAGTGCATCGTTCAACCCGAAATACCCCTGCCGTAGACCCAATTCACCTGGGTTAATTCACCTGGATGATTAAAGTTTACTAGTTAGTAGACATAATTTACCGTATCGTTTTATAAAATACATTCATTTATTTTCGGTAGACTTTATTCACCATGGTGAATAAGGTGAATAACGTATACTAAAAGTGTACTTTATGCACCAATTCCAGCGATAGGTGAACTAGGTACACTCTTCGTCTACTTTATACACCCAATAGGTGAACCAAGTGTACTAAAAGTGTACTTTATGTACCAATTTTCAGCGGTAGGTGAACTAGGTACACTCTTCGTCTACTTTATTCACCAAATAGGTGAATCAAGTGTACTAAAAGCGTACTTTATGTACCCATTTTCTGCGATAGGTGAACTAGGTACACTCTTCGTCTACTTTATTCACCAAATGGGTGATCCAAGTGTTCTAAAAGTGTACTTTATGTACCAATTTCCAGCGATAGGTGAACTAAATAGGTACACTCTTCGTCTACTTTACACACCCAATAGGTGAACCAAGTGTACTAAAAGTGTACTTTATGTACCAATTTCCAGCCCAATTTATTTATTTCAACACCGCACTCCTACTCGATGCACAACTTATCTATCACTTTCTCTATCTCTCAAGGGTTGGCTGCAAGAGATTTCTTAAAGGAATACGTTAGCCTATGTACATTATTGTTTGTTTTCATAAGTGCTTTAAGTGCCGAATAAATTTGATTTCATTTTTTTTTTTTTATAAAAAACTGTTACGAAACTATGTATTTATTCGTAAGGTTATCTCATCGCACCATCTCTACAAAATGACCCACACTAATGTTCCCATGCAACAATTCAATTTGAGCGTCCTGGATAATTTTGTCGTTATTTTGACTGCTGGATTTACGACGATTTGGTTGCCGTTTTGTATTAGAGTCTTTTTTAAAAGCTGCTTTTAAGTCCAGAATGTTTTGGTTGTATCGTTTGACACTTTTATTTAACTTGACGTGCCAGCCTTCAACAAAATTATTTGTACGGTGCCTCTCACCGAAGACGCAATATTCTCTAATTTGACTTCAACCATTGATTTTTGAAGTACTTCAAAAATGGTTTCATGTGTTCAAATTTTGCAAACTGGCTCTGAACATATTGCCAGCCGTCACAAATTTTATATTGAGGCAAAAGTGCCAAGCTCCGGCATAAAAATACACAGCGGCGATTATTTTTATCTGTAAGCAGTTGTAACTGCTTTGCCTTTCTCTTCAAGCTCTCTTGAAAGTGGTAATAACAGCCTTTTACAGTGACCGTCGGAAAAATAGACGCAATGGCTTTGATAGCACTTTTTTCAAAATCACACGTATATTTTTATGGATTCCACCCGGGTATTCTTGATTTTATCATTTCGAACAAAATCCGATACGATACATAGCTCCTTCTATTCATCAGTACATAAACTAGTGGCGTTATATTAGTAGTTTTAGAGCCACTACCACAGTCTCCGTGGATCGTATAAATTTGGGTAAATGGTGGTACGCATGCCGTGAAAGTACCATCTCCGAAGAAATGTTTGAATTCCTCCATTTGATCCATTGCTTTTTTCGAACAGAATAATATTATTCGTTCACCATTGTCGTTAAAATCAGCTAGCAGAAAATCGACGATTTTTTTTGGAACCACAATTTCTGCTACATCTTTAAATTGTGCTACCTTACGAACTCCCAAACTTTTGATTCTTTTTCTGTATAACCCAGCTTTAATCTCATTTAGATGTGGCACGTCGCATACGAGATCGTATCCATTGTCTTTTAAAGTTTCTTGAGCTGCTTCATACAACTTAGGGATTGGTTCGTCAGTAGTGCAGATTTTTTCTTTGCAAAGTTGCAACTGCTCAGCCCACATATTTTTGGCTGGGTCGGGCTCGCAGTGCGTTTCATGCGTAACGTTCTTAATGTTTTTTTCATTCTAAAAGTAAATAAAGGTTCATTAGGGAAAAGAAAACAATTTCATCAGGAGACAATTTCACACAAGCTGACATAGTCCCAAACTAAACTAAGCTTAGGCACTGATAAACATGCTCATATAGAGAAATTCATAATTAAGTACATAGAAAACATCCATCGAGTTCTTGGTAATTAAATTATGTAGCTCTACCTAGCCCTCTGGGAATGAAGGCGTGAGTTTATGTATGTATGTATGTGTGTAAAAAAACCATTAATCAAGAACAAAATACTCGCACTCATTACACCAATAACATAAAATAAATAATAATGCCTGTATTGTAAGAGAACCAGTACACTTCCTGTTACAACATCGCCACTACACTGCACCACTAGCGTACTTTTTTTTCTTGTAAAAATGTCGACCATCGTTTAATAGGACTACACCACGACCTCTTTTTATAAATATAAATTCATTCATTACTACTTTTTAACCAAAGTCTAAGTACAGTAACAGCAGTAAAGAAAGCAAATGTCGTTCATTAATCATAATGTACTTCACTTTATCTTGGTTATTTTGTGGCCGGGTACCTGTGTGGTAGAAAGTGGTAGAAAGTTCCATAGTTTCCACAAACACAAATTAATAATATACAGATTTATAGATGTTTGAACCGCAACGGCCAAATGCAAATGAATGCCCTGTTCACTAATTGCGACATTTTATATTTCAGAGCTAGATGATGAAATACACATAAATTATATTTCAGAAAAATACCCCTAATTAGTCTTAATTATGATTCCATTGACCCCTAATTGATTTGTTTACCCAGGCTTTTTTGAATTTCGAGCGGTAGTTCGAGTTAAATGATGTGCTGTGCGTCGTGTCAAAAACGGTATAAATATATAAAGAAGTGTGCCGATCCAGCGTCTCGTAATTGGTGCATCAAGCTTGATCATACTAATTGCAGAAGTAGCCCGCGCTATGCTTCATGCATCGTTTACGGTCGGCCAAGAAAGTGGTCTACCAGTTTTGTCAAAAGTTCTAGTTCTAGTTCTATGAGATCTAATTATCGCTAAGGTTGACACTTCTCACCGTCATAATATTATTGGAAGGGAAAATCGACCTTCAATCGTAGGGTGGTTGACCACATTTTTGGCCGACTGTACAAGCACCATACTTAAAGTTAACATTTTACATTTCATTATATTTCTTGGCCAATTATTTCTAAAACCGAATCTTCTGTATACGGCTCAAATTGTTTTGTATTCTTACGTGAAACCCATGTTGATTTCAGGGTGATTTGTGGAATCACCGAGGATACAAACTCTACTCATATTATTAAAGCTTCCCTTGAGGCAGTTTGTTATCAAGTGAGAGACATTTTGGACGCGATGAATGAAGACTGTGGGATACCGCTACAATTGTTAAAGGTATAAAATATTTTTTGTTTTATCTTGTACAGATTGGCCCATTCGGATACACTTTGAACGACTTCCTTACACGATCAGCTTTACGTATGTGCAGATTTCCTTCTCCGTAAGAGTACTGGACAATGTACTTAATAGTTAGAAAAACTCATTAGGGTTCAGAAACACTCCATTTTTTAATTTCGTGTAATTAATGCTGATAGTGACTGTTAGATTTGGATTTTTCGAACTAGTGTTTTTTACTTTTTCTATCTGCACATCGTACGGAATGTTGGATATTTGGCACTAGTGAGTTTTACTTTTCCATATACTTTTGTTCTAATCCTCGCAATCATCGTCGGGTGATGAGTGCGCCACTGCGCCCGACACCAGCGAGTCGAGCGACGAGCGCGGGCCGCCGCCTCCGCCGCCGCGACCACCTGCGCGACGTGGGCGACCACCGCTGCCGGCACGCTTGGGGCCTGCGGGGCATCCTGCTCCGCGCACGGCTCCCGCTACCGGTGGTTTAGTGCGCCGCATGCGATGGTCACAATCAAACAATGAAAATTGCATGCGAGCATACTACGGGGCTACAGAGGGAGGAACTAACCTCACTGCATACCGTGATCGAATGCTGCTCCTGTTTCAGACTCTTGAACCAGCCATCACCGTTACCGCCCAACGACTATCGGATCAAGTGCGGGCCATTCAGCGGCTACGGCGGCTGGATCAGTCTGTACTTGATCGGCTACGCCTGGAATCGCTACCTATTCGTACAACCTCCGCTTCGTCACGGGACCCTCCTACAGCGTTATCGGCTTCAATGCCAGTCGCCCAACAAGCACTGTCGTCAGTGCAGGATGATCCCGTTAGCGACGTTGAGGATTGTGCGAATATGAGCGTAACTAGCCAGGTAAATGAGCAATTGAGGAGGGCTTTGGAAGACGCGATCGCGCAATATCTCTCCACACCCAACTCTAGGCCTCGTCTACCACGCTTGCCTGCCAGTAAACGAAATTTGGCACTTATGGGAGCCCTAAACGACTTGCTGGCGCCTTATTTACAAGCCAGCGAGGATATTATTGATACCCACTCAATTTTGTACTGTGGGGCCATAGCTGCGTGCCGCGTAGCTCGAGTCAAGTTTCCGGACTCTGACCGAGCTCCGCGTGCGCGCGGATCTGTCCCCACTTGGCAAGTGCGAATTGAGCGGTGTATTGATAAGTTTAGGACTCTCATAGGAAAGCTAATCTGCTTCAGGGGGGGCAATGACCGTCCCCGAGTCATGCGTTTCGTGAACCAAACTTTTGCTGGGACCGGAATAAGACCCCAGCATTATATGGCCTGTGTCACGGAACGCATCGACTTCCTGAAACAGAAAGTTTGCGCGTGGGCAAGCCGTATTCGTCACTATAGAGAGCGTGTGGATAGATACCAGCAAAATCGCCTCTTCCAAAGTGATCAGAGGAAGGTGTACCGAAAGTGGGAAGGAACCGATCAAGGTGTTAGCGACGGACATCTACCGAATCCTGCTGCTATGATTGATTTCTGGCGCAGCATCTGGTCGGTGCCTGTTGTGCACACAGAAGGAGACTGGATGCGTGCTGTTGAACATGTGTGTGAGGCTATTGAACCAATGGGCCTATTACTATCTGCCTCGAAGACGTAGGTTGTGCAATCCGAGTGGCTCAGAACTGGAAAAGTCCTGGACCGGACGGATTACATAACTTCTGGATTAAATGGTTCAAAGCCTCACATGAGTGTTTAGCAGCGCAATTCCAAAATGCTCTTGAGATCGGTTCCTTGCCACCTTTATTAACAACTGGTGTTACCTTCCTGCTCTACAAGTCCGGTAGTACCGCGGACCCAAAGAACTACCGACCCATTACATGCTTGCCTACCATCTACAAGCTCCTTACGTCCATTTTGAGCACAAAATTAAACGCACATTTTGTTGCAAACAACGTTATGGCTTCCGCTCAAAATGGTTGTAAGGTTGGGTCCCGCGGTACTAAGGAGCTCCTCCTCATAGACATGACCATTTGTCAGCAAGTCAGGCGAAACAGGGCGGCCCTTTCGGCTGCTTGGATTGACTACAAGAAGGCTTATGACTCGGTGCCTCACTCATGGCTCGACAGGATCTTAGAGTTGTATAAAGTTGATGCAACTTTGAGATCCTTTTTAGGTGTGTGTATGAGGCAGTGGGTCACAGTCCTTCGTCAACCAGGTGGTCGAGACGTCCCTTCTGATTTACCTAACTTGATAAGGATTGAAAGAGGCATCTTTCAGGGTGACAGTCAGTCAGTCAGTCCTTTGTGGTTTTGCCTAGCCTTGAATCCTCTTAGCTCTTTGCTGAAGGATTCCGGACTTGGCTATCGACTTCGTAGAGAGGCTGAAGTCATTTCCCACGTATTGTTCATGGATGACCTCAAACTGTTTGCATCGAAGCGCCAAGATCTTATCGCACTATTAAAAATCACACAAGACTTTAGTAGTGCGATCAAGATGGAATTCGGTGTAGATAAGTGTGCGGTCATGCATGTTCAACGAGGGAAAGTTGTAAATTCTTCGAATTTGCAGCTTTCAGAGACAATGACTCTCAGATCTCTCTCCGAAGTTGAAACCTACAAATATCTTGGGATGTCACAGTCTTTGGGTATCGTGGTAGGCGATGTCAAGCAGTCAGTGAAGAAGCGCTTCTTCTGTCGCTTGACAAAAGTTCTTAACAGTCTTTTGTCTGGTGGCAATAAGGTGCGCGCCTTCAATGGCTGGGTGATGCCGCTGCTCACATACTCCTTTGGCATACTAAGATGGACTCAAACTGAGCTGGATGCTCTGGATAGGAGGGTCCGTCTACTGCACATCGCATGTTGCACCCACGCTCATCTGTTATAAGATTGTACATCCCGAGGAAATGTGGAGGTCGAGGCATTTTAAATGCTAAGAATCTCCACAACCGCGAGGTGTGCAATCTCAGGGATTATTTCCTTAACAATGAGTGTAGGATGCATCGCGATGTGGTTGCAGTAGACAGGAACCTCACGCCTCTCTCCTTGGCAAACGGGAACTGGCGCAGACCAACGGTGTTGAGCACTGAGGACCGCAAGAACATATGGAAGAGCAAGGAGTTACACGGACGCTTCTACCGGGCCCTAACCAGGCCCGATGTAGACTTTTTAGCGTCCGTGAACTGGCTACGTTTTGGTGACCTTTTTGGGGAAACCGAAGGTTTTGTCTGTGCAATTGCTGACGAGGTCATAATGACGAACAATTACCGGAGGTATATTCTGAGGGATGGCACGGTTGAGATTTGTCGAGCGTGCCGTTGCCCCGGCGAGTCCCTCAGACATATAATTTCCGGTTGTTCGCATTTAGCCAATGGTGAGTACTTGCACAGACATAACCTCGTGGCCAGGATCATCCATCAGCAACTTGCTCTTCAATACGGTCTTGTTGAGTTTGAAGTGCCGTACTATAAGTACACACCGGCGCCAGTTCTCGAAAATGGTCGTGCTACGCTCTATTGGGATCGATCTGTCATCACGGACAGGACTATTGTCGCCAATAAGCCTGATATCGTGTTGGCAGATCGATCTCAACGCCGGGCAGTGCTCGTCGACGTCACCATCCCGCATGACGAGAACCTCGTGAAGGCCGAGAAGGACAAGCTCAGCAAGTACCTTGACTTGGCTCACGAGGTGACCGCCATGTGGGATGTTGACTCGACGATCATTGTCCCGATAGTTGTTTCGGCCAACAGTCTTATAGCGAAGAGTCTCGACCAACACCTCAAGAGACTCTCGCTAGATGGCTGGATCAAGGGCCAGATACAGAAGGCAGTACTCCTCGACACGGCACGCATTGTGAGGAGGTTCCTCTCTCTGCAGCCCTAACCACCGGTAGCTTGAGCCCTGCCCCGCTGCCGGCGGCACCCGTAGGTTAGGTTTTTTATAATGTATATTTTTTGTATTAGTATTGTTATTTTACTTTTATATTTGAATGTTTATTATAAAAAACCTAATTTACAGAAAATTAAATAAATATCTAAGAATAATAATAATAAATCATTTATTCAAAAAAACAGGCATGGGATATTACATTTCTTCGCCAAACTGCACGAACAGTTTGTAGGCGAAAACTGGGTGCTCTCAGACTTATCGCCTTTGTTGTTATATTTTTATTTTTACAAATTATTTCTTATATGGGTAATTATGTTATTCCAACTTAGGTATAAGTAATCTTAGGTATTAATGTTACATACATAGCAAGGTTTATTTGAGTTTACGTTTATACGTAGTTTTAGACATTTCATTTTCTTTCCAGGGTATATTATTGATTATTTTTGGTATTAAATACATTCTAGTTCTCTTTCCAAAATAATTGTTAACTTTAGGGACTCTTAATTTTTTATTAGCTACAGCTCTAGTGTTATGTGAATGAGTAATACATTTTTTAAATTGGTTTTTTCTATACTGTTCCATGACTAAAAGCAATTTAACTTTTTCACTTACAGGTAATAATTTACACCTCTTAAATAACTCTTCGTAATTTTTGTTACACTTTTCCTTTACTTTTTTAACTACTAAAATTTTCAAAAAAAATATTTGTAATTGTTTAATTCTCAACAAGTATGACGCAAATGTTCGGCCATAACTACTTAGTCCATATGACAAAATTGACTCGGCTAATGCATGATAAACTGTAAATAGCGTAGCCCTATTTACACAGAAGTTTAAATGAAAAATATTATCCAACACTAATCTTAATTTGGAGCATACAAGGTCAACATGTAGTTTCCACGACATTTTACTGTCAACAATTAATAACAATTATTATGTAAGCACTCGTAAGCATGACCCGTTATAACCGGTTCGGTTCGCCCGTTATAATCTCCAGTAAGCGAAGGATTCTATAAATAGAATCACGAGCATACCGACTCCAGATTAGAATCCTCAGCGTAGCGAGGGATTCAAAGGCACGAGACGTAAATAACTTTAGTCTCGTGTGACACATACAACTTATCACCTCAGCAGCAAGAACATTTTACATAAGTAGGTAAAAAAAATACATGGTAAAAATTAAACATCATTCAACAAACGGCTCCAGGGTATGTTGGGCCAAGTGTCAGAATGTCCAGTGTGTCAAAATGACAAGGAAATAATGCCCAATTGTTAAAATGCCCAGTTGTCATAACATCCAGGTGTCAAAACAACAAATTGTTAATAAGTAAAATTGTCACAATGCCCAGTTATCAAAACATCCAATTGATAGAATGTCCAGTTGTCATAACATCCAGCTGTTAAATTAACAAATTGTTAAAAAGTCAAAATGTCACAATGTCCAGTTATCAAAACATCCAATTGATAGAATGTCCAGTTGTCATAATATCCGCTATCCGCTCACCAATCGTAGGCTAATATCTCGCTCATTTTGGGGTAAATCTTGTGAGGTACACTTGATGAGGTGTCATTCAGTTCAGGTAATCGTAATTCGAAATAAATTTATTTTACTAGCTGGTGCCCGCGACCCCGTCTGTGTAGAAGTACGATAAAAATTGCCTCTTTGACATAAATGAATGTAACATCATCCAATGTTATATACTTGACTAACTATTGTTGTCACTTGCTTATAATTTACACTGTTTCCGCAATTTTATGCATCCTTGAAGAAACTGCAGGTACGTAATATAATTACTACGCTAACCTAAAAACTTTGTTTTACTGTCCGCACGCAAGCAATATGACAAACGGTGCCATCTTGAATAATGTCTTGTAACTTTTCATTGTATTTTTTATTAGATAAAATCACACTCCTTCTCCTCTTACTACGGTCAAATAAACTTCTCTTTATTATGAAATCTTGGTGTTTTGCCTCTTTGCGTAATAAATCTATAAATTTAAATAAATGTTGTTTTGTGCCGTGCATCCGCTTCTTGATACGGCTGTGCCACGTTTCGACAGAGTTGTTCGTTCTATGTCTATCATTGGAACAACTTATATCCGCATGAAATGATTTTAACAGCCATTCCTTAACAAAATAATGCACAACATTTTCCATTTCTGTACTTTTTCAGTATTAGAATTCACAATTGCATTCCAGCTAGCAGAAATGAAATATTTTGGCGAAAGTGGCAAATTAGAAGTTAAACGAGCTAATTTTCTTCCCTCCATGTTATCACAAAGATTGAGCTGCTTTGCTTTTCTCCATATTGCTCTTTGGAAATGAAAATAACAGCCAGTTATCTCACATTCTGGGAAAACTGTCTTCATAGCGTTTATTTGTGCCTTCTCGTAATCGCACTTGAATTTATTAATAACAATGTTAAATTTATCTTTTAGTATAGAGAAGACCCGCAAATATGTTTCAGTGCTTTTGTCCGGGAGAAGTGCGTATACCACTGGTACTACGCAAGTATGTTCATTGGTGCTTTCTATATCCATGTGAATACTATACAGCTGATAGTAGGGTGAAGGAACAACTTCAAAAGTACCATCCCTAAAGAAGTTTGTTTTGAATGAAGTCGTTCGATCGGTATGATACAACTACAGGGTATTTTTTTTTCTCGTGTAGCGGGTTTGATTCCCGGTTCAACCATGTAATTGTTAATAATTCTATGAATGCAGTTTAAATTATTTTTTAAATTAAACTAATGTCTTCTTTCAGTAAAATGTTCCATCTACAATATTCAAGGTACTTTCCCTCCATGTGGCATAGCCGTGGGACGCCCTGTATATTGAAGTGTCACTAATGACATGGATATCGTAAGCCAGCATCAGCTAGACGACCATGCTCAGTGCAGGGTTCCGAAGCCGTTACATAATACTAAGAAATGCACTAGATACCTACTGATGAAAATAATACGATGTACAAAAGTGCATCAGCAAAAGAGCGTATCTTCATGTCATTTATGTTTTTCAGTAAAATGCCTGTAAAACACGGACGGACGTGAAAAAACTATAAGGGTTCAGTTTTTGCCATTTTAGTTAAGGAACCCTAATACCGCAATTTCCTAAAAAGACCTGTAATGGGTTTTATAACATCTGCCCAGCTAGCACAATCACGTTTGTTCGCCGGCATTAGCATTCGTCTCGTACTGGCATATATTATGTGAGTACAAGTATGAGAGGGAACATATGCTTTATGTCGGCGATAAACGTGATCGTGCTGCCCGGTCTGGAAATTATGACTTTTTGGTTATTGAGAAATTTATACATATTGACTTATGGTCTTTAAAACATCTGGACATTCAGAGACTTGTACATATTGACTTATGGTCTTTATAATATCTGGACATTATTACTTCTTGGACATTCAGAGACTTGTACATATTGACTAACGGTCTTTATAACATCCGGACATTATGACTTCTTGAACATTCTGAGACTTGTACATTTTGACTAACCGTCTTTATAACATCCGGACATTATGTCACCTTGGACATTCTGAGACTTGTACATATTGACTAACGGTCTTTATAACATCCGGACATTATGACTTCTTGGACATTCTGAGACTTGTACATATTGACTAACGGTTTTTATAACATCCGGACATTATGACTTCTTGAACATTCTGAGACTTGTACATATTGACTAACGGTCTTTATAACATCCGGACATTATGACTTCTTGGACATTCTGAGACCTGTACATATTGACTAACGGTCTTTATAACATCCGGACATTATGACTTCTTGGACATTCTGAGACTTGTACATATTGACTAACGGTCTTGATAACATCCGGACATTATGTCTTCTTGAACATTCTGAGACTTGGCCTAACATACCCCGGAGTCCAACAAACAATAGCAAAAATTAAAAGTTCAGTTAAAATGATTGCAGTTTTGCAAATTAAAAGTAACAGTTTTGTGTGGAACAAATGTAGCTTCTGGGTTTCAGGAATAAAACCAAACGTTCGTTCACTGAGTTTATTTAACGGGTTTAAGAAATAAAAGTAATTTTAAATATAGTAATATAAAAGCTCTAGCAGCGCACACGTCCTATCACTCGTAGTCGTCATCTATCTCTCACTCACACACCGTTCTCAACCTTTCTAATACATTCGTTCAATCGTCTCAATCATCAGTCATTCATCTAATCCGCTCACTCCTACACTCGGCCTTCCTACATCCTTGACTGTCCCCAGGCATTCCGTATCTTAGGTGCACAATTAAGTCTTAACCGAGCGACTCGCATACTTATCACCCACTCATACTCATACTCAGCTGTACTACAATAACGCTTTCACACAGTCTTGTTCATTCAACTTACAACTAAACCATAAAGAACTTAGGTGCAACACCAATAACGTTATGTAGCCGCCTTTGAACATAACTACTTGTTTAACACAGAAAAATAACAACAAAGGGTGATGGGCAATTTTGTATGGACCCCGTCCCCCCCTCCAACAGTAACGGGCTGCAGGTCTATATGTTCATTAGGACCCAATAAAAGACAAAATACTTATCTTCGTAGCAAAATCAATGGGAATTATTTAATGAAAACAAAGGGCCAGGCAAGGCAAATCATCTACATACGTGTTCATTTTCAAACAAATTGCATAGTTCCATACGATAAGATTATGATTTTTCAAGAAAACCCCATACATATGGTGATCGTCGCCATAGAAAAAATACATCATATTGCCAAGATCTATAAACTGGCACATGTTTCATCACTGTTGGTGGGTGGGGACATTTTTACCCATCGTCCTTTTAACACAGTAACACGGAATACTATGATTGTAATAAATAGTTCTGCCGTGCAGGCTCTAAAACGCAGTATGAGAAAAAAGGCGGTTTCGAGAAAACCGCGGAAAACTTTTTGACTCTCGTTTTTTTTCATACTATTGTTGTATGGTGGATGTTTTTATTGCCACGAGGACCAAGTGACAACAAAGATTGAATTTACAAAGAAATAATTTAATTTAGGTTATTATAAGTAGTAAAAATTCAAAGGTTTTTTGAAAATCATTGCAGTTACTGCACACGAAAAGGTACACATATGCATACTAAAATGCGGTAAAAATACTTGATACTACAAAAACTTACGATTTATTTGCTACTTTGCAGACTAATTTGCGGCATAAGACTTTCTTTACGGCACTTTAACTTGCATTTTGAACGAATTAAACGTATCAAGTATGTAGTATCAAGTATATAACAAATTTTCTAATAACGAGATGTCTTTTAGGTTAAAACAAAAATACACTTTTATGTATCAGAATAATGTTTATTTTTTTACCATTTGAGCTAGCTTACTTAAATTTAGGTGCTCTGAACACATGCGGTTGTAACATTATCTTATTAAGTACCTATACTAAAAAGGTGGTGTAGCATTTTTTGATCCATTCGCCAACGCCAATATTTTTTTTGATCTAGTACTCATTTTCCTTTAGTTTAATCTGTAAATTAAAAAATTATGATTAAGTATGCATCAGCAAACCAAGCATTTTATTAAATTTTTAAAAGAAGTAAAAAAATGTTACTTAATACTAACTATTTGATAACCACAATAACCAAACTTCATTTACCTACTTGAAAACAAAGTTTTGAACGTTTAAAATGAAGTGGATATAGTCGTAATTTTTAGAATGTTAGAATGTACAATATACACACGCCTTCTTTCTTATTTTAATTTTTAGTACGTAGGTATATATAACCCTAAAAATTCAAAAGCACCAATATAAGGATCAACTAATTAACTATAGGTACCTGGTAGGTACCTATTAAAAAAGTCTACGTTTAATAACATTTACTTCTGTAGGTACACAATTGATATATTTAACCTTCAGAAAATACCTTTATTACACAAAAAAAAACTACTTAAATAACAAAAGATAAATATTCAGTAAGGAAGTAGGCCGTACGGACATACTACCTACATAATCATAAATTACCACTAGGTACCTAATAATTCCTTGCCCAAACTAAATAATTTACTACCCACATACTCTGGCATTTACTTATTTTTATTTGAATATCATAACATGCATTATCATTTTTAAAATAAACATTCTTATGTTAAAGTAATAGGCAGGTACCTACCTACATAAACCGTATTACTTTGACAAAGAAGATAACCTATCCAGGCGCTCTATTCCCGACGGCTATAACAATATCGTAGTTTATCTGTTATCGCTTTGTCACCGTTTTGATAGCTCTTATTTTCTTGACAGTAATGACGGCTGACGTCAAAACAATACCAAAACTGACTAACTACGATATGCTTTTTAACGTCGGGAATAGAGCCACTGCACGCCTAACTAGTCAGATAACTAATAAAATAATAAAATTTTGTGTTGATCGATATACAAGCTTAGAATAATAACACATAGAAACCTAGTCCGCGCACCAAAACCGTCAGACTTAAACTACACCATTCTGGTGTACTCGGCGATCGCCGCCTGTCAGTCGCAATCACGTTACACAGCGTCAACAGCTCCCGGATTTTTATTGATTATGACGATTTGTATTGTTAATGGGTGCCACAACACTTCAGACCAAGAAAATAAACACTATAAAATAACATTCCACGTGTAAGTAATATGTTTTAACTTGTTGTTTTACGTAAAACATTCACTAAAATATTAAATTATTTTCTAACGACATTACATGAAAATGTTGCCATTATAACGAAAATTTTCCCCCTAAATTGTTATAGTAAGTACTTGTTCTATTTTGTGATATTCTGTGATACGAATTGAATTACTTGTTTTTCTCGTTCAAGATTTCCTTCTAATCCGATTATTGCCGCACGTTGGATTGAAAAAATTAGGCTTAATCGAAATTAAAGCTGGTGGAAGCCGTCTAGGAGGACAAAAATATGTTCTGTACATTTTAATGACACAGACAAATATCTTACTAAAGGTGGCTTGTGCAGACTACGTCGGGACGTGGTTCCTACTAAGGTGATTGCGAGTATATACTGGGTGTCCCTGGATAAATTGAATTTTAGTCCGCCAAAAAACCACCGGCCAAAAAAGTACCTTAGAACATTTAAAAAAACTACCTACTTAAAATATGATATTTTATGCGAATTAGAAAGAGACAAAACATTTTCTTATTACATAAGTGTTAATAAACGTTTGTATTATTACTAAGTAACTACAAAAAATGATCGAATTTAACAAAAATGATTATATGAAAAAATCCCCTAGTTTAGGGGGAAATGTAATCCGCTAGCAACATTATTTGTTTACTTGTGTGCGTGTTGTCGTGTGTTAGTACGCGTTGATTACGCCCACATGAATACATTTTGTGCGACACTTTTGACGGGTTGGCTGTAGGAAACTATCATTCTATGTGTTATTATTCTAAGTATACAAGTTTATTAAAGTTTCTAGTATTTTTTGCAGTGTTGACAATGTAATTGCAATCATTAGATTTGACTTTTTTATAACTAAGTACTTGTTTTATTTACGAACCTTATGAATGCGGAAGCTAATACAAAGTACGCTGCCTCGACGAGAACTTCGCTGCCTCGTAGGGTTTACTGCTTTTACAAATTGGTTTTTTTCATCGTGTAATCATCGGATCAAAAAATAGGTTAGATCACTGTGTTCCTTATAGCGTGCCCGTTAAAATTCAATATTCAACTGAAAAACTCGAAAAACCTGTTACTGCGTTTTAGGGCCTGCACGGCAGAGTTGTAGAGGCAGTCGGGATAAGAGTGGCTATAAAAACTTACGTTATGTATGGTGCAGAGGTCACTGACCCCAGGGCCACGGCTTCATGAGATCAGCTGATGTCGAAGTGCGCAGGGGCCCCTCTGTTGAACCATCCAACTTCTTGACGTCATACCTGTCCTTGCCTCGAACCGCTACTACTTCATATGGTCCCAAATATTTTGGTTTCAACTTTAAACAAGTACCAAACTGCGTCCTTGCAATGGCAACGCGATCTCCGATCTGGTACAGCGTGCTTTTCTTGCGCCTTTTATTGTAGGTTTGCTTGTTCTCTTCTTGAAACTTTTTGGTATCTGTGTCTTTGCTGTACGCCGCAGCTCTTCTCTGTGGGCAATGTGTGCCTCACGCTCTTCTTGTAACAACAAGTCATAAACTTCTATATCTTCTTTGCACCTCATTTTTGTTCCTAGCATTAGGTCGAACGGCGTCGTATCGATACTATGTTGATACGTGCTATTCAGTGCTGTCTGCACCCTGGCGACATGTTTGTACCATGCTGCTGGTTCTGCAATACAAAGTTTAGTTAGAACAGATATCATGGTGCGGTGTATACGCTCGACTTGCCGATAAATGACAAACTCTTTTAGGATTTTTATTTCACTAGAACCTGTTGTTTGATCTTGTAAGCAAGCAGGTAGATTATCATTACCTGTGGCTATGAATGCTTGTGCGTCGGAGATTTTTCAGCAGAAACACGTTGTGTTCTTTTTGGTTTTGACTTTTTGAGCTACAAACCTCTTGTATATTATTTTACTCTTTCATCAACTTTCGCGGAACTCGATTTGGTGTCCTTTTCTTCATTTCGCTGTTCTGAGTTTTGTTTGTAAGCTAATTAAGCTTAATGATTTTTTTTCAATTAATGTGCCAAATGGAACAAAAATGTACGGAATGTATTCCTGATCACAACACTTAAAAAAATATTTTGTTAATTTTTGGTAATGATGTGTTTTATTGGTAATTTACCAACGATAATTATTATCTTTAACAATAATTTCTTTAATAAACCTTCGTGAGAAAAGATGGATGCAGATATGAAGCTTAGATTGAGGAGCGCCGGATGCACTTCCAGCTCCTCGTACTTGCTCATGATCCTCCATCGTCGTGTTCCCCCTTAACATTTCTTAATTAATGGACTTCTCTTGTAAATAATTGTGTAATTTCAGGTCGACGGTGGTATGACTTCGAACTCTCTCGTCATGCAAATGCAAGCTGATTTGATAGGCATCAATGTCATAAGGGCAGGTTTTACTGAAAGCACCGCCTTGGGGGCAGCTCAAGTGGCGTATTGGGGAGTAGATAGCAGCAAGCCGATTACACCGATACCTATAACAGATGGCACCACTTACCAACCCCAAATCACAGAAGACGAACGGGACATCAGGTACAAACAATGGAAAATGGCAGTTGAGAGGTCATTAGGATGGGACCAAAATTAGATTTCATGACTAAAATATAGCTTGTGATAATTAGTTTTAGGTGAAATTAGATGATTTAAACATTGTTAAAGGAATCTGTTAAAGAAATCAATTCTTAGAATTTAGTGGTGGTTAATAACTTATTATAAATATTGTTAAAAAATTAAATTAATTGTGGTACTAAAATACTTGGCTCTATGATATTACGTTAAATAATTAAGATATTCTTTATATATTTACACTTATATTATTATAAGTTGTTATTAAGTGGGTAATTCATTAGGTAATATTATATTTGACTGCGTACTGGGCACTGGCACCGAAATTAAATTACATATTGTGATGTACCCAGCGCAAAGACACCGATTTCATGTCTCGAAAATTGAGTTATATTAATAAAAGTGGGCTAGTTAACACCATTTTCAACGAGGACGAACGTTCTTTGAAATATTTGTGCCTATCTTATATCCGTTTTTTGTTGAATAATAACTCTGCCACTTCGTAAACTAGTTCCCAAGATCAAATACAGATACATTTAGTTTGCTTATTCTGAAAATATACATATTTAATATTTCTGCCACTTGTTGGTTAAAAAATATCAAAACATTTTCAAAACACGGTCGGGCTATTCTTGGTAGGAAACGGGTTAGTGATTTACTGTAATACTTACACGTCGGATGACTCGTAGTTATGCCTAAAGTTAAACTGAAAAATAAAAATTATACAAACTATTATTTGATTTATTTTTATTATGATGGAAAATCTGACTAAACTCGCTTGCTCACCTGCCTCCTTTTTCACATAAAATATACATCACTTTTTTTTATTTATACTAATTGTAAGTGTCGTGGAATCATAAAAAGAGGAATGAGATACAAAGGTAACCTTTGAATATACTTTTATTGGATTTATGATTACAATAAAAATGCATATTTTTTAAGTTAAAAGTTTTAAAAAGCGTTGGATGTGAGAGGATCATTTAATATTAGAGAGCGATTACTAGTTTAATTTAAGTAAATATGGATAAGACTAGTACAAGTAAGTATTTATTTTTCATATCATCTGTAGTAAGATCATAATTATATCGACACGAAGGATTTATGATGATACATAATGATGTATGTATGTCCAGTAGTGGACGTCTTTCGGTTGACATGATGATGATGATGATGGTAATGATGATGGACAATCAAATGTTTTTCTAATAATAATCCAAAAGTGAACGTTCAACGTCAACAGATGTTACAGGACCATATTTAAAGAAATTAAAATACTTAATTTAATGATTGACACACACCTGGACTAGACACGTTCACTTCCTGCCCTATACAGAGATTCTCTTTATTTATTTAAGACAGTATTAAAATCAGGATGTTATTTCAGAACTTCATCAATTTTGTTTTGTACTTGGTAAGCAGGTAATCCATTCAACTGAGAAATATGGTGTTTTAGGTCCGGGATTGAATTAACGTCGTCTACAACTGTAAACTGATCTGTCGTTCTTTGTTCAATATTTTTAATAACTGACGAGATTCTGGAATAATTTCTATGAATTTCCGCTAGTTCCGCTCGTAAGGTATGATTATTAAATATTTATTTTGGAAATCGCTATAGATGCTGTTCATTAGAATTAAGGAGCTTCATCACTCTTTACTTCCGCAAAATTATTGTAGTAATAGGATGCTGTCTGTACCCAAATCCCTTAACGTGTCAATATGACTTCTGGGGCAAGGAAATATCAGGCAGAGAATTGCGAAATAAACTTATGCGTTCAGGTGCCTTTAGAAATACTTTTTTTGTGCTAGATTTAAGTCGTTCCACACTGGGTTAGCATTCTCTAATTTTCTCGGCAAATTTAAGTAGGCAATGTGTAAAACAAGTAACATGTACAGTCAACTACAAAGAGATGTATCCACGTTAACCTTACAAAATGAAGTAAATTTTCGAATGCCATTATTAATTACCCTTGCTTCGTGACATTTCTAGGGTCAATAAAACCTTACATTGTGATCGACTCGTTTAAAATGCAATAATTATGTATCCTGCTATGTCTCCTCTGAATGTACAGTTACAAGCCTCTTTTGTTAACTATCGATATGTTATGACAAATAAAAGCAAACTTATAACGTTCCAAAGAAATGTATCCAAGTATGCCGAATAAGAAAAAAGTATTATTTCGCTAATTACCTGAGACAGATGTATGCAATGACAAGTGTGTACCGTTTTCGTGAAACGTCAGTTTTTGTTTTAAAAAGTTTTTTTCAGCGTTAACGGTGGTATGATAATTTTAACGATACATGGGTTATTGTGTTGCTAAATCTAAACATATCTACACTATTATATCGTAATGAATGCGAAAATAACTCTATCTGTTACATTCTTACGCCTCCAATTGTTTACGCCACCACCGCCATTACCAATCTCCTATCTACCCTCACTGGATCAATCGTGATGATTTTTTGTATAGTCGATGGACGTTAGGACAATCAACTACAAAAAATATATTCACGATTGGGGACCATATTTAGGTGAAAAAGTCGACTGATCAAGGAATAGGCTATTTTTTATAGTGTAAATAAAACTAAAATGAGTGAAATAGGGGAAGAGAGTTGGTTTATTTTAAATCCACATTGGGGCCAATTCGGATAACCATTTTCTAATTTTAGACGTCTTTTAAATTTCGTTTTACAGGCGTCAAATGGAGTTTGACGTTTATGAACCATTTTGACAGGTCTAAAACGCAATTTAATACCTGTCAAAATGGTTTATAAACGTCAAACTTCATTTTGATGCCTGTAAAACTAAATTTAAAAGACGTATAAAATTAGAGAATGGTTATCCGAATTGGCCCCATTGTTTCCTTAACATGTCAAATTAACATAAATAAAACATTTTTACTTAAAAATTAACGTAAATAAAATGTTATTCCTCAAATGTCTTCTTAACTCTCATTTAAGTACTTTTAAAATCTAGTATAACTGCCGCGGGCATCAATCACTGACTGTAACCGATCGGGCATTGAACGAACACAGTTTTCACAGAAACTTTGTCCTCGATAGTAGTCCCATAGTTGAAACACATGTTGTTTTAAGTTTTGGATATTTCTTACATCTGTTGGATTCCAGTTTTGTACCATCACTCCCCATAGGTTTTCAATTGGGTTCATATCGGGGCTTTTGGGTGGTAGTTTAATCAGTTCGAGATCGTCCTGCTCGTTAATCCAAGTTTGGACAATACGCGAATTGTGTACTGAAAAATTATCCTGTATTAACGTTATTACTTCGTCTCCAAATACAGTTTTAGCGGTGGGCATTAGAACATCTTTCAAAATTTCTTTATAATTCACCGCATTCATTCGAGTTGGGATTTCAATTAATTCCCCAGGTCCAGACGATGACATCCAACCCCAAAACCCTAAAGTTAATCGACCACTTTGTTGCGTCTGTAGTATATTAGGTTCCTCATAACGGGTATTTTCGAACCTCCAAAGCGATACTCGTCCTTGTTCGTTTGTAGAAAAAACTTTTTCGTCTACAAAAATTACTTTTTCAAAATCGTAATTTATGTAATTATTTGCGAAGTTAAGCCTAAGTCTTTTATGGCGATCATTTAGAATTGGTTTTTTGGCTGGTATTCTATGTTGCAGTCCTACACTTTTCAATCTTCGACGAATTGTATTTTGGCACACATTTAGTTCAGACGCATAAGTGGGAACGCTCACAAAACGATGAACAAGAACATCCTCGACTAAACGTCTGTCCTCATCTGCCGTGGTCACACGGTGACGTCCTGTAGATTTGTGGTTTTGAACCGTCCCTTCTTCACGCCAACGTTTCCACCATAAATTAACCGTTTTTCTCTGCAAAAAATGTCGATACATCAAAAACAGCACTAAATTAATATGAAAACCTACATAATTTCGAGTAAAGTTAAAAATACATTCTATGTAGGTATTATCTTCTGTAAAACTAACCGTCACTCCCATCTCTTCGGAAACATCTAACACGGATGCTCCATTTTCTAACATCGCAACGATGCGATGTTTCGTGTGGTCATCAATACGGTACGTCATAGTTGTCTGGTCGTAGAAATGCCCTTGCAATTGCACCTATTACTAATACTCTCTGATAATAATATTAAGCATCGGATAAGATAAGCGATGGCGAACTGAACTAATAAGCGTCGTAAATCGTAATGCATTTATTCTCAAATAGTGTCAATGTCAATTGTCCAGTCAACTGCAAAGAGATATAACCACTTTTTCACCTAACTGCATTAGGTCCAAAAATGGATCCATCTCTTTGTAGTCTAATAAAGAAGAAAATATGCGTTTTTGAAAAGAGAATCGCTTTTCTTGGATTCTATTCCAAATTTAAAGGTTTTGGTTACATTTCTTTGGAACGTTATAAGTTTGCTTTTATTTGTCATAACATATCGATAGTTAACAAAAGAGGCTTGTAACTGTACATTCAGAGGAGACATAGCGGGATACATAATTATTGCATTTTAAACGAGTCGATCACAATGTAAGGTTTTATTGACCCTAGAAATGTCACGAAGCAAGGGTAATTAATAATGGCATTCGAAAATTTACTTCATTTTGTAAGGTTAACGTGGATACATCTCTTTGTAGTTGACTGTACCATGTTAGTATAGGTTTGCTTTAATACTTTTCCAGCTGCCTTCATGTATGCTGCTGCATCTGAAGTAAATATCAATAGCCTTATTTTTTTCATGTCTTCCAAACCCCAATAAACTGTTGTTAATGAGCAGAGGTCGTTGGGTGTGTGCTGTTATGTAGATGTGTCTTGTAGATATTAATATGGATAAGGTCTATCCATAAATAAATATTAAAAGAAGACATAGGTGACTGAAATTGTTAAACTAAAATGAAAATGCTTTACAAAACGAGTAATAAGCTTTTTTTATTTATTTATTGTAAATTTTCTGTGATATGGTAAAAATAACTAATATTTTTTTCTATATTTTCAATTTTTAATGAGTTTCGCCTTGAGTTTAATATCCATTTATAGATAGAAAAAGATCTTTCTACGTCGACTGAAGTGAGTGGAGTGAAATTGTACATTAAAATGCTGTCCACGTCTGTTGCTCCCGAAAGTTTATCGGCATACTCCCTAAAAAAAACTACGACGTCTGACTGACAGAAGCAGATGAACACCAGTTAATAACAGCTCTCACTTGATCTAAAGTTAAAAATGCTCCTACATAGACAGTTTTGATTCTTGGGTTTTCTTTAAGGCATATTCAATTATATGAAAATTTTCAACAATATTTTTTAGGTTATTTGGAAAATTTTCGGTTTGCATAATTCTTTTCGCCACTCTTATCGACTTTGCTTCTGACGCTTTCAATGCCCATAGGACTACTTTTATTTCCTCAAAATATTTTTCATAATATGCTGCTGCCTCGAGCCAAGTTCCCCATCTTGTAATCACTGGCTTTGGAGGCAGGGGCAATTTAGGATATTTGTCCTTTAATATTCGAACTCTATTTGGATACCTCGATGTGTCTTTGCACACTACTTTTTTTACTTGTCATACTGGTTTTACATTTTCTACAAAATATGGTTTAATTACCGTCAAATGTCATATCGGGTTCATTTTCAATCCAGTTTAGGACTGTTTTTTCTTTAACTTTCGGCATACTCAAAATAGCAATAATCTTTTTCAAAAAAAAAATTAATTATTTATCCGTATATACACTTCTAATTGACACAATAGAATAATAGAATAATGACGTTGTCATGATATTTCACCCAGAGATAATATGGCATCCTTAAACGGATTTATTGCCTATCTGAAGAGGTTTGCTATCATATGATGTATCACTTGATTAACCTTCATAGTGTATATGTATATACCAGGCGGTCCCATAATGACCTGGCCTGATATAGTTCCCGACAACTTGTCATAACATATTATACTACGCCGAATAGTACGTCTCTCCGGATTGCTAATAAATGAACAAGTTACGACTTGCTCTTATTATTTTCAATTTTAGAGCCATTTGTGTGTGATGAGTTGCTGGTGTCGCCAAGATGTCGAAAATTGAGTATCAAAGTGTGATAAAAAAATTATTTAAAGAAGGTTTATCTCCCGCCCAAATTAAAGAGCGGTTAGATGGTGTGTACGGGGGGGTGTTCACCTTCGTATAGCACAGTAAAAAACTGGGTGAAAGAGTTCCGACTCGGACGGGAAACTGTCGAAGACCAGGGACATGACGGCCGACCGCTGGAAGTGCTCACTCCGGAGAACATCGCTCTTATTCAAGAAGAGGTATTGAGTGATCGCCGTTTGAAGATTAGAGAAATCGCAGAAAGGTTAGAGTTCTCCAAAAGTTCAGTGCACCGTGCGATTCACGGCCACCTTCATATGAGTAAGGTCAGTGCAAGATGGGTGCCTAAACTTCTGTCAGCGGTGCAAAAAGAAGAACGAGTGCGATGTGCTTCGGAGTTTTTGGACCTTTGTGGTGAAAATCCAACGAATATCATTAGGCGGGTTGTGACTGGGGATGAAACAATGGTGCTATATTATGACCCTGAAAGCAAACGCGAGTCGATGGAGTGGCGTTTTAAGAACGAAAAGCCGCCTAGGAAAGCGAAGGTGCAGCAGTCCACAAAAAAGCTGATGTGCACCGTCTTCTGGGATTGTGAGGGCATTCTGATGGTTGATTTTAAAGAGCGTAATACTGTTATAAATGGTGAATACTATGCCTCACTTATACATAAATTGCGGGATGTAATAAAAGAAAAACGCAGAGGGAAACTCACGGAAGGAGTACTGCTGCTTCACGATAATGCCCCAGTCCATACTGCCACTATTGCGAAGACTGCTGTTCGCGAGTCCGGGTTCACAGAAGTCAACCAACCCACCTTACAGTCCGGACATGGCCCCCAGCGACTACTATTTATTCCCCAATTTAAAGCGGGACTTACGAGGAAAAAAAAATTCTAATGACGAAGAGTTGAAGGCAGCTTTTTAGCCCATTTTGAGGAAAAGGATTCAACATACTTTTTTAAAGGGATAGAGATGTTAATACATAGATGTCAGAAGTGTGTAAATATTAAAGGAGACTATATTGAAAAATAATTAGACTGGTTTCATTTCCTTTGTTACATCTTAGTTAGGCTAGGTCATTATGGGACCTACCACGTATATATTAACCAAGGAAGTTTAAACTGTTTTCCCAATTAAGCCAAAAGCTGTGCAAAATAGATTAATCACATTCCCTAGATTCTAATAAAATTCATTTGTTTTGATGGCCCAAATAAAATCATTTCATTCGTTTATTATAGGTAATTAAATTACACATGGGGCATTTAGCATTGAATGATAAGGTATGTCCTAGTTATGCAAAAACAAAACAGCACACCCCCGCCGACCTCTTAATGAGTTCAACTATAGTTTTTGTATTGGTTTATATGGCATTAGGCATATTTTTGATGCTATTAAATGTGCACGCTGTGACACTGCGACTTTGTCATAGCCGTCTGTCCCTTTCACAAATATATGTTTTGAATGAGATAGAGAACAAAGAAGACTTTCAGTTACAGATAGTCTAACGCCTCCATAACATCTAGTTTTTATTAGGATTTGATTGAAGAAGTCTTTATTTGTGTTAGCAAGTCACCTTTCCAATAGGAATATGACGATAAAAATATTGACGGGGAATTAGGAAGGAAAAGCACGAAAAAAGGGATTTAAAAGATTTTTGGCTTAGCCCAATATTTATTAGAAATGCTAACTTTGACATGAAATAATAATAATACAAAAAATTATAGTTTGTAAACAGGAATAATTCAGGTATGAGTTAATTTATAGAAATAGGCAGTTGTAAAAAAATATTTTGATTTTGATGCTAACCATAGTTATGTTGTATAGTAGAGATATATATCTAACAGGGTTCATCCTGCCGTTGATTCATAATATGTAATATATTTCCCAGATGGGAAGTCATATGACCTGTACGATTTTGTGATCTCATACATCGATTGCTGAATCGAAATTCAGAGGTAGATCAAGGTCTCGCTGTACGCTGTCCCTGAGGAACTGACATCAATTCAGAATACTTTTACCTTCCTATGGGAATACAAGAGGCGAAAGTAAGCCCAACACACAGACTAATTGCTTGATGAATGACGTCAGAATATGAGAAAATGCCTATTGAATTACCTTAATCTCTTTCCACCTTTCATATTTTCATAAATTATGATCTTTCATTATTTTCTCTTTTGGCTATTAAAATACTGCCCTAACAGAGTGCAATTGTCTTCAAAAGTTAAATTAGAATTTAATAAAACAATCTACACACTTAATTTGTGGGCCCCTCTCATCCCCTAGTTTTACTGAGACTACAGATCCAAAGACTTACAGAATAGGGAATTTTCTTTTGAATCACTGTAGCTTTACCTTTGTATGCGCTGGAAAGATGACCAATCTGGTGCCGAGCCTCATAGGTCTGGCGTTATCCAGGGGGCAGTACCAGCTCCAGGGAGGGAGCGGGGCTCAGCCTTTAGCGCAAACCTTTATTGCCTTTGAAACGTTTACTTAGTTTAGTTAAGTATTCATTCTCATAATTTCATTCCACAATCAGTTCGTTGTCTTTCTAGAGACTCAGTGTTAATTAGTTTCTTTTTTGTTTTTGTCTTTCCTTTAGGTCGATTTAGGATATCCTAATGTGTCTGTGTGTAACAAAGTAGTTTCAAAGAATTGATTTACTTAGTATTCACTTCTCAAAAGTTCCTGTGTTATAAACGGGTTAAAAGGTTCATGGTTTTCTTTATTCCTAGACAGATCATTTGGGCAATTCTTATCTGTATTAACTGCATACTAATTCAATTCAAATAGTATTTTTTTTAGGTATTAACGTGGCAGGGTAGTGTCAAAGGTCGGTGTTTTTTAGGTAGTAGCGGGTTTGGGGGTTACAACGCATTGGAACATCATAATCCATTCCAATTAATACGTGTCTTACTTTTTCTCCTTTAAGTGTTGGTTGTTTCCTCGGAGCTGATCCAAACATTTTTATTTCGTAATTCTTGAAAATGTTTGTTAAAACTGATTTATGCTCGACATATTTTTTCTTTTTCGAATCAAATCGGAGAAATACTGGAAAAGGCCCGAACCTTAAGTACCCGAAACCGACGTGCGTGCATGACTCGATGTATGAATGTGGAAGAAGCGAAAGACATTTGTCAGGATCGTAGCAGGTGGAAAGAAGTCGTCTCTGCCTACGCCTCTGGGAAACAGGCGTGATTTTATGTATGTATGTATGTATATTTTTTCTTAAAGTGGATTCAATTGGTATTTTGACATTTTGGTAAGTATAAGTCGTATATTACAGGCAATTATAAATTTCGTCACTTCTAAATTGAACTGTTATTTTTCTCCTACTTGATCCTGCTCGATTTAAATACCCACCCAGGTATTTACCCTGTAAATACCCACCCAGGTATTAACCCTGTAAATACCCTCCGCGGTATTTACCCTGTAAACACCCATCTTCCCGGTATTTACCCGTATCACAGAATAGATAATAGTACAAGTACAAAAGGCACATTCTTTTGATCTTTACAAAAGCCGTTTTTTTCATAGCCAGAACATTTTGATATGACCCTCTGACGTCGTTGACTCCAGCGCAAGCCAAACGGAACTTTAAGTCTGTGTACGAACGGTGAAAATGAATTGGCTCGCTCGCCACGTCGCCGATAGTGAGAGCTCACTACGATTAAAAATAAAATAAATTTTTTTCCTGTTAACCAATTTTAATGAGCTTGGCATATAATGTACATTTAACCAAGATGATCAAATGGCCATAATGATATTTTCATTATGCCATAGATTTTTTTTTATAAAAACCCATTCAAACTTTTTAGATTTTTTTTTTATCACTTCCATGTTAGAGGCCGCTCTATTTTTTTCACTGGTAAAACTTCCACTAACGTCCTATAATATGTATTTTTTTCAAAATTTTTGCTAAGGGAGAACATGGAGTTATCTTGACATGAAATTATTTACATACATTTCCTACAACCGCTATAATTTAAATCGGAATGATTGCAACCTCTTTAGAGGAACGTACATGTTGCATATGAAATACTTACTGGCCACTTACATTTCAACTTTTTAAAAAAGTAAAAAAAAAAGACAACAAAAAGAACTCCTTTCAATTGTCGTGCGTTGGTAACATAATATAAACCATTCCAATATGAATTCATTATCAAAAACAACTGCAATGCAGTTATCATAGTAAAAAAAAGACAACAAAAAGAACTCCTTTCAATTGTCGTGCGTTGGTAACATAATATAAACCATTCCAATATTAATTCATTATCAAAAACAACTGCAATGCAGTTATCATAAGATACATAAGTGCAAATGTGCATTATAATTACACAACATGTCTGGAAAAAGTCAGCGATGTGCTTGTTGCGGAAAACAAGTAATCAAAGTGAAAGGTCGAATGAAAGTTATGTTAGTATTGAGTGAAGTTAGTTTCTTTTCTAAGATTTTATCGAAATCTTTGAATATTGGTGATACAGTATGCGGGCTGTGCCGAGTCAAAGGGGTGCGTCACACGAGATATAACTACACAATAACTATTTTCATGTTACTAACGTTTACGAGATATAATGAACGTTAGCTATAATAACAAAATCAATATAATAGGAATAACGGTCAAGTCATATAATATTCATTTTATATAATATTTTTAATATAACACTCACAATGACTAATTTCAGTTGGTTTAACATACATGACATATAGCGATCATAATACATATTATCTTTTAGTATAAGTGATACAAGATATAATATCGTATGATATAAATGTGAGCGAGCGAAGCGAGCTAGCAAGACCTCTCTGAGCAGAACCGACTCGGATAGGTTAGGTTAGAAAGCTAAGGCGGGAGCGAAGCGTAGCGAGCTATAAATATTGTTGCATTTATCATGCTAAAAGCGATCTGCAAACAATTCCTGATAAGGCCCGAATACAAGCATACGCTATAAAATATATATATATATTCCTGATGGAAATCGTTGCTGTCGATCACATATTATTAATAGTACATTACTACAGAGGCCGGGAAGTAGGTGGTTGCCGGCCGAGTTCATATAGACGGCCGAGCGTAGCGAGGCCGGATAGTTACGAGGCTGGCAACTCCTTTTCACGGCGAGGTATGTATAGTGCTTTTCTCAAACATTCATTAAAAAAATACAAGACCTCTAGGGAACGTCAAAATCGATAGGTTTGAGGCGGGCAGCCCCATATTTCCCGCTGAGGTAGCCGCGACTCCCGCCGCGGCCGCTATGTGTAGTACTTTTTTCAAACATGCAATGAAATAAACAACAAAGAAATTATAAGTAAACAAGACAAAAACTAAAACTAACTTGTGTATATTACTATTTCGCTATATTTTAACTCGGTTTTGATAGAAAACAGATATTTCTTACATTTATGTTTATTATGTTACTTCAAATAAGTACGGAAGCACGTTTCTGAATTCTGAATGAACCTTTAGAATTGACACTTGACATTGTTGTCAATTTGCTGCAACCTTTATACATACCCTTATAATCTGTGGCTGCAACCAAAAATAAATTATAACCCCTAACTTCTACTCAATCTTAATAATCAATTAGAACTCAATAGCAATAGGTACTTGCTGCTAGATATGTAGATACACTAAACTTATACAAGAAAAATACTAAGCGTTGTACCTGGTCTACACTGTTGGTTACAGTTTAAAATACTAAAACACAATGCATTTTGGGTTAAAAGACGCTTAGTACCTAAACAAAACATTAAAGGTAAGCATGATTTCTAAAACTAAACACAAAATAGATTATTTAACAAAGTTAGGAAATATTAAATGAGACATTAGACATATTAGGGCAATTAGTTATTGATATTGTAATTGTTTTGCCAGGAACAGTTATGGTGGTTTGCTGAATTTCTGCTGATGAGCCAGTTTGTGATGATACTATGCGAGTGGATGATTGTTCACTTGCTTTCACTGGAGGAGGCACTTGTAGATGAGGATGTGATTCTCCGAGTGAAGATTGTGGTGCAGACAACTGAAAATCTTGCCGCTGGTGGGAATGCAATGGCGGGTGGACAAGGGGCAAATGGTAGCTCAATGAAAACAGGAGGGTCACGGGATGTGCCTGGTTGTGGATTAATGTAAAGTGATGGTGGTTGTGCATTAGATTGGGCTGTGCTATTTTTGTATTCTAGGACAATATTTTTTGTAATACTTTTTGTAATTTTGTCCTTATTTTCAACGGAATCTTCTATGTAGCCTTCAACAACTTTGTCTGATTTCCACCCACCATGCATCTTGAGGACCCGTAGACTAGCTCCCGAGTCTGCCAGAAATGTCGCAGATGTGCGACGGAAGCAATGTCCGGTATACAGCTCGGAGTGTTCCAAATTCAAAAACTGGGCTATTTGTCATGGCAGGGATAATATTTTATGCCGTCCAATCACTTGCCTGGTACATTTTCCCTTTATATAGTTCAGAAAAAGCTTGTTAGATTGTTTACCCTGAGGTTTCAGGGCATATTTTTTTTTGAAAATGTTCAAAATCTTATCCCGGATCACGAAGGAACGGTCTATTTTAGTCTTGGTGTCTCGAAGCTTAATTATCGCTATTTCCCCTTGTAATTCAATATCGCTGGTGGTTATATTTGTCAACTCTATACCTCTACATGCACCACTGATGCCCAAGATCAAAGCAACCTGTTAATGATATGTTGATTAGTGTACATACAAATATATATAAGTTTTTTTTTGTTATTAGTAGTAAATATAGTCAGTTGTAAAAATAAAATATTTTTAATTTTAAGTATTAGGTTCAGGCAAAGTTGTGAATAGTATTATATTGATAAATAAGATGATGTATAAATAAAATTTTCAGCTCAAATAATAATTATTTTTATTTGTACCTTATATAATGTAAATTAATGTATTATTACGGTCATTTCTAGTAGTAGGCTTAGTTACCTTTGTGGCCAGATATATCTCATCGGGTGCCTGATTTAGGAATTTCTGTTCATCTTCTGAACTAAAAATCTTTGATTTCTTTGCCTTGTATCCATCTGACTGTCGTTTTAGCCACATAGTTAAGTTTACATAGCTTTTTATGTTTATATTATGCTTTACTTGCATTGTGGCCTTAAGCATGGAGTACAATGCCCACAAGGTTGAAGACTTTTTAGTTTCTGCCAGTTCTTTAAAATAAGTATGCCAAAATCACGTGTTCTGAGAAACTGTAAGCATTTTTTTTGGTTTTCCAATTTATAAAATTGTCATAAGTAATCATATATTTCGCCTTTGATTTTGCCGGCAGCAAGTTCTGTATAGCCAATTCTGCTTCGGCTTTTAACTCAGGTGGGGTGCAATCAATAATAATTTCTTCGTTGGTAGTTTCATCCGCACTCATATTGAATGATTTATAACAAAACAAGATTACAAACAACAAAATTATATCCGATAAAACAGAATTACAGCGAAAAATTATCAAGTTTCCCGCTAAACCTTTTTTTTTCTATACCTACGGATAGAGTCACGTTTGAGTAGACATTTTTACCGCTATCTAATATTTAGATGAAATATTAATATTTCAATGTGTATATGTATAGTTAAGAAAAAAAATGATAGGGTAGGGGCACCAAAAGATGAACGACACCCAAAAGCTGAACACTCGATCGAAATAATCACATAACTAAATCGTGACAAATATTACATAGTTCGGAATTTATTTTTCTTACAGCAACTCTTTGCTTACACCTCCATTAAATCTTAACATAGTATTATATTCTTTTTGGCCGTGATCGGTCGTCGTTCTGGAGCTTCCTGGATAGTATGGGAAAATACATAAGGACAGTGCTCCCCAAATTTAAGCTTTTAATTACGTATAAAATTCAATAATTGTCAGCCTTAGAAGGATTTGCTTGGTTTGTATTCTTGATTAATCACTCTTTTATTCGAGTTATACGATATTTCTTTTTTCTTGTTAGTTAACGAGAAATATGCCGTTCAAGTAATGGTTTCAAAAAATGTATACCTAAGCCAATACTTGAACGGTGTTCAGCTACTAGGCAAGGCGTACTTTTTTTAAAGCTTCTTAATAAATCGTACTGAAATGACAGATGGAAAATTTAGAACTTAAAATGATCGTTAAATGCTCTTGTATCTTTAAACCAAAAGATGAACATAGCTTTTGATGTCTAATCCAATGATTTTGGAGTTTTAAATACTATGAAAACTATCACTGTTCAATAAAAAATGTGTGCCTAATACTTGAACGAATTAAATTTACTAGTTCATGTTTTGGATTCTATTCCAATATGTGAACACCTAGTTGATTTTGGTTGTTCATTTCATAAATTCTGTGTCCTAAAATTGAACTAAGTAAATTCAGTCGTTCAACTTTTAACGTTCATTTATTTAGATATCGTGGTATGCAACATGGCAAAACCAAAGAAACAAGGAAGAGAAGAAAGACTACAGAAAAAGAGATTAGCTGAGAAAAAAAGGTATCAACGTATAAAATAAAACGAAGAGTTGTGGAAAGAGAAACAAGAAAAAAACAGACAATCTTATTTACGAAGAAAACGAGAAAAAAAACAGCTATCGATTGAGGAAATGAATCCCCGGGAACAAAGACTACAAAGGAAGAAGTGGAGAAAGAATTTCAGATCTTAATACTTAAGGCAAAAACAAGAGTAGAGAACGATTGCACTTTTAAACGAGAACACTCCTCCTTCGAGTCCCATCAATATTCCTATTGACGATCTTATATTTGCACCAGACCTACAGGACCCACGTCAATTAAGTTCGCCAGGTCCTTTAATCCCACAAAGGGTGGCACCGTCACTGTTTTCGGGGCCGTCCACTCGGGTTAAGGTGCAGAGTTCTGTTTCGCGAAACTCTGTCGAGAGCACAGTATGTCACATTGATGAGAGTCGACGTGTTCGTAGTTCGCCTTCTTCTTCTTCGCAAACAGTAAGGCAAATACGTTATAAAAAAGACAAAGAAATCAAAAACCTGCAACAAATCATAATGATCATGAAAAAAAAGAATGAATGCTTTCGCAAGCAAATAGGGAGATTACAAAAAGAAAAAAATGACACAACTCCGTCATCAATTATTTCCGGATCCAAAAAAGTAACTGATAAGTTGAGAAAGGCAGTAAAAAAGAGAAGTAGAAAAGTTAAGAAAACGCTAACAAGGATGACAGAAGAATTGAAAAAAATGTTCTAATTTCTATTATATCTGTTCTGAAACCGTGATGAATACTTGCTTTAGTTATGTTTAATGGCTGTTATTTTAATCACGAAATAAAACATACATCAGTTAAAATTATTACTATTTACTTTAAGGTAATAAGAAGAAAAGGATAATAAAAATCAATCTAATTTCACTTTGTTTTTGGCTAGGAACATTAGTGTATTTTTCCCCATACTATTTTTTGTCCAATTAAAATGATTATAACCAAATCTTCTATTATTTATTCTCATTTCTGTTGTAAAATTTGTTATTATTTGGGTTTAAAGTTAATTAAACTATATATTATATGATTTAATCTAATTAAGCTGACCAGAATCTCATTCATATGTTTATGATTCCTCATTATTCTGGCGTAATTCTCATTCATCAGATACTCTCATTAGTCTGAGCGAAATATCAGACAAAAAAAATGCAGCCATACGTGGCCCACCATTTATGTTTTTAAGTATGGTATTTTATTTATGTTTTACCTGCTATACCGTTTCTATAATCAAAATTTAAAAAAGGCAGATGAATTAGGCGAAAACGGTCCTTCTCGAAGAATCACCCATACAGCTACGAAAAGTACCACTTTTTGAGCAACTGTATTAAAAAGATGTTATAACCAGCCTAAGACATTTAGAAATACACACGTAGGTAAGTAGTACTTTTCTTGTCATTCGTAAACGAAACATTCTCCTTACGTTAACATAAAATGCAGCAAAATAACTCATTCAACTCTCGTATTTTTAAATATTTTAAATAATAATATTACTTTATATTGTTTGTAAAGCCTGACAAGTTCCTATTTAGCCGTGATATAGTGTCGCTACAAACAGCTTACATATGACAATAGTACGTGTACGTCATGAATAGTCGGGACAGTGTGTATTGGCATCGTGCAAGAATAAGTGAGATATACAATTATGTACTTGCAGATTGTGAAACTATGTTTTCATGTAATCGGAAGACCATGTCTAGTTGATAATTAAATATGAATAATTACCTATCCGTCAAAATCCGATTCTAATAATTCGACATCCATATATTTTCGTTATACTTTCGTCAGTTGATGAGTCACTTTCAGGACCACCAACCTCAATTATAAATCTTTCGGTCTGTGATTCGATTATAGGAGCTTTTGTCCTATATCCGTCTTCTATTCTTTTTATATGGTCGCAGCATTTACTCCTACTTTCTATAGTCACTTCCGAAGTAATAACAAAGTGTAAACGTAAGCTACATTTTTAACTATTCAATAAAATTCTATACATTGATAAATGTAAATACCTGAAAACTATCTTCAACGAACTTTAGGAAGGCATAATTCGTGATAGAAACATTTTTAGATGCCACTTTTGCTTTCATGATGCCCCAAATCATCTCGATGGGATTTAAATCACAGTGACAGGGCGGTAACCTTATCACTTTGTGACCATGATTTGAGAGAATCGTATCTATTTCGTATACTGGCTCGGTTTTATGACATCTCAAATTTGTGACCAATTTATCTTTAAATGCATTTTGGGGAAATGAGATGTTATTTAAACGCAGCCACTCAGAAATGCCGTGTTTTCTATTGGAAATAATGGTACCGGGCATTTATCCATTATAACACACGTGGGTTCACTGAGATTGGGAATTAATATCTGCAAAACCCATTTCTTAAAATTGTTCCTGTTCATGGAGTCATGATAAGAGGCTTTTTTTTCCTTATCATTATATTAGATTAGATTTATTATATTAGATTAGGAGTGCATTGGGAACAAATCCCGATTGTCCACCGGCATGAACAATAATATATCGTTTGCCGGTTGAAACGGATTTCGACACACCAGGTCCATTTTCGCTTTGCCAGCGTTATGCGTGGTTAAGAGAAGTATGGATGTAAGTCTTATCTAAATAAACAAGAGGTATATTTTTGTCCCTTGCTATTTTGTTTTTGCCCACGTTTTTTCGAGTATGTCCATGAACTTTTTTTTAACTCTTTGCACAGCACTCTTGCTAAAGTTTAGGAACCTCCTAATTTCCCGTATGGATAATCCTTCTTTCAACTTCTCTCGTATGTTCTCGTAGAGATCTCGAGAAAGGCTTCATTTTGATATTACGAGGGCCACACCGAAATGATCGGGAATTGAGTACTTGGGATTGAGTAAGCATAAATCCTTTTTTGGGTACGTGAGCACTGGCCACTTGCAATCTTAATAACATTAACACAATTAAAAAAAAAACTGTTTTTTTCGTCATTTGACAAGTCGATAGACATAAAATAAATGTTTAAAAAAACAAAAAACCGCCTTCAAAAATGCAAAAAATAACTTCTTATAAAATGATAGGTACCTATAGGTAGGTCAGTCCAACTGTATTCGGCTTTTGGTTTAAAATATTGTGGGACGCCGACTTCAGTTGGACTGACCTACCTATAGGTACCTATCATTTTATAAGAAGTTATTTTTTGCATTTTTGAAGGCGGTTTTTTGTTTTTTTAAACATTTATTTTATTTAATACTTTTTAGTGATCCTATTTATGCTGTTATGTAGTTCCACTTTTCAATAAATGAGAAACTATAGAAAATTTCGAGCTCGCCGCAAGCAACGCCACTGGAAAGTTACAGTCATATTTCAACAAGTAAATATTCTTCGTTGTAGTCGCTCAACTATCTTAATCGACATATCTTATCGTTATCGCCACCCTTGAAATAGGTACCGTTGAGGAGTTCCGGTGGCCATCTGTGGTCTTCATCATCAGGTCCACTTCACCAAATGATACTTTCTGAATGCAAATGCTAGACTTGTTACTAAAAATACTAAAATCGCTTTATGTTTGCCTACAATATTTGAGGAGTTCTCTCAATTCCTCACTGATCCCCTCATCAGATTCCGATTTGGTGGCAATGGGACCACCTCGGAAGTATACCCTATCAAATCAAAAAAGAATTTTCAAAATCGGACCATAATTGACGGAGTAATCGGTGAACATACACAAAAAAAAAAAAAAAATACATACAGTGGAACGTATAACCTCCTCCTTTTTTTGAAGTCGGTTAAAAATGGAGCTCACGCGTGAAAATTTCCGTGCCATAATTTGTCACAACTTTCGTCGAGGGTTATCTCAAGATGAATCTCTCGGTGAGCTTGTTTCCATATACAATGTGTGGCCCAAAACCGGGGCGAAAAATTAAAACGTAGATTCTACTCCTCAAACTAGACAACTTTTGTTTAGCAACTTTTTAAAATCATAAAGTTTTTAGATTGTTCATTTTTCAAACAAAGTAAATAGTATAATCAATGTACTTAAAACTCCGTCTAATTGACATCGCCTGTCAGTCTAGTCACTCTACAGACATAACCAATTTCATAGTACATTGCGTGTTCGAATTAACTTTATAATGTAATAAAATTCAAACCGCAAGTTTTTTTTCAAAGTCGTCAAACAAACGTTGCGTAGTTTGAGGAGTAGAATCTACGTTTTAATTTTTCGCCCCGGTTTTGGGCCACACATTGTATAATGTGGAAGCACCAAGCGAAACGACTATTTGTCGCTGGTATTCGGGGTTTCGACGAGGTCGTGCCTCTCTCTTATCTTATCTTGGCTTTTTGGTGGGGTCCTTACGGATACACTTCGACCCTGTGGGATCTTTTGTGTAATTACCCTACGCTGTACGCTGATGACACTGCCATAGTGTTTGATGGGGAATCTTGGGAGTCGGTGTTTAGGAGTGCAGAAACTGGCCTCAACATTGTTTCTACCTGGCTAAGTACTAACCTACTCACGCTAAATATTAGTAAGACAAACTATATATGTTTTACTAAATATGAAAGCACACAACCTGATTGTAACTTAAAATTAAAAATACACACCTGTAACCCGCACTATCATCTTTATTGTAACTGTAAGGAACTAGATAAGGTCAACGCGACTAAGTATCTAGGAGTATTTTTGGATCAACGTCTTTCGTGGCACATGCAGCTTGAAAATGTAAACAATAGAATAAGAAAAGTAAATTGGATTTTTAAAATACTTAGACATGTTACCTAAGAAATTGTTAAACCAGCTATACACTACTTTAGCACTACCAATAATGAGTTACTGTATCACTGTCTGGGGAGGTGCTACAAAAACAAATTTTTTGGACGTTGAAAGAGGGCAACGCTGCTTGCTGAAGGTAATGTACTCAAAACCATACAGGTTCCCCACATATGAACTTTATCAAATTAGTGACCAATTATCTATGAGGAAACTGTATGTCCTGAGTGCAATACTTAAGCTTCACAAAACCCTTGAGTACAATCCTACAACTGAAACCCGTAGACGCAAAAATAACGTGGCCCCTGTGCCCACCTGTAAGTCCATGTTCGCCAAAAGGCAATACAAAGCGCAATCTGCACATGTATACAATCACGTAAATAATAAGATTAATACCTATCAACTAAAACTGCATAACTGTAAAACCGTACTAACTGAATGGCTAAAACCGCTCAGTTACGAAGATATCGAGTGTTTACTGTACCGTACTAAATATTAAATATGGTGAAGGTACCAACTAAGTAATAACAGTGACAAATGGCAGACATAAACACAAACATAGTACATGCCTCCACACCCACACAACACACACACAGACACACACACACACACACACTTGTTTTTTATTTAGTATTAAGTTTTTGTTTTTTTAGTATATAAGTAAAATTAAAAAGGTACCTACTTGTTTACTTCTAACAAATATATGTTTCCGGATGAGACTTGTAGTTATGGAGGAGCGGAGCTTCCTGACTCAGGTTATGTATACCTACTAGGAAGTTCCAACCGATGATGTCATATAGACTTAAGTTTAAGGAAATAAAATATTTTTCATTTTCATTTTCATTTACCCTCTTTTAGCACTTAATCGTGCAATGGCAGTGCCTTGAAATCGTTCGGTTCTGGGTATCCACAACCGAGGATTTTCATTCTTACTCCGGCGAGGGCATCACATTCACGGTGTTTCATTCGACTTTTAAATGTCGAGCATCTTAAAACTTATTGAGTGACCTACATACCTAGGTAGTACAAATTTCTGGCTAGGTTTTTCATCTTCCATCCTCACACCAAAATGACCTTCATGTATTATTCTCATTATATGTATATAACGGCGATTCCATGTCATTACCACCATCATTCTGCTCATCATCAGGTTCGCTCATCATGTGGGCGGGGAATTTAAGTTAATGTTTGAAATAAAACTGCTAACGTCACAATATAATCACTATAATAACTGACAACTAATTATAACACGCAATTAATCACAATCTGATAGGATTCACCTCGATTAACGCTGCGCTTGCCGTTCCAAATCATAACAACATGATGGCTGCGCCACGCGCGCTGTTCCCTTGACGTTCCACCAGAGTGCGCTAACGTGACTCTCGTCCAGTAAATCAACTAATAGAATCTAGTATAATCTAATAGGTGGCGCCACATCGCAAGCGCCGTCATATACGTAATGACTTTGGTATTAGTAATCTATGTTTCATAAATAACAAATTTTCATCACAAGTTTTATATTATTACCTCTGAATTTATAATAATATTGTAAGTTATCAGCATACTTCGGTTTCGCGGGGGCAAATCTGTACCTACTGACGTTCAATGGTGCGAGGACACATTAAACTAATTTTATTAGTTGATATCGATAAAAATGACGTACAACCGTTGTGTTATTTTAAGAATTTGAATGAAGACGAAAACTACATATACAAAAATGAACTTTTTGAGGAATTAACTTTTTTTAATATTTAATATAATTTTCATAGTATACAATCAATTTTTTTCCACATTTTCAGACTTTAATCTTCGTGGCCTGGGTGACAATATCCATTTTAGCCAACTAAATGACCTTTCTAACTCTTTGCTCAATGGTTAACTGTAGTAATTGGAGCAAATTCAATCAATTTATAGTATTGATGAATTTCTGTTATATGACTCAGTTCTATTTCTTTTCCGGATACCAAATCATTTAATGTTTTTAAAGTTGAAATGCCGACGTTTTTCTCTAACACTGTTTGAAGTTTTTTGTGAATAATTTTGCCTTGAGGATTCAAACGTAATCTGGATATATGTACTTTTAACTTATGGACAATATTCAAACTGGCTTCTAGACTTAAATGTTGTGTAAGTAATTTTTCAATGGTACGAGCCCTAATTCAAATGAGTTCGTCCGCCAAGAAAAAAAATATTAACCTAACTTCAACATAAAATTCAGGGAGACCTTGATGTTTAGTAGAAAATCTAAAATAAAAATCATAAAGATTATAAATAATATTTTATATCCAACGAAAAAAAAATTAACATTCCACGGTAATTAAAAAAAAAAACATTATTTCGCAAAATGTACCTAACACCCGCAAAAAAGTTCGTCTTCAGTTCAACCGACGCAGAATAGAACGTCTACCATTTGGTGGCGTCAGCTTTTGCATCTAAAACGGCTTTGAACGGCATTGTATCTACTAACTCTCGACACTCTTCAGGGGTTATTCCATTCCAGACACAGCTTAGTTTCTCCTTAAGATCAGCTTTTGACCTAGAAGGGTCTTTTCGCAACTTCTTCTTCATTTTCCACCACAAAGTTTCTATGGGAGACAAGTCTGGGCTGCTTAACGGCCATGGCATGGTAGGTCACATTTTTTTGGACTTCAGCCACGCCGTCGTTGTCTTGGCGGTATGGCATGAGGCACCGTCTTGTTGAAAAGTAAATGCATTTCTAAGTTTCAACTTCGGTAGGTATAGACGGCAGCAAACTCTCTTCCAAGATGCTTTTGTATTTCTCGGCATTGACGGTTCCATCTATAAATTGCAGACAACCCTGTGCCGACATACAGCCCCAAATCATCAAAGATGCCGGAAATGAAATGCCTCTCCTTTTTCTCGAATGACTACTTCGTTCGTCACCAACTGTGACGTCGAATTTCGATTCGTCGCTCCATATTATTCTTCGCCACTGATCGGCAGTCCACTTTCTGTGTTCTTTAGCGAATTTCAACCTGTTGTTTTTCTGTTTTTGATTAAGTAACAGTTTCTCTTTAGCTGTGTAAAAACCGTAGCCCATTTTCTTCAGTACTCCCTTGCAGGTGTCGACTGATATATTCTTTTTAATAGCGTCACGCCATAGTACGGTAAGTTCTCCTGCTAGACGATTTTTGATGTGACGATTTTTCTTTATGATCTTCCTCAGAATCCTGTCTTCTGCTTTGCTAGTTATTCGTGGACGGCCAGTTTTCTTTAAACAGGAGACTGTTCCGTGTTTTCGATGATGCTCGATGATCGTTTGAATTGTAGATCGTGGCAACGACAGGTCCTTGGATATTTGGTATGTCGATTTGCCCTTATTGTGATGAGAACTGATAATTTTCCGCACTTCTTCGGGCACTGGTATACCTCGTGCCATTTTTATAGAATAATGATTAAGAAGTAATGATAATTTGCTTGTAATTTGGCTTTTTATATAGCCCGTTGACATATTAGATGACAGTTAATATTCTTTATTCAATTTGAACTATTATTTTACATCATACCACTTAAAAAGCAGTTTTTTTTAAATAGACGACCTGTTTTTCATCAAATAGGTATGAACTAGACGTAATTTTTTGCTTACGAGATGATAACTTTATGATAGAATTACATTAAGATCGTTAAAATGATTACACTTTGTATAAAACTAGGTGTAATGACCTCGTGTGTAGCGTATTCCATTAATCATCAAAGTCAATCCGAGATTAAATATCTGCCTTACTGCATTGGGGCTCGTACTTGGTATGATGGATAGATTGTTGGCTATCCATTTCAAATCGTTGAGAATGTTTATATCATTTATTGCCCGTTTTGCTTTCAATATACACGTTGATTCTTTGTTATAGCTCATGCAATTCACGATTTTTAGTGGGCTTTATTAGTGGTTGAACGTGTACATGCACATTGCGGTAGTGTGCGTGTCTGACGGAGCGATCAGTCGCGAGCGCGCCGTCGCTCAAGTCACTTGTGCATATTGTTTCCACGACGATAACTGCCACGAAGTACCGTCAGCATGTCATTATGTTATTTATAGTGAGGTATAATAAAGTATTTTTATTCTAACATATGCTAAAATAAAAATAGGTAATTAATTTAGAACTGTGTTTATTGCGCCTATTCGTGTTTATTGCGTCCCAAAACGTGGATAAAACATTCGTAACTTTCTGACAAGTATATAAGTGCGAGAGTGAAGGATGTTTTATCCACGTTTAGTCTCGCGATAAACACGGCCCTAATAAGCCCTCTGAAATAAATAAAAAACCTACAGATAGATTTAATTAAAATAACATTGTACGTAATTTAAGGACAGAAAATACGAAGACATTACAAATGATACCTAGTTACATCAATTTTGTAGAAGATGCAACCAAGAAGGTCGCTGCATACATGATTTAATAGTTCGCATATCACGTCAAGAACACAAATAGTATGTTGTTTTCAATATTTTATCTTATTTTATATTGTTTGTAGGGACGAGCAATGGTCGCTAAAGTCTTTCACTTTCTTCAAGAAGAATAGAATTTTCTCTTTATTGTTTATGCTTACCATACCCGCTCTCGCTGTCATGCACACTTTGACACGTGTACAGATATGTGTTTACCACAAGTAAAGCCCACTCGCCATCATAAATTGCATGAGCTATATTAAATGTTGATACGACTTGCTTCATGGCTGGTGAATATTTATGATAGTAAATAGCCGCTTTCATCCATGTTCCCCATCGTATTATCGTCGGCTGTGGTGGATTTAGGTGATTTCAGAAATACCTTTTTCGTATAAGCTATTAAATTATTTACAGCAGGAAACAATAATCGCACTTGTTCAGCCACCCTATTTACTCCATGTGCCAAACATGTGACATGTACTAAATTCGGAAAAACCTTTTTCAATTTTTTACCAGCTTTTAGCATGTGGGCTACGCCATCCGTAAGAAGCAACAAAACTTTATCATTATAATATGTTTGTTGTGGTTACTTCCCCACAATTTCTCCAGGGCATTTTGAATAAGATTTGTTATAGGTACTAACATTATTTACTTCCTCTAGACAAACGCTAGATATTATGTGTGGGGTACCTATTTCATTTTCTAATAGAGCTCCAACTATTACATTTCCAATCTGACGCCCATTGGCATCTGTACTTTCGTCTACACTCACAGAAATTCTAGAATTTCCTAGTTTAGCCTTAATATGTTTCATCCTTATAAGCGATGTCTAAGGTCGTTTTTCTCAAAACTGATTGGTTGGGAATATATGTTTCTGAACCATATTTCTCGAATATGCAATCAGATATAAAATTGATGAAAATGGTATTTCCCACCTGGGTCCATGGTATGTTGCAACCTAAAATAAATTTTAGCAATCCAGGTTAAATACGTTTTGGTTTTTAGCGACGCTGTTATGCCTTTGGCTTCTTATATGCCTTAGTACGGAAAACTTTTTTCGTGACATATGAATTTGACATTTCTTGCAAAAGTAAGTCGTACCTTTATCATCTATATCTGAATGGTCAGGTTTCCAGGAAGATGAATGATCTTTTTTCTTGCGAGGCATTTTTAGCCGCCTTAAGAAACAAAAAGGTAGTTGTTCGCGCCATCTGACGGCGCTCCCACAAGACGCCTCGCCGGCTCGCGGATTTACAATTATGTTGATTCGCGCATGCGCGAGGCGCTAACCAATCGCATGCGCCGCGCCGCGGACCAATAGCGAGGGCCTTCGGGAAGCTGGCTGCTGCGGGCGACCACCGCCATCTCTCTCTTCTTCTCTAACCACCAACAAGCACACACGTCGCGTGTCCTAATCTCAACACAAAAGCATCTAGATACCAAGCTGTTGTAATGGTATAATAAATTATTCTAAACATTTATTGTTTCCATTATTATCTCTTCTATGCGCAAACATAGAAAGTGGCGACCGTGACAGGACACGCGACCGTGCTCACTTCGCTTTCCAGATCCAGAAGATAGAAGGAAGCCATCTTGTGTCGGCGCCGCGTTGGCACCGCCGACGCGACAAAAACGCCGAGCCGCAACTTTGGGGTCCAGCACGCCGTAGGCGCGCCTCGAAGCCACCGTGCGAGCTGCATAAGAAGCCCGGCCAGGGACGGCCGCCGCTGCGCGCCTCGTCGGCGACTCGCGCTATCGCTATAAACCAACAGGAAAGTGCCGTGAGCCCAGCCCAATTTACCCTTTTGCCCACAATAACCCTAACCGGTGGTCGAGTGCCGGCCTGGCTGCTTAATTTGCAGGTGCCTGCCGGTCTCCCACGTGCGTGGTGCGTCGCGGCCCCCTACACTTGAGGGACGCCGCTTTAACTAACCTGATTCAGCAGGCCTTGTTTTTTTTTACCGTGTGCCACGCGCCACGTGTTTTTTTTTGCTAACTTAACTTCATTACGTATGGTTTTTCACCACGTGTTCTTAGCATTGCATCATGCACCTCGTGTTTGACTAGTTTACTATAAATTTTAAAGTTTAAAATTTTATAACCTAACTTTAATGCCTGCGCATGTAACGTTTAAATGCATCGTTTTACGTAATTAACCCCACATTTCAATTGTTTTGCACATATCTGCGACTTCTATATAGAGCTTTATTCGTGTAACAGCACATTTCTTAAACTTGTAACTTAGGTATTTGCGAAATCTTTCTTTATTTTGCACTTTATTTCCCCTTCATTTCTTTTGTTTTGCCGCATATGCACCTTGTTGCTTACGCTATTTCAGCCACGCATTAATGCGTCGACGTGTCAACGTGTCAAGCGCGGCGTGCTAACACGTGTCTCTTCACCTACTTCGTGCCCTGCTGGGTGCTCCCGTGCCTGCCTCTGTCGTGCATCGGACGCTTCCGCGTGGCCAAGGAACCGAGGGGCGTGAGCTGTTTGCGAATTATAGCTTTAATTTTGTTTGCAAGTGGATAGCTTCAGTGTTTTATTTATCATTCTTGTACAACTAACAATAATTATTCAATATGGTTGATACAAAGGATGTTGTTGCTCAGCTTGCTGAGTTAAAAACTAAACGTAGTTCTATGAAAGGACAAGTAACTAGATTCACAAGATACTTAGATGCAATTGATGATACTGAAATATTAGATACTGTGAAATCTAACGATTTAACTTTAAGACTAAATAAAATCATTGAGCTATCTGCGCGCTTTGATGAGCTGCAAACTTCAATCGAGGTCATAAATAGTGATGAACTGGACAGTGAACTCGAACACCGAGAGCTGTTCGAGGATAATATTAACTTAGCTATTGCAATTGCACAGAGTATATTCGACAGGGCTCCTGCATCTAAAGAAAAGGCCCGTGCTCAGTCCCTACAAAATTGTGCTTCGAGCTGTCATCATGCTGATGAACTCGGTTTCAAGTTACCACAAATTAAAATCAATCGCTTTGATGGCTCGTGTCACAAATGGATGGAGTTCAGGGATTTATTTGAATCTTTAATTCATAATAATGATAAAATTCAGTCAATTCACAAGTTTCATTATTTGATTTCATACTTGGAGGGTGAGCCTGCTCGAGTAGTTTCCAATCTGGAAGTCTCATCTATTAATTATACTGAAGCCTGGGAACTCTTGTGTGAAAGATATAGTAATAAAAGACAGTTGATCACTAACCACTTAAACTCTTTGTTTAACATTGATTCTTTGCAGCGGGAGTCTGACCGATCCTTACGTTTTCTAAGTGACCATGTTACAAAGAATCTCAGAGCGCTGAAAACTCTTGGTCAGCCTACTGAACATTGGGACACAATCTTAGTGCATTTGTTATCTGCAAAATTAGATCCAAGTACAAATATAAAGTGGGAAGAGTACAGGAGCACTCTTAAGGAGTGGCCTACTCTAAGTGATTTCAAAGATTTTTTGAAAAATCGCGCAGACATTTTAGAAAACTTATATAGGGCAAAAAGGGATAAACAATTAAACAACAAGCCAGAAATTGCAAATAATAAAACTTCATTTAAGCAAGATAAAAACATAAAAACATTTGTAATTTCAGCAAAACAAAGTGACAGCAGGGGTCGGCCGTGCGTCGTGTGCCGCGGCGACCACCGTGTCTACGACTGTCCTGTCTTCAGGCAGCTGCCTGTCGACGAGCGCTGGTCGCGGGTTTCCAGCCTCCAGCTGTGCTGTGTCTGTCTAAGACCAGACCATGAGTCGCGTCGGTGTAAACTGAGCGGCTGTCGCGTATGTAAGAGACGACATAACACATACCTACACACAACACAAACACAAAACTGTCCGTCTAGTGGTGCTAGCATGGATCGGAGCGTCCAGCCTACCAGTAGTGGTATGGTGGAGCCTGCGTCCTCCTCTACTATGACGGCTTCTAACAGTGCAGAGGTGCCACAGACCTCCACTGCTAACTCCTCACTGTCTAGCAGTGAGGTGCTGCTATCCACAGCTCTTATAGAAGTAATTAATCCTTGCAACAATAGGATAGAAACCGTCAAGTGTCTTCTGGACTGTGGAAGCCAGTCATCCTACATGAGTGAAGGACTGAGAGAACGCTTACAGCTTGTATCTCGGCCCGTAATTGCCACAACCATTTTAGGTATAGGTAACACTCCACTTAAGTGCATTCCAGGTCGTTGTGCGGCAAAGATAAAGTCAAAGGTTGATACTTTTAGTGCCAATGTTAATTTCCTGGTCTTAAACCAAATAACTGATAACTTACCTAAGAGATACTTTGATGTAAGTCAACTAAATATGCCTGCCTCTATAAAGCTTGCAGATCCAACATTTAATGTCCCGTCCCACATAGATATTTTGTTAGGAGCAGATATTTTTTGGCAAATAGTGGGCGGTGAACAAAAAACATTATCAAACAAACAAACCATGTTGATTCAGTCAAGACTTGGCTGGCTCTTGACAGGTCCAGTAGCCAGTACAAGTTACAATTTAAGTACTGTTACACGCAGTAACCTTTCATTATCTGATCTGTCTGCCCAAATGACAAGGTTTTGGGAGACAGAGGAGCTACCCATTGAGGTGAGCCTCCCAGGGGATACGTTTGAATCACACCCCATAGAAAAACATTTTACTGATAACACTTATCGTCAGCCAGATGGCAGGTTTGTAGTAAAATTACCTTTAATTGACACGCCTGATTGTTTAGGAAATTCATTTAATATTGCAAAAAGGCGTTTGTTTAATTTAGAGAGGCGATTTGCTAAGCAGCCTGAACTTAAATCAATGTATACAGATTTCATAGACGAATATAGATGCCTGGGTCATCTGACTGAATCAAAGTTCCAGTATCGAGCAAACTATCTCCCGCATCATGCTGTGATGAGGGAAGATAGTGAATCCACTCGACTTAGAACAGTTTTTGATGCCTCCTGCCCCACCTCGTCGGGATATTCTATTAATGATATTCAGATGGTAGGCCCTAACATCCAAGACTCTTTATTTAACATACTGCTTAGATTTCGTCATTACAGATATGTACTGTCAGGAGACATCGAAAAACAGTACAGGCAGATTTTAGTTGATGAGTCTGACAGGGACTTGCAGGTCATTTTGTGGCGCGAGGACGAACATTTACCTGTTCGCTCGCTCACTTTAAACACCGTAACGTACGGCTTTGCTTCTGCAAGTTTTCTGGCGGCTAGGTGTTTGTGGCAATTAGGGGCTGAGTGCAATGACCTTTCAGTTAAGACTGTCATACATAATGATTTTTACTGTGACGATTTATTAACGGGTGCAGATTCCGAATCAGACTTACTGTTTCTACAAACCAAGGTTTCCCAAGCTTTAGCTTCTGGTTGTTTTAACCTACGTAAATACCGTTCAAACTCGACTCAATTGTTGAACTTAGAGTCCATCACGTCACAAGGTAACTTGACCTTAAGTCAATCTTGCCAAACGCTTGGTCTAGGATGGGATCCTAGTCAAGACATGTTAAGTTTTTCTATTGATGTTGATGATGCTAGTAAAAATGTGACCAAAAGAACTATCTTATCTACAACATTTAAAATATTTGACCCATTGGGGCTTTTAAGTTTATGTACAGTCAAACCAAAAATTTTAATACAAAGACTATGGATAGCAAAGGCTGGGTGGGACGATCCTGTACCCCCAGAAATCCATCGTTGTTGGTCACGATTTATTAAAAACCTACATCATCTTAAATTATTAAAAATACCTAGGTATGTGCTTAGTGACGCACTATCTAGGATTGAACTTCATTGCTTTTCGGATGCATCCCAAAATGCTATAGCTGCATGTATTTATATAAAATCTTTTTCAAGCTCAGGTGAGCAATGTGTCAAACTACTGTGTGCAAAGGACAGAGTGGCGCCTATTAAGCCCACCACAATACCGCGTCTGGAACTCGCCGGAGCCCTGTTAGCTGTTAAAACGTATAGCGCTGTAGTGAAAGCTCTAAGAAAGCCTATATCACGTACTGTGTTCTGGACAGACTCCGCCGTAGTTCTAGCGTGGTTAAAAACTGATGTGTCAAAGTTGAAGGTCTTTGTGGCTAACAGAGTCGCTGCTATAGCAGAGCTTGCCCCATTGGCGGCCTGGAGACACGTGCCTACTGCACAGAATCCCGCGGATCTCGCCACGCGCGGCGTGGATCCTCAGCACGTCTCCAGCGCCTCCCTCTGGTGGCACGGCCCTGAGTATCTTCTAGAGCATGAAAGTAATTGGCCGACCTTGAACTCTGACACACCTGACACCTTGCCTGAAGTAAAGCTTACCACTATGGTGGCTAATGTAGAGTCATCTCAATGTATTATAGATTATGATAGATTTTCTAGACTTAAAACGTTACAACGTACTATGGTCTATGTGCGTCGTTTCATTAATAATTACTGTAAACGCAGTCAGCCTAAATTGAAAGGCACATTAACGACGCAAGAACTTACTGACTCGTTTTGTTCATTGGTGAAGCTTTCACAACAGCAATCATTTCCTGTTGAACTCGAGATTTTAAATAAAAATAAAAACTTAACTCCTAAGTCGCACATTGCGTCTTTGACACCTTTTATAGACTCTCAAGGCATCTTGAGAGTCGGGGGGAGGCTGGACGCTTCTGATTATAGCTATGATAAGAAGCATCCCATGTTATTAAGTGCGAAGCACCCACTCACCAAACTCATATTTAAACACGAACACACTCGTCTCTTACATGCGGGACCGCAGCTCCTTTTGTCCTCAGTCCGAGACACCGTATGGCCGGTTGGGGGCAGGAACCTCGCAAGGGGCACGGCTCGCACCTGCGTCACTTGTAGGCGCGCCGCTGGTCAAACTTTAAAAAATATAATGGGAAATTTGCCAGCGCAGCGCTTAACAGCTGATTTTCCATTCGCGGCTACAGCAGTAGACATGGCTGGTCCTTTTTTAATTACCGATCGCCGTGGCCGCGGATGTAAAATCACAAAATGCTACTTGTGTCTATTTATTTGCCTAAGGTATAAGTGTGTTCATTTGGAAGCCGTAAGCGAATTATCTAAAGATGCATTCATTTTGGCTCTCCGAAGGTTTATCGCTCGCCGCGGCAAGCCTGCGGAGCTCCTTTGTGATAACGGTCGTAACTTCACCGCTGCTGCAAAGGAAATGAATGACTTCATTAAGCTGCGCAAGGATGACATTTCTGAGTTTGCAGCTGATCAAATGATTAAATTTGTATTCGCACCGGCTTACGCCCCAAATTTCAATGGCTACGTGGAGGCTGGCATTAAAAGTTCCAAATTTCATCTTAAACGGATTCTCGGTAATACGCACCTCACGTTCGAGGAGCTGGCCTCCCTGTTCAGCCAGGTCGAAGCTATTTTAAATAGCAGACCACTTTGTCCTCTCTCCCCCTCCCCCAACGATTTTTCCCCGCTCACGCCAGGGCACTTTCTGGTTGGCAGGTCGCTGACGTCGCCGCCAACCGCGTCGCTACTAGAAGACAACTCGAGCCGCTTAGACCGATACCAGAAACTGGAACAGCTGCGGCAACATTTTTGGAAGCGCTGGTCTTCAGAGTACGTCTCCGAGCTACAGCAACGCGGCAAATGGCGCACGCGGCAGCGTGACCTACAACTAGGAGAACTCGTGCTGATCAAGGACGAAGGCTTGCAGCCACTGAACTGGCGTATGGGCCGCGTCACCAAATTATATCCCGGCAAGGACGGCGTACCTCGCGTGGCAGATGTCACCACATCCAGAGGACTCATAAGACGGGCACTCAACCGAATATGCCCCCTTCCGGTTAAAGAAAATTCCTGAAAGCTAGCTTTCAGCGGCCCCGAGTATGTTCGCGCCATCTGACGGCGCTCCCACAAGACGCCTCGCCGGCTCGCGGATTTACAATTATGTTGATTCGCGCATGCGCGAGGCGCTAACCAATCGCATGCGCCGCGCCGCGGACCAATAGCGAGGGCCTTCGGGAAGCTGGCTGCTGCGGGCGACCACCGCCATCTCTCTCTTCTTCTCTAACCACCAACAAGCACACACGTCGCGTGTCCTAATCTCAACACAAAAGCATCTAGATACCAAGCTGTTGTAATGGTATAATAAATTATTCTAAACATTTATTGTTTCCAATAAATTTAATTTAATTGATCGGAATGCAAAATAATATTGTTGTAGGTACTAGATGAATTATTCAATGATTCAATGGTTGTCAATAGTGACTCGACACAGTCAATGTCAGATATCGGTTGTTTATAGTTACGATAAGTATAAATGAAAGAGGTTTGCACATAGTTAAACGTATTCAAACTTAGCCATTAGTTTAGTTATGATAATGATGGTTAAAAATTTATTTTTATGGATGTCGATAAACTAAGTCGATTTTTAATGAATCACTAGCACTGGTACATTCTTGCCCCCGCGAAACCGGTGTATGGTTATCAGGGATATATTTTTTTCTCCAACCATGCTTTTTGATTAAATTCTATTAGATTTTATAGTTCAGTTATTTGTTTCTGAAATTAATTTATTTTTAAGCTCATGTGTGCACTGCAAGTTATTTGGTAACCCTACACAGTGAATGACATCATACATCATCATCATCATCAGTGTCATTTGTAGTTATGAAGGCACTTAACAGAAGATCTGCAATGTGCATTAATCTACCTTCCAAGTACTGAAACTCAATGTCATACTCGAGCAACTTTAATTTAACTCTTTGAAGCCTGGGTGATGGAACCTCATGTATGGGTTTTTTAAGTAAGGATTCCAATGGCTTGTGATCATCCCATAAATATAGTAATGGAATTTTCTAGCGGCCTAAACAATGCTTAATAAATAATAATTCCATCTCAATCTGTGAGAAATTTCTCTCAGAAACTGTCAAACTCCTTGACGCGAAACAAACAGGTTTCCCATTCTGTAATAGACAACGGCCCAGACCATTTTTTGAGGCATCACTGTATAACCACAGGTTGATTCGTGTCAAAGTTTTGCAGAACAGGTGCCTCTGTAACATTCAGCTTTATTTTGTTAAAAGAGGTTTCATGCACATCTGTCCATAACCAATTGTAATTGGAGCGGCGATGCAATTTTAGCTAGATCGGGAACAAATTTCCTAAGGTAGTTGTATCATTCCGAGAAACACTTGGACTTCCTTACTAGGACTTTTAATGCTGTTAATAGCTTTTAATCTTTCAGGATAAATATTCATACCTTCATGGGAAAATATGTGATCAAAATATTTGACTTCATTTAATTTGTATTGAAATTTATTTTTATTAAACCCGACATTATGTGTTTTATCTCGCTCAAATACCTTTGTCAAAATTTCGTCATACTCCAATTCACTGTCAGCGCATATAAGTAAATCATCACAGTAAATGATCACTCTATGGATGTCCCCGAAAGCCCTATCATTGTATTTTGACAGATTTCTGGCGCCACTGATAAACCAAAGGGGAGCCAGTTCAATTTGTAGCAAACAATAGGACTGTGACTGGGACTGTACATAGCCCACTTGAGTTTTCATCTAATTTTATGTTATACTCGTATAGTCCCTTGGAGATCAAGCACTGAGAAGATTTCTTTATTTGGCTATCTGGGAACAATTTATTCTACAGTCGGTATTAGATAATATTCAAATGCCATATATTGAGATGCTTAGGGCTAGACAAATCCTTAAACATTTATCTTTCTTTTCAATTCCTACAAAGTTTTAAGGATATTCAACCTTGGTGATATTATTTGTCTTGCCTCCAACGACTTCAACTACTCTGCTAGCCGGGGTTTGATTGCGTTAGGCACCCGACGCGGTGGCTGCACCACAGGCTTTGCATCAGGTCAAGTGTGCAGCTCCAGAGGTTTTTCAAATACTTTATTAAAGTTTGGTTTTTATCATCTTCAGCACTCTTTATTGTAAATGATTTTATATTAATTTCAGCCCCAATAAGGAACAAAGACCTAAAATCGCTTTCACATTTTGTTTTACTATTATAAACTCAGTATTATATTCGACAGCATGTGTCAGTAATAAGTCTATTTTACCTTCAAGAATTATCCCACCAAATACTTCTAAAACGATTGTTGTCTCAGACATTTTTAAATTATTTTCATCATTTTAAGATCTTTAAGTGACAGCACATTTACTTGGGCCCCTGTATCACACTTAAATTTGATGCCACACTTGTTGTTGACTTGAATAGACTCTGTCCACTCTCGTGTGCATTCATTGATAGTGCGACACGCCCTGACTAGTCAGATGGACTCTTCCTCCTCAACACATTCTATTTGATTAACAAATTTGCACCCAATTTTAAAATGATTATACCTATTGCAGTTCTCACATCGATGACCATAGTTGGGGCACGCCCGAGGGCCATGCTCAGTACTACACTTCTAATTGTATAATTTGTTTTTTCATGTGTGTGCATGTTGCTGAGTACTTAGCTTTGTTATTTGGTGAGTTTGTTTCGGGCTGAGAAGACTTGTAGTGCTGCGCTGCTGGCTGCCCCCGTACTGCATCAACTACTTCAGCAACAGGCTGCTTCGCCGACACCCGAGCATGTTCCTTGGATAGCGAAGCCGATCTGCATAAATACACTGCTTTTTCTAAACTAAGGTGCTTTACTTCCAGTATTTTTTGTTGCACCCGCTGTTCTCTTATGCCGACTACAATTCTGTTTCGTAGCATTCTGTCTAGGTGAGTATCAAAATTGCATTTTTTCGCAGTTTTTCTCAGTTCTGTATAATAACAGTCGAAGCTTACACCTTCTTCTTGTACTCGCTTGCTATAATGCCACGTCTTTATAAACTCATTCGTTTTGGGTTTGAAGTATTCGTCAAATTTATACATCCATTACCCCCTGTTGTTTCGAGGACTCTTTATCGCTGGTCTTTAATGTGTTGAAATACAATTCCTGCGCCGGTTGTCCAATACAGTTAAGAAATATCGACGCTTTTCTGACCTCCGTGTTTTTTTCGAGCCCTGCCGCTGACACGAAAATTACGAAGGCTTGCTTGAACCTGAGCCATTGGGGGTATAATTATTTTATTACCTCAATGTCCAACGGCGCCGGCATCGGTATTCCACGCCCGTCATCTCAATGTCTTCTAATTCCGCAATTTTTCTTTATTTTATATTTCTTTTAGTTCGAGCTTAGGTCTTCCGCGACTGCGCCATGTAGTATTAAGTGAAACACATGTATGATGAAGACACGTATATTTATTTAATCTTGTCTTAATGTTAGGTTACAGTGTATTCTGCGTCAAGTCGTAGAAGTGAAAGGGGCAGAGTCCATCCCAGTGACAGCAGCCATTATTTGACCACAGATTATATATAAAATGCGTTAACATCCACAGATATTACACCCCCCCCCCCTCAAAACTTTACATTAAAAATCTTGGTGCCTTCACTTCTAAACTCCATCCTTGGGTCCATCCAGGTCCAATCCAGCCAAAGGAAATTTTTGGTTCACGAAACGCCGTATTTCATTGGCCACAACAGCCACTAGTATCGATTTTTCATACACAAGTTTGAAAAAGGAACGAGTTCATTGTCTCTGAATTGTCTGTGCGGCCGTTAGATGGAATGCGGCTATGCTAGTCATTCATTTAACTGGTTCTGGAGACTGGAATATGAATACATCCCTATTTACTTTATAATCAAACTGACCTAGTTCAAAACTAAGCTCTAGGCTTGTACTAAGGGCACTAGGGTACGTGGAGAAATACATACTTCAACACATAAAAAACATCCAAAATCAAAAACAAATTAACATTCATCATACAAACGTCTGCCCTTACCGGAATTTGAACCCGAGACCACTAGCATCGTAGGCAGGATCTTGTCGATTGAAACACTAAACTTAAAGAAAATACTTTTAACTAAACTTAGATCGTTAAGAAAATTCTTTTTTTTCCGTATTCCCGAATACGCCTAAAGGTAGGACCTTGTGCAGGGTCCGCCCGGATCGGTACAAATACCTTTTCACCTATCACCAAGTTTTCGCATTTGTGTTTTCCGGTTTGAAGATAAGACAGCCGGTGAAATAACTAGCATAGTAGGTAGTATTCCATCGTAGTCCTCACGGTTAGCAAATTTGGGATATTAAGATTGCAGTCTTATTATGATTGTAGTCTTAAGAAAGCATGTGCTTTTACCATCAGGTGGCCTGTGTGCTTGTTTATAATACAAACAAGGCCAAAAAAATACAATTATACCTTAAAGTGTCTCATGTTGACATCAAATGTGTCAAAACTAACCAGGGTGCAACGCACCTACATTGCAAAATATCAAAGTGTAGTTCTGTGTAATCTCCTGTGTTAAATGTTAAAACCAAAAACAAGATTTAAATCATTATTGACACCCACACGTCACGTTGTTCCTGTGAGAGAGATTAATTCCAATTACAATAAAATCGTCATCATTTTGCTCAGTAAGTAAACGGAATGTATCCGATACCAGCTTAGAACCCTGTCGCAATAATATTACAATATAAAAACGCCATAATTATCACTTAAAAGTCAGTCAGTTACTAAGTACATACGAGTACAAATAAAATTATAGTTATAGCGACGCGGATCAGCAGGACGCAACGACGAGAGCCCGGACGTCTCCGGCGCTTTCACGACTCAGTTGGGCTGGACGCGGCGGCCATGGCGTGGCGGGTAACCCCGGTGACTGAGAGTAAGAGGAGTCCTGGTGCTCTCCTGTTATCTAGATACTCTCCTCAGGCGTAATATTCAGATCAGGTTCACTTGGTTCTTTTGGAACTTTGCCCTATATATTCTTTTTGCTCGGGTCAAATTATATCTACATTGAACGCAATTGTTTAAAATTTCTCCAGTAATGCTTCTGCATTCATCGCAGCTTCTTAGATCCTTCTGGGCAGGAACTATATTTGTTTTGCCAGTCTAGCCATTTAGCGCAAAACGGACAATGCATCTTTAAATTCCTACTGTTCTTTATCGAAGTGTTAAAAGAGTCAAAGAAATAAAAAAAATATTATACAATTCGTCCACTGACACATGCCAAAGCCAGAGGACAAACAGCTTTAACAAATGATATTTTACAAGTAATTAACGGATATTTAAGATAAATTATGATGTATACTGGTCGAAAAAAATCCAAACCTACCTAATTTATGTTACCTACATAATTATTTATTTGTAACCTACTGTATCACGATGATTCGATAATCCTTGATGTGCTAAAAGGGCATACTTTGGTTTTTAATGCATAGTTAAATGTAGGTGATACGACGTTCACCGGGTCAGCTAGTAAATACACGGCGGAATTTAATCGGTGATCAGGAATCCAAAAATCTTAATTATCAATCTACATAGAAACCAATACGTGAGATCTCGTGCAATATAGCTCACAATCTAATTAATCACACTTAATTAACATCGGTAAAATGTACACTGACTGAATAAATGACCTACTTTTATTGAAGGGAAGTTACTCGTAAGTGTACATACGTCAAGTGCTTGCTGGCTTTGGCGGGAAACTAGACAGATCAGACGTCAATAAATGATTCCCGCCATTAACGTTACGATTTGTTATCATGTGATAGATAATAGGTACTTACCCGTACCTTACAACAATGATTGTACCTACCTTATTAACTTGAAATGCATTTTATTTTTATTTATTTATTTATTTATTTATTTATTTGAGGAGATCCAACAGCTATACTTAACAGAAATAGAATTTAAAATAAATTTAGAAAGCCAATTATAGGTTCTCGCAGATAGAACTAAATTAACAGTGATTAAAACCATAAAAAGCCGCTTCAACAGCGGAGGTACCGCTTAAGCACGGACAAAGATTAACACTTAACAACTATTAATAGCAAGTACAATTAACAACAATTAATACACAGGCAGACGAGCTGTAGGTAGGCCTCCAACAAGATGGAGTGACGACCTCGTCAGGATCGCGGGACCGCGGTGGATGCGAAAAGCACAAGACCGGTCTGAGTGGAAAGCCTTGGGGGAGGCCTATGTCCAGCAGTGGACGTCTTTCGGCTGACATGATGATGTGATGATGATGAATACACAGGTAAGAAAGGGTCTTAACAGGAAAGTTCACAAATGGGTATTAAAAAAGACAAGCTTACACAACGAAATACGGTGGGATATCAGATTTAGTAAAGAAAAAAAAGAAAGGAAAGGAAGTGCTCATTTCAAGAAATCGTCTGATAATTTACGCCTCACAGTTTGGATTTTAATGTTAAACACGTCAATGTCGATCTGTTTAGACAACTCGTTTAAATTCCTACTAGCGCGAACCAGGAAGCTATTCCGCCTATATTTTGTTGATGCAAAGGGAACGGAGATAGGAGGATAAAATCTTTTTAGCCTGTGCGGAGTGTTGAAAGAGAGACCACCGAGCAGCTCAGGGCAATCAACGCTGCCGTTTATAATTTTTAAAAGGTAAATACTTAATGTCAGCAATTTCACGGCGCTTATATAGTGGTAAGAGGTGATGCCTTTTGCAAATATTTATGTAGTTAGCTGAATTATACGGGACCTTAAACTTAAAGCTAAGACATTTAACAAACTTTCTTTGTACACGTTCGATTCTATCAATGTAAACTTTATAGCACGGGTTCCAAATTTGAGACGCATATTCAAGTTTGCTTCTGACATATGCACAATAAAGAATTTTAAGAGTTTTTGCTTGTAAAAAATCAATGGAGTTGCGCATTATAAAACCACACTCTAGCACTCTTAACAATGCTGTCAATATGAATATCAAAAAAAAGCTTCGAATCATGAAAGACACCAAGGTCTCTCAAAAAAGATACCCTGCATAGAGGTTGGTCTCTTATTTTATATGGAATACATAAAGGTGAACGTTGCCGAGAAAAAGTCACAGTGAAACATTTAATTGGATTAAGGTCTAAATTATTGGCTTCACAGTATTTGTCAAGCCGCTCAAGATCAGCTTGAACTAGAGCAGAGTCATGTAAAGATTTAATTTGAGCAAAAATTTTGATATCATCAGCAAAACATAGCAACTTAGAGAATGTAAAGCACTGACTAATGTCATCAACATAAACATCAAAAAGCAAGGGTCCAAGCAAGGAACCTTGCGGAACCCCGCTCGGAACGCTAACCCACCCAGAAATGTAATTACTCACCACAACAGCCTGTGACCTGTTATTTATATATGATGAGAACCATCTGAGCAGGTCTCCATTTTATCTTTATTGTCTGCTGACTAATTGTCATGCAATTCATAAATAAAACAGCAAAAATTATTTAAAATTGGTATACTAAGCAAAAAATAAATCTAAACATAAGTCAATAACTGCTCAAAATGTCCACCCCCTTGCTGTAGACACAGTTCGGCTCGACGCCTGTGATTGTTCGGGATTCTGTTCAAATCATAATTGTTTGCCTTTATTTGGTCAAAAGTACGAATAATCTTTTGGCGGAGTTCTTCCACCGTGTTGGACTCTTGTTGATAGACAATTCGTTTGACATCACTCCAAAGGTAAAAATCCAATGGAGTGAGATCCGGACTGCGTGGAGGCCATGCAATGGGCCCGCCGCGACCGATCCATCGCCGTGGAAACTCTTCATTCAGGTACTCGCGGACCCTGCGAGCGTAATGTGCAGCGGCACCATCATGTTGGAAATGAAAATCGCGTAAACGCTGCAGTGGTACGTCTTGTAGGTTTCAACTTCGGAGAGAGGGAAGCCTTTTTTTATTAAAGTAACAATATTATACTTTGCCAGCGTCGCCGCGCCCTGCCCATCAGCCGATTTAGCCGCCCATCAGCTGCTTGCAGCGCTGGTACCCGCGTCAGGCGGCCCGGACGGACGGGACCTGCGAGGACCATGACAAACGTAGAGTTTTGTAATCAGATTTATAATAAGTTTAGTCATCCATTATAATGTGATACACTGTATCACTTTTTTTAATAAGAACTCGTCCATAAACTTTTCTTGTGCGTTTTTGAACAGCAACTGACTTGTTCATCACGTTTGGACTGTTTTTGTCTTTTTATATGTCTTCAGGTTGCACCTTTTCTTTTTCTGTTGGATCATTCCTATAAAAGTGTTTGCTTTACGATTAGCATCCCGAATAAACAGAGTTGGTTTTCGATAGAATATTTCAACGACTCCAAGGGTCCTGCCAAGATGCACTACGCTTACAAGCGTTTCTATTCCTTTCGTTTTTAAACCAATCGCGTCACTTGTAGATGACGTGATACGAAAAGTCACGTGATCTACCAGTGACGCTACTTAGCGTAGTCTGTTTTGGCAGGAAGCTCTGTTCTGCAATTCTGGGTCGGAAGGACCTCGTTTACTCCTATATCTTGTCAGATCTTCTAAGGTGAACACTTAAGAAATAGGTTTATAATTTAGTAAAGTTTATTTTATTCTTTGACGTTTGTAGACACACTAATGCAGTCGAAAAGCTGTCTGTCCTCATGAATATGGATATAATTAATTAGTTTGTTGCATCCGCACAAAAGCAACATAGAAATAACAGAGTTTCATACTAAATTATTAACATCTCACGCATGTGGTTCAAAACTGAGTTAAGCCGGTCAACGGTTTGTAACGTATCATTGGGTGGGTTTAAAGGATATTAACATATATCTTATCTATATAATAAAAAATATTCGCAAAATGTGTTGCTAAGCGCAAAACTCGAGAACGGCTGAACCGATTTGGCTGATTTCTTTTTTCTTGTATTCGTTATTGTCAGGACAAGGTTTGTATGAAAGTAAAGAAAAAAAGTCATCGGCAGGGGGAAAAGCCACTGGCGGGCCGCTAGTAAGTATAATATATAAGTAAAGTTATATATAATATACAATTAATATATTATTATGTAGATATATAATAATAATTGAAGGTCATCTGCACACATGTGATATTTAGAATATTGAATATTTTTTTGCTATGTCTGTACTGTACAAAATGAAAAAAAGTGACGTTCCTAGGGTGGAGCCTTGCGGAACTCCTCTGTGTACTGTCGCAGTCGATGAATTGGTTTCTGCATTACTACCATCGCGTACCTGAACAAACCCTTGTGACGGTCGGCGACCACTTCTGGATTTGACGACTTCTGGATTTGACCACTTCTGGATATGACCACTGCTGGATTTGACCACTGCTGGATTTGACCACTTCTGGATTTGACCACTTCTGGATTTGACGACTTCTGGATTTGACCACTTCTGGATTTGACCACTTCTAGATTTGACCACTTCTGGATTGGATCAAATGACAAGCTTTTAACCCCCTCAAAGCTCTATATCTCAAAAACGGCTAAACCGATTTTGATAAAACATTCATCCGTTTAAGAACACACACACTTAAACTTCAAACTTATAATAACACACCTCGTTTTTGCGTCGTGGGTTAATAAAACATAAAGTGAAGAAAGACGTGTTAGAGAAAAGTGGAAGGGAAACAACAAAGATTCTATGTTAATTTAATAAGGAAAGAAATATAAAGTCATCACTAGACATAAAATAAACTACCTACCCTTAGTGTAAAGTAACAAATCTCTTTGAACTCACAGCAAAAACGTTTCAAATTAATTATTTCCTTGAGGAAATTAATGTTAGAAATAGAGTCGTTTTCTAATTCTTGCAACAGATACCTCAATTTTTAATCGAAGTGAATGTCCCTCAGCCTCCGTCTTCGTTTCGGAGGGGATCGAAACATACTGCTTTTTATGATAAAATCATAATGTGTGGCCTCTTTACACCAGCTACAAATGCGAAAAATATGGGCCTTTTAGTAATTCTCGCATTTAGGCGACGGTGCCATCCTTCAACCGCATTTGTGGTACGGTGGCGTTCGTAAGCACAGCTTAATATTTTTGAATCCAATTTAAAGATCCACTGATTCTCGCAATACTTTTTAAACAAAACTGCCTCATCTGTAGCTGGCACGAGTTTCAACAACTCACACCAAGTGTTAAAAATACGATCATGAGGGAGCAACGGCAACAAGGCTGTCATTTTAGCCATCTTTCGTCCATCACTGGTGCCTGTCAGTTTTAATGTCTTTGCCTTTTTCCATATATTTTTGTTGAAATGATAAAAGCAGGTTATTAACTGGCAGTTCGGAAAAACTGTTTGTACAGCGTTCATTACTGCAATTTCATGGTCGCATTTAAAATTCTCGATTACTGCTCCCAATTTATCTTTAACCAATTTAAAAAATCGTTCATATGTAGCCTCACTTTTATTAGGGAGCAACGCATGAATTACTGGGATGACATTTGTGGCAGTTTCATTCGAGCACAGATCAAGATGCCAAGTATACAACTGATAAAATACAGTAGGCCCACATCAAAAGGTCCCGTCACCAAAATGTTTTTTTTTTCATATCTACATTTTTAATTATTTTTCTTGCGATTCTCGAACAAACCAATATTATCTTATTCGTAACTCCATCTTCACAAATTAAAAATCCTTCGCCCAAACCCCGTGGAGTACGTCTTCAATTTTCTTGAAATGTAGCTTCCGTGATTGCAAGTATGTTTTTCGGGCCGCGAATAGACGAGAATTGGGGAATATCCTCTTTGCATGCATTCAGAGTCAATAACACCTCGTAATCAATTTTTCTTCGCGAGCACGTATGTGTTGGCTTTTTAACTATCACGGTTTTCTCTTTGTTTAATGTAATGGTTGAACTACAAACATCTCATCGAACACACCCCCATCGGTTAGTTCCGTTTTTGTTACACGCACTTAAATTATACTTCTACTAATCCTGTAATAATGTTTCTTTGCCTCTTTTATTTTTTGTTAATTTATATTTTAACGAATCCATTAACCATTCAATGACGAATGACAAACATCAATTTGATCAATAAATCATAGATAAAAATAACTTTTCATAAGTGGCCACTAAGTACTTCAAAGAAGTATCAATACTTAGGTATTTGCAAATATCAATAACATTATCCTGCGATTCATAGATACGAGTTTATTATTTAAACATGTGTTAACGTGGGAGGGAATGTTTTTGCGTCTTAAATGTCGAAAGGTTAACGCCGACGATTTTTTTATTTGATTACTGTATAAATAAAAGCTGGTTTTTGATGTGAGTTCAAAGAGATTTGTTACTTTACGTTAACGATAGTTTATTTATGTCTAGTGATGACTTTTTATTTCTTTCCTTTGTCCAGCAGTGGACGCCCCCGGGCTGATGATGATGATGATGAACCCCCGACGCAAAAACGAGGTGTGTTATTTATAAGTTTGACGTGTAAGTGTGTGTGTTCTTAAACAGATGAACCGATTTGGATGCGTATTTTTAATTGAAAGCATGTGTTCTAGCGGTGGTTCTTAGATATGTTTTATCAAAATCGGTTAAGCCTTTTTTGAGATATTGAGCTTTTAGGGGGTTAAAAGCTTGACATTTGATCCAATCCAGAAGTGGTCAAATCCAGAAGTGGTCTAATCCAGAACTGGTCAAATCCAGCATTGGTCAAATCCAGAAGTGGTCAAATTCAGAAGTGGTCAAATCCAGAAGTGGTCAAATCCAGAAGTGGTCAAATCCAGCAGTGGTCAAATCCAGAAGTGGTCATATCCAGAAGTGGTCAAATCCAGAAGTCGTCAAATCCAGAAGTGGTCGCCGACCGTCAAAAGGGAACAAACTGCTTGCGTCCGGTAACATAGCTCGCAATAGTAGTTAACGTGACGGTTGCGTAATGACAGGCATTACAACAAGAGTGTGGTTTATGAAACGAGCCGCAAACATATATTATAAGTACTCTAAGATGGGTACAGAAGCCGAAAGAGAAATGATCAGCATTACCTGTGGCAGTAGGAGACAGCGATGACAGCTGTAAGGTAATTAACGAATATTGTAAAGTAATGAGAACCAAATTTTGTAACATTTTCCAAAATTAACAGCTGTCATCGTTGTGACCTACTACCTCAGGTAATGATGGTCATTGCCTACGGGTTATGAACGCATACTAGAGGATTTATTATATGTGTGTAAATAAACAATTTTAACGCCCATGAAACAAAACCATAATACGACAATTTAGATAGCAGGAGTGTGATATTTATGATTTCAAAAGCTCTGGACAAAGTCTAGCAACACTAGAATAGGGACCATCTTTAGCAGCAAGGATATCATCAACTACATCTTAACAAGGCAGTAGTTGTGCTGTGGGATGCAAAATATTTGAGTGACTGGTGTTAATAGATCGATGTTAATATTAATATTTATTTAAATTTAATAAATTACATGGGATGATAATTACAAAACTAAAACTACATTTTTCTATTTTAAAATTAAAAGCTATATCTAAAAAAAGGGCCCTGCGGTATTGTCCCGAAGATGCTGGCAGCATTTCCTCGCTGGGTAGTTAAACTTATGCGTTGAGCGAGGAAACTGCCAGCTCTTCAGTCTCCCGTGATGCCAATGAGCCTCTTCGAAATTTCTTTGAAAGGCTTTAAGCGCTAGTACCCCACGGACCAAGGGTCTCGAAGCCGAATGGAACAAACATATATTCTGGGCCGAGACATGTATATTTGCCTACGTTTATGCTTTCGGCTGCTTCAGCTGCCGCACCAGCCCTATTAGAGGCCCGGTGGAGATGTGATGGGGCTGGGTGAATATTCGGCGTTTTAACCGCCGTCATTATTGTTTTCGCATATTATTCAAGATAAACTTTTTAATTGTCTTATGATTTTAAATGGAATTAATACTACCCCCGGGTCCGTTGACTTTGACATCAAAAGTTGCTGGTAATTATCATTGTTTTCGTCAATATATTGATGACAACAATGACGGCGGTTGAAACGCCCAAATATTCACCCGGCTAGCGTGTCTACGCAGGTTACATTCCGTCAGGTCTCTTGCCATCAGTTCTATTAATGCCGGTCGGCTCTTAAACTGCCGGCACGTTTATTGAGGCAAGAGACCGACGAATGATGTCATTTAGTGCGGCGTGTCTGGAAAAGCACTTCTCTGGCAAGACAGTCCGTGATGTCCTAGCCGATCTACGTCACTTCCGCAGGGGCACCGATGTGGAGCGCAGACCGGGACCCCAAGACGAAGGCAAACTGAAATTTGCAATTTGTAATTTGCAGGCATGCCTGGTTTGCTGCTGGAGGGACGAGAAAATAAGGCGTTGCAGGAGCTCGGGGGTGTTGCATCGGTAGGGCCAGAAGTGTATCAGAAATGTATTAGATCGATTAATTATGCTATGAGTAGTAATTACGTGTATCGTATAAGTAAGGGTTCAAAGAACATTCAAAGTAATACCATCGATGCCACCAGCTTTTGTGGAAAAATAATTGAATTATTTTACACACATCGAATTCAGGTACAGGCTTTTGCGAAAATACAGAAGAACTAAAAGACTCCCAAAAAACAAAACTGCTTTTTACTATGACGGAAGTATAATTATAATTCATTATAATTTAAGGGTGAATGACAGGGGGTTGCAACTGTACCACGCAACTTGAAACTTGCAACGTTAAAAGATGGCGTATGTGTAATTTGGTTTAGTTTTGTATTTTTGTGTAGGTATTTAGGTTTCCAAAGTTCTTTTCTGATAGTAATTTGGCCTTTTTATGCCTTTGTGTTGCACAGTGATAGAAGACTTGGACTTATTTCGTGTATCTTTCTTCTCGTTTCAAGTTGACTCGCAGTGGAGCAGAAGTTAAAACTATCTTGACCTCTGTCCTACAAATCACCGTACAACGTTGCCCCCAATCTGCCTAGACAAGATTGGATTGTATTTTATTGCTATATTGATTGTACTTATATATACTTGACATTGGCGAAATCACTTCGTGGATAGAACATATCCCCGCGGTAGTAAAAAAGAAGAAAAATACGACGTGATTTCTAATATTTTGAATTTATTTTCAACATTTATTTATATTTCTTCTTGTTTACCTACAAATATTCTCCATATTATTTGATCGTGGTGGTTTAAACATCTCAGTGTGATATACTTCAAACTCGTGGTTTAACATTTGACACTAATAACTAAAGGACTCTTTTTTTATTTAATACCGACACGTCACTTAATAATACAATAATTTATAGACATCGGCATCATTCGGAAGTAGTCGTGTGTTCAGAGTCTTCACGATGATAAAGGACTATTCACTCTTATCCTTCAAAGATATACTTGGTAGGTAAGAAATGTTTTGGCTGGCCAGGACCACTTCAAAGGCCCTAGCCTAGCCTAGCTAGGCCTAGCTTTTAAGCTAATCGCGTCACTGGTAGACGAGTCTACGACTCTACGAGATTGGTTTAAAAACGAAACTAATAGGAACACTAGTTAGCGTAATGCATCTTGGCTAGGGCCTCAGGGCTTATCTGTTGAACAAAGCGATTTTCTTACATTGTGCGGTCTGACCACAAGCTATTGAATTAATTACTACGAAAAAAAGTTACTACTAACGTGATTTATCACAAATAGTAACCGGGGAATTAAAACACTTGCTTTATTCAACAGTTAATCAACAAAAAAAAACAGAACGAGATCAACAAAAAAGTGTCCAACTAGCAAAAGTAAATCACATCTCTTGATTAAGTAAAAATAGATCATTTTTCTTTTCTGAATCGCTTTTCTGAACTATAGGTCCTTTTTTACTATTTGAAGGTCCAGAACCACGTCGCGGTGGTTTTTCTTGTATACTGTAATGACCGAACCATATATTCAAATAGATAGACTTACTCCGGATTAAAATTTGACACATTTTGTATGGGCAAATGTCAATTTTTTACCCGAAGTAAGTCTTATCTGTCCGCGGTTTAAGGTTACGGTCGTAAAAAATGTAAGCTTTGGTTTCTTTATAGTTTTAAAAAAGTTTATTTAGTAACACGGCTTCAATAACGCCAACATAATAAGTCCACTAATTTCCATAATACGTAAGTAGTCTTCCACCAAGACGTAGTCTTCAACCGAATATGTTTCCGATGAATTTGGACATGCGGTTGCTCAATATCATTCTCGTTGCGGCAGGTTATACAGAAGACCAAAAGTATAACCTCCCCCTTTGCCTTGCATTTGTGGACTACGAGAAAACTTCGATTCGATCGAGACATGGGCTGTGCTGTAGTCTCTCCAGCGGTGCCAAGTTGACTACCGATATATCGAAGTGTTGAAGTGTCTGTACGAAAACGCCACTATGTCCGTCCGACTACAGGACCAGAACACGAAGCCTATTCCTCTGCAGCGGGGATGTGATCTCTCCGAAGCTGTTCACCGCTGCATTGAAGGATGCTTTTAAGGTTCTGGACTGGAAAGGACGAGGCATCAACATAAATGGTGAGTACATCACTCACCTTCGATTCGCTCCTTTAGTTGCAGTAGTTCGGTTGAATAGTCCGGGGCAAACCAATGCAACACTTTTAGTCTCATTAGTCCGGCTATGACGTTCAACCGAACTGTTGGGAATTGGAACGACTCAAAAGTACGGTTAAGGATGTAGGTAAATAAAAAGACATTATTTTAATGACATTAAATGAAATAATACGTAGAACTTCTTCATCTTATAAATAAATAGCAATATTACTGCCTTGTCTAGTAGGCATACTTGCACACCGTTTCCATGCATTTTTGTCAGAATTCCACAAACCTAGGTTCAGGAGTATTTAGTAGCAGTTTGCGGAGGTTTGTTTCCTCTATACTTTTGCAAACAGTGCATTTTCCAATGTTTTGTTTTTCAGTGCATTTTCAAATCTGATGGCAATGCGAACACAGGTTATAGTTTTTCTATATGATAAAAATCCGCAAGGCTTCTAAATACATAACCAAAAAAACTATTAATGAATTATGAAATACGGACTAACCCTTAATTTGTCCACAGGAATATCCTTCAATGAAACACCATAGACACGATCGTTTTGTTGGTTGTGACTGTCTTGTAACTGGAACATCTTTTCATTGGAAAAAATAATATCATCGCCGTCGTGCCAAGCTAGCAATTCCCTACATTTTTTCACTCTAGCTTTTTTCTGGGCATCTGTTAAGCCATGATTTTTTTGTTTTTTGTAGGCCTTTAGCCCAAGATCATATTTTAAAATACGACTCATTGTTCGACGGGATATTTTCATATCTTTAGCAAGTTTGCTTGCACTTCGACCTGGATTTCGTCTAATACGCTCACAAATATTTTTAATGATGTTTTTGGTGCGAACAGATGGCTTTCTCCCAGGTTTGGGCCTCATTTGTGAAGATCCCGTTTCTTTGAATCGCTTGACGGTCCGCGATATAAACCTTATATTGATATTTAAATATTTCAGCGTCTTCAACATCTCACACGGTCGGTATTTTTTCTGGTACAAATCGCACACGAGCTGGCGTTTCGCGTCCATTGTTGAAAACAATATAAAAACAAAATATATTAAGCTGACGTGTAGAAATCATAAAGAAGGTTAAATTGTCAAGAAAAAAGAAATACGAAGTGATTAAGAAGTTTAGTTATATTTAAGTAAAAAAGCCATCCACAACTAGGACACTTAATCTGCCCAACCCTGTAGACTTTCCTGTAATCTATAAGTAAAAATCAAAATTCAGTATTGTAAATGAGTAGTTTCGGGTATAAGTAAGGGGGGAATGTTTTGGAATGGAATGTTTCACTATATTAAAATATTAAACAACACCTGTTCTGTTTATTAAAATTTTGTTAAATTATGGCGTGGGCTTTTCATTTTATATATATTCCATTATTCAACAACAAACATTTCTGGTTGGATATTTTTTATCTCTGCAGTGTAAAGTAATAAGCTTTTTGAAAATAATATTTGAATATATAAATTAAAATCAATCTAGCATAACTTTTGTCTTGTTACTATTTTTGCTTAACGTACAAGTAAGATTAATTAAAAAAACCTAACTTACTGGTAAAACTTTATCTCTTCTACAAATTCTCCATGGAAGCTTGACTGTTAATATTTTTGTCTACCAAGTTAGGCTAGGATTGTAAAACGATTCACTAAGACCCTAGAAATATAAATGAGTTGAATATTCATAATCTCTACGGAAAAATAACAGATAAGTATTAATATTGCCGTGTATGTATCACGATGTGCCTTATAATTGGGTGTCTGTAACGGGATGACCACTCGGCGCGGCCCCTTCATAACTATTAACAAGTAGCAACTTAGCCCCTCATCGCCATAGACACATGTACGGTTGGCGTGAAGCTAAGTGCAGAGCCGTGTAGTGGCGCTCGCACGACAGCCTGACGGATGGCGGAGTGGGGAGTGCCGCATCTTGTGAGGCCCGTGTGAGCTCTTGTCATCGACTTGCGAATATCGCTTCGCAAAACCTAAAACCACAAATAAGTAACACAGGCCTCTAGAGAACTTCAGTGGTCCCAGCAGATCAACTGCATTCCTCAAAATCAAGATTATAAACAGCTTCAGTCGACACAAACAGTAACCAAATACATTACTTGTTTTAAGCACCTATTGCCTTAAAGTATTTTAGGCAATATGGTGCATTTTAGCCATGAGATATTTCTATACATTCCCAATTTTGGCATTGATAACAAGACGGTACACAGTACAGGCGACAAATAAAATATATATGTAACAATGTTTTACCATAGTGCTTCAAAGGTATATTTACAAGTCAATTACCACCTTGCAACTAATTAGTAATTAAAGTTACGGTTACGGTAAACGTGGAAAAAAACTGGAACAAGGTGCTAAAAATCGAAATTTCAATGAGTTTCGATTATCTCGAAATTCGTAAGACATTTACTCAACCCATGGTTAATTGTCTACATATAGCAAAGGCTATGTACAGATTGGTTTTGGTTATATAAATACAGGACACCCTGTAGAACACCTACCACTGTTATAAACTTTTTAGCCCACTTTTTTAAAGTCATGGAGACAGATGGAATGTATACAACTTGATGGGCGTAATATTTTGACCACATTCACGGGGGCGCCACGCCACGTCTCAACGGCGCGACATCACGGAGCAGACTGACTGATTAGACGATGGCAACCAGTGAACGCATTCACGACGACGCCATTTGGCTTGGCACGGAGGCGTGGCGTGTTCCAACGTTGAATTTTGTACATTCGCGAATTGATTTTGGCGCTGCGCTGCTCTGTTCGGCTTGTTGGAACGGTCGTGAATGCCCAACCTAAGAATGTAAACACGGTCCCGCGACGCTAAGCTTAGGTGAATCTATCGACACCTCATTTCTCAAAATCGGGCCATCTGTTCAACATCTACGAGATAACCACATCACACATACATTATACATACATACAAACAGGACAATGCATTATACGACAGTCGGGCAATAAAAATAGGTTTTTCTTTGAATCCCTTATACGTTCTTCATCCAAGCCTTCACCTATGGAAATAAAATATCGCATCCATTTCCTAAAGTGTTTCTCAGTTCGGCGTCCAAATCCCTAATACAGTCCGATTCATGCTCCCCTGCTTCCCGAGAGCTGCAACGCGTGACATTGCCTTGATGTGCAGATACCCCTAGTGCATAATCTACCTACGGTATGGCTTAGTTGACCAATTGTTTTTTAAAGATGTCCCTAATATTCTCGACTGCTTGTGGCTCAAGTATTCAAATAAAACGTAGGTATTTCATTTGCTCTCGCTGTTATGCACTAATTTGATTCAGCATGGAGGTAAGTAAGTAAATAAAATCATCGTGCCGCCAATTAACATACCTCACGTATTTATATTATAGCTGACAAAGTTAGCCGATACTTTAGAATTTTATTGATTGATTACGTTGTAAGTTGTAACGTAATAGTAGGTTACGTGACTGGTGCATAATGAGAGGCATTCAAACACGATTTTTTTAATGCCTAAAGATAGAATTGGCGCATATTTAAAAATAAGTGAAAATGATTTATTGACAATATTTTGATGTTTATATACCTAGAGGATACTTTGTAGACGTTGTTTAATTTATTTAAAATAGTGAGAGATACGGTATTAGAGATATCCCCTCATCTGATTGATAACGATTTATCTTAAGCTTGTGTCGCTCAGCTCCTCTATTCCCACTAGTTCAGTTGTCCAGTTCAGTTGACTGGACGAGTGTGATATTTTTCTCGTTGGTTCAGGGGGTCAATTCTACTAACAAAATTATGTTATGATCGTAATAGAAACTCAGTTGGACGGCAATTTTAACGCTCTTTATTATTCTACTATCAAGTAACGATTCAATTGTAGTTCGACTGCAACTCAAAGTTAACAATCGATCGAAGTTATGACACGTCGTATTCTCCTAACACAATAGAACTTGAACGGAACGTTAAACACTATTCTACTAAAATTTTGACACATGTGTCAATCGCACTTCGATCGGAACACAATCGAACCCCAGCGTCTCATCTGTCATAATTAGCGGTTGGGATAAAGTTCGTGATTGACTACTTTTTGAGGATCGCTCGTTCAATAAAATTGTTATTTTCCGTGGCATCATGATGTACCATTACGAATACCTTGATATGGCTAATGCTGTGGACCGTGGTAAAGTTCGAAGCACAAATTTATCCACAAGGACACGAAATTCCGCTTTCAATCTTACGGATCGTGAGTTCATTAAAACTTACAGGCTGTCCAAGGCCCTGGCGACATCATTTATTGATGAACTTAGTGTTAATATGCCTGTCAGTCTTCGATCAGATGGCATCGATACTGAGACTAAGGTAAGTAAACAGTTTAAGATGTAAAGTCCATACCAACTGACTTGTCTTATTTAGTAATGCATAGTTTTTGGCAAAAACGGCCCTTTTCTGGTGAATAAAGCAACTAGAGACCACATTTTAAACAATATTTCCCTAATTTTGCATCATTGATGGTTTTCTTATGACAAAATTATAATTTTAGGGGAAAAGAAGCATTTTGAGGTTATAAAAGTGTTTAGATGGAATGAAAGGTTTGCACAGATATTAAATTATACTTATCGATACTAAGCACAAACTTACCAAGATCGTGTTATCGCATGTTATGGTAGCGCCAACTCAATTTTGAAATTTGACACGAGACATTGACATTTCATTTGGTTTTTTTTTTTCCGCAGGTTTTGCGGTATTTTTCGCAACAATTTTTAAAGATTAACGAAGTATATCAAATAATATATAATAAATAATGAATGTGAAATAATGTAAACTTCTCAAATGTATTATAAAAATGACACAATTTAATGTGGTAGTAATTTTTTTTTGCGTTCTAGTAACACTCAAACATGTTTGTTTACTCTTTGGCCTTATCGTTACGTTTCTATTGTGGTTCAATTGCGTTTCTATTTAGATTAAGGTATTGTTTTGTTTATAAGATAGTAGAATGGCTTATTTGTCCACAGTAGAAACTTAATGGGAATAGTATCTTTTTCGAAACTTAATAGATTCTTGAAATATGCACATTAGTAGAATTTTATTGAACCCCAGTTGTACAGTATGATTTTTCCCTTGGTTTCATTTTAGTGACTGAACTAGTGAGATATTTTTTATCGTTTGTTCAGTTAAATAAAATTATTTGGTTGATAGGGACCTACAGTTTAATGTTTAAAAAAGTTTATTTATTTAATTAACACGAAGTTTTTCTAGAAACAGGAACGTTGATTTCGCCATCTATTAGCTGCTTTTGCACTTGCCGAATGAAGGAGTCATTTTCAATTTGAGTTTTGGTCCTCAATTTTGCTGACGTAATGTTTTTGTCCTGGATAGTACGAACAGCAAAAAAAGCAGCATCTATTTTAATTTAATCCGGAGCTGCATATATTTAATGAACTTGTTTAAATTCGAGGGGTCTTCAAAATCTTTTATTTGACATGTAATATAATGAAATCCCTCGCTCACGCGATCCTGCGGCAATTATGGCAGAACACAACACAAGCCGACAATTCGATTTTTCCGTTTGCGTGTCAACTTAAGCTTCTTGGCTTTTCTCCACAGCGTATTTGTAACATGGTAATAGCAGCCTTGGTGTTCTGCATTCGGAAAAAAACTTTTGTACTGCCTGAATAGCAGCTTCCTGAAAATCGGGAATAAATTAGCTCGACTCCCATTCTGGGATCTGGGCTTTTATGATGCGAAACATTTTGAGGTATGTTTCTTTTGTTCGATCGCTCAGAAAAACATAAATCAATGGTATTATTGTCGTAGTCTTTAGTGTACTTTTAAAATCTGCATGTATGGTGTACAACCCTCCTTTGAATGGCTCTGGGCAGATTTTAAAAGTACCATCGCCGAGACAAAGTTTTAATTCACGCAAGTGAAGTATCCTCTGCTCATCCTATAAAATGGTTAGGATTTCAATTACTATCTATTTTCTTCTTACATATAAACAACCAACATTTTCACGGTAGGGAACTACGAATGTCTTGATCTAAGGATGCAAACTAAGGCGGGATTTAACCCACTATGTATTTTAAACTTAATGTATTACTAGCTTTTGCCCGCGACTCCGTCCGTGTAGAAGTCGTTTATCGCTGCTCCCTGGGGAACTGTCGCATTTTTCGGAACAAAAAGTAGCCTATGTCCGTCCCCGGGACTTAAGCTATACCAAATTTCATCAAAATCTGTTCAGGCGTGAAAGCGTAACAAACAGACAGACAGACAGAGTTACTTCCGCATTTATAATATTAATAGGGAATTAGTAGGGAATAGGGATTAGTAGGGATAATACGACCCCATTTGTAATTTACATGTCTTATGAAAATTGTAAGGAATACTTACTACACTCGTACTTACCAGTGTTAAAGTTATTGTGCCGTTACATTTAGATTTTTTGAAGTTCGCACACCGCCATAAACTATTTTTGTTTTGATATACACAACCCGGTAATACTCATATCCTTCACATATAAGAACCCGGCCATGGCCTCTTTGAATTATACAGAACTCACAGTTTTAAAATTATACCTACTTAAAATTATTTTACGTCCGCACCACATTTGATAGCAAACAAGGTATTGGTACGTAGTGTACCTACGTACAGACATATACCAATCAATTGTTTTAAAGAGGTCTGATTTTAAGTGGCCAGGATGACTCAGGCTCAGATAAAAGTAAAGAGTAAGTATATGTACATGTATGAAGCTCATACCTTCACAAGCTGATTAATGGTTAAACAAACGAAATCTTAAAATTTCAATAAACGAAAATAAAATAAATAAATAAATATGAGGGGACAATTTCACACAAATTGACCTAGTCCCAAACTAAGCTCCAGGCTTGTACTATGGGTACTGGACAACGATAAACATACTTATATAGAAAAATGAATACATAAATAAATCCCACTAGTTCAGTCAACTGAACTGGACAACTGAACTAGTGGGAATAGAGGGCTCGGCTTCTTGGTAAGGTTACTATTATAATTAAATATTTAACATGGTCAAGACCTAGTTTAACTCAGCAACCTATTTGCGATATATCGATCTATATGTTATCTGGCATAGGTATTTTGTTTATCATTAATAGATAACAGATGAGGGTATATACCGTATTTTAGACTTAAAAGTTGTATATAAGAACTCAAAACGAGAAACTAATTGTGAACAAATTCACGGAAAATTCTTCGAGGTCTGGATCAAAGACAGCTAAGGCTAGTGCCTTAGCTGTCTTTAGGCCCGTATTAATAAACTCGTCTCAAAACAGATAGGTACCTACCAGTCACAAGATGCGTCACAAGACTGAGCTTTAATTAATAAACCTATCTCGACACGTGAAATGTAATCCTCGTATCAAATGAGGCGGTCATTTCTATGAGGAACTAATCCTGATCCTGATTATGGTCAATAGGTGACTTGAGACCATCTCAAACCATGAAAAAAAAGGCGGACACACTAAAACATATGTGCAACATAGTCGAACATATGAGTTCTTTTTATCAGTTAAATCGGTTTAAATACAATAAAGTGTTATTTTTAAATTCTCAGAGTAAATATTTATACCTAAAACGTTTTCAATAATAGTAATACCTAAATGTTAGGTTTCATTTTGCCGCTTAATAGGTAGGTACAATTGCTTTCAAAAATTGTGTGCTTTGTGTTGTGTTTAGGTATGTGAAATTATTGTGGGTGCTAGATAATTAATATTACGTATAGTGATTACGAAAGAGAACAAAATAATAGCCCGATATGTTGGTTTAACAACACATAAGGGTAACCCTGCGATATGAAAGAATTACCTCCACACGGGTGGACTCATTTCTCATAGGTAAGTAAATACCGACAATTGACATAATTAAGTAAGTACCTAGTTATTTTATGTTCATTATGTGTAAATAAAAATCATCTGATCATAAATCTGTCAAATATTAAGCCAATGCATTTCTAGTAATAATATATTATGTAAGAGATATTAAAAGTAAAAACCTGCTATTTGGATCAGTAGGTACCTTAACCTAACCTAGCCATCCAACAATTTAAACCCGATTTGCATCACAACCACAATGTGCCTAATATTTTACTTTACTGCAGTTTACCAAACCATTAAAACCTTATTAAATTATTTTGTTCATTATTGAAATGAAAGTAACGAAACACTTCGTGAAACGTGTCGCCAAAGTAAGAGGAGGGGAGTGTTTTTGTTGACATTACAGACTAGCAAGACAAGACAAGGCCGGCCGAGGCAGGCATAGTTTAATTTTGTTATTGTTTGATACTTACATGAAAACTGAGTGATTTGTTTAAAAACTTATACACACAATCAACTAGTAATAGCAGTGAGATATATACAATTTCGGGTCCTGACATAAATGTGGTGCAAAAAGTATACCTAATTGTGAAAACGAATCGCAAACCATCCATAGAATGTTTCAATCATTTTGAAGTGATTAGATAGTGTTTATAACTTTTCTCAAACATGCTATGTAATGAAAGCGTTATGTTAGTTATTTTAGGCTTCAAAGTGCCACGTTTCCGACGGAACAACTCGAGAGAACTGTAAAGGAATTTCATACGAAATTGAAGGCCTAAGCCGGGAAGTAATTTGGCCATGGTGGCTGTATTTATGAAAAGGCTAAATAGCTGTTTTTTTTTTAATTTACTAAGCCGTGCATCCAACAAAGCGTTTGCATGTTTATTTGAAGTACCAGGAGCGCAGAGGTAATTAGGAGGTTAGCACGATGCGGCGAGCCCCGCGCGCGCCACCAGCGGGCCGGCGGGCGGGCGTAGGTACTGAGCACTGTAGGTTACTTTTAATGTTTATGCACTCCTAGTACCTATTTGACATTGTAATTTTTGTTTTAATTATTTTTTCTCAAACATGCAATGGAATGTTGACGTTATGTGCCTCATAATAGGCTGCGAAGTATGACGTTTCAGGTGCGGCTAGGACAAGAGGTCGATAATGGAATTTCATACAAATCTTGCAGGCCTAGGCCTGCGTAGTCCTCTTTTTTAATTTCCATTCCACATAAATTTGTGGCACAGGCATCATGACATTCTGCCACTATGCGTATTAAAAAAATCAATAAACGATTTGGTATGTACTTAGTGCAGTTTTATTTATATAATAAATCCACATGAACATAAGAATGTACTATTGTTTTAATTTTAATCTAAACATGGCGGCTGTTTTTATGAACAGTCTAATAGCAATTTTTTTTTAATATAGTAAGCCGCGCATACAACTTAAGCGTTTGCATGTTTATTTGAAGCACCCGACACAGCGCGGATGACTGAGCACTGTAGGTTACTTTTAATGTTTATGCACTCCTAGTATGTGACGTTGTAATTTTTGTTTTAATTTTTTAATGTGTTTGAGAAAAGCACTTTACATACCTCGCCGTGAAAAGGAGTTGCCAGCCTCGTAACTATCCGGCCTCGCTACGATCGGCCGTCTATATGACTCGGCCGGCAACCACCTACTTCCCGGCCTCTGTAGTAATGTACTATAATGAATTATGTTTGAGAAAAGCACTATACATACTTCGGCGGGAAATATGGGGTTGCCCGCCTCAGACCTATATCCGGCCTTGCTTCGCTCGGCCGTCTATATAACTTCGGCCGGCAACCCCTTTTGTCCCGGCCTCTGTAGTAATGTACTATTATGTCGTTTTATAGGTTGTCGTCAGACCATTAATGTGGAACTTGGGTAACATTGCAAGGTTCGCCGGAAATAATCAAGACGCCAAAAACGGTAAAAATTGATATTTTGAGAAGTCAGTGTTCACGAATGTCAACAGCCGGCCCCACGCAGATGACGAGTTCAATTCGCTTGCCAATTGCCAATCAATATGTCCATCAGGTATAATAAAATTGCTTACAATGTTAATCAGTCAAAGATTTAGTTTTTAATGTACTTTACCTGTTCGAAATTATCCTATCTTATAAAACAATGAATAAAGTAACTTCAGATAATTATGTCAGGCAAAAGAATACCTACTCAATTTTCTTTTTTCTAGGTACCTCATTATAAAGCTAATAGTTGTTTCATTACTATTTTTATGCTACTGTGCATTCATACTATGTACCCAAACTTACTATAGATAGGTTAGGTTATTTGCATTATGATGATACTGTTCAGGATGTCATGTCTTGTTCTACATAAAAGAGGTACCTACCTACTATAAGTAAAGTTAAGTGTGTTGATTACTTCCATGATGCAAACCATTTATATGAAAAATATTAGACATGTAATTTTATTACCTAGTTTTCTAAAAGCACTGGTGTACCTAATAAGTTCTACATACATACATACATATCTTCACGCCTGTCTCCCAATGGGGTAGGCAGAGATTATGGAACGCCAGGTGCATCGGTCCAAACATATAAACTTCGCTTCCTCTACATTCATCAATCTTTTCATGCACGTGCGTCGGTTTCGGGTGCTTTTGATTCGGCCCTTAATCAGGACATCGCGAATCTGATCACCGTACGTCCGTCTAGGACGTCCCCTACCGATATCTCCGCTCACTCTCGCCCGCCATATCTCTTTCGTAACTCTTCTGTCATCCATCCTTTCTAAATGACCAAACCATCTTAGCATACCCTTTTCGATCTTAGTCACTACATCTTCTTTCAAACCACATCGTTCTCGGACCTCGCTATTTCTTACTCTATCTATTATCCTAACCCCACACATACTTCTTAGAGCTCTCATTTCAACTGCATTAATCCTGCTTTCATTCTTCTTCTGCCATACCCAGGATTCACTACCATACATCAATGTTGGTGTCAATACTCCCTGAACAATCGCAAGGCGAGCTTTGCTCGATATGACCTTGTTTGCCAAGATTGAGTGTAACGCCCCATTGATCATATTTCCCGCTTTAACTCTTCTTTCAATATCCCCGTCACATTTCCCATCTCTCGTAAACATAGACCCTAAATACACAAACTCATCCACTTGCTCCACTTTTTCATTTCCAATCATTATCTGACAATCTGTAACAGTTTCATCCCTTTCCACAACCATCACTTTTGTCTTTTTAACATTCACTTTCATGTCTTTCCTTTTAAATGCCTTATTCATCAAAGTCACCATTTGTTGTAAGTGGTCCGCCGATGATGCAAGGAGAACTTGATCATCAGCATACACTAATGATTTAAAAACTGACTCATTCATCCTTATTCCACAATCATACTCTCTCAGATCTGACAAACAACTGTCCATGAATAGGTTGAACAGCCAAGGAGACGCTACACAGCCCTGTCGAACACCACGTTCGATTCTAAACCAGTCTGTACACGTCCCATTTATCCTGACACAGGCACTCGAGTCATCATATAATGATTTGAGAGCCCGTATCAGAATACTGTCCACCCCATACACGGAAAGAGTTGTCCAAAGTTCATCCCTCACCACTCGATCATACGCCTTTTCTAAGTCAATAAAGGCACAGAAAACCTTTTGATGTTTGGCTAAGGCTTTCTCAACTATGCACCTTAAAGAGAAGACTTGATCCACACATCCCATTCCCTTTCGGAATCCCGCTTGCACATCCCAAATCTTACTTTCCGTCGCTAACATCACCCTTTCAATCAATACCTTTGCATACAATTTGCCTACGACACTGAGGAGGCTTATACCGCGATAACTTTTGCATTCCTGCTGTGATCCTTTACCTTTATACAAAGGCACAATCACGGCCTTTCCCCAGTCGGCTGGAACTCGACCGGCCCGCCAGCAAAGGTTAAATAGGAGGAACAGCAGGCTTGCTACAACGCCTCCACCCTCTTTAATCATTTCAGCAGATATCCTATCATACCCAGCAGCTTTACCCACTTTCATACTCTTTATCGCATTCATTATCTCTTCCATACTAATACTACTGTCACAAAATACTTCTTCACCAACATAACTACTTCCATTTTCCCCACTCTGCTCAAACAAGCTCTCAAAATATCCCTTCCACTGCTTCAACATTTCCACACCATCTCTAATAACATTCCCATTTGAATCCCTTATCACACCTATTTTCGAATCTCCTGCTTTACCTCTAGCTGTTCTGACTAAATGCCAGAATAACTTTACATTGTCTTGAAAGTTTGAGGAGAATTCTCGATCATACATGCCCTTGCGTTCTTCTTTCTTTCGGTTAACTACATCTTTAACTTTCTTTTTTAACAAAACATACTTTTCTTTTATTGTACTTTCGATAAAGTTATTCATATCACCTTGTACTCTTCTGTTAGCCCTAGCAGCTAACAGATTATTCCATACTTTCTTCTTCTGCGTCACCAGATCTTTCACTTCATCATCCCACCACTCATTCCTGATCTTCTTACCATTATTCCTCCTCTTGCTGATGCCGCATATATCAGACGCGGTTTCAATCACACCATTTTTAAAGTTTGTCCATAATTCTTCTATATCATTACATTCCTCTTCGAAAACATTCCTAAATCTATCATTCAGTACTTTTCGATATCCATCACCGACATTCTCTTCTTTCAGCCTTTCAACTTTTATTCTTTCTGTACTTGTTATGGGAATACGTGCGTGATGCCGCCATTTGTTTTGCAGTCCAGCTATTCTAGTAACTACGAGAAAGTGATCAGTGCCGACATCAACACCCCGATATACCCTTGTATCTTTTACTTTCCCTCTCAGACGATTATCAACTATAACAAAATCTATCATACTTCTCTCTGATTGCCTCTGCCATGTATACATATGAATGCGTTTGTGACTAAACATAGTGTTAGTCACAGCAAGCATTTTCTCCACACATATACTTAACAAACTTTCACCATTCTCATTCACTCTCTCATCTCCAAACTTTCCTAAAATCTTTTCATATCCATCACGACATACTCCCACCCAGCCATTAAAATCACCTAACAGAATTATCCTCTCGTTCTCACCACATTTATTAAGTTGTTCCCTCACATTATCCCAGAACTCCTCTCGAACTTTCTGCGGCTTCGACATATCCGGAGCATACACGCAGAGGACAAAAATTTTGGTCAAGCCAAGTTTCAGTCTAATCCAAAGGAGTCTAGGGCTAACACATTCATACTCTTTCACGCATAAATTCATTCGTTCTGACAAAATAACTCCCACTCCCTGACTACCTCTCTCAGAGTTGGCTACTCCGGACCAATACCCATAATATTTGTCATGAGTGGTTGTTGTACATCCTTTCTTTTTCGTTTCACTCACACCTAATACATCAATATTTCTTTCATCCATCAACTCATAAATATCCTCAATCTTGCTATCCACACCTCCGCAAACATTCAACGTTGCGAACTGGCATTCCCCAACCCGCTGTTTGCCTTTTGAATATTGGGAGACAAGACGTGACGTGTGGCAAAACACGTCGCCATCGGGAATTTTGCCCCCCCCAGATACGATGGGGCAGCCTGAGCAAAGGTACTCAGGGACGGATTCTCCAGCTAAGCCGGTACCCTCCTGGGGTAATGTAATATTTAATCCCCGTATCATGATGATAACTTCCACTCTTTCTTCGGATAAGGGAAAGGAAAGGAACACGGAAAAAGGACTAAGGGATGAGTAAAGGGAAACTGGTATTTGGATGGATTTAGGGGAAGAAGAGGATACTACAGTTGCGGAAGGGAAGTGGGTAGGAACTGTAGTAGCTAGGGAGGTTCGGGGTCGCATACCCGATGTATCCTGATTCTACGATCGGACAGATCAATAGAGAGGAGTACCCCTGACCAATAATAAGTTCTGTAATTCAGAAGTTCAATATTTAATTTAAACATTGTTTTTTTGTATAATGTCTAGTGGACAAACATCTTGGTCTACTTTTGTTGGAGAATAGCGCTACATGATAATTGTAAAAGAGGATAAACACAGTTTATTACTTGGGCCTTACGCAGGTAATAGAATAGCTTCATCGAGTAACAAGTTAGCAGAGTCAGGTGTGTGCTATGAGGGGCGATGTGCAATATTTTCATTGTAAAATTACCTACCTACTTTCTTTCTATTTACCTAGTACCATTTTATAAGGATGAATTAAAATAAATATCGACGGTTAAAAGGCGAATTGATTCAACCGCCATTTTGGAAACTTTACAGGAGAGCGATTTAAAGTTCATTTTTTTGGAAAAAAAATCATTGCACTCAATTCATCTCCGTAATCGTAAACACACTTTTAAATTATAAAATGTCATTAAGCCGGCTATAATTTGATATATATTTGACAAAGGAATAACGGTTTTTTATAGAGTTAGATGTAACTTAAGCCATTATGCACAATTGTGTGATCAAGGCAAAAATATTCAAGTAAATTTGTTAAAATTTTCTGATCAAGGTTAAATACTTTAAGTGCATGAGTTCAAATTAACTGATCAAAGTAAAAGGATTTAAGTGCATGAGTATGAATTATCTGGTCAAGGCAACAGGATTTAAGGGAATGAGATCAAATTATCTGATCAAGGTATAAGGATTTAAGTGCATGAGTATGAAATATCTGGTCAAGGCAACATGATATAAGGGAATGAGTTCAAATTATCTAATCAAGGTAAAAGGATGTAAGTGCAAGAGTAGCCTATGACGGATTTATGAGAAATGATTTACGATGGCAATGTAGTTATAAAGTGTTCACGCTGAAATGACTCAAAATACACATTTGTTATATCAGGTTAAAGGCAAAAAGCTTTAATAGAAATATTTATTGAAATCTGATTAAGGTAAAATACCTTAAAGATAATGAAATAAAATTGGCGAATAAGGAAAAACTACTTAAAAGACATTTCAATTCAAATGCAAATGACTTAATTGATGGAATAACCATACTTTTAAGTACTAAGACTTTTAAATCAGTTTTCAACGTACTTGTTTATTACATTCCTAAAGTACTCATTTCTTTTTCCCTCCATTGTGCTTTTCGAAGTTATTTACTTTGATAGGGCTGGTCCATCAACACACAATCACAAACAGTAAATAATTAATTAAGTAATTCAACGAAATTTTATGTAGCCAACGTACCACGCGCCTTTATAATAACGTACCTACACAACCAACACGACTCGCGCGTAACCGTTGACTGACCGACCGCCGCGCCCGCGCCAACACGCGCCTACGACTACGACTAGACTGCCGACCAAATCAAAAAGACGGTATGCGCATAATAACTATTATACTCTTATTATGAACTTTATACTCCTATACTGACTTTTTCTTTTGGACGGAGTGATTCATTTTTAACCGATTTCATGTTACGTGGGTATTTACCTATTTAGATAAAATGATTTAAATACGATGTGGTAGAAATAAAAAGTAGCTCAAAGGAAACTTTTCAATTAAAGAGAATTAATATAAACGAATTAAGCGTGTAAATTTGATTATTCCGCTTTAAGAAAATAGTTTCAATAGGCACACAAAATAAATACTGTTCAAAGAAAAATGCCACAACTCACATCGGTCCATAAAAAGGTGTAAGAAATAATGATTTAAGTTAACGCGATATGTTTAAATGTGCAAAGCAAAAAGATTTAACTGACACCGGACATGTTCGGATGTTCAAAGCAAAATGATTCAAGTGACATCGATACGTTTAAATGCTCAAAGGAAAAAGATTTAAGTCACAGCGATATGTTTGAATGTTCAAAGCAAAAAGATTTAACTGACACCGATATGTTTGGATGTTCAAAGCAAAATGATTCAAGTGACAGCGATACGTTTAAATGTTCAAAGAAAAATGGTTGAAGTGACAGCGATATGTTTAAATGTTCAAAGTGAAATGGTTGAAGTGACAGTGATATGTTTGAATGTTCAAAGCAAAAGGATTGAAATGTTGTTTTCGTACCAAACCTATCAGGGAAAAAAGGCTTAAACTACAAGTAGTTTAAAATGATGATTTCTTACGTGGGCACAAAAACCATGGTTTAAAAAAAAAACTAAATTCCTATCACTTGATACCCAGTAATTAAAAATGATACCTAAATTGGCCATGGATTCAAGCGCCAAAAAAGTGCTCTGATTTATTCCAAACCGAGCTCAAACGACGCAGAAAAAAATGCCGATTCCAATGATATATATAACTCAATATCGCCCAGGGTGGCGCTTGAATCAATTCGCCTTTTAACCGTCGATATATTATCTTTTGCAGCTATGAAACAAGATGGTTAATAGTTTTTTCAATAAAGACTATATGGATGGTTTAATGGTGATTCAGATATTTACAAATAATATCAGGAAAGTTTACTTTATTATAGGCACCAGGTATTACTAAAACGAATACAACATGGTGTTATAAAAACATTCAAAGAAATTAAAAATAAATAAAACTGATAACTAAAACATATCAAAACCCTGCAAATCTCCCGCTCGGGGCAGCGTCCCTAAAATGCTTGCAGCATTACCCCGCTGCACGGCCAGGCTAAGCCGTTGGGCAAAAAAAGACCTTAATACCTAGTGCCTATAATAAAGTAAACTTTCCAAATACAAATAAAAGACAGGAAGGTATACTTAATAATAATATCAGGTATTGAGTTTATTTTGAAACCTGTTATATGTATAACTGAGAGACTTTAATAAAATAAACTTGCTACATGCTAATAGTAGTTTTATTTATTGGTGAAAAGACATGCAGGGTCCTTTTATGCTTGAAAGTTAATTCATAAATATGTGTAGGTACTCCTACACTATTTAAATGAGGAAAAGGAAAGTATTTGGATCCAAGATTCAGAGGCATAACATAACATAACATAACAACAAGCTCTCTGAACTCTGTAACTCTTCTAGCAACCTATGGAATTCAGAAAGCCTGCGCTGAATATGTAATAAAACAATGTTATTTAGTTCTCACATTTATAAATAAATTACTTTTATAAACACCAAGTCAACAAGGATAGTTATGTGGTAATGTTATTGGATGTTGGTGTGTTTTGGTGTTTATATTGTATTTATGAATGTTTATATTTTTAATGAATACTGCAGCCAACTTTGATCAGTGTTCTCTGATTTTTAATATCTGAAGACCTACTTTAAAAAAAAATCAAACTTGATTCCGATTTAAAATATCTGTTAACTTAAATTTATATATAAATATCAATCTCTATCTAGTAGGACATTATAAAGGGTCTGGCCGATCTACCATGTAAATTTGCCCCTGGCTGAAAATGTAGGTTTCTTACGTGTGTTTGAACAAATTAACCTGTCAACCAGAATTCTAGTTCCAATGTACCGCGACGCACTACCCTCTTTATACGTGTGTCTACTGGATGAAGGAATTGTAATGCTGGAGAGATGCTCGCAGTGTGGAAGATACTCAGACTATGACGGAAGTGATACAGTTATGTTAAGTTCTTTATACTGCATTTATTGTGCTGGCAAATTATTTTATATTAACAATGATATTTGAAGTAGGTAATTAGTACCTGTGTCACTTAACTACGTCTGTCGATCCTGGTAACTTTGAATGCTCAGGAAACATTAACTGCCCTTAAAGTTATATTAAACGATTAAATGTTTCTAAATAAAAAAAGGTACATAAAGATTAGATCACAATTAACTTCACTATATATAAATAAACTTCTATTGCATTATAATTATGCTTTTAAATACAAAGTTCGGACACGTTTCCTAAACACCTTGCGTATCGCATTAGTTTATCCGTAACGCATATTATAAGATAGGTGAAAAACGATTAGGGTTTCCCGCCATTTTTTACTTTTAATTTGTAAGCGGTAAATGCGACAAATGTAAAATACAACCATCGCGTTACCTAGGTAAATTAAAAAAAGGCACGGTGATGTTCAAACGCGTATACATTCCAAATTCAAATTCAAATTCAATTCGAATTCGAATGATTAGCTCATATTAAAATTGAAATTGTCGATGTTTTATTGAAGTCGTTTTTAAACCGTTTTGTATTTAGAAACAAATTATTAGAAATATTGTATTTGCGTAGTGAAATTGATATTTAAGTAAGCAGTAAAGAGATAAAAGTTTTATACTGACGCTTTTACCACATTCTGAATTAATCATGAAGGTTTTTTACGTGTTTTCATTAGTAAGATATTTTTACCATGTTGCCCCAAATAGATTTTTTTGCAAAAAATGTATGTTACGCAATATTAGATTCCGCATAAAATATCTAAAATTAGAGGTTGTCCCTATCTCGTAAGTATTAAAAAAAAAACTTAAAAAAAATAAAGTCAATTTTAAACACTTCATAAATGAGTTCGAACGTTGTTTTTTTTTTGACAATAGTTTATTATTAGATACCTACATAATATATCCAAATTACAAAGAAATCGAATCATTAGTTTGGCTACAAAAAAAATAAAAACATGTTTTTTTCTTTTTTCTTTTTCTTCAAAACCAAGAGACGACGAAGTCCAGTGGCACACATTCTTTAATTTAATTAAATGTTAGCATAAGTTGCTTGTAATTGGAAATGTACTAATAGGATAAAGTGTATGTATGTATAGACAAAAATATTGGAAGGATTCCTTCCAGTGCTAACATATGTGAATTATAATTGTGAAAGATGCTAACAAATGTTTGTAGAATTGGGTGTTAGTTAAGTTTTATGTCACATACATGTGCGCAATGACAGAAATATAGTTTAATTTACTGAACAGTTAGCACAAGTTACAGTAGTAGTAGCATTAGTTATAGTCTATAAATAAACCAAAGCAATGAGTGAAAACTGAGAAAACCCAACTTGTGCGAACCACTCTAATAAAACATGAAAAAATAAAACATTAAGGTAAATTGCATCTGAATTTTAATAAATGTATTAAAAAATAATAAAGGAATTATTCATTATTTAGCAGCCTATAATGTCCCACTGCTGGGCAAAGGCCTCTCTCCCTTCCTTCCATTTAGCCCTATCTTGGCCAGCCTCCCACCAGTCTTGATTGAAGGCATGAAGCTCATCTCGCGAACGTCGCCTTGGTCTGTCGCGACGCCGAATTCTATCCCATGAGACCCATTTGGTACACACTTTAAACCACAATAGTAAAGGAATCAAAATCAAATTAAACACCAGTTTTCCAGGGGCAGGGGTTGGCTGTACATAGTTAAAATCATCTGGAAATAACAAAAACAAAAAGTATAATGTTACCTACCTATTCCTACCTGTTTTACATACTTTAACAGTTCCATAGTTTGTTCTTTTAATTTACATTCACTAAAAGCTTGACAATAAATTACGGAAAGAATATTGCTTATAAATTGCCTGCCAATGTCGAAACTATCTTTCATATTTATAAACTACCACTAAACTACATTCAAATAAGAATTTGTCAATTACATCTTGGTGATCATACCTAATATCTTTATGCCGATTCACTGAGGCAGTCTGAGGACTTTGATTTATAATAGATTCCTATGTTGGTAGTGATATCCTAAGGTATGTAATAACTCAAGGATAATTTATTACCTATAGGTAAAATAAAACGACTTTTGGAAACGGTACAAGGTAAGCATTTGGCTTGGCCTGATCTGCCTTTCATTTTTCATCTTATGCAGAAGGAACCTATTCCAGGCTCCAGTCCCCGCGATGCTTGCTGTAGGGATCGGCCTTCGTAGGACACATTTATTTTTAAAATAGATCCTCAGCCAGGTTGCCGCCAAGTTGGATTCGAGAAGCTGCACTTCTTCACCTTTAGGTATAGGTATAGGTTATGGCGGGCTCTTTTCCGCAACTCGACGACTTAAAAACTGCGCCTATTTTGCGTGAGGGGTTGGTGGTATTACTCCTGCCAACCCAGTTCCACCAGGAAGCCTAGCAGGCCCTTGACGTTGCCGACGGCGTCTGGTAGCGATTTCGGTGTTCCGAGATGACGTGCCCGGTATGTTGCCACCCCCGGGCATTCCATGATGACGTGGGCTGCGGTTTCCTCCGCCGCCATGCATGCTTTGCACAGGGGGCTGTCTGTAACACCTAAGTTGAACAAGTGTTTGTTAAATAAGGCATGGCCGGTTATGGCTCCAGTTAGCAGTCGGAATTGGGCCCTTTTGAGCAGTCGCAACTTACGCGACAATCCGGTATTGATTGTCGGAAGAGCTTCCTTGCTTTGCCTGCAGGTGTTTAGGGTGCTCCAATAGTGCTGGTGCTTTACCTTGGTGATTCGGCGCAGTTTATTTCGCAGCCAGCTGGTCGGAAGGGGCAAAAATGGTTCAGGACCTATCATTTCCATTTCTGAGCCCCTTCTCGCGAGTATGTCGGCTGCGTCATTACCGCGTGAGTTGCTATGTCCCTTTATCCACTGTAGGGTGATGGGGTTAATGTTACATACCTTGGAAAGGGCGTTGTGACATTCGTATATTAGCCCTGACGTTGTTGTATAGCTCTGTAGGGCTTGGAGAACTGATCGGCTGTCGGAGAGTATCCGGATGGGGAGATCTTTTACTTTCCTTTGCTCGATCGCTTCTGTAGCCATAATGATGCCCACGCATTCCGTCTGGAAGACTGTGCTATGGGCTCCTAGTGGCGTTGAGATGTGTATGTTTAGATCTTCCGAAAAGGCACCTGCTCCGGATCCCGACTTAGTCTTGGATCCGTCTGTGAAGATCCTTACTTCCCTGGGATTGAGACCTTCCCACGGATCCTCGTGCAGTTGTATTTTGTACCTTTTGTCGAAGATAAACTGTTTTGGTATACTGTCGGTAGCTGCCTCCATGAGCGGCTCCTCGTTAACCGCTTCGTAGAGTATTTCGGTGTGCTGTACCCGGTCAGGTTTCCACAGGTGCAAATTTCTAAGACGTGCCGCTGTCGCCGCCGCCTCCTGCTGGATGAAGAGATGCAGTGGCGGGAGGTCGAGTAGGGTTTCCAGGGATGCTGTGGGTGTAGTCCGCATGCATCCGGTGGCTGCCATACCGGCTAGTCTCTGGAGTCGTTGTAGTTTTGCTTCCACAGTGGACAGTCCAGTGCGTGGCCACCAGACTACCGCACCATAGGCTACGATTGGTCGTATCACTGACGTGTAGAGCCATAGGATGATCTTGGGGTGCAGTCCCCAGGTCTTACCTACCATCCTTCGACACTGCCAGAAAGCGATTGTTGCTTTGTCCATCTTGCTGTTTAGGTGATTGCTCCAGTTCAATTTGCTATCAAGCTTATCAAGTATGAATCCTAGATACTTTACCTCATTTGACAGCTGGAGTTCTGTTCCAAACAACTTGGGGAGTTTATAGTTGCCCAGGTTGCGTTTGTTTGTGAACAGTACCATCTCCGTTTTCTTCGGGTTGACAGATAGTTCGTTGCTTGTGCGCCAGCGTTCCACGATACCTAGGGCTGAGTGGGTGACGTCACATACCGTGCTGGTGACACTGCCACTTGTAAGTATCGCTATGTCGTCCGCGTAGCCTACCGCGTAGTAGTGACTATCGTTCAGTTCGGCGATCAGCTCGTTTACAACTATCACCTTTATTTAATACTTAAAGACACTGAAGTTCACTTTAAAAACAAATTCGGTAAGAAGAACTCGTAACCTGTAAACTACTGTAAATATGAAGGAAAGAACCAAAGAAATTCGCGCTATGTGCGTTTCTTTTTTTCAATATTACAGAGATTTTAAAACGTAACATTATATGCACCTGATCAGCTTGAATGATAACAAAGGAAAACTAGCTTAAAATAATGTTTTTAAAATAATGACATGCTTTTGCACATGAACGTGAAAAAATAATAATGATGGTTTACGTATTTTACGTGTCACGTCTAAACGAAAAATCACGTTTTTTAAAACCATGCATAGTCTAAACGTTTCTCCGTTTTGTTCAAAACTGTCATTGTTGGGGTTGGGATGTGTTTATAATATTAGATCATGCATATCTAATCTGTGTGCATATCATCCGAGAGCTTCTCAAGATGAGTTTATTAATAAGCGACGATCTTAGCTCCAGGATTACGAATCGAGACGGTATCATCTGAGAAGCTCTCAGTTCACGTATTGAGACGAGTTTATTAATACGGCCCCTAGACTGTCTGATTACTACTGGTGCCATAAACTCAACAAAAGTCTCAGTAAGACGTATTCGTCTTAATTTTTTTGTTATTGAGATATTTAGAAGCCAAATCGTACCATGAAGCATAACGTGCGTACAAGCTAAACTCGATTTCAAGCAACTACCTGTACCTGCATGGTTCAAAATTTTACTTAACTGATGCTACAGCGAATGTCGACGAAAGTTATAAGTAGGATCTGTGATCTATGAAGACTAAAACACTACAGTAGCCAAAATGATAGATAAAACAAATTGATTCATACCGACGGCGACGTCGTACCTATGCATACTTTGCCTTACTTTTTGCCAAAATTAATAAAATAAGCTTTGCCCTCATTCATAGGGTGGTTTATTCAAATATCGTTAAAATACAGGGAAGTTTGTACAAAACGTAACTTTGGTATTTATGAAGCATGTGAGCAAGCGTGCGTGCGTGCATGCGTGTGTATGTGTGTGAGTATGTGTGTGGGTGACAGCGCATGTTTGTGTTTATGCATGCGAGTGTCCTACGAAGGATAAGCATAATTTACGTAGGTTTTCTGTTTCATCATAGGACAACGGAACCATCTTTTTAGTATGCATTTAAGTTAGGAAACAGGTAGAAGTTTAATATCATGGCATTTGCAAATATTGTTGTAGACGTAGTGGTGGGGGGTAGGGTAGTCCTAAAAATAGGAATAGGAGTCTTCGTCTACATCTCGGTAAGGTGCAGAGTTTGGGGCTTTTAACAAGATGCGGCGAGTGCAAGTTACTTACTGCTTAAATAGCAAAGAGCTGCCGCACTCCAAGAAATTATGATTCTTGATACAACGAGTCTGTTGGATAGCGAAATGGCTTTATCAGCATAACTTTTATCACTGCTCTTTCCGCACGTTCTAATCCTATTAGACCTATCTAATGGAGACCTATCTCCAGCACTGCTCCACAATGCTACTCCGTACTGCAATATAGAGTGGCAGAGCGCGTGATAAACAAGGCGAAGTACGGTAGGGATGTCACAGTCACGTATTCTCTTAGTGGCGAATATCAGTTCCTGACTCCTGCGGTAAGACTGGTAATATGTTGTCTATCTATCAAAGACATTGTCGCGCCTTTTTATTTCTTCACAGGACCACAGCTGTGCCAGGCTGATCGAAAAATAATGTAGGTTATGAATACATGTATGAAAATTAATGTTCCTGTCGAATGATGGAGAAAAAATGTTGTTGAAACGCGACGAAGTTAGTTTTGTCGATATTGAGGGTGAAGAGATTCCAATTAAGCCATAAAGCAACTCTGCCAAGCGTATTTTCAGCCCTAGATTAAGTCTCCTCCCAAGTTTTTCCGAGCACAAGTATTACGGTGTGTCCGCATAGTATATAAGGGACAAAATTTGGGATCTGGGTATCAAAAATATCAGAAACAAAGTCTGGCCTAGTATGCTACCCTGCGGAATACCGCTATGTTAACATAGGTAAGTACCTCCTGTAAGATGCGTAAATTATTTTGGCGATTCTTTCTTTTAGCATGGACAATGCGTAAATTTTATCACTTCCGTTTCCGTTTATCAATCAATCCACATCTGCAGAACAAACAAATCACCGACATATCACAGCCAATTGCTGACCTTAAGTGGCAGTGGGAGGGACATATTGCTCGTAGAACAAGGCCGTCAGGGCGGAAAAGTTCTAGAGTGGCGGCCGCGCACCGGAAAGCAAAGTGTTGGCAATTAGCATGCCTCCCACAAGGTTGACCGACGATCTGGTGATTCAGATCGGGTCTCGATCAGGTATTATCGGGTGTTTCAGAAAGTATCAACATGACTTCTATATGATAAAAAACAAAGGTTTTATTTTTTTATTTTTACAAATATACATTAATTTATGTAAAATTAACTTATTGTTTAACAAGATTCAGGTATAGTTTTTTCGACATCGACATCATTAATTGTAAGCCAGAGATCGCACCTTGGACCTTACACTGGACATAAGCTTCAGCACAGATCTGTTTCCAAATAGTTCGATCCGTCAGTATAACAATTTGGAAAAAATAAATCCAAACAGTTCGACTATCGAACTACTGGTAGGACTGGGTGGAATAAAGGATGTTTTTCCGAAGATATGCTTTGGTTTGTGTCCAAAAAGTTTCGATTGGCCTGGCTTCAGGACAGTTCGGCGGATTCATCTCCTTAGGTACATATGCGACTGCGTTGTCTCTATACCAAGCTAACGTGGTCTTCGAGTAGTGTACAGATGCCTAATCTGGCCAAAACAGAACAGGGCCATCATGCTCGCGGATCATGGGCAATAAGCGACGATTCGAGCACTCCGAGATGTAGGTTTCGGTCTTCACTGTTTGAGTCGTGACGAATGGCTTGGACAACTTCCCGCACTTACAAATGGCCTGCCAAACCCTTGCTTTTTACTGAACTTTTCTACGAAAATGGATTTTTCGGTATCATTGACATCCTGGTTTTCTCGTACAGTATAAATTGGTCACCCGGACGCATTTTATAATCAAATTTAATGTACGTTTCGTCATCCATAATAACGCACGCTGGTTTTCGGCACAAGAGGCTATCATAAAACTTTCTTGCTCTAGGTTTCACGCATGCGGCCTGTTTAGTGCTCCGTTTAGGTTTCTTCTGCTTTTTAAATGTCTTTAAACCAATTCTCGCCTTGGCCCGTTGGACATTGCTAGCGGACGTTCGTAGTTTTTTGGCCACATCCCTGACAGATGAGTCCTTTTTTCTGCTAAACACTTGTGCGATCTTCCGATCCAATTTTCGATCCACAGGCCCCCTTTTTCGACCGCTTTTTGGAGCATCGTAAAAAGTACATTCCTCGCCATACTTTCGAATAGCCGTACGTACGGCTCCGATGCTTACTCCCACAGATATCGCCAACTCTTTGAGCGTGATGTTAGGGATTGTACACCATTTGTGCTCGATCAGTTTTCGCTTTTCTGGAGAAATGCCCCGCATTTCGCGTATTTCGCACAAATACACGGTGCCGAATGGAAATACTTATTGGTAACTAAGGAAACAGCAATAATAGATTCAATTTTTTTTCTAATCATTATTACAACCAAAAAGGTAGCATTGCAAGTTTGTGCTTATACTTTCTGAAACACCCGATATTAGGTATAAGTAATATATTTGTTCCAAATAGGTATATGTACGTTTATAACGAATAATTCTGTAACATATTAACGAGTCTGCCAGCGACAAGAAAAGTGTAATAAGAATATTATAGCGTAATTTATGTTTTAAAATTGATTGTTAAGCTTTTAGGTCATTGCATTTATAATCTATGTGTAGTTTTCAAATCTATTAAATCTTACTACTCCAAATATCTATGAATGTCTAATAACTAGTTCCAGGGATGGACAGTTGCACTTATCGTTAGCTACACTTGCAAACACTGATGTCGGTGGGACTTACCGGTAGCTACGCTACTTATCAGTGTGTAGCTAGCAGTGTTGGACTATACTACTAGTTATAATTTATTCATGTCTCTTTGAGGACATAACAGGTTACATAGTATCCATGTCGCATTTGGGTAGTACAATAGTTTCATGAGTGCAAGTCGAAGACCCATGACATTTTGCGTTCTAATACGATGAACGGACAATGAATATAGGCCGACAAACTGTTAATCTGTTGATCTTTTAATACTCTTTTGTAAATTGATGTTTTCCCAAGCTCCGTGCGCACTTGTTTTTGCTCCATGGAGTAAAAGTTTGGATTCATCTAAAATTCCAGCCATGGTCTGGCCGTGCAGTTATGCCGGTTTCATTTATCCACCAATACCGGCGTCGTCGTTGCAACCGTTGAACGCAATCGCAGAAAGATTGATCTCGCCGAGACTGCCGTTTATGCATATTCGTCGCCTGCGACACGATGGAAATTACAAAATCGTCGGCCAGATCATTTAAACGTTCCCGCGGAAGGGAATAAATTATATAGTTCAGCAGTTGCCTCGTCAGTTGCACGATGATTATGCTATAAAAGCGAGCATACATTATCGGAATAGCGAATTCAACGAAGGTCGCGGCTGCAGAGTCTGACTTTATACTCGCACGGCAGCATAATAATGATTTGGAACATTGTTTATACATTGCTCTGGGTCAATACAGCGTTCCGTTAAATATCATTTACAATACGCATGCCGAGGAGTTGTCCTTTTCAAAGATATATTACGAAGTCGTCAGAAAGTTTAAAGAAGGCATAAGGGTGACGCCGCACATTCTAGCCACGAATGAGATTCTTCGCGGAGTGATTCCGCAGCACGTTGGGGGATATCATACGTTTCCAATTTCCAATTCCCTAAATGTACGGTCAATGATAGAGAATCGCGAATTCTTGGAATAGTGCGTTAATATAAACATCTAGTTGCTAAAGCTGATACCGAACTCCGTGCAATATTGGGTGGATCGCAAGAGAGATATCTTCGCTATATTTTGTCACTAGGGCAAACCAACGCCTCTCTTGACACTTTCACTTTCTTCTCACAGTTCACTTACGGTCTATACAATTTAAAACTCTGGTACAATTTTTTCCATTTTTCTAGACTAGGTTTCCTTGTAGCGGACGTGTTTCTAGTAAATAGGCCGCACGGGCACTTTTACACGTCAAAAAATCTACTCGCGCTTCGCAAGAGACCACTGCTGAGAAGAAACGCCGCAAGAAACTCAACAGTCTGTAGTTTTTTTAAATACTACTTATGATATTATAAAGCTTAACCTAGCATTATATAAAACAATGAATGAAACATAAAATAAAAAATAAATATATTCAATTGTAGATTGAGCAGGAAAATGTGTCGAAACACATATTGCTCATAGGGACTAAAAAGAAGTAGTAATAAAAATTATACTTACCTATGACAGTGCTTGACAACTACATACAAAGTTTCGATATAAGTATATTCTCCAACAGAAACCGTGTCCCCTAGACAATGTACAATGTTTAACTATTTTTTTTATGACGAATTTATTATTAATTTATTATAGGATTTTTATCTGTTAGATAGTCCTCGACCCTATAGTAAGCTTTAGACCAATTCAGATCGGGTCGTACTGAGAGCAAAACGTCCTGTTATCCACTTGGTCTGCTAGGTATAATGTCCGTTTACTGAGAAGGACCACAGGGGAAAAGGCCCAGGGAGCAAATCGTCCGCAATTAAAAATGCCCTTGAAGCAAACAGTTATCAATGAAAAATGGCAAAAATAAAATTATAATAAAACGTCCTTAACGCATAATACCATATTTTTAACACAGTTGCTCCAAAAGTGGTACTTTTATTTTATTTTAATTTTGTGGGGTTCCGTAATCAGGGTCCGTCCGTCCGTCCGTCCGTCAGTCTGTCCGCAGGTCTCTGAGGCTTAGTAGCTACTAGAAAGTGGTAATTTGGCATGAATATACATAATTTATTAGTCACGCCAACAAAGTAATAAAATAATCTTGTAAAAAACCATTTCTTAGTGCACCTCCCCTATACGTAACGTGGGGATGTTGTTTTTTTCTCGTCTACCCCATATTGTGGGGTGTTTGTGGATAGGTCTTTTAAAAATATTCCGGGTTTGTGCAAACAATTTTTCGATCTGTAAAATATCTTCAATGAAAGCGCATATAACGAATTTACGAATGACTAGGAGTAAGTAGACATCATTGATTTATTTATACCTACTTAAATCATCTCATTCGGCACCAAATGACTTTAAATAGAAAATTAGTTATGACTTGTTATTTTCATGTTTGTAGTACTTAGCGGCATCGGAACTCTACGCTGAGCCGGTTTTTAGCTGTATATCGTTACTCGAAGTTGCATCTTTTATACAACTCCTATTCCTCTTATTTTTATCCTTTCGAGCTATGAGTTATTATTATTAAGAGCTTGATGTATCCCACTGTCTGTATGTGTGTATGTGGGTATGTGTAAACGTATTAATGTCAGTTCTTTTATTTGCTGTTTTATTCATTGTCATTTTCTCTAAATCTATTAAGAAACGTCATTTGATACACGTCATTTTAATTCGTCCCGAGTGTTCTCCCTCGCTTGCAACTCGGGCCGAGACACCTCGGGACGCAATGAACCAATAAATAAATTGGAAGTGAAACCTTTGCGTAGAACTTTCTAGCTAACATCAATATTCATTTTATTTTATGTAATGAATGACTAATTTCCATAAAAAAGAAACATGATATTTTTGCTAGAGATAATCAAGACACGCGGCAGCGTGTCCAGCCAAGTTCAGGCAAAAGGAACTGGCGAGCGCTGCCGTGTGTTATTTACACGAACCGTTTGGAGCCACTTTTGAAACCTCAATAACTCCAAATCTATTTAACATACACCCATGAAATTTAGTTTATGTATTAAAACCCTTTAGATCAACTAGAAACCTAAATTTCATAAATAAAGCTAAAACGGTTATTGAGATATTGACATCTAAAAAAAGTTAAAAGAAGTGGGCATTTTTACCACTGACTGACTGACTTATCATCAAAAACCTAACCCACTTCCAGGTAACCTAGAGGGTTGAAATTTGGCATACAGATGAGTAATTATGCGTATACAAATAAAAAATCTGAAAACAGTAATTAAACAAGTTTTATTATTATGAAAATCCAATAAAAAATATCCGGTCTCTTTACCTATCACCTGTATTAGCTACATTTCAATTCGCGTTAAACTCCATTATCTCAAAACATAATTTTTAAGATACATGATGAGATGACACACTACAAGAGATACCTATAAATTAATGAAATGAAATGGCAGCGCGCTTATCGCCTCCCGCGTCGCGCTCTCGACTCGGCAATGGCGGTGCGGTGGCTAGTTTTCCCTTATGTTATACGCAAGTTACTATATTTATAGTGTATGGTATATTTTACTCTTCGAAACAATTGACTTGCTGGTAAAAAACTAGTCGAGTAAAATTTTGAGCTTCAGTTTATCCTAAGTTATTTGCTTTGTGTAAATAATTTGGGTGTTGAAATATAAGAAGTTATACTTTTAGATAGCAAATATTGTTGTAGCAGAAAAAATAAGAAATTGTGTTTTTAATTTATATTAGAATGTTGTATGTTCTTAATAAATAAATATCAGGATTATCTACGGAACTTGGCACCCATTTAGATCTAATTTTTTTTGACACGCATCGCATATTCCTAATATTGAACTTGGCTCGCATTTTCACATGTATGTTTTTGATGGGATTATTAGATTAGTTTAGGCAGGTACCATTTTAACTGCGGATGTTTTGCTCCCGTGGTTATTTCAATTGCGGTTGTTTGATCAATATGACATTTTGATTTATTGACACAGTACCTTTTTAATTTGCGGACGTTTTGCTCCCATGACGTATTAGGTTTTTGTCGACGAGGACGTTTTGCTATGAGGACTTAACAATCCTAATTCCTTTAGACATCAAGGTTATATAAAGAACGATTGGCCCTTTTTTGTAACACGAATATGGTCTGTATGTCAGCAGCTTCTCCCCAATCCAGAATACCGTACGATATAACACTATGAAAATAAGTATAATAAACTAAGCGAGCTGTCTCAAACATTGGTAAGTTGCCTGATTTTCCTAACAGCATGAGCTGCCAAACTTAATTTACCTGCTAGTACTGCTATATGGGGACTCCATTGCAAGTTTTTATCTATAGTTATCCCTAAGAAAAGCGCCCTATCTACCATTACCAAACACTCATAATTTAGAAATAAACTAGATTCTAGAAAACCAATTAAGTACTTTACCTAGCGTGGCATTAATCGTGCTGTAATCGACGGATTTTCGGTCTACCTTGAAAATTAACGATGTATCATCAGCAAACAATATATATATACATCTTCTGAATCTCGGAAACGGCTCTAACGATCTTCATGAAATTTAGTATGCAGGGGTTTCAGGGATGATAAATCGATCTAGTTCGGTTTAATTTTTAGAAAACTTACCAAAAACAATACCGTGCAAATCCCGGTTACCCAGGTACCTACAATATTACAAAGATTTTTTACCGTGGGTGGTAAATCATTAATATAAACCAAAAATAAGAAAAGGACCTAATATAGAGCCCTGAGGCACACCCAGTTTAATTGCTGCTCCGATGGACTGTGTTTTGTTTGACACAACCGTTTGTGTTCTATCACTAAGATATGAAGACATAAAATTAGAGGATTATTTGACAGAGCATAATGTTCTAATTTTAATATAATAGAATAATAAATCTACGCAATCAAAAGCTTTGGAAAGGTCACAAAAAAATCCTTTTGTATCTCAAGATTTCTCCCAAATATTGTATACATGTATTTATTTAATGAGTATAGTTGCCGCGTCATTTGTGGATCGTCCTCTGGTGAAGCCGAACTGATTACTGTTAAGCAGTTTATTTCTATTGAAGTGACGGAACATATCTTTTAACATTAACTTCTCAAAAACTTTACTTGAAACAGGTAGAATAGAAATGAGACGGAAATTCGTTAAATCATCCATCTTGCCTAATTGAAATTGTGGTATGACTTTACTATATTTCATAAGATTTGGAAAGACCCCCTCTGCAATGCAGTTATTGTAGATTAAAGCTAAGTGAGGTGCAATTATATCTATGATATGATGGATGACTTTAACTGACGTTCCCCATAAATCCTCCGTTTTTTTTTAAACTGAACGATTTAAATACCGTTACAATAGAAACAGAATCTACATGGCTAAAATCAAAGCCAAAACATTACCACAAAGTAATTTTTGAGCTCCAATCACAGATAATTGAAGACATTTCGTGGTATTAATGGCTATTGTGGAGAAATAATCTGCGGACGCTAGGGCCACGTCTTTGTTTGATGTGATATGTTCATCACCCTTGTTTATGGTGATTTGATTATCACGAGTTTTAGGTTTACCCGTTTCTCTATTTATTATTTTCTACACAGTCTTTACCTTATTTTCAAAAGCTTTAAGCATAAGACCTAAAAAAAATTACTTTGCAGTCAATAGTAGATTGTTCAACAAGGGACTAAAGTAAGTCATTATGGCGTTTTAGTCTCGAGTTAAACACTCTACTTTTCACTTCGAATGCGAGAAAAAAACAACTCTTTTTGTTTATTTTATTTTTTTCATTCCTCCAGCTCATAAACTTTTGGTAAGTTTTCAGATAAGTCGCACGTGATTTTGGCGGCAAAAGATTCTGTACTAATTCTTTAGCATTCTGCTCCGCTGTCGTGTTAGGCGTAAGATTTATTTCACTTTCACTCGATGAAGACATTTTTTTGCGTATTTTGCACTAAACAAATTATCAATTACTGTACAAGTAGGTACTAAGCTTAAAACCTCAAACAGTGCGTACGGCATAAATCTAATTTAGTCTATCTTGGTTGCGCGGCTTTTTTCTTTTTATTTTATTTTTTACATTTTATCCCGAAACGAAAGGCAAAGGACATTGGTCAAAACAGCCAAGTTTATTTAAAATTAGTTCTCAATGACGACGAACGCTTTAGATGTAACCTAAACTAACGCATAAAGGTGGGCAAAATAGAGTTTATATTAGTAATCATTAATCGTGTTTCACGAAATTAAATCTTTTTGTAATAATTTTGCACCGTTGGCATTTTGAGGTTATTTCCACGGCCTAAAAATGGTCCATACACACTCTGAAAATGGCGATAATCCTCCATTCATTAACACCGTGATGTTTAAATGCTTGCATATTTAGCCAACAGATACAAACTTGAAAACTATTTGGACCATGCCTAATAAAATAGATTTTATCCCTTATATATTTAAATAGATTCATATTTGTAATCATTAATCGTGAAATTAAATCGATTAATTTATATTTTTTGCAAGAAAAATGATCCATATACAATCACTGAAAAAGGCGATGATTGGCAGTTTAAGGGTTTCCAAAGTAAATTAAAAAGAAAAAGTACTTTAGTCCCTAGGGAGTAAAGTGTAGTTTTATTCCCTAGAGATTAAATACATCACTTTAGTCCGGCTATACAAGCCAATTGTGAGTCATTTTAGAGCCTGAGAAGTGAAAAGTATTTTTCATTATACCGCCCTCGGACGTGCTTCCGTTTGTTCCCCTATGAATGTATATGAATTCGTAATTTGTATTTACCACGGCCAATAAATCCATACTAAATGTTCCTTTAGTAATTAAAATATAGAGATCCGCTTTCGGGAGGTTTTGTATTAAAATATGTTTTCTATCCATACAATCCACGCAATTATTACACAGCAATTGTGTTTCAAATAACTGCGCAGATTTCTTTCGTTCGTCTTCCGTCGAAGGTACGAGTAGCTCTGTGAAGAAACAAATTATAAATGAAGTAAGTAATTTAAAAAAAACTTCATTTCAGGAACCTTAAATAGACGGCACGAAAAGGAAGAAATTGTCGAGTGAACACATCCGGGAATTAAGAAATGAACAATTAATAGAAAGAATGGATCCCAAAACGGAATCGAATCCATTCGGTATGTATTTAGGCAAGAAAGTAGAAGAGATACCCACCGGTCAGCAGCGAGATATTTTTTCTTGCTAAGACTGATAATTTGAGTTTTGACACAAAAATATAAATTACATCAGGAACACGTCATTCCTCAAAATACAGTTCTGCTTAATACAATCCTTAATTTGTACAAACGCCTCCGTCAACTTAAATTTCACTATCACCCTACTCCTCATCTGATACTTCCTCATTCTATCAGTATACTCAGAAACATCCACCACATTCAAATACTGCACACTTTTCTGACCAATTCCAATCACTTTCCCTTCACTTAAATTTATGAAAAAAACACTTTTTTTGCTAAGGAGGCAGGTGAATTTCTAAACGAAATGTTGATTTTTCAAAAATATATGGTATGGTAACTTATTTTCGATACTGTACTATTTTTGTATTTTTATATAATAAAAGACTAAATTTACCTTAATAATTGGTTTCTTTAAATTTTTGATTGCCCGACAAGTTTCAGAAATAATTTCTGACAACGAGGGTTTGTATTTTTTTCTATGAATGGTCCCACCATAGTTCGTAAAGTGTGCCCTTTTCCGTCCTCAGTAAATTTAAGTATGTCGTCAAGGTGCAAGGTGGTGGTCTTTAAATGCAAGAAAAGCAATTTGAATGTCTTAAATCTCTGTCTTTATTTCAGCCAGTGTCTCATCCTCACTCTATTTTCCTTTTTTTTTAAATCTAAAATGCAGAAAAGTGGTAGAGAAATACATTTTATTTTAAATTTTGCATGTGTAAGAATGTTTGAGAAGTCCAATTGTAGTTGCGACGTCCGCAAGCTCAAATCACACTGAGTCGGGAGCTTGTTGCCAACCGTGTAGCCGACACTCGGACAGCGTCACCGACCGAAACTCCGACAAGGTGACCTCTGCAGAAAGGCTTGTTGACGGCCGTCTAGAACATGCTTTAATAATCGAAACAATCATAGGTGACAGCTGTCAAATGTCGGGGTTGCCACTTGCACGAGAAAATAATTACAGAAAAGTAAAATAGTGCACTCTTATTGAGACACCTTTTACACTGTATTATGAATTATGATATTTCAATAAACATACTCTTTGCTTAACATGCGTTTTGACGGCTTTGACACCGCTAGTAGCGCTATTCGTCGCGCACTCAACCAATAGTGCAAACCCTAACAAGAAACAACTCATAGTGGACGGCAAGAATTTTGGCTTGATTTCAAATGGAGGTCGAACTTGTGGTGTTAAATATTTAAGTCCGGAAACCTCGAAAAATTACCAAATTTTTAAGCGTAAAACCAATTGTTTACCTCTGTCAAAAGTTTGTAAACGATGGATTGTATATATGCATATAATAAACTCTGTTCTAAAATTTCTCTGACCTAAACGTACGGAAACATACCATCATTTGATCAATCTCTACACGACGACTGTCCATATTTTTATGATTTCTATTATATCAACTTGTCTAGTCTCACTCACGTTATTAAAAGATTGTATAGATGTATTGATCAAGATTTTTTTAAACCTGTTAGTGTATATTTATCGAGCAATCAGTCAGTGTTGTCTCGCGCCGACAAGTTGACGGCTCTATCTGAGAGTAGCGGCTGCATGCGCGGTCGGCAAACACCTAGCCCCATGCCGAGCAAACGCGTGCCAAAATTTGATAAACTCATCGGTTCATGTTTAATCATACGCCATTAAAGGCAGACAACACAACCTCCTCATGTACGCGATCACTGTATTATCTTTTTCAATTAGCTGCCAGCAAACTTGATTGACTGTTCAAATATTTGCTCAACCCTCGGACGGTGTCTGCTTTGCGGGTCTAATTTGTATATGTCATTATAATAGCACACTTACTAATATACGCCTAGGAAGTTTCGGCTAATATAAATAGTAAATGCTTAATAGAACATAGCATTTCACAAAAGATAAGCCCGGCTGTGACAATTTAATTGAATCTAACAGAGCGGCGTGTTAATTCGGAAAGACAAATGTGCCGCTGCATAAATTTCGCGCTCTATCCCCCCGCCGTTTCACCCTTTCTCTGTTATAATTAAAGAATCGGCGACCAAGGTCGCTTTTCATCTTTATAACTCGCAACAGCATTGTAAAGGCAATTACAAGCATTCCTACTATAAAATATTAAAAGTTCCCCCTAGCAATGGAAATGTGTCGCAAACATCGTCGCGCCATTCGTCACGCACCGTGTCCAACAATTATAAGCACGCTTTATGATGATTTTAAATCTTGCGTTATGCGGGTATGTATTTTATACTACTATTTTCTCATTTTAGATTTGTGGTACATACTTTTTTACTCACACTCTTAAAGTTTATGATGTCTTATACCTAATTGCATTTTTTTGTTAATTCTGTGAGTACATATGTCGAGGAGGTGATGCGTCGTACTAATTTTAACTTACCCTTCGAAAAAAAACCAAATGTAAGTAAATACAGTTCTGACATTTTCATGCAGTGTTTAGAAAATGAGTTGTACCAGTAAAAGTACGCGCTCTGTATCTCAGAAAAATATTGTTATTTTTACTAATGGCATGAGTCTAGCCGTCGTTAAAACAGCAAAAAAAATATCTATACATGTCATGAGTATTATTAACAGGAAAATATCTTTTAGCTTATTCAAGGCATCAAGTAGGTATAGTGAAAAATTGGGCTGTGTATAAAAACACAAGATCAAAATACTTCCCCTTAACGAGACAGAAAACAATATGTTAATGGACACATTCTTAGCTTAGTTGAATTAACAGTTAAAGATATATAAAAATTACTTATTAGCTAGATTGTAGTAATTTGAGAGGTATTATTTAAATACAGCTTTATTTAAAAAATAACAGGAGTATAGTAAATACCAAAGACTAGAAGAAAATGAGCCGAGCCGAAGACGCTTGCAGTGTGTGATGCGAAAAATAACGCTTTATTGTGATATTTTGACACATAAACTAGTTAATGTGCAATTCTGCATAACGATCTAGCGTTTGGAGTGTGGTTGTATAAATTATATTTCATAACTCTTATTTTCCGTTCGGTATTTGCGTGTGGAAAAGTCGAAACTTTTAGCGTCAATGCTGTGGTTCCGAAATAAGTGTTTTGCTGTTGACTTAGGATTGTGACTAACTGCCAGTGAAGCAAACCCCTATAACGGTTTTAACTAATCATTATAAGGATTTTAACACTGGCTGCATGATACTTGGTGAGCTTGTTCCCTTTTTTTTCGCGTTCACTGTAACTTTTTATGTGTGATGGTTACAAGTAAACTGTGCTGCTTAATGCTTTACTGTAACCTAAGTGCCTGAAAGTGATACTACCTAACGTTAAATAATTAGTAATAACAATTTATTAATAATTTCTATTAGTGAACTCTCATTTTCTTTTACTAATATGTTAGTCTAGTACATTAGTAGATATAATACAGTGTGACGTGTTGTTCTAAAATTTTAATTGTTACTTGAGGCGATATAACGTAACTGAAAAAAATAAAATGGGAAAGCGCCACAAATCGGTCGCCACAGAGATAATTTACTATCTAGTTCTGAAAGTAAATGATTGCCACTGAGGTGCTCAAAGTAAATGTTTGTCATCGAGAGGTTGGTGTATGACTGCCGTTAGGGGCTTAAATTGAATAGATGAATGCCGCTAGGGGCTTACAGAATGTGACTGTCGCTAGAGGATTTCATACACGAATGGTTTTCTTAGCTCATCCAGAACGTTTTTGCCGCGGGGGGGTCAAATATTGCTATTGCCGCTTGGGACTCGCTTGGGAAGGCTCACCGGGCTTCTTCGGGGACGAAGATAACTTTCAGGAAGGCCAGACTGTTAACCGATTAATCTGACATTGTGTCGCTACCCTATTACCATCGAGATATTCTTTAAAGATGGCAACACTAGCTGTCATTGTGCCTTCGTTATTTTTCCCGCTTACGATTTTGTCATAAGCCTCAGATAAGTAAAGTTGGTTAAAGTTGGTAAAAGTTAAAATATAGCAGTACTAGCAGGTAAATTAAAATCGGCAGCTTATGCTGTTAGAAAAATCAGGCAACTTACCAATATTGAGACAGCTCGCTTAGTTTATTATAGTTATTTTCATAGTGTTATGTCGTACGGTATTCTGGTTTGGGGAAAAGCTGCTGACATACAGACTATATTCGTGTTACAAAAAATAGCCATTCGTTCTATATATAACCTTAACTCCCGTGATTCCTTAAGATTAGTTTTTAAAGAAATTAGTATCTTGACAGTAGCGTCACAATTTATTTATGAGAATATTATTTATGTCATTAAAAATCAAGACTCTTTTATTAAGAATTGTGATATACATAATTTGAATACAAGATATAAAAATAAAATTGCTATTAAAAAATTTCGTGTCCTTAAGGTTTATAAATCATTTGTAGGTCAATGCATTCTTTTCTATAATAAATTGCCTGACTCAGTTTTAAAGTTACCATTTCCAGTACTTAAAAGTTACTTGAAAAAGTCGTTGATGTCTAAAGCTTACTATAGGGTCGAGGACTATCTAACAGATAAAAATGCTTGGCCTAAACTTAACTAAACATCTAAATAACTGACTAATAAAATAGGCATAAAAAATATGTAAATATTGTATATTGTCTAGGGGACACGGTTTCTGTAGGAGAATGTATCGAAACTTTGTATGTGGTGGTTGTCTTGCACTGTCATAGGAAAGTATTTTTTTAATTTAATATACAGGGCGTCCCACGGCTCTGCTACTTGGAAGGAAAGTACCTTGAATATTGTAGATGGAACATTTTACTGAAAGAAGACATTATTTGAATTTAAAAAACAATTTAAACTGCATTCATAGATATTTAAATAATTCATTTTGAGCATTTGATAAATTGATAAACTTTGTATTAAAAATGTTAAGATTCATGGTCTTCCTTTTATTTCTGACACTATGTTATTTAGCAAAGAATAATCCTTACGATGAAGCCTTTCGATCGGTATGATAAAGCTATAGGGTGATTATTTTTCTCGTGTAACTGGTTCGATTCCCGGTTCAACCATGTAATTATTTAATTATCTACGAATGGAGTTTTAATTGTTTTTTAAATTCAAATAATGTCTTCTTTCAGTAAAATGTTCCATCTACAATATTCAAGGTACTTTCCTTCCAAGCGGCAGAGCCGTGAGACGCCCTGTATATTATTTTTTTATTACTACTACTTATTACTACCCCATGAAAATTCTTAGTTTGACACATTTTCCTGCTCAAGCTACGCTTGAATGTTTTTTATTTTTATTTTTATTTTATGTTAAATTCATCGTTTTATATCATGCTAGGTTAAGTTTTATAATTGTATAATATCATAAGTAGTATTTTAAAAAAACGACTGACTGTTGAGTTTCTTGCGGCGTTTCTTCTCAGCAGTGGTCTCTTGCGAAGCGCTGGTAGATTTTGACGTGTAAAAGTGCCCGTGCGGCCTACTTACTGAATAAACATCTATTATCTTTTTTTTATCTTTTAAATGTTCGCTTTTAATTGGTTAGTATTTTAATCTTAAAAATAATTGTGAAAGTTACCGTGATCAAAAAACGTAGATTGATATTTTAGGTGTGCGCTACACACGAGTATCTTTGGTTAAAATGTAGTTCTCTTAAAAGTTATTAAAGATGTTATACTTATTTACAAAAAAATAATAATATTGGCTTTGCACCGTAGTTTGCATAATACGTCACGTCAGAGATTCTTTTAGTGATGGGACATCGTGCTACTGACGTGTCGATATTTTATGTAGACTTATTTATATAAAACAAACGTATAGACAACGTCATAAATGGATGGTATGAGGCGTTTTTCACGATATGGCGTGGTAAAATTATAAATCTCGAGGATATTGTCTTTCACGACGCTTTACCTTAGTTGGTACCCGAGGTAGATTGCCGATATGGGCATTTTTTTTGGAGTGATAAGCGCGAGTATTTCTTCTTCTTTCGGAGCCTAGGACGTTTTTAGGGTTCCGTAGCCAAATGGCAAAAAACGGAACCCTTATAGATTCGTCATGTCTGTCCGTCCGTCTGTCCGTCCGTATGTCACAGCCACTTTACTCCGTAACTATAAGAGCTATACTATGGAAACTTTGTAAGTAGATGTATTCGGTGAACCGCATTAAGATTTTCATACAAAAATAGAAAAAAAACAATAATTTTTTGGGGTTCCCCATACTTAGAACTGAAACTCAATTTTTTTTTTTCATCAAACCCATACATGTGGGGTATCTATGGATAGGTCTTCAAAAATGATATTGAGGTTTCTAATATATTTTTTTTCTAAACTGAATAGTTTGCGCGAGAGACGCTTCCAAAGTGGAAAAATGTGTGTCCCCCCCCCCCCCCCCGTAACTTCTAAAATAACGGAATGATAAATGTAAAAATAATATATGATGTACATTACCATGCAAACTTCCACCGAAAATTGGTTTGAACGAGATCTAATAATTAGTTTTTTTTTAATACGTTATAAATCGTAAACAGCATTTTACCTTTCATTCAATCAACTCAAATATAATAAAGAATTAAGAAAAACATTTATTTAGATGTATAGTGGTACGGAACCCTACGTGCGCGAGTCCGACTCGCACTTGGCCGGTTTTTTTATTTATTTGTGTTGATTTTTCTATATAAGTATTTATATCGTCGTCTAGTGCCCATATCCATAGTTTAGCTTAAGCATTAGCTCTATTTTTTATGAGATTGTTATATGATATTTATGCCATGGTATTACGGCCTAGTTTGTACACTTCGGCCCACTGCAAGTATTGACAGTATTATAGTGTGTAAATGGTATACGGGCGTTCCTTTTAACTGTGGTTAGTATAACCCCTACTGAGCACATTTAGGCAGCTTTTATTAAAATTAAATTAAAAAAAAATAACCATACAAAATAATTTAACACGTAATGTATAACGAAAAATGCAATTAATGACGTTTCAAAGTTAAGTATTATTAAAGCTGAGGCTACTTAAGCTAATTATACCTATTCCTATCACTAATCATTGATTGAAAATTCAAAAATTATAACGTACATTAAAAAAAATATTTACAAAGATTCATTAAAAATGATGTATTTACAAACATAATTTTAAAACTTTCAATCACTGCGGTGGTGTAAGCTCTCATATACCGGTTCTCCACATGCATGTGTTTTATTTAATAGCCGAATAAATGAATATATCTATCTATCTATGTATCTATCTGTCCTCGTGCAAGAATGCAGGCCTAACACCGTCGTTTGATGGACTCCATTACATGGCGAAGGTCGGTGGTGTCTCGTAGTTTCTGAAAAGTTTCAGTTATTTTGCTTTTCAATTGTTCCACGGAAGTTCTGGGCTGCGAGTATACCTCGTTCTTGACAGCCCCCCAAAAAAATAATCGAGCGGCGTTAAATCCGGAGAGCGAGCCGCCCATCGACGCGGGCCGAACCTTCCTAGCCACCTCTCCTCAAACATGGTGTTAAGGACATTGCGGACGCGAATTGCCGAATGAGCTGGAGCACCATCCAGCTGCAGCCATGTCTGCTGGCGTTCTGATACTGGCAGTGTATTGAGATATTCTCTCAAAGGCCCATTCAGAAGCTCAATGAATTTATGTGCATTTAGGTTGTCATCAATGAAAATGGGCCCTGTAATGAGATTGCCATGTATCGCAGCCCAAACATTAACCGCCCAACGATATTGGTGCCCAGTTTCTTTTAAACTGTGATGATTCATCCGCGACCAATAATGGCAGTTGCGTTGGTTCCATATCCCATTCCGGGTGAATGTGCTTTCATCCGTCCATATTATTTTCGATAAAAAGTCGCCGGTCTGTTGATGGACGCTTAGTAACCACTCGCAAAGTGCAAAACGTGGTGGCAGATCCCTGGAGAGCAAAGCATGGACCTTTAAAAATTTGTACGGATGTTGCTTGTCGCGTTTAAGAACCTTATGTACTGCCGTGTGGCTCACGCCGAAACGACGCCCAGCAATTCTTGTACTACTTTCTGGCTGAGCTGAGAAATGGTCCAAGATTTCCTCTTCTGTCTGAATCGGAAGCTCAGGATTAACTGCTGAAGACACCGCCCTTCCGGTCACAGGCAAATCTTCTCGAACTCGCTGTAAAGCGTTTATGATCACCCGAGCGTTTCTAGGTACTCTGCGGTTTGGAAAACGTTCCGCGTATAAAGCCAAGGCTCTGTTTCCATTTTGTTGGACTTCACCATAGGCTAAAATCATATCACTCAACTCTTGAGAAGTGTAATTCGATATGCGAGGCAATTTTAAAATCAAATTTAAACTAATTGACAAGACATGCGTGACATCTTTACCACCAATTTTGGTGAGAAACGTATTTTTTTTAGTACCATGAAGTTTGATTTACTTAAAACTTGTTGGTGTTCAGATCAAAAAAGTATTTCTGTCTGACTTACACTTTATATGTAGGTGAGTGAGCGAGCTACTTATTTGAAGTTGATATTCTTCTTCTTCTTTTATTCAGTAACGCTTTCTAAAAAGGATCCAAGGAAATAAGTTAAAAGATATTGACATTTGACAGTTTCAGTTAAATTGATAAACACCGTATGCTTGTTGTAAATACGTGATTTCATTACAAATATACACACTTAAAACACTAGCTCACAACAGTGATACTTGTTATACCTCTGATAAGTGAGAGTGTGAGCGATAATAATGTTAAATGGATAGTTGACACGAACGTAGAACGAGTAGTGAACGTAAGTGCGATAAGTAACATCTCTAAATTAATCAAGTGCAATAATACCATCCCAATCTCCAATGCTAATTAAAGAATTCGAATTCTTAAACTAATTTGTTTTGTGAGAAAAAGGTTTTAACAAATACCTGAGGTTAGGTGCCGAAATACACATTTTCACAAGTAAACATTACGTACTTACCTGACAGATGGACTTCGATGTACATTGCGGGTCGATAGTATGTTCAAAAATTAATAACGGTGTATACGTTAGCGTAATCAAAATAATTCTTTCTGTTAATGATTAGTAGAGTCTTAATCTATGTCCAGTTTTAATAAACGCCCGAATACCATTTACACACTGTATACGACCAAATGTGGTAAACACTGGCTACCTATAGCTAAAGCTTTTAGCCATATGAAACTCGAGTGACTTGGTGCTGAGAAAATATATTAAGGGACAGTTATGCAATGTATTTAATATAATTTACTGGAGGCGAAATGTTGGATCTACCATTATAACCCACTAATTGAATCGTAGATCATATGAGTATTTCCGTACGTAGAGCCTCAACGGAGAGTCAAACGCGGACGCAGTGCGTGAACGAAAATATTGGCAACATTTTTCGAAAATCAAAATACTTAGGTACTGTTAGTTAATGCAGAATGGTGTTTACAGTAAAGTGTGTTTGCCAATTATGTTGGACAAATTAGCGCGTTACATCTAAAACAAGATTGCAAGGGCTTTTTTTGAATCAAATTACTTAATCGATACTCAAGAGAACACAAATTAAAAAAATACCCCACACCGCCTTATGGCACCGGGCTAGCTCCGTGCGACTTATATTTCTTTTAAGCGAAGCTTGGACTTAGTGGTGTTCACATCGATAACCCTGAGGACGCTTCGCGTGCTTTTATAGTGGCGGTTAAAGATCTCACACAGAGACAGTATCTTAAATTGGTATAAACGAATGAATCATTGTATAGAGACTAATAAAGAATATTAATTTTTTTCCTAAAGACTAATTCTTTTCAGAATTCTAGGCTTTCCTCATCACCTTAACATATTATTCGTTAATTGTGTAATCGTCAATATTGGCCGAAAATAGTAATTTAAAATAAAACATAATTAAAGTATAGTTTTACCAGTCCAAAGTGACGCGCCCTACCCTACTTCTTAATTGTTACGTTCGGCCAAGTAAGTAGTAGTAAGTAAGGTCTACCAGTTTTGACAAAAGTTTCTGTGACTTCTAATTATTGCAAAGGTTGACACTTGTCACTGTCAAAATATTATTGCAAGGGAAAATCGAACTAGTTGTATCATCACGAGTAAATAAACTTCAACCGTGGGGTGGTAGACCACATTTTCGGCTGACTGTACCTTTTAACAATAGAGATGCAACTTCACGTTCTGTCCTCAGTAATCTGAAAAAATTACATCTGATAAAATTATATAACAATTATTAGTCTGCTGGCAACGTAGCAACACTCGTAAAAATTAAAAATATATATACGGTCGAATTGAGAAACTCCTCCTTTTTTGAAGTCGTTTAAAAAGGGAGGAAAGGGCCTTTACGAAGCCCATCCAAATTTGAGTTCAATGAGCCAAGAGTTAGTAATGGTAAACGCTCAGAGAGATTTTAGACCAATGAATTAGGCATGCTTAGCAATATATACCTACGTAGCCGATTACTTAAATTGATATGGACTGAAATAACTTCTCGCACGAGCTTTTTAACTGTTATGGATAAGTTTCTTATTAATACTTTATTGTTATTATATTAGTACTATACTGGGTGTCCCAAAAACTGACGCCAAAACCGAGAGGGTTGTTCAGCGATTTTTACTAGTTTCGGATACGATGATCATTTTAATCGGAATTTTTGTACGTATCCCTTATTTCCATGTCACGAAAAATCATTAATTTCATGTTTTATTTCATAACATTTTCAGTGATATTTTACATTATTAGAATAATTAAAAATCAGCGAAGTTTTGAAACCCGTTCTTGTTTTAATTTTATTTTTTAAGTGATGACTTACCTAAAGTTTGTTTTTCCATCCATACTTGGTGTCCTAGTCTGCTTTTCACTTTGTGATTACTTCGTTTAAAAACTTCGCTGATTCTATTAATACATTTTGGGACACACTGTATACCTATTTTGTAAACGTATTTAAAACTCACCATGAGTAAAAAAAGATGTTGGTACCGATAATATAAAAAATCTTCAAAAAATGACTTTATTGTTTTAAACTTTTTACCAAATCGTCTTACCAAAATCATAAAGAAATACCTAAATGTTAAAAAAAAAACAGAAAACCGCCTCATGAACGCAAAAAGTAACTTGGTTTAGTATGGCAGGTAATAGTTCAGTCCAACTGAGGTCTACAATTGGTTAAAAATATCGTCACGACTCACCCGACCCGACTAATAATTGAGAAGGCGTTCTAATTTATTTAATAGCTCTTCAGTTAAGTAACAATAACATACTTCACTATAGTCAATAATTGGCATAATAAGGGTTTGTAGCAATAAGATATTAGGTTTGACGGGAAGAAAGTACTTAAACCTACTGAGATAGTGAAAGGCGCCTATTACCTTACGGATCGATTCAGTGACATGGGTTGTCCAGGAAAGAGTGCTGTCTATGTAAAGGCACTTGACACTGGAGCTAAAACAATAGGGATACCATTGAAACTGACCAGCGGAGCGACTGCCAAGTTTTGTTTCGCAAGTTGTCAAGAACTACCAATTATAATGGCTTGACACTTGGAAGGGTTGACAAACAAGTCAAACTTCTCAGACCACTGATGAATGTTCTTCAGGTCGTTGTTCAGCCTACCGACGGCAACATCAAGTTCGGTCACGTTACACTAAGCGTAGATTTGCAGATCGTCTGCGTGACGATGGGGCGTGTATCCAAGTCTAAGGGTAATAAATTGTCAAAGATTGAGAAAAGTTGAGGAGAAAGGATACCACCTTGGGCCACGCCAGCAGCCAAGTCACACCAGTCAGAGAGTGACTTATCAACCCGCACCGCCTGCTTACGTCCTAGAAGAAGGCAAAACTTTTCACTGCTTCAGAAGGGCAAGAAGAATATCATGGTCAACAGTATTAAATGCGTTAAAGAAGCCAATAAGAACAAGAACTGTGACAGACGTATTCTCCATGCTCACACCTAATGGTCTCGATGATCTTAATAGTACTGCCGTAGAGGTATTGTGGCCAAGACGAGATCCTGATTGGACTGGGCTTAAAATATTGTTCTTTTGTAAGTAGCAAGAAAGTTGTTTATGAGCCACGGCTTCGAAAATTTTAGACAGAAAAGGCAAGATAGAAATTGGTCTAAAGTTATTAACAGTGGCAGTATTATTGATATTAGGTAAAGGAATAACATAGGCTTTGCGCCAGACACAAGAAACTTCACCAGAAGAAAGAGAAAAGTTGATGATGTGTGTATCTAACAGTTCAAGTCCAAGCTTAAAATCTTTTATATGGGTTACCAGAAGCGATTTGTTTATATTGTGAAGGTTGAAGACTTTCACGTCGCCTCTATGGTTCGTTAGTTTAAAATAGGAATTACTGAAAATAACATATGGTTGTCATGGACTTGTACGTCGGAACCTCTCTTTTTTGATATCAAAACATACTAATAAACAACTATTAATAACTATGAATAATGTTTAATTGAAGAGCCACCCCCAAATATCAATGTTATGATCCCGCTAAGGGATGCGTGGAGAAAATTTCAAATTTAAACTATAATCGTATAAGAAAGGTTTGATACTAGATATTCATCCACATTCATATTTATTAATATGCTTAGTTTTATATAACTAGTTAATGTAATCTCTCCATGGCGACTGTGACCACGGGTAAGTTCAAATTCAACTAAGTTGTGCTCAAGCCCTTTTCATTACCACAACGTCCACATCCTAATATATAGGTATAGAAAATATTTTCAAAATGTAATGAAAAAAAATAATTTGATTTTAAAAAGTTAAATGACATAACCTAACCTAACCTTCTCCATTTAAAATGTATGAACTTAGGTACGTAACTTTTACTTTTATCACCACTTTTAGCTACGTTATCATTAGGGAATAGAATAAGATGAATATAATGTATAGCGTTCAGAAATTAATACTTTATTATTTTATTTTATTTTGGGTCTATTTAAAGATATAGTTTGAGTATTATTCTGTTTTTAAAAGTTTAATATTTAATTATTCACCTTGTACAGTCAAGGTCAAAGATATATATGCAACTAATGTGATAAAAAACAGGTAATCATAAAAACTTCAAAAGATATGTACTCATACAAATACTAATAAATATGTAAATTTCAAAGGCCACGTAAATAAGTATAAGGCAAGTTCAAAAACTTGTATACCATGAAAGTTACATAATTAGTATCCAGCAAATGATGCAAAGAGCTATGCTGGGTGTCTCCTTGCGAGATCGAATCAGGAATGAGGAGATTCGCAGGAGAACTAAAGTAACCGATATAGCTCACCGGATTGCAAAACTTAAGTGGCAGTGGGCGGGGCACATTGCTCGTAGAACTGATGGCCGTTGGAGCGGAAAGGTTCTAGAGTGGCGACCGCGAACCGGGAGACGAAGTGTTGGCAGACCTTCCACAAGGTGGACTGACGATCTGATAAAGGTCGCGGGAAACCGCTGGATGACAGCAGCAGAGGACCGATCGTTGTGGAAAACCTTGGGGAAGGCCTTTGTCCAGCAGTGGACGTCTTGCGGCTGATAATGATGATGATGATGAAATGATGCAATATATTGTACTTATATTTATGTCATTAAATATAGATTCAGTAACTGCTACAGAAATATGTATACAAAATATAAACGTGCTAAAATCAACTTTACGGTCTTGTTAACACGAAACAAATTTGAATAGAATGTTTTTTTAATTCACGAAAACAGTGCAGACTTGTCATTGTATATGTTTGTCTCATGTTTTGACCTGTCACGTCGTTATTGGAATTACGTGTTTAACAGATTTTGTAATATTGAAGCTGCCAACTTAAAGTAGGTAATGCGTTTCAATATTTTGTCCATGCAGACGTCAGTTACCGTGGTCCTGTGGCTCAGCAATAGGTGTAACTGTCGAGTCACGTGCTGCCCCGCGTTCCAATCCTGCAGCTAGATGTTTTTTTCGCATTTTTATTTTATATTGATTACAGATTATGATGTTATGTTATATTACAATAGCCACTTATAAAATATATATTTTTAAATACTCCCAAGGCTTTATGACGATGATTAAAAAAATATTATTTCTTCAAAAGGATTTCCCTTAACTAGGGTTCGGAAATTCAGAGACATATTTACCTAAACTTGGCAAAATCGGAAAAAGTTAAGGAAATATGGAGTCGGCTTCTAAAAAATATTATTTTAATAAAATAAGTTCCGGGATTCCGGGAATCTATAAAACGCGTAGAGACTGTAACAACAACGCCGCCGCCAAAGTTTAGGTAAATATGTCTCCGAATTTCCAAACCCTGCCCATAACACTCGAACTTTTTGAAACACTCAAATTTAGGATACGACAATAAGAGTCTTCTTATTGTCGTATCCTAAATAAGACCGTCTGGTCTTATTAGTCTCGATTATTTGCAAGTGAGTAGGTCTAATAGAGTGGGGGGCAGCCACCGAAAGGCGGCCGAGAATTGGAGATTTACCCTATTTTCAGTTGTTTTTACGTAAATTTAATAAAAGGCAAAGGTATACTTATAATATCTGTAATAATAACAAAAACTTAAATGGGAAATAATAATTCTAATATTTATCCTCTGTATTGAAACAAACATTGCTCAGTAGCGAGTCCATCCTCCATCGGCTTCAATAACCGCGTCTAGTCGGTCTCTCATCGAGTTTACCATGCTCAAACATTTTTTTAAATTTTCAGTGAAGTCCCAGTTTTGAACCATTAGGCCCCACACATTTTCGATAGGATTTATATCCGGGCTTTTAGGGGGCATTTTTATTAAGTGAAGGTCCTCTTGCTCGTCAGTCCACTGCTGCACTATTCTCGCATTTTGTATGGACGAATTATCTTGAACGAATTCGAACCGTCCATTTTCAAAGCATGCACGAGGTGTTGGAACGAGTGCCTGCTTCAATATGTAATCTCAACAAGTTCACCTGGCCCGGCCGCAGACATCCATCCCCAATAGCCAAGAGAGATTCGACCACTCCTCCGATTGGGGAGAACATTACCCTCCTCATAGCGGCTATGGTTAACTTGCCATAATCTGAGGCGACCGTCAGCAGCAGATGTAAACACTTTCTCGTCAAGAAACAAAACATCACTGAAGTCGTAGTTCCGATAACGTGTCGCGAAAGCATACCTCAATCTCTTGTGCCTATCCATTAATTGTGGCTTCTTAGCAGGCACTCTACAATGTAATCCAGCATCATTTAAACGGCGTCTTATTGTATTTGCAGAAACGTTGTACTGAGCAGCATATGTGCTTGTGTTGACGAATCGTCGGTATCTCACGTCCTCTAGTAATTGTTGGTCTTAAATGGCGGAGGTCTTTATTTGGTCGGCCAAATGACACATGATTCGTGATAACGCCTTCATCAGCCTATCTTTGCTTCCATAAATAAACTGTTTTTCTCAGAAATGGAAAATTATTTGTATTATTTATGACGAAGTATTATTCTAAAGCCCATAGAAAGTTATGTTTTCGGCAGTAAGTTATTGTTATTTACATTGTTTTTTTCTTACCGTGATAGCCAATTCGTCAGCTATGCCAGACACAGATATACCATCCTCGCATAAGGCAATAATCCGATTTTTTAAATGATCGTTTATTTATGCGATACATTTTTACCTTCAAAATTGTTGAAAGACCATATGAAACGGTAAGTCAATTGGAATTAAAAATCCAAAAGCGACACATTATTTTAAATAGAGTAATTTGCTAAAGAGTTTGGAATAGCAATTGTTATACGACTTGAAGCGTCAAGTGGCTGGCTGATTACATCAAGATTACGGACTTCCATATAACGCAAATACGTTCATACGCCACTGACAATAGAGTCGTGTTTACGTAATTTTGATTGTTTACATAATTTTGATTATCATGTTGGATATATAATTGGTTAATAGTGTATACATATTTTTGAACTTTATGTTGTTTCTAAGTCTATGGTTTAACAGTGGAGGACATATTATTGCAACTGTTGTATACATAGTTTTCTCTCAAACTATGTATACTAATTTATGTATATTTTTATGTAGCTGAATTTTTAACCATTTAGATGACTATGCTTTTTGTCACTCTGTGGTGTATACATATATTTGACCTTGACTGTACGTAGTAAATGTTCGCGTTATGAACTACATACTTCTTAACCTTTGAAAATTACAATAGGTACCTTTTGTCATTAATTACCGCGCTAATTTTGCTACACTTATGATTGCTACACGTGCGACCTCATCTATAATGTGCATACAAGATGTGGGTGGAACACGTCGCGGGTATACCGCGGAGGACAAGCTGACTATACTAGCGCATCCTTATGATAAGGAGAGAGGAGGTACGTACATATGTACGCCCAGTCTGACTGTGACTACCCCTCGCGCCGACACATGTAAGTGGATGCTGACGGTTTTCACTCCTATTCACAAGCATTATCGCATATTCGCCCGAGAACCTTAACCTTTGTCTCGCTTGCGCCTGTTGCCAAAGTACGAAACAGACTACGGAATCGAATCCTAAAATTGAGATATGACAGTGTCCCAGAAATTTATTATACGGCTTTTCTACGAATTCGGCACCGTTCAGACTTTGTCGCGTACGTATTTACATGAGACAAGCGAGATTTCTGTATACGATGTAGACGAGTGAGATTTCCGTTTGGCTGCGAGCGTAACGAGAAAAAATCTGTCCGACAACTATCATCTCAGGTTCAGTTGAAATGTTTTTATTCAATAACATGGCACAGGAAGGTTGTACAGTCGAGTACGGAGATATGTATAAACTTTTGCTCATCTTTGTTCGCACACAGGATTATAGCTAAATTAGGTATTAGTATTACTTCCCCAGCTCCCTATAGTTACAAGTAGGTACCTCTTCTTAGGAAAGTTTTTAGTGGTCGAATTTGTGAAAAATATAGACAAATAGTTAACTGTACCGCGTTTTTTATACACTCATTACCAGCTTTCCTAATTTTTATACTTTTGTGGTGTTTTTGGCTCTGCGTGAGTAATAGTTCTCGTAAAAATCAAACGTGCTATTAAATACGCTGATTAACGACCGCCAGTAGGTACCACTTAATGAAAAGGAACCAGACAGGATAATTCATGTCACTCTGTTTGCACACAGCCGCCGTTCAACAATGCACGACGGGGGCCAAAGGGGTGATATTAAACTCAAAATCAATGCGGACTCTATTGTATGCACAACACGTCTGCGAGAAGGGGAAGTAATGTCCTTTGCTTATACTAATAACACAACCTAAATGTTACTTCGTACCACCTAAAGTTGATGGTGGTACGGTAGTAGCCATCTTGTGAAAATGCGAACAAGACGAATTTCATTGTAGGTACATTAAATTGATAGATATTATGAATTATTGTACAGGCGGCTTCGATATTCCTTTAAATTATTCGTAAACGGTTATTCGGGAACTAAGTCATTGTAAATATTTTGAGGTGTTTTGGTTGTTTAAACAGAAATACTGTATTTAGGCACGAAATCAAAACCCTACCATAGGTAAGTACTAAGTACAATGACATAGCTAATGTTATAATTAAAATTTGGTCGTGATTACTTGGCTGCTAAATATTAATTTTCGATAAAGCAAGTTGTGTTCATATTCTTTGTATATTTGAAATGATAAAGGCTAGTGTGTATCGGTACTTACTTATAGGGTAAGAGCACCAAAAGATGAACGATTAAGCGACTGCACCAACTTTAGACAGTTTATATTCAGTGAAAGTAACAAATTTCACCCTATTTAATTTTTTATATGGTACAGTATATGGTCTAGATTGAAAATGACTATTATAAAGCCTGTTATTATATCTCCGTATTTTTCTAAAAATCATTGAAACCAAAAATGTACCGATTTGCCCAAAAGATGAACAGCGTGCCCTAATTCTGAACGGTTTGGGCCCAAAAGTTGAACTAACATAATAAAATACCTATGTCATTTTAATTCTATTCACTTTTAGCAATAAAATGCGAATTAACGAAATATTCTTTATTTTTTAATTGTTTAAATTTATTTAATATTACTTACGTACATAAGTTTCCTATTTTTTATGGTTATTTGTGTCATAAAAACAACGAATTAGTATTTTTTATCAATAATCATTAGCAAAACTACTTAGTTACTTTTTTTTTAAACAGATAAACCGACAAAAAGTGTTACTTTAACATTTATAATATTAGTAAACATTTCCATAAATACTACTACTAGTGTCCATATTATAAAACTATGCCTAAAAGTTGAACGACTGAATTTACTTAGTTCAATTTTAGGACACAGAATTTATGAAATGAACAAACAAAATCAATTAGGTGTTCACATAGTGGAATAGAATCCAAAACATGAACTAGTAAATTTAATTCGTTCAAGTATTAGGCACACATTTTTTATTGAACAGTGATAGTTTTCATAGTATTTAAAACTCCAAAATCGTTGGATTAGACATCCAAAGCTATGTTCATCTTTTGGTTTAAAGATACAAGAGCATCTAACGATCATTTTAAGTTCTAAATTTTCCATCTGTTATTTCAGTAAGATTTATTAAGAAGCTTTATAAAAAGTACGCCTTGCCTAGTAGCTGAACACCGTTCAAGTATTGGCTTAGGTATACATTTTTGAAACCATTACTTGAACGGCATATTTCTCGTTAACTAACAAGAAAAATGAAATATCGTATAACTCCAATAAAAGAGTGATTAATCAAGAATACATACCAAGCAAATCCTTCTAAGACTGACAATTATTGAATTTTATACGTAATTAAACCAGAACGACGACCGATCACGGCCAAAAAGAATATAATACTATGTTAAGATTTAATGGAGGTGTAAGCAAAGAGTTGCTGTTTAAGAAAAATAAATTCCGAACTATGTAATATTTGTCACGATTTAGTTATGTGATTATTTCGATCGAGTGTTCAGCTTTTGGGTGTCGTTCATCTTTTGGTGCCCCTACCCTAGGTCATTTAAGAATCAAATACCTAATCAAAGTATTTTTAGGTTTCCTAAAAGGTTGAAGAATTTCTTTAAATATCGCTACGGTTTACAGACAATAATGAAGTATAGTTACGGAGATAGCTGTGTAGATTAAAGGAACTCGCTCCGAAGCGGGATCATTACAAAACCGCCCCATTTTCATTAAACGGGGACGAGCCGGTGTCGGGTCAACTTTAAACAAATAGAAAGCGAGGCGACAAACAACGGCTTCATAGGCATTCACTGGAAGTTGATTACTTTGCCTTATGTTATTACGTCTGTTTTCATCCAAAACCATTCTACACTGGACCGCAAAACTAAGTACCTATCACAGTTTTAAAGAACATGTCATATTAAGTGTGAAACTTAGTTTTGCGGTCCAGTAGGAAGGTACGTGCCAATTTTATATGCTATCAAGAAATACATAAGTACTAATATACAATAAATCGAAAGAGGTTACGAAACCTATAAAATAATGAGAACAGAATCCGTAATTTAAAAAAATACCATGATATAAATGCAAAAAAATCAACGCTCCTCTTGCATCCGGTGGGATTAGGATAAATAGCATTAATGTCGCATACAAAATTACCTGCTTTGAACTGTTTGTCAATAGCGTAATCCGTAAACACCAAACTGTTAAAGTCCGCTCTTTGACGGAGGAGAGACGGCCGAGTTTGTTCAGGTGTACCCTTTCACAATAACCAAGTTAATATTGAGCCTCTTGAATGTCATTCCTTTTATACCTACATCCTTTATGTGAACCGGTGACAGCTTAAATGGTGATCCTAAATAGACATTATCTGTCTAAATTGGATCGAACCATTGTGCTCTTTATAAATGGCTAAATCGAATTATATTTCTGTTCATCTGCATAATGCGCACGTAACTAGACTTGTCAGTTCCAATCATGTTCACATGATGAAAACTTTGACTAAAATCATTTGGAATGATAGTCCAAATCATGTACCTTTATCGTGAAGTTTAGCTAGGGGTTAAACGACCGGTTACCTGATAGAATTACTTAATTACCATTCTGTGGACCGCGGTGCTATAAAATTATAACTGGGGCGTGAAAGCTCGCAACGCTAAAATCCCACAGGCTTACTAAGTCAACTCGACAAAAAAAATCTTTATGTTCACAGCTTTTTGTCCTTTTATTCATATTTAATCTCCGAAGCGTCTACAAAAAACAATGATTTCACGGTACAGCATTAACGCATGTAGGCATAACAGAGCGACGAGCCCAACCCAAAGTAAACACAAGACCATATATTAAAATGTTGTCAATCCTATTTACAGACATTTTACTCTGTGTTTATCTTATAAATCTATTGTGTGCATGGCGGTCGAAATTATGGGATTTTGAGTCAATATTGACGGTTGTCGGGTTTGTTGCATTTAACAAGTCCCACTGGGAAGATAGCGTTGGTAAAGCAGTCGTGTTGCGACGCGCTCTCAACAGATGGCGTTGCGAGGCGCATAACCTCCTATCCTTGTACAGTACGAGCGAATGAAAGGTACCTACTCGGGGTAAATACATAAAATGAAACTAATTCACTTTTAAGTTTTACGTAAGCGGTTGCGCCGCTGACATGTGCGCGTCTGTACGTCAACGTCAAAACTAGAAGCGAACTTTTATATTTGACAGATTGAAACTTTTATTAAAAAGGGCCCTGGCCCTACGGTCGTGGTTATTAACATTTAATTACTAGGTACTTGTTGTGAGAGGATCGTCGTATTTCTTAATTAAGGGAAAAAAGGGTGGAGTCATGTCAAACCAAGGGAAGGTTTAAAAAAATACCAAAGAAAATGTATCTTCGATGAGAAATATATAACTTTGTAGGGTATTTTTTTAATGAGTTTTAGGGGGTATTAAAAAACACGTGCTCATTATTTTTTCATGTTCTTAAACATATAATCAAACCAGTAGGGAAATTGCTTATTTTTTATTCTCTATAGAAGTTCGGGGTTTAGTCACTTTTCAGTCTTTGGACTGACACACTTGAGCACTTACTCGAGCATTCGCTAGAACGATCTCCAACAAAATCAGCGTACCGATTGTTTTCGTCTTTCATCAGCACCATAAAGGATTATCGTAATACTTATTTTATCTTATTTATTATTATATTTAAGTAAGGCCGCATTAAGTAAGTAGGTACATGCTCTTTATGAGCAAAAGTTGATGAAAAAAGTCCGTGTAATGATTTCATTGCCAAGTTTGTAAAATACTTATTATTGAGGAGTTCCAATGGTCATCTGATGGTCTTCATCATAAGCTACAATTTACCAAAGTTTGTTTCCAGGAACCTCAATGCTTGTGTTATTATAGAAAGTGTGTAAGATCAATAGATATGTGCCTTTTAAAAAATATAGTGATCTACTTCAAGAATCTGGTATCGTGTTTTGTAATATAGTAGGACAATTTTTGCATAATTGTGTGGTTCTATTGGCCTCGAAAGCCTCCTTTTTTAACTCCTGCGGCGAAAGGAGGGGTGATATATGTTCAACGTTTATATCTGTGAAGTTATATCTGTCGGCCTGTAGCATTGTAGCTTCCAAACAGATGGATTGTTTCGAAATCGGTTAGGCCATTTAAGAGATATCAGCTCTGAAGTAGGGGTCGCTTCAGGTCGCTTCACTTCGTGTCAGGAGCTTCTATCTATTTAATACTCATTTTATTTAAGTTCTGTTAAATATATATTTCATTTCAGCATAGTTTTAATAAAGGTTAGGATCAACATTTTTTATTCCTTATTTATTTGTATTTGTAATAGTGTTTTACGATTCGAGTGTGGGTAATAATCTAATATCTACCTTTAAAATGTCGGTGTTTTCACTTATGCTATTGAACGCAAACATTTCATGACCATTCAAACGAGTCCCTCTGGGCTACACATTCATAAATACGTAAGTATTCTTATACTAACTCATCAATTGTACGAACCTTGAACAAAGAGTTGTTCAGTAAAAATGTTGGCGAGCATAATGCGCTTCGGGATGTCATTAGCGAAAGCTTGGCCTTTCTAATGCCTAACTGTGCACCGCCTCCCATTGTCAACTCAAATAATGAGCAACTAACGATTAAGCTTCTGCACTGCGTTTGTGCTACGAAAAAATGCCTTTTAAACCGCCAAACAACATTTAGAGCATCATTAAAATCAGTTTATTGAAGAAAGCTCTCTCTTTGTATACAGTTACCTTTGCCTTTTTAACGTAACAGATCACTTTTTCAATATCGGCACCATATAACAGAGTTTAAAAAGATAAATAACATATTTTAACACAATTGATGCGTTGTAGATTTGTGTGAGCAAATAAATATTCTACGAATAAATCTTTTAACTGTATTTTATAACAACCGTAGAAGTGTTGTAGTAATAATGTTGACAGTAATTAAAAGTCGATGCACGTAAGACCTTTTATATTATTTCTGATCCGAGGCTATTTTTACTGCGGTTTTTTGGTCGGCGACACAAATAGCGTCAGTGAGCGACGTGTTCAAAATGTATCCGAGCCCCGACACCGGTGTGGGCTTACCGAACAAACGTACCCTCTTGTTTGCATTCGTGTGATTTATCAAGCGCGGCGGATCAGGCCCGTCACATCCCGCGCTAAGGTCATCCCCTTGATAAACACTGCTGGCAAACATTGTCGGGGATTGCTTTTGAAAAAGTCCGCAAATGGCATGTCTGGTGACCTAAGAGTCGTGTTTGCGGCTAGGCGTTATGATTCGAGGAAATAACTTGTTTTAATGGTGACCGGTACTACTTACAATCAGCAGAAGACACTTTTTGGTGACTGTAATCTTCGTTATTAAAAGAAAACCCACCGCTATGAATATATTATGATAAGTTAAGTCTTGCATAGCGTTTAGCAACGATTTTGATAACGTTATTATTATCCGTGCTTCTAGTTAAAGATACTATTTTCTCAAAAATGCTTTCTAATCTTGCCATAACAAATGTTGAAGTTGAAGTTCCTGGACGACTACGAATGTGTCCAGTAAAGTAGAGGGATTTGAATTTGGTATCAATAAGTGTCCAATGAGAAAGTATTGAAATTCCATTACATACCTACCATATTATTTGAATTTGGAACTATCTCTACAGATCTGTGGCAGCGTGGTGACAGACTAACATACCATATTTTTTGAATTTGGAACACTTAACAGAGCCTCTACGAACGAGCCCGAATGCAAAAAACTTCATCTAGTCACTTGACTAGCGACACACTTTTTATATATGCATATATTTATAGTTTCTCTTTATATATTAATATCGAGCTGATATTGTATACACTCAGAGAATTATTCAATTAGGTATATCGTTATATCGCATAAACAAAAGAGTCCATTTCATGTTAATTGGTGCAAAATAGTTCGTTTAACAAATAATGAACGATTTCGAATCAACTTAAAAATATTATTTTATTTTAACAAAGAATTATTTGAAGTTTTGGAAATGTCATTTAGGTCATAAAAGGCAGTTTTCTTATTTAAAATGTTTCTTATTCAGTAGTGGTCGCACTAAACGAGTATCGGATGAAGTTCGGTATATTAAAATATCAAGCAGTAACGCCAGCAAATCAGCATACAAAATATCTCAAGCCCTTCACCTAGCGAGATCTACTATACAACCTGTTATCCAGCATCATGATCAACAATCATGTTTCTGTCGATAGTTGCAAAATAGTTATGAAAAGGATGGGATACGAATTCTATACGGCAAAAGAATAACCTTTACTTACTGGACTTCAGAAAAAAAGAGATGTGGATATTTGCTCTCCGAGGCTGGAGTGCTGATCAATGGCGGACCATTATATGGATTGACGAATCGAGTTTTGAAGTAGCAGTTAGAGACGAATGGAAAATAATGGTCGGAAAAAAGACAAAGCCTTTCAAAAAGATTGCCTCAAAACTAAAGTTAAATTTCCTGCCTTAAATGATGATGATTTGAAATTGCATGTCAGTGCAAGGTGTGGGTCGTCTGCAGTTTATAGACGGCACCGTTAATGCTATCAGGAACCAAGATTTCTTAAATAACAGTTTATTACCTTCAATTTATATTTTCCAATATGATGTTTCATGTCATACTGCCAAAAGCACAAAGGCTTGGTTACATTGGTTACGGTTCCTAAACTGGAGAACTGGCCGCCTAGCAGCCCAGATTTATCGCCGGTCGAAATATTGTGGTGGAAGATGAAACAACAGCTGAGGCAGGAGCCCTTTGAGCCCAAGGAAGTTTTAATAAAAATGCATTGTAGAATTCAATATCCCTTGCAGAATGTGCGGCGTTGGTTGACACAATGCCTTTAAGAATTCAAGCCGTCATCACGAAGAATGGCGATTCTACACTGTGGTAGACGAATTACTTTGCGTCTACCACTGTGGCACTTGAACTATTTTGCTTCTACCAACAGTAAATAAATATCTCATTATTTTCATATAAAGGATTTATGTCAAAATAAACTACATTAGTCATTGAACTTTGCAATTTAATTTATTGACTAAGTAATTAATTCTTTGACCTTTCCAAAGCTTGATTGTGTAGATCATGGCACTTTTTGTTGTTAACTTAGATGAAATGCATTGTATCTCATTAAGGCATATTTAACACAGAGCAAAGCCGTTTCGTAGGAGACAGAGATAGAAATTGGCTTACCTCAAGGTCCTATTTTAAGCCCATTCCTGTTCATTATATAATGATCTACCATATATGGTAATCAGAAGATCAGGCAATATCATTTTCGCTGATGACACTTCTCTACTATTCAAGGTAAATAGGAAAGACAATAAAATTCTCGTTGGCAAATTCATCTAACATAATCTTAGCCTCGAATATTAAACTTAATGGTGAAATCATAGAATTTGTAAAAACAACTGGCTGGCATACATTGGCTTTCCAAGCAAATAATACGAGGTAATGTGGGCAAGAAAACGGTTGGAACAATTTTAAGCGCCAGTGACTATTTGGAAACAATTTCTGCTTATTTTACTAATTTACGTTTTTTTATTAATTGTGATCAATGCGTTAAATAAAAAACGTCAAAAACGAGTTTGCGAGGGGTTTAACTTGCATCATTACAATCATGAACTTGCTAGGCATAACAATATTTTGTCATAACTGCAAACGACAACAGTTTTATATTTTAATTTTATTATAAATATCCTACTTTTAGATTTAACCTTAATCTGTATGATAGTGTGTAATTATTTAAAAGAGTTCTTTCACTTTTACCTCTTTAAAAGCATTCAATATTTTATTTTTTTCATGTGCATACCTATCTAACGTCTTTTTAACCTCATATGGAATCAAGACAGCAACGATTTGTGTTGTCTTGATAATCTTGTAATTTTTAAGGTAGTAACTAATTTATTTTTCGACTTGCTTTTAATAATTTATTTAAAGAGTACTATGTGATACCATCATGTTTAATTGAACTTCGCTCTTGCCAAGCGAGCGAGATGGTCGTGTTTGCGAATCACTCCGCCTTTGCACAAATACCTAACTCAAACAGTGCGTAGCACGGGCACATTAAAGATTGGATAACCCTCATAGTGTGACTTCGTGTGATTTATTGGCTTCGTAGGATTTATAGACACGCACCGCACACTCAGCCAGGGTGCCAGCATACTTGTGCAGTGTTGTGTTACTGTCTCACCCCTGCCCGGCTATATTGGATCAAGTCTCCATCAAGAGAGATTAGTAATAAAAGTAGTGCATAAGCTCCAATTAAAGTGGTTTTCGTTTATAAGGCAATTACAGAAATATCGTTAGGCATTTTAAAACGAATAATTGATTCTAGATCTACGCACGTGTGAATGAAACAGCGCGGAGATCATTAAGAGCCAAAGAACCAATGTATTCGAGTAGAACAAGCCACCAGCGGTGCCTGCGGCAGCGCCGGTCGCGGCGCGTACAATGAAGAGGAGGGACCTCCGCTGTCATCTGCTCTCAACATAATTAAAATCACTTTAAATAATGCCACTAAGCACCCAACCCTGCCGAGGTTTTATTTTAAAAAGCGCTATTAGCATTAAATTTAGTTTTGCGGATGATTATGTCGCTCTCAGGCCGCGGAGGACGTTAACTGCTCCCAATTTTTGTGAATTATTGTTCAGGCCGGTACTCCCTCGCTTTTATAACAGGCTTATTCCATTTTTTGGCTACTCGGGACATTAAGTCGTGGGCACGATTTGTGTGAATTTATAATTCAGATATGTAAATTCACGGTTATGTGGACAATGACTTTAATGAAAGGATTGAAATTAATTGTATTTAGCTGTGAACGGAAAAAAGGCATCATTCAGCAGATATGAAGTGATTACATCTAAGGAATAGGAACAATCGTCAGCCAAAATACGCGCGGGAGTCGTCGAGAGTTCATCCAATAGAACTCCAAAATTCGTCGAGAATTGCGGTAATATCCAAGGGTCTTAGCAGAAGTCGTCGTAAAATACAAGGTAAAAATTGAACGTAGGTAAGCAAACGAAAACGAGACCGTTAATAGTTTAACAACAAACAAGTTGTTGAATGAAAAATGAGAAATTCTTCAGTCAGGCGCTTATAAAGTACATACAATACATTGCTACGTGATTAGGATTGCATATGAAGAAATAGTATTTAAAATTATAGCTATTTTAAGCGAAGGGAGGCAAAGGTTTACCCCAAGGTAGGGCTCGTTGGTAGTATAACTAAAATCTTAATAACGCCATATAACTACTTAACATTTATAAAAGGTAAAACTATACTTTAAACCGGTAAAGAAGGCGCTTTCTTATGCCGGCGCTTATTTATGTCACGTTCTGGGACACCCTGTATTTAATTAATAATCATTTTAAACACACAAAAAAAAAGGATCAAACTATCCCTAAATTATTTTGACATTCTGTAACGTATTGCAACGCAGTAGGTACATTGCAAATATCAAAATGATGTTTTTTTTAAATCCTAAGACCTTTATGATTTACGTACTTTATCAAACACTTAAAAAGTAAAATATGATATAATTGTATAAGACTAAAATGCCATCCTTACATGAAACCATTAAATTAAAAAGTGCATGTTTTAAAACCGTAATTTCGTTAAACATACTTTCAAGGGCCGAATATTGTATTTATAATTAAATGCGTGCGAGCGAGCCGAACACTAGTACCTACTTGCAATGGGAACATAAAGTGTGCACACCGACCTTATCTGAGCAATCGAGAGGCAAGGAATCGGAGAGAAAAACAATCCGGGGTCGAATTCTTTTAATTTATCCGTCGAAGTTTTAAATCGGTGTTAAAATTCAGCAGTCGTAACGTTTTTTTCAATTATCGGCGTTGATCTTTACGCGCTTGTACGATAGCTACCGAGAAGACACGCCAGTCGCCAGGCGTGGCCCCTAAAAATAAGAAAAAAAATATTTAGTCTTTGTCATTCAATTCAATGAAAAATTTGGTGTCTTTTTCAAATGTATTGAAATCAGATTGGACATAAAATCTAATATAAGTATTCCTAGTAGAAATCCATTTGGAATGACTCCTTACTATTTAACAAGTCAACGAGGTATCCTTATAGTTTCTCCATGTTCGTCTGTCCGTCAGTCCACGGTTTAACTCAGACACTCTTCGTAGGTACATAAAGCTGTAATTTGGCATAGTTAAACAATTACAAAGTATTATTATACAAACTTTGTCGGCGTAACTTAAATGAATGACTATGCTAAATTCTCGCTTTTTAGTATCTACCAAGAGTCTCTAAGCTAAACCACGGATGGACGGACTTGGCGAAACTAGGGGTAAGCTATTGATTGACTACGAACCCTAAAAAATGCAGTCAGGGTTTTAAAGTTTGCTTTTTATTGAGTTATTATATGAAGTAGGTACATTTCGTTGAGCTCTGTTAAATTTTTCAAGTGATACCAGCAATCATTTCAATGTAGTTGATTTAGTAAAAGTCAACTGGTAAGTGGGAGGATACCTACCTAACATTATGATGACCCTAATAACCGAGCGGTTTAACTCAAACAACTACTAGTCAGCCCGGGTAGGCCAGTGTTGTTTAATTGCCTGAGCAAGTTCCTCGTTTACAAGTTTCAATGTAGTCCCATAAAGGTAAAACACGTTTACATTACTGGCAGCTTCTTGTGAATAACCCTTACTACCCTTTGACAATAATAGCTCAGCATGAAATTTAAAACCTTTTTTCTTCAGTAAGCATTTTCTTTGAAAAAAAGTAAGGTAAAAAATTACAAGAATGCGTTTTTGAAAAACCCATTTATTTCGTTTGGCGTTATAGTCAGCCGGGAACCCGGTAGCAGTAGCCTTATTAAGGCGTATCGCCAGACTACGGTAGGTAAAGGCCAGGCAACCGCGTGGAGGACACGACACGATTCCTTGAGTAAGGTGCTATAAAGGTATCTAGTTCATTTATTCGATTCTTGCTTGTTATGATGTTCTATAAATATATGTAGGTATAGCTCATGCAATTTATGATGGCGAGTGGGCTTTACTTGTGGTAAACACATATCTGTATACGTGTCAAAGTGTGCGTGACAGCGAGAGCGGGTATGGCAAGCATAAAAAATAAAGAGAAAATTATATTCTTCTTGAAGAAAGTGAAAGACTTTAGCGACCATTGCTCGTCCCTACAAACAATATAAAATAAGATAAAACATTGAAAACAACATACTAATTGTGTTCTTGACGTGATATGCGAACTATTTAGTCATGTATGCAGCGACCTTCTTGGTTGCATCTTCTACAAAATTGATGTAACTAGGTATCATTTGTAATGTCTTCGTATTTTCTATCCTTAAATTACGTACAATTTTATTTTAATTAAATCTATCTGTAGGTTTTTTATTTATTTCAGAGGGCTTATTAGGGCCGTGTTTATCGCGAGACTAAACGTGGATGAAACATCCTTTACTCTCGCACTTATATACTTGTCAGAAAGTTACGAATGTTTTATCCACGTTTTGGGACGCAATAAACACGAATAGGCCCCACAGCTCTAAATTAATTACCTATTTTTATTTTAGCATATGTTAGAATAAAAATACTTTATTATACCTCACTATAAATAACATAATGACATGCTGACGGTACTTCGTGGCAGTTATCGTCGTGGAAACAATATGCACAAGTGACTTGAGCGACGGCGCGCTCGCGACTGATCGCTCCGTCAGACACGCACACTACCGCAATGTGCATGTACACGTTCAACCACTAATAAAGCCCACTCGCCATCGTGAATTGCATGAGCTATACCTACTTCTATACTTCTATATCTAAAATTGTAAGTTCGTATGTACGATGGGGGTAATCTCTACTGAACCTCTAGGTCTATAAAAAATCACTTACAGGAAGCTACATATCCCATGACTGAAAGGGTATTTATTTAAAACTGAACGTAACGTGGACTCGTCGCTAGTGTAATCAAAATGTGTCTGTTTTTCAGATGTTTGTATTTTAATCAAAACAGAAAACATCTATTCTGTTTTGTGGGGAAAACCTCAGCGAGCGAGTTCTACGCATACGAAGTCGCGGGCAAACCATGGGTAGTAGTCACTACATAATATTTCGTAAATTCGGTGGGCAAGCTCAGGTGGCACCTACCAACACTGAGGCCTTAACATTTAACAACGGTTTCGTGCCGCTGAAATCACCTCTGGGCGCCCTTTTTGATTTAACTAGTCACATGCCCAGTAGTCCTGGTAAAAATATCACTAAACTAAAGGAAACTGCAGGAAAAAGGACGTAATTTTTTTTCTTTCTTTTCGTGTAAGTACTGTAAACCGCTAATTATGGATATCGGTAACAGTATTAGAATACCTACCAATTGTAGCGTAACCGAAGTGTGTAAGCATATAATATAATGAGCGTTGCCATGGTAATAAAATAAAAGTTCAAGTTCGGAGCAAGGCCGCGCTTTAACGTCCACACTCGTACCATAAGAAGCTTCATTATGTACCAGTTAATAAATAATTATTATGCATGGACATAGATACTCGACAGGTAGGGCAGATTGAAATATGCCATAGCAAAAGCGAAAATTTGAAAAGGTTTACGTCCAAAGACATTGTAGACCACATTTTTTTGGAATTTAGTCCTATATGCCCTCCTCCACAACTCGAAGAGAAGACTTTGCACAGCTAAGTCTTTGCAGAGGATGTAGTCATAAATTTGCTAATTTTCTACCTAAGTCGTCTACCCCAAGCTGTGGGATTATATCGTTGGATAGGTCTTTCGAAACTATTGCGGTTTTGTGAAATCATTTTTTCGATTAAGGGATGCGTTTGTGATAATTGTGATATATTAAGATTTAAAATACAATTTTTTGTTAGAGTCAAGTGACCCAACAACCAAACCAACAAATACAAATATTAAAAACATATAGTAATTTAGGATACTTTATTGTGTTTAGATTCATTATAGATTTATAAGAGAGTAGAGACTGCTCGATCCCACAGTCAAACTGCAAACGGTTTTGTGGGACATATGTTCCTATATATGTTGTAATTTCATCTTTTTTAATTAATAAATAATAATAATAATAATAATAATTGGCCACAGGGCAGCTAGGGGCGAGCTGTGGTGAGTGGCGACACCACGGACCTGAGTGCTCCCGAGGGTAGGTCCTGTTCCTCACCTCACGCTTGCCTTCACCGGCCGGCTGCGGTGTGCAATGACGAGGAACAGACCCTCACCTCTGGCTTGCCTTTATTGGCCGGTCAGAGTGGAGTCGCAAGAGCTATATGCTCGAAGGGTGGATGTGTTGCATAAGTGGTGAGTGGGCACCTTATGGTCGTTTAAAGTCCAGAAGCACCTCTCCACCCTTAGCCCCTCTGGAACTGTTGCCTCCCTGCTGCTATATATATGTGGCTATTTCGGGAGGTCCATTCCATTGAGTTAGCGAGTCACCGCCTGCCATTTAAACCAAAGTAATTAGCATTGGCCAGGCAGGCGCCGTAGTTTCATCAATAGCCTAGTTCACCAATCCATATCAGTTCATTCATAGAACCTATTATTAGTATTCCCATCCTTCTTAAATAGTCTTTACACTGACCGGTGGTTGTCCGTGGGAGCATACTTCTTTAGTTTGAACTCTGGGACAATCGCCGACTGGTGTTCCATAACTTTACTAAATTAAACTTGTCTAAAGGGCCTCTGCGTGTTGGCTTCGGCTCCATGTACGCCTTCCAAAGGTCCGGGACTCCCATAGTCCCGTGATTGGTAAAGACATACAAATAATAATAAAAATCTGAAAAGTATCATAAAATTAATATTGACGTAAGGCAGCACTAAATAAGAATTCGTTAATACTTGTTGTTTTTTGAGATGGTCTTTGTGTGGTAACGGCTTCGTAACTCTACATTGAGGCACTGAGCATGGTCAGACATGCTCTTGCCCGATATTTTTATTTAAAAATTTAGATAGAATAATACTAGATTTTACACCGAGGGGATAAAGCACTGTTTTACGTCACGGGCGCGATATTGAATCCTGAGCAAACGATGGACTCCAGATTTAACTCTCAATCGCAGCGAGGGTGTTACAAAACGGAATCCTGGTTGCAGCGAGGGATTCAAGCTCGCCCAAGACGAAAACAGCTTTATCCCAAAGCAGAATACTCTACTTTTCTCACCTTTTGCGAGACAATAAAAAGTAGTAGTCTTGCTTTAGGATCAAAGTAAAATCTCAAACCACATTCGCTTTCGTCACTCGACATTTTTATTCAAACTATAATCTTTCAACTTCGACCTCCTGCTAATACTGAAGCGTTTTGCAAAACTCGCGGCTTTTCTTTTATTTTCTTATTTTTGCGTATAAGGCTTGTATTGGCCAGTTCGATTTTCAAATAAGTTTCAAGCAAAATCTCATTATTAACCAGCGGTTTATAATGAGATTCAGTACAATAATATTACCCGCCGGGTTATAATATTGTACTGAATCACATTATAACCCGCTGGTTAGCCGATGGATATAATGATTTGGGTTAACTGAGGTTGGCATGATATATAATTGGCCAATTTCGAGCATGTAGTGTGAAAATAATGTTGAATAACATTTTGATCTTGACAGTAACATCGATATAATTACTTTTCGCATAAACATTTCGCTACATTACTCTAGTATTCGGGCCCCGACACATCCTTATTTATAATATTATAAACGCGAAAGTTTGTATGTATGGATGTTTGTTACTCTTTCACGGTGCAACGGCTGGACGGAATTGGATGTAATTTGGAAAGCAGATAGCTTTTACACCGGATTAACACAGAGGCTACTTTTTATCCCGAAAAATTTAACCGGAGGGAATAGCGATAATCGAAATCTACGCGGTCGAAGACGCGGGCAGAAGCTGGTCTGATTATAAAGAGGAAAAACTCGTATTTTTGTATGTTTGTAGTTATGTATTGTTTTCTGCGGGGCGGAGTCGCGGCCAACAGCTAGTAAATTATAAAACAAAAGAACTAACTGTTTCTGGATGATCAATTTCAGTAACGTGATCAATTGGTTAAGATTATACTTAGTTGTGTGTTAACTAGCTCTTCCTACATTTTCTGTAACTTTTTGGCCAAACTGTCGTGAAACGTTAGGGTACATACTTCGATTAATTATAAATAAGACTTTACACTTGGTATAGGTGTCACGGCCATTTTACCACTGAAATTACTGTCATAAGGTAACTTTGTTATGTATCTTGAATTAAATGCTGGGGCAGGACTTAGTAAAAGACCAAGAAAAACGTAACAAAATTGATGAATTTCTCAATTACGAGTATTCCTCCACACTATGTACAGTCGAAATCATAAAAAACCATATATGGCAGTTTAAATATGACGTTAAATAGACAAGGTACTAAAGTGTACACATATATTTATGAACACGACTGGTCCGATGTAAAGATTTGTATTTAATTAAACTGAAGCTAAGTTATTTAATGTTACTAAAACAATGGCTGTTTATTTAACTTTTTATATCATAATAATGGCGTAGATATGAGCAGTAAAGCGGCTTTAATGCCAATGCACTATCTATAATTAAACAATAGGGCTGACCCACGCCCTGTTACAACCCGACGTTAAACACATTCGGATAATCTCACAAAATCGCTTTAATCTCAACTCGGGACGAAACTTAATTCAATTCCACGTTAATTTACTTATTTGAAAATGAGAGCACCCGCAATACAGTTATCAGGGCCGGCAGGGGAATTAGGGCGGGAGGATCATCAGGATAATCTTTTTACGAATAAATGATGATAGTTAGACCTCCGAGCTTAACGGCGAGGACCCAGTTGTTGGTTTTTATGACTCGGTCACTCCAGAAGAGAAATTGTTTATATACTCCACGATATACCAAAGGTGTTATTCCGCGCGTTTGTTAGAATCAATTACAGGAGTTTATTACTTGTTTAAAATTTAAAGATCAATATTAAAAACGCCAAATACAGACTCAACGAATTGAGAAGTTAGGTAAGTCATTTAGTAGGTAGTTGGTCGGTTATGATCTCGCCGTTGCACTGTGTAAAATCGGTCCCTAAAAACAGACATCATCATGATGCATATTATTTTGGAACTCGCACGATAGATTTTACTATTTAAAATGCGAGACGATCATACCCAAGTGCCAATTGTGCTAAGAAGCCGAGATTTTTTTAATTTTTTGTTTGTTAAGCTTTCCATACGATTTAAAACAAACGGAAAAAGCCAAAAAGTTGTTATATCAACGAAGGGAATACCTTAAAAACCATAATTATCTTTGACCAGAGGCCCTAGTCAAGATGCAAACGCAACTAACGGTTTTCTTTTCGTTCAATGAAAATGTATGCGATGACAGTTAACCACGTGGTTTATCGCAACACACGAGAATGTCATCCCATACATGATGAGTCATAGAAAAGAAAAATCCTAGAGCATGTCTGACTCTGCTCAGTGCAACGTATAACGGAACCCCCGTTATGATACAAAAACTATCTCAAAAAACAACAAGTAGAACTAATTCTGCGTTTTAAGTTATTTCGTGCGAGTATAAACACTTGAGTCGCCTGTATCTCAGGAAATAATCAAGTCTACTCATTCGTAATATTTAGAAATGGCCGAGGAGTTAAAAATAACACCATAAGAGGTCAAACGATGTAGTCTTTACCGACAAGAATAGATTCCCAGCTCTTTTACCTTATTCACGTGACAATAAGAGCTGTTATAACGTCAACAATGTAATAACTTTATCCAAGCAAGGTGGAATAGACCGACGGAGTTTAGCCAGTGCAATTAAATTGACTAAACAATACCTCTAATATTTTAAGTACCGTTTACGTATTTTGGCTAGCGCCTCTATTCTAGGCGGTAAAAACCATATGGTCTTTGACCTGTTATCGTATTGTCATCGTTTTGATAGCTACCCCGAGCTCGCTTGGAGTTGTTTTCAAGCAATTCTGGAATACACGTCAGGGCGGACACACGGGCTTAACTAATATTATGTAAACGGACATAGACTCGATAAATGTTCTTCACACACCCCAAATATTTAAAAAAACATCCGTTGACACCCAAATGGAGTTCACAAAATTATGTCCTTGTGAACGTGTTGGCTAGCAATTTTCTATACATTATAGAATTGTTTAGACCCCATATCGGTGCAGTATTGGTGCTCATGGCATCCAACATCTTAAAGGGTAAAGTAAACCGTAGTGCCTTTTATCAAATAATATTTGACTTAACTTTCCAAATTACGTAGAAATTCATAAATAGTTTTTAAATGAACAACAACTACAAGCAAGAAAAGACGCAAAAGGCTGACTACAGGGTCCTGGCTGACCACTGGTGCCTTTACCCTAAAACCAATTGCCAAATTATAGATCTTTAGTACCAAGAGTGTCTAAGTTCAACCGTGGACAGATAGACTGACGGACATGGCGAAACAATTAAGGTTTCTTGTTGACGACGGAACTCTAAAAACGATAGAGAAGCCTATTTGGCAGATTTTTCAATTTACTGTTAAATAGTCTAAATTGCTGGATGCTACATGACCCGTGTCACCCCAATTCCACCAGTCAGAAAAAAACACTAACGTATGATTTAATGGTCTAATGATTTGATTCTTTAACATCAACTTTTGGTCATGCTTAAGTTAATTAACAGAACGCAAAAGCTATTATATCATTTGTTTGGCAAGGAATTTTTAATGTTATTGAGTACTAAAACAACAGGGCGATAGGTAAAGCTGGGTCGGGCAAGTATTTTTAGGTGACGTCAGATCGGTCTATCCGCCGCCGATATGCTGCGTGTCCCGCTGACGTTAACAAATTACATTGGCTGTCGACATTTTGAAACAATATACAGTCGGCGTTTAACTTATCTCGGAAACTTTTCAACTCGTGTAGATAAAGTGTTGTAAAACTTAAATGTCATTTTGCTCCGAGAGCTCAGTACTCGTAAGTCACATAAAATACGCGACATTGCACCACTCCGTTGATTGACTATCGTATAATTGAGGAAATAGAGTTTCGAATCGATCGGGTTCTTAGCCAAGTGGCTATGTCGCAGTGTATGGGAGTTGAAGATAATATTTCTCAGGCGGCGACCCTCGGCGGGCGTATCGTTTTAGTTAGTATCACAGTTACCGAAGCAATTTGTTACGTTATCTCAGTTACTTTGTTTGAGGTTGATAGGTCAACGTTAAGGTATCGCTCTTGGATCTTCCTATTACCTGCTGGCTGCTTGTAGTGTTAGTCCGTAGACTTAATGCCAGGTGATGGAATAGATAATGAAGTCGACATTCACATTCGGAACACCCAACGTAAAAGTTAATAATTTATGTTTCCTAAGTTTGAACAATCAGATGTTTTGACAAAGACGCCGGGCCCGCTGTGATGCTGCCGCGGAGCCTGTACAGTCTGCGAGACCCAACAGTACCGAGGTGTTTGCAACCTATGTAGGTCTGTTTAATTAGACAACACAGTTACCATTACTGGGTACCTACTTCAATGCTTGGGTACACTTAAAGCACCATGACAATACATACATGCAATAAAAGGAAACTACGAAGTCAACCCAGAAACCTGTCATCCCAGTAGGTACAATTTACTATTCTTGGGTTTGAAATTATACCTAATTGTACTAAAACGACAGGTGTCATAATTTACTTCTTACCTTTCTTTTACTGTAGGTACTATTTTTAAATTCACTGGCATGACTAAATTATTCTAATAGACATTATTAGAATTAAAATTAGATGATGGAATTCAAAACATTAACATCTTACCGGGGTGTGCTTCGTAATATTTGAGTATAAATTTAAATAGGATTAAAGTTACTAATCTGACAGAAGTCTACATGAGATAGCATCGCGGACATCTCGGCTCTTCATAGTAACATATTGCCTTTTTAGACAAACGATGTGACACAGCCCACGTTCCCTAACAATCGGTGGGCCGTCTTAAAAAACTAATCACACGACGTTTTTTATTACTCGTCGGGAGTGAAGCTAGAAGTGATTTGTCCAGGGCAATCTATCATTCGAGCACTATGGGAATAATTAGTGTCAGCGCGCGCATCCGGACGGAGTGCGAGCCAACAATGAGCCCGGGACGCACCATTCAAACAAACCATTAATAATTTTGAACGCTAGTTTTTCTTAGACGGATTCACTCTTGTAAATAAATGGTACAACGGATTCTTAACTACCTACTTACGGAGACATTTTTTACCGAGCGAGCCGTTAGACGGCTAATGCCGCCGCGCCGCGCTTCGCGGTTAAGAAACCGTGGCCGGTCGCGGCGTCACGGCGTCGCGTCGTCAGTCCGCGCCTGCCAAACAAACAAACTAACCGTCTAACGCGGACCTTCACCGATAAAGTTGATTCAATTTTGCGATCTTACAAAGCCTCTTACTTGCTCAGGTCCATACTCGGAGAAATTTCAAAACGGCTTTGTAACGCGAATGGTCACGGTCGCACACCACGGCTTATAGGAACAGAACCAGTGTGAACGACCTCTTGTTCGCTTCAAGATATGTTTTAATACGCATTTTAATAAAGGTTGTATTGTTTAGGCTGCCGGAATACATTAAGTTTTATGTCGTTGTAAGCGGCCGCGGCGCAGGCGCAGACGGTGCACGAACGTAATTAGCCTTGTTCCTACATACCCACTTAGTCCGCCGAGCGGTTTGACGTTTGTTCTACGCTAAGGACTGTGCAACTGACACCTCATGCGCGTAGTAGAGGTTACGTAAATAAAACAGATCAACCCAAAGTTTATTTCTCCGTCACATAATAAGAACATTATCGGATTATGTTGTTTTACAATAACTTTATCGATAAAGCTATTTTGACTGAGAGTTAGATGCGTCAAAATTAAGTTTTATTTTTTTTCACCAACGCTGAACGGGACTTTTTGACTGAAACCCTAGGGCTTATATTTTGAAAATAATAAGTTTGTAACCCTATTTTAGCAAAATAAGATAATGCTATATTCAAGCTGGTTATTTAAGAACCAACACAACCTGTCAATACTTATACAGTATGCAATATGACGAGGAGCAAACCTTTAAACCCGTAGGTGACCAGGTCGATTTTAGTATAATAAATTCCTACAGTCGTTATTAGTATTTGCTGGTTTTTTTTAAATTTATCAATTCCTACAGTCGTTATTAGTATTTGCTGTTTTTTTTTTAATTTATCATATTATGTAAATACTAATTATTCACTTTTTTTTTAAAGTCGGTTAACCATTTGTGTAGGTGAAAAACTTAAGTAAATGGCCTCATGCATGTTGTGTACAAAATTAATATGGAATTACGTCAAATTTCATATATATAATGTCAAACGGTCCATACCTGATGTGTTACAACTACATGCAAGAGGTTATTTACTTAAGTTTTTTACCCATATCATCCTGTGATACTAATTATAAACATAACTGATAATTAACTAATTCAACAAATCGTGGCCATTGCAGCCTGAACTTGAGCAAGGGTTTTATATACATAGGTATTCGTCAATCATTGTTACTTAATAGGATTTAACAAAGAGTGTTAAGTCTATCCTGCCTTTGGTCTAATTTGTTTGTAGTAACGGGGTCGGAACCCTACACTGGGCATGGTCCGACATGCTCTTGCCCGGTTTTGTCCCAGCGGTGCCTCAAATCATTTGACCGATTCTACCAATCGGCGCTTATTTAACCGCTTGTCTATTTTGTTCTTAACGTCTGCAGCCAGAATGTCATGACAATAGTTTAAATTGAGTAATACCTACTATAAATAACTACGAACTTTGATGTTTTCTTATATTTGGTAAGTATATTACACTAAAGCTAAATTAATCACGATAGTATTAATTTAGCTTTGGTATTATTACGAGCTAACTCGTAAAGAGCTCCATTAAAACATTTCAAAACGAAACACAATGGCAATCGAGCTCAGACATTTTCTGGACTCGCATTCTCTGATTCTCTCAGCGTAATAAAAGAACCCGTTCATAATTAGCGCTGTATATTTAATATAATGTCTAAAACGTGATAATAAGGAAGTAATGTAAGCAAGGTCGTTATAATAAAAATAGAGATTTCTTTATGTGTACAATTAAGTGAGTGAGCGTGTATTAATTACTTTACAGCAGCTGTTAACGTGTATGAAATACAGCTAGTTCCGCGGCGCGGAGCGTGTCATAATTTGACTCTTAATAGAGCGTTCATCATTTTTTAATGATAATGTTACTTACTTGTTTGTGTGGATTTAATAAAATCTGTAATAATCTAAACACAAAGTCAGAATTCGTTTTAAGTTATATACCTGCTATTAGGGGTAAGGAAGGTAAAACGAACCACTAAAGAAAAAACCAACATAGTATAAAAACTATTCTTATTTTTTTAACATGTTTTTTCAATTTAACTTATTAAGGAATTTATTAATTTAACTAACTAACCAACCACAGGAGCAACAACGACCAAACGAACCAACCAACCAACGTTAAAAAAAATAGGGCATTTATTAATTTAACTTATATGTATTCATCACTTCAATTAAATTACAAATTATGAAGATATAAGATGATTTTCAAAATCCTCGGCTTGGTCTATTTTGCCCACATACCTAGGTAAAACGAACCAGACGTGAAGGTAAATCGATATCAGAAATCCCATAAAAGTGAAGGCTGATCAAAATTTGCTGTTTTTACATCAAAATACCCAAAAATGGCCGCTCTAAGAATACCGACCGAAACTGAGTAAGACTACGTGGACACAAGTCAGCAATATATAACGCTACCAGTTTTAAAGTTATAAGCCCGGTCCGTTTTACCCACAGGGTCTGTTATGCCTTCCTTTCTCCTACGGGCATCAATCGGGTACGTACGAGTATCACAACCAACAAACATCGCGGCGCACATAGATTGGTTTTTTTTTTTCAGGGATTGACAGCTATGTTTTATTTGACCTGAGCCTTTATTCTACTCGAAAAACCCAATTCCTTTTGATATGTTATCGTACCTACATTTTGCTAGCTCTTATTTATTTGACATTAATGGCGAGAAAATAAAAAACAATAGGAGCGATAACGTATCAAAAGGAATTATAGTACACTTCAAAAGCAATATTGTTTAACGTAGGCCCAGCTTTTGGCGCTGCTGACATATCTTTATCATTATACCTACCTACATATATTGTACTAAGCATAAAAACTTCGTTACAAAAATTCGTTACGAAAAGTTAATATTTCCGGTAAATGATAAAATAACGAAAATATCAGATAAAAAGAAGTGCAATAGCTATCTCAAACCATAACATTTTGTACAATCTGTAATAATACTTAGTCGGTCCTAAAGTTCTGTCACTGGCACATTATTTTTTAATTTAGAACATAATTTTAAGAAAATGTTTTTGTATTCCATTTTTGAATGTTTGACAATTATGTTAAAACAAAAAACAGTCATTTGCTGCGATTTCTCACGATGGAGTGGACATTGAAAGAAAACCGAATCGCTGTTTTAGCGTTGCACCGCTGTGGGCACTCGCCAAGTACCGTTTTCAAGTTGCTCAAAAAATTAAATATAACGCTTAGGTTTGTGTACCGTACTATTGATAGATACAATGAAGTCTCTAGTGTTGAGGACAAAAAAAGAACTGGCCGTCCACGCTCCGTAAGAACACCAGCAGTGATCAAAGCGATCAAGGCCCGTATAGCAAGAAATCCTGTCCGAAAACAGAAGTTGATGGCTTTGCAGATGGGTGTCAGTAGGAATACCGTCAAAAAGATTTTAAACGAAGATCTTAGTCTACGAGCATACAAAAAAAAGTGTGGACACGTGCTTAATGCCCGTCTAAAAACAATCAGGCTTAAAAGATCCCGAAAGTTGTTAAAACAGTACGCGAAAAATCGACACCGCGATATCCTATTTACAGACGAAAAATTTTCGATATTGAAGAAAAGTATAATAAACAGAATGATAGAGTGTACGATAAGAGCTCTGAAGAAGCAAAAAAAACCGCTCCGCGGGTGCAACGTGGGCATCATCCATCATCAGTGATGGTTTGGTTGGGAGTATCTTATTACGGGCCAACTGAGGTTCATTTTTGCGAAAAAGGGGTCAAAATCAGTGCAAAAGTGTACCAAGAGACGGTTTTGGGTCAGGTTGTCAAAGATCTGCCCAACACGCTATTTTCAGGACATCATTTTGTGTTCCAGCAGGATTCTGCACCTGCACACAAAGCCAAGACCACTCAAGCCTGGTTTGAGCGTCAAAAAATCGACTTTATAAGACACGAAGATTGGCCTTCCTCCAGTCCGGACCTTAATCCTTTGGACTACAAAATTTGGCAGGTCTTAGAGGAGAAGGTCTGTGCTAAACCACATACAAATTTGGAGAGCCTGAAGTCATCTATTAGAAAAGCAGTCGCTGAAATAGACATGAATATGGTGCGTGCTGCGATAGACGACTGGCCGCGGCGTTTATTGGCCTTTATTAAAAACAAGGGAATTTAAGTTAAATTAATTATTAAAAACTGATTGGTACTTTTGTTATACTGATTTAAACTCAACACGATTTTGATTCATTATTATTACACTACACGGGACTTAATCGCGTTAAGGGATATATAATTAATTATTACCTCGACGTTTCGGACGTGACGCTACGCCCATGGTCTCGAGAGGACCATGAGGAGAGGATGGGTCCTCTCGAGACCATGGGCGTAGCGTCACGTCCGAAACGTCGAGGTAATAATTAATTTTAGTAATTAATTATATATCCCTTAACGCGATTAAGTCCCGTGTAGTGTAATAATAATGGTACTTTTGTTTGTATCATTATTCTTATTTGTGACAGAACTTTAGGACCGACTAGGTAGGTATAAAAGAAAGAAGTAAAATTGTCATTAAAAGTTGAAATCTCTAGAACTAGGTACCTACAGAACCTTTTTTTTTAACATTATATTACTAGGAAGTTGCAGCATTTCATGGTTATGTAATCGACATTCGTACTCGATTTTAAGACTTTACAGGTCTGATAGGTATTGGTATAATTTGAGTTTCCGTCATTTATTTATAATAAAAAACCCGGTCAAGTGCGAACCGGGCAAATCGGACTCGCGAACCGAGGGTTACGTATTTAATATAACATGCTTGGTAGGCACAAAAGAAAACACTACATTCTGTTATGAACTTTATTTTCTATGCAATAAGGCCCTTTTTGACTAATTTTAATACATTTTCAAAGACTTTTTATTCTTTCTCAAAAACTGTAAAAATGAAAAAATCATTTTATTTTTCCCATGAAATATAAGTAATTATCTATACGTCAGGGTTTTTACACATTTATCGATTAATAAACTTCGGAGATAAGGTACGGAAATTTCAAGTTGATAGCATTTGTAGTTGCTGAGATAATCTGCTGGACATACAGACATACAGATAACGAAGTCTCACCATAAGGATTCCTTTTTTACCATTTTTGTACGAAACCATAATAATATCAAAGCTATATGATATGTGTATACTTGAAAAAAATCATGAACTACTTTTGACACAATGTCTAAGTTCGTAAAGAAACTCGGTGTAAACCAAACGTAACGTAAGCGACAAAAAAACAAACCCAGACTGAAACATCAGTGATATTTTCGAAAATTTTAGCGAACACGATACAAAGGTGAATAAAAAAACAAATTAGTAAATAAGACAATATTTACGTATTTAATCATTTGAAAGAAAATAAATAAAATGTTTGACGTCATGTAGCTCTACAGCTACGTTACGTAAGCGACACGTACGATTTTAAATCATTAATCTCGCATGTTTTGGTCGAAATATTGACGTCCAATGCATGGACACGCTTCCGCTTTTAATACTTCTCCATCGCGGTACAAAACATGAAATTTTCATACTCAAGGCACTGCGTCCGACTTTTCCCATGGTTTTTTTTACTCCAAAGTGGCGTCTATTCCTGTTTGTGATGTATATATTAAGGACTAATTCGAAACGGATTTACCAAATTCAAAATTATTTTTCTGGGTTTTTTTATTCAACCTATTTTGTAAAACTTTTTAAAATGATATTGTCATTGTCATCAAAATATTGTGTCACAAAATATTTTCTGTACTGGTTCCCAAAAAAAACGATAGAATGTTTCAAATCCAACGGCGAGAACAAATCGTTGCCAAATGGCTGTCAAATCCTAATCGTCCCAATCATTTCATCTCCAAAGAATTAAAAATCCATCGCAGAACTGTTGATAAAGTTATAAAACGCTACTTGGAGACCTTGTCCACGGCCCAGAAGCCGAGGGTTAAAGAACACGGAGGCCCTCGGGACCCAAACCTCGAAAGAAATATCATACGAACGATTCGCAAGAATCGCAGTATGTCTGAACGAGATATAGCGAAAAAAAATTGTACGAGCCAATCAATGGTAAGGCGTGCCAAAAAACGTGCTGGTATGAAGACAAAGAAGTAGTCTAAGGTGCCCAAAACTACGGCGAAACAACAAGCAACTATCAAAACGCGGTCACGTAAATTGTATGACTTTTTAGGCACTGAAAATTTTCACTTAGTACTCGATGACGAAACCTACGTCAAGGCTGACTTCTCAACACTGCCAGGTGATCAATATTATACGATCGCAGAAGGAGAGACTCTTCCAGATTCACAAACGACAATCGGAATGGAAAAGTTTGGCTCCAAATATCTTGTGTGGCAAGCAATTTGTCAATGCGGTGATCGCAGCCGGGCCTTTGTCACAACAGGCACAGTCAACAAGGAAGTCTATATCAACGAGTGCTTAAAGAAAGGACTGTTACCTTTTGTTCGAAAGCACAGTTCTTCAACACTATTCTGGCCGGACCTTGCGACATCCCACTATGCCAAAGATACCCTCAGCTTCCTTCAACGTAATGCCATCCAAATAGTGCCTAAAGACATGAATCCCCGTAATGTGCCACAATGTCGCCCTATTGAGCGGTACTGGGCTCTGGTCAAGGGAGTCCTGCGTAAAACGGGTAGGTCAGCTCGTGACAAGAAGGATTTCCTTGCAAAGTGGAATTCAGCCCGCAAGAAGGTGACAGATAGTACTGTCGCCCGTTTAATGGAGGGTATTCGCCAAAAGTTACGACAAGAGTGGGAGAGAAAGTAAAATAAAACGAAAATATGTAAATAGTAATTTAAATAATGCATTTTCTCAGTTTATTAAAAGTTAAGCAAAAATAAATGTTTATTTCTTACAAAAAAGTAGTTTCGAATTTGGTAAATCCGTTACGAATCAGTCCTTATATATTATTTTCGTATCTGACACCAAACTTTTAAAATCTTCTGGCCTTGCAACATTAATTTTTCACGCACCAAACGCTTAACATTTCCACCAGCTCCATCTAACTCTTTTGCCATGCGATGTGGCTGAATACTTCTTTGTAAAGGTTTTCTTATATTTTTTGTTCGAATAATATAACAAACGAACCATGAAATTGTTTTTAAACTCTGTGGATGGACCATAACTCCAAATCACGTCGGTAAATTAATGTTTACATAGTTGTTTTCAGGCATTATACATACGCAATAAAAACGCAAACCACAGCAAAAATATTCTCCACAGTGGGAGTCTTAACAGACTCTATTTAGTAATATCAAACTTCAATATGTCCGTGATAATCGAAATGAAGATATGATACGATTTAGATTTGCAAAGCACTATTAGTAAATTTTACTATAGTTTACGTTGTATTTAAGTCGCATTAGTGAGTAGTATCCTTTTCATCTTAAAATAAATAACGATGTATGATATAAAAATGCTAAAATCCGTAAAACTAATATGGTTTTGAAAAAAAGTTTGCCCGCAGTGGTAACAAATTAATTTCATTATCATCGAACCATGAAAAAGACTAAATTATGTGGCAAATAAGATTTGAATTAAAAAGAACCAGACTATTGTAATATTAACTATTTATTTGCAATTTGCAATATTTGAGAAATCATTATAGTTACTCTTTGGTGCACCTAAGTAAATTAAATCATAACTTCCATTAAAAATAAATATTAATAAATAATGTCACATTAATACACCAAAAACAAATTACACAAAGCCCAGAATTTCTTCGTTTTCAGTGTTTCCGTTATCTACTACACTTTCGCATTCGCTGTCTTCTGTATTATCTCTGGTAATAACATTTTTATAAAACACATGTTTTTCAATATTCTGCCAATCAGTTCCATAGTGTTTCGTCAAAAGATTATTGACGTCGTTCAATTTTGCTGTTTTACAATCCATTTACACATAAGTAAATAAACCAAACAAATTGAATTTAAACTTCGGAGCAACACACTCATTCTACCAGCAACAATGGAAAAAGTTAAGGGTTGTTAAGAGGATTGTGAAAAGCCACTAAAATCGCGTAGCTGTAAAAATAAAACCATAAAAATTTAGCTCCGAGCGAAAACGTTACTCACCCCCTAAATCAAGTCCTATTTTCACGATTTTTGAATATGTTGTAGTTATTATAAAGAACTAGGTCTGTACGTTTCCGTTCCTTGTTTATTAAATTTGTTTTTTTCTAAGGAATATTTTTTCTTGGAAAGGAAAAGGTGCAAACATAGTTTTTCTTGAATTTCATGATATCTACAACATATTTAAAAATCGTGAAAATTGGACGACGTTTAGACGGAGAGAAACGTTTTCGCATTTTCTATGCAGATTTTTAGCTTCACAATCCCCTTAAGGATTTTTTAATTTAGCCCTTACCTATGTACAATATTTTTGCAATTCACTCTTATGTTCTCTTTCTTTTGATACTAAATAACTTATTCCTAATTATCTTATTAAACTGCATTAAGCTAGGCCCCAAGTTGGGTAAAGGCCTCCTCCAAAGATGCCCACTTCTCTCTATCCTGCGCTTTTTTGCCACCAGTTTTGTTGGCAAGTGTTTTTTTTTGCTGGTACTTTTTAGTGATAATAGTAAGCTGTTACGTAGAAACTTGAAGCCATTTCAAGCTTGCCGCTAGCAACGCCGCGGGAAAGTCAGAGTCATATTTAAACAATTAAATGTTCTTCGTTATAGTCGCTCAACTAGCTTAATCGAGATATCTTATCGCCACCCTTGAAATAGGTACCGTTGACCATCTGTGGTCTTTATCATCAGTTCCACTTCTCCAAATGATACTCTCTGTATGCAAATGCTAGACTTTTTACTAATAACATTAAAATCGCTATAACAATATATTTTTTTAAATCCGTCCATAATTGACGGAGAAATCGTTGAACATACATTTAAAAATACATGCAGTGGAACAAGGAACCCTTTTTGAAATCTGTTATAATTGCTTCCGTGGCTGACCTTTTTGAAGTCGGTTAGAAATGCTTCCGTGGCTGACTAACTTACGGGCAATGGACAGCCTAAAAATCGCTACCTTTAGACCTGAAATTACATATAAATATACCTACTCCTGTAGTAATCTAAAAGCAAGGCATGAAATTTATCGAAGTCGGTGGCAAGAATCAAGTTACATTGCCATTGTTTCCTTAATGCTGGCTTGGTCGTCTGGTATGGAATGGAATTAGGCATTAAGGCTGCCATTTTATTTGTACTTGTTTTAATACAACGAAGATTAAAAAAACAATTATATTTCATCTATAACTAGATTCCCGAAATATATGATGCAGGTCATGCAGGTACCAAATAGGCTAGTAGTACCTATGACTGTGAGACATAGCTATTGATTTACGGTTTTTATGTTCTTGTGAGTCCATTTGTGAACTTAGTGTGTTTTATTTGCTTTTGAATGCGGATTCCTAGTTGTATGTCCTTTCTTATTTCATCCCCTAATAGGTACCCTAGGAATATGCCTTCAAGATTCCAAGGCCCCTGGTCCAGCGCTTGGGCTTTTATAGAAGAACGTTGTATAAAACCACAATACAAAAAACCGCCTTCAAAACCCCAAAAAGTAAATTATTTTAAAATAAACTTAAGTCGGCTTTTGGTTAAAAATATTGTCAGTTGCCGACTTTAGTTGGACTGACCTATACCTAGGTGCCTACCAATTTAAAAGAATTTATTTTTTCATTTTTGAACGCAGTTTTTTGTTTTTTAAAACATTTGTTTGTTTTTTTTTTATTTTTAGTACCATAATAAACTGTTTTATAGTACTTCTTTGAATTCATATCAATGAAACTTTAAGACATTTCAAGCTCACCGCAAGAAACGCCGCTTCAAAGTCTTATTCATATTTAAACAATTAAATGTTCTTCGTTATAGTCGCCTTAATATAAACTGGCATGGGTACGGTTGAGAAGTTCCATATTGCCATCTGGGGTCTTCATCATCAACTCCGCTTCACCAAATGATATATTCTGAATGCAAATGCTGGACTTGTTATTAATAACTAATTTTCTATTTAAAGTCATTTGGTGCCGTTTTAGATGATTTTAGTACGTTTTACCGCCTGTATCTTAAAAACCAATGATGTCTAATTAGTCGAGATAGTTTTTCTTGTAAATTCGTTTTTTGCGCATTCATTGAAGATATTACGGGACGGGATGACACTAGACTCAACAACAAAAATTAGGTCTTTGAAGCTTAATATTTCATAAACGGATCCCTTAATCGAAAAATTTCACAAACCCGTAATAATCTTGAAAGACCTATCCAACGACCACCCACACTATGGGGTAAACGAGAAAAAAAAATGATACGTTACGTGTATGATAGGTACACTAAAAAAAATATTCCTAATGGTATAACGATCAAAAAAATACGTAAAAAATGGGCCAAACTCTCATGTGCCACCAAAAGTGATGTCTAAAAAATAAGTTTATTAAACTAAAACCCGACTCAAAACGAATGAAACAAGTTTGGACCTTTTTAATGTTTTACACACGATCCGATTTAGGTAGGTACATTAGAACCACTCCTAATCCTTTTATTATGAAGAAGAAGCCAAATGTAGGGAAATCCAAGACATTGACTAGTGCTGTGAGTGGAACTCATCCATTGTGTGAACGTCATACTAGGAAGTTGTTCAAAATATTGTTCGTAGCCAAACTCCAGGACTAATATTTTAATATTTATAATTGGATATGTATTAACTTTTATCTACATCCATATCATAACTTCCCTATTATATGTTTAGAAACGATAAGCAAACAGCCTATATTAAGAAACCTGTATCTGTGGTTGCACTTTAATGTTAACATTAAAGTATTACATGTCATTAAAGTATCGGTTATTGATGTAGTTGCATCTTAATGTTCACTTTAAAGTTTCGGTGACCGAAACTTTAAAGTGAACATTAAGATGCAGGTTCTTTAAGATACAAGGCAACATGGTACAATTTTCTCACATATTGTAGAAAACTTATGATATGCATGTAGATAAAGTTATGTATGCGACTGTACGCATAATTAGGCATTAAAACACTCGTGTGATCTTATTATGAAACTCACCTATCGGCTCGTTTCATAAAACCACACTCGTGTATTAATGCCTCTCATTATGCACCAGTCACATAAATAACTATTATGGTCTATCAATATAAACGGCCAAAATAAACATTAAGTAAAACGTATTTTTCGATTTTTTCCTAGTTTTTATTCATTTAATAAGTCGATAGACACCTCATTTGTCCAAATCGGTTGCTATGCTACGGAACGATGCTAGACTGGCACATCCATATATATTAATATACATACAGACATACATACTTAGGTACCTAAATACAAGGGGTGTCAACATCATTACCTTCAGTTTAGCACTAGGAACCGTATCAAAATTCGTTGCGACTAAATTTGGAAGGAATACAAGGACATAAATATTTTTGAAAATATACTTTATTATTTTAATGGACAGTTAAGCAACTAGGTACATAATACAATATTTAGATGTCACTTGCGTTACATTGAATTACCTATCTTAACATTTAATACATTTATAATAAACTAGTGGCAAGATTTCACAATAAACCCCCTCCATATTCTTATTATTAATGACTAAATGATACGTGACATACATAACACAATGAGGTATTTTTTTACGTACATTTATTGCAGTCTGAGGTTCCATAGGCATAGTGAATATTTGATTGTGGATTTATTAAACGACAAAGCAGCAGCTCTCGTAGTAGGTACGGTCACGGACGTTAATTTGCTACCCATTTCAAAGAAAATCTGCTTGAAGATGTCATTGTCATTAAAGATGCCAAGCCATTTGTATTTGATACCAAACTCAATCTTATTGCTGTAGAATGTCAGATTGACTTTGGAACTATGGTGGGTGACAAATTTAATTTATTTGACTGTACCTATCAAATATATATATTTTTTTAAATATAAAGTTTAAAAAATCATACTATCAATTCAGTATCAAATACATTCAATAATAATATTCTGCACAGATACACCCATGTAAAATCACCAATCTCGTTTTGTATTAGGTAAGAGGTGCTGACAAATTTTAATAACTAAATAACATAATCATATTCATAATCTTCAGATGAGACGCGATTAAAGTATAATCAAATTCAGAAAAAAGCTTACTTAGTGGCGAAGCAGCTGTAGCTCTTTAAATTAATGTTTATTCTGCTTTGAGGTGAATATCAAAGATGCATTGAAATCTCCGCGAGTTTTTCAGTATCATTGGTGCGATTATACAGAATAAGACACGGCTCCGTCGACAGATTTAACGAGGCGGCCAAACAACGCCCTCTGAGAAATCTTTCACCTGAATATTTAACTCTTTGAGTAAAAATAAATCCTTCCGTTTCTCGGAATAACAACAGTGTCAATTCCAGTCGACTCAGAGCGAAGATTATATTTGTCATCGGTGATCGCATTATCCCGTCCGCGGGGTATCGCGCCGAGTCGCGCGGCCTGAAGGCTCCCGTATCGTATATGCCAAACAGATGTTTTGTCATCTCATCACGCCTACAATACGCAACTAGTCGCGACTTTTTCCTTGAAGAAAAAACGTACACAGAAGGCGCCTGTCTCCTTATTTTTAGAGCTGTCATTTCAGCTTAAAGACCTAATGAGGCGTTTCTAATAACGTTTCTGGCTCATTCAGTTTCCCTGTTTGTTCACGTAATTACCTACTACCCACACGCCTCACGCCGTCTCCGTCGTTCTTTTAACGTATAAGGGGAAATGCTTTAGGCTGAGAGTCATACCATTCTTTTTCTCCAAAATGCAAATGTTAACGTAATTTTAAACGTTTTATATAGACTTAGGCCCAGTCTTACTTTAACGATGTGTTATTATTATGTACTATTATTATTATTATATCAGTAAGAAGAGCTTTGATATGAAATCTCGGTTCGTTTTTATTACCAGCTACTTTAATTTAACTTCGCTTGCCTGTGTTGATCAAAGCTTTTAAGTCAATTTTGAACCATTTTCTGTTTTCCGAATGGACATGTTGACAAACCTGCGTGACTTGTGTAAATCCGGGAACAAAGCAATATTTTGGCGTCTAAGAGCTGATATGATATCTAATGACGACAAAGGTAGTCATAGAATGTCCGCTATTACTTACGTAGGCTCATTGAGTGTGCATTCTGCTAAACCCGATGACATTGCGATGATATGATGTCTGACAGCTGGAGCTCTAGGCGAATTTATTTCATTTAAGACTTAAATTTAACGTTAAAGTAGCTCTTACGGTCAAGTCAACAATAGCTAACCTACCATCACGTCTACTCAGCGATATAATAACGATATAGAAGCAAGATGGGTTAAAACAAAGTGGAATGGAGGCCCTGATATACTTACTCGTAAGCAATGATAAAGTTTGAAAGTGGAAAAAATTGCACGGTACAGTAAACTCGATAAGTATGAAGTAAACTAGATAACAATCCGAGACATTTATTCGATTTTAAATATGGGTGTAATTACAATCGGACATCATTGTCTGAAAATCGTTGTATAAAAGTGGGCACCCGGGATTGAGAAAGCTATCAACGGCGACAAGTTTCGAAGCAGCCAACGGATTTGAAAGCGGCATTAGTCTCGGGGCACCTGCCCGTTCACACCCGACCTCGGAATTTTTCAGTATTGCCGATGCAAAGTTTCTCGTTAATATGCAAATTAAGAGTTATCTGCGCAGAGGATGCGCGGATTTAGGGTCACTTTCGAACGCAAAGTGCGCTTAATGAAAATTGGAAGTTCACGCCCTGTTTCTATTCCGAAACGTGTAACGATTTAGCATAATTATTAGGATTATCATATCACTGCTCTTTTTAACATGATGATGTTTGTGTTTGAAATAATTAGCAATTAGGCATTATTTATAATAGGTGTTATTCGCAGGTGATTTTAAAGTAACTGTTAACTGCTATACTTAACTAGATAGTCATAGTTACTAGTACTTAGTTGCAGTATTATTGCTTGTAATATAAACACTCTTGCGACGGATACGCTTTTAAATGGGATGGACGAATGCGGCATCGAACAGCCGCTGAATAGCTGGTTCCGCGACTACTTGATGTCACGGACACAACACGAAAATAACCAGGACAATAACAATAAACAGCGAATGTAATCCTGTAGTTGAAGTTCATTGTGTTACATATTAGGAGGATATCTGTGATAAATTAAGAGTTTTGCTGGGTAAATTTTACCATCTTAGTTATAGGGTTCCTTTTGGTACTTTAAATTGTTTATATTTTGCGTTGGTGGATTCTGTACTGGGGTATGCTCTCACTCGTTATGGTCTCACTTTGAAAACTTACTTAGATAAACGAGAATCCATGCAAATGCGTTTTTTTTAATTTCTTGTAGCTTTCAAAATATTAAATATAATTGTAAAACTGATTATCGAAAATTGATCAAAATTTGTAAGATACTTCCACTTTAAATCATAAATACCTTTTGTACCTTGTGACCTGAGTAGAATTGAACATAATCATGGTACAAGGTTGGTGTCCGCGGGTAAGTTTAATGTACCTAGAGATAATAACTATTACGGAGACAGTACTTTAAAAAAGCGCCTGCCATATATTCTCAACAGTTTACCTGAGGGCATACGTCTCGAGCAAAATAAACGTATATTTAAGAGAAAACTAAAGACAATTTATTAGATACGCTGCCATAGAATTATATAACTGGTACACTATTGTGTCGTAGTAAACATGGTTTAATGCTAAGATTATATAGTACTGTGATGTTCTTAAAGTCTTCCTGCAGTCAAACGGTCCTAAAACAGTTAGGCAGGGTTTTTGTTTATTTGTAATTTTTATTGATGGTTTAATAAACAAATAAATAAATAATGATAATATTAATAATTACTTTTAGGGTGCCGTACCCGGAGGGTGGTTAGGCCGTATTATTAAGCCTACGCTGTCCGTGCGTCATTCCGGCTGTCCTAACTTTAAACAGCTGTATCTTGTGAACCGTAAGACCGCTGCTTCTTTTTTTAGGAAAATGTGTTTTTACGACGGATTACCTAACTAAGAATTAATATAAGTTAAAAAAAACCGGCCAAGTGCGAGTCGGACTCGCGCACCGAGGGTTCTTTAGGTACTGCCGCATAGTAAGTTGATGTACCTAATTATATTTTAATTTGAATGTTATCTCGACCAAATAATAAAACGCGAGCCAAATGTAATGGATTCTTGCAACTGGTTCTTCAACACGCTGCGAGAACTCACAACTTTCGCTGACGAGGTGAGCCTCGTCTTGAAGACCCAAACTGCCGACTGGTTTTTTCTTTCTGGCTCATAGTTATAAATCAGAAAATTTGTCGCCTGAAACGATGTTATATACAGACCTTGACTCTTCTCCGTAAAGTCTTACAGAATAGACCATCGCCAAATAACAAGTGCGGTTTTTCGTTCCTCGGACAAATTATGGACTAAGTAACCAACAAGAAAGTAGTTTACGGTCTCCCATTATATAAGGAAAATACAGCCTTCTTGCGTTAAATACTAGACCCACGCGAGTACTAGCGCCCCAGGCGGTAAATGAACGGTAAACTAAATTGTATGGTACATACGTACCTATACGTATACACTTCATAGTGCCTCTATTTACTTATTATCCTTGTATTGTATAAAGCTAGTTTTCTTGTAATGTTTGTGTTCGTGTTTTGCAACACAAAAAATCAAAGGTTGCTGGAAAACTACCTTTATACAATTCGATCTTACCCCAACATACCTTCTTAATGGGGTAAGATCGGATCGGGGGGTCAAAACCGGATAATTCAAATTACTACTCAACTAACAAAGGTTTCCTATTTCTGGCAACACACCTGCCTACGCTATCTTGTTGCGCCCCAAAACGTAGGCAGCCGCGTGGTTTCAAAGGGACACGCAGGTTGCGTGTGAGACTGAAAGACGTCGAAAATTCCGAGTGGTCGTGAAATCCAACTATCCCGTGGCTGCGTATTTCAACAACCAAGTAAGTTTAACATGTTTGTGTATTTTTGTGCATATTATTATCTAAAAAAGGGTTTGATGTATGTTAGAACCACGAATAACGGTTAGATTAGCAAATAAGTTTTAATCCGATATTTTCCTTTCGGGTCAAGATCGAACTAAATCCAACCTATCTTTACCCGTGTCAACTGGTATGGGAAAAAGCAGTGGTTCTCTGCTCAACAGTTGATTATTTGTCGCAGTATCTACACTACACAGCAAGTTGTACTTTTTTTTCTAAATTATGAAATTTTTACTTATAAGGACATGGTTTGAACACATTTTCACGTACGTTGCATTAGTTACGAGTCTGTGTGACATTGATCTTTTTCGTGTTTTTAGAGCTCTGAAGTCAAACTTTGTTTACCTACCTACCCTTAGTTTCGCCATGTCCGTCCGTCTGTCCGCATCTAAGCTCAGAGACTCTTTAAGTTCTAGAAAGCTATAACTTGGCATGAATATACATATTTATTATTATTGTTATATTAAAAATATTTATTATCAATATTGACAAATATTACCATTAATAATTGTAATATGTGTTATTATTGTAATATAAATATTTTTGATATTATTCATGAAAGAAGACGAAAATTGACCATTCCCCTCATCAACCCCTCTCTGATCTGCGAAACTACTGAGCCTATTATTAATTTTTATATACAAAATATACTTAATTATTTGTAGATTACACTGTAGATAACATCACAATATTAATGTTTTTTTAACTGGAAGAATATAAAAAGCGTAGGTAAGGATAAAATAAGTCAATCAAGTAATTTAAAACATTCATCAAATTAACAAAATCACAAAGCATTTAAATAATGTTAACCATTAAGCAGCAGATGTCGTTACTGTCTTTGTGATTTGAGCTTTATTCTACATCCCTCCCCCCTCCCCCCTCCCCTGGCCTACACTACCTCGTCGGATCTCACCAAACCAACCAACCTAACCAACCAATCACCAACAACCATCCAATATACTGTGTTGGGAAAATTAAGTAAAGATATTTTAAAAATTACTTGTTAATCTTAAAACTAGAAAAAGCTGTAAATTATTGGATGCTGTTTTAAATTTGTTAAATTATTCCTGTGAGTGTAAAACATAAAAACCTTTTGGCTATAAATAACCGAGATAGTCAAGAGCATAACCTATCTCAGATAAGTAAGACATAATTGGCACAAGGTCGGTATCTGCGGGTAAATTTGAGGTACCTAGAGTGAATAATTACGTTGGTGATAGAACATTAAGGGAACGTGCGCCATATGTGTTAAATAGTTTGCCCGAGGATATCCAGCAGGAGCGAAATATTCATAGATTCAAGAGGCTAGTCAATTATTTTTTTACAGTCTCCTGCATACTAAGCTTACTGTAAGCTATATTTAAAAATAACAGTTTTTCACGGACTAATTCCTGCTGTCAAATTGTTCTAACAGTTTTGGAGGGATCTTAGTATTACTGTTTAATGTTGTTTGTTTTTAATAAAAAAATAAGTTTAATAAAAACAATACTGGACCGTGCATTCGAAAATTGGAAAGGAGCAATAGATCTCGAGCGTGACATAAATTACCACTCGAATCACCGATCGCGCACCACCCAGATATTTAACTCTCTTATGCGTGCTGCGGAAGATTTACCATAAGCCACTTGTGCGGTTTCACCGAGCCTATTAATCGATTGTCCCTAAGCACTTTGGATTTTCTGCGATTCTCTTTGTCTGTGGCGTGGTGGAAAATGCGCATAAAATTAAGATATGAAGTAGACTCAAAGTAGAAACCCGCAATTTAAGCTGTAGTTATTAAATAAGCTACACTTTATACATTTTATCACTTTGCAAGAGATAAGGTTTAGGGTATCTTTACTCTGTTTTTGTCCACTCTTTTTTTAACTAATATGTAAAGCATTATAAAATAACAAATATATTTTTATTTTTTATCTTTATATTAATCTTAAGTCTTAACTATTTATGAATATTATTTTTAATTTTACAGTAGTTTTGATTCCCATTTCAACCTTATATGGCCAAAAAGGGTGCAGTGGCCACTGGGTTCTTCTACCCAAAGTCCAGCAGAAGGCGCGTTGCAGCTAACATATTAAATTACTAAATATAAAATCATATAAGATACAAAAGGCGGGAAAAGAAAGATTCTTTAAAAAGTGGTAATACAAATACAGACGATTATTTTTTGAATTTTACTTACATTTAATTTAAAATCACAGATCGACACTTGAACGTTGTTTAATGGTCAGTATATAAATATCAAAATGGATCACCAACTTTTAGATTTAGGGGACCATTTAGAAAAGATTGAGCTCGAAAAGTGTATAATTTTCCTTATAGTTACGCGCAAGTTTATTTACGTCGAGATTCTAGGCGTAAAGACCATATATTCGCCCTTGATAGACTAGGCCCAAAACTGGAAAAAGAGTCTCTAAACGATACATGCGGCAAATCATGTAACAGTTGGGGTGAAAACGTTATAAACTTAAACGTAAATATGGAAGGAAAACTCAAAAAAGTTACGCTAACTCCCCATAGGCGATTTCATATCTTCATCCCTAGGGTTCGTGGAAAAGATCTTTGAACCCAAATGTTTTAGCAAATTTTGTACTCTACAATATTGCCATACCATGATTAGCACTAGAATGAACTTCAACGACAGTACAGGAAAAACAGAAAAACGTGACAGATAGCGGAGAAAGATATAAAGCTGGAGGGACGAAAAATTTGGGTTACCATAAACACCGTACCGTACCATAAATACCGTAAAACACAACATACATGGTGTATGTTGTGTTTTACAACATACCAAAAAACAATAACAATCGGAACTTTTATATGGTACTGAAACAACAATTTACAAAATTCAGGACTTTTTTTAGGGTTCCGTAACTCAAAACTAAAATACGAAATCCTTATAGGATCACTGTGTTGTCCGTCAGTCTGTCTGTGAAGACCTTTTATCTCGGGAACGCGTGGAGGTATCGAGTTGAATATACTTCGATGTACAGTCCCTTGAAGCTGTAAAAATTAAACTTTTAAATTAACGTCTAAAAAGGATACGGCCGTTTACGCCCCAAAAAACGTGTATTTCGACACTCTCACGGGAATCAAAATGTAGGTATTTCCCGTTGACCTAGAACTATGAAATTTGGCAAGTAACACCGACTTATAGTACAAGTAAGTATAGGGCAAAATGTGAAATATGTAATTTTTTAATTTAATCACAAAAAATAGGGTCTTAATGTAAGAAACGGAAATCCAAATTTTGAATTCAGTTAACCGAGTCATGTGCGGAACTCTCGGTGGGCGAGTCTGACTCGCACTTGTCCGCCCTTACGGTTCAAATTTTGGAATGGCGACCGGCAGATCCGTATTCAGCAGGGTCAACCCAACTATTTACATGAATTGACGCTGGCATTCTACTTCTTCAAAAATGATCATACACTACCTGTTGTCGTATTGTCAATGTTTTGACAGCTCTTATTTACTTGACAGTAATGGCGGCCGAGTTAATAACAATACCATTACAGCGGGCCTTGCACGGCTGAGTCTCTATATCTCGTATCAAATGTGGATAAAGCATCCGTCACTCTCGTACTTATAAACGTGCCCAAAGGTGACGGATGCCTTATCCAAACTTTGTCACGCGATCAACGCAGCCAAGCTAGGGCTGTCAGAACAAAAAAAATATGATCTTTACCGCCAAGAATAGAGACCCTGTTAAGCCTAAAACTATAGACTTGTCAATCAATACGATCCCAATCAATAAACATTCTAATCGCACTTGATATGAACTAATCGCGATCTTAAGTGTTTTAATTATTGCTTACAAATTAAGTTGTATATTTGAAACGGAATAACAAAGAAATAATGTTATGGTTTTAATTCATGAGCGCTCTAAATATGCCAACGGAGCGCTTCGTCAGCGCTGATTGAGGTCCTGCATTAATTATATTATAAATAAATCCTGTGAAAAAAGTAAACAATTGTTTATTTGAAATTCCAACAAAATAACATTTAGTCGGTATGACAAAACCAACGCTGGTCAGGATTGTTGGCGGAATACTAATATGGCTTAAAGAAGAAATAAAGAATCGCATAATGCTGTGTCGTATTTGTAATATGGACATCGATAAATCATAGGGAACCGACCACAATCGTTCCGATGACATGGTATGTCCACAAAAAATAATACAAGCCATCATTCAGATGGCCCGTAGTATTGGGTGGGAGCGCGGTAGGGCTGAGGCCGAACGGCCGGCGCCCGCGGCGAGCACCCACCACTCGAACAAATCTGCGACTTGTCTCGACATAACAGCTATCAAATAGGTAGGTAATAGTTGCAATTCACTGCGTTCTTTTAATAATTACTGGCTATGCCCATACAAACGTGTAATTGAACCTTATTTGTATAAACAACTACCACATTAAATATCTTTCCTCTTTTTAACTGCCATCTAGACACTTTTCCGTAGAATTGCTTATAGAATTTTTATAGTATCAAATATTAACGTTATTCCAGTCGAATATTCGTATAAATGATAAAAAGAAAAACCCACAAAATATAATATCGGGTTACCGAATAAACCTATTGTAAAAACTCTCTCTGTTGCCATCCTTAGGGATCACGACTCAGCCGGCCACAAGCGAAATTCAATTTTTGTTCTGCCTAAATGTTAATATGATGACTCGCATCTCTAATTTATTTACCTATTGTATCGACGGGGAACAAGATACATCCTGTGTCGTGGTAACAATAATCAAAAACATAAGCGACGCATTTTGGATCGTGTGAAACAGATGTTTGACGATTATCAAATTCAGATTCAAATTTATTTCAGACAACATACAGGTATCATTTATTCATATACTTAAATTAAACATTAAACTATATTAATATCAATGTATGTCAAATCTACACTAATATCAGGAAGGATTTGTATATTTGTATGTGTGTAACGAATAAACTCAAAAACGACAGGACCTAATTCATAAGTTCTTTGACCATTAGAATGGTAAATTATTCCTGAGTAACATAGGCTATGTTTTACTTTTCTGCGCGGACGGAGTCGCGAGCAACAGCTTGTATTAAATAAAATGATTAAGTACATAAGATAAAATAAAATGCATGTCAATCTGTATAATTACATTTCAAGTTCAAATGTATCAACAAATCCAATATACCTACATTTATTTAAATTTACATGTCATTTCAAAGCAAAGTCCGCAATACCCATCCAAAGCACAGCCTTATGATAGATTTAAATGTTGTTCTAATTCAATTAATTAAATTCAACATTAAGACGAAACAAAGTTAGTATCGATGGCTATGCTGTGTCTCATCGGATAAAATAAAAACATTTTTGAGCACTGCAACTATTCAGGCAAGCACCCGGCCAGGATGACAAGGATTCTTACCAACACTGCTTAGCCCGCTAAGCATTTTAAATATAAGGTGGAATAAAGATACTTTGAGTGAATAATTATTAAGAATTAAATATTTTACTCCAATGATTACCTAAAATACCACGTTGAGTAGGTAGGTAGGTACCAATTTCACCAAACTACTCATATGTTAAATGTTAATCAATGGCAATCGACTGTTACGTCGTTCATACATTTTGACCCCCCCTAACACTCTAATCGTCTGTTTAGTTGTTAACATCGTTTGGTGAAATTGGTACTAAGTCTTTTTCGATCGGAGTGACATTAACAGTTTAAAGGAATGTTTCAGGCACCAAGCTATAGAGTACATTCTTCACTCATAATGTCCAATTTTTAAACGAAAAAATAAGTTTTACATAGTAGAATACCTACTGAATATTACCGTAATGGAATAAATATTAATATTCTATTTGAGATACATTTAAATAAGATTTAATCACCGTTCGTAATGGTTTTAGTCTAAAAATAAAATAAAATAACCAAATATAGTTTTAAAAAGTAAAATAATGGAAATTAGTAAATTTTTCACGGGCGATGCTATTGGTCAGTAGATTGGCCCGTATTAATAAGCTGATCTCAACTCTAGTGCTCGTCTCGAGATGCGTCAAAAATGACAGTGTTCTATGGTTAGGCGTATTAAACTTAATGCCTATTAAATATTTTGTGATATTGTTTAATCAAGATAAAATAATAGTGCAGTAACGATCTTAAAGTATGCATAAATTCCCTTGACGATTCCGACTCATTGTTCGTGTGTAAAGTAAGAACAAAACTCCAACCAAGATGGAGATGTCCAATATTTTAGATGGCATAGCAGTCGCCGCTACGAAATCAGAATTCCGGCCCCGAGGATTTGCCGCGGTCGCAAAATGAAAAGCGGCTGTAGATCAATTTGGTTGGAGTCTTTAATGCCTTGTACGGCAAAAGACAGTATCGGATGCCCGAACAACGCTTTAGTAACCAGGTATGCAATAGATAACCATGTTTATGCTAATCTTATAAACAGATACATAACTTACAAATTTTCGAGAGCCATTGTTGAATCAACATTGGGGATATTTGGAGGAAATGGGACTTATATTAAGAAGTATCTCCTGCCAGTCCTCGAATCGAAATTATGAGCAATCAGCGCGTAGATTGTTAGCTTGACTTTTGCCCGTCATCGGCTATTAAGTTTTCTTTGTTGTAGAAACATGTTGGACTATTTACACAACATGCTGCGCTGAGAGAGCATTTGTAGAAATAACTTTAGACTTTTTTCCGTCCGTTCCTGTCGGTCAGCACATATCGCTCTCACGATTTTGAATGAAATGTTCAAGTCACTTATGCTGTGACGATAGAGTTTGCTTTTAATGTATGAATCGTTTCGATAGCTTTATTATACGAAGTGAACGACGGCGTTATAGATGGTTAAAGTAACGACAAAGCGAGCATCTCGAGGTGACAATGAGTGGTGATTGCCTCGTGAGACTGTAATTGAAATGGGAAGTAAATAGTTGGACATGAGTCACCGTACAAAAATGTTGATTGGCCTTGGGAACGTCTTACTAGGGACAGCACCGTGGAAATATCGCGTTATAAAAAACAAGCCACTGCTTTTTGAAATGTAAATAACAATGGTATGCAAATCCTAAGCATACGTTGTCGTGGCCTGACTGAGGTGCCACTACGTATGTATTTAAATAGCAGAATAACGACATATTGAAAAAAAACAATCGAATTTTACGTTATGTTGGAAACGGGTTTCAAGAAACTGAAATCCAACACGTTCGTGAAAAAACAAACACAAAAACACCACTCCCAGGACACACGAAGCTAGTAACAACCTAGGACAGCGAAATCAGTGGTGAGGGAGCTCAAAAAATAGCACGGCAAGCTATTTTTTATATTTATTTTATTTTATGGCAATCAGAAGGCACGCGAGCACTCAGGCCACCTGATGGTAAGTGGGATCTGAAAACCATACACATTTGAAATCTATTAAAAACTATCCTGGCTTTAGCACTAGCTTACTACCCTGGAAGTAAACTAGATTTGTATACACGAAGATAGACGCACAACCTGACTTCATCCTGGACTATTTGATTTGCTTCCGATTAAATATGATTGATATTTCGTTATGAGAAAAATACTTCTTTTTTCGGACTTTGATTAGTGCACATTAATTTTGAATACGCCATGTCTGATCGTTTTTTAGAAATACAGGACTTTAGTTCAGCTGACTTGGTAATTTATGAAGTAGAAAAGGCATACAACGATTAGTATCCGAAATATTCAAGACCAAACCGGTATTTCAACGGCACGTCGTATTGTTCCTACTCGTATTCTGCAACATAAGGGGTTACAACCGTACCACTCCTAAAAAGTCCAACAGTTATAACCAGTGGGCTTTCCTAAAAGAGTAGCATTATGCCAAGAAATTGTAATAATATACCAGAATGCTTGGCAACGACTGGTAAGTAATACTTAAACAGAAATATTGCGTCAATATAGAGATGAACAATTTTTCAACACCATTTTATGGACAAACGAATCCCACGGGCCCATCGCGTGGCCAAGAAGGGCTCTTAAGACGTTTTTGCCTGGGGTTATAACAAGAAATTAGTTTATCTTAAATACATATCAAACATAACGGAACTAAGAGCTAGATAGACAGGTGGAATTTTAGTTATTAGTTTATTATTACACGAAGTGAGAGTTAAGGATTAAGTAGGTCTGTATGAATTTGGTATGATGCCTTAATGATTATTTATTATTATTGTTAGCCCAGTATGCCAAGACCTACTTCCACGTATGACGGTTATGGGCAGTCTCTCGCCAATCTTGCTGAAAGTTAACATTGGCAATTAAAAAAATAAAATCAATTTGTATTATTTATTTAATGACTACTGGACTGAAATTTTTCAGCCTACCAATTCGCCACATATTATTTAGCGTATTAAATTTGTTATAAAATACTTGTCATCGAATAAATGCAAATCGTCTCCTATTCGGATCTTAGACCATTTGCATGTTTGTTTCTACGATACAGCATAAATAAATAGACGTTGAAAAAAGGTTTATTGTATGAAGAAGCGGGATGTTTATTATTTTAACGTCTTTAAAAACAAAATGTTAATAAATTCGCCTAAACGACACACAATCTGCAAAAAAAGAGCTCTTCTTAAGTAGGACAGACGGACGGACGAACAGCATAGGTCCCGTTGGGCGCCCTTCGGGTACTGTATCGTAAAAAACAGTCAAGTGTGTTAATGATTGTAGTCAGTATGAGCAAAATTGTCTCGGTGGTCGCAGTTAGTGTGAAAATTACACAAAAACCCATCTCTTAAACTACAAACAGCGCGGGACATCCGTTTCTAGGGGTGACTCGGATGCCACTTGAGGTGCTCTACCTCCGGACTTTCGAGTGAGTTAATTGAATTATCTCAATAAAGACTTCAATTATTTGAATTCCTTAACCATCAATCGACGGGTTGAGTGATTGACTTTAAGATGTTTTAAAGGAAACAAAACTGTTATAAACTTCAAAGAAATTTTATTTACTTTAGTAATTATGCAGAAATACCATTACCTAAAATAATCAATATTTATTCAGCAATTCTCATTTCCGTTGAAGTTTCGAAATGTTGTCATTGTAATTCATTGAATAGATGAAAGAAACTTCGTTAGTATAATATTAGTTGTATACTTAATTCAACCCTTTCATCTGTCGCGATTTAGGCGAACTTTTCCAAGAGCTAAGAAACGATTCGTTGTAACATTGCTTAAGTGTTAAATCTCTCATTAGGCATTACGATAAAATATTCGAGGAGCGACGATTAAGGCCGGGTGGATGAAAGCAATCGGGTTCTCATGAACAGCATTATAATTCCGTCATGCGTCCCTGTCGACAATGTCGCCGGCTGCTTCACACTATTTGTTTATTTAGACCGTGGTCGCCTTTCATCTAGTATACGTGAGCAAATAATGAATGTAAGACATATCACCTCCAGGGCTGCCGCTCCGTTAACAGAAGGGGGGGCATGTGGCATTGCAGGTTAGAGCGGTCAGTCGTCCCGTATCACAGACAATTTTACATCTAAATGTAGTTTCGAACTGCGATATTTTTTCGGACAAACTTTATTTGCCGACTGTACGTTTTTTGCACCATAATCAGACCAAATAATAACCGGGCAAGAGCATATCGGACCATGCTCAGTATAAGGGTTCGAGACTTTCGACGTCATTACCTACAAACACAAAAATCTATCTCGAAAAACAAAAAAAATGAACACATTTTATATTTAAATTCATTTGGTGGTGTTAGATGATTTTAGTATGGATGGCTTTAGTCACCAATCAGGAACCAATCATGTCAACTTGGGGTCGGGATAGTTTTCATTTAAAATTCGTTATGTATGCTTCCATTTAAGTTATTATTTCATATTTTTATATATTGTAGTTTCGGCTAACACACAATTACACTTTTCGAATTCAATATCTCAGTCGATGTTATAAAGTATAAAAAATATTTTTGCTCTGCATGGATACCCTACGGCCCCTACGGGCACTGAGTTTGGGCTTTTATATTTTTCGTGGTAAACAGCTGTTGACTGTGAAATAAAAATACAGATTTAAATTCTAAAAAGTACACTCTACAGAAACTTAAATGACGACGTCGATAGATAATTAATATAGATTGTTATTGTTTGTTGATACTGTAAATTACCTAATATAAATCCACATTGCAAATGACCGTAGCTGTTACCAAAAAACTAATATATTTAAGTTCCTTTCCTTACTAGTAGAGCATACGAAAATGCGTTTAAGAAATACATGTGTATAGGTGAAAAACTCTTGTAAATGACCTGCTGCATGTAGTTGTAACACATATACACCGTTCGACATTCTATATATGAAAAAAAATACATACAGTGGAACGTATAACCTCCTCCTTTTTTTGAAGTCGGTTAAAAATTGACGTAAATTCCATATTCGTTTTGTACACAGCTACATGCAACAGGTCATTTACTTAAGTTTTTCACCTATAACAAAGTTAGTCTGCGTCTGACAACCCTGCCGCGAGGCGCTGCCGACGTCATCCGGACACGGCTACATCAAAGCATTCAACTTCAATGATTTATGTGTATTTTGTCCAACCACGGCCCAATTACGGCCACGTAAAATTTCGTGCGTATTCATAATAAAGAGTTTACTGCTCAAGTGTCTTTGATCTCTAATTAGATGGCTAGATGAACGGCAATTCAGGGGTGAGCCATAATCGATTGATTTATCAGAGTTTGCTCCGGTTGCGCCCCAAGGCGCCAAAGGTAGTAAACGCTAAAACTTACATAAAGATTCATGCACAGGGCTTGTATTCCACTTATTGTTAGTTAAAGCCCATATAGCTTATTTCATAAAGTAAGAGCTACCATAACATCAATAATATGAAGTGAAACTTTACGTGTGTAGGTACGGTCGGCCAAAAAAGTGGTCTACCAGTTTTGACAAAAGTGTCTGAGTGATCTAATTATCGCTAAGGTTGACGCTTGTCATTGTCATATTATTATTGCAAGGAAAAATCGAACTTGTTGTATTATGACGTGCGAATGAACTTCAACTATAGGGTGGTAGACCACATTTTTGCCTACTTTACCTGCTGTGCGTAGTCCTACAGACTCCTTTGCAATGGAGAAGGTTCATCAGCGTGAACTTCATACAAACCTGCTCTTTCGGGTTCATACTACCAAGAAGTTGATATTGTAGTGGTTTTTAAAGGACATATTATAGGTATAAAATCATTTATACGATTAAAACAAAACTAGCGGTTTATTTAGCTTAAAGCTTTAGTCTAGATAAATAACAGACAAGTTTGTCCCAGGTACAGGGTGTCCCAGAACTTGGGCTGAACCTGGTACAGAACTTTTCAATATATTAATTAGTTTAGGAGTTATTAAGGTACCTACCGCTATCTCGCCTAGAAAAGGGAAATATTTGTGTGTAGAAAATGATACACCTACCTACTAGTAATCCTAAACAACGGAGCTAGACCTATACTGAATCACACCATAATATAAACACATTTGAAATTCTTCCAAATTATTCCAAGTAAACAAATTTCTGTAAACACATTGAAATTCTTCCACGTTACTAAATTTCTAAATTTCCCGCAAAATTCACTAAACATTAAAGTCTCGCAAATATCGCTTTCTTTCTTTATTTCAGATATTAACTTACAATTAATTATTATTATAACCAATTATCATGATCACATGATCACTATTTGGGATCAGACTCTCACTCAGACGTCTCGAAACTCTAAGCATTTTAGAAATGAGATCGCTTGGAAAAAAGGATTCATTTTCCATATCCGTATACGGAGCAAATTGTCTGTGACAGCCGTACAGACAGACAGACGCAAGAGTGATCCTATAAGGGTTCCGTTTTTTCCTTTTTTGTACGTAAAAAAGAAACAATATACCTCAGTAGCTTCTTGCCTTAATATGCAGTGTGCAACGAAAACCCTATTATTTTCATTACTAGCTTCTGCCCGCTACTTTGTCCGAGTAGATTTAGATTAACGTTAGCAAATTTTCGGTATGAAAAGTAGCCTACGAGTTAACCCAGGGTTTAAGCTATATTAATTCCATTCATCCAACTTCGTTTACGGCGTAAAGCCTTTACGGCGTAAAGGAGTAACAAGCTGACACACATACTTTCGCATTTATAATATTAGCAGGATCTTTATAAAAAAAACCATTTGTATGGTCACTGACCAATAGCACAATGCAATGGAAGTCTTGAGAAATCCGAGTAATTCACGTTTTGTATTTGATTCTAGTAAGCCTGACCCGAATATGGTCTGAAGTTTTTCCTTTTGCTGTGCTAGGGGTCAATTACGCTATTAACTGTATTTTAATGGGGTTTCTGTTACACCCTGCATGTTGAAGGGATATTGGGGATGCTGTTTGTTGTTGATCTATGGAATAATCTAATTTTGTTCAGTTTTGTAATGTCTAAAGCGTGTTATAGGGTCGAGGGCTATCTAACAGACAAAAATGCATGGCCTTATCCCGAAACTTAGTTAATAATAATTTGTTCAAATGCAAAAGCTTTATCCTGCTTTGTCTTGTCTAGGGGACACCGTTGATGCAAGAAAACATATCGAAACTTTTATGTGGTCATCTTGCACCATCTTATATACACATACTGGGGTGTCCCAGAAGTAAAGAGACAAAATAATTTCAACAATATTTTACTAAAAATAATTTTATATAATTTCAATTTGGTATGAAAAGAAAGTAAAACTAATATATATTTCAAATCTATATCAAATTTGCTCCAGCAATGCCTTTGTATCCAATTTTTCTCATATTCGTTGCAGCATGCTTCATGACCGCTTTTCCAGAAGTAGCTGCTACTCTTTTAGCCAGTCTCGTCCATCGGTGTTTGAAAGATGTCAATGTTTGTGGTATATCTGTGTTCTTTTTATACTCTTTTTTGCATAGGGCCCAGAAAATTTCAATACCTCGAGCTTGAGGAACATTTGGGGCATTATTTTGTCTAGGTATGAACTCAACACCTGCAGTCTGTAGATACTGAGTAACTTTAAACTCGTAATGGCATGAAGCCAAATCCAACCAAAATAAAACATCTCTCTGATAATGCTTATCTATGAAAGGTATTAAACGTTTGATAATGCACTCTCTAAGGTAAATCTGGGAGTTCATAGACCCTGTACGATAATAAGGTTCAGAAACATTACCATTTTCATCCATAGCCTGCCAAACAAGGTACTTTTTAAAAAACTTGGCCTTTGGTACGATTTTTTCATTGTAATCAACAATGTCACGACTGGTTGCGTGGAAATATTGTTTTCCAGGAACATCGCTCGGGTCAATCGGTACGTATGTCTCATCATCAATTATAAGAATTTTCTTTAAAGTTTTTACGTAAACTTTACGGCACCCCCGCTTGGCACGCGACTCCTGGTCTTTGACATATTTGGGAGCGGCTAATTTTACAAAAGCTTTCAATCCTACATCATTTCATTTTATTCTAGACACACTGGACTTTGAAATTTTTAATTTATCTGCCGCAACTCTCACCGATGTTGAAGGTGCCTGTTCAAAAACCTTTTTTACTTGGTTCATATTTCTAGATGTAGATACTGTTCGTGGTCTTCCCGGGATCTTTTTGAAATATGTCGCATTAGTTTCTTCGTAACGTTTTATTATTCGGTACAGACTAGTTTTTCTTGCTCCCTCTTGAATAAAATGATGCACTGTCTCAGATTTCTCATGGTTCAAATAATATTGAATAATCCTCTTTGAAAACAATTCTTGTTCAGCTCGCTTCATTTTAAATACTTGCAAAATAGTTTTAAAAGTCACCTATTTTGACATATATGTTATCCGTGGTTACCATGACAACCATTACTTTTTAATTGAAAAGTCTTTGCGTGGCCAGTTTGATTTTGAATAAAGTCTCTTTACTTCTGGGACACCCTAAGTACTTGATTCTATTTTTCCTTTTTCTTTATCTCTCTATCTCTCTCGCGTAAGATTTTTGGCATGTTGCCCTGCGGAACTACCCATGTTATTTGATATTATATTTAATTTCATATTTGTAGCTTTATATAATTCTAGACTAAGTAGTACCATTGTAATATGAAATATGCTTAAAAATGACTGACTGCTGAGTTTCTTGCGGCGTTTCTTCTCAGCAGTGGTGTCCTCTTGGGAAGCGCTGGTAGATTCTTGACGTGTAAAAGTGCCCGTGCGACCTACTTACTGAATAAATTTATTTTATATCCTACAAAAATGGGCAGTTTCCCGAGGAAGTAGTGATAAACTGATAAACAACAGTTACTAAAGCTAGTATTAAATAAATGACGATTATCGAATTTAATTATGTAAGTATTACCATAGAATCAGGTTTTAAATTATTTTTATGGTTTTAGCTAATGAAGTTTCCCTGTTAACACACACGAGCTGAAGTGTAAGAAAATGAAATGAGAAGGCTTTATCTTAGGGTTTTTAAGCCTTCAGATCTGAAGGCTTAAAAACCAGTCTAGTGCGAGTCGGACTCGTGCACCTAGAGTTCCCTCCCTTCTGCCGCACAGTAGATATTCCAATTTGAATTCGATTACGGACCGAGTCGGAGCGACACCAACTCACACTTGTTTTTCTTTAGTATATTTATGTGTGTATGTAAACTGTTTTTGCATCACTATAGATAATGTATATAGGTGAACTTAGTATTGGTTTCTGAAGGGTTCATAATAAAATCAAGCATAAGTTGGCGCTTGTATGTTTTACCGTTTTTACGATACAACAAAAATAAAAATATGATTTTACTTTCTTTAAATAGTAGTATATCCAGCGTAATAACACATTATGAAAAAAAAAACATCCCGCTGTCTACCTATTACGGTTCAAAAGATACAGCTGTTAAAAGTCCAGACGGACGGACGGACAGAGCACGCATATGGATAGGGTCTCGTTGGACTCCTTTCGGGTACGAAACCCTAAAGAGTAGCTTTCTATCGATCATAAGCCTAACGATTTAAGTGAAGTGGAGACAAACAAAGTGAAATATTGAACTGTCCCCTTTTTATATAAATCTATTTTAAACGCTAGTTTTGCCCAAAATTATATTATTTAACTTATTTAATCCAGGTCTAGTGTAATGGAAACGGCCGTTTCCAAGGGGGTTCGGCTACCATTTATTCTGATTTATTTGGTTAGAAATAAAAAGCAAATCGTAATATTTCTGTATTAAATTTTATTGCATCTATTCACACATCTTCCTGGGGTATGATTCAATGAGATTGTAGCTAAAACACAATTTATATAGTAACTTAAGTAAAGTCCCTTTATGTGCAACGTTTATTGTTTTAACTGGTACAACATGGAAGTGGGAGCTTGCTTATATCTCAGTATCAATAGCTAAGTATTTTAATTTAAAAACAACGTATGAGATCTGATTTTTTGAACAATGTTTCGCTATGAGTTCTTAAAAGATTATTGTGGCTAACAGTCGGCAACACCTAGGTACCGTACATTATCGAAATTCTTCATAGTAAGCTAAAACATTAAAAAAACTGATTTTGTAAACAATGCTTCCCTTTACGATTAAAGGCTACTCTCTCAACTTATAGGAATATTTCGTTGTTTACCTACTAACTTAGAGAAGTTTCGCATAGTTTACGTTCGTCTGCAGGTTATGTTATTTACATTGAAGAGACTTCTAAATACAGAAAATTTATTGCGTTTACCTCTCTTAAATATTCACGTTATCATTACAATATATACTTACAACAGTGACAGTAGGTATGTACAAAACTATAGACTCAATTTTGGACTTTCAGTCTCTACATTTAAAAATATTATACAGTGTTAAGAAATAAAAAGAAGAATACAACTATACATTTATCGATCAACTTTAATACAATAATACAAGGCCATCTTAGACGTAAGTAAATTCAAGTTACTTCGGAGAGACAAATCTAGTATTTTCGAACGGAATACTTGTGCAGGACTAGGCGGCGCGGGCGCGGCGGCGTCACCGGCTCCCCGGCCGCAGGCGTCTTCGGCGTTTGCTTAACACTATTTACAGCTGCAGATCCTTTCGAGACAGACGCGAAGCTCGCCTCGGCGGGCCGCACCAGCGCCGCGCCTGCGCTGCTCTTCGCACCACTAGTCCTCCTAAAGTCTAAACTCTTCACTAAATGTACCTACAGTATGTTAAAATATTCACGACACTAATGACATATGAAACGTCACTAATAATGCAATTTCCTTTATGTTTAACATAGACGATCATAGTCTTCTGACTAGAAATGAATTACACAGATTTCCTAAATCCACAACAAATCTGGTACTGGTAGTTATATAAACTTATTATAAAGGTTATATCTACTGACCCCGTAAAATAAATAGTTAAAATGCGATGTTAGATTAACCTAAAACATTATTAAACAATAGACATAAAGTGGACGTAATTAGGCACTAAAGTATAAGGATAGTAATTTAAAAATAATAATTTACACTCTACATAGGTACAAATAAAGTCTAAAACTGTGTTATTTTGTCTATGAGAAAACGTAACACATGTTAATACCTAATCTTGAATTAAAGATCACTTTGTTTAAAACCTCCTCCGATATAACTACATGAACTTGTCGCAAGGTCCAACTGGTTAGCACCTAGTATTGTCGGTCAGTCGGCTCGGCGCGCCAATTCCGCTCCACTATCACAATATTAAGCTTCTCTACCGGTGCATATTAATTATTATCATGTATATAGTATGTATACATATTTATAACATTAATCTAGGTACTATTTACAGGTGAGAAGACCCTCACGTGGCGCGCGGAGCGGGTCCGTCTGAAGGTTATTGTCGGTGCGCCAGCGACGGGCGAAGAGCGGGCGGTCAGGCGCGGGGCGGCGGCGGCTCGGCCAGCGAGGAGGTGGAGGAGGAGGAGGGCGAGGGCGCGGGTGGCGCAGGCGGTGGCGCCGCCAGTGCCAACGAGCGCGAGTACTCCAGCAGCGCCACGTCGGCCGGCGTGGCGGGCGGGTATAGCCCGCGGTACAACTCGGGCCGGCCGTAGGGATGCGCCAGCCGCGCCGCCGCCGCCGCTTGGTAGAAGGCCGATGCGGAAGGCGGCGGCGCGGGCACGTCGGCGTCCTTGCTCGCCATGTCCGCCAGTGACCATATTCGCGGCTTGGCGGACGCGGGCGTGGCGCCAGGCGGCGCGCGCGCCGGCAGGTGCTGGTAAGCCGGGTGCAGGGGCCGCTCGTACGGCTCGGGCGACTCAGGCCCGCTGTCCGCGCGCGATTCTGACCACTCGGACTCGGTCCTCTGCCCTAGCATATCTAACCTTCGCTGCGGCCGATCGCCGTCCTCGCTTGAACCGGTGCCTGAATCCTTTCCATCTATAACAATATAGTAACATACATTTTAGTAACTTTAAAATAAAGAAGGAGATCAGAACCCACATTTCGCCGAGCAGTTTGGGACAACGTGGGTGCAGTTTCAGTTTATGACTTCCTACGTACCTAGCACGTCCTTCCCGTCGTTGCTCTTGTGGTCGTCGTCGTCATTGTTATTGTCATCATCGTCGACCCGGTTTCGCGGCTCCCACGTCATCTTGTTCTCCTTCTTGAGGCGGCGGCGCGCGTTGGCGAACCACGTGGAGACCTGCGTGAGCGTCATCTTGGTGATGATGGCCAGCATGATCTTCTCGCCCTTGGTCGGGTACGGGTTTTTCTTGTGCTCGTTCAGCCATGCTTTGAGAGTGCTCGTTGTTTCTCGGGTTGCATTTTTTCTTCTAGCTCCGTTCAAGTCCATTCCATACCTATCGTGAAAAAAGAATATTAACAAAGTTTCAAAAAAAAAACTAATTACGTCTTAATGGAATTAAGTAAGTAGACAAGCATGCAAAATTTCATCCCCGGTCGAGGTGCTTAAATTTTTATAGGAACAATCAAGCGTAAACGGCGGAGTGTGATTTGAGTGAGATGTAAGATAGCAGGGACCGAGCCGCCCGGGACCCTCGGCTGCCCAATGAGCACCAGCATAATAATTGAAATCGCGATAAGCCATCGGCTGCTGCGCCGCTAAGCCCGGCTTATCTAAGACACCGCCAGCACGCATTCGTCGGGCCGTGCGCCCTTATTTGAATTGCCCTATGTTTATTACGATGCAATTCTCTTATCGCGATTTGGCCTTACTAGTATTAATTGATTATATCATAGGCGTTAACAATATATCAAGAATATGATTTTGTTATAAAAAAAAGGTTTAACTAATTTCTACACAAACGTACCTATACCTACTTAATAAAAGCATCTGAAGAAAGTATCGTTTTAAATAATAGGAATGGTAAGTGGAGCATGTACTATCAGCCCAATGGAACCCTGGCCCACCATAACTATGTCACAGTGACGTTATGAGTCAAGTCATAAGATGTGTCAAATGTTTTTATAACGTCACTGTGACACCGTTATATGGTGGGTCCGGGTTCCATTGGGCTTATAGTACCGACCGATATAATTGGTATATAAACAGGTTTAATTACCAACTAGAGCACACAGACTTTAGTAATTGAAAACGAGAACGACCACGTAACCTTGTCGCATAAGGCAACATTTGTCATAATGTCTTTCTCGTGATCGAGTGGCAGGAGGACGAGGAATTTGAAGTCGATGCTGGTCTTAACTACCCATATGCCAAAGCTTAAACAAACCCATATTTATGTCACTAACCACTTGAACTCTTGCGTCGAATTGATCTCACCCTAATTAGTTATTGTAATAAATAGAGAGCTCTTTTGGAGGTATTCGGATAGGTAGCATTCCAAAAGTCCCGAAGTTATATTTTATATTAATCTCATTAAGTAGACAACCTTTTCATGACCCATTTAATTACACGTGTAGAAACAGCTATTCATGGCATAGCCGCCTTGCTCAAACAAACGTAATTTTATGAACTCGAGTTTATCTTTGCCACTCATTGTTTGAGAGCTTTAACATTTTTGTTGTGGAGCGCGTCGTAATACTGCCGACTCAATATGCCGCCAATGGAGCACAGTCGGAAATAGAGTAGGGTGGAAAATGGGGATGACTTGTATAGGAAATTAATAAAACTGTCACTTAAATCGTATAAGTGACGGGCATCGCCTCTTATAGCTTAACCCAGCGTTCGGTTTTGAGTCTTATTTGTAGCTAGTCGGATCTACTTCTGGATACTATCCCTTGTTAAGCTTTTTGTTCACTTTATAATTCCTTTTGCCTCTATCAAATAAATTACTTACAAATAATCGTACGTAATTGCCTTGTTATCACTTGTTATACGACCGTTTTTTTCTGTATACAAATAGACAAAGGACTTGTTTATTGGCTTCCTTGAAGGCCAAAGCACGATAAGCAACAAATAGCAGTGCTCTTAACAATTAATACAAACTAAGAGAGATTTTCTCGTACTTGACTTAAATTTTATCAAATTGGTACCTATAATAATCATTATTAATACATCTTTAAAGAAGTAATTAAGTAACTTTTTTTATTGGTTTCGTAATTGTAAATGCTTAGATCTCAATAATGAAGTCTCAAGGAATTGTAACGTTACAGAATCACATGTGCCACGTTCCTTCAGGTCAGTTCTATTGCAATAGGTAAATATAAAATTCAAAGCTGTTCCCGCTATGGGGATCATGTACATAGCATACAAACCATGTATTATATTTTTTTACGACTTTTTCCCGCCATAGGAGAATCTAAAGCTAAGCTCGTCCACGGACGTTTTTTTTTACCTTTCCAATCGTATAAGAAGAATCTCTTCTGTCTTAATATATCCAAGCGACAACAAAAATACCCGTGGCGCTACAAAAGACTTCAGCAACGCTATGTTAAGTCGGCAGCGCGTTAAATGATAATTTCTGCATAAAACACCGCTTTTAAACGACATACATTTAATGATATTCGTGGCGAGCTCCATGAATGAACTAACATCCGTAGAATTGAAGTGACAATACGAAAGTGGAGCGTCGCCATCGCCAAGCTTAGGCGTACTTATTCCACAAACAAAAAACCTTCATTTATCCACGGCGTGCCACTTTCACAGCATCCGCGCTTGCGGGGGGGTTCCGCAAAGCGTGCATTTTTTTATTATTTTGCTACCCCCACGGCGCCCGGCCGCTGCTGCGGCTTCCCCCTCACCCTCACTCCTCCTTCAATTAAATCCCTATCTAGCGCACCACCTCGCTGCCTACTTAAACTCATAAAAATGAGATAAACACAAAAATATTGCTGGTACCTAGAGTTGTTATTATTAAATCTAATGCATTTGCGGTTAATTTTGACGTTTGAGTTTATCTTTTTATGCTTTGAATTGCCAGAGGGGATGAAGGGATTTCATTTTAACGCAAAAGGCCTTATCATGAAATAGAAAGAAACCTAAGAACCACCTACCTAATATCAACCAAGTTCCCGAATTTTGATTCTTTTTATAACATGTTGTAATACACCAACTTATGCACCAGTAGTTGTAGTTGCAGGCTTTTACCGGGTGTCCCATAAACCGATGTCGACCCGCCTAGCACTGATAGAGCAGCTCAAAAGCTATCGATTGAACCCCTATGTATGATCAGCGTCTTTACTAGTTTTGGAGATATTGAGCAATTTAATCTAAATTTTTGTAATTTTCCCTTATGTCCATGTCATAAAAAAACATTAATTTCACGTTGTTTCAATCAGTTTTTCAGTGTTTTCACGTCCCCTGTATAAAGATGTCTGGATGAGAATTCTCCTCTAACACGACCCTGTTTTGTCGTACTGCTGGGGAAAGGCCAGGCGAAATTAGATAATTTAATTTGTGGTGTAGTTTGCAGCAACTTTGCCCGCGTTAACTTAATAGTTAATAGCTATTACATTTGCGAGTGCATTTACTCGCCTTAACATAGTCGCTATCTGGGAATCGATGAAGGAAATTAAGGGAGGCATACATCCATTAGAGAATGGATGGATGCTCAAGCTTCGAGCATAGACAAATGATAACAATGACGGTCAACAGAATTATCAGGGAAGGGACTGACGTCCGTGAAAAAGCTTCGCTGTCTACCAGCACATGAATTTTTCTCACAATTAAAAACCGAATGAACGAATAGGTAAGAAGATGTAACAGTATACGCTCCTTTAATATGAGTAATGATGCCGCCATGGGAGTGACGCGGGTTAAAGGCTTCAGGGTATAATGTTACTACATTTTGATTTAACCAATGACATCGTCGACGGTGTAAGGTTACCCGGTGCGATATTTTGATAGGTAATAGATGTACACCGTTTCCCTTATGCGCCAGTAGGTTCATCAACAAATTAATCTATGGACTAGAAGTTTAAAAACTTGACACGCCGACAGGTTTGGTGTAAAATGGACTCGGGACAGTGTCATATGGGGCGTATCGTGTTTCAAGCGCATGGAACCTGTTTCGCCACGGTGACGGATAGACAAGTGGTGATAATGTAAATGTCATTTAGAAAGGTTTAATTTATACAGATACTTATTTTATCTTATTTTATACCTTATTGACGAAACAAATATTTGATTTATCTAATTAAAAGGTATAAAAACACAGCAGGTGAAAAACACGCTCAGGCAACATGAAAAAATAAACCAACAAACATCGCCTTTCATGCTACAAGTAAATTACTATGTTCGTAAAAATGATATAAGATAAAGCTAATTATTTTGCTTCGTAATATAGGAATGGGCACACGCAACGACCAATCTCGGGGTTATGGACAAAGTTTTAAAAGGTACGATACAGGCCCTAAATATCGGTGGGCAGATAGGGCGGTCGGGGGCGCGGCACGCCAAAAACACATTATAAGCGGGCAAAGCGCTATTACGGCCAACCGCACGCGTCCGCGCGACCGATAGCCGCCACCTGGACATGCTATCCGACGACTAATTGGTCAGCCCCATGCATGCTCCCTTCAGGAACCGCGGGGGAGTCGCGTACTCGCCTAAAACGTAAATAAGCTCAAGTGACGTTTAAACCTCAGTTTGAAAATAATTACAATAGTGGCTGTTAGTTTGAATGAGGGACGATAGTCAAGGCGGGGTGGTGCGCTGCGGAGGCGGCCGAGCATCCTGCCGCCGGCGCCTCCGACGCGCCATCTTTGTTCCCTTTGGGGTTGATACTTAACTAATATCGCTTCAGGAAGTCACGCTAACTAGTACTTTAAAATCTGGGGAAGTGTTCTGTTTATGAGCATTTATCATAAGTCTAATAACAGTCATAACTATCAAGTAAAAACGAGACACAAGAAGAAGCCTACACTAAACGGGGTAACCGAAAAACAGTAAACTAATGGCATACCTACATTTACAGTTAGTATAGAAATTTTGTATAACAATGTGTGAGTGTTTACGTAGTTTATATTATAGAGTAAAGTGTATTTTCGAGTAAATTGATATTAATTTTTCTATGTTTAAGTAAAACCAATTTAAACACGCAGATCACGCAGTTTTAATTTATATCGAAAGCATCATGGGTTTTGATTGTGAAGCCAGTCGTATTTGATTTACTAAATCGTATAAGAACAAAGTATTATTTCAATGAAGACGTTGTGCATCGAATCTAAAGACCGTTGAATGAAAAAACAAGACATAAATTGTCGTCATTATCTGTGGCAAATTATTTTTCTGTTAAAATTGTTACTTGACCCGCACGACGCCGGAGTCACTGATAACGTAATAGTGGGCATGTATGTCGTCCGTACTGTTAATTAATTCAAGAAACAATCTGTCTTTGTACGTGTTTACTGGCAATAAAGCAGTTGCACAGTCTTTTTATAATTATTGATCGGCCGGAGAAAAACGAGCGACGTCAGGAACAAAGGTATCAGTGACAAGCCGGATCGATCAAACGCGTCAAAAACAAAAAAAAATAATGTTGTATGTAATCAGCAACTTAATCTTTTCAAATACCGCAGACAATGCCATAACAGTAACTGTATGCAATATATTGGTCTTTGTTTCCCATTCACAAGGGTCTAAAAACAGCTTATTTGCTTACATTTTCAGTCTCAAAGTAACAGGAAGAAAACCAAAGAGGTTCCCATTGCATTAGCAGCCTATTGTTATCCGGATTAAAGATAAAAGTGATCTATCTAGTCTTATTAATCCGACTAAATTAATTGCTTACCTACCTACCCACGTATATAGCGGCACCATACATTAGTACAGGTCGACTTTACAGTCAATGCAAGTATTTTTAATACAATCACAGTTGCCAAGGAACAATCCTACAATGCAAAATATAATATCTTATTAAGAAAATAAAGATAAGTAACATTCTCGGGATAGGTCACGCTCTGAAAAAGTTGAATAAGTTATAATATTACGGGGTTTTAACATAGGTTAACACAGGTTAACGTTATCCTTCTGCATTTCATTTTCTATGAACTTAATGGTTTAAAACTATTTGATAAGTATGTAGACCCTGACATTATATATAAAATAAATAATTCTGCGGTGAATGGTTCCACGCCATGTACGAATACAATAGAATCACATTGAAAACAATGTAACTTTCATTAAAAGACTGAAGTTGCAGGATAATAAAACATTTAAACAGAAATAACAATCAACATAAAGAAGACAGAAGTACAAGAAACGTAATTACGATAAGCTCTTGTTTTGCACCAACTCGAAGAGCGAGCGGTCACGACGTTTCTCAGTGTTCACATGCGAGATAGCGAATCAACGGAAAAGCTTATTTAGGATTTTATACAACTGTACGGTCACTGTTTTTAAGCGGATGAAAGACACGCACTGGTTCGAATTAAAGCTAGTTTTAATCAACCACTGTGTCACTGACGTATAGACATCGTTTCATGCCTTGCCTGTCTTCCGCTGTCATTCTAGGTCACTATAGGGTAAACAACTCTTATTTCGTCGTGTTAGTGGTGACAATCCCTCGAAAAATCGGTGCCAATGTCTGGTTTTATTGGGTGCTAATTAAAGGATGTTTACCTGACATCGGCGATATCAGTGGCAACGCAAATGACATATGCCACAGCACTGATAAGATACATACGCGTACTCTGGATTAATTTCAACAATAGGAAAAACAGACAATGCTAGTTGATTCGTGATTTAGCTGATGTGGCCGTAATTGATAACACAACATGGAGTTGCACGATTACTAGAGTACCTAATAACCAAATTATAGTGAATTTAATTTAAATGATACGGTTACGAATCATGTAACATACATATCAAGAAAGCTCTCATTAAGAACATTTAAAGTTAATATCGATTATGTTCAACTTCAGTCAAGTGTAAACGCATATTTATTATATTATGTCGAACAATTGTTGTAACTGTGTGATCTGTCGAACATTGATCAATTAATGGTAGATGATAAATTTGTTTATTGTCACCCTGAGAAAGAATAGATCTGAGGCTGTCATGTTGTTTATCGCGCGTCAGCCAGCGTACGTGCGCAGACGCTGCGCGGCGGCGCCAGCGATATTGGACCTCACAAGTCGACCGATGTAGAACGAATAAACTAGTGAAAATTAAGTGTAGCGACCACGGTTCGCTTCTTATCTTGGGTCACGTCTCATTTTATTGCTGACATATTATTAATATCTTTAAGAACATTGAATTTTATGCCCCTGGGAGGCATTGTTTCGCAATACCACTTATGACAACCTAAAGTGAATTGTGAAATTTGTTTCATCATTAGGTAGGAGCTCTGTTCTGGTTGATTGAATGACTCGTTATCAGAATTATTTACTTATTGCCCAAACGACCGGAGATTATTTTGCTCAGCATTGTCAAAGCAAATGAATGTGTCTAATATATAAATCTAATTTCATGGTTTAGCACACACAGAACGCATAATTTATATTTCATTGTTTATTTTAAATAAATTTAGGTGTTCTAGCGTGAGTGGCTAGTGCGGTTAAAATATGATTTGTCCTTATCTGTCATTAAGACATTTGAATTTGACTATGATTTTTTGAATATGTGGTTAAATATTGGAATATCCTCGTACCTACTCGCAAGTAAACAAGTAATCATCAAAAATCTCTAAGGATCAAAAGAAGTCCTTACAGCATTTTAATATTTTGAAATGTACCGCAACGCAGGCGCGAAAATAGAGGTATATTTTGAATCCTTAGACATTTTTTTATGTGTACTATCTGAAAATCAGAAAGTTCATTTTATGTTGAAGTAATGACGCAAGTCCATTTAGAGAATTCGGCACGCATCTGGATTGGGCACCTATCTCTGTATTATTAAATGTCATTTCCGCAGAATCTTCAATAGTATTATTAAAAATTAGGAATGCAAAAACTTGTTAAAATGAATCCAAAAGCAGCTCGAGTCTACAGGAACAGGCATTAGACGTGTAGAGTTACAAGAATGCTTCTCGACCGATCACGGCCAGAACAAACTGTTAGTTAACTGCGACATAATTCTGTATAGCATTGGACCGCAAATTGAAGATATTCAAACCGTGCAGTGACATTGTGTTGTGTTCGACATGTACCATTTTAATAGACAATCATAACCTTGAACCACCTTTGGCGTTAATACAGGTAGTTTACGGCTAATTACTCATGCTTTGAACTTAACCCAAAGCCGATGTGAAGATTTCATAAGACTGTATAAAACAGCAATCCAAATTGAATAAATGACATCACTATGTACACCGGCAAGTTGACGACATGAGTCTCGTGCCCGCGGCTGACCGATAGGAAAAAGGAAAGAGGAAGCGTCCAATGCGTCTAGAATGAAATTAGCTTGTCGGTCAATTACTCCGGTCCCGGCCGGCGTACTAATGGCACGCGAGCGCTACCTGAATACGGCACCGCTCATTTATATGCCAACGCGCGTACCCTTTATTGTTCTATAGATCGGTAATACACGAGAGGACCGGCATTTTGTGCTGTAAATCGTTGTCTATACACGTATACTCGATTAACTGTGTGCTGTGGCAGCGGGCACCGTGTCAGTACAAGCCACAAGTGTGGATCGATGACATCATGTCCGGAGTGGCCTGGCCACACAAAACGTGAGGGTCCGACTGACTGTCATTATCCACACTGCGCAGTGACGCATCACCCTTCGTCTCGGTGACCTTATAACGAATAGGTGTACGGCCATTTACCTACTTAGACGCTCGGTAATGCAGAAATTCTTACTTTGATAGCACTTAACCCGATCACCGTGTATAATAAATAAACAGCTTTTAAATAATTACGTTACCATTTTGGTACCTTAGTCTTCTCAGGTTTTTAGGGTTCCATAGTCAAAATGGCCAAAAAAGAACGCTTATAGTTTCTTCATGTCCGTCCGTCCGTCCGACCGTATGTCACAGGCATTTTACTCAAAAACTACAAGATGTATATTGATGAAATTTGTAGTAGGTACGAGTATATGTGTTGTATACGCCGCTTCTTAGTTTGGTAGTTAAATAACAAAAATAAATAATTCTGTTCTTTTACGCCGTACAGTTTAACCCATTAAATCGCAAAATTTAAAAATAACCTAATATCTAGTCTCATTTGATTTCATATGTTCACAAAACTTTATTTTATTAAAATTTACAAAAAGTTGGCCTTATGAATGTATGATTTATTATACAAACTAACTTCAAGGGTTAAACATTTAACGCACTTAAAAAAATTGTGCTTATAGTAACTACGTCGGAACCCTACTCTGCACCTCTATTCTAGGCGGTAAAATCCAAACCGCTTTTGACCTGTTATGGTATTGTTTTTTAACTCCGCCGCGATTACTGACAAGTCAATAAAAAATAATAAGCTATGAAAACGTTAAGAATCCGATAACAGCTCAAAAACGATTTTGTTTTTAAAGTCTTGAAAAGAGGGCCCTGGGCATGTTCCGACATGCTCTTGCCCTGTTAATAACAGACTTCTTTTAGGAGGTGTAGACGGACTATGAAAATTATTTTTTGAATCATATTGTATCCGAATTGGTCCCATTGTCACAGTCGATGTTTTATTTGGTAATGATGGCAACTGGAACTCCTCAAGCTGTCATTAGACTACCAGTTACGATTCTGGAAAAGCTAAGTTCAAATCTTGCAAAAAAAAATAATTAAGAGCTCACCAGTTTACATAATTTGGATGTATGCGCAACAATAATGGTCTCTAACGAAATCAGAAGTCGGCAATAGAAGCTGCTCTAAACGTAGACCCACCGCGTTCACCCTCATTAAATTAGTCTCGTTAAAGAGCTCACAAAAACTCTGACGAATTTGAGAACCTCCTCCTTTTTAGTTTTCCGTAACCAAAATTGCAGAAACGGAACCCTTATAGTTTCGTCATGTCCGTCCGTCTGTGGCGTCTGTATGGCACAGGCATTTTACTCGAAAAATACAAAAGGTACAAAATGAAATTTGGAGTACAGGTGTCTTGTAGAAGCCGCTACTTAGTTTGATAGTTAAGTAACAAAAATAATTATTTGTAGTGTGGCACTGCATACATACAATGCACAGACATGTACAGAAGATGAAATTTTTTTTTAGCGTAAATCATCGTGTGGCACATATTTTGACAGTTCTTTTCAAACATTTTAAGGTTCCGAGGCAAGGCTCTTTTGCTGGTGCACTTTTTGAGTTAAGATCTATCATTAGGTACGACTAACTACGATCTAGTATAAAATGTAGGTGTAGTACAAATTAAAAAATGGAGTATACCTAGTCGATCTTTTCCAAAGTAAGTTACCTTAATTAACACAGAAACTCAACTCCAAAAACAAACCTATGGTAATTGTTTTTTATTTTTGGCACGCAAGGTTGGCAAATAAGCACAAAGCTTTATTTGTAATGTAATCAGTTTTGCATCGGATGTTCAATGTGGGTAAATGACAACAGCCTCGATTCCCCTTAGTGCTCCTTTATATACAGACTCTTCACGTCAACTGCGTCTACCAGACCCTACATCACGCAGAATTTCTGACATAAATGGTACGAGGCCCGACACGCAAGTATTCGACGCAAACTGACCAGTCAGGCGCCGTGTCATATTGGGAAGTTATAACCATTAAGAGAATACAATTGCAATTTCTTCCTGTCGTAAATAAACTTCGGCGGGCATGAGTAATCGTTACTTTGTGTGCACAATATCGGGTGGGGGCCAAATAGATTGGTACGTGCCGCGCATCCGGAAGGCCTCCGCTACTTATATCACTTGCTTCGACGAAATTCGTCTATACTTATATATGGTGTTGGTAGTTGAATTTTCCGTTTGTAATTATGCCGGTAAGGAGCGGAAGCGTCGGTGGTGGTTGTAACACCGGTCACGGCGCGGTCGGCTGACGGTTGACGACCGTCGGGTAACGGGCGCGCCGGCTATGGCGCTCGCAGGGTACCAAGGGACTCCATTAAATTCAGAGCTTATATATAAAATATAGGAATGTACTCGGGTTTCATATAAGTATCCTCGTTAAATGGATCATTGTTCATATCCAGTACATGAAGTCCAGATGAGATTTTTACAAACCTAGCTCTATGTTATTAATATGCGATTGATATGTTGCTGATTTAATGATGATAAAAAAGAATAAATTTAGCACCGTTTGACTATTAATGAAATACATTTCGACACAGCAGCTTAAAACATTCTTGATAAAAAAAAGTTCATTTACCATAATTAAAGGAGGTGTAACTAATGCACGAGAAGAAGTATTTTCTTTGGTAAAAAGTAATTATAAAACTTAATAATGAATTAAAATGCGTGCAGATTTGATTACCATTTTATATGTCGCAAATGTCGCAATACCTTAAATACGAACCAAATAAAAACAACTGCATAGGCGGTTACCCGCACCGAACTAATGGCATTTTGCAAATCATACGATGAATTACGATCTTGCTCTTATGTTGATATTTCATCATAAGGAACGTTAAGGAAACATTAAGGAACGTTAATTTAGGAAAAAAAGAAAAAAAAGTCTTTTTTGCATTTAACAATTTTTAGGTTACAAAAAAGTGTTGAGGCCTCCTATAGTTAATAATAAGTTTATCTATAGCAGGAGGTCTCACTCTTCCAAAAGTACGACAATATTATTTGCATGGATAAAATAAAAGAAAATATTAACTGCTTAATACTAGGTGTGTGTCGTATGTGTGTGTGTTTTCTGTGGTGTTGTGTTTTCAAGGTTTTTTTTTTTATACTTATATGGTATCACGAGATTTGTAATGCATACTATATGTATTTACTTTTTATTTTATTGCAATTATCCTGTGTCGTCGTAAAAAAACAGTTTTCCAAATATTTTTTACTCCCATTGCAATGTTTACTGTAAGCTTCAGCGCCATTCAGGCCGTAAGTCAATCAACGCACACTTTGAGCTGACTAAGTGACCCGGACTCGGGCGCAGCGAGAAGAGGGTTTGTTTGTTCGCTCAGACTGACTTGGCACTAATTGTCAGAGAAGTGTCGCTTTATTATAACAGATGGAGACAGACCGACGCCATTTTACAGGCGTCGAGGGGTTTGTTGCACCAGAGGTTAATGAAGGCCTAGTAGTTATTCAGGTGTTTACGTCTAGACACCTTTTATATTGACTAATTTAACGTTGGAAATGAAACATGATTCCTTTCCTGGTTACTTTACTTATTAAGAACTGTTTTTATTATTTTTCCGTTTTTTGTTTGCGTCTTAATAAAATTTAGTGTAAGTTCTTTAAAAAAAGAACTGTTTATGGTTACTTTGACTTAAAAATATTTATTTTATGACAGAAGAACTAAAAAAAATGCTATGTCGGCTTCGTCCAGTAGGTAGTCAATCAATGGCAAAAGATTCGGTAGCGTCGCATTATAAAAACATAGCTACTTTGTACGCAACCTAAATCTCCTGACAATATTATTATCGGTACGTTGGGTTTTTTCAATCAAAACATGCAATAGCATAACACGACATGAGGTCAAATCATTCGCTGCAAAAATTCAAGTGTTATTTTGAGGATTTCGTGCCACAATTATTAATCACAATTACGGTGAGACTTCGGTGCCTATTTATTTTCTAATGTTCATATTTTCCAGTAAAGCTGTTTAAAAGTCTATGTCACAGTGCCTGATACCAAGATGTTTCAAAGCTAAGTTTCTATGATTGAAATGACTCGATACCTGTACAACGATTATGTGTTGAATAGGTAAAACTATTGATTTTCCCCGAGCTTTGATGAAATTAATAGAATAGTCAGACCGGCGCCCGGTGACTTGCATTTAGGCTTGTGCCTATCAAATGGTGGCAGATGTCACGATGGCTCACCGCAGCGCCACAGCAGCATGTTTCAATAAAACCGGCCTGGGGGCCTAGTCAAGATGCATAACGCTAAGACAGTGATTTTCGAAAATCGACAAACTGTATACTATCGACGTAATCTCACATCATACGCTAACCTATGTCAATTCAATACGTTTCGAATTAATAAAAAACAGAAACGTTTACAGCGTTTGCACGTTGGCTATGCCCGTGTAGGTATTTATTGGACATGAATTTTGATGATTAATTTTAATTTAATTTTCTGTCATGGAATTACCACATGCTTGTTAAGCACTTATCTTAATTACGAGTAGTCTAGTCTAAATTAGTCTTGTTGGATGATTTTATTGTAAATGGATATTTTTTAATCCTTTATCAAATAAACCTTCATATAAAATGTTTCCAATTGATCAACAGCTATTTTGGTGCTTTTCACGAGTACGTTTACGTTGTCCATTACCAGCTAACGAAAATGTTAGCCAATTAAGGCCCAAGTTAACATGAGTAAACAAAATTCATTGCACTTTAGCTAAGTATACTTTGTTAAAAACACGGGCTTCACTTTCACACACTTTCGTCACAATTCTTGAAATATGAAACGCTTCGCATCAGTTTTTCCGCGTGACTGCCAGGCAACGAGTTTTTCCCAATGCAAACTTTATTACAAGTTAAAATACTTTGATTTTTACTCGTTCTTAACCCTACACACACTTATCATTCATGCAAATCTGTAAATATAGCAAAAAATAACCGTTGATGACTAATTTAAATAATATCCCAATGTAGCAAATGCATTTTACTACTGCTCTATTCCATTTTAATAAACCATGTCGTTATCGTGTTAGTGTTGTAGTAACTCTTTATTCAACATATCGTAAAAAAAGAACAGGTTTTCGACGACAAGAAGCAAAGCATTTGCTTCTATATTTAAATTGAGGCCCTGTGGCCCTAAATAAGATGCATAGAGAGAGAAAGAACGTTATCGCTATCGAAAATATTTACCTAATTTGTTGATATGTGGACTGACGTAAGCTGCCAGAACTGTACCTTGTCGCGCTTATGTTAATTCAATACATTTTGATAGTTATCGACAATCGTTGACGTTAGGATTAAGCGTCTTGTCTGTCTTGTCTTGTCTTGTCTTGTGTTGTGCGGTCTAAAAGCGGAAGAATCCACGGACTTGTGCCTCTAAGTAGTATTCAAGCCGTTAACCCGGAGCGTATCACTCAGATCAGATTAAATGTAAATTAGATTATTAAATAAATTCAACATTATAATGTTTACTCACATTGGATAATAATTGCACCTCTGGAATGCGTCCTGGTTTCTTATGCTGCTCTGAATAAACTATCACTAAAAAATAATTACTCATTACTGTACTCTGTCATCAGTACATAAGAGATGCCTTCGATGTAATTAATGATGAGGAATGTTTTCTACACAAGATAGATAGGGCCTCAATTATATACTTCAATGTATGTTTTAGAGGTATATTTTGATTGAAACGAGCCTCCCAACTTTAGTAATTTTCTTCTATTTTAGGTTAACTTACTAAATTACCATAATCGCTTTCTACCGTGTACGTATAATATTTATAAACCGATAAACAGTTTAATACCCGCCCCTGACAAGTAACGACCTGACCAGGACTACGACTCACTTTAAAATACGCGATTAAAACTATGCTAGCGCTGTCCTTCTCATCCTCGAGTCGTGTTACGGTCCGCTGAAAGAGACAGTAGTAGCTAACTTTCGAGTGCCTTGTTTCGTTTTCAGAGCTCACGAATAGTTAATTACAGCCGTCGACGGTCCGTTTTCGAGTGTGTTTAGTAAATATCATTACGGGTTGTTGTGATGTGAGCGATTAAGGTGTGAGATACGTATCAGGCAAGGTAGGGTTGTCAAAGTACATAACTTAAAAAAATGCTTACTGAAGTTGGTTTATGTTCCTATGTTATAATACCTACCCGTATTCTTCATTGACTTTTTCCCTACTGCATTTGTATGGTTTCGACGCGCCCGCCATTGCTGTCAAGTCAATAAGAGCTTTTATAGCGTTGGCGAAATACGATAGCAATTATAGGATAAAGGTCACGAAACAATTAAAAGTATCGCAATGCAAAGTATATTATTGCATTTTTATGCACTTAGCTATTTAGTGAATTAACGATCAAGTAAATGAAAATGAAAAATACAATTTTTCTAAATAAGCGCCGGATAAAGTTAAAAATCGTAGGATTGTGACCCGAATCCGCATAGCTGTGAAAAAAAAACATACTAATTTATCTCCGGACCATGACGTTTCTCACCCCCTAAATCAATATGCTGTAGTTATTATGAAAAACTAGGTCTGTAAGTTTTTAATTTTTCTTGTACGGAAAACGTACAGACGTAGTTGTTCATAATATCTACAAGATATACTAAAATCGTAAAAATCGGACTTGCTAAATATAAGGGGAGAGAAACGTTATTGCATTTTGTATGGAATTTTTGACCTTCACAATCCTCTTAACCCGATGAAGTAAACCGACAGTTCATGAAAAAATAATAGTTATTTGTAAATGAAAAGGACAAAGTTGGTTTTTGCTGCGTGTGTTAATTTTTAATTCCATTCAGGTAGTCATTTAAAGACACGAGATGCAAATAAATTGGGTCTCGTGTTGCACACACACCTTTTCACAACTTTTTACCTCAGCAGCGGGAATACAACATGGTAGAAATTACACCACGTGTTTATTTACCCACCCAGCCAGCCAACCAATATATTGACCCAACACTGTACGCGGCATTAAACATAATAATTAAAAAGTGAATTTCATCTTTAAACAGCAAAACTTGCCTGTTTGAGGTGCTGAGGTGAAAAACGGTGAAAACTAATGATTGACAACATGGTGATTCAATCAGGTTTTGCTTTAAATACAGTCAACCAATTTAATTCCTATGCCACTGGGTTTCAGATACAATCAAACAAAAGTAAGAGACGTCTGATAATTTAGTTTACATCGACCCATTGACTATACGAATCAAATCGGCTGACTGCAACTACATTTTCTGTTATTTTTACCAGGTTACGACTCGTCAGCTGTCTGTTTACTTCGTCTGGTACAGAATATGCGTTCATGTTTGCATCGGCAGCTTGGCAGCCCTGGGCTAGCATCGGCACCTGCCGGTCTCCTAACCACAAATTACCTTGTTATTAGTACGAAGACGCCCCGACACGTATTATGACGTTTTAAATGTGTTATTTAACGCTGTTTTTTGACAGCTCGCTTAAGTATATTATACTATATATAGTATAAGCGTATTTGGCGAGGCATGTGTTTTTTTTTCATATATGCCACAAGAACTACATGTTATAAAACTTAAACTGTTCTAATGTGATCCCTATTAGGTACCTATAAAACTTATTAAAAATCTTGAGTTTAAATCTTTGTTTACATAAAGATCGGAATAGTTACAAAGACTTCTACCTAATCCGACGGACCTGCCATGCAGGAACTAGTGCATGTGGCGTCGTTAATCTCTATTCAGCGAAGACGGCGCTGCACTGCGGGGCAATTAAAAACGAATAAATCACACCCCATCCTCGTTAGACGGGTAATGAGTCCTTAATAACAACCGATATTTATTTTGGAAGCAGTTTTAGTTTAGTTGTTACACACGGTAACATCGTTAGGGTGCTTATTACATCGTTCACGGCTTACCACGGATTCTTACTTGCTCTTCAATCTCATTAAGAAACAGGGAAGATATACGAGGGTGAATCAAAAAGTCCTTAGAACTGGCTGTTTATAAAAAAAATTAAATGAAGTTTTATTTTTATTTTGAACTGTCATTATAACGTAATATTTGACAGTTGGTTTCATTCGAATTGTTCCCGCCGTTACATGGTAAATCAATATTTTGCGAAATAAGTCGACTAAAACGTCCCATTATGGAAAAAAATGAGTTACGTGCCGTGATAAAGTACTTGTGTATGAAAAAAATGACTACCAAGGAATTTTTTTTGGATATTCAGCAAACCGTAGTGCTGTACCCTATTCCACCGTCGCTTTCTGGGTTGCCGAGTTTAAAAGAGGCAGATCTAGCTGCGAAGACGACCCCCGCTCCGGCCGGCCATCTACCTCAGTTAACGCAAAAACCGTTGAAAAAATTGAGAAAATGGTTTTGGACGACCGGCGACTAACAATTAAATACATGGCAGACTCTAAAGATTTCGTTTGGTAGCGTACATTCAATACTAACCGATGTTTTGGGTTTTAAAAAAGTGTCAGCAAGATGGGTTCCGCGAATGTTAACGCAGGCTAACAAAGACTTGCGTTTAGAAGTTTCGAAGCGGAATCTAAAGAAAATCATGCATGACCCGGACACTTTTTATCGTCGTTTCGTAACAATGGACGAAACATGGGTTCACCATTTTGACCCTGAAACAAAAAAGCAAAGCATGTCCTGGAAACGACCATCTTCCCCTCCAATAAAGAAATTTAGGGTATTTCCGACAGCAGGTAAAGTTATGGCCTCAGTTTTCTGGGATGCAGAAGGAATTCTTTTTATTGATTATCTGCCCAAAGGAAAAACCATTACAGGTGCCTATTACACCGATTTGATACCAAAAGTGCGTCAAGCAATTAAAGAAAAACGTCGAGGAAAATTGAGTGCGGGAGTGCTTTTTCACCATGATAATGCTCCGGCTCATCGATCACAAATGGCTCTCACTGCAATCCGCCAAGCTGGTTTTGAGATCTTTGATCATCCGCCCTACTCGCCAGACTTAGCTCCTAGTGATTTCCACTTGTTTCCGAAACTAAAGTAGCACATTCGCGGAACTAAATTTAACGATAACAACGCAGTCATGGGTGCCGTAGAGGAGTTTTTTGAGGCTCAATAAAAGTCGTTTTTTTATGATGGATTAAAAAAACTTGAAAAACGGTATAATAAATGTATAGAACAAGAAGGAAATTATGTTGAAAAGTAAAAAAATATATATTGATATTCGTTTGTTTTTACCCTATTTCTAAGAATTTTTTGATTCACCCTCGTACAGTACGAGGGTCAAACTGAAAGTTCTTAGAAAATCAAAAACTGATTAAACTAGCAAGTTATTAGCTTTATTACATCTTTTCAAAATAGTGTCCATTGACGTCAATACATCGCTGCATCCGATGGCTGACAAAAGCACTTCGCCCACTCGTCCTTAGGGGTCTCTTAGAGGGCCTTTTGAAACGCAGCCACAGCTTCCTCGGCGTCCATAAAACGTTTTCCTCGAAGTTTTTGTTTTATTTTCGGGAATAAATAAAAATCGCAAGGTGCAAGGTCCGGGCTATACGACGGGTGACCCAGTAATTCCACGTCTGACGTCGCCAAATAGTCGATCGTTCGCCTGGCGGTGTGTGACGAGGCGTTGTCGTGGTGAAGGAGGATCCTACTGCGAGGTCGTTTCTCCCGAACTTTATCCAAGACAAGTGTCAAACAATTGTTAGTGTACCACTCTGCAGTAACTGTTTTTCGATCCTCTAAAACAATTGTCGCGTAATGACCTGTCCTTCCGAAGAACGAGGCTACCATCCTTTTTCCCACTCTTCGACCTCTCTTCACTTTAGTTGGCAACTCCTCGGAAGGAAACACCCACTGAGCAGACTGTGTTTTGGTTTCGGAATCATAACAGTAAATCAATCCAGCTTTCGTCACCCGTAAGTATGTCGAACACAGCATTTGAGTCACCTCCGTTAAATCTTAAAACCATTTCACGGCACCAATCAACACGACGGAGTTTTTGGGCCTCGGTCAAATTATGAGGTATCCACCGGGCACAAAGCTTCCTGACCGCTAAATGTTCATGGAGGGTTTTGTGCACTTGACTCATACCGATGCCCAAGCTTGTACGAATCTGCTGATAGGACACTCTTTTATCAGTCTCTATCATACGCCGCACAACACTGATGTTATCTTCAGTCGTTGCCGTAGAAGGCCGGCCCTCACGCAGATCATCGGTGAGATTATTGCGACCACGTTTAAACTCATTAAAACAATTGTAAACAGTGGCACGAGATGGGGCTTCATCGTGGAAGGCCAATCGTAGTCTATCATAACTTTCTTGTTGACTTAAATGACATCGAGTCGTAAAAAATCATTGCACGAAAATTTTCTCGCGTTAATTCATGCTGACGTGACACAGACAACTTTCAATTTGCCGCCAAATCGTAAAACAAATGACAAATGAATAAAATACATACTCAATAATATTGGCAAAGAGTTCCATTTTCAAAATTTAAACTTATTTTTTTATTATATTGTTTACAAGTGGCCAGATCTAAAAACTTTCAGTGTCGCCCTCGTATAAAAGCCTAGTAGGTACAAACGATACAAACTTTTTTTTTACGCTGATTGTGTTCGGAAAAGCCTGCTCAGTTGTTTACGTAATGTATTTTGGAGATGAATTACAATTACTTATTGTGTGAATGTGATGCCCTCGCCGGAGTAAGAATAAAAATCTTCGGTTGTGCCTACCCAGAACCAAGTCATTACAAGGCACTGCCATTGAACTCCACTATCCGCTTTCTGGAACGAGTGGAGGCAGTAATGGATTAAGCGCTAAAAGAGGGGTAATTACACAAAAGATGACATATTTATGTTATGTGGTAAGATACTGCTATGAAAATGTCAGTGGCATGTCGTACTATTTCCAGCGTAGGTTCCGCGTCCGTTACTAAACACCTTAAAGCTACCCAACGATACCTTATCCGATTTTGTAAGAGTAAAATAACCATGGCTCATGGGACACCTAGCGGGACTCTTGATAGTCTGGCAGACTTATTGCACTAAAATCTTGACGTATAATTCTCGCAGCCAAATGACAACTTTACTGTTCACTTCTAAAATTTAATTTCTAATTAAAAGTCATTTTATAAACGCTTTAACACCGCTGAGGCACAACCAAATAGATGTGTGATGTGTGGCCTCCCAGCATTAACTTCCTATTTGTCTAAGAGCAAAAAGCTTGCATGTGAACATATACCCTAACACTTATTCAGTGTCTGTTACATTATACCGTACAATCATTAGACCTAGTCACTAATGGCTGATGTAAATAGTATCAGAAAAAAGCTTCCTCATTAACATTACTTACTTAGGGTAACTTGTATTCAACCTATCCTGCCAGTTGGCAAAAGAAATGATATGAGAACTTGAAGTAATGGCTGCCATAATCGCGAACTAGATATATTAAGCTACAGGGAGGGGACTGCGGCACAAGTGCGATCGAGTCGTTAGAAAGTTAGCAGAAGATTAAAAATTAGGAATTAAAGTAACACCACGCACAAGAAAGCGATGAAGTGTTGTGGCCTTTGAGCCATGTCAGAGAACGGTCGCTTTTCGTTGTCGCATAAGTCTAGAATAAAACACTTGGGCAGTTGTGTAAATTTTAACTTAAAGTTAACCGGGTCGCGTTATAGTTCAATTAGATACATGTTAAATATTACATTATCGATGCATGCCTTTAGTTGGGGCTTGGGGCATAGTAGGTAGAGATCATTTGGAGTAAACATTTAGTGCCCTGTCCGAAAAGCAGTAAAAAAATATACAATATATTTTTGTTTACTTCTCATGCGCTTAAAATGATACTTTAGTCTCTGCACATCAGCACCAAAGCTCCTTATTAATCTCCAGGGCTTAAAGTTTTTTCTTATTAATTTACTTTGGAAACCCCTAAACAGCCAATCACGGTATTTGTGAATGGAGGATCATGGTGCAAATACTTTTTAAGTTTGAATCTGTTGGCTAAATATGCAAGCATTTAAAGTGTCACTTTACAAAAAAAAACAACCGCGAAACAAATGTGTCAGAAACTTTGTTACATAATTAAAAATATTTTTTTTTGTATAGAACGTCGTTTTTGTTCCTCGCATTCGAAGTGAAAAGTAGAGTGTTTAACGCGTAACTAAACAACCATAATGACACTCTAAATTATAGCCACTCTTAGTCACTCGCTCGCTTGCGTGGCTAAACATCTCGTGTCATTATGGCTTGTTTTAGTCCCTTGTTGAACAATCTACTATTAAATGATGGTCTCACCCGATGCATTTTTTTAATTATTTGAACATGATTTTCTCATAAATCCCCCCGATACAATGGCAACCCTTACTTACAGAGCTGATAACTCTTCAACGGGCGGACCTATTTCGACCAAACCTAGCTAAAAAAATGTAGTCCGATTAAACTAGCTTTTTTTTAAAGCCTTCCTTTTGGTAGCTACGATGCCAAAGACAGACACGGATACACACGTTAAAGCCCGAGGGAACAAATTAATGTATGATATGTAGTGTGTATTGCTAAAACTGTAACTCACCTAGTTTACGAGCTGATGAATCAGGTACGGGAATTTTGGATCAATAATCCATTTATTTTTGTGGATCACACATAGGTATTCAAGCCGGAGTTTTACTCGTATTCATTGTCAATGAGAAAGTGTATATAATATTAAATCTTCTGGCATATTAATAATATCACTTCGTTTCGAATGTTTATCGTAATCACGGTTTATTTATTTTGTCACTAATATTGATGTATTACAGCCGATACCATGGTACAATGGCAACGTGACAAGGTGGATTGGATTTACCCCTACGGATACTCTCCTCCCGGCCTCCGTTCTACTGGGTAATAATTAATAATCTTATTGCCTTTAACGTGTTTTCGTATCGTTAACGTTACGATAGCTCTTATTAATTGACAGTGATGGCGACCGAGTTAAAAAACTATACCTTAACACGTCCAAAGTAATACTTAAACATTGCCCTTTTCAATTATTTTTTTGTTTCAAAATCAACATAGTTTTACCAAAACCGAACCAAGGTTTATTCAGATGTAGGAAAATCGCTCACCGGATCAGATGTGTAACTAGGATATGTAACGACGCGCCGCGCCGCGGGGACTGTTCCGATATCTGATACAACGCTCATATCTAATGAACTCGTGTTTTGTTACCTTTTCAATTCGCCGCTATCAGCTTACCTACATAAACGTCCTGTCTACATCGAGTTACATATAAATACGCACACTGATTAACTACTGCCTGTATCATTCGTAATAATAATGATAAGGCGCTATCACATTTTAAGGTATTTAAATTATATTACAATTATTACATCAAAATTCTAAACTATTAGCAATGGAAACAATCTTAACTTATTGAATGGATAGGTTACAAGAACATAAATAATATAGCCGTTTAAGTACTTAGAGGTGTTAGCGATGAGTAGAGAGAGATGCATAGGTAGTTGTTAGAAGGAGGCACGTCTGTTCAAGCCCAGCCATAAAACAACCAAACGCGATCTGCTCGGATACCTAACCGGATAAATAGAGTAACAAGTGGGCTGGACAGGTCAAGTGACAGTGGACGGGAGCTGGTAGGGCCGACGCGTCCTCAATTTGTTCCTTTTTCATAGATTTGGACGTTTCATTTACCCCGTCGATAATATGCCCAGGGGCGACTTTATTGTACGTCGCGAAAGCTCAATACCGTCTGGCAGAAACCAGGGGGACGAAGTTAAAATAATAATTATGCCGAGCTCCAAACTCTTCAGTGTTGTCACTGGGAGTTGGGAATCGGAAAAGGACCACGAGCAAAGCGCATTTAGATTGAGCGGACAGATTTGTGAAAACGTACTACTGCGGATTTTCCGTGTACGTATTGGTACTTATTCACAGAGTAGTCAACTGCTAATATTGCCAGGCGCAGTTGCTACTCGCTGTATGACACCTCGCAATCTTTTTCAATCGGCAGATATTCTGGTGCACTCATGCAAAGGGTCCGCCCAGATTTGATATGGTCGGTCCATCGTCCGTATCACCTCCCACGTGATACGGATTTTCGGATCCGGCCTTGGACGACAAGACGCTTTTTTGAGTTAATGTTTGTCTTGAGACGTAACTGAAAAAGCGGATTGACGCTGATAGGAGTTCTTCAGGAATAAAGACATTAGTTCGGGATTTGGCCCATGATATCCCAAGCATTCATCTCCAGCATCACAGTTCTAGAGCTTAGCAGCGTATATAAATATGGGGAAGGCGAGAGTTCCCACGAGCCGGATCTTAGTGGTGATGTTTCAATTTCTCTACATTTTTGCAATTAGCCCATCGCACTTCTAGTGATCCTCTACCGCCATTGTTTGATACAATACATCTATAAATCACGCTTAAAGCTCATTCCCTCCATCCTTAGAAGGTAGGCAGGGTATAATTATATACAAACTAACATAAATGTTTAGAAACATTAAGGTAAGTATTTCAAACACTTACCCATTGAAAGGGTAACCGGCGAAGGCGGCGTCGTAGGGGTGGTAGACAGTCGGGTAAGGCCAGCTCGCTGCACTCGCGGCTAAGTTCTCCTTCAGTTCAATGCCGGCAGCCTGTTACAAGAAACCAGCGTTAGCGTCAAAGACAAAACCGTCTTATTTAATTTAAAGACCTTATAATAAATTTAACCGCAATCCGCAATTTAAACAAGACGAAACAGCAAAAATGTATCTCTACAAAAAACTTGCAATTATCTTTATCTTGTTAGCATACTCCGCATTAACTCAGAACATTTTTTTGTGATTTGCATTTACATTATTAATTCACACAATGCTTAGAACTCATTTAACCGGTTTTTAATCTGAGCTGAATGTATTATGAGTCGCGTCAGCGTTTCCGGTAGCCTTAACGTGATCCATTAGGAGCGATCCTCGCTGGATTGATTCCCTGATCGATCGCTTTAAGTTTTCGTCTCAACTATTATACGAGCTAATGGGCGCAGATACGAGCCGGGAGCATCAATCATCGCGCCCTCGACAAACGTAGCTTTTTATATCCCGCGAGTGGGAATAATGTTGTTTTAATTTTAAAATGAGTTCTTTGTATTTGTTTAGAGTCAACAAGACTAATATTCATTATCTTTATAATGCTTTACCCTTTAATAAACAACAACGAATATTAAGAATAAATTTAATTAATACGAGTATCAAAAAATTGCGTAAAAAAACCCTGACAGTAACAAAAGGAACGGAGGAACCAAAAATTTATAGCGACGCATTAAAATAACTCAGGAGCGACTCTCAATGCGGTCAACCAGGATAAATCTATCAAAAGATTTTGTTGTCCAACAACTTCATTGGTGGCCGAATCGAAAATCCGATAATAAATTTTACTCAAGTACGACAGCGTAATCCAGTCGCTCTGTCGCTCTTTGTTGCTTAGACCTTTCTGATATAATTCCAGTTTTCTGTTAATACAAATAATCGGCCTAAGCCGTAACGCGATTCTGTTGTATTCAAAAGTATTGTAAAGTGCTCCGGTCGCGCAACGCGGCGCGGCGGCGGCGGCCATTCGTAGAGTAATTAGTTAAGAGCATGTTAAACTAAAAATCTCAAACTAAATCGAACTGTTCATATCTTTTTAAAAGCTTATAACGATGGATTTCGTATGCATTAAAATTACTTATTTTGATTAAGTTACTAATGTCGTCTGTTCGCGGAGGGCAAATAAATGTTGAGTATTGATTATTTAAAAAAGTTCATACACTTAAAGTCTTAATTAATAATTAGGCTTGCATGATACACGTGCATGCAAATGGAATATCCGTGAAGAATAATAAAATCTAATATTAGACGTAATAACACCGAGCCATAAACTCATTCACAATATTATAGTAAACTTAATTTTTATGGAACAGAAATGTAATCCGTCAAATGATTTAAAGGGCACGCTACGGTAGGTCGCACTCACATTAAAACAGGATGGGATTCATGAGTGTTCATATACTTAAATACAATGTTCTTTCGTGGTTATATTCAACCCGGTAACTATTTCATATCGTATTAAACTTGACAAAATAAATTTTTGACATATAATTTGGCAAACGTCATCAATGTCAGATGTCATGCTTATAAATAGTAAAGTGTTCCGATGCTGTTACATAACAAAAAAAACTGTCTCAAAAAACAACAAGTACCTACGAGCTAATTTTCGATTTCAAGTTATTACTTATTAGCTATCACAGATGATTTTCAGTCAGTAGAGACAAACTTCAAAGTAAGTGATACGTTGTCGTGCTTTCTTTTAAGATATTTCCAGATTTTAGAATTTATAGTTTTTTATAGGGAAGGGGGCTGTAAGGACACAAAAATGTACGAAACTTTAGGAGAGCTCATTATTTTGAAACTCACCTTTCGGCTCGTTTCATAAAACCATACTCGTGTCGGTATTAATGCCTCTCATTATGCACCAGTCACATAAACTACAATTAAGAGATTATCTAACCCTACTTTACAATCAACAAAATTATGGTAAGACACAAAAAAAACACCCTCGCCTTTACATGTATGGGAGGTATACGTTTTTATTTTTCTTTTATTTATTTTACTATTGTTTTCAGTGCGCGGTTAATAGTTTCTGAAAAATGTAAGTGGAACATACCGAGTCAGACGGACATGGCGAAAATAATGGTGGTTTAAAATTTGACTACGGAACACTATCAAAGAGCTTAATATGGTGACAAGTGGAACTAAAACCGCTGCAACCACCACATTACGCAGCAATGTTCAGGTAAAAAATAGTAAATATAGGATTATGTTGCCAATAACGCTACTAACAGCGCCCGTATTTTTCCAAACCTTTTTCTAAGTTGTCAATCTGTGTTTATTTACAGTATTCTACGCGACTACAATGCGCGGCCTAGGACCCCGCTTTAATCCGCTAACTAATTTAAAACTGGCCATACCTATATATACACAGCATTAAGATTGACCCTTAAGAGTAAAAAATAATAAATCGTGGTCAAAATAAAAGGCGTGAAAAAACGTGGAGGCAGAATCCCATTCAAGACGCTAGCGAGGCGGGCAGGTTAACACTTTCGCCACCGATGATATACGATCATATCTCCATGAATGATTGAATCATCTGCCGGGACACGTTCACAGCCCCACCTTTTAACACCTACCTCCAAAAGTTTTACTACGCGCCATATATTACGAACCGTGGCTACTTTTATGTTGTTATGATCATTATCATTCAAAGTTACTTCCCACACGCGGTCGGAGAGCTCGGCTGACGCTGGTGGTACTACCCTGTGTAAACAGTCACTTAAATTCATTTTTGGGAATAAAAACGGGCATTCAATAAAACTACCGGCAAATTTCATTTTCGATGCAATAGTTTTTTGCTAACACAAAATAAAGTCAAACCTTGTTACTCGTAGAAGAAATCAATTGTTTTTTCAGTTCTATAATTAAAATGTGATCTAATTGGTCACTCAATGTCCACGATTTTCGCAATTAGATAAAAATTACTTGCCTTGAAACCTGTGATGAAGGCATCTTCGAACATATAAAGACGTTAAAACCGAACAGGGTCGAATGCATCTTTATAATATACTAACGGACAAAAGATACAGATACAGATACATCATCGGATTAAGATTCTAATTTATACGTGTGCTTTATATGGTAAACCCCCGCGTATCCTTAACGCTACGTCGGACGCTTAGGATTTGTTAAAAAAAACAACTATTTTGACATTCGATCCTAATTATTTTTGAATAATGCTCTTTGTTACAGGTGTCAAGCCAGAAATCAATGATAATCAGTAAGCTGCTGCGCTCATAATCTCTCCGCATTAGACGGTGTCTCGTATCCGAGCATTGTCAGGGAATTAAAGCTACTACAACATAATTATTTTAGGTAGATTAGTGAGTCTAGGTGATAGATGAAGTCAATTCTGATCTCGGTTAAAAAATAAAATAACCGCAATTTGTATTGGTTCTAGATAAAAATATAATTGGATAGAATGAAGTCTTGTAATTGTATCTTAATTTTGTATCCTATATACCTACAGACAATGCTTCGCAATATTGCGAGGTTGCAATGGAAAGTCGTTTTGCAACGTAGATACCCTTAGTTGCGTAGACTTAGTTGTCATTGTCGCTGTCAGCCACACATGTGTACCGACATTTGGGCCATTTTGCCGAGCGCTCACTTGTGGGGATTCGGGGTTAATCTTCCTTGTTTGAGGCAGCTCTTGGCTTATTATCCTCGTGGACGCTTAACGTGTCTTCAGCTAATTGTCTTTTGTTAATCCCCATATGGTTGTAATTTTATCTAAATGTTTATGTAGGTATAGGTACTAGGTACAGTCAAGGAATTTAATTTGTCACCCACCTTAGTTCCGAAGTCAATCTGACATTGTACAGCAATAAGATTGAGCTTCCTATCAATTATACATGACTAGCAGATTTTCTTTGAAATGGGTAGCAAATTAACGTCCGTGACCGTACCAAACTATCTATTATCTAGGAAAATTATCTACTTACTTAGCCTGATCGTGCAAAATGTGGTTACAGAATTATCAACAAGGTTTTTGGAATTGTTGGTAAGTCTGTAGCACTGCCTATCCCACTATGGGAATGAAAGCGAGAGTTTATATGTATTATCTACTAACTCGTAATTCAAATGGCATGATTTAGAAGCATCAACTTACACGAAGTTGATGGTTTAAAAACTATAAAGATAAATACCATTAATTATCTTGTGACTTGCAAGCCGTCGAATCACATCTAAAAAATAGTAGTCATGTGCATGACGGCCTCGATCAGTCTGTAACCGTCAACGGTTATCCTGCAAAGTATTTTTACCATTCTGTTTTATTAAGACAGCAAGCCATAGGTGTCACTAAAATTATTTACTTCATTATTATTTTTAAGTAATAGTAGTCTAAAGTCTAGAAGATATTTGTTTTATCACTTTTTATTTTATATCTCAGTTTTGGTTTACACCCTCTATCCATGTAGAGAGGTAGCCTTTGTTCCAATTTGTTCCTAGGTTATCATCATATCAGCTAAGAGACGTCCACTGCTGGCCAGGCTTTTCTAAAGGTCACCAGGTCTTCACGACGGTCGGTTTGTAAATGGTAAGTAGGTACTTATAATGTTTTAAACGTAACCGCTATAGTCTTAATTTTCTCAATAAAACAACTGTGAAATACAGACCTACTCATACTGTCGATAAAACTAACATGGCGAAACATCTAAAGGCTTCTTATTTGATAACGGTACCCTAAACATTACCGATTGAAATGCAAACGTGATCAAAACGCGAATCTTCTATTTAAATTTACAAAATGATGAGATTATAATTTTCGTTTCATTGCATCTGCAATAGGAGTAATTCGCTTTAATATTTACAAGTACTAAAACTGTATAAGATTATGCCCTGGATTTCTCAGTAAGTATACCATTAGGTAGGTATTGTATAAAGTTGTTTTATTATGCCCATATTTCAAGTCCATAACAGTACCTAATAGGGTATCATTTACGCTGACACGTTTTGTAAATTCACCTCTCGGTAGCAAATTGAATCTAAGTGAGCATAAATTAATACTTAAGTAGGTGCCCAGCTAGTTACTCTACATACTAAATTATATTGTTTTCTGGCCCGTGAGTGCGTATGGCTATATTATGACGCCGATATCCAAGTTATATTTGCATACTTGCAAAGCTTTTAGACGGTCTCTAGCTGGCCTTCTATTCTACACGGTAAACTCATATTATCTTACCCAATAAATATTATAGAGGCCCTGTTCATAAAAACCCTGAAGCAAAGCGTTACAAATTAGAGGTATATCGTGCGCTACGTGTGGTAACTCGTCGTTGTTAATTGAATTCAAACTCTGTCTAGTATTTACTACTCGAAGTTACTTAATATCTTTAATCGGGCTTACAGGGCGACGTTCGTCTAGAGAGAGCATGCCAATCTCAACGTCAGTATTGCTTATACAAATAATGATTACCGATTTAATAGTAGTATAATATATTACAAAAATGCGCATTATGCTTTTAGTTTCCTGCAAAGATGTATGAGGGCGCGTATGTAATGAATGACTCTTATCTGCTTCGGCATTTATAATAATTTAACTTAACTTGCGTCACTTTTAAAACTTCGTTAAATTAATGGCGGCCCGTTTATGTCTTTTAGGTAACATGTATAAGATTTTAAGTGATAGTGCATTGATATTTTTACTTCTAAGATTTCGTTTTACCAACGCTTAATGGGGTTAAACGTTGATGAAACGGGTATATCTAAGTTGGAAAGATGTTTTAAGTTGGTGTAAACATAGATAGTACTAACGGCATTTGTGTAGAAAGGTGGTTGATCCGCGGCGAGCGCGGGGAAGTAGGCGGCCATGCCGGCGGCCGTGGCGGCTGCGGCGTCCGAGTACGGGGCGCTGTACATGGAAAGCGGAACGCCCGACGCCAGCCGCTGGTAGTTGAGAAACTCGTACTGGCACGAGCACACCGTCTGCCCGGTGATGGGGTCCTGGAAGATAGGCCGGCCGGTGTCGCAGCAGCGCGGCGCAGGCGCCGGCGAGCCGGGCCGGGCCGCGCCGCCGCCCGCGCCGCCACTCATCCCGGCCGTCGCCGGCGGCGGACTGTTGGAGGCTGTCGATATGGTGCTCTGTAAGTTGTAAATTTTGAAATGCCTTTATGGCGCGTTTTAACATTCGCTTTTGCACAGTGTTACACGGTTAATGGAGGCCTCCGAACGCATAGCGACAATCGCACAGCAGGTGTATAATTTATTATAACGTTACACTACACGTAATCGTGGTATGCTTACGTGGTTTTGAAAAAAAAAACCATTGTGAACTGCCGGCGCGCGGACGAATAAACGGTTCAACTCTATCGGGGAACGGATAGACAATGCGATTAGCGTAGCGACGGATAATGGATAAAAAATGTGAATTAAATGTGTGTATGCAAAAGGGGTGTCGCGCCGCCGGGCTGGGCGTGCCGCAGCGTCGTCAGCGCCGACCCTCTATCATTGTAAATTGTGGGACAGAATTTGATTAGACGTGGAAGCAAAACTAATGTTCTTTGAAGAATGCACATGTAATAACCAAAGGTTGTTATTGTTGTAATAGATTTATTCGCCTGAGTACCTGAACCGATATCGCGGCCGCAGAATAAACATCCGTCCGAGGTCCCGCCACAATGCGCCCGCCGCGCTGAGCACCTTTATCCCTGTGCAGACTCGTCCGCGGATAAATAGCTTTCTAAATATTTGACATTCGGATGAAAAATGGTCTCCGGGTGTCCAAGATTTCATTGTAAGTTTAATAGGATTAGGATCCGAGAAATGCCACCCGACCGCTTATGATATGACGCACCGTCAATTTGTTTAAAATAATTTTGTAATTAATACGTCTTTTGTGTCCCGTCTCGTTATAACATTTTTGGGATCCATTGTCGTGTAGATAATAATATAATATCCTACTAATATTATAAATGTGAAACTTTGTGTTAGTGGTTACCCTTTCACGCTGCAACGGGTGAACGGATATGGATGAAATCTAAAATGGAGATAGTTCTTACCCTGGATTAACACAAACTTCTTTACCTACTTTTATCCCGGAAAATTGAAAACTTACGATTTATTAACAAAAATCGAAATCTACACGGACGAAGTCGCAGATTTACGATGTGATGTTTTTGTTGGGATGGTGGACGTTTAATTATGTCGACTGAAATCTTGTGACAGTTAAACCCAATTATGACCAAACTTATTCATAAGCAAGTACTGAAAATGGATTAGGTACCTATTTGTAAGTAATTAAAGACTTTATTAACTTTAATTTACAAAACGACGTAGATGACTTGAGGGGAGGACCACTAACTCCTATGATGTAAGTCTGACTTACATTAGGAGTTAGTAAGTAATACACAGTACACTTAAAAATAACATATGTAGTACAACGTCACAAACATATTGCCATCTTTAAGTGTACTGTGTATTAATAGACAGTACACTTCTAAACATACTGTAATTTCTTTTAGTTATAATATTGTTAGTGTTCTTATTGTTATTATGTGCAGTGCATGTAAGCGGTCGTAAGCAAGGGCGGTTGACGTGCGGCGCTAAGTCCGCGCAGTGAGCCCGTGACCCGTCACCCGGTACGGCTTCCCTCACTCCCTAAACGCCAGGCCGCCCGCCCGCCTCTTCCACCGCTTTCCGCTTAAACTTTTCCCGTTAAACTTATGTAACAGACCCTACACAAGTTTACCCGCTCATATCACGTGGAGGCAAAAACATTTGTTGTGTTCAAGGAATTATAGAGGTAATCCCGAAGCCGTTCAGCGACGAATCCCTGAATTACCTACATAGCATACCCTGCATTACATAGTTGTTTAATCCTTGCTCGCTAACAGTGTACATGACGAGTTCGGGGCTGCAGTTAAACTCTGGGATTGTCGCTCGTTCGACCTAACGACCATTGTAATAGAGATTATATCGATCTGCCGCGGGGTTGCGGCTGAAAACGACGCCTATGCTTTAAAGGGTTACGATGTTACGAACCATTCAAACGATACGAGTGCGTATACATTAAATTATATCTGCTCTCCCTGCGTCTGTAGGTATTCCCGGAATCGTATAATCTTGGTGTTTTCAAGCTAAGAGTGAGTAGATTTTTTTTCTGGGTACCTTACACCCTCGACCTTTTCGTCATTTAACATCAGGTGAGGCTGAGGTCTAACGCAAATTCGTTTTGTATTTAAGAAAAACCGGGCTAGAGCATATCTGACTATGCTCAGTGTAGGGTTCCGAAGCCTACTCAGTCGTGATAGTTTTTCTTTGAAATTCGTTATAGTTAGGTATGTGCATTCATTTAAGTATTTTTAGTATTTGTAGTTTTGGATGTTGGGGGACGCTTGACTCTAACCAAACTTTGTACTTTATAATATTTCAGAAACGGATCCCTTAATCAAAAAATAGTTTTCACTAAGCAGCAATATTTTTGAAAGACCTATCCAACGGCATCCCACACCTTGACAAGACGAGAAAGGAAATATATTCCCAGTAGGGGATGTACTCAAAAAAATATGTCACTTGGTCGTCGTGACTAAACTGTATAATGACAAATTACAGCTTTCTAGAACTAAGGGTCTGAGTTAAGTAATTAACAAATTTCGACCTTCAATACACTAAAACACTAAAAATTGTTCGGAATCATAGATTGAAATATTTTGCTTTGAATACCCCCTCCCCCCTAAAGAGCTGAGCTGTTTCGCCGCCGAACCCCAAAAATCATAAGTCATTAAGACTTTTACGGCATCCAAGAAGACAGGTGATCAAAACTTATTCCACGGTAGGTAGGTAAGTACTTAATTACTTTTAGTGATTTTTTTTACTCAGTTAAAATATACATATTCGCAACTATGTAGTTAAATTGATTAAAAAAAAACTTTTTTTGTAATTAGTAGGTTACACAAATCTTCTTATCAAACATACAAATAAAAAAAACCTATACAAAGGATTGTTTTTTAAATCGCTTTACCTACTGCACCAAATTCCGTTATTGAAGTATATATTTTTGCGTAGTAAGCTTGTGTTAACTTCTCTTGAACATTTCCTGTTTCTATCTAAGACTGAAAAATCACCTTACTAAAAAATCACCTTACTAAAAATTACAATAGCGTACTATTTATTAATAAGTACTTAATACGTGTGTGGTTTTCCTTGATTTCATTATTTGCTTATACGTCAAATTGCGTCACAAGTTATATCTTACCTAGTGGTTTCAGAGGGGAAACCCTGTGAGTTGATAAATCTAAACAAATATACCCATAACATTGGGATGAAATCATAGTAGGTAGGTACCTACTTGGGTACATGGAACGTAAAAGAAGAATGTGGCCTACACGAATAATTAACGCTGAATATGTTAATTGCCAGTATCTTTGGGAACCAAAAAACCAAAAAACCAAACTACAAGCATGAATTGCCTTGACGTGTTTTGCCAATGACAGTAAGTAGGTACGCTTTGTATTAAGTGTTAACGGGAGCTGCACTTCGCACAAAACGGTGATGGTGTAATATTCTAGGCATCGATTAATTTATTAAGTATTTAAGTCCTTGGGTGCACCGGCGCAGCCGGGGGCTAAGTATTGGTTGCGCAGCGCACTTATAGGTGCTTATTAGATAAAGAACACAAAAAAGTTGTCATCATATCCTTTTCAAATATCGGACGGTTCGAGGATTAAAGTGCCGCTGCACCTTATCTACAGCAGACATCTTTTAAAAAACAAACACGAGAAGTATTCTCTTTTTGTCGTATTTTTTATCGTAACCCGCAGGATGTGTTAGAGTCGTTAAGCCCTTTTAAGTGTTAAACCATGTAACTGAATATTTGAACGTACAAGGGACCGATCTATTTGTTAAATAATGTAAAAAAATGTTAATCTTAGAGAAATCGGACCCAATGACATGAATTTCGTTAAAGACATCAGTCGGGCAAAAAATATCGATGACATGTCTCTCGCTTAACTAACCGTGGCGATGCGGGGCGCAGGTACCGCGGCCGTTGCTTCAGTGGGCTCATTAAAGTATTGGATTTACGGTTAAGCGAATTTCGTTGGAAATAACCTGAGGTGTTGTGTGTTTGATGTGAACCGTGCTCGGCACGGCCAGGCATGGCCCTCGGCCGCCAGCTGAGCTCGAGAATGCTAGAACACCACCAAGCTCAGATCCTCGCTAATAGTCGGCCAATGAAAAACCCTGACACGTTAATAGATCTGGTGATAAGCGCCGCGTCACGCCACGCCGCACCCACGTTCGTTATTCGACTTGAGAAAACTGCGCTAATCCCGATCTATTTTTTTCCGGTATACAATTTATTACGGAGATTGCCATACACTGTATTTTTGTTTTAAATCTAATACATGATTGTAATTTTCTAACTCCTGTTCACTAACGCTTTTTAAACGGACTTAAATTTAAGTGACGTTCATTATTATAAAGAATATTGGATGAAGTCATCCGATAGTTCACAAGACGTTATTATGGGAATAAATAATTACTTAACAGATATTGTAAGCATATTTGATTCCATTAAACCTTAATTAAAAATTAAAACTTGGCTGTCTCCAGATTTCTTTTAGTTCGTAGTCTATAATTTTCATCTTTCTCCCGGGATTTCTCTCTGGTAATAAGATAATAAGATAATATTGTCAAATAATGAAATTAAACAATGTTTATTGTAAGACCGTTTAACTTCAAATATAATGTGAGGACTACAAATAGATTGCATTGGTGGTAGGTCTGCCAGCAGATCGGAACTGTTCGGGGTCAGCACCGGCGCTTAGACTGCTGCAGCGGGACAAGCGCCAAGCAATAGGCCCCAGGAATGCTCTATGAAATGCCTAATAATAATATTACTATTTGCTTAATTTCAACACTTTATGCCCGCCCGCCCTCGCTTTGGTTCTATTATATTTACTTTTTTTCTGTAACACTCGGTAGGTGCGTAAACCTAACCAAATTATCGAGAACAATCTTCTGAAAAAAGAACTCTAAATGATAGTGAAAACCGCTTCAAAATCCATTGCGTAGTTTAAAAGAAGAAAGCGGCCACTCAGTTAGACGCGGGTAGATAGCGATTATCTACATATACCTAGAGTACGTAACGTAGTTCCAAATTAACGCATAAGTAGATATTGATAAAAAATTGTGGCCTACATTTGAGATCATTGTAAACATTGCAATAAAATATTAAAAAAAGGAAGTGACAGGTTTAAAAAACACCGCAGGACAGAATTAAGCTTTCAATAAAACACGATAGTAAAAAACTACATAATTTATAATTAGTCAGACTGATCCGATTTCAATGTCAACGCCCTGCAATTACATGAAACTGACATTAAATAAAAATACAAGTAGAACTGTTTCATTTGCTTTCGACATTCATTTATAAGTGTAGGAGCATTGACGATCTGTCATTCTTTGTTAACATGTCGGAACGAATAAGAACTGGTCGTGTGATCAGCCTTAATTACTAGCGCGCGGGATCGCGTGAATAGGAAAGCACTAATTAATTAACTACCCATTCGTCTTTTTTCCGATGTGTTTTCAACGATCTAAGATATAGCGGTTCGAGTGGAGCGATGCGCATGAGTCTTCTATGTCCGACATGTGACTTTCGCGCAGATAATCCCCGCGAGCGCTCTTAATGAAGTGTCAGTCGCTCGACAACCGTTACCGCTGCGTGATGAAACACCTTTCCTTAAACGTATAATTCCGACGTCGATTGTTTTCCTTCAAAACCTATTTACATAAAATTGTGTCTTAATTGGACAATTACATGGTGGATCACGAGCGAGCGGTGCCTATTCCGACCGCATCCTGCGTCGAGATATCCGAGTAGATAACATTCGGAATTGGCCCACCCTCGAAATGCATAATGACTTTAAAGAAATTCACACCTTCCCTAATTAAGGTGGAATTAGGGTAGAATAAATATTGAAAGCGAGCCGGCGGCCTTATTCTAATGCTTCACAAAGCCGTAATGTAAAGATAAATACGTAATAATGGTGTATAATGATAATGAATGCATATTAATATCATAAAAGTTGTCCGCCGGCCGCGAGCGCTGCGGACACATCTACAGGCGGTTGCCGATAACGAATCACCTAATTTATTTATACCATGCCTTTCCTTACTACTCTATCTTGAACTTTTATTCATTATATAATCATAAAGCGGGTTGTGTTGTGTATTTAAGTTATATTTAAGTATTTAACTTAAAAACAATACGATAGCGTGTCGAATAGAGCTCTTGTACGCTTATTATTTTGAATAAGAGCTGTCATAACGTCAAGAAGATTATTATAATATAGAAGCAAAATTTGCTAAAAGCTAGGAGAACAAAGAGCCTGTACCTACTCCGGAAGCACGTTCTAACAGGTAACTATATTAAATAAATTTGTGAACACTCTATATTTCATTTTGTTACAAAGTTTCGGGTAGAACAGAAAACGTATAAAACGTGTCGGCAATTTATAATAGAGCCTTATCAGCTGTTGATCAGTTGGCAATGTGAGTATAAGATACTTGAGTCGGTTCTTTTATTCGCATCGGGTTTAATTACAGGGCTTTCTGTTAGTTTTATTAATATCATTCGTAATGTCTTATTGTAATGTACTGTAATAATAAAAAAACTTAATATAATTATTTTTATTTTTTACAATAAATATTAAAACGTAAAAGTAAAATAACAATATATTACAAAAAAATAAACATTGTAAAAAACCTAACCTAGGGGTGCCGATGGCAGCGCATCAGGGTTCTAGCTACCAGGCTGGAGGCTGCAGAGAGAGGAACCTCCCTAAAATAGTGCCGTGCCGAGTAAGTACTGCTTTCTGTATCTGGCCCATGAGTCATGACCATGATCCAGCCATCTAGCGAGAGTCTCTTAAGGTTTTGTTCGAGACTCTTCGCTAGAGGATTCTAAACCGACGCTTAAATTAAAAAATATGCATACAAATTTATCTCCGGGCGATAACGTTTCTTATCCCCTAAATCAAGTCCGATTTCCACGATTTTTGAATATGTTGTAAGTAGTTGTTATGAAAAAGTAGATTGGTACGTTTCCGTTATTTAATTGTTTATACTTTTTCCTTTCATAGATTTTTTTTCTTGGAAAGGAAAACGTTTAGTCGTAACTTTTCATAATAGCTGCAATATATTCAAAAAGCGGAAAAATCGGACTAGGTTTACACGAAGAGAAACGTTGTCGCATTGAATTGTTAACTTCACAATGCTCTTGATATTTCAAAAAATGATTTAGTAGGGTCTAGTGTTTGTTATATAAATTGAACAATTAATAGGTTTACACCCCACTGTCGATCACGTAAATGCTAAAATAATAGAACAGATTTCGCCTTGAATAGTCCCAGTCACATTATTGCAAATATGCTTTACAAATTATCCGAGGCTAATTTGTAGTCGGCATACGAGCTAAACCGGATTATTATCTCCATATTCTCGATGTTCATTTTTGTCATGTTCGCTTCAGGTCAAGTTTACATACAGTGTGCCCATGGAGCAGAGCTTGAATAATTACTTGGGTTAAATTCACACGTCATGCTTTTCCGTATTACTAGTAGAGCGGCAACTTTACGATTTTAACTAGGTACCTGAATGTGGTTAGATCTCAACAACATTATTATTTAATCACGAAAAGCTACCGGATCATTATTTAAAAGTTGTGTCATCTTAACGCAAGGTAATTTCACAAAGGAAAACACAGACCTTTGAAAGTTCGGGTGATTATTATGTGTTTTATGGATCCGCCGAAGTCGTCCACCGGTCCAAATATTATTATTATACTCTTCAAAAGGCGATTTAGAGTTAAGGTTTCAACACGTGCTTTTCGCTCCGCTCCACCCGTCGTCTTATTATAGTGTTTCATTCAAACAACTCATTCATAAAATTGCAACTCTTTTGCGAGCAACCGGAGAACCCGATGCGCTCCATCGCCCACACAAATGCGGGACGGCTTTTATGCACCTTTTAATTTTAATCACATTTCGAAAAATTATATAGTCGAATCTCGAATCGAATCTAAATCGAATATCGACTCGATTTACGGGTATTCAATCATTCTAAGCGTTACGAACGCAGCGTTGCCTTCGCTAATGAAGTTGTTGCAGATTGTTCCCGGGATTTATTGGCCAGTGCCGAGGAACAAACATGTGCTAGCCTAATAATAACTGGGACTTTATAGTGCTTAATACCCCTTCGGAGCGATCCAAACATTCCTACACCCATAAACGCCCAAATTAGAACGGCAGTCATAATCGCAACGCATGCAATAGTTGCGCTAACTTGAGTTGACACTTTTAACATCTAAAACACCAACACCTTTTTTGTTTGGTCGTACTAGTTTCACATACACTGCAATTTATTACGAGTTGCAGGTTATAGGTACGGATTTGTTTAGCATTTAGAATGAATTTAGAACAAGTATGTTTTGACTATTGAACGTAGCTTACGTAGCTATCGACTTTTTACTTTCAGGTTAAAAAAAGGCATTATATTAATGAAAAAATTATAAGAAAATTACAAACCGTGCTTAGAAGACAATTCATTCATTGTTGTAAATGCAAATTTTAATTATAAGCGCAGCCCTTATATATACACACTCAGGCGTTGTTAATCAATCCTGACAATCTATATCGATGCTTAAACGTTACCGTTTATCAATAAGTTACAAAGGGCATGGAATAAAATGCCGCGCGTTGTACCGGGTATTGAAATATGAATTATCGGTTATTACGTGTGCCATTAAATCGGTGGCGATTCAAAACATCCCGTGCGGTTCCCGGCCGAGCCTTTATAGCCGGCTGCCTGTCGCTCCTGAATCGATGACTGTGTTACTAAAATAACCTCGTGTTACCACCTTTTCTTTTTATATATACCTTCGTATTATCGCAACCAAGTTTCATGAAACAACCATTAATTTTTACCCTTTTAGCTTCCAATGTTTTCTGTAAAATTCTAGAGATATCTTTTATGAAGTAACGTACGTACCAGGCCATTAGTAATATTGACTCGGTACAACATTATCTTTTTACAGGTCAATTAGCGAACTACATTTAATAGTAAGTAATTAGTTATAAAACTAGTACCTACCTAGTAGTACCTACTAACAGTAAATTCAAGTAATTTCATTGATTTTAGAATGTACCAACCTGTATGTATATTATTCCTAAAATAACTGACACGTCGGTAAGTGCAGGTCAATTACCTTTTATCACCTAACGAGTAGTTAAAATTTGTTTAAATAACCGTTACCTATCCGTATATTTATTCAACTAAATAGATCTGAAATCCGAAAATTATAATAGCCCAAGTCTAAGCTTTTTAAAGTTAGTAAAAAAACATAAGTCATAAAGTCATGCTATTTCATAAACATAAGGCAGCCATAAAGGCAGTAAGTAGGTAGGTACTATTAAAGTATTACCAACTGAAAAACAAAACACCAATATTTAAATGTGTTTTAGTTTTAATACATACAATATCAGTTGCAATTTATCGTGCTATTTTAGTTTCAGATAAAGATTTACCTATTTAACGTTTAAATTTAGTACTTACCCATGAATCAATTGTGACGTCGTTGTGACGTGCGAGTATATTGTTTGTTATTCAAGTGCGTAGGTACTACTCGAAGTTCTTGCGTATGTTTCTGCTTATTTTGATTTCACTAAGATAATTATTATATTATATGAGAGGGTGACGGGATTATTTTGGGAACTTATTTATTTTCAGGATATTGTTGATACGTGTGTGCAATGAGCGCGACACACGGCTGAGCACGTCTGCGAGTGTCTCTGCCCGACACCTGGAAGTAATTACCTATTGCAGCATTGATAGACATCCATTTCGCATAGGTACGATAAACTAGATTATAGAGAGTGATTTTCTGAAATTAAGGAAAGTTTCCTCCAACACAAGTACAGTGATTTCGTTTCTAATGTTAATTTAAGAGAATTATTAAGTTCCGTTAAAATCGCGTAGTTGTCATAAAAATCCGAAAACTTTTCTCATCCCTAAATCAAGTCCGATTTTCACGATTTTTGAATATGTTGTAGATATCATGAAAAACTATGAAGGGGAGAGAACCGACGGAAACGTTTTCGCATTTTGTATGGAGATTTTTAGCTTCACAATGCGCGTTTTGTCATATCGTTTATCAAAAAGGTTAACGGAAAAAAGGTGACGGCGTGTTTTTTTTAGACAAATCTTAGTTAGTTCTTATTTATTTATGAATTGTGATGTTTTAAAGGGAAAACAAAATTAAGAACCACATCATAATATAAAACCTTGCAGGGTCGTGGTATGGTATGAACCAGCGGTTAAGTAAGGTTGCCTAGACTTTTAGTTGCTCATATACGAGCTATGGGTACGTATCTGAATATTGAAAGTTAATATATCTAAAGTTAAAATATTGAAGTGCAAAAGATCGAAAGTTACAATATCGAACGGTCAAAACATCCACAGTCATAATATATACGTCTCAAATGCCTAGGATTAAATTAAAATGAGGTTTCAAATATCGAATAAATAAAAAGTCAACAGTTATTTGAACTTTGTGTTAAAATACCGAAAGATAATAAATATCTTAAGTTAAAATATCGAAGGTTACAACATCGAACGGTCGACTTATTTATAATCGTAATATCTAAGTCTGAAATGCCACACGAGTAAAATATCGAAAGTTCAGATTTTCCAAATTTTTATGACCAAGTTTATTTGCAAAATGTTCTAACCAGTCTGTTTAATGCGAAACCGTCTCTGCTAGGTTAGGTTTTTTTTGATTGCTCACCAAAACAATGAGTATAAGTATACTGAATAAACACATTGAGTCGATCAGTCGGTTAATTATCGCACTTCAACCTTACCACTCCTCCCTGCTACGCTCGTACCTAACTTTTATAATTCAACTACAATAACCGTTTGACATTTGAACTTTCGACATTTTGGACTTCGATATTTTAACATTCGATTAATCAACTTTCGATATTTGATTACATCCCCAACAAGTACGTTCGATAGTTTAAACATCGGCATAATAGCCTTTCGATGATTCGACTTCCGATGTTTTGGACGTCGATATTTTAACATTCGATTAATCAACTTTCGATATTTGATTACATCCCCAACATGTACGTTCGATATTTTAAACATCGGCATATTAGCCGTTCCATGATTCGACTTCCGATGTTTTGGACGTCGATATTTTAACATTCGATTAATCAACTTTCGATATTTGATTACATCCCCAACAGGTACGTTCGATATTTTAAACATCGGCATATTAGCCGTTCCATGATTCGACTTCCGATGTTTTTTTTGGACGTCGATATTTTAACATTCGATTAATCAACTTTCGATATTTGATTACATCCCCCACAGGTACGTTCGATATTTTAAACATCGGCATATTAGCCGTTCCATGATTCGACTTCCGATGTTTTTGGACGTCGATATTTTAACATTCGATTAATCAACTTTCGATATTTGATTACATCCCCAACAGGTACGTTCGATATTTTAAACATCGGCATATTAGCCGTTCCATGATTCGACTTCCGATGTTTTTTTTGGACGTCGATATTTTAACATTCGATTAATCAACTTTCGATATTTGATTACATCCCCCACAGGTACGTTCGATATTTTAAACATCGGCATATTAGCCGTTCCATGATTCGACTTCCGATGTTTTTGGACGTCGATATTTTAACATTCGATTAATCAACTTTCGATTTTTGATTAGATACCCAATATGCATCTTAATCGAATGACGCACTAAAATTGATATAGGTACATACAAGTCATAAATGTGAATAAAAATTGTTTTAAATCGCGCAATACGAGTAATTTGTGTAGTTGTCATTTGATTTCTTAAGATGTTCTGATGAACATACTTAAAATCCAGGAGTTAAGGGGTGAGTATTATTCGTTCAGAACTTACACCCCTCTTGTACTAACAAGAGTCGCTAGCGTTAGTGACCCAACTGTCTCCTAAAATGTGGGGTTGGGGACGAGCGAGGACCTGATGTTAACCTAGAGCCAATAACTAGATACCCTCGAGTTCGACCCTCCGACTTCAGACACAGTTATACTATCTATTTAAAGTAATCAGAGCCGTAACTTCACCAACCTTAATACTAATTTTACCCTGCAACTTAAAAACGTATTTCGTGTTAGTGCAACTCTTTATTTTGCTTTACCTGAAATATATAGATGAATCCCTAGTCTATGTAATTTTTGAGATTTATATCTTCAGTAGTGCCTATATGAAATCGCGCTTGGCGTGGTATTTTCTTCGTATTACTTACGTTTCACGAATTACCTAATTAACATTTCATAAACTACATTGTTTAAAAAAAGGTTCCGTTTAACGTAAGAGCTTTCAAACGATATTATCACATGATAGGTAAAAAAAAAAGATTTTGGTTACTTACTGCTTTTTTGTACTGCAAAACTAATAAATAATAAATAAATATCAGGGGACAATGTCACATCAATTGATCTAGTCCCAAACTGTCCCTCACCAAATACTGAAACTGAGGTGATTACTTACCTATTAACGAAAACAAATAAGCCCCCGCATTGACTGCGTCATTATATCTCTCATTTATTTTCATTTTTAATAACCTGTATGAGTATCTCCTTTATTGTTGGTCCTTTAGTAAAAGTAAAAAAGAGTTAATTAATAGTATATTTAATGTTTATTTTTCTGTAAAAGTAATATTAATAAATATAATAAATCTGAAATAAAGGACCTTATTTTTAACACTCCCACTGTCAACCCCCGGGGATTTTAAGTACGAGTATGTAAATCAGAAAATCTCAAGGAATGACGGTACCAAATTTCACGACTACACCTTCTTCGGCTGATTATGCTAATTTCTGTTTGCTAAATATTCTTAGAATAGGTATTGTTAATTAATCGAACTCTCCATACTGACCATAAGTTGATTGTTTTTGTGGAAACCTTACCTACAGTTGCGAAGTGAAATGTTGTTTGGACGAGTGGGCTTCGCTACGCAGGCGGGCGGGCCGTGTGTCCGCGCGGCCGCCCCGCGGCGACGAGGTGCGAACTAATGGTATGTAGGCACCTCATCCGTCGCGACGCCGCCTGTTATTGTCCTACATACACGTGTACCTATTTTAAGTTCTTGTAATAAACATCCACGGCTGCGACACGTCTGATTAGGGGCGAAGCTGAAAGATCTGTGGACGCGCCGCGACTCAATGGCTGTTTATTGTGTATTACAGCGCCGTGTTGAGTTCCTATAGGACGTCATGTCAGTCCGTGACGTGACGAATAAACTCAGACCGGGGAATAACATCCAAAGAAACGACGTTAGCTACCCGAGCTGGTTAGTACGATAATCATGTCAGCATTACTGAAATAGAATAAACCCTATCGGTTGACTGCTTATTGTTTAATGTTTATGAATCATTACTGGTAAAGTATAAATAAATGAGAGTCTCCCGTAGCCGAGCGTGCAGCGTACGCCACCTCGACCTTTGGCAACACATACTTTCGTGTGCCTTACGACATATAAATACACCGTCCCTTACAATTCACAGTATTCTCCGCGTACGTAATGCTAAACACTATCTTTTTGTTATCATAGAACGCGATATATCTTATTATAAGCAAAATATCCACACGTCGAATGCTCCGTCCGGCACTAATCAGCGCAATAAAAACTAGTCTCTATATTCAAGAGGAAAGATTCACATTGAGCAGTCAGTGAGCGGCAGCGGCGGAGGCTGCTTCACGAGCGCGCGCACACAGGCGCGCGGAGCCGGTTGCGCCCGCGCCGCGCCGCGGTGTGAGTAACACTTCACTATCACAATCCGTTGCCGCCGTAACGAGACACTACAAAATATTACTAACCGCGTGAACAGAACTCCCTTTTCGGAGAAATTAATTAAAGTTTCGGAGAAGCGGCGTCTCATTCACCTAAGTATCTGATGGGGGCGAGCCGGCGCGGGCGGTGTAGGATGTCGCTCGGCTCTATCTCTGAGACAAAAGCTCCGTGTGATTGAGTTACTTATTGAGACCTTCTCCGCAGGTTTATTTTACAACTGTATCACCTGCATTCACGACATAAGAATGCACAGAATTCGACCTTAACGTTAATTTAAATATAAGTAATGTATGTCATAACTACAACTAATTACGCAAACAAACCTAAACGAGACATTCTTCACGTTTGCAAGTTGCTGTGGTCTAGATGCCCATATCATATAACATAGGTACCTACTCTACAAATGAAACTTGCACAACGTTTGACTCATTAAAGAACAATAGCTCACCATACGAACGTTTACTTATTCATGGTGCTTTATTATGCTTTATTAAAGTTGGAAAAAGGAAAGAGCACCACCAAACGTTAAATTACGATTCAGAACAAAAAGGGGTCAGTTGAGAATCAACGGTCGAATGGGAACTGCAAAAATGACGAAGATTGTTCATGGCTCATTATGAAGTTAAATGAATGGTGTTTGGTTTTGTTTTACCAGTTACGTGCGCCGGGCAAGCACGCGCGTTGCCCGCGGATTCACGGAATAAATTCCGAGTAGCTTGACTTAAGGACTCTACCAGGGTCCTACACACTTTTAAAGCAAATGCCTCGTTTTACTTAACTTTCCTAAGTCAAACACTACGATATTAAAATCCATTAAGCTTGGGTACCTACATTTTTTAACCCCTCTCCTTAAATTACTCCACGGTGTGAACTCGACGCTCACAAAATATTAATCTGGAACTTGACACTCTGTAAGCGAGCCTGACGAGCCAGACTCATATGGACTAAATAAAATCAATTGTTGCATTTTGTTTTGAAAATAAGAATAAAATTAAAATGAACTCGCACGTAAAGTCCATTATAGCATATTTGCGATGTGTTTAAAACATGCTGGATCTAAAAGCCTTAAACAATTGAAGACATTTTCGGATGAAGGTGCTGGCCGCCGTTTTTTACTTTCTATTTTGGGACATGAAGTTGTTTAGTCACTATTAAAAGTAACCTTCAGTGCTTTATTAAATCGTGGCTTCCATTACGTATTACAATGCGTAATTGACATTGACGTTTTGGTTAGAGAGAATTCGATCAAGCTCTATGTCGTATAAAGCTGCCTAATTGATAATGCGTGCGCTAAGTGAGTGTGTGTATGTGTTTTGTGCGTTCTGACGCGACTACCTAAGCTCGTCGATTAACATTCTTCATTAGCTGTGTCCAGTTGAAAAGTGATACGCTTAAGAGAATAAAATCAACGAATAACATCAAAACTAAGTTTAAACTCTCAAGTACGGATAAAAGTGTTTTAATTAAATTTATTTAGTAAAAAAAATATTTTTGAAAACACTTAAGAGCTTTTATTGAAAAATATTTACATATTTATACGCAGAACGTCATTTGTAGGTACTTGACGGTTTGGGATATAGCGCTTCTGCAAGGATCGTGAGCGATTACTCTTTAAAACTTCTTGCTGGCATTACTTACATGATAATTCATTACTTACTTACTCTATTTTAATGCCAAAAAACAAACTTGTAAATCAAACCAATACCTAACTGTAAAATAACTTGTTCGTTTACTTATTATAAGAATAACGTAAAGTTCTTTCTAGTTTTGATACTTATAACAATATAGGTACACTAGTATACCTACTCAAAAGCAACAACAAATTTACGTACAGCGCGTCTCGTTTTCATTACTCCTAAGTGTAACAGCATGGCATACGGCTGCCATTTTGATTACGGCAGAACTTGTTTTGTCACAAGGGGTTGTGTATTATTAGGATTATTTTAATAAGCAAGCATGTTCTATATTTGTAGAATGAAATGTGTGCGTTTTGTTAATCGATTCATTTCCATAGAAACTACCCCACCCCTCTGTAAGTACTTCGTTTGTTATATAGTTCTGATTATTCTGTCTCTTTCCCTCACAAGTTCTCTTTAAAGTAAAATTTGGGGCACTTAGGTTAGGGTTCGTTGTTTGATCAGTAGTGAACTTAACTCATTGTTAAAATACTAAAAAGTAATTAATTAAATGAATTAAACCATTAGTTACGATTTTTAACGATAAGTTAGTTTTCGAATTTTGACAATAAGTTGAGTTAGGTACTATGTTGAGAACTACCTACTGATCAAACGACGACGGGCCTTTAGTCGTTTAGAAATGAATCATTATATTTTGTTGATTAACTTGTCGACCCAGAATGTTGTCTTTGGATTTGTTTTCAGTTTAGTGTATTCTTTCGGTGACTGTTTCTACTGTCAAATAAATTTTCGATATTTGAAGTCAAATACCATAAATTCAAATGGCATAAATTTAGCATCAATAAAGGCAAGGCTCGTGTTTATTCGCAGTCTATTGGATTTATAACATGTGGTTGTTTCATTAAACATTTAATTTAGGGAGTAAAACGACGCCCGCGCTGGCGCTCTTAAACCGTGCGCAGTATAAACGTTTACAGCCCATTCTCATACTTAATTGCTATTTAAATAAAAATGAAACGTTCCTCAAAGACATCAGGAATCCTCACGTCGCGTTCCTTTGCAATAAGTATGTGAACATTGTGATATAAAATCTGAATATTTAAGTTGTATTAAAACTGAGTTTGTACGACATTTTATTAAACTTATTAGGTAGTTTGTATCAATTTTAAGGTGTGTATTCGTCATTGACCTTGAAGTGTAGTTTTACAAATATTTTTTTGCTTTTGTTCATCCTACATTTTGTAGTTATGGAAGAAAACAGAACTAAACAAAAACGTAGCCAGGTGTAACGTAGTGTTTTCATGTATCTTTCATGGAATTCACTTTTTATCGGTAAGTTATAAACCAAAATCATAACCGGAAAAAATTACATTTTAGGGACCAATTTCAAAAATGGTTTGGCGCTATTCCCTCTGAAATTCGTCGATTTTCCGGAGCTAGGTCTGTCTCTGGGCTGGCCACAAACCATTGATCATCACCATATAAGGTATACTTAATTTGTAAGTATTATATCGATCAGTTGAGGTGCTAATACAACAAAAACAAATTTATTTATTTTTTAATTATGGCCTGTACTAACCTAACCTACATACCTATCAGTAGGTATGTAAGTATAGTAAGCACATAGTATACGGTAAATGATTATGAGTAAGTAATAGAGTTTAGTAAAAATATTTTAATGTTTGTTTTGTATTCGAACATACCTACCTAGTTAGTAGGTAGATATATAGGTAAGGTCTACAAATTTTGCCCTTGAATGGTGTAGTTTTGCCAATAAATTATTTTGCCATGCAACTCAATGGCAGTAAGATCAATCCTTATTAATTATCCTTTTTCCTTATGATACCTACTTACGTATTATAAATGCGAAAGAGTGTTTGTTAGTTCTGTCTTTACGGTTCAACTCCTCAACGGATTGACGGTAAATTGGTAAGTACAAAGATGGTTTAATGGCCGTAGGATAGGATAGGATACTACATCACGGGAAATAGGTACCTATAACAGTTTAGAGAACAACGATAAACGCCGTCCACGCGGACGGAGTCCCGGGCAAAAGCAAGTGTAAAATAATAGGTAGGTGTGCTATTGTTTGTAATCAATCAGTTTCTCGGAAAAACAAGTAGGGAACATGAACTTATTAACAGGCTTCACAGCTAGCAAGATAATAGGTAGAGTAAAGTCACCAGTGGTCAGCCAGAGAGCTGTAGTCGGCCTCTACCGCATTTTACTTTGTATTAGTGGGAATAGTACGAAACATAATATGGTTTCAGCCTGACCACTGGTGACTTTACCCTAAACTAAATTTTACATAAAAAACCCGACGTCCAAAACAAGTCTTTAATATTATTATTGTCAAAACACACTGAAAAATGCAAGCTGATTTCAGCTACCTACTAAATAATATAATAATGTTTTTCTTTCTTAAGCTTATTTCCTTTTGAAGGTAAGTTATATTACCTACCTATATGCCCAATATTTTGATTAATGTCACTCAGGTACAGACACATAGGTACATACAAAGCTTCACGCCTGTAATCCCAGAGTGGGGTAGGCAGAGATACATAATTACGTACAAATTTAAAAAACTTGTTTGATAATTCATTAACCGCACTTTACACAAATAGGCTTAGATGTTCACTAATAGGCTAAGAGTGAGGTGGACACTGAGGCAGAAGTAGAGAATGGATCAATTAATAGATTCCTTTTGTACCTAAGTCAATTGTTGAGGAATTATTTAAAATAAACCAATTTTGGCACCTTCAATTCAAGATGTCGGCTAACGCCTACTGTTTACTTGTTTTATATTGCTAATAGGCTAGTTTGTGAAGCATATTCCTAAATTATTTCCTTCAAACAATACCTACATCTACCTATGTCTAATAAAAAATAAGGTTTAACCTCGTAAGGCCCATCGTCCTAAATTTAGGACATTTTGTCAAACTGACTTTTGACTTTAGCTGACCAACGTAAGATACTTTTTCGAAATAACGAAATTTGATGTGAGCCTAGCTATTTACTGTGTAATGTAAGTAACTGATAATAATAAAAAGTAGAAGTAGCTTAAGACATTTCTTAGAATAAAGACCGACACAAAATCAAAATTCGTCAAGTTGTTTAAACTACAGGAGGTCACAAAGAAACTGATAAGGAAACACGTCCACCTATTTGTATTTTTAGTTCTTGTGTACGTACTGTGTCATAATAACGAACGTTTTACGTATTAACAATCACCAATAAAAATGCATTCCTACGTACTTAATAATTCTTATGTAGGTTTATAGGAATGTAATGTTAGTTCGACCCGAGTACCCTTTTTTTACAAACGGGCTATAAGAGCTAGGTTACGAAGTGCTTTCCCGGAATTCATAAAGGAAATAAGTAGGTACCTACCTACCTATGAAATATTTTTCTTACTTCTATGCATTTACAACATATAGGTACCTACCTACCTACTTTTCTAGATTTTAAATCCAAATGGAACAATTTTAAATTTAAGTGGTGCTTAAGTTATAGGACCCTAGATGTGGCCGAGGTCAACCGCCTCTCGCAGGCCTAGCCTGTCGCAGGAGGCAGTCCCGGAATGAGATAACATTTTTTCCACACATGCAAATATGCCTCGGGTGTTCGGAATTTCTCCCACGTTGTTTCTCGAATCTGCTTCTGCATTCGACCCCTGCGCCGCACTACACGCTTTGTTGTTTGTGTACGTGTAACGGAAAATTGAGAAGTTAAAGATCAAGAAAATATTGTATTGTCAGTTGGCAAGCCGAAAGCTTGGAAATAATGAGGATAATCCCCTTTGTTAAGGGAGTGCGTCCCTCGCATGGAGGCTTCTTATCAAGCAGATAGTGAAAGTGGACCGCGCACGCACTCACCCGCTGCCCAGCCGCATTATCTTTATTAACATTCGACTACTACTCACTTAGGATTTCACCATTTTAATTATGGCCTCCTAAACTAAGTAATTGACAGATAAGTCTGACGAGTCCGATATTAATTCGACAGCCGTGAAATTTAATAAACTGTTATCACACAGTAAATACGGGTGAGCGTTGGTTCTAATAATTTGCCAATAAATTAACCACTCAAAGATAATGCGGGAGCGATTCCTGAATAATGAATTTATTGGATGGCTAAAATTCGCACGGCGCGGCGCGGGCGCGGCGTGGTTCACATTTTTGCGTGCTCTGGCCGCTTCACAATCTGCGACTCCCTTCTAAAGATTACGGCTTCTCAAAGGCATTGCTGTTTTTACATACTCAACTCTGAACTGTACCTACAAACTTAACAACCGGTACACTCGCTCGAAATTTATTTAAATATGGTCTGGAAACAAATACCACCTATATTCAGGATTTACTAAAATTCTACCCAGATTATGTTAATCGAATTAATGTAGGTAGGTTGGTATTTCGGTTTCAAAAATCATGTTATTAAACCAGTGATGTGCTTAAAAAATGGTCCTTGAAACAATAATATCGTAAAAAAAAATTATAGGGACCAAATATTATTTGAAACATTTTCTGCAAAACAAAATTCTATGAATTTTTGTCTGTGAAACAAGGGAAACCCCAACAAACATTAAAAAAAAACCAAAATCGTAACGTTTTGTTGGTGAATAACAACAGTTTAATAGTTGTACTAGTTTTATAATAGTACCGATAGTTACCTAGGTAGGTACCTACCTACCTATTTGTTGACAACCTATAGCATTTTTTAAGTAATCCTATTTGGTATTGGCTCTTATAAAGAAATAAGTTAAATAAAGTAGAGCGACGGTCCCCACGACCAAACGTTGATCAAATGGGCCTATTTTTGGAATACTTAGCATGTTAGCAATGCTAAAACAGGATAGTACTACGTGTACAGTCATGGACGTTAATTGTTTGGCCACTATGTTGTTATGCAACCCTGTCATAATGACAGCGTCAAGTGACGAGATAGAAATTACACGGAAATTAATCGTAGGTGTTATACGACAAGGTTCTATAGTGGTATATCAATTAAAGTCCGTGACCGTACATGTAGGGTGGGTACAAACTGAGAATCAAGCTTAAAACTTGAGTCACTAAGTAGGTACCTAGGTACATTTTAATCTACTTTCTCATCTTCAACATGCTTAATACCTAATTAATTAGCTTATTCTGCTAAGAACAGTGTAGCTATTTACGAATCGAATGAAACTTAGTTACCTACAACGAATTGATCACGCTTGTTGAGATGCCTGTAACAATGGTTTTTCTTATAACGAAACGAAGCGACTCGACTCGCCAATTAAAATGATAGGTAACGAACTAACTTTGTATCGCCGCAATACCATCCATCACACGCTGCCAGGCCGCGTGTTACGTTAATCGCAGTACATTGTATTGCTTTAATTGTTTATCAAACGTAAAAATTCACATTAATTTGTACCTACATGATTCAACCGAACACAAATCACTACTATGACTTGTATCATTGTTAATTTATTAAGAGTTGGTAGGTATTTGTAGTCATATTTTTTCCTAATATAAACGCAAGCATATTTAGAGACAATATTTTTCCTCGAAACTGTCGTGGCTATTATATTTGTCACGGACCATCTGCCGGCGTTACGGCGGGAGCTGATAGTTTAATTACTTCCTAAGACAAATTGACATTTATTATCGTGACAATATTATAAAATATTTTGACAAACGCAAATAGGTACCTAGGTAGTGGTATAACTTAATAAACCGCCGCTTTTTTTAAATGAAAATGACCTCAATAATATTCAATACCTACTTATAAGACTTCATTAGGTAACTACCTGCCTAGGTACTTACCTATTAATATAAAAACTGCACATCTAATAACTTTTCCAATTATGAGCACAGCACTTAATCAGATAAGTCAGAAAACAAAGCAAACATAGCAATAAGTAGGTACCTATGTATGTACCTACCTAATAATGTAATGTATTACAGTAAACTGTGGAAATAAAAAATACCTAAGTATGTAACTGTTAAAAATTTGATACGAATATCAATGTAAGTAGATACCTACCTAAATCATGTAAATAGATGTCGTTGACACTCACAACAGTGTTATTATAACGAAGCAAAATCTAATTGTCGTAGGTACCTACTTACCTATTCTGTTTGTTGCTAATTGGAAGGCCCAACTTCTTCTAATTAAGGCAGCCAGAATAAGAACTAGCAACTTGTTTGACAATGATGGATACCGATGGAAATTTGTAACTTTTTAAATTACCTAGGTTGGACGATGTTCTACAAAAAATCTACCACAGGTTGGTATGTTTTGCTGAGTGAAAAACTAATTAGAATTTAATTGGTTGGTCAAATTATTGAGCAAAGATTTAAATTTGTTGACAGGTAATTAAATTAGTACACCTGCCTATAATGATTTAATTCCGGTTATTTTGTATTCGGTTTAAATTATTAGCATGTGAATTGTTCCTAGGTGATAGGAACATTTTTCAATAAGGTCGGTTAAGTTTATTTATTCAGGAAAGGCAGACAAATAAAGTGTGACGAATGGAACCTCATAAAACTCATAGGCATGAGATTTAAGAATGAGGTGACCATTGAGTGGTACCAACATTACTTTTTGTAAACTCAAGTAATTAGGAACTGATAAAAAATGCTAATTCCGATCCGTCTAATTCCTAGCCATGTAAGCATACCAGTATACAAGGTACAGGTAGAGAGTATTCATTTCTTAAATACAAATTTAACCGATATCGCTTAGCAAAGACAGGTTAAATCATGTAACCAAGAGTTACATAGATATAACTTTTGATCTCAAGCATGAATTTTATAAACTTAACGAATATTTACCTGATTGGGCGGAGATCCTCGGAAGGCGAATTGGGACGTCATTTTTCACTGTGATTTTTACGAGTTTTTAAAAATCCTTGGGTATTGTTTGGTGTCACTGAGAGTGCACTTCACTGGGCATGGGAGAGCCGGGGCGCGCGGGGCGCGCCGGAGCCGGTCGGAGAGGCGCGTGGTCGCGCGCGCGGCGGCAGCGGGTAATGCGGTAGCGGCCGCCAGGTGATAGTAATTGGCGCCGGTGTCTCGCTCTCGCTCGGCCGTCCCGCTCGGCGCGCACACGCACACTGCCCCTGTGTGCGTGCCCACCGCTCCTTCTTTTCACGCCGCCGCCGTTTGACCCCGCGCCTCGACGGCGCTCACGATTTTTGCGCCACAGTGGGTGGCGCTCAGCCCGCCCCGCCCGGAGTGGGGGCAGATGCACTCCTTTTTTACAAGCTTCTCTTTCTTTTCGAGTATTCTCTTTGATAGTATTGGTAAGAAGCGGCCTCTTTTAGTTTATTTTATACATATTTATTGTGATAATTAACAGCGAGGACGCACGACGAGCGAGCTTACCGAAGCGTTGACTTAATGATAGCCTGCATTTGATTACAGGTAACCACGGCATATAAGTTTTTTTCTTCGATTTTACTAGGTAATAGCCGAGCAAAGCCGCCGGCCCGGCACTCCCTGCTCCGGACGTCAGCGCGTCGCGCCTCACCCCCGAACTTGTGAACAAACAATTATCTCTCCGTGTGACTAGTACCTATGCATGTCGTCTAATAAATCTCCTTTAAAGCGCTGCTGAGGAGCGTAGGACGTAGGTAGGTAACTATCTACAAATGTGACAATCATTATTACGTCTGTGATACGACCCACTCTCGGTCGTTGCTTTCTTGCAGTTTGACTTGACCGATAGGTACCGACGGTGGGGAATCGGTGAATAAATGCAAAAAGGACATATTGCTACCTTATTGTCAATCTATGTGCAAATACCGTAATACCTAATACCCTGCTTGATGTACTTAGTAATTATAAGTTCTTACGGTAGAGCTCATCAACTAAACTGAACGTCATCGTCCTTATAGGGAAGTAATCGCCTGTAAGAAGTTACAACTGGTACCTACCTACCGATGTATTGGTTATTCATTAAACTTACTGTAGGGAATTTTTGTCAAAGTAACGATTGACTAACCAAGGTTTGTGAAAATGTTAATCAAGATTCAAGATGACGAGGTAAAATCGCAACTTCCTGCCGGAGCGCGGCGCTGGACCCAAGATGCCACGAGCTTATGACACTAAGGTTGATCAAAATAAAAAGCGCAACGTTCCCAATCGATCTGTTCCCCTCTTCTTTCTTATCGCGCGAATATTTCACACTGCACGCATACCGACCGAAAAAACTCGCACACATATAAAATATTCAAACGGTATAACATAAAATAAATTATCTTAGGTGAGTATGAGTGTTTGCGCTGCCCCCTCCCCTGGGCGGGTCGCGGGCGGCCAATGGCGGCGGGCGTCGCGCGCCGCTCGCGCCGCACACTCACCACGCGGCCGCCGCGCCGGGCGCGCGTCGCACCGCTGCCGGCCCGCGCACGGTGCCCCACTCAACAGAGAATGCTTGTTTGATATGATCATGCGTGAGAACGCTAGGTTAGCTTACCATAATAGCTCTACCTTCACTACCTTTGATTAACACTATGGTTGCCCTTTTCATGGCATAAGGCATGATTGATTTTTTTTTATACATTTCTAATATGACTTAAATTAGTATACCTAGTAAGTACCTACCTATTGAGTTTTGGATGTAACCAGCTCTCATATACAGCGGTGCCCAGATACCAAAACGAAAACGAAACAAACACATACCTACTTAATTATCACATTCCGTCAGATAGGTAGGACAGGTTGGTACCTACCTATGTGTGAACCTTGTGGACAAACGTCCGCGGGCCGCGTCGACCCGCGCGGACCGCAGTTAGGAAGTTTCCGACAGCGCAAGGCGCGGTCAACTCTTCCCGCCATTCGCATAACTCTACGCTCGATCGAACAACCTATTGTTTGAAATTTTATGCTTTGAAAATTGCGCACTCCAAACCAAATGAACTGTGACTACAATTTATTCTGCTGCAACAGATGTTTGAGTAGGCACGGTCTTTTGATTCGACGGGTTGATACCTACCCAGTGGTTTTTGCGAATGCCAAATGTTTACAGACTCTTTTTAGCGCTGGCTTTGATGTCACTTAAGCGCAGCGCCACGTGGGAAGCTCGCGTCGCTGGCTTCGTCGCCGCGGTACCTATTATAATCTCGGCGACAGATTTAAATAAAATTAGGAGACGCAGCGGCAACTTAAAAGGCGCGCTTGAGAAAAAAAAAGAGAGTGAGCGTTATTTGTTTTACTCAAATGAGTTTCTAAGGTCGCCTCGAAGCTCGGCGCGTTATTAGCACCGCCTCAAAGACACATCGCATTTGAATGTCACACTGAAAGCGTCAATCTACATACGTCTTACCGCGAGGAAATCCTAAAAGTGATTTATACCGAGACCCTATTCGATTGAAGCAGATTACAAATAATGAATAAAATTGCATACGAAATGAGTAGACCGTGAGTCCGCGGGTGTTTGGCTGTTTGCTAGGCGCGGGGGCGGACTTATTGCCGCTCCGCGCCCCGCGCCCCCGCGTCAAACTTCATTCCCGCGTTTGATGTATGCTCCGGCCGGGAGCTCACTTAACTTCCCGCCACATTATTTCTCTCGGAATCCACTATTGAATATCGAATTGCAATATCAGTCTTGGTTAAGTCTAGTGGCACTAAGAGTTATCAAGCACATCTGGGACTATGGGACCGACGCGTTAGTTGGGCTGTAAGAAGCAATACGGTTCTTTTTTAATTAATTATTGGCAATAAAGTGAGGTTTATAGGGGCAAAAGAAATAAGTAAGTAAACAGTTTCTCCGAAGAGGGAGAGGACAAGTTGGAACGGAATAAGACAAAAGAGTAGCGAAAACCAGAAATGAATCCGGGCGGGCGGCGCTTCCGCCCCGCGAGGGCGCGCGGAGCGGGCGCCACAGACCCGCGCCTCTACAGACCTGCAGGGCACTAATTACTAACTGTCAAAACCTGACTAGTTCGAGCCAGTAAATCAAACCTAATTTAACCCTTTCACTGACTTTGCTTACCTACTTCCTATTTTGTTGAAAGTGTGAAAAGTTGTTTGCTTTACTTTTCGTACAAGCAGAGGCAATTTTATGAAGAAGCTTATAATCATGTTATCTAACATCTTATTAATGAGCCAGGGGCCTTATTCTACGTTGTCCTGACCACTATTGCTACCTTATTGTAAAACTTATGACAGCTCTTTTTATTAAAGGGCCCAGCTCATCATATTGTTTTAACTGCGCCACCTTTATTGTCATGTTCATAAGAGCTGTCATAACTATAACAATAGAAGAAAAGACAATGTAGAATAAGGCCCTAAAAGTAGTAGATAGGTATATTTAAATGATTAATGATAGCATATGTCACATTTTGTTTAAGTAAATCAAAAACTTATTATGAGTTTTCTTGCTACCTGTTACCTCTATATGCCTCTACTTAATACCTAGATACGACGTATAGTTTTAACATTTTCCGTGCCAAATTAACTACGACCATGAATAAAATTTTACCTGCATAAATTAATTAATACCAACCTAAATAAATTTTAATTATTTTATTACCTATCAAACTTGCTGTAGATTAATAGGTACCTACTCACATTTCAAGCAGGCAAACTCGGCTGTAAAGCTTTGATAATAATCACGAGCTTTTTGACCTTATCGATAACAACAGCAAAATACATAACTAACACTAAAAATGGTGCCAATCTTAAAATTTTTCATTAACTCGTATGGAAAATAATTGTATGGTAATCAAGGACTGTCAAGTGATTATAGTTTAGAATGAGCTGTGAGCGAGCAGTATTTAAATAATTACACTAATCATATTATTAATCAAGGGATGAGAGTGATGATGATGATGCACAAGCTCCAGAGAGTGCAACTATTAGTTCAAGGGTGCCATTCTTACTTTCACTCGAGTATTAAACACTTTCCATTTCAAAGTGACATAATGTGAAAATATATGTACCTACTTTGTTACTATCACAAAATTGTTTGCTTGGTCGTAATCGTGAGTACAAATACAAATGTCATTACTGGAAAAAGAGGCCAGGGTTACTTCGTAATGGCTGCAGGTAGGTATTAGATTCTTGGCTAAAATGGCTGAGGGTTGCCTATTCTTTATACTAATCACTTTCCTCGCTAGGAAGGACATACCCGCTATTGTGATGTGATAATTATTGAGATATCGGAGATAGCTAAATACATTCTGGAGTGTTACACGGGCGGTACAGTTAATCCTTATTTACCGCCCTTAATACACAACAGTTTTGTATAAGGATATACTTTTACAGCACAGTACGAGAAGTGAGCAGCTGTGTTGGATTAAACCTAACAAATCAATAGGTTTAGTGGAATTGTCGCTGGATGGTGAGAGTCAGCAGTGGCTACGCTTGTACAAGTACAAGCATAATGTTTTACCTACCTAATTAATTACTGTTATATTACGAACTTGTTTGAGCAAATCGGACCTGCCTGACAACTATAATAAAATTGCATACGCAGCTATAAATAATTACCTAACAGGTAAATAACTTCCAATTGACATTGAGCAAAAATAAACACCGTCCATTCTAGTAGCGTCTGAACGCGTCCTCGCCGCGCTTGCCGAGTATACTGTTTGTGGATACGGTGGCCCGGGTTAACAGGGTAGAGGGATGGTCATTTAGTGGAGCGCCCCCCGCCGTGTCTGCAGCACAGACTGATTAAACGATCTGCTGTCTGTGTCTCAACTTGTTTATTTTGCTCCTCTCATCGATTCCACTTCAGTTAAGTGTTTGAACTCGGTTTTCTTTACCTATAAGTACAAATGTGATGGTAAAAGAATTTTAGCTTTAATTGCGGTTTTTGGCTCAGTGATGTACCTACTTACCTACCCACTATGTCCATATCGGTTTTGAGGCCGTTGTTTATTTTGACTTAGGTATAAGAAGTACATTTTCAGTCTGTGGAGATGAAATTCAATGTGATGTTCTTTCATGTAGGTACCTAATACGTATTATCAATATCTTCATTATCATTTTCATGTGAGCAGTGGGAGAAGGACGTACAGTCGGTCAATAAAAATGAACCTTCTCATCACAAAAGTTGTTGATTAAACCACAATCGTCGTTCTGTTACTAGGCACTAATTAATATGCTCAACCTTACAGACTAAAAAAAATGGGTTAAAAATATTGACTGGCGTGCAACATTGATAGGTCATTCGCATGATCACCTGTCATTTGTCAACCATAATGACATGTAAATTTTTTACTTGAGTTCTTCCCAGTTTATATTTGCCTTTCATCGTAGTTATCATACAAAATTAAATTATATTCGCCTTTTTTTTTTTGATGTCGGTGTTGTTTTACACAATGAAAGGGATGAATTTTTAGGTTAATTAATCGGTAAAACACCATTTAACCACTTGTTTTTTATTACACATTGTTAAACTTTTTAATAAAGTTTGGGTAGTAGATACACTTACTTGTAACGGTGTAACTTTGGATCTAATTGCCCAAATAATATAAAACAAAATGCATAGTATTGACAATAGTTAGGATTATAATAATTGATTTAAGTTTAGTTTAGTTTATTTATTTCATGAATAAAATTACAATTATAATATATATAAATATATAGGTAATAAAGGAAATAATTAAAATCAGCTCACCAATATAAGACCAATTTTAAATAAAACTGATTAACTGCTTTTTTGGTATAGGTAATAAATAATTATTTCATCTTAAATAGATTACGTAAACACCTCAATCTGTATAGAAACCCACCGTGTCGCTTTTGTTTCTACCTACTTACTGTGACGTCACAAGAGCGATGTAGCGATGTGGATTCGCTATTGTCCGCGCGAAATCGATCCATAGACGCCGCCGCCCGCGGCGCGCGGGTCGTGTCAGTCAGTAGGTACGATCACGGACTTTAATTGTTATGCCACCCTGTAATAACGATAGCGTCAAGTGAAGAGATAGAAATTACATGGGAATCAACCGTAGGTTTTATACGACAAGGTTTTATTGTGGTATATCAATTAAAGTCCAAGACCGTACGTAGGCACGGTGAGTTTTTGTAAACTCGAAAATCTAATTCAAGACCGAAATGGGTTGCCAATAAAATAAAATACCTACGTTTGCGTTAGTATATATATTTCCAGTTTTCCACGTTTTAAAAGACCGCACTAAGAATATTTATAATCATTTATTTATGGGTAGCAGTGTTGGATTTCGTAGTAAGTATAATTATACTATTTGAACCATATTTTCATGTTATGTAGTATTTACTACGTTAATGCAAATATACTACGCGAAAATACCATTATTTTATCTTCAGGCCGACCCGACCGACTTGTTCCATTGGTGAAGTCATTTGCTTTTTAAATAGGTACCCTACAATACAGGGAATTCCCGTACGCATGGCAATATCGATTTAGGCAATCACAAGCTCTGGGGCTGGGTCTACTCCGAAATTCAAAATTCGAACTTCGTATGGTGCCGTCTCTTTCACTCTCGTGTCATGTCGTGTGAAAGAGACGACACTATTCGAACGAACGAAACGAAGTGCTTCGAAGTACAAAATCGCCTAAAAACGAATTGTAGTATAATTTATGACTTATGACACAGTACCTAGTGTATATTTTTATTTTCCATTGACAATAATTTTTCGGGTGTCTGAATCCAACACTGATAGGTAGTTTTAAACCTTCGATTTAAATAAACAAGTTAATCCAAGTTAAAACACAAATAAATAAATATTTAGCCATAGAAGATTTTTGTAGCAAAATTGTTATTGCACTTGTAATAATTCAGGTCATTAGGAACAATTAAAATTAAGTGTAAGTAATCTGGCTTATCATTTTGTTTTACAAGATAAAAAAATACGTCAATTTTTTGTTGGAAACCAATTTCTTTACGCGGTCGCTTTCATCCATTTCTCTTTTATGTAAGTTTGGATTAGTTGGAAACCTGTAATTTATAACCTAATAAGGTATGTTATTCAGACAGAAATATTATACCAACAAAAATAATTTACCTTAGAATCGATTAGAATCATGAAGCATCAAAAGGTTGTACATCACAATTTGCTTCATTAGACGGGAAAATTATAAAACTGTGTAGAGGGTACTCTTCCTCTCTTTTTAGGGACTAAGAAGCCGACTGCGGGTGGTTGGAACTTGTCATACCTAGTATAAATAGAAACCTTGTGCAGGGTGTTCGTATTGTTGTGTTCCGGTTTGGGAAAAACACAGCCGGTGTAATAGAGGCTTTCCATGTTAGTCCGCAGAGTTGGCAACGCATTTGCAGTCTCGTGAATGTGAAAGTCTATGGGTCACAGTTTCCACTTACCATCAGGTGGCCTGTGTGCTCGTTTGCCTTCTTTATGGCATGAAAAAAAAGCCGAGCTACACAAGCTAAAATTGGATCATTTTATTTTCATTGCGTGTTTAATATAGGCGGGCGCTACAACTTTGCAACTAAAGTAGACAATGTATCATGAATATGAAGTAATCCCACAAAGTCTTATTTTCCGAAATCACGGCGACAAACTGAAATTAATTATTTTTAAATGGATAAAACATAATTTCAGAATAAATTTACTAGCTTATGGAAGGAAACATATCCATTATTTGGGTCAGCTTTTTCTGTACAGTTTTTACAATTTAACTGCAACCAGACAGTTTTCTACATAACGGTTGACGTCCGGAGACGATGACGGTCGAACGCAGACTAAACGAAGCACAATGGGGAAAAATGATGATTTAGCTGGCATAAATTCTTATTGTGTTGTTTTGTGTTTGTGTGTTGATAATATATCTATTAATAATATTTCAGCTTAAACTCAACAAGAAAACAACGACTTAAAGAATATACATTTAATATAAAAATAAAAGTTTATAAACTAAGATGATGATGATATCCAAGGCTCGTCGTCAGAAGAAAACTCATCCCCAGAGTCTACCGCTGAATTCTCTGAAACGTTAGGGTCAGAGCTAACATGGTTGGGCTCTGCAGCAACCATCATGTCTACCACTTCTTTGCTAAAAGCAGGCGATATTTTTTTTGGTTTTGGCCTAATACTTGTGACTAACGGATCAGAACTTAATAAGAGTCTATATTTATAACATCCATATTGCATGCTTCTCTTGAAAATTTTCGAGAGAAACATTGCCGGTAAAGACGAAAATGTTTGTTCCGGGCTTCTGCCGCTTCTTCCGATAAAAGACCAATAGGCAATAGTGCCTCTTGGATCACAGTTGCTCCATGAATAAGAATTTTATGTAGTGTTGGTGTCATAGGATGCCACGAATATAGTTTCACATATAACTCGGCAGTTTCAAATCCATACGCGGCAAATTTTTGTAAGTCTAGCTTTTGACAGCTGGATATTGCCTCTAAAATGACTTTGAGACGATAAATAAGCTCACGATCAACACCAGTGATTTCAGCTGCTAGCTCTGGATTTGCGAAAAACCTCCTACTCGTATTTCCGTCATTTGTGTTGCCAACTCCAGCTTTTGGCACATCAACTATGAGTCCGGTTTCTTCTCTGAATTTTGTTTGTATTTCTTTTTTTTTCATTTGCACGATTTTATTCTCACTGGCTGATCTTATTTGCCACTTTTTTACGGGTATTTTGTACGCTAAATGCAAAATGCTCTCAAAAAACCGTATTCTTGAGTGTAATATTGATAAACCAAACGATAATGCTTCGACATCAACATTATTCATCACAGTCAAATCATTAAACTGTTTCGATGTTGCACCACAAATATAACACCTCATGGTCGAAGAGGTTGATGTGACTGCATTACACACCTTGCCATCAACCATGGTAAACATCATTGTATGCTTGACAGCAATGTGTTTATTGCCAAGAATAAATTCGCTCTCTGTTAATGAATTGATAGATTGTTCTATACAGGGTTATTGGTAAGTCAACCTATTCCCGTTAGGAGGTGATAGGGGTGACTATTTGCGATAATTTTGACCCCCATATGCACTATGCAAAAGTGAACCATTTTTGAGTTATCGCGTTTATTAGTTTTTTTTTAAATTAGTCGGAAATTCAACTTGAAAAATTTATTACAAAAAAAGTATCAATTTAAATCTTTTTTTTTCTTCTGATTTACAAAACCGATTAAACACTGGTTATTTTTCAATATTAAAACAATAATTATCGGTCCAAATTTTAAAAAGCGAGACGGAAAACGAATTTTTTTCAATATTTTTTGCGATCGCTTTCCACTAAAATGCCTTAAAAACAAAAAAAAATGTTATGAAACTTGGCCTGCAGATTATTTTAAAAACTTAACTGTTTTTTTAGCTCTCCAAAAACGCATAACAAGTAGAAAATTATTTTAAAGAAACCTGAAAAAATAATCATCACAAAGGAAGCGGGCGGAAACAAGTCACAAATGCAACTTCAAAAATTAAAATTAAAAAACATACGAAATTTAAATCATACATTTTTTATTTGCTTTTGTACAAGATGAATTTAATGTTCCTATGCAAAATTAAAAAAAAAAAAACTGTACACGTTTGAGAATGCGAGGCCGAAAACTAAAAAATACATGTTTTTGTATCAAACTCCAACATAAATTACACGAAAACAGAAAAATTTACCAATACATTTGGCGTGCAGATTACACATAAAAAACATTGACGTTTTTCCAGCTTTCTAACGAGCTATTAAAATTAATATGAATTTTGTTAAAGATTGCTGGAAAAAATTGATCACAAAGGAAGCAACAAGGAAGTCAAGTCCGAACAAAACTTAAAATTCACTAACTAAATCTATCAAAACTAACTGTTATACTCGTAAACACAAATAACAACATTAACTTATGTAAAAAGTTACAAAATAAAACTAATAAACAATTAAAATTGAAATAATCAGGATTTTTATAGTTCATTTTCAAAATGGCTACCTCCATTTCTTATTCTCACATAAGTTAATGTTGTTATTTGTGTTTACGAGTATAACAGTTAGTTTTCATTGATTTAGTTAGTTAATTTTAAGTTATGTTCGGACGTGACTTCCTTGTTGCTTCCTTTGTGATCAATTTTTTCCAGCAATCTTTAACAAAATTCATATTAATTTTAATAGCTCGTTAGAAAGCTGGAAAAAGTCAATGTTTTTTATGTGTAATCTGCACGCCAAATGTATTGGTAAATTTTTCTGTTTTCGTGTAATTTATGTTAGAGTTTGATAAAAAAACATGTATTTTTTAGTTTTCGGCCTCGCATTCTCAAACGTTTACAGATTTTTTTTTTAATTTTGCATAGGAACATTAGGTAAATTCATCTTGTACAAAAGCAAATAAAAAATGTATGATTTAAATTTCGTATGTTTTTTAATTTTAATTTTTGAAGTTGCATTTGTGACTTTTGTTTCCGCCCGCTTCCTTTGTGATGATTATTTTTTCAGGTTTTTTTTAAAATAATTTTCTACTTGTTATGCGTTTTTGGAGAGCTAAGAAAACAGTTAAGTTTTTAAAATAATCTGCAGGCCTAGTTTCATAACATTTTTTTTTGTTTTTAAGGCATTTTAGTGGAAAGCGATCGCAAAAAATATTGAAAAAAATTCGTTTTCCGTCTCGCTTTTTAAAATTTGGACCGATAATTATTGTTTTAATATTGAGAAATAACCAGTGTTTAATCGGTTTTGTAAATCAGAAGAAAAAAAAAGATTTAAATTGATACTTTTTTTGTAATAAATTTTTCAAGTTGAATTTCCGACTAATTTAAAAAAAAACTAATAAACGCGATAACTCAAAAATGGTTCACTTTTGCATAATGCATATGGGGGTCAAAATTATCGCAAATAGTCACCCCTATCACCTCCTAACGGGAATAGGTCGACTTACCAATAACCCTGTATAGGTGATCTCAGAATTAGTTATGTCAACACTTTCTTTAACAAACCTTATTCTGATTGGTCGACAATACCTTGGCGAAGAAGCGTTGTGTAGTTAGATAAAGGTCTGTGGTAAAGACCAAGTGCATGAATAATTACTAAAGCCTCACTAAAGTCTTTAAAAACGTGATTATCAAGTTATAATGGCGCATCGCATCGGTTCGTTTGGTTGGCACAGACTATAAAGGGGCCTAATTTCCGGATGGTTGATGTTGTGAGGTAAGTTTTCTTGTTTTTAGGAGTTACGTATTAGCTCTAGTAGGTAGTCTACTCTAGAAGGGGAGGTAGGGGACCATTGGGTAGTCGGGAGGTTTGGGCACTACCTTACAAGTTATATGGTAGTGCCCAAAACTCCCGACTGCCCAATAGTCCCCTACCTTCCCTACTTACTTGTTGATAATGCGGAGTTAAAAGTAAGCAGATCGCCTAATTCCTATACCGATATTTAAAACAATGAGAATGGCCACAAAAACTATTTGCCCTATTCTGTTTGAGTGCTCCCATAATGGCTTCATTCCAGGGCTGTTAAATGCTGGCAGACAAGCGTCATCTCTTATAAAAGACGCGTTAACTAAGAACAAAATCCGAAACCTATGCCCACAATCGTCCTAACAATGATATCAAATAATTGTGATGGTTTAAAATTGCCTTTTTTTTGGCACTTTAACTGACGTTGCACTTGTTACAAAAATGGTTTTATGTTACATGTAAAAACGAAATTGTCTCTAGAATTTAATTTTTTGTTAGTTAATTTACATTAAAAAAAAAATATTTGCGTGCGGTAGGTACCTAATCTGTTTGTGATAAATTATGCACAAAAATTCAAATCTTATTAAGTATACATATTTGACATGAATAGTGAACTTGGTATTTTTAAGTACTTACGTATAGTATTTGATATACTTACGTTTTCTGGGAATTCCTGGAGTACCTAGATATTTTCTTAGGATTTTTAAGGTCATCTTTGTAATCCGATTAATCAAATATAGGCATAAAAAACCCGAGATATGTAGCTACTAACTTTATTTTTTTTGCCAAGTTAATAGCATCTAAACATTTGTCAGGGCGAAGCGGGGCAGTTAGATGCACGGGGCACTGCAATAATACGCCAGCACTTTTTCGTTAAAACAAATGGTAGTAGCTTCGAAACACTATATCACTGAAACATGACTACCTATACATAAGCGGGCTTGACAGCTGTAAACGCATCGCTTAGTTGTTGTTCTTTAGCATTTCACAAGTAAAAAAGTGTAAGTTATTTTATTCCGTTGTTAGGATTGCATGTTTAACTTTTCTAAAGTACACTGGTTTTAATAATATTCAAATATGACTGTTGGGGCACTTCCAGTCTTCGATACACAAAGGTAAGGGGCACATGGCGCTATCAATGTTTGAGTAAGTAATTTTTGACTGTGTTGTTTAAGTGGCTAAAAGTGTTTTAGGGTTGGTTTAGCCTATTTTGCCATACATGTTAAAGTTCATTTATACTATAAATACAAAAAAGCGGTCTTAATTAGGGGTCCTAATTTTAGAACATTTTTGATAATTTTTTCAATACTGGGCGGGATCCCAGGATCCCGGGATCCCGGTATTGAAAATCGAATACCGGTAGTACCTAATACTGGACTTGGGAAAGTTCCGGTATTTGAAAGCCCTAGTCATAACGTCCATAACCATAATATATTTTAAAAAAAACAAATTTAAATCTTTATTTATTTATTTATTGTTTATTAAGAAACAAACGGTTGTATACATTTAGTGTTACACAAAATATGAGTAAACTTAAACCTATAGTTTCCTTAATTAGTTATAGATAAGACAGCTATAGCCTACTATTTAACAAACATAAACTAAAAAGTTGAGGAAAAAAGAACATATTGATTCTTACAATATGATACATCGTGTAGTGAATACTAATATAATTACTATACAAAAACTTGCACTAAATATATGACCATTTTGGTCCAGTCGAAGTCACAAACATAGTTGCGCTCCAGTCCCTCGTCACTTTAATCCGTGTGCAATTTCATTATATAGCAGTAGAAACATACCCTTAGGTGGACAAGGTACTAAAGCGCAAAGATATTCCCGTCCTCGACCGAAGGTACAAACGGTCATCATAAGCCGAGCGCCTATAATGTTTGAGGTAAGATGAACTAAAATGTAAATGCTTTTTTAATATTACCTAATTTACAGTTAAAAATGTCAACATCGATCAATTTAACATTATCATTAAGTAGCCTGCACGCACGCCTTAGGTAATTGTTACGTGCATAACATGTTCTGGCTTTGGGTATTGCAAATAGTTCCTTTTTGCGACACTGGCGCTGACGAGCGCGAGGGACCTTGAAATTGATATTATGAAGAAGTGAGGGAGCATCGAGCTGGCAGTGAATTATTTTATAAAGGATGACGGCGTCTACACAATCGCGTCGAGCACTTAATGTTATCATATTGTGATATCTTAAAGAGGTATTATAATCTATGTAAGCTCGACCAGTTCTGAAATCCAGCGATTTAACGAATTTTTTCTGTACTCGTTCCACTCTGTCGACATGGACGGCGTAGTAAGGGTGCCATACGGCACATGCGAATTCAAGGTGACTGCGGACAAAGCTGTTAAATAATATTTTGTAAGTCAATGGGTTCCGGAAGGGCTTCCCTACACGCAAAATTTATGATCACAATAGGTTGCTTATTAAAAGAAACGAATCAAAATTTTGTTGAATGTTGTCATTTTTAAATCATTTTTACATAGTTAAACGTGTGCATCAAGGTGACCGGCGTTAAACAAATTCCATTTTTCACAGTTTTCTCTTTATTCCTATTACGCTTAAAATATCAAGATTAATTTAAATGCCATATCAATCCCAATTAGTTTAACGATGATAAAAGCAAAAATGGTATTATTGTAATCATGTTTACTGCCCAAAATATAAGGTTGAATTTTTCTTTACCAATCTGCACCGCTTCCCCCTACCTACTAAGTATTACATTTGTCTCAGAACGAAACTTAATTTGTTTCTAATTGACTCGTTAGTTGACTGCTAGAGAAGACAAAATGCAATGCATTAAGTCCGCCAACTGTACCTATTTTGGTAAATATCAGACACAAACAAGTACCTACCTACGTATTTTCTTGGCGTGGTGCATACCTAGCAAATATAGGTTACCATATTAGAACTAAAAATATGCAACCTTTTATTGAACTTAGAGCCTTGCTGGGACTTTATTTAAATTCAGATTGTAAATCTTATCACTGATTTTAATGAGACGCCAGTGTTCTTTTATTAACACCCAACAAAACCAAATCAGATGAGTTATAACAAAACCAAAGCTGATGCGAACAAAGTGAAATTAAACATTGAAATATAACGACTACTGTCGGATTAATAACAATGCAAATATTCATAATTTTATAGTTGGCAATTCAAATGAGCATTTAGTTATTTCGGGTCGCGCCGCGACCCCGCCGAGCCGCGCCGGTGTATACGGCGAACAACATTTATTTATCACCTGATTTTAAAACGGAATTCCAAATTGTATCGACTACTGTTCGACATAATTTAAACTATTTCACTGCTGTATTGTTTTTTTACAAAAAAGCACCGTATTCATTGTTCTTCTGATGGCCAAATGATGTTTTCAAACCTAATTTAAAATTGGAGCACGATAAGTAGCTAGGTTTTGACGAATAAGTACTAACGTCTGCATCCCGGGCTTCCATTTAAATAGTTTATACCTACGATTAAATAGCCATTGTAACTGTTCTCTACGCTGTTAACCAAACTGTCAATATAAGAACGGCACCAAGAACACTCATATCCGAACATTTGTCTAATCTTTTTATTTCTTTTTTTTGTTTAAGTTAAGGTAAAGTGATACAACGGTCGATCGCAACCGTATCGTCGGAATCATTCGATGAATGGACACGACTGATATGAAAAAAGTAACACGGACCCTTCCGTGATTAATATAGATACGTATGATCCTTGCACAGTTTCCGTTTAGACCATTTTAATGGGACCACTTTTTTACGCCGGATCAACTACGGGACCGTCTTCAGGCTTATCTTTATGTTGTTAAATGAGAAATCGTAAATTAAGATTTAAATAAAAGACGTCTTGTAAACAACAAACCTTTTGCTAAAAGCGCTCATAAATTGCCAGAAAGGTTGATTTTTTATAGGGTCTCTGTATTGCGTTTTAGCAACGGCGTGACTTTTTTTTATGTTATTGTTATTACTTCAATGATCAACTATTTGGAATATAAGGTCATATGCAGACATAAGGTTTTCTTTTAGGATTCCGTAGTCAAACTAGGAACCCTTATAAATACTTTCGCCATGTCCGTACGTCCATCCGCAGCTTAGCTCAGAGTTAGTTGTAGAAAGCTGTACTAATTTGGTATGAATTCATATTAGTCACGCCACAAAGTGGTAAAATAAAATCTACAAAATAATAATAGGGTTCCCTAACCGTAACTTGTTTTTTTTTCTCGGATACCCCATGGTGTAGAATGTCGTAGTCTTTCAAAAGTATCGCGGGTTTATTAAAACAATTTTTCAATTAAGGGATCCGTTTCTGAAACATTAAGATTTAAAGTGCTAATATTTGTTAGAGTCAAGTGTCTGCCCCCTTCCCCTACACCCAAAACTACTTACAAATACTAAAAATCAGAAAAATATTTATAATGAAAGCACATATAACGAATTTTAAACGAAAAACATCACGACTAAGTAGACTTGATTGGTTTCTCAGATACTTACTGGCGATTAAATTGTTTATAATGTTTCTGACAAAAAAAGCATTTTTGGGACAAGTTATTATTGCCGACTATACTTTTTTCTGTTCAGACATCATCTGCTTAATTAGGACGAAACTAACAAGCCGCAACTCGGCGGGTACATTATTATTAGGTACCTACAGTAAGTATCACGTCGCCACCTTCCGACCCCATCATCAGTGCGGCTAGCACAAGTTGCCCGCGACACCCTTTCTATCTAGTCAGTCAATTTCAGCTTCATCGGAAACCGGGAAGTACTTACTTATGTCAAATTTAACTCGCAAGTTTTGACCCGTTCATACATACATAGCTCATGAAATAAAATCTTGTAAAATCATCTAAGATGCTTGCTCGCATCTGTATTTAGAAAAAAATTACAAATTCCTGATTTAAAGAGTATTACTTATATTTTCCGCCAAAAATAAAATGAACTTGTACATTTTTACAGATTTGGAAAAAATATCAAAACACTAAAAAAATTTATTAAAATTTAGGCTATTCAAAATGGACCTTATTGCATAGTAAAAGTTCGTAACAAAATGAGTATTTTCTTTTGCGTTTTCTAACGCAAATATATTATCTTAAATACGGAACCCCTAGGTGCGCTTGTCCAACTCGCACATGTCCAGATTTTAACCGACTTCAAAAAAAGGAGGAGGTTTTCAATTCGTCGGGATATTTTTATCATTTTATTTTTTATTTACTCGAAGACCACTTTACCGATTTGAATTTTTTTTTCGTTGTTTGAACGGGTGTACTTTCTAGTTGGTTCCATTGTCAACATGTCAGGATTTGACAATGGGATCTTGGAGAAATCAAGGGAACTCCTTAAATATTCGATTTCGGTATATTTAAGGAGTTCTCTAGAATTCGGTAATTTTCACTTTTACTCGTGCATTTGCTTTTGAAAAGTACTATATGGTGAAGTGGAACTGATGATGAAGACCACAGATGGCCACCGGAACTACTTAACTGTACCTATTTGAAGGGTGGCAAGCGACTATGACCAATCGTATTTAATTGTTTAAATATGACTATGACTTTTCCGCGGCGTTTAATTCAGAAGTGGGACTACATAACAGCATAGATAGGATCACTAAAAAGTATAAAATAAAATAAAAGTATTAAAAAACAACAAGCCCTCAATAATTAAAAATATGCCGAGTAATTTTCAATCTTCTCTCCTCTCAGCCAGCTCGTTGACCTCTTCATGCGACACGACATGCACCCTCTCCTTGATTTGGTACCTATGTACGATACCTACTTACTCAAAAATCCGGTAACACACCTCTCTTAAAAACAATAAACAAACATTTTAAGATTTACCTACTACCAAAGGAACTACACTATGTTACCGACTAAAAGTAGAGGTTTTTATTTCAGTGACTTCCAATCCGAGAACTTAGTCTTGCCGTCTATTTTTAGAACTTGGCTTGGGTTAAACCAATACTGCTCTCAAAACCTAATGATTAAGTAGGTATTAAAATCCTTGAAACTCAGAACAATCAAGTTAACTGGAAGAGATCCCTTAAAGGAATAAGTTCGCATTTGTACATACCTTTTGTGTTCCTGTTTCTTTTTTTTGTTTGTTATTTTCTGTTTGTGCAAATAATGTATAAAAATATAACAACGTGTAAAATATTGAATTACTTTATAAATTAGAACGCAAGAATAGCAAAGGGTCACGATTTTTTTTGATTTTTTGAGAGCTTCCGAGCGTAAACTAGGATGAAAGTCCAGAATACCATCCTTTCAATACGGGCATAGCTGACACAGGTGAGAATAGCGTCTGAAGTGGCTGGGCATGCGAGCTGCGGGCACGATGTGCACCCACAGGTTGGTTCTAGTAGCGCGGCCAGTTTGGTGGGGTGGGGCATAATGTTAACAGACAGCGAGGTCACCCAAGGGAAGATAGCTTGAACACTTGAACGTTTTTTCAAATGGTTGTATTTGACAGATAATTGTGGAAGTCCAGAGAGGAGCCTTTTGCTCAGTGTTAACATAAGCTAACACCCTAAGCTAAAAACCTGAAGAGACCACATTGTTTATTAAATCGGTATTTAGCAAATCAATCTGTTCTTACATGAATCACGGCCACAAATAACGATACAACTTAAAAACATGTGCCTAAATCCCGAGTCGTGTTGAAATAATTAACATTTTGTAAAACACAGGCAACCACTGTAGGCAATTGTTACCTATATATTTGATGGATTCCATTGTAAAACAATGGTGTCCGCGATTTAAATTAGCTTTGATTGTGGTTCCAGAAATAAATTAACATAAGCGAAGTTTACATATTCAATTAATGTCGGAATAACTAATTTTAACACAGTACAATGGGTTGTGGGGTCAATGGGGCAACCGCCTTTTTAAAGCTATAGTACCTACTGCTTATAAATAATACAAAGTGTTTTGTGTAAAGAAAATATCGGAGTACCAACTACAATTTTCAAATATTAGGTAGGGAAAACCTATACAAAACTACCGGAGTAAATAAAACAGCGATGTCGATTTTGCGTCCACAGAAAATGTGCACAGTGCAATTTTCCGTGCACGAGCTTCTTTGTGGTGCTTATCAATAGAACCTATCGGTTTACAAAAACTGTACGTCGCGTGTACGCACTCGCCTTGTTTGTAGATATATTTATTTATATTAAACAATAAATGATTATTTCACTTATGTTACTGATGCATGCTACAAGCCGACTATGTTACAGAATACGCATTTTATTAAATAAAACAAAAACCCGTGTACACACGTAGGTATCAGATGAATGTACGAGTATATAGGTACAGGTGTGTCCCCGAACTTGACATAAATAAAACGGCATAAAAAAGTCCCATATTGGTCTAAAACATAGGTTTAACTTTTTTTATTTTATTAGTTTAGGTTTAAGGTTTAAGGTTTTAATGGTTGTCTTAAAGTAGCTGTCATAAGTGATTCCAAAAATAGATTTCACATCCCCAATTACGAAGCATCATATTGAATCACACCAAAATTTTATAATATCAACGCATTAATTTACGTTTCACACTCATACTCAAATGCTCAGACAAAAAAGATAATAAGATAAAAGACATTTAATCAGTAAGGAGGACGCACGGGCACTTTTACACGACAAACATCTACCAGCGCTTCCCAAGAGGAGACCACTGCTGAGAAGAAACTCCGCAGAAAACTCAGCAGCAGTCAGTAATTTTTTAAACATATTCCATATTACAACGGTATAACTTAGTCTGGCATTATATAAAGCTATAAATATAAAACTTAAAATATAATATCAAATAACATGCTTAGTCCAGCCACGGCCACGGCCAGGAAAACATGCCAAAAATCTTACGAGAGAGATAGATGGAAAAGAAGAAAAAAAACACCTGCTTATGTGTATATATGACGGTCGAAACAAACTCATTAAAGTTTCGATATGTTTTCCTACATCAACCACCTAACCTAACCTAACCTAACAACCTTCCTAACAACGTAAGCTGCCGAACTTAGTTTACCTGCCAGTACAGCTAGATGAGGACTCCATTGCAATTTTTTATGTATTGTTATGCCTAGGATAACTGCCTTATCTAAAAGTATCATATGCAAACACTCGTCATTTCGAAAAAAACTAGAATCTACCGGTTTAACATTAGACAAAGCGAACCTAACACATTTAGTTTTCTTAGCACTTAATAGCACATTGTTGCTAGTTAACCAATTAAGTTCTTTAACTTGTGTGACGTTTATCATAAATAGTTTATGGAACTTCTATCTACCTTACAAATGAGTGAAGTATCATCAGCAAAAAGTACAATATCATAAAGTTTACTGTTGGCGGTACCTTAGTCATTTATATAAACCAGAAATAAAAGAGGTCCTAAAATAGAACCTTGAGGCACACCTATTTTCGGTCTAGCTCCGAATAGATTACGTTTTGTTAACAACAACTGTTTGAGTTCTATCACTTAGATAAGAAGACATGACAATGCTTTATTGGACAATCCATAATGTTCTAATTTTAAAATTAGTGTCGCCGAGAGTTTGAAATACACAGTTATGTTCGACGTAAATAAACGTTATTGGGTAACGTTTAAAGTAAACGATACTTACTAATATTATAAACGCGAAAGTTTTTATGTATAGTTGCGACGCTGCAACGGCTGGACGATATTGGATGAAAGTAGGAGTGGAGATAGCTAATACCCTGGATTAACACGTAGGAAACTTTTCATCCCGAATAAATCATAAGTTCCCGAGGAAATAACGATAATCGAAATCTATGCCGACGAAGTCGAGGGCAGAATAAGGTAAAGCATCAGAAATAGAACGGAAAATCACCAATATACTAGTTTAAGCCACTCATCAATCAAACATTGCCTACCTTTGCCGCGACTATAGATTAGGCACTAACGGTCTCAACTGTACTTACCTACCTCTGGTTGATTCATCCATCCACCATCATCCATCAACCTCTGCTACGCCTGGCATTACCAACACTTTCTACCTCAGCTGCATCTTTTGTGGCACCATCCTACGAGTACAAACTCCTAATAAGATTAAAACAAAAAGGTATTATTGTACAGTACACCGCGTTTTGTACATTAGTGGGGCAAAACCGGAAGATAAGTTAAACAAATTTTTTTTATTAATGTTTTTTATTTGATGATTGGTTTACGTTCCCTTTGAAACTGACTGATTAAAAACATCTAAAAAACTAAAGTGACTAATGTGTTGGAGAAATTTTACCGTCATATTTTTGTATTACATATTATTGGCAGAAATATCGTTGGCAGAATTACCTTTCGCGTAGCTTCCTTCAGCATACAATTACTTTGTATTCTTTTCATATCCAGATTCATACTTTGGCATACTGTTAATGATAATAATTTAAATATCAACGAATATCTGATGAAAACTAATCGAGTTATTAAGGAAACCCAACAGTTAAATAACTTAAACTCTTTATTGCAAATTACACGATTCGCATTGACATTCAAACGATTTGGACTCCTCACCAACCAGTGAAGGTGATTGTGCCAATACTACAGTAGACCTGGAAAGCCTACAATATTTAAGTCAGTGCAGTGCAGTTTAAGTCTGGCGATACTAAACGCTTAAATCGTACAATAAAAAAGTATTTATCTACGCACATATCGTAAGTCCCCTTTTATGCGTTCAAAACCCGTAGGAAATGAGCATTATTGCAACTAATTTTACTATGAAAAGTTTCTTGTCTGTGGTAGTAGGTAAAATTTGTACTGTAATGGTTATAACAGTATAGATTTTGGTAAGGTTATGAGTTTCAAATTTGGAACATGTTCCAAAATTAACACAATTTAAATAGGTCCAATTCTAGGATCAATTGGAACGTCAACTCGTTATATTTTTTAGTACAATATCGTAGGATATTTGAATTTCGAACGACATGAGAATAGGGACTTTATTAGTAGGTATGTCTATCATATGACTTAAAAAAAAACCATTCATATTCGTGACACATGACAGGTTTCTTTTGCCGCCATTTTTGCTGTCGATTCGTAGTATAGTAAGTCGTAATTTGATTTCATTTAGTTCATTTCTTTGTTGAGTTTATTGTGCCACTTATGAAAATTCTGCTTATCCAAGTAGACAACAATTGATTAACATTGATTAAATTTAACATCGTTTGGTGAAATTGGTAGGTACTTAGATATGTTACAGGTAGCGCTGGTAGCAATGCAGGTCATTTGCCTTTCGGCTTCTGAACCCATCTTAGAGTACTTATAATATGTGTGTAGATAAAGTATTGTACGCGACTCTACGTAATTGGCAATGCCTGTCATTACGCAACCGTCACGTAAACTACTGTTCTAAAATACGACACATGATTAACCAGGTTTGCACCAGTAGATGAACTTTTTTCATATGGTGGGATAATAATGAGACATAATGAGACCTGAGAGAATAAAAATAATTGAATTGTACAAAAGGTATTTGTATTTTAAAAGTATTTTGAGTATACCTATTTTGCATTTAGCATTTAAAATACAAAACGCAAAACTATTTGGTATTTTGCATTCGAAATAGTAAATCGAAACAGTATTTGCATTTTGTATTTCAATACATTTATTAATAGTAGATTGATAACCAAGGGTTGAAAGTGACCCATTTCACCCGAGATATTTCTGGCGCTCGAACGTAGTGAGAGCGCCAATAGTTCGAGGGGAAATGGGTAATTTCACCCGAGTTAGACACTCTACTTTTCATTTCGACTGTGAGGAAAATATATTTAATCTCGTTTCCCGCTTTATCTATTGAAAACTTTTTTTTTCTAGATTCATAAAAAAGTTAAAATACACATGCTGCCAACATTAGAAAAGTTAAATCGAGTTGGTCACGGCCAAGGAGCATGACTTCCATCTCATTCTTACCCTAACTAAAGAAAGAGATGGAATATATTCGTGACGTAATAAAGGTCAATTTCTTGTTTCGAACGGATGTTCGGTGTTCAACCTCCTTGTTGTATAATAAGCTTGGTCGTGACCAACTCGATTAAACTTTTCTAATGTTGGCAGTAGTGTATTTTCTAGATGGCCATGCCGAAATGTGAAAGAAAAAGTGTCATGCTATGCTATCACGGCATTATGGCGGGCAGCAGAATAGAGGAATAATTTTAAATGTTGATTTTCTGTAATTGCGAAAAAAATAGACCAGTCTTAAAATGATTTTCATATGAACCTTTAGGCCGTAATAAATACATCGTTTAACGTATAGCCGAGTTTAGATATATGAAATCTTTTATTTTAATAATATGACGTAGCTCAATTATCTTAGACACCGTGGCCAATCGTAACTAACTATTAAAAAAAAATTACTTTCCACCCTAGAGATGAAAACGCAATTTTCCACCCGGCTATCCACCCATTCAAGTTAAACTTTCCGAACAGGAGAGATGAAAACTATTTTTTACATCTCTGAGCATGAAGTACTAACCTACTTTTCTGGCACAGTTAAGTTTCTGTTTCTGTGTCAGCGCAGTTCTAACCTTGCCAAACCTTTTATTCTGGCAATAACTAGTTTTTGTTGCGATTGCAGTCTAACCTTACTTAAAATACTAATTTGGCACCGTTTCGTTTCTGTTGGAGTCGCAGTTGTAACCTAAGCTAAGCAAACTTTCTGCTACCAGAAAAAAACATTATGCCATAATAGAAGTATGCTGCAGGATTGTTATGGTAGGCCCATCAAATTATGCTAAACGAAACTCGGGCAAAGAAATCTTCGCTTCGGCGATTAAAGTCAAAGTCTTGAAATGTCAAGCTGCCTAGATCGTAGAATGTCATACTAGTAATACGTCTAAGTCTCAGGATGACCAGGTAGTAAAACACCGTCATCTTTTAAACTCAAAGTCTTGAAATTTCAAGCTGCCTAGATCGTAGAATATCAGAGTAGTAAGCTTGGCGTTGTACGACCTTGACGTTGTACGACCTTGACGTTGTACTACCTTGACGTTGTAAGACCTTGACGTTGTAAGACCTTGACGTTGTAAGACCTTGACATTACACGACAAGGACGTTTCAAGATTTTGACAGCGTCTTATCTTGACATAATTTCAGCACTTGACATTTCAAAACTTTGACTTTTCTGCTAAATGAAACGCTACATAATGGGTAGTGATAGTTTTGCTGAGTATATCTTTATGCAAATTTTTCATCCGATATTACATGTTAAGAAAATATTTCTCTCTTTTAATAGGTCTGTCAAACCGAAGTCCACGTCCCGCAATATTTTTACTCAAATGCCGACTTCGATCGGAATGACCTATTTTATTACCTACCATTTTAAACAAAGTTATTAAAGGCTTTATTTGTTCTTTTTGTAATCCAATGTTTCGGCAGGGCTGCGTTAAGACCTGATTATGATATTTGAACATATGTTAAATTTCAAATTACGATTCAAATTTCAAATAAGTAGCATAAAATACAAAGAAAATTGTAATTAAGCGCCACAATATTTAGGGTTCCATACCAAAATTATGGTGAAACTTCGGTGTCAATATGTGTGTACATATGTAACAGCACCTTTTCTCTGAAGCCTTCAACTTGAAATTTGGCATAGTTGTATAACATTATTATTTTTCTAAATAAGTAAGTAGGTATGTGAAAAGGGGTCTTGAATGCGGGGTTCAAAAATGAAAGTGATTTGAATGTAGCAAAACGGGGTTTATTTATGAAAGGGCTCAATCTGCACAAAAAACTACCGTTTCTCCCCTTATCCCTGAAGTATATGGAAAAAAAATCTGGAAAGTTCCTGACTTAACTACAGATAACTAATTACCTATACAAATGTTTTGGAAACATAAGCGAAACACTTTAAAAATCTTTTTTAAAATTTAAGCTATTCAAAATGGACTTTATTGCATTAACAATTAAGTTCATAGCAAAATGAGAATTTTCTTTTGCGTTTTCCAACCACGTTATCTTAAATTCCATATTTAAGATCCCCGGTGCCCTAGTCCGACTTGCAGTTGTCGCACACTAACCTAACCTAAACTTCTTTTCTGGTAGCAGTTTTGTTAGTTAGTATGCCAAGTTCGTTCCGGATACTAGATAGTATGCCGAATTAAATTATGCTTAACAGAATTATGCCTAAAAATAATTGGTCATTCATTATAATAACTCATTTTCGAGATGTTTCAAATTATGCTTTGGCATAATTCGTTTCAGGCAAAAACCGATTATGCCAAGTCTGTTATGCTAAACCCGTTTCGGACAGTAAATGCTATGCCAAATACGAACACCGTAGAAACCCGTAAATCAGGATACAAAAGTCAATTTCACATTTTCGCCCTAAAAAACCCCTTGCTCGGTTTTAACTGAACTTTTTAATTTAACGTTATCGCAGCCAAGAATCATTTCGAATTTCTTTCAATCGCGATACAATTTGATTCGGCTACAATTCTCATGGCACTCGAGATGAAACATCAATCAAGATAAAATGTTAAAATAATTGTTTACTATTAGAATATTTAAAAAATGGCTAGCATTTTATGTTTAAACAGAGGCAGACGAGCAACGAGCACCTGATGGTAACTGATCATCGCGAACCATAACCACGCTCAACACCAGAGGATTCACATTGCCGGCCAATGAGAAAAGAGTAGGCTTGTTTTTTGAAGGCCCTCAAGTCGTTTTGGTTTGGAAATACAGACGCAGAGAGCTGATTCCACATGGATAAGGTGCGTGGCAAGAAGGCCCTCGAACACCGCACTGTAATGGATTAACATCTACTTACGAGAGTTACGAGTATCAAGATGGTGTTGATGAAATGATACTTACAATTAGTAAATTAAATTTATCTATCTATATATATATAATAAAATAAATGTTTAAAAAAACAAAAAACCGCCTTCAAAAATGCAAAAAATAACTTCTTATAAAATGATAGGTACCTATAGGTAGGTCAGTCCAACTGAAGTCGGCGTCCCACATTATTTTAAACCAAAAGCCGATTTACAAACAGCAACACAGCTGAGTGACTATTGAAGATGAACAGAGAGAAACTGTCTCTTATGTAAAATCTATATTCATCTCTTTCTACATTTTCTAACTTCGGTCTTTAATGGGCAGTTAAGTGTGTGGTTGTTTGTACCTATCATTAAAATATTGTGGGACGCCGACTTCAGTTGGACTGACCTACCTATAGGTACCTATCATTTTATAAGAAGTTATTTTTTGCATTTTTGAAGGCGGTTTTTTGTTTTTTTTAAACATTTATTTTATTTAATACTTTTTAGTGATCCTATTTATGCTGTTATGTAGTTCCACTTTTCAATAAATGAGAAACTATAGAAAATTTCGAGCTCGCCGCAAGCAACGCCACTGGAAAGTTACAGTCATATTTCAACAAGTAAATATTCTTCGTTGTAGTCGCTCAACTATCTTAATCGACATATCTTATCGTTATCGCCACCCTTGAAATAGGTACCGTTGAGGAGTTCCGGTGGCCATCTGTGGTCTTCATCATCAGGTCCACTTCACCAAGTGATACTTTCTGAATGCAAATGCTAGACTTGTTACTAAAAATACTAAAATCGCTTTATGTATGCCTACAATATTTGAGGAGTTCCCTCAATTCCTCACTGATCCCCTCATCAGATTCCGATTTGGTAGCAATGGGACCACCTCGAAAGTATACCCTATCAAACCAAAAAAGAATTTTCAAAATCGGACCACAATTGACGGAGTAATCGGTGAACATACACAAAAAAAAAAAAAAATACATACAGTGGAACGTATAACCTCCTCCTTTTTTTGAAGTCGGTTAAAAATGAATTGCTGTTCGTTAGTCTCACTAAAACTCGAGAACGGCTGAACCGATTTGGCTGATTCCTTTTCGGTTGTATTCGTTATTGTCAGGGCAAGGTTTGTATGAATGAAAAAAAAACCACCGGGAATGTCGGAAATTTGCAGCGGGCGAAGCCGCTGGCGGGTCACTAGTAGTAAATAATTATCTTCATTACTTAATGACTTTATTTTTCATTTCGGTCTATATTTAAAAATGTGTTTTATTGTACATAATATGAGTAGTATTTCTGGTTCAAAGGAATGCAGATCATAACCCACCGTTCCTGAACATACAGAGGATTTGCAATATGAGTGTAGATAAAGTACTTATTGTACGTGACTCTGCGTCAATGGCATTACACGATAGGCACGTAAACTGCTATTAACGCTCTAGGCCGCAACATAGATGAGTGTCTGTCTGTAGGTCACGGCAGTTTTTCTCTAAAAGAAGATACCTACTCATGGTTCGAAGTTAACAGCTTGAAATTTGGCATAGTTGTATAACGTTGCTTGCCCGCATCTGTTTTTGCTAAAACAAATATGAAATAATTTTTCGAAATATTTGATTGGGGTCTAGAATGGGGGTTTGAAAAATTAAAATGATTTGATTATAATAGTAAACTTCATATGAAAGTATCTGCATATTTCAACTATTATTATTTTATAATTGATCTATAGCAAAAAAAAGGGCCAGAAGGAAGTTTTTAACATTAAATATCTGAAAAATTCCTGACTTATAGATAATTAATTATATTTTACGCAAAAAATAAACTGAAGGGTTCAAAGTTTTGGAAAAATTATCAAAAACCTTGCATAAACTGTATTAACATTAGGCTAGTCAAAACTGACCTTAAATTGTAGAAAATAAGGTTCAAGACAAAATGTATTTTCTCGAACCTAATTTATACTTAACATATTAAGAATCGATATATGTTAGATTTGTGTTTTGCAACGATATTATCTGAAATACGGAACCTTCAGTTCGCGAGGCTGTATCGTGCTTGAGCGGTTTTTTTGTATTACCAAATAGCTTGTATGTCTGTTTTTACGATACAACATAAATAAAAATACATTGGCATAAAACGTTTCTTGTATGGGGACCCACCCCCTTTATTATTTCACTTTTTAAATTAATTATATTTATTAGTAAACTTCCATAATAGCAATAACACATAAGTATTTTGAAAAAAGAAACAACTCTCTATATGTTACGATTCAAAAGATAGGTACATCTCTTTAAAATGAGGACGGATGGACGGACACCGTAGGCGTATTAAATTAATAGGGTCGTTGGGTTCCCATCGAGTTCCTACGAAACACAGAAAAATAGGTTTATACGATGATTTCATTGTTTATTTTTAAATCTTTATCGAACTAAATAAAGCACTTGATATACAAAAGGCGAACTCAATGCCGTAAGGGGCGCAAGGCATTCTCTAACAGTTAACCTTTGGGCAAAGCAGAGAATGTAGTGGATTGTGATGGTCATTTCTTCCTAAGAAATACCTATTATCTTGTAAATAAAAACATACAGACTATTGAGACTATCTGTCATTGTGACATTTCCATCTGACAGAAAGGGACGAAACATGCTTTAGCTAAAATATTTGTACAGTGCGTTTATGAATAAGGACCATCCCCTTATTCATAAACACACTATAAAACTATTTTTAATATTCAGTCTTACGAGTACAACCTCTTAAGTACATATACCTATTGATGTGATGATTATACACTCGCGGACTAATAATACGCGTTTTTCATAAAACGAGGCTATTTCGAAGCCTTGGATCCTCGCTAGGGGATGCCTTTATATAGCGAAATCTGATGATAATACCCCGAGCATCGATACAAGCGTTCCAGAGTGCCTAGGATACGCAACTGATTGAATCTGCGGGTACCGCCGGAATAGTACATGTTCAGAAAACCATCTAAAATGCCACTAAAATATAATGCTGACCCAAACTCTCTCGCTGTGGTGTTAACTGATTGTGCGATAAGTTAAGTATCTTAAGAGCTTTTGAACCTCGGAGGCTCCACTATTAAACCTCACACAAAACAACCCCCAGCAAGGAACCAAGGCTTCGAACTAGCCTCTTTTGTGTGAAAAACGCACTCTGCCCGTATTATTTGTCCACGACTGTAGATTCCCTTAAAACTACCGGTTGCGGTTACGCATATTAACGAATGGTTCCTAAACCTAACTTTTGTTTTGTATGCGCATAATAATGATCATCACTTTACATGCGTTGTAAACTTTTGAACAAGAAATAATGTGAATACTAATTAAGGGGGGATCGTTAAATTAACTTTAGTTTTGTATATGAAATAATCCTTCGTTCTTTCATATATTACGGCTTGACCACTAGACCGATTTTGATGAAATTAGGTATGGATATTTGCGTGACCTATCTATTAACCCCCTTACTAATAAACGATGAGTGGTGTAGTTAAACCATGCTTTGTCCTTATCTGTCATTGTGACATTTGAATTTGACAGATTAGGACAAAGCATGGTTTAGCTACACCTAATCAAATATTGGAAAGATATTTCCAATATAAATTTACACTTATATATACACTTAATTTTATAGTTTTCATTATACTTCTGTTCTGTAATAAAGTTTATATTTCTCTATCTTCTTTTGAATGTCCCGTTTGATTAAGGGTTAACTGACAAATATTGTAAAATTTCGGGGTTTTTTTAATGCTAAAAAGTAAAGGTTAAAAGTATCTACGTGTTAATCCAGGATTTGATCTATCGGTGTTTTTTATTATAATTATAACAATTCATTTACTAACAGTGTGCATGTGCGATTAAGGTTCAGTCAAAAGCAATATCTATACGGCTAACGCGCCAAATATAGATATATATATACAGACCTTCGATCAACAATACAACTGGATAACGGGTCAGAGAACAAAACACGGACCAGCGATTAAATACTCACTTTAAATTGGGAGCTTACTTGAATTTAGTTCGTTGTCAACTACGCCAACAGTGACACGTGTCACAAAGCCTCAATGCGTTTTCAGAAACAGCAAAAATAATCACCCTGTCAAAAATCCTTCGGACGGAATTTCATACTTTTGTTAAATAAATGTCGTTCCGTATTATTACTGAATAAAAAGTATTTCTATAAAATATTTTTTTTTAGTTTCCTACCAACTAACGTCAATATCTCTGTAACAACAGAGATAGTGAATAGTGATAGTGACACACTGTTCTGGAATACCAGAACAGTGTGTCTATGGAGTAACTTAATACTTAATATTTATTGCAGTCGTACATTGAATATTCATTTGTAGATTTCCTGGTGATCCCTTTCAGTGTACAATATGGAATTCTAATTCGATTTGGAAAACTGAGATCCTTTTGGCATAACATTAAATGTTTATGCGACCAGTAAACGACCACTTAACAAGTGTAAACTTGACACATAACTATATAAGAAACTTATTTACCTATCTTAAACAAAAATAAGATATATGGCAGAATGATTTGACATAATTGGTTTTTTGATCACCCTTTTATCCAGTCAGAACCTAATGATGGGATCCATGACGAATCAAAGAAACCCCTCAAAAGTTATACGCACACACAGCGATCTCGTTACTTTCTGTAAGACATTTTGGATTAGCATTCTAAAAACACCTCTCGGTACAGAGAAACGGATGATGAAGACCAAAAATGATCACCGAAAATCTTTACCTAATCGTAATTACTTAACGGGCTGTGATGAGATTTCTCTATTAAGAATATGAAGCTTTTAGCTATGCATGTACGTGGTGAACTACCGGGAGAACTTTTTAATGATTAACGGCCCTCCATCTTGGACCGCGAAATTTTGTTTAGGCTGATAGAAAATAAAAAATCCGTCTTCAAAAACCCACTAAACATACATACATAGCTACACATTTGTCTCCCAACGGGATAGGCAGAGACTGTGGAACGCCAGGTGCACTAGTCTATGCATACGAGTACATCATTCTCTTTCTCTACATTATTCATTTAACCCACTAAACAAGGTGAAATAATGACCGGTCTCCTAGAATTGTCTATCTGGCGCCTAACAGATACATGAAATATATCAGAGCCAGTGTCAAGTGGTTATACACAATAGAAATGCCACATGATTCTTGCCACCGACATAAGTTAGTCGATATATAAGTTTTTCACGTAGGTATTAGAGTTTTTGAAGACGGTTTTATTTTTTGTTACAAAGAAAATATATGAAGTTTTTCGAGCCCTTTAACATTATATATAATTATCTTAAATAATAAAAAAATGCGTTGAGTTGTTGTTTTTATTAAGCCCACCTGAGACGTAGAAACAGAAAAGAGTAAAGCTACTCCATTTGTACTCTGTTCGCAGTGACATTGGCACTCCGCTAGTAGAAGCTGCTGCATAACGTAAAAAAAATAGCCTCTAGTCGAAGCCGCATAAGATGATAAATTGTTTCAAGCAAAATTAAGCATTGCATTAATGACATTCCGTTTAAATTAGAATGTTTTATTTTGACGATTTTATACAAGTATGAAGTTTGTATAGGTCGTCTTAGGACACTTTTCGTAGAGAAATTTGCATGGAACCCGGCGTCTATTGGTTGGTATGTGGATGGTATATATGTACATATGTATATATACATGGACCTTATCAGTAATTAGAATGGGGGTGTAGACATTTTTAGCGTTTGTTAGTCCTTTACCTCAAAAGCATAAATTCCTTGTAGCGGTTCATCGAATCGCATTTCACCTCGAACGTATATTTATTTTTCGGGTTGTGTCTCGATCGTTTACTGTTTTAGTCGTTAAAAGTTTTAGTCGCATTTCACCTCGATCGTTCATTTACTAACTATCGCGTTGTGTCTCAATCGTCATGTCTTTTAGTCGATATCAGTTTTTGTCGCATTTCACCTCGATCGTGTGATAAATTATCGCTTTGTATCCTAATCGTCTAATTCAGTATTAGATAATATATTTAGTCGTAATGTACTCTTTCATTTTTTTAGCCAGGTTCGAGTTACATATTTTCTCACAAATACTGAATTATATAATTATAATAATTATTATTGTATCCTACTTCAATGTCGCAATGACAGAATATATCTAATATTTATTAGTCACAAAGATTTCAATGAGTTTGATAGCATTTAAGACATAAAACTACAGGTACAAAACACGTTATAAAAAAAATGATACAGAATTTTAGTGCGAACATCAATTAACGCGGCACATTAAATAGAGTCCCAAACAAACATCGATCGCGACGAAATGCGTTTAGGGTAAAATACTACACGAAAAATTAAATGCTACAAATTAATTATATTAATGTAAAAAGCCACGCGAAAAATTTCTTCAAGTAAAATATTATATTGAAATTTTGTTCATTTGAGATGAAATGCGATTCGGTGAAACGCTACAAGGAATTTATCCGTTTGAGGTAAAGGACTAACAAACGATTTTTAGGCCTTGGGAACGGATATATATGACTTTGAGTTACAGTCATCAGAAAATACAGTGTGTAAATGGTATACGGGCGTTCCTTTTAACTGTGGTTAGTATAACCCCTACTGAACACATTAAGGCAGCTTTCGTTAAAATTAAATTAAAAAAAAATAACTATACAAAATAATTTAACACGTAATGTATAACGAAAAATACAATTAACATTTTCACAAGTAAACATTACGTACTTACCTGACAGATGGACTTCGATGTACATTGCGGGTCGATAGTATGTTCAAAAATTAATAACGGTGTATACGTTAGCGTAATCAAAATAATTATTTCTGTCAATGATTAGTAGAGTCTTAATCTATGTCCAGTTTTAATAAACGCTGTATATATTACCCAATTATAATAATATTGGAGCTACAGTGAAAATAGGTGTGCCTCAAGGCTCTATTCTAGGTTCTTTTTTATTTTTGGTCTACATAAATGACTTACCACCAATAGTAGATTAACTTTGCGATATTGTACTTTTTGCTGATGATACTTTACTAATTTTCAAGGTATATCTACCTTTTAGAAAATTCTATCGAAAATCCGTAGACTACAGTAGAATAAACGCCACACTAGTTAAAGTACATAATTGGTTTACTAGTAACAACTTGCTACTAAATGCTAAGAAAACTAAATGTGTTAGGTTCGCTTTGCCTAATGTTAAACCAGTAGATTCTAGTATTTTTCTAAATGACAAGTGTTTGCTAATTGTAGATAAGGCGGTTTTCCTAGGCATAACAATAGATAAAAAATTGCAATGGAGTCCCCACTTAGCCGCACTGGCAGGTAGACTAAGTTCAGCAGCTTACGCCGATAGGAAAATTAGACTACTAACTAATGTTGAGACACTAATGTTCTGTAGGAAAACAAGAAGATGGGATCAGTGCTGGATGGGAGCGCCGCAGAGCCAGTAACCTGGGGCTGGATCAAGGGGAACTGGGCGGAATGAATGGAGAGCCACTCGACCGCCCGCCTGCCTCGGCGGCGTCCCCACTCATCATCATCATCATCATCATCAATGTTGAGACAGCTCGCTTAGTTTATTATAGTTATTTTCATAGTGTTATGTCTTACGGTATTCTGGTTTGGGGTAAGGCAGCTGACATACAAACTATATTTGTGTTACAAAAAAGGGCCATTCGTTCTATTTACAATTTAAATTCCCGTGACTCCTTAAGAGAACTTTTTAAAGAAATTAATATCTTAACTGTAGCGTCTCAATTTATTTACGAGAATATTATTTATGTTATTAAGAGTTTAGATTCTTTCACCAAAAACTCTGATATACATATTTTAAATAATAGAAATAAAAATAAAATCGCTATTCAAAAATTCCGTGTCCGTAAAGTATATAAATCATTTGTTGGTCAATGCCTTCATTTCTATAATAAATTACCTGACGTAGTTTTAAAGCTACCCTTTCCAGCACTTAAAACATATTTGAAAAGGTCGTTAATGTCTAAAGCGTATTATAGGGTCGAGGACTATCTAACAGACAAAAACGCATGGCCTAAACCCGAAACTTAGTCAATAATAATTTGTACAAATGTAAAAGCTTTATCCTGCTTTTTCTTGTCTGGGGGACACCGTTGATACAGGAAAACATATCGAAACTTTTATGTGGTCATCTTGCACTATCTCATATACACATAAGTAGTTGATTCTATTTTTTTCTTTTTTCTTTTCTCTCTGTCTCTCCTGTAAGATTTTTGGCATGTTTTCCTGCTGAACTACACATGTTATTTGATATTATATTTAATTTAATTTTTTTAGCTTTATATAGTGCTAGACTAAGTAGTACCATTGTAATATGAAATATGTTTAAAAAATAACTGACTGCTGAGTTTTTTGCGGCGTTTCTTCTCAGCAGTGGTCTCCTCTTGGGAAGCGCTGGTAGATTCTTGACGTGTAAAAGTGCCCGAGCGGCCTACTTACTGAATAAATTTATTTTATCTTTATCTTATCTTTATCAATATTAAGCAAAAAATATCTGACAGGTCGTTATTGCTAGAGGTATAAGCGTGTCAGATATTTTTGAGCGCGATGTCGGAATGTACAGTGTACAAATACAACCGTCTCCTCAGGAATGCGGGGATAGAGCATGTTGTGATAGAAGTCAATACTTTTTGGCAATATTACACTAAAAGAACTTACCTTAGGTGAAGTTCTATCATGACTTTTTCACCGCAGGTAGCAAATTTTGGGAAAGATCTACACTAGAGGAGATAACCTTAATCACGACTGCGTGGAGCATTGTGTATAAAAGACTCCTTGCAATTTTATATCTAGTGTTGTTATAATAGAGTGAATATAAAGTTGGTAGTTACGTATATAAAACGCTACATAGTTACGAGTGGCCTCAAACATCTTCCCTAATTTATCAAATCGAAGATGATTAAAAGAGGGATGGATTGCCTACATTTACGTGTTTATTTAATAATTTGTTCATAATTAATACATAATAATAAATAACAAATTCGCCTGCGAGTGTATGCCTACTATTATATACAGTACCTGGAGGACCGATTCATGAAAGTTTACCGATTCTTATAAATTAATATCTGACTGCTTTAATAAATATACATGTTGTCCCAGAACATAACGTATATATTAAAGGGTTAAGATGGCTCCTTTAATACCGGTCCAGAATAATATACTAATAGTTCTTACTTTCCAATTTGTTAATTATTTTAGAAGTCATTAAAGTTATATTCTGATAATGAATGCTACCTTGCGGAAAACCTTAGCCTCCCTTGGCCAAAAAATAGCTATAATTAGTGATAATAAAACTTAATATCTAATCCTTAATAATGTAGCAATGTATTGAATACAACCATAATTCCAAAATGTCAACACATTCAAAGTAAATCCATATTTTGTGAGCCTAAAGCTTTTGTCGTTTTTCATCCTACAACTTTGACTCGTCCTAGTGAAAATAAACCTTTAGACCGTGGTACAGTAGGTACAATTAATTGGACTTTGACACGGCCATTCTCGACATTCATGGGGAGTGATCAGACGTGTAAATGACACGAGTCACATTGCTATTTACGTATTTAAAATATCATATTGTGCACTTAACAGTCTGAAGCAGTAATGTAAATCACCTGTCACAATGACTTTTGTTACAATAGACCTATGAATAACACAGATATGGCTTATTTCATTATAATATCACATTAATAAAACCACAAATCTTAAATTCGAAAATGTATAACAGATAATTTCATTCTATAATCAACTTTCCATGACATACATATAGGTATGGGGTTCCCTTCATCTGGCATAATATCGATTGTCCGTAATACATTTCGCATAACAGTTATCGCAGAAACATTTTTAGCCGAATGATACTTTAGCATAATAGTATACTTAGCATAACTGTCATACGAGGGCTGATTGATAAGTATCCGAAATGAAGAAGAAAAAAAAATTTTTTTTTCAATAATCTATTTTTTTTTCTACGTATGTTCCTCCTAACTCTATACATTTTACCCAACGCTTTTCCAGAGCCATAATTCCATTTTTAAAGAAGCTTCTATCTAGACCCCCAAAATAACTATTAACGGCGTCAATGACCTCGGAGTTCGTAGAAAATGTTCGTCCTCCTAGCCACTTTTTTAAATTTGGGAACAGATGGAAGTCGCAAGGGGCCAAATCAGGTGAATACGGTGGGTGGGGCAGTAATTCCAAGCGTAACTCTTGAATTTTTGTCATAGCAACTCTAGCCGTGTGAACTGGTGCGGTGTCGTGATGGAATAATATCTTTTTCTTAGCCAAATGGGGTCTTTCTACCTTAACTACGTCGCTCAGTTTTTGCAAAAGGTTTTCATAATATTGGCCATTTATTGTTCTTCCTTTTTCAAGATACTCCACAAAAATGACGCCTCTAGCATCCCAAAATACAGTTGCCATCACTTTTCCAGCCGATAACGTAGTCTTTGCCTTTTTTGGTGCGGGTTCGCCACTTCTCGTCCACTGCTTAGATTGTTGTTTAGTTTCTGGCGTGTAGTGGTGGATCCATGTCTCATCAACCGTTATGAAACGACGAAGAAATTCATTGGAGTCGGCTCTAAAACGTTGCAAACACTCCTCTGAAGTATTCACTCGTCGTTGCTTTTGCTCGTCGTTGAGTAGCCGCGGCACCCATCTGGCACAAAGCTTTTTCATTGACAAATGTTCGTGCAATATATTAAAAACGCGTTCCGACGAGATATTTACAATCTCCGCTATCTCCCTTAGCTTCAAACGGCGGTCATCTAGTATATTTGTTTTTATTTTATTGACCATTTCCGGAGTAGTGACCTCATTTGGTCTTCCAGTGCGGGTAGCGTCCTCACAGCTTTGGCGTCCGCGTTTAAAATCCGCTACCCAAGTGTGGACTGTGCTAAAAGAAGGAGAAGAGTCCCCCAAGACACGGTCAAGCTTTGTTTTAATTTCACTTGCCGTTTTCCCTTTTAAAACATAAAACTTGATCACAGCACGAATCTCCGTTTTCTCCATTTTCATGAAAATGGAAAATTTTACTGACTTTAAACCGCTTTTATTTTTAAAGAAGTAACAAACAAATAATGATAATTGGCTTTTTGAAATCTTAGAAGATGTCAAATGACGTTTCGGCGGGAATTACATTTTTTTTTTAATTTTTTCATTGTTGTTTTGGATACTTATCAATCAGCCCTCGTAACGCATAACAATCATTTGGCAGAATTTTGAATAGCAGAATACTAATATCGCCAACTTTCATTTCGCAGAATTTTATGTAGCAGAATATACCTTCCGCCGAATTTATTATGGCATAATTGTACCATAGCATAATAATTAGTAACGAACTGCTACCAGTAAAATAGGTTGGGTTAGGTTAGAAGTTCTACAACAACAGCGCGCGAGCCGAGCGAGCGTAGCGAGCGTGCCGCGGCAGCGGCCGGCGAAGCGTCCGGACCGCATTGCAATTGGAGCAGTGGGATAAATAGGGGTTTACATTCAAGTTGCATAAAATTTACTGTCATAATTTCCAGTAACAGATCACAGTCTGACAGTCTGTGGATGTTTTAATTGAATTATAAGTATTGAATCGTACTAAGATTTGATTCTCAAATTATGAAACAGTCAATAGATCAACTGCTTATAAAGTTAGGTTTAGAGATGTTTAAAATAATTAGAGAACAGTGATCCGAATTGTCCCTTTATAACTAAATAAAAAATACGAGTATAGATATAATATACTTAGGTTTAACAGGCAAAAAATACAGCTACTTTTCTTCCCAAGCGATCTAATTTCGGTTTTTCGCACCCATCCAAAAATGCTCTGTTTGAATTAGAATTAGACAGAGCAATTTGCCCGATTCAATGTTTAGTGTTTTTTACACTGTAATAAATGGTCCAAACTAGAATTCCTTGGGTACTTCAGCGAATCATCCAATAAAAATGTTGAGAATACTTAGAACCTTGTCATTGTGACTGCCGTTGTTATTGTCATACTTGTCATTTGATGTTAAGTTTGAAGTTTATTATGACAGTGCACTAAAGGGCTTAACATTTTCGTTGGGGTACTGTTCGTATTAGGTACCTATGGACTTTATTGACTGAACAATAATTAATAGATAGTCATTTTGCGAGACTCATTATATTTTTATGAATGTTGTCTATTTAAACCTAAGATACGCTGGGCACTCAGGAAATCTTGGTTTGAACGTTTCCCGTGTATTGATCATAATGCAGCAAAGGCCGTCTATTTTCATCGATCAAACTCTTATTCAACTCTGAGCATTTCGGGATTGTGCAATATTTAATCGAAATTGGGTCGCTTGAAAGAAATGCACTGTAACTTTTTTTTCCTAGTAATAACGAGTAGGTATGTACCTACAGTCGTCAAATTTGATTGTTTAGCATTGTGACATAATACGTCAATTTGCCGGGTACCTAATATACATTCATTACACACGTGTCATTACATTAGTCGTGTCACGCCGGGAAATGTACCTATAACACGGCTAGTTTACATGTTACGTCAAATACCTACTTACCTACCTGTTTTACGATTTCCTAATTTGGTTAATCGCTTTTTGACCCTGGTGTAAACCATTTTTTTTCAGTACGAAGTTTAAAGTTGTTGAATTAAAACATAGGTTCAACTGGTTTCTATAACCTAGTACCTATATGACTCAAGTTTTGGTTTTGGAAGGAAGATTCCTACCATCCTAATCCGTGAATTTTATATAAACATAAAATCCATCCCAAGGCTACGGACCAATAGCGATATCTTGCGCAGGAGGACTTAATAATTTTTACACATTCCCAATGACATCATTACAAAACAGTACGCCACGCATGGTCCAAGGCTACACCACGCTAGTATTCATTTAGGCAATCTTATCTGAGGGACAGTCAGTGGTTCCCAACCTCCGGTTTATTGGTCGCCGTTTATTATCAAGATAAGTTATCTGTGAAGAGCCAATTAAAATTGAAAACAAAGGTAACATAATAAGGCGCCAGAGTTAGCCGGCGAGGGTGTGGGGGGGTCACTGGCACTGGCGGGAGATTATAGGCGCGCAGAAGCGTCGGGCACTGTCGGGCGCCAGTGAGCGCGCTAGGTTCTGATAATGCCAAGGTCGAAGATACGGATCGCCAAGCAAACGTACCTAAGTAGCTGGAGCTTGGCTCAAGATAGATGTATCACCAGTTTTATGGGAATTTGATTAGTAAAAGGGATAATGCAAGTTCGTTTCGATAAACTCTAGCATCAGAATAGACTTACCTATGACCGTCCTCTTTCAAACGCCTTTATTTTCCATTTAGCACCGGTTTTCATGCGGAACTCACTGAATGAATTACAGCGCTTGTTAAATTTTAACGTTACCCGCGTCCCTAAGAGCGTACGTACCGCAGCTGTTCACATTTTTTTGTTACTGTTGTTATACCACTGGCACTAAAGTATAACCATGATTCCACAATATTTATTTTACTTAGGAAGATAAGGTGCTAGATTTTTGATGACATTTTAGGACTCTATCAGACACGTTTTCATTCTCTCTTGAATACACTACAATTTCGAGCACTTGAAATACTTTCAATGATTTCAAGTGCTTAATAAATTCTAATCTAAGATAAAATAGTGTTCGCGTAACATCGCTTCTGTTCGTAGTTACTCTTTTAGAACTGCGTAGGCGCTCTTTTGACGCTGTTAGGGACGCGGGTGCGTTGGGAGGAGACGGCTTGCATATACGTGCGCACCCACATCGAGTGGTTATGCTAGTAACCATAAGATGTCACAAACATTTTAAACACGCTTTAAATTTTGGTGAGGTAAAGACATATAACCTTTTAGTCTATTTTTTTTTTATTTCTTAGTATCTAAGCTCCTTGACATTTTATTATTTTTTAGTGGCATATCGTCAAGTTTATATCAAAGCTGCCTCCGCACTATTCCAATATTGCCCCAGTACTTACCTACCCTCAAACTGCCTACTTTATTGCCCTTATTTCTTCCCAACGCAGACACAAAGAACTGTGTTTATAGCTAATGATACTTAGGTGTGTATTTTAACACAAGGCCCGAGCCTCCAAAAGAAACGCGTAAAAAATATACTACACGATATTATAAGGATTCGACTGCTGTACATCGACTCGAGATTCTCTTTGGTGGCGCCTATTTTTTGCTTACATTTTTTAGTCGCATATTCTACTGCGCGTTGGCAGTGTAATAAAATGGCAACGGTAAGAAATTTAACAGCCACTTTTGGGAAGAATATTCGGCGATAAAATGTCCGCCTAAGCGGCCGTGGGAGAATCCATCCAGTTTTCTAGATTTTTTTAGTATTTTATTAGCTAGAGTTATAAATAACGTAAAACGGCGGGCCGATTGTCTTTATAATCCTGATTAAATTTGATAGCGACGGAAATTCCAGACGTCAACTCTTTTTTAAAGTAGGGTGAACTGACGTCGACAACGGCGCGGCGTACCTACGTGCAAGTTACAATGAGGTACTTACTTAAGTAGGCAGAAATAAGTACTTTAGTCAGGCTATTGGAAGAAGTTTTATGGCAATAATAAAAAATGAAACCCAACACAGACATAAAACTCAAACAAAAATACAGTAAAATAAAATTAGGGTAACAAGCCGAATCCTGCTTTGACTTACTTTAGCGCGTCACGCGAGCCGAATGACACGGCCGCGAGCCGTGCTTGCGGCGTCGTCATTGTTCTGTGCGAGCTTTAATCAATGGCATTTTAAAATGAAGTAAGTAATAAATCACCTCTATCTGTACAGGAACTAATATCATGCAAGTCAAATGCAGGTAATAGCTTACTGTTTCACTATCTCGAGCCTCCAACAAAGGCCTCCGCGTGTAGCGACAAACGACAAAGCATCGCTTTGAGATTAACTCCATCAGTTTGAGATAAAACTCTGATCCTACTGTTTTCTTGTGTGGCCTCTCAAAATATCGTACCCGAGTACAATATCCGCTTTCTAATGATTATAACGTATATATCTTTGTCATGTTTTGGAAAAAGGGAATGGTCATCAATTTAATTCAATTTAAGCACTTAACTAAGAACACTTTTTTCGAGACAATGCTTTGGATTAGATCAGGTTTTTTGTGCAGTTCATTATGTTGAAAAAAAGTAATATGCTACTGTTTAAAGTTTAAAGCTTAGTTTCAATTTAAGAACTTTATTAATTTTACTCCCGACACTAAAATAGGGGTGTTATTCATTGCCTAGCTTTTTATATTTGACGGGCTAGCCGTGTCGAACGGTTCACAGTGCCGCTGTAAATCGTATGTCAATTTTAACGCGCTCTCCAAACTTAGCGATGTGTTGAATAAATGAGATATGTATGCCCATATGACCAGTGAATAAGGCAGCTGAGCTAACGAACGATCTTGATTAGGCCGCACAATACGGACTTAGCGCCGCTGGTCCATTAGTGGAAGAGTAGGTGTCACGACTCGCGCTCGCACGCCTTTCATTATTTATTCCCACTTTCGACACCGCGGCGAGTTTATGGAATACAAACAAATGAACGTTTGTGTACACGAATAAATAGGCAGGTGAGAATTTTATGACGTGAACCGAGATGAGTCTAATATGTTATCGGTGCCGCTGCCGCGTTGTGCAAGACGGGATATCTGGAAATAAAACTCGTTATTTTAAAAATACACAATCATTTCATCATTTCGATGAAATATTAGGGTCAACCGTGGCAACTGCATCCCCTGTTAACAATTTAGTATCTAACAGACTTGGTGGTACCTACTTAAACTACAAAGTATATACGCCATTGTTGGTAATGAATAATTATATAGAAACATCTTTGAAAGGGTAGTGTTACGTTATATTTACGATTAAATTTACGTAGTTAAAGAAAATGAATAGGCGATGTTTTAATCTAATGAGTAAGAATCTCAATCGCAATCTGCAGACGTTCCTCACTGTCCGTCAGCCTTCAATCAGCTCGCACACAATGATCTCTAACTTCCAATTTATTATCAAACGTATCTCCATCTCAAACGCAGATTTCACGTGGTTACAGTACCTATACATATACCTATACATACTAGTGCATACTCTGAGTTTATAAAAAAATACCAGAAGCTTTTTCCTCAGGATTTAGACTAAGGGTGGAGATGAAATGTTCATATGCTTTAAAGATCTAAAATTTAAATTTGTCAAATTTAAGTCCTAAAAAGTTTCCTTACTAATGTTTTTAAACCGACTTCAAAAAAAAGAGGAGGTTCTCAATTCATCGTCGTTCGTATTTTATGTATGTTCCCCGATTACTTAAAGACCGCTGCTGGAGCGATTTGAAAATATATGTTATGAAATGAAATACTTTATAGTTGGTCCCAGTATCTGATGATGGGATCTTGGAGAAATCAAGTAAACTCAAATATTATGGCACACCTATAGATAGCAATTTCGGTATTTTTCATTGTAGGTACCTCGTGCCCTCGTGCATTTACTCTTAAAAAGCACTATTTGGTGAAGTGGAACTGATGATGAAGACCAAAGATGGCCACCGGAACTCCTTAACGGTAGGTACCTACTTATTTCAAGGGTGGCGATAAAATAATGACAAAGCACATTTATGTTTAAATATATGACTATGACTTTCCCGTGGCGTGCTTGAAATGTTCTATAGTTTCTTATACATAGAGAAGTGGGAATACATAATAGCATAAATCAATTAGGATCACTAAAAAGTATAAATAAAACAACTTCTTTTAAAACGGTAGGTACTTAGGTCACTCCTACTGAAGTCGGCTGTTGGTCAAAATAATGTGGGACGGCGACATTTTGCGTTTTTAAAGGCGTGTTTCTGTTTTTTGTAAGATTTTTTTACGTTTTAATGGACATGCGTTAAGTGTAGATAAATAAAACACTATTTAAATTATTATTAGGCTTATTATTAATGTAACACGAAATACTCCAGTAAAAGTCAAATTCCAGTAAAATATATCTTTTATATCTAACTTGACAAGACAAATAAGTAGGTATACATAGATATAAAAAATACTTCTTAATACGTAAGTAAAGTAAGAAATATTGTCATTTATTTTCTACTACCTAATAATGTAAATGAGTCAGTAATTAAAACAGGACATCAAACACCAACAAAACTTAGAGCCAGTATACAGTTAATGAGCGCCAACGGCGTTATGTCAACTTCTCTTTTTTGTTTCCACACGATTTTGAAAACAATGCCGCCTAAACTGTTTAATTTACATTGGAAACAGCTGAACAAAAAGGCTAAAGTGGTGACATGCGCGGACACACCAAAAGCCTAGCGTCGAGGGCGCAGACCGCCGCACCGCCGCAAAAAGAACGAATCATTAGAAGGCGCCACACGAGATCCCATTTAAAAGTATGAGAATATTTTCACAAAAAGCCTCACATTCAACTCCCGGCACATTCATTTTATGAGAACAATGAGTGATTTTTGTATTTTTCTTTAATTCTATGTCGATTTTATCCGCGGCAGCGTCGAAGCGAGCCTCTGTGGTTGTCGCCTCGTTCCGTCTTCGACTTTTTGTCCCGGGGAAGCGCGGGCGTCGGCGCGGACGAGAGTTTTATCCCGCGAGGCGCTGCCCCCTCCCCTCCCCGGCGCCAGCGCCGGTGTCGCAGCACCGGCCTCCGCATTGTCAATCCTTTAACGAGCACCCGATGTATGGCCACATGTTTAAATAAAATTATCCGAATCCCCAGGCGCCATTGCGAAACCAGAATTCCCTTCAAAACCAACAATGGCTGCTCATTCTTCATCAAATATACTTAACGTTTCTCAAGCGTTAAATTATTATTGTTAGTTTAGATTGTGAGTCATCTCTATCACAGAAGCTGGTAATTGCATTATTTATTTAAGAATGGAAACTTAAATGAGTGGCATCGAGAGGTCTAGCTGTTTGCTTGTGTTAGTTTATTTGTATTAGATGTATGACGGGTACGCGTAACATCAACGTGACGGCATAATGGTGCGGAGACAATGGACTTTAAGACTTGTTTATTGACTGGATGGAGTTGTTTTGAGCAGAGTGTGCAGGAGCGGAGGCGGCGCGCGCGCCGAGCCAATGATCGCCGGTGGGAGGGACGCGTAATCATGTGTCAAGACAACGCGAGCTGTGAGTATACGTCCGTGAGCGACCAGCTCACGGATGCTGATTTTCGGTTGTGCGCTGCGCCTTGACCAGTCTAGAGTTTGCCTTCATTTCCCGGCCGTAGTGACCACTCCCATAATTGAGACGTTAATATTTCTCCGATCGCTTTATAATTTTTTGTTCCCTCTTCGCCATCATTTTTATAAAGTTGCTTGGTAACGTAATTAACACATAAATAGACTATAGTCTTACTTAAGATACTAAAGGAAATACTTTAGTATATTACCTACTGAGTTCAGTTCGCTGGACGTATATTAGCCATTCACCATTAGGATTCGTAAATATATCCCTTTATCTATGTAATTTAAATTTTACGCAGAATTAATTAGTTCCTTTGAGTTTTGTATAAGCTATTTTACTCTTATTAATAAATTTAAAATGTTCATAATTGCTTTCCCGTACTATTGATTTCTGGGTATATATATTCATAGAAGACATAAGACATAATGACACACGAACAATCCTGAACAAATCTGATTTCTCGTTGACGTTCGCGAAACGCTATATGGCTTGCAGGTATTTTATAACTTCGATATTTACATGTAAGCACGATGCGATATTGCATTACAATTTCATTTACGTACGTCAAGTAATCGAGTACGATTACCTACATCAATAGAATGATAACCGATCAAGAGAGAGCTCAAATCGACGCACAACAGTAGCTCAAAACTGCATTATAGGATGTCACATAAGGGCACATCGGTAACTTTAGCACTTATGAAGACTTAAATATAAGAGTTCACTCGAACTGCTGAAAATTACGCTTGCGCCTGTATAAGTGTATATCGCCATTATTAAGCGTCAGGAAGTCAACACTGTTCAGCTTTTAACGCTTAATAGTACTGTCAATTGCAATATAATATTTAATAGTACTGTCAGCTGCAATCAGCAACAGCAGACTGATTTCAACTTGATTTTAAACGGAAGCAAAAGGTCGTTTTTTAAATTCGATAGTTTGATAGAATATAGTCTTTCTTGGACAAACTAAATAACAAATTCGCTGCTATAATCAATAATCTACAATTGTGATATCATTTTAGGATCAGTATTAGATGCAATATTTTCCAGAATGTTGCTCACTCTGGTCTTCATATATATATTTTTTTCACCACATGCAAACAAACTCGCAATTTTGAAAGAAAATTGTGTTGTTATTAATTAAGACCCAGTTAACAAGAAATCAGTGTGGCCACCATAACGCTCTAATACACATCCGTTAGCATCAACTTTAGAGAACATTTAGCAACAAACAGAACGAGAAAATCTCTTTATTTGTGGCCTAGGTGGTCATTAAAGTGAAGTAAGGTGCCAATTATTAAGAAAATAGAAAAGTTCGATTATCTCGAAAACCACGCAACTTTTACGTGTCGTGTATAAGTCCTCTGTAGGGACCAGCCTAAGGTGCCCTGTCGATGGATAGTACCTTGTCCATTATTTACTGGGCACCCTGTATAGCCCACATTACCCACTATAGTGGATACTTAGACAGCCCAGAGCACTGAATTGTTGTTAATACAGTGTACCCGCATGTTCACCATTTTTTAGGTTCTAACCTATGTAATACAATATATCTTTACTTTCTTTAGAGACAAACTATTTTTAGTTCAGATTAGGTCTTATTGTGATTTTCAGTTTTTATCTTAACAGCGATAATTCGAACGACAAATAGATATGTTTTTTAAGGCAGGTTCACAATGTAGGCTATATGAGTGTCCATATGGTGATAGATGTAAAAAATGTGAAACAATTAATTAATAATAATATAATAATAAATATCAGGGGACATTGTCACACCAATTGACCTAGTCCCAAACTAAGCTCTAGGCTTGTACTATTGGTACTAGACAACGATATAAATATAAAGAGAAATATATACTTAAATACATAGAAAACATCCAAGACTCAGGAACAAATATTCGCGCTCATAACACGAATATTTGCCTTTACCGGAATTTGAACCAGGACCGCTAGCTTTGCAGGCAGGGTCACTACCAACTAGGCTAGCGCGTCGTCCATTAAGAAAATAAAAAAAAGAAGTCGGGCTATGTAACATCCGAGTTTTAATTATTGAAAGCGTTGTCGTTGCTTTGAGATATCTATGCTCTTCACAGAGTAACTATAAGCCATCATGTTTTCAGCTATCAATGTATATATCTATTCTATCTTTCAAAATACATTATCAAAATACACTCCGCGCAACAGCTTACATCAACCATACTTACGATCATTTACGATCTCAAAATGCATAAGCACACTTTAACACATAACACGAACTAAAATATTACCATAATTTTTAACATTATCTTCAGAGCCGCAAGTAAATTTTCATTTTGTAATTGTCGTATCAAATGTGGCTAGTAGAATTCAAAATTAGTTTACTAATGCCCTTGGTTAATTCTATTAAGGCTTTAGGTTTCAACGGTTTTAGACAGCGCTTCATTGTTTGCAGGCCCCTACGGGCGCGCAGGCTATAATGGGTTTACGAAAACAAATGATACCTACTCAGTCTGAAATTCTGACCTAAGCATAATTTTTGAGTATTCTTTATGTATTCTTTTTAAAATGTGTTTTATTAAAAAAGGATAACTACACAAAGGACTATAAGAACACTCTTTTAAAGCGTGAAGTTGGGTGCGCCCGGTGACGTTTTTTCACTCGGTTTCTTTCTATGTCCTAATGTTTTCCCTTATCTTGTCTTGTCAAAAAGCGACATACCTAAGTAATTTTTTCAAAATGTTACAAGCAAGTACTTATGTATATAAGTGGTCTTCATAAGAACTACATTTTTTCTAATAGGTCATGTAAGTGTAGAACGGACACCGACGATGTAGGTACAACAATAATAGGGAGTTTTGAGCAAACCTCAGTCTCACTCAGGTCTCAGCTAATTGCCAGATACAAAGCATTATTAGATATACCTACCGGACACAGACAGCGGTATACTAAATACCTACGTAAATTAGGGCGAGTTGTTAATCAGTAGTTAAACATACTAATAGTTAAAAATCGTAACCAATTGAAAAATCTGAATCAAATGTGTCACATTTTCCCTAAGCATGGCATAAACCATTGGTGCAGCGTTGAAAGTTGACCTCAATATGAAAGAAAGATCACTATACGAGTAAGTTGATTTTAAATGATTAGTGTATGGAACTAAAGATGAAATGGCGCAAACGTTGAGACTACCGACTCGTGGGTCTGTTGTAGGACCCGCATAATGGTTAGACGAACTTTATGTCATCGTTGTTGGACGAGACCGGAAGTAAGTATTTTCTAAGTCTCAGTTGCTATTTGTTAAGTTATGTGAACTTAACTATATTTTACATAAACATCTCGTCTCGCATTTAACATAAGCATTATGTGTTTAATTTTTTTGTTATATTAGTTGGTGACTCCTTAAACTGTCAAACGAAAACAAAAGAAACGCATCTATAAGGTTTTTTAAGTATACAGTAAAGAAGTAGGTAAGTTATAGTTGGCCTGCCCTCCTCGCTCATAATAATCATTTTATTAAAGTATGTTTTCTTTCAGGCTGTATACATGCTTTGTTTCAGGTAGGTACTCGTACCTACTTATTTTAATTTCAAATTTACATTTTGATAAATCTTTTAATAATAATTTTCCCCTAATATGTAGTACTTAGTGCAATGATAATGTATGCATATACGCAATAAACATATTTATTATGATTGTTTTCGCGTTTTAGCACGCATCTAACACTAGGTACCGTATGAATTATAACAAGACGCAATAAGAACTGTCGCCGTGTACCGACGTAACATAAATAAGGAGAGCGCTGCATCGGCGATGGCTGATTAGCGTCGCGTGACTAACCCCTATTTGTACGATCATTGTCTTAGCCGCATCCTCGCGCCCTCGGGCGGCGAACACACGGCGGCCCAGAGTAAGCCCTTGCGGCAAACATTACCTACACAACTTCCGAATTCTTACGCGTTACTAAATATTATGAACCGCGTTCTAGATATATTACATTAGCAGCCTCTTAAACTGCATAACAATAAAAGGAAGGAAAAGTTGAGAAAAAAAATCAAGTTGACAGTGATATTTCTAATTTTAAGAGGTCTTTTCCTTCCAGGCTAGCTGAATAAAAACCATCAAATGATTTATTTACAATTTTAGTTTTGTCTTAATTTATTACATTACATTTTTACTAACTTCATTAAATATAACATTGAACTTTTTTTACGGCATAAGAACTGCAAACGAGCACACAGGTCACATTTTGTAATTTCAAGACAACGTTAGCAACGTTTTGATAACCGTTAGAACTAATACGAAATGAAAAAAACACAAAACTAAAATTGCCGTCAATAGAACTAACTTGTGAACGATGCAAACAAATTAGTACTATTTGACACACCTCAAATATTCTCCAAGCGTGTTTTAATTACAAGATAGCAATGCAGTTGACAGACTACCAGGATCAACTTATCTAGATTTATCTAGAAGCCCATCGTTCACTTTATTAATAAAAGAAGGAATACTTAAAATAACAAGTAGAAAAAGCTACATCTGCGGTCAATATCACGGAAATGGTCTTAGTTCCAAACTGAGCTTTAGGTTAGTTTAGCAGGTACCTTAGACCCGTGCAAGACACCGATAAATGCTTAAACAGCTTAACTTAAACACTTAAACAGCCGATAAATGCTTATATATGTATGTACATCGAAAGCATCATAGATTAAAATATACTCGAGCTCATCATTTGTCCGTAACTTAAATCGCACCCAGGACCGATCTTACCTACCAGGATAACCGCGGTTTGTTACATACCTATGACAATTGTTAGGTGATCTTACTACACATACTAAACATAACTTACTTGACTAAACATACTTACAGATAAATTACGACAAAATTTGATCACGTTGACATCATGGTTATCGGAGTTTCATCACACTTCATTCAAACCCCAAGAAGTCTTACTATTGATTAGAATTAACCCGTACCCGTAAAATAATTATCAAATGTACCTTGTAACTTTTACCTTTATACATGTTAGGTACGGTCACGAACGTTAAGAAACATATACTTGAAGTCGTCTATTTCATTATGAGAATGAAATGTCAAGTCGTTTGTAACTTTTAGGAAACTCAACCATATTGCAGAATGTCAGATTGACTTTGGACCTAGGCATGTAGTAACACATCAGTAAGGCTTGACAAGTTTCCACCTATAGCATTGCGTTGTCAAAAACGAAAAAGCTAGCCAAGTTGTAATTAGATCCCGCCCTTAGATACCGATTTGTATATCGTGATAGTACCTACTCGTGTTGAATTCAACCTGTCAAAATAGTACCGCGTAACGACGGACTAAACGTCAAAACTATCACTATTCGATTAGCGCGAGTGATAGTGATCAAATTACAGCGTGTCAGTCGTAACGAGTGATATATCACGTGACTTACGTCAATTCCATACATTTTTGTAAGTGACAGGTGATCACCAAATGCTAGCGTTCGTATTCGATGGCAACTTGTCTAGCCCCGCTGAATAGAACATATTCTTCATTCTATATTTGAAATTAGACGTAAAGTCCATATTAGTTTTGTACATAACTACATGCAAGAGGTCATTTACTTAAGTTTTTCCCCTAAACCAAATTTAAGTTCTTGACCGTGCATGTATAAAGGTAAAAGTTACAATGAGACACAGGACTTTTGACGATCCTCGGAGGAGACCTAATATTTATTAGCCGTAAAATAATTTCTCGTGACATAATAATAATTAACGTGATTTTGGTGCCCTAATGGTATTTCCTTCACTGGTCGTCGCTTACAGCTTACTAAAAAGAGTGAGGGCACTGTTCGCTACATGATTCAATACTGATCTTAAAAAATGCTGTTAAGTAAGACTGTTACCAGTTAAAAAAATTGAGGTTTACCCGTCTTGTTATTTTTTTAAATTGTTTTCTGTAGGTATGTATAGTAAGTATGTACCAGAAATCCCAGCAGTAGGTTTTAATCAGGTAACAAATTCATAGACAAAATACTTATTTAACGATTTGCTATAGCTACCCCGACTCGCAAAAAATATTGTCATTGTGGAACCCGGTGTGACCGGTGCCTTATAATTCAGCCTAATATATAATATGTTCGTAACGTGTCAACATGGAACCTCGTTTGGCGAATAAATGCTGATTTACATTCAGTGCCCATAACTCGGTATATGGGCCGTATCGATGGCCGGTATTTCCGGAGTCCAAAATAAATTTATAAATAAAAATAAATTAGAATCCAAGGTATGTAGGTAAGTATACTTGTAATAACTACCCACGGAAACAAAAAAAAAATTACGTTTTTTCTTCGATTCTAATTTTTTTTTTACAGAAATTAACCTATCTTAGTTTATCCATAATTGAAGTTGTTATCGATAGTTGCGTCCTAAGTTTTTGAACTTTTATATTGCTATACACAATATTGAAAGATAAAAAAAAAAATGCTTTTTGTAGTTTTTTTTTTAAATCCTTAAAGTTTAGAAATATATCTTCTGAAGAAACCATTTGTAACAGACTGTACCACTTCCAAGGCAATTAGGTATAGCTGTGGCTGCTTAACCAATAACCGGGTAAGAGCATGTCCGACCATCCGACGAGTAGGGTTCCATCGCCATTTCTACAATCTCTCTCAAATCTATCTTCGAAAACCACTAGTATGTGCTAATTTTAAAAATAGTTATTTGGTGCTATCTTAGATCATTTTTAGTCGCCTGTAAAGTATCAAGATCCAATGAGGTATACTCGTACTTAGACTTGATGGCCTTTATATTATTAAAGATGTTGTTCAGATTTTTAGTATGTATTTATGTACCTACCTTACGAGTATATTATCGGATCAATTTCTTAGCAGCTCTCTGGGAGATCTGAATACTCATATGGATTTGAGACTCTCTGAACGAATCTAGAATAAAATTGATAGGGGTGAGTGGTGTAATACCCAAAAAAGCGCGCAGGATGTATCCTTAAATAGTCATCCCGATATAAGGCGACGAAAAGTTAAAATTCAACTCGGAAAACTAGTTTGGAAAGTGTGTAAATAAGTTCACTTGTTCATTTGTTCGCTGCATCTTATGAATGGGCTCTTGTGAATGGGGTCTTTTTCACAGGCCTGCTGCTGAACTGATCTTTGCAAGAAGCGTTTAGAAGGCAGATTTGAAAAAGGACTTACAAGTAAAACCCTTTTTAACCGACTGTAAAAAAGGAGGAGGTTCTATGTCCCACTATGAGAGTGTGTATTTTTTTATGTATGTTATCCGATTACTCGGTCAAATAGCAGACTATTTAAAAAAAAAATCGGTTTGATAGAGGTGTTTCCATTTTCACCTAGTCTGAATTTGATGAGGAGATCCGTGAGGAATTGAGAGAAGTGCTCTAATGTTATAGACATACAACGATTTAAGTATTTTAAGTAACAAAAAAGTATCATTTGGTGAAGTGGAACTGATGATGAAGACCACAGCTGGCCACCGGAACTCCTCAACGATACCTATTTCAAGGGTGGCGATAAGATAAGATAGTTGAGCGACTATTAATAAAGCACATTGAAATGTTTAAATATGACTTCGGCTTTCCCGCGGCGTTGCTTGCGGCGAGATTGAAATGTCTTAAAGAAGTTATTTTTTATGTTATTGAAGGCGGTTTTTGGATTTTTATAGGAGTGTTTTTTTGTAAAACTACTTGGCAGCCTTACTGAATGAAGAGTTGAAGTTAAGAAGGCAATTCTTATCCCAGTCTACCTGTCGTCGCAGTAAGTACCATTTATTACCTACATTTGGGATTCAGGATTGACCTCTTATCTTCCTTTGACTATAATATTATGTACTCATATCCTATGAAGAGCGTTATAAGTGAGCTGCATTATCCGTAGAAAAATATAAAGCATATTCTATTCAATGCTTTACGGATAGAGATTGTGTCTATTGTAGAATATTAATTTTTGCACGTTGAGATAAATTTCAACAGTATTCTGTAAGTGTACTGACCTACTAAAGTAATAGGAATTAACAGTTATGTTAAGATACGTACATTTGAGTTATCTTATCTTACACAGTAATTGTTAGTTTTTGGTCATTAAATTATTGATGCATTAAGCTTTTATTTGTTTTTTAGGGTTTCGTACAAAAATGGTAAAAAGGAACCCTTACGGTGAGACTTTGGTGTCTGTTTGTCTGCCCGTCTGACTGTCTGTATTTCACAGCAACCTCAACAACTTGAAATTTGGCATAACTGTATGTAACTGTAGTAAAACCATACGTATTTATTTTTCTAAATATTGGATAAGGGGTCTAAAATGGGGGGGTTAAAAATTAAAAGTGATTTGATTATAGCAAACGAGGTGTCAGAATGAAAGTGCTCAATCTGCAAATTTCAAAACATTTTTTTATAATAATTTTCCGTGACGTACTTTTTGATTTGGGATGCCCCCCTTATCTCTAGAAAATTATTAATATTTTACGAGAAACAAAACGAAGTCGTAAACTTTTAGTTTTGGAAAAAAATATCAAAAATCTTATATTGCATATATAGAACATAAAGTGCATACCAGAATAAGTATTTTCTTTTCAAACCACATTATCTCAAATACGGAACCCTCCCGGTGCGCAAGTCCAACTCGCACTTAGCTGTTTAATTATTTTATTTTATTATAGGTAGCCTGAACCGCGTTATTTTAATTGGTTACACCTGACCTAACTTTGGGCTACTTATTATCTTTTATAAATATAATATAAAAGTCGAATTAGATACTTACTGCTCGAATATTTCAGTCGGCGTCAGGGTCTATATTGTAATTAGTGCTATGTAGGTATTGTTTTTGATAAAACATAATGATGTTCCCAGTTCTCGTTAATGAGTCTCGGGGCAGAACTCAGTCGTGCTCTTGCCAATTCCTCACCTCATTTATTTTATATTGGATTTTTATTTAATTTATTCGGTGTGGAAGTGGGCAGGTTTCCGATGGGTGTAACGATACGATAATCTCGGCTTACAGGATGTTAGCCGCGGTTTAATTGGCACTCGAGATGCTTCGATGTTTTTGCACCTACCTTTTATTGCGCGAGCGCACTTATGCATCATGAGTGCTACGTAACGGGCACCGCAGCCTGCTGATTACCTTTAAAAAGTAGTCCTAAAATACCAAGCACTTCAACCAACAGTACTTATAAGTTTCTAGAAAATCGATATGCCTCTTAAATATTAATAAAATGTTTACGTAAGAAACAAATCAACTTCCCGTGGTTCGATTAATGCGATTATCGACACGCACAATTTTTGTTTAAATTCCAATTACAAATAAGCAATATGGTAAAATTGGTTGTTTTTGAAGAATAAGAATAAAACGTTTTTGGGTAAAGCAACAAGGCCCATAATTACAAATACCTTATAGACCTTATAGACTGACAATGTAAAAGTTAAAACTAACTCCGAGGTGACAGAACCCCTTGGTCCAGTTTTGCCTATAACCCAGCGCCCCAGCGGTCGCTTTGCTACGTGGTTTTTGCTGGGGACCTTCGAAACCTGGTCGAAAGGTGTCCTGCTCCGGCGACTATGACGACAAGTTGTGTCCATATAGGCTCACATAAAAATGATTCCCAGAACGGATAGTTATATATACGAAAACAAAAAAGGGACGAACGAACGATGGTCAAGGAATAATTAAAAGTATGAGTGCAAGTAAAAACTAAATCACCACCTTTACGAAGATACAAAGTATTCATAAATTAAGATAATATGAAATTAAATAATAGTACCTACTATTTCTGATAACACAGATGATTTTTAATCTAATAGGTAAAAAAATACACTAACTATATACACTGTACAGTAATAATAATTAGAATAAATAAAAACTAGTGTAACCTGTAACCATTATCTACTTAAAACTAGAATTACAAAAAGAATACCCCCTCTAATAAATCTGTTCGCGGCATTGTACCCATGATGCTGGCTGCTTTACCTCTCTGGATAGTTAAACCTATCCTTTGAGAGAGGTAAGCGCCAGCTCTGGGATCCCCGGAGGCGTCGATAAGCTTGGCAGACAGGGTCTTTATAAAAAGTTTCATGTCAGCAGACCAAGGTCCCAGAGTATCCACTGCAAGCGCCGCGAATTCGTAATCATTAATTAATGACGAATATTTGCGACGCTTGAGGGTCTGGGCCTGATCAGCTGCTGCGCCGGCCTGATTTCGGGTTGCTTGTATGTGTGATAGGGCAAAAGTATCGACACAAGTTGCGTCCCACACCAGAGCCCTACCAAGCTTCCACGGCACCAATGTAGCTCCGTCGGGGCGTTTACCATCGTCTCTGATCATACCAGCTGGTTCTAAGACAGCAGGTACAGAGGCGGTGGCAAGCGAACGACGGATCAGATCATTGATGGCACCGTGCCGGAACAAGCGGCCGGCACTTCTTGAACAAGAAAGACCATGTCTACCAAGCTCATCCACCTCCTTGCCGCAGGTGCAAGAATGGGGCACACAGATCTTGGCTCCAAGCCGCAAGCAGATTGATATTCGAGTACCTACTTAGTATAAGAGATAGTTTTTTTTACAGACATTACGTATTTGAACATTTCCGAGTTATGATCAATAAAAAGAGAGACTAGTTATGCATAGTGATTATTAAGATGTAACATTTTATGACGTGTACCTACCAGTGGTACTAAAGTAGGCATACAGTTTTTGCGGTAGAAGGACAATTAGGTATGTGCCATCTGCGCCTCTATTCTAGGCGGTAAAATACAAATCGTATTTGACTAGCGCCTCTATTCCCAACGGTAAAAAGCATGTCGTCTTTGACCTGTTATGGTATTGTTTTGATGTCAGCCGCACATTTCTGTCAAGAAAATAAGAGCCATCAAAACTTTGACAATACGATAACAGATCAGAAACGATATTGTTTTTGCCATGTTGAAAAGAAGCCCTGGACCGCTGCCACCTTCTTACCAGCTAACTTGCCATTGCCGCTAACCAGAAGTAATTACATTGTAGTGTTCCAGAATGGGGGTAATGTAGCCAACCTCCTTACAATCAAGCGGCCTGTGTTCTACAAAAAAAACGAATTAAAGAAAGGGTTTACTTACGAGTCTTACGACTATATTCAAGATGGACACATTTTTAAGGTAATCCGCGTGTATTCGTTTCGTTTTTTGATGCATCGTTCTGGCTGAAGAATTTTAGTGTTGATAGGACCATGTGCAGAGTCCGTCGGGATCGCTACCACTTCTTATCCTTTCACCTACTGCCAAACACCAGCGTTCGCATTTTAGTAGTGTTTCGGTGTGGAGATAATGGGGAAATTACCAGCAGAGATTGCATCTCAGTCCACAGGGTTGGCAAGTGTTTGGAGTCTTAGGCCCGTATTAATAAACTAATCTCAACTCTAATGGTCGTCTCGAGATGCGTCAAAAATGACAGTGTTCTGTGGTTTGGCGTTTACTTTGACGTATCTTGTGACGAGCCTCACGGTCAAGATGAGTTTATTAATACGGCCCTTAGGATTGCAGTCTTGAGATTGTTGTCTTGAGAACTCAAAGGGCTATGGATCTCAGATCTCACTTACCTTCAGGTGGCCTATGTGCTCGCGTGCGCCTTTTCCTTGCATAAAAAGGACACGGTGTGTTTACAGGGGCCATAAAGATATGCTTTATTTATTCGCTATATTAAACATGGTAAGCATATCTTGGAGCTCATACGACAACAATATAATATAAAGACTGCTAAAGCATCGATGTGTAGGGCCGAGATTCAAGACAGTAAAAACCATATCGTTTTTGACCTGATATAATTTTGTCAACGTTTTGATAGCTCTCATTTATATGACAGTAACGGCAGCAGAGTCAAAAACAATACCATAACAGATCAAAGAGGTAGCCTGCGCCTCTATTTTAGGCGGTAAAATTGAAATCATATTTCACCTACTACGGTAATTGTTTTAAAGTCGGCCGCCATTACTGCTAAGAAAATAAGAGTTATCAGAATGTTGACGACACGATAACAGATCAGAAACGATATTGTTTTTACCGTATTGAAATTTCATTTCGCAAAAAAGTGTTTGTGCTTAAACCATTACATATTACATAGGTTAAATGGGCTTGTTAAATAAGTTAGGATAGGTTAGACTTTTGATCATTTAATTTTTTTAAATAATGCGGCGGGAAGTATCCTTTTGCGAAGTGATAGTTTGTCAAATGGCGATTTGGTAAAAAATTAGTGAACCGATGTAGTTGATAACTATGAGAGTACCTACGACGAAGCTATCGGGCCTGAGATACCCGGTAAGTGGGTTAACCTTGTTTTGTCGACGTATCATCGTAAATAGAATTTTCTTCACATCGACAGGCTTTTGGCTAGGGGCAGGAGTGTGGATTTTGTGATAGTCACAAGTTTAACCCAACCGGGTTTACGATTACCTAATTAATATTTTAGATACCCTGAGAACAATACGGCTTCAGTAGAAAATGGCTGTCGATAAACTGAAATTCACTGAAATTATGCTTTCCATGAACAGATTGTCGGTAAAACAAAGGAACACACACAACCGGAGTGGTTGTTTGTTGACCATGCATTTTTTTTAATCTATTTAAGTAGGATGATTATCGTTGTCTAATACCTACTAATAGTTAGATACAAGCCTAAAACTTAGCCTGAGACAAAGGTCAATTCGTGTGAGATTGTCGCCTATAACTGATATTTAATAAATGTCTTGGGTTAATCACCACTCTCAAAAATCGCAGTGTCGCTAGTTTTCAAAAAAAAGCTCAATGCTGATTTGTTAAACTAAAGTTCTGCAATTAATTTTGAAAATATTATTGTAGGAGGTGCAGGTAATTTTAAGCTCAAGAAAATAAAACTTCGATACTAGTCCAGGAATAAGTAACAGCTAATAAATAATAATTTTACTCTCGAGTCAAAATTACGGTATTGATGACAGCGTAAGTGCTTGGCGTGAGAATTTGAATATGAATTGGTTACTTTAAATAGGAGTGCTTAAACTAAAGGCACAAGGCTCAATATCGGCTTCGTACGGAAGCAAAGCGTGTGACTCAGTGAAACTTCAAAATTCCCGTAGGCCACACTTGTAACACCGTGAATTCGTTCATTTAAGTATTCGTTATAAGAGGTTAGGTACTGTGGGGGTGGTCGGGCGTAAGCTGCGTAAGTTGAAAGCGGGCCTACAATATCTTCGTCATGTCAAGTACAAACATTTTATTGATTTTGAGTAGATAGCCAAAACCCGAGTCAACAAATTGAGTTTAATCTGTTAAAATATTACTATTGAACCAATAACCCCTTCATGTAACGGTGACCCCTACTTAAACTGCTCAACCGAAATCATCAAACCCCGCTTACAAGCATCCTAATTAAATTAGCTACAATAAGAAAAACCCGCGTCTTGATCGTTCTATCCGCTTGGAAGCTGCGATGCCACAAACAAACACGTTAAAGTCATAATACCCTTCTTTTTGCGTAGGAGGTTAATAAAATCATAAAAGTACACGTCTGATAAAAAAAATGCATTTACAGCGTGAATGCTCAGTTCGATAGAAACGTTGTCCCACTATTCAGATAGGATTACGCACATATCTACTTAATTCATACGTGCTTCCAAAAAAGCAAATCTCCCAACAATGAGGCGAATCGAAAACATTTCATCGTCACCTTTAGAAATCAGATTAAATGTTGACAAAGCGTCTCAAAGCAGCCCCTTGTATTATGACGATACTAAAAATTATGGCTGTTATAGGGTTGTCAGCACACTGGTTTGGCACCTATCAAATATCCCAAATATCAGTATTTAGCACTGGTATTTTTTTATAAGAAATCATATTTTAAATCCCACAGTTTTATTTTGAGATATTGACGTTAAAGCTGAATTAGTAACGGATATAAAGTACTCAAAAACCACTTTCGCAAACCCTATTCGCGACCCCTGCACATAACTCAGGAATGATCCTTCCATATTGGACGGTCACAATGGATCGGACAACACGCATTTGAGCGCCACAGCGTCGGTTTACGCGCGTAAATCAATGGCGTAGCGGAAGTGCGTAGACCGGACGATGCTTCTCTGTGGACATTTTCACTAAAGCCGCCCATCATGGCCGCTTGATCTGCGTTAGTTCGGGGCTACCTTGACCTCTACTACTGGAATAATTAGACATTGCGAATTGTGATAGCCATGTATAACGGGAGCTGAGAGTGAACCTGTAGGTCAGCACATGCAAGACCGCTAAATTACTAAAGAACTTGTAATTTCTGAAATATAGTTCCTGGGAATTGATTGTTAATAAACATATTTTTAATTGTTTATTCTGTATTCTTTACACTCGGTCGCACAAGGAACAAGGCCATATAAATTACAAGACAAGATAGTAACCACCTACAAGAATGAATTGACTGAATTAATCAAATGATATGTTAGGACCAATAAATAAAACTTTTAATAGAGAAACAGGAAAATTTCCTTTCAATTGAATAAGGAAAAAGCTTAAAACAGAGATAATTAGTCAGTACCTATAGTTTGCTTTATCTCTAAAAAGTTGTTGGAAACTAATTGTCAGGTCAGTTTACGAATTCCTGGTTCCAGTACGATTAACACAACTGATTTTTTGTGGGGGACTATTTGAAGTAGGTACTGTTAAGCCAAAAAGTTGCGGGTGAGCTGGGGTAATTTGTAGGCTACATACATAGGATACGAGTAGATGGTAGGGCGTGATTTCTTTTAAATCCCAAAACGGTTTGCATTAGACCTCAGTTAAGTGACGACGAGTTCGAAAGATGGTGAACCCTCAACCAAAAAAGTCTTACTAAAAACAAGCTTTAAAAATCCCAACTGCTGTTTGGATAATGTAGACAGAGTTACGTATGTTACTTATCATGAATATATTTTTTATTATGCCGATTTCACATTTAAATATTTATACCTAATATAGCCTGTGACACTCTATTGGTTAAGACGAATCTAACCACCTATAATTTATTAAAATCGGTTTAGCCGTTTAAGTTACGAGGGGACATTGAGTCGGACATATATACAGGTAATTCAGGTCAAACACATAACCCTCTTTTTGAGCTTTGCCGCAGTCGGGTGAAAAAGTTTTTTCACTCTTCCCTTGAAAACACCAAGGCTAGCTATAAGATTCCGGGAATACAGATAGACGCAGGGGGAGCAGTATGACGGCGTAGAGGTCCGCGGTGTTGCGTGAGCGTCGGCCGCCGGGGCCCTCCGCCCGCGTTCGCGGCGGCTGCCTGTATCATGGGGTTCGTAGATAAATTAAAGGCCACCACTTCCCGGTCGGCCGAGCGAAGGCGCGCGAGGAATGTCCAAAAAATTTTTGACAAACGCAACGGAAGCCGAGCCTATTACGTGATACTGCCCCCGTTCCGTCTTGCGCCTCTCGGTTATTGTTTTTCTCAACAAAAATGTGGACGATTCTATGCTTTCGGCCGAACCGGCAGATGGGTAGCGGCCCTTTGAATCGATAAGATCGTAATCGTCTAGCTGTAATAGGTCAGTTTAGTGTCGGAATTAATCAAGCGTCAAAGGGCTGCCCATAATAGTGCACAGAACGCGTCGTATTTCTTTCTAATTAATGGATTTGCTAGATACGTTTAGTTTTCATCAAAAGGCGCCGTTATATAAAAAAGGCTAATTGGTTAAAAAAAACAACCCGTTATTGAAGCACATGTCGCTGATTGTCGTCGGTCGCTACGTGGAAACGATATCAACAGAGACATTAGAATATTCGGAATTAGCATTATCGAGTTCAATAAGTTTGTCTGGTAACATGAATGTCGGGTGGAATTGGTGCGTGCGCGGTCGGTATAAAGAAATATTAATATCAGCGTGGCCATAAACAAGCCGTAGACGATGATAATTCAAACGCATAAAACAAAGCTTTATCTACGATCGCTGGCGGCCCCCGAGGGTTTAGTGTGAAATGTCTTCTCCGAGACACCGTTTAGTCGCGTAATGCGCGTGACTGTCGTACAAATTATGCATTTCGGAGACATGTCGATTTTATTACCGCGGAACTTGCGTCAATAAACCACTGTATACAGAGGTTTAATGCTCCACTCGTATAATTCCCAATCGGATCCTTCCACGATACATCACGGGTGACATGGAATATGCTCGGAACACGACAACGCGGGGTACTTATCTATTTTCAACACCGATACGGGTGAACTACTGGATGTAAGCACGTCGGTTTACCTTGTACCGAATACGTGTGTTTGCAGCAGCGAAGCAGAGTATGTAATTTATGACCTTGATTTTGAACGGACTTTATTCAACAACCCGTAATATAATTAACTCTGTATATAAGAATATTGAGTTTTGTAAGCCAAGCTAGACGTGGAAAATGCATCAGCATATTAATTAACAAACGCATCTGCGGTAGATAGATTGGCCGCCATCACTATGTAGATAATTACTAAACCTGTACCTATTAACAGCCTGGAAACTAAATTTCAGTACCGACAACAGTCTGAAACGTCGCCTTTAATTATAGAGGAATACCTAGATAAATGCAGTGTTTAAAAATAGTTAAATTATGCTAAGTTAGTCATTAATTAATAATCGTTTTGTAAGTGTTTTTCTTCTTCTTACAATATTCCGTATTTGACCCATGTAACTAATTCCTGGTCTACCCTCTTTTCGCCTACTCTATATTTTCTTCTTTATCAAGCCGTCATCGTCATGTCGTATAAGATGTCCCACCAGTTTTGCCAGGGATAAGTGGGGAGTTTGTATTTATGTTAAAAGTAAAACGAAGCATAGCTCTTTAACTAATTTCATCACAATCTATTTAGCCGCCAAAGTGCACACTTTCCCAAACAAGGGAAATTATTCTTTAGTTCCTTTTCAATAGATCTTTTTTCCAATGGCCGTGGATTTTTAGGGTTAGCGATAAGGTTAACTTTATAAACTAGCCAAAAGCACTAAAAAAATATGTAATTTTCGGTAGTTGTGCATAAACGTGCGGGTTAGCCACGAAATAAAAAATAGGTACCGGCATTTTGATACGAGAAAACTTGTTGCACAAATGCTTGACTTTGAGTCATTATCTTACAAGTACTTCAAGCCAAGTCTCATAACTTAAGATAACGAACGAGTCTTACTTAGCTATGTTATGTACCAAAGAAAGCAATTAATTGTGCTGAATGTTCGCATATTTATATTTATTAATACCTACCTTCCATTGGTTATACAATCAGTAATACTCAAATAAATTACAAAACACTCGGTAGGTATATAGTTTTTATGCATATATTTATGCATATATTTATGCACATATATATTTCCGAGGGGAAATTAGTGTATGTGTTAGTATAAGCTAGCTCCATTTCAAATTCCATCCAAATCCGCCTGGCCGTTGTAGCGTGAAGGAGTAACATTAGTAATTTATAGGTAATATTAGTTGGATTTCCTGGAGATTAATTCTAGATCAGGTCAATATAAACATTAAAGAAGAACTAAAAAAATGGATTCGCTTTCGTTTTCTGTATTTCTGTTTATTGTATTATTCTGCTTCCATTTGTTTTGGACAAGTTATAGCGATATAGTAATTGGTCGGAATTATATTGTTAAGGGTATGTTGAATAAAGGCCTAATTAGTATTCTGAATTCCCAAAGGAGCACGTAAAAGGCCAATTAATGACGTCACGTATTGCTGTAAATATCGTGATCAAACACCAAGACGCCCTAAACCAGTGGGGTGTGCCCAGCACCCCGAACACCGTATGATTTCGCACTGACTCAAAAAATGATATAGTCCGGACTTTATATTGAACGGGAAATAAATCGTACCTATACTTTCTTTAAGTGCCAATAAAAGTTGGAGTAAATCATAAAAGTATCACTCCTCGAGAAACGTCTATAACAAGTGTGTTATTGCGGAATAATTCAGCAGCGAGGAGGGTGGCGTGAAGGATGGCTCCCTCAAGAGCCGCGGGCGGCGACCTGGCCCGATCCTCCATCGAAGCCTTCAATTATTTATCGGACCCATGTCTACTTTTCATTTTACTCCTTTCCCCGGCAAGGCTTTCAGCGGTGGAAAATAAACATGTCAGCCTATGGGGAATTCGCTTTACATCTTGTGACTACAAACTGTATTGGTTTCAGTGGGCCCATTGACAGTGACAAATGGCGTTTGCTTATTAATTAATTATAAACACCGGAGCCATTTGGCGACGCAAAATGTTAAATTATCTGATATTGAATCACGGATGACTTGGAAATTAAAGGTGCTATGTAAAAGTTTCATTAATATAACAAAATGTACCTACGCTCAATAAACGCACTAATTATCATGAGAATCTGAAGTGCATTGCCCGCGCTTACGTCTGCGGCCACGTAGAATGTTATATTATTCCCTCAGGAATTAACAAATTTCCGAGACAAAAAGTAACTAGTTTAGTTTAGTTTATGGTATAGTTAAAAAAACTTAAGAAGTTCCCTTCTTGCATGTAGTTGTGAAGTGTTCAAATAGACATTCGATTTTTGAAATACCTTTGTAATGCGTTCGGTTTGTAAACTTATTTAAGGCTAAGAACATGAATCCTGCCCCCTTGTTTATTTATTTATTTAGGTTACAACCAGACACATTAAAAGGTATGAGGACAAAAAGGCTTAAAGTAGGTACAAATTGTTATACAGAATACAACAATTATATTTACAAATTTTCAAATTTAGCATTTACTCGTACGTACGTACGTACGTTACACGTACGTGTTGGAATAAAGTGAAATTTACAATTTAGAAAAAATAACAACTTGTTGTGGTAAGAATAAGCATAAATAATTGTCAATGTCAAGTAATTATTTAATATTTAATATAGGTATAAGATACTAAATAAATAACATGAATAAATTGTTCTCAAATTGGGATTGTTATCTGAGTATGGCAAATTGAATCAATATCGAAGAATTTGATTAAAAGTGTTTCAGAAGATAGTGAGCGTGGAATAGGTTTTGCAACGTACGCGGATGAACATGAGGGTGATGAAATAGCGAGTGACTGAAGTCAAAAAAACATCCCCATAAAGTTTTTGTAAGAAGTCGTATTTCAGCTTTAAGATACTAAGTTGTGTTTACTTCAATATGTCATTAGGTTGTAATGATCACTCACTGGCTGATTAATATTTCAAATCGAATTAGTTTCTTACTTTCCCGGTTTGACGTCCATGCCAAGTCCACAAATCTGGCAAATAATGCCGATATTCAGGATTAATTTTCAGAAATCAGCTTCAAATCGTAATTAATTTTGGCGATCCAGTTCTGCAACTTAACGGCTATTGCTATTTCACGTAGCTCATCCTGCCAAGTGGAATATTGAAACAAATCAATTATGTAAATCATTTGTGAAGGGAAATGCATCCGAACTTTATTGAATCTGCGACAGAGGCAGAGTATAAATAGAAATATGAACGTTGAAATCGTCTGCTGTCATAATAATCTCAGTAAGCTTATTACTTTTGTTGATTTTATCTCTAACTTGCACCTAGTAAATTAATAACAAATAAATCAAAAACGTAATTTATAGTAACTGTGAGTAATAAAAATAGTATCATTAAGTTAGAGGAAACATAAAAATTATATTATCTTTTCACGTGTCGTCCGATTCCTCGTTTACTGCTTTGTGTGAGTAGATATCGTGAATTCGGTAGTTGATGGACGTAAAGTTCATTTTATATTTAGTAATATATCACATTTAATATTCACGAGGTGGAAATAATTGTAGCCATGGACAAAAATAATGGTGTGGATATTGTTTCACTGTTTTACAAACGCAGGTAAGTACTCACGTTACGAATAAGAGTTACTTGCTTAAATAGGTCATATTCTAAGTAGACACGAGTACTTGAAACATTTTTTCTATTGTGTGTATCTATGAGTAAAGTAGGTAAAATTAATGCATATTTGACACACGCTTGGCTTTTGTTTAGTTAGTTTAGTAAGGCAGGCCTACTTCAGGTACAAGGACCTGATCTATTTTAGAATCATAAAAATGGCAGGGGCCCGTTTCTCAAAACTCAATCGATGAATAATATTAGTTCACTCAATACCATTTTCTACAAGTCTACTAGTGAAATGTAGGTACCAGATGTACTGAAATTATTGGTCTAGCGACTTTCAATTCAAGACATGGTTTCCAGTATAATTGTATGTAATAGAATTATGTACCTACGGAGAAAAAAGTCAGGAATCGATTTTCGATCGCCGAGCGTGCCACAGAAATAGACATACATCCAACATACATACACTCGAAAAATATAATGACACTTAAAACTAAATAGGTAAGCAATTGGTCCGCCCCCCCCCCACTAACATCAAACATTAATTAGACCTACGAGTATTGTATATCCTCTTAAGCTCAAACATTCTAGATCCAAAAGAACCCCATCAATAATGGCATCGCAATTTATTTACTGCCAAATAGCTGTATTTCACCGTCACCATTATATCCGAATCCGTAATTCCTTCCCAAAATTCCTGGCCCCAGAATGCTCGGAGTATTCCTACATTCGACCAGCTAAACGTAAGTACCTACTCGTTGGAATAGCGTATCTTTCGTTGGGTGGGATACAATGTGATGACATCTTAAGGTTGTGGCTAGTTATGGAGGCAAAAAGCTATGATAATGACAGAGTCCATCGCGAGGGCGCGAGGCCGCGGACGCGGGCCGAATAACGATGCTATACTAGTAGACCGACGAAGCTCGCAGAAATGCGCTCCATGTTACAAATTATGATAATAATAAGATATGTGGTAGATTGTTAGAAATTAACGGGGCGGAACCGGTAATTAGTATTAGGTAACTCTTTCTATATTAAAGTTTATGTTTAGTCCCATTTAATATCTGTTCTGAAAAGGCACTTGATGTTTATTAGATCACTGTTGATTTTTGCAATCATGGAATGAGTCCATACTTTATAGAACTAAAAATAAATCCTTCTCTGGTCATTTAGGTAGGTACTGTAAAATAGCTTTGATTATAATAAATATCGATCAAACCTGAAAGTAATAACAGCAAGCACTTTTGTGATTTAACTTACTTCTCAGTTGGTGTATGTATGTGCGTCTTGTTGCCAAGCCGAACTGACATGATCAAACAACATGATAGCCCCTCATTTTTGACTAGTTGGGTTCGTATAGAATCAAGACGCTTATTCCCAACAATTTTAATCTTGTGAGAAGCGATAAAATTGTTTTTAGTGAATGTCTACACTTGTCACGGGCTGCGTGAAATGATAGTGACACCCTCGGCAGCCCCGGGCAGTAGTAGGAACACGTCGACATCGTTCCGGGGGCAAACGCCGCGGCGACACGGAACGACCGGCTTGCGCAAACTAGTCCAGGGAAATATGGCGAGATAAAACCTATTAGGCCAAAATAAAGTTTTATAGCGACCGCCGTAGGAAACGGATAGTCATTGTTTTAATAGACTTGGGCACAGGCTTTTCGCGGTTTGTTTACTAGCTAGGTAACTCCTTATTTTGTACCTCGCAGTGAAACACGTTTTTTTTATATTAACTAGCTTAATAAAAACTAACAATGTGCTTCTGTCGATATACAGTCTTAACCCGAGAAGAAAAAGCTAATCAAAACTGTTTGTTCAGGGTGCTCCCCGACATAATTTCTTCAAAACTTCCCAAAAGAAAAGCTGCCACTTTCCCTCCCCAATCTCTGGGTAAGTTTGGTAGAGCTTTTTTAAATTTTATTTAAACTTTATGGAATAAAGTGTCCCCTCGAAAGGGGTCCCTGGGTGTTATTGTGAAGCCATCTGTGACGGCACCCAGCATGGCATCGGAAAGACATATTTTTAGATTTAGCTCGTAAATTGTTTCGATTCAATCTATTGAGGAAATAGAGTATTATCTATCAGTGTGGCCGTTTATTGCGATCACTAGTAGGGGTCGTGTCTGTAACGGCCGTAGCGTAGCTATTATCACTCGGCACAAATTGATTCGTTGGTTTTTTTCCCGACTACCCAAGGAGGGTAATAATGTTTCTAACTGTGAATATTGGCAAGGCTCTATGTTATCTCGTTCCGTTAGATTCGTCTTAGGCTTGCAGTCGTTGAATTAATAAAAACTGCTGAGGCAGCGGCGAGTAAAACGTGTGTTTAGAGGGTTTGTTAACCTCCTGAGGTTCCTTATACTAAAAATACTACAAAATACGGCCGTTCAAATAAAGATCTAGTGCAAAGAAAGTAAAGTGTAATTTCCTTTGTTTTTACGACTAATGATCATATTATAAAATTGACTTTATGTCATACGTAATAGATTCATATTATGTATGGTGGGCCAGGGGAACTGATCAACTGATATTATAGTTTAAAACTTGTTTTTTTATTATGTATTCAGCCTAGGTTTTCCTGTAAACTCTTATTGCGGCTCTATATCCCGTTTTTTAGCTGACAATGAGTAATTTAAAAAAAATAGGACAACTCAGGGTTGCCTAATTTTGTATATTTTCTTCAGTGTTTAAGACAATGAATTTAATATTTTTAATTACAATTAGGTATGTTTTCTTTCAAGCTCTTTTGTCTTGGCACATTATGTACTCAACTATATTATTTTAAGGACATCATAATCAGGTTTCCGTCTCGTAGATTCAGAGACAAGAGGCTTTGGTAGACGGACGGAAAGCACGCGAGTGATAAGGGTTTAGTTTTTTTTAGGATGAGCTATGCTCGGGGTTTCTCTGCGTGATAGAATCAGAAATGATGATATCCGCAGTAGAACTAAGGTTACCGACATAGCCCGAAGAATAGGTAAACTGAAGTGGCAGTGGGCGGGGCACATTGCTCGCAGGACTGATGGCCGATGGGGTCAGAAGGTTCTGGAGTGGCGTCCGCGGACCGGAACACGAGCTGTACGTAGGCCTCCAACAAGATGGAGTGACGACCTCGTCAAGATCGCGGGACCGCGGTGGATGCGAAATGCATAAGACCGGTCTGAGTGGAAAGCCTTGGGGGAGGCCTATGTCCAGCAGTGGACGTCTTTCGGCTGACATGATGATGATAATGATGATGAATGTACGAAAAAATGACAAAATGACGGAAAATAAAACCTTCTGCTTGAGTACATTTAACCAGAATAGTTACACAAAATACAATAGCCAAAGACTTAAAAAAGCTTGCATATGTTGGACTTACGTATAGTTTCATATTATGACTTCATGAGCATAAATATTACATTCTATAATATTTAACGTAAGTAGTAAATATTTGTAAACCTATAAACTATGAAACATACACCTATATCGTTTTTAGTAATACAGCCCGAACGAACAGTATTGGTTAATTAATCCGCGTGGTTTCATTACGGAAAGCATTAGCAGTTCCGCAAAATAATCCATACTTAACTATTTTATTTAAATGGACGAAATTTTTATTGTAATATGAATTTTCATATGCGAGTATTATATCAGTAATTTAAACTACGAGTGTAATGAAACTAGAAGAGCTCCTGTCCTTTTTTTAAATTGGTTAAGGTTGATCCGGAACATACTTTTTGCTAATGGCTTGCTCGGTATCCAGTTGTTCAAGTCCTATTATATTATCTACTTAGAATAAATGAAGTCCTGGGCGTACCTACATTATTAAGAATTTTAATATTGAATAGGGGGAGAAAAACTAATACTAATGGAATTTCACAAAAAAAAAATAACTTGCCAAAAAACTAAGCATTCGACGTTACCTAGCTATACTTCGGTTTCTATACCTATCTTGCGACATCTCTCGCTGCTTTACCTTTTGATTTTATGCTTCCAATGCCATGCAAGTGAATTGTATGACTCATGGTCAACGCAAATGATATGTAATAAAATACCCGAGTTATATTTACAGGCACATGTTCGTACTTTGTGACGTTACTTGCCTTAGCGACGTACAGGCCATCAAGTTATTCAGTGCTAACACGCTCGCGTGGATATTTTAGAACTAACGAACGAACCTTAAATTTAAGCCACCCTGCCCTGCCGCTCGACGGTAAATGAAACAAGTGCCTACTCTATAAATCTCCGAGTATTTCGGATGCCAGCCCAAGAACCGGTGACGAGCGCCATAAACATTTTACCGCGTCGCCTTTAACTTTTTTGACGCAGCCAATTTAAAAATTATGTCCGTGTTTATTAACGTTTCAATAAATTAATTTACTCCCATAATATAATACAACGCCGGCATAAAAACTGTCTGTCACCATAATTTCCAACACAGATTGCTGCACTAATACGTCCGTTTTAAAGGAAGGGGTATTCGACCCCTTTGCTCGATTTTCATTCGTCACGCACAGAACGTCAAATGGAAGTTTAATTTTTAAAATTGGAATTTTATTACGCTTTGAATCAGAATAAAAATGTGGCAACTGTGCCGCGAGCTGGCGGCACGTTTGCGTCATTTGCGCGTCCACGGGCTCGTGTACTAGGCGTGGCGGTGATCATTTCGACTACATAAGCCGCTGATCATGTATGATGTCAGTTGCGGGGCTTCCATATATAACCCAGTCTGTGGATATTTTACATTGCAAAAGGTGGCACATTATCAGTTGTTGATAGGTAGGTATTGGTATTGTGAAGGTAGCTGACAGAACTATAAAACCACTAAAGCGATCTAGCCTCTTCTGAAATATTGTAAGATTCTTATAAGCAATTTCCTGTAACTTCAAAGAATATATAGTCTTGTTTACTGTATGGAAAGAGAACATTCTCAATACTCTCAAATGTTTTTATAGTAACTTCTTAAGACAAATAGTAAACTTCCGAAAATGGCTGCTCATTACTATAGCTGCCTCGTAAAGAGTAGGTATATTAATTTCTGCTTAGCAGTAACAAGCCAACTTCGTCTTCCGCGTATTCATTTTCCCACTGAATATACTCAGTCCGGTTTCACACTTTTAGAATTATAACACTTAATGGACGTACGGCATGTACAGTTGCGGTTAATAACACGTTGCGTTATATCCAGTCTGATCGCGATCTATCAAACTAACTGCAGGATAGCAACCCCTTGTTAATTACGTAATTGCCAGTAAGTATAGCATAGAGGATGCCTTGTACGTTTGGACAAGGCATCCGGCAAAATTCCAAGTCCTTACCGGAAAACAGTGCTCCAACCATGGGGTGCACGTACTGCTTTAATAACCCTGCTTTAGACATACGTAATAGGATAGGTACTAGGTACAAGACTTTCTTAGTCACAAAATTGTCCAACCGTTGCTTGAAATGTAACGAGCGTCGATATCAACGCATTACCAACACACACACACACACACACACACACACACACACACACACACACACACACACACACACACACACACGCACACACACACATTACACAATTACCAACAACTCTAAAAACTTGTTGATAATTCTATAACTATATTTTGCACAAACAGGCTAATATTAGTGCCAGGTTGCAAGTCCATCGCCTAACAGTAGGTATACGCCTTTATTCCCTAAGTCGCCCTCACGACATCCACGGGACGACATGTAAGTATTGGCACTTTTGTAACCCGGCAACCACAGATTCGTTAAATTTAAAAGTTCTATTAATAAGTATTGTTATGCCCATTGATAAATGGACTCAATGCGAGTGCCAGTGTGATAGCGATTGACAGACAATGGCTAATCATAAAATACACATACCTACCTACCGTAAATTTACTTCTCTATCTATTTAAGATCGAGTATCTACATAAACCAATCTCCAATCAAGTGCATCCGATCCCATTTTTTGCCGTAAATATATTTCTGTCACAGAGTATATATTTCCTTATGGTTAAGATATGGGTAATATGGTATTTATTACCTTATGACTGTAAAACTATAACACTCTGCATAAAAGACCTAAAAATAAATTATTTGATATGAAGTTGAAGTTTATTCTCCTTATTTTTAAAAAGATAAAAAAATAATAGTACATTGCGCATCAAGGGTAGTATGAAGGGAGTTAGTAATCCCCTTACTGCCTGTGATACACACAATGGTTTTCATCACATTTGCGAGGAAAAAAACAAAGAGAAAACACTTTAACTCTGCAAAATATAAAGAAATAACTTTTGACGGACGGGAACGTAAATGGAAACGATATTTTTTTTGTGACCACAAATACTGCGTTTAGTTTCGACCTGGATTCGAGCCAGATTTAGCCAATTTGATAAAAATATATAATTACTAAAATTAATGATAAATGTTGATATAAACTTGAAATAGGTATAAAAATAATGAAGTTTAATGAAGCATATAGGTTTTGTGTAATGTAAGTTAGTCTATAGCTAATTTTTAAAGATGAAATTAAAACCGATTTAATTTTTGGCTGAAAATTAAACCTCCTTAGTCAGAAATTATGTACGAAAGAGTTGCAAATTTTAAAAAGAAAGTCATTACTCCCTAGGGATGACAAACTCGCCGTAATTCCCGCGGGAACAATTTAGGCCATTGTCCTTCTGTATACAGGCATGGAATAACACCATTTACGAGCAAGTGTGATGAAAAAGAAATTTGTTCAGTAAGTAGGCCGCTCGGGCACTTTTACACGTCAAGATACAACCAGCGCTTCCCAAGAGGAGACCACTGCTGAGAAGAAACGCCACAAGAAACTCAGCAGTCAGTAATTTTTTAAACATATTTCATATTTCATATTACAATGGTACAACTTAATCTAGCATTATATAAAGCTACAAGTATTAAATTAAATATAATATCAAATAACAGTAGTTCAGCAGGAAAACATGCCAAAAATCTTACGGGAGAGAAAGATAGAAAATAATAAAATAAAATAAAATAGATTTTTATATGAGATAGTACCTATGTTAAGTGCAATTCTTTAAGCTACGGTACAAATGTGGATAAATAGCTCAAAGATGTTGCATGCTTTATAAATTAATTTTGTGCGACGGAGTATACCTTGACAAGTGGATAGCTAACTTCTGAACGTCGCCACGAGAATCTCTATTCCGCACTTATCTGTTATTTTATTATTAAGAATGCAATACGAAATAACACGTTTGGTACCGACCGGAACCATTAACTAGTAACCACTTTACTGAATACACAAGTCGCGGGATGTCCAATGTAGTAATTTGCAATGCCGCTGCCGTAAAAGATATGCTATTATGCGGTTTTGTAATGTATTATTTACCTCTTATAACCTACGCACACGCGCAGGCCTAAATGCGGGATACTTACGTTACTTAGGGTATAAACTGAAGGTGTTTAGACGTTTTCGAGTAGTTGGAATACATAAACTCCGCCTTCATTCCCAGAGTGGGATAGGCAGAGCTCAGAGAGAGAGATCGAACCTGAACCACTAGTTTTGTAGGCAGGGGGCACCAGCCAGGCGGGCTAACCACGTCGCCAAAACGTACTAAATTTCGACTAATAAGACCGAAGAACATACATTTTTTATACAAAACAAACGTATTAAAATGTAACTTATCCTATCCTAGTGAAACAAAGTTTATATTAGTCGCGTTCACGATACAGATTTAATTTAACGGGTAGGTATAGAACGATTATTAGGTATAGTGATTTGACATAGGAACTCTGTCCAACCCGCACGGCACAAGTATGGTCTCTATCTCTATGGCAGAAACCAAAGACTGCCAGAGGAGTAAGTAGAAACAGGAGAAACTCCGCAAGGTAAGGAATAACAGAAAAATAGCATTGACGCTAGCTGCCAGACGATCGCGTTGCTTATATTAATTCCATTAATTACCTACAGATTTCAAAAACCGTTTACGCTAGCATTATGCGTCTTGGCTGAGACCATTGTCTCTAGACATTCTGCGAACGATATCGTTATTGAAAATGACTGTAGGATTGACGTACACTGTCAGGCGGCCGCATAGAGCCCTTATGTCATTTCCATATAATATTGACACTTTTCGGAAATCTTTTACGTTAGCGTTATGCATCTTGCCTAGGATCATAAAGTATGTGATTACTGATTACATTCTCGATCGTAGTGAAAAACCACGTGGCCTACTGTCATCGAGGGCAGTTAGTGACGTGGTAACGTACGATAAAATTTCAAAATATTGAGGGTCTCGGTCTCTTTAAAATGCGCGTTTGCTTCGCGAACTTAGCTGTCACACTACCGTGTGTCTACTTTAACAGCTGTAAGATTGTTTTTATTAAACATAGGTACTTTAAGGTTATGTGTTGTTCGTATCTGTACGAACAACACATTATTGAAATAAGCAGAGAAGAGAAAACGAGTTTAGATATTTAATAATGCAACTAGAAAAGTCGTGATTAAAATAAAATCATAAATAGCATCTACTTAGACAAAAAATAGGCCGCGTAACTCGAGTACGTCCTCTTACCTTAGTTACCTACCTAGATTTACAAGTTTCCTTTCCTGCCGATGTCATTATTTTACCTTAAAGGTACGTAGGTGAGTAGGTACCTACATCATTCTACGCTCGGCCTCAATGCTGCAAGCAGTCGACCGCACCACACTCTATCGATCTAATGTTTTGTATAGATTTGTTGACGACACGCGCTTAGCCTAATTAGTAGTGACCGTACCTGTGAAGCTAGCGGTCTCGGATTTGATTCCCGGTAAGGACAAAAAATATTGGTGTACAGGGGGGTTATTAAGACGTGGTTTTATAGCTCTGTCCTTTTCTCGCAGCGTAAAAAGAACTGTATTGCTATGTCATAATAACCCCCCTGATCGCAAGTATTTTGCTATTGAATCTTGGGTGTGACTTTTGGATTTAAGTACGCGTGTCTCTATATAGATACGACTGTCTATCGTTGTGTAGTACCTACACGCCCACTTGAGCCTAGTTTGGGACTAGGTCAAGTTGTGTAAGATTGTCACCAGATATTTATTTCTTCATTTACAATTTGAATTGCCGCTTAAAGTTGAGGTCCGCTGCAGCCGCTTTAGGCGACACACAAGCAAGCAGTTGAGTGTTCTTAAAAAAGGTAGAGCACTACATGGCGACTGGGATCCAAGCTCTACCTCGCGATCATGAGTCGACGCCCTAAGTTATCTGTACCTATACATTTACTTCCCATAGCTACCGACAATCCCTTCTCCACATTGTAGTGAAACTCGCTCATATTGCAGCGGGGACAATCGGCGAGTTGAGACAAGGCGCAGCGCGTCTACAACCCCAAGTTAATCGGCGCTAGACAGCCGACATCCTAGTGGTGCCTGCGAGAATTCGCACGATTTGCCAACTATCATATCATAGTAGGTAGGTAATAAATACAGAGATTCATAAAAAAAATACGTCGTTGTGAACAGTCGACGACTAGACATTTTACTACAGTACCTAAATAAAAAGTTTTTCGGTCAATTCTATCGGCAAAATCGAACCTTGGACCCACCACAGAACCGTGTCACTCTGACGCTTCGAATAAAAATCGAAATAATTGCTAAACCAAATGCCACAGTGACAAAGTTCGATCGTGGGAGGGAACCTTCCCAACAATAAGGAACACAAAGAGCACAACGCTTGGAATCTGAAATGGAATATAAACAAAGTCCAAAATGTCACATTTGCCATTGCACTGCGAGGGCACTATAGTGTTAACCAACCCCACTACCTCGGTTCAGGTTAAACTTAATACTTACTTCAAACTTTCACGCGACGTGATTGCGAATCTGAAAAGTTCCCGTCTCAGCGGTTCACATGTGCCACCAAAATGTAACCAAGCCAAAAGCAACCGTGCTCAATCCAAATAGAAGGGTTTGTTGCTTAGTACAAGCGATAGAATAGGTACAATGCTTTGTTTCATCTTAGGATTAGCTCTTAAGTGAATCACGATTTAAGTGCTCCTGGGTTAGTCTGCCATTGTAGTTTTTACAACATAAGTAATAGTGGCATTGATTGGTAATTAAGGACAACAACGCCTAAAAACATGCCTTTCTAAAAATACCTTGAGCTTTTGTAAAGACCAGCCTAAGTTTATTGACAGTGACATAAAAAAGTAAAACACACATAAACCCTTAATTTGACGAAAATAAAATCAACCCTCTTTAGGGTCCCGTAGTCAACAAGGAACCCTTAAGTATTTATAGTTTCGCCATGTTCGTCTGTCCACGGTTTAACTAAGAGATTCTTGGTACAGTCACGGACATTAATTGTTAATCCGCCATAGAACGTTGTCATTATGACAGCGTCAAGTCACGAGATAGAAATTACATGCGAATTTATCGTAGGTTTTATGCGACAAGGTTCTATAGTGGTTCATCAATTAAAGTTCGTGACCGTACTACAAAGCTGCAATTTGGCTAAGGTATAAATGTAAATTATACCGATCAGGTTGTTAAATATCCCGACAAAGCGGCACAAGAACATATGTGGAATAACTAGTTTAATTAGCGTATAGTTACTAATACAACTTACACTTACTTTTTGTATTATTTTGTATATTTATGTGTAAAACAAAACGAAAATAAAGTCTTACTTTAATGGTAGTATTTTTCCTAACTATTTTTTTCGCAGAAACGTGCCTATACCTATGCATCAAGTGCATAAGTCTGGCGAACGAGTCCGCTCTCACTCGGCCGTTATTTCCCAGAATAGGTAATCAAGTGCAACTTGTTTAATCTTCAGTAATACGGCCACGTAATTGTTGAGCCACCAAAGAACCCTGTCATATCGATAGTCTCAAGTGACGACTAATAATTTAAAAATGTCACCAACTACCTCGGTTTCGTTTTTGTAAACAATAACTTAATCACCACTGAAAATTACTCAAGGCGGCGATTTTAATATAACAAACAATTAGAATTTGTGCAAACTAGAAGAGCTTTTAATAAAAGTGCGGAGCAAACGGCTCGCGCGGTTCGCCTGCAAATTGCTCTAAGCGGGCGGCGGCGTTTAACAAGAAGCGCGGATGCAGTTCCGCCGAGTTCGAGCTTAAGGCCAAGAGCTGTACATACTTTTTCAAAACACTATGAGAAGACAAAAAACTTAGCAAAAAACATAGTAATCTTATGGGTTAGTTACTCGTATTTATATGATAAATAAATACATATATGTAAGGGGCCAATCTCTCTAATTTTTAAGCGTGTAATAACTATAATTCAGACCGCTGTTAAACGGATAATACTGTCATCGGATGTAAATATTGTTGTACGCAGCAAAGTGTTCTTCGTATTTTAACTAAATCTCTTTACGCACCAGAGCACTCAGTGATTCCTTTTTGGCGCCGTGCTTACATCTTTTCCATGGGATGCTGCATTTGGTGTGTTTGGATATCACCGAGTGTCACCACCGGACTCCGGACATGATTATATTAATCACTGGTAAATAATTAAATTCACAATAGAGTGGAATATAGACAGCCTTTAGCTTTAGGATGACTGATTCCATACAAACCGTGTTAATTAGATATAGGTAGCCTCACCTGCATCATCATGATATCCGCCAAATGAAGTAAATTGATCTTAGGCATTCCTAATAGTTCGTTACAGTGATCGTTCTTATGACGCCCGTATCCACTCTTAGTTATAATAAACAGCAACTTTAAGCACAGTAACATCAAATCAAGTGTTATGGTACGCTACGAAATATGTTAAGTACCTATATGACCTCTCAAGAAATTCCAAGAGTCATATCATAAACAAACTTACAACAGACATTCTCATCTAAAATTAAATCTAGTGTAATATGGCTTAACATAATAACTGCGGAATTTAAATAATATACATGCCCTATTTTGTTTATTTTATTGTTCCGTTTGATGACCGCCATTCCTACGCGAGCGAAGGCAGCGCTAAAAAAATTATACAATCCATAAATTATAGCTACATATTTTCACATTTCAATTGTTTTTTTATGCATCTGATTTTAATAATTAGTAAAACCTTCTGTTGAAATCGTCCCCCTGTTCTGGTCGATACGCTTGAATCAAACGAAGCTTGTTAAATTTATAAAACTCGACATTCATCCCTTGAGGTCATTGTTAACGTGCGATTCTCTTTGTTCACTCTCATCGGGTACGTTAGCACTTGAAAACGTCCAATTAGTAGCAATGGCTGCGCCTTAAAACTGCTCGAGGGCCGACGAGAGGTTGCGAACAAAACTATGCGGCGGAGGAATAGAGCAAGCTATGCGGTGCTCAGGTAACCGGGGATGTGCAAAGTTTGTACCGGTTTTGTAAGACTGGTGATGGCTAGTAATGATTACAAAATAATATTTTAAAATATATATTTTTTAAACTAGGACTACTTTGGCTAGCATCGAGACGGTATCATTTAACTCTTGAGAAGCTTGGCCTATTTCTATAGTAAGAAGGCAATACGAGCACGCGCACCGCACCTATGATGGTACCTAAGTGGGCTCCTCTGAGCTTCTGCCCTAAGACTAAGATGGAATGTCTCTTAGCTAGACATACATAAAACAACTATATTTATAATAACGTTTATGTGAGTTGTTTAATCCTTCTCCGAAATAAATTGGTACACATTGTTACTCGTTACTCAACCTTTCACATTAATCAATCTCTCATGGGTTAGCTGTGAGATCCCTAATAAGTAGGTAACATAAATTTAGCCTATGTACTTTTATTTTTATTTTTATTGTATTGTTTTTGGTTTTCTTTTGTACAGTATGGGCTGCAAGGTACTACTTTTCACCCGACTGCCCAAAGGAGGGTTATATTTTTCAAGCGTAGGTCTGTATTAAAGTTTATTTCTGGGCAGCCTAAACGGCTTGACGGATTTTAACATACATACTTTTAATTATTACTTAGTAAAGTTGGTCTCAATTAGAGCAAGAAAATAGGCCAGATGTATCTACTTTAATCTTAATTAAAATAGAAAATTCCAGTTTTTTTTAAAGTAATTTATTGGTTAATAGTTTTGCAAAATTTATTAAGTCGGTATTTGCATCGTGTAGGTATTAAACCAATTTTAAGTCGAAATACAAATAGTGAAAGTGTAACACGAGCCTTTAATATAGGTATTATATTTTATTACACTTAAGTTGCATAAGTTTCCCAATTATTAAAAGAATATTGTAATTGTATCCTTGGATTTATGTACCGCCATAAGGAATTAATTATGATTGTACCATTTTCTAAATCGGTACATTTTCCCTTGCTATCTACGGACAGTACGGACACACAGAGGTAAACAGCAATCTCGTACGTACAATACTCTTTAGTAACTTCCCTACATCACAATAGTTTTAGTGAGCTCGCTTCGTTCGGGTATGCAATGCTAAGCAACGTCGACGTAGGTAGGGTTTTCTTCCTACCTACTTACTGCTACTGATAAAACTATAGCATTTCGCCAAAGAGCTACGAAAACCGAACGAACAATTATTGTCAACAATAAAGAAATAATTTATCGATTAAGTATAAGTACCACAAGTACCTACCAAGTTTTACCTTTTTTTTTCAAAGAAGTAAAATTTTGCGCACGGTTTCATAAAGAATATTATTTTTTTATAAGTAAATTGTTATTCGAAAATACATTTGTATGCGAAGTATTGACTTCGGTTAGGGCGAAAAGTTATGCAAAATAACGAACATTAATTGAAATCAGATTAAAAAACGAAATGCAGTGCAAATAATCTTTTTGTTGTTCTCAGTGTTCTCACACATTATCACCACCGGCCGCGCTCCGAGTCAGTGAATGACGATTAAGTAACTCGTTCCTTAGTGACGACTTTTCATACACTAAAAAAGAACGAGTTAATTATCTCTCTGCAATGTCTGTGAGCACGGCGTCGGTTAGTTTGGTTAGCGCGGCTGTTAAATTTCTCCCACCCAAATGTAGTAAAAATGAGTCATAGTGCCTGAACACAAAAGTTGGAGACAGTTAGCTAGCTAGTTTGAATTTTCGGGCTAACTCGTTTACAACTCGAGAGACGCTCTCTTTTGGGTACCTGCTAATTTATAACCTGTGGATACCCCTGATACATGTATGTCACAAACAAAACTGCTTAAAACAGCATTAACTTATCTAACTGTTTTTATCACTGTTCTCTAAAAGTTATTCATCATAACTCAAAATAGATGAGTCTCAAAGACACAATCAGTTATTACAATAAATACTTTTTGATTTATCCACAACTATTTAAATATATCTCCGAGCCCTGTAGGTTCGTTACTGAGTGATCCGATCACAGTTTTGTAGTAAAGATTATGTCCTAAAGAAACTCCCATCCGGTCTTTGGACGTCTCGGGTGCACATGAGATGGGTATCGATTTTATATCTTAAGGAAACTTGACGGCGGATTACTACCATCTCTATTAGTAACATAAAAATAAACATTCGTTTTCCTAATCCCAAGGTCAAATATTTGTTTAGCAGAAGCTAATTAAAATGATTATATACGTAATTCTCAGAAATAGAACGTCGAACGTAATGTGTGTCTTCGAAGCTAATATCCCGAGTCAAATCGTCAGGCAGCAGCGCACTGTGTGCCGGACAATATCAGGCCTCCAATGTCGGACATGTCGCTGCTATCTGTTTCGATGCATTTGTCGTTTACACACCAACCAGCAATAAATCAGGCAGTCTATTATACATATCGAAACGATTCAAGTCTCGCGTGCTATGCGCAGGACTTTATATTCTGTATGCATGTGCATAAAGTTCATGTTTAAGTGATAGAGACCGATCTGTTGCTACCTGCCGCCGTGAGCTAATTTAAGCCTATCTCGAGCCCACTACGGACACTCTTCATTCAATGCTTTAAATGAGATTCTTATCCCACGTCCTTAAATAGATTAGTAGATTAATGATGTCTGTAATAATTAATAATGGATCGTGAATTTTACTACTACAATAAAAGCGGGACGGTCAGCGTCGTAAACGTTACCTTGCAGTTTGTTGTTTTGAGTCCTTTAAGTTTATAGTCCATCAATACCTTCGTTATTTACCGCGTCTTAATTATGCGTTGTCGGCCGTTTTATGGCACCTCATCTTTGCTAGTCCGCGGTGAAGTTATACTTATGAGTTTTAACCATACGGGGGCATAGCGTGAATATCCAGTACAAACATTTAGTGCCGACTTCTTTTTCTGCTTATCGAGACCAATCCGAGTCCAACCTCGTGCAGCAGAGATCCCGTTACCAATTGCACCTCCATCATCAGCTCAGCTCTTAGACCATAACATGGGTTCAAATCCCGGTTAGGGCAGATATTTGTGTGATGAGCGCAAATATTTGTTTCTGAGTCATGGATGTTTTCTATGTATTTAAATATATACACCGTGGGCCCGAATAACCCGACCAATTTTAACAATCGATACTTGAGCCTATTTGTAGAATATAATGGGTATAATATGTAGTCCAATAACGCATAATTTCCGAGATTTTTATTATTTAAAAATCAATTCCATAGTTAATTAAATTTGAACTCTGTCACCTTAACCTAAAGCATTATTTACTAAGAAAGATTCATGTTGTAAGTAGCAATATCATCCACATACAACATAAATTAATTAATCAATTTCTTATTAAATAATGCTTTAGGTTAAGGTGACAGAGTTCAAATTAAATTAACTATGGAATTGTTTTTTAAATAATGAAAATCTCGGAAATTATGCGTTATTGGACTACATATTATACCCATTATATTCTAATATCGAATAGGCTCTAGTATCGATTGTTAAAATTGGTCGGGTTATTCGGGCCCACGGTGTATATTTCACTTAGCTTGGGACTAGGTCAATTGGTGTGCCATTGTCCCCTGATAAAAAATAAAATAAAATATTGAGTTGTCATTAGATTTACATACCTATTTAAACTTTCAGCCCACTACCTACAACTTTCTTGATTAACTCAATGTACTGTAGGTAGGTAGGTACCTACTGATAAACAAGCCAACAAACATGAAAAGTTAAATACAAGATTATATATTAAACAAGGAATATCTGTATAGGTATATATTTGTAATTACCTCAAAAAGGGCTCTAACGATTTCGATGAAATGGGCAATATAGGGGTTTACGGGGGCAGAAACCAATCTAGTCAGGTTTCATATTTGGGAATAATCGTTTTCTCTATTTCCACCCGAGCAGAGTTCGGACCAAGGGACTGAATACTAATAAGTGCTAGGTTAACGATATTTATAAATACTGACCTAGATTAAGTTAAAATCGATACGCGTTATCGTGGTGACGGATTTCCTTGCAGCGAGGACGCTGTTGGCTAACTTTTTCTGGTGGGTACCCTGAGCAAGCAATAGTTTACGTATCAACTGCAGTCACCTTCTTGCCGGTGCGCGGTGCTCCGACTTTTCTTAACTTGCGTCGGCAAGGCTTCGAAAGGATTAGACCCTTTCTGCCGAGTGGCTTTCCGGTTCAAAGCAGTACACCCAGGTTTGGTCACCTGTCACGATATTATACACAGCCAATGAGCCCTCCATTAAACTTTTTTCACTTTACGGCACCAGTCGACCCGCTGCCGTTTTTGCTCTTCCGTGAAATCATGCGGCATCCACCGAGAGCAAAGCTTCCGAACAATCCGAACCTCCAGCTGCACAAGCAAAATGTTTTGCACTTGGCTCATTTCTATGGCTAATACCTACAGTACGGATTTGCTGACAGCCCGTTCCAACAAAACGGTAAAAGGTTCAAAACTGACTTGTAAGCTTTGATGTAAATATACTGAGAAACAAACATATACTCTTAATTAAAGATTAAACAATTAAATTAAAAACGGTTAGAAGTAAGCCAGATCAAAGTGAAATAAAGGCCGAAAGCTTGACATTTCATGGATAAGGGAATCAAATTTTAATAATTTATCCAGTGAATCAGGTTTTTTTTTAATTGAGTACGAGCGAATTTAGATATGGCCCGTGGAAAAGACCCTAAGATAGCTACCTCAGCCTTAATAAATAAATCAATTAATATATAATAATAAATCAATAAATATCAGGACAGTCTCACAAAAATTGGCCTAGCCCCAAACTGGCTTGTAGGCGTAGGTACATACTAGGCAACGATTAACGTACTTGTATATGTAAATACATACTCAGCATAGAAAACACCCAAGAAACCAATACTCGTCACATCACGACACTAGTTTATTTTTCAATGAAGGGAGTCATTCCGCGTTCTCATACATCGTGCTTGCATTTCGTACATTAATTAGTGGTCTTCGGGTCTTCGAGCTCCAAAGTTTATGTTTGCACCCACTTATCTTTGTATCAGCTTAATTGTATCCTTTACAAGAATCATTGAGATTGATCTAATCAAATAACCCAGTAAAATAACGAACAGGCCGGCGCAAGTCGGTCAACGAACAAGGTAAAAAGTTAAGCCCTTTTATAATGTAAAAAAAGAAATGCCCCTAATTGATGCGTCGTCTTTGTTTAGTTTAATTCTAACATGCTTTTCCCATTAAAGTGGTCAGGAATCGGGCCTGTGTAGGAGATAAGGCCGACTCTTTACTCCTTACACGTTATAATAGGTATTATGAGGCTGGGGCCGGTCGTCTCACGCTTTTAACTATAGTTTAACTCGCATTTGCCAGTCGCGCAGATACACGATCAAGCCAATCACAGCGTATTCGGCTCCGACGCATTTTACATTGTAACCGCGTCCCCGGGGTATTCGCGACTCGTTTAAAGAATCGATACGTTTGTGTTGAGTGCACTTAAGTCATTCGAGGGGTTTGTATTTCAATGATGAAAAAGCAATGCAAAAGGTTGCTTACGCAACATTTTAAGTTAATGCTTATAATAATGTTATAATATGCTAATAACTTGACCTACTTTTTTTGCCTGTCAAAGACTTATTATTGACATTATAAACATTAAAGTGAACAAGAAACAAAACCAGATATATTTTTAACCTTTAATGAAGCGTCGGTTAAACGGGTAACGTAACCGGGCGGGCAGGTTGTGAAGACAACTCGGCACCTTTTGTGAGTTTTATGGATAATCTTCGTTTTACGTGTATTAACATGCGGCCAGCATCCGGCCCCCCTCCACTTATCACTCACGGTCAATGCTCGATAATTTTATTACAGTTTTGTCAAATTACTTGTGTCTTCAAATTAAATTAAACGATACTTGTCTCTTTGATATGAAGCTTTAATTTATATCGGTTTCTTGTTTTTGACCGCCGCCCGGTTGATAGGCAGAGGAGTGCTCTTATGGGAACGTGTACACGTTACATTCCGGACTTTCTTCACGGTTGGTAAGACAGCCGAGTATCTAGTTCTATTTAAGTGGAGGGGTTCGTTCTCTTTAGAAACCGAGGACATTTTTGCAATTAAAGTAGGTAGTGGTAGTACGGCGTCAGTACCAATTCGGTTGATGACTGTAGATATTGTAGAATTAGAAAACAGCAAATTGTATTAAAATGATAATAAAAGTATGTTTTATATTTTACGTTTTTTTTTGTTTTCAATTATAAATTTAAAGCTGTTTTAGCGCACATAATTACAAATTTCTTGATTTTTCTTTATATATTTCAGTACATTGGTAAATTATAGCTGTGTCTTCACAACGAAAGGGCAATTTATATCCTAAACGACGTAATATTCATTTTAAACACCTTAGTATGGAACTGTAAATAAAGCACTAGAAAGTCAGAAATAAGTGTTAAAGTACCTACTACAGGGCCTCTATTCTCCACTGGACCGCAAAACTAAGTATCACACTTTTAAAGAACGGTGGAGAATAAATTTTAGTTTTGCGGTCCAGTATATAAGGTAAAACTATTCTGCTTATGGCATATTTTCGTTTGCTCAACGTTACGGTATCTCATATTCTCTCTTGACAGTAACATCATGACAGGCGTGTTATAAACAATACTACGGCATTCGGACGTCATAAGCCGTATTTTACCCAAAGAGTAGAGTTATTGTAGGACTGTGACTCTTATTTCTGACTTTTTTAGTGCTCTATATACAATTCCATATATACTCGTATGGGTAAGTATTCAATATTTCGGGTAGTTTACACTGTCAATATGTATACACTTTTGGACCTTATCCTATTGAAATAAGGTGGATAAGTGTACTCGACAGTTGTACCAATGAGTCTGCTGAAATGGGATAGTAGGTATTACCTACTTACTACACTGCCTACCATTTCCAAGAACACCGGCATGAACTAACTAGCAGTATACCTATCTCGTTTCGTTTGGTTCCGCCCTTCCTCCCGTCTCCCGAAAACCCCCTGCTTAATTATCCAACTCATTGGAAATTGGTTTTGCGGAGTGTTCATGCGCAACGGCGTTCGCTTACCATCATGTGATTCATTTGATCGTTTGTATAAATCTGCGTTAAAAACCCGAATAAAAAATTAATCGTCAGGTAAAACAGTTTAAAAAGAAACAATGGTATGGAGGTTTTTTTTGTATTGCAGGGACATATAAACTTCTTCATTATCAATTCCATCAAAATCGGTTCAGCGCGTAAGCCGGGAAGGAATACCAAAGTAATATTGTTTTTGCCTGACTATATAATACTGTCTAGTAGGTATTATTTAGCATTTACTAACTATCTACCTACCTAATAAACCGAGTCTCACGCGTACGTAAACATAAATTCATTGGTGTTTATTTTGCCACTTCATTTGTTTCATTTCAACAAACGAAACATTCGCAGTGCGCGATCGCACAACGGCAACAAACAGGCGCGGAGGCACAAAGAGGTATCGGCGTGAGTACCGCGAGTGAATAGCGCTCGGCGCACAGCGCGGCCCGCCCGCCCCCGCTCGCGAATGACACTGTAAACAAAAGTATCATATAAGTTTATTAATTACAAGACCCCTCGGCACGAGCTTCCATGAATATTAATCACTGGATACCGAAAAGCTTTAGAACGCTCAACGAGGGAAAGTTTTACAAAGAGCTTTTATTATTTAAAGAAGTACCGTCGCTGCTATGAAATGCATTAAGCTCGAAGATGACGCCGGAACGATTATGTAACGTATTCTGTCGTGGTTTGAGTTAGGAATGGTTTGGCGAGGGTGTCATTTATCATAACACGATAAGAAAGTGGCGGAAGAAAGTCAATAGAGTAGGTGCTTGAGGGTAAGCTGCACATAGCGCCGCCCCCGAACAAACAGCCGCCTGCGAGACGTTTCATTTGTAACGTTCTGGGTTACATTCAAATTATTTCGCTGAGTTTACGCTTTGTTAAGGTAATTTATATTTAACAACGATGATTATGGTTCAGTGTCTTTTTAATAACATTATACTTGTGTATTTTTATTACTTATAATACGCATAAAAATACCGTAGAGTAGGATATTTTTTACCATTATTGATTAAAGAATAACTTACTTAAAAAATAACACGACATCCTTACTGCCTTACATGAAACTTATATTATATATAAAACAACACCATGTGGCATACTATACTTGCGAACGAAATGGTTTCTACCACGCCAAATAACAAAAGACTAATTAACAGTCACTATTCACTTTAAAAAATGGTATTTAACACAACCTTTTGTAATGTTCGCTCTAGATTGCTACCCTTAATTTATAAAAGGATCGCTAAATGTATAAGAACAACATTTGTGTAACGAGCGACGGCCGCGGGCGACGCATGCGAATGTCGAGAGTCACTCGAGAGTCGCCCCGGGCCTTGTGTGAGAGTTGTTAGAATCGACCCCAGGCTGCCCCTTTCTGAATTCCTTCTGTTTTGGTCGTAATTCGCTACAATCGTTTTTGAAAAATTCTTACGTGAAATTAGATTGTTTTTTAGGGTTCCGTACCCTGAGGCAGGTCAACGGGACCCTATTAATTTGCCTACGCTGTCCGTCCGTCCGTCCGTTCTAACTTTAAAGAGCTGTATCTTTTGACCCGTAATATATAGCGGGTTTTATATTCAGAAAATTTATTAAATGTGTTAAATGAAGAAAGTGAATTAATAAATTGGTCCAGATACAAGAAACGTCTTTATTTAACGTGTTTTTATTTCGGCTGTGTCGATAAAACGGTAAAACATACCTACTTATACCTAAACGTCAAATTTGGTATGATTTTAGTATCAATCCTAAAGAAAAACAACAAATATCTACAAATAAATGCTCAAGTTTGAGTTGGGCTCGCGCTGTTTCGATTCGAAAACGAATTGGTCTTGGAATAGGTATAATAAATATTACCTACTGTGCGGTGATACGGAACCCTCGGTGCACGAGTCCGACTCGCACATGACCAACTTTATTCTTTATGGCAAGAATAAGGCAAACGACAACACAAGCCATCCCACCTGATTGTTAAGTCGGATCTGATATCCATAGACATTTGCATTCTCAAGATTACAATCACAAGACCACAATCCTGAGATTGCAATATGTTGCCAACCCTGAGAAATAAGGTGGAATGCCTCTATGCAAGTAATTTCACCGGTGATAAGATCCCCAGATCGGTACACACAAATGCGAACACTGCTGTTTGCCGGCAGGTTAAAGGACAAGATGATTGTAGCAACTCAGGACACGGTCTTACCTCCTAAGTTATCTAGAAACATAATATAAATCAAATGTAATCAAGTTATATATATTTGCCAGAATACGTAGGTACATACGTTTAAAAGGTTTTACAAAAATAAAGAGGTTGGGTGAGCAAATGATAAAAAAATCATGATTTTTAAGTAAGGTAAAATGTCATGTTTTTATTCATTTAATGTAAACCTTTTTTTTTCTTCATTTTAATAATTTAAAAAAAACATGTCGTTGTCTTTAGATTGGCAAATTGTTATAGTTCTTATATTATTTAAATCTTATTGTAATATATTTACTGTCTCGACGTAGTCTATCATCCTTTTGTTACCTTTTTTATACGCCGGTCGGTTTAACTTACTAGGGATTGCGTAGTATCGTAAACATGGTTCCTCGTTTAAATTAAACACACCCTAAGCAAAACAGTAAACGAACCGCGAAAGTTGACCTCTCGTTCCACGTCTCCACGTGTTTTGAGTTAAGTTATCACTAGTTAACACCGAAGCCAGTTTAAGCACTAAACTGTCCGTGATTAAAGCAGGACCGCGCTGCCAAGAAGTTATTATTTGAAGTAATTATTTAATTACCACGGAGCCTTACTCTCTTAGGACGACAAGGAATTAAGTAGCGGGCTAATGTATACACGAGCACGCGTTATTGTTCCCGGACCCCCCGTCGCCATATTTACGTCCGTTATGCCCAACTTTTGGCACACACACCAACTATGCCTGTTAACAATGTAACTTCTACCCCTCGACTCTGTCATTAGTTGCACGATGTGTTTGTTTTCATGAGTCAACTTTTTTTTTTCGTTAGTTCATTTAATCATTGTGGGAAATATTTTGACTCGCGTTTTTAATTTATTGGTGTAATACAATTTTATTGCCGACTATTGAAACGAAGTTTTGTAAACGTAAGCAATCACCTGGGTGACTACTATTCAAACGATACTCGTACATAGGATTTTTAACAACGGTGATCAATTTGCGCTGATTAGTGATTACGTAGGTACATAATTTTCATAGTTATGACAAAAAAAAATCAGTACGGATTATCGCATACGTAAATAAATGCTAAACGATTAGATAAAGCAGTTTGTTTAAAGATACCGTGAGTTCTTTATTCGATCCCGGCGTTTTAGAACGTTAAAAACCTAAACGCACCGATAGACGCGGTAACTAGCATCACGCGCTTATTAACATTCGCTTAGGTACTCATTAAACTGTCATACAAACAATAAAAATAATTTCATCACGGTATAAACTGCATATTACTCCAGCGTGGAACGTCAAAGCGTACTAAAGCTGTACGTTTAAATTCATAACTTTTAATTAACTGGAATGCTAACACAATTTAGAGGCATTATAGTCGTATCAAATTTTCCGAAACGGACCGTTCAGCGTCGTAAAATGTGAGAATGATTACAAATTTTAAAACAAAGCATTGTAACGTGGAATTTAGTACTTGGAGCAGCTGGCGCGGCGCTTAACGCGTTCAGGGCTAGGCTCATTGATTTCCGCGCGAAGTGGACCCGCCTCGGGGACTCCTGGGACGGAACGTGTTGAGGGAAGCTTTGGGGCGCGTTCTCGGAGTGCTCGTCGCAGTTTAGATTGCTCGACTTGGTGTTAATTTGTCGCGACAAACGAACAGATGTCGCGCCCGCTCCGCTTGCTGCCCCGCCACTCGCTGCCGCCCGTTGGAGCACTAGATTGGGCGAACTATATGTGAGAACCACATACATTTTATGCTTAGAAGGGAGATTTAAATAACATTACGTAACAGGAAAAAAATACATTACTTATACAAAAAACAGTACAAATTTAACGAGTACCTCCACCTAATAGACGAATTGAAACAACCGTCCTCGACAAAAGGACATCCGTAGCGACGTCAAAACGCGAAAATTCCATCACGAAATGTCGTCAATCCCACTTCGCCCTCACTCGCCCACCGCTCGGTTTCGCGACAACAAAGAGCGAATTACGAAAACTGCGTCGTCGTCTAAATTTCCGACATTAATCCGTAGATCCTAAGGTTTGTTCAATCAAATAAGTTCTCGCCTTATAATTTAAGCACTCGCATTTACATTCGAACTAGATTTATCCGCCTGCCGACGGCGCGGCCAAAAATTTTAATAACTGAATAACTTTGCAACTTCGTCTCGTCAAATATAATAGCAAAGTTGAAAGTAATAAGACAAGATTTTATGCATAACAAGAGGGAGCCCTTCGAGAGGGGGTAAGACCGAAGAAAGGGAGGTGAGGGTTAGGGAGGGTTAGCACTTGTCGGCCTGCCTAGACAGAAATGAAACGTCAGGCCTTATGAAGACGAACAACTTCGCCTTAACAGATATAAATCTAATTTTTACCCTGCAAAGGCTTTTTTAATGCAGTTTGGAGTAATTTTAATTTATGTTGGGTAAGTAATTGGCACAAACTTAGTCGGTTCGTTGGCGCTTGCAGCCAGAGCGTTGTCGCCGGATTAGCGTCAAGTAAGACGCTGTCACAGACATTTGCATTTGGTGCCAATTATTTGCAAAACTAGTTGCAGTCGAAGATGAAATCGGAAACGGAGAGCGATTTTTCTTAAACAAGAGAAGCCTAGATACATCTACTAATCTTAATCCGTACAATGTGTCCAAATGTGTCATACGCGAATGTCAGAGTGCACAATATCCCGCGCATTCCAAAAACTCCCCAACATCTGCACCGTGGTATTGTGTCAATTTACATACAACAAGAAAATATATTAAAAAGCTGTCAACGCGATCTAAGACACAGTTGCGAGCCGTCATCGACACCCGGCGGTGATTAGCGGGGGGACGAAAAAGGGCTACCCAGCAATAATTACTTTATATATAACCCCCGAAGAATAATTACCCACCCTGGATCAATTAAAAGCAGAATTAAAACCCCTATTAATGGGCCGGCAAATTTTTATTCCGGTAATATCGAGAACCACTGCTCGTAACGGTCGCGGTTTTTAAATCTTTTTGGGCTAACGGGGAGAGACGTATTCTGCGGTTTCGAATCTCTGTACAATTCTATAAAAAGATCAAGTAACAAATATTTAAGTTCTTTATTTTTTTAATGTTTTTATATTCAACGCAATATTATTTACCTGCCTTGTCATACCTACTCGTATTACGTTGTCGTCGCCAGATCAATTAAACTGTTTATCATAAAATTCATAACATTCACATGGTAACTACACATAGTCTCTTCCAAACCCAAACTAACTTGATATTTAAATAAATTAAGCTTCACTGGCAGCGTTATCAGTCTCGTTAGTAATTGACATGATTCCAGTGCCCACGTTATCTAACAGTTACATTTGTCACTAGCTTTTTGCGTGAATACAGAAAAAAGTCTTGTTTATTGAAATAGAATGGTACGAGGAAAAGGACCGGTTTGTCATAGTTTCTCTCACAAGTCGTTAAACAGTTTTTTCCACTTCCTACTCAAAACGGTGTATCGACTTAACATATGGCAAACTAAATTATGTAACCTACGTCTAAGCGACAGCAAAATAAAAATGTCCAAACATTGGTATACATTAAATAAATTTATCATCCCGTTCCATTTATACGAGCGTCGTGAAAGGAAGCTGCGCACATGGGGAGCCGTCAAATCCCAAATGCATTATTTTTTTGATGATAACCTCGCGCTCGCTAATACTAGATAGCGGAATCGTGATCGGATGTTCGCGCCGCGTGAAATCACGCTTTTGTGACGCTGACGGTTCGGCGTGGGACGCTGGAACACGTGTATGTGGGCCCCTTACACGCGACGCTACCTGTCAAAATATGACGAGTCTCATTCGAGCACAGATGTCGTCATTGTCATCGGGCTAATCTAATTCGGAGTCGCGAAGCGTGAAAGTGTTGCGATTAACACATTTTCGCAACGAATTATTGGGAGGCTGTCAGTCGGTTTGCGTAAGCTGTGACAGGAGAGTGGCAGCGGCTGGGGCGAGCTCAGCCGGCGACCTTGCCTCGACGCCGTGCGTGGAGCCAGCTGATAGCGGCCGCGCATCGTCTCGTCTCTAGTAACTCGCTGACGTTTTAGAGGGGATACCTCAACAACTTATGTGCATGCACTCTCACGTTCAAGAGACAATCCTTTATTAACACAGTAAAACCACGAGTTGTACTGCATAAAACAAATTAAAGTTTCAAACAATAATAGGTACATACTATTAGCTACTATAGCGCATTGCTACCTACATGGTTGACAGAACATATTTTACCAAGTTGTGAAATAGAAGCGGTAATGTTTTAATGCATTTATAATAATGTTTGTTGGGTAATCTCAACAGTTCCTTCTGTTGTTAACTAAAAAAGACTCTTGAGATTACTCCACAAACGTTATTACTTAGTAATGAAGACTCGCATTCAAAAGACGTAATTAATTCACTTAGCTTATCATTAAATAAGGTTCTTCTAAGTCTAATTAGATACGGATGTTAAGGGCGTTTTATTACATGCAAATGATTATGTGCGCAAGAACCAAGTATATTACCGTTATAATACAACTCTCTTATTCCATTTGCCATTACTAGAGTACAGTCGAGTTCATAAATAAATGTGTTTAGATACATTTTAGTACCTACCCTGTCACTTTAATCGCTATGACAATTCAAATAATATGGCAGTTAAAACATGACATAAAATAGACAATGTACTAAAGTGTATACATATTTATGAACTCGACTATACGAGCACCAAAAGATGAACGACCCCCAAAAGATGAACACTCGATCGAAATCTTTACATAGTTGTTTAATAAACAAAGTCGCTTCACGCCGTCTGTCTACTCAACGCAGAATTATAATGCAGCTTTTATCAATAGATAGAGTGATTCAAGAGGAAAGGTTTTATGTATAGTAAATTTTAGATTATAAGGTATTTACAGAAAACTCACATAAACCGAAGTGAGGCGACATTTAAAAAATGGTGCCAAACATTATATACATCGGAATTTATTTTTCTCGCCATTCAAACTCACTGACATTCCCTACGCCACAGCTGCGGCCGTGACCTGATCAGTCATTCTTCTGGAGCTTCCCGCCGAAAACTTTGCAAGTATGGGAATGTGTACAAGGTTCTGGTTATTATCTTCTCAACTCTAAATTTAAGGTTTTAATTGGGTTCTTATAAAATTCATTAATTGTCATTTTTAGAAGGATTTGCTCGGTATGTATTCTTGGTTAATCATTATTTTATTGTATTTATAGGAAAACATTATTTTTCCTTAATTTACGATAAATATCCCAAGCCCACACTTGAACGGTATTCAGCTACTAGGCCAAGCGTATTTTTTTTACTTATTTATAAATCGAACTAAAATGACGGATGGGAACTTTAGAATTCTAAATGTTTTTGAACCAAAAGATGAACATTACTTTTGATGACTAATCCAATGATTTCGGAGATTCATTTACTATGAAAACTAACACTGTTCAAAAGCTGTTCAGTGATAAAATATGTACCATGTCTAAGTACTTGAAAAGTTGAAATACCTGGAGAATTAAAAACAATAAACAACGGAAAATTTATAAAATCTGTATGATTGGCTGAGCCTGAAATGTTTTTACAGTTTAAATGAGTTTTTTGATAAAATAAATTAATTACTTCATCTTGTGATATGTTAAGGGAACTTTTCTATACGTATAAAATGCTTTGTCCTGAATGACTAACTGACTGACTAACTGACTGACGGATCAACGCACAGCCTAAACCGCTGATCGTAGAGACCTGAAAATTGGAGGGTGTGTCCTTCGCATGACGTAGGGATCCGATAAGAAAGGATTTTACTAAATTCTTTCCCTAAGGGGTGAAAAAGGAGGGCAAAGTTTTTATGGGAGAAAGTAATTCCTTGGTCGAATCTACTACAAATTTCGCATAATTTTTTTTTTAACAGAAATGAAGGAAAACGGGTTTGGTATTTTATTGAAATTCATCGCTTAAGGGGGTGAAAAAGGGCTACATTACATTTTATTTTGGCACATGTTTTAAACTTAAGCTTGGTGCAATGGAAATATCCAAACCGCTGAGTCTAAAGATTCCATTTTTGGTACACAGTTTCCTTATGAGGTGTAGGGGTGCAGTTCCAGTTGCCGTTCAGAATTAGGGCCCTCTGTTCATCGTTTGGGCAAATCAGTACATTTTCGGTTTCAACGAATTTTTTTTTAGATATGTACTGTGTTATATTTACTAGGCTTTATAATACTCATCTCCAATCTAGAACATATACTGACATTTAAAAAATTAAAACAGTGTAAGTGCATGTCTGGACCATGCTAAGTGTAGGGTTCCAAAACCGTTACTCCAAAAAATCAGTCACAAAAAAAACAAATATAAACGAATTCCCTACTATAGTTTTTCTTTAAAATTCGTTATATCTTAATATTTTTCACATTTTTAAGTATTTGTAGTTTTGGCTTGGGGGGGGGGGGGGGGCGACACTTGACTTAATATTTCACAAACGGAAAACTTAATCGAAAAAAAATTCAATATTTTTGAAAGACCTACCCAACGACAGCCCACACCATGGTGTAGGTGAGAAAGAAAAATACATCCCCAGGTTACGTGTATGGGAGATACCCTAAAAAATGATTTTCAGGATTTTTCTACCTTTTTGTCGGCGTGACTAATATGTATGCTTATAATATGCTTCATGCTAAACTACAGCTTTCTAGAACGAAGAGTCTCTGAGCTAAGCTGCGGACGGACGGAAACGGAAAAATGGATGAAATCTGTTAATTTCACTGAGCACAAACTGTCTAAAGTTGATGTTGTCGCACCTTTTGAACGCCGCGCCACATATGGCTCTAGCCGTTACAAGTTCAAGATTAAAAGAGACGTTTCGTATAAATAAGGTATAATTTTTATAGCACGGCACTTTTTCTATTGAATGTAAGACGTTCAAAAGGTTAACCGTTCATTTTTTGATGCCTGTACCCAAATGTATTTTATAGATGGATTTCACTAATTAATTTATGTACTAACGTACGTAATTCCATTTTCCCAAACTGCATATTATTATCAAAGAGAAGAAAATCACATATAGGTACCTAATTTAATTTACTTTCGATAACGTCATACGCCTAATAATCAAGATGACAAAACCAACAATATTGTAACCGTGTTGCGGCCATAATTTTCTTTTTTGCTAAGAAAGTAACGGCAATAAATACAGTAACTATTATTTCGTCTCCCAAATTAGTTATTAAATTAAACCGTAACGCAAATCACCCGGTGGATCCAGACAACGAATACACTTGTCTTGCGTCGGGAACACATTTGGTTCAGATGTTTCTCTCCGATACATTTGTAAAATAGAGATACGGCTACTTAGTAAAATTAGAGGGTGGGGGAGAAGTGTCACACAAAAGTTATTTAGATGTTTACGCGTGCATCGTTGCATTAAATAAGCAAGGAATGCTTGCGGGGGGCGCACAGCGCTTGCAGCCGGCTCCCTGCCCTAGCGACTTTTATATTGGCAATCATAACCGTTGACATTACTGTTTTTGTTCTGGCTCTATTGAGTGTTGTTCATTTGTTAGCCGCAGTGGAACTTCGTTTGAATGAACAAATTGCCTTTTACTACTATGTAATAAAAAAACTCTTGTATACAAGGAAAGTATAGCAAATTTGCGTCGTCGTCAAGTTATTTTATGATACCGTCTGTCAAAACATTTGAAGTAACATGAAGCTTTAAGATTTGGCAAAGGGCACTGACTCATTAATGTTGGCGCGTATTTCTTATCAATTGTTACATTAAAATTATTTCTGTTTCCAATAAAATGTGTTTGTAGGAGGTTGAAACAAAACTATTTTTTAGTTTAGTGGTAATATTTGTTTCCGACTTTGATCAAGGCACGGACGTTTATGAGGATACACAGTCATGCTCTTTTTTTTTGTGAAAATTTAGCAAGTTAATTGCAATTAAAGAATACTGATAGTGTAAAAAACCAATTACATATTTCTAGGGTTATATAGGCAAAAATATGTCAAAACAGTGTTCAAACAGTTAATCGATTGAATTACGCTTGAGGTAGTAACAAAAAGCTTGAGGACTTGTACTATTGAGAATTATAAATAAAATATAAAAAATGCCAAGCTTAGCAAGTTTACCTTTTCTACTTTTACTACGTTTTCTCTACGTTTACTAGATGCTGTTTTATTTCACCGAATGTATCGGTTTAGCGTGTCAAGGTGAAGATGAAGGGGCGGGGTGGGTGTCACCTCCGACGAGCATCTAATGCCGAGATAATGCCCTGACAGCAGAGTTAATTGTAAGCAGTGCACCACACTCACGGGGCGCTCCCCAGGGACGCTCCTGGTCCCCCTCGCCGACCTCTTAATCATTCACTCCATCTGCGACGCAGCTAAAATACGCATGAAATTTATATGACCCACTCCAAAAAAATCGCACTACCTTTACCCAATTGTTAGCACAATGGCGAAGCCACCAACGCAGACGCGCAACCCCGCGGCGCGATTTATGAATAGAATAATACGAGACTACACAAAACCCAGCCAGCGCCATCAATCAATGTACTTCGAAATGTTTCATTAGTAAACATTAAGATGTTTGCTTACATGTCCGAATGTTGTCCGACGTAATATGCTCGAGTTCTGTGAAATGAGGTATGAAGTAAAATATTGTCGGTGAAGACGTACGAGGACAATACTGGACGTAAATAATCGCATGAGGCGATCCGCAGCGCGGGAGGTGTCGGTCACTGTTCCGTGGGACCTTAAAGTCCTTAAACCTCTTACATGTTCCAGTAATGGCACTTTTCATTAACACCATAAGATCCAAAATACCTTGTTACAGGATTGGTGTGACATACGATTTGCAAAATAAATGTTAATTCTACATTTTCATACGCAGGTATGCGACTGACCATTGTCTGCCAAAAGAGAGCCAGAAGTTTGATCTCAGTTGTATCGGGATTATGTCCATAAATTTAGAAATCGACAGCACTGTTTGTAACCGTTAAAAACCATATTAATTACACAAGAGTTTGGGAATTTGAATGAAATTACTATTGTATTGCATCACATTGGCGTTGGTTTTTGCATTAAGCATCTAACGAGTTAATAGATCCAATTTTAGCAACTATTTACCTAAGTTATTATATATTACTTGAAGCGTCCATATACCAGTAAGTCCACACTTATAATCAAACACAACAAAAGAATAGTTTAACGCCTACGGTTAAAACAGAGGAGCCGCGAGTCACGTGGTTTCTTGCCGAGAGTTAACTTATAGGCGCTTGCGCATTCGGCAGCCGATCTCGATCAAACCGAGCTGTTCGTTCATCTACAAGTCAACGGCAAATGAGAGTCAAATTCGAAAAGTTACCAGACGCTAAAGTTTTGAATTAAAAACCGGTTAGCTCTCTTCCGTAGTATTTACGACACAAACCATAAACCGGACTAAAGACAGAGGACTAAATCAAGGGGAATGGCGAAAAAGTAAAAAAATCGCTTTACTTCTCGCATGACCCAAGCGGGCCGGAAATAGCGCGGCAGCGGCCTAACTTTTAACTCTTTTAATTTAACCATTGTCGAACCAGAATGTTTTAATCACGTTACGCCGGCATTTCGGCCTCGACAGTAAAGTTGAGAGTGTTTAGTTTGCGGCACTATTGACTAGTAATAGCTGATAATATTTGTTATTTTTACTTTTTTTTATATATTTTGCAGTAGCGTGATGGGGAGTAATGCTTTTCAGAGAAGATACAAAGCACAATGCTTTTCAGAGACATACTCTGGTGGAGCAAGTGCGTCAAACCAATAATATCTCTTAAAATAGGTAGGTATATGGTTTGCCGCACTTGCCCGGCCTAACCACCTCACTAGCAAATGTTATTTTATTAGTGAATAATTGATTCATTCTATGACATTAAATAACGATCAATTGAATACGTAATTGTTTGTATGAAGTTAAATCAAACCATATATGTATCTTAGAGGTAATACCTACAACTACATAGTTTAATTAAAATATATTTCAACCTAATATGATTACATGCTGAAATAACGAACAAGCAAAAAAACTTAACTCAGTTTTTCACACTTAAATTATTTATTAATCACAATAGTGTTAAGGAATTTTATAACATAAATAAAACTTGATAAATAAAGAATTAAAAGCTCATTATTAAATATATGTATCTTATGTTTTATTTAATAATTAATATCACATGTTGTTGTGTGTTTTAGTGATAGTGAGACCCAAGTCAGGCATGATCGATGGCTGGCGAAGCAAGGACACCCACACTAAAGACCCCTCCACGACGCAGTGATTCCTGGAAGTGGCAGCAAAAACTAACATCGTGACTCATGTTGAATGTTGAACCCTGCGGTTATGTTCAGTCTTTTGGTGACAGATAGGTACTAAATACTATAATTTAATTTAATGTAGGCATTTTAATTTTCGAATCAAATCGGAGAAATACTGGAGCCGAAACCGACGTGCATGCATGGAATGACTCGATGTGGGTAAGTATGAATGTGGAAGAAGCGTAAGAGATTTTTCTGGGAAACGGCCTGATTTAATGTATATGTATGTATTTAATGTCAGTTCATGTTTTAGGGTTCCGTGCCAAAATGGCCAAAACAGCACCATTATTTATGGCCTGGAGGAAGCACACGAGCGCGAAGGTCACCTATGTTAATGGGCGCTCTGAGGCCCATATCAATATCACAATTGAAATAAAAAAAAGAACTGGAATATAAGGAACGAATAACAAGATCTAAAAGATACAGAAATCATTTAGATGATCTCAGCTGAAGAAGAGTAGCAATGCAAGCTACGCCACGCGAAACGCTGAGTCACGTAAAAAAATTAAGGCTGTGGTCACGTGGATCAATCGTTCTAGGCGCGTGTTGCCACTGAAGTCAAATATTGCGTGTGCTCCTGTATACAGGGTGTCCCTAAAACCAACGCTAAAACTGAGAGGGCTAAAAAGCTATCGATTTAACCCCTATGTATGTTCAGCGATTTTTACTAGTTTCGGAGATATTGATCATTTAAATTTAAATGTTTGTAATTTTCCCTTATGTTCATGTCACGAAAAATCATTAATTTTTTGATAAGCTTACGCAGATTCCGCGTGGATAGATGTGGGGAGACCCTTACTCATTATAAATTTTCGGTTTGTTAAATGTGCTTGAGATCGTTTGAAAAAGGAACTGTAAGGAGTTTCTTGAGAATTTAATTTTCTTCTACAGCACAGTCTTTTCCAGCGGAGTGATATTCTTTGCAATGCGTGCTTAATGAATCACACATCTCGATACATCATTGATCGTGGCGCGATAGGCGACCCGGTGTCATGTCATGTTTACTAGATGTGACATGAAAGCTTGGTGTTCACCCGAAACTCATTACAGAATTTACAGTGACGCTTTGCGTATGTTCCTGGTGCCTACTAACTCAAAAAATCGTTAGTCATCGGTAAAATTAAAGGCTAACATGCGGTCACACGAGTTAACTAATCAAAAATAAAAACCATGAATTGAAATACTATTTAAGTGTTATAATAATGAATGGTTATATTAATCTGAAGTTTTATCAAAGGCACAAACGATCGTTATTTTAACCCCCTAGTACATACACCATACCATAGTACCTACTCGTAATCGTTCGTATGTTCTGCATATGCATTTTTAGGTATGTACAATTGTACATTAGCCTTTAGACTAACTTAAGAGCTCAAATATGTACCTTCATAAAATACCTGACCTCGGTCTTGTCTTGGCCCTGCGTAATTATTAAGTCGTTCAATTTAAATAACCACGCAACGCAAGGCACTGCATTTTATTTGGCTTTTTTTTTCAAATCAACTAATGCTGGTATAAATACCAGCGAGCCAATCGAGCAAACGTGACGTTAATAACTTCATTCCAATTCATATTATTCATGACTCAGGTTTTATAACTTGAAATCAATTCTGAAATAATAAAATAATTTTAACTACCCTTGGCATATTCAATCATCCCATTGCTTACCGCTGAAACATTAAAAATACCCAACGCTGGGTGTGGTGTTTATTGTTTCTCATAATACTGGGCTCCAAATGGCTTTTAATAATACCGTTTAAAAGAGACGGTCGGCCTTTTTAATGTTTTTATGTTAAACAATTGTTGGTACTTGATATAAGCAATTTAATAATACCTTTACATATACATTATTTTACAATAGCCTCTCAAACCATATCAATGTACTTACCTATTAGGGTAATAATACTCGTAGGTTAGTACCCGAATAGGTGCATCAATATAATTTAAGTCAAGGAATATGACGTTCTAAAAGAAAACTATAAGGTATTACAATCAATTAGGTATACTCGTAGGTAACGCTAGTGGCTGACTGCAGAACCCTTGTCGCAGTTGACCAAACTTTCACTCGTGGATGCCTTTATACCTATAGGTTCCTACTGTGTCAGTTTCTATATCACCTAAACTATTGTCGGCTTAAAATTTAATTTACCCCGCCCTATTTATTATACTTATTTTACCTGATAAAAGTTACAAAGGCGAGTAATTAATAACTACCTTGTATTCCATTTTTTTTTGTTTGAATTTGGATATTAATCTATTTTATCACGACGACGACGTTTGACGATGGGGCCATTAATAAGTAGAGTTGATTCATCGAAATCAAAAATCCACCACTATTATTACTACGAAAATCTCTAAGTTTAAAACCTCCGCAAGCAAACAATGATTGAGAGGTTAAAGGCAGTACACAACAGATAATGCATGCACTACCAGTCTCCTCGGTATCGAATCCATTCAAATACCTAATATCGAATGAGTCAGTATTTAATGTTAAAAGCTTCTTAAACAGTAAAAACGTAAAAATAAGGTTATATTTGCTGAAGTATTTCACATTAAGATTCTGTTCCTTAACGGCAAATTCTTGCAATGCTTTTCTTAAATTGTAAAATGTGATGGTATAGCATACCTACAGTTAATGTGATGTAACAGAAGATACGTACTGATATTCGTATAGCTGCGCTAATAATGGTATTTTCACCATCATCAAAACACATCAAAGGAATTTATTAAGTGCCCAAACTTAGAGATTCATGTAAGTATCCTTTAATATATAGCTGTCTCCATTTTTCATCGAAGGGTGACCAATAGCTTAATCCCTACAAACATACAAGCATTCTACAGATTCATAGAATATATCCTAAAAATCTGGTTATAACACACTTATGAATGACCATCACTCCATTGGCTCTATAATTTATATTCGTGCCTAACTCTAAAATAAATGTGGAGTATTGAAAAGTCCCAAGTTGTGATCAATAAATAACGACATGATACTACGGAGCAAACAAACAAACAAACATCGTGCCTCCCGGGGGCGCGCGTGCCGCGGATTAGGCTTATTTTCATATCAAAGGCCCAGCTCAGTTTTATGAATTACTTATACTCCGTAATGTCTCTCTTTATTGAACGTCGCGTGGGAGAATTTAATTTGTTGCACTTTTCATTTAATCGCATTAGGGAAATTCATAACTTTATTCTTTGAGTCTTTATCGCGTGATGACAATGCGGAGTCGTTATTGCAATTTAAAACGTTTGTTTGCTTTTATAATGCGAATGTCTGAGCTATTTGAGCAGTGATTTAAGTAAAGGTAGTTTATATTCTCGCTCTGGTTAAGTATGAACGTTTATGAAAATTACTTAAGAGACGTTGACGATGAAAGACATTTAAAATCTGTAAAAGCTTACTGATTGCCCCTAAAACCTGCCGCATAGTGACTACTTATGAATAAATCAAGTTTCCTAAATCTAGGCACAGATTTGCAATCGTATCTCATCCCGAGCGACAAACATTGTGATATTTGTCCCCGTTTCCGTGAATTTTGTTTATACAACATTGGTCTGTTTGTTTTGTGCTTTTTTTAGAAGATACATTTGATTTATCCCCGCCCATTAGGTCACGGTAAGTAATGCGGCGGGCCGGCCGCGCGCCGGGGCGTCCGATCCGCTCGCAACGATAGCAACGACACGTGTTGTCAACTTGTATGTTTTCTTCCAAATACCGAATATTTGATAAATTTAACATTTAACATAAGTATGATATCTCGATAATGACGCCGTTTTATTAAGAGGTGTCAGTTTGTAAAGTTCTGTGCGCCGCGGGGCGAGCCGAGCTTGCTCGTTTATGTCATCGGGTATTTCACACTCGGAGTTTGCGAGAAAGTGGTTTGACTACATTTAGCGTTCATTTTACGAGATTTCCTTTGTTTCATTTGTACATTCACAAAGGGTAAAAATACGATTTAAGGTATGATTTATTTAATTCTTTGATACGTACTCGTACTTATGGCTAATGGAGATGAGGCACGCACTTAGACCACGTAGCGGCGGATTGGTGTTGGTGGTCTTATTTAAGTACAAGTATGAGACTTGCATATGTTGACGTGAATGTGAAACCCCGTCTAACCCGCCGAGTTGTTGACGGGTTACTAATATTACAGCAAAAAGTTTTTTGCATCTGCAGTTCTGCTAGGACTTATTTGTGAGGTCGTTCACACTGTTGCGCTCGTGCCTATTGACGCAGCCGAATGAGCGAATGTACACAGGGATTAAACTTTTTACCCGAATGCGACAAAGCTCAAAAGGAGGGTTATGTGTTTGACTTCTTCCGGCTTTATCCGGCTCAATGTCCGCTCGTAATTACTAAACAGCTAAACGGATTAAAAAAAATTATACGTGGTTAGATTCGTATTCACCATTACATTTTCACAGGATATATTAAAACTAATTTAATGAGAAATTGGCGAAATAATAATAAATACATTACTTTGACACATTATCCAAACCGCAGTTGGGCTTCTTTAAATTTTGCTTCCCGTTAGACTTGTTACAGATACGTAATCGATTCTGACGGCTTACAGGCAGTCGTATTAGGTTTGACAGACTTATTACGTTATAAAATATAAGATTAAGTAATAAAACTAACCTGTTATCTGCAGAGAAGAGGCATGTTAAGACATTTCTTATAAAATACAATGTACCTGTAACTATGTAAGCACTTAGGTACACAAAACAGCGTTTTTTTTTTACACAGTATTGCATTATTAATTAGTATTATTACGCGTAATGCATATAGTTACAGGGCGAGGTGGGCTGCTTGCTGCGATTGTGAGCAGATCGCACGAACGAAGCGCAGTCATCAGGTGTTAGGAACATTTCATAAACAACTTCAACATATCAACAGATATAAACAAAGCTCACTTGTCACCCAACGTTAGAGTTTTTTTTGATCGTGCATTTTTATAACAAGAGTTTTTTTTGTGAGGCGATGTAGGAAGGAAACCGCGGCGGGGGGCCGGCCTCCCGGGGCATACGTTCACAAAACATTTCGTGATCCATAAAGACAAAAGGAAAATTAAAATCTGTAAAACTCTCGGGACGGACTGCGTGCGTTCCAAGCCGTACACTCCCGGTGCGCCTTAACGATACGCAGCGGTTTACTGGCCTAGGCCCAGTGCATTCGAGCTCATAAAGATGACTCGTGTTTATCTTCGGGAGGACTTATGGATGAATGAAGTTGAAGAATTAAATTAGGACCATTGATAGTAAGTCACTATAAAGTTAAAGATAATCTAGAAGCAGCACGGTAATCTCCAAGTACCAAAAACATATCCAGGACGCAATGTTATGGGTAAGGCTCAGCAAGAAAAGTGACCATTCCTTATGAGTTAGGTATGTACACTTAACTCGACCACCAAATGTACCGGCACGGCGGGAAAGTGGTCCGGAGAGGTCTCCTCTCGTGTCTATAATAAAGTATTTACATATTATTATTCATGAAAACAAATGTCCTTTGAATGGTTTTTGAATTTTGTTGACTTAATACAAAGTGCTCCGCGAGCGCTGGCCATTCTGTCGGCGACATTGCATTATGGATGGGCCCGATGTTCGCATTTTGCGCAAATGTTTTTCTTATTTAGCGATATCACGAAATGTATCTTCGTGAGGTACGGTCCAAATAACGTTATCGGATATGTCTTGTTTCATTAGGTTGTGGGATGGTGGATCGGCGTGTTCTTGAGGGATTATTGTAAAAAATGTTAAGATCAGTTCTCGTTCACCTCTGAAGCCGAGCCCTAGGAAGCAGTCGAGGAGCGCCTCGCAGGGCGAGGGGCCGGCGCGCCGTCCGGCTGTCCGGAAATCATTGGTATTATAATAAAGAGCTGAGCGAGAAAGCGCCCGCACGCTGCGTGATAGATGCGCCACGGCCGAGCGACAAAAAAATAACAAAATCGACTTAGCAAACATGTTTAATAAAATGAATGACTCGCTCGTATATCTTCACCTGCTTAGTATGACATAAATTATAATAACATTATGTTGTACACGTTCAAGGAGTCCCAACAAATTCTTATTCACTAGAAAATAGGACGTTTTACAAAAAATACTGTCCGAGTTATTAAGATGAGTTCGAAATGGAATATACGATGAAATTCCTCTAATACCCTAACGGACCGCGACCCCTGCGCCTGTATGACTAATGTCGTGTCGCACCAACTATTTATGTTGGTTTTTAGAGAATATCTCCCCACATCCAAGTTATTCATCTATGTGAAATTTGGTGTAACTGTATCTCCGTGATATGCTACGTAAGGTAAGTAAAGCGAGCTTTTTATGCATTAAAACTTCAAACCAATTGTAACGCTCGAATCCCTAGATTTCAAAGCTGGTCTTCCTCGAGCGAGATTGAGAAAGGGCACTGATTATTATCATCAACTCTTTCATCCTTCCTATCAATAACCGTGTCGTTGTTTTTTATGATTTTGGCCGGGGTAATTTCTTATAAGCAGCCATTTTTTTTCTCATTTATTTCACACGGTAGGACACATTTTATACATTTTCCGTAATGCTAACAGCCATTGTAATAAATCTTACTATTATGCTTCGCAATAACTCGCTGCATTACGTTTTTATTTCGCGGTGATTTACCTCACTCATCGATTTGATACAGCGGCGTTAGTGGAGAGGTCGGGCCGTCGGGGCGAGGCGCCCTCGCACGGCCCTCGCCGGAATTACTAAAGCAGGCTCCAGATAATTAGCGCTAAACAATATTTAGCGCCGATTAACCCTATAAAGTCTTAGTAGATTAGAAGGGTTGTAAAAATCAATTAGAGCGTCGTCCTACGTTACCGCACACTTGGAATTTCTCTTTTTATTATCAATTAGATGGGTTTATGTGCGGTGTGGAAAGAGTAGGTGAGGATTAGGCGACGGCGTGCGTGTCTGCGGCGGCCGGCGGGGGCTTAGCCTCGAGGGACGGCTGACCCTTCGCTGCACGATGACAGCTGCCTTTGTCAAGCCCGCAGACGAATTTTATACCACAAAATTGACAGCTACGTAACACCGTAATTCACCGATCGAACAACTTGTTACGGAGCATGTAGCGCAGAACAAGTATGCGAGGATGTACGCGGCGCGCGGCGGGGTCCGATTTATGCTGTTTCATATGTTGTCTGCTGTTGTTAATGTGAAAATTAAATCAAGCACGTCGGCACCATATTTTTTGTTTATTGCTTAATCTTTTTGCGATGATAACATCCAGTGAGATGAAATGAATGCGCGTTTGGTGATTCTTCTTCGACGGTAACCAGGTAAGATTTCGCACTTATTAAATTTTAAGGGTAAGTAAGTACTTATTTAAATTCATTATTTAATGGTAGTCTGGGAAAACACTTTGACAAGTGGCATTTTGCAAACTTTAAGAAGTGCAGAAATGCGTACTCCAGTGTCATTCTGTACATTTTAACATAATTCTACGTGTTCTACTTAAGTATTTGAGTAGTTTTCTATAAATTTAATGAATAAATGCCACACACATAAATTCCATAATCGGTCTTAAAATGTTTTGGGCTCGGGTAAAGGCGGATCAACTAGACAGAACAAGTGCGAACGAGAGATAGTGAGATATATGCAATTGCAATGTACCTCAGTTCTTGACATACTGCTCTAACGTTGTAGTACATACATACATAGGTACATACATACATAAAATCACGCCTGTTTCCCAGAGGGGTAGGCAGAGACGACTTCTTTCCACCTGCTACGATCCTGACAAATGTCTTTCGCTTCTTCCACATACAATGTAGTACATAAAATGTAAAATAAATTCTTGATCCGATTTGGGAACCGCTGTAGAAGCCTGAAGGACTGAAGTTCGCGAGCCCTCCGCGGCGTGTAGGAATGCTTGATTGATTCCCCGGATTACGCCTCACCGCCCGTGAAAGTATGCCCAACTTCAGTCAGATTCAAATGGAATTGATAATGAGATAAATCTTTGTTCCGGTTTTGATTGAACGCGTGTCTGGCCTTAAAGATAAAGCCTGCGTGTTGAATTGTTTTTGAAATAGTTTGTAGTTTTTGGTGCTTTAGGAATAAACCCAAATACTTAAACAATTTTTATTTGCAACTTTACTTTAGGTACTTGAATTTGGTAGAGCAAAGTGAAGACCTAAAAATAGTTCTCTGTCGTTTGTTTAGGCTACTGAACCCTGTTCAGTCTTACTTGTCTTAAGTAGTAAACCGCTTTCTAACCTCAAAATGGTACATTTTTGTAGGAAATAGCTATTTTAATTAAAATAAAACAAACACCGACAATAAATTGGTCAAGTGATGTCCAATTTGTTTTCTCAGTTTACTTTATATATGATAAAAGAGCTGTTTTAGCCAAAAAGTTTCATTTTGGGGTTAGAAAGTTGTTTACCATATAAGACAAGTAAGTCTGAACAGGGTTTACTTAGCATGGTGTCAGTAGTGTGATTGGAATATACGCTAACTCTCTGGAAATATTGAAGGCAAAATCATTTTCGTCGATTGTACCATTCCTAAAAAGGGATTTCCCACCGCACTCTTACCCGGCCTAACCTAAACGAAACAAAAAAGTGGTATTCCGGATCCAAAATAATAAAAATACGTACATACCTACTATTATTATTCGGATTATAAATATGCGAAACATAAGTACTTACATTAAACCAAAAACATTACGCCCAAAGGGCAGGCTCCGAAAATGAGTACCTATATGTGGATGGATACTTACATATATATATAGGTACCTGTTAAGCTTAAGAGGACTGCGACCTAGTTCACGTTCTGAAGTATTATTTCTTAACATATTCGAGTTCATAAATATGTGTACATACACATAAATAAATATCAGGGGACAATGTCACGCCAATTGACCCAGTCCCAAACTAAGCTCTAGGCCGGCTATGGGTACTAGACAACGATATAAGTGTATACTTATATAAACAAATATATAATACTTAAATACATAGATAACATCTATGACTCAGGAACAAATATTCGCGCTCCTCACACAAATATCTCCCCTTACCGGGATTTGAACCCAGGACCGCTAGCTTTGTAAGCATGGTCACTACCAACTAGCCCACCGCGTCGTCAAACATACTTTAGTACCTTGTCACCTTAATCTTTGTGTCAATACATATACTACAAGGTACTTAATTAGAAATAATAATGAACTATTACTGTACCTATGCAGAAACTCATTATTTTATTTAGGGCGATTGGTTGAAATAAAGAACATTATTATTTTCATAAGTACAAATACTTAATATGGTCAATCGAAGTTAATGTTTAATTAAATTAAATATAAGTAATAGCGCAATATAACATTTTAATTTAAAAAAGTCAAAGAGTATTAACATTTTACTTGGTGTGACTGTACAGTCAACCTTATAAGTAGGTGCACACTTTTGTACCTTGTCGCTGAAACGCCTTTGACAGATTAGTCCATCATTTCAAACATGACGTTAAAGTGACAGAGTACTAAAGTGTGCAGCTTCTTATAAGGCCGACCGTACCTACGTACCTAGTGACGAATGTTCGTAAACAATTTTGTATCCAATGCAAAAAGTAAAAAAACGAGTAAGCCTCGATATTATAGTGGTCAGATTATCTACTCAAAAATCTGTATTTCTATTACAAAATTACCGATTTGTGACTAACCTCCTTTTAACCTTGTGAGTTAACTTGGCGAAACACTAAACTTTGCCAGCATTCATAGGTATACCTCTATTATTTAACTTTACTAGAGTCTTAGGCGACGCGACGCTCTAGCGTGTCAGATGTTTTTGTGACCAATGTCACCTTATCATCCAGTACCGTACTACACAACTGCATAACTAACAAGGAAAGATACTCAACTCTCCGGCTCCGCTATTGATTATTTTGATATAAGTACCTATGTTAGAGAGAATTTAAAAAAAACAGACATATTTTTCTAGCTAGATTATATTATAGGTTGATCTCAACCTGTTGGTAGAAATTGACCTCCAAAGTACTGAGAAGTGACTAAACCCTCTAACTTCTATAAAGAACTTAAAAATAATAATTGCTATTATCCTACTGGTTTTATTATATGTTTAAGAACATGAAAAAATAATGAGCACGTGTTTTGTTATATCGGCTAAAACTCATATTATAAAAAATACCATTTAAAGTGTGTCTTCCATGAGAAATACTTCGATGAGAAGTTTTTTTTTAAATATGTGTTTTAACCGAATTACCAAAAAACGTCTACTTTTTCATGTTCTTAGACCAAACCAGTAGGAAACTAGAGTTGAAAAAACTCTATAGAAGTTATTAGTCACTTTTCAGTACTTTGGAGGTCAATTTCTCCAAAAAGGTTAGGATAGGAAAGCTAAAAAAATATATGTGTCTGTTATTTTCAAATACTCTCTAACATATATCAAAATAAACCAAATCGGAGTAGTACGGTTGGGTACCTTTCCTTGTAAGACTATGCTAATAAAAGGTCATTTAGCGTCGAAGTTGACAATAACACTGTCTCAGTTCCTAGTGGTAGTATAATTGTCATGTATTTAAGATTAGTTTTCAAGTTATTCATAAATTCATATTTTGCAGTTGAAAACAGATCTCATGTAGATGAACTGGGTTCATTTGTACCGGATTATCAAATCACGCCGAATAGGGTCCTGGAATCTCGGGCGAGCGATCAATGCGCCGATACGCGCATCTGGTAGCCGCCAGTTTGTTATCGGCGACAAAACCTATTTATCGAAGTCACCGAGATTTATAGAAGACTATTTTACTTAATAACATGACGTCTAACACATTATGTCACTATAAATAAATAACTTGGAAATTTAACTGTTACAATTTATTAATATGAGATGTCAGACACGTTTAATGTTTCATTGGGACAAATTAGACAAATAACCTTACCAGTGATTTGTAGTATTGATGATAATATTAATGATATTTAAACATTGAAAATGAAAGCACGTCATAAAGTTTTCAAAGCCCAAATTAAATGAATTTTAGCTTTGATTTTTATCTAAACATAAACAACACAAATGATCGATAGTGTACTAATAAATAACTCGAGAACTGCGAGGAACATCATTCTAACTTCCTCTCCGATTTGAAACAAGAGATTGATGACCGCCCGCAATTATTATAAATACAGAACATTTAGCGGGAATATTAACATTTTGAACATGCCAAAAATTCATAAGCACACATAAATCGTGTACAAAAATCTGTTTAGTGTGGTAATAAATAAAGAGGTCCGGGTGATGGCCATGCATACAGCGGGGCATTACGCAATAGTTTGATTTATTGGTTGGCAAGGTGCAAGAAATTCTAACGGTCGGGCCCTCCGCGCGTGATAGAATTTTGCCTTCGCGATTCCCTCAATATGTGAAAAACTATTCGCCCCACGGTGATAAATGTTAGGGCACTATGAATAAATTTGCCTGTCGATATAATGCGGAAATCTGAGGTGATAAGGCCGGACAGCCGGCGGCAGGTGCGGCAGCGCCGGGGAATCGCAACGGCGGTGCCGCTATTTGGAACAAAGATGAGATTTTGTCCCGTCCTATAGTAAGTAGTATGTACTATAGGTTGTATTTAATTTGAAACGTCCGACAGCATAATGTCATTTATACGTAGCTTTTTTTAGCGACAGGCTGTTCTAGTCGGTTCTTAAGTATGCTGAAAGTTAGTTTGACGAGGAGACGGAGACTAGTTACAGTATTTTCAGCCACGTTAATCTGCAGCGATTGCGTAAACCTGTTAGATATCCTTTCTTAATTATTTCTCACCAAGGTGTAAGCACATGGTCTTTGTATTTTGGTATCATAACTTAATGTTTCCTCATTGTGAAACTCTATATCACTACCTATACAAGTAATGAAATCCACGATACGTAAGTACAAAATAAAACTAATCGTTAATCTCAAAATTTTATTTCTCAGGTGGGACAGTGAAATGTCAGGCAAAGCCAATTAATAAAATATATTACTCACAATGAGCCTTTATTCAGGCAATATGTTTTCTCGATCGCCCACCAATTCGAATTGCCATGTACACCTAATAAATTTTACAAGCGTATCCGAAAAAAAAATCGACCGGCCGCCCGGCAATAAGAGCAACTCGCTGGAACAATAGCGGGATAACATTCGCGGAGCAGTAAACGACGCCGGGAATCTAAATATTTATTTGAATTACCCAGAGCGCGGCCGTCGGTCCCGAGTCTGACCGCACTCCATTCCGAAATATTAACACACTCCCGAACGGACGTTAGCACAAACACGGTCACAGTATCTCTACTCTACATACACTCCCGAGATTATTGTATTGTACTCGTAGTTTGCACTGCATACTCGTTAAGTTTATTAACCACGTTATTTGATTCGAATTGTTACTTGCAAAGCCAAGTAATAACTTTTGATTACAACTTGTGTGTAGGTAGGTATGTTAATTTTATTTTTATTGACCGTAAGCCATTTTTATTGCGAATGTCTTTTTCATTAATAATGTTAAGTATGCTCTTCATACTTTTTCTTTATTTCAATTAACTTTTATCTATACACAGTGTATAGGTAATTATTTTAAAAATAAAGTAATAAATTAGCCTATTAATAAAAATAATATGATTAATGAACGTAGCATTCGAGTCTTGCTTACCAGGTATGCCATCTGTCGAGTGATTCGTGCAACTGCACCCTGCTAGTGAAGCTCAGATTCTAGTGCTTCAACCTATCGAGCAGTTCTCTCTTAGACTTAATTATGATTATGAGTAATAAGTCGAAGAGACTGTGGCTGGACTTGGTAAATTTAACAAGTAGTAGGTATTGTAATCTAATTAATGTTAAATCTTTATATCGTTATTTTTCGGATTAGTTTAACGATAATGGATATATTTGTACCCATGGATTCTGATTAATTTCTTCCCTAAGAATTAGTCTAATAAATTTGGCTGTATACCCATTGGCGACAAATTCAATTACCATGGCAACTCGAATCTTGTTTTGGGGTTCTAATTGTAGAATAAGTAACGATAGGACGAAGTTTCTTTCGTATTGATACACAGGGCGTCTAATCGACATTTATATTTGGGACATCAACAACATAACAGTTTAAGATGAACTTTAAATAAGTAGACACTATTAATTATAAATAAAGCCCAGCCAGACTTTGACACAAGTTATATAAAGAACTAGGCACTGCCCACGACTCCGCCCGAGTAGAATTCGTTATCGCTACTCGCAGGTAACAAGTACCCTACGTCCTTCCTCGGGGTTCAAGCTATCCTGATTATTCCTGATACTAAATACATCGAATCGGTTCAGTGGTTTAGCCGTGATACCGTAACCAACAGACGGACAAAGTATCATCCACATTTATAATATTAGAATAGGTAAATAAGTAAAAACCACATAATATAGATAATGCCGAATTCCCTATTTGAATACTTTCGGTCCATAAACCCGTTTCGCAATCTTATTAAAAGTATTCAGACACACAATTCAGTTGCGCTATTTTTATATACATGTTTTATTGTTTTATTTTTGCATGATGGAATTAGAAGATTTCTCAAGGAATGATTCTGTTCCGGGCCTCGCAGGTAAGTAGGTACACATATACCTCGTCGGCTATAACTAAATCTTTACCGCTTGGTCTAATTAAATATGGAGTTAAACAAACAGTTTTATTGTACCAATCATCCGCAGCACCTATAAAATATCCGATTGGTTCCTTTACTTATTAGCCGTTATTTGTGTTGTCTATGTTTACTGCTCTTTAACGATCCATGGCGGTTTTATTGCAGATTCGATTCCCTTACCGACGGATTTGATTAAGTATTGCGATCGTCACGTTATTGTTTGACGATACCTAAGTTGGTTTAGAAGCTCATGTGACGGTCAGGCGCCGCCAAGCAATGGTTTCAGTTATTCAAATAAATATGACAACTTAGTTGATGTATAAAAAAAACGAAGTTGGATGCGAAAATCCAGCGCCCATACTTTTAATTGGGTAATCGTGAGTGCGTCGACTGTTGTTTTTAGTTTACGGATCAAGATCAGTTCGAAATCAGTTGGGGTGGTTAATTAAAAACGTTAAACTTTTATGATGAAACGCAAGCTAATTTAGCGTCAGAGATGGTTATAATGGAATCCCTTGAAGAGAAGTTAAAGTAGATGTAAAAAGATAGTAGGTCAAACTTACTTATCGTTAAAGGAGCTCCCGAGCACTAATACGTTTATTAATTCAAACAATAGTTACGAAACGCACACAAACATACAAACTCAAACTTTATTAAATACGAGTAAGTTTGATTTTAATTACCTACTACGATTAACTAAACCACATAATTAATATCGAGTGGCACTCCTAAAGTTGGAAAAAGCGGTTCTTTTATTACCTTTTAAGCATTGTTTAAGAGTTAAGAGGAAAGGGAGGGGACCCTCCCGACCCTCCCGAAGCAACCGACGACTTTTACCGTCTCATTATCGACTTTTTCCCCATTTTGTTTGTAAATTCTTAAAGATTGAGACGTTTACTGGTTAACTGATTTAAGATTTGCTTTATAATTTTATACTTATACCTACCATTAAGGTACCTACAACCTACATACATTTGAAAAGTGGTTCACTTAGGTAGACCATAGTTAACTAGTAAGTACCTAAAACTAGAAGGTACCTACAACTAGTCATCTTTTAAGCCTTTAATTTTTCAGTATTCGGTATGAAAGTTTACGGAACCCTAAAAACGGGGTTGATAATGTGACGAGTAGGTACAGTACCACAACGAAAATTTCAATTTTTGGTGCGTTGTCATAGTAAATTTCGAACAGAACATCAAATGACACACATGACAATGACAATGACAAGGTTCTAAGTATGCTCACCCTTTTAATTGGGTTGTACGTATACAAAATAACTTTAAATAGATTTAAATCTCCCGATAACTCTTAAACTACAAAAGATTTCCATCAAACCTAGCAAAAACGTATCTCGATTATTAACGTAGGTAGGTACCTATTCTTTAAAAGCAACACATCGAAATCGTTTCATCTCGTACCTATCTACTAAGCCACAGATGGATATATTAGGCGTTAAACTTATACCACCCCTCTTGTTTGGTCGAGAACTAACGTAGATATACCTAAAGGTTTACGTCGCCAAAGAATAGGCATGAGCTTGAGCAGACAATTCCTGAAATACCTCACGAACATATGTACCTATCTGCTGACATGTTCAGTTTCAAGGAACAAACGATCTATTCCGTTTTGCACTTTCTTAAATTCTTTAAATAATTGTACTATGCTAAACTTGACAGTTTTATTTCAGGTTAAGAAATAGCTTTCATACAAAATAAAGGAATAGGTAGGATGCATTAGGGTACGCCTATTCTAGGCGGTAAAATCCAAATCGTATTTAATCTATTATGGTATTGTTATTGACTCGGCCGCCATTACTATCCAGTAAATAAGAGCTACCAAAACGTTGACAAGACGATAAAGGGTCAAAAACGATATAGTATTTATCGTGTTGAATAGAGATCCTGAGCTGAGCCACTTTAAATAGTATCTTAAATACGTGAATTGTTTCGTGAAAAATATTGTCAATCAAATTGCTGCCGTGCACTGATTCATGTTAGGATTTGTGCAGAGAATTTTTATTACTGTCTAACAACATAGTTTCCAAAATAAACTCTTATCTAATAGAACGTAATCTAAACTCTCGATAAGTTCGTCTGTGTTAGTTATGATTACGAAATAGTCATTTGGATCATTTAAACTTAAACGGATAACTTTAGATTTGCAATATGGTGTAAGGAGGGATGCACGCCCTACATAGTAGATTAGAATAGGAGACGATTTGCACCGGGCTGTTTATTCGATAGAAAGTATTTAATACGCTAAGTAATATATGGCGAATAGGTAGGCTGAAAAATTTCAGTCCACTATATGATTAATTAAAAATTAACTGTCATCATCATCATTTCAGCCCACATCCACCCACTGCAGGGTAAAGGCCTCTTCATTTCCACGCCATTTTTCCCGGTCTCGTGCTAACGCCATCCATCCTTTCCCAACTGTCTGCCAAATGTCATCAGACCAACGAGCTGGTGGCCTGCCCACTGATCTGTGACCTAATCTCGGCCACCACTCTGTTAGCGCCCTCGACCATCTACCATCGTTTCGCCTAGCCAAGTGCCGTTCCTACAAATACAAAAATATCTCAAAAAATAACAAGTAAGTACCTATGAAAATTTCTTAAATAAAAGCACATATAGGTACAGTTCAACACACAACTCACCTATATGTGCTTTTATTTAAGAAATTTTCATAGGTACTTACTTGTTATTTTTTGAGATATTTTTGTATTTGTAGGAACGGCTGAACCCTGAGCATGGTCCGACATGCTCTTACCCGGTTTTTATTATTATTTGGAGTTTTAGCTGCAGCGGATGGGGACGGTCCCACAAAAGCAAAACTTGATTATCACATAACGATTTCGTAATAGCTACCCAACAATGTATCAAGCAAAGATGTAGAGAAAAATATCTTTGCTTTACATGTTTACTTACCCAAATGTATTTTTTGTTGCTCTTTTCATCTTTTATCATCGTGCGCGGTATAAAAATTTACCTGTTTGTATACACAATTACAGTTACAGTTTTGTAGGTAGATAGTTTCTGCCCCATCAGACATTGGGTCGAGTTAATGGCAGTTAAAGGGTCAGTATTTTCTCTCTTTGGATTGAGTTCCCTTTAACAAAGAAATGAAAAAGCTCTCATTTGATATCTCGGTAGTTTTGAAAACTTGTATCTACTTAAATTTAGTTCAAGTAACAGGCAAAAAAATAAAACGTCCTCATTTGAAATAAAGATTTAATTACAATCGTTACATAATTATACTCATAATAATAATAAATGGGTTTATATTCTATAAATAACTATATAGAACATTTAATATTAAGCGAATGTATTCGATTTGGTCACGTTGAATTTGTTTTTATGCGTTGATTCCAAAAACCTCAGAAATAAATTTATTTGTGACCGATAATGTGCAGCGCTAAAAATAAATAATGTACATTATCTCCCTTTTACACCGTAGATGTACAAAGATACATAGCATGTAAGTTAACAGTTATCAAACAAGGGTTTTTGAGCTTATTCAGAATAACGAAGACCCATGGCTTTATACATCGGACCGCGCGGATTCACTTGGGAAATCAATAAGGTAAAGCGTGCATTATAACTGTATTATGATTGTTTTAAGTATAAATATATTTTACAAGTTACAAAAATGATTCTTGTTTTGAATCATATTGCAAATACTTTCAATAATTATTGCAATTTGTATATCCACTGGATCATTATTGCTACCTCGATGTCCATAGGATTAATTGGAGAGAACGAATTTATTTACAATTTGTGGTTGAGCCTGTGTCTATACAGACAACATTAAATTATATTAAATACTAAGATGAATAAGTTAAGTAAACCGTTGCAGTGCTGTTTCATACATGTATTATAAGTTTTCTTGTGTTCGTGAGGTACAATGTAACTCATTCTGTGTTTTATTATTATTCATTACTGAGGTACAATCAACATAACATATATATCGTCGCTTTACCGTTATAAATATTTTCTAAATTAACAAAAGTGGTAGTAAACACTACAAAACATGATTAAAATGAAATTGACGTAAACTATCGAGTGTGCCTTTGTCAATTTCATATAGTTTGCAGATTTCTATCTACCTACGGTTGTAAAATTTTATAGAATGCAATGCGCGTGTCACAGTAGGGTTAGCTACTGTATAAACGCGCATTGCATTCTATGAAATATCATATTACACCCCTGCTAACGATTTCCGTTCTTCACGTAATTGGGTCGATACTATAAAATACTTAAGATTTCGTATTACACACAGTGTACGAAAAAATAACAGATTACAAATGATTATGCATAAAGCACTGTGAGTCGAAATCCCCAGTGACTGTTTAAACGGTTTTTTTGTAAATTGTTATCTCGAATTTATTTACAAGGTACTCTAATAATACTTTAAACAATATTTATAAAGATCATCCCGTTGACGGACAACATCGAAGGAAGTGAAACCATATCAATTACTTTGTACACTTTAAGAGAAACTTAAAATAGAAAAATCTACAAAACATTTTATATACAAGGGCAACAACAATAACCGAACCGATGATTGTTTATCGATTATCCATAGAGTTCTTTTTAACAAAAATAAACAATAGTTTACGATATAGGGTACGAAACCAAACTATGCTTCTCTTACCGCCTACGTACTGAGCGTACACTTACTTATGAACTAGTAAAAGTACTGTCTGGCACCTGAACTAATCAATAACTTATTGCTTTGATATTACATTTAGGCAAAACAAAGTGGAAGAACTTAGACAACAAGTACCAGCTCCGAGCGGAACCCAAACTAGTCACAATAATTTACTAAAACCGATCGCGCCGGACCGCGCCTCTATCATAAATAATTTAGATATTACTTCCATAATACTCTTAAATCTATAAAAATACTGAGCAATATTGATTTCTGATTCGTTTAAGTACAAAGTAGGACAAAAGTCGAAAACCTTGATCAAAACTTAAGTACCACCACAACAAAAATGGATATAAGATACAATTCTGTGCATTAGTAAATAATTTGTAGTTGGTACGCTATTCAATGAAATACAAATGAATGAACGTTCCAAAGGAATCGGTTTCAACGGGTCGACGACCATCGTCCGCGTGTTGCGAGTTGCGACTACGTGCTACCTATCCACTGTTCGAGTCCACGGGTGCGCCCGAGCACTGGTCCGCGCGCCGGCGCACCGCCGCTCGCTCGCTTTACCTGCAACAACAACAGGAAACACAAATTAATAAGCACATCCCGTCTACGACACAATACTTAAAAAACTTCTTTAAAAGAATAGCGGTATTTAAATTAAGAAAAAAAAGGGCTCCGATAGCCGTTCCGATTCTATCGCGGTGTCCAAGCCCGCCGCCGCGTTCACACATATCAAACGAAAAGGAAAAAAATCTAAAGCAATCGAGATGAGGTGACGAAACGTTCAGTCTCATTATCTGAGAATTTATTAACGAATCGCCCGGACCGGAAAACCAAAATGTGAAAGAAATAAAAATACGACCTCGGCTGCGGTCATCTAAGGTTTGTACGGCGTCAATGAAAAAAGAAGTCTAACTGGTTGTCCGAGCGACCTGGCACTGAATGAAACAGGGAGGACCGGGTGAGTTTAAGAGATAAGAGGGAAGATTGGAGGTTGAAAAAAAAGCAAAGCGGCTTTAATGCGAAGGTAGTGTTGTGAATGAAGAGGATCCATTGAGAGCTGCGCCCACGCGCGATCGCCGCGGACGCAGCAGCGCTCCCGCTGCCGCCATAAACAATACTCATTGTACCTATTACATTAACGTTTTTTGTCTTAGACGGTACGATTTCGGTTCTGTTTTATTTAAATTAGATGTAGTGAATGGAATTAGACCTGGGTGTGTCGTGGATTAAAGCCGTGTGGATGATTTACTTCCTACCACCAATGAATAATGCATGCTTTTTCTGACATTATATTTGTTAGTTTAGAGGCATCAGTGTCCGTTCGCATGATTCACGATAGGTCATATCACAAGCATTTTCTACGTTAGTCATTGTGTGAATTCGTGTAACAGCCTCAAGATTATTGCCGCGGAATTTAATGTGCTTGGTCGACTAGGTAGCCCTTAGAATTTGATTTTAAGCAAATAATAATATTAAACTAAAAGGCAGTCGAAAGCAAAAAACAGTCGATTTCAGTGTGTTCTTTTTGGGCTACTTTGAAGGAATGCCGCGATAAGGAGTTATTTTCGCGTCATGGAATTCGAGGGACAAAAAGGCGTGAAAACCAAAATAATACAAAACGTATAGATGTGAATTTGTGAGCGTTTGGTTAAAACAGAATTCCTCGCGCAGCCGTCCTGTGCGGCGGCGACGTGGATAGGATTTATTGTAATGAGCGGCAAGCCGCGGGCTTCTTCGAAAACCTTTGACATATCTCAGAAGTATGCCACGAGTAGTCGGTAGCTGGTGGCCTCTTCACACGCTGGTGGCCGCCTGGGGACAGACGTCTCTATGCTTCCGAAGGTGAGCCATATATTTTCTACGAATAATTTTCTTGTAATAAGCTTAAATTTAAATTTGCTGACCAAGTGTGATCGCTACAAAAACCATTCCAATCAGGCCGTCATGAGTTCAAATCAAATGGCAGCTAATTTGGGCAGGTCAGCGATGTGCGTAGGAGTAGGTAGGTACGTACGGTGCGTCTCTTGACGCTGACAAATGACGCAAGATTGCAATCTCGCAGCCCTCGTGCCGCGTCGCCCTTCCGCCTCGGCTCGACTCCATTGTTTTCAATTACCGACATGACACCCCGGCGCGACTCTCCGCTGCTAAAACCACAACTCTGTTTATGGCTTTCGCGATATCTCCGCCGTGAACATCCATTTATGAGGGCGTACCTCATCTGCATCCTCGGTCGCGCCGCTCGTCAGTTCGAATCAATCGGTAACTCACCGCTAGTGTAGCGCGGTTCGCTCTCAGACGGCCGGCACGAAACCGTTGGGATGTTGTAGAGAGCTGGAATAGGAAACATTCACTCTTCACGTGGTGCAGTCAAGATCTAAACGTATTTTTTTTCCACCTACTACCGTACCGATTAGAGTGTTTATGTGTGTGTGAGTTAGTTATAAGTTAGCGACGAGTAAAATAATATTCACCTTTTATAAAAGGGTTTGAAGGCAGCGGAACCTTCGTTGTGGTGCTGGTTCGGCTGGTGGTTGGCGGGGTGGTGCGTGTGGTAGGGGTCCCGCTGCGGGGATTGCTGGTGGCGCGGGAAGCAGTAGCCGGCTCCGCCGCCGCTGCCGAGTGGGTTGGCTACGGACGGGACTTTCATGTTGGGTGGCGTTTGTGGCGGCGTGTCGGTCTGCACGTCTGGGAAGGCACCGGGGTGCACGCATGGATGCTGCGCCCCGTACTGTGCCGGGAAGCCGCCGTAGCGGCCATATGCGCCCGGTGCGGGGCTCGCGCCCGCGGTCGCTGGCAACGCGAACCCGTTGGAGCTTCCGTCTGCCGCGCGCTCTGGCCCGCCCGCGTAACCGTGCTGCGGCCACGGCTGAGCGGCCGGCGGTGGCGTCTTACACGCCGCCGTATCCGCGAGAGACCATATCTTCGGCTTCGACGCCGGAATCGGCACGCCACAGTCCGATCCTCTCTTCGCCTCTTCTTTTATCCCATAACCCAGCAGCTGATGGTGCATACCTTGCAGTAAGTCGTCTCCCTTCCTCTCCTCATCTGTAAAAAAAAACATCATAGGTCAAATCACATTCCATCCGAAGTGAGCGCGTATTATTGCAATCAGATTAGTCGCAATAGCCCATACCATTACTAACGCTACGACAATAAAAGGAGCTTAAAATGTTTATATCCCGTATAAAATCGATGCGATGCGGATGGGAGCGGCGACGTGACCGTTACACCCGGGACGTAAGTTTTAGCTCGTAAGACGCGCCGGCCTTGCTCCCTCCAGAAAAGTCGTGTGAAAATACGTCTGGCGTGCAGTGACCCATTCGTTAAGTGGTTATCCGATTAGCGAAGTGAAAATACCACTTTGGGGCGCGAGCCAGGGCCGCGGGGCGCCGCCCGTCGCTTCGTATTTAAGCGGAGCATTTATTTATTTCACATTTTCCGGCCAGCCCCACGGCAACGCTACGCGCGTTATTGCTGGGACACAATTAATGGTCAACAACGTTTCTACATCTTAAGTTCTTTGATATTTTAAACCGAGACCAGTTTTTGTTTTTACTGCGCACCAAAAACTAAAGTTTTTTGAGCTTGATACAGTACATCTACCTATCCGTTGCGTTGTGTAACGTGCGTCTGTAATTTTTTCGAAAATATATGTATATGTAATATCAATATTTTTTATCTTTTTGGTTTACTTAAAAACGAAGTTATTGTAGAATTACGACGAAATGATTATTAAACAGAATTTCATAAAGCTCTAAGTATTATCATAATGCCATTTTCCGTTGTAAAGCGGGTTTGGGCCGGCCGGGCCTAATGAAATTCAGAGGCCGCCGCCGCCGCGAGGGCGCGGGCCGCGCGGGCGACCGCCGCCTCCATTCTCTTATTCCATTTAATGCTGACTGCTCCTAGCTTTTAAGAGGGGTTATCCGCGTTGCCCTTCACTAGGGATAAATAGGGACGCCACTGATACTCCACGCGAAGATATTTATCCGGCAAATTGTTTAAATTTTCATTGTATTAATCTAATAAAGGCCCGCAACGACGAGAGATAAGCGAAAATTGGATGATTTCATCGTGTTTTATTTTAGCAATATGTTCAATGTAATTTAAGTAGGCGTTAATGAACAAATTGTCGAGAAGGGTTATTTTACGAGAATCGTCGGTTAATTTATTACAAATTTCTTTATCTAATACAGGAAATTATTTACTTTGCTATAATTTGGGGTAGCTTTTTTGCCACTGAGAAGTTACTGAAATAATTAGGTAATCAAGTGGCTTGCCGCGCCAATTCTATGCTCATCAGATATTCCGATCTGGTCTGGTCTACGTAACGCCTAATTCATTACTAATGCAACTGGTTCACCGACGCAGGTATAATATACGACGGACTAAAACCACAGGTGCTAAACCCGTCGAAACATTATCAATTAGTCGCATGCGCTTCCCGGTGCAAGTTATCCGTTATAAATATTTATTGAATGCTGTTCGTTGAACGCTATCCCCAGATATGTAAAATAGATTTATCTGACTGCAAGCGTCACCGCGGGAAATTGGCGATCCCCGGGTTGTACGCAGTGTTTCCCTCGGCCCGCCGCGAGCGAGTGAGACGTAACAAAAACGCGAGGGCGCCGCGCCCCGCCGCTGCACTTTGCAACTGAGGTCACTGCTATTTATTACATCTCGCGACGTTGCCCACTTGTTTGTATTACTTCTGTACTCGCTTTCCATTAACGCGCGTCGGATTAATATTTTGTTTGCGATGCGTGTGCTTACGACAAAAATTAACATTTATTGGTGGGGTCCGAAGGTTTTATTCATGAGTGGCTTAGCGCGGGATAGTTCTGGATGTTTGTTTGCCGACGACGCTCTAGGGTTCGCGTGTGAAAGCTTTTATATTGGCTTTGTTTGCCGTGACTTAAAATGATATATTACATGTCGCGAACATTGACATTTTAGTAAAAGAATGGCTATGCATGTTGAGTGAAAAGCGTTATGGTTTATTTGCTAGGATGTAGTTGCGGCTCGGGATTTGACTAAGCGGTATAAACTTCCTGTTTTTTGTGTTGTGTGGGTTTTGTGTGTTTACTTGTAGATTTACGTGTTTTGCGTATTGGGCGACTAGACTAAACCGATTTACCTACTTTGTCACTTGTTACTTATACTGTCACAGCTAAACGAATAGGGATATCTAGGTTAGAAGTATAAGTCTTCAATTGTGTGACATAGTAGGCAGTGGATGAACTACATAATAAAGCAGAGTGATAAGTCTCATAATGTGAATTGATCGAAGTCGCGAATATTCATAATTATCTGCAAGCTAATTGCAAGTATTTAACTCTCTATACGACTCTTGTGTTTCAACGTATATTTACAGTTTCGTTCCCTATATTATCCTCTCTACGAATATTTAATGGGAAAAATAAGTTGAGTTTTATGTAATTATACGCTCGTTGGGTCTAGGGGTGTCAATAATCACTTGTTTCTGCTCTGATACTAATGCAGTTACTTAAAACACATTAGCTGCCTGCAGGCTGTGGGGCGAGGGGTTGGAAATATGGTCGACTGATTCAATAAAGGGATGCAGCACGAGTTTAAGTAACTCTCAAATAATAGTGTTGATCCTATTTTCTTCTGACTACTTTTCAAAAGCCTGAATGAGTTGTCACTCTTTGACATTGTTTTAATTATGAGTTGGTAATACCTTAGCTCCCTTTGTATTGTGTAGTAGGTATGCTTGTTTTGTCAACAGATTAGGTACTTAGGTAGGTATTAATAAATATTGTTTTTAAAATGACACTTTCAACTAGGACAAATTAATATGGACCAATTATTTAGGTCAACATGATTTGAGTCCCAGATGTTACATAAATTGATTAACTTTAAAACAAAGCTCTATACTTTAACCATGGGTTTCAAATTGGATTAGGTATCAATATTTTAACCATTGATAATTTTTGATAAATATTTATTAAATGTATCATTCGTTTGTACTATACGCCGTACCACTTTGTATTTGACGACACGTTAGCCTATTTGGTAGAGACCCTGCCTACAAAGGTAGCTGTTCCGGGTTCAAATCCCGGTAAGTACAGATATTTGTTCCTGAGTCTTGAAGGTTTTCAATTTATTTAAGCATGAATTTCTTTTTGTATGTATGTCGTTGCCTATTACCAATATATTAATGTCTAGTACAAGCCTAGAGCCAAGTTTGGGGCTAGGTAATTTTTTGTGAAATTGTCCCCTAATATTTATTATTAATTTATTATTTATACCTCATTATCTATTTACACATAAAATATTGTGTTAGTAAGGTATTGTTTAAGTTTCATAGTAACAGCGCACGTGATCCATCAACCCGTTTTTAAGGTCCCGTTTCCCCTGGAATAATTATCTATTATTTTCTGTTATCAGCTGGTACGAATTGCCGTACATCTAGGTACTTAATAGATCTCTACAGTATTCAGCTCATTTAATCACTAGCTAGCGATTCTGAAAGCTAGTTACAATCTTCTTTAAGTACTTATATTTATAAAACAGTACGTACCGTGACTGACTGACAGACAACGCACATCCTCTAAAGGCCCAGCCATACCGGATGAGTGCGCGTAGACATGACGTGCGCGTTCGCTTTCCACGGCGGTCTATAGTAGGAATTCTCATACGACATGTCACTATACACGGCAGTGGAAAGCGATTGCACACGCATCCGGTGTGGCTCGGCCTTTAGTCAGTCGAGTAAATACATGACTCCATAAAATGTCTGAATTATTCAATCGTAAAGTCATGTTTATGATTTACTTTAGGAGTTTCTCCCCGACAAACCTCAAGAAATGTATCATTTCACTCACTCTTACTATTTTCTGCTGAAGACGTGTTGTTTTCAGGTTATCTTAAATCATTATTATTATTACGTGGGTTGGGTTGGGTTACACATTTGACTATTGCAAAATGTTACTTAACTCCTGCGCCTAGAAAAGCCTGTTGGTGAAACGATTTTTTTTCGAAATAATAGGCTGTATGAAATGACAGTCGACAACGCAAGGTCAAACTGGTTTAATGTACACCAAGAACAGCGTACCGAGTAGTACCTATTCGAGCACTGGTTATAGGTACTGTGTTCGTGATCTTTATCCTACTTTCTGTGACGCTGACTGTTCAACATTATGACAATCCGACTTTATTAACGCCGAATCGGCTTTGAATTCCAACTTTTGTGACGAGCACTTCCGAGCACTTCCGAGCGCCCCAGCACTTCCCAACACTCGGCCCCCGCGGCGCCGCGCGCGTGCCGTAATCCTGCACAATGCCATATTTCATCCAGTTTTTTTGCAATCAACAGGGGTTACTAATGCTCAACCGTTCAAGATTGTGCTTTTATGAAAGCTAGGCCATTTTCCAACATGACTTGGCCAAATTGTTTGAGTTGAGTGAGACCTGGGCTTTTTCCGTTTACAGCACAGTTTAGTGTGCTTGAATAAGCATATCTTGAGAATTGTTAAAGTTTTTCCGATAGAAGTACCTAAAGATTGAATGTGACAACAACGAATGTAGTGTAAATTTTGTTAGACCACAAGGCCTTTGCGTTTTCTATTAAATTGAATTTGTTTACACTGCTGGGAAAATTCTTAAGTCTCTTGCCTGCTGCATTGCCATTTGCACGGCTAGCACAAGTTGCCCGCGATATGTTTGTCGCTCGGATCTCCCTTTCTATCTAGTCAGTAACGATAGAAACGCACTGAGCGACAAGCAAGAAAATACAACTTTTGCTACCCGTGCTGGACGGGTAATCTTTATACTTTTTATTTATGTTCACTAAAAAATTGCCCATTTATTAAAATGGTAAATACAAACAAGACAACAACAAATACAAATAAGTAAATATCAGCTCAAAACAAAAAAAAAATCGTGTTTGTATCGTACGGGTTGTTTCTCACACAAAGTGCTCAAACTCATAACTTTTCTCTTGTCAACAACATCCATTTTGTATCGTGTCCCCTGCGTTATTAGCGGAGTGCGGATGCAGGGCATTAAAACCACGAACGGCGCTTCTGTCCACAATGGGCCCGTTCATTAGACGCGTCAGCCGTGACACCCTTCCATTAGCACTAACGCCGCTATGAAAACACTCCCAAAACCATCCTTATTGTTACAATGCCTACTTACTTATGTCGTTGACAGCCGAGACTAACTCGAGCACTACGCCACCGTGGGATGCCACTAATGACGTCTACAAACAGCACAAGAATCAGGACGACAAAGAGTGCCGAGGAACTCTTATTCAATTGGAACACATTATAAATCCCCGAAACCGTACTTACTTACCTACGTTCCACGGGATATCCTCATAAAAGAAACGATCCACGAACTCGACAAATCCTTTGGCAAGAGCACGAAGTAGGGCAGATCGTTGTACACGCCGCGACCTCCGAGCGTCGCCCCGATGTTCCGACGAACGGAAGAAACGTTATATGAAATTTGGAGCCGGGCGCCGCCCACTTTACTACGAATAGGAAATCCGGGAGCGAGGAGCGGTTACGCACAGTTACACGGGCCCGCGCCTCCCCCCTCCGACACCCTCCGGCCCTCAACGCTAAGCCAATTCACTGGACGATTTATACACCGACAAAATTAAAGCAATTTTAAACGGTTAACACCACCGGTGCAATTCGAACATGAAATAGCACGCACTACCCTCACAAACGCAAAATTACTAGTGGTCATCATTCACATTTCGCAGCGCAACAATACAACTGTACATGCATGGAATATTTCGCATCGCAGACTCATCAAAACACACATAATGTTAGCACAAACGCATAAAATGTTAGGGAGTTTATACACTATAAATATAAATCAACATCCGGCAGTGCTTTCATTGTTTAAGGCCACCCAAATTTTGTTGTGAAAGGCAATGAATTTGATAAATTTATTGGAGCGGCCGTGACGAAGGAGCTGTCGGATGCTGCGGGGGCCGAGGACGCATACCTTTGTGGGTTTTGAGTTTGTCGTCCTGGTCGTCCTTGTCCTTGTCCTCGTCGGAGAGCATCGCGTCGTCATCGTCATCGGTCTTGTTTTTGGGCTCCCAAGTCATCTTGTTCTCCTTTTTGAGGCGGCGGCGCGCGTTGGCGAACCACGTGGAGACCTGCGTAAGCGTCATCTTGGTGATGATGGCCAGCATGATCTTCTCGCCCTTGGTCGGGTACGGGTTCTTCTTGTGCTCGTTCAGCCACGCCTTTAGCGTCGCCGTCGACTCTCGCGTCGCGTTTTTCCGTCTCGCGGCTAGATCATACCCAGCGCCGTATCTGTGGACAAACACATTTATCACATACCTAACGGGAAGATAAAGACTTAATACGCTTCCGGCCTTAGATGTTAATAAACAAGCATTACACTACAGAAAGAAGGGAACGGTTGCGGAATCACGATTTCACGAGTGACAGTTCAAAAGGCGCTTTAAATACGCTTGTGCATGTTACAAAAAATAAACACATTTAAGAACTTTATATAAAAGATACGAATAATAAGTTGTTTTGAACAAATTAATTAATCAGATGATAATGGCCTATTTGTCAGTATAAAACACGATGTAACGTCAAGTTAATGACGGGTTAAATAGATAAATTCTAAATATTATAACGTGTAATGCGGAGTTCCAGAATGAACAACGCTTTATATATACAAAGTTACGGTAGATGCGCGGGTCGTTTACAACGAACAATAAACTCGCTTTTAAATTCGTAACCGATAGACGTTTTATTTGAGGCAATAGATTTCTCGTAACGGCAGCGAAAAAAAGCTACCACGGCACGGAGCTCGATACAGTTTTTAGGACCTTTCGGTCCCATTTGCATCCGCACTCTAAGCGTATTTGCGGCGAAGCGCTTTCCCCCTGGTGCCTGTTATGCGTACCTGACTTCGATTTTCTTCGCCGACATGACAAAGGCGCGGTCTGAGGGGTCCAATAAATAGGTTTTGCGCGTGAAAATAGTTAAAAAATGAACAGGGATCAAAGTGGGATCCAAGGGAAATTCGACGCTGAATGTGCAGTTTAAAGTTGAAAGTTTGAAGGAAAAGGACGAATCACGGGCTCCACCGTGCGAAGCGTGACGTGATGTGATTTGCAAAGTGATGGCGTTTTGTTCTATCGAACGATACTTTGTTTAGACTAGTTGAGCTGGTTTGCCGGACGATGACAAAGGCGGAATAGGGGTGAATTGTTTCACTATCAAATTAAACGAATCGTAGCTGTTAATTTAAAGAAAACCCATTAACCTCCTGTTTCGGCAATCGGTAAAAACTACACGCCAACTTGGAAGGATTACAACAAGGTATGATGATAAGTAGTTATACCAACAAAACCTGATATAGTCACAATAACTACTTATGTTAGTTCGATTATAGTTAGGTACCTTATCTGTGTAACTTAACATCTTAGCTGACGTATCCAATAGCGGCCTGCACACGTAAAGAACCGGGACCGCGGGAAACGCCACGTGCCGTTCCAATCTTCGTTCCGAACCGTACTTACGTGTAAATGCAACTGTGATAGTAAAATAGTAAAAAAATGAACGGTTCGGAACGAAGATTGGAACGGCACGTGATGTTTCCCGCGGTCCGAATTTTACGTTTAAAGGCCGCTTATGTTTTGGAATGTTTATTTTTTAAATCACCAATTTGAATCATTTCACTAATAGAGATCGTGACAGTAACTAAAAAATTAAATATAAAATTAAAATAACGGTCATATGATAAAATAGTAGTATGTAGTCAAAAGTTACGAATTGAATAGTCAAAAGGTACAATATAGTAATAAGAAAATTGACAGCTATAGGATTAATCCCATGTACCTACTCATCTGCTGAGTACCGAGGGTTACCCAACCAAAGGTTTTTCAGTCGACGCGTATGTTTTAGACCTATATACAAGTAGGTGCATATGTATGTTTGTATAGTTCTTTTTTCTCTCGTAGAGGCTGAACGGATGGCCTGCCTTCGAAAAACGTTTGCCTCCTCCATGTCATAAAAAATCAGGTGTTATATAGGTATATTAGCGTTGCAAGTGCCACTGGGTACCTACTTTATTTAAAAATAGCACTATTTTTATTGTGATGGTATATTTAAAATTATTATTATAAAATGGTTATTTAAATATAACGACGACAATAACAAAATATGCAGTCGGGTTTTGAAAGCTTGTTTTTTTACCTCTACACTTTAACTGAAAGTGTAGAAAAGAGGTTAATATTTTCGCAAAGTTGAACAAGTTCGACGCCGTTGCTTTCGGGCGCAAAATACAGTTTTGCGTCCTCGGTACGGCCGCTTCCGCGCTAGAGGGCGGTTCGATGCACCTCGGCTGCATCTGCAGGGCGGTGCAGCGCACGCGTGGGCGTGCTACAATCGATCGCGACGCCATCTTGCGAGCCGGACACAACTACCACCGAACGACGTACGATTTTTTTAGATACAGAACGCCATTCTTATCAAAGGTGTGACGTGTAAAGCCTGTGTAACCGAACCGCATTAGTCTAAACACGAATAAGCTCTTGAAGAACGAGGCGGTTAGTGCCGGCCCGCCCAGCGCTTTCAGCGGCTTTCTGGCCCGCGACCACGTTCGGCGGCAGCCCTGAAGCGGCTGCCGGCGCTACTTAAGCTTTCTAATTAATTTAGACAACCCACTTACTCCTCGCCGCCCTGCCGACACATGCACTCGCCGAATGTTAATACTCCCAAGCCCGGAAATACTTTGTAGAAACGTTAATTTGAAGACGAAAACATAAAGCCGACGGTCGCGTCTGAGTTATGTTTTATATTCGTTCGCCGACTAATGCCTGAATTAATACGGCGTGACGTTTCCTGCTCGATTGCTCTCCAAATCACACTGAAAGAAACTTAAGTGACGGTTTAAAATTCATTATCCTCCATTTAAATTTACTTCTTGTGTAGACACAAGAAAAATGACGCTAGAGTGTCAACTAATTTTGAAGCGTCTAAACAAAGCTATTATTTTGGAGCATGATGGCGACTTTTATTCCGTTTATACAATTAGTCAAGTGAAGATGCTTATTTATTTGACATGATACGATTTTCATGTGTTGGAAAATAACTTCTGTTATTACATTGTACAACTTTTTAGAATTTTTGAGATAGACAAACAAAAGCGGTTTGAATTTAAGCAAGCAAGCAGCAAGCCTGACGTAATATTCGAAATGGTACACATCCAAACGAAAAGTTAAGAAGAGGCAGTTAAACCCGCGCTACATACAACCAAAACACCAATACGTATTCCCGCGTATTCAATTCGCGGTATCGGGGTTTTACGATCTGCCCACTTGGGGGAATTGTGGCCTCTACGTGCCCACCCCCGTAAAACGTACCGCTATGTACCTACGAGTTCGCGTAAATAAGTAATACACCCCCTCTTCCCCAAGGGGAGGCACGAATTAGAATTAGGATTCCCTACACGACTGCCAGCCGAGTAGGCGCTTTAGAAACGAGATTGTTGCGTTTATTTTCTTGTTGTATCGCTTTTTGTACGTATCTTTTGTTGAAGTTTTGCCTTAACAGGGTGCGTGTGTTTGCGGGGAGGTCTCTTTGTTACCACCAGCTTATTATTTTTAATTCAGGGTGCTGAAATAATTGTGTGTTACGTACTAATAGTTCTACTAAGTACCTATACGAAATTCAGCTAAGGTAATTATGGTATTCTCTGTTAGCCGATGAAAAAAATACCGGAAATGTACTGAGTTGAGCACAGAGGCAGAAGTCAGCCAAACAATACAAACCAAAAAATATCAAGATTAATTAAGAATTAATAAATTAGTGTAAATTATTCTGTAAGTGTAACGTGTTGTTTTAGGTATGATAGTTCACTAAGTCAAACACTCGTAATTATATGACTTGATCTAGAGACGAGTATGGTAACTTCTAATTTTATGGGACAGAATGTAGTTATATTCTTAAATCTAGATTTAAGTTCCATACGTTTTGACACAGCTAAACGGAACTACTTATAAGACTAAATCTAGATTATTTTTTATTGCAAGGCTGCCCGAGTTCTTTATTTTGTTGCTCACAATCACACAATTTTGTTTAGTAACAAATAAAAGTTCGAATAATTGATTGTTATTTATGGTCGTTGTGCCATAAAATATATTTGTTATTATTGTACTTTGGCACCTTCATGATGTAACATTAATATCATGACCATGACCTACATTATTTGAATGTAGGATCATTAATTGCAGGATCTTGTCTCTCTGATTATTGGTCTCCGATAGATACCGATTCACCTAATGAGAATCGATCTGCGATAAAATCAATTATGAACCCAGTCTACACGAGGATCAGTACTATTACGCGTACCTATGTAATAACTACAATTCCATTGGTGTCAAATAGATCACTCTCAAGTTCGGTGCGTGAAATATCGCACAAAGTCACGACTCTTTAATTCCTCGTTTGGTTTATTTAGAAAGCAATAGCCCAAATCGCTCCTACACAAATAATTCCCATAGAGCTCGTCCGCGTTCGCCTGAGAGAAATTTCCTGCTTATTTTGATCTCAATGGTGCGGCGCAAGTGCTCCCTCGTCTCTTTTCTCTAATTTTTGTACGTTTTCTGTACTCCACTGTTATGTTAAAAATAGCTGAGTAATTTTTCATTTCGGCGCGCGGCGGGCGTGGCAGATTACAGGCTGCTCCAAATAACACGCCGGGCCAACGGTACTTAACTGAAGTGAGCCTACAGTCGCGGCCAAGTTTTGTTGCTTATGTACGCTTTTCACCGTACTCGTTCCTTTGTGCGCCTCCTATTTATTCGGCCTGGCTAACTTATTGCGGAACGTTTTACGAGACTCTTGTGAAGTTTTTCTTTCTAAATGAATATGCAACAATTTTGTTGGCAACTGTTTGCAATTACGTGGTTTGCAACTGAATGAATATTGTTTGTTGAAGTAGTTGATCGTTTTGCGGAAAAGGTATAATGAGATATGTTTTTATCCGACGTAGCTGTGTTTTCACGTTTTGAGGTTTAAGCCTTAATAGGGCTTAACAAATAGTTGTTATAATTTGCGTCAGGGTTATGGACGTTTATAGCGGGTGCGCTTCGGCGCTAGATGCGTGGATTGATCACCCTGTGCGCGCTAGCGAACAATTGCCCGCGCGGGCGGGAGCGCGATATATCACGCCGTATATTTCCGTGCGCGTCCCAGCCCGCTATCGCTACGTCTTTTTTACGCATAAAAACTAATGTCGCCTCTAATTATTTTTAGATTATAACGCCCCGCCGCTATATATTAAGTCGAGCGGAGCCGGATTGTCAGCATAACTCTGCTTTGATGTATCATGATTTGTTTTTATTTTCAGGCAGTTTTAAAGTGATTCATGGAAGGATAAATCTCGAGATCGCCGTGAAACTTCTGCTTGATTGATGCGTGCATATAGTACATTGTTATGACAGTCTTATGACGGCCATTCTCAATTTAAATAAATTGGGAACATTCAATGGTTCGGCGGCGGTTGAATATAAATAAATTGGTGCTAGAGTGGCCCGCCCCGCGAGACGGGTTGATAAGTTTGCCGAAAACGTCAACGCAACGTGTCGCGTCCACCGATCTCGTTTCAAAGAAAAACTGTGAATTAATCAGGCACTATCGCGAAATGGATGTTGCTTCATTCTTCTCTGTCGCTCTACTGGCTTGAATTGACGTGTAAAAGAGAGGTGTAGCGGCCGGGAGTGGTTACGTGGCCATTTGTCCCTCGCGGCCGACACGCATGCCGCGGCGCCGGCCCGACACGCCGCAGCTGAAGGCTAACGCGAAAAGGATTATGATACTTAACCACTTTTAAAAGTGTCAAAAAAGCTACTAGGCAAATTGCGCCGATGCATTTTTTTATTAAAAACCATTCGAAGCGCCGTTGTTACATCAGAATCACTTTTTTTTACAGAGATTTTAATCATTAGGCCGCATTCCCGCGCGGTGTGTATGCGCATGTAACTTTATTCGTTTATTACCAGTTGACATTTAAACGGTCCGATCTATTTTCGTAAATAGATTCGTCTACAAATAATCTCGGTAATTGAACACAGTTCCATAGAGGGACTTTTATTCTCAAATAAGCTCAATACCTCAAACGCTATTATAATGGGTACCTTTATTCAAATAAATATTTGACTATCAAGTTTAAACTTCGATTGTAACATAATACGCTTCTCAATACATACATCAAAAGTTACGCCGCTTATAAACTGTGTTAGTTGTCAAGAGTTTGACGATGCATTGAAACTTTTAACCCGCAAGTTACTAGAGTGTGAAGTTATCTTCATAACATTAGTCGTTTGATGTCAAACCCACGGTAAGATCAAAGTTAGAGTAATCTTATACTCGAAGATTTAGTTACGTTTAATGATATAATATTGTTTAACGATGGTATGTTCGTTTTATTCAGACAAGTGGTGTCAAGATACTGACAGCGAAAATCGTGTCTTAATTGTTTTATTATCTTATCAAATTGGTATAGAAGGGACGTGAGGGGAAAAAACTATTCAACTGATCACGTCAAGGGTGGAAGCCGGCTCATGTGCGACTTTAGAACGAACATGTGCGATGCGACGCTTCGCGTCACAACAGGCGAGCTCTAATGCATTGATATTACTAACTGTCACTCAGCAATACCGTGGCTCGATAACCTTCGCCGAGGGTTACATTTGCACAACACAACAACATTTATTAACAGAGCGAGCAACAAACACGGGCGTTCGCATTGCAATCTATTAGATAGATAAGGTTTGATAGGGAAGTATTATGTTAATCCTAGCGGCGCGGCGTGGGTTTTATCTAAAGTGGCGTTGGCAATGGACCTTTAGGGTCTGTGGGACCCGGGGGACTTACCCGTAGGCGGCGAGCGTGGGGTCGTAGGGGTAGTAACCGCCGGAGGGCTGCAGGCCGGCCGATGTCCACGCCGACATCTCGCCGCCGCCCTCCTTCAGCGCGTAGGGGTTGCTCTGGAACACCGCACAACACAATCAACAAACAACTCTCCACTGTCACCTTACCTCAATGACACAAACTTCAGTCTACCTTGAACAGTTTAGTCTAAGAGGGTTCATCTGGCACAGTATGTCGACTTGGTAGACTTGCACTTAGAAAATTTACTTTGGTTTAAGATGATTATTATGTTTTTTGTATCGTCTTTTATTATAGCTATCATTTTAACGTACCAATAACCTAAATTTACAAGTTTAGTAATCCTCTAAATAGTAGCGTAAAGTAAGTTAGTAAAAACTCATTACAATCCATCGAAACTGCGTGCGTAATCTTATTAAACCGTCGTTAGCTAATACCTCGGGCTCTCACATCACTAAGCTCGTGTGTAATCAGATAAATCTCTGCCTAATACCTCTCAGTCAATCGGCCTTAACAAATGCGTCAGCTCCAATTTAATTAAAGTTAACTTCATAAAAGGGCATAAACGCAGGAACAACAATATAACTCCCAAGTGTACGGCCTGACATATCACTAGCGTATTTGCATAATGTATGAATGCGGAGGGGAAAACTATTAAGGCCTACGCACCCTCTGCGCCTGATAGTTGTTTAACAGTGTTCGAGTGAGGAGGGCCTCTCCCTCAGCTATTCGCATACATTAGAAGCGACTAAATTAAAAGTCTGAACGACTCCGGCGCCGAAGTCCCCTGTCTTTAGACTCCCCCAGTGCGAATAGCGCGATAATAAATTGAAAAGTATTATGATACTCCCATATGGAGCCCCGGTGCAAGATAACCGAGTCAACCAGCTTACTTGCCCCTCCTTCGGGATAACAGCTGCCATGAACGTAGGTCTATTTACAAACAACAGAGTTAGGTGTGTCTTTTACATCACACCCAAGATAATTTTCGCCGGTACCAAATGTATTTATTGATGTGTGATCGGTTGGTGATTTAAGTGAGAAAAGCTGTGCAGTTAAATCTGTATTTCATTTGTACGCGGGGTACCGTTTAAGAGTATTGTGTTTAACAAATGCTATAATTTGCAGTCATTTTAAACTGGTTTTTTTTCAGTTTTTATATACAGTAGGTATTCGGGTCGAACACGAACCTGGGCATTTTTGCTAACGCCGAAGATTGTGTAATTGCAGCGACGTGCTGCATGTTTCGACTTTTTTACGCCCGGAGTTGCCACCTGAGTCAGTACTAATTGGCCCAAGTTCCATTCAAAATCGTTGTAAATGACAAGCCGGCGGACGAATAACCAAGTAAAATTGTTCACAACGCGTCTATCATCACGAAAACATGTTAATTTCTACCAAACTGTTAGCAAATTTTCCTTTGTATCAAAAAAATATCAGTTAGAAAAATGAAAATATTGCTTCTGGATTTCAAAATAAGGGCGAATAAGCAAATGTTTTAGGTAAAGCTGGTGTTTACCCCACAAAGGACAGCTAATTAGCATTTATAATGGGAAGCGTTAGTTAACCATTGTAAGATAATAGCTTAATTATACAGCTCTAGGCCGAGGCTAGCGCGAGCTCGTTACTCCGAGTCGACAATTTGTCATATTTACATAATGCAGTTTTTATCGAGTGGATAAATGACAGCAAAGCGAACATCGATAGTGATCAATTATTTTTTACCAACAAAACTGAAAAAACATTCCAGAATGTAAATTGCCTTTAACTGGGTCGTAAGTACCTACCTACAGACAAAAGTAAAGCCTACGCTCGGTACCCTGTCATAAGAAAATAAATAGCTCTAGTTATCAAGCGTTTTAACTAAAACATAACTTCACAAGTTGTTCACAGATAAGCTAACTCATACATAATGGCTGTGAAATATCGACAACTTCATAACGGATGAGTTCAGTTAATTTAAATTAAATTGTAGCAAATGACACCAAGTAGCACAAACGTTCATTGGCACTAATGTCACATTAGGATACCTTCTGTCTGTAGAAAGTGACAGCACGCGACTTAAGGCAAAATTAAATTAAATAAGCGTTTGTGCAACACTCTATCCACCTCCAGGTATATAAAACTAAAATGATCTAAGTATTATATTATTATGATACAATTTGAGGCAATTTTATAGAAACGTGTTACTAAAGGTGAACATATTTCATAGGTACCGCTTACAATAACTACCGAGTGTGTGAGTAACTAAGTTTAAAAAGGAGTAAGCGCATTGTCGATCTTGCTCCCCTCCGAAATGACAAATACACGTCCCCAACTCTTCAGTGTTGCCACAGATAAAAATTACGCCTTCTGAGCTGCCAGCTACAGTTTTAGCTGAGATTTATGACCCAAAGTTATATTTTACGCATCAAAGGAGTCGTTATTTACATATCTTGATAGGTAATTAATTGAAAATGAAGATTATATTTTGGCAGCACTATTAAAACTCGCATAATTGCCAAAGTAAACAATAAATTGGGAATTAGATTTGTTAATCTCCAAAATTAAAGTTTGGTACCTTACAAATATACCTAAAGAACTTCAAACACCTTGCTATCATTTATATTTTAAATAATGTCGCTTATAATATAATTATAAGACCTATTTATTTATAGATCATAATACTAAGCAGATATTCAAGTAAAGTTTGACTAATACGTAGGTGTTGCCTGTGATAAAAATTGCGTCTTTAGGGTTGGCGGTGGCTCTAACCATGAGTGATGGTTGTCTCGCCCCTAGCATTAGCCGTCGGAGCATGCGTCGGGCATGATTACATTGCTGACTATAATATCGTCCGGAACATAGAATTTTGAGTTAAGTTAGTGAATCAAGGAATTTAAAACTATCCTTTTAAGGATCATTCGTTGTCTTTGTCAGCCATTTGGTAGGTACCAAGTGTTTTATGTTTTATATGTATTTCTCTATAAGTATAGGTATTTATATCGGTGCACTAATGTTTTACCAAATCATCATTTGGCAAACTAGGATATCATTTTATAAACTTTAATTTCTCAAACAGGTACTTCCCATCGGATTATTGAAAGATTGTAAAATGATATAGTTTGTCAAACGTAGGTACCTTTTGTTAGAAGTTGGGATACCGTTCATATCGTTGTCTAGTAACCATAGTACAAGCCTAGAGCTTAGTTTGAGACTAGGTTAATTGGCTTCACATTGCCTCCTGATAATTTTATTTTTGTTTACTAAAACACATGTTGACTTAAATATTTTAAAATCATTAACCTGATACTACAAAGCCTCAAAAATATGCACACAGACCTTATTATCATGGCGATAAGGTCTATGTGTACATATTTTTTCGCAACTTTGTGCGGATATTTATTTTTGACCTTGACTGTACCAATAATTTTTGTGCTCTAAACGTGCCAAATATTTAAATATGACAAACAGTTTGGCAAACCGTTATTCTGGTGTTAATTTTTAACAACGGACCTTTTATATAACATATATATTTTTTTATTCATTAATCGGTTGACAATTGGACATGCACTTTTGATTAAGCCGATCTTAAAAGTATTAGTAGGTAAGTATTACGGATATATCGCTCCAATGGACGGTTCAGCAGAAAAAAGAGCAGCTGCGCCGGAGTAGATAAGAACGCTACTAGGGGTAGAAAGGTGCCAATGATATCACAACTAATGGCCATTGGTCGCGGACTAAGCACATGAGTATAGAAAAACTGTAATCTACTTCAGACACCAGCTATCCAATAAAAACAAATAGAGTAACGGATCTATAGACCACTTCATGACTGCAAGCGTCCACAAATAAACTATTATCTCGCACCTCGATGGTTCATTAAAATATATACGCTGTTAATTAACCGTTTTAACTATCGCGAACCCAATAAACAATCTTTTATTCGCACTTAACTCGTTACAAAGCTCATTTATTAACTCTAAAAATCGCATCCTAACCAATTCGTCCCCCTTTTCCGTAAGACTGAATCTAACAACGTATTAATCAATTCTCCACAGAGTTCGCGAGTCAGCGCGCCAGATAGACTCATTACGGCAACCCCAAATAAATATAAACAGAAGCGAAAGGGGCTGGCCCCACTATTAACGTTATTCACACGCGCGAGAAGATCCATAAATAAAAGCCAACTAGGATGCGCGACCCTAGAAGCAAAAAAAAATCGATCGGCGGTGAGCCTTGCGGAGAGGGTTCCGTAAAAAATGGAAGGCTCTGCGCTTCGAATCCACTGAACGTAACGAAAAATAACGGCGTTCTGCGACAAAAATGCTTAGATATCATTAATTCGTAGTGTACAAGATTATACTAACGTAGCTATATTTTATTCAGTATTCAGTTGTCTCATATCATGTCATTGAACGTCGGTGACTCGTTTAAAATAACCCTTACGCAGCTTTCCTTCTTCTAATGGCAAAGGGAAGTTAATCTATGCCACTTCCAGGCCGCACTCATTTGAATCGAACCCCAAACGCGAGTGATCGGTGCGGTTATAAATAAGGCTCGTTTATTTCATTGCATTAAACTGGTGATAAGTTATTTGACGGTTCATAAATTTTTGCCCCGTCGGTGGCTGGGCTTATTGACCCGCGGGGCGAGGCGCCGCGCCGCCCCAACTCGCTGCCAAATCGACTACACTTCATCATCGCACAACTCAGCTTCCTGGCTACTGTACGCAGTTAAATCCTCGGCATTACTTGGGTGTCATGTAGTGTTTACCCATTTTCTGCTTCATAAACTGTATCTGGCGCTAGTTAGGGCCAAGTTTGGTGATTGGGTTATGGATACGACTATGGGCCAACGCAGCATATAACGCCGCTTGAGAACGCTATGTTTCCAGTAAAATGTACGAATGGACAAAGGTGGAATATTGCTCTCAGTTCGGGCCTCTTTCCACATAATAAACAACTGTATAGTTTACTAACAAATTTAAAGTAAGGAAATACGGATCCATAAGGTTCATTATCAACATTATCATTCGTCATATCAACTGAAAAACTACTACTTCTATACCAAATACTGCAGCCCAAATCATGCAACGGGTAACCTATAAATAAATTCTAACTAAATTACAGTGTATCATAACAATAATTTTCATTTTATAAAAATAACGGCGCCACAAAGCCCTCAACTAGCGAAATCTGAAAGTGAATTGTAGCAAGTGGAAAAAAATATGAGTGTAAGTGGATAAAAGAGCGAGTACAAACGAAAAAGTCATTTCATGCCGCACGGTGGAGACGCAAATGGGGGTGAGTGCGCGATTATCGATCTTTTGTTTTGTGTATTAGGGGCTATATTCCAAGTCTACGGGGACGACGTGGTTAAGTTCAATAAAGCTTTCCCCCAAATAAGCCATAAAACGAGCGGCTCCGGGCGCGGCGGGCTGCAGCTATGTAGTCGTTCCAATTATTTGTTTGTGGAGGCACAATAATTTTATTTTACGTTTTATTTAACATTTATTTCGTTACGGCAATTTCACGGGTATCAAAGAATTGCTAGATTGTGATTTAAACGAAATTGGTTATTTTCCACTTGGCAGAACGTTGTAACGCCGGTATCGAGTTGATATTATTTTATTAGGCATGATATTGTGTTCTTAATCACTGCGCACTAACAGCGACCATTATTGAAACGCGGACGACTGGTAATAATTGCAATCATGCTCGCAGTTAGCTCCGATACCAAATGTCTCGACGGTTAAACTGTGGAGTATTTATACAGTCGTTAAACAACTTCAATCTATACGAACATATTTTACAGGATGGTTAGCGTTGGCGACGCGGATTTTGGTTTGTCTAGTCGCTAAGCATCGCAGCCGCGGCCTCTATAAATAAATTATCAGTAAAGCGGGATTAAACAAGTCAATTGGGGCTCGGGAGCAGACGATATGCGGTTACGTTTAACTGCCGAACGGCGGTAATCGATCGCGGCCGCCGTAACTCAATGATCGTAAACGCTTGCAATGATATCAATTAGACTCGCCGGAGACCGATAAAGCTCCACTTTAATTAGGAGAACAAACAACAGACGGTCCTTAATGAGCCGTGTGGAGGGCGAAAGAGGGAATTAGGTCGGGGGAGCGCGGCGGCCAAGCGATCAATTATTGAGCCTCCGTGATTGATTTGGGCTGAAGCCTTCCAGCCCTCGCGCGGCTGCCGCCGCGGCTTGGCGCTCCACGCACAGCCACCGAGACAGCCCTATTCATTAACATATTATACCTTCACGCACCAATTCTCTTAAATGGATTAAAACTTCCAAACAATCTAAATTAATAACTTTTATTAAATAATGCATAAGAGTTTCCGGGACACTCACATAATGCATTTATCTGATGCCTCGCTAATAGCCTTCATTGGAGGGTGAAATGCAGCTGTGAAGCCTGACTTCACGTATAAATTACGTATAAAATAGGGACATTAAAAACCATTTAGAGCAATAACTATTCTACAATGAACATCGTAATAAATAAAGTGAATAATTTATATGTATTATTTTGATACAGGAATGAATGTTAGAGAGGTGTCAGTGTTAATGGCGGGGGGAGGCCGGGAGGACAAAGCGCCCCCGGGGCGCTTTTGTTGCCGCGGCTTCCCTGCCCGCGACATCTGTCCGCCGCGTTACAATAACCCGCAAAAAATTCACTCTAAACTTGCTAACTGTAAAGCTTCGCGATTATTCTCGCGCTTAGATCGGACTACTAGAATAAGCAGACGTCTTCATTCACGTCATTGTTGCCGCTGACATATCATTTATTCACACAAAAACTAGAGCTAGCACCCCGGTGGTCGCTGTTCGATTAAGAAATAGTGTCAAAATATTATAAACGGCGATAAATTTTGCCATTTCACGGTAAGTTGCCTTTTTTTAAACCTAGTTGAGTGACGTGTCACAAAAAAACTTATGGGTTTAGGAATAAGCCTGTTTGCAGAAGTAATGCGAATGCAGCTTTTGTGTTATTTCTATTATACTTAGATGAACATGTTTCTTTTGCGACGGGTCCAAAGTATAATACGTTAAATAAATTATTTTCTACGACCTTAACCAAACTTGCACTTTGAATAAGAGCCAAAATGTATAAGCAGTAAATCTTTAAGTTATTTAAAAAGACTACTTATACCTATATGATTGAATAGATTCAATCTGAATGTTAATAGAGGGGTTCAAATATAAACGACTCAGAAAACACAATTAAATTGTTCCCTTACTATTGCGTCGGATAATCTAATTAGGTAGTCAAATTTTCCATTTGCTTAGTCCTCATACACTTTGGAAGTTTTAATTGGGTAATAATCAATTTCCTGTGCGGTTTTGTCGCAAATTTATCACCATTTGACCGCTTATATGGCTTATTTTACAACAACATTTGCATTATAACGGGCATGTCGTAAAATTTTAATTAGAGTTTTTCATCAAATTAATTAACTTCAATACAATAAGGATTAGTGTATTGCAAATGTGTAGTCGTAATTTTTTATATAAATACTTCCGCGTAATAGTAAATTTTGCATGGGAGGTATATTAAATAGGTACCTTCCCGCCTGTGATCCCAGAGTGGGGTGGCAAAGCTACAGAATTACCTGCAATTTAAAAACTTGTTGTTTGTTGTACATTACATACTTGTATAAATTTACTTATATGTATGCAGTGCAGTACTACAAGTAGTAGAACTCGTAGTATTAGTAATAAATAAGAAAAGTATATATTATATATTTATATATAGAACGCGAATAGAAATTTAAAAGCATTCGAGTTTAAGTAAGTTTCGTAAAACGTTACCAATACTTTGTTACTTCTGTGTGGAAGTAACAAAACCATACAGATAAGGCTTTCGATTAACCTCGTAGTAACGGTAGATACCCTCAACGCGAATTAAAATGAAAAACATATCTAGTTGAAACAATCTCACGTCTCATCGGCACCTTATTTTTTATTCAACTAATGCTAGCGCGGCGGGCGGCGCGGGCGCACAAAAATTACACCCAGCAATGCGTTTTTCAACTTCCGGTAAGATAACGAACTGAATAAGGACCTTTATATTGTTAAATGGTCACACATTCCTTGTTAGTGCACGATCGACGCGACTATGCAAACTACTCTAATTATTATTTCCAAGTGTCATTATGAATTTTAATCCTTTTATTTACAACAAAACTTATTTATACAATTGACTTGGTTTTAAAGAATAGCTTCATTAAATTTCAAAATGACTAACTTAAATAATTGCTAGTTGGATTTTACTGCCACTTACCTTATAGGTATTTATTATTGCAAATCATTTAGTAAATTTAGGGTTATAAATTACAGGCTTGGCTGGACACGACTAATTGAATCTCATTGTTTTATTACTATTATCCGTTCACAATCGCTCGAGTGTGGAACAACGGGCTATAGAAAGCCAATTTGCGAGCTTGTTGCGTTAACGATAAGACACATTCAGCGACGACCAAATGAAAGGTAAAGATGGAAAACGGAAGATGTGTGAGTGGCAAGTCAGAGATCGTGATCGGTTATGCGGTCGGGCAGCCGCCCCGCTCGCAATTATCTCGCATTAGACGACTTCCTCCCGCCGCGTCCAGCAACTCTCCGCCCAAGATTGATCGCAAAAGCCTTCGCTCGGAACCGTCACAATATCCTCTAGTTCCGGCCCAGACAAAGGGTCATAACTAACACATTTCCTTTGACCGCCGAGACCGCTGACTAACGCCGGCCAGACGTATGACCCCGCAAATGATCCAGTGAATTATCGCATCAACGCGGTCAAGATACGGCCCATGATAGTGTTGGAAGTGTATTCAAACAATAGTAAATACATTTAGCTGGGGTATTGTTTGATTTATAGTGGAAGCGTGTAGGTAATTTATAAGAGTGGTGTCGGACGGAGGGCCGCGCGGGCGAGCCGCGACGGGACGTCGGGAAATCGGGGAAAAGCCGAAGATTTATTAGCAGCGGGCCGGCGGCTGACCGCGGCCGCTGTTTGCCCACTCATTAAAGTCGGCAAGTAAACGCTTAGTGCGAAGATGAGTATATTTGCGGAGCAATTAACGCTTTCGAGGTGAGACGAGGGTTGCAGGGCCCATTGTTTATAAGTCATTATGGTCGTTCGCCGATAGTTGCGTCGTATCGATTCGCAAACACCGCACGCTTGATTTAGCCGCGGAGTCGTCCGTCCAGCACTTGGACGGTATCGCAAACGCTCATGCCTGCCTGATAAGGGCGGGCGACACAGAAGTGCGCCTACGTCACTATCGCAGAGTCAACAAGCGGGGTGTCAATCACGGCGAGGCGGTGCCTTACAACATTTTATCAGATGTCACATAATCTAAGTATAACGAATTTGTGTCAAATCGGCGATGTACCTACTGATAAGCCCATCCACGTTTCAACGGCCCACCGGCTCATCGGTTCCATTGCTTAATAATACCTATATACTTCCAACGCAGATAAGCTGCGATTACAAAAAATGACATATGTAAGTCAGTGATTTATGAATTTATCAGTCAGTGGTATGTATCTCACATAGTTGCTGCCATGCACTGGCACTCCGCAACCCGGGTTCCATGAACTACTTTATGTACCTACGGAAGGTACCAGTACGTAAACTAAAAGCAGAGGTAAATGGAAATCTACAAAAAGTGACGATCTTACACAAATTGACCTAGTCCCAAACTAAGCTCTAGGCTTGTGCTATGGGTAGGTACTACACAACGATATAAATACTTATTATAGAAAAATAAATACTTAAATACATAGAAAACATCCATGACTCAGGAACAAATATTTGTGCTCATCACACAAATATTTACCCATACCGAGAATAAAACCCGTCGCTATTGTCTAACGCACTCGCAATCGCAATCGGCTTCAAAGCGGAAGAATTGCTTTCATTTTGTATACAGATAAGCCTTCGAATTTCAAAAAGAAAACGATTGCGATTACGAGTGCGTTAGACAGTAGCCACACCGGGTCTGCTAGCTTCGTAGGCAGTTACTAACTAGTCTATCGCGTCGTCAAACAACAGATTATATTGGAATTATGTATATATATATGTATTTAGCTACTGTTCACATAAATCCCTGCTACGTCTATATTACCTATTCACTGTTCTCATTCTGTCAGCTCTTGTAAAAAGACTTCCATACTAACAAACTTTTAACTGTTTAAGTAAGTCAAGATCATGTAGGTATACTAATTAATTGCAACCGAAATCTTCTAATCAAATGTTGACCCAGTATCAAGTCGTACTTGGTGCTTTTGGCCTGGGGCTCTGATAGGACTGAGCTTTAAATGATTCTACCAATACTTTATTATGTCTACGAGTAGGTATGCTTTGTTTGGTACTCTGGCTAGGCCTACAATGCATACAGTACAAGGCATTTTTTTTGTGTGGCGGTCTTTAGTTCTTTATAAGTACATCCATTATGATATTAGCAACGTCTACACCCACTTATCTATGACGGCGTGCAATCTAGAGATACCTTATCCATTTATAGAATATCGATAAATACTTACTAACGTATTTGCGTTCGTTCAAACAATACTGCGTTCTTAAGACATAATATGTGCTACTCAACAGTCAAAGCAGATTTAACTCTTTGTGCATATAAATAATGACCTATATGCCAAAAGTTCTGTAACAGCTGGACACATTTTTCCAATGGGAAAAGAATACACGCATCGTGGAGGACACGCACACGTGCCTATGCGCTGATGGTCTCTGATCTCGTGAGATCTTAAACTCCATCTCCTTGACTCAAGAATCAGAATCGATTGCGTTATTCGGGAGTAAAATTCCTTTCGCTTTCCCATTCTAAGCTAATTAGAAAATAAATAAAATGTAACAAGACCATTAATCAGAAAGTGAAGCTGCAGTGACTAGTTGATTGGTGATAGAGACATGACGTGGTGCATCTACAAGAGTTCTTAGCAGCTACTTATATTCTATTTACTACTATATTGCAGACCCTCGGCGCACATCCGGCAATTAATAAAGTAACTAGAAAAACCGGTTAAGTGCGGGTCGGACTCGCGCATCGTGGGTTCCGTACTCCGTCGCGCAGTAGGGAAGTATTGTGTCCCGACTTGATTGGTTCCGAATCTAATCAGCGCGGGCCCAACACACACTGACTTTTTTTTGTTATTTTTCAGGGTTTTTACTGTAATCATTTCAAATTTAAAGCTAGGGTGAATAGGCATCTCCTGCGTGAGCTCGTTTCATCGTTGAAGTCTTCATCCTCTAAGGCAAGAGTTAGACAAGAGCAAACCCATTATTAAAAACGTAAAAAATTGGACGCTTGTTTCTATGATTTACCGAATTTAAGATATAACAAAAATAAAAATACGTTGTAAAAGAAAACGATTCTTGTATCGCCTTTATTATTATATTTTATAAATATTCTGAAAAATAACAACCTGCCGGTTCAAAAGATACAAGGTAAGTACCTACTTAAAAATTAACACAGACGGACATCGTAGGCTATTTACAGGGTCCCGTTGGGCTGCCTTCAGATACGGAAACCTAAAAAATAACAAATCAAACTATATTGCTTACTATGCTTACTAACTTCTTCACGTTTTGCCGTGTAATATCTCCATACTCTCGTGAGGAAACAACCCAAAATCGGGTTTTAAAGTAGTCTATAAACTCACTTCGACCCTTGTTTTATTATACAATTAATTGAGACAAATGAATATCAAAAAAGTGTTAGTTTAGATATTATTATCAAATAAATCAAGATCAAATTATTTACAAAAGTACGAGTAGTTTGACTATTTATTAAATCTCTAGGATTCTGTACAAACTTGAAAATACCCGACTGTTCTGATCTCGGTTACTAAAAGTATACCTGGCGAGTGACTCTCTTAAATACCTTTTTCTTGAACTCGACGCACCAAATATTAACCGGCGTGTTGAAGTTTACCCGTGAGAGCCACAAAACAACTTTTGAGGACGTGCGTTCTCAGTTTACCCGCTGTACCCTCGAGTGAGTGCGCTCGTATGATATCACTCACTCAATATACCGTTGAACAGAGAGCCGTTTGTAATAGAATAACACACTAGCTTCTAGTAACTATTTATTCCTGCGTGACAGTTAAATCTTACGTAAAAATCAGGGGTGTTACTCTCTTAGAGAGCTTAGAACTTAGAACTTAGAGAGCTTCTTGTCGAACGGTCGATCGAGTCCGTTTTAAGCGACTAAATGGAGATTGCACGATCTAAAACTTAAGTTTTTTTGGCTACCGGACCAATTAAACTTGCTGGTTCATAATTTCTCTGTAGAGTTGAGACGCGAGTTGATAAGAGAATCGCCCATCAACCAGTCCTTAGTCTTTAATTGAAAAACCATTTAATCAAGATGATAGAATGGTCATTATATTCGTGGACTCATAACATAATTGAAGATGATCCGAATTAAAAATAACTCAATTTTATTTATTGACTTGGTTACTCCACATGAAATTGGATCAGGTACTTTAATTTAAAATATCGGCTTGAAACTTACTGCAATTAATTATACTTAAGTATGTCTACCATATAACCCCTAAAGAAGGTACTGTGCGGTTGCCTTAATTACCTCATTGCCTGTAACGTATTAATTAAGTCATATGCATACCTAAGTCCATAGCTATAATTACCGACGTTTTCTTCATTATAATCAAATAATCAATTATTATTATTAATTAGTGTCAGCGTAAAATATACCGTGCTCGATAAACGCAGTCATGAAGGGATCATTCCTTAAAAAAGTTCAAAAGAACTTGTAATTTTTTCCTTTAACAGTAGTAGAGTACAGTGACAATAGTTGCACCGCCGTAACGTGCCCGTACGGCGGTAATTAGGGCAGGCTTAATGCCCACTGATTAATGAACAAAGCGGGCTACAAGCCGACCACCCACGGGGAGTAGACGGCTTAATAAGACCCTCATTAACACCTTAATGGCTATTCTCAATTCGCCTGATTCCACTCCAGATTTGTTTATTTTCCCTTCTCGGTCCCGCGCGCGGCGCCCGCGCATCCCCCATCCCGTTCCCTCGCCCTCCTTTATTGAATTTTTGCTCTCCTTTTTCCAAACTTATTCTCTTTGACTTAAGATTAGTGACTTATTTAAATTGGCATTTTGTTACGTTTTTACAGTCAGGCTCGACCGTTGTTCGTTTTTTCCTCCGCTTATCTTACTTTTAATTTAATCGCGATGTCTAATGAAACGACTGTGAAACTTTTTTCTTCGATTGCTCCTTAGATGATCTGTTATTCTAGATTAGAGTTCTCTTAAACGGCTACGTCTGGATGGGGTATACTTAGTTATTCAAATGTGATAAAAAAGTATTCTGTCAGAATTCTAAGGCTGGAACTATGTGTTTTACATATTTAATAGCATCGGAGGTTTCTTTGTTTCGCCAAATGGTTAAAGCTAATGCATCACGCGAGAGCAAATATTTTCACGCTATGCGTGGGATGATCGGTATCGGATCGCCTAACGTTTTATTCGTGTTGTAATATCCGCGAATAGTTAAACTTTCAAAGTGGCCCATGTGGTGGTGAACTGGTGAGAGTGCTAACGGAAAAAACAAGCGTAAACAAACATCAAGGGCAGATGCGTTTTCACGAGTGGCTGTCGTTAATTTAGGATGTCACCGTCATATGTCTATCAGGCGGCTATAACGCAATATGGAGGGTGGTTCATCGAAGATTTCCGTTCGCAATAAAGCGAGCGGACGCCGCACATGCCGGCGAAAGATATTATGCCTCCTCACAATTTGCCAGCACTTTATTAAAATGAGATTACACTCCTGTTTATTACTTATAAGTGAATGTTTAAAAGGCAGATTAACATACTTGTGGCGTGGCGACCTGTACTTAAAACGTTAGTAACGTTGAATGTTTAACGTTTGATACTTTACTTTCTTTAATAACTAGAGCATACTTAGATAGAATCGATTGTTCACTTAGTTTTCTTTTATTATAAGCAATAATTTGACTAACAACTAATATTGCTCCGTGCTTACTATATGCTCGTTATTTGTAATGTATTTATTGTTCGGTACACTGACTGTCTTAGTAATAAGTTGGGTTCTTTTAGCGAACAGCAAATTCACTCGCTCCTCAACCAAACGTACGTGTTTTTTAATAACATCATCAGCTGGTTTCGAATCGGTTGATTAATTTTCTGTAAATACGTTAAGATGCAGTGAAGGCTGCGCTATGTTCACAACTCAATTATTACGGAAACTATCGAAACGAATCAGTGTTAATTTCAACGTTACGTAAAAAGCGTACAGCGTTGAAGCCTCAAATTAAACACCAGCGCACAAACAAACCGCTTTTATTGATTATCAAAAGCATACAATAGATAAAAGATGGCGCTGCGTGTATTGTTAGTCGGTTGCACAGACGGCGCCACCGGAGTCGCTCCCGTACAAAAATGGCAGTTGCATATTTTTTCCACCCGACTGCATTTTCATGTAATTTAAACTAAACTCTACACACGAAGAGGTAGAGGCGAAATTTCTGCAGCGATAAGTTTAGAGTTTCGTAACCACAAAACAGGCATCGTCGTATTTGTGGTGGAGCATCGTCATTGTTCGCTAAATTGTCGCTTGCACGGAACAGGCCGAGCTTGTCGTGAGTTAGGTATGAGCACAGCACACAATGACAGTACATACATTTAAACACCTGTTATTAAACATGCATGCGCAGGGTCACAGGGTAGGTACGGGCCTCGTTAAATACAATGACAGATAGAGATCGGAACCGCGATTTCGGATGCATCAACAATTACTAACACGAGCTGCCAGATGATATTATAATTAACATAAGTGAACGAACTCTTTATTTCGCGTTTAAATTTAAATTGTTCTGGAATAATTTCGGGTTTTACTCATATCTATACCGCAATCTGCAAATTTAACCCAAACTTAAAGCTACATCATCGAAATATGTAAACCGCGACGAGAAACACTAAAACAAAGAAGTGAACTAAAATCGTAAATGGAGCCAAGCGTCATGCTCGGTGAAAACTTCCGTTATGAGCGCTACACTGTGAGATTACACGCCGAGGAACTTCCTCTACCACTTGACACAAACGGATCATCCTTTGTTCGACAGGATTTCATGGACTTAATGGATTTCACGTGTGCTACTCCGCCGAAAGCCAATCCGATAAAATTATTTGCTTTAAATTGATCCTTGCGAAATTTGCACCAGTCCGGTTTCTTGGTGAATAAAAAAAAATTCAAGTCTCGATTTTCAAGTGCACAATCGATTCCTCGGGCAAGCATAGACCCTTATAGGGATTAAGCCGCCGCATACAACGACCGCCCATTTGTCCCCCTTGCACCAAACAAGGTGTTAAACTGAACAGTAGCGCAAGCCATTCTGAATTTGCGCAAACACAAATTGGATTCAGTCCGTAACATTCTTCATAATAAAACGTTAAGCTTAAGTAGGTACATATAATTTATTAACATTCAAAACCTCGAGGGAAAACTTACGCGTCATTTGAAATTAAGATTCGAGGTCGAGTGTCATTTAAAAGTTAACTAAGATAAACGTAATTGGTATAATAATGACGGTTGACTTTTGGGTTTATTTAGAATTTTTAAAATATTAATGTTTCGTGACAGGGCGGCGGCGCGCTGCCGCGAGGTGTCGGTGCTTTTCTGGCCCAGCGCGCCCGGACCGGTTACCGCGCCGGCGCGCGCACGACATACTCTGCGGCCAAACACGTTGTTCCGCTCAGAGCGATAAACCCTGCCTCCTATGCGGACAAACTGCAAACGACCTATTCGTAACAATTTGCAGCCCAGTGCTGCTATAGGCTACAAACGAATAATATTTGATTCTACCAATCGACACAATAAGACCTCCCTGCACCATGGTAAACTACATTGAATTCGGATTCCAATACCAAGAAGGTATCGTTGAGATTTCGATACGATTTAAGCAGACAGAGAAGCTCGAATTTTCTCAAAATCCCAAATCCCAATCATCATTCTTCCAAAACTGTACATACCAAGGGCGAGTAGAACGCTGAGCTGTCGACGCCGATGCTGGGGTACGGGTTTTGGTCGGTGGAGGGGTATGGCGTGCCGTAGACGCCGACTGCAGCGCTGGAGAGTCGGGGGTAGGATGAGAGGGCTAGTCTGGCTCCGTCGTACTGGCAGGAGCAGACCGTCTGGCCGGAGACGGGGTCGGTGATGATGGGGCGGGGGGTGTCGCAGCAGGAGGCGGCGGGGGTGCTGGCATGGCTGCCGGCGCCAGGCGACAGCGCGCCGGCCACGGCGGAACCGCCGGGCGACAGCGGGGGCGCGGAGCTCGACCCGCCGTCTGGCGACGTGGCCGCGCCGCCTCCGCCCGCCCCGCTGCTGCCGACGAGCAACTGCAAACAGATACATACCCACATCACATGCTGTAACACTGTGAATTCATTAACACAAAAAGGCCGACCAAAAAGATTTTCTCTCAGTTGACAGAAAATATATAAATAAATAACAGCAAAATTAGTTATATCAACCAAACATTATTATTTCGTCTTAGAGTCAGATTGAAATCAAACACGTTTTCACAACATTTAAAATCTTTAAATCAACCATGTTTTTTCAGTGATGACACTATTTTCCTAGAGCTACTCATGAATAGGCCTCGGTGCCATAGTTGAAAATGCGCTCACTTAGTCTTCTTCGGTTTAATTTACTTTTTACCCGACTATTTACAAGAGGAGGGGTTATCTTTTCGCACGTATCTCTGTATGTATGTTAGTACGAGTAATTGAATAAGTAAATATATTTTTATAAGTTGAACGTGGGTGACATTCTTTATTAGGTACTTCGTAACATTCACACGGCTTGATGGATTTGGTTGATAAAGGTAGGTATCGCTAGTATCAAGGCCGGCCAAGTTTGCTAGGCTAGATGAAATAAAATATGGTTAATTTGTTTCAAATTTTTAAAGATTGATATGCGTATCGAATCTCTTATTCAGCCAGACCAGCACCTAGTTTTATTATTTCTTAAAAAAAAAATGTTTTTGCAGAGTTTGAATACTTCTCTAAGGTTGCAATAGGTAATTTAAAAGGTTTTGCATGTTTATTCATACAATGTATTCTAAATTATAGTTATTGTACAAATAATTTTTGGGTTATTAGACAATAATTTCTCATGAAGCGATTCTGCGACGCCCACGTGGGCGATTGTCACTTCATTCCACCAGCTCGGTCGGCGGCCGCTGACTGAAATAATGTTATTATCAGGAAAATAACGACGCGCGTGCCGCAGATATTTCGATATCTTCCCGGAAGAAACGAACGCATACCTCTTGGACGGCTATTGAACTAGTAAAATTTGCAAACCAGCATAATTGAAACGCGTTAATGAAATTTCCATGAAAAATTAGGAGGTAAAATGCAGTTTACTGACATAGAATGTGCAGTAGCAACTGAAAATCTATTAACGGTCTCATAATGCAACTTGTCCAGACTTACCTATACAATATCAAGAGGATTGTGAAACAACACTTAAATCGCCCCCTAAATCCAGCCCTCTTTTCTCGATTTTTGAATATGTTATATTTGTTGTGAATTAACTTACCTATTTTTTGCTTTAACCCTAAGTATTATTGTGAATGGGAAGGTGTGTTTCTTCATTTGTGACTACGAGTGGTAACGAAAGCTTTTCTATTGCTTTCTTAAATATAATTATAAAATAGCTATTGACTCAGGCATCCCTCCCCATCCGCTTTGGTGGACTAGGGATCCGCAAAATTTCTTGTGTTTCACTGTCAGCTTTGTTGTCTTCCATTCATTTAGCTCGGCCGGTCTAGTAGGTAAAATACTTTACGCTTTACCCTCAAACTACACAACAGACACTTGCCTACGCAAACACTGATTTTCCAGAAATTTTTAAGTTTCAGAGGAGTTGGGATGACATAACCTCTAATTTGACTTATGATAACCTTATAAGCCGCAACTCAGGATCTGCGTGCCACGCTTTTGGCGGTGCGAAACAGAGGGTGGCTACTGGCTTTATGCACACCCATCGCCAAATACTGCTACTATCTTAGATCCTGAAACTCTCCGAATTTCTGCTTGTTTGCGTCTTGGTCACCACGGACTTTCATGCCAAGCCGGTTCTCTAGACGCCGCGCTCAATGACATTATCCGCCAATGTCAACGTTCCCGCTTTACGGGAGCCAACCGGTATCACTAGAGACGACGGCAAGAGACCTGACGGTATGTCTTCAATTCCGTGGCTTATAGGGAGAGTGCTGGTCTGGGAAGCTACTTGTACAGACACCCTAGCCTCGGCACACCTCCGCGGAACACTAAATAACCCAGGCGCGGCAGCTGAGGCGGCCGAAACTATGAAAAAAATCAAGTACCTACAAGGGTCTCGACGCAGAATTTAACTTCGTTCCTTTCGGCGTCCAGACCCTCTGTCCGAGGGGACCTGATGCTATTAGCCTTTTTAAGGACATTTCAAAAAGGCTAATAGAAAGAACCGGAGACCACAGAGCTGGCAGCTTCCTCGGGCAACGAATAAGCTTTGCTATAAAACGAGGAAATGCTGCCAGCATCTGATGGTACTTTGCTACGGGGGCCCTTTCAGTTTTAGTTTTTATTTAGTTTTAATGTAATCGTCTCTAGCTTCGTTATACCTAATTAAGTTGATGTTTTTGTATTAATTTAGTTTTTAATTTGCCGTAATTTTAGTTTTAATTCGTAATTTTTACTATACGTATTACTTTAATATTTCTCTGAATTAAATGGATATGCTAGAATATTTATTAAGCCCCTTTTAACCAGGTAAAGTGTTGAAGGGTTTCCTTAGCACTACATTGTGTGTCACAAGTACCTAAAAAACGAATTAGGTATTATATCAGCTTATTAAAACTGGTCCACACCATAACTAAGCACATACTTAATACGACATACATTATATTATTTCAATAAATAGTGGAGCCGTTACGTCGGCGAAAGATAAAAGGCATGGGAAGTGGTCCGGAGGACGTCAACAGATTTTGGTCAACAGGTCAAGATTGACTTAGAAATAATAGCATAAGTTACTGCGCACACACAGACCCCACTTCAACCACTAGCCCTCGAGAGCTAAGGCTTGTTTTATTTAAACAGAGCGAAAAGACTTTAAAGGGCGTGCTCTTTGTTTTGTGCCTCTAGAAATATCTTGAAACGCTTCGAAATGTGCGTAGAGTAATTATGAGATTTCATAATGCTTTGCCATCGATAATGACACTTTTCGGCTAGATCAACGGTGGAGCTTTGTGTAAAAAACATTGTTTGCGTGAACAGTGCTTGGTTTTGTTTACATCTTTTGCAAGTTCTATTGACGGCGTCAAAGTCAAGCATAGATTTCGGACTTGGTGGGTAACCGGCCTCTAGTAAACAGTTAACGGCGGTTTGGATGCCAACCGGGCCAAGCCTGCACTTAGCTGCACTTGTCAAGTGCCTTTCTGCATGTGTAAGTTTGTCAGACTATCTGAAATCCGATTCTGCGCAGCAACGCGCATCAATCGACGCCCTAGCCCGCGACTACAAAGAGCGAGCCGCGTTTGTGTAAACATCGCTATCTGGCTTGCGTGCGTTCCTGTAATTAGTTATATCCAACGATAACGTGTTCACTATGTGTCATTATAGCCGCGACACTGATATTTACAACTATACAAGTCTAATCGGTCTGTCTATTACACCGCGACCCGGCCTCACCCCCTGTCGCCGTCATTTAGGTCGGGCGGGAAACGGGAGTTAGCGCTGCTCGGCTTTAGGTATCGTTGCGTTTTATCAATGGAACGTAGATTTTATTACTGTGTAAGTAGAGTAAAATCTGACTCTGTTGACCATTCGCGCACATACCCCGCGCCCGGACGTTATTATTAATACATAATTATCTTTATTTGAAACCTCTGCTATCGATATTACAATTACGACAAATTGCTGCACTAGTAGGTACATCCGGCTATAGAGAGCGCGGTCGGCCACCATTACGGTGCTATCAGCGATGTGTTATGTACTATTATATATATATATATATATATATATATATATATATATATATATATATATATATATATATCGAGTACGCTAATGACATGTGATAAGGAATGTGTACCTACTCACTCGGAGTTGGGGATGTAGGGGAAGACAAAAATTGATCACGCCGTATGTAAAGCCGCAATCAATTAAATGGCAACCGACCGAGTCGGCAGTACAATTTATTAACCTAAGGGCAATCAAATACGAAAAAATCCATAACAATAACAAAGCATCTGAGCCAACAGTGCTGAGGGTTGATCAAATCAAATATAAGCTATATTATATCATGTGTGCGAGGGGCGGCGAGCGCTCGGTCAACAAAACTTCTAATAAAAACTACTTGGACGTAAAGCTATCCCGGTTAGATGACAGTGCAAACAGGTTCTTGACGATACTACGATCTCTATTGCCATTAAATTAAAAAAGCTTCTGTAATTTAGTCCAATCTGTCAAATGAAGAGTGTTGAGCAAAGAAAGGGAGGATTCGGGGGATTAATAATGTTTTATGTGGGCGAAGGATAGTTCCAAATAGGGTTCGTGAGGACATTTCTGTGTTGGAAAAGTGGCGAGTGTCAGTTTGCGGGTCCCAGCAGAGTTCTGGGAGCCGCTTTAATCAGCCCGGGCAAATGCCTTGTCACTCACGAGGGGTAACAGACTCTTCTGATTGCGTTGCGTGTGACTGCTTCTTTTGAGAAGTTTTTGTAATATTTTATGTTTTATAATAGCACAGTGACCTGGCACACCGAGTTTAAGTATCAGTTTGAAAATGAATTCACTATTTCCCGATACGATACGATACGATACGATACAATACGATAAGATATTAAAACCGTTGCTTACAAGAAAAAAAAACTGAAAAATGGTGAAATTAAGCGCTCTTCAGATTGTAGTCTGGACATCGAAAACTTCTCTATTTCAAATGTCTAAGGGTCTCTAATCCCACTTATCATGTGCGGGATCTGAGAGTATGTGGACTGTGAGGTCGTTTGGCTTCTCTTTGTCGTAAAAAAATATGGTAAATATAAATATTGATCTACTTTCTTGCTTTAGGTACTATTTATACGCGGTTCAAGTACTTAACTCATAGCTAAATTCATTTTCAAATACGCAAATGATTATAACTACTTAATGTCTTCTCATATTTGTACGTGACAGTTAAGCAGCTATAAAATTAATGTTTTTAATAATTAAAAATAGTCAGAATTTATGCCGATAGCAGTTAAACTTGTCAAATAAATTAGGCAGTACGGAAACTATCGATCTTTTATTTGTTTTATTTTAAACGTAGGTGGAAATCGCGGGCGTAAATTTAACGGATTTAGGTGAAAAGTATTTGTGTTGTTCTTCTTCAGGAAAGCTTTAACTAAGTTCTAGAGAGACTTTTAACATTTGTACATACTTGTATGATTATTATGACCTATGAAAACGAATAAATTAATTTATTGCTTGAAAGATTTTTCTTCTGTTATGGGACTAGCCCCACACAAACAGTCACGACTGACGGTCCGAGAAGACACGGCTAGGTATTTGATAGAATGAGCAAGTTGCATACTTCTTTGTTCTCATACGAGGAAATGACAGACTAACGGCCGGCGTAAGTATATAAGTAACTATAAGTCTGTGTGTTCCATTAGATAGCTGAATATTTATTTACAATTGACTACGTTACATCGGTTAGTTCGGTTACATATGATATACTTTATGAAGCTAGGCTATCTACTCGTTATCTCGACTTCGTCCAAGTTTCAATTATCCTATGAGAGTATACCTACGAATTTTCGTTTCAATTAGCTCCTGTTGTCTAAATTTAAGTCTTTATACATTCCGTACCTGGAAAAATCCCTGGCATAATATGGTAATGGAATACACGGCCTCTATTCGACACGGTAAAAACCATAATATATCGTGTTAGAGCTGTTCGTATCGTATTGTCACCGTTTTGACAGCTCTTATTTACTTGACAGTAATGGCGGCCAACGTCAAAACAATACCATAAAAGGTCAAAGACGATATGTTTTTAACGTCGGGAATAGAGGCTCTGATCTGTTTGTCTCTGTGCCCTACAGAGGGTGTGGTCTCATTCGATATTCGTCTAGTAGGTAAATCTTTCGAATTGGATAGCCGGCTACACCTAGGCAGGTACACATGACGCTTTCAGCCCGCTATCAATATTTGATGAGTTTCGGACACAACCGCCCGTTTCCGGGCTCTGCCGCCCCTTCCCGGTTATAGTGCAATCTACCTACCCATCTAAAATAACCGACAGTAACATGCCAAACTAGACTCTGCAATTTGAACCCAAATCAGCCGCTATAAATATAATATCAACTCTCGTTATTTCATATATCCAAAATATTAAGGTAAGGTGGAGCAAGGAGATGCACTTTTTCACCACAAATCCTCAGGAAAGTGCAGTAACTTGTCAGTTTTTTCTACAGTCTTGTTGTAAACTCCCTTATTTCCCGTTGTACTTATTGCCACATCCAGCTTTAAGAAATATACAGCATTATTGTTTTAATAAGATATACCTATGCGTTGTCTTTAACTTAGTAATATAATTTGATTAATTTCCATATTAATAGTGCACGTATAGCATATTTTTACAGATGCTCTTAAAAAGCTGTTTCAGGTTATAATTGAATAGGATTAACTACCTGTAATTTGGAGGTTGCCTTTGAATATAAAGCAGTCCGAGCCGGAATGCGCCGTAAACGGACCCGCAGCGGACAGTCGAGGTAGTAATGTGTTTATTTTAAAAGCACAGTTAAAAGGCATAAAGATGATCTCATAATTTCCATTACATTAGCAAAGGCATTATCCCGCGCGATGCGGCCGCCGCTCCAATTTCGCTTCCAACGGGATATGTTAAAGAGGACATTATAATAATTAGATTGTTATCAGATATTATTATATGAATTTTCCTAAATTATAAGAGGGAACGAGTAAGATAAGTCGATGATATCGTGACGACGGTAGGGCATAGATTACGGAATGGCCGCGGGCCAGTGATCGAGCGCACCGAATTTTGGTCCTTTAGAGAAGCACGCCATACAACAAATCGATAACCGATCATTATAATGATTGGGCTGTAAACGCCATTCTTGCTCTCTTTTGAGACGCTTGACGAACGGGAGTCGTATTTTAATTTGAGCAAGGCGAGGCAGCAAACGTGGCAGGGTTGGCGCACTGATTAATATGATTGATGAAGTACCTACCTACGCAAAACTTAGAAATTGTTTTTCAGTGAAGTAATATAAATAAAATAATATCATATAGGCCAGATAAATATTTCTACAACATTATTAACAAAAATTAAGTCAGGGTTCTTTAGTGATTTAACTTAGAGGCAGCCCTATACCGACGCAGAGTGTGAATGATGCGTGGCTGCCAGAATGTTCGTTGTCGGTGCTTCAAAGGAAATTTGCATTTTTCGAGTCAAGATAACTTAAGGTGTAAGGTTAAATGTGCTATGCTTCGCCACTTGTTTTAAGGTCAGAATATTCTAAAGTTCTCACGGATTTCTAGAATGTTCGGTTTTTGCTTTTATGTATCACATTTTTGAAGAGCTCTTTTGCAGAGAAGCAGTAACAATTTAATGAATAACAGTCGTCAAGATTGCGCTGACGACTCTATTGTCAAGCTAGCACCTAACAACACCAGTCGTGACTTTTGTGACTTTTGTCCTATCGTTCCATGTTAGTCAGCATCAAAACTAGCCGTAATATAAGTAATATCTCGCTTAACGTTGTCTTTGAATTGACACACGTTTTGTCCAAGGAGTCGAAGCGACGAGGTTCTAATATTAAGCTAGTCATGATGCAGAAGACCAAACAAAAAAAAAATGCTTCCGCCGTTTCTTCACTAGCTGGTGACGACAGTGACGGCCGTGGCAAAAGCACGTACAAATTAGAAACATGCTTGTATGAGTGCCGACGGCACCCATGCTTCGAACCTACAGATAATTCATTGATTATACCGATGTGTGGTGTAAAACCAGTGATTTGATTCCATCCTGGGAAGCCCGGTATGCAGCTGTGACATTTGCTATTTCAAGAGTACCTACCTAAAATCTTATGACTGTAATCCTAAGAACGCAAATGTGTTACCAACTCTTAGGACTAAGCTATCCCTTTATATGCTAGTAATTTCACGGGTTGACTTTTCGCGGAACACAACAATGCAAACAAGGGATAAGATGGTGGTAGCGATCCGGGATCTAGTAAGCCAAATTCTTGAAAACTCTAATGAACGCTATTATTTTACCAGGGCCTGTATTCTAGGACATACAAACCATATTCCTTCATTGAATGCAAAAAGGAAACGATTACAAAATCAGTCAGCATTGCATTTTAAAATTAGAAGCTATATAAGATTTTCAGTGCAAGAGCAAATTATTTTGGAATGTGTCCGTTTTGTATTCAATGAGTTATCGCATTTGATCTGTTACGGTATTGTTTATAGCTCGGCCGCCATTACTGTCAAGCGTATAAGAGCTATCAAAACGTTGACAATACGATAACAGGTCAAAGACGATTTTGGTCTTTACGTGTTGAATAGAGGCGCTGGTCGCTCAAACTGTACGGCGATCAAAATCGGGAGCACGCGCAAAATAGTTTGGACTTGGATTATATAAAACTGTCTGTATATTGTTATTACATTTACACTGTGTTAAGTAAAAAAAAACAAGCATGTCTCTCTAGAAAACAACAGCTTATGGAACTAGATTTCTACTTAGCAAACATTAATTGAATAAAATATAGGTATAAATATAGGTATAGGTGTAGGGTGTAATGTTAAGTGGATAATATTGACAACAAGTTAATTTTTAATGTAATCATAGTTGATACGATATGCAACGTCTTGTTAATCTTGTATAAAATCAATAGACTAAGTACAATCATCTTGCGATTTTCGAGTGATAGTTAGTAATATTTAATCGATAAAAAGTTTTTGACGAAATGTTAATTTTTGGTTCAAGCTTTGATTGCCGACAGTATTCTTGTTTATAGGCATTGTCTGCTTATCAAGCAGGACTAAATAGACGAATAGCAATCTAGTGAATCTGCTATAGTTACAGCTGAAATCTTGTTGCGACGTTCCGACTCCTTCATCAAATCAGCTCCCTGATAGCATAATTTTATATTGCCCTCGTACCTATTCCAAGTTTCAGCCCGATATGATAACGGGAAGTAAATAAAAATTAACTTACACTTATAACAGGAATGACAGACTTACGATCGAAACATGTAAATAAAAAAATTGTGAACGACAATCTGGTAAAAAGTGGAGTGTGCTGTTGTAGATATAGCCGATATAGGCCCACGTAAAATACTAAAAAATTGCGAGTTTCCTTGCACTTCACAGGCTTATGGTAGTGCACTGTATTGATTTACTGAAGCAATAAAAAACGGACGTATGTCAACAACGATGGAAACACACTTTAGTTTGACCATCAAATACTTAAATTAGTTTCAAATTTTTAGGGCTTCTTGGAGCAAAAATATAAATTGAATTTTAGTTTTAATCCGGTTTAGTTGTACCAACATTCAAAAAACTCTATCGACTCAGTCGATTTCTCTTTATCGTACAAGTGTCAGTGTAAAAGCTCCGTAAAAGTCTTTCGGATCCGAGTTAGGTCGGTTAGGTTAGCTAGCATAGGAGCGTATGTGAACGAGTAAGAGAGAAATACTAACCCGAACGCCGTTTGGAACTAAACTGGGAATTTTTACATTACTGTCATCGGCTTATCCTTAAATATTGCATACTTTAGGACTTTTGCTGACAATACAACAATATGAGTTGGTTTTGTTTATAGGTAACCAGCTGTTCCCGTGCCCACTTCGTTGGGCAATATATTTTTTATTAATATATAGCCTATGTATGACACTCACAAATAACGTGGCTTTCTATTGGTATTTTTTTTTAATTCTGTTCAGTTCAGTACATCCGGAGATCACCCCTTACAACTTTACAAACTTTACCTCTTTACAATATTAGTAAAGATATTAGTATAGATATAAATAGATGATGGAGCTGTAAATATGCTGGTCCTCTCATCGGTGTCAGTTAGCAGTCGGCAAAAAAATGTGTTATGTATGAAAAATTGTTTATTCAGTACCTTATTTATGAGAAACATTTCCCCGGTAATAAATAAACAGCCGATTTAGTTATTTCATTAAACCTCATATTAATTAAACTCAGGCATTATAATGTTGTTGTTGCATTATGGATGCATCGTCGGTGCTTTTACACCTATCATAACCGTAAATCCTTGTCAACTGTTCCTTGAAAATATTAAACGTAGCACCATTGCAACAGATCAACGAACTACATACAGCAACATCACTCCATACAACCATTCAGCTAGACTTAATAAATCAGTTAGAGTGAGCTATCTTTAATCGTACCATTGCGTTTAAAATAATATCTAACCGCAGGTATAATGTTTGTAACATGAAATGACATGCACTGACAGTATTCATTCATTATAATCTTAATTATCGAGTAATACTATATTTCAATGAATATGTGTTAATTAAGGGCTTTAAATGTTCGTTGCGATACGGAGCCCGTGGTCGAAAGATTGGATTTTTGATAAAACGTTGAATTTTGTTGGGTTTTTTGCTATAAAAATTAACTAAATAAACCTAATCCTAAAGAACCGTTAATTAAAGTCTACATCTGGAGCATCGCGTTGTACGGTAGCGCGACTTGGACACTAACACAGATAGGGAAAGACGTGGTGTTGGTGAAGAATGGAGAGGATTAGCTGGATAGAAAAGAAAACCAACGAAGAGGTTTTGAAGATGGTAAACGAGTGAAGATATATTTTAGAATCTATAAATGTAGAAGAGGAAAGATGATGGGACACCTGATATGGTACGACAGTTTCATTTTTAACATTTCGCAAGCAGATTCGAGTTAAAGAAAGTAAGGGAAAGTCCTGGGCTTACTTCAGTCAAATGAAACAAAAGTTCAGGTGAAAAGCTGGCAGAGAAAAGAGACCATTACCCCACAGAGGAGTGAAGCTCTTAAGTTAAATCTTGATGACCTAACCCTAGGCGTGTGTATGTGGTGAATAACTTTTTTTTACGCTATTTATGTGGTTGACTCATACCTTTACTTTCGTAGCTAAACAATGCAAGGTAGGTTCAGATAAAATAGCTGAAAAGAAAAAGCAGTAAACCCGAAACCTTTTGTAGTCTTAATACTTACACTTTAACGTATATGCCAACATAAGGGTATCCAATATCTGGATACCTTATTAAAATCCCAAATACGGTGGCTTTAGTATTTTTAAGATAATTTTAGTGTTGTCAAGGGGGTAGGGTGGGTTAGTTTTGATCAAATAAACATGAAAGTGCACAAGTGCAGCAACTGTATCTGTTATCTGAGACGGGTTGGTGAAAAAGTCTCGCCCAACACCCACGCCGGCGCGGCGCCTGCGTACATTTACAGCGGATCACCACTAGTTGATTATTTGTGAAACTGAGCCAAACTCCTTATTTTAATTTGGAAATTTTATGCCTACTGTGGTTTCTTCTTTCGACTGTATTTTCCAAAGATTAAGTAAATATTTTTTATACTAGCTGTTTGTACCCAGCGCCACACGGTGGTTTGGGGTTGTGTACCAAATACTGAAAAACGGAACCCTTATCTTATCACGTTCTTGCCCGGTGTGTCTGACAAAACGTCTAAAGTTATCGGGCAGAAATTTGAAATATTTGTAGTACCTATTTTAGTGGCTCAAACAAAGCCTTGAGGTACCATTACAAATTTGAAACTATGTCTTTTTGCAGCTTAAAAAACAGATCACCAAAACAAAACGTTTTAACCTATCATGTGTTATTGTTATACTCGTTTGATGGGTACACGGAAAAATAAATAATTCAAGATTACTTTGGAGTCATAATAAGTACTTCGGTATAGTGGACAATTAGATTGCATACTTTAGAATTTTGGTATTTTAGGGTGGTGGTCGCCTGCGGTTAAATGTAACCAAGATTATCTTGAAAAAATGATTTTTCTCTGACTATACCTACTGATGGGCCTTAGCGTGCGTAATCGTGACGTCACGCAACTTGGTCGCGAAAAGCCTTTTGTTCTGCCAAAGCATACCTATACCTACCTATAAAAGAGGATGAAACTAATTTGGCTCAGTCAACATTGAACTATATCTAAACGTCTGTTTTTAAAAACCTTTAACCTAGAACTAGTTTGGTGTAGTTACTTTATTAATTTCATGAAAAAAAATGATAACATAAGTTTGCATTACAATGTCAAAATTAAAAGTATGTACAGATATAGTGCATAATGGTTTTTCTTTGTATTTTCACGGAAACGTAAGAACGTGTCTTGCTATTTCAGTCGGTCACAGTACAAAAAGTACTGAGGTTGAGGTTACCTACTTACATAATTACGGCAACAATATATACAAAAGCTATAGGACTAATCTACTGAGTACAGGGGTTTATACAACAGAGGGTTTCTCTGTCGACGCCTAAATGTTTCATCAGATGATGGTTCAGGTTCAGTTGGCAAATCTGCGGGTGCAGTGCTCAATGACGCGGTAGTTCTTTTTCATAGGTTGCAACATTTATTCTCTAGTAATGTCCACTTATCTATTCGTCCAGTTCCGACAACCCTACATGCTACAAGCTTCATCCTATGGAGACCTAAAGGTCTACTGAGAACGGTTTTTAACTATCGGGTCACTAAAAGCTTCAAACAATTTATCTTTATATTTTTTAATTATTTAATTAAAATGAGTGTGCTGTAAAGGGTAGGTATATCTCAGTTTTCCTAACTTATGTAATGTTCCAAACCTGCACTGATCATAAGCACTGTTACTGTCTTAAAGAAAATTATTCTTATCTAAAAAAAATGAGGAATGTAATCATTAAAATTCCTGTTTTATCAAGAAAAGGGAACTTCCCAAAGCTTTGTATCTTAAGTCTAAACAATGACAGTTTACTTTCTAGTTGCCTAAAAATAAGTAGGCAACGACAACGAATTCGGTATGTGCTTAGCAGTCAAAAAATAGGCGTAAGTAGATTGTTATTATTACTGGTTAAGCATTAACATATAAAGCTGTCTAAACGGGGTCGGTTAGAATTATAATCAGGTGCGTGAGGCACGTCACGAGCAAGAGACGGGATCGATCGGTCACGAAGAGGACGGGTCGATACGGGAGTCACGACGTTCGCATGATGCGGTGCAACGGTGACACGGGAGCGACAAGGGAGCGACACGGCTGCGCTCTCATTGCATACGGACGGGATGCGATTATTCGTGTGTAAGAAACAATGGGGTAACGATCAATCGACTTACATGATGGTGAAGCGGTCACAACTGTCCAAGAGCTGCAATACCAGAGGAATCGCAGGTGCATAGAAGGTTTTTTGGGATAAGTTTTAATGTTTACAGTCACTTAGGCTTGCCCGCTGCACGCTGTCTTACTGACTGATCGCAACCAAGCAGTAATACTATTTAGGAAAGTCCCTACACCTACTATATGCGACGCAAATGTAGCCACTTATAAAAATGTACATCAATCGCAGCCATTAATGCATGGTTATTTGACGGACTCCCATTCAATTATAGTTCGCCGTTTATTGTGCCGATAATTCCAATGGCCAAATTCCCAGTAGTTAATAGTGACGCGGTGACTCAATTTATAGCTCTACCCATGCGAACTTCACTCGCTTGGACATTCATTCCGCCACGCTCGACACAACTGCCGTTTAGCTATGTTAATCTTGTGGTATACCACTATTAATAATGATAAAAACATCACACGCCATTACGTTTAATTACGATCTCAACCCATGAAATTGCGATGCATCGATTAATATCCCTATAGAGATTGCAAAAACTCCATTATTTTTAAGTTCCCTTCCAAATTAGGTACGGATGACCACCTTATTGTGGCGACTCGTACCATTAAACCTTAAGTTTTACTAGATAATAAAATTCCTACCCAGCCTTGTTATCGAGAAATCGATATATAATATGAATTGTTTTTATAAGAGGCACCTACGATTTAGTATCTCCACGAAGCACAGTACTCGATTCTCAGGGAGAAAAACCTGTAAAGTGCTGTATTGGATGCTGCATGTTTTATAATATTAAACGAGATATCGAGTCAAGTTTAACGTAATTTAAATTCTGCACAACGATGAACTGAGTACGAATTGTATTATTTTTTATTTATGTTCGAGCCATAGGCATGAAATCAAAAAACTTACTCGTATATGCAGCCGCGGAGTTTCTAGGTGCGTGGCGTACATCGCTTAATAATCGAATGGAAAGGCGTTGAGTAATCACTCGCGACAAACACAATCTACCGGTAGGCAAGGGGGCAATCGGGCGAAACACGGCAATTTAAGACCCGTGTTCCATGTAAAATTATCGACAAGTTTAATAACAAGCATAAAGCGAATAGCAATAATCGGAGTGCAAATTAATTGCAGCGGGTTAGAGTGAGCGCGGAGAAAAACAGTAAAAGCGGTGACGCGTGGAAGGTGGGCATAGGAGCTACTCTCGCGCGGGATTTGGAGGGCGAATAAATACGGCGCGGGAGGCGGATTATGAGGTCGCAGGACTCAATTAAACTCGCTGGCTCGGCCTGCCGCCTGGACTTTTGCTGTGACCTCCCACCGGATTTGCAGATAAATGGCCCCACTTTACGCACAACGTTGCCGTTTGCACGAAAATCAGCAAAATTAATGATTATGATTTTACCACGCGCGCGGTTATGGTTGAATTGAGTTGATGTAGCTTTGTGGACGTAACATGTTTACAAATTTCATCATTGAATCGTACAAGTAGTACGTAAGTAAAAAGTGGTGGAGATGCATTAATTTGTGTTTTTAATCCAGAAAGACGCGCCCCACCACTCAAATATATCCTAAACGGATGCCCTTATCTGCGTTAGTTTAAATAGCAGGGTGCAAATTTGAAGATTATAAACACTAAGCACAGGGGCTTAGTTCGTCGTTACCGTGCCTACGAAGGTAGCGGCCCTGGGTTCGATTCCTGGGGGACAATATTTGTGTTATGAGTTTTGGAGTCTTGTAGGTACTTATGGTTTTTATCTATTTAAATATTTATTTCTCTGTATAAGTAATTGTATCGTTCTCGTAGTGCATTGGAGTCATACGTTTTTGGGTGAGTGGAGAGTACGTTCGTGCTCGGAAGGAAAAATCGCAATCCGTGCATGTTCATATTTACAAGTGATACCATTTTTGTTTAATTGGATATATTGGTCAATGTTTTATGCAATTTACTGTTTAAAACGCTGGATTTCCAAAATACACGCACACAGAAAATAAAAAAAAAGCGTTATACCCTACTTAATAATGCGTTAAAAATGACTGTCGTTCTTTGAAAGAATCAAATAATGATTTAACTTACTTAGTTCTTGAGTAATCTTGAGATTCTTGAGTTACAAAATATGGGGTACTTTCGAAATTTCATAATAAGCACCATCAAGCTCTTGGGTTTGAAATTGTATCACAGCATGCACGCACTAACAGCTAGCAACTCAATCGAACTGGAGCGGGGGAGCGGATTAACATGGCGTCTTGGTAAGTGTTACCAGAGTATGAAATTACTCTCGGTTTAGTAGAAATTCGGAAAATTCGAATTTTCCCCTTTTTTGATTTAACTTACCCCAATTCCCCTTACCCATAGTACAAGCCTAGAGCCTAGACTATGTCAATATTATTGGTGTGAGATTATGCCCTGATATTTATTTATTTACTACGTAAAGAAAAGTCACTCCGCACCGGATTCCGCTTCCACACGGAAAAAATATTTTTTTAGCAAAGGACCTTTTTAGCTCGGTTAACGTCAACTCGGGTACCTTTAACTAAGACTTAACTAAAAAACTCTAAGTCGGCTTGGCATACGACAGACATGTGCATACTGTTAAAAATTATGGCTAGAAACACAGAGACAATTATAAAAATTTAAACTACTTACTTAGTACTTTCAAACACTAACGACCTTAGCTACAAAGTAATAAGTTGTTTTGCTAACTCATCATAAGCATGTTGTTATGAATAATCAAGTAAAATAATAGGTTAATTTTACGAACATATTTATTTGGTGATAAACAAGTTCAACTTGTTTATTCTTTTACTAAACAATGGTATTGATCTAAATGAGTATCTTTTGGCTGATTTATAATAAGCATTTAATTTGTTACTAAATAAGATAAACGTATTAAATTCTAGCCTATTGCTTATTTAGTAATAAATAAGTGAACTTAATCTGTTAATCCAGCAAAGTACCTTATTTATAACCAACCGAGCAATTAATACAAACCTAAAACCTCCCCCGCAGACAACCATTGATTGCGTTGATGGCCGCTAGTCGGGTTGTTATTGTCAACGCGACGGCGGCAGGCCAAAATGCCAACGTACCTATCTACCCATTCATGCATTTTATTTTGTCAAAGGGTGATGGGCAATTTTGTATAGACCCCGCCTCCACCCTCCAACATTAACGGGATGCATGTCTATATGTTTATTAGGACCCAAAAAAAGACAAAATACCTATTTTAGTACCAAAATCGATGACAATTTTGTTCATTTATCTATGAAAAAAAAACCTTTGGAGAGCAAGCAAGGCAAATCATCCATATATATATATATGGATGATAGTGAAACATCTTTCACATCTTTCATATCTTTTGGTGGGTGGGGACATTTTTGCCCGTAGCCCTTTCTTTTTCGTTTTTATTAATTATCAGTACCTGTTTTTTTTTGTTTGTGTAACGACGTTTCGTACAAAAGAAAACCCAGCTAGATCGATTTATCGTCCCCGAAATCCGCTGCATACTAAATTTCATGAAAATCTATGGAGCCGTTTCCGAGATTCACATTATATTATAAATATATATATATATATATATCTATAATATAATGTGAATTCTTGTATATATACAAGAATTGCTCGTTTAAAGGTATTATAGATTATTAATAATCAATATTCGTTATTTATTATTAGAACATTTCCGTAAATATACCTATAGTGGTAAGGTGTTCGGTGCACGAGTGTTAATGAACATAGCAAAACGGTAGCACCATTTTTTTTTTCAGGGTGAAACATAGTATTGCGCTTACCTGCTTATTGGAATGCTTTTATTTATAAAAAATATCAACCTTCTTACAAGGAAAGTGATGAGATTTTTAGACATAATATAGCTTTTTAGTTTTACAATAGAATAGTGTAAAAATGTAATTTAAGTTTTGTAATTATTTTCCTCCGTTATAAATGACAAGAAATGTCTGGCTCCGATTTTGTTTATTTTAATATATGTTACAGAGTAGTCTAAAATGACAGACATATATTTTTTTAGCTGCGCAATCTTAACCATTTGGGAGTAAATGACCTCCAAAGTACTGAAAAGTGACTAAACCCTCTAACTACAATAGGTTATATTACTTATGTTATTTCATCCTACTTCCTCTCCTATACCGGGCCCCTATTCTAAGACATAAAATCAAGTAAATAAGAGCTATCAAAACGTTGACAATACGATAACAAATCAAACACGATATGGTTTTTACCGCCTAGAATCTACCAGGACTGGTAAAAGAACGGCTCTAACGATTTCGATGAACTTTGCAATAGGTATAATAGCGGTTTTAGGGGCGAAAACTAGATCCGTCAAGTTGTCATCTTCGGGAGAATTCGTTTGCATCCGAGCAAAACTCGGTCATCCAACTTACTGTTATTTTATTAAATAGAAATTCGATGTATTTAATAAAAACTATACCTACCTATGTTATGATGGAGCAGGTGAGAGCTAGGTAGGTAACGCAGGAGGGCATCGTGAAGTATAGGTACCGGGCTTTATTTATTAATACCTTTTATAAATATTTCTTATTCAGCTCTACCTTAATTAAAATAGAGTTCTTTTCTTACCTATGTTTTATATACTTCCTCAGATAGGTAATGACTTTATTAATAATGCAAATGGTGGTTAGGGCTATTGTTGATAATACCGACTAGCTAAGCAATTATTACTAAAAAACCTTTTTGGAACAATAATAGGTGGTAAAAGATATAGGTATTGGTTTAAAATAATAATTTGGAAGGGGCGGAACTCTACAGCCCATTTTTGTGTTACCTACACATGAAATTATTGTATAGGTAATCGGGCTGACCCAAAAACATTATTTTTTTTAATATTTTAACTGATTCGCAAGAGTTTAAGTTGACAAAAGCGCCGCCTAGTGACAACCGTCTACAAATTGTTTGAAACTACATTACCTATTTATTTATATATTTTATTTTTAACTGTGTTCTATCATTTTTGATTGTAATACCTACCTACCTAACGTATGAACTTAATGAAACTGAATTTGTATAATATAATACCTACGGTTGATATACCTTTTGTTTTGTAGAATGTACTCGTATCGTTTTAAGACACTTATAATGACGAAGTAAATGTCAACATGCTGATCAAATATTTTTATACATATTTCTTTCCCCTGTCCCATGAAACAGCTGTTATCAGTCACTTGTTATCAGTACGATGTGACCACAGGCATATGTGTGGGTGAGTATTGTTAGCACCTTGAATCGGGTGGGTATAAAATATTCTAAATACAAGAAAAGCAGATACCTATACGTAAGAAAATTGGATTTTAGGCTACAAAATTAAGACGGTACCTATTATTTACGAACGTAACTACTTATATATTTATATATTAATAAAAACCATCAGTTGTAGAGCAATTATATTTTTTCTGCATTCTCTACATCATTGCATTTACTATTTTCTATGTAATTTGGAGTTTTTTTATCATTACTTATTTCTGAAATAAAGGGGGGACAGGGTGATTTTCTATCCGTTTCACGTAAATTAGGTATTACCCAACCCGAATATCTCAAGTCATTTATTTTTAAATTTAAATGCAATTACGATTATCCTATTCAACTTGAGAACTTTCAAATTATTTATCAAATAAGTAGCCTAATAGGTTAAAACAATGATTTTCTTTCGGGAGCTAGATTTTTCGATGCTAATTTTTTTTTTTATATCTCTGGGTATGACGGGGCTTTGTTAGGACGACTAAATATCTACTCCATGTCTCCAGCGGGCCTAGTATGGTTGAATTTATCACGTGACAAATGTGGATAAAGCATTCGTCATTCTCGTACTTATATACGTGTCAGAAAGTGACGGATGTTTTGTCCACATTTTGTCACGCGATAACCGCAGCCATATTAGGCGCCCTTATATACCGGGTTACTTCAGATTGGTAATACAAAATCAATGTTTTACCTACACACATTTTAACCTCTCTCCTAAGTCTCATGCTGCTAATTTAAATAAAAGTTAAAAAAGTAAGTTTAATTTATCCTATTTTTTTTGGTCTAATGCGGTAACCCTACCACTATGTTTAAATTAGATTGATAACATCGAGTGACAGGTATGACAGTAAGGTATTAAATGTAGGGTCACCACACTTAAGGATTTTGATTATTAGTTTTATTATAAAATTAACGATAGTTAAAGAAAGTTCAACAACTGAGTTAATTTAATATACTATTCGTCATTTACTGAGCCACAGTGAAGTCGCCCTGTATACGAGTCGCCCTGTATTGACGTAAGTTACCTATCATGTCAGACGTCGAGCGCCTTCGTCAATCCCATACATTTTGTCAGTATTCGAAAATCGTTTACGTTAGCGTTAAGCAGCTTGTCTAGCTTCACTGAAGAGTTCCGTTATTCAGTCTTAGAAGGTACGGGACCCTAAAACTGTTTTATGGCTCCGGTCAGGAAGTTTGCGTCTTAACATAAGTACCTACTCTCAAGGTATAGTTAGCTAGGAAACTTATATTACTGTATTAGCCTACCTATATGTCTACCTATAGTTATAAATCATTCAACAAATAAAACTAACTAGGTAGCTAAAAGAGTAAAGAATAATAACTAAGTACCTAAACAATCCACTTTGCAAATTTTTCCCACTCAAACTTTATTATTCCAGTATTCCCATTCTAGCCGTGCCGTATCAGCCATTAAAGTGCAACTTGACGTCGATCCAGCATCGGTCCACCGCCATCAGTCAATTAGACGTTAAATTGTTGCAGGACGCCGCCATTGTTCGCCTGCGCCTATAAAACGCGTCGATAAAGCAAAGCGCGCGCCGATTCACATGATTATTTTAAGCAATAAGCAGCATATTAATTTAGATTAGTTGTGTTTATAAACATAGATTAATACGATTCGTACCTATTAATCACACATGTTCTTTAAAACTAAGGGCAGTGGTTATTTTTTAAAACGAATTGTCAATAACAATCAATATACCAAAATGCAAATTACATGTGTATCGGTAGTGCCCGGCCTTTAAGAAGTCAATCCTGACAGCTGTCATCGCAGTACAATTTATAACCTATTCTTGGGTTTGAGGTTATAATTTGTACTAAAATGACGGGTGTCAACATTTGTAAATGTTTTTCATTATTTTCGTTTTTATCTTTAAAAAACCCCAAGACAGTCATTCTCTCTAGTGTCTCGATTAGGACCGAGAGTCATATGAGACTTGTCTGCTGTTCGGCCTAGTGTAGTGGCCTATTGAAAAGGCAAAGGAGGTCCCAAGGACTTACTTGGGACCTCCTTTGCTATTGGAATAAAAGTTGGTAGATATCTTTAAAAATAGGTTTACAAAGTATTCTTGCGGGCCAAATTTCTTGTATAAGGTCCTAGAGGTGAGGTCAGATCATCAGGTGGTTGAAATAAGGGCGCTTGACATTTGCAAAGTAGGTACCTATTAGACTTGAACATCTCTCGTTTCAATATACCTAAGTATGTAGGTATCTACTTATTGTAAATATCTCTGGGCCTTCGTTCTACTTTGGTTTCACTCATGTTGCTTCGATATCGTAATCGCGCTATAGGTACTTCTAACAAGACTGTGACTATTCTAAGTAAGCATCATGATTTTAGAGGTACCTGCCTACAAGCCTAACAAGACGTTAGACAGGTAGGTAGTTACACTAAGGTTTTAGATGAATTACAAAGGAACTTATAGCTGTTGCTACTACTAAATTTCTGGGTAGTACTAAAGGTAACATCAACAATATAAATACTATATCGAAGTATGGTAGGCAATCAATTTAAAATAAAGGCCCTAACGTTTTATTTACCTATAGCTCGCTCTTTCTTAAAAATTCGAAATTCGGATTTTGTAAATGGCATTACTTGTTAATACCTCTATGTCCTGATGATATTGCAACGTATGGGCACCTACTTCAACCAATATACCTACCTACACATAGATTGTATTCCCCTACAAATTTCTGCGCTTTTAAGTATTTCGATAGGTGGGTGATTATTCGGCGTTTTAACCGCCGTCATTATTGTCTTCGCATATTATTCAAGATAAACTTTTTAATTGACTTATGATTTTAATTGAATTAATACTACCCCCGGGTCCGTTGACTTTGACATCAAAAGTTGCTGGTAATTATCATTGTTTTCGTCAATATATTGAAGACAACAATGACGGCGTTTGAAACGCCCAAATATTCACCCAGGTACCATTCAAAGTGTCGCGTCTTAATTAATACTATGCCCTACTAATACCTACCAATGTATTTTTTACATTAATAAAGAGCGTAACAGCAGGGATATCCCAAACAGTGGTTAAGAATTTAACTGAATTTAACTAGGTACCTAAGATTTTTTTATAAATTTAGCCAAGAAAGTAAATAGAATAAACTCGTGTTTAAGCACATTTAAAAATCAAAACATCGACATCTACCTAATTAATTATTTCACAGCTCGAAGACGGGTAGTAAAAATGCAAGTTAAAATGTGTGATGTATTTATTGCTCTCATTCCACTACTGTGTCCCTGAAAAAATACAAGCAAATATTAGTCCAGAGATCAATTTAAACGATGGCATTTTAAAATACAAAATAATAAGAATGCATTTTAACACAAAATTATGATTTAAAAAAAACATTTTAACATCACACTTTCTTGCGTAGGTTTTTTTTTTCCTTTAAAGGTATATAAAGATCACCAGCAATAATTAGGTAGGTATATTATCCAACATTGTTGCCTGAATCGCATAATGTAAATTTCAAGTGTATCCGGCAGTTAGAAGTGAAATTCCTTTCAGATATAGGTACATATCATGCTAATTAAACAGCGTTTCAACTCAATTTGGATTTTCAGCTTCTTGTATGTTGTGTTAAATTAATTCAATCAACTCATTTCGTTGTTTACCTGTCTTTTAAATTATTTATAATGATAAGATTCTGTTCAGTCCAACGAACATTGTCTACTATACTAATTACTAGCTCGAGAGAATATGCCGTTTCAGAAAAAATGGTCTTGAACTCTTGACAAACAGAACAGTCACAATAAAGATTTTAAGTAAATAGAAATCATAATAATACGGTAATACGGTTAGGTATAGGTTACCTATTTTGAGCAATTCTTGAAATACTAACAATGCTTTTAAAATAATTAACGAAAAGGAAAATATCAGTTAGCGCTAAAGATGTGTCACTGAACATAATATTAGGTGAGTTTAATAGCTAGCTGTTTGTCTACCTGCTCGTATCTGATCGTGCCCGGCGCCATCTGCCTGCGATAGGCATCGTCCTATGCGGGTATCGGGTTTAACGATTATAATTATAACAATCGAAAAATGTTTTAGTAAGTAAGTAACTGTCGCAGGTCAAAAAGGTACCGGTTACTAAGCTGGCAATGGGAATAATAACATGTCTACAGGTATTTAATTAATCTTTACAAATTTAATCATATTTAGTATAAGTAAGTAGGTACTTACTTTTAATGCACTTTTGTATCTACTACTTATTCGTAGTTTGGTAAATTTCCATTAGTTATTTATATTTATTTATTTATAAACAAACATTTAGTTTTTTATGACAAATAGGAAGGTAGGTAGGTACTTATAGTTGAGATTCATTTAATTGTTTAAGATCTAATGGCTGAAAAAACCACACGATTATTTTATAGATAAAAGATGATTATTCTGTACCTAAGCCCGTGCGGCCTAGGTACCGCCACTCGGACCACGAAAGCAAGTAAAATATTTCCCCGCCACATCATTACATACCTACATACAACATAGTTATATTATTAACTACTATAGGCACCATCGCATTATTCGCGTTAATTGGATACCTAACTACATATCTTATTAACTACTATAGGCATAAAGACATTACCCGCGATAATTGTAGGTAGTTACATTATGAAACTGTTATCCCCATTAAAAGCGCCTGGAGGAGTAGGTACTGCCAAAAATTTTCATACCTGTAGGCTGTACTGTAATCTAAATAGGAATAAAGGATTCGGTACGACATTCAGTTGTACGTACGTATTTAGTCCTCGCGGTAGGCGGGTGGGTAAATAGATTAATACGCAAAGGTTAATTTATACCTACCTACCTACTTTCCGTAACGAAAATTAACCGGATGAATTACCTAATTACTACCTACTATATAACTACTTACATATCAACGTTCGATTTATAGATAAAATATTGCCCTACATATAGTGACGTGTGCGCGTCAATTTTGATCGTATCTTTTGAGTTGGCTTTACCAACTACTGCCTAGGTACCTATAAACAAACAAAAACCGAGCAAGAGCGTATCTCACCATGTTCAGTGTAGGTTTCGAAGCCGTTATAGGTACTTCATAACCTCAAAAAACAACAAGTATGAACTAATTCTCTATTTAAAGTTAGGTATTTGGTGCTGCGGTGAACCAATAAAATCTACTTAATCGTACAAGTTTTCCTTTAAAACTCGTTATAAGTAGGTATGTGTTTCATTTAAGATAATTTTCAGATTTTTATCATTTGTAGTTTTGACTTTTGTAGTTGGACGACACTTGACTCTAACAAAAACAAGAAGTTTATACCTATCTATTTCACAAACGGATCACTTAATCGAAAACTTGTTCTCACAAACCAGTGTTTTAAAGACCTGGAGGCATCAAACGACACCCTACATCAAAGGGTAGACGTTTAGGAAACGGTTACGAATAGGAAAGGGAACCCAAAGTTTTTTTTTCAAGATTTTATTTCACCCCTTTTCGGTGTGACTAAAATTATGTATATTCATGCCAAATTACAGCTTTCTAAAACTAAGACTCACTGAGCTGAGCTGCGGGCGGACGACGGACGGACGGACGGACATGGAGAAATTAAAATGGTTCCTAGTTTGACTACGGAAAACTGGGACCCGTAACCTAATTTGCATCTTGTAAAAGTAAGAAATTTGTAAACATAACACAAATAATGAGCGCGAGGCCAGTGCCGCCGGGACAAGCAACGGGAAAGTTTTGGACTTAGACCCCTATTACACTACACGTTATTTAGGACCCGGTATTTAGAGTGCGGCGTGGCCCCTTGCAAGGACGTCGTTTATACACTGCTCTGAAAATCGGTCTCTTACACATTATGAACGTGAACGCGGAGAAAGTTGGACGCATCATGGGCATCATAGCGCCATATATTATCTAAACCATAAAAAACAGCTATTGCTTTAGTAGTCGCAACTATTCATGTTAAAGAAGAAAAGAAGAGGAGAAAGACCTGGGTCAAGCACTACTATAAACATGTCTATCACGGATTCTCTTTATTTGAACTCATATTTTCATAGAATCAAGATCGCGGCCGCTCGAGTTGAAACGATGGACACTAAGCAAGCGCTCTCCACGTTAGCCGCGAGTAGACTGAGCTCCCTAACTACCCTAAATGTTATAGGTACACTGTCCGATCGCAGGAGCTTTTAGGGAGCCGGGCCAGGCCGCCCGACGCGCCCGGTCACCCTAATTAGGGATCCTACTCCCTTTCTCTTTTTACACCACCCCGATTTAGGGAATGGCTCTCTGAATAACGTGTGGTGTGATCCCGCGTTATGCACACTGCTGCTCTACGTACAGTCACCCAATAAACATGTTGAGCATAGGTACTTACAACCTTGTCATTGTTAATGTCATTGTCATTCTCATGTGTGTCATATGATGTTCTGTTTGAAGTTTACTATGACAACGCACTAAAGCGCTTAACATTTTCACTGTCTATTTATAAAACACGTTAGTACGTATGTATGTAGGTATGTATAGAAACACTTCATTGTACCTACAAACAAAAGCTACCTACCTATATACTCAATAGGTACTCAATACATTTATTGCATTCCACATTAATTTTACAGATGTTGTTGTAATCATAGGTATACATGTACATGATGATATGTATGTGGACCCTGCTTATGATTATAATTAAGATTATAGTTTATTCAAACGGCTGATAATGACTATATTTAAAGAGTACCTAGTTTATTTTTAGAATTGGTAACCTAGGTCTAGGTAGGAATTGGTAGGTACCTAACTCACTACGAGTTTTAGGTGTAGGTAGATAGGTAGGCTACCTTCCTATGATCTAGCCGCGATGAGGAAGGGATTTGAGGTGACAGTTTTACCATATACCTACTTACGTCAAAGTGCATATAAATTGACAGCTATTCCAATAAGTTAAAAATGGCATTACGTTTAGTACCTAGGTACCTATCTACCTAGGTATAATTGATGCAAGGAACGCCAGAAATGGTTATAATAATAATATAATAATTTACGTGCCTGCCTAGGTAAGTATGCCAGTAATAAACGTATACAATAAACCTATTTTAGTTTAGTAAAAGTAGGTACTTAATACTTTTTTTCAAAGCCAAATATCACAATGAAAGTTAGGTCAAAGCATAAGTACCTGTTATGTAGGTATTTTAATCATACCTACTAGGTAGGAAACTACCCAGATTCCGCGCGAGGGTTATCTTTTATAAAAGTCGACTTTTATGTAAGTACCTATAATAAGATGATGCCTACTACAATAAGTAGGTAGGTACTTATACAATATATTTATTGTAGGATTATAAGAAACAGCAAACTTTAATAACAAACAGGAACACGGCTTTTAGTATAGGTATTAGGTACCTACCTATCTACTTCATTGCTGTACTGTAACAGTTCCCCAAGATATTAATCGTAAGAGCCTTTATTAAAGGAAATTAAAGCCGTAAAACTGTTACAGGTAGGGAAAAAGCTGTACATCGCAGAATATCACATTCGCAAAACATATAAACCTATACATAACATCATACTAGCAAAACATGATATACCTACGCATAATATTATACTATCAAAACACGATATTCGTAAAGCATGATATTCACAAACAGTCGGGTTTGGTTATAGAATTGCAGGTAGGTTTAGGTTATGTCAGAAAATTATAGTAGGTATGCTCAAAGGCCCAAACCACCCAGAAATAGGAGCTCCGCGGTAGCTCAGCTCCGTCGACACAGTCTAATTCATGTCTTAGGTAGGTAGGTACTAAATAATAATGATATTTTGCTAATGTGCTGTTGCTACTATGATGATTTGCGAATGTCATGTTTTGCGAATACCTATGTTTTGCTTGTATGATATTTTGAGAATATCATGTTTTGCGAATATGATATCCAACGACGGAGGGATATCATTAAGTAAGTACCTACCTAAATTAACGATGCATTTTTGAATTATTTATTAGCTATAGGTATGATTAAGTTGGGAAATACCTACCACAATACGTTCTTCATTTAATTTATTAACAATCGCAAATGAAATCCAATAAGAATCTTGCGTCTTGTATTTGTTCGTTCAAGTTTCTTATAGGTACCTATCTATTTACCTACCTATGAACTGAAAATTATTAATAAATGACCTATAACAACGGAACTTCGGCATTACCTTAATACAAATATTGTAATAATTAGTAGGTAGGTAACTACTAATCTAAATAAAATGACTATTCACATTCCTTCTTACATTTATTTCTTATTAGGTAGGTGAACATAATAATGTATGTAGGTACTTAAGTTACTAACCCGCTAATAGAGCAGCGCCAGCGAGATCACAGCACCGTTGAGAAACCGTCGATTGTTTTCCATTTGCACATCATAGAATAGGCCATTATTGAATAGTTCCCTTTACGGTTAGGTAGATTGTACGGTCTGATAAGCAAGTACATAATTAGCTATGTCGGCATACCTAATTACCTATAGTCCTGGGCCAAAAACAGGACAAGACTTCGAGCGCTCGGGGTCTCCCATTAGGTTGAAAATGAGATGAACGTGGTAAGGATGTGTGGTTACTCTCCTTTAAGGGAAAACAGGGGTTATGCGCAATTGCGCAATTTAAAAGGGTTAAAGATAGGTTAAACTAACCTGCGAGGCGGGCGGGTATGAATAGCCAAACTGTGCGTACGCTGCCATCGGGACGATCATATGGGCGGTTTCACAAAAACACTGTCTCTCAAAGTCTTAAAACACGGACGTATGTTTCCTAATACGGCTATGGGTGTATAATTATGTTTATCACAGGTTTGCGCCGCGACTGCGCGTTGCGAAACATCGTTGCGGCCGTCGTATGCGCCGGAGTAGCGCGCGTGATCGAACCTCGACACAGACTGGCGCGCGTCAAACTCGAAACCACCTCCGGCGAAGGACACCACCGGATAAGCCACGCCTTGGGGGCGGAACGGCGCTTTAACAACCAATGGAGACGCGAGTTTTTTATCCCTCTCGTAACAACGAACGAAAACGCTGCGCACGATTGGTTTAATCTATCCCCTCCAGTGTCGGACCACGCCTTTATAATAGTCTCCGCCTACGTCCGGGTGGGACGGGGGAAAAAAGCGGTAGTGTAGGCTCGACTTGATCATGTTTATGGGGCTCCGCCGAGACAGGCCGAGCGGTGTACGAGCAAACAAATCTCTGGTGGCAAAAAATGCCTCGGCCGAGGACAAGTTGTTTCGTTATGCCGCGCCTCGCCAGATTTACGAACGTAAGGGACCACCCCCAATGATAAATAAATCGAATGGAAATTTATTTTGGCAACTATCTAGGTAACTACAGCCAATCAATTTGATTCTAGGCCACTAGTCACTATGGACGTTGTCAACGTGACGTTCTAAACCAAATCATAGGAAGTCTCTGACGTTTTGGTCGTCAACGTCACTTTAAACATACGTAGTCTAAAGTGTCCCTGAAAACCAATTAAGGGCTAGGTAATTAGGTACGAGTACAGTCTAGTACACTTAAATAAATCATAAAAATATGAAAAATAGTTTTTAATCTTGGATCCTAGGTCTGTTCTGTAGCTAATTATACCATTTAATTATAGGTATTTATTTTAATTATAGGTATTTCTTTTACGAATTTGCCTGAATCAATATTGGTGATGATAATCACCACCGTTGCCTAGGTAGTTAAAAGACACAACAGTTTTTATGTAAACCCCTGGGCAGGTTACATCTCACATTTATTCAGTCTGTTTATGCAACCGCTAATTTCAATGCTTGCACAGCCCCTCCGTTACTTGTTACCGAGTTACTCCAAGCTCTATGCAGAAGACGTCAAAGTTTAAATTGGAACGGTGTGGTTTGCGAAAATGTGAATACGAGACGACGAGATTGACTTTGACTTTGCTTAACTCAATAAGCAAATAGGTACCTAGATATATTTAAAACAAACACGTTACCTACTTTTCAACCATAATGAATTAGTTTTTAGAAAAATATTACCTAAATGTAAGAGCAATGTGTGGTTGCCGGGTTAGAATAGTGCCTCTCCGAGTCGAAGAGGCGACTAAGGAAATAAAGGCTTGTAGTTTGTAAGGTACAGTCAAGGAATTTAATTCCTATACCTACCACTTTGGACTATGTCAAAATGACGTAATCAATCAAAACGTAAGAGACTTCTTATGATTTTATTTACTTAAGAGACTTCTTATCATGGCACGAAAATGCTCGCGTGTTAAATTCATTTTTAAGCAAACACTCTATTTTCGAATTGCCGTCAAAATTACAAAACGAATGACAGATTAAAAAAGTTGACGGCGTTAGACTTTCAAAGAGTTCCATTTTTAAAATTCAAATTGTTTTTTTTTCTAAAGGAATTATAAGTGGTCTATTCTAAAAACTTTCAGTGTCGCCTATGTAGCAAGACACGTTCGTACGTTTCCGTGAAAATACGAAGGAAAACAATTATGCACTACCTACATCTGTACGTAGGTACATAGGAACTTTACTGCAATTTATAAATATTGCATTTTAAGAATTGACCTACTCAATAAAAGTATGTACAAACGCGACGCACCAGTTTTTATTGTTCCCAAGTAAATTCTAAAAGTACAAATAACGTAGTAAAAGGTTTTTATATCCAAAACTTGCTTTTTTATTTTGGTAAAAAAACGTTATATCTAGGTACCTACGTAAATAAAGAGAACATCACTCGGCATGCCTTCAAAAGGACGATAAACACCAAGTGTCCTATTATTAGATATAATAATAAAGTACGCACTTATATTTATCTAAACCTACTTAATAAGTACCTCCCTCGTTTTTTCTATGACAGGTGATAATTCTACAGCAGACAAAACAATCGTAAATTAAGTAAAGGATGTCTGTCTATCAGGCCATCACACGCCCTCTTATCAAATCCGTTATCGGAACCTGCTTATATTGTTTAATTAGAAGTTTACAACTCAATCGAATGGTTTATTGTAGATACAGAATCTTAAGTAATGGAGTAGGTAAGTAAGTATTATAATAACCTACTGTAGAGGTGTACGAGTATACAGCTTTAGTGCCATGAACTCAAAACTAGTTTCCTTAACTGATTCGAAATTATTTACTAGGTATCTAAATAAATAAGTAGAAATACTCGGTTTGTTAACTCAAGTAGTTAGGTACCTAAATATGTAGTTCGTTATTCTTTAACTAAATTAAATACATAAACATACCTACTCTCTCGTGCCTTTGACATTGCCAAAAATATTGATTCCCAATTTTTTCCTACATTTTTTTACCGCCTCGTTCCTGATTTCCTTGTCTTGGGAAAGTAGGAATAGGACAAACCTACCTCAATAACGATTTAAAAGAAGCATAATATCTACCTAAGCACATGCATAGACAAGAGGCTGTACCTATTGAGAATTATATTTTTAAGAGACTTGTCTATTTCGCTTAAAATTGCTCATGATGATCAATAAATTGGAATCCCAAAATTATATATAGACTTTAACTCATAAAATATCTTAATAATGGGTATGGGGAGCGTTGCCGTGGTAACTACAGTTCTTATATATAGGCTGGTGTCCTAATCTTTATCTTTATCTTTATCTTTATCTAAAAAAATCTAATTAGTACGTCATTTACATCATCAAAAAATATTAAACAAACACATATTTTTCTGTTGTCATTTAAACAAAAAAATACGAAGTTAAAGTGTGTTGAAGTTTCACGTGGCGTCCCGCCTTGGCACACTATACCAGTTGAATAATAACGTGCTTCATAGTCGGCTAAGTAATACCTACGTCCCCTACAGCACGATAGAGGCGCCCCTTCCCTGCCGGGGATATAGTGTTTCAATCCAGGAGGTGACGTCCTCGTCCTGCTACCCGTGCCTCTTAGGGCGACTTGCTGCAACAACTACTCAGTTTAGTTGAATAAAATTGTATAATTAAAGCGATTTGATAATACCTACTTAGCAAACGGGGTGTCAAACGAAAGGACTCAATCTGCACATTTTATACTATTTTATTCCGTGACATGCTTTTTGACTAATAGTCAAACAACAAACCCCCATCTTCGAAGTTTATGGACGAAAAAATCTCAAAAATTCCTTACTTAAAGATTGACGACGAGAAAGAGACTCAAGACAGCTACGGAAAATAAGCAAAAATCTTTAAAAAAATTGTATCAAAATGTAGGCCTCCCAAAATGGACCTTATTACATAGTCAATAAATTTGATAACAAAATGACTTTTTTCTTGTGCGTTTTCCTAACGGTATTGTTTTGACATCAGCCGCAGGTTTAGCCCACTTCTCTCTTAAGCTCGTGTGTCCATCCTGACGTTTATTCTAGACTTGCCTGATAACGTCTCCAAGCGAGCTCGCGGTCAGCTATCAAAACGGTGACAATACGATAACAGCTCAATCACGATATGGATTTTACCGTGTTGAATAGAGGCCCTACAAGGCCTTACTATTAAAAACAAACTTATTTTGGACATAGGTACAGGGTGTCCCAGATGAAAAGAAAGCCTCTTTTATAGGTACTTTCCAGTAAATATGATGATTAGTTACGGAGTTATTCAGTTTTTGATGATAGTTGTAAAAAAGGCTACCCAAAGCACCCTAGCTAAAAAATATGTAAATTGTTATTCTGAAACTTAACATCTAATCCTGAATAACGAAGCAACGCATTTAACATAAATCCATACCTTCTACGCTAAGCTTAAATAATTTCTTGTTTTTCATCTTACAACAACAACATTAATTGGTACTTAATATTAAAAAAATGTTAAGACCAAGGTGGCATCGTTAGAAGTTGGTGTAACGTAGTTACTTAAGATTCGAAATCATGCTCCAAGTACTATTTCATATTGGCAAAAAAAAAGTAACAGCTGCTTTTCTGCTGAGCGATCGAAATTCAGTTGAATTTCGCACCCACGCGAAAATACTCAGTTTGAATATGATAGTTCTGATCGATGTACCTAATTAGACATAATAGGATGCAATTTGACGTATGTTCGCGCTTAAATCTCAAAAACGCCTATATGGAATTTTATAGGTTTTCAACATTATTTAATTAACTTGCAGGCACTATTTCTAGTGGAAGGTTTAGAATAGGTACATTTATGTTCCACCCGTGCGAAGCCGAGCCGGTCGCAAATAAACAATAAAAGTCGACATCGCCTTCTAAATGTGAATAGTAAAAAGACACTAAACTTTATGAGGTCACCATACATTTGACTTTCTAGTAGGTACTTATTCAGGGTTAGATTTTATAAGTAAGCTTACGAGGACGACTGTAAAATCGATTACTAAACTAAAACTAAAAAACCTACTGATAAATACCAAAACTAAAATATTTGAATGGAACATGTCAAACGGCTAAAAACACATGTTATGGTTTAAGAGAAAGGAAAGATTTGGTAACAAACGTCTTTATTACCGTTCTCATATCTACCTGTAGGTAATCAAACTTTGCACATTTCTTAAATTATAATAAAACAATACATGTTGCAGGAGAGTGCAACACAAGTTTACCTATCTATTAAGTAGAAAATAACAACAACGTGAAACAAATGTATCTACTTACTTACGATGAGTAGGTAGGTACCTACCATCATGTAAACTTCAACAAAATACCTACTATTAGAAAAGTAAAATATTTTGTTAAAAAATATAATAAATCGAGGCTCTTATTCAGTTGGGTTCACAAGCTAAAAAATACAACATTTTGCCATTAAATAAAAGTTATTGTTGGTAAGACAAGTTCACTAATGACCTTAGATATTTTAACGTCACGATTTTTGTTACGGTCTGTGAGTTTACCTTTAGGGCTTAACACAACCTCGTCGCTATTGTTAGTATAAATACTACGCGGCGCGGCTTCCAATTTCCCGAAAGATCGTTTTGAGGTCTTAATACCTGATGTAATAAACAAAATAGACAAACGCTCCGATAAATAGCAATATAAAAAGTAACCGAAGGCAGTAAGTAAAATGATGACTAATCATGAGCTAATGAGCAAAAAATTGCAATTTCATTGGACATTATAAAACGTGTTACCTATATAAATCTTCGGCAAAGATCCCAGCCTAATCCGTTCAACAATAAATATGTTTGTATAAAATTAGAAACTAAGTATCTAAAATTTAATTATTCAATACGTCTTTAATTGAAGCATGAAAAAAATGTCTTGTTAGAATTATCCCACCTATAACTCCTATTTTTTCTAATACCATAACACGGCAAGTAAAATAAGAGCTTGTAAAAAAACTTTTAACTGAGAGTTCAACAAAACTTTAAAAATCAAAAATCAGCTAAGAAGTTGTGATGGAGTAAAAATCTGTTTAAAATAAAAGCCGTGTCACTAATTGCGTATCCATATCTCCAGTATCAACATCCGATCTATCGCCTTAAGAGATTTCCTGCTCTTACTCCTGGAAACGTATCCTTATCCGGACGTAGTTGGGTTTGTTTTGGCTCGGTGGTAAATCTAGGGCTGGCGCCAAGACATCTGTCATCATTAATAACAAGCAATTTGAGCCAATTCTGCATTTTTGGAATATAGGCGAGCGCCCAGGCGTCTCTCGCGGCAGGAAGCAGAAAAACGTGCACTAAATAAAAATAGTGGTTGACATGTTGAGTTTTTGCCGGCATACTAATTACGCGGGAGTGCGTGAGCGTTCGCGTGGAGCGGCGAACGTTAGCCGTAAATGCTAACAGTTTAGATATTTATGAACATGTGTATGTAATTAATTTTTACGATGCATCAGATAACGGACTCGGTGGAGCGATACGCTTGTCGCGCGATGTCTTGGCGGTATAAAGGTTAATTAAGCGAATTAGAGGTTTTTCCGAAGTCCCGAGAGTAACGAGAAGCGAGGTTGGGCCGAGACGCGCGCGACCGGCGAGACCACGACGTGTGAACATATTTTTTGGACGCGATTATATTTGGAGGTGATTTTTACCATAAAGTATTATCAAATTATTTGTTAGAGAGGTCGGTATAATGATATAACACTTATCAGTGACTAATCAGTCTCTGTAGTTGTAAGTTTAAGAAATACCTATAAGTCCGACGGAATTAAACAGTTTTACGAATGTAAAGCAAAGAAGATTTTTTCCGTTTTTACTTACGTCTTAACTGCCCGTATGATGTGATGTGACCCGTGTTTGGGAATATGTACACCATAATTATTAATTAGTTGTTTATGTAGCTGGTACATAATCAAGCTTCAGTACGAGTAACGAGGTTAGAGCGTGAGCTTACGAGCGCTTTAATGACAGCCACGAGTAGGTACCTACCTACCTTAAGAGCTAATTAAAAAACGTTGCAGTCGTAAATTTTTCTACAAGCTTAAAACGATAGAACGATAGTGATAAATATGGTAACGTATTTATGGTTAATAAACCTTATATATTTCATAGGCTACGTGGGCTTATAAAAAAGTTAGGTTAGGTTAGACTAGAAATAGAAAAATAATAATATGCGGGAAGTACCTCTTTGTGATATGAAAACTTTGTAAAATGATATAGTTTGTGAAATGTAGATTTGGTAAAACATTAGTGAACCCAAATAAATTTGCGAAATTGAACTACTTACTTGTTTTAGTAACTATTGAATTTTGCAAGAATATGTAATGATTTAACAGTTAATTTCACAAACATAAGAAAATGTCTTTGCTGAGAAGTTATTTTTTAGCAGGAAAATCAAGAAAAGTTAGCCACTGGTTATTTTTGTCGGTTAAATTGTTACTAAAACAAGTAAGTAGTTTATATTACACGAATTATTTATCATAAAAAAAGTCAAACGAAAAGCCATTGTGGATATCCATATGAAACGTAAGAAGGTAACCGTGATAGCCAAACAACAAGTCGATGAAAATTAATCATCATTTGTAGTGATTGAGTAAAAATGAAATCTTTTACACATTATTTGTCTCAAGCTTGTTTTGTTTTTAATCTAAGTAGGTACCAACTTGATATCAGTTGTTGTTAAATCATGTTTAACTATTTAATAAGGATGTCAAGTGTTCACTAGATGCCAAGACTGATATGCGGAATAACCGTAACCATGGTAATAACAATGCTATAATAATGATTATACAACTGTTATCACCATGGCAAGGCTCATTATAAAATTGTTTTCACGCTTCGGTTATGCTATAGATGGTATTCTGATACCGTTGACGATATCAATACTAGCGGTTGGCTAGTATGCGAGCAGATTTTTTATAAAATTTGAAATCTTTCATGATGGATACCTACATTTGACATAGGCGGCGAACTAACGACTGTCCACGTCAATCCAATACTTTCGTCTTTATAATCGTTGGCAGAATGCGACTAGTCTAGTGCTACTGAGCAAATATTAAGGCACTGTTAACAAAAAAATACAATTAAAGAGGTTTGTCATGTCATGCATAGTAATTCACGAAATTGGGATACACCTAAAAACTGCTCGCTTTTTTTTATTAGGCTTTTATAACAATCAGAAATCCGTCATTAGACAAGTAACATTAATAAAGTGATTATAAAAAATAATATAGACATCGATTAAGCCAGCCAGTCAACAAGGGTAGCTCTTAAACGTTTTTCTTTATAATATCAAGCACTTAGTTTATCTATAGATATAAAATGCTTTGTCCTGAATGAATGACTGACTGACGGATCAACGCACAGCCTAAACCGCTGATGGTAGAGACCAGAAAATTGAAGGATGTGTTCTTTGTATGACGTAGGCATCCGATAAGAAAGGATTTTCCCAAATAGTTCTCCTAAGGGGGTGATAAAGGGGGGCAATTTTTTTTTTTTGCATAAACATTATTTAATAGAATTAATGGAAGACGTGTTTCGTATTTTATAGAGTTCATCCCCTAAGGGAGTGAAAAAGGGGTAAAAAGTTATTTTGGGGGTGATTTGCTTCGAAGATGATATCAATACTCCTTAGTGCTATTAATTTACATTACATTTTATTATGATTATGACAGATGTTTAAAAACTCAATACGATTTTATTCAAAAAAGGTTGAACTCACATCAAAGCTTGGTGCAATGCAAATACCGAAACCGCTGAGTCTAAAGATTCCAAATTTGGTAGGTACATAGGTTACTTTTGAGGTCTATACAGGGTGGCAGTAAGTAAGGATTTCCCGAAAATCCACTTCCAACGGGAAGAAGTAGAGGGAGTAGCGGGAAACTAATTCTACGCGTTCGAAGTCGCAGGCGTCCTCTAGTCATAAATATTACTAGCAACTTGTTTAGCACGGGTGAATCATCATCACCAATGTAAAGAATTAATAATTTAAAATAGTTTAAAAAATGGTCTCAAGTATCGAAAAACTGCAGGTTGGCCCGTAGAGACTAAGGTTAAAGCAAACGCACAAAAAAACGCGACGATGACGACGATGTGGAGAATTCAGCCCATAAAAATATGTTTCAGCTCACTGTCAACAAACACTTTATTATTAAATAAAAACAAGGTGCTAACAAGAAGACAATAATGAAATCAAGTATTTCAACATTAAACAATACATTACATGCTTTGACTCTGAGGACAATGAAGATAAATGTGTATCTACCTACTTGCATTGTTTAAGTTGTTTGCCTTCTGTGTTAAAATGTTCAGTTATGCATTTACACATTTATATACCTAGCTAGCGAATGCTGAGTTGGAACCGTTTCGCAACAATTTTTCTGTGTCTTGATATTTTTGCATCCACGTAATGTGTTTTTTTTTTGTTGCGATTAAATGTCTCTTTATCTTATATAATAATAAAATAAATATTAGGAATACAAACTCACACGAGTTGACCTATTCCAAACTAAACCCTTGGCTTGTAGTACAGACTCTATACAGCGATATACATACTTATAAATAGAAATAAATACTTAGGTACTTAATTATATAGAAAGAACACCCAAGACATAAAAACAAAATATGTAGGTGCAGAGTTGCCGCTCATTGGCTCATCAGTAATCACAAAGATTTGCCCTTACCGTGGATCGGACCTTAAGAGACCACTAACTTGATAGGGTCGGAACCAACTGGTCTAATCGCGTCTTCATATCAACGTTTCAGTTTATTTTTGGTCTGATTTGTTTTAATTACTTCTGATTGGTTTTGTACGAGACTACCGTCCGCGACTACGTTCGTACGTATATCCGCTACTCTCCCTAGTCTTTTCCGTGTGGATGCGGTTTTTTTAAAATACTCATCATCTCGTAGGTACTCGATCAAATTTCAAGTCCCTAGGGTAAAGGGGAAACCTTCTGGGAGGGAAAATATAATAATCGGTTATACCTACAAACAATATTATAATTATAGACTCATAGTAACGTATCTATCTAGATACATATATATTAAAAGTTTTTCTAAGTAAAAGTGACGTATACGAATGTAAGCATTTCACACAATACCAGCAACACTTACCTGCAAGAGGTTTAATTTGAATTTAGGGGAATTTAATTTCCTCTTCTGTCTGACTGTACGTATATCCACCACTTAATTCCTTCTAAACCACGCAATGCGCCGGTTTTCACCATCAGCTAGATAACTTTTCACGGGAGGGGTACTACATTTTGGTTTAATTATAAACCGAATAATAATAAACCGAAGCACAGCGAGGACGGGTCGCTAGTATTATAAATATTCTTGGACAACGTAACAAATTCAATCAGTTGTTATTTCGAAATTCTGCCAAAATCTATTATACAAAAAGCGCTGGTGCACGGACGCAATTCGGGGGCGCCTGCGCCTATTCTACAGGCGGATTCAATTAACTGTACAAGGCACGAGTGTAATAAATTGTCTAAACAATCAGAATTCGAGGCCGGTAATATGTCGGCTGCATACGCATTGCGGCGGGTTAATCAACAAGCCCGGGTGGACATGCCGAAGGGTGAATTAAGATGTAAAAATGGGGATTGGCGTGTTTGCTTATATATGTATGTTAGGCTGTACAGCAGCAGAGTGTTTATTACATGAATACAAAACCTACATGGATCTATGTATTTATTCTTGACCTAATTGTAAAAGAAGAAACGAAATGGGGAATCGCTGCATCCAGACTTGGGGCTCTGTTACTCAACATTGTCTAAACGATATGATCAGTAGGTAATGGATCGTTGAATTCGGTCTCATACTTGTTTTTCAATAAAAATATATATACAGAAAGTAACCGAAAGCTATACCTAATTAAACGATGAAAACCAAAAGTTATTTGTTTGGTTTAAGACGAAGTGGAACAGGGGCCCAGTATACATTATTTGTTTCAGCATCCTGTGTAGGTACCTATACATTATACAAGTTAACATTTAACAGCCGCCAAGATAGACTATCTGTCTGAAATCTAGCCTGGGCTGTAAACCATCAAGGAAAACTTCTGTTGGTCAAGTACTAAACATAAAGAATTGCGACAAAACAGAGAGACACTAATTAATTACTACAGGAAGGGATAGGAGTTTGATGATAGTCGCCAGAATCGCCATAGAGCACGATCTGCTCCCAGGAGGGCCGAAGCCATCATGCGAATGTAAAGAGGTACATTATCAATTTTAAACATTGTATGTAAAGCTTTGCTTTGTAAGGGCTCAACATTGTATTAATCATAGAGGGTTAGCGAATAATAGGTTGCAATCAATAGTATTTAGATTGTTTCGTAATATTTCCTTCACTTACAAGAGAGCCAAGTTCAAATTATGCTCAGTTGCAAGCCGGAGTGTCCTAATCTTATTGGCCATCGCTAGTATATGGGAAAACTTCGATAATTGAGTTTATCGATATAGGCAATCCCTAACTGTCATTAAATTTTGCCCCATAGATTCCTATGGCTGTTTATTAACCTTCGATTAATAAATAATAATTATTAATTTCACTAGTTTATGTACGTTACATTTTGCAATTTGCATTTTCATCTAACGCTTACATGCGCATATCTACTGTACCTATTTGAATGTATGTACAGAGTGGTCTATAATCGCAATAGGCAAAACTAATTTGCCTAAACCTGCGTTAATAACTAGTATACCTACCTAACAACATACATGGCGAGTGAGAGAGATGCATTATACGTGCCTTAACCTGCGTCAACTAGACCTTTAATAGTATCTAAATAAAAAACATAATAGTCTCTGTTGCAATGACAACCTACATCACATCCTTAATACAAAGACTTGGCATTAATCAAACTTACCTATGCTGATTTATTTGTTACACACATCTTTAACGACCGCCCGCTGTGAAAATAATGATTTTTTAATTGAAGTATTTCCGTATTCACTAATGACAAATACATACGAGTGCGTTGTGTTTGTATTGTTGTCTGTCGGTCACGGGGCTCTTTGGACCAGAGCCCATTAATATTTATCAAGTTAACGCTCATTATCAAAAAACAAAATACTATTTTCTTCATTGTTTAAATCTTGTTGCCATTAATCACTTATAATGTAACAACCTCATAGCGCAACGGTGACCAACATACCTATATATATATTTTAATTTTGATAGATTAGATGAATTCTTGGTAGGATATTTTTATTGTTAACTTCAAGAAAACCCAATTGTCGTATAAGTGGTCTCTACAATCCTATCTTTGATGAACTCTACGAACTTTAAATAGGGTTAATTTAGTTAAATTAAAAGGTACAATTTTTTTTTATGTTTTAATATACATAGAAAATGGTATTAATTCCGCTAAACTATGCAATTTACAAATCTGTAAGTGATGTTTTTTTTTAATTATTGTTCATGAGTAAAAATGTACACTTTTTTCATGCAGGATTATACAATTCACCTATCACCTAATTATAACGCATTTACCGATGAATTCCAAATCATACATTTACCTAGTCATTTAAGTCATAAAAAGTCAAATCGCATGTGTGATTTTAAATGTTTTTGTAATTATTACGTTAGCAGTTAAACGGACAATGCGGTTGTTAAGTTTTTCAGCATGGTATCACAAGAAAACATGCTTAAGCGACAAAAACACGAATCGTTTCAAGTCGTGTTAATGACCACTCCAGCCCTCGATCTAATCAGCCGCTGCCACTTGAAATAAAAGCTCGTCAAGCTTGAGAGCTCCTCAAAGCTTACGGTTCAAAAGCTTTTTTCAAGTTGTCTCTCCCCAAACAAATGTGTGTGGTTGTGCTAAATTTTAATGTTTATTAAGTAAGTTAGTACTAAAAGTTTAAGACTGATTTACTCGATTTTTTTTTAAATCAATTTTTTAAGTAATGTAATGATGTATAGTTGGTTTCTCCATACTAGGTGTCCCAGTGTTTGCTTTTCACTTTGTATGGGAATAACAACTTTATGTGATTACTTAAAAAATTTATTAAATAATAAAACGGCCAAATAGGTTTAAAAACCCTGATTCGTAATGATTCTAATTATGCAAGATATCACTAAAAAACTTATGAATGATATGAATAAATTAAACTTATGAATGAATGACATGATATTGATGACTTTTCGTAACATGGGCATAAGGAAAAATTACAAAAATCCACATTAAAATGATCAATATCTCCGAAACGCTAAAAATCGCTGAACATATATCAATACATCGATAGCTTTTTAGCAGCTCTATCAGCCCTCTCAGTTTTAGCGTTGGTTTTAGGGAAACCCTGTTGATACAGAAAAAACACAAATTACCGTGTTTATTGCCTCGTCTTGATCAATGTTTTTATGGTTCAAATTCTTATAAAATACAAAAGTGTTGAAAGTAAGTACATATTTGATGGGTGATGACATTAATAACTAAATTTCGACCATTTTGTGAATTGGTGAATTTCCGCTCTACGGCGACGATATTAAGTCTTAATAAGTCTGGCCAGGAAAAATCTTTTTCTATTTTATGGATATTAAATTGTACTGGTCAATGTATTTTATTTAGACTAAGGATTGTTTTACCTATACACTGTGTTATTTTCTGCAGATTGTTTTCAATTAATAAACATTATTATTAATTTTATTAAGTTTTGTATTTCTGTGAGGATCCCTAAAAATCGCTTGTCAAGGGCCGGATATGGCGGAAGCGTCTTATCCCGCGTGCCGTCTGAACTACACGTGTAGTTCTGTTGACACCGGCCGCCGTTAGCCACATAAAACGCACTCTTTTCAAATGAATGCCTTCATATATCCATCCAGTCATTGCACACGCGATTTTTTATGCATCTTTTAGTATAAGCAAGCACAGTCGAATTCATAAGTAGCTGTACATTTTAATACCTTGTCGTAGAATATAATAAAATATTATGTATAATAAGGGCGTCATGGTACTAAAATGTGCAGTTCAACTGTATGTACTTACAACAACACGTCAAATAAATTGAGTAGGAACAAGTACTTGTTAGGTTACTTTTTAAAACACGGTTCCATAATGCATTCGTTACGTCATTATTGATAGACTTAGTAATTTTATTCGTTTCCCAATGTACCCTAGGGAAATTTCAAATCATTTGGAAAGCAAAGGTTTCCATATGTTATTCAAGAATAGGTATGGCCCCTTTCTTTAAGGACCAAACTTTCAATGTCATCCAATCCAACTAGACGGCGTCCGCAAATTCGTATATGTTCGATTAGTAGGTACATTTTCCCTTGTTACATCTTATCTTTGTTTATCCCGCTATTTACCGATTTCTTCCCGCTACTCGTAGAGGTCAAATTGCAAATGATCCTTTTTTATTGAACCACAAGTATTACATAATATATTCTTAATTACAAGTTTTGTTGTCAGTGAGTCACAGAAGGCTTTTTATATGTAGAAATAAATATGATTCAAAACTAAAATCTGATCCTACGTGAAAAATACAAAATGCACGATCTAAAATGATTTCAACCCTCGAAAACGTTCGCCCGACTATAGATATCTACTGTACGTAGATATTGTTCACCTTAAACGCTAAGAGCTTTCCAAGACGAACTCTCCAAATGCATTTGCATGTCACACAACCCTGTGGGAGAGGGTGGGTACACGTGGGATGATTGTATCCTTGTATCTGCCTGTTCGTCGTACGTAAGTGTGTTATTAGCTGATCGATCGTACGAGTATATTGGAGCTGACATAGACACGACGGATTACTGGGAATTACCGGGTTGGTCGGTATGGAGCTTCAGCTGTTGTTACGACGGCCGGTAATTGTTAATTAAGCGTAAATAGTAATTCGTTTTGCTAAGTATTTAAGAAGCTAAAGAAATATTAATTAAAGTAAGAGGTCTCTGTTCACTAACCTATGTTTTAAGAATAATGGGACATAGTGTTTGTTTTATTAGATATAGGTATTAGATTAATTAGACAAAAAACAATGTTTTCAACAAATGCAACACCAGCATACCACCAGTATTCGATCGATCGAAGACACGTCTTAAAGAGACAACGCAATGAGTATTCTTATTGTGTGTCTGTATTTTTATGCGAAGATAACTTAAACACTCACCTACTTCTCGTTGATGCTATCTTTATGTAGTTTGGTGGAAGAGTCCAGCTAAGATTTATATAATTTTGAAGTTTAAACATCAGCATAGGATCGGTCAATGCGTTTCAGAGTTAGTGCGTGAGCATCGTGAGGTCTGCGCTCCGGGCGAGAACACTCGTACCACCTACCTACAGCTTTATGTTGGAAAAAAACATGGTCTAAATTAAAATCTTAGGACAAAACCGAGCAAGAACAAGTTAGTCCATGGTCAGTGTGGGGTTCCGTCGCTGTAATTACAAATCCACAAATGTTCTCTAATTTAAGGTACCGTGAAATACGCCAACATTGCCACCAAGGGTATCATTGCCCATAATGCAATTTACAAACAAATTCGTTAATGTGGAAAAGATCTTCTTCTTTACAGCAACACTATTTACTATGGTAGAAAATAAATTATATTTATTGTAACACTGTGATTGACATTTGTCTCTAAGTTCACTCAGTAGCTTGCTGCGACTCATCAAAGACAGGGTGTGTTTTTGCGGGCAGAAATTTGATGTGAAGTGCGTGTGTATTATTATATGATGGCGAAGACGCAGGAGAGTGTATCCAATTATATGTAATAAAGTACACCTTGGAGAGTATTTTAGCTTAGGATCTAACTGCTTGTTGGATTTTTTAGGTTTTATATAAATAAAGTTATGATCATGGGTAATGTTATCCGTTAATTTTTGAATGTATGACGGACAACTTTGCCCGATGTCGTTAAAGCGTCAGGGTTGTCACATTTCATAAATTTATTATATAAGTAAATTGAAGCAGACTCCCTCTGAGTATATTCGGGAAAATAGAAAAAAATTATTGATTTGCATGCGGTTATGACTATTATTTAGATCGCATTAATAAACGGGGTCATTTACCGGTATTACTATAATACAAAAATACCGGTATTAAATATCGGTATCTCGCTAATTATTGTTTTTTTTTTGTTTTTCGACTAACTTATATTATAGTTTAATGTTATTACCTAAATTAAAATAGAAGTATCAAGGGAATGATGCAAGTTAAGAAAGACAGGTATTTTAATTTTAAGTTATACCTGTATCGATCCCCGTTTAATATTTAGGGCTCGGAAACCGGTTAAAATTTAAACTGCTTACGGTTTCTGTTTTTGTTATTGGATTAGTTGTACCTATTTTTTTATGATACTGGATATTGGAGTTCTTGTATTAGTTACCTACTGATTACTGATTTACATTTTTTTAAAAAACTACAGCAAAAGGTAAATTTTAAAAATACCGTGTTTTATTTTGATATTTTCAATATTGTATGTCCTAAAACTCAAAAATAAAAAATTGTTTAATTCAATTAATCAAAATAAATTCATTTAAATATTTAACCCCAATGTGACAACCCTAACATTTTGAAATCGCTCTTGGTGACTTGTATGGAAATGAGCAGAAATACCTAGATAACATTGCCCACTCATTTTTAAGCGAAAGTTAAGATGATATCTACTCGACCGTTAAAGTAAACGGTAGGATATCCCTTACTCTTGACCTGTTGCTCATTTCAACTGCGTAGGGCCTATATTTACGTCGAAAATCATCAAGGGCAATGTTGGCTGAAAGTCCAGATAACATTGCCCGCCATTAAAATCGATAAAATCAGGGTTTAAATCAAGTCTTAGGAGTTATTTTTCAACATGAATGGAAGGACAGGACCATATTGCTCCAGCAAAGATTAAAAAAAACCATAGCTATTATAGAAAAAAATCGAAAAAAGTGATTTTTTTTACAAAATTCGGGCAATGTTGGCGTATTTCACGGTATTAGGTATTAGGTAGGTATTTTCAAGATTTTAATTATTTGTAGTTTTTGCTGAAGGGGTTTGGGACACCTAACTCAAGCGAAAATGATACTTTTGGAGTTCATATTTTTGCATAACGGTTCCTTTACTTAATCTTTCAATTGATAATGACATGCACATAATATTTGTTATGAACTATCTAACCATACCTCACATGTTTATTTTGTTATTGGTATAAATGATATACGTGATGAATATTCCGGCTTTATCACTGATGATTTCTGATAAAAAAGAGAGCTTAATATACATACAGACAAACGGACATGGCAAAACATTAAGGGTTCTTTATTGGACTGCGGGACCCTAAAGGGGGATTTAAGGTAAGATATAATTTTGTTAACATATATGTATATCTGCACCATCAAACGGTTTTACGTAGTTTTAAACGCAAATGGGGGATTTATTAACAGGCATTTGCGTAGGTGAGGTGACGGGCGGAACACCCCGGGTGCGTAAACTAACAGCAATGTGGTAATCTGGTGCTTGTTTGTGTACGTAGGCCTCCTTGGAGGAGAGTCGGTGAGGACACGTCCGTGAAGCAGCCTATTCACGTGCTTGTGTCCTACAAGTGTGTAATACCTAAGGAAAATACATCCTGAACGCTTAGGACCTGGTTAATTAAAAATATCAAATGGGTTTAGTTACTTGCAATTTAAACGACGTCTCAATAAAATAAAAAACTGCAAGAACGAAATTTTGATGAAATGAGGAACACGAAAATTACCCCACTAAAATATAAACACTATTATCTACTAAATTCTACTGCATTACAGTGATACAGGTTGTGTATTTTGTACATAATGTCCACCATGTTTACCTGACTACAGTGAGCTAAAAGAGTGATTATGATATTACTACCACGGTCTACAAGTACCTATGCCGTTTTATTATTCTCTCTTACATAATACACGTAATAACAAATTAAAAAATCAAATTCCTGCGACGTAATGCGGCCTGGGTAGGAACTAGGAACCTACATGAATAAGTACAGTTTTTCATGAGAATGTTATAAGAACCACCTCCAGGATTGCTTTTTCACTTCTCATCCTCTTAAAATGTTACTTTGGTCTCTGCACATCGGGACTAAAACTTTTAGGGATTAAAGTATTTTTTTATTAATTTACTTCGGACGGTGTTTGTGAATGGAGGATTATCGCCATTTTCAGTGATTGTGCAGGTATAGATCATTTTTAGGGCGTAGAAATAACCTCTAAATGACAACTACGCAAAAATATAAAAATAACTATTTAATTTCGTGAAACACGATTAATAATTACGAATATGAATCCATTTAATTATATTATAGATAAATTCATTTTATTATGCACGGTCAAATTAGTATTAAATTAGTTCAGTTCAAGTTTTAACCTGTTGGCTAAATATGCAAGCATTTAACGCGTCACTTAATAAATAAAAAAACAGCGGACAAATTTGTAAGGAGCTTTGTTATAATAAATATTGTAATTTTGTATAGAAAGTCGTTTTTTTTCATCGCATTCGAGGTGAAAAGTAGTGTTTAATGCGAGACTAAACAACCATAATGACAAGACCTATACTAGCCACCCGCGCACCCCCGTAAAATCTATATGTATGAAAGCCTCTTTATATATATAACGAGGCTTTCCACTATATAAAACGTCGCACCCATGTATTAGGTATGGGTGGGCGCGTAGGTATATTAAATGTGGGTATTTAAAACGCAGCATATTACTTAGCCTTTGTAACGCAGTGTTGATTAAAAAAACACGAGCACAGATTATATACTAGGAGTATTTTTTTTTTTTATCCTCAGGTAGCAAGTGTTTCTTTTAAATAAATAAATTTCAGGTGACCATATCACCCCAATTGACCTCCCAAAGTAAGCTCTAGGCTTGTACTATGGGTACTAGACAACGATATAAATACTTATATACGAGTAGATACACTTAAAACACATAGAAAACATACATGACTCAGAAACAAATATTCGCGCTACAAAGTAAGAGTCGATACGGGTATATTGTCATTTCCTCGTCACTATTGAAGTTCATACATATCTTGCAACATTCCATCTGTCAAATTAGTTTGATCAATTACGGATTCAAATATAGGCAGTTGCTATCAAAGTTGAGTGAATCAATTAAGACTGTGCAGGGGCGTGGCAGCGTTTTGCACTTCACCGACAGTAGCCTGTGACGCTTCATTGCCGATGTTCACTCAATTTAATTCACTGAAGGGTATTGTTATGAGGATTTCATACCAAAATGATGCGAATAGTTTCAAATACTGCTTACACAACATGAGCATGGAAAAATTGGACACATTTGAGACTTCATTGCCTCCATTGCATTGTTGATCATTGAATTGCCTACTAGTTAAAGAGTTTCGTACTGCCTTAGGTAATTTCTTTGTTTATTTAGAGCAGTACAACATACGTGATCTTTTAATTTGGTGTTTCATAAAAAGGCTATACACTGTCTGATATACAATATACAAAACAATTGCCAAACAAAAATAAATCAGATTCTTTGTCAAACTACCTACAGTTTGCTAACTTTCCCCAAGGGGATCCATAAACCCCGTCTTCTGCCAACAGGCCGGGGCAACAAGGTCGGATAACTGTTCTCAAAATATATTCCGTGTTTCGAATAAGATTATAATATTAAGGAGCCAAAGTTCCCAAACTGACGCCTAATGTTTAGACGAATTATAATTGGAGATCTGTGGTTTCGCGAGTAACAGGTGTAGTAATGGGTGACAAATTTGAATTTTCCAAGTCACCCAGTATCTAAGTTTTTATGCGTCAGTCAGAAAGAGATGATATAACTATACCGACGAGTATAATTATGATTTAGGTTTATCCATAAATATACATCATAATGGTTCAAAAACCAACGCTGTTGCATGGAAAAATGGGCTTACACTTGGAGAACACAGTTATTGGCACCCGGTGTGACCCCGTTTTCTCATACCACGTAATTAGTACGGACAATATACGCTAAAAAATTGCCTAACCTCATCTTGCATTAATTAAAAACTGCAGACGCGGGGTCTGCCATGTCTACTACTAAATTGTGACGTATTTTCAGGTTTTATCAAATATATCCTAAAGTTTGGATTTAATAGCAAAGTCAAATGCTTTACAATGTGGTTTAAGAAGCATTCCTATGTATATGTGTAATAGTTACTGAGGTACAACACTTCAAACTATGGGCAGTTAATGGTTCGGAATTAATAAAAACAGAACTGAATAAGGTTAAATACGCAGTCAATGCGGTCTCTCTCCACTGAAAACCATCAGGCAACCAGTTTTAGAATAAATTCTCAAATGAATAGCACTTGGGTACATAATGTTGAAAAATATTAATGGGTGTATAAATTTGTGAATCAATTATGCAGCTACGAGGGCTGTTAAAAACTATTGCAAACCCTCTTTTCTGGTAAATGGCATTAACACTGGCAGGCACAATCTTTCAAATGAAGACTTTCAAAAATTCAGCAAAATAAACAATTTTTTGTGAGTATAACCATTTAACTATAACTGTTTAACTTTGATCACTCGTAAATTTTCAACAAGTAGTTTCATGGCACTAACGCACCAACGTTGCAGACTGTTTATAACTGGATAAATGATTTTACACGTGGTCGGTCAAGGACATCTGATGCTCCACGTTCTGGTCGCCCAATCGATGTCATTACTGAGGATGTTGTTGAAGAAGTCCATCATATTGTACTCGACGACCGCCGAGTGAAGGTGCGTAAAATAGCTGAGAACACAGGCATCTCCACTGAGCGAGTACATAAAATCCTGCATGACGATTTGGGTATGACAAAGCTGTCTGCACTATGGGTGCCACGTTTATTGACAATCGAACATAAACGCGAAAGAAAGCGAATTTCAAAACTGTGTTTCGATATGATGCAGCGTAATCCTCAGAATTGTTTGAGTCGATTTGTCACTGTGGACGAAACTTGGGTCCATCATTATACACCTGAATCAAAACAGCAATCAAAACAATGGATGGCGACTGGTGAACGTGCCCCAAAGAAGGCCAAGACTGTTTTGTCGGCTGGGAAGGTGATGGCGACAATCTTCTGGGATGACGAAGGAATTATGATTGATTACTTGGAAAAGGGAAAGACTATCACTGGACGTTATCACCCAGAGTTATTGGACCGTTTTAATGCGGAATTGTTGGAAATACTAGCAAAATTGTCACCCAAGAAAGTCCTCTTTCATCAATACCCCAGTGCACACGTCAACTATTGCAATGGCCAAAATCCACGAGTCCTTCGAGCTGGTTCCGCATGCTCCGTATTCGCCGGATCTAGCTTCGTGCGATTATTACCTATTCCCAAATCTGAAAAGATGGCTTGGAGGGCAAAAAGTTTTGACAAATTAGGACTGCATCGCAGGTGTAAACGCCTATGTTGAAGACCTTGACAAAACCTATCTTTTGGAAGGGATAAAAAAAATGGAATCCCGCTGGAACAAGTGTTTGGCCCTCAAAGGAGACTATGTTGAGAAATATTTGTATATTGATGAAAAAAAATCTTTTTTACTTTTTAAAACGACTTATCAAATAGCCCTTGTAGTTCCTCATTGGAGTTGGCGGGAACCTGGCAAGGCTATGGTTTTTTTTTTTAACGAACATTAACAAATAATTGGTAACGCTGCTCGATAAAGTTTTTGTATCATGAATATCATGCATGATGTATGGGTTTTAGTATGGCGGTTCATATATCTATTGGTACTGTTATTACAACTTTCGTGTCATTAGCCTTAAATGCCCATGGATTCGTATTTATGTAACTAGATATTAGATATGTAGAAATAATACAAAATCCAAATGGTAGCGCATTTAAACTTATTAATTTCTTTTATATGTAAGTACCTAAACACTTTATTGATTCTAGGTCTGGTCTGGTCGTCTAGTAGGTACCTACATATCGTAGTCCTCAGAAAGCTTCAATAGATAGCCAAATTGTTATCCATTTGAAACTCCCATGGTAAACGGATCTGCGCAGCATTCTTAATTTCAACAAGGATATTTATAAACCAAAACGTTTTCGTCGGTAAATTAAAATAAGGCTTCCAATGTTAGTTGTGGATTCATTCAGCACGATAACCTGTCCCCTGTCCGTCCCTCGACCCGTCCTCCTCATCTCGCGTTATCGCTGTTCATTCATTACCATCTAGTTTTATAAGAGTCGACGGCCCGAAAACACATCGCGCCTCCATTTTTTGTCACACCACTTAATTATCTGGATTTATATCAAGATAAAATCGACTCTCTAAAAGATAAAAAAGGATTTTGTAAAAACAAAAGTATGCTTGAATTTGAAATTCGTTTTAGGGTCCGTAGTCCGTACCATCACAAATAAACTTTTACGTGGAAATGTATCTTAGAGACAATGCGTGGTTATTTCTTTGTGTTTTCAAAAATATATATATGAAAAAAATATGTCGTCCAATAAACTAAGAAAGGAAAAATGATGTTCCGTTCATCCGGGTAATACTGAAATAACATAACTTTAGACTTTTTGACATTCATTATTACTATTGCAAAAATACTTTTTCTGGATGAACACGTGGAAATGATTCGTCCCGGGATTCAGGTTTATTTCGTCCAGACACGCAGTTATCGCATTCGCTTTCTAAGTCTAAGTAACTTAGGACTTGCCGCTTTACCGCCACCATAACGCGACGGCAAATATTTGCCTGCCTGATGCTATTTTCGCAGCATTTTCGCGCTAAAACTATTGCAAAATAAGAAGCCACAGCGCAAAGCAGAAAAGACACGAAAAGGTCTGTCAACAGTTAGTTTATTTTTCAAGCGCGGAATAGAATACCGAACAATAAGTAGGTAACGCAGAAGTTGATTGCCGCTACTTTAATTTCCGTGCTAGACGCCACTCAATATTGCTTTTAGCTAAAAAGTTAAGCTAAGCTAATGTATAAGCACCTTTGATTGATTGACGTCCGGTATTACGCTTAATAATATCATTAAAACTATTTAATCATGGTTGGGTATATGTTATAAAACTTATAAAGTTTTATATTTTTCATAATGTAATTCTACGTTTTTTTGTGTAAAATACTTAGAACAAATATTTTTGGATTAACCTAATGGCAATTCTTACTCGGTATCTACCGTGCTTTAAATAAACTTGAGATTCATTAATAGACACAACTTGTGAATCTATTGCAGATAAAACACATTAAAGTTGCCGTAGATAACGTAGTTTTTATATTCGTGAACTACTTACGGTGTAATATTTTTCATAGATGACAAATGAAACCATTTATTACTTGAACTATTCATATTGTCAGTTCAGTTGTGACTCCATTCTCTAAGCCTGATAGGCATCAGGCCTTACCTAACTAGTTATTGACCTTCGGGAGGAATCAAATCATATGCTGCAATATTTGCGCGCATATTAATTTAATAAGAGATCCTCCTCCGAGTTTTATTATTGAATGTGCGTATCAAAGACATCGCGATCGTTTATTGCGAGCCGCGTCTCCAAGAGCGATCGCAGTTTTATGCGGTTAAGTGCATTTTTCAAGAGTTGTGCATCCTTTGTTGCGGAGGGAGAGGTCGGTTTTAGTTAATTACTGGGGCTAGCGCCAGCGCGGCGCGCCCGCGCGGGCTTCGCGGCGCTGGTGGCCGCAACACAAAAGCGGGTCGATGCCTTCGATAACGAACTCACTTTTTATCTTCTTATTTTAACGCTTTTAATTAGTTAGGAAAATATTCTCAAATAAAAACTGCCCCGAGCCTCCGAACAGACCTTGAGTTAAGGACTGTCTTTGACCGCTCCTTGCCTCGGGCCTACTATAATGGAACGAAATAACAGAGGTATTTCGATTGGCTCCCGTATTGCCGATAGCTTACACAAACAATAATTAATTCAAGCTTATATTTTAATGATTTTCTTACAAATAGTTTTGAACGTTGACTATGATATAATAAACGTACAATCGACTGGATTTGACGCTGAGATGAGTCATCACGAGGGTAAAGTTATTTCCGGGATTTACTCAAATATAACATTAGGTTCGATGTATTACGGCAGATGTTAAGAATAATAATAGCTGTACTGTACAAATAAGATGCGTTATGTGTTTACATTTCTTATTAGTGGAGCGATAGATCGTTATCTAGATCGTTAAGACGTCGAAAAACATACGTTTACGCGTACGGTTTTATTCATGCTTAATATAATTACCAAACATACCATCACGAGTGCAGATTATACTGATTATGATTCAGCCCAAAAAGAATAAAACGTTAGCCAGCTGTATGCTCTTATCTCGAATTGAATACGAGGCATCGGACGCGAACCTATTCCGCCGGTGGTCGCCAATAAAAGTGTGCCTACTTGTCAATTGAAAGACGATCAATAAACCCGACGTATCGGGCCGCATCTAAATAACAATGTAATAATTAGGTAACCACTTATTCCGACACAGATAATAATAGGCATGTTAATTATTATTATGGCACAACGTCAGTTGGATACGTTCGTAATTAAACCTCATGAATAATATATGAATATGGTTCTCAGCGGCGAACAATCAAACCACAGTGCAACTTAAATATCCGTTTGTGTCGAAAAACTTGCCGAACAGAACAAAACGATACACTCGTTAATTTTCATTTCACTGTATTCACCTTGTTTTAACACTGTACATCGGCGACTCACTTCGTTTATAAGGGAGTCTGGCGTACACTAGGTAATAACATTGTATTAAATAATAACATATAATTAGTACCTGCTACAAAGATAAAGGAGGGACGGAGTTTTTTAAAAGTTGTTTACAATCAGCTGTAAGTGGAGATACAGGCGCCTACAGAACTGCTTTTGTGGCTTGCTACTTATTATCATTGTTCGGCAGAAGTAATGTAGGTTGTTAACTACTTACAACAGACGCTGCGAAGGTATGCTATTCTATATTTGATGGAGTGGTCAAACAATACCAATAATTAACATGCTGTATTTTGCGGATAACAAAAAAATGACGTGATAGTAGATTGCGTCACTTGGAATATTTTTTTTGCAATGGCGGTTACGACAACAAGAACGAAGTCACTCTGAGCCCTTAGTCAAAATTTTATTTCCACCTTGTGTCGTATGTCATTATTATTAGCGTATTGTCAACATCGTGATAGCTCTTATTATCTCGGCTGTTATAACAATACCATTCTCAAGTGAAGTGTAGTATCTAGGGGTCACTCTAATAGAAAATAAGATAACTTGGAACACGCACATAAAAACAGAGCATTAAAAGCCAAAATCGCTATGTGAACTAGTTGTCGAATGGCGGGGTCAAGGTGGGGCTTAAGGTCCATCATTGCCCTCTGGCTGTACAGTACACGGTAGTGGTAAGGCCTATAATTGCATATGCCGCCGCAGTCTGGTACAACAAAACCATTCAAAAGACAACAATAATAACCCTGAATAGTCTGCAACGCACATCCTGCGTAATCGCAACAGGAGCTCTATCCTCAACACCGGGAGCACTCTTGCACGCGCTGCTGGTAGGTCCAGCAGCGCATGCAGGATGCATGGTGGTGATAGGTCACCACTGCACCTACAAGTGCCAAACAGGCTGAGCAGTATGTACCACGATAAGGATAAAATGGAGCTTTCAAGCACAGACCAAGCTCATGGCATCGGTGTTTGAACATAAAACCATAGGGTTTTATGTTATGGTATGCATGCCAATTGATAACATGCATACTGAATGTAACTGTAAGAAACCATACTCAGTGGAGAAACCCTCGAAGTCTTTACAATTAACAAATGCGCGGAGATCAACCTTGAGAAGAACCGTAGACAGCAGCACATCTAAACTGGACCGTAAAACTGAGTAAGACTCACACTTTTTATGACGTGTTCTTTAAAACTGTGATACTTAGTTTTGCGATCCAGTGTACGTCAACTCGGACAGCCTGGAAATAAATTGTAACTGCAAAGAAAACCTAAAGGCCCTAAGAAACTCCAACAAAGTAATACTTAGATGGAAACCAGGGAACTCCAGCATTGATGGAAACGAAATAGCAGATGAACTATAATTATATTCGTATTTAAAAGTTATGAGGGAGGTTACACTTGGCGTTGGCATGTTTGAATTTAACAGGATAAACTAAGTTTTCAAACAGTCTCGACAGCAACTGCAGAACAGGGGCTCCCTTTCGAAATCAGAGGTTGAATCCATAGTTAGCCCTTCGCGTTAACAACGTACACATCGTAGTGTTAGTCTCTATCATAGCCAAATTGAGTTCATCGGCGGGATATACACTCAGGAGCAAAAATACCGGGTCAGGGTGCGTTTTTCATACTAAAGAGGCTATTTCGAAGCCTTGGTTCCTCGCCAGGGGATGCTTTTAGTGAAATCTGATGATGAATACCCCGAGCATCGACACAGGGCTTCCAGAGTGCCTAGTGTACCCAACTGAATGAATCTGCGGTTAACGCCGGAATAGTGCCTGTTCAGAAAAACATCTAAAATGGCCATAAAATGTAACGAAATCCAAATGTTGACCCAAACGCTCTCGCTGTGGTGTAAACTGATTGTGCGATCAGTTAGGTATCTTAAGAACTTTTGACCTCCTCTATTGAACCTCGGAGTATCCACCATTAAACCTCACTCAAAACAACCCCTGGCGAGGAACCAAGGCTTCGAAATAGTCTCGTTTGTATGAAAAAAGCACTCTGACCCGGTATTTTTGCTCCTGAGTGTAGTTCGAATCTACGTGATTTATCCTGCATGCGATAATATCTATTATAAATTAAATATTTTTTGTACCCATCGGAAAATAAAAAAGAATAAAAAGTTTATACCTACTTACTCTTAAACTGCCTTTTAAATTAAAAGGCAGGTTTCAGGTCATGTACAATCCTACCCGTAAAAAAGTATTAAAAGAGTAAAAATAGCTATTACATGTTGTGAAATGGCATATTGATTACATACAAACCTAACAAGAAATTAGATATTTAGGTACAACAACTAAGATGTAACTTAAAATGTTTAACTTAATGTGTAACTTGTTATTGCTACTATCAATTTTAGTTGACATTTCTATGATCAGTGCTATGTCATTTTATAAATGTCAACCAAGACTAAATCTGTTTTTAGAAACCTACGCGCTTTCGAAATCCTCGTCATCCTCCACCTAACTATGATATAATCAGTAGCTGCAAGAGGCAAGATTTTTTTAATAAAAGCTTTTAATCCATTTATCGTTATAATGTGCTTACCTAATAAGGGAAAAGGAAATAAAAGACGTTAAAACGCCGAAAACCAATAATAGTATTCAAATTGGTTAGTTTCTGGTGCTATCTCTTTCTGAAAGTCACTTCAAGGCAGTCACTAGCTGTCTAGGAAACGTTCCTTAGGGAACTTCCCGTTCATTTGTAGCCAAAAGACAAATGGAATTTCCAGAATGCATCTAAGTGAACACGGTCCGATAATTTTGTAGCAGTAGTAGAACTGAATGCGAAAACTGTGTTGGACTAACCGCGTATTCAATCCAGAATATAATATTAATTGTGTGCCATCAATCTTTTTTTAAACAGACTGTCCTGCTCACATATTTGTTATTGTAGGACTAGTAGAAATATAATTGTTTCATTTGAACCTTTGTCAGAAATTCGTGCGCGAGTGTACCGCAGACGTTAGGCTCGTTACCACGTTATCAGACCGATGCTTATCTCTACAGACACGTCGGTGACCGCCTCTACCATCGACACCTCGATTTTAACCTCTTCGGCCGACGGTTTTCAATAGGTGCCCTTTTAAAGTTCATAATATTAACCTAGTTACAGTGCAATGCTTAAAAGTCTTAAATGAAGTTTCTAAAGCATAAGGTATGCTTCAGTTTTTATAAAATGTATTTATCATTAAAAGTTCATTTATTTCTACTGTTTTAATAAGTAAATAAATATTTATTTTTAAAAGTAGTGTAAAAATATGTACCGCCTTAAATATACTATCACGCATGTGAGGTACGTTTATTTAAATGTGCAGTATAATACTTACTTATTTACTTTATAACAACTAGTTTGTTTCCTAATCCTTAAAAGAAGTATTAAGAGGATTGAGAAAAAACACACGTTTTGGGGTACACGTCTTAGTGAAAACGCCCCCAAGTGAGAGGTTCCAAAAACTAGCATACCTGCACCTATAGTGTTATAAATAAATGTTTTAAAACTCATTCACATTAAGGTGACTTTGAAATCGTGCAAATATCAAAACTTTAATGTAAACAATGCAAACAATGCAAACAAAATAATGAATAAACCACTAAAGTGTCCAGAAACTTATCCTCGTTTCACAAAATAATGAATCCATTAACTTTGGTGACAGTTGCTACATAGCGGGGTAATTATCTCTTAAAAGGGATGCTGGACATTAAATAGGTAGGGACGGCCAACTTTACGGGTTTTGGAGTAGATTCATAATGGATGCTATAGTTAATAGTTTCCACCGGTTCTGAATTAATTTGATGAGACATCATCAATCACTGCTGGATTCTGTAATAGTAGGTAGTATCGTTTAAGTATTTTTTCGTGAAATAACAATACTTTGTATCTTATGCCAATAAAATTCAGAAGATGCTGACTATAAAACAGCATAATTGGACAATATCGGATATTCTAATCTAATTCGAGATTACTCTTTACAGACAGTTTATGTTCGAGTCCGGAAGAGATTTTAAGTCAATCCTGCTTTTTAAACTAAATCTTAATTATTAAGTAAGTACCAATTTCACCAAACGATGTTAAATATTAATCGACTGTTAGTTTACACATTTTGAGACTCTAATTGTCTGTTAAATTGTTAGTGAAATTGGATATTAAAAGTAATAAGGACTATTTTAAAACAGCTTGCTCCATCGCCATTATCATTTGTAAGTATATACAGACAAATCAGATGGTTTATTGCAAGAAAAAGAGCACTAAACGGTGTTACATAGAATGTATTCATCTGTCACAATCTGCTAGTATATAGTAGCATGCATTATGAAATAACCCTAAATACTAAATATTTACCTTTTAATGACTAGGTTTACTTTTAATGTTAAAATAATGTATACATACAGACTAATTCATACGAGTATAATGGCACATCAGGTATACGACATAGTCATTCAAATATTCATAATATATCTAATTGAAGCCATTCTTAATCAAGTTTCTCTATCTCTATAATATGTTTAAATTCTCTAATTTCATTTGGCAGGTCGGTTGTTACCTATATACAGGGTGATTGGAAGGTAGAGGTAAACCTTTAAGGTGAAGCTAGTACAGACGATTTAGAACCATTTGAGCCATGGTTGTCTTAGACGAAGTCTCACAAATTTTTTTTTATCGATTATTATTGGTTTTTTGAAAATATCCCAAAATTTCACAATTAGTTGCGAATAGTGGCTAATTTAAACCAAAAATTAATATTTTTTTTACTTAATTTCATTAGAATAATGTGTAAGCAATCTAACGAAACAGGTTGCATGTATCTTTGTCATCAGAATTTTGTTTTACAGACATTTGAATCCCCGAAACATTTCTAAAGTTTAAGAAACCCTTTGCTTTAACGGCATTTAAAAAAAAAACAGAGCGTGTGATAATAATTTAAACCTTTTTAAAAACATGTGTCGTTATTCATCTTTCTTTTGAGGTATCATTTACGCGAATATCTAGGCAAATATTGAAATTAGGACCTACAAACCAAATTAAGGGGGAAAATTAAAAAAAATAGATTTCTTAGGCAGACTGACCAAAACAACATTTTTAATTAAAACCCTCATTTTTGATGTTCGAAATGACTACCGCCGTTTCTAATACAAGCACGAGCCCGTCTTCTCATTTCTACTGTTGTTGTTTTCAACATCATCTCTATCTTCATGGTTGCAAACGCTGAATGAATTCTCTCCACCAATTCTTCTCTTGTGTTTATTTCGACGCTTGAACACACTAATTCTTTGGCCCGACCCCACACGAAGAAGTCCATTGGGGTCAAGTCCGGTGACCGAGCGGGCCAAGAGATGGGTCCATCTCTGCCGATCCAGCTATCAGGGAAAGAATTATCTAGGTGCTCTCTTACGATTAATGTCCAATGAGCTGGACAGCCATCTTGCTGAAACATGATTTCTCGCTCTGTTTCAAATATCGGGGCACCGGATTCCCCTAAAAGCACTGGAAGGTCATTTTGTAGAAATTGCAAATAATTATTGCCATTTAAAGTATCCGGTAAGATGTGGGGTCCAATCAATGTTCTGCCAATTACACCTGCCCACACATTGACAGAAAATTTCCTCTGGAATGACACCTGCTTTTTCCAGTGCGGATTGTTGTCTTTTTCGGTCCATTGATGGAGGTTGTGAAAGTTTGTAATGCCCTCTCTAGAGAATTTGCATTCATCCGTCCACAAGATTGATTTTAGAAACCACGCATCATCAATGTCTCTATTGAGGAGAAAACGGCAGAATTCAATCCTTTTTTGGGGATCCCGCTCTTCCAGACCTTGCACACCCGTGCCATGGAATGGATACATGTGATTGTCGTGCATTGATTTCCAGACCTTCCATTGTGAAATGTTTAGATTTCGAGCTACAACTCTGGTGCTGGTATGAGTATCGGCTTCAAATGCTGCTAAAATGTCTTCTTCCGTGGTAGGATCGTGTCTGCCAGTGTTGACTCCAGGTTCAACGTGGTGTATACCATTTTCAGCAAGCCGACGATATGCGTTGTAAAACACTCTAGCATTCGGTACCCTGCGATTCGGAAAACGCTCTTGGTACATTCGTCGTGCCAAAGATCCGTTGCCGTTTGCATTGCCATACATAAAAACAAAATCCGCATATTCCTGATTAGAAAAACTAGCCATCACAATTTAATTGTGCGTGTACTTTACAACTCAAAGTTAGGGTTAAGTCTACGACTTGACGCACTGTGACAAAAATGTTAATTCCTTCAATTAAAAAAAAAGAACAATCGAAGTTAGGTTATCATCAATGAGTATTAATTTACTTATTTGGATCAAAAAGTTTTCAATGTTGTATCAAAATGTTCCCCCTTAATTTGGTTTGTAGGTCCTAATTTCAATATTTGCCTAGATATTCGCGTAAATGATACCTCAAAAGAAAGATGAATAACGACACATGTTTTTAAAAGGGTTTAAATTATTATCACACGCTCTGTTTTTTTTTTAAATGCCGTTAAAGCAAAGGGTTTCTTAAACTTTAGAAATGTTTCGGGGATTCAAATGTCTGTAAAACAAAATTCTGATGACAAAGATACATGCAACCTGTTTCGTTAGATTGCTTACACATTATTCTAATGAAATTAAGTAAAAAAAATATTAATTTTTGGTTTAAATTAGCCACTATTCGCAATTAATTGTGAAATTTTGGGATATTTTCAAAAAACAAATAATAATCGATAAAAAAAAAATTGTGAGACTTCGTCTAAGACAACCATGGCTCAAATGGTTCTAAATGGTCTGTACTAGCTTCACCTTAAAGGTTTACCTCTACCTTCCAATCACCCTGTATATCCTGAGAGCCATTCCTATAATACTTTTGGATAAGAGAGCTGTAAATCTGAATTAATTCTGCATGACATTTACAAAACCAGTCATTTCGTGAATGAACAAACAAGTATTTTTTGGGCATTAAAAATAAGGTCCTGATCCGCTGACTTGCCCCAGAAATGCATGATAATCATATGCTGTAAACATAGCTGATTTGATTAATATTTTAACATGTATAGTGCATAATATGAATATCTATTTATTTTAACACAAACATTTTCAATTTTATCTTATTGTCTAGAGTGAGGCCTAAGAATTTAGTAAGGTTCTCTGATATGATTTGACTTTTATGGATTATTTTTCCGGCAAATAAAATATAACATTTCTGATTCAAGTTCATGATTAAGTTTTAACTAAGCTAATATTTAAACGGTTAACGTCTAGTCATTTTGTAATTGCTTCTTAAGTCTTATTTATGAATGATTCCCAATAAGTTATCTTATTTTGAATAAGAAAGAAATTATGTAAATCGTATAGACGATTTTTCCGATTATTTTTATATGCTCGAAATTAACGTAATCATTTTTTTTATTGGTTTTATAATAGACCGTATACAATTCATGTGTATATAACTAATTTAAGGGGAAGTTATATGAGATACTTTTTTAACGATTTTAGGGGAAATTCCATCAGAGCCAACGCTGTACTATTTTTCAGAAAATGAATTGCCATTTGTATATCGGAGGCATGAAAATAGATTTACTAGTTTTGATAACTTATTATATTTTGTTAATTGTCATTACTGTTAATATTTGGATTGGTATAGTTAGTGGTCGTTGCTATCTTTTATAGTAGGGGAGCCACGACACTAAACCGTCGCTTATCATGCTGCTGCCACTGATTAGGCCAATCAGGGGGGCTTGCAGCACTGCATTATATTCTTACCCCTCCCCTGTTCCGAAGAATAAACGAAACTTCGGAGTCTTAATACTCGTATCATACTACATAGACATCGGAGACACAACTAAAAAAAAAATAGCTGTGCCAGGTTTTTTGAGTTGCAACATCACCATTTCGTGTTCCCCGTTTAATGACGAGACTTGACATATTTATATATTATCCGGTAGTCTTATCATACTAGGTTTAGTGTCGTGGGCTCTTAGAATATTACGTCTATAAAATAATTACCTATTAAATTCTGCTGCGATTGCTTTTGGCCCTCTACTACTATTTGTTTAATATTCAATTGCATCAAATTTTCTTTTATTTATTACCTGCCAATTTGTTTTTCCTTCTTTTTCATAGTTTTAATAGTGAAATCCTTTTATCCTCTTTGGGTTAATTTTATCACCCTTTTAAGTTTTTTCGATTACCTACCTAAATTATAAAAACAATTTTACCCTAATGATATAATTACAACCTGTATTGCCTTAGAGGTAGTACCTAATTCTTGTCTAAGTCTTGTCTTTAACGAATAAATCCGCTTCTTGTAACCCTTTTATTTCTTATTAATGGAAAGCACGTATATCTCATAAAATAAAATAACTCTAATAACTCTAAAGTCATCTGAAAATCAGTGGTATGAATAATTTTGATTGTTTGACATGAATACCGTATAAAGTTTAGCTCCTCTATATGTTTGGTAAATTTATTTATATTGTCATCACTATATAGTCTCCCCTTGTCATAAACCAGTTTGATAACACGGATGTTTTTTGACCGGAAATTATCATCAGCTGCGCCGTATGAAAAGAAAAAAACCAAATCTATTACGCTATATTTTCTATCTCTAATTTTATGTACAATATTAATAGGTGTATCTCGTCATCTGCTCATGTTATGTTCCGTGATACCGACTATATCCACCAGTTCGCCGTTACCTAATACTTCTTGAAAATAAACTGTGTGTGTGTGTGTGTTTGGGTGAACTATTGAAATGTAGTTAAACACACAAAAATGTCTTTGTTTGTTGTGAAATTTAGAAGATTTACATGATAGGTCAAAGTCTCCAAGCATCTTGTATAAGATTCCAGAAGGTACTAAATGATATCGGGGTTTTCAAAAGAGAATACTAGGTAAGTACCTCTAGGCTTTAGACCACAACCACATATTATTAATAAGCACTTATTTATTTTAAAAATACCTATAGAGAGTATTTTAATCAGGCCGTATTTTCCTTTTCCCTTTTCAATATATTTCTAATAGCTATTTATTATCCAGAAACGTTTTTATCGACCGAACAAACAACAGAGTAAGATTTTCAGTTCGATTTTTAAAACAATAAATAGTGGGAGAGCCTCAACGCTTCAGAACCAATAATCATCGATAACGTGAGACAATTAGCAGCCGGCAATTCGATCGCAAATAAGCTCTTATTACAGTGAATATACTTTTTAAAGCTATTCCGATAATTAAGGTAGACAGACACCTTGGAGCCTCCTTTTATTAATATGACACTGGCTGAATTTTCCTCGTTTAATTCTGCGAAAATTATCGACATACCTACTATCTTATATCTTTTGTTGATTTAATGCCAGAAACATGTAAAAAAACAATGGTGAGGAAGGAAGTTAATTTAGTTATTTACTATTTAAATACATAAATACAGTAAATACTAGATACTGCATTAATTTTTAGTTTAGAAGTCCTGAAGAATGGCATTTATTTGTATATAATTATTTACATTCCTTTACATTTACTATACTTTCTCATGTTATCTATATTGTTATATTAAAAAAAACGGTTTCTGATTTAGGAACGAACCAGTATCTAATCAAACTACTTACGACATTTAAATTTACAATTGCAAAAATGTTCTCGCATTTTTGCGTCGACCATTGCCTATTTTAGTGCCTATGTTGACGCCATAAAATGTAAGTGGGTACGGCGCGTTCGCTGCTCCGGACATTATTCTTGGAAGTGTAAACTAGCCTATATGTCAGCCGTACGTGTGTACCCTACGTAGGCACTCTAGACTGATGACATGAAACCGCCAAGCCGCGCCGGGAGAAAATAAATCAATTTCAACTACAGTTTCACTTTAAAGATTTATTCACGCAAACGTCAGTAACTAACGTCAATATGTTAACTTCATTAAAGTTTTGAGGTTTCGTGTAGGTAATGCAGGATCAGTCACGTCTATCGGATTAATTGTGCGACTTATTGCCACTATGTTCGCACAAAGTTTTTAAAGTATAAACTTACCAGTAGAGCATGAAACTTTTTTGTTGATTCCTTTGTTTCGTGCCGATGTTTATACGCTATAAAAAGTTACACGAATACGTTCTCTTCGTTCGTTACGTGTTGTTATACTTCTAACACTATAGGATTAGCTTTAGATAAAGCAACACTAACCACGTGTTATTTGCGAAGCCTAGAGCGCGGAGTGCTCTTAACGTTTCCGTTTAATATACCTCATATTCTCGTAGAGACACTCCATCAACGTTAGGGTCGTTTTGAGGTGAACTTTGCATTTGGCATGCATTTGTTTTGGTGCATTTACTTTAATAGCGTTCGTATATTTGGGACAAGCAGTCGCAAGCAGCGCCATAAAGTAATTGCATCTAGACCACTAATCTTAATTGATCTGACACCGAATATGACATCGCACTTTAGGTACTATCTTGACTTACGCTGGTACTTGCAGATAGGTCGGGTTAGTGTCAGGTTAGTTTTGTAAATGGACGCGGTTAAGTGAAAAAACAACTACGAGAGTTCGGTTCCGAACACATACTACTTCGTTGCATTCGGCACCCACGATTCGTGATCGGTCGATCCGATTCAAAATGAAAATAAAGGATCTTATGCAGTCTCCTTCCTGATCGCTTCCACCTTAATAGTTCCCAGCTAACCTGCCGCCTAATATCTGTGTTCGCAGTGTTCGCAGTGTTCATGTTGTTGTGTTCGAGTGTTGGGATAAGATAGCCATTGATATTACTAGCAAATAATCATCCCATTTATCCCTCAGGATTGGAAGCTTAGAGCGTAGCAATCAGAAGGATTGTATTATCTCTAAGCATTCTCAAGAAAAACGGCATACATTAATAACTAAAGTTAATTTATAACGGCTGTTTTTTTTCCTAATTCAGTAAGAACATATCTAATTCAATTTTTCACTAACCGACTTTTTTAATTTTTATAAAGGGCTGGTAGGTCATGATCGCACCATTCGCACCCGCCAGTGCTACTAGCCGAGATAAGCATATGGGCAATGGCCACGCCGTCGGCTCCTTATGAATAAATTATTACGGCAGGTGGAATGACCTGACACAAAATGTTTTGATGGAATTGTTTTAATTGGACGTTATCTTAACGAAACTATCAGAACGATAACACGTTCCTAAATATGAATTTCGTTACCAAACATTCACACCATCACTCGCATTTCAATATTTTATAAATATTGATTTAAAAACTATTTCCGGGCTAAACGGCGATTAATTGTTTCTCATTAAATATAGAAATTAAAAACTTTGAAATGACTAATTATAGACAACGTATGGCGGTTTCTTAATATATTGCTTATAAAGCTAATGTTATTGTGATGCGATTATTTACAGAATATTAAAATAGAAGGCGGAATTAACAAATGAATAGGTCAAAACACTTGGGAAATGAGCTCGTACAAAGTCTTTATTTTAGTAGTGTTATTAATCGTGTTTTTAACATCAATAGTTACAGATAGAACACCTGCCAGCTTTTAGCTAGCTACCTATCTATCACATCCAAAATATGTATGTAGGTATTGTAGGTACTTATGTCTTATCTTTAAACTACTTATTTCATTTCTGAGCATAAAGTGCGTCGTAGAACACCCAAATAAAAATTCTCCTGTCTAAAATCTCTTGAGTTTGGTGAAATCTTTTGCAAGCTTAAGTAGGCGTTTTCTCGGCAACGCTCTTAAAAATTGCATTTCACAACTTGCTGATAATAGTGATCATTCAGAATATGATTGTATATTACCGAGATATACACGTCTGTAATGCAAAATCATAAAATTATTATAAACGGACACTGTAAAGGGATAATTACAAAATAAACACATGTGCCCAAAAGCCATGAGTAGAATAAAAGTTTACCCCAATTAAATCCGTATATTTTATAGTACTTAACATGTAAATATCTATATTTCTCGTTTAGTTTCATGATTGGCATTAGTAGGTTAGGCCGACAACCATACGTCACATAAGTCAAACTACGTCGGAGTACCAAACCGACATGTTTCATTCATTAAAATGATTAAGACCAGATAATTCACGTAATTATGCTACAGATAGCTGTTAGACACCTGCCAATTTATGACGGTTTGCCAGCGTTGAGACTTCAGAAAGGTGCCGGCAGGTGGGTTCCGCGCACGTTGCATGCGGGCAGCGCACAAGCAAGTGTGCGTGTGACCATCGTGATGGTCGAAGAGCTACAAGAGGTGACAAACGAACCATGACGTTTCTATAATAGTTGTGTTTTCGATATTATTTCAATATAAATATTATATTTTACTAACCATTTTATAAATTCACGTAGGGTATGTATAGTGCCTACCTATTTGGGTGACCGAATGAGATTCAGCTGTTTTGATTCTTGGAACCAAATAAAACGATTAATTAAAAAATACAAAAGTTTTGACGCTAATTTGCTTAAAACTGTTATACAAATACGTAAAATATCTCTTTATTATCCATCGGATGCAAAAGTTAATTTAATTACTGCCATCATACATGGGCCGGTATTTCTAAACACGGACCTCTCTGTCAAAGATCGTGAAGACGCCCTTTGTGATGTCACCTTTATCTCGCAACACTCTCTTTGTTGATCTTCCATTAGAATGTCCAGAATTCCCAGTTTGCAGTTTAGGTATAGTTGGTTTGCCCGGAACTATATTTGGTATAAAAAACATACATTCAATTTTATAAGTAGTTATTGAAAAAGCGGGAACTGTCTAATGGTATATTTTGTTTATAGATTCCGCGAAAATACTTATAGTTGCACAAAAAGTTACCAGTTAGTAAAATTGTCACGCTGGACTTATTGTCATCAAAGTTTCTTTTAAACCTAAAAGTTAATTAGACGTGTCAGCACTGTCAGCCCATTTTCGGTATGTAATAAGTATTTTTTTAAGTAAGTATATTAAGTTTAAACCGACCCAATAATACCCATACGATGTAATTAAAAAACTAACTATTAGCCGTCCTGAAACAACCTAACATGATTTACGGTTTGGTTTCATTATAATATCTCAATACCTGCCCGTAATCCTCTCAAATTTTCTGGTGCCCTTACAAACCCGATATGGACGTTTGGTATTGAATGTGTTAAACGACCTTACACGTCTTTTTACCTTCACCTGGGAACAGTTACTTAAAAACACTTGGATAATAATAATTAGCTACATATATAATTTTCGTCGTTGCCGCGGGTCCGAACGCATTAATTAGGAGAGACTCTCCGGAAGTACGTCGCGTGCTTCCAGCCCGATAGCACATTGAATTATTTATATTTTTAATATTGTAATTATCATAACACGTGCTTTGTGGATGTTGTAATAAGGAGCAGGTTTGTGTAGCTACAAAGTTCTGTGGCGGCCGCTGCCTTATTATCATTTGTGTTATTATATTAAATGTTATAATAACGCTTACCACGGAAAGGTTAGCTTGATAAGGAGATAACGTACACTGTCAGCGTTCTATAATGAGCGCTCGAGCCTTCACGATGCGTCGGTCGAATGCTAATTCTGCGTCGGCGCACGCAAACACGAATTCTTTTACAATTTGTAGTCGTTTGTCCAACTCGGCGATCTTCTGATACCTAGCAGACGCTCTTGTTTGCTACAACCATCGAGATGGCAAAATGGAACGTTTACCTAATTAGATTACACATCCTCCACGATGGTTCCTCCTTAAATCTGTGTGATCTTGGATTGGATTGGACTTTCAAATCACCAATTTAAAAAGACTTGTTTTTTAAGGAACGGGCTATTGAAATGGGCAATCATACATAGACGTTTTCAAGAATTCAACGATACGTACACGCCTCTATACCACTAACAATAAGGTTTGTGTATATTCAACACGATGGGTATACATTGACCGTACACCAATAAAAAAATGTATTTCATATTCAGCATTTTCAATCGAATGACACTAGAATATTGAAAAAGCAAAATCCACTATGAGCGAGACGATTTACGATAGGATACACCTACCTAACGATTTATTTAGACGACAATAGAGTTTCAAATGCATGTAACAATTGGAATACCAAAAATGCGTTTTTACTTTATTATTTTAAAGAGTAGAGTAGAACCTTTTTACAATCTTATCGATATCATTTAAGTTTGTATTTCATCCTGTGGTTTTATTTAAATAGGTAGGTAGCCAAAACTATTTGTGTACTGTGGATTTTATGTTGGTATGGAGTAAGTATCTATATTTTTTATAATTTAAATAGTGAATCTTCAATGGTTTAAGAATCCGAAATAGGAGTAGGTATTTTTGAAGAACGATTAGGAATGACGATTTAAAATAAAAATTGTAATTTACTCCCAGCTGCACAAGCGTGTTTACATTTTAATCCCCCGTGCTGTCACTTTAGTTTGGCGAATAACAAAGTGTAAGAAGGTATCCTAGTATAATCCTAATAAAATCATACGAACATACTTATCACAAATCGTACCTATCATACAAAATCGCGAGCACACATTGAGATTGTTCAAAAAATAATCATCTCGCTAAAACTATGTCTGTAAAAATGTAATCTGCGAGGATTTTTAGTTAGTAAATGCTGTTGTGTATAAATATGCAGATTCCTGCGATGCAGGCGGTCTTTAGCCGAACTGATAAAGTCTACTTAGTCGAGCTAATTTTCCTTTTAAGTACGTTATATGTATTTTCAATTAAGATATTTTCCAGGTTTTTATTACTTGCAGTTTTGGCTGAAGGGGGCTTATTTCCGGGCCTGGCTGGATAAATCATAAAATTGATTATGACATAAATAGATGATTTTTTGAGAGCTAATCAATGATAGGTGCTCGTACCGCACTCGAACTCATCATGTACAAAAACCCTTAGCTTGACTTGGACGGGAGGTATCCAATTATTTTATCAAAATTTTACATCTTTTACGGCGTAATTTTGTATAATTGTGGCAATTAACACATTTTTTGTAACAAGCAAGAGTCTTCTGAGTGAAACCCCGGACGGACAGATGGACATGGCGAAACTATAAGGGTTCCTTGTTGACAACGAAACCCTAAAAACAGGGTATTTTATAATAGACTTAACTAATACCAGTACTGTAATGATATGCATTTTTACTTCATGAATTACGCATGCACTATTGCACGAAATCGATAATCGCATTACCGACAGGTGGTTCGTGCATTTTAGGGATGCATATTTCTTATTATTACTTTGTGCGCTTTCATACACTGTAGGTGGCAAACAAGCATGCTGTTCGCCTGATAGAAACCAGTTATTAGCCTTTACATTTGATGCTATTACCCCAAGGTTAAACCAATAAAAACTAGGGGACTACTCACACAAACTGACCTAGGTAGTCCTAAACAAAGCTAATGGCTTGTACTTTGGGTCCTAGACAACAAAAAAAAAAATTTACTTATATTCGGAAATTAATACTTAAACACTTAAAACGTTGAGCAACGGTTGTATAGCTATACAATGTTTTGTCCTTATCTGTCAAATTCAAATGTCACAATGACAGATAAGGACAAAACATTATATAGCTCCTGGTATAGCTATACCACCGTTACTCAACGTTTATTAGTAAGGGGAATAGAATACATCCAAAATTCAGACACAAATACTCGCCCACATCATATTATTATTTGTCCTGGCCGGTAATCAAACCTGGGACTGCTAGATTCGTAGTCAAGGTCAATATCAACAATGTACCGCCACAGCCTCAACACAACAATAACTTTTTTTTCCCTCTGAAGAATCCCGATGCTTTAGTTCGTAAGACAAATCTTAAAGTACTTCATTCCACAGCTTGTCATCAATAGAATTGTTTTCGAAGAATACAAGTAAGTGAAAAGCAGTGATTTCGAGCGGTATGATGACAAGTTTCTTAGACCATGTGGTGTTGGGGTTAGCATTCATTATCTGGCCCTCCACTTAATACTTAATAATTCAGCCTTTGTCACACTACTAATACTTACCGCATACCGCTAACTACATACTCATTGGAATTACGAATAGACCAGGTATGATGCGTCAATTTACAAGAGACAACTTAAATAAAAAATAACCAACCTAAAAAAGCTTGATCGATATTATATATCTATTAATTATGAAATATCTAGTCCCTTTCACGACTGAGGTACGTTTGGCTATTTGTTATTTTCAAACCTTTCCCAACAGCTCCAAGGTTATTTGGAAGAGATCCCTTAAAGGCATAAGTTCTCCTTTTTACATAACATATTTTGTTGTTTGTTACTTTCCCGTCTGTACAATAAAGTGTTTACATACATGTGTATATTACAATTATGTTAGTATGTATGTACATACGAACATAATTGTAATCGCACGTAAAATAATATGCAGATAAGTTATAACTAACTAATCTATAGGTAGGTACTTACTGTTCTTCGAACAAGTGTGCGTGAGCGCATGAAAGCGGTTTTGTTTAATATAACTTTGTTTGACAGCTGTCAAAAAACCGGATTACGTAGCAATAACGTACGTGGGTCACTAAATAAGTTTTGAGATGATAAAAAGTATCCAACATATAACCACAATTTATTTTACATTTTTTCGAAGTATTCTCCACGATGCTCTATACAAACTTCCATTCGTCTAAACCAACTCTGGAAACACTTTTGCCAGTCTTGATCTGAGAGGTCAGAAATGGCTACTTCTTAGGCAGCGACGGCTTCATCGGCACTCGAAAAAAACTTTCCTTTAATTTTTTCTTTGACAGTTGGGAACAAAAACAAATCACAAGGAGCTAAGTCAGGGCTGTAGGGTGGGTGAGCTAGGGTTTTAATACCAGATTCCTCAAGAAACGCCTTCGTTCTGAGGGCCGTATGTGAAGAAGCGTTATCGTGATGCAGCATGATTCCTCGAAGCCCGGCCGTTGGTCTACGCTCTCGCACAGCTTGGATAACTTTCGGCAAAGCTACTGTTATGTACCATTCCGAGTTAACTGACCTATAATTTTCCAGCACGGATGTCGATAAGTGTCCACTCCGACCAAAAACACTAGCCACCATTTTTTTACCAACATTACGTGGTCTTTGCATATTTGTCGGTAACTCTCCATCTGAGTAGACCCATACCGAAGATTGCTTCTTATTTTCGGGGTCATACTGATAGATCCATGTTTCGTCACCAGTAATGATTTCCGAAACACGTCTCGACGCCCCGTTTTCAAAACGTTGACGCATTTCACGGCACCAATCCACACGAGCCTGTTTTTCAGTTTCGGAGAGCAATCGCGGGATCCAACGACAACAAAGCTTCCTGACTCCGAGATGTTGGTGTAGGATGGTGTTCACACTCCCCGAACTAAGGCCCAGGATCTTCTCGATGTCCTTGTATGTAATTCGTGGGTCTTCCCGTACCAACATTTCAGTAGTCCACACATTTTCTGCAGTTACTGCTGTTTGCGGGCGTCCGCTTCTTTGATCGTCTTCTAGGTTAGTTTTGTCCCCTTTAAATTCACTAAACCACCTAAAAATTGTTGCCCGTGAAGGAGCAGACTCTCCCAATGCCGACTGCAGTCGTTGCAAACTTAACTGTTCGGTTAAACCAAATTTAAAATCGTAATAGATCATAGCACGCAAATGTTCGCGGTTAAGCTCCATCGTTTCAGCCAAAAAACGCGGGAAGCGTTGTAGTAAAATGACAGGAACATCGTATTTTTTTTTAAATTGTAAAAATGGCTTATGGCGTTCTATTTTTAAATGAATTTGCTTTTTAAAAAGATATAATACCCATGCGTTCCATTTTTAAATTTCGAGCATCTCAAAATTATTGAGTGACCTACGTAGCATACAATATCAAACAGTAGACTATCAAATGAAGGTATTTTTGACGACGCGATTAGCGATGCATCTTAAAAGTGGCTCTTTATTTAAGCAGCAAGCAAGCTTTCCGTTAACCGAGTAGAAAAATGTTATATGAGGAAATGTAATTTTTAGGATCAATATGCTTTAATGATGTCGCTATTTCAAAAGATAATTTAAAAAGTTAAACAAAAACATCATCATCATCATTTCCTGGCCTTAATTTATTTTTATCGAGCCAAAACTGCTACGTGCCTTTTTTATTTTATTTCAACCGCTTGCAAAGAGGTTTAGGGTAGTAGGTAATGTTTAATATTCCTTTTATTTGTAACTAGGTTCTGCCTGCAACTTCGTCCGCGTGGAATTCGATTATCGTTATTGCCTTGGACATTCTTATTTGTGCCGGGATGAAAAGTAGCCTATGTGTTAATGGATAGATAAGCATCCCCATTCAAAATGTCATATTTCCTGATCCGTCCAGCCGTTGCAGCCAAACCAACTTACACACAAACGTTCGCATTTATAATATTAGTGGGTTTAGGATTAGAGGAGTCAAAGTGTGACTAATTCGTTATCACGGTCATGAGACAGAAGACGTAATTTTACATATGCCCACCAACTTACAGGTAGCGAGCTGGTTCATTGGAATCGGTTCACGGCGTACAAAAATATCTAAAGTGTGATCCGATATGTGGTCGAGTGTACGATTATGTTAAGCGGAACCCATTCAGGCACAACGTGTAAATATTTAGTCACTAATTTCGTTTTCTTTTTGATGTGCATAAAAATAATTCGCTCTTCGGCACCCAACCAAGTGTGACGCAGCTGCGATGTATAGAATTTCATTAAGTAACCGGTGGCCGGGCAAATGCGGGTAGATTGATTGTAGTGAGTGACCAACACGTGGACGCCTGAACGCTATTCTAAGGAAATTCCCACGGAAACATTACTTCAAATGCCACTTAAGGCCCTATTCTTATTACTACACTACAGACACGTTAGGAGCGTCTAGCGGAAGGGCTGCCCTCACGCGAGGAGTGAGTAGGTAGAAAGTAATAGTAGGTATTTATAGGAGTTCTCGCACCGTCACAAAGGGAGAGCAGCCTTTATTGTACGTGGTAATATTCAAATCGTATGTGACCTGTTGTGGTGTTGTTTTTGTCGGCCGCCATTAGGTACTTTCAAGTAAAAAATAATACGATAACAGGTCAAAAACGATTGGGCCCCTACATTTGCCTGCTCAGCAAACGTGTAAAACACGTGTAAAGGGTCGTTTGGTAAGGATACTATGATATACGCTCCGGCTATACTTATGATAATTTGTAGCGTTTAAAGAAACTTATAAAGATAAGGACGCGATTTCACATGTCTGAGTCTACTAGCCTAGTTAGTGCTCTGTTGACAGAAGCGCCGCGAGAAACTCAAATCTCCTTTTAGGGTTCCGTACCCAAAGACTGCCACGGATCCAATAGTAATAACTACTACGCAAGCCTACGCTGTCTGTCGGTCCGTCCGTCCAACCTCTGTATCTTTTGAATCGTAACAAGATAAGCAGTTGATTATTTTACAGAATTAGATGTGTTTAATAACTGCGGCACTCGTAAAAAAATTAAAAAAGGAAAATAATAAAGGGTTTTCAAAAATGTTAAATAATACATTAAATGTATTTTTTAGGACTCCGTACCCAATGGGTTAAAACGGGACCCTATTACTAAGACTTCGTCCGTCGGTCTGACTGTCACCAGGCAGTATTTTATGAGTAGGTACCTAGACAGTCGAAATTTTCACAAATGTTTTTCTGTTACCACTATAATAACAAATACTGAAAACAGAATAAAATAAATATTTAAGGGCTCCCATACGACAAACGCGAATTTGCTGCCGTTTTTCGCTCGATATTAATAACGGCGACACGTAGAAGCTTGAAATATTCACAGATTATTTAATTGTATGTTCAGTTTAAAATTAAATAATTAAGATAAAATAAAATATACTGCACCCCAAAACTAAGTATCACACTTTATATGACATGTTCTTTAAAAGTGTGATATTTAGTTTTGCGGTCCGCAACTCTTCGTGCCCGAATCAGACTCGCATTTGGCCGGTTTAAAAAAAATACTGTAATTAGGGATGCATAGCGCAACTTAGATCGCAGGCGATGACCTAGCACGGTGCGGCGCAGCGGCGGGCGCACACGACTTGTCCTCGTCTTGTCCTCAGGTCCAGGCTTGCAGCTCAGACATACTTTCCTACACTTGCATCAAAACTTTACTATTTTGTAATTTTATATACAAGAGTCTGATTTGGTCAAGTATCCAGTGGTTTATATACAAGTTGAAAATTACCTTTTTGTCTTTTGTAAATTGTCTGTAAAACTAATTGTGGATCAATAAATAAATAAATATCAAAAGACAATGTCACACCAATTGACCTAGTCCCAAACTAGTTAAGCTCAGGGCTTGTACTATGGGTAGGGTAGACTGGGTACGATTGAACCACTTTCACTTTAACAGCGTATAGCGAATTATCTATTAAACTCATGGATTCTATATTTTGGTCATATTAAGTATGGTTATCTGGCTTTTAAATAAAATATATTTTGTAGGTTTATCTTAAATAACTACGCCGCTATTACCGAAAGAAGAGGACCGGGGAAATTGGTTCAATTGACCCCATGGTAGGGTCAATTGGAACAGTACGTGGGTTAATTGAAACACTTCAAATAACTTTGACATTATTTGACATATTTAATATGTTTAAACGGTTTTCTATACTACATGAGTATTTGATGAGATCATGCTAAAATGGTAACGTAACTATAACTATTTCTATTATTATTACTGAAACAAAATTTTAAAGGTAGAGGTATTAATAAATATTTTTCTATTCATCGATAGCTGATGGGAGTTGAACTAATAATTAACATTTAATATTATCAACATAGATATTAGCTATAATAGCATAATAATGCTTAAAAAAGGGATAATTATTTCTCATACAAACAAGCATGTTTCAATCATAACCATGTTTCAATCATGACCTAAGTATGTATACCTACGTATTCATTTATATACTTATGTAAACACTTTAATGTAAAAAAGAAAAATAATAAAACCCAAAATATAAAGGAATAGAATTAATTTTTATTGAAAAAAAGCAAAATAAAACACTCTCAAAGATAAAAAATAAAAAAAAAAAAACAATAACATCTCTATTACTTAGACTCTAATTAATAGAGATGTTATTATGTCCTATGTTCTATGCTCTAAGTCTTAGAGCAAAAATGTTATGTACTTATATGTAGCTAACGACACGTGATCAATGTTGAACATTACTGCAGCCTTTCTCAATGACCGCCCCAATAAAACTTCTTCGTACGCCTGTTGGTACGAAAACAGGTCCCTTGAACTCCGTTCGGTAACGTGTTTCCTTTTTCTGGGCATCTAGTAAGAAGAGAAAAAAGTAGGTATTATGATAGCAAACATTTGTACTTACATATGTTTTGTACCGGGTACCTATTAGTTTCTCGAAATACCCTACAATTCTACTTTACTAGACATAAAATTTAGTACCTATTTATAATTTTGCCTCTTTTTTTTACACATTAAAATGCATATTATACAACTTTAGTTAGTACTTTAGCTTTTTTTCAGGTTTATACTCATTAAATGCATACACCATAGTTTGTAAGCTTTTTTTCAGATTTATACACATTAAAATGCACACATAAATATATACATACACCTTAGTTTGTAAGCTTTTTTTCAGGTGGCCAACCTATAAACGATCTTCGTGTCGCGCCGGTAGGTGCAACGGTTTTTGAGAAATTTGAGTTGTTTCAATCATTACGAGTTTCAATCGTACCCAGTCTACCCTACTAGACAACGTTAATAATCTACATAGGTAGTTAAAACGATATGAAAACTAAACCGATAGGCGCATACCTCTTAGAAACACTTGCAATTACACAATAGATTTTAAAAATAATTATGCAATTTTAAAAATACACCCAAGATACTCTTAGGAAAGAATAACAGTTGAACAACATGGGGTCTTGCTACAATTAGGAGACCATTTCAGAGAGAGCGACTTAATAATACCATTAATACGTAAATTTAAGAGAGTGAGTGTGTTCGTGTGAAATACGATTCAAATAATCTTTTTCCAAACCCTATTAGTGTCATAGGGTTTACTAGTGAGTATTCAACAGGCTTAACAACGCAGAATATTATAAACAGACATAGGAATCCAGGGGGCTAATTTTTATGACAGGCAAGGAGTTCCTATATCGATAAACTTAATTATCGATGCTTGTCCTGTATATTAGTGATCACTCCAAGTTAAGATTGTAAAAAAAAATATTTTATTAAAATTGTTAAAATAAACAAAATTATAATAGTATCGATAGTTGACTTTATCGATATAGAAAATCCTGACAAGTCAAAAAAAAATCCCCCTGGATTCCTATGTCTGATTATAAATGTTATCAAATTCTAAGCCGCATCAGTCTTGGTCACCTCACCTTTACGCCCCGAGCTCGACCATACTCCGAATGTCAGGTTGCGATCCATCAACTCGAATTCAGAGCTAAGTAGAAATCGTTTATATCGTGGTAACTCACACCCAATACGTGTAAAAGTAATACTCAGCCAGCCTTAACGACCTTTTTAAAATTAGACCACTCTATGTAACTGTCACTAGCAATACCTGTTATTTTCGAGGTCCTAATGACAAGTTACGTCTAATAATTGTATATGTGGTGGGACTGAAGATGTTATCTTTTGTTTTACCTACTAAGTAAGAAGTCATAGATCGATGCCTGGCACGGAAAGCACAATGAAAAAAAACGAGATGCCTATAAAATTTATAAATTTCACAGTTCTGGACTGACTAACAATCAGACCTAGGAATCTACGGTGCCAAATTTAATGACAGCTAGGGATCGCCTATATCGTTAAACTCAATTATCAATGGTTTTCGCATATACTAGTAGTTTGTAAGTGTATATTTTTATTTTATTTTGCTCTGCCCCTACTACTTCCACAGAAATTGAAGTCTTTTAGCCACCTGCAATGGATTCATCAGTCGAGACGGAGAGGTTAAATGCCCGAAAATTTGAGACAAATTCTGATCGTTTAATTTAACAATCGTAAATGGGACGCTAATTCTGAAATACACAATGATGAAAAAAATATGATGATTATCAGTAAAGGTTCAGAAATCCTTTTAAAATAAAGAATAACCAGAATTATGTCGCTAATTTGTTTCATTTTGCATACTTTCAATAAAATTTTATTTTTACAAACAACACTTGGAGCGATCACTAGTATATATGGGAAAAGCATCGATAGTTGAGTTTATCGATATCGTCATTAAGTTTTGCCCCGTACATTCGTAGGTCAGCTAATAATGACATGCTAATTCCCTGCTCCTAAAATTTGAAAAATGATTTCTTTGTGAAGTGTAGAATAAGATAGGATTTTTTGAAATTCCATTCCTAAGAGGGTGAAATAGGGGGTGGAAGTTTATATGGAACTTCCATAATGGAAATCTTCCATTTTTGAAGGTTGAAACGTGGATATGTATGTTTAGCCTACGCTTTTAAATAAAAAATAGTACATCCAGCGACTTTGGACAAACTTTAAACTTAAAATGGGCGGTAGAAGTTTGTATGGTCATATAAAAAATAAAAATAAAAATAATATATGGTATATAATATGGTATTTGGCAATTTTTTAAGGTGAAATGTGCAATGTACAGTCAGAGTCATATAAAAGGTAACATTCAAAGTGCTCAAACAGTTCGGTAACACCATTTAATTGTATGGTGTAAAGTGTTTGAGCACTTTGAATGTTACCTTATATATGACGCTGACTGTACTTATACAGGGTGTAATCGTTAAGTGTGACCAGGCGATTATTCAGTAACTATTACAGATATATAAAAAAAACTGATACCGGAAGTACGTTACCTAATCAGTAAAATTACAACAATAACTTTTTAAAAATCAAACAAGGAGTATATCAAAATTTTTGATATTTATCACCCATACATTTAGTATGAGATTAGTAGAAAAACCAATAGTTTCCTTTAACTAAAACCTCGTACTAAATGTATGGGAGATTGGGAGTGTTTAATCACATAAATTTGGATACTTCTCGTTTGGTTTTTAAAAAGTTATTGGTGTCATGTCATGAGATTAGTATAAAGATATAAAGTTAAAGGAAACTACAACCTTTACACTAATCACATACTAAAAATGGGAGTGTTTTATGTTAAAATTTTGGATAAATCTCTATTTTATTTTTAAAAAGTTATTGGTGTTATTTTACTGATTAGGTAACGTACTTTGTATAACAGTATTTTTTTATATCTGCCATAGTTACCTACGGAATAACCGCCTGATCACACTTAACGATTACATCCTGTATTTAGGCTACAAATTGTGAATAAAAAACCGGCCAAGTGCGAGTCGGACTCGCGCACGTAGGGTTCCGTACCACTATACATCTAAATAAATGTTTTTCTTTATTCTTTATTATATTGGAGTTGATTGAATGAAAGGTAAAATGCGGTTTAGGATTTAAACGTATTAAAAAAAAACTAATTATTAGATCTCGTTCAAACCAATTTTCGGTGGAAGTTTGCATGGTATATTATTTTTACATTTATCATTCCCTTATTTTAGAAGTTACGGGGGGGGGGGACACACATTTTTCCACTTTGGAAGCGTCTCTCGCGCAAACTATTCAGTTTAGATTTTTTTTTTATTAAAAACCTCAATATCATTTTTGAAGACCTATCCATAGATACCCCACACGTATGGGTTTGATGAAAAAATAATAATTGAGATTCAGTTCTAAGTATGGGGAACCCCAAAAATTTATTGTTTTTTTTCTATTTTTGTATGAAAATCTTAATGCGGTTCACCGAATACATCTACTTACAAAGTTTCCATAGTATAGCTCTTATAGTTACGGAATAAAGTGGCTGTGACATACGGACGGACAGACGGACGGACAGACATGACGAATCTATAAGGGTTCCGTTTTTTGCCATTTGGCTACGGAACCCTAAAAATATGGCTTTGGGCGATTTTGAAAAAACTACCACTGCGGAGGTGAAATTAAGCCTGAAAGAGAGTTCGGTTAATTTTTCAAGTTAGAAACGTGGAAATCGTTGTTTAGTTTAGATTAGTAAAAAATATGACTATGGCGGTGGAAGTTTGTTTGTCTAGCTATCACGGTTCATGAGATACAGCTTGGTGACTGACAGACGGAGAGACGGGCATACGGACAGACAGACCGACGGACAGCTGAGTCTTAGTAATAGGGTCCCGTTTTTACCCTTTGGGTACGGTAACATAAAAAACACGTCCCGGACTTTTTTTAAATGCTTAAAACACAGCTTAATAACATTCACTGCATTTACGTGAGCTTGTTTTTGCTGAAAGCAATACCAGAACACTCTAGAATTATATATGAATCAATCAATTTTAATCAATACTGTTTTTTCTGTAACAAACTAAATCTGCGTCGCTATTGCCTAACCCACTCGCAATCACAATCGGCTTCAAAGTGTAACAATTGTTTTCATTTTGTATGCAGACATGCGTTCGATTTTCAACATTAAAAGGATCGTGATTCTGAGTGCGTTAGACAGTAGCCCCTCCGGTAGCTAATAGCTGAAAAAGTACAATGGTCATGCGTGTTATGGACTGATAGTAAATCATGCGAGGTATTTTTACAACAAGTTGATCTAATTAAGTATCATGCATGATATACCTGTGTCGTATCTGTAGCCGATGTATCTTTGTCCACGGCTATGACTGACGGACGAGTCGAAAGGTCTCCCTTCCCATCCACTATTCGTATCACTATTGTCATGTCATTTACATTTTCGACAATAGATACCTGTCCGAGTAAATCACAGAGGTTTCAACATTTATTTTTTATCGATCGTCAATAAAAACTATTTTGGTAACAAGTAATAGACGGCATGACTCGATTATCGCTGCTGTAATTTTGAAGCTGTAATAATACAGCAATGTTATCAAAACATAACATCCCGAATACACATGTAGGTACATAATGCAGACACAGGGAAAGAAGAGGCTGTAGCGGGATGAGTACGAGTAAGCGTTATATACCTAGTACCTTAACCGCCGAGGATTGTAGTCCCAAAAATTTATTTAAAAAAAGAGCATTGTCGCCATCATCATCAAAAAATAACCGGCCACTTTTTTTTCTTTCATACATTTTTCTATGGAACCAATATCCACAATTATTTTTCTCTTTTTTTTTTTTTTTTAACTGCTATGATTTTATTGCCCACCAAGTATTTATATATGGCAGTGCGGTGTCTTTTGATGTACTTATCTACCTACCTCTTCTTGATTCCGATAAAATCATTTTAGTAAAAACTAAAATATATTCACAGTTTTGGAAAAAAAGCGTTTAGCAAAATGATATGTTTGTAAAATGAATTAGTTTGTGAATAGTTGTTTAGCAAGTGATTGGATACCCGAATGAAGTCAACGATAATAGTAAAAACCACTTTCTGACAAATCGGTCTTTGTACAGTCAACGACAAAGTGATGCATCTATTTTTGGCCCTTATTACAATGCAATAAGGTGAAAAAGTAGATAGGTACATCTATTTGTAGTCGACTGTACACCGTCGAGAGCCACCCCCATTAGTAAAGCCTTCTGCAGTATCAACCGAGCCAAGGGTGTTTACTGTTAATTGGCCTTTGACAGCCGTCCTTTAATATGCTTCGGCTGTGCAAATGTGCTCCAAACAACAAACAGGCGTAACTCAGGGGTGCACACTATTACCTTGCTTATTTAACATCTATGTTTGCGTTTGCGAATTGGGAAAAGACGCAATTAGGCATTATACTGTTCCAAATGGATGTTTAATGCAATGAGTATGTATTGTGTCTAAAGTCGAATGGGCGACACTTATCCCGGAAAAATGAACGGTTCCTGTGGGATGACAAAAATACGAATTCCACGCAGACGAAGTCGCTGGCAGAAACTAGTAATCAATATAAACAAAAAGGTGTTCATTTATTCATCTCAAGTCAGTTTTCCCTAATCATCAAAGGTGATACGAAGATCGCAGGAAAGAATTATGCGATATGTGAATTATACCGATACAGTATTAGGATACGATACGCTGTTACGACATGGCTAGTATCAAGTATAGACGCGTATTTTTACACGACACTGCTCGTGATAAAATACGTTGTGACTAAAGTTAAGCATTCATACTAAGGAAATGCGTCCTCGATGCCATACTCCCTATCGTGATACGTGGTGACGCATGACGGTACAAGTGTGGACCGGGCTTTAGGCGATCAGTGGTTAGCCTAAAAGTGTTACTGCCATGAAGATGGTGGTAACCTATACTTTATCCCATTCTACGCTGGCAAAGTGTTGGGCATCTTGCCACATGGCAACAGTCTCGTATCACAATTTCCATGAAACTAGTCCAAATAGCGATGATGTTAGTCTCTTTATTGCTTACTTTGAATTATCAAAAGACAGCGTTATAATAATAGTTTATCTCGCATTAAAGATGGTTTGGTATTTCGACGTTATTTTTGTTTTGTTGCTTTCGTGTTATTTACGTCTCCACTAATTAAATTTACTGTATTCATGATTGTGCTAATTTTATTAAGCCTGAAATTTGCACAACATAAGGTAGATTATGTGCATGTAATGTTGTTAAGTGGATTTTGAAGCGAAGCAATCGCGTAGCTGTCAAAAAAAAACATATAAGAGCTCCGTGCAATAACGTCTCCCTCCTCCTAAGTAACGTCCGATTCCTGTGATTTTTAAATAGCTATGGTGCAGTTATTATGAAAAACTAGGGTTTTACGTTTCTTTCTTTTTTTTTGTGTAGATGTTTTGGACTTCGATATTTTAACTTTAGATATTCTGATTGCTTGTACCTACCCGTGTAGGTACAAGCACGTAGTGTACTGACTTATTAGGAGACTATTTGAATGAAAGATTACATATTTACTTTTGATAATTTTGAGTTACTTTAATTACTTAATAATTCATTAGTTTAAAAACTCCTTATATTTGAAATTTGCCTTTCGGGACATGGCTGTCATCATTATTACGCATTGTTAACCCAAGTAGGTTAGATAATAGGTATTTCAAGGGATCGCTTTTCTTGAAGTATTAGGAAAACTCCACTTTTTAATGTAACTGTCTTTTCTGTCACATGAAACAACGATTATTTAAATGCTTTATTGTGCCGCTTAAAGAGTGATGACATACCGCTTAACCACAAGTCGTGTCGTTCAAGTACGAATCCAATATTGCGGTTAAATAAAACAAATGGGTAATTTATGTTTCGCCACAAAACTGCCAGGTTTTGTAAAGAAATACATGATCGTTTTGCTAAATTAATAATAATTACTATACCACCAAGTAGTGTTGGTGGACCCAAAAGGAAAAAGTCGTGGTGACGATCTGACGATTGATCTTCTGGAGCATCTTTTTCCGTGTTTTGAGATACCTTGAGATATGGCCGTAGCACACTATCAAGAAAAACAATGACGTTTAAAATTGTGTGATGCTTGTTCTTTAAAAAACAAAAAATAACCTGAGTACCGAAAAAACAGCAAGAGATTTAATTGTCTATAACATTGCTTTTTTTGTAACCATTGACTGTAAGGGAGTAGGTATTTGCTGCGCATTCGCAAACGGGTGGAATTTTATCAGCATCATATAAAAATAACGATTATCAAAACTGCATATAAATAATATCTAGTCAAGTCAAAAATAAATAATTCAATTTAAAAAATGTGGACTAAAATGCTTATTCACGTTGAATACTTATTATCGTTTAAAGACATTTAATTAAGTCGAAGACAAAATTGAATTTTACACACACCCAATATTATGTATTCATATTGAGTACAAGAAGGTATTAATGCAAAGGTAATAAACAGACATTATATTGGCTCGGTTTCTTTCGGGAGGCATCTCGCTAACGTGTCATGCGAATGAAAACATGAAATGAATAGTCTTCAAATCAAGAAGGCGTTGTATTGTTCATAAAACTGTGTTTATTAAGGCCGAGGAAATATTTATGTATTTATATTGCTATGTTTTTTAGAGGCTCCAAGTGAGCGAAATGGATTGAGCTATTTCCCTTTCACGCCTGTCAGGTTTTGACACTTCATTACATGCAGCATCAGGACCTCTGTTTAAAATCAGTGTACGCGGCGTGATCACATATTATATAACATAAGGCACGCCAAATATGGGTTTACGTTTTTTAAGGTAAAAGCTAAGTGATGCTACGTAGAGTACCTATCTTTTTTGGCCATCACTTAGGTTTTACTCTTACGTAGCCATTATAAGTTCCAAATATATGAAACAATTAAGGTGCCACACCTTAACCAATTTACAGTCAAAATAAGAAGAGATATTTAATATGAGTATTTTTTTTTGCCGATATCGAAATAGATACGGTCACGTTTGCACGTCAAACTTAAGAACGGGCTGGTTGAGCCCTTATATAGTGCAATAATTAAGGAATATCCCAATATCTCTAAGAAAGTTTGTATCTATTATAATGTTGCGTACCTTTATCATGGAGTCAGATGTACCTACAAATTCTCGTTACGTACCTACAAAACTATTTTTTTGGCAAACTGGGAGATATTAAAGTATAAAAAGTTGCTCGTTTTTTCTAGACGCAAAAAGAGCACAATCTACGAAAACTCGTCCTTACTCACCATTACAATCTCGATAATTTGGTGTTGGCTTTGTTGCAGTGGGGAGGGAGCGTTTTCATAGAGTAAATTATCTGTAGAAATGTTTTGTTTATGTGGACGACTCCGTATATCCATTATTTTACGAAAACTATGCATATCTAATAATAAAATAAAACATTAGGTACGGATATTATGTAGGTCCTTATAGGTATATATACAAATGTTCCCGTGTTTCGACAACAATCTCTTACAAAAACCACAAAGGATTGCGGGTGCTCTAGTCACGGATGCGTTCGCTTGGGCAAGATTTAATGAAAAGTTGTAATGCAGCATTAGGTACCTATATGGGAAGATAGGTACCTACGTCTACCCTGTATCTACCCTGGCCAACCTTGTTTTTATTACTTTTAGCGCTGATATTTTATATATGTTTACAGTGAATAAGGATATGGCTTCAAAACCTTAATTTAAGATGCATTGTCCATTTGTCTTCTTGAAGGTGTGTTTTGTAACTGTATTTGAAACCACAATCAAATGACATCTCTTATTTTAAATATTTCTTATACGTAGCTATGTGATAAAAGCGTAGCATTAACATGTGGTACATTCATGAATCTTAGGGAAATTATTATAAATTAGGCTCGAAGCCTAAGACCCCTAAGTTTATGTAATGGTATGGCATGATCAAAAATGGTCTTTGATTGAAATTGAACTCTCCGTCATTAAATTGAGATCGCTGGCCAGCTTCTCGACTCCTGAAAATGTATCCTACGCTAATGACTTACATCTTGCTGGTTAAAGAAGTCATCCTGTGCGTCTTCGCTGGTGCAGCCCATGTCCTGCAGCAGCGGCGTAACGTGCCGCTCCCAGTCATCCATCATATACGACAATCTTTCTACCGGCTACCTCAACCGACAATCACAGCTTAAAACTCGTCGAACGCCTATCTTCACTAACAAACCGCAAAGTCATTCTAGCTTGTCACTAGAAACCACCCTTCGAGAGCGAACGCAGTTCTCATTTCGCGCCAAAAAATTCTAAGCAGTCCAATTTCCACGAGCGACTGCAAGTGGCGGGAAAAGTGCGATCGCACGCGACACTCAGCTGTCACAGGCTCGAGCGAAAGAGAAAAAACAGCTGCGGCCGCGGGCGTATCACGTGCCCGCCGTCACCGGCGCGCATTCGAAATCGTACTAGGAGAAAAGTCTAAGAGGGCAGCGTGCGAAGTCAGTGTGGCGAGGCGCGCGATCCCGGCCGCCCGTCGACGCGACCGGAACAGGAGTGCGTGGCGGTCCGCTAGGCTGAACGCCCTCTGCGTCGCGCCGCCTCGCGGCCCTCCCGCTCGCGCGCCTGCGAGCCTCATAATGCCCTCCCTCTCCCTCTCGCACGCCTCCCATGGGCGGCCGCGATTTCCCGCCGTCCGCGGCCACAACATGGCCGTACGTACTTTTCGTAGACGCCCGCCGACCTCCGCTTACCAGCTGCTGACATGAACCATCGCCAGCTTGCTGAAACCTAGTAAACACCCTACTGCACGATGTCTTGGTTAGACTGAACTGGCTTTAACATGACTCGCTTATAAGAGTCACCAACTCACAAGCCAATCGAATCGCAATCGCAATAGGAAAAAAGTTGGCGCAAAAATTCAAATGTATATTATCCACTTACAGAAGTTTTAACAGTCTCACTATTTTACTACTACTATTACTAACTTTCATACAAGGATACTCACGTCTTTCATAAGAAGCAAATAAAACTATTTTATAGTGGAAAATGGAATCAGCATCCCCTAATTAGTTATACATTTCTCACTAATTCAAATATTTGACTTGCATAAAATAACCTAACCCTTTCAAGTAAGTCACTGTCCGGGCGCATTAAAATTAGAGGGCTGAATAATAGAGCAGGTCACCTAGCAACAAACTATTGAATGGGAAGGAATGATTTGAGACGGATCAGCCCTAACCCGAAACTACAGTTCGAACACATCAAGCAAGTTCGGTCATTATTAAAAGCGCAGCGTGAACATAGTTAAACACTTACGACGAGCAAAGTTTCTGAAGACCGTACAAGCGGCCAATTAAAAGTTAAATGTCTAATTCTTGTTGGACGCAGGAAGTCCGCAACTAGTAGGTACAAAATTTAAAGTTCTTCAACGTTGCATATAGGTACTGAGATTCGCACATAACGACTAGTTTGTTAAGTTGCGCATTAGTTGGGTTTCTCGGCGTCCATCTTCATGAATCAGCTGGCTACTTTTCTTTAACATGATAAGGTAAGGTAACAGACAGTCATAATATTAATGAAAAATTGCAGAATTAATATGTATTTCAACATCTGATAGGATCGTGATCTTCAAGATTTCAGATTCATATAAACAATAGTAGTACTCGTACACTTGATCATGGCATGGACGAAAAGCACTTTTGGTGAAAATACGACATTTTGTGGCTGACGTGACTTTTTACTGATCAAAATATAACCGTCATTAATAAATGTTTTAAAAAACAAAAAACCTCCTTCGAAAACGCCTATAGGTCAGTCAGACTGAAGTCGGCTTTTGGTTAAAAATATTGTGTGTGAGTGGCCGACTTCGGTTTGACTGACCTAGATGTACGAGTACCATTAAAAAGGAAGTTCTTTTTTGCGTTTTTGAAGCTAGTTTTTTGTTTTCTAAAACATTTAATTTATTTTAATACTTTTTAGTGTTAATAATAAGCTGTTATCTAGTCCCACTTCTTAGTTGATATGAAACTTTAAGACATTTCAAGCTCGCCGCAAGCAACGCCGCAACGCCGTGGGAAAAGTCAGGTTTAAACAATTAAATGTTGTTCGTTGTAATCGCTCAACTATCTTAATCGAGATATCTTATCGCCGCCGTTGAAATCGGTACAGTTGAGAAGTTCTGGTGGTCATCTGTGGTCTTTATCATCAGTTCCGCATTAGCAAATGATACTTACTGAATGCAAATGCTGGAGCCATCACAAAAATAAAATCGCTATATGTTTCCCTACAATATTTGAGGAGTTCCCTCAATTCCTCACTGAATCCCCTTATCAGATCTTGGTTGTCTTATCATTAATCATGGTACTACCTTCGGGATATCTACTTTCCAACAAAAAAGAATCATCATAATCCGTGATGAAAATATCCGTGAACAAACATTTAAAAAAACGGTCGAATTAAGAAACTTCTCCCTTGTTGAAGACGTTTTTAAAATGGTATGATGGGTTGTTTGTTTTTTTTTTATATTTATTAAAAAACTAAATAAAATAATACATGAAATATAACTGAAAATTAAAACTAAAAATGAATTAAGACTAAATCTAAGACTAAAGATATACAAATAAACTGGATCTAAGAATGGCCCCTGGAGCTTTATACCAAAAATGCTGGCAGCATTTCGTCGTTGAATGGCTAAACGAATTCGTTGGCGACGAAATTGCCAGCTCTTCTGTCTCCTGTGACGCCTATGAGACTTTTTGACAATTATTTTAAAAGGCTTAGAACGCGAGGACCCCGCGGACTACGCTCTCGCTCAACGCCGAATGGATTTTTTTTTAATTACAAAAATAGATATGATACAAGACATTTTTTTAGTAAGTATCTACCAGCGCTTTCCAAGAGAAGACCACTGCTGAGAAGAAACGCCGCAAGAAACTCAGCTGTCTGTAATTTTTTAAACATATTACAATGGTTAGGTACTGCTTAATCTAGCATTATAAAGGTATAAATATTACATTAAAGGTTTACTAATGTTTGGTCAAAAATCGTTTCCCAATGTATCACTTCCCAAACTATTTTTCGCAAATTATCATTTGGCAAAAAAATACAAGTCAAAACAACGTATGGCAAATAATCTGTTAGCAATTTTTTATGTGGCAAATTATTGTTTAACAATTTATTATTTGGTCATGTTTTATTTTACCAAATTTCATGCAGTAAAATGTTTTGTTTCGCATAACATACTATTCCAAAATATGGTATGGTATACAATTTATATCCTGTAGCTGTTCGTTTTGGTGGGGGGTCACAATTCTAACCTAACCTAACCTACTTTTCTGGTAGCAGTTCGTTTCTGTGAGGGTCGCAGTACTAACCAAACCTAACCTACTTTCCTGGCAGCAGTTCGTTTCTATTAGAGTCACGGTTCTCACTCACCTAACCCAGCCTAATCAATCCTGATAAAAATAAATTGTCATTTGCCAAAATTATGCTATAAATTGAGTGTGCGAAATAACATTTTGAACAAACATTTTTTTGGAATATAATATTTGCCAAAGGAAAACGTTTGCTTAATAAACATTTGTCTTAATAAAACTTGACAAACTAAAATGATGCCAAATGATAATTTGACCAAATGAATAAAATGCGATACGTAAATGTGCTAAAGATTCGTTTGGGAAATGAAACTACTGCGATAAGTTTTTTGGGAACATAACTTAAAATTAACTAACTAAATCAATGAAAACTAACTGTTATACTCGTAAACACAAATAACAACATTAACTTATGTGAGAATAAGAAATGGACGTAGCCATTTTGAAAATAAACTATAAAAATCCTGATTATTTTAATTTTAATTGTTTCATCATCATCATCAGCCCGGGGGCGTCCACTGCTGGACAAAGGCCTCCCCCAAAGAGCGCCACAAGTCACGGTCTTGAGCCGCTTGCATCCAGCGGCTCCCCGCGATCCTAACCAGGTCGTCAGACCACCGGGTGGGAGGCCGTCCAACACTCCGTCCACCGGTGCGGGGCCGCCACTCGAGAACTTTTCTTCCCCAACGGTTATCAGTTCTCCGAGCTATGTGGCCTGCCTTTAATTGTTTATTAGTTTTAATTTTGTAACTTTTTACATAAGTTAATGTTGTTATTTGTGTTTACGAGTATAACAGTTAGTTTTGATAGATTTAGTTAGTTAATTTTAAGTTTTGTTCGGACGTGACTTCCTTGTTGCTTCCTTTGTGATCAATTTTTTCCAGCAATCGTTAACAAAACTCATTTTAGTTTTAATAGCTCGTTAGAAAGCTGGAAAAACGTCAATGTTTTATGTGTAATCTGCACGCCAAATGTATTGGTAATTTTTTCTGTTTTCGTGTAATTTATGTAGGAGTTTGATAAAAAAACATGTATTTTTTAGTTTTCGGCCTCGCATTCTCAAACGTGTACAGTTTTTTTTTTTAAATTTTGCATAGGAACAACAAATTCATCTTGTACAAAAGCAAATAAAAAATGTATGATTTAAATTTGGTATGTTTTTTAATTTTAATTTTTGAAGTTGCATTTGTGACTTTTGTTTCCGCCCGCTTCCTTTGTGATGATTATTTTTTCAGGTTTTTTTTAAATAATTTTCTACTTGTTATGCGTTTTTGGAGAGCTAAGAAAACAGTTAAGTTTTTAAAATAATCTGCAAGGCAAGTTTCATAACGTTTTTTTTTGTTTTTAAGGCATTTTAGTGGAAAGCGATCGTAAAAAATATTGAAAAAAATTCGTTTTCCGTCTCGCTTTTTCAAATTTGGACCGATAATTATTGTTTTAATATTGAGAAATAACCAGTGTTTAATCGGTTTTGTAAATCAGAAGAAAAAAAAGATTTAAATTGATACTTTTTTTGTAATAAATTTTTCAAGTTGAATTTCCGACTAATTTAAAAAAAAACTAATAATCGCGATAACTCAAAAATGGTTCACTTTTGCATAATGCATATGTGGGTCAAAATTATCGCAAATAGTCACCCCTATCACCTCCTAACGGGAATAGGTCGACTTACCAATAACCCTGTATATTCTGGGCCGAGACCACTATATTTGCTTACCTTCTTGTTTTCAGCCGCTTCGGCTGCTGCACCAGCCCTATAGGAGGTTCGATGGAAACAAAGACATTCCGTCAGGTCTCTTGCCATCATTAGTGGAGATATGTCGGCTCTACTAGGGCCGACACGTTAATAGAGGCTGACCGATATGTCATTAAGTGCAGCATGCGTTGAGAAGCGGCCAGCACTTCTCTGGCAAGAAAGTCAGTGATGTCCTAATCGATCGACGTCACTTCCGCAGGGGCACCGATGTGGAGTGCAGACCGGGACCCTGAGACAAAGGCAAACTGGAAGTTGAATTGTGTTAGGGTAAAGGAAAGTACCAGTGCTAGGCGAGGGATGTGCTTGACACCAGTAGCCGGCTTCTTTTGAACCTACAGGTAAAATTCTATCGCTATCCGCCGTGCATCACTTGCTAAGCATCGAAAAAGGTCTCTTATTTTTTAAACGGTCCCCCAAATCTAAAAAATTATTATATCATGTATACTTCACTCGATGTTTTATGTAAAAATGCTTTGCTTTTAACATTCATGGGAGAAACCCCTTTTTTTAATAACTATAACAAATTACGCTTTGTATTACTAAAAGTGTCTGAGCTAGACGGAAGACAGACGGACGGACAGACATGGTGAAAGTATACGTAAGAGTTACTAGTTTGACTTTGGAACCCTTAAAACAAGAAATGATTTGGTGGCTAAGAAAGTACGAAGTTATTTCAAATAGATCAGATACAGTTGATATTTTGGAATTATAGTGAATCAGTGTTTGGAATCATTTGTTAAATTCTGATTGCTTCGTTATTGAGGATTAAATATATCAAGTTTTAGAATCACAAATTATAGCTGCTGTTTTTTAGCCAAGGAAGGGAAAGGTGTACCGCTAGGTAGCCTGCTTTACTAGTATTATTAAAATCTAGAAAACTCCTAAAATATCGTAAAGTAAAAAGTATACATATTCTAGATCAGTATAGAAGGAATCGTTATCCCTGAAATTGAATTTACGTCCAGTTCTGGGATACCCTGTTTATATATTCCACATTCTTCCGTAAGCATCCAAACGTAACGCATAGATACTTAGTCATTTATTTAATAAGTTCCGTCAAAAAAAACATTTTTGGAACAAGCTATTGCACCCGCCAAAAGAGATGAAAGATAAAAAAGATAAAAGATGTTTATTCAGTAAGTAGGCCGCACGGGCACTTTTACACGTCAAAAATCTACCAGCGCTTCGCAAGAGACCACTGCTGAGGAGAAACGCCGCAAGAAACTCAACAGTCAGTCGTTTTTTTTAAATACTACTTATGATATTATACAATTATAAAGCTTAACCTTAGCATAGCTTAGCATTATATAAAACAATGAATTTAACATAAAATAAAAAAACAAAAAATATTCAAGCGAAGCTTGAGCAGGAAAATGTGTCAAAACTAAGAATTTTCATAGGGAGTAATAATTAGAAGTAATAAAATATATATATACTTTCCTATGACAGTGCAAGACAACCACCACATACAAAGTTTCGATACATTCTCCTACAGAAACCGTGTCCCCTAGACAATATATAATATTTACATATTGTTTATGCCTATTTTATTGTTCAGTTATTTAGGTGTTTAAGTAGTTAAGTTTAGGCCAAGCATTTTTATCTGTTAGATAGTCCTCGACCCTATAGTAAGCTTTAGACATCAACGACTTTTAAAGTAACTTTTAAGTATTGGAAATGGTAACTTTAAAACTGAGTCAGGTAATTTATTATAGAAAAGAATGCATTGACCTACAAATGATTTATAAACCTACGGACACGAAATTTTTAATAGCAATTTTATTTTTATTTCTTGTGTTCAAATTATGTATATCACATTTCTTAACAAAAGAGTCTTGATTTTCAATGACATAAATAATATTCTCATAAATAAATTGTGACGCTACTGTCAAGATACTAATTTCTTTAAATACTAATCTTAAGGAATCACGGGAGTTAAGGTTATATATAGAACGAATGGCTCTTTTTTGTAACACGAATATAGTCTGTATGTCAGCAGCTTTTCCCCAAACCAGAATACCTTACGACATAACACTATGAAAATAACTATAATAAACTAAGCGAGCTGTCTCAATATTGGTAAGTTGCCTGATTTTTCTAACAGCATAAGCTACTGAACTTAATTTACCTGCTAGTACTGCTAAATGGGGACTCCATTGCAAGTTTTTATCTATAGTTATCCCTAAGAAAAGCGCCTTATCTACCATTTCCAAACACTCATCATTTAGAAATAAACTGGATTCTACTGGTCTAACATTAGGCAAAGCGAACCTAACACATTTAGTTTTTTTAGTATTGAGTAGCAAATTGTTACTAGTAAACCAATTAAGTACTTTACCTAGCGTGCCATTTATCCTACTGTAATCGACGGATTTTCGTTCTACCTTGAAAATTAATGATGTATCATTAGCAAATAGCACAATATCACAGAGGTTATCTACCGCGCGTGGTAAGTCATTAATATAAACCAAAAATAAGAAAGGACCTAATATAGAGCCCTGAGGCACACCTAGTTTAATAGCTGCTCCCATGGACTGTGTTTTGTTTACCACAACCGTTTGTGTTCTATCACTAAGATATGAAGACATAAGATTTAGAGAATTATTTGACAGACTATAATGTTCTAATTTTAATATAAGAGTCGCATGATCTACGCAATCGAAAGCTCCTATTGCATCACAAGATTTCTCCCAAATATTATATATATATTTAATGAGTACAGATGCTGCGTCAGTTGTGGATCGTCCTCTGGTGAAGCCGAACTGATTACTGTTAAGCAGTTTATTTCTATTGAAGTGACCTAACATATCTTTTAACATTAACTTCTCAAAAACTTTACTTAAAACAGGTAGAATAGAAATGGGACGGAAATTCGTTAAATCACTCATCTCGCCCGATTTAAAAAGTAGTATGACTTTACTATATTTCATAAGATTTGGAAAGACCCCCTCTGAAATGGAATTATTGTAGATTAAAGCTAAGTGAGGTGCAATTATACCTATGATAATGATGGATGACTTTAACTGACGTTCCCCATAAATCTTCGGTTTTTTTTAAACTGAGTGATTTAAATACCTTTACGACAGAAAATTAATCTACATGGCTAAAATCAAAACTTAAATTACATTTAGTAACATTACCACAAAGTAATTTTTGAGCTCCAATCGCAGATGATTGAAGACATTTCGTGGTATTAATGGCTATGGTGGAGAAATAATGAACGCTAAGGCCACGTCTTTGTTTGATATAATTTGTTAGTCACCCTTGTTTATGGTGATTTGATTATCGCGAGTTTTAGATTTACCCGTTTCTCTATTTATTATTTTCCACACAGTTTTTACCTTATTGTCAGAAGCTTAAGACCTAAAAAAATTGACTTAGCAGTCAAGCAAACTTGCTTGAAGGTCCTCGAGTAATTCTTAACATAAACTAAGAAGTCAGCGTTCTTGTTCTCCTCCCTCTCTTTATATAGTTCATAATAGCCTATTTCTATTTCTATGAATGCTTACAGTAGCCCATTCACTAAACTTAGTTTTTGACCCAGAAATAGTTTTCATCTTAAAATTATTATTAAATTGATGAAGAATTACACCAAACAAATCATTATAAATACTATTAGAATCATTATGTGAAAAGGATAACCCACAAAGATTACTCTGAACTTCATTTTTGAATAAATCCAAACGATTGCTAGTTATGGGCCTGTATGTTATTGTCTGTGGTTCTTGATGAATATCATTTAAAAAAGAAGCCTTTTGACCACTGTGGTCAGAATTAAAGCAGTTAAATATTTCCTTATCCAACCATTCGCAATTACAAAAAAAAAAGTCTAAACAAGTAGCACTTGAAACACCTAGTCGTGTAGGTTCAAAGAATAAATTATCTAAATTAAAAGATTTAAATAAACTTAAGATCTTAATAGTATTATTTGACAGTTCCAGCAAGTTAACATTAAAGTCTCCACAGACAATAACGTGCTTTTGAGTTTTACATGCTAATTTTAACACATTTTCCATAGTAGATTCAAACATGCTGAAATCAGCCGATGGTGGTCTGTAAACGCAAATGATTGTGTAATTTGTAGTTCTATGCAAGAGATTCCTACAAGCTTCTCTATAAATAGCCTGACAATATCTTTCCTTTCTTTGGATTTTATGTTATTTTTAACTATTATTAAAGAACCACCATGAATGGCGGATTTTCTGACAACTAATTTAAAATTTAAAAAACCAAAAATTAATTGATCTGGTCTAAGCCAATGTTCAGTAACACACATAATTTGTACATTTTCAGAATCTAAAAATAATCCAATTTCTAATTCTTTGCTGGAAAACCCTTGAATATTTTGGTGAATTATATTTATACTCAAATGTGTTTCCACTGTCCTATCATCATCATCATCATCAGCCCGGGGGCGTCCACTGCTGGACAAAGGCCTCCCCCAAAGAGCGCCACAAGTCACGGTCTTGAGCCGCTTGCATCCAGCGGCTCCCCGCGATCCTAACCAGGTCGTCAGACCACCGGGTGGGAGGCCGTCCAACACTCCGTCCACCGGTGCGGGGCCGCCACTCGAGAACTTTTCTTCCCCAACTTTTCTTATGACTGTCCTATACTTTAGTTTAAATGATTAGGAATGGCATTTGTGCCACTATTGTATTTATTTGGAAAAATCCGCTTGTCAAAAAAAAAAACTAATGAGTCCCGACATGGTAGGGATACGTTAAGTGTAGTGGAGATCCTTTTGCCATCTTTTGACTGAATCATCAGATCAGTTCTTAGATACCATAATATTGCATTCTCATCATGTTGACATACTTTACGTTGTCCAACCTACAGCCCATTCCATTCACGGGAACCGGTTCAAAATTGACTTGCAAGATTTGACTTAAATAAATAAATAAATTAACAAAACATTGCAAGTAAATAAAAAATCTTATAAAACCTGTTGATTTTAATCATTTTTAATGAAACATGCAAGCAAAGCAAGAGATCGATTACTCTAAATTACCTATCTAACTTTTCAGTCAAAACAACTAAGTATAAGCCAAGTATTTATAATATATCTGTTTTGGGATGTCCGAAATATTAAAATACTTTACTGAAATTATAAAACATCTTTACACTGCCTGTAAGCTCACGTTATTCCCATTCAAACCCCGTCCCTTTTTCATTTAAATTAAGCAATTATGTTTCAATGACACTTTTAATGAAAAGCCTATAAATTGAACTATTCTGATTTCTGATCCTCTGACATGCATTAATAAAAGGGTATTGGATTAGTTTTATCTTTTCAAACCCGTCTAAATTATAAAAGCTTTGCAGACGGTGCTAAAAGCTACTTTATGTATTTATTTAATTGTCAATTAACGAAGTCTCTTATGACTACGAGCACATACTATAAATTTGCTGATAAACCTTTTTTTAACATTAAATACAATAATAAAATCAACATTGGCTAAAATGGTCTCCGATCAGGTTGATGTCAATATCTAAATATTGTTTAAATACTTTCAGTGACGCTGATTTTCAGCGAGACACCATATCCTATAGCCGATAGTGACACGTGACAGGTGACAATTCGAGCTGCACCATGTACACTGAAATGTTACCTGTCATCGGGCATAGTCAGAATGTTGAAAAAGGGGCTAGAGAGTAGAAAAGGTTGTAGTTAATGTTTATAATCTATTTTATTTTTAGATCCTCCAACTGATGAATCAGCATCTGCTGTTGGAAAATTTCTCCAAGTTATCATCATTTTTAGGGTTCCGTAGTCAAACTAGGAACCCTTATTCTTTCGCCATGTCCGTCGTAATTTGGCATGAATATACATATACTTAAGTCACGCCAAAAAAGTGGTAAGATAACATCTTGAAAACCGTTTTTTTTAGTGTACCTCCCCTACGCGGAACGTGGGGAAGTTTTTTTTTCTCTTCTACCCAATAGACTGTGCCAATAGCGTGGGTTGTCGTTGGATAGCTCTGTCAGAAATATTGCGGAATCTGTTTATGAAATATTACGCTTTAAAGCGCTATTTTTTGTTAGAGTCTAGTGTCGTCGTCGTCCCCATCCCCCACACACAGCCAAAACAACTAAAAATAAAAAAAAAAAAAAAAAAATTTTATAGGAAGACTATCACGAGTAAGTAGACTTCATTGGTTCTTGAGTTACAAACGGTTTAAATGTTTATACCAACCGAAAACTTATTTACGGTGTTGGTAAACTGACCGCGACCGATGTATGGGGATAATTGTGCTCCAACGGCAAAGTTAAGTTTGTCGCGAGGTCTAATTTAATTGTAGTAACGGCCTCGGAACCCTACACTGAGCATGGTCCGACATGCTCTTGTCCGGTTAATCCATTTGGAAGCTCAATTCATTTATTGATTACCTCAAAAAATAAATCCTCTCTGCTGTCAAAATGCTCATAATTTGCTGCCTTCAAAGTTTATCATCAGGAAATAGGTTTCTCCAAAGGTCTTTTTTTAGAGAAAGAATCAAATAATAGTCACTGATATAGGATGAATGATTTATTTTTTGAAATCCGTACTCACAAATGGCAGCTCTGGCAACTCGAGCACTATGAACTGGGGCATTTCCTCTTATTTTCTCCAGGGTCGTTTCTCTTAGTTGTCTTAATATATTTGCATGGTATGGTACAGTCAACATCAAAAGAAACTGATGAAATAGGGTCTCAAAATAGTATATACAATAAATTAAGGCCGATGTTTCTGATTTTTATAGTTTAGCATAAGTAAATTAAGTCATAATGTGTCATAAGTACCTAAGTGACATGCCATTCAAACAGTTTTTAAGTCATCACTGAATGTTTCAAATTTTCCGATTCTCTAAAATAGCAATAGTCAGTAATACTACCAATCTATCATATTATGTAAGTGATCATATACATTTTTGGAACTTTATGACCTCAAAGACCACCTCGGAATACAAGTCAGACGTTCGGTTAATGTCGGTTGTATTCGTTAGACAAACACGCGAAACAACTATAACAACTCTCTTTTCCGTCAAGGATTGAAATAAGTTCCTATTACTCCGTTTTGTTTTATTTGCAACATTATACATACATCATTTTTGACTGCCGTATTGGCAGAGTGCAAAGCGGGTGGAGGGGGTAGCCTAAACGATCACAGCGCTCGCTACGGCTAAAATTGTCATTTTTGTCGCTGACTTGAGCTGTCAAATCCATATTGCATTAAACATTTTCTAATCGTTTTTGAGATAAAAATATGGTCCTGGTAAGATGTGTTGTTGTGAATTGTAATAACACCAAGAAGAATAGCGACTGTAAATTTTACCAATTTCCAAGACCATTGTGGAAACGAGACCAAAGAAATAAGTGGATATTTGCCGTAAGAAAAAAACGAAACCCCGTTTTAGTCACGAGTACCTAGGCTCATTTCTCACTGAAAACAACAATTTTAATATTATTGGCAATAATTTTACTGACTACCATTGTCCAAAATTGTGTAATATAGTAAAATAACACAAGATTTCATTAATATTTTTCACAATATTTACTTACTTCTTGTTTGACAGCGGTGACAATATTGTCCATAATGGCCGCCTGTCACGTGGCGCTGTCGTCGCGCTCGGTCCCAATTACCCCAGTTTTCATTTGGAGATTTGAAATTTTGACTTTCTATTGTTTGACACTCGACACTTAGGTAAACTTTTCATTTCATCATTATTTATTGAAATTTCCCGTAAAGTGACAGTTATTACATCGTGTATGCGCCTCTATTCAACGACGGTAAAAACCATATCGTTTTTAATCTGTTATCGTACTGTCAACGTTTTGATAGCTCTTATTTTCTTGACAGTAATGGCGGCTGACGTCATAACAATACCTTAGCAGGTTAACTACGATATCGTTTATACCGCCGAGAATAGTGGCGATGATCATTTTCTTTTGACTAATTATAGCCTGACAACATTCTATTAGGCCCTGAAATAGTGTCGCTACCACAGCTTACATAATGGCAATAATGTACGTCATGTATATATATTCGGATCAGTGTGTATTGGTTTTGTGTTAATATTTGTAGAATTTCAAAATAATGTTTTAAGAGAATCGAAGTTAACATGTTTAGCTTTGTAATAATTACCTATTAATCATAATCTGATTCCAAATATTCAATATTTAAATATTCTTTAAATTCGGACCTCGATGACGTTTAATTTTCTTTAATTTAGGTGTCGCTTTCAGGAACCAGGACCCCGATTATATAACGTTCGGTCTGGGATACGACTATAGGATCTTTTTTCATATAATCGTCTTCAATTTTTTTGACACGGTCATAGCAGTTACTCCAATTTTCTTGAGTGACTTCCTATATAATAATAAAAAAAAAATTATTTGTAGTTTTGTGTGTAGGGGTACACACAAAACTACAAATACTAATAATCAGAAGAAATATCTTCAATGAAAGCACATATAACGAATTTTAATAACTATTCATCATTGGGTTTTGAGATACAATACAGGCGATTAAATTGTTTATACCTACTAAAATCATCTAAAACGGCACCAAATGACTTTAAATAGAAAATTAGTTATTACTTGTTATTTTTATGTTTGTTTGTAGTAAGTACTTAGCGCTTCGGAACTCTACATTTAGCATGGTCCGACATGCTCTGGCCCGGTTTTTATTCAACAACAAGATTTCGGGATAATGCAACAAGTATGATATGGATTGATATAAGAAAAATATAAGCTACGACTGCTTTTCCAACAATTTAGCTAATATCAATTGAATTTCGCACCCGTCCCGTAATTTTGATCGATGTTTGAGTTTGACGATATTTTATGCAATTTCACCATTACACTCCTAACTCAGATTCCCTGAGTGCCATAGATGTCGTAGATTAATATTTAAAAAAACATAAAAGTTTAATATTAATGAGAAACCGTCTTATTTTGCCCTTAATGTAGGCATATTTTGCCATTTGACACAAATATAAGATCAAAACGTCGTCTGCTTAGAGTGCAAACCTGCTAAATACACTTGTAGGATTTAGCAGGTTTGCACTCTAAATTGATAAAATAAAGTGCAAAACTGCCAATTTAAAAAAATGATATAGCAGGTTTACGTAGTTAGTGTAAGGTGACGAATAATGTTTTATTGGTTTTTGTCTCTAACCTTACTCAGTTGTTTATTATGGCTCTCACAGACTACGCAGATACAATAAGATATTTGATATTTGTATCTGGGCGCATATCTTTCAATATCGCTCTCTATATTAAATTCACTGAGCAATGCACACTGCGCAGATAGTTTAAATTTTATCGTAAAGCATCTGTAAGCACCGAGATATATCGAAAGATGGTGAGAATACATTGAGAATATTATCAGCATATACCTACAATATATCAGCAGATAACAGGTAAGAGTAAATGTATTATTAGGTGCATTATCGTATCTGCGTAGTGTGTGATACTTTCAGATAATTAAGTTTTTATACGCAGATAAAATATTATCGTATCTGCGTAGTCTGTGAGAGCCTTTAATCTAAATGGGGCACAATATTTTTTAAGTTCATTTGAATTACATATATACATAACGTCACGCCTTCATCGTAGAGTGGGGTAGGCAGAGCTACAGAATTACCAACAACTCTAACAACTTGTTGTTAATTCTATAACCACATTTTGCACAAACAGGCTAAGGTGTTTATCAGTGTACATTAGTGACAGGTTGCAAGCCCACCGCCTAACAATACTAGAAGCATAATCCCTTAGTCGCCTCTTACGAATTCCACAGGAAGGCATGGAGTGGCACTATTCTAAGCCGGCAACCAGACGGCACAAAATACGTATAATAAGTGGAATAGTTTATATTGTAATACGTATTCGTGAATCATTGAATAGATATCACTACTTTTTGGGTTTGCACACAGGTAGAGTGTAGGCTTTTAGAGCTCAACAAGAAATTGTAGTTTTTGATTCGGTATTGTCAAAATTGTAACTTCTTTTAAAATCGTAGGTAGTTAGTAAATATAGGTCAGTCCAACGCGCCCCTATTCTAGGCGATAAAATTCAAATCTTTTCACTTCTCATGCTCGTAAAGTCCTTCTTTATGCTGGGTATAGGCTGCATAAAATCGCATTTTATGCACTAGTGCATAAAGTAATTTCTTCTTTTAAGACTGAGGCAATCAGGCCTTACAGCCTTCACACAATACACCTTCATTTAATTGATATATTTTTATGAGATTTTGGTTACATCTTAATTTAATTACGACATTTGTATAACTATCTAAATACAAATTTACGAATAATACCTACGGCGTGCATTTACGGTAAAAAAATACAACGCAAATATTTATAATAACTTGGCATTAAGCATCAGACCATAGTCAAACCTGTCAAACGTCACATAGTCGAAAAAAAAAAAAAGTTAATCAGGCCTTACAGCCACATACACAATACACCATATTTTAATTCATTTGTTTTTATGAGATTTAGATTATTTCTTAATTTAATTACGACATATATATAACTATCTAAATACAAATTTACGAATAATACGGGCGTGCATTTAAGTAAAAAAATATAACGCAAATATTTATAATAACTTGGCATTAAGGCACAGACCATAGTCAAACGTCAAATAGTAAAAATAAAAAAAAAGTTTAAGAAAAATTGTGAGGCGCGAAGCAAATTTTTCGACAAAACTAGAAACTAGAAAATTTTGTTGTGTCGCGTTTGAAAATTCAATAAGTAGTTAAACAATGTCCTCGAGTAGTGATAGTGACGATCAAATAATGATTTCGCCTGAGACTTTAATGGAAAGAAGTGCGAAAGATGTAATTGAGAAGATATTGCCGCTTAAATCGAAGAAAATCTATCTCAGTATGTGCTTCTTGTTTTATTTCCTTGCAATCGAAGTGAAAAGCAGAGTGCAAAATTCGAGCATAAAACCCATTTTACCCTCGACGTGACTATCCACACTCGCCGTTCCGGCTCGTGTGGCTATATGCACATCTTGGGTAAAATGGCTCGTTTTATGCACTTGTTGTACAATCTACTATTTTTAACTCAGCCGCCATTACTGTCAAGTTTACATATAAGAGCTATCAAAGCGTTGACAATACGATAACATGTGTTTAACGTTTTGAAAAGAGGCTCTGACTGAAGTCGGCTTTTGGTTAAAAATATTGTGAATGCGACGTTAATTTTATTTCCTATTTTCAGTGTTCATAATATGCTTTTGAAGTATGTACCTAGTCTACATCTCAATAAGAAACTATGTATAGGACATGTCAAGCTCGCCAAGGAAGTCATACCATGTCATATTCAAACAATTAAAGGTTCTTCGTTTTATAATCGCTTGAAGTCGAGATAGGTACCTATACTATTTACCTACCTTATTGTAAATACAATGTAACCGCTGTAAATGGATGGATGGAACCAGCAGGTTTGCATAGAAACGATGGCAAGCGACCAGACGGAGCTATTGGTGCCGTGGAAACTGGGTAGAGCACTGGTGGGACGCGACGTGTGTTGACACATTCGCCCTTTCCTACATCGAGTTAACCCGTAAACGGGCCGGTGCGGCAGCTGATCAGGCCAAAACCCTCAAGCGCTGCAAATATTAATCATTCATAATTACGAATTTGTGGCGCTTGCAGTGACCATGAGACCTTGGTCAGCTGATATGAAAAGCTTTATTAAGGCCCCTGTCATCCCGGCTCATAGACTCCCCCGGAGATCCTAGAGCTGGAGCTTACCTCTCCCAAAAGATTTATTTATTTATTTATTTATTTATTTATTTATTTATTAATTTATTTATTAAGATTGGGCTAGCTATCCAGAGAGGCCTAACGCATTCAGTGTCATAGCGACCATGCCGAACTGCTAGAGGGGGTGTTCTTTTTATAGTGTTGATTATTATTTATATATTTAATATTTGAGACGCCTAGTTTTATTTAATATTTGAGACGCCTAGTTTTATTTAAATTAAATAAGTTTAGTTTTATTTGTATTATTGTTGAATTCATTAAGTAGCGTTATCTAATATATATTTAAAAATAAAATTAAGAGTTTCTGAAGATGGTTTGGAACCTGTTTGCATAAATTGTCCAAGTAGGTACTGAAAAGTGACTACACCCGCTAACTTGTTCAAAAAAATTGCTAGTTACCTACTTGTTTGATTATTTATATTTGAGAACAATCAACGAGCATGTGCTTTGTTAAAAAAAAAACAAATAAAGTGTATCTTCGATGAGAAATATAGTATACCTTTGAAGGGTTTTTTATTTGAAAATATGTGTTTGCACCAATATAACAAAATACGTGCTTATTATTTTTACATGTTCTCAAACAAATAATCAAACCCATAATTAACACACGATTTACTTGAACGGAACTTTACAGAAGTTAGAGGGTTTAAATAAACTACTTACTTGAAACGGAACGCGTATGTCAGGCGTTCCTCCGTTACTTCGCGAGTTGCAGAGTTGCTATCAACCAATGCGTATTGAGCTTATAGTTGGTTATGAATTGTGATTGGACGGATAAAACTTTTCACTTGCTGCAAAAATATAATGCGGCTTGCGTGATCCCGTTTGTTTGACGTTTGTAGTTTTTAGAAAAGTTGGATTGTTATCTTGCACACTGAATAACTAATTATTTTATTAACATAATGTCTGTCCCAACGGAGTTAAGTTTTGACGAAATATTGAAATTCATGTTGGCTCACAATGGCAAAGTGACTAATTATGACTTGGTGAAACATTTCAAAGTGTTTCTTATGAACCCTGACATGCGAGGTGCGTAAACAATTTAACAATTTTTCCTCTATTGTTTTCGTTTGGCAGAACTTATAAAGTATGATATATTTCTAGATGAGGCGAGGAACACGTTTAAAAAACATGTGAACTCTTTGGCTATAATAAAGAATCAGAACAATGAAAAATGGCTCATACTCAAAAAAAAATACATGCCCAATAACAGTAAAAAAGAAGATAATAATGTTGATATTAATGAGTTTAGAGTTGAGGTTGAAAGCGGTTCACAGGCTGAGAAGTACCAGCCTCCGCCCCCCTTGCAGCTAAATCAGGATTTCAGTATTTTAGCAAATTTGATCCAAGACAATAGTACTGCCCCTGGTGTTGACATCTCTCCTGCAAGTCCTGGGTTGCCACATAGTGATTCTAGTAACAGTCTCACCCAGCCTAGTGATGCGCCCCCTAAAGTGCCAAGACGTAAATCTGCTGATAAAGTTGCTGAAAAGCGTAACAGCTTACTAATTGCGCCTTTGGAACGGACATTGTCTACCCCTAATGATGATGTGCCTGTAAATGAGGATGTACCATTGACTGCTAGTTCAGCGTCTAAAAGTGAGGGCATGCTCATTGATAGTGAGCAAAAAATTTCTGTGAAGGAGAGGAAACAGATGTTTAATAGAATGGCTTCTGAAGGTGACATGTTGAAATCACATCAAGTTAGCGGGAACTTAAGTGCTCAAGTAAGTAATTCCTATCTTTTTATTGGCAAGGATAATGGAAACTTTTGCTCAGGGCACCAAAGCTGTATGTAGGCTCTCTGAGCAGCTACCACATATTTTCACACTTGTCACTCAGTACATCAAAGCGACAAACAAGTTGTTGACAACTTCTGCTAGCTGGCCTTAGGCCCATAGCAATCCTAAATCTCCAAACAGCAATGTGTATGTTTTAATTTACCCTGTTGGTATATTTCAGCAACTCTCCAATATTAGAGGCAGTAAAGTTCATGTCTATCCTATCATTTTGTGTCTAAAGTGTATGTGCAAGTTTGTGGTGGTAACTAACTCTGTTTTGATTAATTCTGTTATGGGTAAAAACTCATTTAATTCCTGAAATAAGATACATCCATGCTCTTAGTCAACTGAAAACGTGTGGTAAGAACCCAAGTATTATCTACCTCTTTGAGAAACATGATATATCAACAAAATCACAACACCAACCATAATACCAGTATGTCTTATACTTACCTCATACTCTCACGTATTCTTCGTTTTTTTGCCCTTAAAATCAACCAATAAAAATAATGAGAAATAAAATTCAATATGTTTAATATAAACCATAATTAAGTTTTTAATTGTTAAGAAATGAATAAAACAACTATTTTGTTTTATTTGTAAAACCTCTATGTTAACCTTTGTAATGCTTGGTGCAAAAAAAAAGACATTGAAATTATAATGAAGGTACTTGTCATGGAAAGTTCAAAAGATGTTAGACTTAAGGCCTTTTAAGAATGCATCAATCTATTTGATTTTGCACATTTACATGATGTGAACTCTGATGCGAAAGAGTACATAGATGATAATGCTACAATGATATCAATTAACAACCAAAATTATATATAGAATAAAGTTGAAAGGATTTAGATTAGATTTAATGTGTTTACTTGTACTTGTACTACCAATATGATTTTGAGGAAAGTTTAATTTTAGATGGATGTGAGACTGTAAGTAAATTTGATAATAGGGCTTGTTCTTTGCTTTAAATTAACAGTCCAGCAGATATCTATATAAATACAAATGACTCGTTCAGCAGGTAACTTATATAACTTGGCAAAAATAAATTTGATGCAGAGACAGTTACAAATACAAAATTGTCCTGTGGCAACTATGACACTATAATAGGTAGGTTTAGGGTATGAATCAGAAAGTCTTGCCAATTCTAATCTAATGAGTGTCTCATTCTTTCCTACTATTTTTATGGCAGGCCTACACCTGCTTAATTGCTAAATCTGTCATTGACTTATATTCCATTATTAATATTTGTCAGAACTGATTTATATCCTTTTTTTGACAGTTGTTACTGCTTATTAAATTACCAAAATTTATTTGTAATACCTATATGAATAAATTTCAGTGTTAACCTCCTAAGGTTCCTAGTACTAAAAGTAGTACAAAATACTGCCATTCAAATAAAGATCTAGTGCAAAGAAAGTAAAGTGTAATTTCTTTTGTTTAAATGACAAATCTAATTTGAAAATCGCCATTGTCATCCGTAATAGATTCATATTTCATTGACAAATTTCATTGTGTGGTGGGCCATAGGAAGTAGGTACCATCGCCCACACTATTAACTGTCCATTGGTGTACCTTATTCCTTTTATAATAAGGTCCACCAATGTACAGTAAAGAGTGTTGTTATTTGTACTGTAATTTGTATATAGATGATGCTTTATTTTATAATTACTGTTTTTTTTCTCATAAATATATTATGTCTTTTCCTTGCCACATAAATCGCCAAGAAAGAGAAAAAAAATACTCTAATAAGCCCTGATAATTATAAATTTGTTTCTTTTGGGGTTACATACCCAAAAAGATGGTGCCAAAGGGACTTTATTACTAAGCCTCCACTGTCCGTCTGTCCGTCTCTCTCAACTAATGAACTATAATAGAAATAGGTACACTTAAAGAATCTTCACAGACGTTTGCGTATTTCCACTGCTGCTATAGTGACAATCTATAAACATAAAACAAATGATCAATAATTTTTTAAAGTTGTTGGTAATTCTATAGCTCTGGCTACCTCACTCTGGGAACTAAGGCATGAGTTTTTTTTGTTTTCTTTTGTGTACAAAAAAACAAAAAAGCCCCATACAAAAAAACGGTGTATTGTTGTTTATTTTAAGTTTTAACCCTAACTGTAGCCATATCTCTGGAACTGCAATAAACTTCACTGCAACTTGCAAACTGGTAGATTGTTTTTTAGCATAGGAATTTGAAATCTATATAAACATCATGACATGAGTGCATTACAATCTCTTTAACAACTGTTTATTTAGTTGACTTAATGTGCATGATTAAAGTCTTGTTTATTACAACAACATTATGTATAAAATTTATATAAATAATGTCATTTGAAATAACGTATATTAGGTATATTTATCAAAATGAATAAAGAATTTTTTTTAATTAGCAGTGATCGGATCTAGGATGAAATTTAAGTCCGTTATTTTAACATGGATATGAAATATGACTTACAATCCCGGGAGTCTTTTTGTTACCTACCTTTATAAAAACGTAAATAAATTTAAATTTTAAGTAGTTTAAACTATAAAAATAACAAAATATGTAATAACAACAAAAAAAAAATACAATATTGCATAGAACAACTGCACTTAACTTGCACGTCTTATCGGTTATGGTATTTTTATTATTTTTATCTCTTTACCTGGGTAAACAGGTAAAATTAATAAAAAAAAAATTGTTAAGCTTATCACCAGGGCTCGAATCAAGAGTCACATCCATGTTCAGCATAACATTTGAGCTTGTTCACCCCAAATTGCATCTTAGATCCGATCACTGTTAATTAGACCATTTGATATTTAAATATCATATTCATTTCATAGGTATTGCGTATTTTTTAAGTATCATAGTACTCGTTATTTCAAATCATGTTATTTTTTAATGAAGGTTTGTGAACCAATTTACTAAATTAGATTAAATCTCACTTTGAAAGGTTAGTTTAAATTAGGGTTGAGTCAAGGCACCAATCGCCGTCACTAGTTTAAAATAGTGTTGTTAGTTAGTATTGATTAAAGAGCTATCTCTCGACTAGTTCTGTAAAAGTAAATCAATGTATATTTACATGGTACTAGGTGTTCTAAAATTTTGGTTATATGAACAACTTTTATACCACCGTAAGTTTCAACCGGAGCAAAGTCGAGTCAAACCTCTATAAAGACTTCATTAACAGCTAATACGAGTAGGATAATCGTAAGCAATTTTAGCGCTATTATAGAACTTATGGCAACTTATAAAGGTGTCACCTGGCATGTTTATACAAATATTGAGTAAATATGCTGTAAATATTTCGAGTGACGTTTAAACGACATGGTTACAAAACCGGTCAAGTGCGAGTCGGACTCGCGCAGCCAGGGTCCCGTATTTAAGATAATATGCTTGGTAACCGCAAAAGAAAATACTCATTTTGTTATGAACTTTATTTTCTATGCCATAAGGTAACTTTGACTAGCCTAAATTTTAATACAGATTTCAATGTATTTTTGTTATAACTCAAAAACTGTAAATAATGAACAATTCATCTTATTTTTCCCATAAAATATAACTATACGTTAGCTTTTTTTCCATTTTTTTGAATAATTAATTTCTGAGATTAGGTCATCTTTTTTACATTTTTGGCCATTAATCAAAAAGTCCATCATAAAAAAGAAATTAGTTTTAAAATGTGCAGACTGAGCCTTTTCATATCACACCCCATTTGCTATAATCTAAACACTTTCATTTTTCAATCCCTTGTTTCAACCCCTTTTAATTATTATTTTTTACTAGAAATAGATGCAGACGAGCATGTTGTACAACTATGCCAAATTTCAAGTTGATAGCATTTGTAGTTGCTGAGAAAATATGCTGTGACATAAAGGCAGACCACGAAGTCTCACAATTAGGGTTCCATTTTTACCATTTTGGTACGGAACAGGTAATCCTAATTAATGGTAATCCTTTTACTTCTTTTTCCTATTTCTCGCTAAAAAAACTTTGGTTATAGGTACGACCACTTGGCTAGTTGGGTTATTTAAACGTATATGCATTAGTTTTGTTTATTATTTTCTTTCTTAAAGAGATTGTGATTTAAAAGGTGATGCAATGAATTTTCATACGCCTTACATAATCACATGGAATTTTACGGAATCGGTGAACGATAGACGTCTTGGACATGACTGGGTGGACTAGATATTATTTGATTCCGCTCAAAATAACTGTATGTTTTTTTCGTTTCAAAGTAGTAGACTGAAAAAATATATTTTATTTTAATTTTAAGTTCATTCAAAATTGTAGGTTATTTTTGGGATACTAACTTGGTCGTAAGTTAAATATTTAATATCAATACATACATACAATAAATCACGCCTGTTTCCCAGAGGGGTAGGCTCAGAGAATACTTATTTGCACCTGCTACGATCCTGACAAATCTCTTTCGCTTCTTCCATTGATACAACTAACAGGTTTGCAAAATACCAGATTAGTAATCAGATGACATTGTCAATCCCCATATAGGTTTAAAACTCAATAAATGACTTTCCTGTGTCCTGTGTATGTTAGAGTTAGCCTAAAAATCGGCAGTTTTCTATACAGTATGTTACAATATCATGTTATCTGTTATAAGGAGATAGTATTTTTACTATTTACTTGTAAAAAATAAATAAAAAGCGGAAGCCTTTTATAGGATCACTCGTGCGTCTGTCTGTCACAGTCAATTTACTCCGAAACTACTGGACCGATTGAGTTGATATTTGGTACACATTTGTAAATTGAACACAGCTTGGCAACTTTAATATATTTTTTTTAATGGAAGTGTCTTTTTGGGACGAATTAGATTTTTGTTGTTGAAAGATTTGCATTTCTAACTGTGTCATATATCAAATGAAAGGGCTCGTTATGAGAATCTCAAATGTATTTATGTTATTATTGTAAAATAAGTAGTTTTGACTTTATTAATTAAAGAAAACGAAAATTGAGCATTCCCCCCTGATCACCAAAAATACTGAGCCTAAATTTTGAAAAAAAATAGAAAACCTAGAAAACCTATAAGAATTCCATTAAAAAAAAATGCGTTTGTACGGAACCCTCTCCACGCGAGTTGAACTCCCTTTTGACTGGTTTTTATTTTATGGATTTTCCCTTTATTTGTGCTGTAAGAGCTGCCTTGAAGTCAAATTTTAGTCTTCGGGAAATACTTAAGAGCTTTTGATGATTAGTGTACGTACGCTGTACATTATTTGGAAATTAATAATACACTCAGGAGCAAAAATACCGGGTCAGAGTGCGTTTTTCATACAAACGAGACTATTTCGAAGCCTTGGTTCCTTGCCAGGGGTTGTTTCGATTGAGGTTTAATGGTGGATACTCCGTGGTTCAATAGAGGAGATCAAAAGTTCTTAAGATACCTAACTGATCGCACAATCAGTTAACACCACAGCCGGACAGATTGGGTCAGCATTTGGATTTCCTTACATTTTATTGCCAGAGGTTTTTCTGAACATGCACACCTACCTACTGGTTTGATTATATTTTTAAGAACATGAAAAAAATATTGAGCCCATATAACAAAACACGTGCTCATTATTTTCAGGTTCTTCAAAATTATAGTACGTGAGTAAACTATTTCGGGCAAATCGGCTTCTTTTTTCAAAGTACCTTAGTCCGGATACAATGCCGCGTATACGATATACTTACATTAAATGATATTACGGATTATCTGGTAATTTAAGTTTTTAACTAACCAAAAATAGCGTTTTTAAATAATTAACAATTTGTACAGGAAGGTAACGTAAATGATTCAATAAAGAACATCGATCGGGCTTTAAATGTTGCCTATTTGATTGAACATCATTTATGAACTAACGTGCGCGAAGTTTAAAAAATGCCTGCAAGTCACTCCTTTAGTTATTTACAATTGATCGAGCAGTGGCGAAGTTAATGTGGACATGTACGCTTAATAGCGTACAATGGGCGTACGTGGTATACAGCAATCGTAAAGTCCATTAGGTGCGGAGGCGTATGAGCGACCTAATATTTATCATTAGGAGCTTTTGTTGTTCGCGTTGTAGGTTTCGCCCAATTACGCTTCCCCCGTGTAGGGGATGTCCCGTTCGGATGACTCAAAATTGTTATTATATAATTTTTGCGCTCCCCAAACATCCCTCTTCAGTTTTTCAAATGTGCCCTCCGGGTGTAGTGCAGCTCGTTTATGCCGATACGGACTAGCTTAATGTTTAAATATTACGTTGTTTGGCACATTTGCAATTTGTCTTCATGTCCATAATTTTAAAGGCGTTCTTCGATGAAGGGGTTATAGACCTTTAGTGTTTTAATTGCTAACTAAAGCTGTCGTAAATAATTTTGTGAAAACATGATGTCGTACAGTGATTCCACTTTAGCCAACGTTGGATACCAACCTAGTTGTATTTTATTTCTTAATTTAATTTGCAACGAAACGAGTCACTATGCGTTTCAGAATTTTAGGCAACAGATAGTCTAATTTACTTAGTTCATTCAATAGTGGTGAGGTTTTCCGAGCTGGTAACAATGACAAGCAAAGTAACATAGAATACAAAAAATAGGTATTATTAATAAGAGTAAGATTAATTCAATGTTCATTTATTATTATTTTTTATCTGTGTGTATGATGCATAATTTGGCAGTCTAATCTGGAAACTTCGAAAACTTAAAACGTTTATAGAAATCCTAACAATTAGGGATATTTTCTTCCTATATAACGATTTATCTTTGCATGCCATCCCTCGATATTGTTGTTGGTCCTTAAATTTTCTTTTGCACAAGACCATTATTTCATCATTTATTTTTTCTTAATCTACTATTTTTGGAAGAATATGTTAAATTTTTTGAGCCCTTCACTAGGATTGTTAGGCATTTTCATCATTGCGTATATACAGGGTGTCCCGGGACGCGACGTCAAGCCGGCGCCGGGTGGTAGGCCACATTATACCAGTTATCAGAAAAAAAATAAAAAAAATCTATGTCTTATATTTTGAAAATTATGACCATCCAAAAAAAACGGAAAAAGTTACACCCTGTGATGCGTTTTTCCTTCCCATTTCTACAAATTTCCACTTTTTTATTATTTTTGTTTTGTTTCGTAACCCTGAGTAATGCTCCTGTAGCTAAAGTTTAAGACTACTAGTCTTAAACTTTTACTCAATTGCTCTAACTTTGAAAGAAAATGACAAATCATTCCCAGATCAAGAGAGAAATTTACTTTCTCGTTCAATTTCAACTCACTTTCCTGAAAAATAAAAGTATTACACTGGTTGGGCAAGTAACTTTAAAAGTTAGGGCATTTAATAAGGATTCCAAAATGGTATGACAGTTGCTACTTTATTTGTTACATTATTGTCAAAAAAAATTTTTGTTAACGAAGCCGGTTTTTTACCATTGTTTTTACTTTTTTTTTGTAATGACGTAGGTACCTTTATCCTTCCTTAAGAGAGACGGAGAGAGCTATTTTATGAAGTGTGAGCGGGGCAGATAGTAATGCCGCTACAGTGTGAGACGGATAGATACTATTCCACTAGTGCGAGCGGACAATCACTATCGTCCATCTTGATCGCGTTTACAATACATCTGCAGTACGTTACGTTACTTCGTTTACTGCGCACCTTTTCGTATTCGTTCGTCTTGATTTCGTACTAAAAAACAATGGTAAAAAACCGGCTTCGTAAACAAAAAATTTTTTGACAATAATGTAACAAATAAAGTAGCAACTGTCATACCATTTTGGAATCCTTATTAAATGCCCTAACTTTTAAAGTTACTTGCCCAACCAGTGTAATACTTTTTTTTTTCAGGAAAGTGAGTTGAAATTGAACGAGAAAGTAAATTTCTCTCTTGATCTAGGAATGATTTGTCATTTTCTTTCAAAGTTAGAGCAATTGAGTAAAAGTTTAAGACTACTAGCTACAGGAGCATTACTCAGGGTTACGAAACAAAACAAAAATAATAAAAAAGTGGAAATTTGTAGAAATGGGAAGGAAAAACGCATCACAGGGTGTAACTTTTCCCGTTTTTTTTTTGGATGGTCATAATTTTCAAAATATAAGACATAGATTTTTTTTATTATTTTTCTGATAACTGGTATAATGTGGCCTACCACCCGGCGCCGGCTTGACGTCGCGTCCCGGGACACCCTGTATATATAACCTTCTTCTATATATTCAGCTGGTGGTCTAGTAAGGCCTACACAGCGTGCTACATGTCTTCGTTCTGTCCGTAGTTTTTCATTTACCGCAAAATTTTGAAAATAATACTATTTATAGTTCATTGCTTGTAGATTACAGGAAAACCTATAAGAAATCTAGGTATAACAAAAAAAAATGTGTATGGAACCCTCTCCACGCGAGTTCAACTCGCACTTGGCCTTTTATTTATAACTAGCTTCTGCCCGCGACTTCGTTCGCGTAAATTTCGATTAATGTTATTCAAGTGGGAACTTTTAAAATTTCTGGGATAAAAATAGCCTATGTGTTAATCCAGCGATCAGCTATCTCCATTCCAAATTTCATCCAAATCCGTCCATTCGTTGCAAGGTGAATGAATAACAAACACACACAAACTTTCGCATTTATAATATTAAATTATATAGTAGGATATGTATAAAGTCATGTTTTTTACTATTCGTAGCTTTTGCTCATTGATTCTTTTATTGCCTTTTGTCTACAAACTCCAAACATTTTTTAATGTTAGCCTGATGAAAACCATTGCATTAAATGCACCAGTAATCCTCCTCCTCGACATTACAGCCATCACCTGCAACCAGAATTTAATTTGGTGCTAATAGCATTGCATTGTGGGAAAGATGTACAATTCGACCGGCAATGCCGTATAACACATGTCCAAGCATTTATGTAGTACCTGTCCATCAAAAGTAACAACAATAGTGTCCACAGTGCAATTGTGTACTGAACATAAATGTCAATGTATAATCGTTACTGAATAAAGAATTATGAATTATGAATTATAACACATTCAACATCATTGTCAATATAACTTTCATTAATTCCGATTCCATTAATATTGCAATCTTGATACTGGCCATGACTTCTTCATCTGAATAGTCTGTAGGTGCACCCTTAGTAACCCCCACACGAGTTACATGAAAAAATGGTATAAATGCTTTATAACTTCATTTTTTAAATATACACTCAATTAAAATGCATTGGCATCTAGAATATTCATGAACGCTAAACTAAGTCGATTACGGCCAATACGTTTAAGGGTACCATTCACAATTCCCCTAATATCATTTCGCTTCATGAATCTACCAAAAGTGAACAGATAAAGGGGTTGTACCGACGTAACTGCATAATGTTTCTTTTTGAATAGGTGTGTGATGGTGACGCGTATGAAGGCTGATACCGACTCGGCGGCCCACAGGCACGCAAGTTATTTCATTATCATTAGAAAAATTACCTAGACTAGTACCATCGACTGACACCGGCACCTGCGTCTTGAGAGATGAAAAGATAGAAACAAATTAATTAGTCTCCTTAATTGAAATGTTTCAATGGCAATCCTTATCTTTAGGCCCTTTCCTGTCCTTCCGCTTTTTCTTATTACATGAACCACAAACCGTGCCGGGAGCCGCGCGTTTGCGCTTCATAGTATTCTTGTCAGTGTTATCTGTGTCAGTATCCATAGATGATCCTAGGACATTAATTAGAATATCTACGGGTGTTACTTATGTATAATCAACACTACTAGTGTCTGGAGGATCAGGCTCCCCACAGGAGTCGTGTGGATCGCCCATATTAAAAATTATGTAAACTTACCCAATACATTGATTCAGAATGTGTTTACGAATAATAGGTAGGAATAGGCGATTCGGAAACGTGTCGTGTGATTCAAATGTTCGTACTCGAGCTACGGGTGCTGTGAAAAGAGATTAATAAAAAACTCAAAAAATATTTCGTGTAGTTTAAAAATTCTCGTAATTATTGCGCAAGTTATAATTTTATTATTTTTAATACTCTCAAATTGACGTTATCTTACGATATTTAACTGATTATTTAATGAATGATGCTTTTCTTATTCTCCGGGCAGTCAAGTTATTAACGACAACAATCAAATTTAACATCATTTTGACCGCCAAAGGGCCGTGACGAAGGTTTTACAATTCAATTAGTTGTAGGTAGGTACCAGGTGTCGACGGGAACTTGGCCGCTCCAACGGCACTTTATTAAATATTCCACATTTATTAGAGCATATAACAATATATTTATGGTTGTGTTTTAATTATTCTTTAGTCTCTTTTTTAACCGTTGGGCTAGACGGGATTTTAAAATGATTCCTAATGTCGTAATACAGTAAATGTTTACAAATCTGTATCTTCTTTACATATTATATAATAAAGTCGCTTCCGCTGTCTGTTCGCTTAGATCTTTTAAACTACTCAACAGATTTTAATGTAGTTTTCAGCAATAGATAGAGTGATTCAAGAGGAAGGTTTTAATGTATAATAAATTCTGCATTATGTACGGGTTATTCAGAACACACACAAACCGAAGCTAAGCGAGGGCGGGTCGATAGTATAAATAAAAAAGTTTTTCGTTTATTCCTGATGATTTAGGTTCCACTATGAATTAAGGCCCGTATTAATAAACTGATCTCAATTCTAATGCTCGTCTCAAGATGTCAACAATGACAGTGTTCTATGGTTTGGCGTTTACTTTGACGTGTCTAGTGACGAGCCTTAAGATCAAGATGAGTTTATTAAATATGGCCCTAAGACACTTGCGGCTCGTGAATTAACAGGCCGACTTGGGATACGGTCCCTCCGCCGCACGCATGGCACGCATGGCATGAGTACGCACCCCCAGTTGGTCGGAGGTTGGTGGCCTGCTCGTGAGGCCTCGCGCGTTATTCTCTAACATCCGTCATCTTCTAACACGTAAATAAGTACGAGAGTGACGGATGCTTTATCCACATTTGACACGCGATATAGACGCAGCCATACTAGGTCTAGGTGGAGTCGTGTCTCGTTTGACCTTCTTGAACAACGTATCGCCACTTACTACGATCTTCGGCCAGCTCTTTCCATTGGTTGCTAGGGATTTCGAAAGCTACAATATCACGCTTAGTAGTACAATCTTTGAAGCGCAAAATGGGTCGGCAAGCGGACTCTTTGCGTCTGCGATTTCTCCTAACAAGGGTCTTCTGAGCAAACGAGTCTGTTCCTTGCGGTGCACATGCCCTAACCTGTACAATACCTACGCTATTTATGAGATATAGCAGGAAAAGAAGGATTCAACAAAGACTTGCGCTGCGCGGCATGGCAGCGGAGATTTCACGCCATAAAAAGTTTACTTATAAGTCTTCAGTTATTTATCCTCCATTAAATGAGTTTATTCAATGTGAACTCATAAGGTGCACTTACTACACAGGCAATTAGCCCGTAAATTTTAGCTGTCTTACTCTAATTTACTGTAGTAGAATAAACTTCCGTGGGTACTGTTGACGGGCAATTACTCTAAAAACTTGCCGCGTAAGTGCGCCGTTAACTTAACTTGTATATTTCATTTGACACAATGATCCAATACATACATTTTATTGCAGACCACAAAAAAATTGACGATTTGCAAAAACAACAGGCGGGTTGTTTAAACTTGCACAATCTGTTTTTAGAACGTTTTTACTAGCAACCCAGTCCTAATTAAAGGCACGTAGGTAAAAGTATTTACATGCAGCCAAGACTTTTGTAAAAAATACCTTTTTTATATATAGTGCAAGATTCTATAAATATGTTCTGAAAAAGCAAAATCTTTACAGATTTAGATTTGCCGACACCAAAAGTCATCAATAGCTTTTCGGTAATTGGCAATTTTGCTGTTTTAAAGGAGAGCCATGAAATTAAAGTGGTTTATGTGGACTGCTTACTTATAATTCTCGTTCACGTTTTCATGTGAAAAAAAGCCTTTGATGGTGATGTAAGCTATATCTGTACTTTTAACAGAAACCTCTTTTATAGCATCCATATGCAAAAATGCCATTTGATATAGCTACTACGTATACATTAACCCCCTTACTAATAAACTTTGAGCAACGGTGGTATAGCTGCACAATATTTTGTCCTTATCTGTCATTGTGACATTTTAACTTGACAGATAAAAACATTTGCAATAATGATAACGAATTATAAATTATAATATGTTTAAATCACGGTGTTGTATACGAATCTGCTAAATTAATTAGTTAATCTCTGCTCTCTCTGCTAATGCTCGTCTCAAGATGTCAACAATGACAGTGTTCTATGGTTTGGCGTTTACTTTGACGTGTCTAGTGACGAGCCTTAAGATCAAGATGAGTTTATTAAATATGGCCCTAAGACACTTGCGGCTCGTGAATTAACAGGCCGACTTGGGATACGGTCCCTCCGCCGCACGCATGGCACGCATGGCATGAGTACGCACCCCCAGTTGGTCGGAGGTTGGTGGCCTGCTCGTGAGGCCTCGCGCGTTATTCTCTAAGGAGACCTAACATCCGTCATCTTCTAACACGTAAATAAGTACGAGAGTGACGGATGCTTTATCCACATTTGACACGCGATATAGACGCAGCCATACTAGGTCTAGGTGGAGTCGTGTCTCGTTTGACCTTCTTGAACAACGTATCGCCACTTACTACGATCTTCGGCCAGCTCTTTCCATTGGTTGCTAGGGATTTCGAAAGCTACAATATCACGCTTAGTAGTACAATCTTTGAAGCGCAAAATGGGTCGGCAAGCGGACTCTTTGCGTCTGCGATTTCTCCTAACAAGGGTCTTCTGAGCAAACGAGTCTGTTCCTTGCGGTGCACATGCCCTAACCTGTACAATACCTACGCTATTTATGAGATATAGCAGGAAAAGAAGGATTCCGTATTATTACTTCAAAAAAAATCACAAGTGGGTACCATATCGCAGTCAAACGACATTTTTAACAGGCCGTCTCTCATTGTGTCCTATAAATCATTTAACGCATCCCTGATGCATAATTTAATTCTAGTTAGTATCAAACAGTGAGGATAAATAATTAATGTTTAAGTTTAAGTTGCATTGGCTTTTGATGGTGAGTAGTTTGGGGTCAAAATATTTGTTAATGGTGGGGCAGCGGGCGCGAACAGGTGCCCGGTCGCTGCGGGTGTCGCGGTCCCCAACTTTTTAGGCCCTTTTGTAATTATTAAGGCCCATTTCAACGAATAATTATCTAAGTAAATAGTATTTGTGGCTTTTACGACAAAATGATACTCTAACAAGCATCATAATTAAAAAACAATTTGGTTTAGTATGTGATAAAGTTTTGGTTCTTGATTATGTCGGATGTGTTTGGAATTGGGTTTTGTGAACCAGTAAGCTGGATGTGAGGTTAATGCAGAAGTGAATTGTTTTTTTTGTTCACTTCTTTGTCAGGGAGTGTTATTAGATAGTCCGTCCTCATGAACCCTCTTGTGTTCTTTGTGGTGATAACTAATGTGATATTTGAAGGCTATCGGTGTATATTTATTTAATATTTTGTATTAAACCGTTATAGGACTAGCAGTTGCGAGTGCAAATGTGCCCTCCGGAACCATCGGTCTACTTTCCCGATCGGTCCACTTTTGCAAACCGTCTACTTTTCCGATAGGCCCACTTGCTTTTCCTTATCAGTCCATTTTCCTGATCTGTCTACTTACCAAACGGTCCAATTTCCATGTGTACTTGCTTCTCCTCATCCCTCTGTCCTTAATTTGGGTCCAAGTTAAAAAGAATTATAAGTCTAGTACAAACTGCCGCAACGTTAACTGTATACATTAGTGCCGTCATTTTAACGTCATGTGTCAACTGGCATACAAATTCTCCCAAGTGTCACAACAACAGAGTTGTACTTGTAGGTATAGAAGGCAGTAAGGGTAAGGGCCCAGACAGATGGACAGTATTTTGACTGCAACTCGGCTGCAAAATAGCCGTTCAAGTGCATTTCTGATGCAGTCCCGTTGGCCGCACACTGACTGCAAGCCAATTGCACGGTTGTAATGCATTCCTATTGCAGTTTTAAGGACTACAACAGAACTGCAATTCTAACTCTATTGCAGCTGACTTGCAGTCAGTGTGCGGTTCAATCAATTACCGATCCATAAATAAAAAATAATAAAGGGATTTATTATTTAATAATGAATAAAATGAACAACAAATAAAACGTCGTCTAAGACTAGTTTTAAAACAGCTAAAACATCTTCGATTATTATAATATACTTGTTCAATTATATGAAATTATCTTAATTTCTACGTCTGTTTTTCTTGATGCGTAATTAAAAAAGAACGCCCAAAGCTATTTTGATTAATTAAATTTTCCTTAAGAAGTTTATGTTACTGATCTGCCTGGTTTCTAGTTTCCGTAAATGTTTTGATAGTTTGCTATCAAAGGCTATATCGCTTTTTCGCCTATTTCAAGGTGTTTCGCTAAAGAGGCTGAATTGAATTTTATTTGACACATATCTTCCTTCTGGGATCAGCTTATAGAAGTTGGGCCTTTTGTGTATGTAGGCATTCATTCTTCTATGCCAACCCTCTATAAGGTTCGTAGTACGATGTCTTTCATAAGAATTGTTTAACAATTCGGCATATCGATCAGGGTCCCACAGATGTTGGATGTATCTTAAAAATTGTTGGATTTCTCGTAATCCTTGGAGCGGAGTCAAGTAGTATTACACCAAGCTTCTTTCATTTCCTGAGGCGGAAGAAGCGGCAGGACAACACACATCTTTGTTATAATTCTGCCTTCTTTGTGCACTCTTGCATTAAAATAATGGGCCTGCGGAAATATATTTTTGAAGTCGTTCATTTGAACTTGTTCGAAATCACATTTATAGTTTTGGGATAAGCTGGAAAAATCTGGTATAGGTGATTTCGGTTTTATTGGGTAGTAGGCCGTATATAACTGGAACTACGTTGGTGCTTGTTTTCGTCGAATTTAGGTGTATGTGTATTGTAAAAAGTTGCAAAAACGGTTTAGGGACACACCTAAATGTTGTGTCGCCAAAATATGTTGTTGATATTGATGCTCGTGCTTTTATTAAATTTTTGGCTACTGCGATATTTGCAAATATTAATATTTTTTCTTCAACACCATCCGCACATACAAGATTATATTGACAATTTCTGGAGGAACCTTGTCGTCTTCTAATCTTTCGGAGACTAGTTTATATTGGCGGAAAGGTAAATATTCTTTTCGCTCGCTGTATAACAAATTTTTAACTGTCGAAAATGTTCGAGTCTTTCTAAATATCTTCCGCCTTTCTTTTTTATTTTTGCAAAACATTTTTCGTATATTGGTTGGATCGGACCAAAATCTTTATAAATTTCTTCCTTGCACTTGGTTAATGCTTTCAACACTTAATTTTTTACAGTATCCTTAGAACACGAATGCACTCTCCTTCTCAGTATTGTTTTTCTGGTTATGTCTACTGTTGCAGTCGCATTCTTTTCGATTGCTGGAACGCCACAAAATGAACCCATTTTTATTGGATTTACTGCAATTATACGTATATCCATGTTTTAATAGAATTTATTTCCCATTTGTCTGTTTTAATAAACACATTTTTAAATTACTCTAAAGAATGTTAATCGAATTGCCGAGAACATAACCAAATATAAATAGTAATTTACTGTCACATTCAAAACAGAAAGTACTCATACTGCAATCTAATCATTCCCTAAGGGGCCAGTACTTACACCTTTAAACGTCTTCGAAAGAGAATTGAGTGTAATTATTTGAGTAATTAATATACCAGAAGCAAAGGAGTTTTAAGGTTAAACGATAGTGTCGATTTTTATACTTTGATTTGCAAATAAAGATTTGCGTGTTAAAATTTCTAGGGATGATCACCGCCTCATGTAAAAGTTTTGCTCGTTTGCTCATGTGGACCGATCGGGAAAGTAGACGGTTTGTACAAGTTGACCGATCGGGAAAGTAGACGGTTTGAACAAGTTGACTGATCGGGAAAGTAGACGGTTTGAACAAGTTGACCAAATGGGAAAGTAGACGGTTTGTACAAGTTGACCGATCGGGAAAGTAGACGGTTTGAACAAGTTGACTGATCGGGAAAGTAGACGGTTTGAACAAGTTGACCAAATGGGAAAGTAGACGGTTTGTACAAGTTGACCGATCGGGAAAGTAGACGGTTTGAACAAGTTGACCTGATCGGGAAAGTAGACGGTTTGAACAAGTTGACCAAATGGGAAAGTAGACGGTTTGAACAAGTTGACTGATCGGGAAAGTAGACGGTTTGAACAAGTTGACCAAATGGGAAAGTAGACGGTTTGCAAAAGTGAATCCGGGCCGCCAGCTTCGTAGGCAGGGTCACTACCAACTAGGCCAGCGCGTCTTCAAATGTTTTAGTCGCCGGCAACAGCTAGTAGGAAATTTAAAGAACGACGAAATATGTCGGTCAACTGAGTTCTTAATAACCTTGTAATAAATAAACTGTTAAACCAACCTTTCGCATTAATGAACCCCTCCTTTTTTTCTTTTCGAAATATTTCCCGTTCGCAGAAGTTTAAAAAAAAAACAATGTTTTAAGTAACCCAAGCGTATAATAAGAAATTTGATATTAGGAAAGCTTCGTTAAATTAGAGATGTTAATTAACATCAATCTCACTAATATTCCACAATACCAGCCGTCCCAACATGTCCTCGAGCATAAATCAACTCCGAAATAGACCGAGCCGTGCATCCGCTCGTCAATTTAAAATCTTTTAAAAAATTAATCAACAAAGACTTGCGCTGCGCGGCATGGCAGCGGAGATTTCACGCCATAAAAAGTTTACTTATAAGTCTTCAGTTATTTATCCTCCATTAAATGAGTTTATTCAATGTGAACTCATAAGGTGCACTTACTACACAGGCAATTAGCCCGTAAATTTTAGCTGTCTTACTCTAATTTACTGTAGTAGAATAAACTTCCGTGGGTACTGTTGACGGGCAATTACTCTAAAAACTTGCCGCGTAAGTGCGCCGTTAACTTAACTTGTATATTTCATTTGACACAATGATCCAATACATACATTTTATTGCAGACCACAAAAAAATTGACGATTTGCAAAAACAACAGGCGGGTTGTTTAAACTTGCACAATCTGTTTTTAGAACGTTTTTACTAGCAACCCAGTCCTAATTAAAGGCACGTAGGTAAAAGTATTTACATGCAGCCAAGACTTTTGTAAAAAATACCTTTTTTATATATAGTGCAAGATTCTATAAATATGTTCTGAAAAAGCAAAATCTTTACAGATTTAGATTTGCCGACACCAAAAGTCATCAATAGCTTTTCGGTAATTGGCAATTTTGCTGTTTTAAAGGAGAGCCATGAAATTAAAGTGGTTTATGTGGACTGCTTACTTATAATTCTCGTTCACGTTTTCATGTGAAAAAAAGCCTTTGATGGTGATGTAAGCTATATCTGTACTTTTAACAGAAACCTCTTTTATAGCATCCATATGCAAAAATGCCATTTGATATAGCTACTACGTATACATTAACCCCCTTACTAATAAACTTTGAGCAACGGTGGTATAGCTGCACAATATTTTGTCCTTATCTGTCATTGTGACATTTTAACTTGACAGATAAAAACATTTGCAATAATGATAACGAATTATAAATTATAATATGTTTAAATCACGGTGTTGTATACGAATCTGCTAAATTAATTAGTTAATCTCGCCTTTACTTGTAGGTTAAAGTTGCGTTGCATTAGAACATTTGTTTTTATAGTAAACATTAATCACTTCTTTAAAGTACCTATATTTTGTTCTTAAAATCACGATGCCACATTGCTATAAAATTGCTACAAATGTCGTGAAATACTAACAAATCAATTGCTATTATGACAGTAATATTCAACCGATATTTTCTGTACATACAATTAGAAAGTAAAAAAAAAAATCGAAGTACAATTGGTTTCAAATTTTTTTTTTTTTAGTAGTTTCTATGGGACTGGTTTCAAAAAAGTGTACATTGTTGAGGACTAAAATATAGAAACAGTGGCCGAACGATTGAACCGTGACAACAACTAAGACTAACTCTTGATGTTTATAAAATTATGTACCTAACTATTTAAAAAGCATATTATGTCCAAAATTAACCTTTACTCAGAAATAAACATTATTTTTCTACTGTCCTTTTAAAATGTTTAGTTGTGCCTTAACAGCTCACGACGTTTAATAAGAGAAGTAGGTACAAACCTACTCCTACAGCCTGCTAGGTTGTTTAAGTTACACGAATTCAGGTATTTTTAGAGCACCCGGTTAATAAGTAAGTAATCACTATCCCAGGAACAAAAATCAGTTGGTTGCTTTTCTAAACACCAACCGCAAAATATTCCTCAATGTAAATGACATTCATGAACAATGAGAGACATGGCGGTTTTGTTTGATATTCATAATGGATATTGATCGACGAAGCAAATTTCAATCATCGTCGGTGATGTTTTAATATTCGTAGCGCGCGCAATCCAACACTACTGCCTAGTGTCGTGACTCGTGGTCGATTGTCCCTCAATAATTATTGTCGTGTGATTCAAAGCGCACGTGCGCTATAAACGCCTAAAAAATGGTGATTCGTGCGTTGAGCGACACGGTGCGGGTTCATTTTCTTTATCATGCATTGGCTTGCCTACTAATTCCGTTCACATTATAACGTCGTTTCCCCGAACGCGTGCAAATACCTATCAATCGTACTCCGCAAATGAGGTAGCCAATCTTCAATTAAAGTCCCCGTACCATGTGCTTAATGTGAAATCCAATTCGCTTTTAGTGGCTTTGCTCTTAGTAAACGGTTTTATTACCACCAACGTCCCGTCTTGTGTTTAATTTGAGGTTTACATGACCCATTACAAGTGAAGTCTTTTGACGCTTTTACTAGAATTATTCTAAACAATTCTTCATTTGTGTTTTTCGTAGAATAGAAACCATTGTTTATCAGTCATCTTTTTCTTAGTAACAATGTTATGCATTGTATTAATTGCAAAATAAATTGTTTCTCACATGAGTCGTAAATCCTTCAAGGAGGTAGCGAAAATAAGCTTCATTTTAAGTGTACGCCATCAACGTTTTGAATAAACGTATTCTAGTTGTTATACACGATGCGGCAGATAAGTTATCACGGTCTGCTGCGAGTTGGCAGGAAAATATGACCGATTTCATTGTTCTCCCGCTGTTCGGGCCTGAGAATCACTAACTGCCATCAACGCGGATGCCACACTTAACGAGCCTTGTCGAAGTGATGGAAAATAGGAACGGATGAATTAACTTAGGCCTATTGAAAGATAAAAGTCGGACTATTCTGTCTGTCAATACGGTAAATGGTAAAACAATTGAATGTTTTTGTCGGGTAGTTTACGTCGAGGAATGATAGCGTAGGGTAATCTGCTTTAAAATCTACTTCATTTTAGACCGAGAGCCGTGAATGGAGAAAATAAAACTCACGAATGAAAATTGTATTTGCAACATGTTTAGGTCGGTTTTCAATATATGTAAACACTTTAAACTAGTTTTGTAAAATAATGTTAGTGTATTTAGAAGCTTTTTATTTTTCTCTTTAATTTACTTATGTTTAATGTATTACAAAAAAGATGGAACCTGCAAATATTTACGACGTGGTTTCTGCAGTACCTACGTGGCCAGAGTAATAAAGCCATAATGAAAAAGTGGATGTTTGTATGGATCGTTGCGAGTATTACCAGTAGGTATGTGACCGCATTCGCGGAACACCCTGATGCGTAAAGATGTTTGGCCACATTTATAGAGTATAAGTCATTAACGGGTACCCTTCTAACACTTTAGAGAGACTGGTGACGTCACTTGCAAATATAGAAAAAGCGCCCGGGTCTTCTCCTGTATAAATGCAGCCTAAGGGCGTCCCGGGGCGCGCACCGCACGCAGCGAAGCCCCTTGGCGACTGTCGCCCGCTCTCTCAAATCCTTTATGCTAGATATCAATTTATTTTTGAAGATTGTATCGCCATACGACAGAGATGACTCAAGAGTCCTTAGTCTTAGCTAATGCGAAGCTCGATTCAAAGACGAGCAAGTATAATTTCTCTAGTCTTCTCAAGTCCTAAACGAAACAAGTGTTATTGTTTTGTGTAATAGGTAAACGTTTCGTTGACCATGATCCTACTACAATGTAATTAAGTTTTATATTATTAGAGAAAAGGTCAACAAAGGGTGATTCTTTAAAGTTAGACCGAATCATACTTAATGCAAGTCACGTAAGCAACACTTTTTAAAACACTTTAATTGCCATTACCGCGTAACCAATAATCTGGCAACGTACAAACTTAATCTTGTTATTAAATCAAACACATCACATTAAGGATGTTATCTTGTCAATATCAAAGTCCCTAACAGTGAGGCCAATAGTGTAGACATAAATATGTAACTACATGTGGTAGAGTGGTCATGCTGCGAAGCGCACGCCCTGGGTGCCAGCGATATAACTCTTAAGTCGCACGTTTAGGTGGTCAAAAATGAACTGTATTAAATATTACCTACGGTTTTTAATTATATTTTACTAGTTATTCTACTTGCGTTGTTTACTCCGAGGAAACAATCGCAGCGCAAGCCTGAAGACGGGAGAATTCGAATTTATTGACCATTAATTCAAAATATTATTTTCACAATATAAGTACTCATTTATTAATTTTGAAATATTAGGTTCCGATTAATTTATATGTGTCGTTAAGATATTTATTATGTATGTAAATATCGTCTTTATTTATAAGCCTAACCTTTTGTTTTCACTTGTCGAGTACACTGATGCACTTTATTTAATAAATTGTCCGCTATGAATGGGCTTTTATATCATTAAAAGAATCGATGAACAGTAATGGCGTCAACAGACTAATACTTCAAGGGTATATTTTAAATATTTTACTTTTAAATTAAGGTTGCAACTAATTTTAAACGATTTATTTAGCCTTTCAGTTACATTAATTTGTTTTATTTTGTAGTGCCCCTGTGAACCCCTTGTCTATATTATTTATTTAGATAATAATAACCTTGAAAAGCTAAACACGGGTCGACTGAAACATGTTTTGAGCATACTATTTATCCCTATTAAAATTTTGATACATGTTATCGTGGTCCACCGCAATGGGGCTGAGGGAATGTAGGTAATATAAATTTGCAATAATGGAACATAAAAACGTTAAATAATTTAGTGGCAGTTAGCTAAGTAAGCAGTGACTCTACCTGCAAAGCTATAGGACCTGGGTTCCATTCCCGGCCTGGGCTAATGTTTGTTGTGTGAGCACGAGTCTTGGGCGTTTTATATATATATAAGATTTTATTTGTTAGCTGATAATTACAACTATTGTAACCAATTAGTTATTCATTTATTTATGTGATTGCCCATCTGCTTTTAGCATAGGACTCCCGGAACTTTCTCGTAATTCATTACTTGCTAACATAACCTTCTTATTTTCAGAGTATCGACGAAGAGGATAGAGTATCCGTAAGTTTAAAATAATAATTTGTATAATATTGAATATGTAGATATTCCTAATTACAAACTGAGGTTTATTTTCCTAAAGAATTAATCTTCAATGAAAGCGCTGGCCTTTAACATTGCTTTTTTTTTCTTTAGTTGGATCCCAAAAGCGAAACTGATCCGTTGGACTCAAAACAAAAGCAGTGGATTCTCTGCGCAGCGAGGGGAGAGTACCACGCCTTAGCGAAAATGTGTAAGGAGAACCCGAAACTGGTTAAGACAAAGGTACGTAAGGCACTTCTAACTTTGATTTTTAAACTACTATGATGGAAATAATATCATTGCATTATCTTGCACAACCTTATTTATTCTCATTCAGCTGCTCCCAATATTACCTGCTATCCAGGACGTCAGAAGAAATTACCTGGCTAACTTTTCGATATATTAGGAGGAGTGACAAGTTTTTTAAGGCGCTCATGAATCACAAAAACATTTTCAGTAGGGTTTAACGAGAGATAGATTGAATGTAATGAATTGACGTAAGTGATTTAAATCTTGCTTAATTAGTCACAGTCATTTTTCATATGACATCGCAGTCATTTACAATACATATAGGTATATTATTGTTATGTAATTAAAAAAATAATGCCGTGGGGTAGCTAAATCATGCTTTGTCCTTATCTGTGATTGTGACATTTGAATTTGATAGATAAGGACAAAGCATGGTTTAGGTACCCCACGGTTATGCCACGTTAATAAGTGAGGGTGTAAGGCTTTAGAATCATTAAACTTACGGGTATTATACTAAATTGTAATAGATTTTCACTACGGGCACCCTCGTAACAAGGCAGATTTACTTGGCAATATAAATAAAATAGGCAGGTGACATGATCTTAGTAAATTAAGCTCGTCTTTTTTAGGATTCCGAATTCTAACTGGAAACTATTATAATTTAGACATCTCCGTGTGTCTGTACGTCTGTCTGTACGTCTGTCTGTATGTCTGTCTGTCTGTTTGTATGTCTGTAAGTCTGTATGTCACACAATTTTTTTCTCAGAAACTGTCAAAGTTACAAAACTCAAATTTTGTACACATACAGGATGTCTCAGATCTTGACGTAAATACCTATTAAGTGATAAGAGAGCTTTCCTCACCGGGCCAGAATATACTTTTCATTGAATTTCAATAAAATACGAAACACGTCTGCCTTCAATTCTGTTAAAGAATGTTTATGCCAAATTTGGAGTAAATTGGACCAAGTAATCACGTTGTCCCATACAAACTTTGCCCACCTTTTTCACCCGCTTAGGGGTACAATTTCGGAAAATCCTTTCTTATTGGGTGCTTTCGTCATACAAAGAACACACCCTCCAAGTTTCAGGTCTCTACGATCAGCGGTTTAGGCTGTGCGTGGATTTGTCAGTCAGTCAGTCATTCAGGACAAAGCATTTTATATAGTACGCAATGTAGCGTTGTTTGCCAGCATTATTAAATCTTAATAACTCCGAATCTAATTAACATGGAGAAAAGTTAAAGCCTAATCTGGACCGGTAAAGAAGGTACTTTACGTTATATTAACTTCAAGTTCTGGGACTTCCTGTAGATAACTATACCGCGCACTAATGATGAAAAAAATGTTTTAGATTAGTTTGGCCCTATTGTCTAGTTAGAAGTTTGTTGTACGCATCTGAGCAAAAAGCCTATTTATTTCCATAGGTGTTCTTTATGATGGCCTGCAGCAGTCGGGAAATAACAATCAAACAAATTAAATATTAGTGAGTGGCCGTATTATGAACTCGTAATCGCTGTCAATTCAGTTCAGTGAAAGGAACAACGTTATTGTAGTCACATAACTGCGCCTCTGTTCTACTGGGTAAAACAATATTGCTTTAGACGTGTTATACCTATGTATGGTATTGTTTTTAATTTGACCTCCATCACTCTCGAATAAATAAGCGCTATCGAAATGTTTTCTCACCTAGGCAGTTTGATCGTGTATGAATGTGAGATGTTGGTAATAAACAAAAAAACCGGGCAAGAGCATGGCTGAGCATGGTCAGTGTATTGTTCCGAAGCCGTTACTACACAAAATAAAACTTTAAAAGTGCTCCAGCAAAAGAGCGTATCACTTACGTCCTTTTGTTGAGAAGCGCAGTTTTTCGGCAATAACTCAAAAACTGTATATCCGATCATATTGAAAATAATTTTCGTTGAAAGATTTTTTTAAGATTAACCTGTTTAATTTTTTTTCATATTGTTTTGACGCACGATTAACAAGATAAAGGGGAGGGAGCAGGGTACACAAGTTTTCGAATATATTCTCCTAATCAAAAAAACTTTAAAAGAAATATGTGTCACACGATGATTTATGCATTTTTTTTTTTCGTCTTCCGTTATATTTAACATGTATGGAGTGCCCCCAGATATTTCTATCTATCTTTGTTATTTAACTTCTGCTAAACACCTATATTTCAAATTTCATCAATGTACCTCTTGTTGTTTTCGAGTAAAATGCCTGTGACACACGGACGGACGGACATGACGAAACCATTAACCGTACATAACCGTATTTTGACTACGGAACCCTAAAAAAAGCAGAGTTAAAATATACCTAAGATAAGGACAAACAATATGCATCAACTTTGAAAGAAATTGATCGAGTTTTTTATTTACCGTTAGTATTATCCAATTATTATAGGAAAATGTAACTAGAGTAATACTTGAACATGTTACATTGAAGTTATTTATTTATTTACAGTGAATTAACATACTCTATTTACTCAATCAAGCCCTCTGAGCACTTATCCATTTATTACATGACTAATATTAGCCTATTCTATAATTATTTGCGCGTTTGTGTATGCAAACCTCTAACTCAAGGCACTTCCGGGCGCGCCTGCCGATGCGATGCGTTTTTGCGGTTCGAATTCCAAGAGGTATTGAAAGTTTAACAGGAAACCATTTTTACTTTTTCGCTTCGACTATCTTAAAACGCTATCTTCAAAATATTCACTACAGCTCGAATAAACGATCGATGTTATGTTTTTATCAGATAAATTGTTGACCGGACTCAGTGAAAGTATCCTTAGAGATATCATTTAGATTAAATAAAATAAAACGTGTAAGCTTGATCGTGCTCCTTACTTTTTCTTGATTTAAACGGTTAACAGATGAATAAAAAAAAAACAAATGCAAAATCAATGCTTTTTTTTTCATTTGCGTCGTGTGGAAACCAGGGATTTAGAGGAATTTCATTAAAAAAATAATGACAAACGATAACGGATGTGGTCCTGCGTCCTTGCGTTTTTAGGCGTTAGTTAGCGCCAAGCGAGAGCACATGTCCAAAAGGTGTGCGTCTAATTGGGTCTGCGTCGGCGCCCCCCGCCGCATGCTATCTTGACATATCTCCGGACGTAGTCCCTTGTTTTATTTTACGAGCCATCTCTCAAGGCCCGACTTTTTTCTACGCTATTGTATTTATGCTGTTTCGAGTCGCGCCCTTGATATATAGTCGTCATATAAATCGAGACCTCGCTAATTCCGAGCGCTCCGCTGATTTATGCTATTAGTAAATTACGACGGTAAAGCATTTTGAAAGTGTATTAACTACCTGATTGTCTCTTATGATCGCCTATTTCCGGAGTTGTTAATGAGGACGTGACGAGCATGTTGGCAGCCGACAATTTGTGAATTTATATTTTCCCCCGTCATCTTTCGATTGGATTGAGTCCTAATTTGAGTCGGTCTACTGCACACTTTAGTTATTTCTGGATACCTACGTCTTACATTACTTTTATTGAATACGCAATAAAAGAGGTAATGATAGCCTTCTCTTTTATTGATTCGTTGTAAATCAAGCGTTGAAGCAATTGGATTTAAATTTTATTGGCTTCCTCTCGTAGGTATATTAACTGAACTAATTAGGGGTTATTTAAGGTTTGTTTTTAGAATCGTCGGCCAGACTGGTGCACGGGCAATGTTCGTCGTGTCCCGTTGAGTGGCAACTTTCCGATACATTTTATCACTGTTTTAAATTAATTTGTGCCGGTTGTTATAATAGCGCATGTAACACGTGCTTCATAATGTAGAACAAGGGTTATTTTCATTTTCTTCCGTCCGCCTCGCGAGCTAATAAAGCAACAGTAAATATTGTCAGACAATATGTAACACGTGTTTGCTACTGTGCCTTGCCGGTTGACATTTGTCGTCTTTCCTCTAAAAAACACTTTGATGCTTATTTTCGCTTTCGCCTGGCTCGATGATAGAATCATCGATTTGTAGAAATATCTCTGTGTGGGGTAGGTACTTATTTTTTTATTCGGTTCGCTTTGAAACGACTCTTAAATATGTCAACGCTGCTTCCTATTTAGATGAGCGTCGCTTTAATATTTATCCATTAATAAAGCTTTCTTGATGGTAACTTAAAATAAATTAATACGATTTTCTTAACACCTCGCAAGGTTTCCGTTATCCATTTTTTATCCGAATTTAGATCGATTTTTTAATTCGGTTTATAAATAAACCAGGTACTTGATTTCGTATTGCCAACGGTCTGATAGCTCATATTTACTTGACAGTAATGGCGGCCTAGTTTAAAATAAGACTAGTATATAACGTGTCAAAAGCAATATTGTTTAACGTTGTAGAATATAGCTCCATGGCTCCTTTCCCTTAATGGGTCTATTTTTTAAATTATTATTAAATATTCATGTGGAAAGTTTTCTATTGTTAAATATACATAGAATTGTATGATATCGTTAAATATATGACGATTTTTTTTTATAACATTCATTTAGCTTTACCATTCCACTGGTGGCATATGCTACGGTGCTTTTATCTGGAATAGTTTTTTTCCGAGCTCCTGAGATGGTTTTAAGAATAAGTCCTTCTCATTTTACAAAACTTAGATAACATAGATTGGAGATAAAACCTTTTTATATGCATGCCGTGCCTGTGACTAACCACTACAGTTGTTCACAACGCTGAGAGACTATTTAGGGTTCTTTGTTTTTAGGGCGTACCAGATAGGTAAAAAAGGGGCTGAACGACTCCGTCCGTTCGTTGGTCTGTCTTAACTTCGGCATATTTCAGAAAATAGTAATGCAATTGATTTATTATTTCGGAAATCTTAAAAATTGCAATTAAAAATGTGAAGGGGTGTATTATATGAAAGAGCTTCATTTGTTCATTCAAAAACAGATTATTATATTTTATTCCGCGTAATTTTAGGCTTTTGTCTGTCTGTCCGCCTGTCGCAGTCCGGATCTACTGGATATATTTAGTTGAAATTTGATACACATGTATTTCTGTGACACAAACACGGACGTGTAAGGTAAATTAATGAATTTTAAAGGTCACGGTCAACGTTTTGGTGGTCACTTTTGGCGGGAAAATTCCCGGTAAGGGCCGTAGTCGTTTGCGCAGCAGAACCTGCAGCCCTCGCCAACAACGGCTTGAAGGAACAATTGCTGGGTTTTAGCGGGTATTCCGGCTACTCTCGGTTGTCATTCGCTCGGGCCCAGGTGTTATACGTAAAAGCATTTCCAGCAATCCCATTAAATAATGTCTACGCCTATGTCTGTATATTGAATTTTCTGTTTTCTGTCTTGTCTGTATTTGAACCCAGTGTAATTTGATTGAGGGTCCAAACTATTTCGCTTCTAAAATTTAACTATCCTCTTGAATGAAAATAGTAGTAACCTACCGCAATTACTAACCAGTCTTCGAGTCATTTTTAACATTTTAATCCGTTTCTAACGATCATGTAATTGTGTTGATAAAGATTTGTTTGCCCAATAAACGACCAGTATTATTACAGCTGATTTACGATCGCTCGATTCCGATCGGGGAGGGGCTGGGTCATTCCAAATATAATTAAATCCAAGTCATTTTGATGGTAGTTTCCCACAGGTACATATTATACTTAATATTTTGTTTTTTTCTCGTGTTATTAGTTGCATATTTAAAATTTGATAAAATGTATTAACGGTGTTGTAAACATGTTTAATATTGACACTGTTCAGTTACTTATTTAAGATAAGCAGTTTCATACTCGTAGATAAAAAACCGAGCAAATGCGAGTCGACCTCGAACAAAAAGGGTTTCGTACCATTCTTTTAAGGGGGACCAATTGTACCATTGTACATTATTTTTATTATTATTGGCAGCAATAGAAATACATACCTACGCCGTAAAATTTTCAACTATCTACCTACCTATTAGGGTTCATGAGATTCAGCCCGCTGACAGACATACAGACGGACGTACAGCGAAGGCTTAACAATAGGACTGTAGGCGACCTTTAAGAACGAAAACGGTTAAGCGAAAAAAATGTTTGCACTAAGTAACAGTAAAGTTTGATTAACATCATTAAGAGGGCTATTGATCCTAATTGACTGTTATTTGCATACTTACTATAACTCTTTTTGTGTTAATGATTCGGAATCGTATCACGAGGCGTCGGCTAGGGCCGGTACGCTCTAATTGGTTCCAACTTCGGTGCGATTACAACCATTTTTTACATTCGTGGCGCCTGCCCAGCGACCGGGATTCTATTTCATAGTAAAAAATATTTTTAAACTGTCGTATAATATTTCGGTTGCACGCGCTATTAACGCCAAGTCGACGATGGGAGTGCCGTTGCGGAAAGCAATTTAAGTCTGATTTATTCCGGTGCACGGCCTGTCGTTGACATCTCTCACTCTTAACTATGACAGTAGTTTTCTTAATGATTTATCTTAACGTGATTTACGTTTTCTTTGCTTTCAATTATCAATTATCCTTATCTTCCTAAACAATATACGAGATATTTTCATGTTTGCGTGAAGTTACCGCGCGATAACAAAGGCAATAATATTTAAGTGCGAACTACTTAGTGTGACATATAACACGTTTCAGAAATCGATTCTACGACCAACTCTTTCGTTCCGCTCGCTTGTTATTTTATGAAGTGATGCACGACGGCTATAGCTTTTGCTTTGTTTGTGTTCTTTCGGTGATTACCAAGGTTTGCGAAAAATAACGATAATGCTACTACACATATTATTACTCTGAGTCTCTTATAGTAACTTCTCTGTCAGATTTCATTCTGACAAATCGAAGATTTATCAATGCGCTGTTAGGATCCTTAGGAAGTAAAATAACAAAGATAAGAAAACCCTTAAAAACTTATAATTTACATCAGTAGCACCTTAATTTTTGAAAATTTACATTTATTGTGGGGTCCTGTTAATACTTATCTATTAATTAATTATAAGGTTCTAGGTAGGTATACCGGTTGCGCAAGACAAAAATCAAGCTGTTTGGTAAAACTATTAATGTCGGTTTGTAGGATAAGTTAAAACAAAATTCAGTCCCTCGAAGTTACATTTTGGTTGTAAAAAGTGTAGACGCAACATTTGAATATGTTTTACTTAGTCCTCGTTTTCATTGTCATTCAGCCACTTCCGTCTCATAAACTCAATAGAAAATATTAATACGTAGCTCGTACTGTTGCCGTATAGCCGTGCACTCAAGAATTTGGTCGGTTCATTACCACCTAGAGTAAACAAAAGGATGGTCTCATTAATTACGTAAGGTATAATTTAGGATTTTTTATTTGTTTGTAACAATTCAGAACAATCAACCTCTATTTATTATAAATTGTATTGACAATTTGCTTTTTATTTTATTTTATAATTACCCCGATGCAGCTACCGTTAATCCAGCCATATTGATATAGTTACCCTCTATAAATATGTGATGATAATCTTGTAAGCGATAAAAACAGTTAAAAAATTGATAAAGTTGTATCAATGTCAATTTTATGAAAAAGTAAACGCAAGAAATTTATAAGCTATTGTTTTTTATGTTAATATTTAAGCAGTGCAAAGCAATTGAATATGATCGTATATATCACAGGAATCATTCTAGATCGACCGAGATATTAATATTTTGGAGTAGACCATGGCGACGGTTAAAACGCCGAAGTCGTAAGGCTCAAGTTGCGAGAGAGGGCGAGCCGCCCGGCGCCAAGCGACTGCAACCCGAGCGCCGGCGCGCCTCATTTGACCCGGCCGGAGTCGTTGTTTATGCATGTCTAACACAGGTCGGGTCGACAAGAACGTCCTCTATTTTTTGTTGCAACGCCCCGAGATAAAAATCGCGTTTTATCTAGGGTTTTACTAACTGCATAAGCAGTCAAAGCATAAGTCAGTTTGAATAGAGTTAATAATCGGCCAAACCTTGTCAAATAATACTATTGATTATATATAGATAACTAGCTGTTGCCCGTCTCCGTCGACGTGGAAGTCGTTGATCGCTTATTGCGGGTAAAAAGTACCAGCCCTGTCTTTTCTTGGGGTTAACGCTATATCCATAAAAAAAAACATCGACAACGTTTCAATATCGGAGCCGGTCAAATCATAACAAATAGACACACAGACAGAGTTATTTCATATTTATAATATCAAGACTAGTTTCTGCCCGCGACTTTATCGTTATATTCTCGGGAAGTAATCTTAGATATAAGCTAATCAATGATATGCTATCTCCATTCCAATTTTCATCCAAATCTGTCTAGCCGCGTGAAGGAGTAACGAACTAACACACACATTTTCGCATATTATGTATTAAGTAGGATAATGGATTGGTGTCTGCAATTTAATCTAAGAGTGTTAGAACACTTTAATAATACTTATCTTGATCATATCCCAAATAGATGAACCTAAATGGTTAAATATTCGATGACGGGCTGCTTGCTAATATTTATCAGATCTTATGCGTCAAAAATTCCAATTGTATTGACCAAATTCGACCTTTACAAACAATATGTCGATGATCTGTGGCTGGTCGCTGTAACGGGGGGTCCGCGGCCGAGGCGCCCGGCGCAGCATAAGGCACTCGGAGTGCAAGTCACTCCCACAATAAGTGATTTCTAACACGGTGACGCAGCGTTATTGTAATGGTTGTTTGTTTAGCTCTACCTTACTCTTGTATCGGGCTAATCATATATGCCCATAGTTTTGTTTTTATACGGCCATTTCATTATAGACTTCATGGGCGTGTGATGTTGGACGCAATCAAATTTGAAAGGAGACAGGATGGCGTTTGAGCTGCTTTTGTAATTTGGTTGTGGCGCCACCAGAGCGCTGGCACGCGGACGGGTTCAAAGTTTGAATATTTGGTTGCGGTCATGTGTAAAATGGCCTGTTGTTTACTTATTTAAATGCAGGAACTGGACTAATTCCTTGGTAATATTAAAAATGCGAAAATGTGTTTGTTTGTTTCGTTCTCATGGTTCAACGCCTCAATCAATCGATTTGTAGATCCGAGACGGGCATAGGGTAGGTTTTATTCTCAAACCTAAACAGCATTGATAAATTATTTCTGCTCGGTTGGCGACTCCGGAAAAATATATTTTAGATCTACTAATTACATGATTATTTAGGTATTTATACAAATAATTAATAAATATGTTCAGGTATTCTTTTACTTAAATTATTTAAGAATATACGCTTCAGACATGCTTATGGTTAATAAATTTAAAAGTAGTGTTTCAAAAAATACCTACCATATAAGTAGGTCTCTACAGAACAAAGCCTTTAACTCATAGAAGAGGGACTTAAGACGGAAGTAAGCAAGCACGATCTAAAATGAATTCGTTGGTGCCAGTATTTTTAAAAGCAATTCATTGCAACCCATGTGCCATGTGCAAAAACCGAACTAAGTAATATTGCTATTCACATTCAGTGAACATTTTCAATCATTATCTTTATATTTTATTTTAGAGAGATTTCGTAGTGTTAAAATAAAAATAAATGTACTACTTAAAAACTTCTCACCTATTCGTCAGATAAGTATTTAATCAAAATCAATTGGCAGCAACATGCTTTACCATGCGCGTCCTATTGCGAGATCTATGCCATAAATAGTAAATACCCACCGGGCCTCCGACGCTCTACCCGTCGGCATTGTATTCACCAAACGGGGCTCGGTTTGTTATTGCAAAACACGAAAGCATGCTAATTGAAATTCAGCATGAAAGGGATAATGAGGGTGGGGACGCCCGTAGTCTGCGATCCGTCACTCAACTGCGATGCCGAAAATCACATGACCAACTATCACCTATTCGCCACGTATTCAGAATTTATTACAAATTATTTTGTTATAAAAGTAAACTAATTTCCAATGACGAATGAATCCCAATTCAAATGATGAAAAAAAAGATATGAGATCAAATGGATTTTATATCATTATTATACCTATATTAATTTTTCCGGTCTACCATGTCTTAACGGTTAAATAATTATTTGAAGCTAAAGACTTAAAGTATTATCCCTTCTTTGATTTCGCGCAGGTAAAAATAACAAGGAAGAGTTGTAGCAAAAATATCTTGTTTGTAAATCAGCAATCTCTTAAACCGTCGAATTTGCCAAAATTGGGAGTGTTGTACGTAAGGGAGATGGTAGCGCAATTTAGGAAACCCGAGTGGGGCTGCGAGGGAGAGGCCTCGCACTTTACCATGGCACATTAATTAACCGAGCGAAATCTACATACGGCGCCGCAACTACGTACTGGTGGTAAGAGCGTAGATTTACGACTCGTTCGACCACCATCTATCGGATAAACTAATTGCATGGCAGAGCTATTGTTTCTAAACATCAGGCAGAAATGGAGCCTGCACCGGGCTAGTCCACCGTTTGGTCACAATCGAGGGAAATTATTCGATTGTTCCATTTTGGTGCACTGCGTGTTTCGTGCTCGCGCCGAACTTTATGAACGTGTTTTGTGTGCATTTTTTGCCAAACTAAATAACTTTATGTATTACCTGACGTCGACGTGTTAATAAAAGCAATCGGGGTGTATGATTAGAAAATAAGCTGACAGATGTATGTCGAATGAGAGTTGTTTGTCGTATTTGAGAGAGGTGTGTGGTGCGGGCGGGTCGGGCCTGCGGGCGCGCGCATGTCGCCGCGATGGCCGGCGGCGTACACGCCAGCCGCGCTCGCTCACGGCGCTCTGCGAACAACCGCTTTTACCCACCCCGCAGTAGCCAGCCCTAAACATATATACCAAACGTACCTACTTCCCGATTGAAGGGCGCTATTTCAGAACTCCATAATATTTCAACCTTACCCAGGTATCATCTTTAAAGGAAGCCAACCAATAAAATAAAGTCGTCAAGTGGTAAAACCGTTGTTAGACGCACAAAGCTACAAATTAAAGTGGGTGGGCTCTCATGTAGTTAACATTCTAAATTTATCGCTGCCATCTAAATCCGTGTTTGATGCACAAACTGCACATATCTGCTAATCCTTAGAAATGAATGGTGCAGCCGTTCATGTAATTCACTTTCATCTAGATCTGTCTACCTAGTTGTGTATTATACAACAAAAATAATTTGAACTAAGAAGCGGCAGTCAAAGCCCAAGATGCTCCCTAAGCCACTACGATTCGTTCGCGGCAGCTATGAGCGGCTTGTAAATCAAAGGGATTCTACACAATTAAGCTTATAATTAATGTAAATACTCCTTTATTTATAGGCGCAGTCATTCTTAAAATTGCTCCCGTTTTTGATAAGGCGACCCTTAGAGGATGTGATTAACACATGTAACATGTTAATGTAGAGATAATGGTGTTGTTTTGGATTTCAACTTTAAAAGCTTAGTCAAGATTACCATAGAGACATATTACCTATTTAATTACTAGAACAATAAATAAGAAATGGGCCTGGATAGCGACACGAGATGTTAATAAAAATTAAATTTGAAAAGAACTTTTGAGAAATATGTTTCCTTTGCAATGATAATCAAAACTAGACAGGAAACACATATTTCATAACAGTAAAGATCCTCTTATGCGACACTGATTTACAACTGGAGAGCATCTTTTTTTCTTTAATGCATTTAATGACGCTCGGGAGCGATTTTTCATTAAAACCCCTATACTGCGGGCGTCTTGCTCTAAATTATGTTTGCCACCGCGGCCCGCTGGCTGCGTATTAATTTGTTTATATTAGAAACATTCACTTGCGCAGTCAATCACGATTGTCGTCAACCACCCGATACCCGATTAGTTTGAGAAAGATCTGAACCACGTTTTGGTTATTTCTGTACAATCGGAGCTTTTAAATGTAGTGTCACCGCAACTCTCCGGAGACGTTTCAAACATTTGTCACGGATTATTTATCGCCCCGGCGCGTGGAGTGTATCATCCGAACGCTATTGTGGCAATCGATCAGCGCGGGACTGGCTAAATTGATTATTTATTCAAGCTTAGTTAAATCTTTGGGAGCAGCCGCGTTATTTGTAGACCATAGAGACAGGAAGCGGTTAAATACTTATTAAAATGTTAACCGTGAAGTACTGCGTCACCGTGTATGCTAAGTTTTCTAATTTATAGATGGTCCGTAAACACATACGTAGATAGGATACGTGAATAGGATTTCTAAAAAATACACAGGTTTAACAGATGCTTATCGCAAGTTTTATTGTTAAGGATTGTTAGAAAATAAGTGAATGCAAGTGGGATTTATATGTAAAAACTCCCTGGCACCCAATACAACAACTAATTAACGTCGGTAAACTTTGCAACCGCAATAATATGGGGATCATATTACACGCAAAACGTTACTCCACGCCGCTAGATCCAAAATACAACCGACATGTCCCTTTATAATTATAATACTTGAAGTTACTCCTGTGTAAAACACCGCCAGGGAGAGGGCACGGCCGCATGACCTCCCGGGGCAAACGGGGATAAGTACACGCCGCACTCGGGTGGAAATATAAAACATGTTCATTATTTTAAGGCTAATTGGGAGGCCGCTTGCAGCGAATTAGGTGCCAGCCCGCCGCAGCCCGCCCACGGCAGTACCGAATTTGCACGAGATATAACGGCCTCATTACCCCATAAACGCATATATATAGACACTGTTTCTGCATTAAGCTAAAGTACTACATGTGCTTTTCCAGTATATCTTCATACGCGCACATTACTTATGTAAACTTACGCTGTTCTGTGCTTGTAATATGTATTTTAAAAAAAACATTGTCAAAAAATAACTAAACAAGCCGCAGCTATACCCAATTTAATGTAAAGGGCTACATTTTTGTGTAAGTATTGGTCCCTTGCAAGCCCCTCATTTAACAATACTTTCTTTTTAAATGAAGTAAATAGCTTAGCAAGTTTAGACAAAATTTATTCCCGTCTTTGATGATCTCGCCTCAGGCGTATACGTTATTGTAAAACTTTTATATTTCGTTGCGGATTGAGCGTTGTTTTACTGAAAAAGTTCTCTTTTTAGAATGAAATACAAAAGAACTTTCCCCAAGTACAACCCTTGCGTTGAGATTGGGCACTCTTAGTAAAACCGAAACTTTTAATTAATTAAAATTAAAGGGACGAATTTTTGAATCTTACTAGGTAGTTGAGTTTATTATTAGCAACCAGATGTTGCTCGCGACTTCCCTCGCGTTAAATGCTAGTTTAGTATACATGTAATTGATGGCCGTTTTCGAGTGATATTAGTTACCTACAAGAAACAAAAGCTATTTCTGTTTTGATAATTTTCCGCTTCATTAATTCACCGATTAAGTAAATCATAGAAACCATATTTTTAGTAAAAATCATTCCATGTTTGAATCCTATTCAGACCATTTTACTTTAATTACACTTCAGGTACAGTGACAATTCAAAACAGTCAATTTTTTTGTTATTTCGTGGAAGTTAGAAAGAAAATGTCTTTCTGTTAAGTAGGGTGACCACACTGTTTACAAGTAATTATTTAATTTTGATCATTGCGTGAATAAGTCTGAATACTACATCTAAACACCTATATTATTAGGATCTTACTTTAATGTTTAATTAAGGCATATTACTTTTGATCACGTCTTCAATTTCACCCTGTATTATATCCGAAGTTTCGCTTAGAAACCAAACAAAATGTCATTCTCGTTCGTGTTTTAAATAGTACTGTGGAATATCGATGCACCCAAGTGTTAAAGCGGTACCCATCGTTCCAATAACTAAACCGAAAATATTATCTTGGGGATATATGACTTAATAGGAGTGAGGTTTGAGGCCACGTTATCTTCAAACGGAAGTTACTATTCTCGTCACAAATTGAAATCAGTTAACCCTTCAGGGACATGTAAACTAAGTCACAGCCATTAAAATATGCTCGCTTCCAATTTCGGTTCTAATTCAAACTAAAGATCTGGTATAAGGCAGCGCAAGCAGTGCGGAACCAAGGGCGGGCGATAGTTAATCACTATTCGCATCTGTGATGAAGTGTGGCGCGATTGTAATTACTTCGTGTGTTGATTTAAGCTTTATCAAGAAGGCGAAGTCGAGGGCCCCGCAACGGAATATTGAATTTATTCCTTCAGAGATACTTTATACAATTACTGGTCAGCGCCGAGGTGCCGCCACGGGAACCTATTAAAATATGGAAGATAAGATCGAATTTTTAGTCGAAGGAGGTTGGCCGGGCGCAGCGTAGGCCAAGAGCCTCCGTAGGTACTCAACAGAGTGGCGATTTTCAAGTGCCTGAACCGAGGAAATGCATTTACCGATATGTGCTGCAAGATAGTGTTCTTATGATGAGTATGAAACGCAGAACGCATTTTTGATAAAATTTATAACATAAACACTTATATTCGTACGCAAATATAATAAATAATCTGATTTATTTAAAATTACTTTTAAAAATAGATTTATCAGAAACATATCCCCCCAAAATACCTCCGACAACAGAGTGTGTTACAACGGAGCTCCTAAAAGATGGAGGTAAACCTGTATCGTATTAAGACAATTTGCAAAACATCTTTAACACCTTCTTTAAGGAAGAACTTCGGAAGCGGGGAGTGGGAGTAATGTGGTGCTGATCTTTAAAAAGGGTAACAAGTCATTGTTGATCAACTACCGACCCATCTCACTTCGAAGCCAGATCCACAACCTTTTTTTAAGTTACCTATTGCGTACCGGCTTAAATAAGAGTCTAGGAATTTCAACCCTCGGATCAGGCTTTTCGCGAAGAATACGGTACCAAAAATAGATCACAGTGCATAAGATGGCACAAAAGACCGAGAGTATAACCGGCCCCTGTGCTTAGAGTTTGTGAACCCATGCATCCCCTTGTCTCACACAAGGTAGGTATGTGACAGCGGGATGTAAACACCCCCAAACAACAATTGCACTCAAGGATATGTTAAGATTCTGGTCTGGAAGGAACGTGGCATCAATATAAACGGTAAGTACATCTCACATTTGCGATTTGCAGACGAAATCGGCATTATGACCAAAAATTGCAAGATCTACAACGCATGCAGACTGACCTTGCTGATTATTCTCAATTTGGACACAACGAAGGTTATGTTAAACGAACATGCTTACAGAGGGCCTATACTTGGGGAGGGGAATATCTATACTTGGGGAAACTGCAAATGGGAAAAACAGTTTAAAGAAAGAGACCAGGGAAGAATACGGTTGGGTGGGCAGCGTATGGGAAATTACGCCGAGTCGTCGCGTCGTTTATTCCCAAGAGTCGAAAGACAAAAGTTTTTAATCAGTGCGTCCTACCTGACATAACATACAGAGACTTACCGTGGACACTCACGGAAGGACTGGGGCACGTTTTATTTATAAAACTACAAGTAACAATTTTACAGGTCTAAATTGGCAGCACTGCTCAAATAGCTGGCCGTCATTGCTCGAGGTTGTTTCAAATGGAAACTTGTAACCTGTAAATTGTAATTTGTAGCTTTATAAAACAGGCTCCTTGTCTCTCCGGTATCCCGAAACAAACAAAACAAATGAATCTAACAGTTATATTATTTACCTTTTCCCGCGTAATCACATTATAAATACGAGCTAAATACTATAACGTCAACAATTATTATATGTTTAAAGTTCATAGTTATAGTTGAAGCAAAGACTAAAACAAAGTGGAATAAAGGCCTGAGATTAGTAGAGAATCGAACACTTAGGGGATTGTGAATTGAATGTTAAATCGCGTAGCTGTATTTTATTTTCCTTACAATTTAGCTCCGGTTGACAACGTTTCGCACCGCCTAAATAAAGTCCATCCTCCGCGTTTTTTGAATACTATCTTTAGGTTATTACGAAAAACTAGGTTTAAAACGTTTCCGTCGTTTTCTAAACTTGTTACTCAAAATAAAATATTCAAAAATCGTAAAAATTGGACGAGGTTTTAGGAATTTTGTATGGAAATCTTCAGCTTCACAATCCTTTTAAGCTTGGCAATCGTAATCTCAGTAAAGCAGTCCGTACCGTCCTAAAAACTGTCGACATCTCTCGGCCTATTTTAAACAAGATTCGGATACCGGCTACCTCCACCTCGATCGTTCTTGCATATATTTTTATATCTACAATTGTTTCTAATTATGAATTGATCAAACATTCAATTGGATTTTGTTTGTTGGTAATTAACTCGAGATGTTTGTTCTTATTTGTAATTTGTTATTAAATTGGCTTCTGATCATCAAGTGATCGAAGTTTTGTAGGAGCAGGTATTCTTGTTAGCCTGTAGGCATCAATAAAACGTCTTATAAATTCCCAATTCTTGGTTATGACTATAAAGTATGTCAAACATTTCCTTCAAGTACTCGCTAATTGCAACGAGCCACGAGCGATAGTTGAAATCTTAGCCACGGTGAGTAAGGTTGTAATAAAGAAACGTGTGTAAACAAATAATTAGTCTTTATTCTCCTCAGCTCTATTAAAACTTACACCATTCATAAACAGTTAACGGTTTTATTCAAATAAGGCAGTCGTAATTGGAAGAAATGCTTTTAGTAATGAGAACAAGTTGCAGGTTTAGTGCAAACCGAGTCAGAACCAAATTCCTCTGTTGCCGCGAAGCTATAAACACTAAACGACCGGGAGGAGGCCAGACGGAGTGACTAACTGCCTTAGGCCTCCATCTGGGTAATATACGACGGCGGCTGAATATAGTTTTTAATTAGGATCTGCCTACCGCCCGGCTGTGGTTCTATTAGTTGAACAAACGCGCGATGGGCATTCGATAACACCTATCACGAATCCTTTCGCTTGTAAAGCGTTCGAGAGATTTACGCACAACTGTCACGACTCGGGTCAAGTGCCACAGTCAATTGACTAAATGGAATTAAACGAGACGTGAATTATTTTCCATACCGCTGCCTAATCACCAAATTTTTGAAATTAAGTCTTTACGGGACATTTTATGTGGTCACGTGATTTATATTAGGTAAGTTCGATTTAGGTAAGTTTGTTTCCATAACGCATTTTTTTTTCAAATATTTAACCTGGTGTATATTGTACATACCCGTTGTAGCACAGAAGCCGGAACGTCTTGTGCACTTTAATAAGATTAATGATGTAGCCGTCATCGCAAATTAAAGTTTTCTTAGTAAGGTCTTGGTAAATCAAAAGTTTTAGGTTTTAGTAGATTGCTAAGTTTGAGAGTTTCCAAGTTAAATGTTGTGTTAGAGGCGCCAGAGCATTGCTCTGTTATCATCTTGTTCATCTTGTTGTGCGTTTGAATAATGGATTTTAATCAAAACACAAATCGATAACTGATGGGGGTTCAGAAAAAGAATGCGACTGCGACTGGAGGCGCCGGTGCCACGAGAAGGCCCCAGCCCCGGGTCCAATCTGTAAGTTTCAATTATAGCTCCCCTATCTTCGCTACCGCCGTTGAATTGGCCCAATGAACAAGTCGTTTTGCATAAATGCCCGCCAGCTGTTTACAATAATCGATGATATGTTTTTACGAGTTACATTTTCAATTTATTGATATTCATTCCTGGTCAGACAATTTATTTGTATCGATGTTTTAAAGACTTCTGTTTGTTTTTATAGCGGTGTGTTGACGGTTTTACGACTGCCAAACTCTGCGCATTGATATATCGTCGATTTGCTAATTGCAGTTAATTAAGATTTCCTTTGAAACTACCTCACTGGCGTCTATTTAAGAAACTGCCATTTCATTCACGACTCCTCGGTAATGTAAACAAACGTGGCGAAGGAAGAATACAATAGAATAAAAAGGGAAAAAAAGCGAGTTAAGAGGGACTTATTGTTTCCTCTGTTCGGCGCCCATTCTGATTTGTAACTTGTTTTGTTGGGTCTCCAAATCCTGTTGAAACGTAACCTCTGGAGGCAATGACTCTGGGTAGGCGCAACTAACCGACGACAGCGAGTTGGAAACAGTTTTTCACATACCGGTAAGATAAGTGCATTTGCTTGTCGTTACAAGGCGCGCCGTGGCGATCGCATCGCATTCTGCCTCAATGGGCGAGCGTCCTTTATTTATATATAGCCCTGCTGTAATTAACTACATATACTTAAAATAAATAAATCCTTTTTTTTTACTTTTTCCTTGTTACTGTTTTAGAAAATTCCTGAGATAATTTTAGACGTTTTATAATTGTTTAAGTCCTAAGTATTGAAACTTAATAACAATTCAGAATGTTATCGGAGAATTGATTTCAGTATTTATGTTTCGTCTAATAATGTATAAAAAACCAATGTAGACTTTTGATACCGCAGAAACCTTCAAGGGAGGAATAAATAATGGTGTGTTTGTTAAGAGATAAATTAAATTAAAAGTTAATATACCTGCCGTGGGCAATATCGAGGGCTCTCGGTTTAACGAGCGGGCGCGGAGACGGCGCGATCTCGGGATTGTCAATCAAAAGGTTAAGAACGCTCCGACGCCAAGAATAATTCGTCGGTTGCTTTTCGCCATTAAGTCATATAAATCTTCGTCCGGTTTGTCTTCGAGCGGTTAATTTATAACCGTTCAAAGTCGATTGCATTCCACTGCTCCTCAAGTGCAATGTTCCGAATACCAATAAAATCGACTCTCTTAGTGAAATCTTTTAAAAACAAAGGAAATGATTTTAAATCTTTTATTCAACACTCATGTCTGTAAGTGCGATTTGTCATATCATTATAAATAAGAATAAATCTTATTTCCACTTGTGATATACGATAAACGATAAAGTGTAAGTATCTCATTTAATCAAATACTATTAAAAGTTGTCACTGTTGAGAAAAATTAAACTACTAGCAAAGCATCTATAAATTATAAAATCATGTGTGAGTTGTAGTCACCTAATGCTATATCTCTGCCTCAAACCGAATAGATTAGCACATCTAAGACGTTAATGCTAAAACAAGCAAATAGAATGGCGATGGAACGAAACGAAAATTGAACGCAGCGTTGATAAAATAAGAGAATTTAGGAGTAGAACGTGAGGAATGAGACATCGACGCAAGAGTGCAGAGGCGGTGGAGCAGCTGACACCTGTCATCACGCTATTTATTAGCCGCTCCGAAATAAAGTTAACGCGCAAAGAAAATGGACAGACGCAACACCATCAACTACACGTCCTAGCCCGCTAATAGTGCGCAATTTACTTCACATTGTCTATTTCAACTATACTTAAAATTATACGCACCTTAATTGTCTTTTTTTTTTAAACTATAACCCTTTATTGCACAAATAAACCAGCTACCTCTTTTACGACATCTGGTTAACGGTTCTTTAAAATGTTTTTATATTTGTAATTACTACACCGCGTGTCTTAATGGACAAAGATTTTCGTCTTATCAGTTGTTTTGATTCATAAAATCAATTAATGGTTTTTGATTTCGGTATTTAAAGGTGCTATAAAATTCTAAAGTAAAACACTTAATTACGACCGCACGTGAAATGATCATTAGTTCTACTCGGCTTCGAGTTAAATATTTCATAGTCTCATGTGACTACTTTGACAAATTCAAATACCGTTGTAACGTTTTTTTGTGTAACACAATGTCTACGGTCGGTTTCAAAATACGAACAGAATAATGTAAATGTATTCATCTTGTTGATTTATTATTGTTGTTTTGAATGTAAGTAATGCTACACGCAAAAGAGATGACAATACGCCCCTGTTATAGAGTGCGAGCGGGTTCGGCCGTCGGGACCGCACTTGCAGCATTCTAACGCTTAATAACTGTCGACCAATGTTTGCGTCACTGCGTCAGCACTGCTTTCTATTATAAATTACCTCTGATTTTAGAAATGCTCATTCACCACACTTCTAACTTTATGAACTACACATTTGCTCCTATTTTTTGTACTTGTACCTAAGTCCTATTCCTTTCACTAATTATTTTGCATCAAATCGTATTGCGATTGTAATGCTTATAATGGTGGAGTTTTCATTATTTTTGTGGGCTGGCAGACTGAGCAAATAAATATAACATGAGAGATTTAATTTCTTTTTTAGTTATTTATGGAATTGTCACATAATTAAGGCTCGTACTAGTAGGGCAGGACCTACTGGCACCAGTGGGTATCTCAAGAGCTAAATCTGAAGTATTAGTAAAACAGAAAGGAAGAAGAAAGCAAATTAATCATGATTTATTTATCTCACTTCCGTCATTATACAGTTATTTTTCATTTGTTGCGGCCACTGAATAAGCTGCGGCGTCTATGTCTTGTTAATTGTTATGTTTATTTTTATTTTTATAAATGAATGAAACGGTAACTATCAGATGTTTCTACAGTTCTTGTGTGTTTAAGAAACTTGTGTCATTAAAAATATACTTATTAATTCCTCACTAAAACATCATAACTGATAATCCCCAATAAGTGCGCTTTTTAACAATACTTTCATGATAATTATGTTACAGTTATTGGATACCACTGCAACGCTCATGTTATCACCATGAGAACGCGACGATTACTCTATTAGTGTTGAGAAGTTACACTGTTAACGTTATATAAATTACCGGTATACTTGGATAACACTCGAGTATAATATATTTTTTGGCCTACCCTCTTTAATGTACAGGTATTATGAGGTTGGTACGCTACGGTGGTATATTTTAATAGTTACAAGGAACCGTCTCATTACCCTGTGTCCCGTCACAAGTAAATGATAACACATTCAGGTGACAGAAAGTGCGATTTCAACACGATGCTTTTAGAGTATCATACCAAATACTGAAACCGGAACCCTTATTACATGACTTTTTCGTCCGTCTGTCCATCTGTCAAGACTCTTTTTCTCTGAAATTGGAAAAGCTATCGTGCCGAGATTTTAAATAGGTTACAGGTACCACAAGGGCTTAGCATTAAAGATGGAATTGAAAACGAATTTTATAATTATTTATGTACGGGCAGCGAAAAGGTTGAGTCACAAAAATGATGTTACTTAAAAATCTTAAAATAACGATGGATATTATGACCATAGATATTATTGTGTTATGATGGATGTACTGTGTGTGGTGCGGTTTTTTGTAGATAATGTTATGATCAACACTAAGCAGAAGTTGAGATTTATAAAGTTCTTAATTGTTCCTTTAAATAAGTCGTAGATGCGGAAAACTCGGTGCTCGTGTTCGACTTGCACATGACCGGTTTTTTCACGGCAATTAATCTTTGGAAAAGTTGATTCATAAAGGTTACTGAGATAAGAATTTGGTATGTCCCACCCATATATTCACCAATCATCACTACCTATCTCTCTTCCGGATGTCTGTCAGTATGTGTTAATCCTTCACGCTGAAAGGACAACGTCGCGGGCATAACCTGGTTCATCATAGTTTCATAATACTGGTACTGTTATTGTTAAAATAAACAAAATTTGTTTCCGATTATTATTTACAAGTTTAGGTTTTCGATTTCACACAGTAAAAGCATAACGTATTAATTAATGTATATAAGTTACGTACTCGTAGTTTTACTTCCGGTTAAGAGGACAAAGATTATTTATTGATTAGAGGTGAATTATCTGACGCGGAGGCGGGCGGGGGCGGTCGTCATTACTTGGTCCATCTTTGTACACGCATGGGCCAAGGCACTGATGGGATATTAAGGTTATTACCAACGGCAAAATTGGCCGAGCAACCGCTGAGGAAGCTACCCACCGAGACCTATTAGCGGTATTACATATTTCATATGCTCCTCCATCGAACGACGATTATGGGTGTATTAAAACGCCGTCGAACCGTCTCCCGATCATGGGAATATGCACAGCCCTCACTTTTATCTACGTTTTTTACAGTTTAGTAGGTAATTCGGCTCTTACGAGAACGTCCGAGGCGTACATTATGGATACCTACTATTTGGAAAGTTTTTTTAATGGTTTTAATATGATGTTTTCTTGTACGTGTTAGTTTGGAACCGTGAGAGCGGAATTGTTATGAACTTAACTCAACAAATGTGATAAATGTTTTAAAGCAAAGCACTAAAACAATTTCATCAGAATCTTTCACCATCGCCATTTCGTAATTTCCGTAATAATTGAAATGGACCAAAAAGTACATACCTACTTATATTTTAATTATTATATTTAATTTCAAGGTACTAATTTTAATTTTGACGGCAACTAAAACAGGTATTATTTATGTCAGGTGAGTGACACAAAATTCTGATGTTATTACACTCGTCCAGATAAGGGTTTTTAGTCTTAGTCTCTGCTCCAATCGGAATGGTCTTACGGCCAAACAGAGATGGTTTAATTATTTAGGTAATGTGGCTAAGACGCTGGTTTTCGAGATATCAAGTGAGAAATAACTTGCTATATTAAATTGGGCCCAAGTTGTCAACCCAATTGACGTATATTTTTTAAGAATGCGGGTATGGCAACAGTTTAAAATCAATGCGGCTTCGCCTTACAATTTTATTAATGGACTTGTGAGATTACGCCGTAGCAGTGCAATTTTCACAAGAAGTGTAACCTTAATTTCACCTCGCTAATGCAAGTAACATAATTGGAGCAGTAAAATTTGGAGTAAATGCGCCAGCTTGCCTTATAATGGAACATATTGATGTTAAGTAATGATGGAGCTGCAAAGTAATCGATTTTGTTTCGTTCTCTGCGCCTTATACTTTAAATTGTTTTCTTATTGTTTCAGGACCCCTTTACGGTAAGTATTAAAAATATATAAAAATCAAGCCCGTTAAATTGGAAGCCTAACTAAATACTTAACCATTGTTAATTGGTTGTCTTGACATTAGATGTTTTCACATTTGTGAATGAGTAATAACTAATTCCTAATTTATTATTTCCGGTCACGGCATCATCGTCTGCGAATATACAGGGCGTAAGTATAATCACATATTATCTAAAAACAACCATGAACATACTCGTACCTCGTAGGTACCTCTAGAGATAATCTTATTGATACATATATATCACGGGAGCTGTCAGGCTATATACCCCGTAATTACCTACATACCTACTCAGGTTGACACGACAGTAATTAGTCGTGTCGAAGAGGCATCGTTCTGCGTATCCTAATTGACGTACATGCAAACGCAATCAATATGACGTGCCGGCGGATGTCGCCGTGAGACACGCCGTGTTGCACTTTGCTTAACCGGGCTTTGTTCAACACTCAGCGAAATTTCATCATCAAGATAAATTAACGATATTGGTACGTCTGCTGTCGACGATAACTCCCGTTTTCTATTTAGACAAAACTAACGCAAAAACGCTAATCGAAAGCACGTCTGACGATGATGTAGGTAGTATTTCCTAATCATCTATCGTTTTCAGCGGGAGATTTAAATAGTTAGTTCAGATTTCTAGATAAGATTATATTTAGTGAATTTTTTTAATCATAGGCAAAGTTTTCAATTATTCCCAGAGCACGTTTTGAATTGTTTTTTCTATTATATTTAATAGTGTATAACTGTAACTTTTAAATCTGTCGTGTACTTATTTTATGGCCCGTCACAGAACACAATATTGCTTTTTAAACTCACAAAATAAAATGACCTTTTACAATTTACACGTTGAAGTCGACGGAAGTGGAATAAGTTTATTGACTCCTAAAAGTGATGTAGGAAGGTTCCGTTCAATTTATGCCACGCATTTTGAATAAAACTAAAACCCACCATGAAGTGTATTTCTACATATTTATATTCTGTTTTCATTTTTTGAATTGGGATATTGAAATAGAATCATGAACAATTAATTTGTTTAAAATTGTCTATAAAAGTCTGATCTCGGGGTTAACTAGTAAATGTATTAGATATTCGTCTTAAATGATAAAGTCAAGTCGTTTGAAGGAAACAGAAGATTTATATCGGACAAATTATAAAGCTTTGCTTTGTGCACGGACCTCGTAATCCCGTTTTAAATTTATTAGCCTAACCGACAATAAATTAGTAATTCGCTTGCCGGGTCACCCGGAAACCCGGACTTAATAAGCTTTTTAAGGACTCCAAAGACCTTAATCGGAGATCCCTTGTCCGTACGTTATTTGCAATAAATATATATGATTTTTTTTTCTTAATAAAACTAATTTTGATTCTACTATACCTACTTGTTTTGTTTCCTCATGGCTCGTGTTCGCTGCTTGGTGATCTGGACGCAATCAATCGCAGTATGTAAGTATTTAGCTTAAATAATCATTTACTTACGACTTTCTTTAAAAATATTGCACTGAAATTTCATATGTGCCAACTTGGGATGGGTTGCTAGTCCTAGTACTAATATTATTAGTGTTTGAAAAAATGATCGGATGTTTGTTTATTAATCATTACGCCGTTTAAAGAGTTTTACAAGAACAAGAAAATGCTTGTTGGCATTAGGTACCTACGCCTAGGTAAAAAAATAAGTTTGTGTGTCACTGAAGCGTAAACGCTTAACAGCCGGAAATTAAAATGTAATTGGGCATTACAAGGATAATCCATTTCCAAGAGATTAGATTTAGTTGATAATCATGCGGAATTTATGTTTGTAATGTGTAATTATTTAAACTAGTGTAAGATAATTTTACACAAAAGTGAGTTTTAAAGGTCCTTTCAAAAGTCTTTAAATGTATAAACAAGTTACAAACGGTTACGGGAAACACGGTCGGAAAATGCCTCCATCAATATTGACGTTGTCCGCGCCAGCGCGTCCTAGGTAGATACGTGGAAAATCGTGCCTGCACCAGTACCCTGTGTGAGCGGCAAATTAACAGCGCTTCCCCCGAGGCCAATATTTCTCCGGGCGACGTCGAACCTAGAACCGCCCGCCACTAACTACCCCACTGAATCAGCTACGATCACGCCTACATCTTGTACATACGCCGATTGGTACGTACCCTCAGATAAAGTAATATATATCCCAAGGCTTAACTGCTGACTGAAACCGTGGCCGACGAGGCACTCTTCGCGAAATTCCGACGCTAGGATTTAATGCTTAATTCAGAGTCTGACCTAATAATCCGATCTCATTTATAACGGAAAGAAATTTTGTATCTAGCTAAACCTCGATTTGCAAAATATTCGGATAATTAGGTAGTGGTAATCGTCATCACTCGTTTCTGAATTATATCAATACTGCCCTTTATAAGGTTTGATTCCTTATTATTCCAAAATTGTCATTATGCATAGTTTGTTTAGTGTATCTTTTTAAACCACAATACTCAACTAAACGTTGGTTTATACTTAATCTTAAGTTATCAAAAACAGACCGGTTCTTGGAAATTATTCCTTACAAAACGTTTTAAAAATTAAAATGACCAATGATGATAGCGAGCTAATTCCTATAACTATGCTAATAACACCTACGTTCCCAAAATATAATCTTTAATCTGGATGCAAATCATCCTAATACGTTCCGATTATAAAGAGCTATAATTTCGACATTATATTGTCCATCAAAGTGTTTTACATATATAAAATAAAAGCCAGCAATCAAGTAATTTGTATCTTCACTCTCGTGTTGTTTCCAAACTACTTCGTGTTTAGAATCTGGAAGTCGTGTTTAGACTTAGCTTTGAATAGCAATCAAATTTTAGTATCGATTTCAACTTTAAATAGTTTTGCTATTATTTAATGATGTTAATAACTTCGAGACATCATTGTTTTAAAAATCGATATTTTTGATACATAACTGTTCTATTGTTGAGATACATCGATATTTATGTATTAGTTGTATTTCGAATTTTGTATTTCAGACGGCGATGCATTGGGCCTGCAAGCGCGGCGATGAAAATTTAGTTAAGCTCTTAGCCGGGGTTGCTCGGCAAGTTGTCTACGAACGTTCGGTCAGTAGATTTAGATGTAGTAGATAAAAAGTTTTTTTTTTTTTTACATTACATTAGGTTCAGCAGATTATAAGGTAAACTGGAGTAAAACGGATAACTAAGTATCTAAATTATCACAAACAAAAACAATATATTGTGCGTGTAGCTCATGGGTCCTTTATTCTTTGTAATAAATATTGAATATTGTTTTACGTTTGAATTAATTTCACATTAATATTGATAACTTATGCTTACCAAAAAAGAAGTTACTTTGTAAATTGTGTTAAAACACTTCCTGCTTGGACTGGAAAAAAAATTTAACTAAAAAAAACTTACCAGCAGGTATGATGAGATGTTCTGATAATTGAGAAAACGCTTGCATCAATCGCTCTCTTTTTTAACCGTCCTTTTGTGCAATTTTAATTTAAACGCAAGATATAAACTTAACCTAACCTATACTACCAAAAACTAAGTGGGCAAATAAATTAATAAGTCAGCATCTGCTTCGTAATTTCATTTGGTGCCAATGATCTTCGTTTACAATGCTGCGAATGATTCAATGGAAATCATTAGCTTTTTCCATCTGGTTACTAAATAAAAAAAACACGTTATTTATATTTATTTATCGTTAATTGTTTTTGTTAATGGTTAATATTGACAAAGGTTCTTGAATTTTATTGCTCGTCTTTTTGATTGCTTTGGACGGATTTCTTTTAGTTTTAATATGATAGTTAAGTATATTTGTACTTTTGCCGAAATAAATTTAGTTTCATAATATGTTGAAGCTTATAATTCGTTTCAACGACAGTTTTATAATTAGTATGGTATTGTATAACCGAAATCAATAAATAAACAGGTCTAAATTCATAGTGACTTAGTTCAGGAACACAATAACGACGTTCGTTAAACAGAAAGTGTTATTCCGCGAAAATCAGTTCGTACGAAACTAATCTAAACGCCTTTTCATGCAACTTGATGGTTATTTATTTGTTGCTACTTAATCATGAAATCTTCTGAGATGTTATTTTAACTCAACCACAAAACATAGCGGTGTCCGCAATAATGAAACTACCAAGAAACTATAGTGTTCAATCAAATTACAGACGTTAGAGGGTTATTTGCCTGTTTTACGGTATCGTTAAAGTGTCATTACGCTTTTTTTCATGTGGTGTTCGGCTTGCGGACGACGGAAGCAGAATGGGGTAAGTCCTCGTTTTATTACCCAACTACCTACTTGTGGATTCGTGGAAAGTGCTAGTAAACTTGTTTTAGGCCCTCTCGCTCAACGTGTTGATGTTCATTCGATCACAAATATAAATGACAGTGCTTTGAGTCTTAAAACGTCTTCAGTGACAAATTTACGAGAGTGTTTGATCATTTTAATGAGTTGGCAGATATTATTCATTTCGTTGTACATAAATGTTGTTCTTAGCATAGAACAATCTTAGTTTTATATGAGGTGGAGTCGAACGAGCATGTGGGTTATCTGACAGGGAAGTACTCAGCATCAACAATACCCGAAGGCAGTTAAACAGGACCCAATTACTAAGCCTACGCTGTCTGTCCGTCCGTCCGTCTGTGCAAACCTTATCTTTTGACCCGTAAGATAAAGCGAATTGGTGTTTTTTCAGAATATGTGCTATTAGGGCGAAATTCCTATCAACTAAATATAAATACAGAAAGCTTAGAATAATAACACATAGAATGATAGTTTCCTACAGCCAACCCGTCAAAAGTGTCGCACAAAATGGATTCATGTGGGCGTAATCAACGCGTACTAACACACGACAACACGCACACAAGTAAACAAATAATGTTGCTAGCGGATTACATTTCCCCCTAAACTAGGGGATTTTTTCATATAATCATTTATGTTAAATTCGATCATTTTTTGTAGTTACTTAGTAATAATACAAACGTTTATTAACACTTATGTAATAAGAAAATGTTTTGTCTCTTTCTAATTCGCATAAAATATCATATTTTAAGTAGGTAGTTTAAATGTTCTAAGGTACTTTTTTGGCCGGTGGTTTTTTGGCGGACTAAAATTCAATTTATCCAGGGACACCCAGTATATACTCGCAATCACCTTAGTAGGAACCACGTCCCGACGTAGTCTGCAAAAGCCACCTTTAGTAAGATATTTGTCTGTGTCATTAAAATGTACAGAACATGTTTTTGTCCTCCTAGACGGCTTCCACCAGCTTTCATTTCGATTAAGCCTAATTTTTTTCAATCCAACGTGCGGCAATAATCGTATTAGAAGGAAATCTTGAACGAGAAAAACAAGTAATTCAATTCGTATCACAGAATATCACAAAATAGAACAAGTACTTACTATAACAATTTAGGGGGAAAATTTTCGTTATAATGGCAACATTTTCATGTAATGTCGTTAGAAAGTAATTTAATATTTTAGTGAATGTTTTACGTAAAACAACAAGTCAAAACATATTACTTACACGTGGAATGTTATTTTATAGTGTTTATTTTCTTGGTCTGAAGTGTTGTGGCACCCATTAACAATACAAATCGTCATAATCAATAAAAATCCGGGAGCTGTTGACGCTGTGTGACGTGATTGCGACTGACATTCGGCGATCGCCGAGTACACCAGAATGGTGTAGTTTAAGTCTGACGGTTTTGGTGCGCGGACTAGGTTTCTATGTGTTATTATTCTAAGACAGAAAGTAAGAAATGGGAGCCTGCCGTTGCGTCAAAATATTATTGATCAAATGTATAATTTCCCAATTTTTTCATTTCGCAAACCACTTTTTTTTTTTTTAGATTTTATTTTAGTACCGCCGTGTAAAACCCTAAAGGTTAGGTTAGGTTAGTTTTTATAAAACCCTGAAACATTTACGGTTGCAGAAAACAGAGCGGTTAAGCAAATGAAAATTAGGGAAATGATACATTTGAACAAAATATACAAAAATAATCAATAACAATTCCACAGAGTCGACGATGTTTGCGAATTCTATTTCTGAGTGATTTTGCCCTTTTTTGGGGAAATCTGCATATGGATAAAGAAGGAGAAAAATAATAATTGAATGGGAAATAAAGAAAATTGGGAAAAACGCAAATGGGAATGCAAAAATTGGGGAAAAATATTTTTTGTAGTTTATCTATAGGTATACGCTTGGTAAAATCAACTGCCAAATTTGGTACAAAACATAATAAATTCTAAAAGCATGAAATGGCAAAAACGGAATCCTTATAGTTTCGTCATGTCCATCCGTATCTCACAAGCATTTTACCCGGAAACTACAAGGTGTACTATCAGCCCAATGGAATCGTAACCCACCATAGAATAGTGTTTGATATTGGTTTGATATTGTTTCATAATGTCACTGCGGCACAATTCTATGGTGGGTCAGGGTTCCATTGGGCTAATAGTAGCTCAATGCCTGTGGCAAATGCGGGCTTCGTATTTTTAAACGGACTCGCAAGCTCGTCTGTTTAAAAATATGCAATTGCCGTTCCTGCAAAGGGAAATATAGTACTTATCTCAAAAACCGCTAGAAAATTATTGTGTTGGCGTAAAATCATCGCTTGAAGTCATTTTTTGAATTGCATACACACAGAAACTACCTGAAAAATTTACCGCCTTTTTGTATATGACAAGGAGAAAAGCAATATATGAAAAAAAAAAGTATTCCAGACACAGATAAAAAAGTTAGGTATCTCGTTTTATTATGGCCATTTAGACTTTAAAAAAAGTTACAAACTAAGTATATAGTAATGAAATCTGTATGCCACATTGCGGGCTTTTGTAGCAAGCCCGCAATGTATTTTTCATCTCTCTTGTTCGGAAAGTTTAATTTTAATGGGTGGATAGCCGGGTGGAAAATTGCGTTTTCATCTCTAGGGTGGAAAGTAATTTTTTTTTAATAGTTACGATTGGCCACGGAGTCTAAGATAATTGAGCTACGTCATATTATTAAAATAAAAGATTTTCATAATTATATCTAAACTCGGCTATACGTTAAACGATGTATTTATTACGGGTATAGGTTCATATGAAAATCATTTTAAGACTGGTCTATTTTTTTCGCAATTACAGAAAATCAACATTTAAAATTATTCCTCTATTCTGCTGCCCGCCATAATGTCGTGATAGCATAGCATGACACTTTTTCTTTCACGTTTCGGCATGGCCATCTAGAAAATACACTACTGCCAACATTAGAAAAGTTTAATCGAGTTGGTCACGACCAAGGAGCTTATTACAACAAGGAGGTTGAACACCGAACATCCGTTCGAAACAAGAAATTTGACCTTTATTACGTCACGAATATATTCCATCTCTTTCTTTAGTTAGGGTAAGAATGAGATGGAAGTCATGCTCCTTGGCCGTGACCAACTCGATTTAACTTTTCTAATGTTGGCAGCATGTGTATTTTAACTTTTTTATGAATCTAGAAAAAAAAGTTTTCAATAGATAAAGCGGGAAACGAGATTAAATATATTTAGGTATACCGTGTCTTTTTTCCTCACAGTCGAAATGAAAAGTAGAGTGTCTAACTCGGCTGAAATTATCCATTTCCCCTCGAACTATTGGCGCTCTCACTTCGTTCGAGCGCCAGAAATATCTCGGGTGAAATGGGTCACTTTCAACCCTTGGTTATCAATCTACTATTTTCTCCCACATGCTCGGAAATGTTAACCTTACTGTTGTAAAATCAGCCCGCGAAGTTCAGAGTTCCAGGCCCAGGCAAAATTAAAAAAAAAAGAAGTTATTATTTACCAGCGGCAGCGGCCGCGAAAATGTATACAAATTTCATAACGTACCCAGTTTTTTACTTTTTAAAACCATATTTGGACTATGATAACTAACTCCAAACAGCCAAACACTCGTAGAATTCAAAATTCTTCCATTTTTATTTACTTTTTAAATGTCATAGACTAAAAAGGTAAACGCCGTTTATCGCGTTTACAGCGTATAAGTGTCAAATAGTTTTACTTTTTTTAAAACATTCTGCGTTTAGAATTAAAAAAACTAAGGCGGGAATCGGGAATACTTTTTTCTTAGGGAAGTTTAAGTACAGTACTTATTATTTTACATTTGAATACATATTATATCAAAACTGAAATTTTGTTTAATTTCCTCGCATTGTTAGAGAAAAGCACTATACAAGCCTCGACCAGGAAGGGCGGTTGCTGGACTCGTATATAGCGTGGCCTCGACTGCGTCTCGGCCACGCTAACTCTACTCGTCCCGCAACGGCCTACTTCCTGGTCTGTGCAGTAATGTACTATTATTTTTATTTTAGAACTGTCTGTAAACTATGTACTTCGTGTCTCAATATGTAGAATAGTATATTTTCGGAAATAATGTGTCGCTTCACTTTTTCTTTTTAACAGTATTTCCAAAAAAATAATTTTTAAAAAACAAAAGTACGAAATCGCGATTTTTTTTTCAACATTATACTGTCTTTGAGTTACTGCCGATAAACTACGCTTCTCAACAAAAGGACGTTAGTGCCGTGAAGATACGCTCTTTTGCTGCTGCACTTTTTTAACCGACTTCATAAAAGAAGGTTCTCAGGTTGACCCGTATTAGAAGCGGAGCCCACGACACTAAACCTAGTTTCTTTTTTATGGCATAGAGAAGGCATTCGAGCACACAGGCCACCGGATGGTAAGGGAAAACTGTGACCCATAGACATTCGCATTCACAATACTGCAAGCTTAAGACTGTAAATGCGCTGTCAACCCTGAGGACTAAGATGCAATGCATTTATGCTAGTCATTACACCGGCTGTCTTATCCCCAAACCGGAAGACAACAATGCGAACACTGCTGTATTATAAGACTACCAGATGATATATGTATATATATTTAATCTCGTCTTTGATGGGGGAACACGAAATGGCAATGCTGCAATGCGAAAAACGAGGCACAACTTTTTTTAAATTTTAATTTCGATGTCTAAATGCAGGACTGGTTTTTCTTACACAACCTTTCTTTATACCAACCTTTCTATTCTTACCCCTACCCTGTTCCAAAGAATAAACGAACCTTGGTAGTCTTATTATCATACTAGACATCGGAGTAACAAGTAAAAAAATAAATAGCTTAGCCAGGTTTTTTGAATTGCAGCCGCACCATTTAGTGTTCCCCCATTAATGACGAGACTAAATATATACATAGAGGGTGTCCCAGAAACCGACGTCAACCCGTTAAGAGCTGATAGGCCTACTAATTAACTCCCAGAATATCACATTTTAGGGTTATTAAGAATTCCTTACCTATAGTTTTCGAGTCATTGACGTTTTTGTAAAAATCGCGTTTTTTCTCCCTCAGTTTAGTTTTTTGTGTGCTCTAGCCTCAAATGACCGAATTTAGTAAATCTAATAACTGATAAATATTGCTGAAAACATAGGCTTTCAAACGTGATATTATCTTATTTTAATATTTAATCTAGCTTGGATGTAAAACGACTTAAGAGACAGTTTTCAGATATTTTACTGTTTAATCCCGTAAATTTGGCCCCCCACGGATTAAAAAAAATAATTATGCTATAGTGGCACTAGACATTAAAAATATGTCTAGCTTATGTGGTTTTAAAAAAGGTATAACACTTACTTATGTGTTCAAAAGTTTCATATCTATTGCTATTTAACTACAGAGGGAGCTAATCGATTGACAGCTCCCTCAGGCAGCAGCAGCCAGCAGACAGTTTTTATAGGCTGATAATGTTGAATTCAAATTTCGAATTCAATGTTAAGTTTATTCGAAATAGACATATTCTAGACATATTTTTAATGTCTAGTGCCACTATAACATAGTTTTTTTTTTTTTAATCCGTGGAGGACCCAAAGTTACGGGATAAAACAGTAAAATATCTGAAAACTGTCTCCTTAAGTCGTTTTACATCCAAGCTAGATTAAATATTAAAATAAAATAATATCACGTTTGAAAGCCTATGTTTTCAGTAATATTTATCAATTATTAGATTTACTGAATTCGGTCATTTGAGGCTGTAGCAAACAAAAAATAAACTGAGGGAGAAAAAACGCGATTTTAACAAAAATGACAATATTTCGAAAACTAAGGGATTTTTACTAACCCTAAAATGTGATATTCTGGGAGTTAATTAGTAGGCCTATTAGCCCTTAACGGGTTGACGTCGGTTTCTGGGACACCCTGTATATCATCCGGTGGTCTTATCGTACTAGGTTTAGTGTCGTGGGCGCTTAGAATATATGCTTGAATGTACGCGATTATCTTGCGTTTGGCTAAATCGATTTTGATGCGGTTTTCAGAAATGTATTCTGTAGATGGTTTTGAAATATAACAAATTTTGGTATATATTAGATGAAGTGTAACTGATGATGAAAACCACTGATGGCCACCGGAAGTCCTCAACGGTACCTATTTTAATATCTATGTTCGTAGGTTACTAATTCTAGTATTGGAAGATTTGAATCTCCAAACATTTTCTTATTATTACAAAGGTCTCTATCGTATCATCGAGTGTGTAATATTATTAGTCAGTGAAAAAAAAAAAACATTGTCTCACATTGTAAGTTCATTCATTTCCAATTCTGCGTATATCTATTAAAATATTTCTTCACTCTTATCTTTTGATTCAATTCCCAGACACCTGTCGCTGTTATATCCCTGTGTTCAGCTGGAATACTCCGGTAACTTTAATATCAAGTGACTCGATATAGCAGCGGGAGGCGATATGAAGGAGGCAGGTGCTACCTCATGCGTAACCTGCGACTTGAGCGTAAATTTCAAATCATACTACGTTTATTGGGAAATTTGCAGTGGTTGTTGAGAAATAGAAACATTATTGCGAGCGCTTCCAAACGGCGGTTCTTTTTAAGGAGTTTTAAATATTTGCCTATAAATAAGGGGAACCGAACACACCACGTCAGCTTCTTTTATAACTAACCTCATCTCGGTCGCGTCGACGTTAATTTGAATTACAATTTTAGAGGGAGTACTTAGTTTTAGAAGTAGAGGTTATTATTTTTGGCGTCCTTTTCATCTTCTCATACGAACTGTCTGGTTTTCCACAGGGATATACGCCGCTGCACATCGCCATGCAGTTCCGTCATGAAAATCTTTATCGGTTGCTCGTGGAAGCTTACGGTAAGTGAGGATTTGTTGGTAAACATGATATCGCTCATTGTCCAGAGCGGCGCACCTCGTGTTGTTCTGTTCTGTTTATATCAAGTTTTATTGTTAAGAGTATAAAGTATTCGAGAGATTTGATACTTAGGCGGTTGTACAGTCGACGTCGAAGATATGTTTACATTTTTGGACCTTATTTCAATGGAATAAGGTGAAAAAAATTAAACATATCTTCGACTTCGATTGTACAAAATGAATCCATTTTTATAACAACGCAATAGGTTGATTTAAAAATATAAATTTAATGTAAGGATATATTTTAAATGGAAATTATTGATGCACATTTGTTTCATACAGAGCATATTGCTTCAACTTGCTTGGATGCAAACTGCTAAGGAGTGGAACTCCCTTCCGTAATCTGCGTTTCCTTAGAGATATCAGGGGACATGTCAGGAACAAAATCACACAAATTTACCTAGTCCCATACTAATCTCTAGGCCCTAGGCTTGTACTATGGGCTAGACAAAGATAAATATACTTATACAGGCTGTCCCATAATCCGACGTCAGCGCCTAGGGCTGATAATGCAGCTAAAAGCTATCGATTTAACCCCTATGTATGTTTAGCGATTTTTACTAGTTCCGGAGATATTGATCATTTTAATCGGTTTTTTTGTAATTTTCCCTTTTGTTCATGTCACGAAAAATCATTAATTTTATATTCATCAATCATTAAGCGAAGTATTTAAATCTATTTCCTATAGTGTTTTTTCCATACAAACGGATAAACAAACACTGGGACACTTATAGTATGGAGAAACAAACTTCTTTAAACGAGCAATTATGTTTAAAAACTACTCTGATTCATAATGATTCTAATTATTTTAGATACCACAGAAAAACTTCAAAAAAAAAACATATATTTAATGATTTTACGTGACATGAACATAATGGAACATTACAAAAAAAACAGATTAAAATGATCAATATCTCCGAAACTAGTAAAAATAGCTGAACATACATAGGGGTTAAACCGATAGCTTTTTGGCTGCTCTATCAGCCCTAGACGGGTTGACGTCGGTTTATGGGATATCCTGTATAGAGAAATACCAAGATATGGGAACAAATACTCGCGCTTACCAGAATTCGAAACCGGGACCGCTAGAATCGTAAATAGGCAATGTCACTACCAAGTACCAAAAAGGCTAAGGCGTGTTTTCATAGATAAAACTGTATCTTTTAGAAGAGAGTGTATAAGCTGCTGGTCCAGCGAACTTCACCCACAAGTTCAAGAAGGTTCAATAGAGGTCAATCGCGGCTCACAACCAAATGAAAAAAAAAAACTTGTTTGTCCTAGACTCTGATGAGCTTGCGTTCTAAAAGAAGTTATCGATTTATTGTTTAAGGTCAGATTTTTTTTATATAATTAAACTCCAATTATTTGATCTAGTTTTAGTGCTTTTCCACTTTTATTTCGTAAAGCGGTGAAACGTTATTGAAATAATTTAGAGGTGAGGACATAAGAAAACCTTGTAATGTAACGTATTCAAATGTTCTTAATTAAAATATAATTGAGAAAAAGGAACAATCCTAATTCTGAAAGCGTTAACTTTTTAATTGTCTCAAAAGATTAGTCATACGATTATAATATGGTTAATTTTCGTTACCCAATAAGAAAAATACCGTTTCTTATTTGAGTCCTTAACTACAAACATTAATTATAAAATTCATTCGTTAACCTTCTCAACTGCTTAGTTAACGCTAGCCGGCTGGCCGAAAATACTATTATTCTATTACGATTATGTACTAAACAACTGTTTAAAAAAAAAAACATTTCGTACAGTCACCAGCAATAAAAATACAATCCCACATTGGACTCAAAAATATCTCACACGTTCTTATTACTGGACGCATAAGAGAGCGGCAGAATTTTTTGAGTCCAATGTTTGATCATATATTAATGCTGGTCACTGTACCTATACCTACTTGTTGAATGAATATATGCCCAGGTACTTATATGCTCAGAATAGCAGATGTGTATAACCTGAGAATGGACGAAATACAAAGGACATTTGAGCGACATCTACCATCTTACACATACACTTTGTGGAGCATCGTTTCGGGTTTCGAAATTATCTACTAGATGGCGTGGTAACACGAATGATTGCATCACAACAGCGGAATTCCTGAAGTTACCGCTAGAGTGGGTTTTTTAAAACATTGCTTGTTCAGTCAGCGGCAAAGTTATTAGGAATAGTACACGTAATCGAACTTTGTACTTTCTGTTAGCAAATTAATCGTTTTAGGGTGGATTTTAACAAGATTGCACATAGATTAAACCCTTACTTTTCCATTACAAAAAGTACTCATACTCGTACTTCCAAGTGTATTGACTGATTCATCTTTTTAACATCTACACTGTAGCTGTTGCACCACATGTTATATTTTCTAATGTTTGACCGTTTCAGACTGTCTTAGGATTTGTTCGAAATTCACAAATCTTATCGCGCGAACATTTTGTTTTTGTTTGCAGATGCTGATCCTAACACAAGGGACTGGTCGGGTAGGAAACCGAGGCAGTATTTAATTCATATGGACACGTCTATGTCTCCAGGTTCTTATCGCAGTAAGTATTGTGTTTCTCGAATTAATAACTTATCATTTGACCGAATACTATTTTCTAGTACAGTCGAGTTCATAAATATATATACACTTCAGTACCTTGTCACTTTAATCGCTGTGATAATTCGTATATGGCAGTTTGAACATAACAATCGACAAGGTACTAAAGTGTATACATATTCATGAACTCGACTGTACAGGACGATTACTTGGAGTTTGCCATTCTGAATTAATAGACTTTCATCGGAACAGGAAGTAAAAGTTAAACCAAATACAGTGCTTCGTAATCATAATATTAGTATACGAGTACCTTACCGCTGCGCCATACTCTATGACAATTCAGAGACAATAGAGGGTTGTGAACCGACGCTTAAATCGTATAGTTATTAGTTAGGTATCAATAAAGTCCATACTTATTTAGCTCTAAGCCATAGCCCATTAAGTTTCTCACCCCCTATCAATTCCGATTTTTACGATTTTTGAATATGTTCTAGGTACTTACCTAGTTATGATAAAATGTATTTTTGTAAAATTCCCTTTTTTGTTTCTATCCAAGAAATATTTTCTTGGAGATATTTTCTTGGAAAGAAAAATGTACTATCAGCCCATCCGAACCCAGACCCACCATAGAACGTTGTCACAGTGACATTAAAAAATAATTTGTTTGGCACTTCTTACGACTTCAAGTCTTACGGCTTGAATCATAACGTCGCTGCTACTCAGTTCTACGTTGGGTCAGGGTTCCGATGGGCTGATAGCAAGAATCGGTCTAGGTTTAAATTCAGAGAAACGTTATCGCATGTTGTATGCAAATTTTTAGCTTTACAACCCTTAAACCATTCCTTTTTAAAACTTGTGTACATAAAAACATTTAGAAATATCTGAATCGTCATTAACTGACTTAGTGCGGCCGTAAGAGTCTAAAAAAGTAATACTTACTTATATGATATTTCGTACAGGCATCTATTAATTACATGGATGTGATTCGAATCATTAATTAAGCCGCACTTGCTAACAATAATGAAATTATAAATAGTGAATGAAATTTACGACGTTTAAATGCTTCATTTACAATTCGTACCTACATTAAATTGTTACAATACTTATTTACAAGTAGATAAAGGGGTAATTTTGCCTTTATACATATCTTTTTTTGAATTAGGTACTGTATTGTTCTGGTTTTTCTTCTTATATTAATAGTGTTAATAACACGTTGGTAATGATTTTGTTTTGTGGTGGTTTAGGTGTGTAGCATTTGAGCGAATTTGCATCTGTGTTCAGTAGCCCCCGAAAAACGACTTTTGTGTTTAGGAAATTGTGTCAAAGAGTCGTCCGTATAGTGACCGGTTCCTTTGGACTAAGTACACCTGACACGCAAATGACAATATCTAGCAAGATTGAGGGAGATAGTTTTATGATAGCTCTTTTTTTGCTGGGCATATTCGGGTTTGTGGCAGGAAAACCGCAGTAATTTCAAATTATTTTCGTAAACGTATGTGTTGGAAGCAAATTTAAGACAGGAAATTTTATTTTCAACGATTTGTTTGATGTTAGTAAGCTTATGTTATGTGTGTTTTTTATTTATCAAATGATCCATTGTTGTATGTTCGGCTGTAAAAGCCGCAGTAAGCGAAAATCGGGGAACGTAACTTTTTACAAGCGAGTAAAGTAGGTATTTAGTATTTTTTCAAAGTGATTTTTATGCTTTATACGCCGGAAATACAGCAACTAATCTCCACTACGTATAAAATAATACAAGAACATTAAAACAACTCTAAAATTCGCTTCAAAACAATTACATTATTGCGGAATCAACCATCTAAATTACGTAATTTGTTTAATGTCAATAAATAATGACTGGTTGGCAGCGATGTCTGTGGTATAGTGGTCAGGGCCTATATTCAACACGGTTTTGTGTTTTTGTATTGATAGCTCTTATTTTCATGACATTAATGGTGGCCGACTTAAAACAATACCGTAACAGATTAAATACGATTTAGATTTTACCGCCTAGAATAGAGGCGCAGTTTGTGGACTGATCTGGGATTGCCAGACGAACAATATTCTTTTACCTCATTTAACGGGTGAAATAAAAGTTCCAGTTTTCCTAAAGATGATACCGTGCGTAGTGCGTGGTTGAGACCTGCTAGGCGATAGAATTGGGAGCCAACTAAGGACACTGGTATATGTGCTCTTAACATTTTTCTGCTCATTGGTTTCGCAGAATGCATCAAATGTATATTTAGAGATATTCTCATTCCCAACATGGTTTCAATACAAGTTTCAGTAAATAATCATGTGAAAGAAGTTTAAACAAAAAATAAGTATGATTGTTTGATTTTGTGATTACCCTCGATATCGTATAGCCAGTAACGTCACAAGTTATGCGGTATTCATTGTGGAGCCTTTCCACAAGACCTCGCGATCTAAATTCACCGTCAATTTTTAAATCATGTTATTCCGATTTCAACGAAGGCTCGCATAGCAGTAATTTAAACGGAGTTTTTTGTTATCTTTTGACAAGTTCTATCCAATTTTCTTATCTGGATTTTGCTAAAGTGGGGTAATTCTTTACCACTCGGGTAACCCCATGTTGTATGTAGACTACATCCATCCCTTGCGGTAGCACGCACTTGTCAGATCTAGGGTATACTTCGTCTAAGACGGTTCCTATATTCAAACCGCGGATAGATAAAGCTTACTGCAGATAATTTTTTGACACATTTTATATTGGTGAATGTCAAATTTTAACCCAAAGTATAATGTCGGGTTCCTATATTCAAACCGCGCGGTTATCTGTCCGCGCGGTTTGAATATAGGAACCCGACATCAATGGACTATAATATAAGCCGTTACATATGTTGTATTTATTTTTTTATTGTTAACTCGCAGATATACTTCCTGTTTGACTAGTAGTAAAAACCTTTTTTGTTTTAGGATATTAAAAACGTACTATTATTATGACGTGTTGACCGCATTTGAAATTAAAATAAAATACTTTGACAGATGTCACATTGTGTCAAGACGGAGATCATTGTTTTAAAGCAATCTGAATTGTTTTTACATTAATAAATAAAAAGTTAGGAATATAGTACAACCGCGATTCTAAAAGGTTAAAAATTGTGCTCATATTCTTAGCACTAAATTCCCAGGAACACCTAAGGTTGTGCACTCCGTTGTACTTAGACAAAGTAAAAGAAATTAAGTCGAAATTCTATAAAATAAATTATACTCTATTTATATACGGCAAAATTAGCTGTATTACAATTTCGTGATATTAACTGCCTGTACGTACAGGCACGCCTCCAAATAAGTTATTCATACTTGAACCTCCCCATGCATTCAGTGTAGGTATTGGATAATCGTTAGCGGGGGGTAACCTAAACCTACGTATGACATTAATACTCAATAAAAAAAGGTCACTTATTTATATATAAATAAACACTTGTTTCGAAACTGAGACGATGAGACTCGCGAGGTAGATACTAAACATTTTTGCGACTATCCTAAAAAAAGAAGGTCCCTTCGTTTGCAAAAATTCTTACGAACTAACTTTCTCATTCGTATGAGTTTTTTTTGTGATTGGTTTATTGAACAGTACAGACAAACAACTTAAGAACTTAAGTGTTTTTGTCAAATACATAAATATTCTGAGCTTTGAGTGAGAAAATATCGTTTGACATAAAAGTTTAAAGTTAAGTTCGACGTATGTTACTTTAGTGTTTATAATTGACAAGAGGACGCCCGTTTCGTTTCGTACGCGTAACATATATATCCCAACACTCCCACTATTTCAACCAGTTAGGGGATGAATTTCCAAAAAAACAATATTTGTGTGCCCCAGGATATTCAAGGAATATTCCTTTCAAATTTGAAGTCCCTACGTCCGGCGGTTTCGGCTTTTCTGGCTAGTCAGCCAGTAAATTTCTTCTATCTTTTACTTGTCTATTTTTTGGGTTCTAGATTGTTTTTGGGCTGGTAGCCGTGTAGGACAATTTGCAGTATACTTAAAAATACATTTCAAATCGTCCTACACCACTTTGCAACCAACGAACTTACAGCTGCGGCCACATTAAGCACGGAAAACGAACATTGGCTCGCGTAATGTAGACGCAGCTAACGAGATAACTAATCATTCTTTTAAAAAAATGATTTTTGCTCTGGTTAGTTTTGTCGCTCCAGTATTTATTATCATGGTCATGATAAAAAGTATCCACCATTTGGTTTTGCTACAATTTTACCAAACTAATGTTTCTAGTCGTCATAATACTCATAACTGAATTAACCCTCAATAATTTAATTTTGCCCCCTATTTTTACGTATGTCTATTTCAGATACAAAAGTTCATGGGTGACAATCCCATTTCTAAACCTCAGGATTAGTCGTCCAATCTTATTTGTCGTTCCATGAAATGTTTTGTATTGAGCTTATAATTGTTGGAATTTACGGCTGCTCACTTTCTCTCCCCGATTTGTAATTATGATTCCATTGAACTGTCGTTTTTTGGAGTAAGAGGTTATTTCATGTCAGACCCACCATACCCCTACCATACCATACCACCCTGGGGGTAGGGTGGGACTGAACCATACCACCGTTAGTAGTGCTGGGATTTAATGGAAAAATATAAAAAAAATGGAAACACATACAAATATTTATTTTATTAAACTAAACAACGAAAGCCGTTCTGGCAAAAACGAAATCATGTTAAAACTTAAAAATATAACAAATATTTTGTTATTTATCATAAGCAAAAAAAAACTTCAAAGATGATAAACTATGTTCTTAATTTGTCTAACGCATGCCCTATGGTGATTTCGTTGTGTACTAACTGCATTTGGACTTCTGTAATAAAATCATAATTAATCATTTGTTCCGTTTTACGTTTTTTAGGGGTAACTTTTGTTTTATGTATATTGTGTAGGACGTTTAACAGTCACATTAAAGTTACTGTATTCTTATTAAGTAATTTATTCAATTTTGAATGAAACGACTCTAAAATATTTGTCGTCCGATGTCTTTCACCGTAAACGCCGGTAGTAAGTATTTTTACCCAAAAATAATTAATGTAGCTTATAAACTTATGCATCCGTTTTAAGCTATCGCATTCTGATTTCATATAATCAAGTCCCAGTAATATTTAATTGGCAGGTAAAAGTGGTAAGGCGGCTGTGATTCCCACGACTCTTCTCTCAGGTTTTGTTTGCGTTATGCGAAACTTCGGCGATTTAGCATTTTTCCATATGTTGCGTACCCAATGGTAATAGCATCCCTTTATAGTGCAATTCGAAAAGACTTTCAAAATTGCATTCTTTGTCGCTTTTCCATAATCACAGTGTATTTTAAATGGTTTCCACTCCGGTATTTGTGACAAAATCAAATTGAACAAAATCATGTAGTTCTTTTCTTAACGGTTCGACATTAAAGCAAAAATAAGCGGCATTACTGTAGTCGTTTCTGTGGTACTGCTGACATCGCCATGAATATTGTATATTTGAGCGAAAGATGCAGGGCAACTATGGAAAGTGCCATCCACAAAATATTCTTTAATATTTGGGATATTTTTTCGGGACTCATTGGAACAGAAAACTAAAATACGAGTTTGTTCCCCAGCTTGCTCGTGGTAGTAATCGGCCAAAAGGAAATGTTTGAACTGAACCGGTACTTCAACTTCACCAACATTTTTGAACACGGTCTTGGATACGTTTCCCGATTTATTTCTTGCGTCGTGTAAAAAATGTTTAACACTTTCGTACGGTGGAATACTCCCCATTGCTATATTGAGTCCCTTGTTTTTAAGTTTTTGTGATGAAAAATAAAGAATTGTGCAAGTATTAAGCAATATTATTGTAGATAAATAATCGTGACTAAAACAATGTACTTTCGTACTACATTATAACAAAACAGTGACAGCAATGACCTTCTATACACATGGACAACTCACGTCATACAACAAAAATGCCCAAACATGGCACTGCATCTTATTTCACCCTATTATGCTTCGACTAGCTCAGTCTATACATTGCCGTTTACACACCAGTCCTTTAAAATGTCATCGGTTATTAATCAGTAATGTTTATCAATTACTCAGTCGAAGCTTCATATGTTGATTTTAGAAGTTGGCTGGAACAAGGTACCAGTGGAGTTGAAACGGGCTGTTAATTTTAGGGTAGCGAACCTCAACAGAAAATACGGAACCCATAAGGGGGTTTTTATAAGGGTGAGCTTATTAATGCTCACTCATTGTTTGTCCGTCTGTCACGGTCGATTATTTTTGTGAAAATGTTTTTTATAGTTTTCGAATGTACATTACGGTCACGGAAGTTAATTTGCTACCCATTTCAAAGAAAATCTGCTTGAAAATGTCACTGTCATTAGAGATGTTAAGTCATTTGTAATTGATACGAAATTCGACCTTATTGCTGTAGAATGTCAGATTGACTTTGGAACTAAGGTGGGTCACAAATTTAATTCTTTGACTGTACCCCAACGAAAATATTAATATTAAAATGTCATAGTAAACTTCAAACAGAACTTCAAATGACACACATGACAATGACAATGACATTCACAATGACAAGGTTCTAAGTATGCTCATTATTTTTATTGGGTGACTGTACCTATATTTTGAACTATTTATGGTATTATAATTATGTGGATAGCTACTGTAGGGTAACTTTTTACTATCGAAGTTAACGATATTTCAGGGGCCAGAGGGTGATGGTACTCATAAATATGAACCAATTTTTATTAATCCTTCTGAAACCGCAAACATATCAAAAACTTACTCCAAAAAAACGTTGAATATAGGTTTTGTACAATCACCCAATAAAAATGTTGAGCATACTTAGAACCTTGTCGTTGTGACTGCCATTGTTATTGTCATACTTGTCATTTTATGTTCAGTTTGAAAGATATTATGACGGTGCACTAAAGTGCTTAACATTTTGGTTTGGGTACTGTAGTACATGCAAGAGAAACCAATTTTTTTAAACGAAATATTTTTATTTACCTACCTACGTAAAATAGGTAATCGAAAAAACTAATTAACGCTTATATCCTTTAGTGGTTAAATATACATCAGATTCAAGAAAATGATCTGACCAAATGACGCTTGAATTATTTGGTTTGTAAAATATTTCGGATCTTTCTCTTGCTACAAACTTGCGCCAATTCTCTCTCCTTATCTCGTGTACAGGAAAGCTGAAAAAAAACCCATTATAAGGGTTCCGTTTTTTACCATTTTGGAACCCTAAAAAGAGCTACTCTATTATTTGGTTTCTGACTATGTTCTTGTCACGTCCTTTTGCTTGTTTCTTTCTAACGCGCGTGAGAGAAAGAAATAGAATATCAATGGAGTACTTGACAATAGTTGTCAGTAGTTGTCAATCAAATACGATATTTATTGAAAATTAAATGGTTTTAATACATTCTTTATACTTTTTCGCGTGTTATCTTTTATAAATAAAATTAACTTGCCGGTGGTAAGTCACACCATCTTTTTTTTGAGTCGTTCTGGTATTATTTCGGCACTTGTTGATGACACACTTCGGCATCTTAACGGATTTGCGACCAACAGACGACTAAGGTAAGAACTGTGCGCACGCTGTCATTGCGAGCAATTGGGCTGTCCCGCGTATTGTGCGCTGATGCGAAGTCCTTGTGTATAGAAGGTCATTGAGTGACAGGACAAAATATAACAGAAAAGTGTAGTCTTAGCAACGAGTAGCATAGACTACTAAGAAGGACATACAGTCTCTTCACACTTGTCTGTAAAGTCAGTGCATTTTTTGTCATATAATCTTTGGATGGGTTCATCGCAAGATATCACTGTCTCTCGCAAATCACATACTTGCTTTAGTATCTGATTTTTACATTCATCTACTTCACAAGTGGCCTTTTCTTCCAACTATTGTTTTGTCCTAAAATGTATTATTTGTATTATATGTAGTATATGTATTATTTCATGTAACAACCATTAAATATTATAGTTACCTACATCAAGGCGATACAGAAGAAAATAAATGACACCTCGATATAAACTTGTAACAGACTTTCTGTTCATGACTAGGTAATAAAACATACTAAACTGAAAGTAATACTTACCTCTACAATAGTTAAAGTACCGCAACATTTACTAGTAAACTATGAGGTACATCTCCATACCGCTGAACCATTTTTATATATTTTGTGGCGATGGTATCGGTATTTGCCACAAAGTAGAGCCATTCCGCCATTAAATTTAATAAAATCAAGTCCTCTGTGGCCATTTTTGTTTAATTATTCACATCGATGATAAAATGTCAATGTAAAAAACCAAATAATTTTCAAATGTCACTCAATAAACAGTTTATCAACTTGTGCAAGAAGTCTTAATATCAAACAGAGTGAGGTTGGTTCAACCTTTACTTACCTATTGCAAGCGACAGAAGGATACTTGAAATAAATGCATGATAAGATTATAATTGAGACTAATCAAATAAAACTTAATTATAAGTATTTATACTTTGTCGTATGGGATGCTATTAACACCAGGTTCGTAATATTTGAAAAAACAAAACCTGTAAGCATATATTGCACAGCACTACGGTGGTATGGTTTAGTCCCGCCCTACCCCCAGGGGTATGGTGGGTATGGTGGGACTGACATGGGTTATTTTATACTTTATTTGGTTGCACAACATTTCATTAGTTAGTACCTCGACCGTTAGACCACCCAAGTACAGTCGGCCAAAAATGTGGTCTACCACCCTACGGTTCATTTGCACGTCATGATACAACAAGTTCGATTTTCCCTTACAATAATATTATGACAGTGACAAGCGTCAACCTTAGCAATAATTAGATCTCACAGAAAAGTTGTCAATGTTTTGGACCGTACCGTCAATATGAGTGGTAACCCAGTTATTCGTAATGATAAATCGCAGAATACCAGTGTCGCAAAATACGAGATTAGCAGGATTTACTACAATCATTGTTCTATCGAAGAAGCTAGGTATTACTTCGTAGTTATCTCTAATGAAATTTATCTCCTGTCGTAATTTGCTCTTATGAAAACATTTTTTTGCAGTTCTTATAGCAACCGATACTTGCTCATAGTCTTGAGCATAATATACAGCAGCATTTATCCATGCTCCCCATCTGGTGATTATCGGCTCGGGAGGTAGCGGAATGGACGGATATTTTGCCTTAAAAAGGCAAACACGCTCTGGAGATTTGAGGAATATCTTTTTGACATTCGATATCAGCACATCCACACCTTTGAATTTATCTCGCACCTCTGCTGCAACTCTAAGCAGACCATGAGCTAAACATGTAATGTGTTTCATACGCGGAAACGTTGATTTTAAAATACAACCATATTTAAGCATGTATGCTGCACTATCTGTGCAAAGTAAAATTACATTGTATACGTTATCGTTAAACGAATCTTGAAACTAAAATTTTAGTTGGCTTATTATTAAATTAGCAACTGCTTCGCCATTCACCTTTTCTAATACCTTCGACCCCAAAATATAAAATGACGGCGAATTTTTTTTTTGGAAAGATCGAATTACCACATTTGACACATATTTACCCATAAAATCTGGCGTTTCGTCCACAGATATCCACAAATAATTGGTTTTATTTACCTTTTCACGCCACTGCTCGGAAATGTGGCGAAAGATGGTCTGTTCATGGTCCCCAAAACAATCGATAGTTGAACATTGAATGAGCAGGCCTACTATGAATTTAAACAGACCAACTATGTTAACATTGTTGGTCTGTTCCATTGACCAATAACATCGGTCCGCTGATCACTAATTCGACCAATCAGAACACACTTTGTGCTGCATATGAAATTAAATTGGCCAATGAGAAGTCGTTTTATTTTTTTAATAATATTCATCCCTTCACGGATAGGCAAAGGAATCAGATTCCATACAGCCATATATGTCTGCTTTTAATTACTTATCTGAAATAAAGTTTTTGTCACTGTGAGAGTCGTCAGTTTAAAAAAAATATTAATGTTCCCGGCAAGAATATTTCGTTATCCTTTAATAATTGTCCTAACGCTAATATTAATATGTCGTTTAATTAAAGAAAAATGTATTATAAGATTATTTTTTTATTTGTTCGCAGTAGTCGTGAAAAGCACTGTATTAAGCCTCAAGCACTCGTACTTTCGAGGGCCTCCGCTACGCGTCGGCCCTCGAACTAACTCGTCCTTCTATTGCTTACTTTCTAACCTCTACAACAATGTATTATTCTTATACCCTGTATAGTTTTTTTTATATACAAGATTTAAATATATTTTCCGCAGTCGATTCATCCGGTAGGGGCACTTTTGTGCAGTCACAACATAAATATTTGCTAAAAAAATTACGGAATTTATCGTTTGTTAACTGTTGTCCATGGTATGTTGCATGAAATAAGAGAAATAAGTAAATCGAAATAAAATTGATTTTTCGAATTTGGTTGTCCAGAATGTATATTGAGGCGGTTGCTTTTAAGATGAGTGTCAATATTGCATTTCTTTAGTTTCAGGTGTATATCGGACATAGAGCAGTATATAGTAGAGGTCACTTCATTATAGACTAATTCAGGATGATTCACTATCCACGTTTTGATTCGATCTTGCACATTACTCATTCTTACTTTAATTCAAAACTGTAATATTAAATTATCAAACACGTCGAGTTTAAGCCGATTTCGGTAATAAATAATATGTAACTAGACGCAATTTATATTTTATCACTGTCATACATTAATGAAATGACATCTAATGTCTTATGGAGTAGAGAGTATCTATTATTAACTGAAGTGTTTATTATTTTCAATGAGGTGGTAAAGATAATCACTTCTTTCAAACTTGCACCTTCCTCTTTGTTGCCTGAGTATGGCAAAGCTGAAAGGAAAGTTTATTTTATTATTGAATAAATAGGTATTTTTTATAAATAATACTCGATATCGATAAAATGATGTTTCTATCACTAGCCAGATTACGATAGTGTTTTGTTTTGCCATGAAAAATCCGGGCTCTGGTAATCACCATCTAGACCCCCCACCCCCCATTTCATCAAAAATAACCAAAGCATATATCCCTCGCCCCCCTATAGTGCTTACGTAATACTTGAAAGATCCTAGAGTAGCAAATTGCCAGACTCTCAGGATACCAAATTCGTAAAATGACAGACTCGCAAGATACGAGAGTCGCCAAATCCCAGATAAGCAGAATATACTACAATCTCAAATCACCTGATTCACGGAATAACATGTGTACAGTTTAATTTAAATAATTTATTCCATTAAAAAACAAACATAAGTGCTTATCGGTACATAAATGAAATTGGTATAATATACCTTTTAAAACCTAAACCCTATTCTTATAGTCAGACTTTTAACTATATCTAAAAACTTAAACCTTGATTGTTAACTCCATAGAATTCTGACGTTTCTTGGTCTTGATTAATTGATTGATGATTCTGATCATTCTTATTACAAATCTTTGGTTATTTTTTTAACCTTAATTTTGTTTCATATCCATGTTATGTATTTTATGTTCTTAAATCATGTTAAATACTATTGAAAATCCTAAAAAGTCAGAATGTGACAGCAGTCAGAATTATGCGGAATTAAAAATCAGGTTTAGGCATCTGAAACAGTCTTCGATAGCAATTTTGTTTGTAATGCAATCACGGATGATTTTCTGAGTTTTTTCGTGTTTAATTATATATATTTTTTACGTCTTTTGTTACGGGCAATGAAATGAATTTTGGCAAATACTTATATCTTGTATACATGTTTCCTTTTTCAATTATATGATGGAATGATAGAGACTGGGTTTCTGTGTTATCTTCGTATTGATGCCTATGCCATCCCTCTGATGCGTTTGTTGTACTATTTTTCTCTCCATAGCACGAGAAAATATCTGAAGTTATTTTTTGCATCCACCTATTTTGAAAATATTCTTTGAAAGTCTGCGGTGCTTTATAACAAATATTCAAAAAGGCTTCAAGTGTCAAGTATTTCGGAAGCTAAGCCAATAATGTACAGTCGCGGAATGAAAAGGTTGACCATCTTAAGATCTGTTTTTGCTTGCTCGGTATAAGTTATCAGTATCTGCTTATCGACCGAGTATGACACATTCCGTCATAATGAATGTCATTTCACTACATGGCCCACAGATACATGGTTACTATGGTCACGTATAAACAACAGCCACTATTAGTTCAAAGTATTGGTCGTTACAAAATGTTTGCTATGGTCACGTTTCAATAACGAAAAACGGCGGCATTAAGATGATAAGCTAGTAAGCTAGATAAAATGAAAAAAAAACTATTTATCTCATTATGTTTTCATTTATTTCAGGAAGGAGAAAAGAGAGCATATCGAACTTTGACTTAAATAGGAATGAGTAACACTTGCATATTACTGGTGTATACCCTCACAGAAATCAAACAAATTTAATTCTAGTAAAATATATTTCAACAAAACAAACAATCACTTATGTGAAAATATGTCGATTGGGATTCATTATTGGCACACAATCTTAACTGAAAATAAGGAATAATAGTGTTTAATAAGAGATGTAACCACAACGAGCATCTATTACACTTTGTAATCTTTTTCTCATGGAACTCACAAGGTTGGAACATAGGTTCGTTCCTCTCATTTCTTCCCAGATCATTTGGCAGTGGTTTTCTATGGCTTCTTTGGTCCTTTCGTTTCTGTTCTCCCAACGCTGCACCATTAAACCCCATAGGTTCTCTATCGGATTTATATCTGCAGATTTCGCGGGCCAGTCTATTTTTTTTATTTCAGGGTGCCGGTTGAACCATTCAGTCACAATACGAGCGGTGTGCGTGCGAGCATTGTCTTGAACAAAACTAATCTCAGGGAAATCGTCAGCCGGATAAACGGTTCGGACACTTGGCAGCATACTCTCTTCCAGAACCGACATATAGTGTGTTGCGTTTGCCCTTGAAGGTAATAGAACGAGCTCGCCTACTCCAGCTGCTGACATCCATCCCCATATATTAGCCGAAATTCGTCCGGAACTAAAATTGGGCACTACATGGTCTTCTGTATATCTCGTACCGTTATATCTCCATAAATGTAGTCTCCCATGTTGGCTCGATTTGAAGCATTTTTCGTCGGTAAATATTGTCGTACTCCAATCGTCGTTCAAATGCATGCGTGCAAATTCCAAGCGTGCTGTCTTATGAGCATCAGTCATTGCAATTTTGTTTGCGTGTCGTCTATAATGCAATCCCATTGAGTGTAAGGCGTTTCTTATTACTCTTGGACAAACTTCATACATTTCAGCGTAATAATTAGTTGACACAAAACCATTATCTTCATATTGTCGTCTCATGTTGGCTCTTTGTGCAGCACCAAGGGCGGGGCGGCGACCAGAATTATGACGATGATCAATCAGCTATGCAGATTCTTCAGCATATCTTCGAATCCAGAATCTCACAGTATATCTGGTTAAATTTAGGTTTCGCGATATTTCACTGATAGTGTAGCCATCTTCGTGTTGATCAATAATAGCTGCTCTTTCTTGAATATTTAAATTTCTCGGCATTGTAAAATATTAACACGAATACAAGAAATAGCAATGATGACATTGACAGGAGCTATTATTCACATTATTTTGTAGTTTTAATCATTATAAGCGAAGAGGCTGTCATTGGATTTATCAAACTTGACACAACGTAATGGCAAGATCAAACTAATAAAAAGGTCTTAGTTCAACCATTAATAGTCAAGGAACATTCGTCTAAGTAACTTTGAACTTTGTTGTCAAACAGTTAAACATAATTTTCAATACAGTACTCTCGTCCGTTACACAGTTTAAAAAGGTAACATGTGCTTGCAACGCTTAAATGAATTCATTTGAAAACTGGTCAACCTTTTCATTCCGCGACTGTACAGTCAAGGGTATAAATGTACATTGACAATAAAGTCCGTGTATACATATATTTGACGCGATGGATGTATAGATATTACTGCCCTTGACCGTAAAGAGCCGTATTATGTGTGGCCCGGCCCTTCTTTGGTTTTTTGGAAGTCTAATTTATTACTCTTTCGCCAAATAGCGTTTATATAGTGATAGTAGCAACCTTTTATACTCGCGTTTGGAAATTCTTCTTCCATGGCTTGTATAACAGAAATTTCGTAATTGCATCTAAACGTTGTAATGTTTATTTTAAATTGGTTCTTTAATATCCTGAACAAACGTTTATATGTATTCTTGCTTTTATTTGGCAGTACTTAAATAACTGGTATGAAGGCGCCTGTATGAGTACTGTGAGATATATCAACATGAAAAGAATAGAGTTGATAAAAAGGCTTCGGGGTGGCTTTAATCGGTCCCACCTGATCAACTGTTTAGCCCTAGCAGTCCCATAAATCGATTATCTCATCGGACCAGTCATCGTATAAAAGGAAATCTTCTACAACGTGTTCAGCTAACTTCACTTCTGCTGGTGTTCTGAATGAACTATTGCCCGTTAGCAAATACCATCTTCGGCTTCTATCTCTTCAAACTTTGATGTGTTGGCTAAAAAGGGGTTACAAATATTTTTGTAACTGATAGTTCGAACATACTTCAGATTTACTACTGTCCATAGTAATGTCAATCAGGTTTCAGGGTATGATCAGCTGGACATATATGGCAGGGCTTTTTTACGACTTCATTGCTTGAATTCAATGTTATCGATGTATAGCGATATTTTTGATAGTGACAACGCCAATTTGTATTGCACGAGTTATATTTCTGCACAAAGTTATACCGATATCCATTATACAATAGCACTTGTTTGCCTTTCTGGCTTTTTATGAATTTCATATCATTCATTTACATAATTACAGCACAATGAAAAAACTTCAATGAAAATCAATACGATTAATTACCTACTTACAAGCAGGAAATTATTTAAAATAATAATTAAGTTTTCATTTCAACAATTTCAAGTGTCATCTCACGTGACGTGATTCATCTTTCAGTAAATTACTCGTAATCATGCACATGTAGGTTGGAAAGATTTATGCCAAGTCATGCCAAGATGATCGTGTAGGATCCTCTAAATAGTAGTCTCTGATACGCCAAAATAATGCAGATAACTGTTTGTTTTTAAAACGAGCATCTCCTTGTTCAAGATTTTGACTTTTTCTACTATCTCTGACGTTTTCGCCTCGATCAGCCTTCCTGGGAGAGGTTCATCGCTAATTCACTCTCTGCCATGTTTAAATAGATTATACCACTTATAATATCACGGGTTTACCAGGGCACTAATGTCCGTAAACTGCTTCCATTTCACAAATAATTAATTGCAGAGGTTTTCCTTGCTTAAAAAGTACCTTTATAACCGCACGATAATAAATTTGCTCCATAGTCAATTTGTTATAAAGGCAATACCCAAAAAGAAATGACAACCTGTAATTGACATACGATATCCAAAGAGTTCACATTACAACCAAGCTAAGAGGAAAATACAGAATTACTTCATCTTCTGTGCTTCATTCATCTTCTGAAACTATATTTTTTCATGGGATATTGCAAAGACTAGAAATATTTAAACCTAGATAATATGTGTTACTGGTTCTAACCTAGGATTTTAATTTATGAGTTTTATTTGCTATGTGAGTTCCAACGCGATGTTTCTTTTGCATATTTAAATGAACTTCACATTAAGAGCATTGTGGAAGAATCTTCTTTGTAATTAAGAGAAGGATATTTCTGTATCCATTCCTTAATCGTTTTTCTTTCAGGATTAACTGTTTTAATAACACGTGAAACCTGAAGCGACATCAATGTCATATGCAACGTTGACATAATTTATTTCAATAAGGAGAAGCAAGTCGCTTATCAAAGGCGTAAATTTTACAGAATAATGTTAAAAGTCTGTAACATGCGAAGAGATATTATGATATAATCGGTAACTGGAATAGTCGATAAACCATAATGGTCAATCCTTGACGTTTGATTTTTGCTTTGATAATTCCGCCCCGTATGTATTCAATAAATTCTCGCACAGTGATCTCTTTATCTTCTAGTTTTTTTACTGGTCCGTGTATCGTTGATCAACTAAATGTGTCCTTTCCTTCTGCGGTCTTCTTTCAAAATAGCAGTCGAAAATTATTTCGTTTTTGGTTGTTCATGAATAGTAATCATTATCAACTTGCAGTTTTCTCAGCAAAGAGTGGTTGACAAAAAATAATACACAAGAACTATTAAATTTATATATTTAAATAAATATGAAATTTATATATAAACGATAATATATTATTATAATACTACTACTGACAGTCGTTCACGTCTATTTTATAAAGGTAATCGTCTATAAAGGTAATTTAGTCATTTAAAAACCATTTTAAATAACGAAATTACCTTTGCACGTTGACGGATGGTACACGAACGTAATTTAAGTGTTTAAAATATTGCGAGCTAAATTTTTTTACGCCCTCTAGCATTTTCAACCTATTGCCAAGCCATTATCTGCCACTGCACGACTTTTATAGTGCTGTAATCAATCAGGCTTTTTCTTTAAGACATTTTTTAGTTTATTATTAACTTCGTAATCTCAACGTTGTCTTTTTTAACAAGTCGAAGACAATTTTCAATGACTTTATGATCAAATTTTGGATCCTCTAACAACTGAATTGACTTGGCAATAATGTTGAAGTTTGTGTCAACGAATAATAACTCTGATTTTAAATTACGATTCCGTGAAATTCGCTTATCTTTGACAATTGCTTTTGCTCCACGTGGATCGAAAGCGTTGATCACAGATTTGATTTCATTATTATATTTTTTATTATATGAAGCAGCGTAAAACAATGTTCCCAATCTGGTTATCAACTTATCACTGGTCGCAAGTGGTCGGAAATGTTCGATTTCATAATTCGTTTTTTTGGTTCCAGAAGGAGCTTTACGGAAAACTATTTTAACGCAAATAATTTATTTATTGTAGACTTATTTTATCTGGGACGCGCTTCTATCCATGTGCGAAGCAAGTTACATGTGATTAATTTGGATATTCCTGTGTGAGACATTTACCCGCTTTATTTTATGGGGGGCGTGAGGTGGGCCTTGTGTGCCGCTTCGACCATTGCTGATCTTTTGTGGCAGCCCTTTATTTAGAGCTAACCGCAAAGGCCCGTTGCGTCTAGGAATTTCCAGATGCTTTGGGCAGTGAGAAGTTGTATCTCTTGTGGGTCCATAATATGTCGCCCTAAGTGGATACTTCTGATGCGCATTAGTGGTCCGCATGAACAGAGGATGTGCAAGGCTGTCTCCTCTGTCTCCTGACAGAACGTGCATGTCGCGTGTTGTTTTATATCCATTAGAAACAGATGTCTGTTCAGTTTGCAGTGACCAGTTAGGATCCTAGTCACTGCGCAAGTCTTTTCTCTTTTGAGTTCTAGAATCTCTTTGAAGATCTTGCTTCTGAACCCTTTTATTAGTGATTTCGAGTGATTTTGTCCTTTTATGGACTTCCACAGCTCGATCGCCCTATATTTATATAGGTCGCTTAGCAGGGAAAAGGTTTTTCGTTTCGTTATGCCACAAAACGGCTCTGGGCCGACCAGGGGGTTGTCAGCACCGTTCCTAGCCAATTCATCTGCTATTTCGTTTCCATCAATGTTGGAGTGCCCTGGTACCCATCTAAGTAAGTATTACTTTGTTGGATTTTCCTAGGGCATTTAGGTTTTCTTTACAGTTTTGGACTAGTTTAGAATATATTTCAAAAGCGTCTAGTGCCAAAAGGGCAGCTTGGCTGTCCGAGTTGATGTAGATGTGCTGGGGTCTACGGTTTATCTCAAGGTTGATTTCCGAGCATTTGTTAATGGCGAAGATTTCCGCTTGGAAGATTGAGGCTTCCGTACCCATGTTGACGCTGACTTTGAGTCTTGGTCTCTCACCAGAGATACCGCACCCCACATCGTTCCCTTTTTTGATCCATGGAGGTGAGGTATTTATATTAAAAAAAAAAAACTTTTAGCGTCTTTTCTACTTTATTCATTTTTCTTTTGTTAGAAATTTCATTGCTTTTTTTTTTCGAAAAATAGGTTCCTCGTTCTTAATTTATCCGAAAATTATATATCGAATGCCCTTATAATTATGTATAGTTTTAAAGAAATTGTTGACAAAACAATTTTTGAACACATTTTTGAAAATCGACGAGTTTTGTTATGTATTGTTGTTATTTTCATTGTAATAGAATTAAAGATACGCTTCACAGATATTTAGATTATTTTGGCACAGGTATAATTTCCATGGTGAATGTTCTGTACAGTCAACAGCATAAATAAGTGATCATTTGTGTACCTTGTCGCTTTCATTCGTGTCACAATTTTGTATGACTTTTCAAAACGACGTTAAAGTGACAAGGTACATAAATGATCACTCATTTATGCTGTTGACTGTGTAACGAGGTTGTCACAACCTCCTTTTTTACGTTCCTGGCCACTCTTTCATTTCGTTTTAATCTTTCTAAATTCAAAATTGTTTATGATCGATTTTTTATATCGATCCATGAGATGACTCTCGGTTTATCTTTCGTTAACACCAGACACGCTCGTGCCGTGTCTTGCTATATTATTTTTCAATTTCTTTTATTTAAAACAACAATTCTATTTTAAAGATTGTTTCATTTACTAATTTACCACCTTTAATATTCTTCCTCTACGGGTCACCGAGATACTTACCACTGCTAGGTACGTCAGAACTGTACTACGTAATGGTCATGTATATCAGAATAATGTACGAACAAAATAAACCATATCTCAATATAGAGGTGTTACAAAAATACCCGTAAAGCCGGAAGGGGGTTAAATGGTGCCTTATAACGAGTCCATTTACAATATTTGAGAACCGTAATGTCACTATATGACTTACCGTCTAAAAAAAATAAAACCATTATTTTTTTCATTTATGTGCAAACCCTATTTCCGTAATATTAAAGAGCAATTATGAATCAGCAATGTTCACAATACTAGTGTTGGAATCTGCCCTGCCGTGAAGCGTGTAGATCCTCGATAGCACAAACGAGATCGTTGTGCACATTTGAAAGTCCTGACCTCGCGAATGTTGCCTCGTCTGTATAAAGAACATAGTGTACGTAATTACGGGTCTCCCCTAACTGCCTGAGGTACCACTCTCAGAAATTCCTCCTAGGTGCAAGATCAGAGGGTATCAGATCCTGTGTGCGGCGATAGTGATAAGGGTGACGATTGTCGTCACGCTGAATTCACCACACTGCAACATGATTAACACCGAATCTTGCTTTGGCTCGACTCGTACTCGTGGTTGGCTCATCTTCTAAATGCTCTTACACTTATCTAACCCGCCTGACATCTTGGACGTGCACTTCCAATAGACCAATGAAAGGAGCATATGGAATGTAGGCGTCTTGACATATTGAGAAAACACTGGTACGAAGGTAGCCGTCGCTGTTCAGCGGGGGGTTCTTCCATCGATACAGTTTGCAAGCACGATATACATTGCTATCTTCATGGCCTACGCATAAAAGCATATCGTATTATTCAGAGTTGGAAATATGGTCATTTTGAAGCCAGTATTTAAGCATAATGACATCTTAGTATTGAGATAGCAAACCTTTGTGGATGAAAACACACAAGTTTATTAAAATAGGATTAAAATAGGATTAAAATAGGTAGATTGGCCCCTCTGTTAAATAATCTATGCCAACTCCGGTTCCCTGACATGACAGCTTACTAGGGTTGATAATATTTTTGGCTTTGTTAATTTATTATTATTTTTTACGGGATATTTTGTAACACGTTGTATACGATGTGGATGTCCTTATTTTAAAGACATAAGTGAAGATATATATTTTTCCTCTCTTCCCATTTCTTTGTTCTTCGCCTTTGGCCTTTTGAGAAATGATAAAAAGAGTGTACAATTTAAACTTTAGTAATAATTTGTGGTAGATGTTCCAAAGTCCACGTGAAAAAATTTTGGTGACCCATTATTCAATCGTGATATTACCGTCTAAAATAATATATAGTAAGAGCCTTTTTTTCGTCAGTATTTAAGGCATAAGCCAAAGAAGCCGTGATTGTTGTAGTACATAAAGATGAAACTGTGTAATGTATAACGCGAACAATATCTTCTGTATGAGCTTGGCTGAAGTCTTCGCAAACATTTGGTGCCCCCGTCAGGTCCTCCCATGCACCAGCTGCCTAGTGCTCGCCGCACACACAAGTATTTTATGGGATATAAAAGTTTAACTCGCATAGTAACTTCACCCTTACCATGTCGGGTATGAATAATAATGGTGTATTCGGACACCCAATAAATATGCATCGATTTGAACTTTCGTGTGTTCTTAAAAGACTCATTTCTAAGTAAGTAATCCTTCAATTAAGTATATTATCAAATTTAAATTATAAATGTCGAATTATACATTTAAGTTAGGAATAAAATTTAATAAATTACATGGGATCTTGATTACAAAACTAAAATCATATTTTTAAATCTTATTATTTTTTAAAATTTAAAAGCTATATCTAAAAAAGGGCCCTGCGGCCTTGTTCCGAAGATGCTGGCAGCAATTCCTCGCTGGATAGTTAAACTTATGCGTTGAGCGAGGAAACTGCCAGCTCTTCGGTCTCCCGTGACGTCAATAAGCCTCTTCGAAATTTCTTTGAGCAGGCTTTGAAGGCAAGGACCCCACGGACCAAGGGTCTCAACGCCGAATGGAACAAACATATATTCTGGGCCGAGACCAGTATATTTGCCTACCTTTATGCTTTCGGCTGCTTCAGCTGCCGCACCAGCCCTATTAGAGGTCCAGTGGAGCTAGCGTGTCCACGCAGGTTGCATCCCACACTAGTAGCCGTCCCATATTCCACGGGACCAAGGACATTCCGTCGGGTCTCTTGCCATCATTTCTACAAATGCCGGTCGGCTCTAAAAGTGCCGGCACTTTTATTGAGGCAAAAGACCGACGAATGATGTCATTTAGTGCGGCGTTTATGCGCTGTGTGACATACTCTGTATACCATTTGTTTCAAACGCCACAAAGGCAATGTACTCGTAAGTAGATCCAAGTGAAATTACTGACTGATCAATAAATTTAATAATTCGTTCAGGCCATAAAAAATAATTATAGTTATATTACAATTAATTTTGTCATTTGTAATTTATCTTCACACAAAGTTTTAATGTAAGTCCAGCCCTCCATAATATCAGTAGAAGGACTCAATGCTAACGCTTTCGTCAATCATACGATCCTTTTTTCTGCATAGGTATTGGTATGATTAAGTTTGTCAGCTTTTTATTTATATTTTTAGACCAATGAAAGTCACAACCTTTAAGATGATGTTTAAAAAACAGGCTTGATTGCGTTAATCGACGCCTTCTCAAAGTCTGAATGTATTTTAAGCGGTAGCCAATGCGGCAACAGTGACTTAATCATGCTAAATAATTGGAAATAGCTGGTTTCCTTTTTGTCAGTCATTAGTGCAACCACTAAGCGTACGACAGACATTAGTTGATTCAAATGTGCTCCCTGTATCTCCGTGAAGTGAAAATATTTGTATGAATGGGAATGGGCATGATTTAATTGTCCCATCCATGAAAAATTTGGTTGTGTTTTTTAATAACTCCCGGCTCTGCTCCGAACAGAATACTAAAATTCTGTTCTGATGATCTGAGGAATCAGCTAACATGCAGCTTTTATTTTTTTCTGGAACTTCTTTCTCATTAAAATCATGAAAAGTAGTTTTAGATACACCCAACGAATCGTTCCTTGCAGCATGTAAAAAACTAGTCGTGTTATTCAGGGAGGTAGAGATATAACCAAATCTATGCCAGTGTTTTGTACAGAGGCCATCTTATCGGCGTAGAGTTTTGGTATTGGCTAATCAGATTGTACGTCTTCATTCCTCAGCTCGTTAATTATTCTATTTATTTCATTTTCATACGCATCTCGCTCACATGTGTGAGGGACACTTCTCAGGAGTTCGTCATCCTTAAACAAGAAAAATATAGGGATAATTATTGCAGTTTTACCCTTTGAACGCCAAGAACTCCTAAAGCGGTCGTGTGCTGTCGTGCCCATCACGCCAACAACCCCTAAAAATGTCGGAGTAAAAAAAAACCCAGCGACATTTTCATTATCTTACTTGCTTAGTCGTATACTCATTTTTTTCAAACGTCACAAAGGCAGTGTACTCGTAAGTAGATCCAAGTGAAATTACTTACTGATCAATAAATTTAATAATTCGTTCAGGCCATAAAAAATAATTTTAGTTAGCAGCAACACGCTCAAGTCATCATTTGAAGGCCTTATATCAATGCCAATAAGATTACCAATGATGATGCAAGGGTAGTAGATTTTATCGATAAATGTTTTGCACAGAACTACGAGATAGGTCATTTTTGATTACGCAACAGTACTTGGCGTGTGATTGATCACTTTATGCGTTCAAAGGTTTAAGTTGAAGGAAATTGATGGAAATGTCTAAATTCTGCTACTACTTACTTTCAAGGTAATAGTTCCCAGACACTTCGACTTTCTATAGGAAGTATATTGTTTATGCTTGTAATATTTATATTTATCTAGCAGTAAAGCGACTCCGCCATTAATTTTTATAAATTGCATTATATCCTTCTTTAAAAATAAAGTGTAATAGGTAGGTATTGAAAAATGCAAGCACAGAAATTATGTTTGTAAATAATAAACAACGTGTGACATTGACATTGTCTGTCGACAATTTTATCTCAAGTAACCAGCACCTTGCACCTATGGAAGTTCGTACCTAGTGAAAACATATTTCTCAGCCCTGCGGTGGTTTCGTCAACAACGAATCAATCTAATCTAGAGGGCTAGTGATGTGCCGTTTACTGGGAATAATCTTTAAGAGAGATTATTCTCGGAAACGTCTCGGGCATATTCCCGATTATCGGAAATATAAGAGATTTTTAAATTTCTATATGTATACATTTTATATTTTCGGGCATTACGTACAAAAGAAAGTGATAACACATCCGAGTAAGGTAGTTTGTGCTGTAAAGTCTTCTTCAAACGTATATTCTCAATATTTCCGGGAATATTCTCAAAGTTTCTAGAAAATTATTTATTGTTCCCGGGAATATACTCGTAATATAAATGAAACAAGTAAATCAAAAATAGTTTGTTAATCAACAAATTTGGTACATAATTATCACAGCATCATTATTACAAATCACGAGGCAAGGTATTAAGTACTTACTATTAAATATGTCACTAATATGATCCATCATCTATTTCATACCTCATGCTGTACTTAGCTGGGAGTTTTCAGACATTTGGTTAAATGACAGGCGAATATTGTAGCATTTTTAAATGTGTACACGATATTGCAGTAATTGCAACAATAAGTAATTTTATTATTATCAGTCTTTCAGAAAAATGTTGAAACACTTTGCTTTTTGGCTTCATTGTTTAAGACACAGCACTTACACGTACATACTCTTTGCACCGAATACGAAACACGACGGAGCTGAGCTATCGCATTGCTATTTTGCTAATAAGAGGAAAAGAGACGGAGCGGATCTGTTGACAGAAAGAGAAGCAAATATAAAATTACGAAACAGTACCTATTGCAACTAGATGTTTTTAAATTAAATTGAATAAGATCTCGTTGTTGTTTTTATGTACTAGCGATGCCAGTTGCAACAGTCATTTATTTTTTTGACCAGTGTTATCTGTAGAAATAATTTAATTAAATCGATATATGAAATGAATACCTACAACAAATTGAAACCATGTCCAGTGGATTTTCCGTAACGTGATTTGCGATAATGCGCAAATCTGCATATTTTCGTGAAATGCCTTGTCTCATCTCAGGCACAGATATGACCTTACACGCAGGTGTGTCAATGTCAAAGTAGACTAAACGACAAGCTTTGGATCACGCTTTTGTTCGCTATATTCTGACTATTACGAGACTGTCATTAATAATTCGGAGAATAAATAACAAAAATATGACAAACCATACAACTGACAAAACTGCAAAAAAAATCGATAAAAGGAGTTAAAATCGGTCACTTTCTACTATACACGGCCCTAACTATGACACGGTGCCGTATGTTGCATTATTTACTTTTAGATTGGGCATGATAAACGGGATTTAAAAAAAAACTGTCTTGAAAAATTGTGTGATCGGTTTTACTCTTGATTCTTAACGAACTTCTTTCAGGTTTTGCGTTATTTTTTATCTATCTATACATTGTATTTTATACTCGTATGTACCTAGTCGGTCCATAAGTTCTGTCACTGAGATTTATTACAATTAAAAAAATATTTATATAGAATATAAAGAAGCGTGATTTATATTCTTTACTATTGCAATCATTTGATGAACGAGTTTTCAGCATTCCATTCGTGGCAGGAAATCATGGGTCAAAACACGCACGACCACGATACTTATAATGACTACAACTTTTGTAAGAGTTCTCGTATTGAGTCGAAATATGCGTGACATATTTTTGAGTGTCGTTAAGAAAATAATGCTGATCTCTAAGCATACCGAAATATAGGCTTCACAATATTAAAGAACAAAGTTTCTTAGTTAACAAAAATTAACCTTTAAAGCGTTTTCAATAAGTGATATTTTCAGAAAACTCGAGCGTATTTTAATCGGTGCCGGCCGTGAATGTTTGAAGATCGTATCGGAAATTGCGAAAACTATGTGGAATGGTTATTAGTTTTAAAAATGTACATTACTTAAGCTTTTTATCTTTTTATGTTTTGAAATTAAAAAAATAACAAGTTCTTTGACTAAACCTTTGTGTCAGAACTTAAGGACCGACTCGGTAGCACACCTTACGCGTGTTGGGGATATGAGCTATCACAAGTACTTAATGATTAACATTTTTTATAAATTGCTTCTATAAATACATTTCACTACATTATAATTGCGTTTTTTCTTGAAATGCGTATATTCAAATCAGGGATGCTAATTTAGGTACCTATATCTACTGGACTGGCGAAGGCAACGGAGTTAATAATTCAATGTGGCAATACATTAGCATTACTTAAAGTGCTTGGTAATTCTATTTTATAATTATGACGTTTTCGTTGCTAAAATCTGACGACTAGTCTTGTTTATTTTGCTATTACGACTAGTTGCGTTTCTACACGAAATAATAAGGTCAAATACGGCTTTATCTGAACCAAAGATTTCCTTTGGCAGGATTAATCTTTGGGCTCCTAAGGTGTTTTAAGATTGGATCCAGAGACTCTCGGCGTAGTAAATGAATAATAAATACATTTGAAAACAAGTTATGGCGGACTTAATTCCTTTATTATTATTAAGTTCAATTTTCTTTGATATTATGGCACGAATTGGTCTAAAACGGAATGCAAAACCATTACTTATATTTATTTACATTTTAATCAAGTTTGCAGTGTAGTAGTAGTTTTTTTTGTAGTACACCCATACAAAACATTTTAATTTGACATTACATATGTTTTTTAGTGAACAAAAGATAGGGCTCTCTTTAGCATATCTTTTTTTTCAATATTCATAATTATTTATAAGTTATGATTTTTTTTCTTGTGAAATAGGATATTTAAAAACATAGTTTTATTTTATTTTATATATTTATAATTTGGAACAGTGTCAATATGATAGGTTAAACGAAGTCGGCATCCCCAATTTATACGAAAACGATACCAAACTTGACCTAGTAGCTTAACCGATGTTGATATAAAGATAAAGTTGGCACTCCCCCCCCTCAAAAATGTACACCAAAAATCTTGGTGACTCCACTTCTAAAATCCATCCTTGGGTCCTAAGGACAAATCCTGCCAAAGGAAAACTTTGGTTCACGAAACGCCGTATTTCATCTGCTACAACTGCCACTATACCTGCCTATCCACTATTAAACAATAATTGTTGATGGGCCTGTAAATAAGGTAGGTTCTCGAAAACGGATTTAACGATTTCGATGACATTTACATTATAAGTAGGTCTCATTTGTAGGATCTTTCGTTTTTTCGTATTTCGAGTAATATTCGGTTGCCCAGGAAATATGGAAAAAAACTAATCATTATCACGAACCCTTCGGGTGGACTGGCTAAGGGCAAGAAAAAAATATCCTAAGTTCAGTTATGTGAACTGAACAGACTGATTGCGATCAAAATAGGCACCCAATTTTTGCTGACATTCACAAACAATTATTTGGTTTCACGCAGCGGAATAAAAAAAAACGAGTGGCCCCATGCGTTGAGGAATGTTAACACCTCAATGAGTGGAATAACCAGGTAATACTGGGAATTTCATAAATGGAACATTCAATGGAAGGAATTATGTTTTATTGATTTACAGAGACCGAAAGTTTCGATTTGAAACGGACTGTCAACTCTCCACCGACTTTAAGAGTAACCCCCGTTCATACGGCGTCAAGTAAGAAATTACAGAACCGGTTTTAATTTTTATCATGCTTGCTATGTTTGTCACTGAAATTTTTAATACGGGTTTCTGGGTTATTTCTGTTGTTTGTTGTAACGTGTACATAAAGTTTATATTGTGATTGTTGTTTACAGAGTAGTAAGTTTTTAATAATGTAGATAAAAGGTTGTCACCAAGCACATAAGCGGTATCTGTTCGTTTTCACTAATTGACACTATAAAACTATGCACTTATTAATTGTAGACGGCATACCTACTCAGTCTTTCTCCTTCTCTAATTAATGTTATAAATAGTCCATAGTTAAGAGAATATTATTTGCTATTACTACTCGTAACGTAATTATAAACGTAGTAGGTGCATATCCAACTGTTCCAAGTAAAAATGCAGCTGATAAAAGGTATATAGGTTTTAAAAAGATCTTTGTTTCGTCATTTAATAGTTTGTAAATATAACGATGTCAAAAACAACTTAGGGCCGGTTTTATAACAGTCCGTAAGTATATTTTAGGATCTTTTTGACGTAAATTATACTTACCGGTCACTTTTTGCGTTTTATAACGGTCCGTTAGTTATATTTCAGTAAAATTTTACTCCCGGCAGTTACCGACAGCGATATCATGGTTTAAGCTTAGTTACGGATGGTTATTTTGACACTTGACGTAAATGTGACTTTTAAATATTGTATTTTCCTTAGACTCCGTGCTACAAGACTTAACAAAAAGAGTTAAATATACATATTAAACATGTATTCTTCGGATAGTAGTGATTTAGAACTACTACTAGATTCGTCAGATTCTAGTGCCAGTGAAAATTCTGACCACCGGCGCAGAAGAGTTTTCAAACCGAGACCAGAATATTGCAGCATATTATACGACACCGAATTTAAATGCCGCGCTTCTTAACGTCTTTATTTATCACGAATCACGACCGTCTATATGAAATTTTTATAGATTTTTGAAAATGTCAACGGTCTCTCTATATGACAGACCGAATAAAAAATGTAAGTCTATAGACAATTTAGGCTAGCCGCAGACAATAATCCAGCGAAAAAAGTATACTATTTTTAAGTATCAAGTCTCATTTGTGGCAGACCTAAGGTTTCATAACTAATGTCAAATTTTACGATTCTTTACTTTATAAAACGCTGGGTGGTATAAGTTACTGACATTTGACAAACCATTCGTTAAAATTATTCTTACTGTCGTATATTTGGTCTCAGCTTTATAAAACCGGCCCTTAATGTAATTAACTAACTTAGGCACCAAACCGCTCGATAAAGAATCTTTTTTATTTGTTTGTGATATATTTAATCTTCAAGTGCACGACTCCGTGGCGTCTACTACTTACAAAGAAGGTCTCTGCTTCCAGAAAAAGAAGGTTTTCTTCGCATTGGCTCGCTAAACGTGCGAGTGAAGAAAACCACTGAAGCCTTTAGCAATTTCCTTGGTGTCGGCGCAACGAGATCGTCCGCATATATACCGAAGTCGGCCCGTGAGAGGCAGCTAGAACGGCGTTCAGACGAGGGCGAGTTGCATAAAACTTGGGGCTCAGCCGATAATATCCAGGTATGTTACTTTTAAACCCATATTTGCCCGTTGATTCGAAAACGCTGAACATGATATCCTCATAACTATTTCAGTTATTGGTTCCTTATATGCCTACGGATTCGAAAACGATATTCCCAAAAATATAGCTCTGGGCGTATTTATATGGGATAAAAATAATGTGAGTTAGGGAATTACAGTAACCGTTTACATAATTTATGCAACGCAACGACAACAACCCTGATGATTGCAATCACATTTCATTAAATTAAAAATAATGCTATATGTTTGCCAAAAGGACGGGTGGTATAGAATAAGATGCTAACGGTTGCGTACCTACATGGCGTTCCGTTCCAAAAATGCGTCAGGATTTAAAATTTCAGAAAGATGACAAGCTTATGCCGCCCCCAACCAACAGTAGCAAGGTGCGGCGCCGCGGGACCAACGGACGCCGAGGACTGGCTGCTCACAGTCGTAGTACTCCCACTACTCCCGATCAGGTATATCCAGGCTTAAACTAAAACTGTATAATGGAATTTAAACGTATCCTTAGCAACTTTTCTGCTAGCAAACTTATCAGTCGACGAAAAGGATTTCTGCATTAAATTTTATGCGAATTGATTTCGAACAATTAATATTATGCCAGATATGGCTAACCCGCAGTCATCAAAACCTTCGCCTCCTTAGTCGACTCCGCTATCTTCAAGGCCTCCGCTAACGTTAAGCTCATTTGGTTAACGACAAGCTCATTTGGTCCGACTGATTAAGATCTTCCGGCGTCAGGTTAGCTAAGTTCCTCCAGCTGATCTGCCCACGGCGGTACTCGGCGGCATCCCTAGGTAGCTTCCATTTCATCGCCACTAAATGCTGAAACAGCCTTCCTCCTCTCATCCCACCGCTAAAATGAATAGTAGCTTTTTATTCAAAATGTCTAGCGTTCCTGTCGCTGGGGTAAGCGAGTCATGAGTCATATTTATTTCATATTTATTCCCTTTTTTGACTATCTAAGGCGAAGGCTACACGGACAATAAATACTGTGATCCATCAATATGATAAATACTGATGGATTACATTATATTCACGCAAGGCTACACGTAAAATAGAGAACAGACGTCTTCAATAGTAGCATCATTATGTATTTATTATAAATTTCTATTAGTTTACTTAAAGCTTGTCCCACTTTTAATAGCATTTATTATGAAATGACTTTAAATGGAAAATTTGTTTATACTTGGTGTTATTGGAAATGTGAATTGGCCTAAATAGCCCTACTGTCTTATGTTGCTTTGCCCTTGCAGGGCGTCCGATACCAACAATACCAAAAATTACGATACTTTTTTTGTAATTCTATCTTTAAATACTTGTAATGTGATTTGCAATAAACCTTTTGAATTAGAATTAGAATTAGATGTCGTCACAGAATGCAGTTAATTATTGATAAGGGTTTGAAACAAATAAATGAATAACTATTATTTTCAGCCTAGAGCACGAATTGGCAGCAGCGAAACAGGCGATTCTGACTCCGACTCTGCTGCCGGTTTCCATTCTGCTTGGCGGCAACAACGAGCCTCCAATTGTACATAATAAATTGTCATTTAATATAAACATTTTTAGTATTGTATCATTTGTCTGTTATCGATGAATTAAGTAATTAATGTCACAACGCAATGTAATTATATCTTAAAATTACCTCGGTAAACGTACCAATGTTTAATATTTTCACTTATAAAGTATTAGTATTAGTTTTCTTAAACGGATTCGTTTATGATATAATATAGCTAACGCATAACGGCATGAGAGTTAAGGTTTAAAAGAGACGTACAGTCCGTGAGCTCCTAAAAGAACCTTCGGATTTTAGAAGCATACTTCGGGTACTGACGATGACACGCGATAGTGATATGCGGTTCTGTTCTGTAATCAACTTGCAAAACTTTTCGAAGTTACCGTAATAATTTATGCAAAGAATAACCATCAGTACAAAATAAACCTTACTGTAATAATATTACGCTTATTTATCTTTTTCTAATTTTAATACAATATGACTTTTCGTCATGTTACCAATAAATCAGCATTTTCGAATTATTCCTTCGTTAATTTAAATAAAGAACACCCCGCACTCACACACTACTTTTGTTTGGAACTATATAGAGCTGTTATACCCACCTGTGGATTCTTAGAAACTACATTTATATATAAAAATAAAAAATTAAACGTAATAACGGAAAAGACATGACTGTCTGGAGGCGGTTAGAACATTAAAAAAGTGTATATTCGCTAGCAGGGTCTGCTAATTCACATTAAATTAAATTATATTATAGACCCTACTTAACAATAAATAATATACACACGTCGGCAGTGCCGTCGCCCCGGAAATTACTCAGGGATATTGCTAACGGCGTGCAGATACATGAAAAGATATAACCTCGTAGCTAGGATATTCACCAGCAACTTGCTCTTCTATGCGATCTTTTGTGTTCACTCTTCTTTTGTACCGTGTGGTACCGTGTTAAATATGCACATAATGTACACGTGACACGACCTATTGAGATCAACCTATCATCACGGGCAGGAATATTGTAGCGAATAGGCCTGATATCGTGCTGCTGGGATTGATCACCATGACACCATGATGAGAGGTATGTTCACCAACAGCTTAACAGACGATTAGAGATTAACCGCTGTCAAAATGTATTGGTTTGATGCAGCCAATTAAAATGCTTGGTGAACACTGACGTGCGTGGCTAAGAAGAGGAAAAATCTAAATTAGAAAAAAATAACTCATAATCAGCTCATTGTATTCTATTCTGGATCAGATGGCTTATAATACAAAACGAATTTGTTTATTTCAGAATTTTAAAAAGCCTCTGATTATTAAAATACAAAAATAACAAACACATAAGACGATAGAGTATCAGTTCATCAGTTGTGTAATTAATTTAATTGAGGATATGGGCCTACTATAGGTATTTGATCCTAGTCAATATCAGAGTCATTTGTATTAATTATAATTCGATCACTGTAGTCGTCTATAACATTTTCGTATTTTCGAAACTCTTCTTCGCACTTCATTGCGTGCTGGCAAACTTTTCTCCACTCATCTGAACCAATCATATTTACCTTCTCTTGCAACAGATTCCTTACCGTTGTCATATTCATGTTAACGTTGCGTTGGGCTACGTATTGCTTTAACTGGGACCATATATTTTCAATAGGGTTAAAGTCTGGGTGATATGGAGGTAAACGGAGAACAGAATGACCCTGTCCAGCAAGTATTTTATCTATTGAGTATCCCATATGTTCGTGTTTGTGTTTCAGGATAATGTCATAAATTCGTGGTTTTGTTAAGTTCGGATTAACGGGAATGTCACGTGTTGTTAGCCAATTTAACATGTCTTGTTTTCGGGTATTATAGTTTGGAGGCTTTTCTATGTATTTGTTATGATATGGGGCGCTGTCAACTACTAAAACTGAATTTGGTGGTAAATTTGGAATAAGTTGGTTTTTCAGCCATTTTTCGTAATTTTCATTGTTCATTTCTTTATGATAATCACCAGTTGTATCTGTAGATTTGTACATAAGCAACGCACCAGGTATAAAGACATTTTCACTACCGGCATGTGCTTTTATAAGACGTTGGCCTTTGGAAATAGGTTTTTTAATTCCTGCGTTACTAGAATCTGACCAACTTTTTCCTTTGATGTGCGAAGTGTGTATGTATGATTCATCCATATATACTATTTCTCTTCCTTCATTTCTATATTTTTTAATATTGTCCAAGTACTTTATCCTTTTTAGTCGCACATCATGTTTTTCCATTAATGTTTTTCTGTTATCTTTCGTTTTGCAGTACCGAAAACCCATTTTCTGTAGAATTTTTCTTAATGTGAATGTAGATCCCTTGAAATTGATTGCTTCTATTAATTTGAGTCGTAATTTTTTCAGATTTGGCAGCTCTTTGAATTTTGAATGAAATTCATACACCATTCTTCTGATTACATCGTAATCAAAACTGTCCATATTCAAAGAAAATTCCTTTTTAGGTCTAGTTCTCTTGGGTGTGTCAAATGAATTGTTTTGGTCTGCTTCGTTTAATATTCTTTTTAATGTACTTTTCGAAATCCCGGTTGCTTCTATAACTCGGTCTTGAACCTTCTTAAAATATTTACAATCAACACTTTTCTTGAAACTTTCAGCTTCTTTTAAAAAATATTTATATACTTTATAAACAATTTCCCGTGATTGGCTATTTACAGAAATACCCTGATTAAGTTGACTCCCCATGGAAAACAATGTCCGTAAAATAACAAACTAAATAAATAAGTAAGTGGTGGTTTTATCTGCTCTATATAAATCAATGAAAGAACAACGAGTGCACTCTTCGCGTGATGGATTGCTACTAAGTCAAAAAGACAATTGTCATTTTCTACTACACGAATCTTTCCGATTTCCCCCGAAACCCGAAGGTTCTTCTAAGAGCTCACGGACTGTACGTGAGTGAACGGCAAAGTAATCATAAAAGTATCCGTTAAATCTCGTGCCGTGGTTTACCTATAAGTAATTATTTTATTTAGTTTGGCCTTGATACAATTTCCTTACATGACAAATAAAATAAATACATTTATTAACGTTTCTGTAGAACCAATGTTAAACGTGTGTAAAATAATACCATACGAAATGCCGTACTAGTTGTTAAAATGACAACTAATTTGATTATCAAATGTTCAATACTGTAATTATAAATTTAAAAAAGATTTTTCCAATAAATTATACGGATAGATACAAAACACGTAGAATAAGCGATTCAAATGTTCGTGCTAACTAGAGCTATTCACGCCTACACTAAACGCTGTGACTGATCCTAGTAACTGGGTAATACTTAAAATTATTCAGTTAAGTTTTTTTATTTCATATCGTGTGAAATAATTTTAAGTATTACCCAGTTACTAGGATCAGTCACACCGTTTAGTGTAGGCGTGAGTAGCTCTAGTTAGCACGAACATTTGAATCGCTTATTCTACGTGTTTTGTGTCTATCCGTAGCACGAATACCTAAGGCTGAGGCCGCACTGGTCAGGCGACGGCGATGCGACAGCGAAGTCCAGGCAAATTCAAAACTCAAACATGTATGACATTTCATTACGTACCTGGTGCTTTACTTTTTAAAACCATGTTTGGACTAGGATAACTACCTCCAAACAGCCAAATACTCGTGCAATCGAAATTCTTCCTTATGTATTTTACTTTTTAAATGTCATACACTAACAATTTAAACATTTTCAAACTGCGTTTACAGAGTATTGGGTTCATAAACGTAATAAATTGACGAAGTAACATAAACCCGTGATAAATGTTATAATTAACTATAGAATTTATTATACCTATTTAAGTTTGTGATTTATAAATGCCTTATTTCATTTCGTAAAGCGGCGGCGATTCGCGGCGATTCAACGGCGATCAGCAATCAAATTTAAAACAAAACGAAAAAGCGGGCGCATTGCAACGTCGCGCGGATGAATTACATAGGCGGTCAAAAATATTTTGTCGCTCCAATGTAATAAAAAAACTAAATTGTTTATTTTTCAAGTTGAGAAACATAAGAAAAGTCATGTTTGTAAAAAAATACTACTAATTGATAAAAATACAAAAAATTGTAAATGTCATAGGTACCTAAATACATAAGATAAATTAAAAAATATAATAGTTACTGTTACTTTCATTTAGTTTCTAAAACGTAAATTCACGGGAAATCATACCTAAAACGAATGTATTTACCCAGTCTAAAGACTACTTGTGTGATTGGAAGTATATAACAAAAAACTTTTGGAATAAGTATCTTACACGTGGTATGCTTACCAACATTTTTGATACTGTTATCTATCTTAAAAAGTAATAAGAATTATCCAAAATATGTACATGCAACTAAATGAAAAATATGCTCTCCTTCCTGTAGTATTCAGATACATCACGACTTTTTTTTCAAAATATTAACACACAAAAAAAACATTGAGCTCCAAACAAACAGCGTTTTTACGAATGCTGAGAATAAATTATGCACTTGAGATGACAATCAAGTTGCGACTGGCGTAGCGATGAAGGAACTTAGGGTTGGGGATTGTTAACGGTTCCTAGGACTATTCAACCTTATCAGGGAGGTATTATTCATGTAGGATTAACTTTTATTGGCCGCCTAAAGGACCATGGGCAACTTTGTATGGAGCCTGGTTCTGAAACCAACAGAGCTGAAACTTAAGTTGTTAAATAGGTCATTAGGTAGGTAAGCATGAATTATGTGCGTAATTATGTACCGATCTTAGAAAAAGATTTATTTTCATCTAACTACATTTAGTACCTATAAACACACTATACATATCGAAAAACATCATGCTATCAGAAAAACCATAATGTAATATGTTTACTCACCGGAATAAGTGCATTTTCCCGTAAGTATTGTGCAATCAGAGCGTGTAATTCACGTAAGTTTTCTTCTCAAATATGTAGCCGATGTCGCAAAATCGAACGAGGACATAATACACAACGGCGTCCTTCTATTGCCATGTTTACTTATTATTAGGCTTTTTAACTAAGCAATATCAATTGAACACTTAAACGTTGCGATATCAAGTAACACTTGCACTGATAACACTGACACTGACACTTTTACTTAAGAATTGATACCTAGGTAAAAGAGGTTTTAAATGACTCGAAATAATATTATTATTGGCAAAACACGATATTCAACAAGAAATGACACCGAACGAACATAATTTTAATTAATGGAACGGTCGATATCCCTACCTTCATTTTTTTAATTGGGTTTGCTCAATACCTAACCTCCAGAATATGAATATTCTCCGAATGCATTTATCATAGCTCGTACTCACCGTGACTAAAATACAAATATCTTAGTTCTGACTTTGTGCCCATATAATGAAATAAAGTAGTTTTTTTAGACCTATTTATTGACATAACTCTCAATGCTGTTGGTTTCAGGCCCATTTTGACGCATGGTCCTTTGCTGCGATTAGAGGCGAAAGAGACGCTTCGCGATAAAATTAATTTGACTTTGTCGCTCGATTGGACAGTCGGTTACTTCATGTCTACTGGAAGAATTTATTTCTATTGTGAAAGCTATATAAGCTAAATACACATCGTAGTACTTATCGGGATGTATCCTCATGTCCCAGTAAAAGTGATGAAATTCGCCATAGTCACTTATTTTTTAATCTGAACCCATTCTCATCTAAGAAATAACGATTCACTTCGCGAGTAGCATGGTGAGCTCTAGTTGTATTGCGTCTGTTGAATAGATTCGGTGCTACGAGCTTAACAAAACAGTACAGCACGGCTGTTCTTCGGTAAAACGGAGACCAATAGTTACGAGGGTCTAGTCTTTCGGAAACTCGCACGCGCGACAGCGGAACGTCGGTCCGGCATGAGTAAGGTTTTCAATCAGGGTATTAGGAACAGACATCATGTATTTGTCCCTTTGAGCTCACATTTTAGAAATAGAGGTCGATGCAACAAAAAATCAATTGCAACTTGCAGGACGAAGACAAAACAGAAGTTTTTCTTGCTTCCTATATCGATGGTCCCGGAGAACAAAATGATAACAGCAAAATCGTGTTTTTTCAGCAAAAAATAAAAACATGTTTTGATCGATTGTGTCGTTAAACCTGAACACAGACAAGTGGTAGTTACCTTTATACAAAGCTATTTTTTTTGCGTTCCAAATGATTTAGTGACATGGTCGTAACATTTTACCAAACCAAAAATATTTAAAAAATAAAATGTTAGTCAATATTAACTACCGGCTGTGATGTATTAAGTCGATTATCATTTTATTCGTTGTTTTTCCAGACTAAACACAAGTATTGTAACATCGTCGTAACATTTTATTCTACCGGTTTTTAGGGTGACCGGTGCTGAAATTAATACATGATATACTTTTATTCTCGTAACTTATAGGAAAGTGGTTTTTGCCAAAGGCTTTTAAGTTTTTTTAAAATAAAACAGCGAATTGATATTCAACTTTGAGTTTATTAAACAAATCACTGAACATCAAATAATTAGAACGTCTCTAGAAAAAATCTTCAAAAGGGATCAAAAATCATCACATAATAGAAAAACAACGCTTGTTTCTATTAAAAAACGTAAATCTCAATGATAAAATATTAAAAAAAATAACAAAAGCCTCGTTAGTGATATAATTTCGAAAGTAAAAAATCAACAGTAACTTCTTAATATACTCGACGCATCTTGTTTCAGACTCAAATTCTAACAAATCAGTTATATTTAATAGGTAAAACCTGGTTATTAATTAATCTTCATCATCACCTTCCTCCTCGTCATCATTGACTCTAGAGCAGCTATTGGTGTTTATTTATTTAATTTTAATGAAAATCAGGCTTATGATTTTCATCTTACACTTAATAATAATTAAAACAGCGTCGCCATCACATAAAATCAGTCTTTAGATCACCTATAGCTCAAAAAACAAAATAATACTCTACACCGTCATAAGCCTAATCTTCCTCATTATCATCATTGGTTCCAGAGTAGATATTTCCATAAGTCAGCGACTCGTAAAAAGCACGATAGTAGCTTGGAATATCTCCAGCCTTACAGAGGTTTATAAGGTCGTCATATAAAGCCTTACTTATTGGCAATGACTCCGTGTAAAGTACTTGCAGTTCAGGTTCCGCTGCAGGACTTGGGTTGGTTAAATGAGATGCTGCCTGTCTAGTGCCCCGCTTATTTCTTAATCTTTGGACAGCATCTGTAGCTGATTGGGAATATTCAGCATCGAAGTCATATTTGTGTTTTAAAATTGATGGTTGTAAATAGGAGACACTTACCTCCATTATTTGAGTCCATGATATTTTCTGACCTTTCTCATCTTTGACCCAGTTTTTATTGTTTATCAACTCCTTTATATTATAAAACTCATTTTGCGACATTTCTGTGTCATTATATTTTTCGCCATTTACTTTTGCGTTCATAATGATAGCGTATATCTGGTCGGGAGTGTATACTACTCTATTCTTTAATTCACGCTCGACGTTGGAATGCATCGAATCCCCTTCGCTCTGGCCATGGCCAGTCTCAAAAAATCTATAAGTGATATTTAATTGAAGCTTCTGTGCCGCAAAGATGTACAACGCAAATATAAATCGGTTTTTATTTTGACCACAGCACCCGTCTGAGTAAAAATGTATGTTTAGAACGCCTCTTTGGTTTTCATTAAGTAAAAATTGCCAAAGGCAACTGCCAATTTCATTAGCCTTGCAATTTGAGCATGCCAAACTTAACAATACCCTTACTCCGAGTAGCATAGCAGTAGTAGCACTGTAAAATTGTAAATAGGAAACTTTCTTTTATAGTGAAATGCTCCGACTTCAGACTGTGGGATGTTCAAAACCTTTTCTAAATCGAGGATTGCCACCGTGGTTTCTGAAGGGTCGACTGATTCCTTTTCGTCTCTTTTAATTTGCCTTACTCTTTCTTTGTTTTTATGATGTTTATCATTTCTTGGAGGGTTTCTTGAGTCGTAGGGTCAGCCTGTCGGTATCGAGAACATTTAGAACACTGGTCTTTTTTAGGTTTGTAAAATGAAAAGTTGAACCTGGTGTTAAAAATTGTTTCGTATTGGCGTTTTGTAGCCATAATACAGTCAAAGTTTTCATGTGCAAACCAGGCTTTATAAAGACGATACATTTTCGATATATTCAGCAGTTCTGAGAGGTACTTTTTCGTGGAATTTTGTCTCACGTTATGAGCTTCGACATAAGGAAACAATTGAATGTGCCTTATGATATACTCTTCCGTCTTAATAGACATTCTACGTGGTCTATTGTCATGGTGTCCTCGTTTGTCGATTAAGCTTTCATCACATTTAATCTTTTCTAGTGCTGTATAAACAGTTTGATGTGAAATGCTCAGAGTGATAATGAAAAAGGTTTTGAAAGAAGGGGATGACAATACGTTTTACTGTTTAGCACCAATAGAGAAGTTTTACTAAACGGCGTTATCCGATTAGCCGGGCCAGTTTTTTGACGTGAAAAAAATTATAACTGCGGTTATCTTTATGGCGTAGAATTATTTTCACGCGAAGATTATGGTACGAGCGTTTGTCAAACTGAGGGCCGATAAATATTTTTGTTAATATCACCATACAAGTATGTTCTGGTAATTTTAGGCATGAGCAAAATCATTGAATAAAATTGCATTATTTTCTAATTTCGTAAATAACCGTACGAAAATTTCAAGAAAAATGTACTCGATGCATTGGCACCCATAGATTTCAAATATAACATAACACTAAAACTGTGATAATAGCAATTATCTTAGTATTCGCCGGGAGCGGCGATATAGGAAAAGTTATAATTTCGTACTAAGGTACAGTCGGTCGGCCTGCTAGTTCATAATTCATTTATTTTGTTTTGTTAAGGTATTCCAGGAAAACGCATTCGAAAGAAAAGACAATTGAAGACTTATTGAAGTTATAATATGATAGATTTCTGAATGTAGTAAAATACGTTTGTTTTTCAGTTTGATTATCAGGGGTAGCAGCTGTTCGCTATTTATTTCTTTAATTGAGAAACAGTCATAATGACGACTTAATCGATATTTGAACGTGTTTCTATAGGTAATGTTTATATAGTAAAACAAGATCTATGATGCATGTATTGTATATACATTCATAATCTGACATTCCAATGTGATGCTTTAATTTTAGTCCATTTGTGTAATAAAATTTTATTGTAAAGGTCCTATCTATGTTTTATTTTAAATACAAATACGGTCTATGGGTATACAAAAACAGTATGAGGTTTAAAGGAAGTGAATTTGAAATCAAAATTTTAGGTTTGCTACCGAGTCGTTTGTTGTCGATGTGACTAATGGTAAAAAAAACTATCTTAAACGACAAAGTACCGAAAAAGAAACAAAAGAATTCGCCAAAAGATAAAATACATTTATTTAGTAAGTAGGCCGCACGGGCACTTTTACACGTCAAGAATCTACCAGCTTTATATAAAGCTATAAATATTAAATTAAATATAATATCAAATAACATGCGTAGTTCAGCTGGAGAACAAGCCAAAATTCTTTCGAGAGAGATAGAGGGCGAAAAGAAAAAAAACACCTATTTACTTATGTGTATGTAAGACAAAATAGAACCATCGTTATGTTGATCCGGCTCCGCGAAATAAGAATGAATAATAACTACACGTAGAAGCGAAAGTCCTGGCTCCCGACGCGCGCTCGGCGCGGTAGATACTCGTACCTACCAGACACCAGAGGGCTCTGCCAAGATGCATTACGCTAACTATCGTTTCTATTCGTTTCGGTTTTAAACCCATCGCGTCTCGTGATCTAGCAGTGACGCGATTGGTTTAAAAATGAAACGAACTGAAACGCTAGTTGGCGTTATGCATCTTGTCTAGGGGCTCAGAGGTTTCCAGTCAGTCAGGGGCGTACGAGGGTGAATCAAAAAGTCCTTAGAACTGGCTGTTTATAAAAAGTTTTTAAATGAAGTTTTTTTTTTATTTTTAACTGTCATTATAACGTAATATTTGACAGTTGGTTTCATTCGTATTGTTCCCGCCGTTACATGGTAAATCAATATTTTGCGAAATAAGTCGACTAAAACGTCCCATTATGGAAAAAAATGAGTTACGTGCCGTGATAAAGTACTTGTGTATGAAAAAAATGACTACCAAGGAATTTTTTTTTGATATTCAGCAAACCGTAGGCACTAGTGCTGTACCCTATTCCATCGTCGCTTTCTGGGTTGCCGAGTTTAAAAGAGGCAGATCTAGCTGCGAAGACGACCCCCGCTCCGGCCGGCCATCTACCTCAGTTAACGCAAAAACCGTTGAAAAAATTGAGAAAATGGTTTTGGACGACCGGCGACTAACAATTAAATACATGGCAGAGACTCTAAAGATTTCGTTTGGTAGCGTACATTCAATACTAACCGATGTTTTGGGTTTTAAAAGAGTGTCAGCAAGATGGGTTCCGCGAATGTTAACGCAGGCTAACAAAGACTTGCGTTTAGAAGTTTCGAAGCGGAATCTAAAGAATATCATGCATGACCCGGACACTTTTTATCGTCGTTTCGTAACAATGGACGAAACATGGGTTCACCATTTTGAGCCTGAAACAAAAAAAGCAAAGCATGTCCTGGAAACGACCATCTTCCCCTCCAATAAAGAAATTTAGGGTATTTCCGACAGCAGGTAAAGTTATGGCCTCAGTTTTCTGGGATGCAGAAGGAATTCTTTTTATTGATTATCTGCCCAAAGGAAAAACCATTACAGGTGCCTATTACACCGATTTGATACCAAAGTGCGTCAAGCAATTAAAGAAAAACGTCGAGGAAAATTGAGTGCGGGAGTGCTTTTACACCATGATAATGCTCCGGCTCATCGATCACAAATGGCTCTCACTGCAATCCGCCAAGCTGGTTTTGAGATCTTTGATCATCCGCCCTACTCGCCAGACTTAGCTCCTAGTGATTTCCACTTGTTTCCGAAACTAAAGGAGCACATTCGCGGAACTAAATTTGACGATAACAACGCAGTCATGGGTGCCGTGGAGGAGTTTTTTGAGGCTCAAGAAAAATCGTTTTTTTATGATGGATTAAAAAAACTTGAAAAACGGTATAATAAATGTATAGAACAAGAAGGAAATTATGTTGAAAAGTAAAAAAATATATATTGATATTCGTTTGTTTTTACCCTATTTCTAAGAATTTTTTGATTCACCCTCGTATATTAACCAAGATATTGATATTGTTTGAATTGGTTTTCGTATTTGTGTCGATTTTAGTGTTTATGGTTGACCTAAGATAGGTTGTGTTGTAAAAAGTGAACGACTATTTACGTCAAAATAATTTGATATAATTGATATATATTTATATATATATATATATATATATATATATATATATATCTTACTGCATGTTCTAACTTAGTTGAAGATTTTGAATGAAATAAACACACATTTACTAAATAAACATGTGGTCCGTTTTAAGATCAGGAAAGAAGTGTGTCAAAGTCTCACTAGGTTTTATTTAGGTACATATTGGAATATTTGAAGACTGCTGTCACCAGCCAGTAATCGATTGCAAAAATATTACCTAAATACACACATTTTTTTAAATATATCTAACTGTTACATACCTACATATAAAATGTTTCTTTCCTTAATAAAAACATCAGCATACGAGTATATATAAAAATAATTTCAATCCATATATGTATAGCCTGACAAGTTCCTATTTAGCCCTGATATAGTGTCGCTACAAACAGCTTACATATAGCTATAATACGTGTACGTCGTGAATAGTCGGGACAGTGCGTATTGGCATCGTGCAAGAACGAGTGAGATATACAATTATGTACGTTTGCAGATTGTGAAACTATGTTTTCATATAATCGGAAGACCATGTGTAGTTGATAATTAAATATGAATTATTACCTATCCGTCAAAATCCGATTCTAAATATTCGACATCCATATTTTCTGGCTCCGATGTATCTTCACTTTTGTCAGTTGATGAGTCACTTTCAGGACCACCAACTTCGATTGTAAATATTTCGGTCTGTGATTCGATTATAGGAGCTTTTGTCCTATATCCGTCTTTTTTTTATGTGGTCGCAGCATTAACTCTAATTTTCTATAGTCACTTCCTAAGTTATAACAAAGTATAAAAGTAAGCTATATTTTTAACTATTCAATAAAATTCTAAACATTGATAAATGTAAATACCTGAAAACTATCTTCAACGAGCTTTAGGAAGGCATCATTCGTGATGGAAACATTTTTAGTAGCCACTTTTGGTTTCATGATGCCCAAATCATCTCGATGGGATTTAAAAAATCACTGATAGGGCGGTAACCTTATCACTTCGTAACCATGATTTGAGTGAATGGTATCTATTTCGTATAGTGGCTCGGGTTTATGACGTCTCAAAATTGTGACCACTTTATCTGTAGATGCATTTTGCGGAAATGAGATGTTATATAAACGCAGCCTCTCAGCAATGACTTGTTTTCTATCGCCAGATGTTGGATCTTTGTTAATTTGGAAAGAATGGTACCAAGCATTATCGATTATAACACTATATCCGAACGCTCCTTCAATATAGACCGTTGGTTTCTGCACTTTTTGTACTTGAACTCCATACTGTGCAATAGCAATCGCAAGTACTCCCTACTACCGGTAAAAACAATATCTTTTTTCAATTCGGTCAGCAGACTTTTGAGTGTTGGTACTTGCTTTCGCACAGCATAGAATGCATGAATTTTGTGCCTTATGGCACATTAGTCGAAGTCGTCTAATTGTATTCATTTTTTTGGTAATTTTTTTTGGTATCGATGGCAATGGCGGTAACTAAAGGACCGTTCTAAATCTACTCTAGTAATCGGAGCAAAACGAAATAATTCATAGTGATTATGAATTTGTTCTGTATTAGGTAGTTCCACTTCTCTGCCAGATATCAAATTATTTAAATTGTTTAAAGTTAAAATGCCAACGTTCTTCTTCAACACATTCTGATACTTATTGTGAATAACTTTACCTTGAGGATGTAACCGTAATTTTGACAAGTGCACTTTCAACTTGTGAACTATATTTAAACTGGCGTCCAGACTTAAATTTTGATTTTGTAATTGTGTTATTGTATTAGGTATTATTGAAATATTATTATTTACCCATTATCCAGATCATTCAAAATATTTAAATCGTTCATTGCACGTTTGACTTTCAAAATATACAAAGGAATGTCTGTATGACTCGCTTGATTTCAGGCAAATATTTATGATAGTAGCAGGCCGCGTTAATCCATGTGCCCCATCTTATTATAGTAGGCTGCGGTGGTAAGGGAACAGTTGGTAACATCTGACGAACCGTTCTTATTCTTTTAGGCGATTTTCGGAACACCTTTTTTGTGTATGCGATTAAATTATTTACAGCGGGAAAAAGTAATCGAACTTGTTCAGCCACCCTATTTACGCCATGAGCTAGACATGTTGTAACATGAACTAAATTAGGAAAAAGAGTTTTCAAGTTCTTTCCTGCCTTTAACATGTAGGCTTCGCCATCCGTAAGGAGTAACAAGACTTTGTCATGTTTGTTATGGTCATTCCCCCATAGTTTCTCCAAGGCAATTTTAATAAGTGTTGATATAGTAACGTTATTAACTTCGTCTAACCAAAAACACGATGTGATGTGTGGGGTACTTATCTTTTCTTTTAATAAAGCTCCAACCATTACATTACCGAGTTGACGTCCGTTTGCATCTGAGGATTCGTCTACGCTTACGTAAATTCTAGCATTTGCAAGTTCAGTCCTGATTTGGTGCATTTTCTCTTTATATGCAATGTCCAAAGTAGTTCTTCTCAGAAAAGATTCATCGGGAATACAAACTTTACAATTTTTTCCGGATATGCAATATGTAATGAAATTATTGAAAATGGGGTTCTTAATTTTGGTCCAGGGGATGTTGCAAGCCAAAATAAACTTTAACAGTTCCAGATTGAATACATTTTGTGTTTTTGTTGAAACGCCGCAGTGCCTTTTGCTTCTGATGTGTCTTTGTAAGGAAGATTTGGAATTTAACATTGTGATTTCACATTTTTTACAAAATAAATGTTCACCTCTATCTTCTATATATTCCGCGTCATCGGCTATCCAAGTAGGTACACTGTTTCTTCTTGCGTGGCATGGTGGGTCGATAACATAAATGAATTAAATGATGGTAAATTAATTTGTCTCAATCTAATTTCTACGATTGACACCGATTGATTTGAGTCAATGTCAAATAGCAGTTGTTTATTATCGCGATATACACATATGATATGAAAGAGGTCTATTAGTTACGAGTATGTGAAAAGTATCTATTTACAACTATCACTCGCTCTTATCTATTACGAACATTCCCGTGAGTATGATAAATTGATTATAATTGTAATCAGTTGATTGAAATAGTATATAAGCTTAAAAATAATAATTGTGCGTAATTAAATTTCGACTATTCTATCGACATCCATATGCCGATAGAATAGTCGACATTTAATTAAGCACAAGGAGGTTTCATTCGAGCCAGTCCAGGTATGTGATTAGAGCATGATATGCTAGCCTCCGTGGAGACTGTGAAGGAACTCAGAGGCAACGTCCAGCGAGTCTTGATCTACATCAGGACTCCGAAACATAATTCGGTGCTTAAGAACTCTCCACTCGAAGAATCATCAACCTTAGGACTTTCTATGTTAATAGTAAATTGGTAGTTGGGTATGGCACTGGGAGGTCACGCACTACAATCTGGGTGAACAACAAGAATAAAGGCTGTGGAAGGAATAAGTATTATCACATAGTATAAATAGGACACAACAAAAGTAGATTAGAAGTTTGGAAGCTGCAACGAATGTTGATTAGAAATAAAATAAAATATTTTATTTATAGTATAATCTTGTTAAGAAGACGAAGTCCTTCCCGAAGCTCTGGCCGAAGAACATTTCTAAGAATAAATTTATTAAAATATGTATGGATGAGGATTATGAAGTCGTAGCTCCGAAGCTCTGGAGACTTTCCTAGACATTTTGTTTAAACACTTACGTAGAGGTACAATTCTTATCAGAGTTCTACAAGACCTAGGACAGTAACCAAATCTAGGTTAATAGACTACAATACTCCACTTTTATTATCTGACATTGAAGCTAAATCCGGCCTTTAAATAATATCTATAATAATATTTAGGGTGTCACAGGATGCCGGATCAGGTAATGTCGCGGGATCCTGGATCAGGTACAGGAACGGGGATGGTAATAAGGAACACCAGGAGTCCAGGGCAGGGTTATTTATTGAAAAGGCCTCTAGTAATTATAATAAAAAAATAAGGCACCTGAGGACAACAACAAAGGAAAACTTAGAATAAAATAAAACTGTGGTAAGATGAATTTAAAATGGTCTTAGATATAAAAGGTATAAACTTACAATAAGTGCCATAAACAGGGTTAACAGGGTTATTCAGATGAAGGAACTTTATATAATTTACTTCACTTTTTAAATATTTATGTAATTGACTTGATTTATAACATTTTAATTATGATTGGAACTTGTTCATAGCTTGGAAACTCGTGAGCAACTGATCAGTCGTTGTGTCCAGGCGAACGTAAATTTTGAATGAACTCAAATTTAGAATTTTGATTAAAAATAGCCATATAGGTGAATGCCAGAATCATTTTAACTGAACGAGGTGAAATATAAAAGAAAAGGTAGATACACCTCGTTACAATACCGGGGCTGCCCTGGAAGGGAAAATCCTGAGGGACTATTATTAGTCTCGATGGATTTTTCCTAAATATTAATGTAAGATGAGGAATGATCATTTTGAAATGGGATGAGTATTTACACGGGAAACGAAACTAGTTCACACATACATCTATCATTTTATACATCAATCTTTCATTATTTTGGTTAACCATAATACGTAAGTATAACCAAAGATAAAAAAGATAAAAAGATAAAAGATGTTTATTCAGTAATTAGGCCGCACGGGCACTTTTACACGTCAAAATCTACCAGCGCTTCGCAAGAGACCACTGCTGAGAAGAAACGCCGCAAGAAACTCAACAGTCAGTCGTTTTTTAAAACTTATGATATTATACAATTATAAAGCTTAACCTAGCATGATATAAAACAATGAATTTAACATAAAATAAAAATAAAAATAAAAAACATTCAAGCGTAGCTTGTGCAAGAAAATGTGTCAAAACTAAGAATTTTCATAGGGAGTAATAAGAAGTAGTAATAAAAAAAAATTATATTTATATAAAATATGTATATATATTAAAAAAAATATATATACTTTCCTATGACAGTGCAAGACAACCACCACATACAAAGTTTCGATACATTCTCCTACAGAAACCGTGTCCCCTAGACAATATACAATATTTACATATTTTTATGCCTATTTTATTAATCAGTTATTTAGGTGTTTAGTTAAGTTTAGGCCAAGCATTTTTATCTGTTAGATAGTCCTCGACCCTATAGTAAGCCTTAGACATCAACGACTTTTTCAAGTAACTTTTAAGTACTGGAAATGGTAACTTTAAAACTGAGTCAGGTAATTTATTATAGAAAATAATGCATTGACCTACAAATGATTTATAAACCTTACGGACACGAAATTTTTTAATAGCAATTTTATTTTTATTTCTTGTATTCAAATTATGTATATCACAATTCTTAACAAAAGAGTCTTGATTTTTAATGACATAAATTATATTCTCATAAATAAATTGTGACGCTACTGTTAAGATACAAATTTCTTTAAATACTAATCTTAAGGAATCACGGGAGTTAAGGTTATATATAGAACGAATGGCTCTTTTTTGTAACACGAATATAGTCTGTATGTCAGCAGCTTTTCCCCAAACCAGAATACCGTACGACATAACACTATGAAAATAACTATAATAAACTAAGCGAGCTGTCTCAACATTGGTAAGTTGCCTGATTTTTCTAACAGCATAAGCTGCCGAACTTAAATTGCCTGCTAGTACTGCTATATGGGGACTCCATTGTAAGTTTTTATCTATAGTTATCCCTAAGAAAAGCGCCTTATCTACCATTTCCAAACACTCATCATTTAGAAATAAACTGGATTCTACTGGTCTAACATTAGGCAAAGCGAACCTAACACATTTAGTTTTTTTAGCATTGAGTAGCAAATTGTTACTAGTAAACCAATTAAGTACTTTACCTAGCGTGGCATTTATCCTACTGTAATCGACGGATTTTCGTTCTACCTTGAAAATTAATGATGTATCATCAGCAAATAGCACAATATCACAAAGGTTATCTACCGTGCGTGGTAAGTCATTAATATAAACCAAAAATAAGAAAGGACCTAATATAGAGCCCTGAGGCACACCTAGTTTAATAGCTGCTCCCATGGACTGTGTTTTGTTTACCACAACCGTTTGTGTTCTATCACTAAGATATGAAGACATAAGATTTAGAGAATTAATTGACAGACCATAATGTTCTAATTTTAATATAAGAGTCTCATGATCTACGCAATCGAAAGCTTTGGAAAGGTCACAAAAAATTCCTATTGCATCACAAGATTTCTCCCAAATATTATATATATATTTAATGAGTACAGATGCTGCGTCAGTTGTGGATCGTCCTCTGGTGAAGCCGAACTGATTACTGTTAAGCAGTTTATTTCTATTGAAGTGACCTAACATATCTTTTAACATTAACTTTTCAAAAACTTTACTTAAAACAGGTAGAATAGAAATGGGACGGAAATTCGTTAAATCACTCATCTCGCCCGATTTAAAAAGTGGTATGACTTTACTATATTTCATAAGATTTGGAAAGACCCCCTCTGAAATGCAATTATTGTAGATTAAAGCTAAGTGTGGTGCAATTATATCTATGATATGATGGATGACTTTAACTGACGTTCCCCATAAATCCTCGGTTTTTTTTAAACTGAGTGATTTAAATACCTTTACGACTGAAAATGAGTCTACATGGCTAAAATCAAAACTTAAATTACATTTAGTAACCTTACCACAAAGTAATTTTTGAGCTCCAATCGCAGATGATTGAAGACATTTCGTGGTATTAATGGCTATGGTGGAGAAATAATCTTCGAACGCTAAGGCCACGTCTTTGTTTGATATGATTTGTTTGTCACCCTTGTTTATGGTGATTTGATTATCGCGAGTTTTTGATTTACCCGTTTCTCTATTTATTATTTTCCACACAGTTTTTACTTTATTGTCAGAAGCTTTGAGCTTAAGACCTAAAAAATTTGACTTAGCAGTCAAGCAAACTTGCTTAAAGGTCCTAGAGTAATTCTTAACATAAACTAAGAAGTCAGCATTCTTGTTCTCCTCCCTCTCTTTATATAGTTCATATAGCCTATTTCTACTTCTATGAATGCCTACAGTAGCCCATTCACTAAACTTAGTTTTTGACCCAGAAATAGTTTTCATCTTAAAATTATTATTAAATTGATGAAGAATTACACCAAACAAATCATTATAAATACTATTAGAATCATTATGTGAAAAGGATAACCCACAAAGGTTACTCTGAACTTCATTTTTGAATAAATCCAAACGATTGCTAGTTATGGGCCTGTATGTTATTGTCTGTGGTTCTTGATGAAAATCATTTAAAAAAGAAGCCTTTTGACCACTGTGGTCAGAATTAAAGCAGTTAAATATTTCCTTATCCAACCATTCGCAATTACAAAAAATATTGTCTAAACAAGTAGCACTTGAAACACCTATCCGTGTAGGTTCAAGGAATAAATTATCTAAATTAAAAGATTTAAATACACTTAAGATCTTAATAGTATTATTTGACGGTTCCAGTAAGTTAACATTAAAGTCTCCACAGACAATAACATGCTTTTGAGTTTTACATGCTAATTTTAACACATTTTCCATTGTAGATTCAAACATGCTGAAATCAGCTGATGGTGGTCTGTAAACGCAAATGATTATGTAATTTACTAGTTCTATGCAAGAGATTTCTACAAGCCTCTCTATAGATAGCCTGACAATATCTTTCCTTTCTTTGGATTTTATGTTATTTTTAACTATTATTAAAGAACCACCATGAATGGCGGATTTTCTGGCGAAAAAACTAACTAATTTAAAATTAATAAAATCAAAAATTAATTGATCTGGTCTAAGCCAATGTTCAGTAACACACATAATTTGTACATTTTCAGAATCTAAAAATAATCCAATTTCTAATTCTTTGCTGGAAAACCCTTGAATATTTTGGTGAATTATATTTATACTCAAAGGTGTTTCCGCTGTCCTATACTTTAGTTTAAATGATTAGGAATGGCATTTGTGCTACTATTGTATTTATTTGGTTCTATATTAAAGGCCAAAAGTTCTACTAAAGTCACAATATATTTCTTTGGCAAACTAATTTTGTTAGAAGTTAGCGTGAGGCGCTTAATGAATTTATTTATGTCAAAGAAATGATATTTTTTATTGCAACAAATAGCATTATACATCAAAGAATTTAACTGTGCTATTTTATTATTATAATTATATGGCATATTTTGTGAATATGGTAATGCACAAAGTATAATTTTACCTATCCCGGCCACTTCAATAAGGTTTAATGTTGACATTAATCTAGCCACACTAGCCTTATCTATACCAAGACTGTTACCTACTATAATCACTAGAGTAGTAGAACTGTCATAACTTCCCTTTGATATTAAATCACATAATTGCACGAGACTTGCATTATGATAGCAATAATTTGTGACATTTTGTGTCAATTTATTTTTTAGCATCGAACCCATTCCAGACCCTATCTGATCCGAATAAATTATAGTTTTATTATTTCTAATTTGTCTAGGGGAGTCATCTAAAATTATTTTTGGGGCACATAGCTCAGAAGTATCAAGGGCCACATCTGGCTGAGCTGGCTGAACTGCAGCTGTTGGTACAGTTTCTGAACAATTACAAATACCAAGGTCATTGTTGATTAATGAATTAAAACGCTCCTCATTATATCTACTATTTTCCAGCAATTGTGTGAATGCCATCATGTGCTCCTTGATTTCGCTTTGAGCCGTTGAGTATTTTAATGAGATGTCCCCAAGGTTATTACTTAATCTATTTATTTCAGCATTTAATTTGTGAACATTTAAATCATGTTCAGTCATATCTGAGTCTAATTTCTTATTGCACATTAGTACCCTATTTTTCATAACTGATAACTCTAATTTCATTTTAGAATAGTTTTTGATACACCTTTGACTTTTTATTAGTTTCTGAGTACGCCTTATGTATTTGTTTATGTTAACATATTTTTTCAACTTATTGTTGCTATTAAAAAATATTAAGTTCTTAATGTTACTGTCCTTATTGTCCTTATCACCAACCATCTCCTGATACAAATTTTGTGTGATTGAACTGTCATAACATTCACGTTCTCTCCGGAGGTAATTTAACTCTTCATTAGCAGCACCGAGTTCTTCTTCGAGGTTAATTATACGGGTCAATGCCACTTCATGGGTAGAAGCGCATTGGTTAAAGTTATCTACAAGGGTCTGCAACTGCTCCACCCTATCTTGTGCATCTATTAGTTTATAGTCATACTCTACCAGGTCGTTCCATTAAAAATATCAAAATTAAGTTCCAAAATATCTTTCATTAGAGTATTGACTTTGGTTATAAAGAAGATACTCGTAAAGTCGTTCCCAGTTGGTATTAAGGCTTGTTACAGTAACCACCCGCTGGTATATTAATTAAATGATGAATGCTTAACCTAAAACATATATACAGATTAATATGTAGGAGTACTACATATTAAATGATTTGGTATGCTAATACATACTTCATGTATATTATAATTGAAGTATATTTGATAAGACGTGTTGTAGAATTACTACATAACACAATTGAGAAATAGAACGTTGTATAGTTAGAGAACTATGAAAATAATGTTTAATTATATTATAACATATTATGGTATTATGTTATATATAATATAATGTTATAAGTTGAAGAATTTGTAATTTAATGTGATTATTATGCAAAAAGTACTAATGAGGCGAGTTATGATCTTAATATTTTTAAATTAAATTTACGATGTTATTATTAAGTATTTATATACAGGGTGTCTTGAAACTCTTGTGAGAAATTTGGCGGGGTAATAGTTCGCACGATTCTGATCACGGGGGTATGGTTCATTTTTGTTTCTGTTAGTAAAAAAAAAAAAAATTAACTATGTTCATTTTGTTTCTTGATGTGTCGCAGCCGATATCTTGACCTTGACATTTTGACGTTGATACTATACTACTCCAAACGTTCGTAGTAACTAACGTCAAAATTCCAAGTTCGAGGTCAATGACCTGAGACCATTCGTTGTTTACATGGTATGTAAACAGTTCGCTTCATGTAAATTAAAATTAAGTTAACATTATAAAAAAAGATTAATTTAAATGCAACTTACCAACTGTATTTTCGTTTTAGCAACTGAACATTTTAGCGGGTTATGAAATGATCACTAGATCTCTTGGAATAGGTATGCACTGCCGAGACCTGATTGTATCATTCGTTTCATAGGGATGTTGAGATCTGAACATTTACCATTTCTTTCTACTCTAAAATATACCACATAATTGTTTTTAAGCAAAAATAATTCAGGCTTGGAAATCTGAAATTTAGTTTAACATGACATCTGATGAAATGACAACCATAAATCATAGACTTCATGGTCAAGTTCAAGTTCAACTCTTTGATAAATAGCTACTGTCATATACTTCAAAAAGTTCGGATGGACATGAAATAAACGATCCGTTTATTGCCGTCCGTATTGATCTCTATGGTCATTCATGGCGGTACATAGCTAACAGTCGGGATATAAAGGCCGTCGCATATTTGATTATAATTTGTATGTGATCCCAGGCCATGGAACCGATATGCGTAAGTAGTACATATTCAATCTATCCATGTTCCAGGCTTAGAACAATAAATAACAGTTACCAGCCTCCTAGTCGCTTGTTAGTCGCCTTAGGCTTCTTACAGACGAGCGGCATGTTGCCAACGGCAGAGGCTACTGCAGCCGTCACCACCTGTCGGCCTAAATGCCGCTTGTCTGTAAGAAGCCTTACACAAACTTTCCCCTGTGCCGAAGTATACGATCAAAACTAAATTATCTTACACATTTACAAATAAAATCCTCATAAATCAATAAATAAACTGACAAGAAGAATAAAATGTCTTGCTATAGCCATAGCCAGCCGTGTGTGTTCAAAAATCCAATTTTTTTTTGCGAACTTGATGTGCTTTATGTCATTAAAGACTCCCATTGTAAACCCTGCTTTTCTGATAGACTCAAATCAACGTGGTAGGTACTTACCTTACCTTATAGAATTAGTACCTACTAACATAGAACCTGGACTATAAGAACCGGTACAAATGGACAGCATTGAACTGCAACCTAGCTGCAAAATGGCAGTTCAAGTGCAGTTGACGTACGTACGTTTTGATGCAGTTACGTCATCTGCATCAGAACTGCCTCAAACTGACAGTTTGCAGTCCGTCTGTACCGGCCCTTAGTTAAAATTTGCACCAGCTATCTTTCTCTGCGTTTTAGATTACGGATTCTGAAGAGGAAATGAAACAGAAACTACGCTGTTTTTTCTCCTTCAAATGTCACGGTCACAACGTCAAATTGAAGGTCGAGACCTGTTGGAAGTCTTTGGGCTTTACAGACACAGACCAAAGACAATCTATCCAAACCTTATGACGTCCTACGTATGGCGTAAGAATGAAAGAATACCATAGATGCCCTTATGGTATTCTTTCATTCTTACGCCATATGAATTTCATAAATAAAAAGGCCAAACATAAGTCTTTTAATAGTTTAATAGCACTTTTTCTGTGGCACCTTGTGTTCTAATCTGTGGACTGATCATCACAAATAAATGCCTTAAGAACATCTTAAGCACAATATCTTGAACTCATTAGTACGGCCAGGAAACTAAAAAGGGTCAGATTATTCGCGGTAGTTCCTTTGAATGTTCCTTCGAAGGAACTATAGATTATGTCATGCTTCTTGGACACCCTACCGTCTGTTATAAATTATTTTAAAGCATAACGCTAATGTACACAATATGTAATGAAACTTGTACCTATTAAAAATAAATGTACCTCAATAGATCCTTGTCTGATCCGTAGTCCCACCAATTTACCACACCGGTGTGACTATGGTTCATTTTATTCACCCGTATTCACACCACGACTGATTTTGCGTATAATTTTCTTTCAAAATCAAACTCACGGGAACAGAGCCCGAGCACGAGCGTCGACGGAGCTCCTGTTTTTGAGTGTTTTTAGACCTTCGGGCCTGATATAAAAACGGGTCTAATTGCAGTAGTCCGGTTGTTAGTCCGGTTGTCCAAACTAGTGCAACTTTTCAGTAGCAGAAGTTCGATCAAATAGATCATGCGAGAGTACACATTGTTTGAGTTTGGGATTGCTGTGGAGCATGTCCCCAGCAGCTACAAATATTAATTTAAGAATTTGTTATTTATTAATACGTCACGCTGTTGTACCCAATATTTACTGAATTAATACGCACTATATTTAAATGTACCTCCATAGATCAAGAGTAAAAATGATCTGAATTTGGGGTGTCCGTGGACAATCTCCCCAGCAACCTTGAATTTAAGAAATTATGATTAATTAAAATATTACGCTGTTGTATCCAACATGTACTGAATTAGTACACAATTCGTTTTAAATGTACCTCCGTAGCTCGAGAGCACAAATGAACTAAAACACTTGTGCATTTTATTGTTTTGCGAGCGTATGCTGTACTTTATCAAGAGAATAAAGCTTTTGCTCAACATGTCGACAGAATAAATTCGACTTTTTCCATGTTGGTTATAGTACCTAACCTAAATTCGGTGTTCAGGGTTTTTATGTTTTAACAAATAACTAATTCTTAAATTAATCTTTGGGGTTGCTAGGGAGAGTCAACAGCAACCCCAAACTGGTACATTTCTTTGTAAGTATGTAGAAAATGGATACGTATTGTGTATGTTATTACTAAGCATACTATACTTTATTTTATCTAAAGGAGCGACTTTGAGTGGTGTGTAATATAACAAATAATAGATGATAAGTATTTTTTTTTATTTACATATTAATATTATTTAATATTAACATAACCTAATAATGACCTAATCGAGGAGATTCACCATATGTCCCGCTGCCTGGGGCGGTGTCGACGGGGCTTTCAAATTGACCTAACCTACACCTACTTAACGTACACGTAACAACGCAAAATTCAGTTATTTTACTTTAACAATAATCAAGAAATAGTGTTGTTTCGGACATAAATTCGGACAAGATTTCGGGCTATCAAAGTTCCGCTAAATTACAGATATGCTAAACAACATTATGCATAATGAAATTCTTGCGTACCAATATTATGCGCACATATCATCCGCGTAAACAATCATTCGAATAATATAGATAAATGCCAAATAAAATTTCAGCAAATTTAAGATTCGGCGTAAATAAATTATGCAAAACTTGTTATTCCTAATACGTTTCGGACATTAAAAATTATGCCAAATAGATGGCATCCTACGATAACACGTGTAAATAAATGTTGTTATACAGTGTTGTATGCAGCTCCAGTAAAAAAATATAAGAATAAGAATATTTATAAAGGAGCATCCCCATTGAGAGCATTCGCGTGAATATTCGAGTGGTATGGACGTTGAGCCGACCGTTAAAAAGCTTACACACCACTCAAAGTTCGCGCCGAATGCTCATTGCATGCGAATGCTCTCAGTGGGGATGGGGACGCTCGTTTAGATAAAATAAAGAATAGTAAGGTAAGGGCACCTATTACCGCTCCCCCCAAAATCGACACCAATTAACGCGGTATTTTTAAAAATGCGTTTTATGAACAAGTCGATTTTCTCACTAAGAAACTTATTTTACACGAGCAAAGCGTAGTTTGTAGACTACCGGTTTTTTTAGCGCTAGTGTTTATGCATCAAATAAAAAACTTGCAAACCGCAAGGAACCGCGACGCCGGCGCAGGAGCAGGTTGTGCCATACAAACGCGAGACGCCACACGTAAGTAAACCCACATTTTATTTAGTGATTTGTGTAATAGTTGTAATGACTATCCTAATGCTAAGATTTTTAAATTATTGTTTATTGTTTTCTTTGCGACTTCCAAGTACTAATTTTGTGTGTTTTTGTCTGGAAATACGTAAAAATTAGAATATTAAATACCGCGCTAATCGGTTTCGTTTTTTGCTATGGCTCCTTAATCCGAGGTATACCACGGTAATAGCAAAAATGGTACTTTAGTTTCAATGGCCTTTATTATTTATATCTGCTGTTGGTTATTTATTTTTTTAGTGCTATAAAAAACTTTATATATCTAAGCAGTTAAAGAGCAATTTCCGTGGTATGAAAAATACTAATAAAGGCCTTATTTTTTACTATAAACTTGTGCACTATATTACTTGTTTTCATAGAAACCCTTAAATGTTTGAGTCGTTTATATATAAAGATATAATTGAAAGATATTCTTTTAGTTTTATGAGTTTTGTTTTATTAGATGGTTAAAATGTTAAGTTTTTATTTGTTTAATAAACGTCACGATAGCTTAATTTTTTTATGGGTCGGAATGAGGTTTTATAGTACCGTGAATTTATCCTATTACCGAGGGTAAGAAAAGATAACCCTCGGTAATAGGATGTATGGGAACCTAGTTCCGAGGTATTAAGATTTTTTATGGGTCGGAGTTAGGATCCCATACTATCTCCTATTACCGTGTGACAGTAAATGAAATATCAATTTTAGGGTACCGTAGTCCGGATTCCTTAATAAAATTAAGATGTTTTTGATAGTAAAGCTTACCCTCTTGGAAAGTGTTGTATTAACTGATGGTACAACGCTTATTTGGTAGACTGGATTTTTATATTAGTCTATCGAAAACTGGAATAATAGTATTAAGTGTATGTTTATTTTGTATTTCAAAAACACATCTATGTTATTTATTTGATTTTTGTCAAACGAAGACTTTAAAAATATATATAATAAATAATGTTGATTTAATACGCAGTTTTAATTAAAAATAAACTTTATCCACTTTTAAATGTTGTATTTAAGTAGATTTACTAAAAAAAAACAAAATGTGTTAAATATTGTACGGAACCAAAAATACATTAATCCTCTACCCACGGTAATAGGAGCCTCATCCGCGGTAATAGGGTCAAAGCCCGTCCAATACCACGGTAATAGGAGAATCCGACTTTTTGGGTTTAATATTTATTTTATCCCAAATAATCACCTAAAATGAAGTCATAAAGGTGCAAATTAAAAAGTTCAATCAACACACTTTTATAAAAAAAATCCTTTTGGTCGTTAGGGTGTCTTGATTCCCTTAATTTTTGGCTCTGATTTGAAAACTACCTTAACTCCCACGGTAATAGGTGCCGTTACCTTATGCTTAGTACTACACAGTACACTTATAGATAACAGAGGTTGTAGAAAGTCATAAACATATTGCCAACCAAACCAAATCGGACTCGTATCACAGGGCGTGACGCTGAATGGAATAGTTTGTCTACGTTGATAGAAACTTATGAACAACTAGCTTTTCGACTCCGTCCGCATTCAAGTCGTGTATCGCTATTCCCTAGGGAACTATCCATCTACGGATACCGAAGAATCTCACGTAGCGTTATCATCAGCCGAAGTCTGGCCGCTTTACGTTCCCTGCGTGTTCAGACGACCACTTGGTACGACGTAGTAACTATTATTGAATCTGTGGTACGACGTAAAACCTAACCTAACCTAACTTTTGTGCGTTAAACGGGCTTAACATCATGCTATCTACAGTATGTCTAAATATCTCTGTCAGTTCAGCATTGTGGAAGTAAAATATGTATACATTTCCAATGGTAGAGTTCGTTTGTTACATACACCGACGTAGCTGCCTGGAACAGAAACATAATATAAATAAGGACCAAACTAGAAAGCGAGTTTGCAAACATCTCTGCTTGCTTGTTGAAATTATGGTGGATTAAAGAAACTAACCGAACATATTAAAAGAAGTTCACGCTACTTCAAGCTCAGTGAGCTACCTACCATTAAGAACCTTGTATATTCTGCACCCACCTTCTGACTCCATCATCAGTCATCAGATTAGCCTCAATAATTATTATTAGGTAATTGTTACATTGTCAACTGGTTAACATGTAATAAATAAACACGGGAGCGGTTAAGCGATTTAAATCTGATATTTTCCGCCCCCTCCGCCTTCTCCGGCCGGGCGTCTCGTTCCTACCCATCATCATCATCATCATCATCATCATCATCATCATCATCATCATCATCGTCATCATCATCATCATCATCATCATCATAATCATCATCATCATATTATACTAAAAGTCCCAACACGGTGGATCTACGTTAAATATTGCGGAAATCCTATCGCCAATTTCCGACTCCATCATGAGATCAGCTCTTAGATACCATAATATTGCATTGTCATCGAGTTTACATATTATGAGGTCCAAGTTTCAGCCCATTCCATTAACGGGAACTGGCTCAAAATTGATTTGCAAATTTTAACGGACAACTTACATACATACCAACAATGCAAGTTAAAATAAAAGCTGAAAAAAAGCAAACTTTCGGATTCTGAGCTACGTATTTATAATGTTAGTATGAAATAAGAACTTAATGTTACTATTCTCTTCTCTTGAATTTTGAGATTTAGCTTCCGTTTCCTTCAATAATTGTTTTCGTTCTTCTGTTTCCTTTTTTAAATATAAAAGTCGTGTTGCACGCCATAATTTACCTAAAAAAAGAAAATATTACTATTATCTGCATCTGTATAATAAAATGCCACAACGTACGTAATATTGGCCACCATTCAACTTCATCATCAGACCAGCTGTTAAACGTTGCATGTTATCGGCTGCACATTATGTTTTCTTACAGATACAGAGTAAAAACATTTTATATTTTACCACTTATTAGCGCTTTTTTTAATAACCGTAACTGGTTTAAAATTGGCATGCTAGATGCGACCCAATCATACATATGAACAAACGAAAAAAGTAAAATAAAGCTTATAAAATAGGTTGTGGCGGGCTCTTTTCCGCAACTTGACGACTTAGGTATGCGCCAATTTTGCGTGCAGCTTATACTATAACGACTGTAGCTACACATATTAACGTAAAGCCCAGCATAAAATTCATCATGCTACCGTTTTGTTTTCTCTTGCCTTTGCACTTTTGTAAACAAAATTTTCTTCCGACGCTAGTATCTGAATATAAAAAAACATATATTCACAAACTGTGCACAATTTCCTTTTTTTTATTCTTCTCATATACTTACACATTTTTTTCGTAGGAGCAACTGTTGAGGAATTATTAGAAAACGAACTAATTTAGGCCCATCAACTCAAGATGACGGCTCGCGCTTCAACAGTCGAAAGTTTGGATTTTTTGGGACCCCATAGCTTATGAACAAGGATCAAAATTAACTACCTATGCTCCACATTTTGTAAAGCAAAGGCTTTGGCATGCAGACTGTTCTGAATTAGCTTCTGCAAGTCCGAACGCGTAGAATTAATTATCGCAATTACCTAGGTACTAAAGACCGCCTACAAAAGACAAAAAATTACGTCTTTTAAAATGGTATGTATGTATAGGTCAGTCCAACTGAAGTCGACTCACAATATTAACCAAAAGCCGACTTCAGTTGGACTTACCTATACATACAATTTTTAAATTTATTTTTTGTGGTTGAAGGCAGTTTTTTTTAAACACTTATTATACTTTTTAGTGATCATAATAAGATATTATGTACTCCTACTTCTTAGTTAATATGAAACTGTAAGACATTCGAGCTCCACGCAAGCAACGCCGCTGGAACATAGTCATATTAAACGTTCTTCGCTATAGTCGCTCAACTATCTTAATAGAGATATCTTATCGCCAGCCTTAAAATAGGTACCGTTGAGGAATCTGTGGTCTTCATCATCAGTTCCACTTCACTAAATGACACTTTCTGAATGCAAATAATGCTGCATTACTAACTAAAAATACTAAAATCGCCATATGAAATCGCCCTCAATTCTTGTGGGATCCCCTCATTAGATTCAGATTTCGTGACAATGGGACCACCTCGTAAGTATACCTACTGTATAAAACAATTTATTTTTTTAATCGGTCCATAATTGAAGGCGAAACCGGTGAACATACAATGGAACCTCCACCTTTATTGAAGTATAATTTGTGTGCCCAGTTTCTCCCCGATCCGTTCAGTGGTTGAAACCTGATTGAGTAACATAACATACATACACCCAAACATGCAAACATACCAACTTTATAATTTACTAGCTTCTGCCCGCGACTTCGTCCGCGTCAAATTCGGTTATCGAAATTCCCACGGGAATGTTTAACTTATCCAAGGTATAACTTATGTGCATCCTGATTTTCATCCAAATCTGTCGAGCCGATGTAGCGTCAAGGAGTAACAAACTAACACACGCACACACAATATTATAGTAGGATAATATTATTAAGTAAGATACCTCGGGTACTGCTGTAAATTATATTCCTCAACATCTCATTCACCTTCCTTCGTCAACGGCATGCATGCCGCCTTTATGCTAAAACAATAACAGCAATACTTATTTAAATAATTGTTAAGTACTTACTTTGAATACATTTTTGTCAGTTCAGAAAAGTGCAACATACTTACTGCATTTATTATTTCAATACTTCATAGAATTTTATTTAACGAACCACGATTTTATGACATTTATTTTTCACCATAGAGCAACTATTTTTATGTCTGTCACTAAAAATTGTAGGGCAGTCAATGTGGATCGAAAAAGGTTAATAAGAAAAATACTCACACCTTGACTAAAAAGTCATACCTTTTATCCCGGTTTTATTTATTATATTCGGTTTAAAAAACGAGTATAGGTATTAACTTATTTCATTAATATATTTGTTTAAGTATGTTTTTAGCGTGACTTTGCACTATGACTTTTGTAGTAGGACCGTAGTTCGAAGAAAAAGTTGAGCGACACTGCAGTGTTTATATTTACTCGAACCAATTGGGATACAATACACGTTACCTGTTTTCAACAATGTTTGAAAATATAGCTATATCAACCTCTTTACATGGGTGGATTTTTGAAGCCATCGTTTTTCGTCATTTCGGTGGCAATTTTTTTTTTTTAGTTTTTGATGATAATTATAATTTTATAGGTTAAAGATTCAATTAAGAATGATAAATATACATGAGGCACCCATTTCAGATCAGTAATTTAGGAGAAATTAAATTTAAAAAAAAGAATCTCCACCGAAATGACGGCTGCTTAGAAAATCAATGTGAAATTATATATTACAAACTGATTTATAAGTATAGTCGCGAATATATTATGTAAGAAGGCCTATTGAGTACATTAATAAGTTAACTGAGCATTTCTGAAAAAGTTAATTCGTAAGAAACTCGACAGTCAGCATTTTATATCAAAATAATTATTATAATGCTTGAATTCATTATATTAACCAATAAAACAACGAATTTTAATAAAAGATTTTAATCAAAAAACAAACTCTGATCTCTTAATTAACTATAACCAAAAAAACAAAATTAAGTATATTAGTATCTTTCTCTGTCTTTTTTTAAATATTGTTCATACTTTTCGGGAGTATTTTTTATTTTAGCTTTTCTAATTCTCTCAGCAAGTTTCTTTTTTTCCAACTGCTCCTTTCTGTCTTTCTTTGTCTTTGCCATTTTTCTTGTTTTACCTTAAAAAATATAATGAATTGTTGAATTAATAAATCTACCCCATTTCAGCCCAAATTAAAGTTTTACATATTTAATGTTATGAATTCTGTAATTGTATATTTTTTGATTTTACATTATGATAAGTATTAAACAGTTATTAAGGCAGACAGACAGACGAACCAAAACCAATAAACTTTCATTTTTTATAGAAGGGATAGTTTGGTGCTAACACAGGACCAATCGTAATGATTTCTGAAACAGGGCTATGCCCATTAGACGTGTTTTGGATATCATGGTGACACTAACATATAACTATTTACAGTGATAATAATTTTAACAATGGTAATAATGCATTTTGTACATATTATAACGTCAATCGTCATTTCGGTGCCAAATTCGTCATTTCGGTGGATGAAAATGCCACCGAAATAGTGCCACCGAGATGACGACAACTAAGTATTTTTAAAATAACTACTAAAAAAATAAAGCAAGAAATATACGCCAAATTCTCATAATTGATAACAACGTTTCCTATTAAATATAAAAATATGAACTGAAATAACACATTGTACATCCTTATACAATAATCCACGGAAATGACGTTTAAGAGAACCAAATAGATCGTGTGAAGGACTTACCTCAACAGAGTCGGAATGCTTGGCAACAGCGTGTCCGCTCCACACAATGGCCGAAGCACAACTAACGGTCGACTCAATAGGATCGCAAAGATAGCGGTAGGTTAGTCGACCAATCAGGTAACAGCAGGTGTTTGAACGTTACGAATTTGTTGCTAATCGTGGGACAAAGACAAAATGGTCTAAATAATTTTAAATAAAGAAATATTAGCAATGAGTAATATTAATTTTAATGCGTTGTTTATTCTTCTTTCTAATAATGTATATAACTTATCGATAAGTTGACTTGAAGTAAAGTTATAATAATTTAAGTGGAGGAAATCGCGAGTGGGACAAGCCTCACAGACTTGCTGCTCCTAGTAATCTGAAATTTCGTTTTTTTTTTTCCAGCTATTGTTTAAAACATGAGGGTTTATAATATTATGCCTCGTCGTATTTTATCCTGTTTAATGTATTAAAAATATATTTATCGTAGTTTGTTCACTAGTTTTTTTTTTAAAGCCTTGGGACAGCTAAAAAACGTCTCTAAAAATTCACCCACATACAACATATAAAACCTCAATATTTTACGTTATAAGTTAAGTACATAGATTTTAGATATCTAGCTGACACCTACGTTCGAAGACAGCTGTGGTCATGTAAAATGTATTTGTTTACAAATTGACCATATTTTTATGATTAAATTAAAATATTAATGAGACCATTTCACTTTCGAGTTATGTGTGATAAATATCACACATATATGTGTGGTGAGATTTTCCAGGAGGTTGATCACGGGGCGGCACAATCATTTATTGTAGAAACTCATTATTGGAAGTGTGGAAGCCCTTATCAATAATTTTAATGTGATTGTGTTCAGCAAATCTACTCTAGAAACAAGGGTCATGCAGGAAGTTGCTGTATTACTTGAAGTCCAGGTAATAAGGAAAAGGTCGAATGCTTAAAATACTCTGTAATATAATAATAAATGTATTATATTGTGATGTTTGTTTACATTGTTTGAATGACGTCCGTCTATTATGACTTTAAAAACCGATCACAGATAATAAAAAAATGTCTCCGTATATTTTTTTATTTTCTTAATAACTATAATCCTTTTAATCATGAAATGCTTTAAATAGATCCTTAAACAAGGCTATTCTTTCGCATGTGCATGCGTGTGCCCATTTTCTTAAGTTCAGTACTTAAATCTATTACTAGGATTTATAGCCACGCTATGCTATGCGAATGGAACCTATACGGGAGAGTAGCATGACCAATTCACCAACGCACACGAACACTCAAGGTAAATCTACATACTTTGCCCAACGTTATGCAGTTATAAGCAAGGTAGAGGAAGCCATCAATATGCTTAAATGTTTTCACAAAGGGACAAAACCCAGCAGCTGCGCTAGTCAGGCACGGGCTGAACTTGATGCCAGACATGCCAGTTGAGTAGAGGGGCCTTGCATTTCAGCAATAGCATCAGACAATGTAGATCATCAAGCACTGGTGGCAAAGGTATAGCAAGTCGGTAACTTAGGTTTGTAAAAAATGAGGGTGTTTGTTGGAGTGGAATTTTGGTAACATCATCCAATGTTTACCCAAAACCTTCTGACTAATAAACTATTACTCCCAACTAAATGACCACCATTAAATGATGGTTGCTTCTTAAGAATACTGTAGTGTCACCACGTCGACCTCTTCTTACGAAGCAATTTTATGTTTTCTCTTTCTTATGGGATCCGAATATCTTTCAACAACGTATATGACACCAGCTTTAAATGTAATTCTGATAAAACGTTACGTGTAGGGACAATTTTATTTTAATAAAAGAAACCTAAACCTCTTTTCATAAAGAGTTTTAATGGTACAAGATTTAAAAAAATACTATGTCAAATTGTCAAACCACAGTCTCAACGTAGTGATTCGATTTAATTGTTCTGTTTTTTATTCGTAATTATCCCTGATAGTGGTACAAATGAATAAAATAAATCCATGATTCGTGATCTCGTAAAAGAAGTTTAAAGTAAAAGTGCTATTTTAGCTGTGTGAGTGTGATTAAAAATCGCAATCGTAAGTTTCATATTTAAATTATTTACATATTAGGCCCTTATCCTTAATAGAGACCCTCTTTTCGTTCATATTACAGAATAAAGTCTTAGTTTTATGAACCCCATGGAAGCTTTGACCATGATCACAATCATTTTTCAGAGGGAACAGTTTGTTTATTTACAATACGTTGTGACACATAATTATGAATGAATTAGTTAAGATGGGGCACACTAAGAGCATCGTCAGGAAAGGCGATGATAAATCAGTCTGTAACTCGGTCAAATATTAACTTAAAAAAAAATTACCAATGTAGGGATGATCCAAATAATCCACCCTATCTACTGTTAAAATTAATCACAAGAGTTTCAAGACACCCTGTATATGTACAAAATTAATTAAGAAACGAGATAAGAAATAGGAGAAAAATAACGAGTTATGTCCGTGTGTTGGGTAAAAAGATAATGTTGGTTACGTATTTTAGGAAAAGGTTTTAGATCCCTAATATGCCAACGTCCTAAAGGTTTGTTGGACATATCTGATAAGTCATATATAAGTGGTGTTATTTGTTTAGTTATTTTACATTTTATAAACTTTGGGGCAAGTTTTGCGGAATAATATTTATTTGCATTGCTTAGTGAATAATTGTGTTTCCAGACGATATCTCCTTCTTTAAATTCGTAATATTGGTGATGTTTATTATAAGAAGATGTGTTAATTTGGTGTGCTTTCCAAAGACGAGTTTGCACTTCGGAGAAAATTGGGTGAAGAAGTCCTAAATTTTCTGCGTATTCGTCTCTTGGTGCGAAGATAATGTCATCTGTGAGGTCAGTAGTGTTGTACACCGATCCACATGTGACTAATTCGCGGCCGAATACAAGGAATGCTGGAGTATATTTCGTGGTTTCATTTACTGCTGTATTCATTGCGAACTGTATTTTGTGTAAATTAATATCCCATGTCCTGTGGTCATCTTCTATGAAAGAAGACACAGCTGTGATTATAACTTTGTTATATCTTTCTACGGGATTAACTTGAGGGCAATACAATGGAATATACTGAACTTTGGGTATTTGATAATAACGTAATAAGTCAGTCGTTTCTTGACTTGTGAACTGTGGACCATTATCAAGAATGACAGTTTGTGGTATACCGTAGACGAGAAAAACTAAGTTTTCTAAAATATGTACTATAACGGAGGAGGTTGCACGTTTGATTGCAAAAAGAAGGCAGTACATTGTAAAACAACATCAAAAATATATTTGTTATGTTTTAGGGTTGTGGGTAAGGGACCAATTAAATCTATCGATATGCATTGAAATGGACGGACACATTGTTTTGGTTTCCCCATGAGACCAATCTTGAGTTGATTTTGGTGTTTGTATGCTAAACAAGTTTCGCATTTTGCAACAAAATTAGAAACATCTTTGTACATACCAGGCCAATAATATTTTAATTTTAGTCTTTGGTATGTTTTAAAAATTCCAAAATGTGCGCAAGTAGGGATAGAATGGTTTTCTATGATGAGAGGGATTCTATATTCCTGCGGTATTACTTCTTTCCAATTATAATCGGAGTGGAGTAATGAAGTTGCTCGTGAATATCTATAAAGTTTATTATTATTTATAATGTAATCTGGAGTAGTATTCGGGTTAGTGCTACACTTGGAGTAAATATTATTATACCAGTCATCACTTGTATGGGAACTGTTGTAATTAATAATACTAATAGGTAGAGAACGTGACAAAGCGTCTGGGATTAAATGATCTTTGCCGCGTTTATGTTTAATTTCAAAGTTGAATGCTGAGAGACGGATGCTCCAACGAGCTAGACGTCCACTAGGATTGTCGAGATGGAGGAACCATTGTAATGCTGAATGGTCTGTATAAATGGTGAATTTTTGGCCGTTATCTAGGTAACAGCGCCAATGCTCTAGGGATAATATTACGCTTAATAGTTCTCTTTCGATGATTGAATAATTTTTTTGTGGACCAGTTAGGGATTTGCTCATGTAAGCTATGGGTTTTTCAACGCCATTAATTTCCTGGGTCAACATAGCACCGATTCCGTAACTGGAAGCGTCACAATGGACTGCGAAAGGCTTGGTGAAGTCTGGGCATGTAAGTATGGGAGTGGTCACAAGAGCCTCTTTAATGGTTTTGAAAGCTTTATCAGATTCTGTAGTCCATTTGAATGGGGGAGCTTTCTTAGAAGTGGATGTGAGTTTAGTGAGGGGTGCGACTTTTGTACTAAATTCAGGGATAAATCGTCTGTACCAGCTTGCTGTTCCTAAAAATTTTTTTACTTCTCGGGGATTAGTGGGAATGGGAATATCGAGGATGGCTTTAACCTTATCAGGGTCAGTTTGTAAGCCAAATTCATTAACTATATAGCCTAAGTATTTTAACTCTTTCTTAAAGAATGAACATTTGGGGAAGTTAATTGTAATATTTGCTTGAGCGAGCTTTTGTTGAACCTTGTTTAATAATGCAATGTGTTCATCGAAAGTGTTACTAATGATAATTATATCATCGAGGTAAGTAAATACGGAGTTATCTAGGTTTTCAGAAGGAAAAAGAGTGTCCATGAAGCGTTGTTGGGTTGCGGGAGCGTTTGTGAGGCCGAAAGGCATTACACGAAACATGAACATACCACGACCGGGTACATAGAAGGCAGTCTTAGGTCTATCTGATGGACGTAAAGGTATTTCCCAAAAAGCCTTTGCTATATCAATTGATGATAGGAATTTGGCATTTTTGAGTTTGTCAATAATATCTGAAATGAAAGGAAGCTTGTAGGCATCTTTACACGTTATTGAATTTAATTTGCGACTATCTATGCAAAAGCGCCATGTGCCATCTTTTTTAGGAGTTATTAATACGGGGTTTAGCCATGGGCTTTCACAGGGTTGAATTACATTAAGCTTTAGCATAACATCAACTTCCTTGCATAAAGCTTTTTGTTTTTCTGGTGAAAGACGGTAGCAGCGTTGTCTGATCGGCTGGTGTTCGCCAGTATCGATATGGTGTTCTATTAAATGTGTTTTTCCTAATGGTTGGGATTCCGTTGAAATATTTTTAAATTGTTGGATAATAGTATCCGAAATTAGACGTTGAGTGTCTGTAAGTGTGTTATAATGTGTGACTTGCTTAGAGGGGGTATCTATGACTAAAGTATTGATATGTTTATTTGAAAAAGAAGTTAACGTCTGAAGAATATCTGGGGCTAGATTGAACATTTTCCAAAAGTCGATTCCTAAAATCAAGGGTTGATTAATAGAGGGTATAACATGAGCGGTAATAATAGCTACCTTTTCTTTGAAGAGTATTGGTATTTCAATGGTACCAATGGAGCGTATTGGTTGTCCATTTGCTACCGATCCTGTAATTGTATATTTTGTGTTGAGACTGAAACCGTGGGGTATTAATTCTTTATGGCAATTGTTGCCTAGAATAGTTATAGCGCTACCACTATCTAGCAGGCCACATAGAATTAAGTTTTTGGACTGTATGTTAACATAGGGACGTTCGTCATTAGGATTTTTGGTAAAGAGTATTGATGTCGATTTATAAGATGTGAAAAATATTTTAATTGTGTCTAACCATTGATTCCATTCTGTAGTATTAGTTTTATTAATGTTATTTTTCTCCTTTACTCGTTTTTTAAATGTTTATGACAGTTGGTACATTTGGAATAAGTTACATTTTGTTTGCCGCAGCGAAAACAAACTATATTTTTATTAGTACAATTTTCCAACAAATGAGCGTTTGTCCGACAACGTGGACAGGTGTAACGAATCGTTGGATTTTGGGAAGGAGTTTCGGCATTAACCGTTGATGTATATGGGAATGGGGGAATCTGGGGCATACTGGAATGTGTATGGCTTCTTGGGTTGTTAATTGTTCTGAATGATTGTTGGTCATTGACATGACTATGGTAAGTAAGTGTGGGATTCCAACTTTCGTACCATTTGCAAGATTTAAATAATTGGTCAACTGATATTAAATCAGTGGGTAATAATTTGGAACTATAAATCGGGTTGATATTTCTACGTAAAATTGTTATTTTTGTTGTTTCTGATAATGGTTCATGTAATTTTGAAAAGAGTGCTTCCATGGAGGAGAAATACATTATGACTCTCTCTTTATTATTTTGTTTTCGAGAGTTTATTGTTTGCAAGAGATTATAGTCATGGTCATGGAGTTCAAAATCTTCAAGAAATTGTTTTTTAAAACTTTGCCAATCTGTCAGGTTTAATTTTTTGGCTCTATACCAATCAAAAGCTGTGCCTGATAATAAATCATATAAATAATTATGTAATCGTTTGTGGTCTATATTACGAGCGATTGCGAACTCTTCCACTCTCCGTATAAAATCGTGTGGACAGCCGTCTCCTTTGAAATTAAACCTTTTTAAATCGGTTGGTTTATTTTCGGCTAGGTTAGATAATTTATGCGCGAGTAGGTCGAAATCTGTAGGCGGAGTAAGTAAAGAGGTCGCAGTTTCGTAAGTCGATGTGGTGGTTGACGTTTGTGAAAAATTTATTTTTCTTTGACATTCTATCAACTGCTCACAAATGTCTTTGTATGTCAATAAAATTTCGGAAGAATGTTCCGTATTTATTTGCAAACGATTAATTCGGGCTGTTAAATGTTTCAAATACGTTTGTATTTTATCGTTATGATCTGTGCTAGTCGCGGATAGGAGAATGCGAGAAGTGACAAGAGACAAGAGTGAGGCATTTCTTGATGTCCTCGAAGTCTTGCTCAAGGGGATATGGACTCGCTTGATCTGAACAAGAATTACTCGTATTGATCAGAGGAATGAGCAATTGTCGCAAGTCATCGGCTTGTGCTGTATTTGGATAGTGGACTCCACGAAGTTTGAGCTCATAGATGAGTTCAGGCTTATTTAGTAGAATTGGATTTATTATAAAATCACTATTAGATTGTTGGAAAGTGGTAAAAGTTGTTAAATAGTAAAAGTGATAAAGTGGATTTAGTGGTATTAATGTTTAAATAAGTTATAATAGTGATATTATTGTTCTTATTAAATATTATATATATATTTGCGTTTATTTTGGTTTTTAATATAATTTGGAAGGTAAGTTTTAAATGTCGGGTGAAAGAAATGGGATACACTGAGGGTATTCCCCAACAGCACTGCCCGTATTTATTTCCAGACTCTTCCGTCAGTGACTCCGAGGAGTTTTAAAAACACTTCAGGTTGAGATGAGGAAATGTTTAGATTTCCGAAGAAATCTTGTATGTGTTATTGTCTGTGATAAAGTGTGTTTAATATTTATTGTAAGTGTACTTATCAGTGTTGGCCCTATAACGCGATTACTAATAATGTAATAGAACTTAATTAAAATTAATTATTATTATAAATAATATACCTGGGGTGGTTAGGGAGTGGTAAAAAATAAAAAATAAAAAAATTATTAAATAAAAATAGTTAGGCCGAGAGGGATGATCGAAATTTGAATTTTGAAAATAAAATAAAATAATTATATCTAACTATTACAATAGGAGTATAAAATTATTTAAAAAAAAAATATATTTATTTTTGTTCGGTTTCGGCGTCGCTGGTGGTGGATCTGGGTGGGGTTCGGGAACGTTGAGCGCCAATGTCACAGGATGCCGGATCAGGTAATGTCGCGGGATCCTGGATCAGGTACAGGAACGGGGATGGTAATAAGGAACACCAGGAGTCCAGGGCAGGGTTATTTATTGAAAAGGCCTCTAGTAATTATAATAAAAAAATAAGGCACCTGAGGACAACAACAAAGGAAAACTTAGAATAAAATAAAACTGTGGTAAGATGAATTTAAAATGGTCTTAGATATAAAAGGTATAAACTTACAATAAGTGCCATAAACAGGGTTAACAGGGTTATTCAGATGAAGGAACTTTATATAATTTACTTCACTTTTTAAATATTTATGTAATTGACTTGATTTATAACATTTTAATTATGATTGGAACTTGTTCATAGCTTGGAAACTCGTGAGCAACTGATCAGTCGTTGTGTCCAGGCGAACGTAGATTTTGAATGAACTCAAATTTAGAATTTTGATTAAAAATAGCCATATAGGTGAATGCCAGAATCATTTTAACTGAACGAGGTGAAATATAAAAGAAAAGGTAGATACACCTCGTTACAAGGGTACTCTAATATATCATCTTAGGTCCTCGTTAGGGCTTTTTTGGCTGCTTCCTACTCCTTCTCTGGCCCAGATTGCTCTGCCTGTTTTTCCTACGTTTTTTCGTTTCGAATCCCTTGCCGCTATATTTAAAATTATTTATTTTACTAGTTTAATCCTCTAACCATCTACCTCCTTGAATTAGCTAAGAACCTTTTTACTACGCCAAAAGAAAAGGACAAACTACCCTGAGAAAGTCGTGTTGAACTTTAAGCTACGCCTAAAGAAAAGGACATACTACCCTGAGAAAGTTGTGTTGAACTTTAAGCTACGCCTAAAGAAAAGGACAAACTACCCTGAGAAGGTCGTGTAGAACTTTAAGCTAGTTTCACAAATTCCTAAAATCCAGAGATAGGGACAAACGGCTCCTATCTAACTATCGTGACTTTTAAGGTCGGCTACACAAGCTTAGTGTTGCAAGGTGAAACCTCTTGTCTCAAACAAACTAAAGTCGTCGTTACACAACTCAACTACACTATCAAAACACTTCTACCTCATCCAACTTATATTTGTGAGAAGGACAAACGACTCAGATAGGGTCGTCGTGTCACAGCCAACCCCCTGAAGAGTCAAGCAGGAGAACAACTGAGTTGAGATCCGAATTGGGTGTTCACAACCTCGATCTTCTCTTTAGTACAAGGAGGCAATCTACAATTTAATGAATTTATAAGAAATGAACAACATGAGAGCAAGGAACACATAGTGACAAAAGTACAAGTCAATCAACCAATCGGTGTCATAGTGACTAAAATAAGAAAAATTGAATTACCTAATAATAACCAATCCATCGACCTCATGAAGATAAAAAGAAGAACAAATTGAGTTTACGAATACTTGACGCATATCCAAAAAAAGTCATTGTTGATCCTAAGCATCCCAACCCCCTGAAGAATTGAACCAGAAATCAACTTAGTTGGGCACTGATTCAAATTTTCATAACCCCAACGTATAATTTGGACAATTTTTTATTTAGGGTTCTCCTCTAATTAATTTTCCAAAACGAATCTCTTTTTTTTATCGAGCTTGGGATTTTGATGTATGTATTTTTAACCAAATGGGCAGAAGTTGACTCCAGAATCAGACTATCAACCAGTTGATGTTCCAAATATAAACCGAAACCATCCTTCGCAAGGAACACCTGATCTCTGTAGAAGGAACTTGGGTTGTGAGGCCAAATCAGTCAGAAGGACATGATCTTATTTATCGCTGTACCCCAATTCTGCGACCACATTGCTCGGTCTACGAACATGGCTTACGTTGCTCAAGCCGCAGCATAACGATAAGAACCCCCTCCCCAAAACCAGAGTTGCCTTTAATAGCTGAGACGTTTAATTGATCATCTTACTCTAGTTTCATCTAGCTGTCCTTTGGGGCATGTATAGTTGCCGGGTTAAGGTTTAGCTTCTTGTGAAGTTTGGCTCTACTGTAGAGGCAATTTAAACTTGCATTCTGTCTGCTGACTTAACCTAGCACCTACTCTACAGGGAAGCCAATGTACTTTATATCGAAGTATAGACGTAACTAAAAATAAAAAGGACCTCAATCCAATTAATCTAGTAATCCACTTAGGACTAACATTTCCTATAACTTTCATCTATCCAAAATATCCTTCGCTTCATTTAACCAAAGAGATTTCCCCCCCTTCCCCATTCTTCTCTTTACATACACTTTTCAAAATTCTTTTACGCTATCCTAAGCAAACTACCAGGCCATCATGGAAAGAGTTTTCCCTGTTGTGGGAATAAATATTAATAGCCAAAAGGGTTCTGAAATGACTCTACAGCCTTTATTAACTAACAAGTCTATCCTTTAATCTTCATTCAGTCCATTCTTACACTTCTCTAATATAAAATGGTGTTTACTATAACGATAATTGTGATTATTTCGAAGTATAACTGGAGTCATCGTTAGTATTGTTTATTATTTCTACTCGACTCGTAAAGAACTTCTTTAGCTGAACTTCTTGGTAAACTGCCGTCCGGTTCGACTTTGCATCCAGACGTGTGGTCTTCTCCCTCCTTCGTAGATTCTAGGTTCACTGCCCCCATGGTAGACTGCCATCTGGAACGGCTTCTGATCCAGGCGCGTTGTCTTCTTGTTCCATCGATACTGCTACATTGGCTACGCTCATGGTAGGCTGGCATCTGGAACCACTCGAAATCTAGGCGCTTGATAAACATCCACTCCTTTGCACTGCTACATTGGCTGCTCTCTTAGTAAGGCTTCTTTTTCTCTGTAACATTAGCGATACAGATTTAAATTATATATAACTACTATAATATTATACTTAGGAAAGATACTGAACACATTGAACCAAACTCCATGATACCTGACTGGTTTGCTGCCAATAACTTAATGTTAAATCCAAATAAAACTAAATTTATAAAATTCTCATCAGCAAATTCATCAAATATAAACTTAGCCTCGAATATTAAACTAAATGGTGAAACCATAGACTTTGTAAAAACAACTGTTTTTCTAGGTATTACATTAGACTCTAAATTGCAGTGGGGTTCCCACATAACTGCCTTAGCAAGTAGGTTGAGCTCCGCTGCTTTTGCAGTCAGGAGAATAAGGCAGCTTACCAATGTAGCGACGGCACGGTTGGTCTACTTCGCTTACTTTAACAGTATAATTACGTACGTATTTTGTGGGGATCGGCTGCGGATATCGGTACAGTGTTTATTTTGCAAAAAAGGGCTACTAGAGCCATTTATAACTTGGGGTCGCGTGTGTCGTTGAGGGAATTCTTCAAGGAAATAGATATTCTAACACTGCCGTCGCTATATGTATTTGAAATAATCATCTTTGTTAGGAAGAATCTACATAATTTCCCAACGAACATTGATAAGCCAAAAGCAACCAGGAGCACAGGAAAGCTCAAAACCACATTTTATAGACTGGCCAAAACTTCAAAATCATTCTTAGGAAATTGTATAAAATTCTACAATAAAATTCCAAAAAGTATTACTGAACTTACTGACTCTAAATTTAAATCTGTCGTAAAACAAAAACCAATTTCCCGAGCATATTATAAAGTAAACGATTATATCATGGATAGGGATGTTTGGCAGTGAGTCGTCCGTCCTGCATGCGCATGTCTACGCATAAATTTACCTAAAAAAGGTGCACCGCACCTACTGTGCAAAAATACTGTGATATTGTAAACTATTTATAATTATTATGTAATGATGTAAACCTTTTTCCTGAAAAAAATATACCTTGCCGAGTTTCTTACGCCGGTTCTTCTCGAGGCAAAGGTTTTATTTTTTGAACCGATGGTAATGCTTTTTGACATTCATAGGTGCATTATATTATGCCTAAATTGAAGAATAAAGAACTTTGACTTTGACTTAGCAACCCCTCATTTATACGACCTTATTTAATCTTTTATTTCAATATGATTAAGTTAATTTAACCCCTATGCAAACATCCAATTACTAGACTTTACATCTTTACAATAATACCCCAAACCACCTAAGTTTTTGAGAGGTCTCTAATCTACCCCAGATTATATAACCAAATCATTTGAATAAGAAGCAGATTCTAATCTTATACTGTAGGAAATTGTGAGGGTTTGTTGTTGTAGGGAGTTGTGAAGTAATAGAGTTTATTACATTTAAAAATAATATTTTTATATTTTTGAAAGGACTCCAACACTCCCCTTCATTCATATTTATCAGACTTACCCTTATTATTCATTATTGTTAATTAGTTTTGTAACTTTATCAAATTATTTAATTCATTCTAAATTATAAGAAGCTGTCTGATAATAAATATAAATGCTCCTTTCCCGTTGCCCAACTTTATTTTTATTTTTATTAAAATATTTTGTTATACATTTCTTTTTTATAATCTAATTACAATCATTTTCCTTTTATGAAATAAAAAATTCGTTATCATTAAACATCAATTAATTATCAACAATCTTTCCCTTCATTTTGAATTAATTTCAAGATTTTATAGCCGAAACAATTGTAAAATAAATAGCTAAGACCATCTTCCTTTATTTTTTTTCAAAAATAAGAATAAAAAAGATCAAATTCTAAATTTCAACCGTAAAGCCAAAAGGAAGGAAAAATTTTTAATTAAAATAAATAACAGAAATACTCCTTAGACCTGTAGGAAGTAGCCAGAATAGTCACTATTTTTTTTTTAATTAAAAATAGTTCAAGCTTATTCGGGGACATCGTTGTCAGCCTCTAGTAGTTTTAATTTTCTTCTAGATGAATTTCTTCCATAGCTGATACTTCTTGGGTACTCGTCTCTCTGTAACCCAAGTTTGTTGTAAATACCTTGAAAAATATTTAATTAAGTAAGTCTGCTACTAATTGTCTTTGCGGGATCTTATAGGTCAGCATTTTAGCTTTTCCCACCAATCGTAAGAAGTAATTCAACATTGAGGGAGTCTTGCTTCTCTCCCAGGTTCCTTTCACAATGTTTTTGTATACCTTGTTGATTGAGAAAAGATGTTGCCTAATTATTGACGATGAAACCTACGTCAAGGCAGACTTCAAGTCTTTACCAGGTAACCAGTACAATTCCTCTCGTGACATTTCGAATCTCGACGAATCGGAAAAGGTTATCCCAGTAGAAAAAATTGCTAAGAAATACCTTGTTTGGCAAGCTATATGCCAGTGCGGCATGAGGAGCTCACCATTTATCACTACCGGGACTATTAACACCGATATTTATATATCAGAATGCTTGAAAAAGAGACTGTTACCATTTATGAAGAAGCACAATTCCTTAACATTGTTTGCCCAGATTTAGCAAGTTGCCATTATTCATCTCGAACTTTTGAATGGTATAAGGCAAATTCAGTCGAGGTAGTGCCTAAGTAGAGTAACCCACCAAACTGTCCCGAACTTCGCCCCATCGAAAAATATTGGGCTAATATAAAAACTAAACTGCGAAAAACTTGCCAACCTGCCATTTCATTGCCAGATTTTTAACGAAAATGGGTTAAATGCACAAAATTGTTAACCGATGATTCCGTGCAAAGTTCGATGAATCACATCAAAAGTAAAGTCCGGGAATTTTCTCGTCGTTCGTTAAAATAGCTATAATGTTTTTTTATTGATTCTACGTTATATAAAAATTGACATATAAATTAAGCACTTTGGAATTTTATTTTCGCTTCTGTAGCATGTTCGACCTGCGAAAATTTAATAGTGTTCACCCTTTAACCAATAGATAAAAGGTAATCATAAATTTATCATTTAACTACTTTTTCTGGGATCCTTCTTCTTATACCATTCCTGCCGTAACTTGTGTCTGATGCCCTCCATCAAGCGAGCGACAGTGTCTTTGGAATCATGCTTGCATGCCCAATTCCACTTTTTTAGGAAATCGGTATGGTCGCTTGCTGTTTTTCCTGACTTTCGTAAGATCCCTTTAACTAGAGCCCGATTGGACGGCACTGTGGAACATTTGGAGGGTTCATGGTTTTTGGTACAATTTTAATGCTATTACGTTCAAGGAAATTAATATAAAACAAAATAGGGGCCATTTAGTATTTTATATGTAACATGAAAATAATAATAGTTAGTGTTATTTTTTTATAAGGTGACAATAAAACAAAGCTTTTCTTTTCGTTTAGGCAAAATATTCGTTTAATTAAGTTAGCATTTGTTTTGATTATTTCAGATTAAATTAAATTAGTCCATCATCAACATAGCACCAAATAAAAACACTTCACAAAAAATAAAAAAGGAAAGATAATTGCATATTTTTTTAAATCTTTAATAACGTGTATGTCCTCCTCGCTTGTTTATGCACTCCTGAAGCCTAGAATGCATGCTCTCAATCAAGCTCCTCACGTTTTCAGGTGGTATCTCTTCCCATGCACGTTTCAGAGCGTTAATGAGCTGCTGTTGGTTGTAAACCTCTCGCTCTCTCTCTCTAATCCTTCGTTTTAATTGGTCCCACAGGTGTTCTATCGGATTAAAATCTGGACTGTTGGCTGGCCACGGTAGCACCGAGATACCAGAGTTTTCAAGTTCAGTCCAAGTAACCCGAGCTGTGTGTGGACGGGCATTGTCTTGCATCAGGATGAAGTCAGGACCCACTCGATGTGCAAAAGGAACCACATGAGGCCTGACGACTTCCTCGATGTAACTTTGAGCAGTTACGGTGCCCTGATTTAAGATGGCGAGCTCAGTTTTGCCATGTACGCTAATGCCACCCCAAATCATAACACTGGGACCACCAAAACGATCACTTTCGTGGATGCAAGCTTCCGAAAATCGCTCGCCGCGTCGTCTCCATACTCGAATCCGTCGATCGTCACTAAAAATTTTTACTTTACACTCATCTGTGAAAAGCACCGATCCCCACTGATTTATGTCCCAATTCAAATATTGCCGACAGAAACTTAGGCGACTTGCACGATGAACCCTAGTCAAAGGAATTCGTACAACACGTCGTTTAGACCATTGCTGGTCTTCATGCAGCTGATTTCGTATTGTTTGGTCACTAACACGAGTACCCGTCGTAAGCCGTAAGCGATTTTGTAACTTGCGAGCCGTTACTGAGCGTTCCCGTCGTGAACTTAACCGGATGTAACGAGCCTCTTGGGCCGTAGTCACACGAACTCTGCCTGAACCAGGTCTTCTTGCAACACTACCAGTCTCTTGGAAGCGATGCCATTCATTTTGGATGGCTCTCCGAGAAAACCCTAGCGAGGAAGCCACAAACTGCTGCGAATGACCTTCAGCTATCATTGTGACGGCCCTGGTACAAGTTATCGGGTCCAGATGTCTTCGTAATCGTGGCATTATTAACACAACAGAATAAACTAGGCAACTCGACAAAAATAAATTACTCCTTTAGTGACATTTTAGAGAATACAACATAATTTAATGTCCAAGAATTCTTAACCTGAACTCGGTTTTTTTTAAATCCAAATTTTACTTGTATTTAAGGACAGTATTTAAATTTAAACACTAGCACTAAAGAGGCTTAAATAGCGAAGGATGCGTAATATCAATAATTGGAAATAGTTATCAATAGTTTGTGTTTATAAATTACGATTGAGCAGAAATATATAGGTGGCCCCTATTTTGTTTTGAGTAGTATAGTATCCTTTGCGTAGTGGGCTGTTGCCAGATCTGGCCAAAACAAGGTCGACATATTGTGTTTTTGTATAAAAGGCACGAGCCGCTTCTTCAAGCACTCCTTAATATAAACTTCCTTGTTGATTGTGCCCCTCGCTACATAAGCACGGCTACGATCACCGCAGGGGCAGATGGCTTGCCAAACTAAATATTTAGTACCAAATTTTTCCATACCAATTGTTTTCAGAATCAGGAAGGCTCTCTCCATCTACTATTGTATAGTACTGGTCACCGGGAAGTGTGGAAAAATCGGCTTTCACATAGGTTTCATCGTCCAGAATCATGTGAAAGTTTTCAGTGCCCAAAAAGTCATAGAGCTTTCGAGACCTAGTTTTAATTGTTGCTCGTTGTTTTTCTGAAGTTTTTGGGACCTTACGCTTTTTTTGAAGTCTTCATAGAAGCACGCTTCTTTACACGTCGAACCATTTTTTGATTGGTAGAGGTTTTTTTTGCGATCTGCTATTAAAATGTATCGGGCGTTGAGTTCTAGCCATTTGGCGACGATTAGTTCTCGACGTTCAAGTTGATTCTTTTTTTTTTCGGTATTTAGAACATATTTCTCAAATATTTCCATGAAATTAAATTCTTGTGACATTAGAGCTGTCAATACTCTAAACCGAACAAAAAAAGTTTGACATGTAGCCAAATATCATCATTTTTAATTTGGCGAATTCGTAACGTTTCAGGCCTTATGATATACACTTTTTTCTTTAATTTGTAGTCATAGTCGTAAATTTCGAAGTCGTTTATCAAATTATGTTTAAAAGTTGTCCAATCAGGTAGTTGATCTTTTTTTGTACGAAACCAGTCTAATGCAGTATTTTGAAGAATGTCGTAGATATAATTATAAAGGCGTTTGTTGTCTATGTTGAGTAGTCGCAAATTCTTCGACTTTTTGGATTAAATCTCTTGGACAAGTTTGGCCTGTATAATTAAATCTTTTGATGTCTTTTGGTCTACCTTCTACTAAATTAGTCAATTTTTGAGAAAGGAGGTCTAAATCTGATAATGGTTGTACAGAGACTGCTGACTGGTAAGAAGATGATAGATTTGACGTTTTATTGTCAAAATCTTTTCGACATTGGATAAATATATCTGAAATATTTTTAAATACATCCAATGTATTTTTAGTGCATTTGGTTGAAATATCGACTCGCTTATTCGATGTTGCAAATGAATCAAGTAATTATGTTTTTTTTTTTGATGTGTGATTAATATTTATTTTATAGTAGCAAATTATAACTAAACTAAATACAAATCAATTAAAACTAAATAAAAACTAGAAAAGTGAGGGCCCCCGTGGCAAAGTACCACAGATACTGGCAGCATTTCCTCGTTGTATAGCAATGCTAATACGCTGTCCGAGGAAGCTGCCAGCTCTGTGGTCACCGGTTGTTTCAATTAGCCTTTTTGTCATGTCTTTAAAAAGGCTAATTGCACCGGGTCCCCACGGACCAAGGGTCTCGACGCCAAAAGGAACAAAGTTATATTCTGCGCCGAGACCCTTGTACTTATTATTTTTCATTGTTTCGGCCGCCTCAGCCGCCGCGCCTGGTTTATTTACTGTTCCGCGGAGGTGTGACGAGGCTAGGGTGTCTACATAAGTAGCGTCCCACACCAGCACTCGCCCCATAGTCCATGGAAATAAAGACATACCGTCAGGTCTCTTGCCGTCGTCCCTAGCGATACCGGTTGGCTCCAGTAAAGCGGGAACGTTGACGGAGGCAAGAGACCGGCGGATAATGTCATTGAGCGCGGCGTGTCTAGAGAAGCGGCCTGCGCTTTTTTGGCATGAAAGTCCGTGGTGACCCAGAAAATCAACTTCGTTGCCACAGGGGCATATGTGTGGAGTGCAGACCCGGACACCAAGACGTAAACAAGCAGAAATTCGGAGAGTTTCAGGATCTAAGAAAGTACCAGTATTTGGCGATGGGTGTGCATGGAGCCAGTAACCAGCCTCTTTGGTTCCCACCGCCAAAAGCCTGGCTCGCTCAGATCCTGAGTTGCTACTTACAAGGTTGTTAAAAGTTATATTAGTTACACGTTATTTCATCCCAACTCCTCTGGGACTTTAAATTTTCTGGATAATTACTGCTTGGGTAGGCAAGATTCCAGGCATTTTTGGCTTCCTCCAAGTCGACAGTCGTGTAGTTTGATGGCAAAGCGCAAAGGATTTTACCTACTAGACTAGCCGAGCTATGAACGGAAGACAAAAAAGCTGGAAAAGAAACACAATAAATTTTGCGGATCCCTAGTCCACCAAAGCGAATGGGGAGGGAGGCCTGAGTCCAGGATTGCTCGCTTAGCTGAATGTTCAAGATGGATTCCAAATTTAATTTAAGGAGATTTCGAAATTTCCATAAAGGGCAGCAGTACATAAATTTAGGTACAAAAAGGCAGAATTTAAGAACTGAAAGAGCATAATGTGGACTTATTTCGAGAAGACGATCCACATAATTTTGAAATTTTAAAACAGTATTTTGAATAAAAGTTGGAATTGCGTCTTCAAAAACAGGGGACCCTAGGAGGCTGAGTGATTTTTGGTCAACTATTTTTATGTTTGGTGTTAAATCTTCAAATTTTTGTTTTATAACAGACCAATTTAAGGAAGAATTTTGAATGAAAACTTCGCATTTACTGAAATTTAGTTCCAAACCTATTGTTTGGAATTTAGTTTGAATGGACGAAAGGTCGGACAAAACGGTATCGATATCACCTCCTAAAGTCCAAGTATGTTTTGCATTTCTCGCGATGAGAATTGTTTAGATGTAATATGGCAATTCGAGACGAAATTAAAAACAGACTGCGTTCAATCTCTTCGATATATTGCTCTGGAGAATAAGGGCTTTGTGAAATGGATTCTGTCTGAGGGGGCTGGTTTCAAGGATTGATGATAACAGTCGGCGTAGTTCGTCGGCAGTAGAAGAAGTCGTGACTTGAGGGCTGCGTAATTTCAATTCGTAAATAAGCTCTGGTTTGTTTAATTAGAGGAGATTCATTTTTTAAGGTTTGAATGTTATTTTATAATAAATATATTAATAAAGTGTTTATACTATTTATTTATAATTTGAGTAATGTATGTCAGAGATTGGCCAACCTTGAAAATCCAGTCACCTCTAGATGAGCGGCATTAATTGCCCTAGGAAAGTCACCTTCAAGACAAGTGTTGGTGATGGATACACCGAGGATATGCTCCTGGGGTACTGCCGTAAGCGTTCCCGGTCACAAAGCACAAGTGTCTCGAAAGAGATTATCACGAGTGCATGTTTCTGGTTATGCTAGTTCCAATGGAACCGGGATCGTATATCTGTCTGAATATGGGCTGATCTATTTTTGAATTGTGTACTGTTAGAGTTTTGTATAGTGTTGTGATTGAATTATGGGAGTTGTAAAGATAAATTATATAGTCTTGAAAAGAAAAGTCGCACAATCAACACTCACTTACCTTTACCCATTCAACTCTCACACACACAGTGAAAAAGTAGGAATGGCTTAATGGATTAATGGGATGGGACGATAAATTTTGTTTTTGTTCAATGCTAAGGTAGGTAGGGATTACAACAACACAAAATTATCACTGGATTTGTCACTAATATTCTGGTCTTGATGTTATTCACACTTTTTGTTGAGCTTGAGAAGATGTTGTTGTTATTTGCTGTTGTCGCTGCTAGAGTTACTGCTGTTTGTGTTGCTATTGGTTATCTGATCTGGTTGGTGATTCTGGAGATTTTTTTGCTGGTTTGGCGTGTTTGGAAAATCAAGTTCGATTCTTCGTTACCGGAGAGCCATTTCCATCGGTAGGATGGTAAGTATCTTGGAGACTCTTAAATAAATCGCTTTCTTCAAATATTATATTTTCTGAAATAGAAAGATTTACAGAATAATGATTAAATAAAAAATAAATTAAATACAATGAAATAGCGAGACACGGGACCCGGGTCTGTGCTTATCGAAATTTTCTGTAGTATAAATTATAGATCGAAATACCAATAGATCATTAACTATTTTGAATTTGGAAAGAATTTAAACAAAATGTAAAAGTGGCCAGGAACGCAAAAAGGAGGTTGTAACAACCTCGTTACACAGTGTGTCGACAACCTCAAGATTATCCAAGTGTATGCACCGACATCGACACACTCGGACTATGAAATGGAGGAAATGCACGAGAATATTTCTAAAGCTTTGCACCACACCCAAAAACGTCACTTCAACGTTGTCATGGGGGATCTTAACGTTTAAGTTAGAGTACATTCAAGCGACGAATCGGTAGTAGGACCACATGGATTTGGAAGCAGAAATCACAGGGGGCATTTGCCCGTCATCATCCTGGAAAAGGAGGGGCTGTTCGTAATGAATTCTTTCTTTAAGCCCAACGGAAGTGGACATGGCTAGGACCCGACGCTGTAACTATAAATGAGATAGACCTCATTATGACGGACAACAGGCGTATATTTAGAGATCGGTCAGCTACATTGGCGCTATTAACGTTTATATTGAAAAGGTTTGCTTTTCTGCGGTTTTAATTATTGATAATTATGTAGTCGCCTAAAGTATTGGATTCCATAATTTTTTGCTGAATTATACGCAGTATTTAGGCAGCGTCTAATCGTGTCTCGTCTGTCTGTAATGGGAGGACGAAATTGATTAATCAAAGCAGCAGCAATAGAGAAGTCAATCATGAGATGAGGTGACGCTCGATTGTTAAACTCTTTTCTAAACAATTTAAATAGTTGCTTAAAAATGTCATTCACTACTTCTACTACCCGTCTACAGATAGGCATGTTACGAGTTTTATTTGCTTCTAATGTTGAGAACTGACTTTCGTCATCTAGTAGCGTGGAAGGCACATGAACGGAATAATTGCATTCCTCTAGTGACGGGATAACGTCTCTAAAGCCCCTATCTAGGATAAATACATCTCCTTCCTGAAAATATTTTCGGCTGATTTAAATCATGAAATTCATTCATGCATAATTATTTCAAAGGCGGATTTTGTCGCTGGATGCGGTCCCAATATCTCAATGATATTACCATCACAGCATACAAATAGGAAGGGTTTAACCAAATTCCTATATTTATGCAGTGAATGGGTTTTTTTGATAAAAGTAACTCGAGCTTTTATTGCAATAAATATAGGTTCCATCAGCTATGATAATAGGTTTTCTTTCGTTTTTCACCATAAAGTCCATTTGGAATTAAAAGATTTCGCGCTGCTACTTCTTCCCGATTAATATGATCTATACCTAAATGACTTGGGACGAAATCTTGATGTAAAAGTCCCCTTGCCCTGTTCATTAACCCTTCTCTCGTGCTTCTGGGAATATAGAATAGAGCTGATTCTTTCTTTCGAATCGCAATTCCTTAACTGTAGCAGATATGCTGCAAGTGCAGTCGACCCTTTTACCATATTTCGGAAGTTTGTAGTTTCATGTAATATTGTTTGGAAATCTTGTTTACTTAGGCCAAACCTATTGGTTTGGTATTGGTGAACAAGATCATCATCCATGTTTGCGATATCTTCAAAATCAATGTTTTTTTCTGTCAATAATAAGTTGGTGAAGTCATAAATATGGTCAGCTGTAAAGGTATCACATTATCAGCTGCCATTAACTCATGCCATAAGGCATTTCTTAGATGAAATGAGAAAATGTGATAGTTTTTGGGTACATTAAAACTGTAGTCGATGAAAAACCTCTGCCTAATTGTAGGTGGAACTAACAACTAATCGTTCGCATCGCAACTACGAAAAATACAATACTCTTGCGAATCTGCGGCTCTTCCAAATTGTGTTAGACAAATCGTATGAATCGTATCTAACACTTGTGGTGCTGGTAGGGCTTGTATCTCCGGCTCTTTCATCTAAGTTTGGTTTCTGTTCCACATTTATTGGTGGTTTTGTTGGTGATGTTAGTGGTTGGTGAAAATTCGGTCCAACCGCACGGACACTCCTTTGCCGACATGGGTGAAATATCTTGTTGGTTGGTTGTAACTGAAAGTTAAGTAGATTATTGTATTTTTAATACAAGAAATACCGTTTTCAAAATACCAACCTAGAGCGGACGACAGGGACGCCTAGGGTTTATTCGATCTACAGGAAATTACACTACAGTAGGTAAATATTGATTTTCATGGGCGGAATGTATCTTTTTTCCTAAAGATAAACGGGCACCTATAAACGTCAAGAATTAACCAGCGCTTCCCACAAGACCACTGCTGAGAAGAAACGCCGAAGAAACTCAGCAGTCAGTCATGTTTTAAACATATTTCATATAACCATGGTACTACTTAGTCTAGCATTATATTAAGCTATAAATATTATATTTAATATTATATTAAATAACATGCGTAGTTCAGCAGGAAAACATTCCGAAAATCTTGGGAGAGAGATAGAGTGAGAAAAGGAATAAAATACCTACTTGTGTATATAAGACGGTGCAAGACGACTGTTTTATTATAGATTTCAACCTTTATTTCAATTATTAAATGAAACAACATTGGCTTCTTACTACGACATTTTTAATATAGATAAGATATAAAATGGTCCATACACAAACCCCAACATCTCCCTTTTTTAGTATAATTGCCACATAATAAGAATCAATCAGTTTCAAATCTCTTAGGCCTTTTTATTGCACGCCCTGACCTGGTTATATAACCCACTACCTGTTCTTCATCATCCTTTCCATCTCCGATGTCTTCAAAAGAATTAATATTTGAAGAATTTTCACAAATTACTAAATAATTACTACTACAGTTACTATCAATATCAACCGTATCATTTAATAGAGGATTGATTACACAACTGTCATCTGACTGCTGAGATAATGGACAGCACAAACCATCATCGGATGACAAGACATTTTCATCTCTTGATTTGGGTGGTTCTACAGTTTCAATATTAGTAATTTGGTCTGACTCTCTTACAATGTTTTCAGTATATTCTGTATTATCATCAACATTTGACATAGGAATACATAATTTTGCTACCATAGGTGACACTGGAACAGAAACTGTTATCGGTTGATTATCATTTTTGTTACTGCTTTGCCTATTATTACTCTGACTCACATGTTCTTTTGTGTTATATTTTGTTTTTAATAAATGCTTACGATTCCTTCTATATCTTATCCCTTCTTTTGACTCAATTATATATGATCTAGGATAGTTTTGCAGAATTTATTTTACTAACCCATGCTCCCAATGACTACTAGGGCATCGTTTACACACAACTCAGGTAGATGTCTTGCATGCTTGTCATGGTATTTTTTATAATTGCTTTTATGTTTATTCATTCTGTTTCGTACAGTGTCAAACTGAATAATTTTTGGTCTAAGCAATTCTTTGGATATAGGTAAGTTTGATCTTAACTTTCTAGACATAAGTAGCTCAGCTGGAGACTTCATATACTCTTTTTCATTGCACCTATAATGTAACAAAGCTAGATGCGGATCTGTATTATCTTCAAATGATTTTTCTAATAATTTTTTTACAATTTTTACAGCTGCTTCTGCCTGGCCATTTGACTGAGGAAAGTGTGGACTAGATGTTATATGCTCAATATCCCACTCTTGGCAGAAACTTGCAAACTCTCTAGAATCAAAAGGAGGGCCATTGTCTGTCATCAGTACTAATGGACTGCCATGACGAGCAAGCACAGACTTGAAATGCATGATAACATGTTTTGCTGATGTCCCTGTGTTTAAATAGGCTAGTTCTATGTATTTCGAATAGTAATCTATAATCACTAAATATTTTTTGTCCCTGAACTGCAATAAATCAGCTCCTACTTTCTCCCATGGGTATGATGAACATTCTGAGACTATGAGTGGTTCACTTGAGTTAGCAGTTCTGTACTTTAAACAAATAATGCAATTCTCTACAAACTGTTCAATATCCTTACTTATGGACGGCCAGAACAATACACCTCTCGCTAAATTTTTACATTTGTTTAAACCTGCATGACTGGCATGGATTTTTTGCAACATTTCTTTACGCATTGATACAGGAATAACAATACTTGTATTCTTAAAAACTATGTCATCAATTACATGTATTTCTTCTCTATAATCCCAGTAACATCTTACATTTATATCTGTCTTGTTCTTGTGTTCAGGCCATCCATCCAAATAATAACCTTTCAGCTTTTGCAATGACATATCTTTCATAGTCTCCTGCTTTATAAACTGTAATTTACTTTCTGATACAGCTAGTGAATTCTTAAACATATTGGCATGAATAGTAATGTCATTATCAATTTTATGTTCATCACTTTCTAAGAGTGCAGCTCTTGAAAGCGTATCTGAAATATACATCTTAGATCCAGGAACATATTTTACATTTAAATCATAAAGTTGTAATGACAGCATCATTCTTTGCAACCTATTAGGAATCTGACTTAACGGTTTTTTAAACAATGAGACTAAAGGCTGATGATCTGTTTCTACATCAATCTTTTTACCATACACATATTGATGAAACTTTTGACAACCTATTAGAATAGCAAAAAGCTCTTTTTCTATTTGTGCATATCGTTTCTGGCATTCCGTTAATGTTTTTGATGAATATGCTATAGGTTGATTATTTTGTAGCAAAACTGCACCCATAGCTTTACATGAACTGTCTACACTCAATGTTAACGGCTTTTTGTTGTCATAGTGACACAAAACTGGTGCTTTTGTAATTAAATCTTTCAATCTCTGAAAAGTTTTTTCATGATTAGCATCCCATAACCATACCGCATCTTTTTTAACAGGTTTCTTAATACTTCTGTTTCTGCAGACAAATGTTTTATGTAGCTGCCTAAATAGTTGATAACACCTAGAAATCGTTGTAAACTTTTTTGACAGTCATGAGTAGGCATTTCTTTAATAGCTTTTATTTTATCATAATCTGGATACATACCTTCTTCACTAAATATTTGATCTTTTAATATTTGATTTATCCTTGTTAAATTTTAAATTTATAGATTCTGCTCTTTGTAAAACTTTTTTTAGTGTTTCATTGTGAGTTTTTTCATCTGGTGCATAAATTAAAATATCATCAACATACAATATTACATTTGGAATATCTGAAAATGACTCTATCAATTTTTTGCTAAAAATTTCAGTGGAACATGTCAGTCCATATGGTAATCTTAAATATTTATATCTCCCATAAGGAGTGTTAAATGTGCATAAATCAGAACTACTAGAGTCGAGTGGGATCATCCAGAAACCAGAATAAGCATCTAAATGAGAAAATATTTTTGCCTGATTCAGTTTGTACCGAACATCTTCAATAGTAGGCAAGGGAAAGTGTGATCTCTGAATGGCTTCATTTAAGTTTCTGGGATCCAGACAAATTCTTAATTTTTTGTTAGCTTTTTCTACAATAACTATTGAACTAACCCAATCAGTAGGTTTAGAAACAGGTTCAATAACACCCAGTCTTGTCATCCGATCCAATTCCTCTTTTAATCTCTCCTGAAGTGCAAATGGAACTTTTCGCTGTGAATCAATTTTAGGTTGCACTTCGGGACGCACTGTCAGATGGCACTTGTGTGGCAGACAGCCCAGACCCTGAAAAACAACATCATATTCTTTAAGTAAGGCTTTCAACTCATTAGTAGTATTAATAGTTTCTTCTGGTAGATTACTAAATATCCTCTTTACAACACCTACTTCTGTACAAGTCTTAGCACCTAAAACTGGTTGACAAGAGTTATCTATAACAATAAATTGTATTCTGTGTTGACAATTATTTATAACACAATCTAAAACACATGTTCCTTTCACAGGTATTTTACCTCCATTATAAGCAATTAAATTTGCTGAACTTTGCTCTAAAACGTCATTAGGATTTTGTAGTTGACAAAATAACTCATATGAAATACAATTTGCTTTGGCACCCGTATCCAATAAAAAACAAACATTGTTATTATTCACTTTCGCATCAAGTAACCAATCATCTTGTCTTATTGATGTCACCTGTACATTTTTTTTACTTACTTTAAAGTTACCTATAAATAATTCTTCAGTTGACAAATTTCGAAACAGATTACCTGAATCAACACCTGAATAATTTACATAGTTGATAGGTGTTCTGCACACTTTGGCAAAATGACCAATTTTCGAACACTTGGTACATTTTATCCCAAAAGCCGGACACTTGACCCACATGGAATAATGCACAATTCCACACCGCATACATTCCTGTTGTCTCTGTTGGCTACCTCTCACTTCTCGAGTTGGCTGTCTTCTTGGAGTATTTGTTTGACGGACTGACAAAACTTCATGCTGTAGTTGTTGTTCTTTCTCAAGATATGTGTTATTTTTGTGTGATATTTCCATACTCTTATATACAGAAACCATTTTAGACAGTTCTATATCATTTTCCACTAGCAGTTTTTGTCTGATGTTAGCATGTTCCTTATTCATATTGCAAATAAACATGTCTCTAATAAGAGACTCCTGTAAATCTTTAAACTCACAGTCTGCTGCTAATTTTTTCAATGTAGTGAGAAACATATCCAACGTGTCAGTTCCTTGAACATGTGTAAAAAAATTGTGACGGCAAATTGCCAAGTTCTTTTTAGGCACAAAGTAATTCTCGAATGACTCTAGAACCGACTGATATGTGTTTTTATTCTCCTCTGAGAAAGAATTGTATATATCTAAACATCTTTCACCGATGTAACAGCAGAGCTATTTTTCTATCTTCTGGCTCTTTATCGTGCTTCATTGCAATCATAAAATTGCCAAATACTTGTTTCCATCTTTTTCATGACGAGGCAACATCTCCTTCATCAAACTTGAGCGGTTGAATCAATTGCATATGGACGTCCATTTTTGCAAACATTTATATTTTTAATAACTTACTGGTAAATCCTTTAACATTTTCTCGCTGCCACCATGTTTTATTATAGATTTAAACCTTTATTTCAATTATTAAATGAAACAACATTGGCTTCTTACTACGACATTTTTAATATAGATAAGATATAAAATGGTCCATACACAAACCCCAACAACGACCAAATAAAAGTTTGTGTTTTACTATATCAACGGTGTCACCTAGACAAGATAAAGTATTTTTGCATTTCAACAAATTAATATTGACTAAATTCGGGTTTAGTCCATGCATTTTTGTCTGTTAGATAATCGTCGACCCTATAATACGCTTTAGACGACATTTTCAAGTAATTTTTAAGTGCTGGAGGGCTAACTTTAAAACTACGTCAGGTAATTTATTATAGAAATGAATGCATTAACCAACAAATTATTTATATACTTTACGGACACGGAATTTTGGAATACCTTTTTTTCTTCTTCTAGTATTTCAATTATGTATATCAGAGTTTCTGGTGAAAGAATCTAAATTATTAATAACATAAATACGAGTAATACTATTGATAAATTGAGACGCTCCAGTTAAGATATTAATTTCTTTAAAAAGTTCTCTTATAGTTTGTATGTTAGCTGCCTTACACCAAACCAGAATATCCTAAGACGCGAGCTGTCTCAACATTAGTTAGGTGTCTAATTTTCCTAACTTAGTATACCTGCCAGTACAACTATGTGGGGACTCCGTTGCATTTTTTTATCTATTGTTGTGCTTAGGAAAACTGCCTTATTTGCAAACACTCGTCATTTAGAAAAATACAAGTATCTACCGGTTTAACATTAGGCAAAGCGAACCTAACACATTTAGTTTTCTTAGCATTTAGTAGCAAATTGTTAATAGTAAACCAATTAAGTACTTTAACTAGTGTGGCGTTTATCCTACTGTAGTCTACGGATTTTCTATATGTGTGAAGTATCATCAGCAAAAAGTACAATATTACAAAGTTTATCTACTATTGGTGGTAAGTCATTTATATAAAAATAAAGAAGCACCTATGAGAATGGAGCCTTGAGACACACCTATTTTCACTGTAGCTCCAACAGAGTGTATCATGTTCAGCGACGGAAGGATTTAGAGGTTGAAAATGACATCATGCCCGACCACTTCTAGTTCTACATGACTGTAATACGACATTCATCTTTTATTTAAAATCCCAACTGATTTATCTAGATAAAAATGAAACTCATCTAAATAAATTCCAAATAACACATGACGGATTATTTAGTCGTTTCAAATAAAAGATGATTTAGTTAACTTTCCGGTTATTCGTAAGTAGATATTTTTTGCCCAACTCTGCAGAGGTTGCTCCATACATAAGAAGTAGAAATTAGTTTATGTTGACGAGAAAAGGTAATTGAAAAACACTTAGATGGATTTAAATCCAGCCCATTTGTTCGACAATATTCAGCGAGACGTGTAAGATCGGACTGTAACAGCAATGAGTCACGATCGGATCGCACTTTGATGAAGATTTTCATGTCATCGGCAAAACAAAGAAGCCTGGAATAGACAAAACAATTACCGATGTCATTAACAAATATCTTAAACAGAAAGGGCCCCAATATTGAACCTTGAGGAACACCACTTGGTACAGTTACCCAACCAGACATATAATTTTTGACAACAACAGCTTGGGATCTACTGTTAATATAAGACGAAAATCATCTCAAGAAATCTCCTTGAATCCCTATACCACACAATTTCGATAGCAATATGCCATGAGCCGATGATCAATCCTGTCAAAAGCTTTACTGTAATCAGTATAAATTACATCCACCTGGGAGCCACTATCCATTGCCTCTGTAACATACTCATTGAACAACACAAGATTGGAAACAGTGGACCTACGCTGTAAGAAACCGTGCTGATTGGAATTGAACGAATTTTTTAGTACATCATAAAGTTGGTTATAAACTATTTTTTCAATAACTTTAGTTAAAATACATAATTTAGAAATGGGTCTGTAATTAGTTATGTTAGTTTTAGGCCCATTTTTGTGGACTGGTTTTAAGAAGGCCGATTTCCAAACTGACGGCCTTCAGAAAGAGAACGTGTGAATAATAAAACTAAGGGGGTCACCACGGTCTTTGCACAGTTAATTAAGACCAGGGCTGGCATCCCATCAGGGCCGGCTGACTTGGATGGGTCCAGTTTACACAATATATTAATTAATTTATCTGGATTAACTTCAATGCTGTTTAAATTAACACAAAGATTGCAAAGGGGATTGGAAACAGCACCGGTTGGCGTCGAGAACGTAGAAGAAAAACAATCGGAAAAACCATCTGGTCATTTATCAAATCACGATCCACCTGTCACGGAATACCTAGCAGCTTAAAATATGACAATAGATTGGTCAATACCGGTTCCGATATTAACCAGAAGAGCTTTGGATTCTTTGCAATGTTACTTTCAACGCGTGTGTATGTACGAGTACCTACTTAATAAAACACTCCTGCTCTAACTTACGCACTGTCTCTCAACACGTTATATGAGACTAAATTCGATTTATTATTATACATTTTAAATTTTATACAGTTGGTATAAGCACACATACCTTATGGAACTTATTTAAACAAACCGTACAGGGTGCTACGATCTTAGCGACATTTGTGATGGACATTTTATTTACATTTTAACGTTTTATTTAACAAATAAAGTCAAAACTAACTCAGTATATTATTAGGTGAATATAACGCACCTACGCACACACACAAATGTAAATCCCAGACATAGATATCACTATAGTGCTGTAAACACCCGATCACAAGAACGCTATGTGCTGCGCACATTCTCACACCTCTAACGGACGCCGGGGCACTCAACGAAAACACTGACAAGGTAAACTTAAACGAAACTACGATAATAACATAATCTTGCGCGAGCGTATACTGGCGTATCACCGTCCGTGACGTCACTCCTTTATAGCAAAGCCACTCCGAAAAAGTCACTTGAAATGCGATTACTTTGACTACTTTGAACAGATTGTGAATCACAAGTGCCAATAATTATATTATTAGTAGAAAAACCTTCATGTATTATCTGAAGTAACTTATATTAAGCCTTTTATAATAACATGCCTGGAATTACGATCAGTCCAAGACGTAACCAGCTATATAAACTGATTATTAAATTGAAATGACCAAATAAATTTTTCATTTTTTATTTTATTTTAAACCTATTTTTTTAATTAAATTTCAAAAAGAAGCAGCATGGAGGTATGGCGTGAAATGGCGATCATGTCGTTGTGTTTTAGTCTCAAGCAAGATACAACAGAGACATTTAACCTTATGGCGGCTCCACACTACAAAGTACAGTGGACCCACGAAATTTTAATGCAAAGAATACTTAAGACAATAAACACCTTTAAAAACACTAGATAGAAAACACAAGATTCAGGATATGCGAAAAGAAAAAAGGCTTCAGAAAAAATGAACCGCCCGAAATAAAACTATCAGGCGAATGAGAAAATCGCTTCTGAAAAAAATCAACCTCCGGAAAAATACTATCAGAAACACATAATATTAGGAAATTTTGCGAATGGAAAAATTGCTTACAGTAAAATTAGATTTTCGGTAACTCATTGCCACACTCCCGTAAAAACAGTTATCGATAAATTTGGTAATGAAAGGAAATCCCTAGTTTCACCGAGGCAGTCCCCATTACCAAAATATTTTTTGTGTTCACTTTTGTCAAAGCAAGTATGATTATTTTGTGTCCCTAAATATTATTTATATATTAAACAAACTTTATTTTGATTATTTTATCGTAGAGCCGCGTGAGGGGAGGTGAGGCGTCTCTGTCCAGTGGATATCGTGCGTTATCACGTAAGCTCTATTAGGCTTGTACAAAGCTCAAATTGTGTGCAGCCTTGGGCTCGGACGCTAAGGCGGGCGGCATAGGCGCTCATCTAGCCAGAAGCTTTTCGCCCCTCTAGGGACGTAGACGCGCGACCGATGCCAACTCGGCGTAGCGTAGTGCTACGACACGCGTGGGCAACGTGAACTTGTGCTACAAACTCATTACACGAGCAAATACCAAACAAACGTTACCGTTAAAGTGACACGCACCCCTCCGCTCCGTTTGTGGATTTAATTCTAGCTGAGGTAAGAACTTCTCGTATTTGTTACTTCGCGTCTACTTCAAGTTTCAATAAAAGCTATGATAAGTAATAAAATGACAGCCATAAAGATTCTTGGCGGATAAGAAATGCTTAAAGTACCCATCAAGTGGGTAGCCACGTATTACAGTTGAGTTTGTTCTACATATTTATTTTGCGGCTGTTATGAACCATTAAATGAGTGCAGAGATTAACCGTGAAAATATGCATATTATGAATTAAGTTAACTTTCACCTTTATGTTCCTGATGGTTTTCTATTTTAGAGATTTTAATATTTATATATTTTTGCAACAACCCTCGACTAAAATAGTTAGACTTGAGTTAGAACAACTATTCATTTATGAAAACAAGAAAGAGTGTATTTTTTATGGCATAGAGAACTCCAACGGGCACACAGGATACCTGATGGTCAGTGGCAACTGTAACCCATAGACATTCACATTCACAAGACTGCAATCCTAAGCTAATTGGTTTACGCATTAAAAACCATTAAGAAAACCACTTCAGTGGAGACAGCAATAGCTGTGTATCAAGCCTATGTGAACTCTCAGATTCGTTATGGTATTGTGTTGTGGGGAAATGCACCCAACTCCAATAGAGTATTTATAGCTCAAAAGAAATGCTTATGGGCCATCCGGGGTATTAAAAATACAGAGTCTTGTAAACCAATTTTTCTTTATAACATAGTAATGACATTACCTTGCATCTACGTGTACGAAATGGCAAAGCTGGACACACGTTGCTTTATCCATGCCAGCTCCAAAGTTATATTTGTTCCGCAAAAATTGCTACTACATGGCCTGTTTAATTTACAACTCGACATCAAAACAGATAAGTGACCAGTTACGGTCGGTTTTGTAATGCTCTGGGAAAGTGGTTAATAGAGCAAAGTTTCTACTCTGTAAACGACTTCCTCCAAACAACTGGCTGCAGATTCAGTAAGTATGCAAAATAAATAAATAAATTTCCCTATTGATATTAAATTAAATGATTAAAAATCGAACATTGCACTATGAAATTTAATTGAATTATTATTTATTAATTAGCTAGCATAAAATGTCAATGTTTTTTTTAAAGAAATGTAGTAATATTTTAGTTAAACTTTGTTTGTAATATTGTTTCTATACAGTTTATAATTGTATATAAGTCATAACATTATAAAGTAATTGTAAACATGCAGTTTGATGTGTTTGGTTGGACAGTGCAGTTCATAAATGTTTATAGATAGATAGATAAAATTGTTTATTGTATTAAGTTTTAAAAATTTGCACGCCGCATGGTCGGTAGAATTATGTTGGACTATGTAATATAACTAATCACCTGTAATTAACCAGGATTCTTACAAATAAATGACATTCTTTGCGTCGTCTTACCCGTTCCATTTTCTGGATAAATGAATTAAGTTAACATTCACTTTTATGTTTCCAATTTTAGGACTATCTAGACTTTCTGGTTTCTGATCGTTTAATACTTCGCTGTTCATTTCTTTCTTCTGACCTCATTCGTCTTGATCGTTGCATTATCTGGATAATTAAAACAAATTACAAGCAAGATTTTCGCTCGTTCTCTTAAAACCATAATTGCAAAATATCTAATTGTCGATTTACCCGTTTTTTTAAATATGAAATACACAAAATACCAGACTTTCTTTTCACCGTGTTTCTTTTTATATCGGATTTCCAAATTAACGTGTTTTCAAAACATCATGTTCTCTTTAAAACCGAATTCCCATAATACCAGATTTTGATAACACTAGGCCGGCAAAACACAATGTACTTGAATCACCCAGTTTCTTAAGCTACCAGATACTCAAAATATCAGATTGCCAGTTTAATTAATTCCCTACACACCAGATGCTGATCATACTTGATTTCCGAATGCCTAAATTCCTAAAACACCGGATTTTTACTTTGGTAGATTACATAAGTACGGTTAGACAACAAAACCAACTGTAAATATCATATTTTTATTGTCAACTATTTATAACTAGGTACTGAACTTTATCATTAGCAAATGGCAAATACAGTCTACGAATAAAAAAATAAGTAATGAAAAAAAAAACATTTGGTGAATTCAAAATATTTATATATACACATTTTTTTATCGGCTTCAAAAAAAGGAGGTGGTTCGCAATTCCCCGGAATCTTTTTTAACTGCGATAAACGACTTCCGCGCGGACGGAGTCGCTGGCAAAAGCTAGTCTTATGTATAATAAAAGAGACTGGTCCTGACGGACTGATTCATCGTCGCCCAGCCAATACTACGGAAGCTAGAAACATTAAATTTGGATTTGCTTTTGTAACGTAAATATCGGAAAATACTGGGTTTTTTGAAATGCAAACACCGAGTGGGTGATAGAGTTTTTTTTTGACCTATTTTTTGAATCTTGGATTGAATATCTCTGAATAAAATTCATTAGACATGTATTTCAGCATTTTTTACAACTCATCCCCAAAAGAAGAGAAAAGGAGTGACAAAGTTGGTATTTAACGCAAACGAAGTCCTGAAGCACCTGACCGTACTTGTTCGATATTTGATATTCTGGGGATCTGGTGTTCTTAAATCTGGTATATCGAAAATATGGTTTATCTGAAATCTGCTCATTGAAAAATCTAGTATTACATGATCATGCTAAGGCGAGATCAAGTTCTTTCGAGAAAATTGTGTTTTCCGAATCAGGTTTGTAAAGTATTTCAGTGTTTTGACATTCTTGTGATTTCGAAATTTGATATTTTCGGTATAAGGTTTTATAGGGAACATGGTGTATTGAGAACATGGTATTTTATAAAACTGATATAAAAAGGAACATAATATATAAAAATACTGGTATTGTGGGAATCTAATATTTTGGTAAGCATGTATATCTGCAATAAGATATTTTGCAATTATGGTTTTCAGGGAACGAGCGAAGATTTTCTGGGCTGAAATTAATATCTGACGTAACGTAGCGAAATCTATATGTAAGTGGCATTGATGAAGTGAATAAAGGGTTAAGAAACAAAATACGTAACGATCCCTAGGCAAGTTATAGCATTGGTTAAATGAAAAATAGGTTATGAAATAAAATTCGTAACAATACATAGGGCAAGTGACTACAAGGAGAAAAGTTACTAAGGCTATAAATATGTTTTTTTATTAATGGCAAATAGTGACATAAAAAAATTACGAAACCTCTCATAGGACTAATCATAAAAACGAAACGTTTTCAGTCAAATGACATTCGGTCAAAAAAACATCGTGTTTGCCATAGGTGACCGGGTGCGATGGAGGAATTTGTTTTATAAGTTAGCTGTGGTATAGTCAACAGCATAAATAAGTGATCATTTATGTACCTTGTCACTTTCAATCGTTTACAATTTTGTATGACATTTCAAACATGACGTTAAAGCGACAAGGTACATAAATGATCACTTATTTATGCTGTTGACTGTACAACATTTTATCTTTTAGTTTTATTAATGGACCCCGGACCTAAAGTATGGAAAATGTGGTTTCAGTTAATAGCCTGAGATTATGATATGTTATAGATTTCAAAATACTGAACAAAAGTCTCAAGGGGTGCTACCACTGTTTCCCATTCCCTTTCAGAGTTTCGACTGATTTTGTACCAGGTAACAAAGTCTTAGTTAGACTCAACTCTCCCAATACCTTAAAAAAAATCGGCCATCAAGAGACTTGATCTCAAAATGATCAAATTACAAAAGGACGTCCTGATCGTCAACTATTAGATCTCAGGCGGACCAGATGGAAAAAGGTCCTTCTACATAGTAAGTGCTAAAATGCCACAAAGGACCTAGGCATAAAAAAGTATCTTCCAAACGTTAATTAAGAAAATAATATATAATATGCAATATCAATACTATAGTGCAGCAGGCTGTGTGGCGAGTCCTCGTCTTAGTTAGTTTCGACCACTGTCTTAATTCTCGCTGCCGTGTGGTTATATTTATTATTCTACACGTCTCAAATAAATGGTATAAATTAAAACGATATGTTTTTAAATCTGCATAACTTGGGCTTTTCAACTGTCATTTTTGTAAATATGATGTTATATGAATGATGATGGTATGATGTAAATATGAATTATAAGATATTGTTGTCGAAACAAAAAAGATACATTTATATGAAGGAGTGTAATAGTTACATTTAAAACGAAAGCCACATCTATAGTTTATCAGAAAATAACACCGCACACTGCACACCGCACACGCTATTTTTTTATTTGACGCGCGGCGGCGTGTAACTTGAAATACGCCCAACCTATCCCCCAGTAGGTGGTGGGCTACTGGGCTAAATGAGCTTAACTTGTCCTAGGCATCCGTGCCAAGTGAATTCATCCCATACCAAAATTTTACCTGGCCATAAATTGGGTTCACTACGGGAGGAAGCGGGGCAGATTGGTACGGATTTTTACTATATATTATTTTGGGCAGTAAAAATGATTATATTTATACAATTTTAGCTTATATCATAGTTAAACTAATTGGGATTGATATGGTATTTAAACAACGCTTGAAAAAATATTTGTAAAAAATAAACAAAACTTTGTAAAATGGAATTTGTGTAATTGTGCCTCACCCATGGGGCCCCTTTAACACATGTTTAATTATGTAAAAATGTTTTAATAATGCCGACATTCTACGAAATGTTGTTTCGTTTCTTTTAAGGAGAGTAAATATAGGCAACCTATTGTCTGTTCTGTTTCAAGTAATAGGATTATGTTAAGGCTAAACCTATGTTTGAGACTCAGCCTAAGAAAGCCATCATCCAATCAATTATGAAATAAACAACATGTTTTTTACATTTCATTTATTTTAAGAAAAAAAATATGTTTTACTTAAGTATCGCCAAAACAATTTAGCCACGACGAAAGGCACATTGAATATCTTATGTTTTTATTAGACAAACGATTTCTTTTCTTATTAAGTAATCAAATTTGCTGCTTTGGAGAACGATTTTTGACTGGGAACACTTGTAGGTATAGATAAAATATCAACCGCCATTTTTTGTAAATATGGTAGGTTTTGTGCTTGGTTTTCCCACCATGTTATAACATCTATATTCTCTGGTTAATAACAAATTATTTTGAAGCTCACTCTCGTCAAATCTTCCTCGTTTATAACTGGCAACGTGTACTTATAATCCCTAAAAAAAATACTCCAGGGATTCGCATGTCCTTATAGCCGGGGCAAGAAAGTGTCTATTCGATCTTATTGGACACGGTGTAAACGGGGTGCTCTAGGCGACCTTCAGAAAGAATTGAACTGTCAATGTAAATGAAGCACCTAGGCCCAGCTGTGTTTTAATTGAATCAAATGGATTTCCAATCCACCCTCGCCGGCCTTATAACTGCTTATAAGTTATAATGTTATGTTGCGTGATTGTATAACTTGATATGATAATTCAATTGGAATTTTACTGTGTATGCACTAGGTTTTGACTCCTTTGCATATTTTTATCTTTACTGTAAGGGGGCGGTGAAGTACTCTTAAAATTAAACTTTGTAATAGTGTTAATACATTTATTTAGATACATTGTATCAACACTTGTTTCTAATGTACGATATTCAAAGTCTTCACTATCTTCAGAGAAACCGCCATCATCACCATCATCTTATTTACTTTTCGTGTTTTTCCTTAAATATTGCAAACAATGTCGTGTCATCTTTGGTTAAAACTGAAGGAGTTTCAGCAAGTTGTGCAACTTCAGGGTCAAAGACGTCGACAGTCGCCAACAGTTATCGCCGACGGTTACCGACCTGTAAGAGCCCTAAGTAGTCTTTCCCATTCAACACACTACCCACCACATATAATAAAATAATTAAATTTACCGATGTATTAATTATTAAAAATATTTTTTTTTACTCATTTTATGTTTAAAATTTCCACTCCCATTTTTTATATCACCTTGTGTCGGTTCATCTTACAAAGACAATGTAATGTTTTGAAGTCGGCTAGATAAAAAATCCACATTAGTCCCCCAGGGTGTTGTAGCAGGAGTATCCTAGTAGACGGAGAGAATCCGGTTTGCCTACGATATTCAGAAAAGCGTTTTAAAAATAAATACGTTACTGTGACCTTTAGAGGCAGAAAAAAATATCCACCTATAAAAAAACCCTTTGTAATCCTCGTTATTTTTATCTCTAAAGGTCACAGTAACATCTTGAAAAATCTTGAATACCAGAATCTTAATCACAGGTACAATTAAAAAGTGAAACTAGCGACATTAAGTACGTAAGGTGATCGATTTTATTCCCGTAGAAGCATAAAATCTCTTATCAAATTGAAAGGTGAATACGGCTTAGATACTGCTGTTTAAATCCGATGGAGTCTCAGTCCAACAAAACCGATTCCTGGAACCGTGACGTAATTCCTTGCGTCGCATCGCATGTCTAGACTAAGTGATTGGCAACGAAAATAATATGGCTATCACTTGAAAAGGTTTCTCACCGACACAGAATCTTATTGCCGAATTCCCAAGAGAAAAAACAAAAGGCTCAATTTATGCGTTATTAATGAATGCCGAATGAGATAAGAAATTTCTTATTTTATTCTTTCAATTATCGACGAAGAAGCACCCGGGTGTTTTTTTTGCGATGTTTTTGCCAAGTTTAGTTTAGGCCCACAAAAATGGAAGTTTTTTAGCCAACATGCCTTTCGCAATAAGTTCCGCTACTCGTACTTGGCAGTTTTTTTTTGCTTCCGCTTAGAGGATTTAATTTGTGATCTTGTTAAGCTTGTAAATTGCTCACGAATTAATTGTGAATTATGCTCCACGTTCCGTAGTAGTTAGTACCTACATAAAATCTCATTGAGCGTAGTTTCAATGTTTAACATTGATGAAATCTGACCACTACCAACATAATACAGTCATTGAGTAGTTTTACCTGGAAAGGTATCCGTGAGTTTAAAAAATTGGTAAATTTATAGATTTTGATGTGCTCTTTCCGAATTTCAACTTTGCCACCTCGTATTTTTGCTGCTCGCGCCTCCATATTGGAATAATGGCGCCTAAAAGCAGTTTTTTTTTTAAATATCTCCTTACTTACTCATTTCACGATTAAAACAGTTTTTTATACAAAATGAAACTAGAGACAATTGCCTACAATTTTTTTTTTTTTTTTCTTAATCTCCGACAAAACTACGGCGGGTTGAAGTACCATTTTGTATACAGTGTGTTACCGGCATGAGGGCTTTCCTTGATACAGAGTAACAATGGGCAACTCCTTAATGTACCTGCATGTTTATTTCAATTAAAACAAGAAAAAATAGTAAACACTTGTTTTCTAACAAAAAATTAATTGCAAGCAATGTACACTGTGCGTTAAAGTTAATTAGCAAAGTCACGTGAGTGCAGCCCCATTGACGTCTGACTTTGTTATCTTACCTATTCATTCGTAGTTCATTTAAACGAATTCAAAACTGTTAAAGCTCAATTCGAAGTGTTTCAAAGAAACTAAAGCTTAATTTTGCTTGTAATGATGCGAAAATAATGTTTATTAACAATGAACTTAGTTGGCTAATACTAAGGCTAAAAATAATGTATGAAGAATTAAAAGCAATTGACATTATAAAAATTTTATTAAAGGGAAAGCAACGTAAAAAATCTAAATAATATGTTCAATATGTTGACCACCACTATTAACGCACAATTCATAACGTCGTTTTATGTTGTCGTGAATCGATTGGGAATCCGTCGTTTCCAGCTGACGAAAAGCTTCCACTATCTTAGACTTCATATCGTCTCGAGTTTCGCTGTCGGTAGCGTAAACTTGATTTTTTACAGCACCCCATAAAAAAAATTAAGAGGCGTCAGGTCAGAGCTTCTTGGTGCCCAATTTTGGTGGCCATAACGCCCTATCCAGCGCTGTCCAAACATTTCATTTAGCTTTTCTCTCACAACCAAAGCTGAATGAGCCGGAGCACCATCCAGCTGAAACCATATTCCACTGCGTTCTTCTTCAGAAAGGGTATTCAAATGATTGACCAGAGGACCACTTAGAAGTTCTAGAAACCTCTGTGCGTTCAAAGTCCCATCAATAAAAACAGGTCCGATGATAGTATTGTTGTGGATAGCTGCCCACACGTTAATGGTCCAACGGTATTGATGGGCAGCCTCCCTTAAAGCATGAGGATTATTTTCTTTATCCGCCCAGTAGTGGGTATATTTGCGGTTCCACATTCCATTCCGGCAAAAGGTACTTTCATCCGTCCACATTATCTTTTGTTGAAAGGAATCATCCTCTCTACACATGCTTAAAAACCAATTGCAATATGCTACTTGTAGTGGCAAATCTCTTGGTAATATTTTTTGCACCTTAACAAATTTAAATGGATGCTTTTTGTTCCTTTTTAAAAATCCATGAACGGTCTTGTTTGTAGTGCTGAACGTTCGCCCAGCAATACGAGTACTGGATGTGGGGCATTCTCTGAAATGTTCCAGCACCCTTTCTTCCAGAGCCACAGACACGATCCCATTCATAGCTCTTTCAGGATTACTAGGAACAATAGGCCTATTTTCCCGAACTCGTTGCACGGCTTTCAATATGAATCTGGGATTGTGAGGGTGTCGCCTGTTAGGGTATCTTTCACGATACAACCTCAACGCTTCTGCTGCGTTGCCGCGTGTTTCACCGTACAACAAAATCATGTCGCACATCTCACGAGGGTCGTAGGCCATTAGTTAACTCACGATTTATTCCACAATAAATTTACGAGTATTATTAGAGGAATGACTTTCGTTCAATTTTGACAACTTTCTGTCATTTTAGTTTCATAAATCTGACAAATTCAAGGAGTATTTAATAACTCTCTATGTTTTGCCCCTGTACCAATGTATGCCTTGTACCAAGTAATAACGATACTGATTACGATACTTACACATAGCTCCAATACGTTGATGGTAGTTAAAATCTACGAAGTTAAATTGCAGCGTTACGTTAGTTAACTTCGACTTAATTATATCTGCAAATAATTACTTATGCAACATACTATCGTTAGTTAAAGCAGAAGCCCTCATGCCAGTAACACACTGTATTTACATCTTTTTAACAACTTTTTCATGATTGGCTCCTACGGACATTCATTTGTAGCCCGTGTTTGGAAACAACACACTAAAACTTTTTTAACGCACTAAGTTTTAAAAGTTGGTAAGTATATCTTAATACTTTCTATTATTAAAATTGTACGGTGTTTAAAAAACATGCACGGCGGGAACGATTATTCGAATCACATTAAAATGCCGTCCTTCACACCGTCTAAGAGGCTCTTAATATTCCTATCAAACACTGTTTAACGATACGCGAATATCGTTTAAATGGATTGGAGCACCATGGAAAACCTTTAGACTATACAATCTACTCTTTTGAGACCGTCGTCCCAATAAACAGTATCAGATGGTTGAAAATGTGTAGTTTTACTAATCATTATTAATATTTTACTCGTATACCATATACAATACTTACAGTTGTAGCGTTTTCAATCCATCACTAATACTTAACTCGTGGTTGGATAGCCGACTGCAAAATTTCGTACTGACTTAAAACCGTGATGAAATGCATAATGGTTTCGTATAAAAGTGATGCTAAGTCCGAATTTGACAGTCTGTCAGGGCGGAAATTGCCGAAAGTAAAAAAAATAAAGTCGTTTCCGGTGCGAAAAACGGGCGTTACTTTACCCACCTGATACTGAAAGAATAGTTATGGCATCAATTAGAAATTTACTGGTAGATTGTTTGCCAGATTTGCTTGGCAGACGCTGTCAAAGGTGACCATCGGGACTTCTAAGGCTTGGGTTCTTATAAAGATCCGTTAGGTTAAATTTCGTTCAGAAATGTCAAAATGTATGTATATGAAGTTACTAAAATTTGATCTGACATATTTACTAACGGGCCTTTATAAAACCGGGCATGAGTATACCCACCTGATACCAGCATGAACAGGTAGGTATGAACACTAATTTTAGGAATATATAAGTCTGCCAAGGCTTTTTCTGCCGGAACACCTTGACAGACGAGATTATCTAAGCAACATCCGTGGAACCTGTATTTTGGAATTGTACAGATCACGGACATTTTAATTGAGTTCTGTAGGCTTATTTATTACTTAATGCTTACATGTGTACATTAATATGTTATTTATAAAATATTTTATTAATTTATAATTAAAATATAAAGATACACAATATCATATTGGGCATAAATTGTTTTACCTAAACGAAAAAATCTTTATTGTTACATAATTGCACATTACACAATAATTACCTCAAGAGTTTAAATAATTATTTTCACACAAAATTTTTGAGTGGCATTAAGCCAAATGGAGGTAATTTATGCTGTTCTCAGAATTTTCTGTTTAATTGTCTTCTAACACGGTGGTATTATATTCGATCTATCGATATAATAAAAATGGTTTAGTAATGCGCGAGGCAGCAAAACTTTTTTGAAAAAGTAGCAGACCCACAGAATTTACACGTTTGCTATGTTTAACTCATTACATAGACACTGTAAACTCTTCAATACAATTAAAGTTAGTGACGATACTTAAATAATAAAAATATAATATTATTCAGATTCAGATTCAGATTTTATTCCTCAATATAACACAGTATAAATTACATTACATGTCAAATTATATGCAGTTACATCGAGATTGTCAGAAATATAATTAAATTATAATAGTAAAAATAGTAAAAGTCAACACAAAAACAAAGTACTTAGAGAGAGAGAGAGAGAGAGAGAGAGAGAGAGAGAGAGAGAGAGAGAGAGAGAGAGAGAGAGAGAGAGAGAGAGAGAGAGTAGTATTTAGAGATGATCGTTGCAGGTGAAAAAAGGGTTTCTGTTTACCTCTCTGGGAAACGGCATGATAAAATGTATGTATGTATTATACAGGGTGGAAGAGGACCGTGGACCTTCCCGATAATGGGAGATAGTTTAGCCTTAACACTTTATTTCCCCCATACAAACTATGTGAATTTAAGCAGCCGTTTTCAAATTACAGCGGGTTAAACATTCACACAAAAAACTACTTGTTTCAACCCTAAACATATGATTGGGTCAGTGAATTTAATTGTAAACAACATTTTCATACAGGATATTATTACGTTTTTTTTGTCGTGGATGCATACTTAGACCTGCTTCCAATGCGGTAAGAAATATTGCAGCGTTTTTGAGTCTCTTTGTAGGTACATCTTGAACAACTTTTTTTATTTATTCCTAAAATTATGAATAAAATAACATAATAACGACCTACTAACAGCCTACTAAGCACAACTTGACAAATTACTGAAATAGCGACATTGACAGACAATGAAGTATACTCAATCTTCATAAACATCTAGCGGACGCCCGCGACTTCGTACGCGTAGAATTAGTTTCCCAGTACTCCCCCTTTTTTTCCCGTTGGGGGTCGATTTTCGGAAAATCCTTTCTTAGTGCTCTCTTACATCATGAAAGGAACACCAAATTTCAAGTTTCTAGGTACAGTAGTTTCGGCTGTGCGTTGATATGTCAGTCAGTCAGTCAGTCAGTTTCTCCTTTTATATATTTAGATTAAAGATGATAATTAGAACCTTCTTTCATCGTATCTTAGTTTCCCTAAATTGATAAATAGGTTTTAGCTAGTTAATTGAAATTGAATTTGATTTAATTGAATAAATTGAAATTGTGCTGCTGAGTAGGCATATTTCATTCATTTTCATGCTTCAAAACGTGCATGTGAAACGTTTATCAAATAAACATTATTACGAACTACTGATTAGGTATTTAACTTATGAAACTTTTTGCGTTATTGTATTGGCCATCGATGCATTTGATGTTCAAATAAAAATGCCTTTGCTAGATGCTCGTGGTTATTTGAACTTGCTTTTATTGTACGCGACGTGCAATAATAACGCGGCTGAAGCTTTGCGTCGATACCGAGAAACATAATCCTCCACCACATCCAACTGGGCATAGGACAATTTTAAGGGCTTTGGATCGTATCGCCAACAACCAGCCCGTTGTACCAGCAACAGCCCAGAACGACCAACGTGGCGGAGGCGTTGTTCGAATTGCGGCTCGACTTGAAGAAAGGGTGCTGCGTTATTTTAGAAGACATCCGAGAGCAAGTTCTAGAGTAGTGGGTCGACATTTCAGAATAACCCATACTGCAGTACTTACTATTCTCAAACGTGCCAGCCTTCAAAATACAGAGGGTTCAAGCTCTACTCCCTCGGGACTGCCCTATCCGCGAAGCCTACTGCCGATGATTATTACAAAAGATAGTAGAAGAGCGAGTATTTGGAGTGATGAAAGCTCGTTCACACGCAACGGAATATGGAATAGACGAAACGAACATGTGTATGCCGAGGAGAATCCTTTGGCTTATCGATTCTCGGGTCACCGGTATCTTTGGTCTATTAACGTCTGGGCGGCGATTCACGGAGAAACTATCATAGGGCCTGTGTTTCTGCCTCCAACTCTAAACAGAGACGGATACATGTCTCTTTTGAACACCGAGTTAGACAGTTATCTGGACGAATTACCACTGGCTGAAAGACAAGTCACTTGGTTCCAACAAGATGGTGCACCAGCTCATTCTGTACACGAAGTACGAATGAAATTGAACAATGAGTTTGGGGATCGCTGGATAGGCAGGTTTGGGCCGCACCGTTGGCCGCCAAGAAGCCCGGATCTCACGTGTCTTGATTTCTTCCTATGGGGCTCTGTAGAAGGTAGTGTGAACAAAACGGAATGTCATTGTGTTTTCATTTCGTTTTGTTTATGGATTATTTGACGTCTAGAAATCATAAGTTATCACCTTATCACTATGGCAACGTCAACGTTCGGAAATAAGCGTAGTTTCCGAGTTTTCATATTCAAGTCGTAATGGGTAGGTGCAACAGGGTTGTTACCGCAATGAACAATTAGTCAATTTGGTTTTTGTTTTAATTAGTTAATTCATCATTATTACCATCACATTCGACTGTGTACAGTCGCCATCAGATATATTGGAGCGGCCGAGGTACTCAAATATTTCTGAGCAGCAATAAATTTCAATAAATTCTTTACGGTAAATAAGGTCAATAACATCTGAACATCCAATTCGCCACAAATATATGAGCAGTGGTTTTTCAATTAAATCTGAACACACAACGAGACAATAATATCTGAAAGCACAACTCGTCAAAGTTATCTGCACAGACAGGGTGATCATAAATATCTGAACATTTAAGGAAAATATACCTTAAAGCAATAGGCATACAGTTTAAAATTGTTTAACGTACTACGCTGGAATACATTTTCTACACAACCACCATTCGGTTTTATCAATGTCAAGACTAAAAAGAGTTTTCTGCTGGATGTAGGGTGTATACACTGCCTGAGATAGAGCGTGACGTCATCGTGATACTAATGGCGTCCTTATCTTACTCGTACTATGCGAAACGTGCGGTATGCATGTGTCGGCCGGACTCTGTGCCTCTTTCAGATACAACAATTGGCAGAATTTAGAAATATGGCCTTTTTGTACACATTTATGTTTTTGTTGGGATCTAGTTTACACAACAATGATAATTTTAATTTCTTTTAATACCGCAAAAAAAAATGGTTGCACGGCAAATAAGTCCATGATCCTATTTCTTTTCATAGAATGATATCATTAGGAATATTAAGAGTAGGGCAAATAAAAGTAAGCAATAAAACGAAAATATACCTTAGTTTGAAATCATAAAAACATAAACACTACTACATGGGTAACAAAAGTTAGTATTTGGTGTAACCTCCTTCTGCATTAAGTACCGCTTGCAGCCTTCTTCTCATCGAATCGACTAGATGCTCGCAGATAGTGCGGCCTCTAAACGACTCCCACACGTTGAAAGCATGAAGTCTTAAGTTTTCCTTTGTGCGACACCGGCTTTCGTCCCATTCTTGGATCATTTTCCCCCACAAGTTCTCAATGGGATTGAGGTCGGGGCTCTTAGCCGGCATTTTGATTCTAGTCAACACATCTCTGTTTTCATGAATCCATGCTTGTACTAACCTAGCATTATGCACGGAGCTATTATCTTGCATGAACGTAATGTGTTCATTCGGATAAACAACGTTGGCAGTTGGTAAAAATGAGTTTTCCAGTATCTCTTTGTAATCGTTTGCGTTCATTCGTCCTGTTATCTCTACCAACTCCCCCGGACCACTCTTACTCATCCAGCCCCAGAAACCAATCGTGATACGCCCGCTATGACGATTAGGCACCACATTTGGCTCGAGATACCGTGTATTATCTGGTCTCCATAGACTCATCCTGCCGTTATCAGATGAGCAGAAAACCTTTTCGTCCATAAAAATGACGTTTTCAAAATTGTAGTTCAAATAAGTCGCTGCGAATTGTAACCGCTCAGCTTTGTGTCGGGCAGTGAGAGCCGGCTTCCTTGCCGGCACTCTATTTCGCAAGCCAACTTCATTTAAACGTCTTCGTATCGTGCTGCTGGACACTTGGTGTATATTTGCAACTTGTGTTGTGTTAATAAATCTGTCATCGCTTGCTTTATTCACAATTGCAACGTCTTGCCCTCTTGTAGTACAACGCGGACGTCCATACGAAACATGGTTATTTAAGTTTCCTTCTTGCTGCCATCTTTCCAGCCATAAATATACAGTGTTTCTCTGAAATAAAAAACTTATTTTTACTTTTCATTGTGTTAAATTCAAAAATACTAACTTCATCAACATTCTCTTTTTCCCCGCTTTGAATGTCATAAAATATACTCACCGCTACTCCGACTTCATTGGCGATCTCTGTTACGGGCACACCATCGTTCTTTAGTTGTATGATTTTTCTTTTTATTTCACTATCAATGCGATAGGTAATCATTTTAAAAGATTTTTTAACACTTAATAGGTATAGCAATTTACATCCAATGCGATCCAATAGATTCATGCATGACATGACAAGACGATAACAATTGCTAGATAGTTGTCAACTTCGACGGAATCAAAAAAGTACGAGTATTATCTAGTATTAGTTTGAAGTATGAAACTCTTCTAAAGAGTTTGCACGTGTGTAATGAAGTGTTTATTACTTGCTATGAACTAACTATGATCATTACAATTTTACCCTTTAAAGTAGCAATGTACGGCCGGTTATACAAAATCAAAGACCATCTTTTTGTAAAAAAAAAACTATTCGGAATCATCAAGAAAATTGAGCGGTACGGAGGCTTGAACTCACTATGTTTTGTTTTTTTTTGTAGTTTTGAAAACTAACGAGTTTCTATAAATGTTGATGTTAAGTTTGTTTACAGTTTTCATTAAATAAAAATAAAATAAATAAAATAAATAAATTTTTTTCTAATGAAAAAAAAAGAACATTAATTCTTAATAAAATACAAAAGAAAGCACAATTGTGGATTTGAACCCTGACGCAACGGTATTATAATTATGATTTCTAATTACAGTACTAAACCGCTAGGCCATGGCGACTGACACAATAGTGGATGAAATATTGCAAAGCATTCATACCTATTTTCATTTGGCAGCTTCAATATTACATTATTTACATTTGATAAAGACACGCAGTGAATTATATGCAATGACAGGTTATGTTACCGTTTTTGTGAATTGCCAAATATTTTATTCAAATGTGTCTCTTGTAACAAGACCGTGAAGTTGCTTTTCGCAGATTTATATTTTGTATACCTACTTATTTTGTAAAAGGAAAATTCATTACATCTGTGCGATTACCTTTAAACTGTATGCCTATTGCTTTAAGGTATATTTTCCTTAAATGTTCAGATATTTATGATCACCCTGTCTGTGCAGATAACTTTGACGAGTTGTGCTTTCAGATATTATTGTCTCGTTGTGTGTTCAGATTTAATTGAAAAACCACTGCTCATATATTTGTGGCGAATTGGATGTTCAGATGTTATTGACCTTATTTACCGTAAAGAATTTATTGAAATTTATTGCTGCTCAGAAATATTTGAGTACCTCGGCCGCTCCAATATATCTGATGGCGACTGTACCTCTTAATTAATGCTATAGTTCCAGGAAGGTCCCCCGTCCCCTTCCACCCTGTATAGCACTAAACTGCAAAAAAACCTCAGGAGAGCACTACATTGGTCAGGTACAGTGGCCAGAGACAAAGGTTTTAATTTAAATTTAAATTTAAAAAAATGTCATCTTTTCACACATTTATTATTTATTAGGTACATAATTTTAAGTCTTAAATGACGATCAATCACAAGTAATTAAATTTTAGAAATAGGCAAAATTCGCGATAAAGTATAATTGTTGAGTAACTAACAATTAGGGTTGACAATAAATAATTTAAAATAACATAACAGGTCGCAAATAATTACTTAAAAAAATAATTGAAATGATTGTCTAGACAATCGACAAAGTCAACACACCATGATCTCGAGGTTTAGCCTTCCAAAATAAAGTTGTGCAAACGTTAAATATTAAAGCGGTGACAACCGGGATTTATCACTACATAAATAGTTTTAAAAATATGTTTCCGAAATGACCGGCAACGCCGAGTTGGTACTATCCTTGAAACTTGCATCAAGAGAGAACAAAAAGATCGGGTTTGGCTCGCGGGCCGAAAAATTGGAATTTAGAAGATCAAACGGAATATATACACAATTAATGGCATCATTCCGATTGCAATTTACATAAATAGACGATGCAACTCGCGTAAAGAACACAAAACGGTCACAGACAGAGCTTCATAATTATAATATATGCAATAAAATAAGCCTGATAAAGACGCCTCGGACTTCAGTATCTAGTATCAAAGCTCATCTGAAAGGTCATCAATTTCCGTGTAAGAAAAACCACTGCGGCTTTTTCCAAACAGTAGAAAAAGTGGTTGCTGCAGCAATTGAAGGTCACCCTACTCGCAGCTGTATTCGGCGTATCAATTCAGTTTTGTCAGCAATCACCCGGTTCCTTATGATTTGTACCCAGTAAGACCTTTAATGATACCCATATTGTAATAATTAGATGGTTTTTTTTGTTGACATAAATAACTGCCTGTATTTTGCCATTGTTGTTATTTTAATTTTACAGTTTAGTTACCTAAATCACCCGGGATGGTGATAGGATTCTAACGATACCACACTCATTTAAATTGGTTCAACGGTTGAATAAAGAATCGGTAGATACATACATACAAGAACCCTGAAATCATTACAGTCCTTTTTTGGGCAGTCGTGTAAAAACACATTATACCTCTTAACGTGGAATAGTATTTAAATTAGGACGAGGGCAAAGAAGAAAGAAGATTGGTTATTCATACAATTTGATAATTTTTACCCATACAGAGTGACTGCGGGGTCGTGATTCTCACTTAATGTTTCCAACTCAGAACACGATTGACATCCTATTGGTATAGTTGTTTGGGAAACAATTAAGTTTACAGTTTTACTAAAATACTATTAAAGTTTGTCCCAGAAAAAAATACGCGCATGGTTAACAAAATTAAACCAAAATAATAATAAAAAAATAAAATGAGTTTGATTTTATTACACGACTAAATATTTACAAATAATATATAAGTTTAGTCTTATTTTCCGCGCGTCCGGAAACATCGTATTATTTCTTAACACCAGTCATCAGATTATTTAGTCATTACCAATTAATTTAGAAGCTTCCTTAAACTTTCTTTTGAAGGCATTATCTGAAACGAGATTACTCTGTGTCTAAAGAGTTTTTGCTTTACACGAGCCCATTTATTTTCAATTGGTCGTAGCTCAATGCAGTAGGAATAAAAGTGATGCCCAAGCAGTCACGTGACGTTGAGTTTACAGTATGTTTCGTCATCAATTACTATATACAATAACTTTTTTGGTAATTTTGAATAAAGTTTTCTAGACTGTGTTCTGTTAGGCACCTTAGTCTACTTATAGGTTCTTATAGAATTAATTTTCTTTATTTCCAGCACCGTGGAATTCGATGTTTTTAACTTTTTATCCAAGTCTCTTAGGGAAAGTATAAGATTCTTGTGTAAAGCTGCAGTTATCTTTTACGAAATGATTTTATCAACCAACCCCATCTTACCTCCACTTCAACGCTGTCGTCGTATGCTGCCGGTTTCTGTAAACCGTTTGAGTACCCTTTGAACGTTTCTTGTAGAAGTTTTCAGCTCCAATGCTACTTTTTCCGTAGAAATGCCTCGAGACATTGAACATAATATATGTACAATATTTTTTCGTATTTTTTTTTCTTGTAACGACGGGACATTCAAAAGTATGTAAAGTTTTTAATCTCATCTACAAATAAAGTAAAATATAAGCGTATTTTTTTCTGGGACAAGCTTTATGATTCCGGATAATTCCGGAACCGAATTCCGAAACTTTAGGTGACCATCATGTTAGTATTAATATACTAACATGATAGTCACCTAACGTTTTCATGTTAAAACCTAAGTATTTGAAAATCATCCAATCTGAGAAACATGTAACATTTTGTTGTAATTAACTTTTAATACTTTTAAATAAAAAAACAAGTTGAACAATAGTAAAATATAACACAACTAACCTATAATATAAATCCCTTCATTACCCCCACTTGCGGCATCGTGCCGAGGACACTCGCAGCGTTACCCCGTTGCACTGCGATGCTCAGTCTTGAGAGCAGAGCCTTGCCTGTGGTCGCCAGAGACACCTATTAATTTGTCTGACACTTCTTTAACCATTTTTTTTGTGTCAGATGACCACGAACCAAACGTTTCCATAGCAAGTGCAGCAAATTCGTAATTTGGCTTTAAAAAAGCATATTTGCGGCACTTGATGGTTTGGGCGAGGTCTGCGGCGGTCCCTGGCTTGCGAGAAAAACCTTGGACGTGAGACGGTGCTAGCGTATCAACACAAGTTTCGTCCCACGCCAAGGGACGACCAAGATGCCACGGTATTAAAGTGCATCCGTCGGGTCTCTTTCCATCTGAGGCATACAGGCCAGTGGGCTCAAGCGAAGCTGGAAATGAAATTGTACTAAGAGCCCGACGGATCAAATCATTTATCGACGCATGTCTATAAACTCGACCAGCACTGGATTGGCAACATAGACCGTGGCGTCCTAGCTCGTCGACTGCATTTCCACATCGGCAACAAGGATGTGGCTCGCAGACTATAAGACCGAGGCGGAGGCACACTGCAATCCTTAAAGTATTAGAATCCAAAAGAGACCCTAGGGTTCGTGAAGGGAGAGAGTGCAGCCAGTGACCCGAAACTGCCAATAAACGGGCCCTCTCCGATAGATTTTGACTATTTTCCAAAAGATTGCGATGGCAAATTTTGACAGAAATAAGGTCCCATGCTGTTTGGCTAGTTTTTTCGACTGGCAAGTTCTCACCCGGGTTACAGACACGCCAAGCTTCACTGCATCGGACAAGCACGACACCTGAACATAAGTGGGGTTAGAAAAGTTAAGAATCTCACTGATGAGGGTGATTGTGCTGTGGATCGATGAGAGGAAACCTGGCAGTGCCAAGTCGCTAGTAGCCCGAATGCCAAGCCCACCGTACTTTACCGGGAGGGTTGCTTGAGTAATTTTAAAATATTATCAATCGAATCTGACAGATGAGGAAATTTCCATACTGGGCTACATCGAAGAATGTACAGAAATTTAGGGGAAAAGAGGCATAATCGTAATATAAAAATGGCAATATGAGGCGAGATTTTGTACAGTAAATCTGATGAATCATGAAAGTTTTTTAATTTAGAATTTATAGTATAAGGAATTGCATCTTCGAAAATAGGGGCCCCAAGCAGAGAAAAAGTTTCCTTGGTCAAAACGGTGATATTAGGCGAAACTGTATTAAAGTTGTGGATTATATCATCGCGAGCGTCCACTGAGAGCCTATCTGAAACGAATAACTAACACTTATTGAAATTTAAAGAAAGACCTATGTCAGAAAAGCGGTCTTTAAGTATGCGAAGGTCCCCTAAAACTGAAGAGGCTTTTCCCCCTAAAGTGCTGTCATCTAAATACCAGATATTTAAGTCAGAAATTAGATTGCTAATGATTGGGTGGATGGCGAGACTAAAAATAACGGGTCCAAGCGGATCTCCCTGCTGACAGCGTACACAGGACCAAAATTCGTTATTACCAAACATCAATTTAGAAGGAGTCCCATAACATTGCCAAAGGTAACCAAAAATCTCTGGTAGTTTGTTTTGAATTTCGCTTAAAAGAATTGCTCTGTCAACGGAGTTAAATGCGTTTTTGACATCTATTTTTAAAAGGACTTCGTAATTTGAAATTTCAAGAAATGTGCGCGTTGCATGGACCGCGGCTTCACAACCGCCTTTAACACCAAAATCAAGTTGTTTAGGTTTGAATTTATCTGTTAGACGGGTGTGATACTCACGCCAGCATAATTTAGAAGCCAAACGGCGTAGGGAGCTACCCACCGCTATAGGGCGAATACCGCCGTCCTTTTTATTTAAAGCTAAGGTTTGCCCCATATATAATGGCCGTAATATCCTTGCAAATTGTTCCAGACAACATTAGATTAATAAGGGCAGTCATTTCCTTAATAAGAGCTTCCCCAGCGTCGCCCACTAGTAGATTGGTTAAATCTTTTAAATGTTGAGGAGATATACCATCCAAGCCACTAGCGGAGCCATTAGGAAAGGAAAGGACTGCTTGTATAGTAGCCGACTCAGTAACCTGCAATGTCTGACAAGGGACGGAGGGGGCGGTGGGAAGCTGCATGACTGACTGCGGAGCGGGATGCTTCTCCTTAAGAGCCGCAAGTACTGCCGGAGAACGCGAGGCCAAAGTGTCACTGGAAAAAAGGAGTTTTGCAGCATCTTTTACATTGCCATCAAAAATTTTACTTTCAATTTGCCGAATGATGTGATTAGAGGTTTGCCGGACCGGTAAAAGTTCTGGTGGAAAATCAGGATGGAGGACGTTTTTTTTAATAATTGAAGACAAAGAAAGGTTATTTTTGTTGCACGGAATGTGTAAGTTTTTGTAAGCGAAAGTCAGAAGGTTTTCCCAAGCTGCAAAATTGTTTTCAGCAACTACCTTAGCCATACACTCCGACAGACTCCGAGCTACTGCTACACGGGCTCCCTTCGGAACCCTTTTTACTATTCTAGTGCTCGATTTTAAATTAGCCACTGCGAAAGGTTTTTCGCCCAGTGACAGAGAAGGGTCGCGAGCAGTAGAGTCCCCGAGAGAGATGCCGCAAGAGGGAAAAATACCGGGCAACTTTGAGTCTACGCGGGGAATAATGAGTCTTTGCCAAATGAATATTTAAACCTCGATTACCTTTATAAATCTTATGGTCTGCGCAAATTGGACACTAAACACTGAACATTTGACATAATAAAAATAAAGGTACACAAAAAAACTAAAAATGAAAAATAAAAACCACAACAAAAAACATGACAACAGTGACAAAAGTTCTGACACAAGCACCGACAGTTGCTGCAGGAACGGTTGACTGGTAACGGCGGCGTCTCAGGCGTCCTTGGATACGTCAGACTTATCGTAGAGCCGCGAGTTGCCGGAAAGCAAACACTCCAGGGAATTTCGACAAAATGTAATGTGCTAACTCAAAATTGTAATGCTTAAAAAGCATAGATGCACAATGCACATTTTTTTAAATGATTAAATATGATAATTAATAATGTACAAAATTTTTCGCTGTTGACAGCAAGAGGTTTTTTTACCATCTGAGAAATAAGAAATTGAGTATCTAGGGTGGCCATACTGGCCAGTGTTTTTTTTTTAAATTTGGTTCGTTTTCGTCTTCTTTAATGAATAAAATCATAACTATTTATTTTACAAAAATAACAAAACTATATTTGAGATCCTCATAACGAGCCCATTTATTTGATATGTGACACAGTAAGGTTTGCAAAACTTTTTTTATTTTATACTTTTCCCCCGAAAGTGACACTTATTAAAAATAAAATACTTTGCACACCTGTGTTTGGGTCATCATATTTGTACCATATTTCAACTCAATCCGTCCAGTAGTTTCGGAGCAAATTGGCTGTGACAGACGGACGGACAGACAGACCCACGAGGGATCCCATAAGGGTTCCGTTTTTCCATTTTTTGTACCGAACCTTAAATGCAATGATTGCGATGGTGAAGTTAGGACGAGTCGTTGTGTAGTTGTGGATAAATAAAGCCAATGTTCGAGGCTTTGCCGCGCGTACCTAATGTGGACGCAGATTTATAATGGAGGAAGACCATTTTAAGTTTGGCTACGAGGAATCGTACTTTTCTTCTGGGACAGCCTTATTAAAAGATATCTAAACTTGGCCATTAATTGACAACAATTCATATGTGCTATGGCCGTAAAATAAAAATACTGTTTGTAGATTTTACACTGCTGATTACAATAAAAATAAAATTGGATTTTTTTATTCAGTAGTTTTTTTTATATTTAGGAAAAACAGTAAAAAAAGTTGGATTGTGAATGTTAGGAATATACTTATAGAGCCCTTAGTTCATTTATTACCATAGGAATAGAAAAAATAAACAACTGTCATTGTCATGTCGTCATTATTATATAAAGAGATTCAAAGCAGTAAACGCGAAATAACTTTGTGAACGTGTAGGTACAATAGTAGTCTTTGGAGCGAAATTATTTATTTATTTAATGGAATCTACATAATAACGTTGGAGCGCACGGCAACGAATGGTTGACAAGTGACATGACATGACAGTCAGTTCTGTTACTTTTTTTATTTTATATCATGCTAAGATCACGACATTCAGTATTCCTAACTTTGTATATACGGTCTTTTTAATGACTATTTATTTAATAAATTATTAACGACGAATTTAAGTAAAATAAAGGAAAACCGAGAAACACGGGTAGTCTAATTTTTAATCAGCTATTATAAACGCGAAAAAACAGAAATTCTTTTTTTTTTAAATGTTGTCAATTATGATGTGAAAATTGCTTTTTAACGATGTCGATAAAACTTTGTCGATATAACTTAGTCGATATTTAATAGGTCACTAGCACAGGTCCAATTTACCCCCGGCAATCCGGTGTTCGATTATGAGTGAATTAATTCAAATTAAGATCGCGATATATAAGCAGCTTCATAGTGTCGTTTTAACGATTGGACATTTTTGAGTGGACGTATAGGGGCAAATTTCAAAATAAACTTCCACTTAAAGAGAGTTTTGTCACCGGCACGAAACTGTCGATTAACGTTAAACATATACAATTTTGTAACGAAATTGTAAGTTAAACATCATATAAGTCACATTGAAAACGCGTCTTTATCTGGAGTCCTCGATACTCCTTTTAACCCAAATGAAATAAATCCTTGAGGTAACTCGACAGCGATTTAAATAATTATATTGTGAATTAAATACTCTAATATAAATGAATTATCGAGAACATGGAATTGCATTTTTAGTGGTTGTACCGTTTGCAACAAAAGGAGAATAATTTTCTCTTAATTTAATAAGATTACATACCCTTAAGAAATGGAATAATTAGTAGTCCTCTGTTTTTGCTTTTAGTCGCTATCATGTTCTTCATCTGAGCTGTCACAAGTATTGATAATAAGATTGTCTGAAATTCGATCCATTTCCCCTTCCTGAAATCGATATTTATTTTCTTCACTTTCGACATGGCGACAAATACTTTCCCAGTCCTCAGCAGTAATAGTATTCATTCGTTCAGTTGCTAAACTCATAATGCTTTGCATGTTTAAAGAAACGATTTTTTTCCCTACATATCCTTTTACCATGGACCAAATATTTTCGATCGGATTGAATGTCGGGTGATACGGTGGCAATCGTAAAACGGAGTGGCCATGTTGTTTCAAAATTGCATCTATGTGGTACTCACGAAACCGCTCTTTATTTTGTTTAATTAAATCATACAAACTGATTTTGTACATCAACGGGCTGTATGAAATGTTGTGTTCTGTCAATCAATCCATCATTTCTTGTTTAATAGAATTTGACGTTGGAGCACGTTTCAAAAGCTTGTTGTGATAGGACGCATTATCTACGATAAGTACGCTATTCGGTTTAAGATTCGGTATCAATTTTTCTTTTAACCATTTTTCGTAGTTGACAAACTTCATCTGGTCATGGTAATCTCCCGTTTTTTGGTTTGGCTTAAACATTAACAAAGCGTTGGGAATAAAACCATATTTTCCTCCTGCGTGCACTATTATTAACCATGTGAAGTGTGGATGTAGGTTTCATCAGTATAAACTAGTGGTCTATCTTTAGACAGAAAGTGCAGAAGTAATTTATTCTTAGCAGTCGTATGTTGTGTCTTTCCATTAATATTTTTCGGTTGTCCTCGGTCTTTTTCCATTTAAATCCTAATTTTTGTATTTGTTTTCGTAACGTAGAAATGCCAAATTTGTAATCTATATCGGATTTTAACACAGAGTGGAGTGCCTTTAAGGTTGGAAATTGCTTATGGGACAGATGAAAATTGTATATAGTTCTCCGGATGACTTCCTGATCAAAATCGTCTACTGCTGATGACGGACAAGTAGGTAACTTTTTATTTCTCGGGGAGGTGAATTTCTTTATTGATGCGAATTTCTCACTATTGCTCTCAGACACAATGTTATAAATAGTAGAGAGACAAACACCTGTAGCTTTTTCAACTAACTGGGCAGCGGTGTAAGAGGAATTTAAATTTTTCTTCAGTTCAAGTTCAAAATATTTATAACATTTAAAAATGATTTGCCCACTTTGACTCTCAATCGGACCAAAATTACTCACCGCCATATTTTTTGAAAATTATGTATTTTACACTTAGTCGTGACACAAAATTATTCTGATAATTGTGAGAATACAATAAAATCAGACGTAAAAATATATGCACAACGTAAATAATATTCACAATTTGACACTGACATTATTTTGGTATTTACTTTAATATATAACAAACCTCTTTTTATGCTGATAGTACGAGAAAATAGAAAATTCAAATACAGAATGCCTGTAAACATACAATACTACTACATATGCAATTCCATGCTCTCATCTAGGTATAGATGAATTAATTAATCTATACCTAGAAAACATAGTTCAAGACTCAGAAACAAATACTCGAGCTCATCACACAAGTTTTGATAGCTCTTTATTACTTGAAACTAATAACACGTCAAAAGCAATTTTGTTTAACGTCGTTGAATAGAGGCCCTGGATTTGATCCAGAAACGAAAATGGTATGTGAGATCTTTTTATTTTTTCTTATAATGGGTTTTTCTTTTGCTTTAATTAGTAATCAGGTCAGGAAATGACCAGTTTTCCCACACTGGAACACATCAATGCAGTCACTGCTACTTTAACAGCAACTCTCTAAATTTTTCGGAAGTTTGTTAAGTAAGTATTTATAACACAAAGAGCTTGAGCTTGCATTATGCATCTTGTTTATTTCCACTCGACGCGAAAGTTTATAATTCAAGTTTTGTAAAAATTATAAACTCTGTGTTATTCTTACCATTGACTTAACTTGTATTAAATTATACACATGAACATTTCGAGTAGACAGGAGTAGGAGCGTATTATGGGTAGATTTCATTTGGAAATGATAATATTCATAATCTTTCCAATGACAAAGCTCGCTTGTTATCAGGTCAGGCGGTTGTTGAAATAAATAAATCAATCAATTGTACTATCAGCGCGTACTCATTTCCGATTCACCCATCGGTACCTCAAATATACCTATTGTTTGCACGAAAAAGTCCTCCTTTATTTTATTATGTTCACAACAAAACTGCCGTGGAAATACAAAGTTTAAAGTTAATCCTAGTTATAATCATTGGTCTCAAAATAGAATATTGTCATTATTATGTATACATGAATCTAATTAAATTAATTATTTACATATATGTAGGATTTCATTTATTTCCTAAAAGTCCAGTGACAAATCATGACAGCAGAGACCATAAACAATCCCATAGACACGACACCTCCGCATCAAATTGATTTCTTCACGCAATTGTAGTAGATAACATTTGATCCAGATGTCACTTACAGATCTCACCTGCATCAGTCTTGAACTCATAATGTAGTCTCCCTAGAACCTTAGTCACGGTTCCGAATTCCCATTTGATCTGTCTATTCACGTAACTTCGTATCTGGACTCTCTGCCCGACGGCGAATGTTCGGATTGACGGGCGTACATCATTATGCGTTTCGTCGCTCGATTCTGTAGTCGTCTTGAATTTGACGCTTAAGGAGTTTCTTATGTCTCTTCCGAACATTATTTCGTAAGGACTTCGGCCCGTACTTGTGCTTGGCGTCCTTCGCAGCTGTTCTTTTATTTTTAACCGCTTGTCCTGCAGACTGCCTGCTTCAGTGCTTATACTATGAAGAGCCTTCTTGATAACCTGGACAAATCTCTCCGCCTGTCCATTAGTCGCGGGATGGTACGGAGCTGATGTCTTATGTGTTACTCCATTCAACTTAAGATACGTCTCAAATTCATTTGAAACAAACTGCCGGCCATTATCAGACACCAAGGTAAAGGGAAATCGAAATGTTACAAAAAGTTCTTTTAATTGTTTGATGCACCAAGCACTGGTGGTAGTTGTAGTTGGTATGATCTCGACCCACTTAGTAAATGCATCCACCACTATGAACAGGTAGAAGCCCTTCATCGGCTCCGCGAAGTCGATGTGGATTCGCTGCCACGGCCGGTCCGGCAGTTCCCAGTGGTGTAACTCAACGGGGGCAGGTTGGTTGAGTTGTAATCGACAAGTACGACAATTTCGAACGATATCTTCTATATCCTTATCAATACTTTTCCAGTATACATATCCGCGTGCTAACATTTTCATTTTAACCATCCCAAGGTGTCCTGTGTGTAATTCTTCTAACACCGGCGGTCTTAATTCTTGCGGAATCATAACTCTAATGCCTTTAATTAAACATCCACCGTGAATAGTCATTTCATTATCGTTGTAACCGTACCTTCTCATTGTTGTGCCCGACATTAAGGCGTGTAATAGGTTGTTGTATTCAGCATCCTTTTGAGATTCTTCCGCGATTTTCTTACGATCAATCGAAATAGTATTCATTTGATGTAGTTGGAATGCACAATGTACGTCAATTATGTTTGTTGCTATTGTATCTACGGGAAATCTCGATAAATAATCCGCATTGCTGTTCTCAATCGACGTCCTGTATTCGATGGTGTAATCAAACCCGGAAAGGAAATGTGCATAGTGGAACAGTCGCATCGTACTCATGGTCGGCAATGTTTTGTGGGGGTGGAAAATAGTGGTAAGTGGTTTGTGATCTGTAACAAGTATGAGTTTCCTGCCGTAGCAGTAGTAATAAAACTTTTTTAGGCCCCAAAATAGTGATGTAGCTTCTTTATCTATTTGGCTGTATTTTTTTTCACTACTTGTCAATGATCGTGACGCAAAAGCTATAGGCCTATCTGAACCGTCTGGTAATCGGTGGCTGAGAATGGGCCCCAGGCCGGTCGGAGAAGCGTCTGTCGCGAGAACCAGGGTTTTAGCAGGATCGAAATGTGTCAATACTCTTTCGCTCAAAATCTCTTCTTTGATTCTATTAAAACTTTCATGACAATTTTTAGTCCAAATGAATTGAATACCTTTTTTTAGTAAATTGTTCAACGGATAGGATAATAAAGCCAAATTCGGTATAAATTTATTATAATAATTGGCCATTCCTAGAAATGTACGCAGTTCATTTACATTTTCTGGACATCTTGTATTTACAATTGCTTTAACCTTGTTTCCGTTCTTATGTAGGCCATTTTTATCAATAACATGACCCAAATACTCGATACTTTCTTGCATGAAATGACACTTCTCTTTGTTCAATTTCAGATTATTTTCTTGTAGTTTTTGTAAAACAAGGCGTAATCTGGCTATAAGCTGATCTTCTGAGGACCCTTGAATAATTATGTCATCAAAGAAACATTTAACACCGTCGATTCCTTGAAGTAAACGATCCATAAACTTCTGCCATAAATTTGGCGCAATTTTAACGCCGAAAATTAGTCTGTTTACCCTGAATGTTCCTTTGTGTGTACTGAGTGTCTGCATCATAGCGCTTTCATCGTCCATCAACATGTGTAAGTATGCTTGGCTGATATCTAATGTACAAAACAGCTCACCACCATTCATTTCTACCAAGATATCTTCTATGATGGGTATTGGGCACTGTTCATCCCTAATAGCTTTATTCAAGGTGACTTTGTAATCTGCGCATAAGCGTATGCTGCCGTTGGGTTTCACAACTGGAACAACTGGTGTGCCCCACTCCGAATTGTCAACCTTGGTAATTACTCCTTGGTTACATAATCGTTCAATTTCATCATCTACTTTTCCCTTAAGTGCATATGGAATGCGTCTTGGTTTTACAAAAATCGGCACTGCATCGTCATGTAGAGTAAAGTGGCCTTTGTAGTTTGGTATGCATCCAAGGGTACCGTCAAATACATTAGCGATTTCAATCAGAAGGTTATCGAGACTTGGATGAATCTTTGTATTAACTTGGTTGATGTTGGCCAAATTTAAATGAATTGATCGGATCCACTCTCTACCGAAATTAGCATCCACATCTTGCCTGATGATGTACAACTTTCCTCGAAACTGTTGGCCATTGTATTTACATATGACATACGCCACTCCGAGGGGTGAAAAAAAATCTCCAGTGTATGCTCTCATAGTGACGTTTGTTTTATAAATTTTACACCCTGTATTCAATTTTGTAAAATCTTTGTGTGAAATAGATGACAGCGCAGCACCCGTATCTACTTCCATCTGAATGCTGTTGTCATTGATACGCACGTTTATCATGAATTTGTCGGTATTGTTGGACCGTATCAGGTTCACGTCCCTCGGGGTGCTGTCGTTGACCGAGTCTGACGAGTTGGAGTCGTAGTGCTCGAACACGTTCTCTGGCTCTACTTGGTGGTGACCCAGGTGTTGGGGTGGTCGAAGACACACTCGAGCTAAGTGAACCACCCGTTTGCAATTGTTACAGGTGTCCTTGATGCTTCTACAAGCATTTGCTTGATGTTCTTTACTTCCACAACGAAAACATTTTCCTTTTAAATCCTGAATCGTTAATGGTCTGTCGTTAGCTCTATATTGGTTCTGTTTGCGATGCGATTGAATCTTCTTCACCTGTGGTTGTGTGGAGCAGTGTGCTGGAAACATGTAGTTACTGTCAGATTTTGCTACTTCGATTGCCGTCGCGGTGCTTAGCAATTCCACAAATTCCGTCATCTTTGTATCTTGCAGTATTCTCGTACGAATATAATTGTCATGTAGCCCTCTTATAAACTGTAATGTCAGGAAATTATCAGAAATTGATGCCTTACAGTTTTTACAGGTAAACCCGCAATCTTGAGCTAAACGCTTCAGTTCAGATGTATAAGTCAAAATTGATTCGTCTGCTCCTTGAATCCGCGTGATAAATTTATGTTGGCTAGCCCAAATACTCGGTTTTGGATCTATATAACTAGTCTTTTAACGTTTGTACGAGACTGTCGAAATCTTTTTCACAAGGATCATTTGGCGAGCTCAAATCATAAGCTTTCTGGTGTATTTCAGGAGGTAATGAACTAAGCAACAGCAGAGTCTGGGTACGAGCATCGTGACAGTTACTTAGCTTCATGTATGTTTCTAATCTTTTAACGAAATTATTAAAACTCTCCCGGTTTTGCAGTGGTTGAAAATTTATTTTAGGTATGTGGATACACGGGCGTATTTTCAGGTGTACCTTCATAGCGACGGGCGTGCTGGGACGCCGTGATGTAAGTCGAGGGTGCCTCCGATGGTAACGGGCGTAAGCTGTGTAACTTCAGTTTTAACTGTAACATGTTTTCTTCAGTAGAATGACGTTGTTCGATTTGTGTCTCAATATCTGGCGAATGCGATTCTATTTCGCTTTGAATGGTATCGAATTTTCTTTCGTAATTTTCCAGATTTGTAAGTCGTTGACTAACTTCATAATCGGTAGGAGATTGTAACTGCGTAAGTTGCTGTTGTAGTTTGGTCAGTTGACCGCGTATTGATGTGCGTAAGCGAGTATGTCGCGTTGTTTCTTCGTCCGTCGTCGCCATTATTATGTATACATAAATCTAATTAAATTAATTATTTACATGTGTGTAGGATTTAATTTATTTCCTAAAAGTCCAGTGACAAATCATGACAGCAGAGACCATAAAAAATCCCATAGAAACATAATGTATCCAGGACTAACAGGCGTCATCGAATATCACTCCATACATTTATTGTCGATTTCGTTAAGCGTTCGTTTTATTTATTGTCATTGCAAATGCTATTCGGATAGGAAACTGAAGCCGAATTAATTTAAAAGGCAGTTGACTGTTAGTTGACTACAGGCGAATTCGAGGAATTAAAATTAATTAAAACATTATGATCGTCCCCAATGTCAGAACTCTCGTAGTTCGCTTGCAGTTTCTTGAAAATATGTTTTTACAAAAAAGGATACTTTGGAAGTAGATGAGTAACTACTTATTATTTGAATAAATACGATTTGAAAGTCAACCCACACTAAAATAAGAGGAGGAAATATACTCAAAATTCACTTAAAACACAAACTAAAATACTCACCTTCTTTACGAAGAGCCCTTTGCTATATTCATTTTCCACACTCGTGACAATGTGTAAATGCGAGGAGATTCGGCTGTTAACAAAATGATGTAATATGAAACAAAACAATGACGAAGACCAATGAAAGACTCGCATTTAGTCATGCATTTTATGTAATACCTACTACAGCGATCCATAAAAAAATTGTCACTACATTGGTCCGCGCATGGGACAAACGTAATAATTTAGACACTATGAGTTAACTGAAAATGCGAAAAGTCGATAAAAATGTTTAATTGAACAACATAAAAACTCACACATTTGAGTTATAAGAAAATCAGTGCGCGACGGGTAATCGTATTTAAAATAAAAGATTTAAAATTAGGCAATATCACACATTATTTATGGGGTTGTCTTGAATCTTTAAGTGATATAATACCAGACCAACCGTATGTATAACGGACACCATGATTGGATATATTCCCTAAAAATATGTTATATTATAAAACACAGAAAGTAAATGTTGTGGTTTAAATACCAAACTAATCCAGGTTAGAGGTGACACACGACATCAAGCGTTAGCATAGAAAAAACGGAGAAGGTTTTAATATCAAAAAAATAGTCCTTAAATTAAGCAATGACAACGTTCATCAGGGTGGCAAGCCCATTTAGAATTTTGAAGAAATAAAATAACCGGAAGCGGAATAAACTAATAATTACATAATAAACTGAAAGTAAAACTGTAATTACAAGCGTAGCTGCAGGGTTACCTGAATAACCCTAGTGGGATTATCTATAACATATGAGCTCAGACACTCAAATAATTAACTTTAGTTATCTTTTGGGTATTAACACTAATAAGCAATATATTAATGTTAAATAGCGAGAGAACGGAGAAAAACCGTGATCCCGCGGTCACCTAGTTTTTACGGAACACTAAAAAAACTCATGTTAAAGAATTTAGTCAAAGCCTAATCCTAATCTGTAAATCGACGCTTATCTGAAGTAGAAGTGGAGGTCTCCGATGCTCGACGGACTGGTCCTCTGACGACGTACTCGTATGCAACCTGATTAGCGCGCTGGAGATCTGGCGTCACGCAAGGTTCACCACACCAGCGATCGCCTAAGCCACTTAGCGCGATTTGCCCGGTGGAGGTGGAATATAAAGAGAAGAACAACTGAGAAACAAACATTCATGCAAAAGACCAGGGGCTAGAAGTAAAGAGGGCTTGCTAAGACAAATCGGGACGGAGATCAGCAGCCACTTACCCGGAGAGTTCCGGCGAAGTCGCGACTATTAATTTGCGACAATATCAGCAAAAAGCAAAAATCACAAGTCGTACCGCGTAACTGCTCCGCTTTCGTAAATGAATTTAATTAGTTATCACGCATTGTTTTGCACTAAACTTATATCAATGTGTAGCTCAGATGCTATAGATTTTGAGTGAAGTGATTGTTTAATAAGAGAACTAGCAGAAAAAGGACAAGCACGGTAACAAACATTATTTAATTAATTTGTGTTGAGCCTACCGGCGATTTGCCTTATCTTATCTCTGACGCATCACCTCCGGAGCTCGGCTGCGCGCGGCTTGAATAGCCCCCGTACCACGACGCTCGGAGCTATCGCTAATCTGTCGCTTTGTTACCTGGTGGCGGTAAGATGCAAAACAAACTGCAAACCGAGGTAAACTCATGGGGATGCCGCAATACACCTAATGAGGAAAATGAACCGTACATAGACTGTATAAAATGTAGCAAATCTCACCATTTTGCTTGCTTGGCGTTCACGGGACTAAATCAGGATTCTGTGATTGCGGCTGACTGGAAATGGCCCGAATGCATCGACCCAAAGTCACCGAAAAATGATTCAACCCCTATTAATAAACCTCTGGGTACTCGAAGATCTAAGAGACCCGCGCTAAACTCTCCTCCGGTGCCTGCTGTAGTAACGGGTGACGATGTCCGTTCTATAGTTCAGGACTTGCTTCAGAAAGAGTTTAGTGCGATGGTTAAGGAATTGAATACCAACATGGCCAGTATTATCAATAACCAACTAGAGCCCTTAAAACAAGGTATGAAAGATATTCAAGATTCAATGAATTTTATGAATACTAGATTTGATGAAATTGAAGATGAGCAAGCTACCGCCAAAAAGCTTACGCAAGAATTGCAGGCAGATAATCTGAAAATGAAAACAACTATCAATGAAATGACTCTACGTATTAATTACTTGGAACAACATACACGGTCGAATAATTTGGAGATCCAGTGCGTGCCGGAAGACAAGCGAGAAAACTTATATGCTATTATCAGTCACCTTGGGCAGGCAGTTGGCTGTCAAATAGCCGAAAGCAGCATCATGCACTGCACTCGCGTCGCTAAAATCAACCAAGAGTCGTCGCGTCCAAGATCAATTGTCGTTCAGCTGGTCAGTCCTCGGCTGCGAGACGAAGTTTTGGCAGCCACAATTAAGTTCAATAGAAACAACCCACAGAACAAGCTTAACAGCTCACATATTGGCCTCCCTGGTAGCAAAACACCTGTGTTTGTCGTAGAACATCTATCGCCAACTAACAAGACTCTTCATGCTGCAGCCAGACATCTAGCAAAAGGAAAAGGATACAAGCATGTTTGGGTGAGAGGCGGCAGAATCTATGTCAGGAAAAACGACGACAGTGAATTTATTTATATTTCCAGTAAGGACAGTCTCAACAAAATTGTGTAACTTTATTTATATTTTTAATCTTTAGCAAGTTTATTATTAATAAAAAAATAAAATTCGATATTAAAATATACTACCAAAACAGTCGTGGACTACGTACTAAAACTCACACGTTCTATCGTAATTTATGCTGTAATGATTATGATGTCATAATATTAACAGAAACATGGCTCAACAGTTTGGTACTAAGCAGCGAACTTTTTGACAACCGATATGAGGTCTACAGAAGAGACAGAGAGCAATCAAGTTTACAATGCGGTAAGGAGGGGGGTGGTGTATTAATAACTGTACTAAAAAGCTTTTATTCGAGACGTATGGTTAAGCTGGAGCGAGAGAATCCTGCACTGGTACCCGCGCGGCGCCACCCGGCCGCGGGGACGCCCGCGCCGCCGCTGGGCCGACGACGTTGCGCAGGTGGCCGGGCCCGCGTGGATGCGCAAAGCCGAACAAAGGGAACACTGGAAGGGGTTGGAGGAGGCCTACGCCCAAAAATGGGCTACTCACATAAGAAACTAATAATTAATATAATTAAATTTTACTAATTATCAATGTATAAATTAAATCTTTGTTTTTAACATGATGGTATCAGATGATCTATACATAACTAAAGATAAATATTATAAGTAATATTAAATCAAATAATAATATAATGTAATAATATAATAAATATATCTGCCATAAATTTATAAATTTATATACATTTAAAAGTATTATGTGTGATTGATTGTATACCATAAATAACCCTAGCGATAAGATTACCTATTTAAAGATTAATAATTATGTACCAACTTGAATTAATATTTTTTTTGTATACTTTGTGAGAAATAAAGGCTATAAATAAATAAATAAATAAAAATGGTTAAGTGGCAAAGTAATAGCGAAGACCTCTGGGTAACCATGGATTTACCAATGCGATCTCCTGCTTCTACTCATACAATCACTCTGTGTGCAGTATACCTGCCTCCCCCAGTACGACGCTCGTCTCTTAAATACTTTTTGGACCACTGTAACTCAATTTTCGAGGAAGTGAACTCACATATTTGTATAATTGGAGACTTTAATTTAGGGAACATTAAATGGAACCAGGTGGGAGACACGTCAAGTATCGCAGAGGGTATTAGTGACATTTTAATTGATTTCACATACGTAAATAAACTAAGGCAATTTAATAGCGTACTTAATAAATCTGGGCGTATGCTTGACCGGTGTTCTCCACAGTAACAATGACCAACGTTTGTGAATGTATTTATCCAATGACTAACGTTGACCAATTTCACCCACCCCTCAATATTACAATACCAATAGCAATAGACTGTCGACTAAAATATAATCATGATGCTAAACGACCTAACTTCTACAAAGCACAATACGACCTTATTTGTAAAAATCTTAGCAAATGCAACTGGGATGAACTTTTTAATGACATGGAAGATGTTAGTGACATGGTGGCTATTCTTTATAAAATTATTAACAATACGATTACAAAATATGTGCCGTTTGTTAAACCTAAAAATTGCCGATTTCCTCCATGGTTTGATAAAAAACTTAAGAGAATGTTAAAAGAAAAGAATAAACTAAGAGTTAGGTATAATAAATATAAGAATCCACTAGATTGTATTGAATTGAAACTAGTTGGTAAGAGATGTGAAATTTTAGCTACTACACTGTATAACAGATATATAGAAAACGTAGAGACAAACATGAAAAATGATCCCAAATTATTCTGGTCTTATGTTAAAGCCAAGCGTGGCGGATCAAGTGCTTATCCGTCTACTTTGACGAATGGAACCAAAACCACGTCAGACAATGTTGAAATCTGTGATATGTTCGCCAGTTATTTCTCCTCGGTATACAGTCTTGACGCTCATCGAAGTGATGAATACAAGTCTGAATACATTAAATCACTTGAAATTAATAGTCAGTTACTAAGTGTACCAAACATTGACCGGAAAACCGTATACAAGAAATTAAAAGGTTTAAATATTGCTAAGGGAGCCGGGCCCGACGGGATTCCACCAATATTTATAGTGAAGTGTGCGTCAGTTCTTGTTTATCCATTATGGTCTATATATAATACGTCCCTTTTTACTGGCATCTTTCCATCGCAATGGAAAAAGGCAAAGGTTATACCTATTCACAAATCGGATGGCGATGATGTAATATCTAATTACCGACCTATCTCTATTCTGTCCTCTTTCGCAAAAATCTTTGAATCGTTAATTTGTCCGTTTATTCAAAGCCACCTAAGACTATACTTGAGTGATCAACAACATGGGTTTGTTTCCTCTAGGTCAACGTGCACAAACTTGGTCAGCTTCACTGAATTTTTAGCTAATGTAATCGATAAAGGCAGTCAGGCTGATGTCATATACACAGATTTTAGTAAGGCCTTTGACAAAGTCTCTCATAAAATGCTGATGGATAAGTTAAACGCCTATGGTGTGTCTGGTATGTTACATACTTGGCTTAAGTCTTATTTATCTGACAGAGTATTTTACGTAGTAGTCAATGGTTATCAATCTAACCTCGGCATTATAACTTCCGGCATCCCGCAGGGCTCCCACCTGGGTCCGATCCTTTTTAACCTCTTTATTAACGATATACCATGTTGTTTTCAAAATTCAGACGTATTTATGTATGCTGACGACCTTAAATTCGCTCGTCCTATTAAATCCGTAGAAGATGTGGCATATTTGCAACGTGATCTGAATGAGCTGGTTAACTGGTGTAAACATAATCAAATGCACTTAAATCACAAAAAATGTGTCCACATAAAATTCACAAGAAAACAAAAGCTGATACAATCTGAGTATTTCATTAATGATATGAAAATACAGGAAGTGGATAGTATTCGCGACCTAGGTGTCTTATTTGATAGTAAATTAACGTTTGTACCTCATACAGATCACATTGCTAAAAAGGCCTCAAAAATGATGGGTTTTGTTATTAGAACTACCAAAACATTGCGCCACTATCAAACAAAAATACTTTTATATCACAGCCTGGTCCGTAGTATCTTGGAATACTGCAGTGTAGTATGGAGACCCCACTATGCCACACACTCACTGAGATTGGAACGCGTTCAAAAAAGATTTCTTTGGCATTTAGCATTCAGTGAGGGTGCGCTGGGCAAGAAATTAGTTTCGTACAAACTAAGACTGCAGCATTTCAAGATGGAATCCCTGGCGAAGCGAAGAACGGCACTCGACGCATTGTTTCTATTTAAAATTGTCAGAAATAAAATTGACTGTCCTCAACTACTGGGTATGATACGCTTTCGCGCTCCACCAAGAATTCCTCGCAAACCGATCACACCACTCTGTCCTCCCTTCAGGAAAACTGTCCTAGGCGGCAATTCTCCTATTCCACGCTTATGTAAAACTGTAAACAGCTGTAGTGATGCTGTTGATATATATTTCGACTCCATTAGACAATTTAAAAAGTCCATGGCTGCCTGTACTTAATTAGTTAGTAAATCTCGAGCAACGCATGCTGTTTACCTCTATGTTTGTAAGTTTTTTTCTAAATCTAAATTGATAATGTTTTAACAATATATAATTTATTGTCCTTTTAAAAATTGCATGTGGTGTTTACCTTTAAGAGGATGTTACACTAGGTTTACTTTGTATTGTAAGTATCGTTATCCAAGTATTGGTGTAAACATTCGTTGGTGAACCTTAAATAAATTAAAAAAATAAATAAAAAAAAATCGCGGATGGAGACGTCGTGAAAAAAATGCGATCGGATATTTTATTCCGACATATCTTCAGGGTGTACTACTATACCAAGCACGATATTCGATTCGAACACAGACTATGTAAAAAGACATTTGCCGATCTAAAGACATCGTATGGAAAGATATAATGTATATTCCCAGCATAAAACGAATAGTTTCACAGCTAACCTATATATCGATATTTCACAGTAGATATTTCTCCTAAAGACTCCGGGACACCAAAAGCGTGTCTAAAGCGACGCGCTTTAAACGCGGGCCCCCGCCAGTTATAAAACAACAAAACAAATCGAACCCGGCACATGAAAAAGTAACTCGTGCCACCGAAAAACCTGTACCTATTTCTAATCTGTCAGGATGAAAATCTGTTGAATTGGGAAGTTGGTCAGCGTAAACATTGTAGTTTCTGTAAGATTAGGAGCCTGTGTGGTTGGGAGTATGAGGGGCTGGGAATCTGTTGAATTGGGAATCTGTGGGGTTGGGAATCTGAAGGATTGGGAATCTATAGAATTGGGAATCTGTTGAATTGGGAATCTGTGGGGTTGGGAATCTGAAGGATTGGGAATCTGTCGAATTGGGAATCTGTAGAATTGGGAATCTGTAGAATTGGGAATCTGTAGAATTGGGAATCTGTAGAATTGGGAATCTATAGAGCTGGTAAAAATTGAGTCCCTTGTTGAACAATCTACTATTATATTTCAAAATCTGATTCATAAACGACTAAGACCCAAGAAATTGTAGTTATTTGTCACAAAATTATAAGGTTTATCTTTTTACAACAATTTGCGGAACCCAAAGATGATTATTGATAAAAATTATAAAACCAAAGCTAAGTTAAAAATAGGAGATTGAAGGTCAAAATATTTTATATTCGAACTTTACGCATTAAAACAATGTTTCAAACAGCAACGTGACACCGCCCGTTAGTTCTACGATCGCGTGCTTTTTGTCTTAATCGCTCCATTTAAGGTCGGGATATGGTTGTCCTTTACTTTAATATCACATCAAGGCATCAATTTTTGTTACAACACCAAATTGAATTAATTTATTTTGCCTCCATATTTATAAGAGTGCAAAATAAATAAATTTGAGACGGAATTTTTGAAAATCCTAGAATTAGGTGTCTATGTAGGAAATAAACGGCGAAAATAAAACCATGATATTTTTAATCACGAGGTTTTAAATAAATACCTATTATTGGCCTAATTTGATAATATCTTAGTTATTTTAATTTTAATCGTGAAATCCTGAAATATGTAAAGTTTAATTTGCTAAGAAAAATAATTAACTTTACAAAAGTTTTAGTGATCAGCTCAATTGACTCGGCTTTTTTTCTTCTAACATCGACTTAAGCTGTGGAAAAGAAAGTGCTAGATAACAAATTGAACGGCGCCATTAAATGCAACGACATAATAAAATCGCACTTTACACTATAATCGATACCCGGCCGTGAGGCAGGCCTTTATCGTCATACCACGAATATTGAAACTAACGAAAATGACAAGATTTATCCCTACGTTTTAAGACCAAGTTGCTAATAACAAGTGTAAGTCGAAAATACATTTTACGTTGTCCGTTAAATGTACTTAACTGCACAGACCTTTACCTAACTGGATTACCTACGTAAACACCTCAATCTGTATGAAAACCTACCGTCACTTTTCTACCTACTGTTTCGTCACAAAAGCGAATTAGTGATGTGGATTCGCTGTTGTCGCGCGAAATCGATTCAAAGGGTCCGCTGCCCTCGCCGCGCGGCTCGTGTTAGTCAGTAGGTACCTACGCAGTCACTATTTGCTTCAATAGACAGAATAATGATAATAGTACAGGGTACTATGTCCCTCTTTTTAGGGACTAAGAAGCCGAGCGACATAAGCTAAATTTCGATCGTTTTATTTCCATTGCGCGTTTAACGTAGGCAGGTGTTACAACTTTGCAATCAAAGTAGGCAATGTATCATGAATGTGATGTAATTCCACAGTCTTATATTTCATAGTAAAACCACGACAAACCTAAATTAATTAGTTCTAAATAGATAAAACATAATTTTAGAAGAAATTTACTAGCTTATGGAAAGAAACATGTCCATTATTTGGATCATCTTTTTCTGTACAGTTTATACAACTTAATACGGAACAACCAGTAAATTTTATAGATATCGGTGGACGTCCGGAGGCGATGACGGTCGAACGCGAACTATACGAAGCCGCGTAGAAAGCAGACATTTAGACTGCTTTATGACACGCGAAGTACCTACACTTGCGTTTTCTAGTTAGATCTGTGCTTAACTGCTTTGCTAAAAGATATAAGTATTTGTCTGTCATTGAAATTGGATAATTAAACATTTCAGGTGGATTTATGGAATTATTTGGTATTGTGGCCAGTATTTTGCCTCAATTTAATATTATGTTATATTCATAAGACCCGAAGGCATAAAGGACATGGCCCGTTGTACACTGGCGCTGAGTCCCGGAATGTACATAAATCAATATTTTTTCTTTCTTACTTTACCGTAGGTATTCGTATTCTAGAGTATTCAAGTTATTTTTTCTGATTAGTGATCAAGGGAACAAGTTACACGTCCATTATCTTATCAATGATTATACCTGATTAAAAATAACTAAACAAACGAGAAGACAAAAAACGCACAAGCGTGTTAACAACAATATTTTATGATAAACTTTGTCCTTTATAAAAAAATTGAAGTGTTGATTTAAATTAAATACTGTGTTGTTTACTAAAATAATATATTAAGTGACCTTTCCTCGTACTCGGTTTATTCACTGCAAAAATAAATAGATACAAATTTCAAATGATGAGGCTTTCTTTGGATCACTACCTAAATAATAAGATTATTATCCTTATAATTCTTCATCAATTGAATAATAATTTTAAGATGAAATCTATTTCTCGGTCAAAAAGTAAGTTTAGTGAATTGGCAACTGTAAGCATTCATAGAAGTAGAAATAGGCTTTATGAACCATCTAAAGAGAGGGAGGAGAACAAGAACGCTGACTTCTTAATTTACGTTAAGAATTATTCGAGGACCTTCAAGCAAGTCTGCTTGACTGCTAAGTAATTTTTTTTAGGTCTTAACTTTCAAAGCTTCTGACAAAATGATGATGATGATTAGTCCGACCGATCTGGGTCACGGCGACCGTTTTAAAGAAGACCCTATGGTCGCTGGTGAGCTCGCATGTGGCTTATGTAGCCAATTTTCTTTGTGAAAGTTCTAGTGCATTGCGGGCATGTGAGCTCACCATTGACCGTATTGTAGGAAAATGCCTCAGGTGGACGGGCTTTCAGTTCGTCGCGATTGGCGTCAAGCTCAGAGCGCCGTTGTTTTTCAAAGTCGTGGACTTTGGTTTGCACCAGAGTCCACCACTCAGGTCGTTTGGCAGCCTGCTTTTCCCAGCGAGACGGCTCGATGTCACATCTTTTCATATGCCGTTTAAGCACATCTTTATACCGAAGGAGTTTTCCGCCATGCTTTCGCTTACCCTCATTAAGTTCCGAATAGAAAATGCGCTTCGCCACTCTCTGCTCCGACATCCTGGACACATGACCACACCACCGAATGCCACCAACATTAGCTCTACGCAGCACTTCAGTATTCCGCACACAATCAGACCATCGGATCCTAAGTATTTTGCGTAGACATTTGTGGTGCAATCGGTCTAGCATGCGGATGTGTCGGCGGTATAAGGTCCAGGTTTCGGCTGAGTAAGTATAAGATGTTGGGCAGCACGACTGCCATATAGAATGAGGTCTTAGTAGCTAGTTTCAAGTCGTGTGACCAGAAGACCTTGGTATCCAGCTTACCGAACGCTGCAGCAGCAGCACCAATCCTGCTGTTGATCTCTGCATCCAGGTCGCACTTAGATGTCAGCGTACTCCCCAGATATCGGAACTTGTCGACCTGCTTCAGTTCGTCCTCGCCGAGTCTAATAGTCAGTGCCTCGTGACCGTCGATGTCCAAGGACATGACTTCCGTCTTTTTGACACTGATTTTAAGGCCGAATTTTTGGCAAGACTCGTCGAAAGCGAACATGAGCTGTTGCAGACCGTCTGGGGATTCTGATACGAAACATAGGTCATCTGCATACAAAATCTCTGTGATTTCAACGCAAGAGACTTTTGTGAGGGCTTTGAGCCTCGCGAGGTTGAAAATGTTGCCATCTGTGCGGAAGCGGATGCGAACGCCTTGAGAGGTAGTTTGTAAAACCTCTTGGACTACGACTGCAAAATACAATGCGAACAATGTGGGCGCAAGAACGCACCCTTGCTTTACCCCACAGGTAACGGGGAAAAACTCCGATTGTTCGCCATCGACAGCGACGCAGCACTCCATGTCGTCTTGTAGGAGTCTAAGAAGTCTCACAAACTTCTCCGTGCATCCTATCTTCCCTAGCATTACCCAGAGAGCTTCTCGAGGCACGCTGCCAAAGGCTTTTTCAAGGTCGATAAAACAGAGATACATATTACGACCTTGCTCTCTGCTCTTCTCTTGTATTTAGCGTAGTGAGAATATAGCCTCACATGTGCCTCGATCAGGTCGGAAGCCAAACTGAGTTTCAGGCAACAACTTTTCCGACATTTTAATTAGGCGGTTTAGTAATACTCGGGCGAAGACTTTCCCGGGAACTGATAGCAGCGAAATGCCGCGGTAAGAATTGCAATCAGAACCATCGCCTTTATTCTTATATAGGGCCCTTATGCGAGACATTTTAAATGTGGATGGCACTTGTTCGTTTTTCCACATAAGATCAAAGAGCTCCCATATAGCTGAATGCAATTCCTCGCCACTGTATTTAAGCAGCTCACTAGGTATAGAGTCAACAACGACCTCGTCACGTGACAAAGGCTCATCCAGCTCGACAGTAGTAGAGAGTTGAGCAATCAAACGCACGTGTTCCAGATCAGCTAACCTGTCCACATTCAGCAGAGTGTTGAAGTGTTCCGCCCATCGGCTTAGGACTTCTTCCTTGCTTTTAAGAGGGCCCTTTCCATTACCAGGCTTAAGTGGCACTTTAGCATGGAAAGTTAGCCCTACCAGTTTTCAAACCTCATTGTAGAACTCTCCGAGCTGGTTTGTATCTGCGAGCCACTGCATGTGACGAGCTCTATCCTGCCACCACTTGTCCTTCATTTCCCGAGTTAGTCTACGTAGCTCCAGGCCACTCTGATTGATCTCCGCAATATCTCGTTGATTTAGCTGTCTATGTTGCCGAAGAAGACGCCGGTGTTTATCGATTGCCTCTTTAAGAGCTCCATCATTCTCATCAACCCAGTCTTCGTGCTTACGGACTTTTACACCCAGAGTAACTGTGGCGATGTCTAAAATATGAGAAGATAGAGTCCCCCAATCATCATCAACATCCCCAGCGTTCCTCTTCGGCAACACAGCCGTCAAGGCTTCGGCATATTTTCCCTGGTCCCGATATCATTAAGTCACAAACAAAATAATAAATAGAGAAACGAGTAAATCTAAAACTCGTGATAATCAAATCACCATAAACAAGGGTGACAAACAAAACACATCAAACAAAGACGTGGCTTTAGCGTTCGAAGATTATTTCACAACCTTAGCCATTAATACCATGAAATGTCTTCAAACTTCTGCGATTGTAGCTCAAAAATTACTTTCTGGTCATTTTACTAAATGTGATTTAAAATTGCACCTCTTTTAGCTTTAATCTACAATAATTGCATTTCAGAGGGGTTGTTTCAAAATCTTATGAAATAGTAAAGTCATACTTTTTAAATCGGGCGAGATGAGTAATTTAACGAATGTCCGTCCCATTTCTATTCTACCTGTTTTAAGTAAAGTTTTTGAGAAATCAATGTTAAAAGATATGTCAGGTCACTTCAATAGAAATAAACTGCTTAACAGTAATCAGTTCGGCTTCACCAGATGACGATCCACAACTGACGCAGCATCTGTTTTGAACTCATCTATCTTCTATAGTACATTGTGTATTAAGGGCGGTAAGTAAGGAATTACGACCGAGGCTCTAGTAGAAGCCCGAAGTCGAAGACTGAGGGCTTTCTGAGTCGAGGTTCGTAATTCCCGTAACGCCCGTGAAACATAAAATGTTTTTCATCACATTTGCGAGTAAATAAATGAAATTATAGGGCAGAAAAAACTTATTTATTAAAATGTATAACATGTAGCGAGATTGCAATGAAATTACTGTTTAGATAACATTTTAAAACAATTTTTCAATATCGTGTAAACTCCTTGCTTGAACTTGCATGAACGGTGTGCTGCGCTATAAATTTAAAAAAAAATACTTAGCGACTTAGGTTTTCATGAAAAAAGAAGGTCGAGGGTTTTATATGGGGCTTACGGCCCAGTTAACCTGTATGTTTAGATACTGTTTACGTGAAAGTGTGATGAAAAATATATAAAAGGAGAAACTGACTGACTGACTGACAGACATATCAACGAACAAACTAAACGGCTAAACGTAGGCACTTGAAATTTGGAAAGGACGTAGCTTAGGTAGAGGTAGGTACCGTAGAGGTGCACTAAGAAAGTAATTCCCGAAATTCCCACGGGAACGGGAATTAGCGGAAAAATCCCTTTGTATGAAAAATCAAAACCGCGCAAGATAGATGATTGAAATTTGGCATGCAGGTATCCTAATGAACGTAAAGCTTACTTGCAAAGCGGTATTGCAAAATTCCCACGGGAAAGGGAGTAATTGGGAAAAAACTTTTGTATGTAAAAAATCTAAATCACGTAAGATAGATGTTTTCAATCTAGCATGCATGCATACCTTAGTAAATATAAAGTTTAGTTAAGGCTATATTTTGAAAAATTAAGTTAGTGGGAAAAACATCCGCGTGGGAAAATATTTATACCGCGAATACCGTTAATTCCAGATGATCTTCCTTTCGAATTTCGGAGACTACAATTTCCATTGAAGGTATGTTTCGCCATGACCATTAATAATTCGCGGGGTCAAATACTCGCGCTAGCAGGAGTTGATTTAAGACAGCCCTGCTTCTCCCATGGTTAGTTATATGTGGCGTGCTCCCGCGTAAGTTCGCCATCCAGTCTGGTCATTCTCGCACCACCCTCCAGAAAGAACAGAAACGTTGTTTATAAGGAAATTTTACAAATAATATGTTTCCTAAATACATTTCTCATATCCCGGTTGCACCAGCCACCCACCAACCGAACCACTCTTTTTAGGGTTCCGTATCCAAAGGGTGAAAACGGGACCCTATTACTGAGACTTCGTTGTCTGTCTGTTAGTTAAAATTTTCACAGAATATGTATATCTATTGTCGCTATAACAACCAATACTGAAAATAAGAATAAAATAAAAAATTGGGGGGTCCCCATATACCAAACGAGTTTTTTTTGTTAATTTTGTTCGGAACTCTTCGCGCGCGAGTCCGACTCGCACTTGGCCGGTTTTTAGTTTTCATGTGGTCAAACTTTTACTTTCATACCGACTGACATCCACATTCTCACCTCTGAATTCCAAACGAAAAGACGAAAGCCTATCTAGGTACTTTAGGGTTAGCCTCCACCGATCGTATTTTCCTAAATTTATATCAAACCAAAATGTCATAAAGTAATAATTAGGGTTAGGATTTTGGTGGAAACTAAAGCAACAAATGCCACTTCAAAAATAAAAATTAAAAAACTTACTGAATTTAAATCATTTTTTTTTATTTGCTTTTGTACAAGATGAACTTGTTGTTCTTATGCAATATTAAAAAAATATTATCTGTACACGTTTGAGAATGCGAGGCCGAAAACTAAAAAATACAAGGTTTTTTATCAAATTCCAATATTAATTACACGAAAACAGAAAAATTTACCAATACATTTGGCTGACTGAAATTAGTCTGACTAATTTAAAAAAAAACTAAAAATCGCTTACTTTTTCCATAAGTTAATGTTGTTATTTGTGTTTACGAGTATAACAGTTAGTTTTAATAGCTCGTTAGAAAGCTGGAAAAACGTCAATGTTTTATGTGTAATCGCACGCCAAATGTATTGGTAAATTTTTCTGTTTTCGTGTAATTTATGTTGGAGTTTGATAAAAAAAACATGTATTTTTTAGTTTTCGGCCTCGCATTCTCAAACGTGTGCAGATAATATTTTTTTTAATATTGCATAAGAACAACCAACAAGTTCATCTTGTACAAAAGCAAATAAAAAAAGTTGATTTAAATTCGGTATTTTTTTTAATTTTTATTTTTGAAGTGGCATTTGTGACTTTAGTTTCCGCCCGCTTCCTTTGTGATGATTTTTTTTTCAGATTTTTTTTCAAATAATATCCTGCTTGTTATGCATTTTTGGAGAGCTAAGAAAACAGTTAAGTTTTTAAAATAATCTGCAAGCCAAGTTTCATAACGTTTTTTTTTGTTTTTAAGGCATTTTAGTGGAAAGCAATCGCAAAAAATATTGAAAAAATTTCGTATTCCGTCTCGCTTTTTTAAATTTGGACCGATAATTGTTGTTTTAATATTGAGAAATAACCAGTGTATAATCGTTTTTGTAAATCAGAGGAAAAAAAAAGATTTAAATTGATACTTTTTTTGTAATAAATTTTTCAAGTTGAATTTCCGACTAATTTAAAAAAAAACTAAAAATCGCGATAACTCAAAAATGGTTCACTTTTGCATAATGCATATGGGGGTCAAAATTATCGCAAATAGTCACCCCTATCACCTCCTAACGGGAATAGGTCGACTTACCAATAACCCTGTATATACCTAACCTTTACTCCCGTGATTCCTTAAGATTACTATTTAAAGAAATTAGTATCTTGACAGTAGCTTCACAATTTATTTATGAGGACATTGTTTATGTCATTAAAAATCAATACTCTTTTGTTGATTGTGATATACATCATTTGAATACAAGAAATAAAAATAAAATTGCTACTAAAAAAAATCGTGTCCGCAAGGTTTATAAATCATTTGTAGGTCAATGCATTCTTTTCTATAATAAATTACCTGACTCAGTTTTAAAGTTACCATTTCCAATACTTAAAAGTTACTTGAAAAAGTCGTTGATGTCTAAAGCTTACTATAGGATCGAGGACTATCTAACAGATAAAAATACTTGGCCTAATATAAACTAAACACCTAAAAAAATATATAATAAATTGGTCCTATAAAAATATGTAAACATTGTATATTGTCTAGGGCCACGGTTCCGATAGGAGAATGTATCGAAACTTTGTATGAGGTTGTCTTGCACTGTCATAGGTTAGTATAATTATATATACATATATATAATTATACTAACCTATGATGAGGGAACGTTCTTTAGGTCAAACAAAGTCAATTTACCGAAGACAGACAAATGATAAGTCTAACGGTTTTAAAGATATTTAATTTTTAAATTTAATCAGTTAATCACGTTAAACTAGTGTAAAAGGCTCTTAATTGATAACAACAATTTTCTTTTAATACTTATGAGTAAAGAGTTTCCAATTGTTAGGTTTGCATACGCGTCAATCTAAAGTGACAATGTCACGGAATCTTTACTTTTGTGTGTATGTCACGCCAACATAGACGTATTTGACACTAATTATTATTTAACTCTAAAGGCCCTTTTAGAATGACCAAAGATAAAAGATTTCATTATTTTGTACTAAACCGAAAAATATTTTTTTTTCGCAGTATTTAAAAATCTAATCTACCAATTAGTTTCTATGGATATACCTAGTAATATGCCGAAGTTATCGTATATCAAAAAAAACACGGTGTATATATAAAAATATAGTTACTTCTAATTTTGAGAAGGTAATTAACTTGACTTTAGGTTACATAGTTACATATTTCTGCAACCTAATGGTATAGAGAAACTCTTTAAAGTTGCATCAGCGACCGACAGGTAAATAATAAGTCGATGCGACCGCGATCGCATTTAATATAAAACAAATAGTCTGTTCTGTTTAAAAATCAAAAATTCACGTAGAGGTTCAACAATGATTCCACGAAAAATGGTGTCTATACTGCGAGAACATTGAAACATCGCTAATGTGTCTTCCTTTTTTATCCTGAACTCCTTCAACTGTACATTTTTTTTATGCAGCAACTTTTCTACTTATTCAATTAAACTAACAACTCGCTTAGCGATGGGGAGGTAGGTGTTAATCTGTACCATAAATTTTTTTAGGTCATCAAATTAGCTGAGTGTTAATTTCCAACGTCTTAATTTTCAGTCTTTATTTACACAGTTTTTATTGACATCTATACTATACAGGAGGGAAATAATGAGCGCCACATGTACTATGTTTTGTTCCTCAACAGTTTTTATTCAATTTTATTTTTTTATCATTCGTTAGTGTTGCCATTAGCCATAATTGCCTAATAGTAAATAGGTACACTATTCGGCAATTATGGCTAATCAGTTTTTTTAATATCCGCTAAGTTTACCAGAGTCTAATGTCCTAAAAGCGTATTTTCTCAATTTGTTTTTTGTCTATCCACGAATTTTACCAGTGATATTTCATAATGGCATGCTTATATAATACCTTTTTTTTAAATATACGCAAATAATACTAGAGGCATGATTTCCTAATCGTCCATTTACTCAGTTTTATTATTAGCAAATATTACTAAAAGTATATCCCCCAAGTAAGGTATTTTTTCAATCCCTTCTCACCGGCTGCGGCAGAACCAAAAGGATATACAAGGAGAATATAGGATTTCATTAGATTTTGATATGAGCAGTCTGTGTTTATATTTACGTATCTGTTTCACCTTTACTACCTAATGCCATTTTTACATTCAGTGTTCTCTAACCATTACCAAAAATTATTTAAAGTTTTTTTCCGCTGGATTGCATAGGATTGGTTATTTCCATGGCTTATAAACGAATTTGTAAAAATAAGTTATCAAATTTCAAAAATTATAAACAATACATTTATATTTATAATTTGATAAAACTATATTCTGTAACAGAAAATGAACTTAAAGTAAATCAATTGCCTTAATTATGTTTACATATTATGGCCAAAATAAATAACAAAAAGAAAACTTACATATCTCTACACTCCTAAAAATAGTCTTATTGGATTGCAAAGTAAAATGTAGGTATTTAATTTTAATTGAGTGTAAAAGCCAACCACCATTTAGTAGTTTAAGTACGCAGTTGTCGAATGCATATTTCAAGTGTTATCATACCAACGAAATAATGGTTCACAATAGCTTGTATTTTAGTGTCCCTGTCTGTATATTTTTGATTCCGTTTCAGATAAGCGTTACATTGCATTTCATTTTGCAAAACAATAAAATCCACAACTAAAGCCTTTAAAACTTTAAAGCTTTTAAAGCCTTTAGTTGAGAACTTGAGATTCAAGTAAAGCAAAATTTAAATTATTAGTCATTCTGCCATGGTTTTTTTATGGCAGCTTTCAGTAACGTTATTCATTCGGTGCCGGTGCCAAAAGCAGGACAAAACATCTATCATTACGATTCTAATCCATTGTGTTGTCGTGTAATAATAAAATTATGTAATATTTGGAAACTATAAGGGTTAGGGTAATACAGTATTTCCCTATTCCAGAATCACGGCTTTGGTTCCTTAGAACATTTTACCCTCTGCCCAGCTTTAAATTTCGGAATTTCCCAAACTAAATTTAGATTTCTCACCCTGAATATTGTTTACCGATCTGTTTAGGGCCCGTTGTTTGATCAGTAGTTAAAGTTACTAATCGTTAAGTCTCAAGGAAATGAGTCAAAATTTCGAATTTTAAAAATTAGTCAAGTTAACTACTGTACAAACAACGGGCCCTAGTGCTGTTTTCACCAGCAATTAAAGGAAGGTTTAGCGGTTTAACGGTTTTGTCAAATGTATTGAATAACAGCTGATTAAGACTTAACCGTCTGTTTAATTGGTTGGTGAACTTGGGCCTTCGTCTTCTCTTTAATAATTCAAAATAATCTTATGACTTATACTTACCTACTACTAATTCAAATATCCCAACAGCAGTCATAAAACGTATGAATTGAAGTCTTAGACATGCATGAAGTCTCACAGGGTCAAAGCATATTAAAAACTGAATTAGTGAAGAACTGAAAAAGTATCCGGTCTCATAATACCTACACTATAATTTAATATTATAGATAGTCAAAGTAGGGCGTCAGGATTAAATATCTCGTCTGTGCAATGTCAAATTTTGTCCTTATAAATATTACAGAATTGACTAAAGATGATTTTCACTTGAGATCGATGGGGTTTTAAGATATTTACCTTACAGCTTTTGCTATATTTGAGTAAAAATAACATACACTTAAAAACCCCGATAAGCGGTGAAACTTGTATTGACAAGCGTAAGGCAACATTTCCATATGAAAATAGTTTTCTTTCTACTTTTAAATTTGTCATGAGATTCCGGTAGGCCTATAATTACTTATTTTATTCTACCTATTGTAATTTAATGTTAGTTTAATACACTAAATATTAAGAAATAGAAAGTATGGTATTGAATTATAAAACATAAAATTGTTACATATTCTCCAAAGAACCTAAAACTTAAAAATCCGACAGGATTTTGCAATGTTTTGTTATGGTCATGTTTATGCATACACCGTTGATAAAATATCTGTCCCTTTCTGTCTATATACGTTAATACGGGTGTTTATCTACCTCGCCTGCCGCAGTATAAACTGTCTGAAACACCTGGACATTGACGCGGATTGCAGGACGAGAGCCGTGTGTAATGACGATGATTTACCTCGATAAAGGCGACCATAAGGGTCAACTCACACCGAGACGTGACGCGAAGCGACGCTGCGCGCATATGCGACTCAAAATATACCTTATTTAATACACGAAAAGGTACACATTTTATTATAAGAATACATAATACGTTGCACCACGCAGCATATATTCTAACAACGTAACGTCGCGTCTCTTCTTGGTGTGAATTGACCCTAATGTACGCTTCAATCAATCTAAAAACATTTTGAATAATTTCAAAGGCTCGGAAAAATGACCGTCATTTTGAAACCATAAACCTGTTCTGTACAGCGGAGACTTCCTTATGATGTTACAATATTACATTATGTATTATTATTCAATTAACACGTTTACTAAAAATATAGGACACATAGTTTAATCCAGTCTTATATCAAAATTTCAAGCAATTTTATATAGAAATCCTAAATTTTTTAGATACGCTAAAAGAAATCCAGAGGAAAATTAAAGCTGAGCCACAAGCATATCAGAAGAACTGTATACCAATATCAGCGATTAAATATGCCCCAATGACATCCGATGACCATGAATTTTATTTTTGTTGTTACTACTTACTCCCAAAAAATAATGTTGACAAGAAATGTCATTATTTTTGATTGGCGAATGTGATTTTTCTCTTAAGCATTCCGGTTATATTCATTAATATAATTGTCCCTGAATTACGAAAAGCGTTTAACGTCATAAAGATAAAAGAAATTTATTCAGTAAGTAGGCCCCTCGGGCACTTTTACACGTCAAGAATCTACCAGCGCTTCCCAAGAGACCACTGCTGAGAAGAAACGCCGCAAGAAACTCAGCAGTCAGTAATTTTTTAAACATATTTCATATTTGTTATGACAATGGTACTACTTATTGTTAGTCTAGCATTATATAGCATACGATCAAATAACAGGATTAATGTATGGCAACGATAATTTTCTTGTTATTATACAGTACCCGGAAGACCGAGCGCCGCTGGGGTTGAAAACGAAATTTCCCGAAGATGATAACTTGACAGATTTATTTTTCGCCCCCGTAAACCCTATATTACAAATTTCATCGAAATCGTTGGAGCCGTTTCCGAGCACAGCCCAAACCGCTAGACCTAGAGCCTTGAAATTTTCCGCATTAAGGAAGGATTTTTTAAAACTCCACCCCTAAGGGAATAGGAGATAAAGATTTGTCAGTCCGTCAGTTATGAAGATAAACGCTTGCAATTTTGTGTTTACGTCGACGATTGAAAATAAAGATATACGTGTCTCGGCGTTTTTCGTAATTTCACCCCTAAAGGGTTGAAAAGCGGTAAAAGTGACTGACTGATCCACCCATAGGCTAAACCGTTGGATCTAAGGACTTAGAATTTGAAGGGAATATTCCTTGGTACCCTAAAGGTGCACTAAGAAGGGATTTTTGGAAATTCATCCCCTAAAGCGTTAAAATGGGGGGTTGGAATTTGTGAGGAACTATGGTTTTTTTGTATTTGAAAACGTGGTAATTGGTATTTAAGCTACTGTTTTGAAATAAAAGTAAGAATACAGTTTTTAGTGATTATGGAAAAACTACCTTTAAGGCGATAAATAAATTGTATTGGAAATTATTTATATTTGAAGTAAGCAACTTGGGAATTGGTATTTATGCTTATGTTTATAAATTTAAAAAAAATGTTCAGCTATTTAAGAAAACCTACCCCTGAGGGGGTAAAAGGGGGTTTTAGTTTGATACACCTTCATGCTGCAACGACTGGACGAATTTATATGAAATTAAGAATGGAGATAGCTTATACAGGGTTATTGGTAAGTCGACCTATTCCCGTTAGCAGGTGATAGGGGTGACTATTTGCGATAATTTTGACCCCCCATATGCATTATGCAAAAGTGAACCATTTTTGAGTTATCGCGTTTTTTAGTTTTTTTTTTAAATTAGTCGGAAATTCAACTTGAAAAATTTATTACAAAAAAAGTGTCAATTTAAATCTTTTTTTTTCTTCTGATTAAAAAAAACGATTAAACACTGGTTATTTCTCAATATTAAAACAATAATTATCGGTCCAAATTTAAAAAAGCGAGACGGAAAACGAATTTTTTTCAATATTTTTTGCGATCGCTTTCCACTAAAATACCTTAAAAAAAAAAAAAAACGTTATGAAACTTGGCTTGCAGATTATTTTAAAAACTTAACTGTTTTCTTAGCTCTCCAAAAATTTATAACAAGTAGGAAATTAATTGAAAAAAAAACTGAAGAAAAAATCATCACAAAGGAAGCAGGCGGAAACTAAAGTCACAAATGCCACTTCAAAAATAAAATTTTAAAAAATTACCGAATTTAAATCATTTTTTTTTTGCTTTTGTACAAGATGAACATGTTGTTCTTATGCAATATTAAAAAAAAAATTATCTGTAGGTACACGTTTGAGAATGCGAGGCCAAAAACTAAAAAAAGGGGCCAAGTGCGAGTCGGACTCGCGCACGTAGGGTTCCGTACCACTATACATCTAAATAAATGTTTTTCTTTATTCTTTATTATATTGGAGTTGATTGAATGAAAGCTAAAATGCGGTTTACGATTTATAACGTATTAAAAAAAACTAATTATTAGATCTCGTTCAAACCAATTTTCGGTGGAAGTTTGCATGGTAATGTACATCATGTATTATTTTTACATTTATCATTCCCTTATTTTAGAAGTTACGGGGGGGGGGGGACACACATTTTTCCACTTTGGAAGCGTCTCTCGCGCAAACTATTCAGTTTGGATTTTTTTTTTATTAGAAACCTCAATATCATTTTTGAAGACCTATCCATAGATACCTTTTGAGTTACCTGATTGAGTTTCAGTTCTAAGTATGGGGAACCCCAAAAATTTATTGTTTTTTTTCTATTTTTGCATGAAAATCTTAATGCGGTTCACCGAATACATCTACTTACAAAGTTTCCATAGTATAGCTCTTATAGTTACGGAATAAAGTGGCTGTGACATACGGACGGACAGACATGACGAATCTATAAGGGTTCCGTTTTTTGCCATTTGGCTACGGAACCCTAAAAATACATGTTTTTTTATCAAACTCCAACATAAATTACACGAAAACAGAAAATTTTACCAATACATTTGGCTGACTGAAATTAGTCTGACTAATTTAAAAAAAAACTACTTTTTCCATAAGTTAATGTTGTTATTTGTGTTTACGAGTATAACAGTTAGTTTTAATAGCTCATTAGAAAGCTGGAAAAACGTCAATGTTTTATGTGTAATCTGCACGCCAAATGTATTGGTAATTTTTTCTGTTTTCGTGTAATTTATGTTGGAGTTTGATAAAAAAACATGTATTTTTAGTTTTCGGCCTCGCATTCTCAAACGTGTACAGATAATATATTTTTTAATATTGCATAAGAACAAAAAGTTCATATTGTACAAAAGCAAATAAAAAAAAATGATTTAAATTCGGTTTGTTTTTTAATTTTTATTTTTGAAGTGGCATTTGTGACTTTAGTTTCCGCCCGCTTCCTTTGTGATGATTTTTTTTTCAGTTTTTTTTTTCAAATAATTTCCTACCTGTTATGCATTTTTGGAGAGCTAAGAAAACAGTTAAGTTTTTAAAATAATCTGCAAGCCAAGTTTCATAACCTTTTTTTTTTTTAAGGTATTTTAGTGGAAAGCTATCGCAAAAAATATTGAAAAAAAATCGTATTCCGTCTCGCTTTTTTAAATTGGGACCGATAATTATTGGTTTAATATTGAGAAAAAACCAGTGTTTAATCGTTTTTGTAAATCAGAAGAAAAAAAAAGATTTAAATTGATACTTTTTTTGTAATAAATTTTTCAAGTTGAATTTCCGAATAATTTAAAAAAAAACTAAAAATCGCGATAACTCAAAAATGGTTCACTTTTGCATAATGCATATGGGGGTCAAAATTATCGCAAATAGTCACCCCTATCACCTCCTAACGGGAATAGGTCGACTTACCAATAACCCTGTATACTGGATTAACACGTAAAAAAATCCCATCCCGGAAAATGTAAAAACGATAAAAAGTTCTACATATTTTTTTAAAGTCATCATTAGCGTCAATTTTTTAGATTTTGGGGACTCAAATACCTACAAAGAATACCAAATTTAGAATTCAATATAGCGGCCATGTTTTTTTTGTAAAAGTCGTCTTGGGATTCATTTTCTTAGATCTCAGGGACGAACATTTCGAAAATAATATCAAATTTAAAATTCAAGATGGCGGCCATGATGTTTAAGTTGTCACGGGTATCATTTTCTTAGTTTTTGCGGACGCAGACTTTGAAAATGATATCAAAATTTTGTCAATTCATGTCATTTTAATTAATGAATTTCTCCTATGGCTTCTGCCACCAAGTGTGAAAGCACGGGACAGGCTTTCTACTTTTTTAGTCTAAGTCAAAAAGAGCGGTGAATGTCTGTCTGTTACGCTTTCACAGATAAACCGCGGAACCGAATCATATTAAATTTATAATTTGTATCTCGAACATCATCCCTAATGGGGTGAGATTGGGATAGTAGTTTGTATGAGAATTTGGTCATTAATGTTTGGGAATTCGGCCATTTATAATGTTAGATATATTAAAACTGGTATTAAGACTCATAATATAATATAATATACAAATACTAGCTTTCCGCCCGCGACTTCGCCTGCGGAGAGTCAGTACTTTCGTTAAAAAGTACAACTTTTGAATAAGGCCAGGTCTAGATGAAGCGTTTTGCGTGCGTTTGCACTCGCGCGTAGACACTCGCGCGTTTCCAAACAAAGACCATTATCTGGACGCGATGTATGAGCTCTAGTTCCTAGGGAACTCGCGAGTGTCTACGCGCGAGTGCAAACACGTGCAAAACGCTTCGTCTGGACCTGGCCTAAGAATTGGTTATATTTTATTTTTATGATTAACTAAATGTCTCCGTACGATATTGTGATTGTGATTTTTAAAAAATAAATGAAGTTACTGAAGAACCTCTTTATATACAACATTTGCGGTGATGCCTTCCGGTGCAAGAATCACCAGACTGCTGGCGGAACTCACTCTAGAACAGGCGACATAGAACTGACCGTGTGAAAAACAGTTATCCCTTAAATCTATTCCGGCCACTTTCAACGACTGCCCTTGAGATTAACCTTTCTGTCTCAATTTTGGCGTACATATCAACCAAATATTGACTAAAAAGAGAACGACAGTACAGCAAGTGGTTGGTATCAGTTTCTCTAAACATAATGCGGTAATAATAAAAGCTCAACGCAGATACCGTTTTTTTAAGGGGCAGTTTCATGTTAGGGTCGAATTGGGTATATCAATTGAGTAACCGTCCTCACCATGACAGAAAAGCAGAGGATACTGTAAAGAATCGTAAGAACGGTGCAACTCGCTGATCCGTTGCAACTTGTTGTCATGACTCTGTAAAATGATATCTCGTCGTTCGAATTGCTGTCCAACTATAACCAAAGCCACTTCACTTGCTGATGGTGCATTAAAGCGTCCTCTGCGAGTATTGCCTGGGTTTCTATAAGCGTGGATAACCACTTCAAACTTTTCACAATTTGGGGGTACTTTCTCAAGAGTCGTTTTTAAGTCTTTTATGAACGGGTTATTAATGTGCAACATAGATTGCAATTTTTTAACCAAGTTATGTTTTAAGCCTGTAAAATTACCGCATCTCAATTAAGCCTCTCTTTCATCCTCTCCAACAAAGTAAATTTGTAGAAATTGAGGCACTTGTTGAGGCAATGGCAGGAGACTACCAACTAAGTGGTATACCTGTCCGTGTACTTTGAAAGTAGGCATAAAACCATCTTCTACAACTTTCATTGCTCCAAAAGAAGTCATTTGAAAGCAGCTGTTGTACTTTCTTATTCGGTCTAAAAAATGTGTGTGCTCTGGATGAATGCCAAAAATTAAGCTATGAAGTGGCTCAGGCAGAGGCTTAAAAGCTGAAAGCTGCACCTTACCAGCACTGCAGCACATACCGGGAGCCTCTTCTTTCCACTTGGCGGCGTTACAGTACATGCATTTATGACTCATAGTACCCAGGGCAACGGTTTTATCGGTCTCATAAGCTACGTTGGGATCGTACATCATCCCAGAAGAAGTTTTCTCCGTCCATGGCAGTGACCGCCTTTCTGATCTCGCTCCTAGATTATTTCGTTCATGTGTCGCAACAGCCGCTCGGTGAACCTCCGGGTTACTTTTTTGATAGATAGCTGCTGCTTTTCTGTGAACTTCGGGATTCTTCTGTTGGTAAGCTATTGCAGCGTCTTTGAGCTGCCGTTTTCTGATTGTGTTAGTTAATCTAGTTCGACGCTTTTTAGCAGTTTTTCCCGAGGTACTAATACTTTCAGGCTGAGAAATCTGAAGTGCTCTTGCTATACCATCATCGGGTACATAGACATCAAAATGACCGTTAGATAGATCTCGCGGAGAAGTAAAACGCAGTCTATGTACGGGGTTCCCTTCTAAACCAAATTTCTCGTGCAACCCTCCGGTATGGTAGATCTCGAACATTGTCCCAAATATTCGTCCGGCTGCAACTAATTCGCACAAACCACCATAAGTGTAAAGTCGTGACATATCGGCAAAATAGTTAGCAGAGCTGCTATAGTTATTCCCATCACTGTCATGAGATAAAATGGAGAAATAATCCCAGTTGTTTACCACTTGTTCTACAATCCCCTCACGCACCTCTCTGGCCATTACTTGAGTGTCATACAAAACGTAGGATATTGCCCTAAACAGGCAAGCACCGTCACCGATAATCGGAACAACGGTATGAGGCACCATTGCACCGCTTATGTTTAAGACCTCAACCACCATATTAATAGGTAATGATATAAATGACAGTTGGAATATTGATTGAAGAAGAAAATGGCATAATTATACCTAGATAGAATATTAATTTACATACATACATACATACATATCTTCACGCCTGTCTCCCAATGGGGTAGGCAGAGATTATGGAACGCCAGGTGCATCGGTCCAAACATATAAACTTCGCCTCCTCTACATTCATCAATCTTTTCATGCACGTGCGTCGGTTTCGGGTGCTTTTGATTCGGCCCTTAATCAGGACATCGCGAATCTGATCACCGTACGTCCGTCTAGGACGTCCCCTACACACATCTCCATCTCCGCTCACTCTCGCCCGCCATATCTCTTTCGTAACTCTTCTGTCATCCATCCTTTCTAAATGACCAAACCATCTTAGCATACCCTTTTCGATCTTAGTCACTACATCTTCTTTCAAACCACATCGTTCTCGGACCTATATTAGAAAATAAAAAAGTACTTAAATAGAGAGAATATTTGTACCAGACTGATAGAACCACAAAACTATTAGAAAGACAACGTAAACAATTCACACTTTACGAAAGTACTCGCAAAAGTTATCTACTTAGCACAACAAAATGTGAAATTTCGATAATAAAACTTACGGATGCGCCTTACCAAGTAACTTCGGTTTGATGCAAATAGCGACAACGTTTGAATTAGAATTTCGAATGTCCGTGAAATGAATCGAATTGGATGATATTATTTTTAATTGAGTTTTTGAAAAAGGAAAAGGTTTTATCTATTCACATATTTTAATAGATATTGCATTCACACAACTTTTTAACTGGTGAATCGATTTCAAGGGTTCTTTTTATACCTATTGCGAAAAAAAATGGGCGTGATTGAATCCATGTCGCGATAGACGCGGACGGCCACTCAATGAGTTTCAAGTAAATTTGACCATAATAATATTCTTTCCCACACAAACTTTGGAACCCCCTTTCATCCCTCTAGGGGTTGAATTTTAGTAATCGCTGAAATATGTGTCTCATTATTTGCATTGAAGAGCATTCCTACCAAGTTTCAAGTAAATTTGACCATACTAATATTCTTTCCCACACAAACTTTGGAACCCCCTTTCATCCCTCTAGGGGTTGAATTTTAGTAATCGCTGAAATATGTGTCTCATTATTTGCATTGAAGAGCATTCGTACCAAGTTTCAAGTAAATTTGACCATAACAATATTCTTTCCCACACAAACTTTGGAACCCCCTTTCATCCCTCTAGGGGTTGAATTTTAGTAATCGCTGAAATATGTGTCTCATTATTTGCATTGAAGAGCATTCCTACCAAGTTTCAAGTAAATTTGACCATAATAATATTCTTTCCCATACAAACTTTGCAACCTTTTTTCATCCCTCTAGGGGTTGAATTTTAGTAATCGCTGAAACACGTGTCATATTATTTGAATTAAAGAATATTTCTACCAAGTTTCATGTAAATTGGACCATGAAAATATTTTTTTCTATACAAACTTTGCCACCCCTTTTCACCCACTTGGGGGTTGAATTTCAAAAAAGCCCTTCTTATCGGATCTCTACGTCACAAAAAGAAAGTACTGTCCAAGTTTCATATTTCTAGCATTAGCGGTTTTGGCTGGGCGTTGATGAATCAGTCAGGATGATGGACACTAAGAGCAACCAAACTGCCATGGGATGGTGGTTTAGATGGCGAATTCAGACAGATTCTTATCCACCGGTGATGATTAGGGGCACACCGACGCGGCGAATATTTTAAATGCATGTCCACATCTACACTGTGGTTATTTGTAAAAAATAACCACCAGTATTTATAAAACATATGTCGATTGGTACCTCTTAACCTCTAATTACAGTGATTACATTTTTTTACCGTGTGTAACTGGAATGCTGAAAAATATATCTCTTAAATTATGAATCTGATGTGTATCAATAAACAGTACCTTTTCTAGTGGACCCAAAAACAACTGATTCCTTTCGAGCTCAATATAACATTGTGTTTACAAGATCATTCTGGCCAAGAAGGACGTCAAACTTTACAATTACTTGAAACTATCACTTTACTTAACTGCGATAAACGAGTTCTACGCGGACGGAGTCGCGGATAAAAGCTAGTATAAATATACATATATACAAGAATTGCTCGTTTAAAGGTATTAGATTTTAGGTCAATATCTTCTTTAAAGGTAAGGTTAGAACTGTGTCCACATTAATAGTTATAAAAGACGTCAGAAACGTCAAATTTAAAATAATTTTTTTTAATCATATTGTTTAATATATTATGCATTTCCTTGTTATTTATGCAATTTGTGTTGGGTGAAATAAAAAAATGTACTTTCGTTTTTATGCAATTCATTACACACCCGACCATAATACGTGCCCTTTAAAGGTAAACGATAAATGCTCTAAGCTAAAACGACATGAGAGCAGCATTTAAGTAGCTCTCCCCAGTCTCCCCTCTCCACTCTCCAGAACAAAATTGTATTCGTTTCCTGGTAAGATTGTTTCAACGTCTATGGTTGTGCAGGTTACTCCGACGTGAGGAAGGCCCTGTCCCCACCATGTGGGCTTACATCGTGGCGGCGGCCCGGGGTGACTGTCACAAGGCTGTGAATAAACATGAAACCGACAGGGAAAACTCTATGGCGTAAGTGCTTTTTAAGTAGTTAAGATAACAAACTTTTATAACAATATGGTATCAAATAACAGCTATCAATAGCCCATTCCATATATATATATTATAACACTTTGAAGCTACCATTTTGACGGAAAAGTCAAAAAATACTTAAATGTTAAGTAATAAACTATAAAGTTTTGCTAGAAAGAGAATTTCGCTTGTAATTTGTCAGTTGCAGCTTTGCGCCATAAAAAAACCGAGCTCAGGGCTCATATATCGCTTAGTAATAATGAGTTAAACCACTATTTTTTTAATAAACTATTAATAAAAAACACGACTGCAATAACAAAAAACAACTTTAAGGCGAAAATAATAAGTATACTCTATAGAAAATTGTAAGAGCAATGTACCTATTGATATTATTGCCAAAGACTACAACAGTAGTATAAGTATGGGCAACTACGCAACGGTCTTCCAGGCGGAGTTGTATGCGATAATGGTAGCGCAGACACCTGTCAAATCCTTATTTTACCAAATGCTTACCATGTCAAAAGCTTATTTCGTCAAACTCTAGTTTTGTCCAATCCTTGGTACGTCAAATCCTAGTATTGTCAAGTCCCTGTTTCGTAAAATACTTGTTCTGTCAGATGCTTATTTCGTCTAATTCCAGTTACGTCAAATCCTAGCTTCGTCGGATTCTTGTTTCGTCAAATCATTGTTTCGTCAAATGCTTAGTGAGGCAAATTTAGGTTTCGTATATATCGTGTTTTGTTAATTCTGCATTGTACATGTAAGAACTAAAATACATTATCAGAAATAAAACAATATTTAAGTATGCAAACTAAGCCAGCACGTTTATTTTACCCACGATAATTTCATCAAACATGTTTTTAAATTATTTTTTTTTGTTTGCAAATCATCTATTATTTTAAAAAAAAAATTGTCCTTCAATATATCTCCTGTCCTCCTCCTTTTAACTGTTGCAAAACCGACTTCTTCTTTTTTGTACTTTTTATTATAATATATGGCTTCACTTTTTAATGTTTTAACAACGTAAAATAAATTACCTTTTTCTCCTGACACTTTTAGCTTCAACGTTCGATGTCATCTTTCGATGGCATTGGTAGTGCGGTGCCGTTCTTGAGCACAACACCACATATTGGAATTAATTTTTTTGATCCATTGATCGGTGAAGTAGTTTATAATTTTTTTACTTTCCTCGCATTCCGGTGCTTTTAGAACTATGGTTATCCACGCCTCCGGTATGTAACATTGGGGCAGCAGTGCGAGGTTGGATGTCATATGCACCATTTTCATTAACGACTTCTTTTTTTGCTTATCTTGGTTTTCATTTGTTGGTTCGAGCATCCCTATTTCTTTGGCCTTTTTAAATAAAGCTTGTTTTAAATGAAAAAAACAGCCTTTTACTTGGACGCCCGGAAATACTTTTTTAAACCGCATTAATAACCGTTTAATTTTTCTTTTAGAATACTAAATAGTTTTTGGTACGTCGTTTGGAGTTTATTTGTCAGTAAGCAAAACAAAACCGGCATTATAGAAGTGGATTCTTATGACCTGCCTGTATCTATGTGCAACGAATAAAGTTGATAAAACGGACGTGGCACTGACGAAAATGTGCCATCCCCGAGAATTGAATCCGTCCCTTGCATTAAATCCAGACCCGATTTGGTACCAAATATATAAAAATCGTTGTCATCACTTTTTTCGTAAAGTAAGAAATCTTCTGTCAAAATTTTCTGAAACTTGACCTTGTCTACTGAATCAAATTTACTGGGTGCTTTGAAAGCTGCTTTTGTTCTATTATAAAGAGCATCTGATTTTGACCGAAAATCAGGAATATCTGGTCCATCCGAATCCGACGTACACTTCAAAACACTCCTCATAAATTTTGGATACTGATTTAAATTCTGTGGTGACCCGTTTTTTACATGATTCGAGGCAAACGTCAACTTTATTCTTGAAAAAGTCCGGTTCGCAGATATGTTGGCTTTCTCGAATGATGGTGTTCGAATTAGAGTTGATTGTGATCGAGCCTTAAACAATACCACAAATATTTAGTCAGTAGTAGTAGTAGTATGCATACACAGGGATTTATTAAAAAACCTAACGCACTTACCATTACATATATCTCTTTTAACACATCGCCATATCGTAGACCCGTCGTTATTTTTCATGTTTAAATTGAATTGATGGCCAGCTCTTAACAATTTTGGTTTTCCCCTTTTGCTTTCAATAAAAGTAAATTCATTTTGCCCCGCCGAACTCGATGCCATAACAAATATATAACTATGTTAAATACTTATTTAAAAGGGTTAAAATCAGTGAACGGAAATAAAACATGGAAGCATTACGCCATACAAAAATGACGTTGATATTGACCCGTCTCCCACAATGTTTATAGCTAAAACGTCTTATGTATCGAGTTGTTTTAGTAATCAACTTAATAATCATTGTGTTTAGTTCAAAAGTAGTTTATTACAGATATTAGTGACGTGTTTGAGTAAACAGCTTTTTTGCAAAGGTTTTATACCCTGTCACCAATGAAAAAAGTTTGTGGTGCTGTGATTGGTCACAATCACTTTGACATAAAAATTTGATTTGCAAATAGTTTATTTAATTAAAAAGCTGTCTACTTGAATACGGCTATGACATGTCATCCATGGATGGTTTAATACAATAATGAACATTTAAAAATAAGTTCGAATGGTGAAAGGCTATTTGTTTGAAACGTTTTTTTTTGCAATATCGAGTTTTAAATATATTCGAAATCATTAAATTTGACCAGTAAATTTGACAAAAATTTACACTAATATTATAAAGAGGAAAGATTTGTATTTTTGTATGTTTGTAACGAATAAACTCAATAAACTACTGGACCGATTTCAAAAATTGATTCCCCGTTAAGTAGAATGCTACATTGTCCCTGAGTAACATAGGCTATTTTTTATTACGTTTAACCCGGAGCGAAGCGAGTGCGGATTCCTAGTATCTAATATAAATAAAACTCAATACAGTAAAGTACTTCTCGAGTTATACTTATTTATAATTTTTAGTCGTGGTTAAAAAATACGAAATAACATAAGCTTATAATTGTTTAATAATTGTTATTTATAAATATTATTATTTATACATATATTGTACACCTAGCACATGGTTTTACAACACTTACGTGGTAAAAGGTGACAAATAACAAAGTTCTACACTTGGTTAGGACGCCCTAAACCCAAAAAGCGGATGGCGGGAGACTCGAAAACGATCGCAGCACGCTACGTAGACACATACCTGCTACTTCGGGTAAAAACACAACCCAGGGAACGGAAATAAAACATGGAAGCCGCATTTGAGAACTTTGCCGTTCAATTTATTCCATTTTACACGACTATTATAGGTACGCAGATTATTTACATAGGTACATTTTAACATTTTACTCAACGATACACGGTTTATTTACATACAATATGACATTATATACCATTATAATACTACTAGTTTTCCGCCCGCGACTTCGTCTGCGGAGAGTCAGAAGTTCTGATGAAAGTACAGATATAGTTTGCATAATAGTTTACCTTCGAACGGTATTTTTATGAAAAAATTCCGGCACGTAATTTTAAGTAGGTAGGTACCTACATAAACAACTTTCATTTCATGGCTGTATCCTAAAAACAACAAAATTGCCATAAAGAATAAATTCACCATTACGTTTTTTTTAATCGTCCCTAGATTACGTAGATATATAATTTAGTAATCTAATAACTATATTTCTATACAAACAAATAACCCACTTAGCAGAAGATTTTCGAAATACACCAAAGCTGGATATTTTCTCAAAATCCATTATCATTTCTTCTCTTGTATATAACTTTGAAAATTACTATTTTCTATACAAACTTTACAGTCAGTAGTCTAAGATCCCAAGTTTTTCCACGCTCCAAGTTTCAGGTCTCTACGATCAGCGGTTTAGGCTGTGCGTTGATCCGTCAGTCAATTATTCAGGACATCGCATTCTATACATATAGAAGATGTATCCTAATTCCACCTAATTATTTATTTATGTTCCGCGAAAAATTGTAAGTTTATTTAGCTTTTGACGAGATGAGTGAAGCAAGGAGTCTCTTCTCACATTGTAGTGCATGCGAGTTGTTATAAATTCTTGAATGACGCTCTTGATCAGCGGTACGTCATGCGTAGTATTAGTTTGGTGCTTTATTAAGGAACAAAACGTATCTTTGAAGCTTGCGACATACTGAAAACATTTATTTGATATTACTGTCATGTTATGTTGGCTTGTCAAACACTTTCCCGACTGCACTTTCATAATATTTCGTAATAAACATTCAGATCGGTAATATATTTTAAACAAACTGAGTGATGGATACGCCAATCCACCGAAATCTTTTAAAGAGATCAGTTTGTGACAAAGTTTTTCTGCTGCGAACAAAGATTTTGTGCATTCCATACAATTTATTTTCGAGTTCAGTTTCCTGGCGACGAAACCCGCTATGTAACCAATTATTTGCTCAATCGTTTCTGGTAACTGAGTATTTTCATCAAGCATGGTTGCAAACACATCACAATTATTTTCTTCGGTGTTTGTCGTTGCCTGAGCATCACTGTTAGGTTAGGTTAGGTGACTATTATTGTCATCATCAAACCTAAAGCCAGGCGTTGTTTCATTAATACGTCTCATAGAAGAGCTACTGCAATTTAGGACAGGAAAATCTTCAAGGGGAACGCAGTTTCCTGTGAATTTTGAACTCAGTTCCAAATTTTGAAGCGTTTTCCTGTAAATCCCTTTAAACTGTCGTGCATTAGGATTATTGTTACAACGTCCATGGTTGCGTATGACGCCGAAAAAAAGTTCCAAGTGATCCTGACTGAATTTGTAAGACAGAATAAACTGTAAAAGTTTTCTTTCTGTAACCAGATCTTCGATGAGGTGTTTGAAACTCTCAATACATACGAAAAGTACCAAAAACCCAGTTTTTACCCTTGTACCTACCACTCGTTTCACCGTTTTGGAGAGAATTATAATTTGGCGTCCATTAATTTTCTGCTTTCTTGACGTTGATACTTGAATTTTCAGTCCAAGTATATAAAACTTTGCAGCGTCAAGAAAATCTGAGAACTTATCTATATCCTTTAACTGTATAGGATGTTTATATCCTTTATTGTCCAGCGAAAAGGTTATTCATAATTTGTATGAAATTCACTGTTGGAGAGACATTCTCAAATTCATGTAATTTTAAGTCATCGGAGCAAAACTGCAACGCCTTGGCAACACTTTCGCTTAACAGTTGAGTTGCCAACTTCACGTTCATTATATTGTTACGAAAGTTTAGATGTTTTTCTGTTAATTTATTGGCAAAATGAAGACCCAAATTTTCTTGCACTTTTTTCAACTCCTGCAGATAACGCCACTCTACAGACTTTCCATTTTCGTCAATGAACCCCTTTTTTGATTCAAAGGTGTTTCTCACTAATTTTAACATGTGGCAAGGGTCAAGAAACACCACTACCGGCATGCCATTTGCGGGGTGACTAAAAAAGTTTTTAAATTATCTAAACTGTCAAAATTACACCCAAGCAATTTGGCGGTAGCTAAATTCGCTGCACACCAGTCGCGAGGCGTTCGTACAAGCCGATTATTTACGGCTTTACCAAAAATTCCTATGCATAGAGTAGGTATACAAACAAAACGTAAAACCGAAAATAACCCGGTATACTATAGCTTTACCTTGCATTACCATCTTCATAATACGATGCATAACCAAAACGCAATTTATTTACTAAGCCGAAATCTATCGCAGTACTCGCTCGCACATATTCACTTACCTACAAGAAAGAAACAATAACAATATATTCGTACACACGCGCAGTTACATTTCACTGCGCGCGAACTTACACCCACAAAATTATTACAAGTCCGGCCGGTCCGGCGGTCCCTCTCCCCTGTACTTGAATTCAAACATTCAAACATTTTTCTAGCGCTTCGAACTCACACAACAGACACGGCAGCATGTGAAAACAATAAAAATCAGAGTGAGAGAACGCTCTGGTCCGCGGTAGGACGACGGCTTATTTCAAACAATTTTCAACTTTAAGTGTATAGCACGCGTCACTTTCTTTTCTCGAGGACGCCGTCGCCGCCACCTACGACCTTCAAACTTTAATAATATTTTGCATCCTTTTTTCATTACGCAATATTACGCGACGGACGCCATTACTTTAGTTCGCGTCGTCGCGCAAAGATAGTGTAATTCTTGTGAAAGTTTTTTTGAATTACCTATTTATTTAGTGTTTTATGATTCAAGTAACTAGTGAAATTTAGCTCGCTAAGTGTTCGTTCTGTGTTCATGTGCTGTGTTTGTAGTTACCTACTGTTTGGATTATTTGTTTTTGTTCACGACGACGGAGGTTGGTGTTTCTATTCTATTTTTAATACGTTAGGTACCTATAGGTTTTACCCAAATCTAATTTAGGTTATATTCGTGGTTTTTCAATATTTTTGTCTGTCTGTAGGTACTCAAAATATGGCCGCATTGGTTCAAATTGAGTGTTGTCTTGTCTTACAGATTACCTACTTAATGAGCTAACAAGTTTTTCAAGGTTATCCTTTGAAAATAAAAAACATGTCATTAAGTTAGGACGCGCTCTCCCAGACCTAAAAATTGATTATAAGCGTAGAGAAGGATTCTTCAAACACTTCCATAGTGAATTATATGATAAATACAATTGGCTGACTGGCAGCTGCAAATTAAACAAATTGTTTTGCTATTCGTGTTTGCTGTTTTCTCTAGCAGTGTTTGGAATCGAACCGGTTTTGCAGATATCAACAATATATATAATTCAGCTAAGAAACATGTTCAAAGCGAGAAACATATACGGAGTTGTATATTATTACATAGTTTAGGTTTACTTGGATTGTTTGGCGCTTTAAGGCTTGGTCAAACACACGGCGCGACGCAGCGCCGCGGCCGCGCCGCGTGATGCTGACGCGATGCCTGTTCAAACAGGGCGCGCGCGGATCGCGCCGGCCTCGCGCTCTCCACACGCCCGCATCGCGCGCGCGGACGCGGCGCGGACGCAGCGCGATGCGGGCGTGACTCGCGCGCGGGCCGTCGCTCGCTCATTCCTGACTGATGTTAAGGCTTGGTCAAACACACGGCGCGACGCAGCGCCGCGGCCGCGCCGCGCGACCGCGGCGGCTTTAAATACATGCTAACAGGTTAGCGACGTCAAACATGGGCGCGATGCCGGCGGGACGCAGTCTGTTTGACGTCGCTAACCTGTTAGCATGTATTTAAAGCCGCCGCGGTCGCGCGGCGCGGCCGCGGCGCTGCGTCGCGCCGTGTGTTTGACCAAGCCTTTACCCAGCGCGGCGCAGCGTGCCGCCGCGTCCGCGCCGCGCTGCGCTGCGCTCGCGCCGCGTGGACGCAAGAGGCCGCGCGGCGCGGAGCGCGACAGAAGCGAGGCGCGATGCCGGCGGGACGCAGTCTGTTTGACGTCGCTAACCTGTTAGCATGTATTTAAAGCCGCCGCGGTCGCGCGGCGCGGCCGCGGCGCTGCGTCGCGCCGTGTGTTTGACCAAGCCTTTATTCGTGTCATCATGGTTTTCTTAATAGGTACAGTAAGGCGGGTACGGACGGCGCATGCCGCGGGCTGTGGGTTTTCTTTATTCGGTTGATTTTGTTGCACGAATTTGTAAATATATGTTTAATTAAGTCTTTTTTTTGGTTTCTGTGTGCAGACCTGCAGTGCATGTATTTAATTTGGTTTATTTTTGTTTTGTTTTTAACAAAGGACAACTTTTTATTTTGCATGATAGGTATTAGCAAGCTAATTTTTACTGTGTTTTGATTTCTAACGTAAATTAACTATATTGTCTGTGTGTTTAATGTGTGCGTACGCAACTAACGGCTTTTTTCAAAGCCACTTTTGTCATACTTGACATACACTGTTCATGTAATACCAGTGATGTCATGTATGGCGAAGGTGGTGAACACTAACTGCAAGGATCGCACGTAGAAACAGTTACCGCACTTACTTCAGCACTGCTTTTTGGGAACTAAAAGATGACATCTATTTTATTAAGGTAGGTAGGTATGGTTTTTTTAATAATGGAAGGGGCAAACACGTACACACGCCATACACCTTTTTTTGCTCCGGCTTGTCTATTTATTTACGTGACGCTTCGCCACTGCTGCACACCCATCGAAGGTAAGGCTTACTACTTCTGCGTTTACCTCGTGACATTTTTTTAAACATGTTTTAATAATGTTGGCACTTTGTTCCGCAGACATACCATTGATTAAAAAATAACCCAACGGCAACTTAAAAGCATCATTAAGTGACACCAACATCAAAACATACGCTTGTGTTGCAATTTCATCGCTAGGTCCAAATGTTACAAGACCTTCGACGTGTTGGCCGTTAAATGTTTTTTGCTGTCTTATGGCCATTTCGTCGACCATAAGGCAAGCAAGTCTTTTATCGCTTTGAGAAAATTTTGTGCGCAGAGCTCTGAATGCTTCTTCCGTAAATCCGGGATTGGAATCAATGACTTGGTACCACTTAGACAATGTCGATGGATGGGGTAAGCACGAATCAAATTGTCTACGCACATATTTATAACCTGATGGTGAATAGTAGTTAAGAGTAAGAGCAAATGTTTTAACAGCGGGTGTGTACTTCACGATACCCTTTCTTTTTTCCTGTTTTCTTTTAATGCTCGAAAAAATATCACCAACAACATTTGAAAGTGTAGTTTGAAGACCAGTATCAATAAATTTATTGTTTTTTAGTTTTTTAGTCATGTCTTTTAAGGAAACACATTTTTTAATCAGTCTTTCATTCCTCCTTCTTAAGCTTTTTATCTTCGACAACCTCTTTAGGGAGAGAATTGTCTTTTTACGCAATGATTTTTTTAGTTTTTGAGTCTGGTGTATTAAAAGCCGAATCAATATCAGATGACAATACGTTTAAAGGCGTAACACATAGTTTTCTGTCCATAAATTTTGAGTCATCTGATGGCAATAGCGGCAATGGTTGTCGTCGATAAAGAAGTATCTCACTTGAATATTCCACATCAACATGACCTGGAACACCAAAGTGATGCCCACAGCTTGGACAAGAGACCTGAAAAATAAAAATACTGGGCTATCCCAGCATAACGAAATTAATTAGTATGAGTGAAATTAAATACTATAGTAAACGATTCCTTAACTTTAAAAATCCTAAAGGACTCGGCAGAGAGGAAGGAAATCGAGTCTAACAGAAGATCCTTCCAAAATACCAACTACAACAGACCCTCGATGATTTTAATTTTTACAAAATACAAAGAAAACTGGGTAAAGGTATCTACTACGGATAATAGAATAACTGACCAATCGACGTTTCTGAGAACTTGGCGTTTCAGCAACATTTTCTTTGTTTCTTAATTTGAATGGCAGCGTCTTTGAAGGAGACAATAAATAATAAATAAATAAAATGATTCTTTATTTAGGTATTAACCCATCAATTAATTACAACAATACTACAAACATTTAACATTTAATTTAATTAATTAATTAATTTAATTTAATTTAATTTAATTTAATTTATAATTTATAATAATAATTTCCTGAGCAAACTTCGCTCCCAAAATAATGGAAATGGAAATAGTTCGTGCACGCCTGAACAATACTATTGCCCGATCCGCTCAGCCTCGCACCAAATGACCAACGTCTCTTTCGCAATACGGCGAAGAAGTCATCCACTCTGTTCACGGCAAACATGCCGGACGCGCTACACCGCCACGGCAACCGCAGCATCGCTCGAAACGCGTTGTTGTACTAAACTCGAAGTCGGTCACAAGACCGCTTAGTGTACTGATACCACAGCTGGCTAGTGTAGAACGCCTGACAGTACGCCCCGAACAGCAACAATGCAGTAGCAGGTGTCTCATTGACATTTTGTCCGTCTGAAAATACCATCTGAAGTTATTAAGGTTAATTAAACTAATTTATAACTAAAACATCATGAATGCCATTATTTAGAGCAAAAATACTTACAGTACAGATAGGTATAGCGGTTTTATTAACCATCGTGAATCCCTTCTTCGACAAATATAAATCTTCATTTTTAAAATGAAGTGAACATATGCTAGAAGTCTTGCTAGGCATCCAATCACTGTCTTGTCTTTCCAATTGGACAGCTTTTCTCCATCGTTCTTTACGAGTAGGATCTTGTGGGAATCTGAATGGAAAGGAAATCAAATACCAAGTAAAATAAATATACCAAATTTGATTATAAATTTAAAATAACTAGTTTTGCATAGCACCATCCCGTGAAAACGAAAAGTAAAAACCAAATCTCTTAGTAGGAGTTTATAGCAATAATAATAGTAGATAATATTAAAATAAAATAAATTAATGACATTAATCTACTTCATTTGGCATAATGTCATCCTTATAGAGAAAATGTGATATTTGTTTTGTAGGTTTCATTGAAGTTATTGGTTTACTTACACGTGGAAAGTGATCGCACTGTCCTTGGAATGATCTGAATGATTTTTGCACCACTTTACAACACATGAAGGCATTTTTAATGTTAAAAAACCTTGTTTTGATATCTCCCTTCAGCCGTCCGTCACTCACTGTCATCCCGATCGAACTGAAGTCGTATGCGGTAGAGTTTGTAAGGACTGCCCACCGCGGTATAGTTTTAGTTGCGCTATAATGGAGCGGTCAGAATGCTTCCATGTTTTATTTCCGTTCACTGGTTAAAATAATTTCCGCATGTAATTACTTAGTCGCTAATAAGATGATAGTACTCGTACTCAATGACATGAGCGAGCATTATGACATTTCATATATTTTTTCCTCGTCGCTAGTATATGGCTTTTCTAATATAAGTAGTACAGATAGACCATAGAGGTTAGGATATACCTAACAGATAATAACCTTATTAATAGGCATAGGGCGGAGGATAATATATATAGCCCGACCAGAAAAATAAAAAACCTTCAACGGGGGCTCCACTAATACTTTTCTATCTGTGTTTCGTGAATTGCAATAGAAATGGCAGTTCATATAATTTCCACAATATGGCGACGTTTTTTATTTTTCTGGACAGGCTATAAAAGGAAAATTCGTGTCCCGTGTACTTCATGTAAATCGGTGTTATTATTCATTATTTTGAATTGCAATATTTTTCTATTTGATTGTACCAAGGCTTGAGTTAAACACGTTAATGACAAAATAAGCATTTGACGAAATAATGATTTGCCTCACTAAGCATTTGACGAAACAATGATTTGACGAAACAAGGATCCGACGTAGCTAGGATTTGACGTAACTAGAATTAGATGAAATAAGCATCTGACAGAACAAGTATTTTACGAAACGGGGACTTGACAATACTAGGAATTGACGTACCAAGGATTGGACAAAACTAGAGTTTGACGAAATAAGCTTTTGACATGGTAAGCATTTGGTAAAATAAGGATTTGACAGGTGTCTGCGCTACCGCGATAATTGCCTGCACGCAGGAGAATATTGATAGGACTCTACAGGAGAGAACTATCTATATCCTAAGCGACAGTCAAGCGGCACTCAAGGCGCTGACGGCGCCTAAAGTAGACTCGAAGCTAGTCTACAATGGAATCCAAGCCTTAAACAGATTTGGTAGACACAAAAAAGTGAAACTGATGTGGATTCCAGGACATGAAGGCTATCCCGGAAATGAAGCCGCGGACGAGCTGGCAAGGGAAGGGTCCAAGGGCGCATACGTCGGACCTGAACCATTTGTGGCACCCTCACCGGGCACTATAAAAGCAGCCTTGAACAACTACGCCCTAGAAAACCACCAAAAAGAGTGGAAAACTACGGTAGGCTTTGGGCATGCAAAGCTCTTCATAGGAAGAGTTGACCAGAGCTGGACCAAGGAACTTTGGAAACTCAGCAGAAGACAACTTCGATACATTATCGGAGTGTTTACCGGGCACTTTGGGGTTAAAGAATCTGTGTTGTCATAAAGACCCATCTCCTAGCAAAGATGGGTCTTTATGACAACACAGATTGTAGAATGTGCGGCGAAGAGGCTGAGACAATGAAACACCTATTGTGTGAATGTGATGCCCTCGCTGGAGTAAGAATGAAAATCCTCGGTTGTGGATACCCAGAACCGAACGATTTCAAGGCACTGCCATTGCACTCCACTATCCGCTTTTTGGAAGGGGTGGAGGCTGCATTGGATTAAGTGCTAAAAGAGGGGTAATTACACAAAAGATCCCACAGGGTCGAAGTGTATCCGTAAGGACTCCACCAAAAAGATAAGATAAGACCTATTGATATTTATAAGAATTTATTACTTCAATATTGCAAAAGGTATTGCGGTGAGGGGGACAAGCAATCAGTTACAAAGCTATTTCTTTAAAATAAAAAAAACATTTGAATTATCTTGTCCCCCCTATTAACGCGAGCGACATAGAATGCGAGAAGACGGGGTCATGAACATTTTGCAATTGCAAACCATTACATACGGCCTAAAAAGCTCGTCCTTTTTGGCTACCAGATGCGTCCTTTTTGGCTACCAGATAATAAATAGCTCGTTTGTTGATGACGTTGAAACGGGCCATCATACACTTGCGGGTGCAATTCAATTAAAAAACGAACAATTAATTGGTTCATTACCTAAGGATCGTGTCAGTCCCGCTTGAGCTTTAGCAAAGGTCCCCACCTTTGCTAAAGCTAGGGTATGCTGAGGGCTGAGGTATAAATAAGCTGAAGTTCAGGGATGAACTATAAATGTATATCTCTCTCTTTTATTTACACGGGAGCGATTATCTTTTGTTCGTTTCTTGGGCGAGAAAATTGCCGATAGTTCATCGCTTACACGCTCGCGGTGGGACCAGTGCCTTTAGGGCGCAAATAATCAGTTAAAAGATTTGTACGCGGTACATAACAGTGACGTGTTTAGAAATTTATAAGAAACCAAGGTTAAACCGAACTGTTCTTCAAGTATCGTAATGAATCTCTTACGAGTATATGTAGTTTGCCTTTTGTTTAGAAGGAGAGCATAAACTAATGGTACCAAATTTGGGTTGGGTCCCGTTGCATTGCATACTTGCATTTAGCCTTGGCGAGCAAAACCGCTCACAAAATGACCAAGTATGCAAAATGACTTGGTTATACAATGCCATAGTTACAAAATTGTCTTAGTTTCAGGAAGACTTACTTTGTAAAACGTCTAGGTCGCGAAATGCATAAGTGGGCTCAATATTGTATAAGGTCTTGATTGTATTAAGGACTATATAATCAAAATATCTTGTTTGTTTTAATGTCTTAGTTACAAAATGAGCAAGTGGATGAAACGTCATAATTTCTAAACGACTACGTTGTATGAAAAATGAGTATAAGATGCTTTGGGGTAAATTCGAACAAGGGGTAAACATGTGAAGACGCCATTATTTTTAGCTGCCCCCGCCCCCCCTACGGTTGCCTTCGCGTCGCTAGGCGATATTCAACCTAACCAAAAGGGGTACATTCAAAGAAGAAATAAATATAAGATCGTAAGTACACATTATATTTTACCCAACAAAACATGACATTCACATTTAATAGAGTAAAGAACACAACATCCTTAGCAACTATAAAACTAAACGTTAGAACCTACGTTGGAAAACAAAACAAATAATTTATTCTTAACCATTAAGTTCTTATTTCCATATACTCGTAAAGGCAAGGTTTCTTAGCTGTGTGATCTGTAAATACTCTTATACGGTGACTTCGCCTTGTATATACTTCCATAGTTTGCTTTTTTTCAAGAAAGTCATATCACTTTTCTTTCTGTGTCCATACGTAAACATATTATTTTTAATTTTTAATTTGTTGTAAGTTGTTATCTCTTTTCAATGCAAAGAGAAATTGAAATAACGTGGGCTTATGAGTCATACGCGTATTTAACCGCCGCCCGGTGCCAAGCTTCTATGGCGTTATTTGTTACATGCCGCTTCTCTGCACAAGATATAAATTCTGACATTCTCAACCATTGCCTCTCGAAATATGCTTTAAAATTATTCATCGTACGACATGCCGGTTCAAATCTTTCACGGCCAAACATGCTTCTTCGATTCGATCCGCCGGGACAAATGCTGAAATTGACGTCAATTTTGTAACTTTAAGGCCTTCACGCGTGTCTGTAAGTTTATATTTCTTGGCGTTCTTCCATATTGCCCGGTTATAATGGTAAAAGCAACCGGGAAATATCTGAACCAAAGGGAACACATTTGTAACTGCATTTATTAATCCCAACTCGTAGTCACATTTAAACTTTTGAATCTGTGATCCGATAACGTCTCGTATAATTGTAAAAAGTGCAGTATAACTTTCTTGGAGTTTATTCGGTAGCAAGCAATATAGTACCGGCAGTATGTTTGTACTTCCCTCGTCGCTGTTCAGGTCCACATGAACGGTAAAAACTTGTTTAAACGGCTTTGGGACGCGTTTAAAGGTGCCGTCTCCAAAAAGAGGTAGCCTTCACGAGCATATTTTTTCATGGTCTTAATGCAACTTTAGCTACAAAATACTTTTTTTTTTCTCATGACCATACTCAGCTCGGGAGCCTGCCGTTTCGTCAAAATATCTTTGGTCAAATGTATCATTTCCCAAATTTTTCATTTGCCAAACCAATGTTATACAATGTTTTCAGAATTTATTTCAGTACCATCGTGTAGAACCCTATGGGTTAGGTTAGGTTAGTTTTTATAAAATCCTGAAATATTTACGGTTACAGAAAACAAAGCAGTTTGGCAAATGAAAATTTGGGAAATGATACATTTGACCAAAAATATTTTGACGAAACAAAGGTAACCCACTCAGCTCACTCAAAAGTTTTTTCACGTCTTGTGGGAGAAGAATTCTAACTTTTCTCTTTTTAAGTAAGATCTTCGTGCCCTGCGTAAACTATGTTTTACTGATTCAAATGGGCGTACTTAAATAGTTTTGTTCGAAAATTTGGGTTACCATTCGATTATGCTTTCTTCATAATTCTTTTTCAATAAGTTCATATTCAGGCAAACCTTTTCTTTTGCTAACTGTAGCAGAATATCGCTCGTACATCTTTTATCGTTTTTCCTACAGGCGGGTAAACTTTGTCTGATTATTTCGGTATTGTCAGGGCTTAAAGTGACTTAAATACTGCACACATTCCGCTTAAAACCACGCCAAAAAGTTATTCCACTTGGGTTTGTAAACATATGTTGTATCGATAGCCATTTATAATAACAGTCGGTTTACCTTTGTGGCTTTCGATAAATATAAAGTTCTCGTTCCCGTTCTTTATTTTTACAGAGAACACGTGAACACACACAAGAAATTCAGTTGCACTGAAATTACTTGTCAGTGTGACATCAAGTCAATATCTAATTAATTATCAATGTAAGTGGCCTGTAATCGAATTTAAAGTACTATGGAGGTGATAACAAAATAATGTATTGTCATTATACAACCTGGACAAAATTGCTACTAAGACATTTTTTATACTTTACGATTTAACTACATAGTCTTTATACTTTAAAGACATTCTACAATATTGCCCATGAAGCATTATGACATTAAGTCATTTTACAGCCAAGTCATTCCATCTATGCTATGCCTTATAGCAATGAGAGCGTTTTACACACCAAGGCATTTTGCTACCCGGACAAAATACAACTAAGGTGCTCTGCTCGCCAAGGCTAAATGAAAGTAAGGCCAACGGGACCGAACCCCAAAATTTACCGTCTCTTCGTTTCGAGCAATGTCAGCGTGCAGAGTGTACATCTGATAAAATGGTGCAGGCACAACTTTAAAGGTACCATCTCCGTAAAAAATATTTATTTTCATCACACTTGCTCGTAAATGGTGTTATTCCATGCCTGTATACAGAAGGACAATGGCCTAAATTGTTCCCGCGGGAATTATGGCGAGTTTGTCATCCCTAGGGAGTAATGACTTTCTTTTTAAAATTTGCAACTCTTTCGTACATCATTTCTGACTAAGGAGGTTTAATTTTCAGCCAAAAATTAAATCGGTTTCTAATTTCATCTTTAAAAATTAGCTATAGACTAACTTACATTACACAAAACCTATACGCTTCATTAAACTTCATTATTTTTATACCTATTTCAAGTTTATATCAACATTTATCATTAATTTTAGTAATTATACATTTTTATCAAATTGGCTAAATCTGGCTCGAATCCAGGTCGAAACTAAACGCAGTTATTATCTGTGGTAGAGGTCACAAAAAAAAAATCGTTTCCATTTACGTTCCCGGTCGTCAAAAGTTATTTCTTTATATTTTGCAGAGTTAAAGTGTTTTCTCTTTGTTTTTTTCCTCGCAAATGTGATGAAAACCATTGTGTGTATCACAGGCAGTAAGGGGATTACTAACTCGAGTCATTAAAAGCCCTCCGCCTTCGGCGTCGGGCTTCTAACACTCTCGTTAGTAATTCATACTACGAGTACATTCCCTTCCCTCCCTTCATACTACCCTTGATGCACAATGTACTAATGTTAATTGTTTTATTGCATAGGTGCGTTAGCATTATGATGCTTAATGCTAACGCACCTATACGAATTTCGTAAATTGATACATAGCCAACACTCTCGTTAGTAATTCCCTTCATACTACCCTTGATGCACAATGTACTATTCTTGAAAATACTCTTTTATGTCTTCGCGAGTCAGGGTTGAGAAAATAATAATTCTGTTAGATGAATTGTATTCGTCATATACAAAGAAGTCTTCTACTCAATTTTGTGCAATTTGTGATTTTTCAAATCTGTCCCTTTGAAATTAACAATATTCAAATATCTGTTTCGGGCTCTATAAAGACTGTCTTTTACCGATTCATATTTTGGAGTTTCATGGTCTTTTAAGTTATGACTGTGAATATTCTTCTCGTTTTTTTTTTGCACCGACTCAAAATTTTCGTAGACTTCTTTTTTGCCGGTATCGAAAATTGAACTTATTTGATTTCGCGTATATCAGGATAAGTATGCTTTGCAGGTCTTGCAATTTGTTTTTGTTTTTTAAAGATGTACGGCAATCTTGCTGCTTGGAACAACGCCAATTAGACGTACCTGACTCATTTTCTAAATAAAAATTGTACCAATATCTCCATGTAACAGGACACGTTTATTTTTTTGGCGTTTATTAATTTAGTCCTTTCGACGCATAAGACCACAAACGCCGAAATACCAACTCACTTTAACAAAATACCAACTACGCACAACGCCAAAGCAAAATACCTATCACGCTAAATACCACACAAGCGAAATGCCAATTATTACATTACGAGAAATATCATCTCTACGCGAAATACCAACTACGCATAACGTCAACATGAATTTAAACAAAATACCAATCAAGCTAAATACCTTATACGCGAAATACCAACTATCACATTACTATTAGATATGAAGGGTCCACGGAAAGAACATGTCTAGTCACTTTAGTGACATTCTGAGTTATCGCGTTTTTAAAGTTTGGAACAATGTAATTAATCAACAAATATATTTATCCACTTGTTTATAAATCAATTGTATGTTAAAGTTACTTATCTTTAGATAAATAAATATAACATTAGTTAAAAGTGACGGATAGTTATTGTTAATACCCAAAAACCGAACCAAACCCCAATTGAACACGGAAGAAACATGCGTTGTCACTTAACTACAGGAAATACATATGCAAAGTCAAAAGCAAAAAGTATTGGAATGTGGTAAATTTGAATATTAATTAGTTATATTTTGATCACATATTTCGTGGTTCTAATTACCATGTAGACGCATTTGTATTTATTAATAATATTTATTTAAATGTAAGTCAATCTAGGTATGTCATCTTTAGGAAGGTAATAGCGATTAGTATTATTACGATGTCCAATAATTAATAAAACGACCCTTTGGAGTGATTTAAGATTTTACTGAAAACAGCGGCCCGGCACATCGTATGCAGAACAAATCAGGGAGAAATCGTTCGAAATCATAATAATGTGCGGTATCATTGTTATAACCGCATTGGCACAAATCTCCCGTTAAAATATATTTTTCTTCATCTAGATCTATAACCCAAATTGGGAGAATATCATGAAACAGTTGGGATAGTATAAATCCAGGGAGTGACAATTTAAAAATCGATTCCTTTATACTGTTCACCTGTAACAAATCCATAATCATGCAGCAATAACCAAATATATTGTGACTTACGTAAAGAAATAATAGAAATAAATTATTGAAAAATAGGTACCTTTTCTTGAAGTGGTCTTCCACTGTTTTCAGCCATAAAGTTATCTACATTGAAACTTATAGTTACACAAATTTTCCAATACGCATAGTTAAATAATGTATCATCGTCAGTTTTCATCATCTTTCCGTTAAAAGCTTATTAATAATTTCTGCTTTTAAATTGAAATTAAAGCGTGACACTCTTTCACCTAAACAAAAGAAAACCATCTATGACATAATTTATGTCATAGACACACAGTAGATCAAAGTCAATAATGAGGTAGCTTATCATAAAAATCTTGAGCTTCTGTAGTACAGAACATTTTTAAGCATTGCAGGTCTCGATATTTTTCTTTTTTTATTGGCAGGAGTTCTGAGTATGCATTTGGTGGCAGGTTGAATTCTCCTGCAGGCAAAAACCTTGTACGTCTTGTAATAACTTTTTGGTCCCAGTTTGCATTATAATACTGTCGATAAAAAACACTATGGGGCTTATCTATACGAACCTGTATCTCCTTCAATACTTGTATAGGAAACGGACATTTAGTGATGTATTTTTCTTTCAATGCATTTACCCAGGATTTTACCATACTGTTCTCAACTTCTATAACTTCGAAGGGAAAAGGATTTCGCCGTGAAATCCTTAGTAAATCGTACCAATCACTAGGCAATTCCATTCGAGTTTTTTGGTTGATGAGACCCATGTTCTTGTCATTTTCTAAATAAGAGTGTCCTCTCACTGGAAATGTCATAGTAATGGAATCCATACTACGTAGTTCGTGCACAATATAATGTATGAACTTGAAGATATTGTAATTTTTATTCTGTCCTCCACATGAGTCACAGAATATATGCATATGTCTGATGTTTGCAGGACTTTTTGTAATAAAATAAAAAATAAAGAATAAAAATAAAAATAAGTGTAGAAGTACGACCTTTTAGTTGCCAAATTATGGATGTTAAACGAAAACATTGAAAGCTGACGTTTGTAATAAACATCGTTTGTCGATATATTTGGCAAAGATATATTTTTTTGGTAGTCCATAGCAATAGCAAATAAGGAATTATCTTTTAATGATGTTATACGTGCGAGCCTCTTTCGTTTATAAAATAAATTAGCTGTTGTCTTATGTTTCACGTCCTCGTGTTTTAACTTTCGCTTCTGCTCCTCATCAACGCAGGCGGCAATCTTGACCCGAATTTCATCACAAAAGCTGCATGTGTCGACTCGTGGATATCCAAACGAAATATTGAACTCCTTGTTGAAAATATTTCTATAGGTCTCATAAGACACATTCACAGTTTCATGTATATCTTTGAACAATTTATACATTTTTGTTATATTTAATTCTTCGGGTAAGTATTGCCGTTGACTTTCTTCTGTACCATAATGGCTTGATCTGGTTTTGAAACTGGCTATGTGTTTTTTAATTATTAGCAAAATAATTCTTATCTAATTGACGATGATTGCTACTGCTTTTACCGCGTTGGTCTATTGGTGCTTCTCCAGTTCTTAATGATTTCTTTAGATAATCAATATTTCCTCTTCCTATTCCATGAATGGACATAAATGCCTTAGCACAAACTGCAATATCTACCATCCCCATCTCACTATTGATTCGAACCCTATATGAATATGATGCTTCGTGGCCTAACTCTTCTTTTCGCGGACGACGTTGCTGCACGGAAGTTGCCGTTATAAGTCCGACTAGATACGCATTTTGTTCATTATTTGTCTGTAGCTTGTTAAAATAAGATAAAATGGCATCACGCTGGTCTTTGCTTACGTTTTTGAAACATTTCAAACGCTTGCACCAGCAAGGCTCTCCACATTCATGAGACTGTAGCTTAAGTTTTTTCATAACTTCAGAAGTACGTCCTGTTATTTTACGCTTCTTTGACGTGTTTTGCGATGGTTGATCTTCACTGTTGGAGATATTATCCATTTTAAATTATTATAATTATAACGTTGACGTGAGTATGTCATACTCACGTCAACTTTCACTTGTCATGTCAATTCTAATATGAATTAAAATAAATTCATTAATGTGATGCCATACTTACTAGTTATTATCTGCTCTGCGTGTTAAAGGAGGCTTTATAACATGCATAATATGCAACCTTACTAAATATTAAGTCGATAAGGATAGTATTACGAAAAAATGCAAAAACTCAAAAGTCACATAAGTTGAGCTTGGAATTAATACTACCGTTCATTCGTTCTCAATTTGTAACGTGATATACTAAAAGAAAAATTTCTCTAATGTATGGTTTTGTTTTGTGTGACATAACATGTTTTTTCCGTGTATCTAATACACACCGCAAGTTATTTCCGTGTATAGGTTTTATAAAAGTAAAAAAAATGACATGTTAATATAATAATACAGTTGTAACAGAGGATGGAAGTAATAGTTTATTACTTGCTCTACATTTTGGCATTAAAATCTCATTTTCAAAAAAAAGTGACTAGACATGTTCTTTCCGTGGACCCTTCATATCTACCTACCTACCTACCTACCATAACGCTCCACCTGATCGATGATGGTTGAGTTAATTTTGGGAAAAAGAAAAGATGGTGCAATTTTTACTAAATAGGACGAGACTTTATATTAATTAAATGAAACAAAACAAATTAAAATGCTCGCACGCAAGCTCCTATTCAGCCTTAAAAAAAACCATTACACGGCCACTTTAAAACCTAACATTATAAATATTTCTTAATATCTATGTAAGGGTTTATACCGTTATTACTTCATTACTTTTAAAAATATCAATTTTCGTAGATAATGTAACGGTTTAATACGGCTTTCTTTTAAATTCTTTAAAAAAAAACATATTGGACATCAAAGCCGATATCGGCATTTCGGCGTTTGCTCTTTTTACAGGTTTTCCTTAAGACATTTATTATTTTCTGGTTGTTGTGTCTGGATTATATTTTAAATTTTGTTTATAAAATTCAATAGAGACGGATTCCTGTGGATCCTTGATTTAATCCGTTGGTTCCAACCTTCTACAGCATTGTTAGTTTGGTGTCGTTTATACGCCACGCTAATCATCTCTAAAGGATATTTGTTCAGCCACTGAGCTTCGGACTAATTTGCAATATGGCTTGCCAACACTCTCTTATTTTGTTTGTTTTCTTACTCTCTTATTATTCTTCTTTTTTCTTTGGATGCGTTCAATTCAAGTTTTTTCTCTTTTTTCCAGACAGCCTTATTCATGTGGTAATAACATCCTAAAATCTGTACTTCCGGGTATACTTTTTTATGGCCAGAATGACGGCTTGTTCTAAGTCCGCTTTGAATTCTTCAATATTGACTTTTAATTTGTTCTTCATTAATTGAAATAAACGTATATACCTACGTCTCCGTAGATTTGTTAGGGAGCAGATCAAATACGACTGGAACTATATTGGTCACTTCTATGTTTGAATTCAAGTCAACGTGTACAGTATAAACCTGCTTAAATGGCTGTGGGCATGAACATAAATGTGCCATACCCAAAATATACGTCAGTACTAAAGATTTTTTATAAATTTCCTTGAGGCTTTGCTGCAAAAAATCAGAATCGGTTCTTCCTCTACTTGACAGTCATAGCTCACAGTCTCAGGGACTGCTATATCATCATACAGAGTCGCGTTATGGATTTTGTCACTTTTTCCGTGCCCTTTACATCTCGTCCTGTTTTTCTTTAACCGATGGTATATTATTTATGGAGCAACCTTTGTTTCCTAACATTTCTAAATGTTCCTCCAATATCTTTGCAGCGGTGACATCCTCCGGCAGACCTCCTGTTTGCAGTAATTCATTGAAATGAAGATTTCTGCACTAACGGGCTCACAACAGTGTGGCGATGAATGGCGTACGATATTGTTAATTCTGTCTAACGTGATTACAGCGATATAAACAACGACTACTTGCACATTTCCAAATAATCGAGTCGAATTCGTTTGTTTTTGATTTATTGTATCGATAGCTATTGTGGTATACTGCCGGAAAACCCTTTTGATTCACTGTGAAAACAACTTTTCCTGCTTCGAAATACAAAACGGAGCTAAAAAGAATACAATATATTTAAAAAAAATGTCCTGTATGAAATCACCTAAATATGCCCATTAAAAAAATTGTGCCAAATTAAGGCATGCAATTTTAAGATTTTTACGTTTCCGTACAAAAAATTAAAAACGTAACCCTTATAGGATCACTCCAAATCGCTCTATTAATTGCAAACCTATTTCCGTAGCTCTAGATTCAGAAAGTTCGTCAGTTTTCAAACCATTTGAGAACTGACGAACCTTTTCGTTTCGTGACTGTACACCCATTTCGATTACAAGTCCCAGTTGGTATTTTGCCTTTGTGGTATTTTACGTATTTGATAAAGTCGCAAAATACCACAAAACGTCAGGTTGGTGTTTTGCGTTTGTGGCTTTATACGTAGTTGGTATTTAAAGTAATATTTGTAGAAATACCAGTGGCGAAGCGTCACGTAAATAAATAGACAAGCCGGAGCAAAAAAAGGTGTACCTATGTATGGCGTGTGTTGTTTACGTGTTTGCCCCTTCCATTAATTAAAAAAAAACATACCATAGATGTCATCTTTTAGTTCCCAAAAAGCAGTGCTGAAGTAAGTGCGGTAACTGTTTCTACGTGCGATCCTTGCAGTTAGTGTTCACCACCTTCGCCATACATGACATCACTGGTATTACATGAACAGTGTATGTCAAGTATGACAAAAGTGGCTTTGAAAAAAGCCGTTAGTTGCGTACGCACACATTAAACACACAGACAATATAGTTAATTTACGTTAGAAATCAAAACACAGTAAAAGTTAGCTTGCTAATACCTATCATGCAAAATAAAAAGTTGTCCTTTGTTAAAAACAAAACAAAAATAAACCAAATTAAATACATGCACCGCAGGTCTGCACACAGAAACCAAAAAAAAGACTTAATTAAACATATATTTACAAATTCGTGCAACAAAATCAACCGAATAAAGAAAACCCACAGCCCGCGGCATGCGCCGTCCGTACCCGCCTTCCTGTACCTATTAAGAAAACCATGACACGCATAAAGCGCTAAACAATCCAAGTAAACCTAAACTAAGTTCATGCAAATAAATATAGAAACCGATTGAAAACTCAATATAATTATATACACTTGAAATACGCTAGGTACAGTTCGATACTTATTTATATTCAAGAATAATTCTGCGGGGTTTTTTAACAAAATGAGCTAATACGTTATCATAGATTGTGGGCCTCAAAGTTATTACCAAAAAAAGTTTCTATTCTACTGTTACCGAACTCATGTAATAATATACAACTCCGTATATGTTTCTCGCTTTGAACATGTTTCTTAGCTGAATTATATATATTGTTGATATCTGCAAAACCGGTTCGATTCCAAACACTGCTAGAATCGGAAAACAGCAAACACGAATAGCAAAACAATTTGTTTAATTTGCAGCTGCCAGTCAGCCAATTGTATTTATCATATAATTCACTATGGAAGTGTTTGAAGAATCCTTCTCTACGCTTATAATCAATTTTTAGGTCTGGGCGAGCGCGTCCTAACTTAATGACATGTTTTTTATTTTCAAAGGATAACCTTGAAAAACATGTTAGCTCATTAAGTAGGTAATCTGTAAGACAACACTCAATTTGAACCAATGCGGCCATATTTAGTACCTACTTTGAGTACCTAGAGACAGACAAAAATATTGAAAAACCACGAATATAACCTAAATTAGATTTGGGTAAAACCTATAGGTACCTAACGTATTAAAAATAGAATAGAAACACCAACCTCCGTCGTCGTGAACAAAAACAAATAATCCAAACAGTAGGTAACTACAAACAAATCATTACAGCACATGAACACACGAACGAAACGAACACTTAGCGAGCTAAATTTCACTAGTTACTTGAATCATAAAACACTAAATAAATAGGTAATTCAAAACAACTTTCACAAGAATTACACTGTATCTTTGCGCGACGACGCGAACTAAAGTAATGGCGTCCCGCGTCGCGTAATATTGCGTAATGAAAAAAGGATGCAAAATATTATTAAAGTTTGAAGGTCGTAGGTGGCGGCGACGGCGTCCTCGAGAAAAGAAAGTGACGCGTGCTATACACTTAAAGTTGAAAATTGTTTGAAATAAGCCGGCGCCCGATTGCGCACTAGAGCGTTCTCTCACTCTGATTTTTATTGTTTTCACATGCTGCCGTGTCTGTTGTGTGAGTTCGAAGCGCTAGAAAAATGTTTGAATGTTTGAATTCAAGTACAGCGAAGAGGGACCGCCGGACCGGCCGGACTTGTAATAATTTTGTGGGAGTAAGTTCGCGCGCAGTGAAATGTAACTGCGCGTGTGTACGAATATATTGTTATTGTTTCTTTCTTGTAGGTAAGTGAATATGTGCGAGCGAGTACTGCGATAGATTTCGGCTTAGTAAATAAATTGCGTTTTGGTTATGCATCGTATTATGAAGATGGTAATGCAAGGTAAAGCTATAGTATACCGGGTTATTTTCGGTTTTACGTTTTGTTTGTATACCTACTCTATGCATAGGAATTTTTGGTAAAGCCGTAAATAATCGGCTTGTACGAACGCCTCGCGACTGAGAAATACGCAAGTAACCAAAATAAATACCTCGGGTTGGTATTTCGCGTTTGTAGTCTTATGCGTCGAAAGGAATTTAATTTCACTGTTCTCTATTTTTAACATCACAAGCAAATTATTACAGTACCAAGAGATGTCACTGTCTTGTATTTATTAATTTTATTATTAGTTATAATTAGAATGAAGTATAAACGGCGTAATGAATAGTTTTGTATTAGAGAGGAAATATTAGGGTATGATTTATGGTTCCGACCATATGAGTAATGCTGACGTCATTATTAATAGTGGGATTCAAACTTCAAATCATAATCATCGATAATCGTAATCATCGATAATCGTAATTTAGATGATCAAAAAATATGATGTTTTGCGAATATGAGATTTTGCGAATATGATGTTTTGCTAAATAGTATCATGTTTTGAGAATATCATGTTCAGTGACGGAAGGGTTCCGGTGGCCAAATGCCAGACTTGTTACTAAAAGTACTAAAAGCGCTATATGTTTCCCTACAATATTTAAAGATAAAGATAAAGATAAAGACACATTTATTCGCAACAAAACAAAACCACATTACAAAGATACAAAAATATCAAGACACAGAAAAATTGTTGCGAAACGGTCCCAACTCAGCATTCGCTAGCCGTAAAGCCAGCACTGGTCTTCCGTTGGAACCGCTTGGTGAATAAACGGAAAGTGACACATTTAACACAAAACAACGCTAATAGAAAAACATCAAGGATCAAACACAATAATTTGTTCGAGATTATCTGGAACGTCTCAAATGACCATAAAATTTATGGCCTGGTAAAGTTGGCAGGAGTTCCCTCAATTCATCATTTATCTACATATCACAATAGGACCACATCGAAATAACAATCTTATCATACCAAAAAAATATTTTTGAAATCGGTCGTCAATTGACGGAGATATCGGTGAACATACATAAAAAATACATACAGTGGAACGTATAGACTCCTCCTTTTTTGAAGTCGGTTAAAAAGTAATGGTCATTATGATATAATATAAACGTCTAACATAATTGTGAAGCCTCTGACTTATTGCATTTACTTCTGCCCCATTCGGTTGAGTTAGGTTAGAATTGTCACCATAGAAACCGAGCGAGCGGAGCGAGCTTTCTGCGGCTGCGGCCGACGAAGCCCAGCACAAAATTACAATCTTTTATATTAAGTTTATGGTGCGTTCTGGTTATTAGATAATATGAACATTATCATTTAATCATTATATCAAAAGTTTGTATGTCCATAATCATATTTAACGAGTACGTTCATTATACCAACTGAATGATGTACAGTCATAGGAGTTTTTGTGTCAAAAACGTCAATTAACTAGGGACTTTCCTTCCAATATTAAATTTATCGATAACATCGTATTTTAAATGTGCTGTGTGTATTTGCATTTATAAGAAGTAACCCAAAAAAATACAAGCGTTGAATTTTTGGAACATAAACCAATCTGTTATAATAAATGGTCAACTCGTGAATGTTTAATTGTCCACAGTTACCGGGAGGGCAAGGTGTTCATGGTTTCGGCGCAGAGGGACGACCCTGGCCCATCTGGGCAGAACACTGCGGAGTTGAGCAAGAGTTCTACCAGCTCCAAGAACAACTCGCGGAGCCCGCCGACGAGCCATGCCCAAGTTGAAGACGGCATCGAGATCTGCAATGACGTAAAACGTCTTGAACTAGCTATTTTTTTAAATTATAATTCAAATGCGTACCGAGTTTCGAGGTTTTGAGCCCAGCCGTTTATTTTGAAAAATAGGGGTTACCTGCCATATTTGAACGATGGCGCCTAAAAGTAGTTTTTAACAATAACTCCTTTCCATCTGATTTTACTATAAAACTGGAGACGATTGCCTAAAATTGGCTTAGGCTCGAAAAACACACTTTCCCGAAATGTGACTTTCTCTAAAGGTGCACTTCTTTAGAAGGGTCATTTTGTCAGAAGGTACACTGTCTCTAAAAGTGCACTTCCCGATATGTACACTTTGTCAAAAGGTGCACTTTCTCAGAATATAACAGACGGACAGACAGACGGACGGACAGACGGACGAACGGACGGACAGAAAGGACCTTCGGAACTTTTTTTTTTACAAATACGTTTATTACTTTCAAAATAAATAAAATATCTTATATTTATTATGTTGTAACATAAACTCTTTTATTCCTAACAATAACTTTTTCAACTTTTAGTAGGGTGTGCCAAACTATTTGGCTACTTTGGATAATGCTTGCTTACTATATACATGAGGCTGACTGTACGAAGCTTGAGCAATAAAAAAATGAAATTTAATCCGTTTCATACATAAAAATAACTATTTGAACTTATACGAGTATACATTTATGTGCGAAGCGTAGGCTTCACGATTTTTGTAAATGCAGCAGATGGGGAAATTCGCCCGGTTTCGAGTTTTTGGATTATTTTGTTATGTTTTTCATCAAACAGCATATATTTAGCCTTTCGGTTCTTCTGCAAGATTCCGCGTTGGACTTCTCCTATTCTTCGGTCCCATAGATTCACTTCGTTGGTATACGCGGAACTTTGCTGTTTAAAAGGCGATGCCATGCTTCCCAAGCACTTGTGGCGGCCATTGTAAATGAAAGTATCGTTTGAATAATGATATTTCGTTTTCATCAGGAATGTCGTAACTAACGTTTGTGCTTGCCTCTGGTATGTGCTGTGGTGGCAGCAAAGGGAGTATTGCAACTGATCGAACGACATTCATTCCCTTTGGTGTTCTTAACACGTTAATTTTTTTAGCTTATCCAAAACTGAGTGGCTATAATGATAAAAAATTCCCATCACATTTATATCAGGAAAAACAACTCGTACGCCGTTCATCAGAGCTCTTTCATAATCCGTTTTGATATTTTGAATAGTAATTTGTCTTGCCAGGTTGTCCCTAATAAATCGGAAAACCTGACATAAGTACGTTCAGTTTTGTTGGGCAAAGGGCATAAATAATCGGTACTATGTTAATCACTTTGTCATTGGACTTAAAGTCCAAATGTATGGTCACCAACTGGTAAAATGGTTTCGGTACGCTTTTAAACGCACCGTCGCAAAAATATAATGCATCTGGGTTTTTTCCGTATCCATTAATTAGCTCTCTGGAGGCCAAAGAGGAAAATATTATGATGTTCTCAGAATTTCCGTCATTAGCAACTAAAAAGTTGTTGCTTTTAACTTCTGGGACAGTGACATCATTAACAGGGCTCAAAACTAATTTTCACTTCAGCAGCTCAAACAAGCAGGTTTTGCTGCTTAAAAACAGTGAGCAAAATTCAATTTTGCTGCGAGCGAGAGGCAAAGTAGCTTTTTAATAAAATAAAAAAAATGCCGTGAGCTGTGCTGGGGCTACTCACAACATTCGAAAAATTTGAACTTCACTTTGTTCTGTCACTTTCACTTCGATAGGAAAAAAGCGAGAGATAGAAACAACTTGATTCGAAGTTCGATTTTCAAATTCCACACATAGTAGGCCCAAAAAGAAACGCACGTTCGGATGCACACATAACCGTAAAATTGCAAATAAAACTATATGTTAAAGTTTGAAATGTGTTTATAACTATTTTATACAGTAGGTACAATGACCTTCTATACACAAGGACTTCGCATCAGCGCGCAATACGCAGGACAGCCCAATTGCTCGCAATGACAGCGTGCGCACAATTCTTACCTTAGTCGTCTGTTGGTCGCAAATCCGTTAAGATGCCGAAGTGTGTCATCAACAACCGCCGAAATAATACCAGAACGACTCAAAAAAAAGATGGTGTGACTTACCACCGGCAAGTTAATTTTATTTATAAAAGATAACACGCGAAAAACTATAAAGAATGTATTAAAACCATTTAATTTTCAATAAAGATCGTATTTGATTGACAACTACTGACAACTATTGTCAAGTATTCCATTGATATTCCATTTCTTTCTCTCACGCGCGTTAGAAAGAAACAAGCAAAAGGACGTGACAAGAACATAGTCAGAAACCAAATAATAGAGTTCCTAAATGTTCTTTTTAGGGTTCCTAAATGGTAAAAAACGGAACCCTAATAATGGGTTTTTTTTTCAGCTTTCCTGTACACGAGATAAGGAGGGAGAATTGGCGCAACTTAGTAGCAAGAGAAAGATCCGAAATATTTTACAAACCAAATAATTCAAGCGTCATTTGCTCTGATAATTTTCTTGAATCTGATTTATATTTAACCACTAAAGGATATAAGCGTTTAAAAAATACAGCTGTTCCGCATATCGAAGTAAGTAGTCAGAAATGGTACAACCCGTCCCGTTAATAGTTTGCCGGTCAATAGCGGCCTGCACACGTAAAGATTGCAACGGCGCGTGGCTTTTCCCGCGGCCCGAACTTTACGTCTAAAGGCCGCTATTGTATGCAATGCAATCGTCACAGCGTCAGCTAGTATTAAACCTGAGTAGGACGGATTGTATTTGGCGTCGTCCTTCAAATGTTAATAACAGTTACAGTAAAGTTTTTTATTTAATTATTAGATGCATATATTCAATTAATAAATATTTTGGTTTGACGATGATTCTGGACCGAGTATATCAAGGAAAAGAAGTCTAGGAGTACCAGAAACATCTGAGCAACTGCAACCATCGCATGTACTTGTAAGTCTATAAATGAAAATTGACATAATTTACATGTTCTTATGTGCATCTGCATCTAAACACTATAATAATTGTCATCTGTTTCAGGAGTTGACTGCTCCAGAATCAAAACAACCACCATTATCGAAAATACCAATCAATAGTCCAGTTCATATATCTACATCATCATTGTCAGTTGTCAGGATTAGATTTTGTATTGAACTCACCAAAAACAACTTATTTCAAGAAAGAGCTAAGAAAATGTAATCAAAAGTTGCGTTATAAAGACAGACAAGTGAGGAATCTTAAAAAACAAAATAAGATACTTATTAAAGCAAATTCGTTCTTGAAAGAAATCGTCCAGAACTTAAAAAACAAACGATTAATTGATGAATGTCTGAGTAATGATTTAGAGAGAGTTACCGAGACAATGATGAATGCATTATGAAAATACTATCAGTTAATGTGCGAAAATCTTTTTCCACATATCCGCCAGTACTTCGAAAATTTGCGCTTACGATGCATTTCTACTCCACTGCAGCATAGCAATATTTGCGAAGAATATTCAACAAGAGCCTTCCGCATCCTAGCACGCTGTTTAGGTGGTATCAAAACGTGAATGCAGAACCAGGTTTCACCGATGAGGCTTTTCAAAGATTAACTGATAAATCTAAACAATCGTCGGAACCACTGATATGTTCTCTCGTTGCTGATAAAATGTCTATACGACAACAAAGAATACGGACTGGCGCTAAATACGAAGGCCTTGTTGACATGGGAATTGGTAAAGATGAATCAGACCAAAAGGCCAGTCAGGCCTTTGTACTTCTTGTAGTTTCGCTACATCAAGGCTGGACTTTGCCCATTGCCTACTTTTTTATTCAAAGCTTAACTGGTGCGATGAAGGCAAACATAATTAAAATTGCTTTACAAAAATGCCAGGAAGCTGGGATCAAAATTGTATCGCTTACCTTCGACGGATGCAAATCTAACATCAATTGCATGAAGATGCTGGGTTGTGAACTAGAAAACCACGAAAACATGAATACGACATTTCAGCACCCAAGTGGTGAGTATAAAGTTGCTGTTTTCTTAGATGCGTGCCACATGGTGAAGTTAATCCGAAACTTACTGGAGTCTAAAAAAGAAATCTTTGATGAAAATGATGCAACTATAAAATGGAGCCTCATACTGCAATTACACAACCTCCAAGAAGAAAATATTTAGTTTGCATTTGGCCAATAAATTGACTCAAAGACACTTAAACTTCAGAAATGAAGTAATGAAAGTTAAGTTGGCCAGCCAACTGTTGAGCAACAGTGTTGCCAAGGCTATAGAATTCTGTGATAAACAACTACAAATTAAAAGTTTTGAACAGTTAGACGCGACAGTATTGTTTTTAAAATTAATCAATGATGTTTTTGATATCTTGAACTCAAGAAATTTGAATGACTTTGGATTTAAGAAACCATTGGATCACAAAAATGCCAGAGAAGTAATGTCTTTCTGTGCCTATGCAAAGAAGTACTTACTTTCGCTGACTACAAAAGTGGCATACAAAAAAACGATTAAAATTAATAAAGAACCGCGCACCATATTAGAATTCAAAAAAGTGCCACTGCATAAATGCCAAGCCAATACAGGTGTAGTTGGATTGTTAGCATGCATAAATAGCATGGAGTATACGACACTTGTTATGACTAAAGCAATGTCTTACTTGACGATGTTCAAATTTAGTCAGGACCAAGTTGAATTATTCTTCGGAAAAATTAGAAGTCTGGGTGGTTTCAACAACAATCCAAACGCTCGTCAGTTCAAATCCGCGTACAAAAAAATATTATCCCATTTGTAATTAAGTTCCAAATATACGGGAAATTGCTTGCCTCTTGAAAGTTTACCTATCCTGCAGAGTGGTTTACAAAACATAAACAACACTGCGCGTAATTGCCGCCGTGAAGAAATTGATGAAGAAACTATATCTAAAGCATTTATTAAGAAGCGTCTCAATGAAGAAGCAACAGAAGACATTTATCAAAATAACTGCGACCATTTGTCGCAAACTATACACGAAACTTCTAACAATGAAATCAAGAGCCAGATAGTTGGTTATATTTCAGGATTTGTGGTATACCAATTACTAAAAAAGTTACAGTGTGATGACTGTAAAAACAACCTATTAGCCACTCAAAAGGGGTGGTTCCATAAATTAGTCGATTTGAAGGACATGGGTGGCTTATGCTATGCGTCGGAGGATGTCTTCATGATAAATAGCAAAACAGAAAATATTATAAGACATTATAATAAACTCAGCGGTGGCAAATTTATGCTTAACACGTTCGCTGCGGGTCTCAACTTGAAGGACTTTTGGCTGGTGCGGTTGAGATCGAATCAGCCCAAACCGGAACTCTTTTACAGTGCGGGTGAGGCCGAATCGCTCCCAAATATCCGGAGTTACTTAAATACTTCATAACTTTGCCAAGAATAGGACCAGGGGTTTTTTTTGTGTTGTAGTCATTGCTCAGTAAATGTTTTAATATACACTTAGCTTCGCCCTTGGTTCTGACCAATGGCTTAAGAAAAAATACCTAAAGAATTTTTGAGGTCTTTTAGCTCTCAAAACGCACTAAATTTTATCTGAGACTAGAGCAGGGAATGGCACTTATAGCTAAATTATCGATGAAAGAATAATCATCTTATCGAGCATCTTTAAAGGCGTTTAATTGTGTGTTATCGCAAATATTTGTTCCTGGGTCATGGTTGCTTATCTATTTAAGTATTTATTTATCTATACATACGTTTGTTAATTGCCGTTAAGTAGCAATAGTACAAGCTTTGCTTAGTTTAGAGGTAGGTTTGTATAAATGCTCTAACAGGAAGAAAATAAATTTTGGTTTATGTAAATAAAACCCATTCATTTATAACATTATACAGTGCAGGTACTTATACATACTTATGTATGATAAAAAAGCTTGTCTCCAGATTAACTTTTGTAGAGTAAATTTTGTTTCTTTATAATAATGGGAAAATGTTTCTATTTCTATTCAAAATATAGCGGTCAATATTTTTAAAGAGAGAAAAACGAAAGTTTACATCGGTATTATTTTTATTAGGTGCTTAAAAGTAAAAGAAAAGTAGGACGGCAAAAAAAATCAAGAGTATTAACATAAAACTGAAAACTTCTGTAGAAACAATCATTCATACAAATAGGATTTGAACCATAATCAAACAGGTAGTGCTGAACCAAATAATAGAAAAATACACTTAAACAATTATTTAATACCTATTATTTACGTAAAACACGCGTGGTTCAGCATCGATAACTATCACCGCACTGACGTCAAGCGGTCGACTCCCGCGTCGCCCGCGCCCCGCTCCGTGCGGCCTTGAGGTCAACTTTCTTGAGGCTAAATTAACCTCAACCCGCACTGTGTGAAAAAAATATATACCCAGTGCGTTCGAGGCTTATTTAGACCCCCAACCTTTTTTCTGTATAAAAGACTCAGCGTTTGAGAAACATGCAGAAATGTATATTTGTCTTTATCATACGCCTTGTAAGTAAAAGGCGACAGCGCCCGCACGAGAGAGATATCACAACTTTTTGCCCCGCACCGACATATCGTCGAGCTTGAGGCGGTTTTGCCTCAACCCGCAGTGAACGTGTTAAAAAGTATGATAAAGCCTTTTTGACATTAAAAGTACTGAAGTCTCTTTCAAATGTTCATATATTTACCCAAATTGACGCACACACAAAAGATCAGTTTAGTCATATTTATGATTTGACTAAAGCAGTCATACAGAGATATGTCGATGTCCGTCTACACTACATATGCCAGAAGGATACGTTGGAAAAGAAGACTAAGTCTAAAAGACAAGTTTTTAACAAATTAAATTTATTCCAGGGAACTTAGCATTAATTAGTTTTTTCGATTACCTATTTTAAGTCGGTAGGTAAATAAAAATATTTCGTTTAAAAAAATTGGTTTCTCTTGCATGTACTACAGTACCCAAACCAAAATGTTAAGCACTTTAGTGCACTGTCATAATATCTTTCAAACTGAACATAAAATGACAAGTATGACAATAACAATGGCAGTCACAACGACAAGGTTCTAAGTATGCTCAACATTTTTATTGGGTGACTACAAAACCTATATTCAACGTTTTTTTGGAGTAAGTTTTTGATATGTTTGCGGTTTCAGAAGGATTAATAAAAATTCGTTCATATTTATGAGTACCATCACCCTCTGGCCCCTGAAATATCGTTAACTTCGATAGTAAAAAGTTACCCTACAGTAGCTATCCACATAATTATAATACCATAAATAGTTCAAAATATAGGTACAGTCACCCAATAAAAATAATGAGCATACTTAGAACCTTGTCATTGTGAATGTCATTGTCATTGTCATGTGTGTCATTTGATGTTCTGTTTGAAGTTTACTATGACATTTTAATATTAACATTTTCGTTGGGGTACAGTCAAAGAATTAAATTTGTGACCCACCTTAGTTCCAAAGTCAATATGACATTCTACAGCAATAAGGTTGAATTTCGTATCAATTACAAATGACTTAACATCTCTAATGACAGTGACATTTTCAAGCAGATTTTCTTTGAAATGGGTAGCAAATTAACTTCCGTGACCGTACTGTACATTCGAAAACTATAAAAAACATTTTCACAAAAATAATCGACTGTGACAGACGGACAAACAATGAGTGAGCATTTATAAGCTCACCCTTATAAAAACCCCCTTATGGGTTCCGTATTTTCTGTTGAGGTTCGCTACCCTAAAATTAACAGCCCGTTTCAACTCCACTGGTACTTTGTTCCAGCCAACTTCTAAAATCAACATATGAAGCTTCGACTGAGTATTTGATAAACATTACTGATTAATAACCGATGACATTTTAAAGGACTGGTGTGTAAACGGCAATGTATAGACTGAGCTAGTCGAAGCATAATAGGGTGAAATAAGATGCAGTGCCATGTTTGGGCATTTTTGTTGTATGACGTGAGTTGTCCATGTGTATAGAAGGTCATTGAGTAGGTACAATCATTTTTTTTATTTAATGTTTTGAAGACAAAATTAATGAAAAATAAGAAGTTTATCATGTATCTACATAATTTTGTTATCGTTTTAACAATCTTTAATTTCGTGACATAAACCGCGGGGGCAGTTTCAGAACGCATTTCAAAAATATAGACAACGCCTAGTTAGGTTTTTTTTAAAGCCACAGACTACATAAAGCTGTATAAAGTTGTGTTTGCACTACGGCATTATCAAGTTGAGTGACAGGTTTTATCTCATCATCATCATCATCATCAGCCTGTATCAGTCCACTGCTGGACATAAGCCTCTCCCATGGCACACATGCTCCCATGACAGGTTTTATCTGTTTCATGTTTATTTTTTCCACTTTTTATTTTATTAGTATTTTGCAAAAATGTTTGTGATTGATGCATATGCGATCGTGTCTTTATTTAGTAGTGTATTCACCAAATGGTCACAACGGAAGACCTGCGTTGGCCCTGCCAGCCTCACGCTGTGTTGTTCTCGCTGCTGAGGTGAAAAGTTGTATGTCTCACACGAGACCAAAGTTTTTTACGTCTCGTATCTTTGAATCCTTCGCTTACTCGGGATTCAAAATCATCACTCGCAGCAAAAACCAACTTTGCTCTCTTGTTGAACAAATAACTATTATTGGTTTTCGTGCTCTATACAATGAACTTTTTACTTGCGTTCGGCTTTAGCAATTCCATTATTTACAATATCGACAGTTTGATCTCCCACATTTTTTTGCACGGAGCTAAGATCTTGGCATACTTCATCTTTAAAAATATTTACAACTATAGATTTTTTGATTCTCTCCGGATCTGGTATGCATGTATGGAGGCATGTGCATGATTTTCTTTTATAATGGGAGACTTCGTGTCGTTCAACGTCAAAGTTGCAAAACAGTATAGTCGCGGTTTTTGCACTGCCATAACGTTGTTCCCGAGATATTCGGTTTACGCATATTATATATTCGGTTTACGCATATTTAATTGATAGCCATCTTTGACAATAGACTTTTTACCTTTTTGACTATCAATAAAAGTAAAATCCATTTTTACATAACTGACAGCATAGTACGATAAAGAACTGAGATCGTTAGTATCTCTTAGTAGTCTGTGACTGAGATTCTGAGACACAATGCAAAATAACATAATGACAAGCAAATGTCAAGCTGAAAAGGAAGTGCTTGAAAGTGGAATGGCCAGTAGTCGAAGATTAAAATAGTTTAAAGGATAAATATGTACCTTTAAGTACGTATAGACTTTTCGATAAAAAGGATCCTCGCGAGTCACCTTTAAGAATATGATAATCCTGTTGGCCTCATAGCATTCGTTATGCCTTTGAGTAAACATCTTCCACTGAGTACATATTTTAGCACGAGCAGTTCTTCAGAAATCGTGGTATAAATAATTGATTAAATATCTTGCAAAAGGCGATCAAACATTGAGGCTTAATTATACCATGTCTACATTATACAAAAGAAAATGCTATGGGGACGGACATCAACCCTTGTTGGCAGGCCGGGACTCGTGCTCGCTAATCCCCACAGACTATTGTTGTTTTGTGATACTTAACAATTACATCATAAATGCGGTACTGACATATTAACGCAAGCCTCTTTAATCTTAAATTTATTTATATGTACAAAAAAAGAAATCAACAATATTTAAATCTGGTTATTTGTTCCGTTTAAAAACTTGTCACATTATTTCACTATATAAAATGGTTTTGATAGTGACTTTTTTTATTTTCGCAGTCAGCATTTGCTTATAAGTATATAGAAATAATTTATCATGGCGTCATCGGTAGGTGGCAAGATCACAGAATTCAACATAAAGCCAATGAGCTTGGAAAAAATAATTTGTAAATATATAATTGTCTTATAATATTGCATAGACAAATTGGATGAAATTTCAATGGAGTCTGGAAATAACTCTAAGTGATAAAAACATTTCTGATTGCTTTGTATAGGTTATCTTATCTTATCTTATCTTTATGGTGGGGTCCTTACGGATACACTTCGACCCTGTGGGATCTTTTGTGTAATTACCCCTCTTTTAGCACTTAATCCAATGCAGCCTCCACCCCTTCCAAAAAGCGCATAGTGGAGTGCAATGGCAGTGCCTTGAAATCGTTCGGTTCTGGGTATCCACAACCGAGGATTTTCATTCTTACTCCAGCGAGGGCATCACATTCACACAATAGGTGTTTCATTGTCTTTGTATAGGTTATAAATAGAGGTTTGTTCATCCCATAATAAATTTATTCCCGTAATTAATTGAAAACCATGCAATACTAACGAGAGACAAAAAGGTGTACTGTGTGCAATTCGGCATACGTTTTAATCCATCTCAATCTCCATTTGCACATCTCATTTAATTTAGTCCAAACTACGCAATATAAAAACGTAAGTAAAAACTTACTTTCGGCCATTGCGGTTTCGGGTAAAAACAAAATACGCGGTGCCAATTAAGAAAATGATTAGAAAATTATCTAAATACATATTAAATTCAAAATCGTCACGATCGTATAAACTTGTTTTTTATTTTTCGCACCCCATAAAAAAATATTTTCTTGTCGGGGTCACTCATTCTACGACCCGCGGTCGGCTGGCGTTCTCTGCGATTATATATGAGAAACTTGCCGTTTTTTTTTTCATAATCTGCTAATGTACAACAAGTGTCTTTGGAACAAGGGCCATGTTTTAATTTTTATGACTACCTTATTTGCCCCGAAGTACAATCTCTAAAATAATGAGAAATACATGTTCCATAATTTTTCCAAACTGCAAGATGAGCTGGGCGTTTATAATGCTTTAAAAATCTCAATGTAAGTTTGCGTCAACTGACTGAATTATCGTCGAGCCGCAATCTAAGAAAAACAAACTTAAGACACCTTTTAATGAAGATATTTTATGTACCAAACGGGTCTTTAAACGTGACTAAACGTGCCAGATATATCTAGTTGAGCCCTCTAACGATTCCAAAAAAACGTCTACACGACTTACTTGTGTAGTCCCAATTTTAATTCATTTCAATAACGAAAACTGCTTTTTAGGTGACTGCGGAATTTTAAATAAACATGCCAAATTACTGGGAAACAAACAAACAAATCTTCTTACCTACTTATTTATACTGTGCGCCGTAGCGCAGTATTATCAAACCGCGATTAGAATACAATCGAGCACATATGTCGTTTCTGAATTAATACATGAAATGACATTGTCAATGGTTGAGTGTGCAGATAAATGAAAATGCATATTTCTGTACCAAGAAGTTTAAACCTTGGGAAAAAAATAATTATATTTACCTACTTTAAAAAAATACAAATAGTGTAATAATTATATTTAGGAACACCATCAAAATTTATTAATTCATAACACCATCGTCTTCAGAAGTGTCCGTATCATCACCTGGCACAGAAAAAACAAAATAGATAATTAGTGTGCTAAATAGTGTTAAATATGCACCGTTCACATCTAACAGGTGTGTTATTCTCTCACAAAGCAAAGGTGATCGAACGCACAGGTGATGCCAAAGCAGCGAGTTTAAGTAGTCCCGTACGAGCGAACAGAACACATATTAGGGCGTGCATTCTTACGTTCACGTTATTATACGTTCGAAAAGCCATGCTGCTAAATTGAAAATGCATGCCCTAATACGTGTTCTGATCGCTCGGATGGGACTACTTAAACTCGCCGCTTTGGCATCACCTGTGCATACGTTCACCTTTGCTTTGTGAGAGAATAACACCCCTGCATAGAAACAGTTTACTGCTGTACCTACCTATGGTGACAACTACTTCATTACGAGGAATTTCCAAGCATTCTCTTTGCCAGTAGCAGTGGCGAAGCGTCACGTAAATAAATAGACAAGCCGGAGCAAAAAAGGTGTATGGCGTGTGTACGTGTTTGCCCCTTCCATAAATTTAAAAATCCTTAATAAAATAGATGTCATCTTTTAGTTCCCAAAAAGCAGTGCTAAAGTAAGTGCGGTAACTGTTTCTACGTGCGATCCTTGCAGTTAGTGTTCACCACCTTCGCCATACATGACATCACTGGTATTACATGAACAGTGTATGTCAAGTATGACAAAAGTGGCTTTGAAAAAAGCCGTTAGTTGCGTACGCACACATTAAACACACAGACAATATAGTTAATTTACGTTAGAAATCAAAACACAGTAAAAATTAGCTTACTAATACCTATCATGCAAAATAAAAAGTTGTCCTTTGTTAAAAACAAAACAAAAATAAACCAAATTAAATACATGCACTGCAGGTCTGCACACAGAAACCAAAAAAAAAGACTTAATTAAACATATATTTACAAATTTGTGCAACAAAATCAACCGAATAAAGAAAACCCACAGCCCGCGGCATGCGCCGTCCGTACCCGCCTTCCTGTACCTACCTATTAAGAAAACCATGCATGACACGCATAAAGCGCCAAACAATCCAAGTAAACTTAAACTAAGTTCATGCAAATAAATATAGAAACCGATTGAAAACTCAATATAATTATATACACTTGAAATACGCTAGGTACAGTTCGATACTTACCTATTTATATTCAAGAATATTTATGCGGGGTTTTTTAACAAAATGAGCTAAAACGTTATCATGGAAATTACTTTTCTTATGAATTTTAAGAAGTAAATGTTTTTCAATGGAAATTACCCCCAGATTAGACACCTACCTATTTTGTATTTAGTACCTACTTTAAGTACCTACAGACAGACAAAAATATTGAAAAACCACGAATATAGGTAACCTAAATTAGATTTGGGTAAAACCTATAGTTACCTAACGTATTAAAAATAGAATAGAAACACCAACCTCCGTCGTCGTGAACAAAAACAAATAATCCAAACAGTAGGTAACTACAAACAAATCATTACAGCACATGAACACAGAACGAACACTTAGCGAGCTAAATTTCACTAGTTACTTGAGTCATAAAACACTAAATAAATAGGTAATTCAAAAAAACTTTCACAACAATTACACTCTGTATCTTTGCGCGACGACGCGAACTAAAGTAATGGCGTCGCGTAATGCGTAATTGCGTAATGAAAAAAGGATGCAAAATATTATTAAAGTTTGAAGGTCGTAGGTGGCGGCGACGGCGTCCTCGAGAAAAGAAAGTGACGCGTGTTATACTTAAAGTTTAAAATTGTTTGAAATAAGCCGGCGTGCGAGCGCGGACTAGCGCGGTCGTTCGCTCTGATTTTTATTGTTTTCACGTGTTGCCGTGTCTGTGTGTGAGTTCGAAGCGCTAGAAAAATGTTTGAATGTGTTACTTCAAGTGCGGCAGAGGTCGACCGCAGGACTTGTAATAATTTTGTGGGTGTAGGTAAGTTCGCGCGCAGTGAAATGTAACTGCGCGTGTGTACGAATATATTGTTATTGTTTCTTTCTTGTCGGTAAGTGAATATGTGCGAGCGAGTACTGCGATAGATTTCGGCTTAGTAAATAAATTGCGTTTGTTATGCATCGTATTATGAAGATGGTAATGCAAGGTAAAGCTATAGTATACCGGGTTATTTTCGGTTTTACGTTTTGTTTGTACCTATACCTACTCTATGCATAGGAATTTTTGGTAAAGCCGTAAATAATCGGCTTGTACGAACGCCTCGCGACTGGCCAGTAGTCATTTTCAATACGTTTCACGTGGTCCACCTCTTTTTTCCAATCATTTTCGGTGATTGAAGCTAATGCCTCTAATGTTATAGCTTCAATCTCATTTTCACGCTGTTGCACATTTTTTTGAGCCACTCTCTGCTTTACTAAATGCCATATATACTCAATTGGATTCAAGTCGCAGTTGTACGTTGGCAAGCGAAGTACCTCATGTCCGTGTGATTTTAATAGGTCATCTATTAAGTATTCTTTAGGAGGGCGATTTTTCTGAATAATTTCGTACAATTCGGGAACTGTGTATTGCGTTGAAAATTGAATATTATGTGCTTTGAGCCAATCCATCATTACGTGTTTCCTATCTCTAGAAGTGGGGGGTTTATTTACCTGTGTGCTGTGATAGGAAGCATTGTCCATTACAATAATTGAATTTGGTATAGTTGGTAAAAGATTATTAGTAATCCATTTAAGAAATTTTTCGGTATTTACTTGGCCATGATAATCCCCTTTCTTTGAATTAGCCTTCCAAATAGCTAATGCTCCCCTTACAAAACCGTGTTCAGAACCTGCATGGATTATAATCCATCTATTCCCAGCACTGTCATATTTTCGTATGCCATGCTCGGACGTAGACTGCCAGCATTTATTCACAGTGTAGTGACAATGAACCCAGGTTTCATCCAAATAAACGACAAGCTTTTTGTTGGGACCTAAGGCATCATTTTCTCGGATTCTTCTTAAATACCTAGCTCTCCAAGCTTTGATTTGCGTTTGCTCTACTAACTCCAACCGTTTCTGTGTGCATCTCTTAAAGCTAAATCCTAAATGTTTTTTCTTAATATTTATTAATGTGGTTCTTTGGCCAAGAAAGTTTATGTCTAATTTAGCTTGATTTAATATTTTTTGCACAGTCGGAACAATTTTTTGGCGGTACAAATTTGTTTGTTTTTATAATATTACGTAAGGCACATTTGTCGAAATTATCCAAAATTAATTTTGGCCCTCGTTTTCCTTTTTTAGGATTGCTCAGTTTCCGAGAATTTTCCCTGGCAACATTCTCTTCTTTTTTTATTGTTATTACTGTTTTTTTGCAAACGCCCGTCGCAGCCACCACACGATTTAAGACTTTGCGATTATTATTCAGTAATCCAATAATTTCCTGTAATGTATCCTTTGGAATAGTAACCTCAGAAATCATTACGTTTACACTTAGAATGACCATCAAACACTTCAGAAGAACCTTTGTTTTATCATTTTCATTATTAAAATATATTAATACATTGAAGATGATTTCTCGGCACCGACCGTTTAACACTTTGCCACGATTCATATTATACATATACTACACAAATTTATTTTCGACACGTACAGCGATTCGGTAACCGGTAACATGAAAATTAAATGGAAATTAATGACATTGAGTTGTCAAACATTTATTATGACTTTAATTTTTTTATAAAACAAATGACACAGCATTTACCAAGAATAGGTAGAGTTTTTATACGAACTCAATGATTATGATGAAGCAATTCTTTGTGAAACTTTTATCTATAAGTGTCTGCAGTTAAACTATGAAGATATCATAGATTGACTTATAATTAATTATATTTATTCATTATATGTACTTTTGTGCTAACGGTACTTCCGAAGTGTATACTAATCGCGGTTTGATAATATCTTACAAGCTAAAACCACATAACGTGAATTAATGCAACTTAAAATGCTAATTACGTTAACACGCTGAAATAGCAAACATTGCTATCGACCAAGTGACAGAACATCATCAAGTTAATGCATTAACTTTTTAAAGGGGCAATTAGAGGTATTAGGTTTGGCGGCGGTGGTCGGGCAATCAGTATTTACAACGGAAGCTACGGTGAACGCGTCACAAACGTGACATCGAGTATCGGGAAGTCGTCTGCGGCGCGATTCTCATGGGCTATTGTTTCGATGCCTGCGCCTTGAACACGCACGCGTTGTCTAGTAATTTTGGGCTTGGCACTCATTCCTGCTCCATCTGTGGCGACAACCGCAACTACCGGTCTACGCATCCTACCCACCCTAATGCCTAGTGACAGATCTTCTTCAATTAATTAAAACACTGTGCGTTCCCTTAAGTGTTATCTAAACCCTTTTAATTGAAGTTCGTGTTAACTGTCTATAGTGACTCGACATTCTGTCAATTATTTGATACCGATCTTTAGTTTGTCGGACGGTCTTAACGACTGTATTCATTTTGAGAATACTGGTGTAGTGAACATGAGCGGGTGAGGAAATGAAATATTCCGCGGTTCCGGGGGTCAAACGAATATCCGCGGCGAAATGATATAAGCATGAGTCCTGTGTTCACGGTACAAAAAATACGCCTCAGGAATAACATGGGAACGGTAAGTACATTTGATTTAAATGTAGACATTATTTTGATTTAATTATATTTTAAATATAACGCATTTCAACTGTTTTGGGCTTAAAACCACTAAATTTCATAATACCTTATTCACTAATACCCTTAATTTTCAAATTACCATGGGCTCGTAATACCTAAATGTCAAATGTTCTCATTCTTAAAATGAACGAAATTTATTATGACTTTGACCTAAAATGTCATATTCTCTGAATCTGTAAAGATTGAAATACTAAATATTAAATAATAACTAAAATAAATGAAAGTGTTTTGAAGTTTAGGCATTATGAGACTAAGCTATTTTTAGATTCAACCATATTAAGAGTCCGTTAAAAAAGCGGCCAAGTGCGAGTCGGACTCGCGCACGTAGGGTTCCGTACCACTATACATCTAAATAAATGTTTTTCTTTATTCTTTATTATATTGGAGTCGATTGAATGAAAGGTAAAATGCGGTTTACGATTTATAACGTATTAAAAAAAAACTAATAATTAGATCTCGTTCAAACCAATTTTCGGTGGAAGTTTGCATAGTAATGTACATCATATATTATTTTTACATTTATCATTCCCTTATTTTAGAAGTTACGGGGAGGGGGGGGGGGGGGGGGACACACATTTTTCCACTTTGGAAGCGTCTCTCGCGCAAACTATTCAGTTTAGAAAAAATATATATTAGAAACCTCAATATCATTTTTGAAGACCTATCCATAGATACCCCACACGTATGGGTTTGATGAAAAATAATAATTGACTTTCAGTTCTAAGTATGGGGAACCCCAAAAATTTATTGTTTTTTTTCTATTTTTGTATGAAAATCTTAATGCGGTTCACCGAATACATCTACTTACAAAGTTTCCATAGTATAGCTCTTATAGTTACGGAATAAAGTGGCTGTGACATACGGACGGACAGACGGACGGACAGACATGACGAATCTATAAGGGTTCCATTTTTTGCCATTTGGCTACGGAACCCTAAAAAATACTATATTTGAATGGGGTCGCGAGCGTACTTGCTTCTACTTTAGTGCCGACTACAACTAAAATTAAGAGGATTGTGAAGCATCGCTAAAATCGCGTGCCTTTTAAAAAAAACCATACAAATATATATATATATAACCATATAATAGCTCCGGGCGATAACGATTCTCACCCCCTACATCAAGTCAGTTTTCCACGATTTTTGAATATGTTGTAGGTAGGTAGTAACTATAAAGAACTAGATATGTACGTTCAATTTTGTTTTTTTTTGTCATTCTAAGAAATATTTTCTTGAAAAAGAAACCGTACAGACATAGTTTTTCATGATATCTACAACATACACATAAATCTTAAAAATCGGACTAAGTTTAAGGGGAGAGAAAAGTTATTCCATTTTTATGGAAACTTTTAGCTTCACAATCCTCTTAATGAAGAAATATGAGTTTGGTATAGGTATGACAGGATTCCCCCTAAAAACAATCATATTTTTAGGGTTCCGTACCTCAAAAGGAAAAAACGGAACCCTTATAAGATCACTTTGTTGTCCGTCTGTCTGTCTGTTTGTCTGTCAGTCTGTCAAGACCCTTTATCTCGGGAACGCGTGGGGGATCGAGTTGAAATTAAAACCATATACTCCGGTTTACAGCCCCTTGAAGCTGTAAAAAAAATCAAACTTCTACATCAACGTAAAAAAAAGATACGGCTGTTTATGCAGCAAAAAACGTGTATTTCGACACTCTCGAGGGAATCAAAATGAAGGTATGTCCCGTTGACCTATAACTATTAAATTTGGAAAGTAATCCCGTCTTTTACTACATGAAGAATTCATGAAAATGTTGACAGAATTGGACGATGAATACACAGAAAGGCTGTGGGTACAGGTGCAATCCACCATGTCCCTGTATAGAGCATTAATGGAAATTACAAAAAAAAAATTATTCCGTAATTCGTATTTTTTTTGTATATCTTAATAGTTCCGTAATTAATAAAAACGTTACAATTTAAGGTAATTAAAAAGTTTAATTACTAGAGTTAACTTGATAATCTCGAAAAGAAGCTTAGCCTTGAGGACTAAGAGATTCATAGTCTTCATAGCCATTTCAGAGGGTTAAGCGTTACTGTTGTCAGACTAGCCTTAAAATAGCTTAGGCCTTAGCAAGACCTTTTCGACGTCCAACCGGTAGTCTTAAATAGGCCTAGCCTAAAGGACTAAAAGTCTTTATAGGCTTTTAGCCTTTCAAGCCCCTTAATTAAGAGTCTAGGCTCCAAAAAAAGGCTAAAAGCCTATAGTCTTCGGGAACACTAAAAATGACACATAAGGCATTTGTGTTTCGCTAGCCATTTTCGATCGTCTTTAGGTTAGCTATCTACTTGTACCTATCACCGCATTGAAAAGGTTTTTTTAATGCAAGGAATCTGTTTGTCAAGAGAAAATATTACCTGTTTTTACAAGCGTACCAGGGCTCTTTACGTTATGGTCAAAGATTCCACATAGGCTTTTTATGCCTAAAAATTACATAGTTCGGGAGGTAGGTTGTCACCAAAAATTAGCTCGAAACTAAAAAAATATTTATTTTTTAGGGTTCCGTACGTCAAAAGGAAAACCTTCCGTTTGCTTATAGTATCACTTTCTTTCAATCTGTATGTCTGTCTGTCAAGACCCATTATATCGGGAACTCGAGGAGGTATCGAGTTGAAATTTAAACCATATACTCAAGTCTACAGTCCCTTGAACCTGCAGTGAAAAAACCCAACTTCTAAGTTAACGTAATAAAAAGATACGGCCGTTTATGCCGCTAAAAACGTATATTTCGACACTCAAGGGAATCAAAATTTATACAGTATTTTCCGTTGAACAAGTATAGGGAAAAAACTGAAAACCCAACATTTTAAAATAAAACAGGGTCTTTATGCAAGGAAAAGCCGCGGTGCAAATTGTATATTGTGTTAACCGTGTCATGTACGAAACCCTCGGTGGGCGATTCCGTTTCGCACTTATTCCCGGTTTTTAAGTAAGAGATTCATACAACCCTATAGCATTAATTGTTATAAAATTACATACATTTTGATAATTGGTTGGTTCCGGAAAACGATACGAGAAATTAACTACTTCAATTTACCTGTTTATTTTTATACTTGGTTGTGGATTCGAATAAGGCCGCTAACCGGATCAGTGAGTCCCATTTGTTCCATAGAACATGACGTCATCGGACAAAATGATACTTTTTTTTCCCACTATGTTCTATGGAACTACATACTAGCATTTCACCCGACTTTTTTTTATTAGTGACGACATAGAACAAAATAGGAATTTATTTTTCCAAAATTGTTCTATGGAACATGACGTAATAGAACAATTTGAGAAAATATTATCCCTTTTTTTACTATAGAACTATATACTAGCTTTTGCTCCTGTTTTGTCTGTGAATGCACAGAACTAAATGGGAATCGCTTTTCCCAAATACTTCCATGATGAGATATATGTATAAGACGTGAATGACTTTAATCACTGACGTTAATACCAGGTACATTTTACAATAAAAAAAAAGAAACTATGTACTCGCAACATAATATTTTTATTTTGCAAAACAAACTAATAACAATTCTTCTTACTGCTAATATATTATTATATTAAACAGTCTGCAATAAAAAAGACCATTCCTTCTTTGAACTGAAACATTCTTATTATTATTAAAAAGTCCCCGGAAAATACTTATTTAGTAAAAAGAGCTCTCCAGCACAAATTTTACAATATAAATCAGAAACATTGATGGGTACATAGTTATTCTGCATCGGGTACCGAAGATGTACGCAGTCCTGGCAACGGCCCGTGAATGACATACCCTCTTCACTCAAAATTACACTGTAATCTTCCATTGAATAAAAAATAAATCTACAATGATTGTTGAAAAAAATACTAAGAATTTAGACGAAGTCAAGAAAACTAAGCAATCCGATACACCATTTATTTTAGAGTGACAATGACATAGAAAACATAATTTAATAAAACTACAAATTCAAACGTAAGTCACTGTCTTTACAACAAAGAGTTTGTAACATCCTCCCACCTTTGGGGCAGAGCTCCAAACCACTACTCATCATCACAGCACTTCACTAGGTTGCACTTCCAGCGGGTAGAGACGTTGGTATGGTCGAGTGTACTCGCCGTCTGCTGTGCGAACTTTAGCTACTCTTGCATTGCCATCTTTGCCGGTATAAATTTCTAAAATTACTCCTAAAGGCCACTTAATACGCTTTGCATCAGTCTCCACTAATACAACGTCGCCTACCTTTAAATGAGAGTCCCTCTCCTTGCCCTTCTGTATGAGCATTCCCAAGTACTCATTCCTAAAACGCTCTCGTAGACCGTCTCTCAGTTTATGCAGATACCTGAGTCGCCTATTCAGTGAATTATGATCGAGCTGGTCTAGGTCTGGAGTTTCGCTGGCCGGAAGCCCTTGCAAGAAATAAGCCGGCGTGAGTGGTTTTAAAGTATCCGTGTCACCTCCGATGTAGGTTAGAGGACGTGAATTCATAAGTGCTTCACAGTCACAGAGAATTGTTAGCAGTTCTTCGTAACTAACTTTTTTCTGTCCCAAGTTTCGTCGAAGAAGTTCCTTCAGGGACCTAATTAAACGCTCCCACCATCCACCCCACCAGGGAGCGGCTGGCGGATTGAATTTCCAGTGTATTCTTCGAACGCTAGAATAGGCTGCTATGTCATTCCAATTTAAAGTCTTCAACAGGTTATCCGCGCCGTGGAAGTTAGTGCCGTTATCCGTGTAGATGGTGTTGACTCTTCCACGTCTGGCGAGAAACCTTCGAAAAGCCATGAGAAAAGCTTCTGTCGACAAAGATTTAGTCAATTCAAGATGTATAGCACGGTATACTGCACACGTAAATAAAATTATCCACACCTTCCCTCCCGACCGCAGAAAAAGAGGACCGGCCAGGTCGATACCTGTCACTTCAAAGGCCGCAGCCGGCTTTACTCTGTCGCGAGGCAACGGTGGTATTGGTGTGTCAGCATGCTTTACTGATTGACGCCTGCAGGGTACGCATTTTGAAACGGTTGAACTGATAAGTCTTCTGGCACCAGTAATCCAATAATTTTCCCTGAGCGCAGACATTAGCGTTCCAGAGCCGGCGTGGTTCAGCAGACAGTGTTTAGAGGCGACTAACCTTTCGATGATAAGATGCTTTCCAGGTAAATAAATCGGACAGACGAAGTCGGCGGTTAGACATATCCAAGGCTTCTATGACTTGGGTGTAGAGGCGTGTCGCTATTAATGTTGCCATCAGTTCTAGGCGAGGTATGCTGACTTCACGGACTGGTGCGACTCGAGACTTCGCTTGAATCAATTGCACAGTAACTTCACCTTGATGTTCACTTCTCAGGAAAATGGCTGCTGCGAATGATACTTTGCTTGCATCACTGAAGACATGAAGACTGTTATTACATTCACTTATTGAATTAGAGGTAAGTCTACGAGGAATCCGGCATTCATTAAGCAAGTGAATATGCTTAGACCATTCGAAGTATTCCTCTTGTAAGTCGTTTGGCAGTTCTTTATCCCAACTCAGCTTCAAATTCCAAGTCTTCTGAATTATGAGCTTGGGTATAAGCGTCACTGGGCACGCTAAGCCGACAGGATCAAACACCTTCTGTGTTACGGAAAGCAAACTTCTTTTAGTAATGTTTTCCTTCAAAGCTACGAGGGGTGATCCAAAAGTAATGATAACTAAATACTTTTTGCATCGATATACAATAATGACATATAGCGTTACTGGCAGTAGAGACTCCTCAGTAATATTAAGAAAAAAAAATAAAAAAATATGTATTTGTCATTGAGTTTCAATTGTTTTTTCTCGAGCGGTCGGAACAATAACGCAAAAATGGAGAAAACTGAGTTGAGAGCGGTTATTAAATACATCTGTTTAAAAAAATGAGTACTAAAGACATATATGCTGAATTAGTGGGGACACTAGGGAACTCTGCTCCGCCGTATTCCACAGTAGCACGCTGGTCGAAGGAGTTTAACTTAGGAAGAACTTCCACTCAAGACGAACATCGCGAAGGCCGCCCTTCTACGGCCCTTACACCACGGAAGATAATGTAAAAAATATCAATGAACTCGTGTTAACAGATAGATGAATTACTATCAGACATCTAGTTGAGCTCACGGGGATTTCGTATGGCAGTGTTCAAAGAATATTAACTGATGAACTACACATGAAAAAAGTCTCCGCCCGTTGGGTACCTAGAATGTTAACGGCCGAACAAAAGGAAATACGACATATGATTTCAAAGTGTAATCTTGAAAAATTTCGAGCTTATCCCGAAACTTTTTTGCGTCGATTTGTCACCATGGATGAGTCTTGGATCCATCATTTTGATCCTGAGACAAAACAACAATCAATGACGTGGAAGCGACCCAGTTCCCCTACACCTAAGAAATTCAAGGTTGCAAGCTCAGCTGGGAAGATCATGGCTTCCGTGTTCTGGGATGCCGAAGGAATCATAATGATAGAATACCTCGAAAAAAGAACCACTATTACAGGCTCTTACTACGCTGACCAGATACGAAGATTGAGAGAAGCAATCAAGGAAAAGCGGCGGGGCAAACTTCGTGCTGGTGTCCTCTTTCACCAGGACAATGCACCCCACCACAAGGCCGGTGTTGCGATGGCTTCTATTCGTGATGCAGGCTTCGAAGTGCTTGAACACCCCCCATTTTCGCCAGAACTAGCCCCCAGCGACTTCTATCTCTTTCCACGCCTGAAGGAAGATCTTAGAGGTAACAAATTTTTGGATGACAGTGAAGTGATGGCCGCTGTGGGGGCATTTTTGACAAGTCAAGAAAAAAAATTTTTTTTAAAGGGAATTCAAGGTCTAGAGAAACGATGGTCGAAGTGTGTAAACTTGCAAGGAGACTATGTTGAAAAATAAATTAGGTTTTTTTACATTTTATGTGCCTTTCATTCTGATTATCATTACTTTTGGATCACCCCTCGTATGTCTGATACGAAGTTGACATTACAATAAAGTTGATCCTTCTTAAGATCCCACATTAGACCGAGTACAGACAAGCAAACCTGTGAAGTCATCTCTTCGTTGGTCACAGGAGCAGTGACCCAACCTCTTAAGTCAAACTTCGCGTCCATCATTACCTTTTTCGCCTCCTGTATGAACAACTGCGCTTCTGGTTCCGTGTCTATGCTTGTGACGCAATTGTCAACATAGAACGAGTTCCTTAGACGTTCGGCTGTGTCTTTGTATTCTTTGGTATATTTTTCTAAATGGTAATTAATAGTCGCACCCAAAAGAAACGGACTGGAAGTTATGCCGAACACCACACGACAGTGACGGTAGGTTATTAATTCTTTCCTTTCATTAGTCCTCCACCACAGGAATGACAGATATTGTCTATCTTCTTCTGTCAAAGATATCTGTAGAAATGCTTTTTTAATGTCAGATGTTATACCAATTGGACGCTTTCTAAATTTTATAAGTAATTTTGGTATCAGTTCAAGACAATTAATACCCTTTTCTAGGAACGAGTTAAGACTATTTCCATTCGAATCTCGAGCTGAAGCGTCAAACACGGGGCGAACTCTTGTGGTCAGGCTAGAGTTCTTGATGACAGCGTGATGTGCTAGGTAGTGTTTAGGCCTTGCTGAGCTATCCACCTCTTCAATTATGCCTGCATTCAACCAGTCATCGAACACTCCACCATAGTTTTCAAATTCGTTTAGCTTCAAGAGTTTTTGTGTAGTTGACATCAACCTTCTTTCAGCTAAGTGTTTGCTGTCAAGAAGTTCGCTATGGTTTAGTTTCCACGGTAAGCTGACCTCGTATCGTCCTTCGTCGTTAATTTTGATGGATTCTCTAAACTGGTCCATTATGATGGAGTCTGTCTTCGCCTTACTTACAACTTCTGCTGGGTCCCTTATTCCGAGGGTTTCCAAGTCCCAAAGTTGTGTTAATTGTAAGTTTGCTGATACTATGTTCGTTATTACACTGCATGCGTTCATTACTGGTCCTTGGAGTGTCCAACCTAATTTAGTTTTCAGAGCCACAACGTTATTTCCGAGTTCAATGAAACTCAGTGAGCAATAATCCTGCGTTGTCTGCACCGATTAGCAACCCGATGTTGGGCGCAGCCTCCTCGCCGATGTCGCTCAATGTGATGTTATGTTTCTGCAACTCATTAATCATGTCATGGTTCATGTTCAAACGAGGAATATACCCACAGATAATGGACTTATCAAGCGCTGTCATTTTGCAAGTAAACTGGTCATTTAGACTGGCTACACCGAATTCGTAGGTATGAAACGCCTGTTTTTTAGTTTCGATGCCGCCAAAGAGACAGTGTGACAAATTTTCTTTACCAACCGGCTTAAGGGCTAAGTCTTCTATTATATCGCATCGTATATAAGACCTCTGTGCACCTGAGTCAATAAGTGCCCGTACTTTAATGCATTTTTTATCGCTTGTAATTTTTACCATAAACGTTTGCAACAGTGTGGTACTAGCCTTATTCTGGTTGACGTTACTATTTAAATTTGATGTTCCAACCTTGTCAATTTTTTTGTTTATATCTCGATTTGCCATCTTAATATCGGGACACATCAATACTGAATGACGTTTGGAACAAAATAGACATTTTGTAAAATTCTTACACTTTTTGGAATTATGCCCAGTTTTGAAACAAATAAAGCATCCTCCTTTTTTAGTAAGCATCTCCCTCCTACCCTCATATGACATCTTGTTCGCTTTATAACATTCCAGGCTACCATGCGAAGTCTTTTCACACCAAATACAGCAAGTCTTCTTACCTGAATCTTCCGTCGACGCTAGGCACGCCGCGGTGGGTTCAGTGGGAAGGCTAATTAAACTCTCACTCGATGCTATTCCACTGCGAGCGAGCTGGATTCGTTCCTCTGACTCCACTTCACGTTTCAGGAACTGCATGAGCCGGTTCAAGTGATCGTCGCTCTTCTCTGCGCCTACTTGAGATCTCTCCCACGCTCGTAATACAGATTCGGGCAAGGCGGACTCAACTAAAGGGAAAAGTAAAGCAGCGTATTTATCTACAGTGACACCTAAACTCTGCAGTGCTTGCAATTGCGTATTTAACTTGTCATATAAGTGGCCTAAAGTATGAGAAGTGTTACCTTTGGCTTGCGCAAATACTAGATTGAGGAGCTCACGTACATAAATCTCGATGAGTAAGTCGTCACGAGCAAACCTGGACTTCAACTGTTCGATCGCTTTCTTATAATTAGCTCCCGATGGAGGAAAACTATCGACGAGCTCTCTAGCTGGAGAATCTGGAACAGTGCACTGAAATAAATATTGGAATTTATCTTCGTCATCCATATTCTCATCGCTGTCAATTTTTTTGAACTGTCCCCAAAAACCTATCCAGTTTTTGATATTCCCGTCGAACTTCCGCAGTTCAATTTTGGGTAGCCGGAACCGTCTCGACTGACAGGCCGAGCTGCATGTAGACCTGTTACATCCGTGCTGTGACTTTACAGTATTATTTGATACGTCGCTGCCGTTGGATTCACTTGACCTTCTCCTGCGCACAGCCTTCTGAGAAATGTTGTCGTACTTAACTTTCATGCGCTCCCAGTCGTACTGATACTTATCGCTAGTCAGGCAATCCTCTAGAAATTCCTCCTCCGTCATTTCTTCTGCGCCCAGATATTGTTCCTTTATACGCTCGTCCACGTTGAACAATGCTTCAGCTCTGAGCTGCAGTCGACCGAAGGCGGCGGTGACTTCATCAATGTGCGACTCTAAATTAGCGTTGAAATCGTTCTTGGCTTTCGTAAATAAATAGACTCCGAGCTATTGTCCTTTCTTTTCGTAACTTTTCCATATTGTAAAACGGTCGCCAGATGAAAAAAATACTAAGAATTTAGACGAAGTCAAGAAAACTAAGCAATCCGATACACCATTTATTTTAGAGTGACAATGACATAGAAAACATAATTTAATAAAACTACAAATTCAAACGTAAGTCACTGTCTTTACAACAAAGAGTTTGTAACAATTGTATTTGGTAACTGCAACTGTTTTAACATGAAATACGCATTATCAATATTTACTAATATTGTCGCCGGGTTATTGAGACAACGCTCAATATTTGATTTCATGTACTTAAACGAACTTGTCAAAGCCATTTCATATAAAGTATTTGGTTGCTTTGAGAACAATTTACGGATTACTTCACGCCTGTTCATTTTAATTTAATTTCTTTTAGTTTTTTTCAAAACAAGTATTGATATTTTCTGTCGCATGAAAAAATACTATATTGTGTCAATTTTGATTTTCTAGTTGAAAAATAGTTCATGCAAAAAAGGTCGGTCTCTTTGGGAAACCGGCCAGTGTGCTGTTTAATGAGTAGACAAGTAAATCATTTTGTTCAAAAAAAATTCTACGCCAACTTCTCCTACAGTTAACATTAGCTGGTTTTCTAATATGTACCTGTCCCTGTTAATGTATTTTTTTTCTCGTTTAGTTAACAAATTTGATTTGTTTAACACTTTTATTGCTTTAATTTTGTTCACAATTGCATCCTCTGCCATTTTTGTCAAAAATATTATAAACGATGGCGGAGTTCTTTTAAAATAGCCCACAAAATTGTGATGCCAACTCTCCACACTGTTAGTGGTCCTATGTTTAACTCCAAAACAGCACCAAGACTTACGAAAATCATTTTTCAACCAGAATGATTCCATGTATTTCACAAATTTTATTAAGTTATCGTTTGAAATAGAAGCCACTTCCGCTTTTATATATACCCAACCATTGTCTAGCTCAGATAGAGGTAAAAGCGGCAATACTGTACTTCCGACACAATTCAGTTTCCGGTAATTTATGCATCGCCATAATGACATTCCTCTAGTGTAATTTGTCTGTAGGTAATATTCTTTATCACCATTCTGTAAAACTTTTCCACGACCCCGTTGCAGAAAATTCAAACTATCAAAATTTACGTTAATTTCCATTACGATTAGCAAAGATCCAATATAACCATTGTAAACAAACAACAATAAAGAAGTGAGTACCCTGCGACTGCTGCTCTCTCAAAATCCATTATGGTGCGTTTCGGCATTCTAATTTCTGTCGTTGAGTAACAATCTAATCATCAATGTCACTAAGACAAGTGCTAGCAAATCACTCTCGAGTGGCCAGTTTATATCAAGAAGTTTACATACATAGTTTGTTCTATGGAACAATTTGAGACCAAAAAGTACAAACTGATCTATAGTACAAATAGGGATAATTTTCTCAAATTGTTCTATTACGTCATGACGTAATAGAACAATTTGTTCCATAGAACATGTTCTATGGAACAAATGGGACTCACTCAACCGGATGATGGTATTTTCTACAAGTCTTTTTCTTTCGATTGATACTAGGGTGTATCAGGAAAAGAAATCTTGTATATTAAAAAAAGCATTTTTCTTTATTAAAAATAGCCTTGAGCAAATTATGGGTGACAAAGCGCCCTGGGTCGAGTTTGTTAATTATGTTTACTTGTATAAAATAAAAATATACTTAGCCTGGAAAAGAGTGAGGGGATCACCACATACTCGGATCTCCTACTATAAGTATTTGTGTATGTAAGCTCCTACTAGACCTTAGTCGTGTTTATTTCTTATAAATAATCACATTAAACACTTTACTTGAGAATTTAATTTCAATAATTTTCAGCTTTCTTGTGAGATTCGTTGTGCTCTAAGCAGATGGTCGCCCATATCTTTGGGGTTTCAGATCCTGACGAAATCTTTCTGAGTTTACCTTAAGTTTATTAATCTATACATAGTATAATACCTACCCAGTGTAGTCACATAACTACAATTATGTTTTCTTCAACATCCTATTTAAAACAATTACAATGCGAATTTCGATGCGACTGGAAGTGATGTTTTATGAATTTAGTGCGTAAAATTATAATGTTGACACGGCGACTATGAAGCCGAGACCAGGTGATCGACGTTCATATGAAAGACGACACCGAATAGGTCCCTACTCACTGAGTCACCAAAAGAAGTGACGTTATTACGTCAATTTATTTCATAACAAAACACCGTTAGGGTGAAATCAGACGAGCGTAAATTAGTGCTACATTTGTTTTAATACAAAACTCCTGTTTTATGCAGCAGACATTACGTGACTTACAACTTATAAAATTATGTTCGTCTGGCTTTACTATGCTTTGATTGCTATGGTTACGTATATGTGCTAGCTTCTGCCAGCGACTTCGTCCTCGTCGAAATCGTATTTTTGTCATCCCACGGGAACCGTTATTTGGTCCGTGTAAAAAATAGCCTATTCATCAGGGATAATGTAGGATTCTAATGGAGAAAGAATTGTTCAAACCGGTCCTGTAGTTTCGGAGCCTATTCAATGCAACCAAATAAACAATCCAGTTTTTCCTCTTTACAATATTAGTGTAGACAAATTACGAACTAAAAGAAATGTCATGAAATCAATAAATATTGTCCTTTAGTTAAATAGCTGCGAATGAAGAGGCGGGGAACTTCCCCGGGGGAAGAGGGTCACTAATTGTGGCATTTAATAGCCTGCGCAAATAAAGTGTTCGTGCCCTGCGTTTCAAGGGCGGCGTTCATTTCACGGACGATACTCTGTTAACCAATTAGTAGGTCGCAAAATTGAAATAATACTCCGAACCGATCTCTGATGTACGGTCACGAATGTTAATTTTTGAACCGTTTAAAAAACATAGGCTTGAATTCGCCAATGTCTGAAACTTAACCTTATTGTTGTAGAATATCAGTTTGACTTTGGACCTAAGGTTGGTCCCAAATTTAAGTTCTTGAGTTGACCTACGGAATTATTGGCTGATAAGCATTATTTTGATCATGCGCTCATTGGTGGCAGCCGGTGGCCATGAAAATATTCATTACACGTGGACGTCATAATAATAAATTTGTTACTAATGAGCCACTTTTCAAACACACAACGTAACGCGAATGTCATACTTCATACATCGATATTAGTAACACAGGCGCACGCCGTATTATGTACACGTTGTGATGTCAACATTTCCCTGATAGAATATCAATTAGACAGTAATTAACAATCGAAGGCCGTTTTCATTTTGTAAATGACACATTAACATGTATTTTAAAGTTATTAATGCAAATAGTTCATAATATATACATAATTATTTTGCGGACTTAAAATGTTAATTGTACTCTGTATGAGTTTTATCATATCAATCAACCAGAGTAGTATGCAACATCTAGTCTAGGTCCGTCCGGATCGATACCGCCTGCGACGTGCCGCCAAATTGATATTAGTGTTCGCATTGTTTTGCTCTGGTACGGGGGAACCTGTGGAATTACTAGCATATAGAAGGGTTAGGTTCGTACGGACTAGATTGTATAACGACTATTTAAGCAAAACGTCGCAATGCCATAGTGCCTTAGTAAGCACGATGCCTTTTTTGCAAAACGCCCTGGTGAGTAGAATGTCTTAGTTGCACGATTGACAACTACGGCATAACGCCGAAGTTGCAAAAAGACTAATAGAGTTAACGACCAAGTTATAGAAAAGTCTTGGTCTTAAAATGACGCATAAGGCAAAGTGTCTGGATAGCATATGGTCTTGGTAGCAAAACACGTCATGATTGCATAACTACTAGGTAATATTAGATGCATTTTATTAATGTAGGAACGAGTTTTTATTATCTAGCTCTCGGGCGGAGTCGCGGGCAGAAAATAGTGTTTAAATAAAACAAGGTTATGGAAAAAATGCATCTGTTATCCAAATATAACATAAACTTAAATTTCTTTAATTCTTAATGTAAGGTGGCATAATTTATTTGTAATGCGATAAGTCATCGCAATATACAAAAATGCAGGGCAGTTTAATCCCTTAATGATTGTAAAATATCAATCTTATTCAAGTACTCAATTATTGCAGTCTCTCTCTCGACAATTTTTTGTAATTCTGCTCTGCATTGTTTGTCAAATGTGACATCACTTTTATTTTTCATTTCCTGGAACTTGTTGTCCTTCTTAATTTTAAACAGGAACCTCATTAATGAGCGTCTATGTGGCATGCGTGCATTTAAACGCCTGTGCCAAGCTTCCACTGCGTTATTAGTTCGGTGTCGCTGGCCTGCACAGGATACTGCTGAAGGCGGCAATCTCATCCATTGTCTCTCAAAATAGGTAACTTATGAAACTATTCATTTCAATACAAATGGGTGCAACACCCTTCTTAGCTAACCATGCTTCTTCTATTTGATCTGCAGGTATGTACGGTAAATTTGATGTCAAATTCGCAATCTTAACTCCGTCACGTGTGGTAGTAAGTCGACGTTGTTTCATGTGCTTCCAAATAGCCTGATTGTGGTGATAATAGTAACCGGAAAATGACGCAGCGAGAAAAACTTTTTTAAATGCGTTTATGGGGCCCAATTCATAATCGCACTTGGAATTTGTAAGTTTAGCACCGATGAAGTCACGTATTATTGTGAAAAGTGCACAGTAAGTTTCTTCGCGTTTGTTGTGAAGTAAGCAATATAAAACTGGCACTACATGTGTGCTTTCATAGTTGCTGTTTAAATCCAGATGAACCGTAAAAAGTTCACTGAACGGCTTTGGAACACGTTTAAACGTAGCCCCTTTTCCAGTAAAAACCAAATTCTAGAACATCCATTCCCGTTATATCCAATTCATGCCAAAACCGTTCCCCTTTATATCCTTATCACAGAAGACCAGTTTCCAGTCATATACAAATCCTAAAATATCCATTTAATAAAATATCCAAATCCTAGAGTACCCGTTTCCTAAATTATCCGAATATTAGAATGTGGACGTTTTACAAAATGTGTATTTTAGGATAGGGATATGTTTAAAAAGCATCGTTTTTGGTAATATAGTATATATTACCAAAATAACGAATGTTTTGGGAAATTTACTCTGTTGAAACTATCGTTTTGGGAATTTGATGTTCTGGGAAAATTATGTTTTTAGGGCAAACGGAGGCTCCAGGAAAATTATTTTGTCTCAGGGCTACTTCGTCCACAGTCCTAATACGTCTTGTTCTTAACCCGTCCACAATGCCATATGGCCCACTATTCCCATTCGTCGGCATTCCTATATTGTCACCTTCCTAACTCGGTCACATTCCTATATAGCGAACAGTGCTAACTCGCCCACATTTCTATTGTGTGGTCAACTTCTTCAATATTGTGTGGCTAACTTCAGTTTGCGCTACGACTGGACGATATAGGAATGTGGACGACTTAGCACTATGGACAATATTGGAATGTGTACAAGATAGGAAATAGGTAATATAAAAATGTGGCCGAGTTAGGAAGGTGACAATTTAAGAATTACATGCTGACGACATGGCATCGTGGACGAGTTAGGAAGGTGACGAAATAGGACTGGAGACAAAGTCGCCCTGAGCCATTATTTTATACGGTTACGGGCGTTTTCGGAAATGAAAGTTCTGGGAAAATTATGTGTTTAAATTGATGTTTTGGGAAATGTATCTAATATGGAAATGAATGTTTTGGTAAATGGGTTTTCTGGAAAACAGAGGGTTTAAGTATAACATATTTTGAGAAGTTGATGTTATAGAATATATGGATGTTTTAGTTCCGGGGGGGTCTTAAGAATGAGATATTTTTAACCCAACGGATATTTTAGGAAACGCATCTCTCGTGCCTAAACGATTTATCGTTTATTAATGAAGGCAAAACTCAATTAACAGTAAAGATGATTTTTTAAACAGAAGATACATTGTTTGATTTTAAGTGGCCAGTATTTACTCACCTTTGACGTTTCTGTATCAAAATATGAAGAGTTCCTTCACAAACTACTGTCTCTTAAATCTAGTCGTTATGCCATTAAAACGTTATTAGTTTTTGACGATATGCCTACCTAGTCGTTTTACTATCAGTACATTCTGAATACGTTGCCGTTTTGCTACTGGGACATTTGATATTTGGGCGTTATACAAACAAAACGTTATAGAACTAAGTCCAATATTAAACCTAGGCATTCTACTATTAAGACGTTTGCACAATTAGACATTTAACTACCAAGATCTTATAAAACTAAGACGTTTTGCTTTAGTACTCACTATGCAATGTGTGGTCCTTCCGAACCTAACCGATTGATTCGCCTTTGAAGCAAAAAGAAAATAAATCAGTTCACAAAAAGTCCATTAAGATTAACTAATGGCGTTGCGGCTTTCCAGCGTACCTTAATCATATTATATAAACTGAAAAATTAATTAACGCTTAATGAAAAAAAATGTGTATTCAACAAAGAAACAGTCAAAACTTATGGGTTAAACAAAACAAAATTATACAATTCAACCAGGTGAGAATCGGCTCAAACCACTGCTTGAATTACCAGCACCTGAAAATGCAACTGCGTTAAAACGAGCAATAGGACTCTTCGCTCATTATTCAAGGTGGATACAAAAACTTCTCAGACATAATTAAAACACGTTTAACAAATAGAACATTCCCATTGTCTGAAAACATAATCGCTGCGTTTAATGAAATGAAAACAGATATTGCGATTATTATCGACATAGTTCATTTGGCTGTAATATTTTCTCATTTCTTCCTTATAAATTATAGGGATGGGTCTAAAATCAGTAGCGACTTTTTTCTTTAGAGCAACAATAGATTTTTTGACGTGGATGCTCTCGTAATCGGGTGGGCACGAGTCATCCTTGTATTATAAAATTATTGTTTCGTCAGAATCAATTGTTATAGTACCATTACAATATTTTGTAGTACCTACATCGCCAAACTGTGGAATCCTTGTTAGACCGGTGGAAGTAATGGCGGCGACCGTCTCTTACCAACAGTCACCCACCGTGGCTACTTCCGATGAACTCAAAATTTGTATTGGCACTGCTACTGAATGTATCTGAATCCATTTTCCGTATTCAATATTAAATTCTAACCAAAAACGTTGGTGACTTTCGGCAGACTTACGAAAATGTATTGTCAAAATCAATTTAAGAATAATTTACAGCATAATAATATGAAAAATCCAAAGAGGTTTCTCGCTTCACAACTGCAAACACTCGAAAACAAATCTAGCGAACCTAACTTCTTGTTGCGTCTAGTCAAGCCATAGCGCGAGTGCCATGATTCACTGTATCCTTACCAAACATTTTCCTTTCATTCATTTTCCCTATTGTTAATACACGTTGGTTTGTGTTTGTTGGCAAATCAAAACGTTGCCTACTAGAAAAAAAATTGCTATCATGAAATAAAGCAAAGTGAAAAGTATACGAAAAGTCTAAATTACGAATAAGAAAAAACACGAATGGAAAAAACATCGAAAAATAATTTATGCTAAATGTGAATTTTACCGATCGGGCAAAAATGCGTACGGAAAATTTACGACGAAGAAATAATGAGTTCGGGAGAGTGATCTAACAAATCTATTTAGATGGCTAACCAAGATATTTTTTCGGTTTAAGATCTTTCTGACATACAATACTAAAAATATAGTGGTCATTTTTTTCGAACTTGGCATGATCGTCCAGATTTTTGTACATTTTATGGTTAGCAGTAAGAATACACGTAATAATTCAATACACAATAACACGGCATGTAACCTAAGTTATCAACTCGAAAAAAATTATATTGTAGATAGTTTGTCATATTTAATCAGTAGGTACAGTTTGAATTATAGGCCACTAAGGAACTATTTCAGAGTGAGGTAATGATTCAAATTGTAACAAACTTCAAACAACTGAATTAAATCGTCAATTAATAATTAATTTGCCTATATGGAAAAGGTTTGTCTCAAGAGGCTTTAGCCTTTATTTTGTACAGTCGAACAGTCTCCTTGAAAAAACTATGCTATGGGATGTCAACATGAAATTAGTAGCACAAATGTTCCACCCAGGGACATGATTAAATTTGTTCGAGTGTATTTAAGAACTTATTTAATACCTTTCAATTACATGTACCAATTCATGCCAGAAAGGTTCCATTCGATGAGATGGTATTTTCATGTTGATGTTCTATTCATGAATTAATGGTTCAAATTATTGTTTTTTCTATCTACGGCTAAAGGTAACATGCCCTCTATCGTATTATCGACATCACTTGTAGAATTGTTCACGGCGTTCACGCAGGGCCTTGAGAACACCTCCGTAGAAAGATGACTTGAAATGTCCTGAAAACGTTGAAGGTTTTGCCATGATTTCAAATTCCTGATGGCTTTATACAGTGTGTAAATGGTATACGGGCGTTCCTTTTAACTGTGGTTAGTATAACCCCTAATGAGCACATTTAGGCAGCTTTTGTTAAAATTAAATTTAAAAAAAATAACCATACAAAATAATTTAACACGTAATGTATAACGAAAAATGCAATTAATTAAACATTACGTAACAGAAAGAATTATTTTGATTACGCTAACGTATACATCGTTATTAATTTTTGAACATACTATCGACCCGCAATGTACATCGAAGTCCATATGTCATTACCTGACAGATGGACTTCGATTATGGATGGTGTATACGTTAGCGTAATCAAAATAATTCTTTCTGTTAATGATTAGTAGAGTCTTAATCTATCTCCAGTTTTAATAAACGCCCGTATACCATTTACACACTGTATATTTGGGAGTGTGTAAAGATTACACTGAAATCTAGAGTCCAGAAACATTGAAGCTAAAAATAAATTGCCATCAAACAGTTTTTGCTGTCATATTTCCATAGCACTAACAATTTTTTCCGAAAATTTTGTGAATATATCATTAGGCACGAAAGTGGTGCGATACTTAATTTATAAACAACAACACAAACTAATTTTTGCGACTAGACAAACAGAACGTCAAAAATGGCGGATAATAAAAACTTTTCTTCTTTCCTCACACAATTCATGTCACGCAACAGTAGTTTTTTTGTATTCAATGACAAACTAGAGTCGGCCTGTAATATCATATCGTTCGATATCAAGCAACTTGCGTGATTTGTCAAAATTGTAATTAATTTCGAAGAAAATGTCATCTCGATTGATATTAGAATTGAGGTCAAATAAAATTGCTTTGCTTTTCAGAGATGTTCGAAATTTGAATGTAATAATAAAATCGAATTTGACGTTATTTATTACTAAGCAATAATAACACTGTCACGGATACAACAAAATAGTTTGTTTTTAGGCTAGTCATAATTTGCGGTTTTCGAACGCATCATAGTGGGTTTATGATATGGGTGAAGATAAAAGAGTATTTTGATCCCATTAACTTAGCTAATGCGTCTAGCGATCTACATGCCAAGGAAAATTAATTGCATAATGCATTGTGCGGTTTTTTCCACGGAATATATTAACATCATATTGAAGAATACCTTGTCTTACGAGGTTGTTTGCAAAATGCAGTAACCTTTTTTAAGCGCCTTAGTGTCATTATATAAGTACTATTTATATTAACATTATTTTATTAAATTTGGTTTCATTAATATCGTTTCAAATTTAAATACCTGCAAAATGAATGATCTCTCTGGCTCTCTCGTCTGGCTCGCTCACAGAGCGTTCCGTACCGCCAGAATCACAAAACAAAACGGCGTTAAATAAAAAGTTTCTTGGGTGGGAATATTTAGCATCTTGGGATCAAATTGCGCTATCCACTGTTTTTAAAAGTAGCTTATAAACTTTTGCATGTCTTGATTCAATGAGTTTAATTGCAATAAATGTGTCCAACTACCTTCAATCTGATTTGGCGGTAAAAGAGGCGAGTTAGCGTCACACAATTAAGAAGATGTTTTCCAGACTGCTTTGGTAAAAAGGTACGGGCAGCCAGATAACTTTGCATTTGGGAGAACGCTACTTTTGACATTCATTACAGCGATTTTTAATTTGCTGTCAATCAACTGAAAGATCCTTGTATATGTTTCCCGGCTTTTATTTGGTAATAGACCAAATATTACGGGAGTAACATTTGTCGTGTCTTTATCGAATTCTAGGTCGTTACTTAGATAGTAAAGTTCGTAAGTAACTGTCCGTCAAGATACTTTTTTCTGGTACGCATGGAGATCTGTTATTTAAGAGAATCTCTTGTCTTGAGAATTTGACATTTGGAGAATTAGACATTTTGAGAATCTGGCGTTTTGAGAATCTGGCGTTTGATGAAACTGGCATTTTGAGAAATTGTCATTTTGAAAATCTGGTATCTTGATAAACTGACAAATTGAGAATCTGGCGTTTTGAGAAACTGGCATTTTAAGAAACTGGCATTCTGCATATGTAACATGTAACGCCAAAAGGGATTTATCATATCTAAACTTGTGATTCTGTTTATTGGTATATTTCAGTTTCATACTATCGCACCTATTTCGTAACTGTTTCGTCATTGAATTTAAGGACTGTGTTTGATATTATTGAATTGTATTACCTCGCATTATAGGAGAGAAGACGAAATAAACGAGCCTTGGTCGGAAAGGGCGGTTGCTTGACTCGTATATACGTTTTTCTCGGCCTTTGCAGTAATGTACTAATAAAATACTTGATTTTTTACGTACAGTCGTGTTCATAAATATGTATACACTTTAGCACCTTGTCACATTAATCCCTGAGATAATTCGTATATGGCAGTTCGAACATGACGTTAAATAGACAAGGTACTAAAGTGTATGCCTATTTATGAACTCTACTGTACCTGGTATAGTACGACAAGGATTGCTGTTACATATGCAATATTAAATAAATAATCAAAAACTTACTGTCTATCGAATGTGAATATGCCTTTGTGTGTTGTGTACAGGTTCCAACTGAAGAGCCCCGAGCACGAGGCGGCTGGCTGCGTCGCTATGTGTCCCGGCTGAGCCGGGCCCTCCGCTACCGCATCAGCGGCGAGACCCGCGCCAAGCCGCCCGACTGGTTCTTGAACAAATTCTCCAGCCAAGCCTTTACAGACCCACAGGAGCCGCTGTACGTTGCGGCGAAATCCAAAATCCTTTGCGGGTTGAAGCTATTCTTCGATCCGACCTTACCGGGACATTACAATGTAAGTTATTGATGACGGCATTTTTCAGCTTCTTTCACGAACGTAATTTTTGTCAAGTGTGCTGTGTGCTTGGAAATACTTGTATAAGTAACAAAAAAAAAAACAACACGCACTAATGTTTGGCGCAACTCCCGTCTACAGCTCCACCGACCTACGTTCCGACTTGTGGGCCGGGAATTCGTATGGAAATTCATAACTAGCCGTTTGTGACCAACCCTCAAAGTAAATGTTTCAGAAAAATAAAAACCGTCTCTACAGGCTTGTTTCCCACTTACTTCCACCACACCACATCGCAGCGACAAAAATATATGTTTACCACTGAACGGAATGTGGTCCATGTGCATATAATTATTTATTTTCTTAGAAATTACCGTCCGACCACATCGCTTGTAGCTGCGATGTGGTGTGCTTGTGAAACGTGCTAATAGACCCTGATTTACGATTAGAAATTCTTCAAGGTTTTTAATGACTAAAATTTTGGTACGTCTATTTTATTACCATATAACAAGCGTTTGCTATTGGCTTAATAGTTCCTTGTTGCGATTTTTCGACCCGCAATTTACCTCGGAAAAAGTAATCCAAATATCTTTTCTAGCAATTTTTGTTTTTTTCCTATGTAGTCGCATTTCGCCGGAATCGATTATTGTTTCGAACAAAGTTTTATTAAATGCATTAACTGCTGTTGGCATTATACCACTATACTTTTTTCGAATCGTTTATTTTAGGATTCCGTCGGTCCGCGATTTAACTCTAGACTATTGGAACTACAAAGCTATAATTCGGCATTTTTCATTCACATTACGCGACAAAGTTGTTAATTAAAAATGATTTTTCCGATAGCTACCTATATAGGTAAACTAGCTATATACTCGTAAAGCAAAATAAAATATATTTTTTACATTATAACATCGAGTTGTGTCCGTTTTTCTAAACCTTATGTCCATTTTTAGATTTGGGGACTATTTAGGTAATATTTAGAATTCGAAAAGTGCAGTTTTCACTAAAGATACGCACCGATCCGATTTTACTTCTAATTGAAATTCCTAGGTGTTACAAATAATACATTGAAATATTATCTTTGTGACTAATAAAATTCAATATTGCCAAAATTGAGACATTGAAGTATTAAAATACAACTGATAACATACTGCTATTGCAAATATAATATCGAAATATACATATCGGTGAATTGTTACAAGAATTTAATGGTTGTGAAGCAAACTTCTAACAAATAATAATAATTTATGATTAAACGAACTTACCTGTTCGTGAAGTTCAATCATAATTACTCGAAGGGCTTCGTTCGAAGATATTATCAAACCCACCCTTCCCTTTTAGGCTAGCCTGTACCCAGTTCGTGAAATATATACATACGAGGGTCAAACTGAAAGTTCATAGAAAATCAAAAACTGATTCAACTAGCAAGTTATTAGCTTTTCTTCACATCTTTTCAAAATAGTGTCCATTGACGTCAATACATCGCTGCATCCGATGGAACCACTGACAAAAGCACTTTGCCCACTCGTCCTTAGGAGTCTCTTCGAGGGCCTTTTGAAACGCAGCCACAGCTCTGCTTCCTCGGCGTCCATAAAACGTTTTCCTCGAAGTTTTTCTTTTATTTTCGGGAATAAATAAAAATCGCAAGGTGCGAGGTCCGGGCTATACGGCGGGTGACCCAGTAATTCCACGTCTGACGTCGCCAAATAGTCGATCGTTCGCCTGGCAGTGTGTGACGAGGCGTTGTCGTGGTGAAGGAGGATCCTACTGCGAGGTCGTTTCTCCCGAACTTTTTCCAAGACAAGTGGCAAATAATTGTTAGTATACCACTCTGCAGTAACCTTTTTTCGATCCTCTAAAACAATTGTCGCGTAATGACTTGTCCTTCCGAAGAACGAGGCTACCATCTTTTTTCCCACGCTTCGACCTCTCTTCACTTTAGTTGGCAACTCCTCGGAAGGAAACACCCACTGAGCAGACTGTGTTTTGGTTTCGGAATCATAACAGTAAATCAATCCAACTTTCGTCACCCGTAAGTATGTCGAACACAGCATTTGAGTCACCTGCGTTAAATCTTAAAAACATTTTACGGCACCAATCAACACGACGGAGTTTTTGGGCCTCGGTCAAATTATGAGGTATCCACCGGGCACAAAGCTTCCTGACCGCTAAATGTTCATGGAGGATTTTGTGCACTTGACTCATACCGAGGCCCAAGCTTGTACGAATCTGCTGATAGGTCACTCTTTTATCAGTCTCTATCGTACGCCGCACAACACTGATGTTATCTTCAGTCCTTGCCGTAAAAGGCCGGCCCTCACGCAGATCATCGGTGAGATTATTGCGACTACGTTTAAACTCATTAAACCAATTGTAAACAGTGGCACGAGATGGGGCTTCATCGTGAAAGGCCAATCGTAGTCTATCATAACTTTCTTGTTGACTTAAATGACATCGAAAGTCATAAAAAATCATTGCACGAAAATTTTCTCTCGTTAAATTCATGCTGACGTGACACAGACAACTTTCAATTTGCCGCGAAATCGTAAAACAAATGACAAATGAATAAAATACATACTCAATAATATTGGCAAAGAGTTCCATTTTCAAAATTTAAACTTATTTTTTTGTTATCTGGCCACTTGTAAGGCAGGATCTATAAACTTTCAGTGTCGCCCTCGTATATTTAACAGGTGAGTTAGTTTAATCATAAACTCTCAGGCTTCGTTCTCGACATTAGCATATATGTAGACACACACATATAGACATTTAGAGCAAAAAAAGGTCGTGAAATATTTATACAATTATTATTCAATTCATTAAAAAATGATTTAGGGCATAAATAAATGATGATTGTATTTTGTACTAATCAAAATCGTATATTAGCAAAATAAAACAATGTACCTACGAGTATGTAAGAATAGGTTAGTAATCAAAATTTCACATTCTTTAATTTGAAGTGGATAACAGGACAATATAATTGATGTTAATGTTTTTTATCTCAACTTAGCGATATCTTAGAATTGATGATTACATTTTATCGAAGTATGTAAAATATTTCTAGCAAAATCACTATTGCTAGAACTGTTATCATCAAGAACAATTTTAGTATAATGCTTAGCAAAGACTGCAGAGGATGTGCTTCAGCCTGCAGTCTTCCTAATAACGTCTAGGCTAACACCTGCCTTGAACGCCCTGGAGGTGGCGGCGTGCCGCGTGCTGTGCGCCGTGAACAGGGACGTGTCAACGCCACTCATCGCCAAAGTATTTTTTACCCACCTGCTCAAGATCTGGGAAGTAACCTGGCGATGGGGCTTCCTAAATGAAACGAAAAGCGTCTGAACGTCTTTACGTACGCTTCTCGTTTTGTCCAGGTAAGACTGCAGAGCACTGGCGGGGCAAATTTGCGGTCTTTGTGAAAAGAAAGGCAATGTTAGTACCGGTTGAAGTGGATTTGAATAATTATATCGGAATCTAAAAAGTTAATATTATTTATATTTATGACAGAGAGCATCTGTACTCTGTGAGCATTAACTAACGCTTACAGAGTAATTAATTTAAGACTTAATTTTTCCAGGTCATCTTTACAATACACGAACCATTTTCTAAGTCATGTATCGTATTGTTTACACGTGTTGTCGGAGAGGGAGGCACGCATTATTGGGATGGCTGACTGCGGGACTCCTCGCTGCAATAGTGACGTCCTGATAACTTCCCGACAACCAGTGTAATCTGCCGGTGAACTGCGCGTTCCCAACAATGAGAAATGATGGTATCACCTTAAGGGGCTAAAATTAATGGTTTACAAATAAGTAGTCTCTTGAACATTGGAAACCATGGCTGTGTCGGCCACTGTGGCACTACTACAATCCCGGTTGCTTTATCGTTAATTACCTTGCGTAAGGTTTTTAATATAACTGATACTGGCGGAAACGCGTAACAGAAAAATTGGTTCCATGATATGGTAAATGCATTGATCGCGATGGCGTCTGGTTCTCTGTGCCACGAGACATACCTTTCGCATTTAAAATTAATCCTACTTGCGAACAAATCTATGTCAGGGTTACCAAAATACTAAGTGATTGTAGCGTAAGCATCATGAGATAGTTCCCATTCGATATCGGGATGGGATTTCCTCGATTCTGCATCTGCGATTACGTTATCAAAGGATCGAATGTAATCTGCGTAAACCATGATTTTACGTGATTCGCACCACTGCCACAGCTGTTGTGTAATATTTGTTAAATGGGGATATTGGACACCACCCATCCTATTTATATAGGATATAGCTGTCGTGTTGTCTTTACGCATTAGTATGTGGCAGTCCTGGAGATTTTTTGCAAAAACTTTAAGGCCTAAGAAGGCCTATTTAATAAAATATTTCTAAATAATTTATGTGTAAAGAACGCTTGTGATCATTCCACGGACCATTGGCAGTTTCATTCCCACACGCTGCCCCCCACCCCGTAGTTGAGGCGTCTGCGAAAATTTCTAAGGAATAATCATCACTTTTTATTTTGCTAACAGATGTATCTATAACTTTTAACCACCAATCAAATACAGATGTTAAGGTATTCGGTATGGTCATAATTTTATCATAAAAATCACCTCCTTTTAAATTTAAATATTTACATCTTTCCGAATCCTTAGTATAAAGCCATCCGTAGTCTACAGCTTGGCATGCAGAGGTAAGTAAACCTAAAAACCGAGCAAATTCTCGAATTGTACACCGTTTTAATTTCTTAAACTTTAAGATCTTTTTTTTTTCTCTTCCGGCAACTTTACTTCTAAATTATCTGATTCAATAATATTTTCAACAAATTCGCATGATTTTTTAGAAAATGAAGAACTTTTTTCAGTGTTGATAATAAATCCTAAAGATTCTAGAAGCAATTTTGTATCATTAACATTTTGTAAACATTCATTGTAAGATTCACCGACCAGAAATAAATCGTCTAAATAAAAAGTTGATAAATATCCCTTGGATCCTAATAGTTTGGCAACAGGTTTAAGATTTTTTGTAAAAATGTATGGGGCTGTGTTAGCCCAAAGGGCAAGACGTTAAACTCGTACAAGTTGCCATCCCATTTAAACCGTAAGTATTTCCTAGAGCTTGGATGCACACTAACCAGAAAGTAAGCATCCTTTAAATCGATTGTACTCATAAAGGAGTCCTTTTAAATAAGTTTTAAAGCTGTTCTTAAGTCTTCTAACTTAAAATGTTGAGTACTTATATGTTTATTCACCTGTTTTAAATTAAGGATAAACCGCTTTTGACCATTCGGTTTTGGGATAAGAAAAATACTCGAAATGTATTGATATAGTTGACATAATGAGTTTGTAATCAATGACCATTCCCGATAAAAATGAGAAAGGCGGCCCGCGGGCTGCGCAGGCGTCTGCCTCGGTGTCGGGGCTGGCGTCGCCAACCGCGAGCTGCGCGCTACCCCTGCCGGAGTCGGCCTGCGGTTCGCGGGAGGAGCTCGGTAGTTTAAAGATCTGAAATGCGCTCTCGTAGGTCTGGGCGCGCCGGTTCTATTTGAAGTAGGAGCGACGGGCCTCAATTCAGCTCCGGATCTGTTAATAGTCTTTGCTGACTTCAATATGTCTGATAGATTGGTACTAAAAAGCATGTCGTCAATTTTAGTATATTATCTAATTGATCTTTCAAGTCCTTCTTGACGGTTGATAGAATAAAAAATCTTCTTAACACGGAATCGCTATGTTGAATATCCCCTAATATCCTAATTGTGTCCATCAATAGCTTCAAAAGCTCCTGGTTTGTGTTATCAGATGATGAGACTAACGTGATGGCCTTACTAAACACGAGAAACACGCAAGCTAACTCTTTTAATGTAAGCGTAGTAGTTATTATTTATTCATGAATGTTATGTATAGCAGTGGAAAAACCCCATAGGTAGATCCAGAAGCATACATTTAGATTTGGGATTGGAAAGCCCCATAGTGGGCAGTCCGATTTCCCATCCATTTGTTATCGGTACTTTCAATTAACCTTATTAGTAAGTTGGCAAAAATATACGTTCTAGTACAATATATCCAAAACGAACTGTAAAAATTATAACATAAAAACTCACCCAGATGTTTATAAGGCAAAACTTTATCGCTATCCGATGATGACGAACTATGGCGTCGACGCCCACTTATAATTTTCCGTTCTAATTTCTTTTATTTCTTCTTTAAGTAATCGTATTCATTCTCATCACGCTTATTTCTTTACCTTTTCGGCATTTTAAACAAGAACAATTGATATTATTCGAAATTTAATGATATCACGGAATAGATATTACGCAACGTACGAAAGAGCGACGCACTAAATCGTGAGTGACGGGCACCGGGCCGGAGCAGCTCGATCTACCCTACAGATTTGTGTTTTTATTTTTATATCTCTGAATTAAGTAATAGCGAGCCTATAGTGAAACTACATGTGTGGATATATGCTAATATCGAGAACGAAGCCTGAGAGCAATTTAATTACCCATGGTTCCCGGCCGTAGGTAGGTACTTTGCGTTAATTTTTCCACTGAATAACCGATGAGTGGAAATAGTAGGTACTTCGTGAAGTGAAGATCTTACAAGAAGAGTCGCAACATCTATTTATTTTTGTATTTTTTTCAAATCCAAGATTATTATTTTAATGTACCAACCCTACGATATCTACGAACCAGTAAGATCGTTAATATCGACCATAGAATTTATTTCAAGCGACTAAATGATTTGCCAACGCCTAAATAGGCAGAATGTGCTATTGAATTGCTTATAAAGCATTGGGAAACAATAAACTAACAATTACATTCGTAACTCATATTTATTTTTGCGTCATCGTATGAGATCTTTGAAGCTGAACAATTTTTACACGACTGCGTCGGAAGGCACGTTGTTTAGGTACAAATTTATTTATTTTAAACATATTGTCTATTTTAACCTTGTAAATGTCGAAACCGCTGCGATCCATCTACGCTGGTAAATTGATATACTTATTGGCTAATTAATTGCAGTATGTTTTTATATAACGTGTAGGTACACTATATTATGATAAAAAGTGGTATAGAAGACTGGCGTGCGAGTGCGGGTGCGAGAAATAGGATAAATTTTATCCCAGTAATAATATAATAAAAATAAAAATAAAATAGGTAGCGTTGACCTAGTCCCAAATTAAGCTCCAGGCTTGTACTATGGGTTCTAGACTAAAGATATAAATACTCATATAGAGAAATCAATACTTAAATGCTTAGAAAACAAGACTCATAGACCGGGAGATAGTGACACGAAATGTTCGGTCATATGTACCGAGCATGGCGACCCTTCAGGGGTCTAATTACGTTATGACGTTTGATGGTCATAGCGCTGGTACCGACGGCCCAATTGCGTGGGCGTTAATCTAACGTGTCGAAAGATTTGTTACATAAAAATTCTCGTATTTTCCGATAGTCAATGGAAAAAGAAGTAGGCGATAGAGTAATGCCGTCGTCCTTTTATAGTAATTGAAATACTTTAATTCCTATAAAAGGAACCATAAATGGTTTTAAAACGTTGAATTCACTTGAATGATGCATATACCCTTGTCACAATAGCCCCTCTTGACCTTATGGCTCATTTTGGTAGTAGCCGTTTAACAGTAAATATCTTGACTTGTGTTATCATATCAAACTAATCGAAACGGTTATTTAATTGTTATTTATGAAGCTTTCAGAAAATAAAGTCCCTTTCAAGCTAAAAACGATGATAACGGTACGTGGAGGGTTCTCGTTACTTCGATTTCTCTACTACGTTACTCCCCAACCTACCAACCCATATAAATTATTACTATAAAGCAGAAATGTACAAGGATATAAAAGCGATTGTCATAATAAGTTAAGTAACTTATGCCATAATTGCAGACCTCCGCAAACAGCGCACTGCTATTTAGATCAAAACAGTATCAACTCAAAACTCGTTAATTTTGTTTCAAGTTCATAAAAGTTGTAGGTATTAACGTTGATTTTGAAATACAGTTTTATTTTGAGTTACCACTGTTTTAATCTAGCAGTGCGAGCTGTACAGCCTAGTCGTATTATTTTTTCCAAAATGCTCGGAAATGCTGGACTTGTATATTGTATATAGCGCGCTCAATCATACTCGTCCTGCTATCGCTTGCTGGTTTGTTAGAAAACTTTCGTTAACGCATAATTTAAACGACGCAATTCTTCGTGTCTCATTTCATTTTTCATCCATCGCTAAATTAAGATCACTTATCAATCGATTGTTTCTTTTATAAGTCGCCAACTTTACTAGTCGCATTTTTGTGGGACTTGCTTATTTTTTGTAGAACGATTTATATTAATAATATATCTAATCTATATATATATATATATATATATATATATATATATATATAAACTGATTGTTGATATATCAACGCACAGCCCGAACCGCTAGACCTAGAGACATGAAATTTTGCAAGTAGATACCTTATACAGTGTAGAGATCCAATGAGGAAGGACTTTTGGAAATTCTACCTCTAAGGGGGTAAAATAGGGGATGACAATTTGTATGAAACACCGTCAGTTTTGAAGTTAGAATCTTTAAATTTTCTGGTTAGGTCGACGATTGGAAATTAATTTATACGTGTCTCAGCGTTTTTAACGATTTCATCCCCGAAGGGATGGAAAGGGGTAAAACTGACTGACGATCGATCAACGTACAGCCTAAACCGCTGGACCTAGGGACTTGAATTGAAATTTGAAGGGAATATTTGTTGGTTACCCTAGACATTCACTTAGAAGGGATTTTCGCAAATTCATCCCCTACGAGGTAAAAATAGGGGGTGGAAGTTTGTATGGAACTACTGTCATTTTTGTAGTTGGAAACATGGTAATTGGTAATTAAGCTACTGTTTATAAATAAAAGTAAAACTACTTCAACTTTCAGTGATTTTGTAAAGACTTTTTTGTAAAGCGATAAATGGTGGTAGAAGTTTTTATGGGACATTATTTATTTTTGAGGTTATCAATTTGGAAATTAGTATTTAGGCCACTGTTAGTTTATAAATAAAAATTATCTCAGCAATTTAGGAAAAACTACCCCTAAGAGGGTAAAAGGGGGGTTTCGTTTGTGATGTTCGGATGAAATTTAGAATAGAGATAGCTTATACCTTGGATTAACGCATGGTATAATCTTATCCCGTAAAATTCAAGAGTTCCCGAGGGGATTTGTTTGTAAAAGCCATTGTGGGTTTCAATTTCTTAGATTTTGGGGACGCTGATTTCGAAAATGATGTCAAATTATAGGTAGACATCATGGCCACCATGGCCATTTATATTGTTAGACACATTAAAATTGGTATTAAGACTCATAACATAAAATAATATTGAACTATGATAGACATTAAGAACAACCAAACTATCATCGGACGAATGGTGGTTTTAGATGGCGAAATTACACAGATTCTCATCTACCGGTGTTAATTAGGGGCACACCGGCGGATAAAATAAATGCATAACGGCATCTACAATATGGGTATATGTTTAAAAAATGTATCTTGACTTCAAATATGCCAGCAAATACACAATTATACACAGTCGGGGCTTATATGCGGCCGATAAACGGAATTGTAGGGTGGATAAATGAAAAAAATATGTCTCACGTAGAAGCATCTCTCGGTAGATAATGTCATGGACACAGAGCAAATAACGTCCTACCCTTTAGAGTTATTTGTCAATCGCAGACTACTGGTAGTTTTATTATTTTATGTAGATACTCTTTAACGTAATAAATCGAGTTAACTCAAATTACGTTTTAGCACTACGAGTGACATCCAAAATGTATAACGAAAAGGCAAAGTCTTCGTTTCGCTAAAACTTATATCCATTGAACATTTTTATAAAAAATCTGACTTGTTATAGTAGGTAATAATTAGTTTCACTTTATTTATAACGTTAATATGATTGTTTCTCAATGCATTTCTTCAACGACGTCTCTCCAACTAAATAATCATCCACTTTTTTTATTTCTGCATCATTTCCCACGTTTTTTTTTATCTTTTGCGTTCTGAATTTAAAATTATATCCGCTCGAAGTATATTAAAGTCTGTGGTCATGGACTGTGCTAAGTAACTTATTCATTTTGCTGTGCCACCCTTCTGCGACATTAATTGTTCGGTGGCGTTGGGCATAACAGGATATCATGTTCACATTTTTAATGTTAAACCACTGTGATTGTATGTAATTGTTAAAATCATTGATGTTTTTATAGTTGGTGTTTCGTCAATTACACAGTACCAAGCCTCTAGGATCTTACTCTTGGGTAAATGGATAATCGCAACACACTTTGACAAATAATTACCCTTACGGTAAATCTCTAACGGTAATGCATGTTTCCAGACTGCGTGAGTAAAGTGATAGAAGCATACGCTCACTTTAACAGATTCATTGCTTATTGGGCAATAAAGCATATAAGTATAAATAGTAAGTATCATAGTTGTGCAGTGGTTGCTGCAGTCGATGTCTCCATGAAGATTGTAAAGTCGGATAAAATATTACTGAGCAATTTTAAATGTGCCATTACAAAAGTAATCAATTATATTTTTCATGTAATCATTACATTATGGAGAGACAAATATGAGAATGTCCAACTTTAGTACACAAAAAAATATCTGCTCAATCTTTAGGAATGACGACGTCATCACACGTTAAATCTGCACTTGTTTAAATTACGATTTCTCCCTCTGTTTAATGAATCCCTCTTTGCGTCAAACTACGGGAGCTTGTTGGCATACCTACTCGTCAAAGGAATTGGCCTAAAATCCTTGGCAACCGTTTTTTCAGGTCTATTATACTCTTCGCAATGTCGATTCCTTGAACATCAGGTCCTATACCACTTGGACCTTAACGTCATATAAAAAGAGTCGGTGGTGGTGGGCCCGTTTATTGGGAATTGCGCGGCAAATCCACTTTCTAGGAACCCATCGTGTGTGGATCCACATTCCGATATAAACTAGGGTTCTAGTGAATTGGAAGTATTACTCTTACTCATTCTGTTTATGATTAATACCTAGCTGTTTTTTTATGTATGCATTTATTGTTAGTTAGGAGTCGTTATATTCGTCTTGATAGTGGGAGTGACATAGTCTATAATATTTATTGAAAGTAATGAGAGGCGGGGTTATAAGTCGGGTTTCAAAGCTTGCTTTTTATTGACGTTAACGATTTCCCTCGTAATGAGAGGGTATGAAAGGGAGTGAGAGACAAGTACGAACCAGAGGTACTCCTAAATGCTATGGCACTGTCCGGTACATAGAGAAATACATACTTAAATACATTGAAAACACCCAAGACTCAGAAACAAGTACTCTATCTACTCATCACACAAATATTTGCCCATAGGCCTATACCGGGGATCGAGGGCAGCGAGGGGAGCAGGGGCAGCTGTAAGTTTGGCCAACGGAATCGCTATTTTCGGAATAAATTTGCTGTATTGGCAGGGGTTGTTTTGGCGAAAACTATTCATTGTTTAATTGTAAGACTTACTGAGTACAAACCGCCAAATTGACCGTTTCTTTCTTTCAGTCTACCGTTAAAAACCATTATCTTCTTTGACCTGTTATCGTATTGTCAACGTTTTGATAGTTCTTATTTACGATTCGGTATTTACACTTAAGAAGAGAGGCCCCTATTCAATATGGTAAAACCATATTGCTTTTCTCACATTATTATATTTTTAACGTTAAACGTAATATACAAAACCAAAACACGTCAATAGCAATATTGTTTGACCCGGTAGCATATAAGCCCAGCTAAGGGGAGACAATGGTACAATAGAAACATGTTTCCTGTTTTGAGAATAGTTTAGTTATGGTTATAAAGGTATGGGGTTGTTTCAAATTTGTAGTTTGCTATGTTTCTACCCGTATGCCTTTGTTGACCAAAAAAAATCTCTCTTCAATAGGGATGTTGAGGTTGGGTCGCGCAAAAACGTGTACCCAATATTTATTTTAGTTCCTTTCCTTATAAATATATGTATAGGACTATGTAGGTTTGTATTAGGATTATAAAGCTTATGCCCATATAGCCATTTTTGGTAGCCGTTACGACAATTGTCGACACTTATGTGTAGACACTGATTGATTCTAGTAAGACGTTTGGTAGCAGCTTCGTATCTGCTACGTAACCGCGACTAAAATTGGGGAAGAGTCGACACAGTAACTTTTGGTTTCATCGTTCCGTCGCTGTGTGGTAACAATGTTACGAGTTTGAAACCAGTTCGTCAGAAATCATTCGTTCATTCACTCTTTTAATGGAACTCTTTGAAGTGTCTGATGACGTTTTATTGTGATTTAAAAATATAAGAAGAGAAGCCATTACAAAAAAGTTTGACGACGTAAGTATTTGGTTTTAGTGTTTATTCATTATGGTTGTGTTCAAATATCAATGGGAAAATAATTTCATCGTGTCATTTGATCATATTGGTTGAAATTCATCAACGCGCCATCATAAAATCATAATTTAGCCAATTTAGCGAAACACATGACTGTACTGCGTATTATTTCATTATTGAATAAGTTTATAAATTTAAAGATCTCTTGAGTTTGCATACACAGAATAATATATTTTATCAATAACAATCAATATAAAAGCAAGAATAACCATAAAACTTATTAATTATGATATAAATATGTCTTTATGATGGACAAACATTGCAGTCACAAGTGGTCACACAGTTACTAGATTGTGTCGACATGTGTCGACGTGTAACTTAAAGTAGTAACAAAGTTACTGAATTAACAAAATGGTCCCATGTACTTTTTTATTTACAGAGATTCTCAAAGTTTCACGAACATCGTCAATCATGCCGTTTTCGGTAGTTTTAACAGAAGAAAACTCGCGAAAGCTTATCTCATTAGTTCCGAGTAACTGGGTTCAAGGTAATATTCTGTTTTGGCCTAATACAAGAAAAACGCCCGAAATTGATCGATTCAGAAGAGAGCAAAGAGCACCTACCAAGGAATGGAAGAAAATGAAATGTGTAATTAAAGCACACGGGCTCGAAACCTTTGCAGAAGGGATGCAAATAGAAAATTTATTTGCTTCCTTTGAAGATACGGAGGACGAGGCACTAGGTGTTTCGGCATTTAAGTCATCGCCACCAGAAACTATAATATTGTTTCCTTGATTGTCACTCTATGAAGACGATGAGTTTGTTTAATGACCTGGAGAAATAATTAAAAATTTAATTTTTCATGTTCCTTAAATTATTAATCACACCAACCAGCTAGTAATTCAAAAACTACTAGGTATTAAGTGTAATAACGCGTACCTTATTAAATCTATTTATCAGGAAAAGTCCTACTTACTTGGGATTTTGTTGTGTAAATTCTTTAATTTTGCAACTTTTCTGTAGAAGTCCGATGAGTGTCTGTATGGTTTTGGTTTTTTCCTTTCGTTTGGTTCAATTATCACATGGCAACGTTAACTATGGGGAAATGGGGACAGTATGTTGAGAACCTTTGGATTTTATGAAGCCTTTTTGTTGTCATTTACCGTTACAAAGTTCCGAAACATTGACGTAACATTACTACACTTCGCGTTTATTGTTTATAACGTGGTTACAGAGTTACCACACGGTTACTACACATTATTTCCTAGTTTGTAGACTAGTCACAAACTAGACGCAAAGTGTATAAAAATGTGTGATACAAATGTTTACGTTATGTGTGGACGCAACGACTAAACATAGTTACTAGAATTTTTGTGGTAGCATTGTTTATCAACTGTTACTACACTTAGAAACCAAACCCTTACACAGTCACAATGTGCCGGAGCAGTTACGAAACTGTTGTGACTTGTTACTGCTTTGAAAAGTCTGCGACCAAAAATGGCTATATGGGTGACGTTATTTGAGATTTCCCGTAAATCTCAGGACGACTTTGTCCACATTCCTATTTCGCCACCTTCTTAACTCGTCTACAATACCATATGGCTCACTATTTATAACAATTCGTTGGCATTCCTATATCGCCACCTTCCTACCTTGTCCACTTTCCTATATTGTCGCCTTCCTAACTCGTCCACATTCCTATATCGTCCATAGTACCAACTGGGCCACGTTCGTATATAGTCCACAATGCCAACTCGTCCACATTTCTATTGTGTATAGTCAACTTCTAAACTATTTCACTACTCTTCACAAATCCCATGAATGCCGCGGAAATGCTTGGGATTAAAAAACTGTTTATTTCATCTCAATAGATATATGCGAGATATTTCACTTTCTTCTGATAGAGTTCACATCAAACGTAGGTTTTATTTAAAATACATTAAAAAAAAAAAAATTTTTTTTTAAACTAGTATAACACAGGCAGCCCTAACTTTGGGCACCGAAGACAGAGAGACGTAGGTAGCGGAGGTGAAGGGGAAAGTATGAATTTAATGAGCAGCATTTGGGGCCTGGGTAAAGGAGATTTGCTTCTATGTAGTTATTAAAATAATCAATAATATACCCTAGAAAGAAAGTGAAATGTCTAAAACTACGTATAAACGTAAACTCAAATGTACCTTGCTATGTATGTAACATTAATACCTAAGATTACTTATACCTAAGTTGGAATAACATAATTAACCATATAAAAATAATTTGTAAAAATAAAATATAACAACAAAGGCGATAAGTCTGAGAGCACCCAGTTTTCGCCTACAAACTGTTTGTGCAGTTTGGCGAAGAAATGTAATGTCCCATGCCAGTTTTTTTGAATAAATGATTTATTATTATTATTTCATAGATATTTATTTCATTTTCTGTAAATTATTATTATTATTATTATTTATTTTTATGGTTGGGGTATTTGACTTTTAGTCGCTTTAAATATAATCACATTAAGCCACGTTTCTGTCATGTGGACGAGATGATATTGTGATTTGTTAGATGGATTCCGCGAAAGCGTTATTTCGTTGTAGTTTTTTTCCGATTCGCATTTTTCCGCGATCGATGAATTTCCTCTTCGCCTCTTTACTCGTAGCTTTATTTAATGTCTCGTTGCTCCGTGATAGTGTTTTACCCGCAGCGATTTTTTCCGCGGTCGATAAATTTCCTCTTCGCCTTTTTACTCATAGCTTTATTTAATATATCGTTGCTCCGTGATAGTGTTTTTTCCGCAGACCTTTTTTCCGCTATCAATAAATCTCCTCTTCGCGTTTACACACGCGTCTGTTGTTCCGTAATCGCAACTTTTTCGCCTCGCATTTACCCATAACCTGTAGGTACCTACTTACATTTTCATCTTAATGCCTAAAATTTGGCAGAAGCTGAATACTTATAAAAAAACAAAGTGTTTTTAAAATCAGACCATAATTGACGGAAAAATCAATCATATTTAAAGGTTAAAATGGCAAAAAATATGCATGACAATGGTTTCTCATTATAGCTTGTTTTTAATTAATTCTAAATTTAACCGGCGGGAAATCAATAAACTAGACACCTATTTTGATGTGGACAGAGACGCGTGGAAAAGCTTGTATTTAGTATTTCAATTGCAACATACCTCTTCAGTAGGTAACAGAACCATTAATTAAAAAGTAATATTTATGATCGAGTCATAGAACTTATGGCTTATTATTCTGACATTGTCACTCTCTTACACCGTCTTAAATCGATTGCGATTCCGTGTCATACGTGTACTGAATAAAATTTGATTTATAATTTATAAGTCACCAATAATAATAAATGTAATTTCGTCGTTAAGGAAATAATGGAGCATATTATTGCAAGTTCAAGTGCAAATAAAAATAACTTTACTTTTATTCCAAGCACACGTGGCGGTCACATATTGATCAGATCGGGACGACGTCATTGTTTAAACCGCGTTAATAAAAATACGAAGGTTTGGAGATGTACCGTGAAAAACTGTAACGGCACTGTGACATTGGACTCACTATCGACCTACATTGTGAATGAAAAGCATCACATCTGCACACCAGACTTTGAGAGTCTTGATGTTGAAGAAAGGATTGTGAGTCTAAAAAAAAAGGTGTGCGAAGATTTTAGACCGATTCCAGAGCTATATAGTGAAGCTATGAAGGATATGAAAAACGAAACATATGCTGACAAGCTGCCCTCATTTATAAGCGTAAGAGACAGCTTGTACAGGGCACGCAATACCAATGTAAAAATGATTTTAAATTTTGAAGATGTTGACATTCCGGAAAGTATATGTAAAAAATTTTTGTGTGCAAAAGAAAAGGATATTCTTCTTTTTATATCTCCTTTATGCAAAGAGTATATAAAAAACGTCGATGTATTTTTAATGGATGGTGATTTCAAAGTATGTCCTTCGCCGTATCGACAACTTTATACTATTCACGGAGATATAGGCTCTAATACACAATGCACTAAAGTAATACCATTCATTTATGCGTTTTTGCCAAACAAACATCAGGAAACATACACTTTTTTGTTTAATTTAATAAAAGAAAAGGTACTACACTTCAATCCAAAATTCATAAAATTAGACTTCGAAGTAGCAGTTATTAACGCTTTACGAGAAATCTTTGGATCGGCGAAAATTAGCGGATGTAATTTTCATTTTAAACAAGCTATTTGGAAACAAGCTGAAAAATACGAAATATCAGATACCCGAGAAGGTTGCGGGTATGTGAGAAAGTGCACTTGTTTGGCCTATTTACCGTCATCCAAAATTCTCGAAGGGTGGTGGATAGTATTGGCGAAAGCTCCTCGACTAAAAGAAATAGAAAAATTTAATAATTACTGTGCGTCCCAATGGTTCAACATGAAAACAATTGAGATGCTATCATGTTATGGCCAGAGACATAAAACAACAAACGTTGTTGAAGGCTGGCACAGCAAAATAAATAAAAAGCTCCGGGGAAAACAATCGCTGAATTATTGTATATCTCAACTGAGAGATGAAGCAATCGCACACGATTTTGATTTGTATCAGACAGAAATCAATTCTTCTGATTTTAGAAAAAGAAATAAGAAATCAATCGAAATGGATTTCAAAATTGACAGTATTGTTAACAGATATTTAACTGGTGACTTAGATTTGGAGACATGTATAAACAAACTATCATATTTAAAATACCAATAATGCCAATGCCAAAGTTAAAAATATAAGCGAGAAAAGCTTTACTTATTTAAGTACACACTTACACTTAAGTACTTTTTAGTTTAGAATATATTTTAAGTTATTGTTCAGTTATATTTGACTTCTTAGGTGGAGTCTTCTTTTTCCTCTTCTTAGAAGAGGAAAATAATTCGTTTGAAATAAATGAGAATTAGATGAGGGATGTTTGTTTTATTTTAACGTAGGCTCTCTAGTCGATGTAAAAGTATAAAGTGTAGTAGATGTAAAGGTTAGAAAGTATAGTTACATTCCTATCATAATGTGTTCAGAAATTATTATAAGCAAAAGGCCTCGTCTTAATATTTACATTATAGTATATGTGATGATAGTGATGATTCACCAACTAATACATACAATTTCATAAATTCTTATAGTATTTACTAATCTTCAAGATATTATCTTTGTCAAATTCACAAGACCAAAACAATCCTCAATCGTCCCGTCTAGTTTTTCTCTGTCGACACTTTTCCCGCTCAAAAACGTGAAAAACTCCTGTCACGCGCTCGACCAATCAGAGCCCTCCTAAACAACAGGCCTGCTCTGATTGGCCGGTCGCATGCAGGGCGCCAGTCTTGCTTTAACATAAAACATACTAAATAAAATAAACAATCGTATATTATTAGGAGTGGCATGTTTAAATTATCAATGATTATTATAATTATAAATAATCGCTCATATAATGAGAGGCGAAAAAGTTGCGATTACGGAACAACAGACGCGTGTGTAAACGCGAAGAGGAGATTTATTGATAGCGGAAAAAAGGTCTGCGGAAAAAACACTATCACGGAGCAACGATATATTAAATAAAGCTATGAGTAAAAAGGCGAAGAGGAAATTTATCGACCGCGGAAAAAATCGCTGCGGGTAAAACACTATCACGGAGCAACGAGACATTAAATAAAGCTACGAGTAAAGAGGCGAAGAGGAAATTCATCGATCGCGGAAAAATGCGAATCGGAAAAAAACTACAACGAAATAACGCTTTCGCGGAATCCATCTAACAAATCGATATTGTGATCTATAGGAATGTGGATCAGTTAGCACTGTGGACGATATAGGAATGTGGACGAGTTGGCACTATGGACAATATAGGAATGTGGACAAGATAGGAAACTGACGATACAAAAATATAGACGAGTTAGGAAGCTAACATTTTAGGAATTACATGCTGCTTACATGGCATAGTGGACGAGTTAAGAAAGTGACGAAATAGGAATGTGGTTAAAGTCGTCCTGACCCGATTTACGGTTCACAAGTTTTGCATTCAATTTTGTAAGACCAAATCTACATATGTATGTAGATTTGGTCGGTTAGCATGTGCTAATAATCATTTGAGTTGATTGCTGACATACATTACCAACTCTTGTATCTTACGACTGATATTTAAAATTAACTTGAGTGTTTCAACATTATATTTACTTAATAGTAGTATAGGAAACAATACCACAAATATTAAATTAAAAATGAATAGTTGATAAATAATAAGTACAGTCAACAGCATAAATAAATGATCACTTATTTATGCTGTTGACTGTACAATAAGCCCGTAACGAATTACTCTACCTATATATTGAGAGAAATGGCAAAATCCGTTTCGTTTGAAAGAACTAAGCGTAGGTACTTACAGAGATGACAGACGGCGGAAAATGAAAGACACTATTATTTTTTTACGCCACTGCTCGGAAATGTGGCGAAAGATAGTCTGATCTTGGTCCCCAAAACAATCGATAGTTGTACATTGAATGAGCAGGCCTACTATGAATTTAAACAGACCAACTATGTTAACATTGTTGGTCTGTTCCATTGACCAATAACATCGGTCCGCTGATCACTAATTCGACCAATCAGAACACACTTTGTGCTGCATATGAAATTAAATTGGCCAATGAGAAGTTGTTTTATTTTTTTAATAATATTCATTCCTTCACGGATAGGCAAAGGAATCAGATTCCATACAGCCATATATGTCTGCTTTTAATTATCTGAAATAAAGTTTTTGTCACGGTGAGAGTCGTCAGTTTAAAAAAATATTAATGTTCCCGGCAAGAATATTTCGTTATCTTTTAATAATTGTCCTAACGCTAATATTAATATCTCGTTTAACTAAAGAAAAATGTATTATAAGATATTTTTTTTATTTCCTCGCAGTAGTCGTGAAAAGCAATGTGATAAGCCTCGGCCGAAAGTGCAATAGATGGACTCGTACTTTCGAGGGCCTCCGCTACGCGTCGGCCCTCGAACTAACTCGTCCATCTATTGCTTACTTTCTAACCTCAACAACAATGTACTATAACTATTAAGCGCTTATTGCTTACCAAGGAATTTGGGATAGTATTATTTGATTGTACTTATAACGACTACCTACTAATTCAATTTTAGCTTTGTTAGCCTTGCTAGGTAACTTGTTATAGGTCTACCTCTTTTTCTTTTTCCTTCTGTTTATCCTTAAATTATCATCTTTTGGACGAATCCAATATTCAAACCGCTGACAAATAGGCTTACTTCGGATTAAATTTTGACACATTTTGTATGGGCAAATAAGTTGGGTAAAGGGTAAGTTATCTGTCCGTGGTTTGAATATAGGTTTCGGCCATTAGACCATGAAGAACATACCCAAAAAAAAAAATTTAGTTGTCGTGGCGTATTACTGTGTTATGAAAAGGCTCGGAATAGGAAACAAGGACAACTAATCCACTGAAAAGAGCATAGCTCTTAATTCAGTGATGAACATAACCTTTGCTAGACCATTGTACCATTGTAGAAATCGTCACGATCTTTGAGCCACTAAAGCTGTGTCGCTGAGAAACAATAAATATCTAATATTAACGTATTTTTTCGGGTTCCGTACCAAAATGGTAAAAAAGGAACCCTTATGGTGAGACTTCGTTGTCTGTCTGTATGTCACATCTGCTATCAACTTGAATTTGGGCATAGTTATAGTAAAAAAAAGGGGTTGAAAAATGAAAGTGGTTTAATATGTGGGTGTCGTATGAAAGGGCTTCTGCACATTTTATAACTGTTTTTTTTTATTTTCAGTGATGCACTTCTTGATTTATAGCCAATAATTTACAAAAAAAATTCCGTTCCTGAGAAGTCGAAGTTTTTTTTACAGCTATGCCAAATTTCAACTTTATAGCTGATATAGCTATAGTTTCAGAGACAAAATTCTGTGACATACAGACAGAATAACAGACACCGAAGTGACACCATAAAGGTTCCTTCATTACCATTTTGGTACGGAACCCTAATATATCAATATTTTCTAAACCTATTCACTAACAAAAAAAGTATATACCTAAGTACCTAACATTTATAATAAAAGGAACATGTTCGAAAAATTAAGATTAGCACGAGCGTAAATGTGTTGTATATATTTACGAATACTAACGAGCAAGTCTAATTGATGATGTTGAAATCAACTTGTTATTTATATTGTTGTCTTCTTAGACCAAAATCGTACCTGTCTCAGTTCAAATGCCAATCGAACACATTATAACGACCCTATTGTCCACAGTGGCTGGGATTGGTGTCTCTAGCGATACTTTACAATTTGATTTTCATCATCGCGCGGGCGGTGTTCTGGGAGCTGAACAACGTGACGCATGACTGGATTTGGTACGTGTTGGACTACCTCTGCGACGCGATCTATCTCGTCGACACCGTCGTCAACATGCACGAAGGTTTGCCATAACATTTGTATGTATATTTAAGAGGTGAGTAATACGTGAGTAATTTTGTACCTTCTGTGTAAAAGGGTTAACTCGTGTTTCTTAAAAATGATTTGTACCTAAATTTCATAACAGTTAACTTATTATGTTCTAAATATACGTTAAAATTATGAAACAATACCAATTTGGATCAATAATAGATAAAATACCGTAAAACATTAGTTTTTTTGTTTCCTTGGAATATTTATCTTGAAGTTTTGAATTGTTAGTCTATGCTATATATAAGACTTTATGTATTTATTTTTGCGTGTTAGCAATGTAAACCTGAAAAAGATTTATTTATTGATTAAAATGATTATCGACACACAGCTCTAGGAAATATGCTTTTTAACAAATAAAAGGAGACCAATCGTTTAAATTTTCCATCACTTATATCGGTACCTACTTACCTATTACTAGTATTAATAAATAAAGGACTTTTTAAATACAGTTGTTTAAGATTGTTTACATATTTAAGTATAAAGTTTTCATTACAAGCCTTGGGGTGAAAGACGTCAACAACCCTAAAAACACCTACAACAAATAAATATAATTATAATAGATGACAGCGTTTTACTTCGAATTCTAAACAGCCCAATTTCAGATATTTTACACATTATTATTTTTTCAAATTCGGCTTTTGTCATTTTCTGAATTTTTCGCTTTATTAAATTTCCTTTCAGAGATAGTGTCCAATTTCTGTATTTTTCATTCTGCTCAATTTACCAGATTCCGTTTTGAACGGAATCGTTTATGACCCAATTATTAATTTCACATTTTCCGAATTTTCCACATTCTAAATTTTCACAATTATAGATTATACCAACTTGACATTTATCAAATAAGTACAGAGAAAAATAAAAGTCGGTATGTTTTTTCATAAATAATATAAGTAAGGCAGTAATTATTGCACAATTACATAACATAAATTACATTAACATTTCTTATATTTTGTTCGTCCAATAGACGATTACTTGAACCAACATAATTTTTGCAAGCATTCTTCAGCTGATATCAGTCCCTTCAATAAGTCTTCGATAATTTTTTGTACTTTCGCGTCTTTTTTTATATATTTTGATCGCCTTTTTTTGGAGTCAGCAAAAATTTGGTCATTTTTTACTTTCTTTGCATAAAATTTTGCTTCAGACTTCAAAAAATGTATGTAGTAGAAAAGGTTGCTCTTGCCAACCTTTTTGTTTAGACGAAAGTGCCAACCTTCCAGGGCATTTGTGGTTCTATGTCGCTCATTAGCACAAGACCACATACTTCTGCAAATCTTGGTCATCCAATTATTGTTGAAATATTCTACAAATTTTTCCGTTGCGTTGTCGTTTGTCCCTTCGTTTAAAATATAAAGCCAGGCTTCGGGAATATAATCGACTGGCAAAAGGGCTAAATTTGATGTAAGTCTTACAATTCGCCTGTGCTGTTTATCTTCCAGCATACCTAACTTCTCAGCATTTTTCCATATCGCTTTGGTAAAATGATAGAAACACCCCTTCACACGTACATCAGGATAAACAGTCTTCACGGCGTTGATAATTGCAGTTTCCCAATCGCTTTTGAACAAAGATATTTTTACGTTAAATTGTAGTCTTAAAATGCGAAATACTTCCTCGTAAGTACATTCTTTTTTATTCGGTAGCAAGCAAAAAAATATGGGTACTATAGCAGTAACTTCGCTAGTACTTCCGACGTCAACGTGAATCGTAAAGAGTTGTGTGAATGGTTTAGGAACGCTGCGAAAAGTCCCATCGGCGAGAAATAGTTCTGATTTCTTTGCCATCTTTAAGCAAGTGGGACTTCCAAATATAAAAAAATTGTTTTCTCCCTGTCCTTCGTATAGCAGGAAATCTTCTTTTAGAATTTCAGGAATTTCTACTTCTTCCGTTGATTTGAAAGCACTTTTTTTTACTTTGTAAACTTCTTTGCGTGCTGAGTACAACGAGTCTTTTATAGACGAAAACTGAGGCACTTCCGTGTTATTGCTCGAATCTGAATCGTTGTCCAATGCCGCCATACTGTCTTCGTATATTTTAGGAATGGACTCCCACTCAGTACGGCAACGTTTCTTGCAGGAATCGAGGGCTAGTGCTATTTTGTTTTTAGGAAAGTCAGGTAAGCACGAATGAGTACTCTCTCGCAATATCGCAGTATTTCCGGAATTCATAGTCACAGTTGCACTACAACGTAGGTCCTTGCGGGTACAACGCCATACATGTGTGCCGGTTTTATTTGTGGTATGCACGTAATACTGGTAACCGGCCCGCAAAAGTTTCTTTTTACCCTTATTCCCGACTTCCACAAAACTAAACTCCACTTCCCCTGAACTCGTAGAAGCTATAATTCATATATTTAAAATACACAAAATGTAATACCGCACTCGAACAATATTAATTATGACATTCACTTGACATTCATTTTATCATCTGTAGGTTACGGATTGATTGCTCTTTGCGAAGAGTTTGTACTTAATTAAACAAATAGCAATAAGTCAGTAAAACAAAAAGAGAAAGAGCTAGTCCGACCGATTGCTAGAACAAAATGCCGTTTATCTGGACAAACTGGGACAAAAGCACCAAATTTTCTCCAGGGGCTAATTAAGTACCCAGCTTTCGATATTAATTTGATAGCAACCAGCCCTATCTTTCACCTTTTTATTTTTATTTTGGCTTTTAGTCCAGGCAACGTAGAGGTATAGAGGGAAATGCTGCTTTTCAAAAGTTACACACTTTTAAAGTTTAAAAAAATATTAAGTGTTTTGATCGTGATGGTACTGCCATTACTTCTTTACTATACAAAATACGTATAATGTAGTAACACGCATAATGTATACAATAATATTATGGAAATTTAATAAAGCGAAAAATTCAGAATATGACAAAAATCGAATTTGAAAAAATAATAATGTGTCAAATATGTATTTGGTAAAATCAATAATTGTGAAAATTTAGAATGTGGAAAATTCGGAAAATGTGAAATTAATAATTTGGTCATAAACGATTCCGTTCAAAACGGAATCTGGTAAATTGAGCAGAATGAGAAATACAGAAATTGGACCCCATCTCTGACAGGTTATAATAAACGTACATTTTCAGGTTGTCTAAATTTTTTTCATGCCTCGAAGTATCAAAACTCAAAAGTAAGGAAAACGGATTTCGTTCACTGATTAACGATGGAAAAAACCATACCTACTGTTCAGCCCGCAAAAACACTCGTCCTAGTTTAAATGAAAGCGTTCAACTATATTTAAAAAATCAAGTGTTACTTGAACCAATTTTGTGATCCTTATTTCAGTTTTCCAAAGTGCAGCGGTGGGCTGGCTTTGCCAGGTCTAAAAGGAAAAGTTTCCAAGTTTTACGATACATAAGACGATTAACACCACCGGGTCACTTATGTTATGTATATGAAATCTCATGTTAGTGTTATTCTGTGTCAAGTGATGCTATTTTACTTTGACAACTTTTCAGATTTAAAAATCTTAAATTAAATTTTATGTAAGTGACTATTAATAAGAATAACTTATTTTCGAAATCTTGTTTTTGTCACGTCTTACATATTTTTTTATAAAGTACTATATAATATCAACGGTGATAAAACAAGTCGTTCTCTATTTTTCATGGAGATGTAGAATCACAGCATTAATAGTATAATAGTACTCGCCTGCAATCATCATCAAAATGCTGCTCAATCGCTTTCACACTCTCTCTGGCATAATAATATAGTCCTCCGTATCGTTTCCGACAGCCAACGGTGACCCTATATTATTAACTAAATATTATATTTAAAAAAATACCAAAAGTAGTGTTTTATAAAAAATAAAACTAGCGCCCTGTTTTGAAATCGCTCCGGCTTAAATAATTGAAAATGGCCTATGTCTATCCGGAATAATGGACCTTTGAAATAGTGAAAGAAGTTTAAGAACAGGTACCTTTAGGTTGGTTGGTTCCGGAGAGTACTTGTCGGCTAGATACAAAGTAATAAAATCACTCTCTCTTTATAATATTAGTTTAAATTCCTAATGTTAAATAACACTCTTTACGATTAACCTTTTTTCACTGGTGGTAAAGAATTATGCCAGTCAAAGGGAACGATGTTGCGAGTGAAATCGCATTAGGCCGCATTGCTTCTGTTACGATTGACATGCATGTTTTCTTCAAGAAGAAAGTTTAAAATGTGACCTTATTCTTGTCTTTTGTTAGCGTAAGCGACTTTGATATTTATGGCTTAGCGGTATTGCGTTGCGAATGGTTAAAAGCGTATGTTTTATCATGATGCGACATTATTTTATCGAACTATGATTTCATGAAGGAAATGCATGAATTGAGTTTTTTTCGTTCTTCAAAGGAGCTTATCGCCCGTGTTCAATCGCCCTACAAATGCTCGCCACTAAAACCAGGGCTTCTATTCCCGGCGGTAAAAAACATATCGTCTTTGACCTATTATGGTATTGTTTTGACGTCATCCGCCATTACCGTCAAGTAAATAAGAGCCATCAAAACGGTGGCAATACGATAACATATCAAACACAATATGGTTTTTACCGCGGTTTTTTTTTTTTTTGTTGTATTCAACACGGTAAAAACCACCATATTGTGAGGCTCTCTTGTAGTATCCGTAACGAGCTAAGCTCCTTGAACAAGTCATAGTGTAGAAATTCACTTCGACTTGTGCTCGCTGCGGATAATATAACTATGTAATTTGCCAGTTCAGCAGAGAAGCATTCAGTTGTTGTAATATGCTACAAAACCTGGAAGTCCGCAGCCAACTGCTAAAGTTACGGGTGTAACTTTCAAAGACTTCCACGCTCACAAATCAGCAAATTTGACACCAACAAGCCGGCCGCACCTTACGTCATCAAATTTAGCTAACGCGTGGATAAACATTTGACCGAGCCTCGTTGCTTTTTCCGTTCAAATATTGCATTGCGTTTGTTGTATCACGGACGCTGGCGCCTGGTGAATGGTGATCGATCACAGAACTCAAAGATTTTTCCATATAAGAATAGCAAAAGTTTGTAAAACTATTTGCAAAGCTTATTATTTATGGCCATAACGTTTGCTATCTTAATTTCACATGCTATTTGTGATCCTAATCATCGCTTGTCCTCACGATAACGCGACATAATATAATATTAACCAATTTTCTCTTGCCATAATGTTTTTGATTAATAATGCTTGCATTTAGATACAATTAGATTACAGTCAGAATTCGGTTGCAGTGCAAATTGGTAAATTGTCGTAGCTACCTAACACTAACACCTTCCCGCTTCGCTCATCATCGTACCTAACTTTTATTTACTTTTTAGCTGGTGTTTGTTTGAATCAATTTCAAGAACATCCACAATATTCACATACATAGGTCACATAAAAATAAATCCTTCAGCTTTTTCCCTATACAATTGCCTACAAAGATCACTTATCGAATTTGACCACCAATCAAATAGTACTCGAACAATGTTATTGCTAGCTATAATTTATTTAGATCATAAACTAAGGTCTTCACTGATGCCCATACCAACCATTATATATTTTATAGGTATTCAAAAACGGCCTAAAAGCAATTTTTCCTATTAGTACAATGACCTGAAAGCAAAACGTCCCATTAGCACAATGACCTGAAATCAAAACGTCCTGTTAGTAAAGTAACCTAAAAGCAAATCGTCCTATCATCAGGTCGCCCGGTCGGTATAATGGCAAAAAAATAAAATTAACTGACACTGTTGAAGGCAGAAAATGGGTAAGTACTTCTGCAAATTGACCTCTTGTACCAACAGAATACATTAAAGAAACCTGGAACCAAATAAGAGAAAATGTGGACTATTCGCAAAAAAACTTAAAATTTATCAATTATTTAGAAAAGCAATGTATGAAAATGTCCCCTGAAATAATTAGCTGTGCAGGTGAGCGGCACAGGACCCATAATGCACTAGAAGGTTGGAATGGTCGCATTAATAAAAAAACTAACCCAAACCGACGCTCCCTGCTAATATCCATGCCCTTCGTAAAGAAGGGATCCATGAATAGAACATGAATGTGGCCAGAGTGCCAATTTGTGCCGCTTTTACTAGCATACTTGTAATTGTACCGGTGACCGGCATAAAGTAATACATCCTTACCTTTTTGTGATTTTATGAAGGTAGCTTTACTGTCATCAATTGCTAACGAGCTAACGACCCCAACCCGTTATCCGGGTCCAAATAATTTTATTTTCAATATAATATTTTACACCGTCCTATGATTTTATGGCACGTCAAATAAAATAATGAAATTAAAGTGACAATAATGACGTTAATCATTTTCCTAAGTGGCCATATAATAAGAAGATAAGACTCTTTAGAGTATCTCTTTATGAGGTTTTCCCATGTAATGAGTATTAATATAAATGTTAATGTTAGTTATAGTTTAATGTTAAATAATAACCCTCCGACGCATAATGACCTATTTTACGAACGCAAAATACCCTAAACGCAAAATGCCCTAAACGCAAAATGCCCTAAACGCAAAATGCTCTAAACGCAAAATGCTCTAAACGCAAAATGCTCTAAAACGCAAAATGCTCTAAACGCAAAATGGTCTAATCGCAACATACCCTAAACGCAAAATGTCACAAACGTATAAAATCAATTGATCCATAATTATTAAGATACTCCGTTGATTAATTTAATCGAGATTAATTTTGAGACGATTGACTGTTTAATCGATTAATTAGTTTATTAAAAAAATTGAGTGCGTTATCCGTTTTATAGTTTAATTGTACGGCTCATTTTTTCGTTCAGGTACATTTAGTTGAAACGGTCAACCTTAGCGGTACCGTTTTAAAAAGGTACCTACCCATTAAATATTCCGGTACCGTTACCGTTGGATACCTTTTCAATTGATACCTTTACTTTAGGTTACCGGTCTTTTGCGGTTTTTCAGCCCCTGGAATAAACTATTAATAAGTAATTAAATTATACATAGCAAGTATATCATTTTCATTTTTTTTTTGGTTCTTAAATCAGCGCCCACCTTAATTAGTTTCTGTTTGGCCTGTTGGTTGACTGTTACAGAATGCCTAAAGGCATTAAGTCCGCCATTTGTAATTTTCATTTTGTGCAATAAAGTTTAAATAAATAAATAAATAACATTCACAGGTTATACACGGTAAAACCTGTTTTAAGTAATCTATTCAACCTCTTTTGATTGCTCGGGTATCTCGACTTAGTCATGGCCACTTCAGAAAGATTATTCTGTTTATGAATCGACTGTCGTACTTGTGTTTGTTTTATGTCACTAGATATACGATTTTATTGTAAAAATGGAAGAACAAATAGATAGATAAGCCTTACCTCGGGTTAAATTTGACGTTTGCCCATACAAAATGTGTCAAATTTCAATCCGTAGTAAGCCTATCTATCCGCGGTTTGAATATTGGGTTCGGACATTAGACGTCAGGGTTGCCTGACAAAATCGGTTGTGCTATAAAAGCTACATTTATGGTGGGAAATCAACATCATGGGAATTCGACATAATGGGAATTCGGCATAGTGGGAATTCAACATAATGGGAATCCAACTTAATAGGACTCAACATAATGGGAATTCAAAATCCGGGGAATCCAACTTATTGGGACTCAACATAATGGGAATCAACATTCGGGGAATCCAACTTAAAGGGAATCCAACTTGACGGTCCGGAAGGCGACCGAAACACGATTTCCTGCCGCAACGGAAACATTTAAGGCATTTTACGACTCTAGGGCATTTAGCGTTTAGGGCATCTCGCGTTTAGGACATTTTACGACTTTAGGACATTTCGCGTTTAATGCATTTCGCGTTTAGGACATTTAGCGTTTAGAGCATTAAGCGTTTAGGGCATTTCGCGATTAGGGCATTTCGTGATTAGGGCATTTTACGACTTTAGGGCAATGTGCGTCTGATCCAATAATACCCTATTTCTTGTCTGTACACCATAGGACGTTCTGCGTATAGGGCGTTTTGCTTATAGGTCTTTCTGATTTCATGGCGTTTCGCTTTCAGGACGTTTTGCTAAAAGGGCGACCTGATAATAGGATGATTTTCTTTTAGGTTGTTTTACTAACAGGAAGTTTTGCTTTCAGGTCGTTCTGCTAATGGGACGTTTTGCTTTCAGGTCATTATGCTAATAGGACAATTTGCTTTTAGGCCGTTTCGATACGAAGGCACAAATTGTACAACTTTACATGAGTGCCAAAGTTTTTTATTTTTATTTATATACTATAGCGTCGCAATTTATTTATGAGAATATTATTTATGTCATTAAAAATCAAGACTCTTTTGTTAAGAATTGTGATATACATAATTTGAATTCAAGAAATAAAAATAAAATTGCTATTAAAAAATTTCGTGTCCGTAAGGTTTATAAATCATTTGTAGGTCAATGCATTCTTTTCTATAATAAATTACCTGAATCAGTTTTAAAGTTACCATTTCCAGTACTTAAAAGTTACTTGAAAAAGTCGTTGATGTCTAAAGCTTACTATAGGGTCGAGGACTATCTAACAGATAAAAATGCTTGGCCTAAACTTAACTAAACACCTAAATAACTGACTAATAAAATAGGCATAAAAATATGTAAATATTGTATATTGTCTAGGGGACACGGTTTCTGTAGGAGAATGTATCGAAACTTTGTATGTGGTGGTTGTCTTGCACTGTCATAGGAAAGTTTTTTTTTTTTAAATATATATATTATTATTTTTTATTACTACTACTTATTACTACCCTATGAAAATTCTTAGTTTTGACACATTTTCCTGCTCAAGCTACGCTTGAATGTTTTTTATTTTTATTTTTATTTTATGTTAAATTCATTGTTTTATATCATGCTAGGTTAAGCTTTATAATTGTATAATATCATAAGTAGTATTTAAAAAAAACGACTGACTGTTGAGTTTCTTGCGGCGTTTCTTCTCAGCAGTGGTCTCTTGCGAAGCGCTGGTAGATTTTGACGTGTAAAAGTGCCCGTGCGGCCTACTTACTGAATAAACATCTTTTATCTTTTTATCTTTTATATTATGTTTTACTATAAAACTATAGTAAGTTTTGTTTTTAACAGAGTTAAATTTTGAATAACTAGTTTAAAATCTTAGTTTTTTCCCTATACAATTGCCTACAAAACTTTAAGCGTTAAGTGTTACTAAGGCGACAATTGTTAAAAACGTTTTGATTGGTGGTTCAAATTTAAAAGTCATGTTTTTATTTGTGTAGTAAAAATATTAGCGTGACTTACTATGGGGCCACATATGTATCTATATGATAAAAAGATATCTAAAAAATACATTATGTTCATTAGTTTCATTACAAACAATCAAGCTTGATTGATGGCCATCGATACATAATAGGAATTAAACATCATGGCATTCATGGCTAACACATATTATGCCAAATGTATTATGTATGACTTTAGGGCATCGACACTACACGACAATGACCTGTCACAATATCTTATAACCAAATATGTTGTAGAATCAATGCGTTGTTTTCCAGGATATCTGGACCAAGGTCTGATCGTGAAGGACGTCAAAATGCTCAGGAAACACTATTTCAAGTCTGCTGCGTGGCCATATGATTTTGTATCGTTGCTACCTACGGACTTAACATATTTCTGGTGGGCCCCCGAATCCTGTGGTTCGGTTAGTAAAATTGTATTTCTATATTACATTTCATAATAACTTAAAATGCGCGCGAAATGTTTCATGTAAAGAACGCTACGGCAGAGTGGTCGCCTACTCGATCTTGGTTTGGGCACTGCCGTCCTCTGAATTATTGTAACAACAAATCATGTGAAGTTAATATTTCCTTTATGTCCGCGTCGTTTTACAGTTGGGTGAATCGACTGAGTCTACATGACCGCGCGACCCGCGAAGCACGGTCATGTAGACGATAACAGAACACTGTTTAATTTGAATCTTTTACCGCGCTTTTGTATGAATGGCTTGTTTTCCATATTCAATGAAGTAAATTAATATCGTTGGGCAGCTTGAAGTCTGAAATATACAAAATTAAAGAACTACATAAATCGTGTTTTATTTTAAATCACTTTTTCACGAACTCCAATTATAAGTAATCCCACCTAATCGCTTAGTAGTCTTCAGTCTTCATTAATACATAAACGAAAACAAGCCAGTTAGTACTCATTATTTAACATTGTTATTACAGAAATGTCAATATTGGTTGTGTTCCAGGACCGTTTACCGTGCCCTGTTATTGTACGGCTCAATCGACTAGCTCGCCTTCCTCGAATGTGGGAGTGGTTTGAACTTACTGAGACCGCTACCAGCTACCCCAATGCTTTCAGAATTTGGAAGGTCATTAAAACCTCTTATTGAATCTCGTTTTATCAATTATTTGTCGTTATATACAATACAAAGCTAATTTACCAAATTTTTTTCACTGTTACAGGTAGTCATGGGTATTCTGGTACTAATTCACTGGAACGCTTGCTTTTACTTTTCAATAAGCTACGGAGTTGGATTTGGCACCGATAATTGGGTATATAATATAACCGGTGACCGAAATAGAACGTTAACACATCAGTATATCTACAGCTTTTATTGGTCCACTTTAACATTGACCACTATAGGAGAAACACCACAGCCAGAAATAGATGCCGAATACTTGTTTGTCGTCACTGATTTTCTCGCTGGAGTTTTGATTTTTGCAACAATAGTGGGAAGCATTGGATCCATGATATCGAACATGAACGTGGCCAGAGTGGAGTTTCAAAATAAAATGGACGGCGTGAAACAGTATATGGCTTTCCGAAAAGTAAGCGGTGAACTCGAAGAGAGAGTTATAAGATGGTTTGCCTACACTTGGGCTCAAAGCGGTGCATTGGATGAAGAAAATGTTTTATCTTCGTTGCCTGATAAATTGAAAGCCGAAATAGCTATCCGAGTTCACTTGGACACACTAAGACAAGTCCGCATATTTCAAGACTGTGAACCGGGCCTTCTGGAAGCACTGGTATTAAAATTAAGACTCCAGGTGTTTAGTCCTGGCGATTACATTTGTAGAAAAGGAGATGTGGGCAAAGAGATGTACATTGTCAAGAGAGGGCGACTTCAGGTGGTAGCTGACGATGGTAAATCAGTACTTGCTGTCTTGACGGCTGGATCTGTGTTTGGCGAAGTTAGTGTTTTAGACATCGCGGGCAATCGTACTGGAAATCGGCGAACAGCAAATGTGCGTGCCCTGGGTTACTCGGATTTATTTTGCTTGGCGAAAAGGGATCTCTGGGAAGCACTTGCCGATTACCCTGACGCACGGGCTACCCTTACTGAACGCGGATGTCAACTGTTGCGTAAGGTAATAGTATATTACAAAACCATCACGAGCATATTAAGTAAAGACATGTTTTGCATGCTAGGGTATAGGTATCGCCACGAAAGTTGAGGTGAATGGTTACACACACAGCTACATAGAGTACTAATAGCAAAAAAGGTAGTTAATGAAAGAATGAGTGAATGTAATTTAAGTGCACGATCGAATTATATATTTTCGAAAAATAGGTAAAACAAACATCAAGAAAATAAAAATATACTTAATAAACTAGTCACTCGACATATATTCATCTGATTCATTTAGATTTATTTCAAGGATATGGTTGTCGGACAAACTATCAATCTTAGGTTCAATTGACCTGTATATTTCTTCTTGTACTTGGATTTTTCTCAAAATACTGTGAAACGTCTCTTCATTAAGAGCTTCAATTTCTTCTTCTAATTTTCCCATAACGCTAATAATGACGCAGAAATGATGCAGGTATGTAAAAACGACAAATACGTAAATAGTGTTATTAAAATCAAACAATATTTACTATTAATATATTCATCTATCATTTACGTATTCATTCAGTTAAATATTAATTTAAATAAAACTATTTTTAATGGATAATGTTGCGTATATTATCCGTTATCACGTAGTGATGTAAAATTACATAATATTATCGGTTTTATATATATCACATATAAAAAATAAATGAAACTAAATAAATTTAAATATCTTGCAATCGGTACGAAAAAAGAACACTAATTTCAAAACCACGCTGTCATTACATGACATGTTGAATGTGTGCGTGGCGTCAACTCTCGTGGCGATACCTATACTTACCCTATTGTGTTTGATGAGATGAAGTTATAGATTGAACATGAGGATTAATTTCTTCTCAGTAAAGTTATTTACCATTTTATGGTAATTAAAAACCATTTCGAGCAGTATGTTCCCTGAATCATGATTTAATTATTATATGAAGTGAGATGAGGCTTATTATGGTTGCATTTATCATGGTGAATAAAGCATCCATCACCCTTGCACTTACAAATTGTTAAGAAAGTGAAATATGTTTTATCAACTACGATAAACGCGCCCACAGTAGAAATAGGCCAACAGACATTAATATAAGGCGTGTTAATGTCATACGAGCAAATATTTAAGCTAAACGAAGGTTATAAACTCTACAAATCATATTAAGACAGAAGGAAGTAAATAAATAACTCCAAGGAATTAAGTGTAATACATTTTAAAGGGTCCATCGAACAGCAACGTATTTGTCAGCTCCAAGTTCACACTCTGTATATCGATATCCAAACCATTGTTATTGTGGTATTAATCGTAAAAATGATCTCAGGCAGGCGAGCTACGTACACACTAGAGCTTACGATTACAGTTGCAGCTCGCTAATGAGTACGCGGTATTAGAAAGTTTCGATGACCGTAACATTGCCAAGTACCTAATTTCAAATGCCGACCCGCTCATTCATATTTCGCAGGTAATAGCGAAAATGATGGTAAAATTTAAAATTTGAATTAGGAATTCGTAGTAACAGCTCTGTAGTGCTGAGTTTAGACGATCTTAAAAAACACAACAACGGAGAAGTCAGCATTCTGTATAACCTCCTTTCATATTTAATACAGCCTGCAACGAGATTTTCACATAGATATTCATAGCGTGGCGGATCATAAACATTTTTTTGTGCGATACTGATTCCCGACCGACTCTTGCACCATTTTCCCCTATAGGTTTTCTATGGGGTTGACATTTGGACTCTTAGCCCGCAATGTCCAATGTTCAAATGACACATTTCTGAGTTCATGAATCTATTTTTTTATCAACCAAAAATTATGCACTGAGCCGTTGTCTTGTATGAAAGTAATGTGCTTATTTGGGTAAAGAAAGTAACGTGCTCAGTCGCTAGAAATGTGTCTTCCACTATCTCTTTGTAATCCATCGCATTCATTCGTTAGACCCAACACACGTTTCCAGTAATAATACTGAATAAAATTGCGTCCTTCTCCATTTTAAATTATTTAAAGCATTTCCTTGCGCCAAGTCACAAGAGTCTATTTTTGTTCGGCTGTCAAAGCACGAGGAACCCATCGCGCGCGAACAAAGCTTCCTAACTTGAAGGTGACTATGTAAAATATTATTGATTATTCGTTTAAATTTTTAGGGCTTCTACTATCTCTTTGTACCATACCGCTTTGATGTTTTCCTTCGCTACAGAAGTAGCAAGACAAAAGAAGAAAAGTTTCACCTGTTTGAATTAAGAAAACCAAATTGAAAATTATTACACGTAATGGTACACCCTAACGAAAATGTTAAGCACTTTAGTGTGTTGTCATAGTAAACTTCAAACATACATGACAATGACAATGTCATTCACAATGACCAGTTTCTAAGTGTGCTCAATCCTTGAATGGGTTGCAACATTATTTACATATTATATACAGTACTCCCAGCTTCTTAATAGAGTTCGGCTGGCTATCACTATCACCCTTGCACTCGCAACTTACAATCTGTCACTCGTGTTTCATTCGCACTGAAAACTTAACATCTAAAATCTAGGCTGTTATCGTCGTAATTCTTACCTTATCTAACCTTTCTTTACTGGTAGCAGTTCGTCACTAATATTATGCTATGATACAATTATGCCATCATAAATTCGGCGGAAGTTATATTCTGCTACATAAAATTCTGCCAAATTAAAGTATGTGATATTAATATTCTGCTATTCAAAATTCTGCCAAATGAATTTTATGCGTTATGACAGTTATGCTAACATTAAGTATGCTAAAGTATGGGTTCGGTTTACTGCACTCCTTAGGAAAAAGGGCGTATGTCTCATTGAACCGCGCGTGTATTAGTGACCTTATTTCTTAAGATGGAGGATTAAATTTACTTTGACGATCAAATTGCGCATGCGTCCTTTTTATTTAGGATGGTAGTTTAGGAGGAGTGAGTTGTATTTTAAATGTCTCAGTTATAAAATGACTAAGTAAGCAAAATTACTTGTTTGTATAATGACATGCTTAAAAAATAGTCAGTTAATTTTGAAGTCGGCACGGGTCAGCTAGTAGTATTCTAAAAAGGTAAAGTTTGTGACGTTGTAACGGATAATCTCTGGATCTACACGACCGATTTTGAAAATCGTTTTTCCAATAGAAAGCCACGTTATTTGTGAGAGTCATAGGCTATATATTAACCCTAAATAAAATGTACCCAACTAAGTTGGCATGGGAAGAGCAACTTGTTTATATTTTATCTCCTTGTTAACTTAAACACCCTGTAGCTCCTAAAGTATCTTAGAGTAAAAATGAATAATATCAAATTGTGTAGAATTTTTTATGTTAAAACTTTTGTCAGAAAGTATCTTAGACTAAAAATGAATATATCAAATATTGTAGATTTTTTATGTTAAAACTTTTGTCAGAAGTAATCATAATGATATTCGTACAGATATTCGATATATGAGCAAAAATCTCAAAAAAGGTACCTTCAACGCACCCTTACACCCTCAGCACACTCCCCACCCTTGAGGACTTTTAGTATGTTCACCTGGATACCGCAAGGTATAAATGTACCAATTTTCAAAACTATGCGAATTATTTCCCTTATTATGGGTTATACGGTAGTATGGTTCAATCCAACTCTACACTCCAACTAGTTCGCGATTACCTATATCGGGTTCAGAAGATTGTACGTTCGGGGATGGGATATATGGTGACTGGACATTCAGAGAAATTTACATTCCAGAAAGTAGAGAGTCAAGGAAATTTACATTTCAAGAAAATAGACATTCAAGAAAATCGGCTACGTACCAGGAAAATGGACATTCGAGGAAATGGACCATGGATTCCAGAATGGTCGTTAAATGAACAAATGGGCAGAACGATCAAATATGTATTATACTTTTGTTAGTACAAGATACGGCATTAGAAATATATATACCTACGATAAGTACTAATGATAAACAAAATATGCTAGATAACATTTAAATTGATACATCGAAAATAGGTAGCCGAGCTAAATGAGGTCGTGACGATGTTAAATATTAAATGATAACGGTTTAGTATAAACAAAATATTCTGTTTCAAAGACGCTCTGGTTCAATTCTTGACTAATTACCTACTGGGAAAATGATAATCTAGTGTCAATAAAAAAACATTATATTAGGTCTGTGTTGGCGTTGTTTTACTCTGAAAAATAAGACTGTGTGGGTAAATTAAATATTCATGATACATAGCCTACTTTATTTGCAAAGTTTGTAGGGCCTACCTATATTAAACGCGCAATGTAAATATAACGATCGATATAGCTTGTGTCGCTCGACTTCTTGGTGACCTAATTTGGTCTGGCAACCTATTTGTGAAGTATCAATCTATATGTTATCTAGCATATTGAGTATATCATTAATACTTAACAGATGATGGTATATATTTTTAATCCACGTTGTCTTGATGGGTACTGAGTCTGACTGAAGTAGCATGACAAATAGGAACATGTCCGAGAAAATACTAATATAGTTGTCTGTCTGTCTCGACCTCTGTTTTGGACCGCGTCAATTTTATGACATTGTCCCCTGGAAGGAACCGATGTCAAACTTCATTGCTGTAGGTACCGGAGTAGTGATGTACTGATGGGGCTGTAATTTACGAAACTAGCTTCATCTTGAGTTTGTTTTTATTTGCTCGCGCTCTAGCGTTCATCGTTTTAATTATAACTAACAAAAAACATCTCAATAAAACAATTCGCGTGATGATAACATTTAACATAACAAAGGACCGCTGACTGGTACAATAACGTTTGACAATCAAGTCACTACACTTTCACGTCACCGCCGCTGGCAAACTAGCGTTCTAGCTCTGAGTTAACGTGGTTTTATGATTATTTATTCACTCACCTATTAATAATTTCACATATTGTATATTTAGACTCAATATTTCAAATTTCTGACGATGTCGTCTTCTTTTAGCCATAAAGTTTATTTCGAGAGTTTGATCTACAAACTGTATTGGCATACAATAAAACGTTTCCATATTCAAATTATTATGAAAATTTCCCATCGTCACCCTGCAGACTATAAAAGCTCATACATCTAAAATACACGGTTATTCCTACTACAGCTTTAAGAAGTAAACTAACTGCTATTACTATCTCTTATTCTCCCTTTTCTCGACTATGGTGACATCGCATATATTTACGCAACTGAATAGCTGCTTAATAAGCTGGAAAGGCTTCAGAACGTGTGCATTCGGTACATATTTGGCTTGCGCAAATTTGACCATGTGTCTGCTTTCCGTACTCAGCTAAAATGGTTGCCCGTTAGATCGCGGAGAAATGTTCATATCCTGTCGTTGTTATTTAATATCCTTTTCAATCCTCAATCCCCTCCTTACCTTTGTGAACGTTTCTCTTTCTAGGCTACCGGCTCCCAGAACCGCTTACGATCCAGTGCCAACCTACTCCTTGCTTCTCCTGCCAGCAAATCCAAATGTAATTCCAAATCCTTCTCAGTACATTCTGTTCGTTTATGGAATAGTCTTCCAACCGATATCAGGCAATCTCAATCTGTTGCTTCACTTAAATCTAAGCTGAAGAAGTACTGGCTTGACTCTTGTTCTTGATCTAAGACTGTATATCCTTTCTACTTTTCATTCTTATATTATATTTATTTATTTAGTTACGTATTTATTTATTATACAAGTATATATTCGTTTATTTATCATATTTAATATATGTATTTATTTGTTATTTGTTATTTTTATTATCTGTTTCTTTAAATGTTGTACGTTTAGCCATTTGTTCTGGAAGAGATCCCTTGAAGGGATAAGTTCGCCTTTGTACATATCTTTTGTGTTTCTGTTTCTTTTTTAAGTTTGTTATTTTCTGTTTGTGCAAAAAAGAGTTTACATACATACATACTACGAGTTAGCCTAACCCTTTGAGGCATTTCGGCCTAACTGTTAAGGAGAGTTGGCCTGTCTGCTTATTACTCACAAACTAATAGTGCTCCTGCTATCTCCGTTTCCACATACCTGCCGGCCTCCCCCTCCACTTACACAGTAACCAGATCTCATTATCGCTGCAGCTGTTCAGATCCTCTTCGGCCCAGTCTCCATGTCGTCCTCCGCGTCCGATTTATTTGGACTCGTTTACATTTCTGATGAGGATCTCGTCACTATGCCCAAACATACGAAAAATACGGTTTTAAACAGTCAAACACGTGAGTTCGTTCGTTCTTCGGGTAATTATTTTCAACGTGAGGCACAAAATAGCGGTCCACTGTTACCATTGACACAAGTGCTTGATCGTGTAGCTGATGCATTGGATATTGGAAAGCAAACTGTCATCAGGATAATGTAAAGAAAAATATGGTGACACTGGCATGGAAGATAATGTTCATCAGTAATGCAATTGTAGGCATTGATAGTTTTGTTTCCGATGCTATTCGAAGACATGTCTGTTAGCAATAAAATATTGTCTATGGTAGTTTTGAAGTACGTATAAAACAAGAGACTGTACTCGTCACCGTTTTACTGTTGTCGCCATCTGTCGTATTTTCTATTAACCAGAGTTATACTTATACCTTCCTTGGGTGTTTATCTCCTTTGCCCTATCGATGTCTACAGTTATTATTTAAGCAAATAATACCCAACAGGGCGGAAGTTAGTAGAATCCCTGAAAGAAGCCGGCTTGTTTTTGGCCAAAAAAATGCTTTAGAAACAGTTTCAAAAGAAATAGGATTTCGATACACGAAGGCTAATAAACGCAAAATATTAATGGAAAGGTACGATATTGTGATGGCAAGGTATCCTTTTTTACTCCAAGTAAAACAATTAAAAGATTGGCAAAATGTGGTTTTCTTGAATGAGACATGACTTAATGCTAATCACACAGTTAGCCGTTCTTGGACCAATGATACCGTTGCGTCTACGTCTAAAGTTCCATCTGGAAAAGGAGCAAGGCTTATAATTTATCACGCCGGCACTGCGAACGGGTCCGTCGAAGATGCCTTGCAAGCTTTCGCATCAAAAAAACGGGAGACTATCACAAAGAAATGAACGGAGATAAGTTCACAGAATGGTTTACTTCCATGTTGTGTTACCTTCCTGAACCATCCGTTATTATTATAGACTACGCCCCATATCACTCGATGTAAATCGATAAGCCACCGGCACAGCATGAGAATAAAGCTGAAATCGTTTCATGGTTACAACGAAATGGCGTAGATGCAACATGAAGATGTTCAAGGCGGAGTTGGTACATTTACTACAAGTAAATTAACCACAAAAAAGCGGTACGTTATCGATGAGCTCGCGCCGAATATGGGCACCAAGTCATACGTGTACCACCCCACCATTGTGAATACAACGCAATTGAGTTGATATGGGCACAATTCAAGGTTTGTGTAGCAAGACACAATACAGAACCTCCATTCACCAAATTGCAAACTATGAAACCGATGTAAACGTAGACAATATTTTACACAATGAAATCATAATATAGGTAAATGTAGTGGACGATAACAGTGACGATGTTCTTCAAGGAGTAATAGTCCCTCCGGAGCATATTGTCAAAATTGCAAAATGTCAAAAATAGCAAAATGTCCTAACAGCAATTTGTCAAGCGACCAAAATGTCAAAACAGCAATTTGTCAAGCGACCAAAATGACAAAACAGCAATTTGTCAAGTGACCAAAATGTCAAAACAGCAGTTTGTCAAGCGACCAAAATGTCAAAACAGCAATTTGTCAAGTGACCAAAATGTCAAAACAGCAGTTTGTCAAGCGACCAAAATGTCAAAACAGCAATTTGTCAAGCGACCAAAATGTCAAAACAGCAATTTGTCAATTTGTTGAGCCACTTATCCATGTTTCTAATTTGGCCGTGCCATGCAAATCGAATAGCTGTCAGTCAGTCGGTGACATCGGTTATTGAATACACGGCTAAATTACGAACAATGGCAAGTGGCTCCACAATTCCCGTTTCGTGACTGTACATTATGTGTCAATATTGTAACCCATGACTCACTTTATACAGGGTGGGAAAGAGTAACCTGACAAACTTCAACCACGTATTTCTGATGGTATTACGAGTAAATAATGTTATATCAACATAGGTCTAATACTGCCATATTTACAAATTTATTTTGTAAAACAAAATAAAACAACTAATGATGGTACTTCCTTGTGAACAAAACCCTAGGGAGTGAGAAAGAAAACTTGACTCTTCGATTCTACGACGCACTCGTCAAAATAACGTCAGTGTCAGAGCGAAACTTTCTTATTTACTAGCTCATGACAATAAACGTCACACACGTAAACATGGATGGTTGTTGAGGAATTTTTATAAATTATCCGCTAAATGTTCAGAAGGAAAATGTCTAGATATCGCGAAATTATTTTACGAGCAACAATGAACAATGGAGTTGGGTGACACTCGATCATTATTTTGTTGTCATTTTAATGACATTTTAATAAACTGATAGCTCCGTGCATCTAACACGTTACAGTCAAAAAGTTTGTACACTTGCGAACTCGATAGAAAACGGAAGCAAAAGTAAAGACCAAGATAATTGCGATTACTTACCTTTTGAATAACTACGTACCTACTGACTAACACTTTTCATTAAAGTACATTACAAGCACACAGCATGAGTGTTTAGTTTGTAACCCAGTGATCGTTATTTACATAACGAGTGATAAGCAGACATTGCTTTCAACAAAACTTTTTTGCTATTCAAACTTAACTTTTGACAACTCTTGAATTTCTGAAAATAATTAATATCTCAAAAATTAAGCTTTGCTCAGCAATGTTTATATTACTTTCTTTTAGTTCAAATTGGCACTAGAACCTATGGCCAAATTTGGCGGGTTACCCAATCCCACCCTGTATATGATGAACTGATATAAATACTCCTTTGTTAATGATCACTTAAGAAAACTCCTTACGATCATACCGACAAAACAAATTTATGATTTGATTTGTCAACGTCATTATCTTTTACTGCAAGCGGAGTCTATATTGTATCGCACGATGGATGATATTACTGATAATATAATGTTTACAAAAAATCAGAAAGGAAATCCAACGTTAATAAGATCGGGATTTCGATATAATTTAAATGTAACGAACAAGTCTGGAAACACAAACTGGAGGTGCGTTAACCGCAGTCAATGCAGCTGCAATGGTTCTCTTACTTTAAATGAGACGAAAACAAAAATTTTGCGTGAGAGTCCTCATATTTGCGAGGCCAACCACTTCAAAAACGAGGTATTTATCACAATTAATGAGATTTTGAAGGCGTGCAGCAAATTTATGAAAAAGTCACGGAGAACATAAAAGAGAAATGCAAAACTGAAAATTTAGACTTGATACCGTCATTTTTATCAGTACGAGATACTTTGTGTAGATCGAGGAAACGATTTCTAGAATTAAAATCGCTGAAATTCAAGTCTTTGGCGGAGGTGACAATACCTAAAAATGTTACAAATATATTTGACATTATCGAAGATGGTGAAAACGAAAACATAATTATTTTCGTGTCAAAACTTTCTAAAAGGTTTATCTCAAATACACCCAGAAATTACTTCGGCGATGGGACGTTTAGATGCGTCCCAAAACCGTTTTATCAGATGTACAGCATTCATTTTGATTTGAATTCGACCACAGAGACAAGCAATGTGATTCCGGTAGTATATTGTCTGCTGCCCAATAAACAGCAAAACACGTATCTCAGGATGTTTACGATCATGAAAGAGAAACTGAATATTATACTTCAATCTTACAAATGTGATTTTGAATTGTCGGTTATAAATGCTGTACAAATGATCTATCCTTCTTGTGTCATTACAGGCTGTTTTTTTCATTTTAATAGAGCCATATGGCGAAAATGTAAGGAGATAAAAATGACAAAAACAACGGATGAAAGAAATTTGGCCAGACAAGCAGCAATTTTGGCTTTACTTCCATCAGAAAACATCATTGAAACGTGGTATGCTATTACTGACTCCTTGCCAAAGACGACTGAAACTGTGAGATTTATGACATACTTCCAAGAACAGTGGCTGTCTAAAATTTCACCGACAGTACTGAGCTGTTCAAATGACAAATTCAGAACCAATAATCCGATAGAGGGGTGGCATCGCCGCATTAACGTCAAAATTCCTCGGAAACCAAATTTGTTCTTGTTCATAAATAATCTAAACAAAGAAGCAAAACATTTCGATAATCAGCTTAAAAAGTGTTCCCTTCGTCTTCCAAAAAACCGACGCAATGCCGATATACAGTTCGACAAAATTTACAGCAAATATCTTACATATTTGCGTAGTGGTAAAATGACAAGCGTACGATTCTTGAAAAAAATTATACATTTAAAACTTCGCTTTTCAAAAAAATATTGTAGACAGATATAATGATATAAGTTTAGTAAACAAATTTTTGACGTCACCGGTGCTAACGTTGAGTTACATTATTTAAGTAATTTTTTTTTTTGTTATTGTTTTTGAGTGTAAGGACATGTTTTTTTTAAGTTATTGAAATAAACACAGAATAATTAGTGATAAACACAAAATGGTTTCTTTTTTATTTGTTGATAGAACATTATAATGTCCTTTTGTCTCTAGATTGAGATTTCAAAGAATTATTTTTCCAGAAGTGGTCCTTTAACCCTTTGAACGCCAAGAACACCTAAAGTTGCCATGCACTACGGTGCCTACCACGCTAGCGACACCTAAAGATGTTATGGCGGACGCTGTCAAAGCTATTGCCCTGCTGACAGATAAGGTTTATATTTGTTGTTAATTAGTCGCGATATTGGCGTGTAGGCCACATTTTGACACGACAGGAAAAGCATTCAAAGGGTTAAAGAACTGGGCATTTTCAAAACTGATCAATTGAAGAAATTGTAATTTTGTAAGTAATCAATTCAAGATTTGGTCGTTTTGGAAAATGGTCGTTACAGGAACTGGTAATTTTACAAGAAGGGTAATACTTGAAATAGGTATTGTTAGAAGTGGTCTTGTTGAATCTGGACATTTCAAGAAATGGGCATTATTACGTGGCAATTTTCATTTTTGGTCCCAAACCGCCGAAACGGGACAAAGGCCGCAAAAATATCTTATTTAAGTTAGTTTAGTTTTTTGGTAATTTGCGTGGGTGACATTTGAGTTTTTGGGCAATTTGCGTGGTTGACAATTTAGTTTTTTGGCAATTTGCGTGGTTGACAATTTAGTTTTTTGGCGATTTGCGTGGTTGGCAATTAGAATTTTTGGCATTTTGCGTTTTTGGATTTAAGCGACATTGACAATTTAATTTTTTGACGTTATGCCTATTTTGACATTCTGCTGTTTTGACATTTTGCAATTTTGACAATATGCTCCGGAGGGGTAATAGTGATTTAAATAAATGGGATTAAAATATATTTAAGTAGCTGAGATATTTTTTTAAACATGTTTAGTTCTAATCTTTAAATGTATTAAAATAAATACTTAATATGATCAGGGAATATGGCCTTTTATGTGTTATTTCTTTAATAAACTTTAAAAAAATATACTACTCGCACTTGACTGAAATTTTACGATGGTAAAATGGGGTGTTTTACACACTATAGTCAACTATCAAAAGTGTGATCAACCGATGTCCCTACTTTAAATGACAGGATCAAAATCTTTATTTATCAAGATACTTATTTAAGTACAGTACAGTCAACCAATTTTATTCCTAGGCCACTCTAGAACCATGTCGTATTAAATTAATTGATCTGCTATGACGTCTATGACAGTGCTTATTGATTGACGTTGCTAAGGGTCATGATCATGACATTTTGATAACCGTCGTTTGCTTTCTATAGTAAAAAAGAGTTTATTACCGTATTAACTTCATTCGCAATTAGAGTCAAAAAAAAAACTTGTCAATATGATGTCTAATTATTTTTTTGTTGCACACGTTGTAAAATGACTGGAGTTTCTCCAAAATTCGCAGTTCGAAATCCGAATCGTGTCGTCCCTCTCACTCAAATAGTGCACTGTATTGTGAGATTACATAGTAGATGTAGCACATTCGTTTATTTCGAACATAATTAAGGTCGTTTGTTAGTCGTATACCTCGAAATCAAAAATTCCTTGTAGCTTTTCACCTATTCGCGTTTCGCCGCGATAGCGTATTTTGTTGTAGCGTGTAATATCGGTGGTATATTTTGTTACTCGCATATATTTTGAATAGATTTTTACAACAGTAGCAAATTTTGATGTAGCATGTATTATCAATAGCCTATTTAGTTAGCTGCATATATTTTCAATAGATGTTTACAACAGTAGCAAATTTTGATGTAGCATGTATTATCAATAGCCTATTTAGTTAGCTGCATATTATTTTCAATAGATGTTTACAACAGTAGCAAATTTTAATGTAGCATGTATTATCAATAGCCTATTTAGTTAGCTGCATATATTTTCAATAGATGTTTACAACAGTAGCAAATTTTGATGTAGCATGTATTATCAATAGCCTATTTAGTTAGCTGCATATATTTTCAATAGATGTTTACAACAGTAGCAAATTTTGATGTAGCATGTATTATCAATAGCCTATTTAGTTAGCTGCATATATTTTCAATAGATGTTTACAACAGTAGCAAATTTTGATGTAGCATGTATTATCAAACGTGGTCATTAACTGAGGCTCAAAAGTCCAAACTCAAGGTTTGCCAAAGAGCAATGGAGCGTAGCATACTGGGTGTCCGAAGATCCGATAGGGTGAGGAACACAGATCTGCGCTCCAGAACTGGTATTGCTGATGTTGGGGTAAAGACCGCAAAGTTGAAGTGGGACTGGGCTGGCCATATCTGCCGCATGCACGATGAGAGATGGGCCAAAAATACCACCCATTGGCTTCCACGCGATGGATATCGTAGCAGAGGTAGACCCAGAAGGAGATGGCGAGATGACCTTGAGTCGTTTGCGCGGGATTGGCGGGAGTGCGCTCTGGATAGAGACGAATGGCGAAAACGAGGGGAGGCCTTTGCCCAGCAGTGGGACACAAAAAAAGGCTAATAAAAAAAAAAATGTATTATCAATAGCCTATTTAGTTAGCTGCATATATTTTCAATAGATGTTTACAACAGTAGCAAATTTTGATGTAGCATGTATTATCAATAGCCTATTTAGTTAGCTGCATATATTTTCAATAGATGTTTACAACAGTAGCAAATTTTGATGTAGCATGTATTATCAATAGCCTATTTAGTAAGCCGCAAAAAAAAATAGTCGCATTTTACCTGGGTCGCATATTGTTGTAGTGGATTGTATTAATCGTAAAAAAATTGGCTATATCACTGAGATGTAATAAAAATACGGTCGCTTATTGACTGATTTGAAGAATTTGTGGTTTAGGAAATCTATCTTTAATAATGCGAACACGATGATTTGAGAAAGAAGTTGTCGAAATTTAAACAATTAGGTAATCAAGTTATTTTATTAGCAATAAAGTCTTGAAAGTTTACTTAAAATAAACATAGGTACACAACCTTAGGGATTTAACATAAAACAACATCAAAGGTATACCTCTACCACCTCTACCACCTCTACATACAAGTTACACTTAAAATAATATTTTAACATTGAAAGTTTATCAATGCACCATTCTATTGTAATTGTATTTGTTAGATACATCGTTAATATAAGGTCTATTTTAGAATCCATGTCCGTGAATTTTCTCAATCTCTTGCGATATAATGGTAAATTCATTTCATTTCTCAGCAAATTGAAATTCACTGTAATTGACTCGTCACTTATACTTGATTGTTTCTGTGACAGGATATATTGTCTATTATTTTATTAGTCATATCAGTGATATGCACAACGAGGTTACATATCACACTCATAACCAGGAGATAACTACAAGTGCGAAATGCATTTACAAAACAAAACTATAGAGGTATAGTGCTTCAAGGAAATATTGCGATATGTTATAACGCATTACAAACAAATATTTATCGAGGTGAAAAGCGACTACACTGAAGAAAGGCAGGAAAGTAAATATACTATGGATTTTATATACCATTGTAATTTGCGACCAGAAAACATACTACAAGAAAAAAAATCTGTTCAGAAATTTTGAGATCGCGGCGAAACGCGAATAGGTGAAAAGCTACAAGGAATTTTTGATTTCGAGGTATACGACTAACAAACGATTAAGGTGTTCGTCTTTTTCTAGAGTATGCGAGACTCGAGTTAAGTAGGGCAAACACTTTATGACGGCGAAGGTAGTAATCACTTCTAGAAGTCTTGACCGCATAGAGCCAACTAGATCAGTGCAAATGTCTGAGGTCCTTAAAGTTTCCCAAATTTGTTAGTTATGTTCTACCAGGACAGCCCGTGACCTCTCATTTTCATTTTACCACATTTGGCACATTAAACCCCACAACTTTTCTATCGGATTGAGATCCGGTGACTTGGCTACCCATGGGATAACAGTAACTGTGCCACGATGTTGATTTAACCAATCACTTACAATTCTTGCTATATGTATTGGACAGTTATCATGAATGAAATAAAAGTTTGGAACCTCATTTGGCGGATATTTAAGACACGCACAGTTGGCAGCATAACGTCTTCCAATATAGCGAGATAATTTGCCCGGGAAGGCATCTCAGCCAGTTCACCCACACCTGCGAGACTCATCCAGCCCCATAAATTCACGCTGATACGGCCTGAAGCGTGGTTAGGGACAACGTGATCTTCAGCATACCGAGTGTTGTCGTATCGCCACAAGTGCAAACGACCTGTTTCATTGGATTGAAAAGATTTCTCGTATGAAAATATCACTTTCGTCCAGTCAAAGTCAAGATACTGCTGAGCAAAATTTAATCTCTCAGTGTTGTGTCGTTCAGTCAAAGCTATTTTCTTTGCATAGTGCCGGTGGTAGAGTCCCATGGAATGTAAATGTTTTCTAATAGTTTCAACAGAAACATTAAATTGATCCGTAAAATATTTAGTTGAAGTGAAACCATTTCGTTCCGTAATCTTGCCGCATCTGTGTTCTTTGCTCGTCGGTTACTTTTCGAACACCATGATTGTAGCTTCGATGGTCAATTAATTCGCCCTCTTCTGCGTATCGTTGAATCTACAAATCTACGGTTGCACGCTGAACATTTTAACAAAAGATGAAATAAAACTCTAGGAGTTGGGCTTGAATATCCATTTGCATGAACCGACTGACCGATCGACCGATCGACCGATATTACCGATATATTCAATGATTCTGCTATATCACGTCTACTGTAACCCTCCTGATGCAATACTATATTATTCGTGTCGCTCTTCCAAATTAGCTCCAGGCATATCCATATTTTAAAAATTATGGTTAGGGCGCATAATGTCCCACTCGCAGAATGTCTCTTCGTCCCTTTCGCGAAATGTCCCTTTCCTTAATGTCCCTTACGCAAAATGACCCTTCTGCAAAAGGTCCCTTTCGCAAAACGTCCCTTCACATAAATAAAGTCCCGTTCACATAACGTCCCTTTCGCAAAATGACCCGTTCGCATAATGTCCCGTTCGCAAAATGTACCGTTCGCAAAACGTCCCTTTCGCAAAACTAAAAACCATCAGCTCCTCAAATTTTAATAAAAATCGCTTACTTATTACCCCCGCAATGTTTTAGTCCTGATTTTGTTGCATAAAACATATTGAAATTATGAAATCCCTTACAGTTGTTTCGCCTCTTCGTAGTTTTTTAGCCTCTTTTTTGTATTCTTTGTTGAAATGAATGTCCCGGTTTCTGCGATTTTTTTTAAGAGTGCAAGCCAAGCCTGTACGAATTTTCCTGTCCGAACGCTTTGCTTCTGTTAAAAATTTCTGTATAGCCCAAAATAATCCTGGATGTTTTGTCAGTTTTTTATTAAAACGGCTATTCCAGCCTTCCACGGGATTTGTTGTGCGGTGAATTTGGCCGTAACAAGACAAAACTGACGGGCTGTATCTAGGATACCAATATCTTTCGAAATATTGCTGAAAAGTTCTAATTTCAGCAGTGTCTGGCATGCTTTGTCTGATGAATGTCCACGCCGCCGGTATAAATTCTGCGGGAACTAGAGGAAGAGCAGCACACCATCTCGTAATTTTCCGCCCTTGTCGTGTCAAAGTTACATTTAATGTCGCTGATTTTTTCCAAACAGCGGCATTAAAGTGTCTGTAACAACCGCTGACTTCAACGTCTGGAAAAACTCTTGAGATCGCATTCATCGGAGCAATTTCGAAGTCACATTTGTAATGTTTTATAGTTATACGTAGTTTGTTTTTTATTAATTCGAAAAGTTTGATATACGTTTCTTCTGTTTTATCTGGAAGTATGGCGTAGATAACTGGTACAACGTTGGAAGATGATTTTGTTGATTTTATATCTAAATGTATAGTGTACACTTGATAGAAATTTCTGGGTGCTGTTTTGAACGTCCCGTCTCCGAAATATTGGGCTTCCTTTAGTTTTCTCATTGTTTTTCTTGCTGTTTTGTTACAAAACACAAACATTGTCTTTCCACCTTCATGCTCAGCATCGTCATATATCAAAAAATCGTTAGCTAAACAATCAGGTATCTCATTTATGTCGTCTAGTAATCGATCCGCGTTCAAAAACGTTTTCCGGCATCTGTACAATGTATCTTTTTTGGAAGTAAAAGACGGTGCATCCAAGTTATTTATGTTTTCTAAGTTTCGGTCAAATATGTCTTCAACTGGGCCTAAATCACTGCAAACATCTTCTTTTGTTTCATTTATTGCCAATAAAACATTGTTACTAACATAGTCCCTTTGACACGTGTGATCTTCGTCAGTTCCTCGTAGAATCGTAGTCGCAGCATCGTTGATGGTTATCGAAGCACTGCACAACTCTCGATGGACACATCTCCACTGCGTACTACCGCTTTTATTTTTTCTATTAAAATTGTACCGGTAACCATCTCTTAAGATAGTTTTTCTACCTTTTTGGTTTTTGGTAAATTCAATTGGAATATGATCGCTCATTTTTGGTAAAACCAAGACCTTTGGTAACTAGCAAGTCATGCCTGATAGAGCCCTGACAAGTGGTATTCAATTGTTTTGTTGTTTTATCGTCTTAATTATTATAAGTATCCTTCTTAATCTCCATTGAAGTGGACAGTGATAATTACTAAGGAAAAGTTTTCATATGTGAAGTCCCCATTCCACACTAAGGCCAATGTAGGGATTATTATTGGCCATCTCTTATGAGAAGACTCCTAGTCTCAACTTAAACAAGCTTTTTCTTAACGGGACATTTTGCGAATGGGTCATTTCGCAGACGGGACGTTTTGCGAAAGGGGCGTTATGCAGTAGGGACTTTCAGCGAAAGGGGCTTTCTCAGAAGGGACGTTTTGCGAAAGGGGTGGGACCTTTTGAGAAAGGGACGTTTTGCGAATGGGGTATTTTACATAAGGGACCATTTGCATAGAAGACGTTTTGCGAATGGGACGTAATTTTGGTGGAGGGACATTCTGCGAGTGGGACATTATGCGTCCTAACCAAAATTATATTGTTTGAACAAAACTGACAACGGGAACCTTTATTTGTCATTCTGTCAAAATAATTTTCTTCTCATCTCATAGAGCAAAAACGTTTAAAACTCATTAGTATTAATTCATGTTATGATCGGAAAGCCGATAATCCTTTGACCCGCACTGAGATATGCTGTTGTATTGTTATCACCTAGCAACCTAGCAGTTAAATCGACAAGGTTGTACAGTGGCCTAGGAATCAAATTGGCTGACCGTACTATAGGATTTTGACAATATTTAAATATAAAAGTAAAATAACTATATATTACTTTTTATAATCAGTACACACCCACAATACCTGAAGCACGGGCGGTATTGCCTCCCAATGTATGGAGAAATCAAAATTTGGTATCGGATGAATTCACCTGACACAAATGTATCCTAGGACAAGTTAAGCCTGATTTAGCCCGGTAGCCACCGTCCACCCTCTGGGCGTAGGGAGGAGCGTATTCAAATTTACACTCTGAAGCGCTTCAAAACATCAAGGTTATAAGAGTCCGGGAATACAGACGCCGCAGGGAGAGCATTCCACTCCTTGGCAGGGCAAATAAGAAACGACTTATCAAACCGCTGCGTGCATACCATTGGGTATTCTATACTATAACATGTGGATGGAGGAAGCCCTCCCGGCATCAATAAAGCAGATGTGAGAAAGTGGAGGGTGGGGTCATGTATGAAATTAGATTACATACCCGGTGTTTTACTTTTTAAATTATGTTTAGACTAGGATAACTAATTCCAAATAGCCAAAAACTCGAAGAATAAAAAACCTTCTATGTTATATTTTACTTTTTGAATGTCATAGCAAACTTTTTCAAACTCCTTTTACAGCGTATTTAAGTGTATCAAATTGCTATTTTAAGGAAATTGCGTTTATAAACAAAATAAATTCCCGAAATACCTAACATAAACACGTAATAAATCGTATAAAGCATAGTTCATATAGAAATAATACGATGTGATCGAAGTCTAAGCTTTTTTAAGTAAATAAAAACACGTAGCTTTTAAGCGATAAAAAGAGAATAATATTTATTTATTTAACAGCATTAAATTATATACATTTATTAGTGTTTCTTTAGGGCCCTTGTGCTTTTTAATAAATGGCAAAAGGCGTTTTCATAAGCACTCTTTCATGTCAACCTCGGATGTAATCGTTGATGAAGTAATGAAACGATTGGTCTTAATCCCTTGCCATATCATTATGGCAAGGGATTCCTTGGCCAATTTTTCATACAAATTTTTCAAGTTTCACAAAATTATATTTTACTTCAAAATTTGGCTTTGGCCATATAAAACTTGGAACCCGGTAGTTGATTAAAATCTAGCTTGATATATGTTTCATCATCTACTCAGCCTTTGAATTTTGTCAGAATGCGGTCGTATAAGAGACCAGCACGTGTTTTTGCCGTTTTATTCTGTTTTATAGTTCAGTTTGGTGTTTTTATGGCTTTATAGCTCTTATACCCGGCTCGGAGCTGAATACGTCTTAGAGTATACCGGTTCTTTTTGAATTTGCAACATAGATCATAATATGACGTACCTGGATTCTGTTTTATTGCCCTAAGCACTTTTTTCTCTAAGTTCTTGTCCTTAGTGCCAGATTTCCAGTTGAATTGGGGCTTTCTATCGAAACACAAGGAATAATTGTATTTTTTTAAGACCCGACACACCGTGGTGTTTGGTAAATTTAACGACTTAGCGATCTTTGACCCGGACGAAGAGGGATTTTCTAAGTATTTGTTTACTATCAATTTTTGTCTTTCAACTTCCATCGTCTACAATTTCATAATGCATAGACTTATCCGAGGCGAACTTATAACAATAAGGCTTAAAAATATGGACGGTAAATAGCGATCACCTTTTTTTTATTTGTGACGTCTAAGTATTTCTTATTTTGTGACAACCGCGTGCCAGTCCTATAGGAACTAAACTGATTTAATTTAAACTAAAGTGTATTCAAATTAAATTTATTACGTTTAAATATGTGATTTAATTTAATGCTATATTTCAGTTTCGTACTGAATCGTACCTTTTTCGAGTGTTAATAAAATAGTGAGTAATGTTGACGATGATGGCTGCAATGTTCTTTTTTTTTCGAGAAAATTTTGGGACTGTGTCAAATATTATTAACAATTTTGTTATATTTTTCGTTAAGGCACGAGCGATCAGTTTCTTAAAACATACAAATTCAAAAAAATTAATTAACCACAACTTTCAAATCCTAGAAGACCCGTTTCCTGACACATCCAAATCCCAGAAGAACCGTGTCCCACAGCATCCAAATTCTAGTAGATACGTTTCCAGTAAAAACCAAAGCCTAGAAGATCCATTCCCGTTATATCCAAATCATACTAAAACCGTTTCCCGTTATATCCTTACCACAGAAGACCAGTTTCTCGTCAAATTCAAATCCAAGTCCTAAAATACCCGTTGCCTAAAATATCCTAATAGTACGTTAAGTCTATGGCATTGGACAAATAGGAATGCGGACGTTTTACGAAATAGGTATTTTAGGATAGGGATATTTAAAAAAAAGTAACGTGTTTGAAAATGTATATTATGTTATAACGAATGTTTTGGGAAATTTACTTTATGTTGAAACTGACGTTTTTGGGAATTGGATTTTCTGGGAAAATTATGCTCGTTCCAGGAGGTTGATTTTATGCGGTCACGGGCATTTTCGGAAATGAAAGTTCTGCGAAAATTATGTATTTAGCTAAATTGATGTTTTGGGAAATTTATCCAATATGGAAATCAATGTTTTGGTAAGTGGGTTTTCTGGGAAATAGAGGTTGTAGGTATATGATATTTTGGAAAGTTGATGTTATAGAATGTGGATGTTTTAGTACATGGGGGTCTTAAAAATGAGATATTTGTAACCCAACGGATATTTTAGGACACGGATCTCGTGCCTAAAGGATATTTTTTCGCATTGTTGGAGAAAAGCACTATACAAGCTGCAGCCGGGAAGGGCGGTTGCTGGACTCGTATATAGCGCGACTGCGTCTCGGACACGCTAACTCATAGGTACTCGCCCCGCAATAGCCATTTTCCCGGTCTCTGCAGTAGATAATGTACTTATACATATTAAGTATTCTGCTCTAGTAGTATACATGTGTCGGGAACAGGCAGTAAATGAAAGCGTGTCTTGGCTGAGACAATTTTTTGTGTTATTATAGGATGGCCTACTTGATGAAGCAATTTTCGAAAAAGCACAAACATCTCAGCTTAGCGTAGTAGAAACTGTAACTAAGTTGGAATCTACTATAGAAGTACTCAATACAAGACTGGAGGGCTTAATGAGCGACATCGGGGAAGAACAAGCAAAAATAAAAGAGAAGCTCACTAAAATCGAGATGAGGTAAGTATGACAATAATTGCATCTAAGCAGTTAAGCGAATCATACGGTTATAGTTAATGCTAAGCGAAATTCAAATGATCATTTGCAGTAGATAAATATATAATTTTAAATATTTCAGGGTAATATTATCAGATGGTGATTTCACAGAATCAGAGGACAGGACATCTTCGGACGAAACTGAAATAAAAAGTGAAGTTGCTTCAGAGAGTTTTGACTATAGCGAACTAGGGATGAGCGAGTCACAGGGCACATCGACGGGCCTCCTCGGAAAACCCATGCTAGGAAGGGAGCGCGGACATTCGCTCACTGTCGAGAGGACTCCGAGCCTCAGCATTCTCGTCCAACCGAGGAGCAAGTCACTGCGCGTTAAGAAGACTCCTACAGCTTTCTCAAGTTAAACGAAAAATAAATAAAATAAAGAGATGACAAATAAGATCTGATATTTGGGGACTAATTTAGCTAAAGTTTCGTGTTATTCATATTCAGTGTTTTGAAAGCGGAATTTCAATTTGATTTAGTATGAACCTGCTTATAATTAACATGCTTTGTAGCAACGTTTACGAAAATACCTAGTTGCTTCACCAGATGCATGATATGCATTGCATATTAGTAATAATGTTACCTTACATTCATGTTCTTTGGTTTGTATCCTTAGTTATGATTCATGGATTTTCGGGATGATAGAACCATTTAAAATAAACTGGATGCGCCTTCGTCTTTACTTAAAAGCGATCAGTTAAGCGAAGTTTAGCCAAATGAACTGTGGAGATTCGTGTTCTGATGATAACATTGTATTTTTTTGGTCTCGGCACAATTTCCCTGACTTTTTTAAAAGAAAATTCCATTATTTTTGATACCTAAAAAGGGTTTTTTATAAAATATTAAGAAATTGAATTTGTAAAGAATTTACAAAGATGTATTTATCACGCGACCTAGGGTACATTTTGAAACATTTTCATTTATAAAATTGGAAATATTTTTCTTTATCAATTTATAAAAAAAGTGTATGTAAATTAGTGTCAATGGAATGTGGCTTTAAATAGAAAGAAAAAGTTAGTATGTCAAATGGACAAGTCTTATATGATATTTATAAGGAATGGTTTCGATGAAACGTATTTATTGAAAGGTAGGTTATTTGAATTAGTTTTTAATGAAGTGTTAGGAAACTCTACGTTGCGTATTGTAGTTTCAAACGTGTATATTCTGTTAAGCGTTTTTTTTAGAAAATTATTGTTACTTTATGAGAATAAATTTAGGCCCGCTTGCATGGGGTTAACATTTACGTGCAAGCGGGCCTTAATGTTGTGTGTTGACAAAATATCAACTAGAATGCTAAATGCTATATTCACTCACCTTGATGTCTGTTGCGGTTCATCCAGGCTCCTCAGTTGGCGAGGACCTCTGACCATACGTACTTCGTGTGAATATTGTGCACAAAAATATATTTTTCGGAGATATACGTTAATTGGATAATTTACTGCACTTTATCTCCTTATCATTAGAGCACCTCTCGACCCTATGATATCAATATATTAGATCAGATTTAGATATTTTTATCATATTGAAATAATAATAAAGTAAGTTATATTAGTGTCAAAACGTCTTTGTCTATGGTATTCCAATTATAAACATATATTATATTATAAATTATAAATGTAGAAGAGTTTTAGCAAGTGTTTACATATTATTATATATTGAAACTATTTTTGGTTTCATACCATATAACTCATAGCTTAAGGCGTATTAAAATCAAAACCCTATTTTTAATTAAAATAAGTGTTATGAAAAGACATAAGTGAAAATATATACTTAGTCAATATTTATAAAGGTATTGTTAATAGGTACATTTTTCGGCCAAGCCTTAAAGATATTTCGAAATAAATTTTGAGCAACAGCGATGAAGAGTTTTAATATCCCTTATTTATTTGTACATACATGTTTTCCTTTTGATACATCAGTGTAGGTAACTACTTAAATAGATCAACAAAATTAACATAGCCGAATATATTACAATGCCTGAATATTTTTAATGACCACTAGGCAACGCAATAGCTGACATTCAGATAATTTAACACGATTTTGAAAGAACTCAAAGCTAGCTGGCAAAGAATATTAAATTAAATAAGAACGATCGTGAAGACCAAAATTAAGTTAAAAATCTATGAAATTAACCTTGAGATAGTCTCGAGAGATGCTAATAGGGTGAATTGCATAAATATTGTACATAGTTAAGGGCTAAATTAAAAAAGGGTGTTCTGCCCTTAACTTTTTCCTTTGTGTAACGAAGGTAAGTCATATAATCATATGGATAATTGTCGTTACACAAAAGAACTCCTTAACTATGTACAATATTTTTGCAATTCACCCAATTTAGGTAAGTTTTGCAACCTCTGTCTCTCCTGCATCTTTAGTTAGTATAACGCAATCACAGCGGTAACGAATACGCAAAATCGGTGTCAATTGAAAAGGACAAAGAAAGTTTTCTTGACTTTTTCATACCCATGTATTCAACGCGTTTAAGTATACGGTTTGACTGTATGTAAGTGTCATGTTAAATAATAATGTATGCAGCATCTGAGAAAAGACCTGGCAATCAGACGGCAGCGAATGCGTTAGCAACGATTCATCTCACACAGTTTGGAACTTGATTAACAACTGCAGTCCATTTCACTGGGTTCATTTTTTAATCGTCACTTAAAGATTTCTCAATTTAGAATATTAGCTATATCGCAATAAATAACTAAGAAAGGGAAATAGCTAAAGTGAAAAGTAAACTTTATATGACGACAAAAATTGGGCCACTGTCAAATAAATTTCATATTAAAGTCTGCGTTCACCGTAAATTTAATCATGTAGTCGGTTTTTCAAGAGACCTCTTGCTTTGCGAGCGTTATCGCGTGATTTTGTTTTTCTGTAAGTATTCACAACAATTTATTAGCTTTGTGTTTCTGTGAATTGACTAATGCAATAATAACGTAAACTTATTATAAGCCATATTATGACGACTTGATGCGTTTCAAACATAAATACGCCAGACCACACAATTTCACTTAATTTTGCTTCAATAAATAGGGAAAACGAAATCAAAACGACGTAACCAACTGAACTTTGTAAGAAGCCCCTTAAACAATTATGAAACCTGAGACGCAAATGTCATTACATTAATAGCTTAAGATCTAATAGTAATGGTCTCTAATAGAACTCATTTTCAAAAACATCGAATCACATCAATACACGACACAGTGAGTAAAGTAGTTAATTATCCTAATATTTATGAGGTTGATTTACTTGTGTCACACAGAATTATTGACACCTAAGACAACACTTAAGTATTAAACACTTATTTAGAATTTCACCATAAAAATAACAAAGTTGAAAGTTTTTAAAGTCGTCAATAAGCATTTACTTCAAAACAGTATGTTAAATTGGTTGGAAAACCCGGCCTTATACAGACTTATCTGCTGCCAGACTTATCAGCAATATAATAAGACCCCGTTATCAAATGCTCAGTTTGGGGGCAAACGTCACACTAGGGTAGTCTGGGGACTAAATGGAACGGTGTTCATTAACACGATAAAAATTAAAATATAATAATAAATTACTTACTTGTCCTTTTGACTATTTAATTGTCAATTGATTAATTTATCAATGTATCAACGTTGTTTTTTCGTTACTGAGTATCTGTAACTAAACCACAAACGTTCTAAACCACATTAAAAATAGATTATGTAAGCTCTAATGAATCAAACTATTATAAAAGAGGCAAAAAATTCAATTTTGAAAGCACACATTGAAAAAGAAATAAATTTCATTAAAAAAGTCAGGTGTGCTTTTCATAATCTATTTTGATAGCGGATAACACAGAGCGAGCTATGAAAACTAATTCTGCACGAAAGAAGACTAGAAATATATGAAAAATTAGATTTGTATTAAAAAAAGGGACAGATTTGCAACGTTGTGTAACGTTAACGATCTTAATGCAGGACAAGAACTACAAATAAATCCAAGCAACCGTTACAAATCCTGCTTTGATAACCGCTAAATTAATCAATTGACAATTGACTTGAAGTAAATTATATCGTGAATGCTTGATTATAAAAAAAAATACCGTTGAACACCAGTACCTACACTAGGTTGTAGTGTTAATGAACACCGTTTCATTAAGTCCCCAGACTACCCTATTGTGACGTTTGCCCCAAACTGAGCAATTGATAACGGGGTCTAAACATAATATACCGTACTTTTTAAGGTACTCAAAAAACCTCATGTCAGTGTAATTTGTATAAAACATAGTAATTTTTTTTTTTTAAAGTTGTATTAAGAAAGCAACTTTGTTTGCCTACTTTTGGAGAACACAACATCAATGAGAAAATAAATCCTCCGTTAAATCAGAAGCCATAAAATGGGACTGATTCGGCCCAACAAAAAGCAATTAGACGTATTTTGCCTAATTCGCAAAACTCTTTTTTTATCACGAAACAACTTGTTATATTAGTCATTGACGATTAAACACGCGTGTGACGGTGGGATCGTTCAGGTCTTACTGGTTTTAGGGCCCATACACTTCGATAGTAAGCGACAAGTTATCGTGAATAGGTGTGGTCGTACAGCCGACCGTTCATTCGAGATCATGTTGGAGGTTGGTTGTGGTCATCGGCTGCCCAAGTCTCCACGCTTCTACCTGCGAGATATTCTGTACAACCGTCTGTAGAATCTAGTCGCACCGTATGCACTAAAGAGACTGTTGTTGCGACGCCCGCGACGTCGCAGCCGACCGAGGTTTCATAAATACGCACAGAACACTTAACTTACGTTAAACAGACACCGATATAAGAACCATACTTAATGTGTTCCTCACTACTACCAATTTAAATGCACGTCTAACGTCATTACTTACTACATAGATCGATTTACGACCTAACTACATCATACATATTATTATATTTCAAACTGGTTTTTTTTCACATACATTCATCAAGTCAATAAAATGAATAAGGGCTGATTTTTCAATCCCAAGATGTGATATCTATCAAATAAATATTACCCCATCCATTTCTTTAATATGACCGATCTGTATAACCGTCAGATACTTTTATCAGGGAATCGGAAAAATCGGCCCCTAGGGTACTGCGCCGGAAGGCGCAAAAAAATAAAACGTTCCTCAAAACAATTTCACATTACTTTGCGTTTTAGCCCAAACAATTTTCTTTGACAATAGTCCTTCGGAAAGCTGTGTGGCTTACATGAAACATTTTGAGTACGGCGCTGCGTTGGATATGAGAGTCGATGAGGCCTCTTCCTTAACTCCAACTGCATAAAATAAAATACATAATAATTTACTTTTAAGTTGTTTTCAATTTGCAAAAAATATTCATTAGCACTCATGTTCCATCCCGACACTTTTAATTTTCCTTATACTCGAAAATCTAATTAAACACCAAAATCTGACAGTTCCCATCTTGATTATTTGGTTATTTTAACATTATTTTATAAAAACATGAATGAGAACTCGTAATAATAGGGTAAATTTTATTGATAAAAAAACCTACACTTAAACCAAAATGCAGTAATCACTGCGAATGTGCGCCCGTTGAGGTTAGGGTTTTGGTATTGAATTAGATTTTCGAGTAGGTATAACGTTTTCTCGGCAAGGTGCATGGCGACATAATGCAAGTATTTAATATCCGTTTGTGCAATGGCCATAAGTTATAGCTTCAATGATAAATTAAAACGGTATTCGTAAAATCGTTAAAACATGGTAAGTACATACTATGTAAGTAAATGCAAGTAACATACTTTTCAATTTATTAGTAATGCTAATGAAATAAATCTGTGTGTACTGAAAAAATGTTCATAACTTTTAAAACTCAAGTATAAAGTTTTCTTTATTTATGAGTCAATTGAAAAAGAGCTACCATAAATTCAAAATAATATATGAAATATACAAGCAATGTAGGCAAAAACATAGTAGAACACGTTTGTCAGATTTTCATACCTTCGGGCCAGAATGAGAAACGAGAGGCGGCGCCATCGGACGACGTCACAGCCTCATGTCGCCGCGTTGGTGAGAAGCTGGTGGGGGGCACATACCCTGGGTTCGGGCTTGGAGAACCACCTAAAAACCACATCCCATTATAGCGTCTTTGTGTCATCACGGACTGTAATTGTAGATATACCTACTTAAGAACCCTGTCGCAGAAAACCAATGATTGATTTGGGATCTAATTCCTTGCTCCTAACTTAAAGCTGTCATTATGATAAGGTTTGGCTCTACTAACACGTAGGTAAAAAGAGGACAAACAAACAGACGTATAATTTTATACTTTTTACGATGATATGATACGATAATAAATAATGATTTGGTGTCCAAAACTCCGATATTAGTTTGGAATACAAAGAATAGGTATATTTATCTACACACATATCATAAGCCCTTTGTTATGCGTTCAAAACGGTTGTACGTTATTTTACAGACTGAATTTGTTTAGAATTTCATTTCATATAAAAATTTTCTCGTATTATCATTTCATAGAATAATCAATATGTAGAATAATTACTTTGAAGACATTTAAATCATCGTTTTTTATTTCAAATAAAAATCAATGTTTCTTTTTTCATATCATAGAATAGCAAATTAAATATATAAAAAATAACCTCGAAGACTAAGGCGGGAGCTTGCTTCGCTTCGCTCCCGCCATAGCCTTCTAACCTAACCTATTCAAGTCGGTTCTGCCCAGAGAGGTCTTGGTCGCTCGCTTCGCTCTCTCGCTCACTCATATTTATATCATAATATAGTATTTATTATGAAAAAATACACTGACCAAACAATATTCGCTAAAAAACAAATATTTTGTTTGATAAGTTTGTGTAATGAAAAAATAAAATTATAAAATTCATTGAATTGATTTTCTGTGGAATGTGTTTCTTTCAAGTAAATAGTTTAAAAAATAATAATATTCGAAGCAAAAATACAAGGACCAAATAGTATATGAAACATTTTCTGTGAAACAAAATTCTGTAATTTTTCTGTCTGTAAAACAAGGGGACACCGTTCAAAACCCGTAGGCAATGACCAGCATTAACAACGGTTCAAGAGTCTATTATTTTACTAGGTAAAATGAAAGATATTAGATTAAATTTTGTCATAGAAGAAAAAGTTCCAACTGAATGATAGATATAAATATGTGTATGAACAGTAAGGAATAGATTGGCGCTGAAACGCCAACGATGACGGTGCCGGCCAAATGGCTACGCTAAGTACCAAATTCACCAAACGATGTTAAATGTTAATCAATGTTAATAGTTCATCTGTTAGATCGTCTGTTAAGTATTTGGTGAAATTCGACATAATTATTTCTGATTGATACACAGGAGAAGGAAGAAAAAGGCCTTTGGAGGCCTCCTGTGGGTGTCGTATTACATACTTAATAGGAGGTCCAATACCAGCGGAGAGTGTACACCACTCGGAGTACTTGTCATCGACCCTAACTTCAGAAGCACAAGGTATTGACTGTGATGATATTATCTGGCGCAGTCCAATGAGCATGCACGGATATAAGATGAGGGGAGTCACAGTACTCTACTCTAAAATTGACAACAGGAACTATTCAAAAGATGCTCTTTTTAAAAGATCCTCTTTTTAAAAACATTTTTATAGAGGTTTGTCTCAAAAGCATAGACATATTGTTTTTGGCCATTATTTACTAAGAAAATGAATAAACAAATTTTTCCTAATGGTTAAAAAGCTTTAACGCCACATTTTTCTACGTCACAGCTAGTAGGCTAGGCAAAAAAAGTTACAAACAAAACGACGTCATTCTAGCCGCTAGTTCAACGCGGGCCGTGTTACATTTACACACAAACACTGTTAATAATAAATATTTTCTCTCAGACTAAATAAAAAAAAACAATTTATATGCTTTTGATACAAACGTCTAAAACCATGATTGTAATCATAACATCTTTTTGAAAAATCTGCTGCTAATTGTATATTACTCAGGGATAATGTAGCGTTCTAATGTTAAAAGAATTTTTGAAATCGGTCCAGTACTTTGAGTTTTTTCGTTGCAAACACAAAAATACAAAATCTTTCCTCTATACCTAATATTAGTGTAGATGACCTACTTAATTGGAAAAATAATAATAATAATAATATTATAACAAGATGAATAATATCTACTTAAATAAATACCACAACAAAAAAATATCTTAAGCGTTGACAACGTCAACATGTCACAGTCACAGTTCAAGTCACAATTCCTACCAAAAACAATATGATAACTAGATCGAGACAGAAAGAAGCGGACACAAACGCACGCCCTCCACCTCTGCCCGCCTCGTCCAGCTCCTCGCCATCGTCGTCGGGTGACGAGTTTGCCACCGCGGCCGACACCAGCGAGTCGAGCGACGAGCGCGGGCCGCCGCCTCCGCCGCCGCGACCACCTGCGCGACGTGGGCGACCACCGCTGCCGGCACGCTTGGGGCCAGCGGGGCATCCCGCCCCGCGCACGGCTCCCGCTACCGGTGGTTTAGTGCGCCGCATGCGATGGTCACAAATTAACAATGAAAATTGCATGCGAGCGTATTACGGGGCTACAGAGGGAGAAACTAACCTCACTGCGTATCGTGATCGGATGCTGCTTCTGTTTCAGACCCTAGAGCCGACCATCACCGTTACCGCCCAACGACTATCGGATCAAGTGCGGGCCATTCAGCGGCTCCGGCGGCTGGATCAGTCTGTACTTGATCGGCTCCGCCTGGAATCGCTTCCTATTCGTGCAACCTCCGCTTCGTCACGGGACCCTCCTGCTGCGTTATCGGTTTCGATGCCAGTTGCCCAACACGTATTGTCAGTGCAGGATGTTCCCGTTATCGACGTTGAGGATTGTACGAATATAAGTGTTACTAGCCAGGTAAATGAGCAATTGAGGAGGGCTTTGGAAGACGCGATGGCGCAGTATCGGTCCACGCCCAACTCTAGGCCTCGTCTACCACGCTTGCCTGCGTGTAAACGAAATTTGGCGCTTATGGGAGCCTTAAACGCCTTGCTGGTGTCATATTTACAAGCCAGCGAGGATATTATCGATACCCACTCAATTTTGTACTGCGGGGCCATAGCTGCGTGCCGCGTAGCTCGAGTCAAGTTTCCGGATACTGACCGAGCTCCGCGTGCTCGCGGGTCTGTCCCCGCTTGGCAAGTACGAATTGAGCGGCGTATCGATAAGTTTAGGACTCTCATAGCAAAGCTAATCTGCTTCAGGGGGGGCAATGAACGCCCCCGTATCATGCGTTTCGTGAACCAAGCCTTTGCTGGGACCGGAATAAGGCCCCAGCATTATATGGCTTGTGTCACGGAACGTATTGACTTCCTGAAGCAGAAGGTTTATGCGTGGGCAAGCCGTATTCGTCGTTTTAGAGAGCGCGTGGATAGATACCAACAAAACCGCCTCTTCCAAAGCGATCAGAGGAAGGTGTACAGAAAGTGGGAAGGAACTGATCAAGGTGTGAGCGATGGGCACCTACCGGATCCTGTTGCTATGATTGATTTCTGGCGCAGCATCTGGTCGGTGCCTGTCGTGCACACAGAAGGAGACTGGATGTGTGTTGTTGAACACGCATGTGAGGCTATTGAACCAATGGGGCCTATTACTATCTGCCCCGAAGACGTAAGTTGTGCAATTCGAATGGCTCAGAACTGGAAAAGTCCTGGGCCGGATGGATTGCACAACTTCTGGATTAAATGGTTCAAAGCCTCACATGAGTGTTTAGCAGCACAACTCCAAAATGCCCTTGAGATTGGTTCCTTGCCACCTTTATTAACAACTGGTGTCACCTTCCTGCTCCACAAGTCCGGTAGTACCGCGGATCCAAAGAACTACCGACCCATCACATGCTTGCCTACCATCTACAAGCTCCTTACATCCATTTTGAGTACAAAATTAAATGCACATTTTATTGCAAACAACGTTATGGCCTCTGCTCAAAATGAGTGTAAGGTTGGGTCCCGCGGTACTAAGGAGCTCCTCCTCATAGACATGACCATTTGCCAGCAAGTTAGACGAAACAAGGCGGCCCTCTCAGCTGCTTGGATTGACTACAAGAAGGCTTATGACTCAGTGCCTCATTCATGGCTCGAAAGGATCTTAGAGTTGTATAAAGTTGATGCAACCCTGAGGTCCTTTTTAGGTGTGTGTATGAGGCAGTGGGTCACAGTCCTTCGTCAACCAGGTGGCCGAGATGTCCCCTCTGATTTGCCTAACTTGATAAGGATTGAAAGAAGCATCTTCCAGGGTGACAGTCTGAGTCCTTTGTGGTTTTGCCTAGCCTTGAATCCTCTTAGCTCTTTGCTGTCGGATTCTGGGCTTGGCTATCGACTTTGTAGAGAAGCTGAAGTCATTTCTCACTTATTGTTCATGGATGACCTCAAACTGTTTGCATCGAAACGCCAAGATCTTATCGCACTATTGAAAATCACACAAGAGTTCAGTAGTGCGATAAAGATGGAATTCGGTGTAGATAAGTGTGCGGTTATGCATGTTCAACGAGGGAAAGTTGTAAATTCATCGAATTTGCAACTTTCTGAGACAATGACTCTCAGATCTCTCTCCGAAGTTGAAACCTACAAATATCTTGGTATGTCACAGTCTTTGGGTATCGTGGTGGGCGATGTCAAGCAGTCAGTGAAGGAGCGCTTCTTCTGTCGCTTGACAAAAGTTCTTAACAGTCTTTTGTCGGGTGGCAATAAGGTGCGCGCCTTCAATGGCTGGGTGATGCCGCTGCTCACATACTCCTTTGGCATACTAAGATGGACTCAGACTGAGCTGGATGCTCTGGATAGGAGGGTCCGTCTACTGCTTAAATCACATCGCATGTTGCACCCGCGCTCATCTGTTATGAGATTGTACATCCCGAGGAAATGTGGAGGTCGAGGCATTTTAAATGCTAAGAATCTCCACAACCGCGAGGTGTGCAATCTCAGGGATTATTTCCTTAACAATGAGTGTAGGATGCATCGCGATGTGGTTGCAGTAGACAGGAACCTCACGCCTCTCTCCTTGGCAAACGGGAACTGGCGCAGACCAACGGTGTTGAGCACTGAGGACCGCAAGAACATATGGAAGAGCAAGGAGTTACACGGACGCTTCTACCGGGCCCTAACCAGGCCTGATGTAGACTTTTTAGCGTCCGTGAACTGGCTACGTTTTGGTGACCTTTTTGGGGAAACCGAAGGTTTTGTCTGTGCAATTGCTGACGAAGTCATAATGACGAACAATTACCGGAAGTATATTCTGAGGGATGGCACGGTTGACATTTGTCGAGCGTGCCGTTGCCCCGGCGAGTCCCTCAGACATATAATTTCCGGTTGTTCGCATTTGGCCAACGGTGAGTACTTGCACAGACATAACCTCGTGGCCAGGATCATCCATCAACAACTTGCCCTTCAATATGATCTTGTTGATTCTGAAGTGCCGTACTATAAGTACGCACCGGCGCCAGTTCTCGAAAATGGTCGTGCTACGCTCTATTGGGATCGATCTGTCATCACGGACAGGACTATTGTCGCCAATAAGCCTGATATCGTGTTGGCAGATCGATCTCAACGCCGGGCAGTGCTCGTCGATGTCACCATCCCGCATGACGAGAACCTCGTGAAGGCCGAGAAGGACAAGCTCAGCAAGTACCTTGACTTGGCTCACGAGGTGACCGCCATGTGGGATGTTGACTCGACGATCATTGTCCCGATAGTTGTTTCGGCCAACGGTCTTATAGCGAAGAGTCTCGACCAACACCTCAAGAGACTCTCGCTAGATGGCTGGATCAAGGGCCAGATACAGAAGGCAGTACTCCTTGACACGGCACGCATTGTGAGGAGGTTCCTCTCTCTGCAGCCCTAACCACCGGTAGCTTGAGCCCTGCCCCGCTGCCGGCGGCACCCGTAGGTTAGGTTTTTTATAATGTATATTTTTTGTATTAGTATTGTTATTTTACTTTTATATTTGAATGTTTATTATAAAAAACCTAATTTGCAGAAAATTTAATAAATATCTATGAATAATAATATAATATATGTAGTATGTAACTCCCGTGCGTTAATTACAAGTACTGTTTTATAGTTTCGCCATGTCCGTCCGTCCGTCCGTCCGCAGCCTAGCTCAGAGACTCTTAGTAGGTACAAACAAGCATACCGAAATTAAAAAATAAAAAGTTTTTTTTTCTTGTAGTACCTACTCGTACCGGTAATACAATACGTAACTTGGGAATATTTAGCTTTTCTCGTCTCGTTTTCGGGTGTCGTTAGATAGGTCTTTCAAAAATATTGTTGGTTTGTACATACAATTTTTTCGATTAAGGGATCCGTTTTTTGAAATATTAATCTTTAAAGAGGGGCCCTTAAAAATAATAACAACTGGCACTGGCACTGCCATCTAGTGAGAATATGTTGAACTAAAACAAAAAAGAACGCTGCTGTTTTCACTGGCTGGCGTTCCGTAAGACTACAAAGAACTTACTTGAAAGTGGCAATAGATGGCGCTTGATTAAGATTTTTCGTTTTAGTTTAAATACGAACGACGAAGGATTAGTAATATAGGGTTCTGTATGGTTTGGGTACGGAACCCAAAAAATAACATTGGCTTTGCAATTCAGGGAATGTTGAGTATAGATTCCAAAGAGTTTCAAAAAACAACTGTTGATTACGCTAAAACTTTGCAACAAATAGAAATTATAAGGTATTGCAGCTTAGTTTGGGACTAGGTTAATTTGTGTGAGATCGTCCCTTCATTTTTTTTATTGGAGATTGCAAACTGATATTAAGCAGACGATCTGAACAGTTTTGAAATGTTTAAACCTGTTTTAACACCTAATATCTGGTATGGCACCTTTAAATACTGGAGATTCAGCGTTTGTTTATTGAATTCGTAAATTAAATAAATTCATGGGGTTAGGTTAGGATAAAGATAATATTGTTGAGATGATATTAATGAATCTGCTACCTACTAAAAATAAATATCTGTGTCGCGGCAGACCAAGCGAAGGTGACGAGATGATTTGATGATTCAATAAAGACTGTTGGGAGACTGTCCAAGATAAGGCTACGTGACAGCAGTGGGACATTTTAATCAATAAACGCAAATACAACTTCCACACATAGCATGTCTGTCGTAGAGTCTGCAGCACCGCTGCAGTCTGCTGGAAACTGTATATATGTTGAATTTTTGGTACGTTCCTATACAAAACCGGTGCCAAAAATGTCGGAGCAGCGAATCCTGATCTATAAGCTGTTAAGTTTATGTTACAACACTGTATACACTACCTTCAGGCCAGAAGGGGAATCTGGAGACCGTATCCGATGAAGTGACGACGTCGTGATGGCGACTCGGAGAAAACCCTCCGGACGAATGGGCGTACCCCGGCCCGGGACTCGGTGATCCATCTGAAGAGGTTACATTTAGCTCTAAGAACTCGATATATTATTTTAAAAAATAAGCATTTTCTTACACATACGTTTATAGGTCTAGACCCCAATTCGTACTGTCAATCATAAAAAACTTCAACCTCAAGTTTCATAAAGATCTATGCACTTTATCACGCATAGTAATCAGGTTTTTACCCATCATATTCAATTCAAAATATTCAAAATATTTATTCACTAAATTGGTCACATGGCTCTTTAACACGTCGCTCTGTAATAATCATTGCGGAGAAGAAGCACTGCAAGAACTTCGAGCGGAAGGTTATTTATTCAATTATAAAAACATAATAATAATTAAAAGTAAGTCAAGACTCAAGGTAAATCGTCAATAACTGGCCACTTAAGAAAGTATCATTAGTTACTAGCCATCAAAATTATTTACTGACGCAGTTAGTAACGATACTTGGACAGTAGGTACTCTGGGTAATAATTCAGGATCTAGGTATTCTACTTTAATCGCAAAAATATGAGCATATCTCTTGCTATACTCATATTATTGAAAAGTGGCCAGTTACCGCGGGGTGGCCAGTAATAGGCGCTTTACAGATATATTCCAGAGAGTTGGCACGAATGGATTGAACGAGTGAATGAAAATGTCTATGTGTGCATGACATAATTATTAAATACAGGTTGATGCAAAAAGTAATTACGATAATTGTGTCTAAGAAAATCTGGCATACCCGCCAAAATAAGAAACCTTTGGAAACCAAGAACACCTAACGTAGTATACTGCAGTGCCACGCAAACCATCCATGAAGATAAATCTAGTAAACTAAGGTCTACTTTCATCAACTATAAAATGTATGAAAAATCTTTGACAACACGTTGTGGCTTAGCGGTAACGGGAGTTGCCTTCTAAGCAGCGGTCCTGGGATTGATGGGTTTGATAGATCTATCAGTCTTAAATTAAAACAACACCATTAATGTAAATACTTTATCCTCATATGTACAAATGCATTAATTGACTGTGGTTTATGTGCAGTCAGCGTCAAATAGTTTGTAGCAGTGAAAGTGGTCAAATAGTTTGGTATAGGATACATTTAGTATGATGTACCGAACTTTTCGACCACTTTGACTGCTACAAACTATTTGACGCTGACTGTACAGTCGAGTTCATAAATATGTGTACCCTTTTTATCTAGTCGAATGCGTTTGCAAACTAATTGTTAGCGACCGCATTCGAGTAGGTAAAAAAGTATACACATATTTATGAACTCGACTGTACATACATATGCATAACCTGACTATAAAATTTATTTAAAAAATTGTTAATCCGACTCTGCATCACTTGAACTACTAGATGTTGAAGATTCTTCGTCCTCGCTGTCACCTATATTAACAATGAAACCATCAGTAAGGTCGTCTAGCCGGTGTTCCATAGACTCGTACGAACGCTCTGTTTCTTGGGCCTTTCTCCAAGTATCATGAAACGTTTCTGTTTTCATGGCATGAACTTCATCGATGAATAGTTTTTGAACTTCGTTCATATTAAAAGTGACGTTCCTTGTCCCTACTTTACCTTTTATAATCCCCCACAACATCTCGATTGGGTTTAAATCTGGATGGTAAGGTGGAAGACGTAATACAGAATGACCGTGGTCTCGCAGTATTTGATCTAACTTGTAAGTTTTCTTTGTGTCTTTATGTTTCTTAATTATTTTGTACAGAACGATTTTAGTATTTCTTTTTGGGTATGATATTTTATTTTTATCTAACCAGGTCAGCATCTCTTTTTTATTTGAGTTTTTTACTGGAGCTCGATCCACCTGAACGTTGTGATAAGGAGCGTTATCGACGACAAGGACGCTTCTGGGCTTTAAGTTCGGTAACAAATATTCCTTCACCCATTTTTGATAATTTGTAGCATTCATATTACTGTGGTAATCTCCAGACTTCTGGTTAGATTTGAATGTCAGCAAAGCATTTTCTACAAAGCCTTCCTCTGTACAATCATGAACCGCTATAAGTCTTTGCCCTTTTGATATGGGAACTCTGATGCCACTGTTGCTGTTGTCAGTCCATGCGTTTGTCGCAGTATGAGTGCTATGCACGTAGGTCTCATCGGTATACACAATAGGTCGTTTTTGGTCTCTATATTCTTGTAATTTTTGTAAATACATAAATCTTTTGTAACGAATGTTGTCATTTTCAATTATCCGCATCCTGTTGTTCTGAATCTTCTTCCACCGGAATCCCATTTTATGTACTAGTCGTAATAAAGAACTGACACTGCCAGGAAAATCTATCGACTCCTTTAAAACTTTGTGTAATGTTTTAATAGTTGGTAGTGTTTTGTGTACACATACATACATAAACTCACGCCTTCATTCCCAGAGTGGGGTAGGCAGAGCTACAGAATTTCCAACAACCCTAAAAAACTTGTTGACAATTCTGTAACCACATTGTGTTTTTGTTGTTTTGTGTTTTTGTGTGTTTGCAGTGTTTTGTGTATTTTGTGAAAATCGTAAATACACCTTCGGATGACGTTTAAATCAAAATTGTCCACCTCCGATTTTTTCGACAAACGTGATCTTTTTTCACCGGGTGTCACGAACACATTAGAAGTCGATCCCTCAGTCGCATTTTTGCAGATACAGTTAACGATTCGCTGTACACTTCGTTCTAATGTCCCAGTCGCCGCAGACGTTAATTTGTATAACTCTTGAATTTTTAGAAATCCACCTTCAGCATTTTTAGTTTTTTGTTTAAAATTATTAAATACGTTAAAAATTATTTCTCGAGACTGTCCCGATGATGTTTTTCCTCGTCCAAAAGTAGGTGTAGTCATTTTGAGAATAAGATAAAATTACATTACGGTATAAGTGTTGTTTATCGCTTATATGACAGTAAAAAATGAGTGAAGTGTCATTCTAATAAGAAGGTTATCAAGCACAATGTAATCTTATCTATGTAAGTTCTTACTTCGTAATCTAGCCTGCATTTTGCATTTTACAAATTAATAAAATATAAACATTTTTCATGCGTAATGACGATGTCGTGAAACTTTTCGCCATTATTTTGTTAATTGCGGCGTCGGTATGAAAACAGGATAAGACAGTATATTATAAATAAATTTAAAACTCTGTTGACGACGGACTCCTCGGTCTGATCCTTTTTAGATTATTTACTATTCGAACAGGCCATCACCTTTCTTCACAAATAAAAATAAGTCAAAAAAATAAACGTATGTTTTTTTTAAATACAAAGGACTTCAAAAATTACTAAAAGGATTAACATTGATACTTGGTGCAGATTATAATATTTTTTTTCCTGAACAACGAGAACGTGTTAGGTACGTGTTTACAGAATATAAGGAGGCCCCTGTATAAGAAAGGTACTCACACTGCCACTCACAGTGACAAGTGACATTACTTTAGGTCAATCCATTCGTGCCAACTCTCGTGAATATATCTGTACCCTACATAACATTACCAGGTATTATAGTAATAAATGATAATTATGAAAACCAGCAAAATAACATCATTACAAAAATGTAAGGTCACTAAAAATTAGACTAAAAATAATGACTATGAGATCACACACACACACACACACACACGCGCACACGCACACATACACACTTGCTCACAAGCTTCATAAATACCAATGTTATGTTTTGTACAAACTTCTCTGTATTTTTAACGATACACAAAAACATAAAATTAAGTGCCGTATAACCATACAACTATGGTCCTAGCCTTCAACTATAGTCCAATTTTCCTTCTATTTTTGTTAGCTGGAAGAGGACCCTCAAAGGGATTATATTCGCCTTTATACATTCCTTTTCTGTAAATATTGCATTTGAATTTCTGTGTTTTGTACAATAAAGAGTTTTAATACAATACATTATTCTAATACCTAGCTTATTGTTATTTTTGCGGGCATGCCTATACAGGGTGTAATATAAAATATATGTATTATAAAATAATGCCCTGGCGATTATTCCGCGAAATAATACGCACACTTAACGATTATACCCTGTATATTGTTTGCAATAAAATAATTTGCTCTAAACTCTAACTATAACTATCATATTATTAGAATAATTTAATGAGGAAAATTATAATAATAATAATAATGATTAATTTCTCAAGAAAAGTACATTTCTACTTACATTTTAAGTTATTATTTCTATGGTGAAAACCAAAAGTAAGTGTCAACTGACCCCCGTACTAGTTTGCACTGTATCACGGTGGGTCAGGTGTATCACGGTTTGGATCATTGTTGCAGGCTAGGCGGTGCGTAATGTTTAGTATAATGATCAAAGTGTATAATATTAAAATGCATAAAACAAAATAAATAACGCCTTGAATCATAGTTTTATGAGTGTGCATGACGCACTAATATTATAACAGTCATTTTTTTAAATATTTAAATACATACGTATGTATAAAATATTAACGCTGAATAATAATAAAAATAAAGTATTTTTAGGGTGCCGCCGCACCTAAAGGGTAAAAACGGGACCGTATTACTAAAACTCCGCTGTCCGTCTGTCTGTCTACAGGTTGTATCTCATGAACCGTGATATCTAGACACTTGAAATTTTCACAGATGATATATTTCTGTTGCCACTATAACAAAAGATAATATAAACAGAATAAATTAAATATTAAAGGGGGCTCCTATACAACAAACGTGACTTTTTTGCAGTTTTTAACTCGATATTAATAACGGCAACAGTATGAATTAAATTCCAAACATTGAATAGGCCAGTGTCCTAAAAAATTGAATTAGTCCGACATGTACATTATCTAAAAATATTGAACTTTTCTGTTGACAATAAAACAAAAAATTACCAAGATTACAGGGCCTCTATTCCCGACGGTAAAAAACGTATTGTCTTATGATTTGTTATGGTATTGTTGAGAAGTCAGTCGCCATTACAGTTAAATAAATAAGAGCTAACAAAACGATGACAATAAGATAACAGATCAAACACGATATGCTTTTGACCGCGTTGATTAGAGGCCCAGTACGCTGAAGTTTCGCGTGACGTCACGCCGTGGCACACTTTATACCACGTTGTGACGTTACGGGCCCCAAGTCCTGAACTTTGATGCGCGTTATATTTGTTAATTTTGATTGATTTGATAAAGAATTGATTTGATAATATTTTTTGATAATCTTACTGACGGACTAATTAGAATTACTGTTTTTTTTTAACCAGGACACACCCCTATTTGAATTGCATGACCTATGATTGTATGCCCAAGCTCTTATCTTATCTTAATAGCGGGGTCCTTGCGGATACACTTCGACCCTGTGGGATTTTTTATGGAATTACCCCTCTTTTAGCGTTTAATCCAATGCAGCCTCCGATCATCAGTGCTCAGTATTTGTTTAATAATGTTGTTGTTCTGGAAATCAAATATTCGTTCGCCTTTTTGTAAAATAATTCTAGGGCAAAAACTGAAGCTAATATTTCTAACATATCCCTTAAACGTTATAATTATAAAGCCATAATGTATGGCTATGTATCAATTTACGAAATTCGTATAGGTGCGTTAGCATTAAGCATCATAATGCTAACGCACCTATGCAATAAAACAATTAACATTAGTACATTGTGCATCAAGGGTAGTATGAAGGGAGGGAAGGGAATGTAGTATGAATTACTAACGAGAGTGTTAGAAGCCCGACGCCGAAGGCGGAGGGCTTTTAATGACTCGAGTTAGTAATCCCCTTACTGCCTGTGATACACACAATGGTTTTCATGAGAAAATTAAAAACACTTTAACTCTGCAAAATATAAAGAAATAACTTTTGACGAACGGGAACGTAAATGGAAACGATATTTTTTTTGTGACCTCTACCACAGATAATAACTGCGTTTAGTTTCGACCTGGATTCGAGCCAGATTTAGCCAATTTGATAAAAATGTATAATTACTAAAATTTATGATAAATGTTGATATAAACTTGAAATAGGTATACAAATAATAAAGTTTAATGAAGCGTATAGGTTTTGTGTAATGTAAGTTAGTCTATAGCTAATTTTTAAAGATGAAATTAGAAACCGATTTAATTTTTGGCTGAAAATTAAACCTCCTTAGTCAGAAATGATGTACGAAAGAGTTGCAAATTTTAAAAAGAAAGTCGTTACTCCCTAGGGATGACAAACTCGCCATAATTCCCGCGGGAACAATTTAGGCCATTGTCCTTCTGTATACAGGCATGGAATAACACCATTTACGAGCAAGTGTGATGAAAAATAATTAAATATATAATACTAATACGGGTACGGAAGTGACGAAAAGTTAATATTTGAACCACCGTTACTTACCTAATGCTGTGACGCCGATTGTGTTGTAACTGTTCATTGCCATCGACTGCATAGGTTGCAGGGGACTCTGCAGCTAAAAGAGAAAATCATACCTTATATCAATCTGCAAAAGGTTTCAAAATTGGACACACTTACACTCACGGACAAAAAAATACAGGTTGGTACGAAAAATCACAATTACGAAAACACAATACATCATTAATCGCCAAACAGATGAGGCTTACTTCAGATTAAAATTTGACATTTGCCCATACAAAATGTGTCAAATTTTAACCCGTGTTCTATCCACGATTTGATTATAGAGTTATCTGCATAAATAAATAAAAAATATTTATGTTACAATTAGGACTGTTTGTTTGTTTCTTTGAGGTTTTTTCATACCGTCCCTAATACTAAAAAGTTGTAATTTTCAAAATATTATAACGGCATAGCCAAAAAAATATAGTGAAAATGTTAGGACCGCATAGAAAAGTCCAATAAAGAAACTACTGCTGTATTTTTAAATCGGCGGCCTCTTTATATACCAAATTGAGTTTAACGATTATTTCTGTGCCTCCTGTGACAAGTGATACAACTCGAGTTGTAGCAATTTGCGGTTTTTTTCATGAATCAACTTGAAAAAAAATTACGCATCTTTTGCTCCAACTCCCGTGATCCTAGGCCTTCTAGTTCCCAAGATACTTTCGTGTAAAATGATACAATTAACCAATTTTTTTCCAATTTCGAGTGATTAATGCTATTTCTCTAGTTAAAACACTCCAAAAAACAAAAAATAAAAAAATTATTCGTGCCTGGTGATATATCTAAAATTGTATTATTAATCACGATTTTAATTTACCTTTACAAAGTCGTGTTTTTTGATATAACTTGAGTTGTATCATTTATCACCAGAGTTTTGCGTATTTCGAACGTTACAAATTGAGTTAGACCAAAAATTAAACCTATATTTGCTGTTTTTGGTTTGTGTTAAGTGATACAACTCGATTTATATCAAGTGTCACCAAACATTTCCTAATTTTTGCAATTATGTCTTATGGCACAAGTCAGTTGTATCAAAAATGTAAGAATATTACGAACATTTAGAACCTGTAAAGTTTGATGCATAGTGATACAATTACTATCCAAACAAATCTATTGATACTTTCTATATAAAGAAACGTGTCATAATAAAGTGTAATATTTATGTATTAATATTTAGTAAGATCTAATAATATTACTTTGTTGTGACAGAGTTTTGTAAAGGTTCAGAATAAAATGGTTTGTCTCTGGTCGGGTGCTGAGGTATAAAGTGCGAGGGGAAGTTAGATAAGGCTTGATATTTGCTTATACAAAATGTGTCTATTTTTAATCCAAAATATCCAAATAGCCTATCTGTCCTCGTTTTGAATATAGGGTTCGGCCTTTAGGGTATTACCCAAACTAGCAGTACCCCGTCATATGAGTAAGCTTGCTTGTGTTTACCTCTCCTGTTGGTTTCTTTAATGAGCGAATCTAGTAGGAGACACCATGAGTGGTGACAGGCAACCCTCTTGCGGGAAGCCTCTACATGTCTTTATCCTTTTTGAGTCTCCAGTCCAGAACCTTAAAAGCGTCCTCCAATGCAGCGGTGAACAGCTTCGGAGAGATCACAAGATCTCCTTGTCTGACTCCCCGCTGCAGAGGAATAGGCTTCGTGCTCTGGTCCTGTAGTCGGACGTTACGGACATAGTGGCGTTTTCGTACAGACACTTCAACACTTTGATATATCGTTAGGCAACTTGGCACCGCTGGAGAGACTGCAGCACAGCCCAGGTCTCGATCGAATCGAAGGCTTTCTCGTAGTCCAGAAATGCAAGGCAAAGGAGGAGGTTATACTCTTCGGTCTTCTGTATAACCTACCGCAGCTCATGTATGTGGTCTACGGTACTATAACCTTTTCGCAAACCAGCTTGTTCGGGAGGCTGGAAATCGTCAAACCTGCGTGCGAGACGATTTGTGATAAACCTCGAAAACATGGCTCAGAAGTGAGATGGGTCTATAATTCTACAGCAAGGTTTTATCACCTTTCTTGAAGAAGAGAACCACCACACTTCTTCCCGTGATAGTCGGAGGCTCAGTGCTCGAAGTTGTTGATGACAATACTTACCTGGGACAAAGGGTCCAGCTAGGTAGGTCTAACTTTGAGAAAGAGGTCACTCGTCGAATCCGACTCAGCTGGGCAGCGTTCGGGAAGCGTCGCAGCATCTTTTCGTCCAAATTACAGTAGTGTTTGAAGTCAAAAGTCTTTGACCAGTGTGTGTTGCCGGTGATGACTTACGGATCTGAGACGTGGGCGCTAAGAATGGCCCTCATAAGAAAGGTCAAAGTCACTCAGAGGGCTATGGAGAGGGCTATGCTCGGGGTTTATCTGCTTGATAGAATCAGGAATGATGTTATCCGCAGGTAGAACTAAGGTTACCGATATAGCCCGAACGGGGCACATTGCTCACAGTACTGCTGGCCGATGGGGTCAGAAGGTTCTTGAGTGGCGTCCGCGGACCGGAAGACGAGCTGTAGGTACGCTTCCAATAAGATGGAGTGACGACCTTGTAAGGATCGTGGGAATGCGGTGGATGCGAAAAGCACAAGACCGGTCTGAGTGGAGAGCCTTGGGGGAGGCCTATGTCCAGCAGTGGACGTCTTTCGGCTTTCGGAAATAAAAAATACAATAAAAACGATTTCGTCCTTAAATCACATAGACCGTTGTTCAATTTACCCGTCAATTTCATGTTTAGTTCCTTTATTCCATAGTATATAAAAAAATAAAGTTATCATGATTGCAATCGTTTGTTTTAAATACTTGTATTATTTGACACAAGTTTTTTCGTAATCAGACCTAGGAATAACTCTATATATAACATTACTCACGGTTTATTTTACGTTCTTTTTTGTGAAAAGTGATACAACTCACTAAATATCGTTGGTAATTTTTAACAAGTCCATTTAAACTGCGTTTATGTACCCATTGTAATGCTACGGAACCCGAGGGTCCGCAACTCGGAATCGTATTTTATTTTCTCTATTCACCCTCATGGCTATTAGCACTCCTGCGCCGCGAGCCACGGAAACAAGCTCCGGTTACGGTTAAATTTGCAATGTTATCAATTGAACTTTTTCGCCGCAGTGCCGCTATTTCAGGGCTACGGCAAGCTATCGTTATAATGGGTACTAGAAAAATACATACAATTAATTTTAAAAGATCCATGCCAGCATAAAATCCAGCTAAGTCGGATCGATTAAGTAGACATGTTACCGCAAAAATGTAAGTAAAACTGCTTTATCAACTGTCTAGCATTAATTTGAAAACATGCATGTTTATAGCTTTGTGACACGCTACTAATATTTTAATTCAATTTCAATTAGAGAACTAAAGCGGCCTCCTTACACGCTTACTGGTCTAACTGGAGCATTATGCCGTAATGGATTTAGTATACTATATAAGACATTGCAATGCGTTACAAAAATGCAAGCCATATGCAATTAGGTACTTCGCGGATCGCTAAGTATAAGGTTGGATCATAATTAAGGAATTGTCTAAATTCAACACTTCGAGTTTACGGTAACATGATTAGAGGTCAATTGGCTGTACTGCTCGACGTCTAATTATGACGTCACCGCCGCTGTAACTGTTTAGCAACACCGAAGCGCATGAAATATGAGACATAAAGTTACCTTTGTACGACTCCATGTCTGCTCGTGGATGCCGTAAGAGGCGACTAAGGGAATAAAGGCTTGTAGTATTGTTAGGCGATGTACTTGCAGCCTGTCACTAATACACTGGTAAACATCTTAGCTTGATTGTGCAAAATGTGGTTACAGATTTTTTTGAGTTGTTGGTGATTCTGTAGCTCTGCCTACCCCACTCTGGAGATGAAGGCGTAATTTGATATATTTTATTTTATTTTATTCGGAAACCCAACAGCTTTTGATAACAATTTTAGGTTAATTACAATATGTTCACAGTCAAAGAATGTGTGTATGTGTGTAAGTTATCTTTCTCTTGTAAACTGTGAACGGAAGGCCGATAGCTCCATAGAATATGCTTGTAATATACTAATTATCATGTGCTGTAAGATACAATACAGCCCTCACCTGCTGTCCTGAGATAAAACAACTGTAACAGCTTTTGATTTGAGTAACGCGCAATACCTACTAAACTGGATAAGTTTCGATCAAAACCAAGTAAATATGAACGTAAGTATATATATTAAACATACAAAGGAATTAACCAGAGTCCATCTACATCACTACCACCATCTTACCCTTTAACCTGCCGCCAAGCAACATTTCTCGTATTGTTTCGTTTCGGTAACCAAGTAAGACCACCACGAAAAAAATGCATTTGCAGTCTTGAGATTGCAGTCTTGTTATCCCAAATGTCATGCCATAAGATGGTCTATTTGTTAGTTTCTCCGTACCAGCGAAAAGCCTTACCTGGCCCTGAAGCTGATGCGGGGCAAACGGGTTGACCGAGACGGGAGAGGACTGGTGGGGGAGCGCGCTGTGCGGGGAGCAGCCGGGGGGACTGCGGCCAACGCCGGTGCACGGGCCGCCGTAACCCAGGCCGGCGCTCGATGGAGTCAGCCAAGCCCTGGAACATGAAGATCTTATCATATCTATATATAGGTATATGGGCCCTCTGGGATATACTATACTGGTAATTTATCGCCCTTTAAGATTCTTAACATTCAGTAGGTACAGTCAACATCATAAATAAGTGATCATTTATGTACCTTGTCGCTTCCCATCGTTTCACAATTTTGTATGGCATTTCAAACACGAGGTTAAAGTGACAAGGTACATAAATGATCACTTATTTATGCTGTTGACTGTACCTACTTACGTTAGAAAAACTCCATAGTAGTATTAGTGGTGATCTCAAGATATAAAGCAATATAACCAGTCTCCTAATTTAAATTGAATCTCAAAATCAAAACTTTGCAAGGGTGCGACATACTATACTCGCCAGTCGCGTTTTAGTTTACAGGTAACTTTTGAATTATTAAGGCCCAAGTCAAATCTGTCGAGCTTTGCAATTATACGTCAGTACACAATAGGTTAATAGATACCACGAGTCTGTTTTGTCGAGCAAATTTATTTGCATACAACCTTAGAACGTCATTGTTTTAAACTAACACATTTTCCATAAATGCGTAAAGTATAAAACGGGACTAAATAGCGCAATAAATAACATTTACCTCAACGTTTTGACATCTGACAACAGCCGTGGCCACGAGAAGACCAAAGTGGAGGGTGTTCATGTGGTTGTCTTGCACGTTTTCCGGCCTGGATTAAGTCTTGTTTTTGACATTTCAATGTCATCACATCATACAACACACAACATCAGACTAATTGACCAAAGTTTTCGCTTACTTACCGATAATTGAATTGCATGTAAATGATATTATGCGATTAACATTTATTTTAAACCCCCTCTCTTTGAGAGGGGTTCTTAGGTTTGACGTGTTGGTCTGTGTGTCTGCTCTAGCATTGTAGTTCGCAAACGGATGTACCTCTCTATCAATTCGGACTCAGTTTTTTTGAAATAATGCTTGTTCAATCGGGATGGCTCTTAGCTAGGTAGCTTTAATGAAATTATATATAACCGTTTTGGAAAATCTGCTCAAAAAGTAGAGGCCACCATTGTATTGGTGGTTTTGGCCCATTTAATTACGCTTGTGGCTTTAAATACCAGATTGACAGTCCCTTACCTTAATCCCGACACAGGGACTTTAAAACTTTAAATAAATAAAATTCCCGTATATCCCTAGATTTCCAAAATAGCAGAGTTTTAATTTAGTGTATTTTAAAAGTACAAAAGTGTGGTCAGGCAATACAATCGACTTAAATACCGCAAAATTAAACTGTTTCGATAACTTCTGACATTTTCGAAGTTAGTTTCGGCAACAGTTTTACACTTGACTTACTCTCGTTCGTGCAGAATTAGAGCAACACATCTTTCTACAAGTTAGGTAATTAAATACTAAAATTGTTTTCTGTTTAATCACTATACTCGTGTGGTCTCGAAGTAGGTAGGTAGGCGGTAGGCGTCCCAAGCAAATTTCAACAATTATCTCCCCTTGTTCCTTGGAGATAACCGTGGCCATATATAACTGGTTATTTGTGAAGATTTTTTTTCCTCCAGTATAACCAGTTATCTCCGAGGAATAGATTTTCCTCACAGATAACTGTTAAAAAGATCAGTTATCTGTAAAGAAAATCTATTCCTTGGAGATAATTAGTTATCTCCGAGGATTTTATTTTCCTCGCAGATAACTGTTAAAAATTACGGTCATCAATCGTAATCATGTTTTCCGGTAGTGCTGCTGATGACTAACACGAGGCACTAGTAGGTATTACAATTAACGAGCTCCTTAATTAATTTTCTTTAAAAAGAGCCATTTGATACCCAGTTATGATCACCTGTGGTCACCCTACTCAACCACGTGATAGTTCTTGCGTTTGTCCAATTCTACCAGTCTGAGCGAACAAAGACACCATGTCAAACCTTTATATGCTGGTATAAGGATAAGGAGGAGGCATTTTTCGCTTATTTATTCAAATAAATCGCTTAATTTTCTTTTGAGAAATGTTTACAATGTTGACGTTATTGACGATTAATGCCAAAACACTATCCAGCCAGTAAATTGCAAAGAGTTTGAATATGTTCTCTTCGAACTTTGTGACAACTATCTGTCGTAATGTAGGGTGTCCGAGAAATTTTAAATAAATTAGGATAAAAATTAAACTTTGAGCAAAACAAAAGAATGATTTATTTGAGTTACCAAATGGTGTAAGTGATTATTAGTCGAGTAAGGATTTAGGGAAAAATGTCACGATTCACGACTTAGATTTCACCCTGTAATGTCCATCGGTAGATTTTCTGATACTAATATTTTTTTAGTAACCCGAACTTGATTTCGTAGAAATAAATTTATGATAGCTAGCAAACATATGGGTGATTTAGATAACTTTCTCGGTTTATTAGCTGTAAAGTTTTTAGGCAAGATGCTACAGACATACCCATAGCTAGTCACGTTATACCCACTTATTGCACTCCACTGTTGACTGCGGAGCTTAAAAAAATCAAGGATCTGTCTAAAACTCGGCAGAAATTCAGGCGTAGTGAAACCTACTCAAATCCACGTCCTGTCTCGAAGGCACCGCAAAAAAATACAAGTTCAAGTCAAAAGTCAAAAAAAACAAACTTTCAAAGAAGATCAAGCCAACTTTTGGGAAGAAATTATATGGTAAGTCTTATGAACGTCAATTATTAAAATTTGAGGGAGGTGTGGCCTATGATATCGATACAGGGATCTAGGTTGGTACGCGAATATATTTCCTTTAATGTATAGCCGGCACGACAAGGTCAGCTGACTCACCAAAAAAGCCACCTACTGTCAGTCATAGACAGTCAGCGATTCTTCGTCATGTCATCGAGTATTCGTGTCAGGCGTCAAATAACGTCGATGGTTTAGATTTAATTGGGTTGAGTGGTAGTGGCGCGGTCTTCTCAAGTTATGCACAAGAATTGTTTACTACAGAACTCACTGATACTTATCGTCTACTATGAATCGCCCCAGTAACACGTGTGTTACTCACACATTGACTTTCTGCCCTTTTGTCATCACATTATCATCATTTTACTTGAGAGATATGATCTTGTCAGTGAAATAATTGCTTCTTTTCTCCCTTCGCTGCCAGCTTTTACATCTTACATGACACATTAGTATTTTGTCTTCACGTTACTATGGTAAGTAAGTAAGTATAATGGTAAGTAAGGTAAGTTTTCACAGTCCGAGAAGCCGTAAGTCATGGTTTCTTTCAGAAATTACTTGTTGGTAAAACTGTGTGGTTACGTCTGAATGCCGAGATATTTGAGTAAATAAGAACCGCGCGATTCTGAAACCGCGCCATTATCGCCCATGTCTGAGCGGATACTATAGACGTTGAATGCGTCTGTTTTTAATATAGGCGTAAACTTGTGAGAAAGCAGACCTAAATATTATAACTATGGTCATGCTGCATACCTATGTAGGTAAAGTTTATATAACTGAAACAAAAATCGATCTATGGTTTGCGATTGCAATTTTATTCTCATTGGGAAAATAGGAACGGATATGATTTATTTAGTCAACTCCGTCAACTTGAATCAAATTAAATAACGCATTTCTGTTTTGTTTTTTAATGTATAGCTCTAAATGGAGTTGCTACATTTTAAATATTATGTATAAACAAGATTCTACTACATATTCATTTAATTTATTGTTGTTAGTACGTTCGTGCCATCACTAAACTAAAAGTAACATGTGTACCGTAAAACATTCACTGTTCAAGTAGCACAAACAAGTGATATTTTTTAATAATTAGCTACTGATTCCATCCAGCCAGTCTCTTTCTCGTGATTTGGATAATCTCGGTGTGAAAACTCGCGAACGATTAAAATCACGGCGGAACCAGAGCACTAATTAAATATCCTGATTGCTCGTAAACTGGATCGTGTAACACAAAAAGGTTTTAATTCGCCTACAATTTATAACTGCATAATTCTCAGAAATAATAGCCTCGTCTTAATCTTGTAGCTTTAACAAATGCTTTATTTAAATAAGAAAGTAAGGAGCGATCGTGGCCCTACGAGTACCTATCAAATTTCATCAATCAATTCATACTTTTAGTGGTTTAATAATCCATCGCCGATTTGTTATATAATAATTATAGGCTCGAACTTCAATTCTCAACTTCTAAATCTGTCATTAGTTTTAGGATATAACCGCGGCGCTTTGTATTAATTATTAAAGATCATAGTCATTATGAATCCACCTGTATGTTATCTAATGTCATTTCGATGTTTACTAATAAAATAACATCAGCAATAGAGTTCAAGAATACTCATACGGAAGTGGGAAATAAAATGTTACAAACATATCAATTATAGGTAATCACCCGTATTTGTTTTATAAACACGAGAATGAGAAACGTAAATATTTATTATAATTAAATCGTAATAACTTGTCACAAGTTTATTCGCTGATGTTATTATGCAATTAGTGTGGTGACAACGCGAAAAGTCAGCACCTATACATATATATATATATACATTTTGGTTTCGAGTTGTATATACGAGTATAGTTATTATTTCACGCTTCGCTTAGACAAAGCTTGACCATTTTCAAGTTACCTACCCTGCGTATTTAATCGTAGTTTGTTTATTTTATAACCTTTTAAGGTCAGACTCTTTAAGTTAAAATTTCATTTGTCATTTTACAAGCATCATACGTTATGAAAACCAGCGGCCATTCTAGACTTCCCTTCTTCCCTTCTTTCTTCTAGACTCCATTTATTATCAGGTGATTTAGAGGTCAATTGCTGTTCACAAGTAACAGTAACAATAGCAGCTAATGCAGATGGAAAGAACGAAATGAAAGAGTGCCGTCCTTAATTCAAACTCAATACCAATATTTATCTTACACATGCCGTCATACAAAATTTGAATTAATTTTATTAAACTATCATACTAGGTCAAGTGAAAAAGATATAAATTTCTAAACGGCCGAAACATTGTTTTAAGCTACAGCGACTTTTCGTATGCTTAGTATAATTTTAAATCGGCAAAAACTGTTACTTTACATAGGATAACTACGATAACGAACATTTCAATAACTTGCTATGCTACTGCTTAACAGATTTACGTTTCCATATTACTTTACGTTTACTTTGCCTTTACCTTCACTAAGTATTTGGTGGCAATACAATATATCTACCATAAAGATTGTGCTAGTTTTTTTTTTCCGTCCACAAAGGGTAAAGACGGGACCCTATTACTAAGACTCCGATGTCCGTCTGTCCGTCTGTCTGTCACCAGGCTGTATCTCATGAACCGTGATAGCTAGACAGTTAAAATTTAAAATTCACAGAAGATGTATTTCTGTTGCCGCTATAACAACAAATACTAGAAACAGAATAAAATAAATATTAAAGTGTTATAATAGAGAGCTTTTTAGTCGAGTACCGTGTTTAGGCCACGAAGCTTGCTGAGTGGCCTAAGTAAGGTACGAGATTAAAAAGCTTGATTATGACACTATTGTGAACAATACTTGTTGTACGAGTTCATTAAAATTAATAATTTAAGTCATTAATACAATCACCACCACATCGACATTTGTATCAAACCACGGCGTGTCCGTAATTGTTGCAGTACTGTGCTGTTCTGTTGGCTAAAAACTAGCCAATCACAAACCGTAGATTTTTTATTTTTTTTATGCCCTGGATACAGAAGCAGGTTTAAATAGATTTTTGACAGATGACGCGACGCTGCTACGTTCCGAAACGCCATAGATTGGCAATTTTGTATCGGATCGAGTCTCCTTAAACAAGGACACATATTATTGAAATACGAAGTTCTATTTTCAAATTTTTTTCAGTTGTCTTGAGCGTATCGAAATGGTTATTTCGGTTGTTTCGGAAGTGTCAACGATGAAAAGAGTGACGTTGCAGTATTCTCTATGAAATCTTAATACACAGATTTTAATCGACGAATACAAAAACGTGTTTTTCTTGCCGTTTATTTCTCGATATTAATAACGGCAACAGGAAGACGCTTGAAATATTCACAGAATATTTAGTTTATGTTCACTTTAAAAATAAATAATCAAATTAAAATATAATGAATATTTAAGGGAGCCTCCTATACAAAAATCGTGTATTTTCTAAGATACTGGTACTAAACCCTTCGTGCGCGAGTCCGACTAACACTTGGCTGGGTTTTTATTACTGATTACTGCGACGCGGGTGATATTCTGATTTCCATATATATGTTACGAAACGTTCACGTAACTAACTCGGTAGAAGGAAATATTTCTTGGTCGAGGTACTCATAATAAAACCAACCAATCTTATAATAAGGAGAACAGTCGTGTTACAGTTTAAAAGCATTGATCGCACATAGGACTATGATCACGTCATTACATGGCCTATAACATCTATAGATACAACGCCAGATAGTGACTTGCAATTACTATCGGATGATTAAGGCATCAGGTGAAATCAATGCGTTTTATGTTAGTGGTGTGAAACTTACGTGTCGTATCTCGGGTAAGACGGTGGGTGGTATGGCGAGCTGGTGCCAAAATAGTTCCTGGCGCCAAGCGGGAGCGGTTGCATGTGCGGAGGGACATGCTGCGCAACATGCGCCATGTGGTACCCGTCCCCGAAGATCGTCTTGGAGTACGGAGCCGCCCTGAACGGACGCTTCATACGGCGCCGCCGGCGGTAGTTCCCATTCTCGAACATGTCTCCGCATTGAGGATCTAAAACAACACTCCACTAACTAACACCAAATCTAAATCTTACACGCATACATTTAATATAGATACATCAGCAATTCGCTATGAACGTGTAATTCGCACAACGCATTTGAACATTCGCGGGCTCGCAATTTGACGCAGGTATCAGGTAACGCGTTGAAATGCATTTCGACACAGCATTGCTAATAATAGTGTACGTTTAGTTAAATACACTTATAGTTCAATGACATAAACAGAATGAATTGGCGTGAATCGCTTAAATATATGTCTTACCCAAAGTCCAATAGTTTCCTTTCCTTTCTCCACCTCCTTCTCTGGGAACTTTAATGAAACACTCGTTAAGGCTCAAGTTGTGTCTAATTGAATTCTGCCAGCCTTTTTTATTCTTCTCGAAAAAGGGGAATTCTTTGGTTATGTAAGCATAGATCTCGCTGAGCGTGGCTCGTTTCGTCTGGCTGTTCTGTATGGCCATTGTGATGAGAGCCACGTAAGAGTACGGTGGCTTGGTAAGCGTAGTCGTCGACTGGGGCTTCATTTCGGAATTGCCGGGGCTAGCCGGGGTCGCAGACTTGGATTTGCTTTTGGCTTCATTGCTGCAAAGTTACAATGGTGATAAGTAAGCGAGATTATTTAAAATAAAACTATTCACATATTAACATAGTTACGCATATTATTCCACAAATGCGGTGAAACTGACCTGTTATTAGAATTGGTTGTGTCTTCCCTGGACAGCGCAGGCAAGTTAAGCGTTTGATAAACGCGGGACAGTTCCTCGTCGCCCTTAACGCTTTGTGAGTTGGACGTGTCCGGGCCATTGTTGTCTTGAAGACACAATCGGTTCTCGTACGGGGATGAACCTGAAACAAAACAACAATTGACGGGATGTTGATAATTTTGCATAAACGCTTTGATTTTTTACAGAATGTCGATGGCGTTAAATTACTCCCCTAAATAACTTTATCGTACTTCTTATTTATTTTCACCGTTTTACCAATTTAACCGTTAAAATCCAGGGATCCAGTATCAATCGGTTTCAGTTCGAAATAGAATTCCACGAAGCGAGTTGAAAAACTACAGTGCGTTATTGTTATAAAGTGTGTTGTTACATTTGCCGCTCGTGATTTCGCCAATCTCTCGCGTACGTGCCTCCCGGTACGGGTTTCTGAGAATTCGTCGCTTATGCGGTAACACGGCTAAATAAAACTAACAAACACTTAAAACCAACTAATGTACAATAGTTCTACGGGCCATGATACCTTCAAATGATGGTGTAATTTTATTATTCGGTACCTACCATGTTAAAGCATTGTTACGAGTAACTAGTTTTAAGCGTGTTTAAAGTTTCATATTGGTAATCAATTGCAAACGAACCGAACAGACAATCAGACGGGCAATAAAGTAATCTAATAAAAACATGGTAAGAAACAAACGAATGGGTCTCTTTTGCCACTTTTATATTCTTACTCAGTAGGCGTGGTAAAATGGAGTTAGGATCAGATGGTTGTAAACGCAGCTGGTCTTCAACATCAACTTGCCTTAAAATAATTTGGACGAAATTGTAACTAAATATAGGTTAAAAAGTAACTCGTCTATAAAGCAACTCGTCACAAACAGCAGTGTTCGCATTGTTGTGTTCCGGTTTGGGGATAAAACAGCCGGTGTAATGACTAGCATAGAGGCATTCCATCTTAGTCCTCAGGGTTGGCAACGCATTTGCAGTCTTAGGCTTGCAGTCTTGTGAATGCGAATGTGTATGCGTCACAGTTTCCACTTACCATCAGGTAAGTCTAATTCGCCTGGTCGCCTATAAAGTAACTCGTCTTAAATGCGTGTGGTCTAAATAGCTCGTCGTTCTATAAGTGGCCTATCAATCAAAGATAACAAACCTGTTTAGAGAGTTGGGTATAACGCTGTATAAAATTTAAGAGGACTTGCGAATTCATCTAATTGCTTTATAGACCGATTAATTATTAACCTAATAGCGAATTTGTGTAGATGATCTTAAGACTATTTATCTAGAGACTGGTTCCGAGTCGAGTTCAGTTGATTTTAGACCAGTTGCTTCATGGTCCGATTACGTATTCGACTATCTGCGATTTTAGCAAAAGGCTAGTTGCGAGTTTTTTAGGCGAGTTGATGCCGTGACCATTTACGTCGTTTTCGACTATTTGATACTAACTCGTAAAATGTAGTATTTTTACCGGTAGAAAATAACACTACGTCGGTATAGGCTTTTCAAGAAACGTGTTTTGTGACTTATAAACAACCACAGTTTCTTGTGAAAGAAGCTACGCGTGGTAAAGAGTCTGAACTCATCCGTATATCATCATATTACTGAGGATAAAAGACTATAAACCATACCTGGTTTATAGAGTCATAAATTGTAAATAATAGCTTCCCTCCATTTCTTTTTAACTGACTTAAAAAAAATACGATTTGTGTTCCGATGTCAGTATTTAGTCAGTATACAGTTTTATATATGTATGTTTACTGATTTGTCCGTCAATTGAAGATCGATTCTCTAAATTATTTTTTCGTTAATTCACGTCTCACCAAAATTGAGGATATCCGTGAGAAATCGAGGAAACTTTGAAAATTTTATAAGCATACATAGTTAAGAGACCGATCCGATTTACGAGTATACCGTAGCTAAAAAGTATAACCCTCTCGTTCATTAACGCGCCGTAACAAAAGTGTGCTTAGAATATGATTTGTCCTCATCTTTCATTGTGACATTTGAACCTAATAGGAAGAGACATTTTTACTTTAAATAGAATAGCTTTAATGTGCATTTATGAATAAGGGAGTTACGCTTCCCTGAAAATAAATTCGTCTTACCAGAAATGTTTATTAGGCAACTACGGTAGTATACAAATAAAAGATAAAGGACCTCCTACAAAATCATTTTATTTGTTACTACGAGGGTAAATGTATGTATGTATGTATGTAAACTCTTTATTGTACAAACAGAAAATAACAAATCAAAAAATAAACAGAAACAAAAAAGGTATGTACAAAGGCGAACTTATCCCTATAAGGGATCTCTTCCAGTTAACCTTTGAGCGATTGAGAGAAGAATAAAAACAACGGATGGCTAAACGTACAACGTATTAAAGATACAGAAGATTAAAATAATAATAGCAAATAAATATGTAAGTAGGTAAATAGGTATAATAAATATAAATATTAAATAGGATAAATAAATAAATATATACACTGTAAATACTATTAGACTCAATTAATTACCTGAGTACACATAGTATAGACCATTAAATCTGTACAAAAACGGTATGAAAAATGAACCTAATTTCACGAACTGTTTATCTTCGCAAGACACATTTAGAAACCAGAATGGTGTAAACTTTATTGTAAAGAACAGTCAGCAAAATACGGTCACAAAAAATATTTTTGATGGAAATATATTTAACCATTCATAATAAGTTTCTAAAAAAAACATATCAGAAACGCATAAATAAAAAAATTCAAGCGTTACACACACCGAATCAGTAATATAGACATTCAATCGGTACAGTCAAGGAAATTAATTCCTAGACCACTTTGGACTATATCAAAATGACACTGTAAAATCATACGTTTTGATTGATTACGTCACTTTGACATAATCCAAAGTGGTCAAGGAATAATTTTCCTTTACTGTACGAATATTATAAACCTTCATAAGATTTAACGAACTTTTTACATGGCTGACCCAGAAGGAGGGTAATGTTTTTCGCGCATATGTATGTGTAGGTACGTGGGTCCGTTCCATTGTGACCTTGAATGATTTTGAAGAGTGCATCATGTGTCTTAGTTGTGTATTTGATTCAAAGTAATGAGGGTAAGAAGAATAATGACATTAAAACAATAACATTATGGTGACGACAATACCAAAAAATGCGGTCGGGTTTTTTAAAACTTGCTTTCTATTACTTATTATGGTAGTCGTGTAAAAAACCGTCCAAATAAAGCACCTCATATTATTGCAATGTTCTAAAGTTTGGCATTAAAAAACAGTAAATCTAAATCTTTGACATGCGAATTATCAAGTCTAATTAAGCAATCAGTGTATAATTTCACTTGGAATCATTAACCGGGGGTATTAAATAGCAGACTGAGCAAGAATTCGTCAGACAGACGCCCCGCTGGTGTAGCCGCATATCGGATTCGAGCGGCGCTGCGAACGCCGCGGGCCATTGTGTCGCTTATAGAACAATGCGACGTATTTATAAAACATTAAAAGCCAGCGTATCGTTCGTGAAATTAATAACAAATAACAATTGTGAAACGTTAGTTCGGGAGCAGTGAATTACCCATGACTTGAATAACTGAATACTGAATGTTCGCGTTTTAGAGCCTTCGCATAGAGTGATGCCATCTTTCGTTAAATCAGAACATAAAAACTTTATTAAAAAAATATTCAGACAAAAGTCAAATAACATAACATAACATAATAACATAATAACATTAATTATTTGAAACATAAACCGAATCTCTCAAATAAAAACTCGGCACAGGAATCGTAAACATATCAAGTATTTCGATCTTCCCTGGTTCTCGTGACGCCTTGGGGGAAGAAGCGTTATATTTTCCTTTAATTAGAAATAATACCTACCTATGAAAACTTTACGAGTCTCAAGGCGATTACCAAACACCTGGTTGGAAAATCAAAGGGAAAAACAGTCGACAAAAATTACGCAAGCATTTACGCCTATGCTAAAACTTTTTCTGCGCACGTTTATTATCAAGGCCGCGATAACGTAAACCGTTGGGAATAGTTTAAAAAGAAATGTAATTTCATTGGAAACCTTATAAATTTTTAATTAATGTTGATTTCAAAATATTGTTTGCTTACGTGACCACATTGGTTTGGATCTGGAACGGTAATAGTAAAGGTTTTTGCAATAGGTAAAGTTCGAATTCAAGAAATTAAGGTCCGAGTAGGTTGTATACTATGTTTTGAAGAACCAAAATCACGGAGCTCAAGCGCAACCATTTTGGACACAGCAACAAAAATATTTTCTTATACCGCAGTGATTATGGTAACGCCACGGTATTCATTTTAGCGCTGAAAATGATTCCTTGACCACTTTGGACTATGTCAAAGTGACGTAATCAATCAAAACGCAAGAGTCTTCCTATGCCTTCTTTCCTTTTTATAATAGGTATTAGTGTAGAAAATTTATGAGAGATTTCGCATCTTCTTTTATATCACATAAATAAGCGATAGTTAAATTTGAAGAACCTTGAAATTTTATCTTGACTTTACCAAAATCGGAATCTGATTGAAAATATGTTTTGCGCGTGGCATGAAAAGAAAACATTTGTCATGAGGCATTTATTTCTATTCTCGCAATTATTCAAAGGTTGACTCCAGGCAGTAAGTAACATTTGAAAATAAATTCAGATACCACACTTTTACTTAAACCACCATGTAGAATTATGGAATCTAGAATGCAGATTCTACGTGGTGGTTTTTTACCTAGATTCTAAATCAATCTTTGACCGAGTTTGCACATATATTCTATCGGCACTCCGGTTTGAGAAATTAGTTTTAGGCCGGCGATACTGATGAATAAAGATGAGGTGATGTTTGTGTGTGTGAGTGAGTGTGTGTGTGTGTGTTGGTGTGTGTGTGATGTGTGTATGTGAGTGCTGGCTTTACGGCTAGCGAATGCTGAGTTGGGACCGTTTCGCAATAATTTCTCTGTGTATCTATGTAATGTGGTTTTGTTTTGTTGCGAATAATCTCTTTATCTTTATCTTCTTTATCTTTGATGTGAGAAGTGAATACTAAAGAATTAGCTTCTTTAATCCTTGACATTCTTACTAATATGCTAAAAGAACCGTCAAAATCGCGTTAAAATGTCTGAAATGAGTGAGAAGATTCTTGATTAATAAAATAAATTAATTTAATGTAGTAATATATTTTCTTTGTAATTTGATAAAGTGGGCTATACCGGTGCCCGGATAAAGATCTTAACCCCACCTTACCTAATTTGGACTATCAGTTTAAGAAAAGTAGCTAGTAGTAGTAGCCATATACAGCATATTATCACAGCGATTAAACTGACAAGGTACGAAAGTGTATACATATTCATGAACTGGACTGTAAAGTAAAGGTTTCCGTGCCCGTTAGAGTTGAGCCCGCTCGGTCTTTAAAGGGAGCGCTCCTATTTTGGTCAATCTGTCAAAGGAACTAGTTCGGTCTTTTAGTTCCTATAGATCCTTTAACGTAGGAGTAAATTTTGAAATCTGAGCTGTCTCGTTCACATCGAGCGCCGTGCCGCGTGCTCTTGGTTCGCTCTGTTTCGCTCACCTACGTTCAGTAATTGCTACTGAACTAAAAGACCGAAGACCCATTAAGATCGTTTTAGAAGAACTAGTTTCTTTCGGTCGGTGACAGGAATTAATTCCTTTTAGTTCTTAGTTCCTGACCGACACAAGCCTAGTGCCTGTCGTTCGAGGATGTCACCAACTCGAATCGTAATACCTACAAGAAAATGTTACATATGTGTAGGACATATTAAAAGGCGCAAATCGAACCTTGCAGGATTTTGAAAATTTTATATTAGGCATACGGTGCAATATGATTTGAGTAACTTTATTTCATGGCTAAATTCAGTATTAAAGCACATAATATTCTATTCTGCCAAGTGAACAAAGACTTAATAAAAACTGGTAATGGTCTTTCGTGACTTAAGTTAAATAGTCGAACTCGAGCCTCCGACGTTACTTAACGCGTCTACTGATAATGGCGTCGATACCCCACTGTACAAAAGGTAATTGTTCTCTCAAACAATAAAGTTTAATAACGCAAGGTTCTAGGTAAGCTGCGCGAACGCATTGTCGATTGAAGTAATACGCCCAGATGACGACCGATCGTTGTTGTACTTAGATAACACCACTCCGGTATCGGTGCAGGTGAAACTTTTTTCAAACACTTACGCACGTAACAGCTTAGTTAATCTCGGTAATGAGTAAGTGTTTAAGTCCGGCGGCGGTGATTTTAAAACGTTTGCATAAAGTTAGCGGGTGCGAGAAGGTTCCTTAACAATTGACAAATAATAAGGACGGCTGCGTCATTTGAAACTATACGCTCGGAGCAGACATACTTACCTTGGGCCCGAGCGTCGCGTGGGTTGAAAACAATTCGTCCTCAATGACAGAAAGAGCCTTAGATATATTTATAATTGCACAGTTGAAGTAATTTTATTAGTTACGAGAAAATGCCATTGACTTACAAAAAAACGCAGCCCTTTTACACAAATGTAAATCTATGAGTTCTTGACCACTGTAGGGTTCTTGTTCTAATTATACGACTATTTAGAGTCCTCGTCCACAAAAATTAGCATTACCCCATGAGGTAAGAAGAGATTTAGTTAGCTTATTTAAAGTAAGGATTTCGTTAGTTGGTTTCGATTCCATGTATGCTTTAAAAAATAGTTGAAGTGATTGGAAAAGATAAACGAAGATAACTACCGTATAATTAATATGTAATTCACAGGGCAAACATCGTTCCTCTTTGTTCCTCAAGTGGACGAAAAGTGCGTAGCAGTGTTATTTAAGAGTTTTATACAATTGTAAATAATTCCTACACGTATTATTATGAAACAATTAAATACTCATTCTAGATAACTATAAAGCTGTTTTTTTTGTTTTATAAATGTTATTAGATCTCGGACCCGTGTGTATCACTTTTAAAGGACTATGTTTTTTATCGTGTTTTGTCAATTTATATTCCTACCTAAAACTGCGAGGAATTAATTTCTCGCTTATTTGCTTTACAGTTTGTTCGATCGTTGTGACTATCCTTGCTCTATGGCCAGCAATAACAGCTATATTAGCCGGTTAGTGTCGCACGAGACATATAACATACTGTACCTATCTCTCACAGGTATTTTTATAAAATGTATATTTTATATAAACTAGAAAAGCTCAACGATATCAATAATATTTTAATGTAATTTGAAAATAAGTACATACTTACATTGATTTCTTTAGTCAACGAGTGCAGGTTTTACTTTACCGAAACTTGTCGTACGAGGACATTACAGGAGGATAAGGATTTGGACCCTCATACGTTTGATTGAGAGCCGCGTAGGTCTGCACATACACATTACAATAAAAATGTCAGCTTCAAACAATATTGATTATTGTGAATAATTCTATATGAGCCTATCTAACAAGACGATAGAAACATGAACGAAAATGATGATGATGACAAATTAAATTTCTCTTGTTGCATACCATGGTCTGCGTATGTAAATGAAATAAATCATTCAGCATTGCTTCAGCATTTGTTCTATGAAACTGTGACGTCAAAGAACTGTTGCGATATTTTTCTTATTCTATAGAACAATAACATTTTTTTGCTTCAAAAGTTCTACCATGAAACTGTTGAAAAAAATAATGAACAGTTCTATGACGTCACAGTTTCATACAACAAATGGGAATAACCCAAACCCTAACTTAACCTAACCCAAAATAGCCACTTAAGAAAATAACTTCGAAGGTATATAAAATATAGTACTGACCGATAATTATAGTCATAAAAACTGGTCATGCTAGATAATGCGTTGCTTATCACGCATACATCGTAAAAGACGGCAACTTGGCATCCAACCCCTGACGTCAGCAAGCGGTCGCGTCCTCTTAACCTCTCCTCTCCGTTAGTAATGTCCTTTTAAAATAATTAAGACTTGCAGCCTAGAAAGTTCCATGAAAGAAAATCCATGGATTTTACAGAACCAAGAAAATTCCGCCACTGTCGCCACGCTTCCTTCCCCTACTACTTGAAAGCAATCCATCGCTTCAGGCCATTGATTGAGTGCGGGCCATTGATATTTTGACCTTTTTAAGTATTTTTTTGCCCTTGACATTTGTTTGACCTTTTAACAATTTAGAATAATAGATTTCGTCAAATATATTTACTAGGTGTACAAGAAAATGAAAACAGTACGGTTTCGAAATATTCCCTAAATAAATCAGGGTTTTTAGTTTTTAGTCCAGTGCTCAGTAGATAGGTTTGATATCTGCCAATAATCACGTGCTTTTCGTAACCACTGTTAGCAGTGACAGCCCTTAATTGCTTATAAATAACGCCGATGAAAATTTGCACGAGCAATCAAGTGGTGGTGGCAGCTTTAAAATAGATTTACCAGTTTCAATGATAATATTTTTAAGTAGAATGTCGTCAATGATGTCTTGCTTTAAAAAATATTTAAAGTATTTTAAAGTCGTATTTTGAAATCATATCGAATATATAAGTTTTTCCAGTATGGCACTACTTTTTCCCCCTATGGCAAATATAATAGCGGTCACATTTTATCATAAACTTTCCCAAAATCCAAGTGCCACAATGGTAAAAATAGTTGTGCAAAAATTAAAAATTAAAATCCTTTGCGGTGGTATGGCGGCCATTTTGAACCGTTGGAAAAGAATGGCATGGTATGGTTATTTTCATGGATGGCTACTCGACGATGATTAGCTGTGCAAAAATTAGCCTGGTACAAATGGTTGAATCTTTTTATTTTTATTAATATGTTTTTGTCGGTATGGCGGGGTGTAAGTCACACCGGAGAAGTATGGCATTACATCGACTATCGGATAAAACAAGATTTTTTGTGTAACAGCGTGTGGCACCCAATATACCCGACATGTTTGACTAACGCCCTCGCGATTGGGCGGCCGGAACCAGCGCTATGACCATCATTTTTCTTTTCGTCATTAGGTACGTAATTAGACCCCTGAAGCGTCGCCATACTTGGTACAAATGACCGGAAAATTTGTGTACTATCTCCCGGTCTATATTATTAAGAAAAAAATAATAAGATTTAACTAGACTTAATTCCCATAGGAACTCAAAGATAATTAGTTCTTAAGTTATGTATCGAAATTTAGATGATGGTTGTCAGCTGTGTTTTTAAAATAATCATATTTTAAAACGCTTTAAAAACGAATATTCCCTTAAGTCATAATATATATATATTTGTTTATACATTGAAATTTGTGTTGTGTGTATGCGTATTTCTTTCGGGCAACCTTATTAACGGTATTAGTTATACAATTTAAAAAAATACATTTTATTCTTTTTCCGATGTTCAATTTAGCTTATTTATTTATAGAAAATGGACTGATGAACTCTCTAGATCACTTCTTTTAACCAATAAACTTATATTTCAGATCTCCGTTCTTAGACAAAACTATAAGTAGTAACTGTCAACGTCATCCCAGGGTTAAGGCACCCCCTACACTACGATAAGTCAACCAATAGTAGTGAGTATAGTAAATGATGTAAATTGCGAAATACGGCTGTCACAGGCCTTATTTAGAATAACCAGGGATAGTATACGAGTAAGAATCCATTAAAAACCCTTACCACCAAGGCTGACATTAGTGTTTTTCTCAACTACTGAGAGGAATTAAAATCATAATAATAATGGTTGGGTTATTGCAGTGTTTGATTTTTTACTTTTAGATGAAAATATTGTAAAAAACTTGGCCTACTGATAATTAAATTAATCTCATTATATAGGGCACGGCAGGTAGTAGCGAGCTGTTGGTGAGAAGCGACACCACGGACCTGAGTGCTCCCGAGAGAAGACCTCCTGACAATCACTTGCCTTCACCGGCGGCTGGACTGTACGATGACAAGGAACGGACCATCACGTCTGGCTTCACTGGCTTGCTTTTATTGGCCGGTCGGAGTGGATTCGCAAGAGCTATATGCTGCCCTTAGCCACTATGGAACTGATTTTTGAAGGCCCATGCCATTGAGTTGCCGATTCACCGTCTGTTGTATAATTTCAACAATAGTCTAGTTCTCCAATCCATATCAATTCATACATATAGTATAATGTCACACAAATTGACCTAGTCCCAAACTAAGGTCTAAACTTGTACGATGGGTACTAGACCACGATAATCATATTTATATACAATCAATACCCACTTAATTATAATAATATAAAAAACAATTGAGACTCAAGAACAAATACTCGCGCTCATGGTACTACATGGTGGGTCATGGTGGTATTGATATGCCGGGATTCAAACCTGGTTAACTAGCTTCATAGGCAGGGCACCTATTCTAAACGTGTCGTTAAAACAATAACTAACTACATGTCATAGATATAATTTAAAAAAAACATCCCCATATCGAAGAAGGCTTAAGCTATTATAAATTTGTTGAATTATGCTTGTAACAGATTTTCACAAAAATTCTATATTTTTTGACAGGTCCCAAAAATCATTTACGTTGGCATTATGCAATTCGTCTAGGTTCACTGGGATTTTTGGCTTAAATTATATCATTTCCTATCGTTGTTGCTTTGTTCTGTTACTTTCTGTCTTGATTTTTACTTTTTCAAGCAGGAGAGTGTCTGAATGAAAATGATTTAAAATGACTGCACTTCTTTCTTTAAACTCGTTTACCAGTCGTGAAGTGAAACTGACTTTAATACGTACCGCTGTGTCTTAAATCATATTATTTCCTATCGTTATTTTGATTATATTTCTTTGTTCTTATGATAACAACCGGAAACAATATGGTTTTGGACAAAGTGGAATAGAGACCCGTTTCACTTTATGGCACATCTTAATAGAGATTCGCTTAACGACTTAAAAACAAAGATGTCCTATCGTCGCAAGTAACTTTAGAAACCAAGTCGGTATTTGAGAAGTCAGTATCACACTAGTCGTATTACCATATCATTCTGGTATTAAAGCGCAATATGAACATGTAACGGATGATAACACCGCCGTAAACGGAATTATCGACGCACACAAGTCAAATCGATTTCTTTCGATGTCTAATCGATTTAGGTGTAAACTGTTTCTCACACCCGCTCTTATAGTTACGCGAGAAAATTTTACAGCCCCACGCCATACTTGAAATAAGCGGATTTAAACCTTATGTGTAATAGAGAAGGCTTGCAAAAGAATTATGTCGATGCATTTGTTGGAAATGGTCATATTTGTATTGAATTCGCTATGGGCAACTTTACGAGCGGAATCGAAGCTAAGAGTATTGCTTTACAGCACGCTACCTAATATATATCTACGTGCGAACATGTCAACACCAACTTATTTAGTGAGTTGTAATATGATGTCAGACTGCGGGAAGGCTAACATAATGTAAACAGCCGAGCACAGGCCCATTTACATTGTATAACGTTTTCATAGCAAAGTATCACGTTCCGAATTAGTATCGGTTGTATAAATTGTTATTATTGTAAATATTACATGGCCATCTATTATTGATTTTGATAAATTGGCTCGTGAACAATCGTTCGGAAGCTCCGTAAGCTTAGCTGCTGATAAATTATACAATTTGGAATTACATTATAACGAATAGCGAAAATAATAAGCAGTATTAGTTCATTAATTATTGTGAAGATATAACTGTAAGAAGGGTCGTAGTATTAAATTTATATGCTTTTTGTTGAATCCAAGAACGCGAAATGGATGCTTAATAATAAAATTTATTTCGAGCTTTGGGAACTATTTGAGTCTCGGTGTAATGCTTGCGAGGACCGCCGACACGCTCCTCTGGTGAGCGGTGACGTAAATCAGCTTTTAATTTGATTTTCAAGGATCTTAGTGAGCTCCCTGGAAATAGCAGCAGTTTTTACTCGTTCAGCGCCGTTCTCATTGAATCCCCTACGAAATAGACCCGCCTAGGGGTTCCCGGCATCGTAAGTGTGTGCAAGACCGCTGCGACCGGACGGCATTAATGACTTAGCAATTTACTCCTCAAATCAAATGCGCTGTGCGTTATTTCAGTCCAGAACGATTAAATCTATCAATGAATTTCCGGCACACGCAGTTGACACTTTTAATATCGCCAATCAACCTGCGAACGCCGTCAATGAACGAACAATACGACTTGGCTCGTAAATTAAATATTTCTAACTTCGTGCCGGTACATGGAGTGCCACTGAGTTGGGTTCAGGCGCTCTGTGCGAGGCCGTTAACACTTGCTGTGCCGCGAACTCGATGTGAGGTACAGTCTGTAGAAATATCGCCGAGGATGTCGTTCAATGAGTTTGACCTGCGCTGTGCTTCAAAAAAAATAGTAGTGTTAAGTTTCACCTCAAAAGCGAAAATTCCTTGTAGCGATTTTTCCTTGTAGGAACTTATCTCAGCAGAAAATTCTCAATAGCTTTTTTAATTGAAGATTTTTATTTGTATAGATAAATTCGTAACTGTTCATATTCCAGAAGTAGTAGTTAGTTTTTTACCCCATACGCATTATACCGCGATCGATTTTTGAGTAAAAAAAAATATATTACGCGTTGATAACTGTTTGCTAAGCCTGAGAGAATTAACAAAATCAGTCGAAATACATAGTTCAAGAAGTTTTGAAATATGGTAGAGATGTTCCTTGATGTGATCTGATTAATATACCAAAAATAATAAAATGCTACAATCGTTTAGGTACTTAAACTCATACCACCACAATTACTGTTTGAAAAATTTATTATGATTATAGTATAGTATGTGTAGATACAAGAATTTGAATTTAAAAAATCCCGGGGATATTTAGTATGGTTCAAAACATCTCAGGATGATTGACCAAATATTCGCAAATTTTCTTAGATAATGTATTATTTTTCCAATTATGTTTTGTTTTTTATTTTAGTTTCCTATCTATGTCTTAATGATTGATAATGATAATAAACAATAATGACAAAAAAAAACATTTTTGTGCAACAGAGCGCAAAATACATGATCAAGGGAAACTGCGACTAAAAACATTGGCAAAAGAAAAAAGTATCGACGTATAATTCCACAAGCTAAAAGATACGCCATCGAGGTGTACTGCAACTAAAAATATTAACGAATAACAAGTAGACGATTGACACAATGAATAAACGGACACATAATTACGCGATAGAGATAAAATGCGAATTGGTCAATCACTACAAGAAATTTATAATTTATGTTTTAGAGGTAAACTACTAAACAAGAGTCTAAAATTTCCGAACATTGACTATTTTTATTCGCAAAACTCCGGAAACTCTATTGCTCTTCTTTATCATCTTCTAATAAACCAGGCATGCACCTTACATCACTCCGCACAGTTTTAATAATAATAATCACCTATTTAAATAATTCGTAAACTAAACTGATAAGATGGCCACAACGAAGTATTATGACACTGACATTCCTTATCTTTTTGCCTATTGAACATTTTACGTAGTCATGAAGTAAAAGAAAAGACCGCGCTAGATCTATTTGAAAACTACAAGTTCATTAACATTTCCAAGTATTATACAATTCACCTTACATTGTAAATAAATCTCTGTCAAAAAAATCATTTTTTTGTAAAATCTTTTATTGCCAACTGTATTTTATTTTGCAAGTTCATGAGCAGCTTTTTAAGACCAAATCTACGAGTCCCAACTCGGTGGGTCTGCGTTAAGCATACCGGATATTCTGTCGCCACTTTCAGACTCTACCATCAGATCAGCTCTTAGTTACCACAATATTGCATTGTCATCGGGTTTATATTTTTGGTCCTAATTTCAGCCCATTCCGCTAACGGGAACTGGTTCAAAATTAACTTGTACAATTAGATACATCCATAGTGCAAGTTAAATATGTAAAGGCTTGTAAAAACGATTCATCGCCATTATGCAAATACACGGGAGATTTTTACCCTTCAGTTTATCTCTTTTGAAACATGATTCTACGATTGCTGCGAAAATAAAACGGTGCAATATAATATGCAGGCTTGGGTTTGAAATGAGCTATGTTATACTGGTAATAAGTACTTTTTACTCTTGCAATTTAATTGATTGTTTTATATTGTATAGTTCGTTGAAAAAATTATCAAGCTTTCTGTTTTGTTATCAGGATTCTTCCATTTACCCGACTTCCTTAATGGGAAATAAACAATCTCACGCAACTCGTTATCATCCGCATTAGGTAAATCATATTATAATTTTAAATTAAATTTTACGTACTATTTTTACTATTGTAAAAACAGATGTCGCAATATCGCAGGACGCAGATTAAAGTAATTGTATAAGACACATGTCAATAAAAAAATAATTAACTTTATTGTGTAAGAAGGCAGCACGACCACTTTTATAAGTCTAAGTCTACCATCGCTTTCTGTTGACAAAAAAAAGAGAATTTTTAAGACTGCTCTATTAGAAAAATAATCACAACAAAAATATATATTTATTTTAATTGACATATATTTAATAAATATACTTAGCTATTTATTATAACAGTTATATATCTGAAAGCTGATATTAACGACATTGACGTTGTAACAACGTTAAAACATAATTTGTTTAGTTGATTTATTTTATTGGCTAGGCCCGTTAGGAATCAAGACGTATTCACAAAAATCTTATTCTTGTTAAAAGCAACCGGTTTACATTAGTAACCATCAACTTAAGTAGCCATGGGCAGCAAAGATCGAAAACAAACGAAAAGTAGTCGAAAAGGGACACAGATTAGTAAAGCTCTCTCCACTCCCTTTGCATATACGCTCACTGAAGACGTGTTGGTATTACTAACCTGGGTGATGTAAGTTGACGGAGCAGAGCCCTGAGCTGGGCGCCAGGGTGTAGGACGGTTCATCTTTCGGCCGCAGCAGGCCGTGCGTGGAAACCGCCAGGATCCTCACCTCCTGGATAAAACGGTATATTAACGCAAAACTAATCTTTAAGCAGAGGACACCCATTGAGATTTTGGACTAGATGCATTCTCGACGCACTGAAGAATCGTACCAGACCTCGTTTTATAAATTCTAATCAGTCTTTCTAATACTACTTACGAGTGAATAAATAAACGTACAAATATAATAATGAACCCGGGTACAGTACATAATTCAGAAGAGTCATAACATAATTCTGAATTGATCTAAGTACTGATAATTTATAATTCCAAATGCAATTGAACACTTTACGCTTTGATATCCCTTATTAAACGAACCTAAACTAACGTAATAATCCAAATAAATTATGCATTTAATCCAAATCTTCATAGCTCACAAAAATATACAAATTCGAAGAAATGAATATCCGGAAAAATTACTCGTATTAAAGGTGATTTCCCAATGAACCCTGAAACCCTTATTATTGTACAAATATTTTTATCGCACATTATTTGGAAAATAATCAATGGGATGTAAAAGCGAAGCCGTTCTGCGACATTTTTCACTTACTTTTAACGTAGAACGGTACGATAGCTCTTATTTACTTGACCGTAAAGGCGGCCGAGTTAAAAACAATACGATTATAGTTACTGTCAAGTAAATAAGGGCTATCGAAACGTTAACATTACGATAACATGTCAAAAACAATATTGTTTGACCCAGGTTTTTAGGGTTCCGTGCCCAAAGGGCAAAATGGAGCCATATTTGCACCTACTGTCCATCCGTATGTAAACTCGTAAGCGGAATTACTTAAAACCCGAAACCAACCAAACCCGAAATTTGCATATTTTATGTCAAGGGTTGACCCAAAAGCGAACACCCGAAATTTCACTGCGGCGCACGCTTCGCTCGTACACGCTACACACGTGATCCACGAGGGTCAATTGTTCTTGGCCTGCAGTACCGACACCATTTTGATTCGAAGCGAATTTATAGCTATACGTACGTACGTTGTAAAATTTTGGCTTAATTTTTTAGTTTAGTTTATGAAATGAAATGAAATGAAATGAAATGAAATATTTTATTTGCCAGAATACTTATGCATAATGTACAAGGTGTTAAGGTAGTTTGGTATCAAGCATTCGGCCGAAAACAATCGACATGCAAATGTTAGGAGAGCACAAAATATTCTAGTAACAATAATATAATTTTATCGATGGTACATACTTTCCGATTCTTGAAACTCTTTCACACTATAAAAGCAATGTTCAAACAATAATTTATCAAGTTTCTTCTTAAATTCTAAGTCCTTTGACAATTTGATTTCATCTGGAAGATGATTGAACAATACTATGCACATATTGTAGGCATTTTTACTATAAATTGCACTACGGCAAGGAGGTTGGTGCAAGAGGTTTTTGTATTGCGCCCTCTGCCTGCCAGTAAAAACCTCAGCGCGCATTTTAAAAATAGAAGGATTTACTTTCACAAACTGACATACTTTTTTTATATACATACATGGTAGTGGTAATATTTTAAGTTTTTTAAACAATGGTCTACAGCTGTCTGTGAACCAAGTATTCGTTATAGCTCGTATGCACTTTTTCTGCAATATGAAAGCTCTTTTGACATCGACAGAATTACCCCACAGCAATAAGCCATAGTTGAGCGGCGAGAAAACATAGCCGTAATAGGCTGTGATTGCGGCCTTCATCGAAACAGTGGTCCTAAGTTTCCGAAGCGCAAAAACAAATCTGTCTAATTTAGAGCAAACAAAGTCAATATGTGATTTCCAATTAAGATGATTATCGATGAATAGACCTAGGAATTTAACACTGTCAGTTTTTACGATAGGATTGTTGTCATAGATGATATTTAGTTGATTAGGATTACATTGATAAGAATTAAATTGTATATATGATGTTTTGGTTATATTTATATTTAGATTATTGTCAATTGTCCAATTTTTTATGTCAGTCAATGATTTGTTTATAGTTGCTTCGTATGTGCTATTATTTTCACCCTTTACTAATAATGTAGTATCATCAGCAAATAATATGCATTTTTGCGACGTAGCTTTAGGAAGATCGTTAATATAAGCAAGAAATAAAAACGGTCCCAGATTACTTCCTTGGGGTACTCCTGTCTTATTAACGCGGAGAGGTGACCGATATTTCACCTTTACTTGTTCCTTACCTTCCGAAACTATTTTCGAGATTTCACTACATTGTTTCCTATTCTTCAAATAACTTGCAAACCAATCTAATGCTATCCCTCTAATTCCCAGATGTTCCAGCTTTTCGAGAAGTTTAGTGTGATTGACACAGTCGAAAGCTTTACTCAAATCGAGAAAGATGGACATTATAGGTTCTTTATTATTTAAAACTTCTGTCACATGCTTTATAAGATTAAAACAAGCTAATTCAGTTGAGTGACCCTTCCTAAAACCATATTGATCCTTTTGAAGTAAATTATTTTTCTCTAAAAATCCCATTAATCTTTCACACATGGCTTTCTCAAAATTTTTGGAAATAATTGGAACAATCGTGATAGGCCTGTAGTTATTAGGATCCCAGCGATTTCCTTTTTTAAACATAGGTGACTACAGAAATCTTTAGCTGATCAGGAAAGATACCCTCATTGAAAGAGAGGTTTATGATGTGCGTTAGGGGCTGAGTCAGGTAAACAGCATTTGATTTAAGTACTTTTGTAGTAATATCATCATAGCCACTGGTTTTGCTATTATTTAGTGACATGATTAATTTGTACACTTCTCTGTTATCGACAGGCTTAAGAAAAATTGAAGATAAATGTTTATGTTGATTATTTACTGTAATACCTTTATGTTTACTATTTTTATCAATATAAGTATTAACAATGTCAATAAAATAATCATTAAATATATTACAAATATCTTGGGGATTATTATATGTAACTTGATCAAATTTTATAGAATTTATGTCATTAACATGAGGATTATTGGTAGTGGTAGATGATATAACATCCCATGTAGCTTTACATTTGTTTTTACTCAGTGCGATATAGTTGTAATTGTTAAGTTTTTGCGACCTGTTTATACATTTTCTCAGAATATTACTGTATTGTTTCAATTTAAGTTTATCTGTTTTTATACAACCATTCTTCATCGTCACTCGCATATGCAATTTTCGTTTAGTATGACAACATTTTATAATTCCTTTTGTTAAACACTTTATTTTTTTACAGTTACTGTTTGAGCCATTTCATGGTCAGACAAGCAAAAGTTATGAGTTTGAGATTCAACTTTATTTATGTTACTAGCGATTAAATCTATACATGTACTAATTCTTGTGGGTGTATTGATATGTATTACGAACCCATGATTCGACAAATTACTCTTTAAATCTTTAGTGAAATTATTATCTTTCAAGACATCAATGTTCCAATCGCCAGTAATAACTATATGTTTTTTCTTGTACCTTGAGCTTAAAAGATAAAGCATATTGTTCAGCTTGTGCATGAAAACACCTAGTGAGCACAAGTCTGTTCAGGTATTCTGTATATAACAGCAATTATAAGATTCAGTCCTACTATCTCGGTCGCGCAACATTCAAAATAATAATTCATTACTAAGTTTGAATCTAAATTTAGTGCTATTTTATCTAAAGACCTTTTCACAAGGATAGCCGTGCCACCTCTACTTTTTGGCCTACTATAAGATGCTGCTAGTTTATAACTGTTAAGATTAATGTTACTTTCACATCCGTGCTTGACAAAAGTCTCGCTAAGACAAATTACATCAATCTCTTGGCCCTTTTTGTGAAATTGTTGCAAGACAATCTGTAATGGATCTAACTTGTTTAGTAAGCCTGCTATATTTTGGTGCATAATTCGAAATTTATTTGCGGATTGAACATTTTTTTCTTCATTAAACTGAGGAACGAAAAAACTTCGAATTTTCTAGTAAGGAGCCTGTTTGCTCAATAGTATTATCCTCTAGAATAATCGAAATCATTTTACATATGTCCTTCAGTATAACTCTAATTCCAGCATTTTTAGCACGACCTGAATATCGATTAAACATATCATAATCATACGACAAATTCCGATTACTGTCCAGAAGGTAAACATATTCATATTTTTTGTTGTCCTCAAACAATTTATAATTAAAAGCTTCTACTCTCCAGTTGTACACATTAGAGAACTTGCCTAATTTAAACATTGGATAGCATAATATCACATTCGTGTGCTTGAGATTCGACATAATATTTCTGATATGTAGCACTAAGCTATTGTAATTTTGTGAAATTTTAAAATCTTCTTCGCCAATAAACAACAAACAAAAATCATCTTTTGTGAAGTTTCTTAATTTAATTTCTATGTTATGAAAAACTTTCCGTAACCCAACGCCTGGATAAAGATAATGGCAGATCTGGTACTTATTGCCCAGTTCACAGTCAGCAATCTTGAGAACTTTATTGCCTTTTTCTGTGCTTATCATACATATTTTATGACAAGCAGTTTCGCAGCTGCTTTTAGGAAAAGCGACATCTAGCGACCGTGGCGATGTTTGGCAGTGTTTGTCTGCATCTGAATTATTGTTTTTATGTTCCAAATCTGAGACTAATTCTGTGATAGTCCGTGGCTCGGTATGATTTTCTCCCTCTTTAATATTCAACTCTTTGAAGCTGCCACTGTTTTTTGTATTATTTTCTCTTGGAATAGTTAGATGAGTGCTTTATCTTTTTGGAGCTCCTTCTACTTGAAGATAAAGATTTTACAGAATCAGACTTACATATTTGTGTCAATTGGTTTATCTTCTTATTGCAGGTTTCTATGTTAACTTTTAGTGATGTATTTTCAGAGAGAAGATTTTCAATCTCCTGATCAGCAATAAGCAATTTATCTTGCAACTCATATAATTTAGTATGTAACAAATCAATTTTACCTTGTAAATCTTCACCCATATGTTTAGTTACATATATGTACAAAATGTGAAGTTAAGCCTAAGATCATACTCTACTTATCTTTCCACATAACCGTGGAATATTAAAAGGGTATTTATGTAGAAACGATCTAGCGATAAACCTAACTTGGAATTTCCATAACGATATCTTCTGTAACTTTTCTCCCTTTCCTTCTTCGGTAATATAAGATTATGATGTAATTATAGCGATGTAAGAATCAACCAGCTACAATTTACTTAATGTTTTAGAAAATATCACGTTCTCGTTTCATTAATTGCTTTTATTGCTTGAATTGTTTTTTTTGTTGGCATACATAATGCATAATAAGTAACGGTCGGACACATAGCATGGGCAGAGTAGAACTTGACTTTAAAAGCAATCAACAGGTTGCATAGGATGGGGGGGATAGGGGAGGGCAAGACTCTTCTCCCAAAAGATAAGTTTTAAGAGAAAACGTTATAATATAAATAACGGAACTTTTACAACTTTATAATATAAATATTGTATTTGACGCTTAGAGTTTTCGTTACTACATTCAAGGCATCGATTCCAAAATAATTCTCTCAAAAACATTGCAACGGCCCACCAGCCGGCCCAACCAGTAAGAAGTCGTTGTAAAACTTACAGGAATAAACATAAGGATCATGAAAATAATCAAGCTATCGTTGAGAATAAGGGAAAACATACACGCCATTTGAAAAAGGGCAATATTTTAGTCCCAATGCAACGGTTGTATAAATCTCCACTTAACAAGAAAGAGGATGGTTTATGGATTGTCCAATGCGAACGACACAATTCACTTATAACATCTTTTCATGATCTCGGGCCCGATTAATATTGGAAATATTTGAATATATACACAAAAAAAACGATACAACTTACCTTGTTAATTCCTTCTTTACACAAATTTGTCACATTTGACAGTATTTATTAATGTAAAATATTTATTTATAAATCATACATCTTATCATGGATTTTAATCACCAAAAGGTAATAACTGTTTTGACATACACCATTTGCATCATATTTAGAAAAAAACAACATACTGAAATGTGTAAAAACATTGATACACTTTTTAAAAATAATTAAAACTATTCTAAAAAACCGGGTATCGCATAAGCACGTGCGAACTATATTTTTCTTATGTTAATATTAAATCGAATGCGAGCGACATGGCCAATAAATATTGCCATGTCTATTTTTAAGCGTAGAATGCTTTCTCCGATGCTGAATGAACGGAGTCCACCCTCCCTCGTAATGTGTAATTCTGAGTGGCTGTTACGTCTCGCGTCGGTCCCGAGTCGCTAGCGGCAGCGTACTTTACAGTCCCATTTTATTTTCTTTATTGTTCAATATATCAAGCACCTACTTATGATGGCTATTCAATGTTTTTTTTTATCAGATAAGCACACAGACTTAATATATGTTTAAAACTTAATATATGCTTAACTATTATTTAATGTTTTTTTTTTAATTTCTAAGATATTGAGACCCTAGAAAAGACGAAGATTACATTTTGTACCGTTTTGTTCATGTTCCCAAGTGGCTGAGTGCCGCCGCGTGAGGCGCCCGCGTCCGCTCCGCGCGCGCACCGAAGAGTTAGCTTTTTGACAGTGTCAGCTATATCCAAACTGATTTGTTCGCAACAGCTGCACGCGCACCTATTAACCGCTGATACATGTTTGTCAGCCGGCTATTAGGGCGAAAGAGATAAAAATCCAAAATCACCTATAAAAGAGCGAGATCGATTCATTTCTCCAATTCACGGCCGATATTTATTTTACTGCATCGTGACACACGAAAAAAAAATCTTGTAACGAAAATTGGAATTGGATTTTATAAATGCGGCATTTTTGCTGGCAGGCCATTTTTCTTATTCTCTATAGAAATATGTTGGTCAAGGAATGTTCTGTTTTTTTATTACCCAGTATTTTCTTATTTATTTCTAATAAACATAATTACGTGGGAGCCTAAATAGGTTTATAGCGAGACTTTTCCTTCACAGTTAGGTTTGCTAACAATATCAATTAGTTAAATAAAAGCGCCATGAGAAGAGATATATCATTATGTTCATAGATTAACTGGAACAATATAATTAAGACATTTATTACGTGTTCGCTGTTAAAAAAAAGTGTTCTTGGCCGAGTATCAACCTCAATGATTTGTCAACACAACATTAGTTTATCAACATTTCATATTGCGGTGATTTCTTGCTGCGGCGCCTCAGTATACTAGCGGTTACGTCTTAATTGGATCCCATAAATATCTTCATAACAAAACAGATGCCAGACAAGAAAACGTTACAACAACAACAAGTACCGCGGATTCCTGCCGGCGTGATGGACTGCTCGATAAAATTCAGTCCGGAATCATTTGTTTTGGGATAAAAAATAAATATTTCCTGATACAAGAAAAAGTGTGGTGCGACACCGTGACGAGGCGACAGCGGATCGCGGGGGGATTAAACCAAAATAGCGGCGTAATTAATGGGCATTTCGAAGCCCACAGTCGCAGGCGCATTTCGAGAATACCAACACTTGATAATAAAATTATCGAAAATTATAGTTGGGGAATTATTTTCAGTTTCAAAATAACGGACAAGATTTATAAGGTATGGCTCGGGACAGATGCGTGTGATTTGGGTATTAATTAGCAGTTTTTGGTGATATTTCAACACTGGTTGATACAGCCATCGCGAATGGGTTCGTTTTGATGTTTTGTTTAAATAGTCAGGTCTAGTAACCGGTAGTAAAACGCGGTGGAATACACTGTTGTGTTGGTTTGCAGTTAATGATGTTGTGACATATGCGCATGCTGCCGGTCCGCGCGGGAGCTCGGTGACAGATTATGACACGTGCCCCTGATTCACTTGTAACGTGCACCCCGATCACGACCTATAGGCATGCCTCTTGATGTATAAACACACAGTAAACCTATGTTAAGTAACGGTGTATAATTTGATACAAACTCTGTCCCTTTTATCAAATTTAAATATCACGGTAATAGATTTTGTCTTGGTTTCTTTTGTCAAAGTAAAATGAGTAATTTAAACGGGAATTAGTTAACTGATATGCAACTTATGGTCAGCTAAAATATCAAACTTCATTTACAAAATCAATTAATGTCATATTGTGCGATTCTAAAATAATATATTTTAGCACATTTGGTGTTTAAGGTTTAAATAAGTTTTATTTGTTTACCATAAAATGTGCGCAAATATCTTACTGCTTACATTTAGCTCAACCTTCTTGATGCATAAAAGGAGCGCAACTTTTTTATTCTTAAGTAAGAAAGAGTTATTTAACTGCACTCTCACATGACTCTCACTCAAATCTTAAAAGTTCAATTTATCTATTAAATGGAGCGTTATCTTGATGCAATGCAGTTTTACGATGCCAACAATCTTGAAAATAGATGCTTTTACAGCAGATCGGCATAACAAGTAAAAAATAATTTCACTAACAAAATTTTGTCCAACAGCGATGGAAAGTAAAAAAACAAGATTTTTTTTAAAATAAGGGTAAAGTTATAAACTAAAAAAAACATTAGTACGCATGTTTTATGTACAACAAATTATTTATATTTAACATTATCATGATTTAAATAAGTGCTTATAACCAGAGCTCGGTAAGAGTGAACTATTCTTATGTCATTAATGTAATTTGTAGATATACCTACTACTTACCTACGTGGTATATTTGATAAATTCAATGTTGGAAAAGTTACCTTTAATGGAATGCAATATTATAGTATCTAAGAGCTGATCTGATGATGGATTCGGAAGGTGGCGAGAACAGGATCTCCGCTATATTAAACGTAGACCCACCGTGTTTGGACTCATTAGTTGGTCTTGATAAGCAGATAACCAATTAGCAAGAAATAAAGCTCAGTCGACAACAAAAGATTTACTAATTTTTTTTTGTTATGAACTTATAATGATTTTGTATTTATCCGACGAATTCCATATCGAAAATAAATACATCTTCCCCCATCTGTCGTCAATTGTCTAAAACTAACTAATTTTATCCATATCTCAAAGACTGTTGTTTTTGATAACTTCGTTATACTTTTCCTATAAAATATATATACATGTATGAATTATCTTAGATGTTTTTGCCCGTAAAGTTCAAAACCGTAAAGTTTCATGTAGTATAAAACAAAAAAAAGTTTTTAAATGTACAATTCAATAAATACTCCACATGCTTTCATTTTTAGCCCCCGTTTAGTCCCTCTTTCCTATTACTGTTTTATGTTTATATGTAAATAGATGCCGGCAAGCAAGTTATACACCTATGCCAAATTTCATCTTGATAAGTTTAGTAGTAGCTGAGAAAAACTGCTATGTATAATACACAGACAGACAGACACTGAAGTCAAAATTCAAAATCATTTACTGCGTGTCACATTACTTTACAACAGGTGGAAGAACAACCCAGCGAGCGAGGGCGCAGCAACATGAGGGCTACTACCCATTTAATTATCCTTAATGTACTGAAGTAATGTTCAATATTGCACATTAACACTATCTTAGCACAAGTCAATACTAGATCATTAGAATTATATTCTACTTATTCTTAATCTAGGGAGGGTCATCTAAGTAACTATGCCATTATTGGAAGGTCACATTGAAAAAGTCGTTTAGGTTATAATTATAACAGCATTTTACATATTTGGTCTATCTAGGTTTTTAATGCTAATGGGTAGATGTTTATAATTTTTAATCATATTATGATGAGGGCTAGATGTGACTATTTTCAGTCTGGAAAAGGGTAATTTTAATTTATTCAAGTCTCACCATAACGGTTCCTTTTTATAACTTTGTACGGGATCCTCAAAATGACTAATACTATTTCAATAGGCTATTTAACAACATTGAAAATATACTACAGATCAGATAAATAACGTAAAACAACTTAATTCACTTTATTTTAAATTATTTATTAAGGAAAACACACGATTTTTTTAAAAATAATTTTTATTATCTTTTTTGTGGCAGCAACGCCATATGATTGATTTGCAGCTGTAGTTACTTGCTGGTGACGTCACACACAAGTAACCACAGATCATTAGCAACATCAACAGAAACAGCGTTTTTAGCGAAGTTTGAATACGTAAACTTTAACATAGATTATTATCGATTATAGAATAGAATCTCAAGGAAATATCACATAATAAGCACGCTTTTATTATATAATGAGACACATTTAAAAAGGTTTTCTAAAATTAGTCAAATAGCCTATTGGAACGGAGCCAGGGCGGGTCGCTGATATAAAATATATGGATCATTACTTTCATTAGGTACACAAGTATACACGCATTATCTAGATAATTTACATTACTATGTATTTATGAAACATTGCTGGTAATATTGTTATGACTCGATGCTGGTATTCATGTTAGTTACTGCTCACAAAGTATAGGTTACCTTTATCCTTTCTTGAACTTCGTTGTACCTAGTATAAAATGTTTTCTTATTCATAAATAAATAAATAAATAAAATTACGTGATACAATATTGAATACGGTATATAAAGTCCGACTCTAACACATAATGGCCCCTAAAATGTTTCTGTTAAGCAGCATTGGGAACTGCATAGAATACATTATATAGGTCGTTTAATAATTAGATTCAATCTTTTACTCTGACCTATTAATTATTTAGGAGCGGAGCGGAGCTGTGCCAATATTAACCAATAGAAGACGCATGCGGTCACGTCGAGCGCACTGTGCGCACGTTAGTTTAGATTCTATTGGTTAATATTGGCACAAGTCCGCTCCACTCCGCTTATCTCCGTCTCAGTGGAGCCGCAGTCCAGTCTAAACCGTCTATGACATTCAGAACTAGTAACCGTGTTATCTTATTTACGGAATCCTCGTTGCGCGAGTCCGGCTCGCACTTGGCCGGTTTTTAATAGGCGTTATATGTATTAATTTTTATTCAGAATCATCCCTAAACGGAAGGTACAAACATTACTGCCATTTCCTTAATAGGCATCGGCTTCCTATCGCTCTCACACTCGCACTCGCATTTGACATTGATTGGGCACTCGTGTTTCAGAGATATCTAATCTACTAAGATAATTGTAGTAGGTACTGTACCTACACTTACCGAATATTCTTCCTGGTAGATCTTGACTAGCGGTAAAGATCCGTCGTCATCTACTTTAGCTTTATAATGCTGATTGTGATAACTGAGACCATCAACTTCCCAGACTCGCATAGTCAGGAACCCAATTTTTAATCTTAATTATCTAAGGAGGTAATAAGAAAATCCGGTCAGATGACTCACAATGAAATGAGCTATGTACTTACTCGTATTTTTTTGTTGAATGGGTATTGATGCGTTTATTGTATAATAAGAGTTAAGTTGATCACAAATTAAAACCTATTCAGAAGAACAGACGGACAAGGCGAAACTACAAGGGTTCCTTGTCCTTGTTGACTACAGAACTCTAAAAATGCTATTTTAGCTCAAAAAGAAGATGACCCACAGGAATTACTTTAGTTAAGTACATAACTCGAGAGCCCATAGTACAAGCCAAGGTCTAAGTTTGGGAATAGATCAATTTATGTGAGATTGTTTGATATCTATATAAATCTACAAAAATAAAAATGAATCGCTGAAATTTTTGTACGCGCGCTTATTTCCCAACAACTACACCAAATTGCTTTTTTTTTGTTGTGTTCTTTATTGTCAGGACAAGAATTGTATTAAAAATAAATATCTACCTGTTCAGTCGGAAATTTGCTGCCGGGCGAAGCCGCTAACGGGCCGCTAGTTTGTTATAAATCGCACTGCTAGATCAAAACAGTATCAACTCAAAATCCTCGCTAGTTTTGTTTCAAGTTCATAGGAGTTGTATTAAAGTTGATTCTAAAATACAGTTGTATTTACGACTGTTTTGATCTGGCAGTGCGAATATTGGCTTTTGGTCGCGACTCCGTCTCGATGAACTCTTTTGCCCTTATTAACAAATGTGGAGTAACCGTGGATTAGCTAAGCCGTAAACTGTAAAATCCAGCCAGGTGCCATTTAGTGACATGGATACAACTATGGAACTTATATATCACCGTCAACTTGTCAGGATTTAACAGAGTTCGTGGGTTCGCTTCCATCGCCCTTCCTTACAATGAAGTAGATATCATAACAATGGCGATAAAAGGTAAATGATAAAAGATGTTTATTAAACAAGTAGATAGGCCGAACGGGCACTTTTATACGTCAAAAATCTACCGCCGCTTCCCAAGACGAGACCACAGCTAGCCGATACCTTATTCCTTTGACCATTCACATGCAATTTATTTATTACAGTGATTTATTATTTTGTTGGTTTTACCAATAGGAACACCCAAAACCCTGAGACGTGAATGACCTACTTCTTTCTTTCATCGGTTTGTATTTTTCTAATAAACCTACGAAAATATGAATTGGACGACGCGGTTAGTCGGTAGTCACTTCGCCTACAAGACGCTAAAATTCCTTTCCCGGGAAAAATATTCATGTGACGTTTTTGTTCTATGTTTGTGTGTTTTAGGTATATAAATACAAGTGTTCAACTACTCAATATGAGAGAGATTGTTCCTACCATATTTATTTATTCACAAGTAGGTATGTAGGCTTTAGGTAGGCGGCGTCTTGCCCCTAACCTCTTAAACTTAAGCTTACTCGTAACCGTCATTTACTAAAAATATCTGCGCATAGTGCGATAAACAAGAACAAGCTTTTATCCAAATATTTTCGAGCTTGACGTAATATAACACGTGAAGGATAAAAACTTATCTTAATATTGTTATTAACTAACAATAGGGTTAGACAAGTAACCACGAGTAGCTAGCGGTTGAGTTTGTCAGTAATTCAATGAAGCTTCAAGAGCATAAGTAAGTTGCTTCATATCAATAATTTATATTATCTGAAACACCTGTCAAAAGTAGAAAGATATTAGATGGATGAAAAAACTGATTTTGCGAGTTACATTGTTTTCAATGGTGAAACTCGTATCTATCAGTGCACACTGCATTGGCAAGGAACGGAACAATAAAAATGTAACTAAGTCAATTGGCTCGTGAAATAGGCCCATTGTGTGTGGTACACGACCGAATTACGCTTCGCCGTGATTCCAGCAATGGAAACAGATCTTATGGCCAGGTTTCCATCGAGCCGATTTTATGGTGCGTGTCTCTTCGAGTTCTCCACACATTAAAAACGTTTATTGAGATCGGGGGTTGTATGTTGCCTTACACATGATACAGAATAACAACACATAGCTTATGATGAAACAGAAATAAACTCGACCAGAACAGTTGCAGACACACAGCACTTTAATTTACAACAATTTTAAGAAAACGAAAAACGTTTATAAAACTATAATTTTTAATGTTTTTTTTTACCCAATTCTAAATTTAATGACACTATTTCCTGTATTCATTTTATGTAGTCAGGAGTCTGTATTTAACACGGTAAAACGGTATTGTTTTAGTTGAAGATACGATAACATACCAAAAGTAGTATTGCTTTACTTTAGAGGCCCAGTAACCCAATTTTTAGGTGGTGGGTTACATTTGTAGAATGCATGCTATGCTGGCCTTCATACAACGTTACCTCAAATGAAATAAAAATAAGTTAGACGAGTCGCTAAATAAAATCATGTGTTATTATGTCTAATAGGAATAGCTAATTTACGAGTACATACAAAAGCAAAGGTAACCAAAGACAACATAATATTGTCCAAGACTCGCCATTGATGTCACATTATATTATACGCCCACGGCGATATTGGACGTAGTATCACATTTTCTTAACTCTTAGACAAGGCACCTGCTGATAGACGCTCTACTTCAGTAGTGATGGTGTCCTTAACATTATTTATGCTACAAAATAATTCATATTTATAGTCACACCATTATTACTTAAGAGATTTCTTACTCTGGAGTAATTCTGAATAAGTCTGATTTGTAGGGATGGGATGAATACCCAAGATGAATTCCGATCGCTAAATACTGCAGTTGTTAACGATCGCAGAATTTAACGTGTCTAGGCCCACTGAGAACTTAGGTTTATATGTCATCATTCAAGAGCTATTGACATGACGAAATGAGGATTGATTAGACAAGTAATTTATATCACAAAACTATTCATCAATTACTTTCATCCATTTAATTTTGACTGCGCTACCGTTTTGTTCGCGTCCTTATTTCTCATACCGCCGCTTAATCGAAGGCAGCCTTACGTGCCTACGCTCTCAATGTTCTCGATAAGCTACTTTTAATCCGTTATAACCGAATAGCCTTAGTACTCATCGGCATAAGATGGAGTTTAGCTCGAATGCTCCGGGTGGAAGTTGACGCTTGAGTAAAGTATACATATGTAAAAAAGTGCAGAACAGGCCACCCACGAGCAGTGCATGGCACATGTACTGAGTACGGAGAATATTTTGTTACAAAACATTCATGCGATAATTGCAAAAAAATTTGATTGATAAGGTACCTCAGATTTCGTAAGTGGTTATTGTTTCCAGTAATTAACCGAAACTTTTAGGGTCGCTGTACGTTTTGGGTGTTGAGTAAGTATCTCTTAGTAGTCCTATTTTTTTAAATACTCACAAAAGATTACCGCAGCAATTACGATTTCAAAACTTTTTACCCAATCTGATGTTAGATTTGTGTAGATAATGTTTTGTTTGATATTGATAACTACAACACTAACTTTAAAAAATGCCTAAGGAAGATTCCTTCTTTCCCAGGTCTGGGAGTTGAGGCCGCGCGGTGTCTGTCGTTCGGTCAGTCATGGTAGATGTTTATATGAATACGAGTAGATTACTCGTAATCTATGAGACTGCAGTGGCTCGGGCGCTGAATCGGCAGCGATCTTACTGTGCATGGGGTAAAATACCAAGAAGTAAAAGCTGGAAGCCTGGAACACTTTAGAGATACATCCTTCACTCAGAAAATGAGTGCCAGCTAAAAGTCATTCTCGTAAGTACTTAGTTGACATAAAGTTGATAGAAACAACGTGTTCTCTTGTGATTAAACGTCATACTCGTACTTAGATGTTAATTCACGACAAGACAAGACATATAGAAGTAACCAATTTAATTTAGCGTGTCGAGTTATGTGGTAATAGCCAATACAACAACTATTCAGAATGATTTTTACGCACGCAAGTCTGAGTACACGTATGATGATGTCAGTTGCAATGGTTATCCACTCATTTTCGGACATTCTTTACACATACACGCAAATGTGTCTTCAAAGAGATTAAAAGCGGTCAAACTATTGTTTTATTTTAACTTAATCAATAATGATTATATTGCCTAAAAGCTTAATATCGGGTTAAAGCTACTTAAATATATTTAAACGATCCTATGATACATTATTCACAAACTTTATTATTGACAATAATTTATAAAAAGATAATTCTATCCCGTACGTAACCAACTTTAATATAACTACACTTTTGTTTTTGGATAGAAACTTAGGCACTTGTCTTAAAACATGTAATCATCGTACGATTACGATTACTCGCTAACAATAGCTAAATGCTATAAAAATAATAAGAGCTGCCTGCCATAGCGTTCACGATATAGAATAAAAACGATAATTACAATTTATAAGTGAAAAAAGAACTGTTTCGGCGTTGTCTTAATCATGCCGTTATTAAATTGACGTGGACTTAGAAATATACATTATTTATTCATAATAGTTTCATTACATGCCATATTTTGTATAATTGTTAACGATGATACAATTGTGGCAGCTCTTAAATATTAGCTTGCAATCACATGTATTTATGCAAAAAAAAAAGTGAATCACGGGCAGGGACTATTCTGTGCTTAAGCACAATGCCGGCAGTGATTTACAAACTATAATACTTTCATATCATGTTTTATTGTGCCCGTGGCAGATGGCAGTTTGCATATTCGATGGTGATTCTGCTAATTAAAACCGTATTTTTGGATTATCGATGAGGTTTATTAAAGAAATGTTATCAATTCGTATTCTGTTAAAGTTTGTTAACTTAATTTAATTTACATACCTACTATAAAATAAGGTAACATTAATCCATGTTAATAATTGTCATTTTGCCATTGTTGTTATTTCAATTACTTATAACAATTTAGCTATCCTATGTAACACGCGATGGTGAAAGGATTCTAACGATACCACACACATCTAAACGGCTCAGGGATTAGAAGTTATGGTGGTTTAAAAAATCCTACATTCTGTTTGTTAGTCCTTGGGCAATCGTGTAAAAATACATATGGACAAAGTTTGAACCCCTGTTTAAAATATTAAATTTCTTAAAAAAGTACAAAAATGAACTGTCTACATTATACAATATACATCCCCTCTGGTCGAATGCGAAAGTCGTGGAGCATTTTATACAAAAGGTGAGTCAAAGCACAGTTTTTAGTATTTTAGCGTCCTACCCACTCAGAAAAACGAATACAAGAAAGCCCGGTTCTAAAAGACTATCCTGTTTTAGCCAGTTTACTAAGATTGTCGTTTAGAGAAAATGACCGCCGGCCGTATCGCAAAATCATATAGAGAGCTCTGAAGAAAATCTAAACAAGACGGCAAATTCATTAAAAAGTATCTTAAAGACATGGGTATTTAAAAGCAAGCAAGAAAAGTAAACCGAAAAGTGTGTAAAAAAAACAAAAAATTACTCGAAAAATCCGGCTTTGGTCAAAAATACATTCCAGGCTAAAAGTGACGTCTTTTGCGAAATGGACGACGAATCGTATTTCAAATTAGAAGGAAATTAATGACAAGAGAATTATTATTTCAAAAACACCAATAACCCAACTGAAGCAAACGTGAAATATATGGATCCTACGCAGATTCCCAAAAAAGTTTTACTGTGGCAGCAATGTTTGCCAATTGTGCGGGATTTTATAAAATTGGAACATAGAGGAGCTAATTTGATGCTTTAGCCAGATTTGACTTCCAGTCATTACTCAAAAAGAAAACCAAAATGGATGCGCTAAAAATCCTGTTGTCCCCAAATTAGCAAATCCACCTAACGCTTCAGAATTTGGCCCAATAGAAGATTTTTTGTACAAATTTGAAACGACAAATGTAATCGAATGATTTTTGTGGATTAAATGTACAAAGTTAATTTCGGAAGATTTTTATGAAATATTGTTTTAAACTATGTCCAGATTTCATTCCGCATACGTTATTTGATGGACATTTTTATAAATATTCCAGGAGCAATTTGTACATGTCACTTCCATGATTTCAGCTATTTCATTTGTACCTGCAATGAACGTTAGCTTATAATATAAAATATAAAAATAGTTTATGAGTATACTCTAATTATTAAAATATAATTTTTAACACATTAACTGTCGAAGATCAAATCAATTATGTTATAATATTAATGATTGTATGAAAATTAATGATCGAGACACTAATTGCTAGTATTTTGTGTAGTCACAAGAAATGAAACCTGACCAAGTCACAATGTATGCTTATTTGTATTTCACAATGTATGCGAGTATGATGTGTTTCTTTTAAAAGCATATAGGTAGGCATTAAGAACCGTTGCTGTAACTTACCCTTTTATTTAAGAAATGTACTTTTAAAAACTAAACAAAGTTATTGTTTTTTATGGTGATTAAATATCTCTGCCATATGTGCCCACTCATTCTTGACTCTTTACAAAGTTTCGACCAAATGACGTCACCATGAGCTCACTTACTCTAAAAACAAAATGTGTGGAGATTTTTGTATTTAAACTGAATTATTTGGATTGCCTTTTAAATAACTAAATGAAGCTGATAAGTAAAAATATGTTGTCTAACACCTTTAATTACGTAAATGTTACATTAAAATTTAATCGTCTTTACGTGCCGGATAGTTATTGTTAAGGTAGACCTGCCGTCAGAATTATAATGTAAACAGTTGTCCGCGAACACTAAACAAATCGAGTCCGTCACATCGCAGGCATGCGTCGGCAAAGAATTCTTACAGCCTTATTAATAGGTAAACTATATGGAGATGAATTTCCTCGACGATTTTGACCAGTTTGATCACAATCTTAGTACAGTCAAAAGAACTAACATCTACGTCTATCACGCCAAATATATGTAAGCATAGACCTTATTAACAGTGGCATAGGGGTGTGTACAGGCAAGGGTATTAATATCTATACAGCCCGTCTAATATTTGTATACACGGACCTTATTTATAGTGGCATAAAGGTGTATAGATATTTTTGACGTCTTGGGTAGTATATATATTTATGCCCTTGACTGCACATGATTAAATAGATGTATTTATTTACGTAATAAGTGTTACGCCTATTAACTACTTTAAAACCCTAAAAACTTACCTACATGCCTATGTTTACCACCTACTTAATACAAACATTAGTATAACCTACATCGCTAAACTGAAAATCTAACGCGACGTGGACGCCTTGGAAACGTACCTATATTTATGCCTTTAAGTGTTTATTTAACAGACTTCAAGGTTTGATTTCGCGTTAATTAGCTTACTAGGTTATTTTTCGTACTTCCGTCATTGAGATCGTCTTAGTCATTCGATAGGTCAAAGTTAAGTATATCGGAGATCTTGCGGCCAACTTCCAACTTTATAATTATATCTAGTCCGTAAGGCCTAGACCACTACTTTATGCAACGGCAGGAGCAGCGGTGACATACAAATGCATAGAGTTGTATGGAACATGTCATGATGATGAGTTGTTTCTATGCAATAGTTACCGCCGCCGCCGCGCCGCTGCAGTCGCCACCGCGCAAAGTCGTGGTCAAACCGCGAGATACTAATTAGATCGGTGTTGTATTTAAAGCAGAGTTTCCTTCGTTGTAAGTAGGTACAGCAAAATTCCGCCACTTTCAAAGAGTTGAACTCGTCCAAAGAACTGGTAAGTAAAATTAAAACTTTATAAACCAGTTTAATTTCATCATTGTTTGTTTGTTAAGCTAGCTTTATTCAATGATGCCCCACTTAATGTTATAGTTCGTCGACTTTTTGTTTTTCTTTTTTATTAGGGCGTCTGGATGCAGCCATATTGAATTTTAATTACTGTCATAATATATTTAGTGACACTCACAACGTTAAGAAAATCGATTGACATAAGAATCATCGTAAGCGGTCCACGAGTTTAGTTTCTAGAGCGCCACAAAGGAACAAACATACATATATAGGCTGATAAACACGTTACATGATGATAAGTAATAACAAAAAGAAAATGGGTTCACAAATGTCTGAATTTTATTACTTAGTTTCGGCCTTGTTTGGAATAGCAACAGAACACTTGATGAGAAACCGGCCCGGCCCATCTTCATTCATAGGTACACTTCCGAGATTGCGAATGCCTTTATCCCAGTCATTTCATCGGTTAAGTTAACGTAAGTTCGTAACTAACACAACAGTCCGAGCACTACTGCTAGCAGTACATTAACCAGGTATAATTGTAGCACCCTTGACATCTCCGCATAACTTCAACACTACCGACCCGTGCCATCCGGCCTACTTAGTCAAAGAGATCTGAGCTACAGCCACAGTAGGTTCGAATTAGGTTAAGTAATACAGAATACTGAACGAACTATTAGCGACCTATACACGTAAAGTTCGGACCGTGGGAAACGCCACGCGCCGTATAAATTTTCGTTCAGAACCGTACATTTTTTACTATTTTACTACTACAGTCGCATCTACACGTACGGTTCGGAACGAAGATTGGGACGGCGCGTGGCGTTTGCCGCGGTCCGAACTTTACGTGTGCAGGCCGCTATTGTCACTGATCTGAAGAAGCATCATCATCTTTATTACAGAGGATTGTCGAGCTTGTTTGCAACTGATTTTAAACGATAATTCGTAGTATAGTACTCGTCCTGCAAGGGCAAGAGATAGTCTGGAGCAAACCCATTATGAATAAAAGAAAGCTGTAACCGTTTTTTTCCGAACATTACCACTAGACAGATTTTTTCCCGAAAATACCATTTTCCGTTTTTTAATATTCCGAAGTCAAACTAGGAAGGAATTTCACCTTGTCCGTCTGTCCATCTGTCTGTCTGTTTGTCACACTAACTTTTTCTCAGAAACAATCAAAGTTATACAAGTGAATTTGTGTACATAATTGTGTATTTATACCGCGCAATACTTGCAAGGACAAACTTAAAAAAAAATAGTGTACCTCTTGTACATGTAAAGAACTTGGTTTTAAACTTGACTACATTGTTAGATAGCTGTTAATTGTAGTTTGTGTAACTTATACATACTGAGGGGAGTTATGGTTCTGTGAACCGAGCCGAATAAGAGTTTCATATTTGCATGAATAATACTTAACCCAAAAATTAAAGAAATATGTTTTGTGAATTTACCTAGAATTACCAAAAACCTTCCAATGATATATAAATATTTTTCTCGCTTTGTAACTCTGATGTCGTTCGTGAAAATTTATGTTATTAAAAGCACCGCGTTGTAGTATTAAAACTGTCATCTTCTGTATTACAATGCAAATAAAATTGATTTTTTTAATACTTAATGGTTCTTTTCGCAAAAAAACCGATGGGGTAAATGTAGTGTTCATTTTCTTCTTTTTATTTTATTGTGACCTTCTTGTGCTTACCTCTTTAGCTTTTTCAAATGCTGTCACCGGTCTGATAATTCAAAATTTAAATAATATGCTATGTCATGCTATTTCAATACTCACTTACTGGATACTTATTAATTCCAAATTCAAAATAGCTCGACTTTAGTGGACACTTTCGTAGTTGTTTAGGAATTGCTGGTTCCTAATTGCTGGAGTTATGCAAGAATAAGTACAAAGCATTTTTGAGAAAAGAAAATGATCATCATAACGTTGATTGTTGTAATGCTGGTCATTGCCAACTGGTTCTGAATGCGGATGCTTATGGAGTGTTTTCTATAGTATGTATGTGTATAGATTAAAAACCTTTGTGTGTAGGACGTAAGCAAATTTTAGATTTGGGCGACCTGTTAGTACGTTTGTAGTAGTGTTGCGTGTCCCCACCACCTACAGCGAAACCTAAAAATTACTAAAATCTGAAAAATATCTTAAAAGAAAGCACATAAAACGACTAAGTAGACTTGATTGGGTCTTGAGATCCAGGGGACTTGGTTTGTGGTTTTTAGTAACGGCGTCGCAACCCTAGACTGAGCATGGTCGAACATGCACTTGCCCGGTTTTAATTATATACAACCGTTTACAGGAATCTAATAAAATAAATTAGAGTCTTAGATGAATGTAGTTCAAGTATTTATATCCCTGTTATAGCTGAATATGTTTATCTTTCTTTAGTACCTAAATAAGCCGAACGTTAGGTTAGGTTATGTAAGTATTGCTACTAGGTACTCTTTATCTCTACTGGACTTCTAGTATGGCGCAAACTTATGCGCTCAGTAAGATGTCATGCTACATATGCAGTATAATATAGCTGTATCTATGCTCGCTTAAGAGCAACTTAATGGGTCAAATGGTCAGACCAAAATGTCTACAATTTGCAGGACAGCAAATTTGGCGCGGTGTTTGAGCTGAAATGCAGTTCGTTGTAATGTGAGCGCGGCGTATAACAGAGGCGAGCACGGGCACAAAAGCGCAATACTTTTCACATTTGTCACAGGGCGGGTCGGGTTACGACACCGGAGCCGCGTGCGCAGCTGAACCGGCGGCGATCGACTCAGCAATACCTGCGAAAACGAACGTTTTAGGGCACCGTGCATGGTGTGCATCTCTTCTTTACCGACACGCGTAGAGAAACTTACTTATTTTTGTTAAGAAGTAATTTTAACTGATGACATTTGGAGTGATTGATGCATAGTTAGCATCAAAATTGGATCAGACAAGTTGCTCAAAACATGAATTGGAATGTATTGTTAAAGGCATTAGAGCGCGTTCAGATATTTTTGAGCACCCTGTCTGCCTCGATATATTTGATAAACCTGTGCCTCACATTAGGACACTTTTTATTTACCCTGACAAGGCTTTACTTTAGTGTTGTGTGAGAAGGTTTTCTTAATTTTATGTGTCTAACAGAACGTAACTCAATAAAAAAAGAGGTTTGTTTGCCTTGATAGATGGTATAGGCCTATAGGGTAGACTAAAGAATGCCCGCAACTTCAACCGCGCATTCGCATTTGCTCCTGATAAGTGTTTATATTTAACCTAGGGCACCCCTATATCAATTGCCTCTAGGAGGTCCAGGGTCACTATGCTGCCCTCCTCAACTAATAAGCAGTATCCCAAATTGAATAATCAAAGCAGTTTGAATCCTCTTCCGTTAGGTTAGTAGCCAAAAGGTAAAGCAGCGTTTTATTGACACTAATGATGACAGTCCTGCACTAGATATGTAATTCTGTGATGCCAAATTTCACATCGTACTTTCGTCTGTCAGTCTGTTAGTAACTAAACAGTTTTACATGTATGTACCAATCGCAAAAACCACCTCTGTCGTACAAAAAGTGTAAAGCTAACTCTACGGAACCATCTCACATTGCAACTGAAATTTTGAGTATTAATATCAAAGCACACTTTAGTGGCGATGATCGACGACTTTAAAACAATATGCTTTTTGTTAAACGGCTTACACTCCGTATTGTTATTGTGATTCTGGGTTTCGTCGACACTTTAGGAACCATTTTAGATAATACTTATCGTAAACAATTTTAGGGCTGGGAAGGTAAGGAAAACAGACTGAATTCTTGATATATATATATGGTTTTGAATACATTCTTGAAGCACTTTTCATAGTTATGTCGACAATTTATAAACTTGTAATTTTTCATTTTCTTACATAGACCTATTCCTTCATAATAGAACCAAACACATAAGTGATGCTACCACTAAACTTCATTGCTTCTTAAGTTACAGGCGAGTTACAATTCCATTAAAAATCATCTAATAGTTATAGCACCAAATAATTTTAAATAGAACATTTGGTAATCGTTGTGGATTTTATAGATATGAATAGGTAGTTTCATTGCGAAAGTAACTCTATTTGTTTGATACGCTTTACAGCTATTTCGCGAATTTTAATGAAGTTTGGAATGGAAATAGCTTAAATCTTCGAAAAGAGCATAGTGTACTTTGTATACCGGGTAATTGTACCTACTGTTCTCGAAGAAATAGCGACAATTAAATGATTTAGGGTTAAAACGGAACCCTTATAGTTTCGTCACGTCCGCATGTCACAGGCATTTTAGTCGAAAAGTTCAAGAGGAACATTAATTAAACTTGGAGTACATATATTTATATTTTATAGATACTTAGCTTGGTAGTTGAATAACAAAATAAATATTTCCAAACATTATAAATAATCATGTAGCACATATTTGGACAGTTCTTTTAAAAAAGAACACTTAATATATCTCTGGATGTTAATAAGTATGTCTCATGAACTTTTACTTTCCTGGAATCTTTATTTACTTTGTTGTTGGCATATATTTGAGCTTTAAATTACAAGTCTGGACTTCTGTTTTTTGGAGATTTTACTCTGCTATTGTGCATGTAAACAAGTTAAAAAAAGAATTTTCATTGTTTCAGAGGTTTCTTTCCCGAATGGGTGGGATATGGATGGGAATGGGATAGTGTAACTAAATTAGATTTCGTGCTACACAATGTAGATATTATTACTTATGAAGAAACACTATCATCAGTGTGTAATTGCTTTTTATTTTTTTATTTGTAGCATAAGATCGCATTTCCTTTCATCGTTATTAAAATAGACGATGTAATCGCAACTGCCCATTTTCTATGCAAGGGATTTATTAGATCCCAAATTTATACACATACAAGTAGGTACACGTAAATAAAGTGTAATTGTAAAGGTAACAAAACAATTAAAAACCATATTGATGCCTACAATTATTTATTTTGTTAAACAACATATTGTCAGTGTTCACTCGTCTACGGAACCCTTAGCGTTTCGAACGGTGTCGTTATGCACAAGTGCTTGGACCGCAATATTTTATCAAAGCCACTTCAGAGTCGATGATCGACAACAGCACAATGCGTCTGTTGAGTTCCACCGGTTTTGGGTTGCACGTAAATCTAAATAACCCTCACGTGTTTGTTTCATATGGAATAAATAGCCTTAGGAGATAAACTTTTTCACTTGGATAGTTTTGTTTATATCCATGAAACCGCGCCCCACTGCCTAGTTTAATGTTGCAAGATTGTGTTCTTAATTGAAAACTAAAATAAAAGGCGTAAGTACTTATTGCTATAGTCCAATTCGTGCAAAGGTTCACTAATTAAAAATACTATAAAATTTCGTACTACAAAAAATAAGCTGGACATTTTATTAGCACCAGTCATCTTACTCTGTCGGTGTCGCTAGACATCAATTGGCACTCAGATAGTAACCGGACACTTGGAATCGTAAATTTCAAAATGCGTATACAGGAAACGTGCAATACTACGCCAGCACTGGCCCCAAAAGGGCCTAAGTGACCAGTTATGCGCGTGATATATAGGTGATTAGTTATTCGAGCTTGTCAGCCGACCATTCTTCTATTCATGAATACTGACATTGAAGTTTTTCTAGCAACATGGATGTAAACATTTTCTTGCACATTGTGTCGTTAGTTCGTGGAACAGAAGAACAGAAAATGCCCTAGGCAATCGAAAATGCATGAGAACGCTCGACGCTATATTATCAAAGGGCCCAGACTCTTATCTCGTAATACCATAATTTTAAAGTACAAGTTTATTATTATACTGGAATGACATTAATTACATAATATTAAAATAGGGGTATTGCTTATTATTTTATACGAATATTTTGAATCTAGTGTTTTAGGAATCTGGTAAACAGAGCAATTTGGAATATTGAAATTCTGTTTTTTTGCGTATGAGTATTTTCAACTAATTGTATGGAAAAATGAGACGTTACAAACCAAACTACTCGTTAAAAACATAAAAACTCTGATCGCTGGTTCCCTCCATAATTACCCTGCCCTCGTCAAAGTTTTCGACTTCGGACACATTCGATCGATAAAAGATACTTGTTAGTAAAAATGTTACTTGTCGAGTAAATTATTTGCACTATAATACGCCGTATAATGTGCCGTACAACTTTAGATATGGGAGGTCTGATAAACTATAGGATTTCAGTTGACTATATCTATCGGCTAAGTATGTATCTCGAACGCCTTATTTGTCTTACGAGGCGTGACTATTCCGCGTACCAACCGCAGCGAGCGATGTGACTCAATGCTGATATCTTACGTAATGCCCTAACTCAGCTTAAAAGAAAATTACGAGCATTTCTATGAGCCTATTTCTCCAGCTAAAAGTCCTTTTTTTATCCTACGTAGTCTCGTAACTTAATTGTTATAATAATGTAATATATTTGTATGTAAAATTAACTTAACCGTTATTGATGATGGTTGAAACAACATGACTATTCAACAAAAATGACGTTCATTTTTCTCTGAAATAGTGAACTGTTGTTCGACATACAATAGGAGATTGATAACCAAAGGTTGAAAGTGACCCATTTCAGCCGAGATATTTTTGCCAATAGTTTGAGGGGAAATGGGTAATTTCACCCGAGCTGGACACTCTACTTTTTATTTCGACTGTGAACATGGTAAAATACTACATGCACATTTTATAAAAGATGTTCGGCGTTCAACCTCCTGTGTTTTATATAAGCTCCTTGGTCGTGACCATCTCGATTTCAAACTTTTCTGATGATGCCCAAACCTTGAAAAATAATTTTAAATGTTGATTGCTGTAATTGCAAAAAAAATTGACCGGTCGTTAAATTATTTTAATGTGAACCTATAGATCGTAAAAAATACGAAGTTTAACGTAAGTATAGCTGAGTTTAAATATATGAAAAGAAATCTACCCATTCAAATTAAACTTTCCGAACAGGAGAGATGAAAATGTATTTGTCTGCGACAATTCTCGTCATGCCATGGTTCCCGGATTTTGTTTCCCTCCTGCTAGATCACTAACCTGTTCCAGTTTACCTGTAATGTGTAGTTTCTTGACCTGAATGCTAAAACTATTTCATCATAATATTTTTTACCCGTTAACAGTAAATAACTCGTATCGTACGCTCAATCTGTTGCCGCGATGAACCGGTGTCAGGGTCGGCAGATAAACATTGATTCCGGAGTTATAACTAGAATTTTCGTCGTATTTGATTGCACTATAACCACATGTTTTAAAACGTACACTATATATACCATTTAAACAATTTAAATCTCCTCGAAATTGAACTATTACTTCGCAAAGATGATTTAAAGTCGGGGAAATATCGGTCGGGCAAGAACTACAAAAAAGGCGATAACATTTGTTTATTATTACTAAACGACAACAGTTGAACTGGGAAACCCAGACAACTCGTGCCTATAATTTTTTTTTTAATGTAAATTTTAAATTTGTTTTGTTTCTATATTCCCGTGGTATCCAATTTAACTGAAAAACCGTCGTAATAAACCTATTATAAAAAAAAGACTGTCCGTTTTCATTCCATGGCAAAAAGGCTCAGACTTAGATAGCAAATTTTCCAACTATTTACGTATGTAATAATGGGCCGAAACGATTTAATTTTTTTAGCTTATATTCAAGTAATTTTGGCCAAGTTGTAGTTGAATAACTCTAGTAAGTAGTACTAAGCGGACAGTTGCGTAATTATTTTTCAAACTAGGTATTTTCTGTGGCCCCGGTACATTATCTACGCTGATATCAATAGTTAGAAGAATAAAAGTCAAAACAACAAGGTCGGTGATATAACGAGGATGACGAAGAAAACGATAAGAGTCCAGTGTTGTGATACTGACGACTTGACGACCGACGTCACTGGACCAGTTCACAGCGCTAAATGTAAATACACAATTAATTACATCGAAATAGAAAATATTTACAAACAAAATTCAATTCACCGATGAAAACCAGATTAACTAAACTAAAACAAAGATAGATCCCTCTAATGTAATGTAATCGGCGCCGGTGACACGCCTGACGTTTCAAAATTACATTCAAGGGCAGTTGGCGGCCACGAATAAATGCCTTTGTCACTTTGATATTCGATCAAAGTGACAAAGGCATCATTTGGTGAAAAGTTCTTCGGGAGAAGTGGTTTCGAACATAATTGAGATACCCTTCTAATAAATACTTGCTATCACTTTTTCATACGAAGCGTTGGCCTAGATGGTAGGAAGGTGACCCTATCTACGAAGCGGTCCTAGGTTCGATCCCCTGTATGGTCGAATATTTGTGTGATGAGCGCAACTATTTGTATCTGAGTTTTTGTTGTCTATGCATTAAAGTATTTATTTCTCTATAGGTAAATAATAAGTATTTATATCGTTGCCTAGTACCCATAGTACAAGCCTAGAGCTTAGTTTGGAATTAGGTGTCTGGTGTCTGGTGTGACATTGTCCCCTGTTATTTATTAATTATTTATTTAAAAAGTACGAATATATTTTTATGGATTACCGCATTATATATTTATTTAACATTAAAACTAGTGTCACGGTGTTTGTAGTCGGAACTCCTCCCAAACGGCTGGACCGATTGTTATGTTATTTTTTATTTGGTAGGTAAGAGAATAGGTAGTACAGTATATTTCATTAGGTTTTTATGAAAAAAGAATTCCGACGATATAGTAATATAGGTGCATTATTCCAAATGGATATAGACTATATAATATACTACATGTAATTCAACCCGGGCGAAGACGTGACGGGCCGTATTGAACCAACCACCAAACCGTGAAAATAATATCTAACCATGAAAAGTATTTAAGGGCTAGGTGTTTACTATACCGAATGCTTGCGATGCTTTCCATGAAAGCCTTTATAAGTTATCTATTTAAATGTGTACCGAGATTTGATAGCGACAATAATTAAGTATAATTACAAAATCCAATGATGACCAGTAATTGACCAGTGATTGACGACCCTATTTTTTCAATTATGATATGTTAAAAAATCAGGTGTATCCTATATCTTAGTGCTCGTGTGAGATTTTAGTTGCAATGGTCATATATTCTTTATCCTTACACAATCGATTGCAGCGCCAAAGCCATTTGATTATAGCGCTTTGTAAGTTTACATCAGTTTTACGATAATGAGTACATATTGGCGCGAGTGAGCCGGATTCGAGAGGCTCGAATTCGAAACGTACCTACTCACAAAATGGAAACCTTTCACGGTTCCAAGTGTAATTCGTCTTTACAATGCTACTGTTTTGTTTTTACTCACTGACGCATAAATTTCCAATGTGTTTATTGCCACGACCGTGTTTTGTGAATTTTGAGTTAAGCACCTTCAATCAGCTGACCTTAAGGCTCCCCACATAGCTACATCGTTTATTAAAAATTAAATGTTACTTGCAGACTTTTCATAAAGTTAAATGTGTTCGAGTGTTTCTGATTATTAAAAGTGTTTTTCTTCAATCGAGAATGTCCTGAGTGATTACGTAAAGCGATAATGATAACCTGCTCGTAAGTCAATGTCATTTTGTTTGTAACGTTATATAGGTACCTACTTAATTTTGATTGTCGTGTGACCTCTGATAAAAAACTTCAACGTGTATGTACCCTTCTTTCAATTTATCTATGGTAATAAACAATGGACTATTTAAAAAAAATATAAATATGGGATAGGTATGGATAGGGTAAATCGTCAATAACTGGCCACTTAAGAAAGTGTCATTTATTTAGTTATAAGTCATAAAAGGAGTGGGCAAATTGGCCTATTTGACCAATCACAACAAGCTATATGTCACCGGATATAGTGTAACTAAATTCTCTAAAATCTAAGTTGTAAAACTACTATGGCAGGTAGTTCGAAATCTTTGTTTGAATAAAGTTATCACCGTGCAAAGACAGCGGTGTTTCAAAGTAATTGTGCTAACGTCGTCTATGTAGGCGTCCCGATGTTCTCGATTTATAAAATATTTCTCCCTGTTTTTTGAGGTTTCCCGCTACACTAGATCGTTGTAGAATTAAGAAGCATATCCGATGATATAGTGCTTATTGTTATTGGTTTCTAGGGCAGTGTTCATACATTTCTGCCCACCCTCTTTTATTTACTGACTTTGTTAATAGTAAACGTACTTGGACAGTACTCCGGGTAATAATTCTGGATCTAGATATTTTAGTTTAATAGCAAAAATATCAGCATATCTCTTGCTTTATATACATATAATTGCAAAGTGGTCAGAGGGCGGCTAGTAATAGGCGATTTACCCTATAAGATTTTACGAGTTATAATATCCGTAGGTACCTCTGTGTTTTAAAATGGTTAAACTCAAAAAGTGTAACTTTACAGGAGGGCCGAAAAACGTTTAAAACTGTTTTTGACTCGTTATTTAAAAAATAAGTTCATTGTTGCTTCTCATTTTAGATAGTATTCAGGAGTTGCTATAAATTAAGTCAATAGTCGTATTGAGAATGGCAAAAATATCAGAAATATTGACCTCCAAAAGTAACTTATATCCCTTATCACGAAACAGAAATGCGTAAAAAGGTCAAAGTAAAAGCTAAGCCAAGCCAAAAAAAAAGCTACGGTTAAGCTATGCCAATAGTTGCTTATTATAGTTTGGTATTGTGTAAAGATACAGTTTATAGCTAACTGTCCTTGAATAAATTCTCAAAGATTTGTGTATTTTCTTGTAAGGGTAAGAAATAAAGGTCTTTTGTATAATTTATTGACAATTTATTTTAAATTATATTCATCGAAATTGAATTTTAGAAAACTAAATGATGTTAGATGATTCTATTCTTCTCTTAGATTGAGATCAACTTAGGATAATTACCTTCTTACTTATGTTGTCATTGATAATTGGCAAAACTCCTGCGCCGCTTGATCAAACCAGTTGAACACAGTGTTTTTAATATTGTGTTTATCGTATGAGACAGGCAAAGGTTTGATCTATCAAGGTTACAGTGGCCTTAATTTCAAAATCGAAGTTCGAAGTTGCGTTAGCTCCATCCCGTTTTATCGATATAGTTCCGAATCACGAATAGAGCTAATGTAACTTCGAATTTCGATTTTCAAAGTAAGTCGTAGTTAGTCTCAGGGGCAGATATTTGACTTTGAATTCAGTAATATGAAAAAAAAAATGCCATTGAATGACAAGGTTCAGTCATGATGAAGAACTACATACCTAGCTATAAAACCTATGGTTGAATTACATTTAGGTGTCTCAACTATGGCTAGATCCTGTATAGCATATGAGTTGACGACGGGTAGGTACCAAAAAAAGAATATTTCTGTCTAGAATGTGCCACGATTCTACATGATTGTTTACATTGCGTTGCGATAGAGTTAAATAACTATTGACGTCATTAAAATGTCACACCACATTTGGAAACTGAAACTAAATTTATGGCCAGAGATATGAAGAAACGAAATTTCCTACACCTTGTAAGGAGAGATAAACTATGAAGATGTAATAGAGTTATTTAAATGACTATTACAAGTCATGAATCCCAAGGTTAACAGGAAGAGTTCTCTTATTTAGGAATACAATTCAATTCATTTTTACTTTATGTATTCAGACGTATTCATCCAATGTGTTATGTAGTCCGTGATACGACTCCGTTCGTACCTGCAATAGGACTGGGAAAAATACATGCTTTGCTTAAATTGAAATACAAATTACGGAATACTATGTCGCAAGTATCAAATATACGAAATATAAAATATCTATTTGGAATATAAAATACAAAATACAGTATTTTAGCTATTTTTATTATAAATAAAAAAATACAAACTACAACATAAATTAAGAATAAAAAGTAATCCAGCCCATCAGGCTAAAAAGCAGAGTAAAAGAAGATCAATTAGTAAAACCAGAGTTTTCTTTAATGAACACTATATTTTTTAATTTAATGTAATATTTCCAACTCTAAAGATCGACATATTAAGCTGTCGCTACGAGTGTATTTTGAAGCCATAAGTATTTGAAATACGAATTACAAATTACATTTTAAGCAAGCAATTGAAATACAAATACCAAATACGTATTTGTATTTTAATTACAATTAATTCAAATACATTCCAACCTTGATATGATACAGCATATTTTCAAATGCATAAGTATAGCTTAAACTTTTTTGTGCAATTAAGAGTTTATTAATTACCCACTTATTAACATTTATACCTACAACGAACGTGTGCCTATCTTAGTGGAGAATAAACACGACATAAAACGGTGACTTTTAAACCCATTGATTAAGCCTGTATTAGAGTAAGTTACACTTTAGAATTTATGTACCTAATATCTTTGAAGTGAACATGCACAGGTATTTAGTTTTAAAGTAAGTAAATAGAACTTGTGAAAATTGGTTAAGATTTACTTTGAACCATATGGTAAATGAAAATAAGATTCAGAAAATAGATTAATCTGCATATTAATCCAATTTGTAAAATCGAAATTAAAATGCTTAGTTGTGAAAAACGATCAAACTAATAGTTTGATCACTTTTCACGAAATTGGCCCGTTGGTGTCAAACGACCTATGTATACTTTTATCCCTTTACACCAATACTCTTACGAAATGTTGTTTTTCTATTAGGATCGAACTAGAGATTAACCATCATCATCATGTCAGCCGAAAGACGTCCACTGCTGGACATAGGCCTCCCCGAAGGCTTTCCAATCAGACCGGTCTTGTGCTTTTCGCATCCACCGCGGTCCCGCGATCCTGACGAGGTCGTCACTCCATCTTGTTGGAGGGCTACCTACAGCTCGTTTTCCGGTCCGCGGACGCCACTCCAGAACCTTCTGACCCCATCGGCCATCAGTCCTGCGAGCAATGTGCCCCGCCCACTGCCATTTCAGTTTAGCTATTCTTCGGGCTATGTCGGTAACCTTAGTTCTACTGCGGAAATCATCATTTCTGATTCTATCACGCAGAGAAACCCCGAGCATAGCCCCCTTCATAGCCCTCTGAATGACTTTGATCTTCCTTATGAGGTTCATTGTTAGCGCCCACGTCTCAGATCCGTAAGTCATCACTGGCAACACACACTGGTCCAAAACTTTTGACTTCAAACACTGCGGTAATTCGGACGAAAAGGTGCTGCGAAGCTTCCCGAACGCTGCCCAGCCGAGTCGGATACGACGAGTGACCTCTTTCTCAAAGTTGGACCTACCTAACTAGACCGTTTGTCCCAGGTAAATATACTCGTTAACAACTTCGAGCGCAGAGCCTCCGACTATCACGGGATTTGGCGCGACATGGACATTGGACATGACTTTCGTCTTGTCCATGTTCATTCTCAAGCCCACTCGGTTGGAAGCTCTACTGAGGTCAGCGAGCATTGCACTTAGGTCCTCCATGGTCTCAGCCATGACTACGATATCGTCAGCGAATCGAAGGTGAGTGATGTACGCACCGTTTATGTTGATGCCTCGTCCTTTCCAGTTCAGAACCTTAAAAGCATCCTCCAATGCAGCGGTGAACAGCTTCGGAGAGATCACATCTCCTTGTCTGACTCCCCGCTGCAGAGGAATACGCTTCGTGCTCTGGTCCTGTAGTCGGATGGACATAGTGGCGTTTTCGTACAGATACTTCAGCACTTCGATATATCGATAGTCAACTTGGCACCGCTGGAGAGACTGCAGCACAGCCCATGTCTCGATCGAATCGAAGGCTTTCTCGTAGTCCACAAGTGCAAGGCAAAGGGGGAGGTTAAACTCTTCGGTCTTCTGTATAACCTGCCGCAACGCATGTATGTGGTCTACGGTACTATAGCCTTTTCGGAAACCGGCTTATTAGGGAGGCTGGCCACACCCAACATTCACTACCATACATCAGAGTAGGGACCACTTTTCTGTGAGAGACCGTAATGAAAAGACCTGATCCGTACATCCCATTCCCTTTCGAAATCCCGCTTGTACATCCCAGATTTTGTCATTCGTAACATTCAACTCCCTTTCAATTAAAATCTTTGCATATACTTTGCCGACAACACTAAGGAGGCTAATACCGCGGTAGTTTTTGCAGTCTTGCTGTGACCCCTTTCCTTTATAAAGAGGGACGATAACGGCCCAATCTTTCGGGACTCGGCCGCTACTCCAACATGCATTGAAAAGGCGGTACAACAGACTACCCACCACGCCATCTCCTCTCCTCAGCATTTCTATCGACACTCTATCACAACCTGCCGACTTTCCCGCTTTCATACTGTTTAAAGCTTTCATGATTTCACTCATGCTAATCACACTTTCATCTTCGCTACTTGCATCCATACTCGTGCTCTCTGGCTCAAGACAAACATCTTCGCATTCAAACAAGCTTTCAAAATAAGTTTTCCATCTATCGAGCATTTTTCCTTCCTCACATATCAAGTCTCCAGACTCATCCCTCATCATTGTCATACTTAAGTATGATTATCTCAACAACGACGGTCGGACGGACGATCGAGTGAATGTTCAAGCGGCGAGTTTAAGTAGTCCCGTCAGAGTGAACAAAACACATTTTAGCGAGTGCATTTTCAATTTGGCAGCATGGCTTATAGTACGTATAAGGCTACCGAATTGAGATTTACGCGCTAAAATGTGTTTTGTTCGCTCGGACACGGGACTACTTAAACTCGCCGCTGCGATTTCGCTCGTCCGTCCTACCGACCGCCGTTTTAAAGATAATAACACCCCAGATCATTTGAAGTTCAGTGTGAAGTTTATTATGACAGTACTGTACACCTAATTACAATGCTAGCAAAATCCACTCCTTAACCCTCCACCCAATCCACTCTTAAATTAACTCTTTTCACCGGAGCTTCATATATACTCTAATCGTTGTTCGGATGAGAATTAAGAGTTTGTTACATTTTTTATCTAATTAACGGTAGATATTTAGAGAAAATCAAATTCAATATCTAATGCATTTTGGGAATGACCACACATACGCATACCCTTGTCATTAACAAAGTAGGAATAAATGTAGTTTAAAGTAAATTTGCCGCAAGGCGCGAGTTTATGGACGCTGAGTGCAAGATCATAAAAAGCATCACATGCGGCTTATAAAACCTACTTGTTGGTATTTAGTAAATGATTGCATTTTTTCGTTAAGTTATATAGTTATATTTAACTAAAATTCTACAGAGCTGTTTCGGGTGGTTTTTAAGTTGCAATATAAGATAAACTGAGTCAAATAGCAAACAGCTCATAAACATTATTTTTTCAATTTAAATGTTATATTATAAGTTATTTGGGCCAACTCCGATCGTGTTTTATAATTTTCAATATCTGTTAACATAATTTATTGAATTGTGAGGTTTACAAATATTTAAAATTAGAGAAAGCGTTTATTCAAACCAACTAAGTTCTGCGCGTACCCACTCCGACAGGAGTTGCCATATCATTTATATTTTAAGCTGTTCGTCCACTATGTCCCTACAATATCTAGGTGGGTAGGTAAAGTTTACTATTTAAGCCGTTTATGCGTTAATGGATTATTATTTATAGGTAATTTTAGCTTATGTCTGCCAAAGCAGATGGAGCAGATGGATTTTAATGCCAAGATTTGAATATTAATTATTAATTATGCACTCAATGCACCTCTATGCAAATAAATGAATATGAATAAACGAATGTCTGTACTTTAAAAATAAAGCTCCGATACGGCTCAAAATGTTTGAATGAAAATTTCAGGGATTAAAACAGAAAGGAGACGGTGCAAAAAAACCCAGAGTCGATTGCGACAAAATGGGTAGGAACCGGTTCGTTCTCTTAAATGCTCTATTTATTCCTCTTAAAGGGCAACTCCGAAACTATGGGATATAAGAGCTGTAGGCCAACAAAGTATGTATGAAAAAACAGTTTTATCACAGTTCATATTATTACACCATTAATGATATAATAACAACGACAATAGTTTTTAGTGGTGATAGGGCCTTGTGCACGGTCTGTGCGGATACCACCATGTTAACCTACCGCCGAGAAGCAATGTTCGCATTGTTGTGTTCTGTTGTGGGAATAAGACAACCGGTGAAATCACTGGCATAGAGGCATTCCATATCAGTCCTCAGCGTTGGTAACGCATTTGCGCTCAGAATTGCAGTCTTGAGATTGAAGTCTTGAAAATGCAAATGTCAATGGATTCAGATCCAACTTACCATCAGGCGGCCTATGTACTCGTTTAAAAGTCACATGCCATAAATAAACAACACTGACAAGATTACTATCAACCTATCTGTAGTGATTACTATCAAGCGCTTAGTCTCGGATTATACTATTGCGAAAGAGAGAACTCGACATTACGTTGCACCACGAGTCATACAAGAATGTGCGCAAACGCTTTGTCTACGTTTAGGTATAAATCTACTCTACCCCCTTTGTTCGTGTTATAATATAGTGCTAAAAAGTACTATATAATATCGCCTAAGCATGACGGCTAAGTATTTGTAAAGAGTTAACAACCAAGTTTACCTTTACAACTCCTCTTAAATACGAGTACAGGTAATCTTACATCAATGATAAAGTATAGCAATGGTAATAAGGTATTAGTGTTCATATTGGCTGTCTTCTGCCGACAAATATGTATTTTCTCTAAAACCTCTAAACCTATCCACCGACATTTTAATACAGGCCTGAAATTACATTTGTCTGGAAAGGCAAGGACAAAAGAAGGCCCTTTAGGAGCATCTTTTGTTTCTGTGAGTGTGCTTGTTAAATGTTAATAAGGTGTCATCCTTGTACAACTTTATTAGATAGCGTACATTCGTGATTTGAATCTCTTTTACGAGTACATTCATCACAAAGCAGTCTTCAAATCCACTTGAACCAGAGCATGACCGCAGTGTTCTTTTTGGAAGTAAACAAGGGTGAGTTTTTAATCAATCGTAGCTGAGTGAAGAAACAGAGCAAACTGGGGAAAACGGCTGTAAAGATGTACACTTCGAAAACTTTGATAGGATTTTTTTATACAGTCTGTTTCTTACCGCTGGGTGCACGTGTGGGTGTGAGTAGAGCTGCATTCTCTGCGTGTCGACGGCGTAGTTCGGCAGCTCATTCATGACGAAAGTGGGGTAAGCCGGGCTCAGTGCGACATCGTCGCAGCCGTCGCTGAGCTCGTCCCCATCTGCCGTGCGGGCCACTGCAAACAAACAAACAGGTTGAACGAGTTTGATACCACTAAATAACAGCCATATGTCCTTAAGGAAGTATAGCAGACAGACATCATCATTATCATCATGATCAAGTAGCAGTTGCGCAGATGCACTACGCGTGTCATTGGCGAGACACAAACAACATGTACGGCCTAGCCACAATTTTCGGTGTCAGTAGCAACACTGAAAACAAACGCATAAGTAGACATTCTAAGAGCACGGGACGACTTTGAATTAGTTTTACTGACCATCCAATTTTCATTCAAAATTCATGGCAAAAAAATATGTGCCGCGCAGCTGCTGTTGTAGGGAAATTGAATACGCTAAGCGTGTCACCGACAAGGAAATGAGGATAATGAGGAAAGATGAAATACTCTAGCTACATCTAAAGCAACTGTACTAGTGAATACAATCGCGTTAGATTTTCAGTTTAGCGATGTAGGTAATATGAATGTTTGTATTTCGTAGGTAGTAAACTTAGGCATATAGGTACGTTTTTAGGGTTTTAAAATAGTTAATAGGCGTAACACTTATTAAATAAATAATTACACCTATTTAATCATGTACAGTCAAGGGCATAAATATATATACGTTCCCAAGACGTCAAAAATTTCTATACACCTTTAAGCCACTGGCAATAAGGTCCGTGTGTACACATATTTGACGCGATGGCTGTATAGATATTAATGCCTTTGACTGTACAAGTACAATAAAAGTGTGCTTATCTAGCCTACCGGGTATTTACGGGTGCGTAGGTGCGTAAGCAGAGATGGGCGAAAACAAACGAACAGCGCCTCTATTCTAGGCGGTACAAACTATATAGTAGTTTACCTGTTAATGTATTGCTATGACATCAGCCATCATCACTGTCAAGAAAAAAAAGAGCTATCAAAACGTTGACAGTACGATAACAGGACAAACACGATATTGTTTTTACCGTGTTGAATAGAGGCGCAGAATGTACTACACACGTAAACGGTGAACCATCTCTAAAATGAAAATGTATTTTTCACTCAAGACACAGGTTACGCTCGTTAGCTCGTTATTTTGCAAAGCTCGTTAAGCTCGTTAGCGTGCCTTACGCACGTTAGCCGGGGTGAAATCTAGACACTCTTGCAGGAGCCTTTTTATTAAATACGCAGCGCATATTGACGCACTACTCAGTTTACGTATTTCAGGTAATAATGTTCGTAAGGAATAATATTTCATCCTTTGCACGCGTCAATATTCCTGGCAAGGAACTCCGCCACACCGGGCGTTTGAGAACAGTTCCCCGTCGCATGGCACTTGCGGGTAAGAACCCGCGTGTCATCGGTCCTACATACTATGAGCGTCTACCCGCTAAACTTAAAAATTTAACATCCGAAGAAGCATTTAAACATCAGCTTAGAAACCTTTTGTTGGATCATCCATTATACTCCGTCGATGAATTTATGACACTTATATTGTAAAATTATTATTGTTTGTTTGACCTTTACTTCTTGCATATTGACTTCGGAAACTGACCATTTATTTATTAGTTGTTTATGTACTTATTAATGTTGTCTTTGATTATTTGTGTTATTTTTATTTTATTACCATTTTATTATTTTTGTATTAATGTTGACGATACCAATTGAATGTAATTTCATATTTTTTGACATGCAATGCAATTAATATTGTAACATTACATTGATGAATAAATAACTAAACTAAACTAAACTAACTATTTTTACATACATATACACTCAGGAGCAAAAATACCGGGGCAGAGTGCGTTTTTCATACAAACGAGACTATTTAGAAGCCTTGGTTCATTGCCAGGGGTTGTTTTGAGTGAGTATTAATGGTGGATACTTCGAGGTTCAATACAGGAGATCGAAAGTTCTTAAGATACCTAACTGATCGCACACAGCGGAGGAATTTGGGTCAGCACTTGGATTTTCTTATATTTTATTGCCAATTTAGATGTTTTTCTGAACATGCACAATTCCGGCGTTAATCGTCAGTTGGGTATCCTAGGCACTCTGGAAGTCCTGTATCGATGCTCGAAGTCAGATCAGATCAGATTTCACTAAAAGCATTCCCTGGCGAGGAACCAAAGCTTCGAAATAGCCTCTTTAGTATGAAAAACGCACTCTGACCCGTTATTTTTGCTCCTGAGTGTATGTTGTGTAAAGCTCACAGATCTATATAGTGACGTTCAATGTAGGACTTTGGTCTGAAGCCATCATTACTATTGACTTTCGAATGCGGCTTACGTGTCATTGCGTAGACGTTGGATACAGATTGTTATTATTGGAAGGATGTCTCATTACATAGCTATCTTATCTACCTACGGACTTCCTTTGGAGCCAATTAATGACCCTCGAGATTTCTTTTCCTCCTGGCTGTTTTAAGCCTTGTAAATATTTTAATTAATTTGGTTCGAATGTCTCCTTTTACGAAATTAAAAAAATGACAAATAAATAGTGTTTAAATTAAAACATGTTTTGATTCATAAACAACTTCCTAATATAATTCAATAGATAAACTGAAAAACCTTATTGCATAAAAAAAAACATAAGATATAAGAATATATTCCAAAACTTCAACTTATTCGATAGTCCCATTATCAATTAGTAAACAAATTACAAATACCACAAGGGCACAAAGTATTTAAGGCATTTTATAATATGAGGTGTGTTTTTCAGATTATAACCGAGCAAGACACTCAGCTTTTCATCCACTTATCTCACAGTTATTTCCCCCGGGTTACCTTTGTTTCGTCCGAATATTGTTTGTCAAATGTATCATTTCCCAAATTTTCTATTGTAAAACTGCTTTGTTTTCTGTAACCGTAAATATACCAGGATTTTATAAAAACTAACCTAACCTAACCTATAGGGTTCTACACGATGGTACTAAAATAAATTCTAAAAAAATTATGTAACACTGGTTTGGGAAATGAAAAATTGGGGAAATGATACATTTGACCAAAAATATTTTGACGAAACGACAGGCTCCCTTCCCCCCACTGTATTGTAATTTTGTCATTAAATATGAATTCCACAAGAGCTTGGGTCGGAAACCATTAATTAATGCCATATCATAAGTTATGTAATGAATAATGATTGTCAATTAATACTTACCTCTCCACCTGGCTTGTTACTTCTATTTGCTTATACTCGTATATTTTTAGCAAATGATTATTTATTGCGAAGCGAAAAGAGTAATAACAGGTAACGGTGCCATTTCCCTGGAATACAAGTGTCGTTTATACGTGTATTTTCTTCTTGACTTTGTTTTTTGCTTGACAGGATGTAGTTTACCAGCAAAAGTACGGGTACGTACTTCAAAAAATTAAATCTAATAGTGTTCAGATACTACTACACATATGTAGGTACTCGTCAGGATTAATATTCATCTGCACACAGTATAGCAACTTGAATTTTTAGTTGCTTTTCCATTGAAATACGTCACGTCGCTCGCGAGCTATACATACATATTATTGCAAACAAAGCTTGATAAAATATGGTATTCCTGAGAGCCATATTTATTAAATCTTTGCTTGCATTATTTTGAATGATCTTATACGCTTAACTTTGGCCTCTAACGTGTTTCTGTGTAAAAAGGAAATATACCTAGATAAAATAAAAGGTTAAAAAAAACATCTAGATTTCGATTATCGTTACCCTCGAACTTTTAAAATTTATGTGTTGAAAAGTAGCCGATGTAATCCAGAGTATAAGCTATCTCCATTCCCAATTTCATCAAATTCCGCCCAGCCGTTGCAGCGTGAAGAAGTAACAAACATACACACACGAACTTTCACATTTATAATATTTATGGGATTCAAACAAGCCTAACAAAAAGCAAGGTTTCAAAAGAAAGGTTTGATTTTTTAAGATGTAATTAAAATTAGCAACTTTTAAAACCCGTTTTATAAGACAATTAGTGTCAAAGGTTTTTTAACCCGCCTTCAAAAAGTCATTTATGTTGTTCTTTGAGATAGTTTTTTGTGTTTATGGTCACTGCTTCGGAACCCTACACTCAGCATGATCCGACATGCTCTTGCCCGGTTTTTAGGGTTCCGTAGCGAATATGGCAAAAAAGGAACCCTTATAGTTTCGTCATGTCCGTCCGTCCGTCAAAAGCTGAAAATTGGAGTAAATGTGTCTTTTAGAAATCGCTACATAGTTTGTTGGTTAGGTTAAATAACAAAATCAATATATCTAAGGGGGCACTCCATACATAATATAACAGAAAATGAAAAAAAAAAACGTCGTAAATCAGTGTGTGGCACATATTTCGACAGTTCTTTTAAATACACTTTCAGGTTCTTCAGCTGTTTTTTGATTAGGTAAATATTTTCGGAAATAATCGCTCCGAAAGTTGCATACACATGTTGAAACATATGTTGGTGATAATACCGTAATAAATAATAATGATGAAAGATGTTAACAGATATTAAGTCTGAAATTATTATTAAAATAAAATACTTCTTTTCATTAATGCTCGAATCGGATGGCTTTTCTTTTATAAAACGTAGACAGAAAGAGCCTCATTTCTTTCCTAGGAAATGACCATTAAAAAATCCCAAACACTCAACTTGTGGGTGGGGGTGTAGTGTCGGGCCGTGCCGGTGTGGGCGCCTGCGGCGGCGGGTCATTGTGCGTTACACTATCATAACTAATAAGTACTTGTAGTATTCAAAAAAAGACGCGCTATGAATTTGTCGGAAGATTTTTGAAAATAATCAATATATAATCATGTATTTATTACCACGAGACCGAGAGTCTACCAGTTGTAATGCGTTAAGAGGACCCTGAAGTTTTTGATGATTTTTTATCCTGGTGTCACTACCCTTTAAAAAATAATGTTTAACTTGTCTAATTATTTACCTATATTTTAACTATGTAATTCTATCTTATGTATTTAATTACATGAACGTCATTTTATATTGTACATCTTTATATATTTTATATAATATATTTACATGGTGTAAGTCTGAGTAAGTAGATTAGTGTATTTAAATAATTATTAAGGTTAAGATTGTATTACCAATAGTATATAGGAATTGATCTGCAATATCCGCAAATGTGCCAAATGTTGAAACTGATTAAAACTGGGCCATGCAACACAGGGAATACTAGGACCCGAAAACATTGTTATTTCTAAAGTTAAGTTATTCTGATAAACATTTTCATGTCATTTTATTTTATTTAAGTATCATTTTCTCGCATCGCTTGAGAAAAGCATATTTGTGCCTCAGCAGAAACGGGGATCATAATACCTGACACGTTGTCTATTTCTCAAACATGCTCGGCATTAGCCGTTTATAATTTTATAGTGCTGTCAAATGCATGCAGAAAAGAAAGAACCAAGATAAAAACCAATACAGCTAACCGCACGTTTTTAGTAAACTGCGTATGTTTTTCTATTTCTTATTTTCTTGTAAAATGTCTATAGTTAAAAAATAAAATAATACAAAATCTTTTTTACATTTTACACGTAGGTACCTAAAACGTGTTGTGTGCAAAATAGTTAATAAAAATGAGCTCGAGTGATGAAAGTAGCGAGGAAATAGGTAGGTACCACATCGCCTATTTTGAAAGATGAAGCCGCCTCGGCTAGGCAAAACCAACTTCCTGCTAAATCAAGAGTAAAATATAATAGATCTTACAGCCTATTCATGCTATGGTCGGACAAGCAAGAATGTTAATACCTTTTCTGAAGATGTGTTTTTAGCATATTTCAGTAAGCAGTCTAAGAACAAGAAGCCATCAACATTTTATGTCGCTAAAATATCAACATCTCAAATCCAATAGATAAACATAAATGTGCCCGGAAAACCCATAACGTTTTGATTTATAATGTGGCCTTATATCACAAACGTCACTTTTAAAATTAATTAAATTACTTTCTTGTTACAATTGTATCATTTCTTTACATTGTTTGAGAAAGCATTGTAAATGCCTCGGCTGAAACGAGGATTGCCTGACTCGTTCGTACTTTAACCACCTCGTCATGAAATTCGTTGCTTTCCGCGCCTAGGTCTTTGTGAAGTTTTATTTTAAACGCCCGCGACTTCGTACGCGTAAAATTAGTTTCCCGCTACTCCTCCTACTTCTTGCCTTTGGGGGTCGATTTTCGGGAAATCGTTTCTTAGTGCAACCCGAGACCTCAAAAGGAACCTACCTATGTACCAAATTTGGAATCTTTAGACTCAGCGGTTTGGGTATTTGCGTTGCACCAAGCTTTTACGTAAGTCCAAACTTTTTTGACTAAAATCGGATTGAGTTTTTAAACATGTGTCAAAATAAAATGTAATGTAAATCTAAAGCACTAAAGAGTATTGGTATCAACTTCGAAGCAAATCACCCCCAAAATATATTTCTCCCCCTTTTTCAATCTCTTAGGGGAAGAATTTCAATAAAATACGAATCTCGACTTCCATTAATTCTGTTAAAGAATGTTTTATGCAAAATTTGAAGTAGATAGGACCAAGGAATTACGTTGTCCCATACAAACTTTGCCCCCCTTTTTCACCCCCTTAGGGGTACAACTTCAACGAGAAAATATTTTCTTATCGGATGCCTACTTGATACAAAGAACAAACCCTCCAAGTTTTAGGTCTCTACAATCAGCGGTTTAAGCTGTGCGTTGATCCGTCAGTCAGTCAGTCAGTCATTCAGGACAAAGCATTTTATATGAATTAGATAGATACCTAACACACTTTAGCGGCCGCACGTAAACGAGTCCAAATTCGATGTATCTACTATTTTCCACTGAGGGGTTTCTAAGGCCACCTTCATCATCATACCAGCTTAATACCTCTACCTGGAAAACCGAGCGTCGTCGCTCAGGTTGAAAACCAATTTTCCCGCAGACGACAGCTTGACATATTGATTTTTCGTCCCCGTAAACCAACCAATTGCAAATTCCAACGAAATCGTTAGAGCCGTTAAGCATGCAAATTTCAAGGCAATCCGATAGTCAAAAGTGGTTTAAAAAGATTTCTTCTGTTTGCTTAAGTACATTGTACGTTAGTTACTAGTAAAAATGATATAAGTCTTTTTTTAAATATTATTGGGGTGTTTATAGTACATTGTAGCCCAGGTACAGAAAGTAAGCAATAGATGGACGAGTTAGTTCGCGGGCCGAGCCGCAGGTGAGGACCGCGAAGATACGAGTCCATCTATTGCACTTTCTACCGAGGCAATACTATGTGCTTTTCACGCCTAATGTAAGGAAATAAAACAGGTTAGGACATAATACACAGTTTAATTAAAAGTAATATTGATATTAGCATTAGGACAGTTGCTGAATGACGTTTGCCGTATCCTGAATTTCAGGCGGTGTAAGATCCATATCTGTACTTGTATCACTCATTTTTGTTGAATATCGTACAAATTTCCAATCAAAAGTTCAAAAGTTTAGCGTTTGTTTCCAATTAAAAGAACAGAAGTAATTTTCATTCCCGCCTTTTTAACTTTTTTAATTTTTACCTTATTTAAAGATGCAAAGGCGTTTTTCACGTACGCCTTAAAAACTTACATAAAAACACGTTTACAATCGCAAAAATACACTTTCACTGAGCGGATTTGACGTTTTAATTTTTTAATTAAACGTTCTAATGTCATATTTGTCAAACATTTTTTTATTTATTTCCGAACGAGTTACTAATGTCATAAATAACCGACCAATAGCAGAGTAGAAAGTAAACTGGTCTAAAAACACTCCATTTTACTTTGCAACTCAACATTGTTGGACTGTTTTTGTGTTGTACTACTAAGAGCAACTTTCTATTCTGATTTCGATCCTTCTTTGGCCATATTTCCGAGCAGTGGCGTGAAAAATATATTGTAATGTTAAAGATATATTTTTGTATTTTTTTTACTAGTTGCATTCTATTCCCCTTTACAACTGTCAAGTTATATTTATTTCGTTACTTAATTCAGCTGTGATTACTCACCAATAAACTCGTATAACCCAAGTGCGCGTGTTTCCCTAGTGTATCGTTGTATGTTTATAAATATAAAGATTTATCGCAAGAAACGATCGAATTAAAAAATCGGTCATGAACTTGTCATGCTAATGTTTTTTGCTCGTTATAACGGGTTAGTTGGTACCTAAAGTGTGTCCAGAAGGGCGATGACAATAACGTCGGCATAACCCTGTTTATGAGAGGCCCTGGCCCGGTATTCGAGGCGGTACAAACCATGTCGTATTTGATCAGCGCCTCTATTCTAGGCGGTAAAATCGAAATCGTATTTGATGTATTATGGTATTGGTTTTAACTGGGCCGCCATTACTATCAAGTATATAAGAGCTATCAAAACGTTGACAATACGATAACACGTCAAAAACAAGATTGTTTTTACCGTGTTGAACAGAGGCCTTGTTATGGTTTGGTTTTTAACTCGGCGGCCATTACTGTCAAGTAAATAAGAGCTATCAAAACGTTAACAATAGGATAACATATCAAATACGATTTAGATTTTACCGCCTAGAATAGAGGTGCTGGGGTTGCGCCACATTTAGTTATCACGTCATAGAGTTCAATCTTAAAAATAGGTATTAAACACCCTCAAAGTCGTTTTTCAATATCTAAGGAAATTAGTAATCATGACTGTCGCCAGAATACCAGGTGGAATATATATATTTCTTAAAATGTGTGTCGTTCAAAATAAACGTGTTTTAAATAGGTACCTACCATTAACAAAGTGCAAGAAGTTTAGTTATTTTTCACAAACAATTTTAACGACTTATGATGCCCAATGTCGCCACATACTCGTATTTGATATCGACATCCCTCGATAATGCTGCACACGTTGTGTTTTCTATATTTTATGTTATATTCGAGTTCTACCTCGAAAGTATTAATTATTTTCCGGGCTTTTTATTAGCTGTAATTTTGTTACTTTTATATTAGATAACAATTCAATTGATTTAACAATAATACAATTTCAAAATTAAAACTCAACGTATTTAAATTAAAATAAAACTAAGCTGCTCTAATATTAAACATAAAAATATTAATCACCACTGTAAAAAGAACACCCCCTCTAGCAGGTCCGCTCGCGGCATGGTCCCTATTATACTGGCTGCATTACCTCTCTGGATAGCTAGTCCAATCTTTTGGGAGAAGTAAGCACCAGCTCTAGGATCTCCGGATGTCTAGGGCCTTAATAAAGCTTTTCATATCAGCTGAACAAGGTCCCATGGTCTCCACTGCAAGCGCCATAAATTCGTAATTATTTAATAATGATTTAATCAGCTGCTGCACCGGCCCTATTACGGGTTGACTGGACGTGGGATGAAGGGCGAATGTGTCAACACACGTCGCGTCCCAAACCAGTGCCCTACCCAGTTTCCGAGGCACCAATGCAGCTCCAATTAATTATTATTTACCCATTTGCATTTTTACTCGACAGACCAACATCAAAATAAGTATTTTACTTTTCCTTTGCGTTTTTATGTAGGTTTCGGTTTTAGTTAAAACGCGGTGTAACAATGAGCGTTAATTAAATATTAAACGGTATTCTTGAACTTTACTCCGTATATGTCTTTTCACATTTTACTTTTGTACTCTTACGTATCTATATTTGTTTAGGTAGATTATACATAAAGTTATTTTTTTGAGTAAGAGGCGATTGATATTTCTTGTCATGGTACTCATGGTATAAAATGAAAACCTGGAAGAGGCCTAGAAAAACACAATTGAGGCAAAATGCGCCGGAAAATAAAAACTAAATAGTAAGGGCGCTACGCTTCTATATAGAAATTAACATTTTAGAAGTAACTTACACGACTAGTAAATCCTTAACCATTTGTTTGTTATTATTTATTTATTAAAAAAACGCTTAGCCTGCGTAAACTATTTAGCTTATTGAAATTTATATCTTCCATAATTATTTCTGAAATTAAGGGGAGACAAGATGTTTTTCGTTTCACAATAATAATATGATTTTGAGCTGAGCACTGAATTCTACAAACCGGGACCAAAAAGGGAAAATAAAGCAATTAAAAGTATGTAGAAACTCGGGTCTCGACTCAAATAGACAAGAATGTTAAAACATGCAGTCGAGTTTTATGAACTGGCTTTTGTTAATTATTTGGCAGGCTCCATCACTGGCCTGAGCTCGGTAGCCTCTTCAGCGCAACGGGTTTAAAACCAATAACTCCACAATGCATCAATTGGACGCAGTTACCCTCGCTTGAAACCTACATTTTTAAACACAGAGTTAAGAGGATTGTAAAGCTAAACATTTCCATAAAAAATGTTTCTCTCCCCGTAAACCTAGTCCGACATTAACGTTTTTTTTTACATATCTTACATATCATGAAAAACGATGTCTGTACATTTTCCTTTCTAAGAAAATATTTCTTAGAATAAAAGAAATTTAAAAAACAAAGAACAGAAACGTACAGACCTGTTTGTTTACAATAACTACAACATATTCAAAAATCCTGTAAATCGGACATTATTTAGGCGGTGAGAAACGTTATCGCCTGGAGTTACATTTGTATGTTTTTTTTACAGCTACGCGTTTTTTGCGGCTCTTTAGGTCGATTGACGTAGGTAAAGAGGATTGTGAAGCGCCTTAATTGTAAAGTAACCTGAAAGTTAGGGCCGGTACAGGCGGACTGCAAAATGGCAGTTCGAGTGCAGTTCTCATGCAGCTGACGTAAGTGCATCAAAATGTACGTACATCATCAGCACTCGAACTACCATTTTGCAACTGGGTTGCAGTTCAAATGCTGTAAGTCTGGACCGGCCCTAACTTAAAAAAAAAACATCGTTCATTTGATGAAAAGAAAAAGAAAATTATGGTTTTTGTGAAGAAAAGTTTGTAAGAAACCTTTTGTTCCTTTCACCGGCCTGAGCTAACCCCTTCAGCGCGACGGCAATTAAATTCCAATAACTCTATAATGCATAAATTTGAAGCAGTAAGCCTAGTTGGAGTTGCTACCTACGAAGCTAGCGGTTGCCGGTTCGATTCCCGGTGAGGGCTATATATGTAATGAGCGCAAGAAAGTATTTGATTTTGGGTCCTGTTTTTTTATGTAGATAAGTATTTATTTATCTTAGCATAGCATATCACAAGCATGTAGCTTGGAGTTGGGTTCAGCTCAATTTGTGTCAGTTTGTCCTCTGATATTTATTTATTTTATTTTATACTAGCGACCCGGCCTCGCTTGGCTTCAGTTTATTTGAGTTGTCTTGTCCTTGTCCATAAACCAGATCTTAATATACATAGTTAACTTCCTTCTGAATCAGTATCTATTGGTGAAAACGGCATTAAAAAATCCATTACGTGGTTAGAAAGATCTAAGCGTACATACAAAGGGACAGACGGTGGAACCTATACTTGGTTTTATACTACGTGAAGATCAAGTTAACTCGACAATAATCATTTCAAGCCAGCTTTATTCAACAGAGTGTTTGCGACGGAGAACGCCGGCACAATCATACGTGGTATGTGAAAATTAAACCAATAGTCTATTTTATTTTGCCGTTATTTACATTTAGCAACATCAAGTTTCATTGAGTTAGTGTTTTGCTCTAGTCCAGCACCATTATAAATATGCTAGCGGTGAAATATCCTGAATAGCTTTTTACTAATGTATGGGGTGGATTAAAACAGATAAAAGAATTGTAATTCGATAATAAACCACTTCCAAATCAGAGGTAAATAATTATTGAACAATTGAAATATAAACAGTAAAAATATGGTACAGCTAACGTTTTATTTTAGTTATTTAAGATCATCAAACTGCTTAGTTAAGTCACATATCAAGAATTTACACAAGGTTATAAGGGCTTGTTTAGCCAGTTTAATAATTTAGATTGACTTATATTTGCGTTTAATATTAAACGCTTTAAAATTCTGGAATTTGGCCTTTTTAAGTATATAATCGTTATGCTATGAATTCCCTTTTACTTCTACCAATTGGTTTCGGTTCACCAAAACACAGTTGTATGTTTTTGTAATAAACGGTCATTTTACAACGCATAAATCTCGCTAACTAGAGCAATAAAATCTTTACCGCCTCTAAACTTATGATCTATCCTGCCATATTTACTACTCACCCACTTTTTATATGCCGAACCGCAGCAGTATCCAACTTCAAAAGTCCGTGCTTAAAATCATCCTGGTCACAAGTTTAAATTCACAAATGTTCGTCACGTAAACTGGGTTATATTTCGCGTATGGTTTGGGCGGGCGGGCAGTGCGCGTATACGAGCGACACGTCTGGCGGCCGAGAGGCGGACTGACTTCGGTTGCTGCTATACCGCCGCGGTCACTCTATGAGTAGCGCGCGCCACACTGCGCTGAAACCTACCTGAAAACTGAAGGGCGTACGAATAATAAAAAAATGGCTCTTAGAGCGAGACTTGGCGTCTAATTATAGGTGGTATATATCATTTTAGGAATGATAGATATAAAGAAAAAACAATCTTGCCTTAAGAAAATATAGTCTTAACTCTTAGTATTTGGGGACGCCGGAGGGGAAAGACGCGGCCCTATTGGTTAGGCCGCGCGCTCCCACGCCAATAGCGTGAGAAGGAGGGGCTATAGTAATCGCTCTGAAATTTGGTGAGAAGCGTTTACTCCCTAATTTTCGTCTTTTTGGATTTTATAAATATCATATTACAAGAATAAGAAAACGGTAACGGTAACGGTAAAATGGTACTTGTTTATTCGGTTTATGCCTCCAGGGATTCTTAGTATACTGATAAAACGTTCGTCACACGACTTCCAAGCCACCACTGCACTGTCACAGGAAAGTATTTTTTTTTTTAATATATATGTTTTATTTTTTTATTACTACTACTTATTACTCCCTGTGAAAATTCTTAGTTTAGACACATTTTCCTGCTCAAGCTACGCTTGAATATTTTTTATTTTTTATTTTTTGTTAAATTCATTGTTTTATATAATGCTAGATTAAGCTTTATAATTGTACATATAATATCATAAGTAGTATTTAAAAAAAACGACTGACTGTTGAGTTTCTTGCGGCGTTTCTTCTCAGTAGTGGTCTCTTGCGAAGCGCTGGTAGATTTTTGACGTGTAAAAGTGCCCGTGCGGCCTACTTACTTAATAAAGATCTTTTATGTTTTTTATCTTTTTAACCATACAATTTAGGACGAGTGCCCTTTTAGCGACTTACCTATCTGAAAACCCTTGCGTTGTTTAAAGTAGCGTTTAAAATAAAGTCCGAATATCGAAAACTGGCCATCGAACTAATAGCTATACTATGAGTGAGAAATCTTTTAAAGATTAACCTATTGATTAGTGATTGAGTGGCTAAGCACCAGTGGTACCGTGTTCAATCCGCAATAAACTGTTAAGCACTTAATATGTTCCCGAGTTTTGGTTGTTTCTGAGAGAATAGCAAGACACCACTTTTTGCGTGGAGTTACAAGCAAACAGGAAAGCGTCCCATCTTTGCCTTTACATTGATTTCGCTGTCGTAGAGCCAGATAAGCGCCGTATTACAAACTAAATTTGAGTGGGATGCCCGTCTCAAAACTCTTCAAAGTAAACCTCAAGTCATAGAAAACTGTGATATCTGTAGGTCTAGCACACACGCTTCAATGGTGCGTCACTTCATCGAATCGCTTTTAGTATTCGAATGTATCCACAGCACGAGTCCCTAAATCCTAATTCAAGTTAACGCTACAGGTAAAGGCTTAATATAATAAAATAATGTTATAAATCCTCCGAGTTCGTAATGGCAACTTCAGAAACTTAGGATACCTATAGAACCGAAGCGCAGGGCCTTTATTCAACACGGTAAAAACCATATCGTGTTTGATCTGTTATCGTATTGTGAACGTTTTGATAGCTCTTACGAGTACACAGTGTGAAATCTGCCCTTAAAAACGGACATATATCATTTTGGAACTCAAACACGATAGATTTCACCATTTCAAATGCGAGACGATCATACCGGAGTGCCAATTCTACTCAGAACTCAAGAAATATATTTTTTTAAATTTATTTATATAAAACATAAACATGGAAAATCTCCAGTTTTCGACAAAACTAAACGCAAATCACAGTGACAATAAATTAAACAGTGCATGGCGTGTGTATTATATAAAAAATAGAGCTCTAGTTGTTATTTTATTTGAATTATTTAGGTTTTTGTTAATTTTGGTTTTTATTTTTTTTATCAGAAATCTCAAAGCATTAGGATTTTATTACTAGTCAAAACAATTGTTTACACGTGCAGCAAACACAAAAAAAATTAGATCTAAATCTCAAAGGATCTCTGAGATAATTCGTTCTAAAGTTTTTTCTGATAACTATGGAAATAGGGTTGTCGCATGTTTTCCACATAAAATTTGTATAGAAAAGTTTAATTTTTAAGTAACCATAAAACATGATAACATTGTGCTGACCTGACGATGGAGCTGGAAGGTGGTCAGAAGATTTCTGCTGATAAAAGGTGATACATCAAGATTGAACTGTGAATCGAGTCTTGTGTCTGCGTTGAAGACGCTTATTTGTTTAGCATTACAATACATAAATACACTATAAATCTGACGGCGCGTCGATTATTATATTGATTTTTGAAAATGATTTAATCAGTTAACACAATTTATCGGACGAGAGTGTAGCGAAACGAACTCTGGCGGAACGTCAAACTGACAGCTCGGCGCGCGGGCCGCCATTATTGGTTGGAACGAGCGCGGTGCATGTCATGGCAGACGGATCGCCGACGTCCGTTATTTTGTATCCGAACTAATCTCATTGAAATTGATTCCTTATTAGATTAAAACCAATTGTAAAACATTATTAAATTCTAATCGTTCAATTGGCAGTGTTATTTATTCGATCCGAATATTAAATCCTACGCCCTGCGATGAACGAAGATGGCGGTGATTGTGATGTTAATGTTGATACCGGCCCTCCGGTGCCTTCATCAGAAGTGGGATTTGATGGGAAACCATCCGATAATCCTGAAGAACGGCCCGGTAGGAACGCGAGTACGCCGAGTTTGCTGAGTAATATGGAAGCGCTGCTGACCCGACTTTTAACGGCACCGCCAGCGCCGGCAGCCACTGTGGGTACACCAACAACTACGCAACTGATACAATTCGACCCAGACGATAGTGACGCGGATATAGAAGGTTGGTGCCGAGTGACGGAAATGATTGTATCGAGTAAAAATCTTGACGGAATCGAACTACTGATGTCGCTTACAAAGGCGTTGAAGGGTCGAGCTGCAACTTGTTTAACAAAGTTGAGATTAGACCAAATGACATGGAGCCACGTGAAAGGAACGCTCATGGCAAAATTTTGTAAGCCCAAACTAATCCAGGATTATTTTGATGACATTTTGAGATTTCAAATTGGTTTTAAAGAAACGGCTTGCGAAGCGGCGTCTCGGCTATGGGATCATATCGAACGTATCCCTAACACTGAAATGACTGAAGAAGTTATTGTCGGATTTGTAATATCTGTTCTCTGCCAGAAGGACAATTTTATACGACGTGAGCTGAATTCGAATGTTATCACAAATAGAGCTCAGTTATTCCGTGTGCTTCGAGGAACTAAGAAACTAAACTACTAGAAACTATGGAGGGTGTTGACATGGATGTCAAACGGCCCCGTTTGGCCGATGCGAAGTTTACGGGAAGATGTCACTGGTGCGGGGTGACAGGTCATAAACAGACAGAGTGCAGAAAACGTCAAGACAGCTTCAACAAGTCGCCGCGCCCGGAAATTTCGACTCAACCACGTAACAACACAGAAAAGGGACATGCACTCATCTGTTTTTCATGCAAAAAGCCAGGCCACGTTTCTACTGCCTGCCCGGAGAAGAGGACCAGCGGTACAGCAGTCAAAGAAGTCAACACTTGCGGTCATAGAGCTTCCAGAGGAGTGTTGGAGACATCTACCGGTGAGAAAGTTCCTTTTCTTTTTGACAGCGGGTCATCTTGCTCACTATTAAAGCTTAGTGTTGCTTCTAAATTAACGGGTACTTTGAAAAATTGCTTTGTTTACCTTACCGGTATTGGAAATGACGACATACTTTGCACCTCGCAGATTCTCAGCACAGTTAAGGTTTTAGACATTACTTTGACCCTCCTTTTTCATATAGTACCTGACAACTGCCTTACTGAGTCTGTTATAATAGGTAGGGATATCTTTGACCAGGGTGTTCACGTTCGTATAGACAAGAACAACTTGACCTTTTTGTCCGCGACGAATAGGGAAACGGTGAAGGCCTGTGACGATAGTGCAGTAGGGTTTAATTTGTCCCAAATAGACACAGACTTGACGGGAAAGGATAAAACCGCGTTGATACAAATTCTAAATAAATATTCCAGCCACTTTATAGAAGGTACCCCTACTAGACGTGTTACTACGGGTCAGCTTGAAATAAATTTGATAGATTCTAATAAAGTAGTGCAAAGATCTCCATATCGGCTGTCTCCTAGTGAAAAGCAAGTTGTTCGAGAGAAGGTACAAGATTTGCTTGACGCCGGCGTCATTCGCGAAAGTTCTTCACCGTTTGCGAGTCCCATTTTGCTCGTCAAAAAGAAAGATGATACGTATAGGATGTGTGTCGATTTTCGTGAACTAAATTCTAATACTCACCCTGAACACTTCCCACTGCCGCGTATTGACGAGCAAATCGATAATTTAACCGGAGCTTACTACTTTTCGTCCTTGGACATGGCATCGGGATTCCATCAGATCCCGATCCATCCAGAATCCATTGAGAGGACAGCGTTCGTAACGCCAGAGGGGCAGTATGAATATCTCGCCATGCCATTTGGTTTACGCAACGCCCCCTCTGTGTATCAGAGGTGTATCAATAAGGCACTCAGGGATCTTAAAGGGAAGCCTCTCGCTTACATGGATGACGTCCTTAGTTATTCTTCTTCAGTTGAGGACGGCTTACAACGACTCGACGAAGTTTTGAAGGCCTTAACAGACGCAGGGTTTTCCTTTAATATCCGCAAGTGTAGCTTTATGAAGCAGAAAGTTGATTATCTAGGTTATTATATAGAGGCAGGCAAAGTAAAACCAAATCAACGCAAAATCCAGGCTTTGGTCGATGCTCCACCACCCAAAACCGCCACGCAGGTGCGTCAATTTCTGGGGTTAGCCTCATACTTTCGAAGGTTTATTCATAACTTTTCCAACCTACTTGGTCCAATTTATCCATTGACAAAGTTAAAGGGCCCCATAAAGTGGACCGACAAACATGAAGAAGTACGCAGAAAGGTAATTAACGTATTAACATCGAAACCGGTACTTACTATATTTAACCCCGATCTCCCTGTAGAGCTCCATACTGATGCTAGCTCCGATGGATACGGAGCTATTCTAATCCAAAGGATAGAATCTCTGCCTCACGTAGTCGCATATTACAGCCGACGTACGACCGACGCAGAGTCTCGATACCATTCGTACGAGCTCGAGACTCTCGCGGTTGTACGTGCTGTGGAACACTTTCGTCATTACTTATATGGGCGTCACTTCGTTGTATTTACAGATTGCAACTCCTTAAAGGCTTCGAAGTCGAAAACTGATTTGACACCTAGAGTGCACCGGTGGTGGGCTTTCTTGCAGGCATTTGACTTCAATATCGAATATAAACCAGGTCGAAGTATGGAGCACGCGGACTATCTTTCTAGGAATCATGCTCTAGACACGACGTCCATACCTAGTGAAAATGTTGCTACTACATCTAAGGTTGTTCAGTTTGTTGAACTCCACCAAGGGTGGCTAGCTGTCGAGCAAAAACGTGATTCTGAAATACAAGACCTTATTTTGAAGCGTAACAATGGCGAAATGCCTGAGTCTCTTGCTCATACTTACGATGTTAGGGAGGGAATTATTTATAGAAAAGTTGTTCGTAACAAACTAATTTCCTGGCTTCCTATAGTGCCTCGCTCCTTGATATGGACTCTGATAAATCAAGTTCATACAGAGATCCAACATCTAGGCAGCGATAAGACCTTAGATAAGTTGTACGAACGATTTTGGTTTCCGGAAATGTCTAAACGGGTTCGTCAGTTCATCGACTCCTGTATTGTGTGCAAGGCATCTAAAGGCCCTTCTGGTGCTACCCCAGTTCAACTGCATCCTATCCCTAAAACACCAATGCCGTGGCACACGATTCACATCGACTTTTCAGGGAAGTTAAGTGGCAAGAACAACCAAAAAGAGTACTGCTCTGTAATAATTGATGCTTTTAGTAAATACGTACTTTTGGAACATACCCTTACTATAGACGCAGCGAGCGCGATTAACGCATTAAAAAAGGCGGTTTGTATTTTCGGAGCTCCAAAAAGAATTATCGCTGATCAAGGCCGTTGCTATAGTAGTGCAGACTTTAAAAACTTTTGTGCTGAATATAATATTGAATTACACTTCATAGCAACAGGTACAAGTAGGGCAAACGGGCAAGTCGAGAGGGTAATGAGAACTCTAAAAAGTTTACTTACAATTGTTGAAAACGATGGTAACAAGACTTGGCGCGACGAGCTCGGTAATATTCAGCTCGCTTTAAATAGTACAAAGTCTAGGGTAACCAGATATACACCCACGGAGTTATTATTCGGTATACGTGCAGATTCGTTAGGTATGTCGAGGATAAGAACGGGTACTGAGCAGGAAAGTAGATTAAACTTAGATTCAATCCGTGCTGATGCAGCTAGAAATATGGTTAAGGCAGGTAGATCTGAGGCACAACGATTCAATCGAGGCAAAGCTAGAGTAATAACGTATTCAGTAGGTGACTACGTTTTCCTCAAAAGTAGTGAAAGGAATCAGACCAAACTGGACCCACGGTTCAAAGGACCTTTTCTTATTTCTGCTGTGTTAGACAATGATCGGTACGAACTTAAAAATTTGAGCGGTAGTGGTCGTACGTATAAATATTCTCATGAGAATTTGCGAGCTGTGCCCAGGGGTCATGAGGGATTAACTGAGATCGCGAGTAGTTTAATGAACGAGGATTACGAACCCGAGTTGGAAAATGAGCAGTCACACCGTGATGACCATGACGGCGGTGGTTTAGTAGAACGCGAAGTTCAACCCAGCGATAGCGCCACCATAACCGCTAGTTCAGAAACTGTTAGCCTCGATTCCAACACCTTAACTGCGGGCTCGGACACATTATCTGCGCAATCGGAGGTTGAGGCGGATACACAATCTAACTACAGCGCTACTTTAACTGCCAGCTCCAAAACTTTTAGCGCAGAATCTAATACCATGACTGCTGATTCAGACACATTATCTGCATGTTCGTATGATTGGACCAACGACTGCTGTTATAATGAGCAAGATAGTTCGCAAATTAGAGGTTAGTAAGTTTCATTTGGGTAACGTGAATGTCTCTGAAGATAATTGTGTGTTGGTACTTGGAAAAACTAGCTGATCATTGGGGAGGATAGTGACGTCCGATCTATGTCACGTCATGGTGTCTAGTCGAAGGGACGCACTGATCCGACCCAGGCCGGTGATCTGGTGGGCTGGTCGAAGGGATGATGTGGTCTTGCCGGGACATGTCGACTGGTAGTTGAGACGCATACATCCGGTCCACGCACGCCAATCGCCGAGGCCGAATTGGTGTAGTTTGGGAAAAGTTATTTTGAGAGTACAGCTGAAAATGGTGATAATGTTATATCGATGTTGAGTGCAGTGACCAGGCGATGTTAAGAAAGCTCATGTTTAGTCAGGATGAACGAGCAGCGTGCTATACAGGTGAAATCTTTATTTTGTTACAGAACTACCACACAACTAGGATCGCTCGAGGACGAGCGTATGTCAGTCCGGCCGTGACGGCGCGTCGATTATTATATTGATTTTAGAAAATGATTTAATCAGTTAACACAATTTATCGGACGAGAGTGTAGCGAAACGAACTCTGGCGGAACGTCAAACTGACAGCTCGGCGCGCGGGCCGCCATTATTGGTTGGAACGAGCGCGGTGCATGTCATGGCAGACGGATCGCCGACGTCCGTTATTTTGTATCCGAACTAATCTCATTGAAATTGATTCCTTATTAGATTAAAACCAATTGTAAAACATTATTAAATTCTAATCGTTCAATTGGCAGTGTTATTTATTCGATCCGAATATTAAATCCTACGCCCTGCGATGAACGAAGATGGCGGTGATTGTGATGTTAATGTTGATACCGGCCCTCCGGTGCCTTCAAATCTTTAATTTAAAAAACTAGGTGTTATGTTCAATAAAATATTATGTTGTTTTCGTTTTGAAGAACTTCTGTGCTTTCATGACTATGGCCTCCTAAATTGCTTAAAAGGTTATCATCGCGTCGTGACTCATTAAAATGTTCTTCCGTTTGGACATCATATGGTTTGAGTAACATTATAGCGGCTGGTGGCAGAGGTAAACGCTTTAATTTATTTTGCCTGTCTCTAAGGTCCTGTTTTAGGTCTCCATTTAACCAAACTGTGTGCTTTTTAATGAAGAAAATCATATTGTATTTACATGATTTGTATAAGTTTTCGCATTTACTGGTAAGTTTGGAGATTAGATCTTTGAGTCTTTTGTTATTTATGTACTCCGTATGTATTTCCAAAGTATTCAGCACTGCAAAAGTTCGATCTTCTAAGCTTACATCCAGGGGGCGATATTTCTTGCCCTTTTGCTTTGCAAGTGCAAGGAATAATTTATAAGCGTCTAGTCTAGTAAAGATATTGTTGGAACCTTGTTGGGAATTTGCGAATACTCTTGAAGGTTCGAGAGTATCGGCTGCTGCCATCGATTAATAATAAATGCACACTTTTATAATAACTAAAAGCAATCATGCAATTTTCGAGTTGTTTTGATAGCTAACTGTCAATGCCAAAGCTAAAGTCAATTCAATTCAATTATTTTAATTTATGGCGATCGGTCGCTTTAAGGATTTAGGTCAAACATCGCTTTCTCAAATATCTATGATAAATGATAAAATCTATGACACGTTAATTCAGTCTACTCAACTCCATTTCTGCAAACGTATTATATCATTTCACCAATAAGAAAAGTTAGTTATGGTGTAGTTGGGTCGAAACACTTTCATAAGAGAATTTTATTTTTAGAAAATTTCAGTGAACGGAGATAAGACATGGAAATCACAGTTAAGAACTTCAATTTATCGGGACAATTTATTAATACACCCACATTTAAATAAGACGTTTAATAACATGCTTTTGACAACCCTGAACGAACATTTTTAAATATGGATATTTCCAAGATCCTGCTAGATTTTGATTTGACACTTTAGGGGTGGATAGTAATGGTTTCAACGAATATTTTAGGTAAGTATCAAATGCTAGGGTAAGGGAAAAATTAAATAAAAACTAAAAAAGAAAAAATCAACTATTACTTTGTACTGCTTCCATAAAAACACGCCTAGTTTTTTTTATTACGTACCTGAAACAAGATGCTATTGATAATCTAAACAGATAATCGGTGATTATTTTATACTTTTGCAGTTACACGCAATTCTATGAAAATTTTGAGTTTCATAGAAAAATAAGAAAAAAAATATTTCTCGAGTTCTGAGTAGAATTGGCACTCCCGCATGATCGTCTCGCATTTGAAATGGTAAAATCTATCGTTTGAGTTCCAAAATGATATATGTCCGTTTTTAAGGGCAGATTTCACACTGTGGAGTATGTACTTGACAGTAATGGCGGCCGAGTGAAAAACAAATTCGTAACAGGTCAAATACGGTATTGTTTTTACTGCCTAGAATAGAGGCGCAGGGTGATTGTTTTGAATGTATTTTATGTTATATTTTAACTTTTCGGCATCTCAACAAGGCATGGGCCAGGCCGTCCCTGGAAAATATCTCTGGATACGCCGATGAATTTATGAAAGAGATTTCATTGCGATTTACGGATGCAAATAAACGATGTGAAGAATGAACGCAAAATGTAAACGGAGGTGTATAATAGTGTGCAAGTAGATATAGATATAATAAGAACAGTTTTTACATTTATTTGTGTATGTTGTTTGGTTGGATAGGTATTAATAAACTGGACAAGAGCATGTCTGACCATGCGCAGTGTACGGTTCCGCAAACTGACCGTTACTATAAAAATGTGATTTAAAAAAACAGTAATTATGACTTAATCAAAATCATTAAGGTACGCCCATACCAATGCATAAAAAATGGTGATGGTACGGAATCGCAGTGACGCATCGTATGCGTACCGTTTTTGACGCACGCTCCCCACACCGCTGCTACGGCACCATGTTGTTGCGACCCCGTCTTTTGTTTACGCAACGTATTTTAAGCAGCGGTGTGGAGGGCATGCGATGCGTCACTGCAATTCCGTACCGTCTCCGTAGTAAGCAGCCGTGCGGTCGCACCTTTACCCTTGGTTGCTTCGCCGTTGTCGGTAAAAAATAGCGTTAGCCTGTTTCTATACCTAACAATGTCATTTAGGATGTCAGAAATAACTTTAACACACTACAGTTTCAAATTGTAAAAATACGATTTTAATGAAAAAGTGCACCAGCAATAGTAGATTGTACAACAAGTGCATAAAACGAGCCATTTTACCCAAGATGTGCATAATGTGCATATAGCCACACGAGCCGGAACGGCGAGTGTGGATAGTCACGTCGAGGGTAAAATGGGTTTTATGCTCGAATTTTGCACTCTGCTTTTCACTTCGATTGCAAGGAAATAAAACAAGAAGCACATACTGAGATAGATTTTCTTCGATTTAGGCGGCAATATCTTCTCAATTACATCTTTCGCACTTCTTTCCATTAAAGTCTCAGGCGAAATCATTATTTGATCGTCACTATCACTACTCGAGGACATTGTTTAACTACTTATTGAATTTTCAAACGCGACACAACAAAATTTTCTAGTTTCTAGTTTTGTCGAAAAATTTGCTTCGCGCCTCACAATTTTTCTTAAACTTTTTTTTTATTTTTACTATTTGACGTTTGACTTTGGTCTGTGCCTTAATGCCAAGTTATTATAAATATTTGCGTTATATTTTTTTACTTAAATGCACGCCCGTATTATTCGTAAATTTGTATTTAGATAGTTATATATATGTCGTAATTAAATTAAGAAATAATCTAAATCTCATAAAAACAAATGAATTAAAATATGGTGTATTGTGTATGTGGCTGTAAGGCCTGATTACTTAACTTTTTTTTTTTTTTCGACTATGTGACGTTTGACAGGTTTGACTATGGTCTGATGCTTAATGCCAAGTTATTATAAATATTTGCGTTGTATTTTTTTACCGTAAATGCACGCCGTAGGTATTATTCGTAAATTTGTATTTAGATAGTTATACAAATGTCGTAATTAAATTAAGATGTAACCAAAATCTCATAAAAATATATCAATTAAATGAAGGTGTATTGTGTGAAGGCTGTAAGGCCTGATTGCCTCAGTCTTAAAAGAAGAAATTACTTTATGCACTAGTGCATAAAATGCGATTTAAAGAAGGACTTTACGAGCATGAGAAGTGAAAAAGATCTTCATGGCACTTACATCCTTTTGTTGAGAAGCGCAGTTCTATCGGCAATAACTCAAAAACACTAGATATATCCGATCATGTTGAAGTAAATTTAGTTGAAATTATTTATTACGTGATTACCTTTGTTACCTTTGTGATTTTCGTATTTTTTGAACATAAGGTTTGAACTTTTGGGAAATGATACATTTGACCAAAAATATTTTGACCAAACAAAGGTAACTCGTTTAAAAGATAAATCGAGGAGGGCACATTTTATGCAACTTTCGGAGCCATTATTTACAAAAATATGGGGAAGATATCCGAAAAAACGCTTAGGGATCTATAAGTTTTTTAAAAGAACTGTCGTAATATGTACCACAGGATGATCAGGGCAGATTTTTTTTCATCTTCCTTTACATGTATGGAGTGCCCTGTAATGAAATGGAATGTTTTTCTTACTTAACTACCAAAATAAGTAGCGGCTTCTACAAGTTACCTATACTCTAAATTTCATCAATGTACCTCTTGTAGTTTACAAGTAAAATGCCTGTGACATACGGACGGACATAACGAATTATAAGGGATCCGTTTGTATGATAATCATTTTTTTGATTTGGGAGAACGTCTAAAATACATTGAACTCAAAGTGTGAGTCACTTATGTGGCTGAGGGGCCATAGCTACAAAATGAAAAAAAATACAAATTTACAACGGTCTTATTGGAATTGCCTGCTTATTTGCTAATATTTTGTGGACTGAAAAATAACTCCATCACGTACAAATATTTCTGTTTACATTTGTTAGTTAAAACTGGTTTAGTCGGGAATAGGTCAGTGAATGAGATTTGAGTCAGATTTTTTTTTTACGCAGTGTTTAAACGTAGCTACGCATGTGTCACGGCCAGCCTCGGCACAATACTGAGAGAGGCTCTATGAGTTTGAGCCAATATAAAAACACCTACTCATTATTTTTTCATGCACTTAAACATATAATCAAACTAGTAGGTAACTGGCATTTTTTTTTATCAAATCTTCCATTTGCTTTAGTCACTTTTCAGTACTTTGTAGGACTATTTCTACCAACACGGGTTGAGATTGGGCAGCTAAAAAAAATACGTGTCTATTTTTTTAGACTACCTACTTTTTAGTAAGTAAGTAGCAAACGACAGTAAAATTTATAACAATGTATAAAATAAATTGGTTTTTTTGTTATATTTATTCTTTAGCTAAATATATACTTTTCACGCCACTGCTCGGAAATGTGGCGAAAGATGGTCTGTTCTTGGTCCCCAAAACAATCGATAGTTGTACATTGAATGAGCAGGCCTACTATGAATTTAAACAGACCAACTATGTTAACATTGTTGGTCTGTTCCATTGACCAATAACATCGGTCCGCTGATCACTAATTCGACCAATCAGAACACACTTTGTGCTGCATATGAAATTAAATTGGCCAATGAGAAGTCGTTTTATTTTTTTAATAATATTCATCCCTTCACGGATAGGCAAAGGAATCAGATTCCATACAGCCATATATGTCTGCTTTTAATTATCTGAAATAAAGTTTTTGTCACGGTGAGAGTCGTCAGTTTAAAAAAATATTAATGTTCCCGGCAAGAATATTTCGTTATCCTTTAATAATTGTCCTAACGCTAATATTAATATCTCGTTTAATTAAAGAAAAATGTATTATAAGATTATTTTTTTATTTCCTCGCAGTAGTCGTGAAAAGCACTGTGTTAAGCCTCGGCCGAAAGTGCAATAGATGGACTCGTACTTTCTTCTCGAACTAACTCGTCCATCTATTGCTTACTTTCTAACCTCTACAACAATGTACTATCGAACCAACGGAACCCTGACCCACCATAGAACCTTGTCACAGTGATTGACGTTAGGACTGTCATACGAAGCTATACGACAATCGTACGTCAATCATTGTGACAAGGTTCCATGGTGGGTCAGGGTTCCGTTGGTTCGATAGTACTATTCTTCTCCTTGTCAAATTTGTACACGTCCGCGATGCACTATTTTGCTATTCTCTGAGTCTCTCAACGGTTAGCTAGAAGAGATCCCATAAATGTATAAGTTCGCTTTTGTATATCCTTTGGTTTTGTACTATTATGTGTTTACATAGGCATAGGAATAGGTACTATCAGCCCAATGGAACCCTGACCCACCATAGAACAGTGCCACAGTGCAGTGACTGAGTCAAGTCGAAAGAAGTGTCTAAAAAAAATGTTTTGTCTCTGTTGGGCTGCTCTTCCATTGGGCTGATAGTACTATCGAACCAACGGAACCCTGACCCACCATGGAACCTTGTCACAATGATTGACGTACGATTGTCGTATAGCGTCGTATGACAGTCCTAACATCAATCACTGTGACAAGGTTCTATAGTGGGTCAGGGTTCCGTTGGTTCGATAGTACATACATTAAGTATATTATAATGTTATTAGAACATTAACACACAACCTACAGAGTAGGCACAGACACCGCGATGTAATGCATAGTATATTAATACTATAGGCCAACCCCCTTACTAATAAACGTTAACTAACGGTGGTATAGCTATACAATGTTTTGTCCTTATCTGTCAAATTCAAATGTCACAATGACGCATGAGGACAAAACTTTGTATAGCTATACCACCGTTACACAACGTTTATTAGAAAGAGGGCACGGTACGAGTACGCCCTGAATATATAGTTTGTATTGACCAAGAAACTCCTTAACCACTTTTCGACTGCATTTGTTTGACGTTAAGGTCCAAAAAAGGTAAATGACCTATACAATTAGGGGTGTTGAGATGCCAAAGATACCGCTATGCTACGCAACATAGCGGCACCGTCACGATGCATTGCATACATACCTACAGTCGGTGAACTCTTAGAAAAACCTTCAGGTTTCGGGGGATATCGGAAGGATTCGTGTAGAAGAAAATGGCAATTGTCTTTTTGACTTAGTAGCAATCTATCAGGCAAATAGTGCACTCGTTGTGTTTTCATTGATTTATATAGATCAGTTAAAATCACCATTTACTTATTTATTTAGTTTGTTATTTTTCGGAAACTGTTTTCCATGGGGAGTTAATTTAAACAGGGTATTTCTAAGTTAGTTAACTTAAAAAGCCAATCACGGGATATTGTTTATAATGTATACAACGTGTTACAAAATACCCCGTAAAAAATATAATAAATTATCAAAGCCAAAAATATTGTCAACCCTAGTAAGCTGTCATGTCAGGGAACCGGAGTTAGCATAGATTATTTAACATAGAGGCCTACCTACCAATTTTAATAATTGTCAACTTTAATGGTTTTTCTGTTTTTCATCCACAAAGGTTCAATACTACGATGTCATTATGCTTAAAGTACTGGCTTTAAAAAACGTCAAGACGGAATAAAAATTATGTTGTCAATTTCAAAACGTTTTATCGATATTCTACAATTGTTCCGTGTTTTTCCATATTTTTTTCCAAAATGACGATGTTTTGTAACTCAGAGTATTACGATATGATGTTATGCGTAGGCCATGAAGATAGCAATGTAAATCGTGCTCGCGAACTGTATCAGCAACGATTTATCGATGGAAGACCACCCGCAGAACAGCGACGGCTACCTTCGTACCAGTGTTTTCTCAACATGTCAAGACGCCTCCATTCCATAGGCTCCTTTCATCGGCCTTCTGGAAGTGGACGTCCAAGCACAGTCGATGCCAGGCAGGCTGAGTTGGTGTTAGAGCATTTTGAAGAAGAGCCAACCACGAGTACGAGACGAGCCGGAGCAAGATTCGGTATGAACCATGTTGCAGTTTGGCGAATTCTTCGTGACGACAACCGTCACCCTTATCATTATCGCCGTACACAGGAGCTGATACCCTCTGATCTTGCTCCCAGGAGGAACTTCTGCGAGTGGTATCTGAGGCAGTTAGAGGTCCTCCTCCCTAATTTCGTAAACTATGTTATGTGGACGGATGAGGCAACTTTCACGAGGTCAGGACTTTCAAATGTGCATAACGATCACGTTTGGGCTCGCGAGAATCCACACGCTTCACGGCAGGGCAGATTCCAACATCAGTGGCGGCTGAATGTGTGGGCTGGCATTTATGACGGGCATGTCGTTGGTCCCGTCATTTTGCCATCACGTCTGAACGGGGGCAACTACCTAACGTTTTTACAAACGGAATTCGAAGAGGCGATTGACGACTTTCCTGTGGCCGACAGGGATTACTTTGACAACCAAAGGAACATGGTGTTTCAACACGATGGAGCTCCGGCTCATTTTGCTCGCGACGTGCGAGACTATCTCAACGTTCGCTTTCCACGAAGATGGATCGGACGTGGAGGACCGGTGCTATGGCCCGCTCGTACTCCGGACATCACACCCTTGGACTTCTTCTTATGGGGTTATGTGAAGGACAGAGTCTAATTGCCCAACGGTTTTCGAGATGGAGCAGCGTGTAAGATCGGTGTTCGCGTCAATAACACCAACGATGGTGCGAAATGCCACACAAGCCATATCCCGACGAGCGAGGTTGTGCATTGAGCAAGACGGAGCTCACTTTGAGCCGTTTCTGTAAATTTGACGTTCATTAAGAAAAAGTGTTAGTTTAGGTTTCTTCGTTTAAAATCTTCCAAAACTCGACTTGTAATATGTATCTAATCGAATTCTGTTCATTTTGTTTCTCTTTACCGTTTCGCGAATTGTACGTAACATTCTGCGTAGTTTACTCTTTAATTTTACTGAAATAGGGTTAGCACATGAATGAAAAAAAAAATGTTTTGTTTTTTTGGCGGTAAGTCATACTGTGATAGTACGACTCTCAAATATTGTAAATGGACTTGTTATAAGGCACCATTTAACCCCCTTTCGGCTTTACGGGTATTTTTGTAATACCCTGTATAAATATATCTTTAAAGAAGCTGACACATTAAAAAAAAATCATTGAAGATTTAGTATTTTAATAAGTTTCAAGACCGAGTTATAAAAGTAACGGGGATTTCGAAAAGTAATTTAATAATATATATATATATATATATATATATATATATATATATATGTGTTATATGAATTTAGTTTCTGTATCCACAGGTGGGTATGAGTATGGCGATATTTTTAACAAAATCTTATTTTTCTGATAGCAATCTTTCCATTCGCAAAATTTACCAGTCGTTTTTTTTCCTTTCGCTTATTTTAAGCGCTACATACAGCCTACGAGAGAAACGCGTAGAGCAAGGGTCTACGGACCGTAGGTCTTAATTGGCAGACAGTGCTACTCTACAATGTCAAACTAAGCGATGTCGCGTATTGCTTTGTTTGATCGGTCCTGAACATTTGGTGCCGATGAGCCAGGTTGCAAATGTAATAACTAAATACCTGTGTGTTTGTCAAGGACCTTGTTTGCTTGTTTGTACTGGATATGGAATTTCACTGTTCCGTAATTGTAAACAGGTAATGTAATGGTGGTTAATACTATACTAATGTGGCAGAGTTTAAATTATTATTATCTGTCGAGCCCGGTTAAGCTGTTTTTTTAAAAGTGATGACTATTTTAGGCGGGCTGAGAGAGAGTTATAGTCAACGTGTCACTGATATACTCGCTTGGCGACCGTTACATGAGAGAGCATGACGCTTCAGTCGTATTCAGTATCTATATACAGGGTTATTGGTAAGTAGACCTATTCCCGTTAGGAGGTGATAGGGGTGACTATTTGCGATAAGTTTGACCCCCATATGCATTATGCAAAAGTGAACCATTTTTGAGTTATCGCGTTTATTAGTTTTTTTTTAAATTAGTCGGAAATTCAACTTGAAAAATTTATTACAAAAAAAGTATCAATTTAAATCTTTTTTTTTCTTCTGATTTACAAAATCGATTAAGCACTGGTTATTTCTCAATATTAAAACAATAATTATCGGTCCAAATTTAAAAAAGCGAGACGGAAAACGAAATTTTTTCAATATTTTTTGCGATCGCTTTCCACTAAAATGCCTTAAAAACAAAAAAAAACGTTATGAAACTTGGCTTGCAGATTATTTTAAAAACTTAACTGTTTTCTTAGCTCTCCAAAAACGCATAACAAGTAGAAAATTATTTAAAAAAACCTGAAAAAATAATCATCACAAAGGAAGCGGGCGGAAACAAAAGTCACAAATGCAACTTCAAAAATTAGAATTAAAAAACATACCAAATTTAAATCATAAATTATTTATTTGCTTTTGCACAAGATGAATTTGTTGTTCCAATGCAAAATTAAAAAAATATTATCTGTACACGTTTGAGAATAAGAGGCCGAAAACTAAGAAATGCATGTTTTTTTATCAAACTCCAACATAATGTACACGAAAACAGAAAAATTTACCAATACATTTGGCGTGCAGATTACACATAAAACATTGACCTTTTTCCAGCTTTCTAACGAGCTATTAAAACTAAAATGAGTTTTGTTAAAGATTGCTGGAAAGAATTGATCACAAAGGAAGCAACAAGGAAGTCACGTCCGAACAAAACTTAAAATTAACCAACTAAATCTATCAAAACTAACTGTTATACTCGTAAACACAAATAACAACATTAACTTATGTGAGAATAAGAAATGGAGGTAGCCATTTTGAAAATGAACTATAAAAATCCTGATTATTTCAATTTTAATTGTTTATTAGTTTTAATTTTGTAACTTTTTACATAAGTTAATGTTGTTATTTGTGTATACGAGTATAACAGTTAGTTTTGATAGATTTAGTTAGTTAATTTTAAGTTTTGTTCGGACGTGACTTCCTTGTTGCTTCCTTTGTGATCAATTTTTTCCAGCAATTTTTAACAAAATTCATATTAATTTTAATAGCTCGTTAGAAAGCTGGAAAAAGGTCAATGTTTTATGTGTAATCTGCACGCCAAATGTATTGGTAAATTTTTCTGTTTTCGTGTACTTTATGTTGGAGTTTGATAAAAAAACATGTATTTTTTAGTTTTTGGCCTCGCATTCTCAAACGTGTACAAATAATATTTTTTTTAATTTTGCATAGGAACAACAAATTTATCTTGTCCAAAGCAAATAAAAAATGTATGATTTAAATTTGGTATGTCTTTTAATTTCAATTTTTGAAGTTGCATTTGTGACTTTTGTTTCCGCCCGCTTCCTTTGTGATGATTATTTATTCAGGTTTTTTTAAATAATTTTCTACTTATTATGCGTTTTTGGAGAGCTAAGAAAACAGTTAAGTTTTTAAAATAATCTGCAAGCCAAGTTTCATAACGTTTTTTTTTTGTTTTTAAGGCATTTTAGTGGAAAGAGATCGCAAAAAATATTGAAAAAAATTCGTTTTCCGTCTCGCTTTTTTAAATTTGGACCGATAATTATTGTTTTAATATTGAGAAATAACCAGTGTTTAATCGGTTTTGTAAATCAGAAGAAAAAACAAGATTTAAATTGATACTTTTTTTGTAATAAATTTTTCAAGTTGAATTTCCGACTAATTTAAAAAAAAACTAATAAACGCGATAACTCAAAAATGGTTCACTTTTGCATAATGCATATGGGGGTCAAACTTATCGCAAATAGTCACCCCTATCACCTCCTAACGGGAATAGGTCGACTTACCAATAACCCTGTATACGTGCACACGGTATATGTCATGACAATACATCTTATTGAATATATTAAAGGCATGTCTTAATATGTAAATGTGACAAAATTTGTTGTGTGCGTATGAGACATTATATATCATCATAGGATATAGTATGGTGAAGTTTTTTTTTATGGCTTTGAGAAGGCAAACGAGCCCACAGGCCACCTGATGGTAAGTGGAAACTGTGACCCATAGACATTCGCATTCACAAGACTGCAAGCCTAAGACTGCAAATGCGTTGCCAACCCTGAGGACTAAGATGGAATGCCTCTATGCTAGTCATACACCGGCTTTCTTATCCCCAAACCGGAACACAACAATGCGAACACTGCTGTTTGGCGGTAGGTTAATGGATAAGATGGTGGTAGCGATCCGGACGGACCCTGCACAAGATCCTACCATTATTACCAGATTAAAGACTGGCTGTGTCTTACTATAGCGTAAATATTTCGCGCTCAGGTATATTCTAGCATTTCTAAAATTATATACATGTCTTAGAAACTAATCAATAAAGGTAGACAAGTTTCTAACCGGTAACATAAACGATTTTTGTAAACTGATAAAGTGTATGTAATTCACGTAGGAACTCAGCTCGACCGTCTGACAGCTTACGTCAATCCTATACATTTTGGATAACGATAACGAACGCCGAATGCTTCTTCTCTAGGGGCGCAGGAACTCTATTCAAACTTTTTCTTTTTCCTAAATTAATGGCTTTCAGTCTTTGTTTTAACAAGGCGTATTTCGCCAATATCGTGTTTTAGACATTCACCATGGTCTTATTTATTACAGAAACAAGTCATGGATAACACCGGGAGGACAATTGTTCGGTTAAAGAGTATTTTGGTACTCTGGTGGACTAAATAGAAACACACGAGATTAACTCCACGAGCCTATGTCAAATTAAAAAAAAAGCTGTCCAAACGTTGATCATACAATTACAGGCCAAAGACAATAGGGTTTTTACCGCCTAGAATAGAGGCCCATTATATGTAATACGTATTTTAAGGTTGCGTTCGACCAAACTGGAATAAGTTCTTATACCTAGATTAAACGCCGAATTTGCCCTCCTTACCCGAGGTACTACCGGTGATACTACTAGTAGTACCACGGGGATTATTTTTTGCCCGTAGTACTACTATCCTGCCTAGTAGTACCACGGGAGATTTTTCATTACCCATGGTCCTACTTATCATTTAAAACTTATGGGTCACGGCGAACTAGCTCCACATATGGGTCACACTAAGAAACAACCAGGTACGCTGTCAGATTTGCTGGACGGGGAAATCGACATATTAGTATGGGGACTGTGAACATGTTAACCATATAGTAAATAAATACAGAGTTATTGGTAAGTCGACCTATTCCCGTTAGGAGGTGATAGGGGTGACTATTTGCAATAATTTTGACCCCCATATGCATTATGCAAAAGTGAACCATTTTTGAGTTATCGCGTTTACTCTGACCAGCTTGGATCTGGACTAGGTTTATTGTTAAATAACAAATTAAAACAAAATGTTACAAATTACTGTTACCATAATGCAACTATTATACAATTAAGTGATTTACTTTTAAAAGGAAGCTTTGACAGTACCACCACTTTAATAATTTTGGTAGGAAATAGTCTTGGTGTGGATAAGTCTGGTGTAGATAAATTAATGTCAACACTAAACACTATTGAAGATAGAGGAATAGGTAAAATTATATTGTGTGCGCTACCATACTCACAAAGTATCTCATTTAGTCATAATAATAGAATAGCTCACTTTAATTCAATAATATATAATGCTATATGCTTTAATAAAAAATATCATTTCTTTGATTTAAACAAATTTATAAAGCGCCTTGATCTAACATCAGGAAAAATTCATTTGCTCAAGAAACATATTTTGACCTTGGTTGATCTATTAGCTTTTAATGTAGAACCAAATAGATATAATAGTTTACAGCCCCAACAAGCCAAAATTGGCAATAATGCTTTGCCTCTTGATTTAAACTAAATTATAGGACAGCGGAAACACCCTTGAGTATAAATTTAATTCACCAAAATATTCAAGGTTTTTCCAGCAAAGAACTAGAAATAGGGTTGTTCTTAGATAATGAAAATGTACAAATAATGTGCATTACTGAACATTGGCTTAGACAAGATCAATTAATTTTTGATTTTTTAAATTTTAAGTTAGTAAGTTATTTTGCCAGGAAAAGTGCCATTCATGGCGGCTCTTTTATAATTATTAAAAGTACTCTTAAATCCAAAGAAAGAAAGGATATTGTAAAGCAATCGATAGAAAGGATTGTAGAAATTTCATGCGCAGAAATAGAAAGTTATATAATAATATGTGTTTACAGACCACCATTGGCTGATTTTTGCACATTTGAATCCACTATGGAACATGTGTTAAAATTAGCATGTAATAGCCAGAAGCATGTTATAGTTTGTGGAGATTTTAATATTAACTTACTTGAAAAGTCAAATAATACCACTAGGTTACTAAGTTTATTTAAATCTTTTAATTTAGGTAATCTGTTCTTTGAACCCACTCGGATAGGTGTTAGTAGTGCAACTTGCTTAGATAATATTTTTTGTAACTGCGATTGTTTGGATAAAGAAATATTTAATTGTTTTAATTCTGACCATAGTGGTCAGAAGGCATCTTTCATCTCGGATTTTTATCAAAAACCTCACACAATAACTTACCGACCTATAACTAGTAATCGTTTGAAATTATTCAAAAATAAAGTTCAGAGTAATCTTTCAGTGTTACCTTTTTCACAGAATGAATGTAATAGTATTTATAAAGACTTGTTTGGCGTAATTCTACATCAATTTAACAACAATTTTAAAATTAAAACTATTACTAGGTCGAAAACCAGATTTAGTGAATGGGCTACTGCAGGCATTCATAAAAGTAGAAATAGGCTTTATGACCTATATAGAGAGAGGGAGGACAATAAGAATGCTGATTTCCTAAATTATGTTAAGAAATATTCAAGGACCTTTAAGCAAGTTTGTTTAACTGCTAAGGCATTTTTTCTTAGTCTTAAACTCAAATCATCTGAGAACAAGGTAAAAACTGTATGGAATATTATAAATAGAGAAACGGAAAAATCAAAAACTCGTGATAATCAAGTCACCCTGAACACAGGTAGCCATCCAATCACGTCAAATAAAGATGTTGCATTAGCATTCGAAGATTATTTTTCCAACATGGCAATTAATACTACGAAATGTCTTAAATCATCCGCGGTTGAAGCTCAATCATTACTTTGCACTAATGTCAGTAAATGTAATATAAACTTTGAATTCAGCCCTGTAAATTCAGATTCAATAGTAAAGATATTTAAATCGCTTAGTTTAAAAAAGACTGAAGATTTGTGGGGCACATCAGTTAAAGTGCTCTTTCATATCATAGATGTAATTGCACCCCATCTAGCATTAATTTACAATAATTGCATATCAGAGGGGATCTTTCCAGATCTCATGAAATATAGTAAAGTCATACCTCTTTTTAAATCAGGCGAGATGAGTGATATAACGAACTTCCGTCCCATTTCCATACTACCAGTTTTAAGTAAAGTCTTTGAGAAACTAATGCTGAAGGATATGTTAGGTCACTTTAACAGAAATAAACTACTTAGCAATAACCAGTTTGGCTTTACAAGAGGTCGATCAACAATTGATGCGGCATCGGTACTCATTAAATATATATATAACAGTTGGGAAACATCTTGCGACGCAATAGGAATATTTTGTGATCTTTCTAAAGCTTTTGATTGCGTGGAACATATGGCCCTTATTTTAAAATTAGAACATTATGGATTGTCCAATAAAGCTTTAAGCCTTATGTCTTCTTATCTAAGTGATAGAACTCAAACAGTTGTTGTAAACAAAACGCAATCTGTTGGAGCTACAGTGAAAATAGGTGTGCCTCAAGGCTCTATTTTAGGTCCTTTTTTATTTTTGGTCTACATAAATGACTTACCACCAATAGTACATGAACTTTGCGATAAACTAACTAACTAATGGTAGATAGGGCGGTTTTCCTAGGCATAACAATAGATAAAAATTTGCAATGGAGTCCCCACATAGCTGCACTGGCAGGTAAACTAAGTTCGGCAGCTTACGCCGTTAGGAAAATTAGACAACTAACTAATGTTGAGACAGCTCGCTTAGTTTATTATAGTTATTTTCATAGTGTTATGTCTTATGGTATTCTGGTTTGGGGTAAGGCAGCTGACATACAAACTATATTTGTGTTACAAAAAAGGGCCATTCGTTCTATTTATAATTTAAATTCCCGTGACTCATTAAGAGAACTTTTTAAAGAAACTAATATCTTAACTGTAGCGTCTCAATTTATTTACGAGAATATTATTTATGTTATTAAGAATTTAGATTCGTTCACCAAAAACTCAGATATACATAATTTAAAACTACTAATAAAACTAGAAATAAAAATAAAATAGCTATTCGAAAATTCCGTGTCCGTAAAGTATATAAATCATTTGTTGGTCAATGCATTCATTTCTATAATAAATTACCTGAAGTAGTTTTAAAGTTGCCCTTTCCAGCACTTAAAAAATATTTGAAAAGGTCGTTAATGTCTAAAGCGTATTATAGGGTCGAGGACTATCTAACAGACAAAAATGCATGGCATACACCCGAAACTTAGTCAATAGTCATTTGTTCAAATGCAAAGGCTTTATCCTGCTTTTTCTTGTCTGGGGGACACCGTTGATGCAGGAAAACATATCGAAACTTTTATGTGGTCATCTTGCACCATCTCATATACACATATATAAGTAGGTAGTTGTAGTTATTTTATTTTATTCTTTTCTATCTTTCTCTCCCGTAAGATTTTTGGCATGTTTTCCTGCTGAACTACTGTTATTTGATATTATATTTAATTTAATACTTGTAGCTTTATATAATGCTAGATTAAGTTGTACATACCATTGTAATATGCAATATGAAATAAGTTTAAAAAATGACTGACTGCTGAGTTTCTTGCGGCGTTTCTTCTCAGCAGTGGTCTCCTCTTGGGAAGCGCTGGTAGTATCTTGACGTGTAAAAGTGCCCGAGCGGCCTACTTACTAAATAAATTTCTTTTATCTTTTATCTTTTATCTTTTTACTAGTTTTTTTTTTAAATTAGTCGGAAATTCAACTTGAAAAATTTATTACAAAAAAAGTATCAATTTAATCCTTTTTTTTTCTTCTGATTTACAAAACCGATTAAACACTGGTTATTTCTCAATATTAAAACAATATTTATTGGTCCAAATTTAAAAAAGCGAGACGGAAAACGATTTTTTGTCAATATTTATTGCCATCACTTTCCACTAAAATGCCTTAAAAACAAAAAAAAACGTTATGAAACTTGGCTTGCAGATTAATTTAAAAACTTAATTGTTTTCTTAGCTCTCCAAAAACGCATAACAAGTAGAAAATTATTTAAAAAAAAACCTGAAAAAATAATCATCACAAAAGAAGCGGGCGGAAACAAAAGTCACGAATGCAAATTCAAAAATTAAAATTAAAAGTCATACCAAATTTAAATCAAACATTTTGTATTTGCTTTTGTACAAGATGAATTTGTTGTTCGTATGCAAAATTAAAAAAAATATTATCTGTACACGTTTGAGAATGCGAGGCCGAAAACTAAATAATACATGTTTTTTTATCAAACTCCAACATAAATTACACGAAAACAGAAAAATTTACCAATACATTTGGCGTGCAGATTACAATAAAACATTGACCTTTTTCCAGCTTTCTAACGAGCTATTAAAATTAATATGAATTTTGCTAAAGATTGCTGGAAAAAATTGATCACAAAGGAAGCAACAAGGAAGTCACGTCCGAACATAACTTAAAATTAACTAACTAAATCAATGAAAACTAACTGTTATACTCGTAAACACAAATAACAACATTTTGTTCGGACGTGACTTCCTTGTTGCTTCCTTTGTGATCAATTTTTTCCAGCAATTTTTAACAAAACTCATTTTAGTTTTAATAGCTTGTTAGAAAGCTGGAAAAACGTCAATGTTTTATGTGTTTAAACTGCACGCCAAATGTATTGGTATTTTTTTCTGTTTTCGTGTAATTTATGTTGGAGTTTGATAAAAAAACATGTATTTTTAGGTTTCGACCTCGCATTCTCAAACGTGTACAGATAATATGTTTTTTAAATTTGCATAGGAACAACAAATTCATCTTGTACAAAAGCAAATAAAAAATGTATGATTTAAATTTGGTATGTTTTTTAATTTTAATTTTTGAAGTTGCATTTGTGACTTTTGTTTCCGCCCGCTTCCTTTGTGTTGATTATTTTTTCAGGTTTTTTTAAAATAATTTTCTACTTGTTATGCGTTTTTGGAGAGCTCAGAAAACAGTTAAGTTTTTAAAATAATCTGCAAGCCAAGTTTCATAACGTTTTTCTTTGTTTTTAAGGCATTTTAGTGGAAAGCGATCGCAAAAAATATTGAAAAATATTCGTTTTCCGTCTCGCTTTTTTAAATTTGGACCGATAATTATTGTTTTAATATTGAGAAATAACCAGTGTTTAATCGGTTTTGTAAATCAGAACAAAAAAAAAGATTTAAATTGATGCTTTTTTTGTAATAAATTTTTCAAGTTGAATTTCCGACTAATTAAAAAAAAAACTAATAAACGCGATAACTCAAAAATGGTTTACTTTTGCATAATGCATATGGGGGTCAAAATTATCGCAAATAGTCACCCCTATCACCTCCTAACGGGAATAGGTCGACCTTTTTCACAGAATGAATGTAATAGTATTTATAAAGACTTGTTTGGCGTAATTCTACATCAATTTAACAACAATTTTAAAATCAAAACTATTACTAGGTCGAAAACCAGATTTAGTGAATGGGCTACTGCAGGCATTCATAAAAGTAGAAATAGGCTTTATGACCTGTATAGAGAGAGGGAGGACAATAAGAATGCTGATTTCCTAAATTATGTTAAGAATTATTCGAGGACCTTTAAGCAAGTTTGTTTAACTGTTAAGGCATTTTTTCTTAGTCTTAAACTCAAATCATCTGAGAACAAGGTAAAAACTGTATGGAATATTATAAATAGAGAAACGGGAAAATCAAAAACTCGTGATAATCAAGTCACCCTGAACACAGGTGGCCATCCAATCACGTCAAATAAAGATGTTGCATTAGCATTCGAAGATTATTTTTCCAACATGGCAATTAATACTACGAAATGTCTTAAATCATCCGCGGTTGAAGCCCAATCATTACTTTGCACTAATGTCAGTAAATGTAATATAAACTTTGAATTCAGCCCTGTAAATTCAGATTCAATAGTAAAGATATTTAAATCGCTTAGTTTAAAAAAGACTGAAGATTTGTGGGGCACATCAGTTAAAGTGCTCTTTCATATCATAGATGTAATTGCACCCCATCTAGCATTAATTTACAATAATTGCATATCAGAGGGGATCTTTCCAGATCTCATGAAATATAGTAAAGTCATACCTCTTTTTAAATCAGGCGAGATGAGTGATATAACGAACTTCCGTCCCATTTCCATACTACCAGTTTTAAGTAAAGTCTTTGAGAAACTAATGCTGAAGGATATGTTAGGTCACTTTAACAGAAATAAACTACTTAGCAATAACCAGTTTGGCTTTACAAGAGGTCGATCAACAATTGATGCGGCATCTGTACTCATTAAATATATATATATAACAGTTGGGAAAAATCTTGCGACGCAATAGGAATATTTTGTGATCTTTCTAAAGCTTTTGATTGCGTCGAACATATGACCCTTATTTTAAAATTAGAACATTATGGATTGTCCAATAAAGCTTTAAGCCTTATGTCTTCTTATCTAAGTGATAGAACTCAAACAGTTGTTGTAAACAAAACGCAATCTGTTGGAGCTACAGTGAAAATAGGTGTGCCTCAAGGCTCTATTTTAGGTCCTTTTTTATTTTTGGTCTACATAAATGACTTACCACCAATAGTACATGAACTTTGCGATATTGTACTTTTTGCTGATGATACTTCACTAATTTTCAAGGTAGATAGAAAAACCGTAGACTACAGTAGGATAAACGCCACTCTAGTTAAAGTACATAATTGGTTTATTAGTAACAACTTGCTACTAAATGCCAAGAAAACTAAATGTATTAGGTTCGCTTTGCCTAATGTTAAACCGGTAGATTCTAGTATTTTTCTAAATAACGAGTGTTTGCTAATGGTAGATAGGGCGGTTTTCCTAGGCATAACAATAGATAAAAATTTGCAATGGAGTCCCCACATAGCTGCACTGGCAGGTAAACTAAGTTCGGCAGCTTACGCCGTTAGGAAAATTAGACAACTAACTAATGTTGAGACAGCTCGCTTAGTTTATTATAGTTATTTTCATAGTGTTATGTCTTATGGTATTCTGGTTTGGGGTAAGGCAGCTGACATACAAACTATATTTGTGTTACAAAAAAGGGCCATTCGTTCTATTTATAATTTAAATTCCCGTGACTCATTAAGAGAACTTTTTAAAGAAACTAATATCTTAACTGTAGCGTCTCAATTTATTTACGAGAATATTATTTATGTTATTAAGAATTTAGATTCGTTCACCAAAAACTCAGATATACATAATTTAAAACTACTAATAAAACTAGAAATAAAAATAAAATAGCTATTCGAAAATTCCGTGTCCGTAAAGTATATAAATCATTTGTTGGTCAATGCATTCATTTCTATAATAAATTACCTGAAGTAGTTTTAAAGTTGCCCTTTCCAGCACTTAAAAAATATTTGAAAAGGTCGTTAATGTCTAAAGCGTATTATAGGGTCGAGGACTATCTAACAGACAAAAATGCATGGCATACACCCGAAACTTAGTCAATAGTCATTTGTTCAAATGCAAAGGCTTTATCCTGCTTTTTCTTGTCTGGGGGACACCGTTGATGCAGGAAAACATATCGAAACTTTTATGTGGTCATCTTGCACCATCTCATATACACATATATAAGTAGGTAGTTGTAGTTATTTTATTTTATTCTTTTCTATCTTTCTCTCCCGTAAGATTTTTGGCATGTTTTCCTGCTGAACTACTGTTATTTGATATTATATTTAATTTAATACTTGTAGCTTTATATAATGCTAGATTAAGTTGTACATACCATTGTAATATGCAATATGAAATAAGTTTAAAAAATGACTGACTGCTGAGTTTCTTGCGGCGTTTCTTCTCAGCAGTGGTCTCCTCTTGGGAAGCGCTGGTAGAATCTTGACGTGTAAAAGTGCCCGAGCGGCCTACTTACTAAATAAATTTCTTTTATCTTTTATCTTTTATCTTTTTACTAGTTTTTTTTTTAAATTAGTCGGAAATTCAACTTGAAAAATTTATTACAAAAAAAGTATCAATTTAATCCTTTTTTTTTCTTCTGATTTACAAAACCGATTAAACACTGGTTATTTCTCAATATTAAAACAATATTTATTGGTCCAAATTTAAAAAAGCGAGACGGAAAACGATTTTTTGTCAATATTTATTGCCATCACTTTCCACTAAAATGCCTTAAAAACAAAAAAAAACGTTATGAAACTTGGCTTGCAGATTAATTTAAAAACTTAATTGTTTTCTTAGCTCTCCAAAAACGCATAACAAGTAGAAAATTATTTAAAAAAAAACCTGAAAAAATAATCATCACAAAAGAAGCGGGCGGAAACAAAAGTCACGAATGCAAATTCAAAAATTAAAATTAAAAGTCATACCAAATTTAAATCAAACATTTTGTATTTGCTTTTGTACAAGATGAATTTGTTGTTCGTATGCAAAATTAAAAAAAATATTATCTGTACACGTTTGAGAATGCGAGGCCGAAAACTAAATAATACATGTTTTTTTATCAAACTCCAACATAAATTACACGAAAACAGAAAAATTTACCAATACATTTGGCGTGCAGATTACAATAAAACATTGACCTTTTTCCAGCTTTCTAACGAGCTATTAAAATTAATATGAATTTTGCTAAAGATTGCTGGAAAAAATTGATCACAAAGGAAGCAACAAGGAAGTCACGTCCGAACATAACTTAAAATTAACTAACTAAATCAATGAAAACTAACTGTTATACTCGTAAACACAAATAACAACATTTTGTTCGGACGTGACTTCCTTGTTGCTTCCTTTGTGATCAATTTTTTCCAGCAATTTTTAACAAAACTCATTTTAGTTTTAATAGCTTGTTAGAAAGCTGGAAAAACGTCAATGTTTTATGTGTTTAAACTGCACGCCAAATGTATTGGTATTTTTTTCTGTTTTCGTGTAATTTATGTTGGAGTTTGATAAAAAAACATGTATTTTTAGGTTTCGACCTCGCATTCTCAAACGTGTACAGATAATATGTTTTTTAAATTTGCATAGGAACAACAAATTCATCTTGTACAAAAGCAAATAAAAAATGTATGATTTAAATTTGGTATGTTTTTTAATTTTAATTTTTGAAGTTGCATTTGTGACTTTTGTTTCCGCCCGCTTCCTTTGTGTTGATTATTTTTTCAGGTTTTTTTAAAATAATTTTCTACTTGTTATGCGTTTTTGGAGAGCTCAGAAAACAGTTAAGTTTTTAAAATAATCTGCAAGCCAAGTTTCATAACGTTTTTCTTTGTTTTTAAGGCATTTTAGTGGAAAGCGATCGCAAAAAATATTGAAAAATATTCGTTTTCCGTCTCGCTTTTTTAAATTTGGACCGATAATTATTGTTTTAATATTGAGAAATAACCAGTGTTTAATCGGTTTTGTAAATCAGAACAAAAAAAAAGATTTAAATTGATGCTTTTTTTGTAATAAATTTTTCAAGTTGAATTTCCGACTAATTTAAAAAAAAACTAATAAACGCGATAACTCAAAAATGGTTTACTTTTGCATAATGCATATGGGGGTCAAAATTATCGCAAATAGTCACCCCTATCACCTCCTAACGGGAATAGGTCGACCTTTTTCACAGAATGAATGTAATAGTATTTATAAAGACTTGTTTGGCGTAATTCTACATCAATTTAACAACAATTTTAAAATCAAAACTATTACTAGGTCGAAAACCAGATTTAGTGAATGGGCTACTGCAGGCATTCATAAAAGTAGAAATAGGCTTTATGACCTGTATAGAGAGAGGGAGGACAATAAGAATGCTGATTTCCTAAATTATGTTAAGAATTATTCGAGGACCTTTAAGCAAGTTTGTTTAACTGTTAAGGCATTTTTTCTTAGTCTTAAACTCAAATCATCTGAGAACAAGGTAAAAACTGTATGGAATATTATAAATAGAGAAACGGGAAAATCAAAAACTCGTGATAATCAAGTCACCCTGAACACAGGTGGCCATCCAATCACGTCAAATAAAGATGTTGCATTAGCATTCGAAGATTATTTTTCCAACATGGCAATTAATACTACGAAATGTCTTAAATCATCCGCGGTTGAAGCCCAATCATTACTTTGCACTAATGTCAGTAAATGTAATATAAACTTTGAATTCAGCCCTGTAAATTCAGATTCAATAGTAAAGATATTTAAATCGCTTAGTTTAAAAAAGACTGAAGATTTGTGGGGCACATCAGTTAAAGTGCTCTTTCATATCATAGATGTAATTGCACCCCATCTAGCATTAATTTACAATAATTGCATATCAGAGGGGATCTTTCCAGATCTCATGAAATATAGTAAAGTCATACCTCTTTTTAAATCAGGCGAGATGAGTGATATAACGAACTTCCGTCCCATTTCCATACTACCAGTTTTAAGTAAAGTCTTTGAGAAACTAATGCTGAAGGATATGTTAGGTCACTTTAACAGAAATAAACTACTTAGCAATAACCAGTTTGGCTTTACAAGAGGTCGATCAACAATTGATGCGGCATCTGTACTCATTAAATATATATATATAACAGTTGGGAAAAATCTTGCGACGCAATAGGAATATTTTGTGATCTTTCTAAAGCTTTTGATTGCGTCGAACATATGACCCTTATTTTAAAATTAGAACATTATGGATTGTCCAATAAAGCTTTAAGCCTTATGTCTTCTTATCTAAGTGATAGAACTCAAACAGTTGTTGTAAACAAAACGCAATCTGTTGGAGCTACAGTGAAAATAGGTGTGCCTCAAGGCTCTATTTTAGGTCCTTTTTTATTTTTGGTCTACATAAATGACTTACCACCAATAGTACATGAACTTTGCGATATTGTACTTTTTGCTGATGATACTTCACTAATTTTCAAGGTAGATAGAAAAACCGTAGACTACAGTAGGATAAACGCCACTCTAGTTAAAGTACATAATTGGTTTATTAGTAACAACTTGCTACTAAATGCCAAGAAAACTAAATGTATTAGGTTCGCTTTGCCTAATGTTAAACCGGTAGATTCTAGTATTTTTCTAAATAACGAGTGTTTGCTAATGGTAGATAGGGCGGTTTTCCTAGGCATAACAATAGATAAAAATTTGCAATGGAGTCCCCACATAGCTGCACTGGCAGGTAAACTAAGTTCGGCAGCTTACGCCGTTAGGAAAATTAGACAACTAACTAATGTTGAGACAGCTCGCTTAGTTTATTATAGTTATTTTCATAGTGTTATGTCTTATGGTATTCTGGTTTGGGGTAAGGCAGCTGACATACAAACTATATTTGTGTTACAAAAAAGGGCCATTCGTTCTATTTATAATTTAAATTCCCGTGACTCATTAAGAGAACTTTTTAAAGAAATTGATATCTTAACTGTAGCGTCTCAATTTATTTACGAGAATATTATTTATGTTATTAAGAATTTAGATTCGTTCACCAAAAACTCAGATATACATAATTTAAATACTAGAAATAAAAATAAAATAGCTATTCGGAAATTCCGTGTCCGTAAAGTATATAAATCATTTGTTGGTCAATGCATTCATTTCTATAATAAATTACCTGAAGTAGTTTCAAAGTTACCCTTTCCAGCACTTAAAAAATATTTGAAAAGGTCGTTAATGTCTAAAGCGTATTATAGGGTCGAGGACTATCTAACAGACAAAAATGCATGGCCTACACCCGAAACTTAGTCAATAGTAATTTGTTCAAATGCAAAGGCTTTATCCTGCTTTTTCTTGTCTGGGGGACACCGTTGATGCAGGAAAACATATCGAAACTTTTATGTGGTCATCTTGCACCATCTTATATACACATAATATAAGTAGGTAGTTGTAGTTATTTTATTTTATTCTTTTCTATCTTTCTCTCCCGTAAGATTTTTGGCATGTTTTCCTGCTGAACTACTGTTATTTGATATTATATTTAATTTAATACTTGTAGCTTTATATAATGCTAGATTAAGTTGTACATACCATTGTAATATGAAATATGTAATAAGTTTAAAAAATGACTGACTGCTGAGTTTCTTGCGGCGTTTCTTCTCAGCAGTGGTCTCCTCTTGGGAAGCGCTGGTAGTATCTTGACGTGTAAAAGTGCCCGTGCGGCCTACTTACTGAATAAATTTCTTTTATCTTTTATCTTTTTATCTTACCAATAACCCTGTATAACAAACGGTTTCGAAGTATGCTCATGCTAGAAAAAACGAGTGTTGTAGAACTAAATAAAAATACAGTATTCTTATTCTCGAATAATATCGGACACGCATTTTTTGCTTTATCAAATTATACACATATTTCATTCAGGGCTACAGAACTTACAGAAGGCATCCTGCTAAACTAACTGAAACAGTAAATATATGTCAACGCAGTTTTTCAAGTGCAAGCTCCAATGATATTTCTTGATTTAATAGTTGCATTTGAATGTGTCTTATTACGTCATCGCATTTTATATATTTAGTCCTTCTTTTAGTACTCAACTTAGATTCAAATTCTGAAATTGATTCGGCTCTTAAGGTGTGTAGCAATCTAGTAAGTGTCACTGTGCTCTTTTTCATAACTTTATTAATTTTGGAGTGCCACGATTCAACGACGTTATTAGTTCTATGGCGTTTGCCAAACACACTTATTATTCCAATCATTTTTTCTGTCATCCATGTCCTTTCCACGTATTGGATAAACTTTTTCATTTGATAGATCTCACTCTCAAATTTAATGTGTACGAATCCTTTCAAAATTTTATCTGCAGGTATAAGTGGCAACGCTGTTACTAATGAAACAATGCGATTTTCGGGCTTGTTAACACATTTCAATGCTTTCGCCTTTTTCCACATACATCTATGCCAATGGTAGTAACAGCCAATTATTTGAACTTTTGGAAACCTCGTTAAAATTGCATTTATTGTTGCAAGCTCAAAGTCGCAGTGAAAGTATCTTGGATGAAAAGTTGGGAGTTGAGATTTTATTAAATCAAACATAATTTCATACGAACTTTGTTTTTTGTTCATTAAAAGTGCAAAAATTAAAGGCACGACTTTAGTAGTTTCAGCGTTACTACCTGCATCTCCATGTATGCTATACAACTGACTAAATGAAGGCGGACAAGTATAAAAAGTTGCATCCCCAAAAAATTCTGTAAACTCAGGAATCCTCTTTCTAGCCTCCTGAGAACAGAATACTAATATGCGAATCCCTTCATAATAAAAATCAGCAAGTATAAATGAATAGTTATCAACTGGTACGTGTACATCTTCGACGTTCTTAAATACAGTTTTTTGAACATTTGCCGATCTATTACGCATGTCGTACAAAGAAAGTTGCACACTTGTAAATGCTGGCACATTTGCCACCAGGTTTAAACCGTCGTCATTAACTTTTTTAAAGGCTTTTTTATAGAGTTTTGGTATTGGTTGGTTAGATTCTGTTACCTTCGTCTTTAAGTTTGAAATAGTTAATGCGATTTGATTCTTACCAAAATCTGGTTGACATTGATGGTGTGGTCTCTGCTGCAAGATGTCTTTATCCTGATATATAGTTAGCCTTTAATTTAACATTAACAAACACAAACTGAACTGAATTTATAACGTAAACAAATATCAAGAAAATAAAAGGTCAATACTTACATCGATGGTTATGCTTCCCGTACACTTTAGTTTTTTGAACGACGAGCATCTCCATATTTCTGAACCATTTGTGTACGATTTCAATTTATAATATTGATAGCCTCCAGAAAGGAGCACGGTACCTACCCCCTTTTCTAGATATAAAGGAAAATTCTGATTCTGACGCATCACACAAGGTAAAACAGTTAAGACTAGATAATCCGGAAAATATACTCGTTAACTGAAATAGATAAATTAGATAATAATCCTAAAAGACCTTTAAACTTTGTTATATCAGTTATATAATGCTTGGATTTAAAAAACTCGCATGGAAATCTATTTTCATGACGTACTATAGATTATTAACTGACAGTACACTACTATTGGATTAAAACTTTTTTAAGTAACCAGTATATATTTGAAAAAAGGTTCTACAACACTCGTTTTTTCTAGCATGAGCATACTTCGAAACCGTTTGTTATATTTATTTACTACTAGTGACCCGCCAGCGGCTTCGCCCGCTGCAAATTTCCGACTTTCCCGGTGGTTTTTTTTTCTTTCATACATACCTTGCCCTGACAATAACGAATACAACCGAAAAGGAATCAGCCAAATCGGTTCAGCCGTTCTCGAGTTTTAGTGAGACTAACGAACAGCAATTCATTTTTATATATATAGATATGGTTAACACGTTCACAGTCCCCAAACTAATATGTCGATTTCCCCGTCCAGCAAATCTGACAGCGTACCTGGTTGTTTCTTAGTGTGACCCATATGTGGAGCTAGTTCGCCGTGACCCATAAGTTTTAAATGATAAGTAGGACCAGGGGTAATCAAAAATCTCCCGTGGTACTACTAGGCAGGATAGTAGTACTACGGGCAAAAAATAATCCCCGTGGTACTACTAGTAGTATCACCGGTAGTACCTCGGGTAAGGAGGGCGAATTTGTATTAACTAAATCTTGGAATAGGTAAGTCTTATTCTAAGTTTGGTGAAATGCAGCCTAAGTAAGGATTTAAATTCGATGCAAGGTACGTCCATCAATGTTGTTACTTTATGAATATATTTAGAACAAACAAAAATAGTTGTATTTTGTATTATTAAACTCGCCTTGATTATGTGGTGTGGTCTTAAGCACATACCGGTTCCTTGTTGTTTATATTTGGTCAGGACAAAGTTAGTATGACAAAAATATTACGAGTGAAATGTAAAAATGTCTGTATACTGTTTCCTGCTTTTGCACTTTAAAGTCCAAGCTGGCATTATTTCTATACGTTTCACAATAAAAATAATATTATTCTAACTGTCTCCTTGTGGTGCGCTCATTGTACGTCGGTTTTTCCTTTAACACGGTGTCAAATTCATCCAATAAATTGGCATAGTACTGCCCTGTTATTGTTTTCCCCCTTTCTAAGTAGTCAATATGTATAATACCCTGGGAATCCCAAAAAACAGTCGCCATGACCTTTCCAGCCGATGGGACGGTTTTTGCTTTCTTTGGAGCAGGTTAACCCGGTAAAATCCACTGCTTCGACTGCTCTTTCGTTTCCGGGGTGAACCCACGTTTCGTTTACGGTCACGAAACGACGCTGAAACTCCTTCGGGTTACGTTTGAACACGGCCAAACTCTGCTCCGAAGTAGTCAGTCGGTTCCGTTTTTGCTCATCCGTGAGTAAACGCGGCACCCACCTCGCCGATACTTTCTTCATACCCAATTTTACTTCTAATATGTGTTGAACCCTCTCGATTGAAACGTTTACAGCATCAACGATTTCTCGAAGTTTAATTCGGCGGTCGGCTAAAACGATATTTTCAATTTTCCTAACCATATCGTCTGTAGTCACCTCAATTGGCCTGCCTGGGCGATCCTCATCAAAGACGGTTGTTCTCCCCCGCTTAAACTCGTTATACCAATATCTGACGGTTGTCATAGAAGGAGCACATTCATGGTACACCGCTTGCATTCTTATTTACTTTTATTTCATCACATGTTTTTCCATCCAAAAACAAGAATCTAATTACAGACCGATACTGTTCTTTCTCCATTTTAACAATTTTAAGTTTACGCTTTCACTGAATCGCTGTCAAATGAGAAAAAAAACAAAAGAACGCCATTGTTTTTAATTTTCCTGCCTCTGAAAAATCGCTTAAAAAGGTGGTATACTTATTTTCAGCCAGTGATATTAATATATTTAGAAAACGGGTACTTATCAAACAGCCCTCGTATACTAGTAGTATGCAGTTTTAGATACTAAATACCAATAACTCCGTACCCCTAGTGGTTCTTTTTGCTGTGAATGGTCAGAAATATTGCGTAAGTCTTTGAACGGCAAGAAAATAAATCATGATTTTCTTATGGATGTCGTAAGAAACGGGTCGGAAACTGTTTTAATAAGTAAGTTTTCTAAAAATTAAACCTAGCCAGATCGATTTATCGCTCCCGAAACCCCCTGCAAACTAAATTTCATGAAGATTGTTGGAGCCGTTTCCGAGATTCAGATAATATATATACATACAAGAATTGCTCGGTATTAGATAAGGTATTAGATAACCCCCGCTTTTTGCGAAATAATAAGAGACTCCCACGCCGATTTGCCGCATAATAAACAGTGAGATTCTATAGCGGATTATTTCTTTGTTGAAATACGAGCTTCATATTGTTATAAAAGATTTATTTTCCTATGAAATACAACACCGGACATCATTTCCAGAATAGCCTTGGCGAAGAAAGCTTTTAATACTAACAATACGAACATCTATTTTTAGTAAAGGTAGGTAGAATATCAAGCAAAATACATACATTTCTTCGTTCGTTCTCCTGGAGTAATAGCGTTATATATAGTAAAGGATTCGAATAGGAGACCTTCACCTTGCTGTTTATGCGATAAAAAGTATTTTATATCAAATTTAATATGTTTTGTATTATATGGCGTATAGGTAGGCATACTTTCGATTGGTATGTAATTTGTCTATTAAACAAGAACTTGCATTTTTTTATTAAAGTGATTTTTTAATTAAGTCATTATATACTGGACTGAATTTTGTCAGCCTACTTACTTATTACTATTACTTACCATATTATATTTGATATAAAATACTTTTTATCGAATAAACAGCCCGGTGAAGGTCGTCTCCTATTCGAATCTTAGACCAATATGGCAGTGAAACGTCTAAATGACTCAACCGACCGATAAAGATGGGAAGCCTTCGAAATGTGGCGCTGGAGACGAATGGAAAGATATAGCTAAATTAAAATACTTGAGCAGATGAAAGAGGAAATGCTTATCAGCTTATCACATAGGAAAGGATAAACATCTGTAAAAAACATTTTTGGGACAAGGGTTTGTTGCCGACTTTTACTTTACTTTCTACCTTTTTTGTAAAGTAATCATCTGTTTATCAAGACCGAAGTAATAAGTCCTAATACGGTGGCTCTATGTTATACTTAGAGTCCGTTCACACAGACCGGCTCAGAGAGGGGAGCAGATTTTTATCACGTTGGAAATAGAGTTTTGATTCATTGTAATAAGGTTTGTTTTTGCATGTGCACTTTTTTGTCACTAAGAATTCTTTAATGCGCTTCGTGTGAAATCGTGTGAACGGTTGTACGTTATTTTACAGACTGAATTTGTTTAGAATTTCATTTCATATAAATTTTTTCTCGTATTATCTTTTCATAGAATAATCAATATGTAGAATAATTACTTTGAAGACATTTAAATCATCGTTTTTTATTTCAAATAAAAATCAATGTTTCTTTTTTTATATCATAGAATAGCAAATTAAATATTCTTTGTTCTAATATTATTTATTTAAAATATAACTTTATAACAATAAAATCAACTTATAGAATTGGGTGCAGTTTGTGAAGGTGTGTGAAATGAAACGTTTGAAAAAAAGCATACCCTCCTATAAAATTAAAACACCGCATTCACAGAAACAATGCGGGTAAATTGTAGCCAAAGAGGAAAACTATCTTGTTATTCTCATTAATGGTGACTACATATGCACGAATTGTACACGTACGCTTTTTGAGTCAAAATGAGTGATACAGAAGGAAATAGTATAGTCTGTGAAGTGTTTAAATCAAACAGAGGAGTAATATCGTGTACTGGTCATGTGACATGTATTATAGTAAAACTTACAAATGTACTTCAACTATCAATACAACAGTAAATGATTGTGGTTTACATACAATATCTAAACAGCCACGAAGTCATAATCATGGACCAGACCCGACGGCAAAAGGAATTGCAGACTTTAAAATGAAACTCAAAGAAAACTCATCTTCAGAATCAAAAGTGTGCAACATTTTGCAAAACACTAAAGCAGAAACAGATCCAGAAGTTTTAGAATGTTTACCTTCTACGTCAGCTCTAAAACAAATCATTTATCGCCAAAAGACAATAAACAAAAAACGCATAATATATGTGAACCTACTGATATAACTTTTGAGTTAAACGCTTTAGAAACTCAAATTAACGGTGTCAATTTTGTCATAAAAGATCGGACTTACGACAACAACAAAAGAATACTCTTGATGTCAACGTTAAACTTTGTAAAAATATTAAGTCAATCTGATTACTGGATACTTGATGGCACATTTAAGATTGCTCCCCTCATCTTTCAACAACTGTACACCATACACGGTAATATATTTTTGGAAAATAAAAAAACATTTCCATTAATATTTTGTTTATGTACACACAAAGATAAGAGAACGTATGACGTAATATTTGAACTCATATTGGAATATGGATCCGAAAATAACATAAAGATATGTCCGAAAGTGTGTATTCTTGACTTTGAGAAGGCTGCCATTATGAGTTTGCGGTCTTCTTTTGAAAATACTATTTTGAAGGGTTGCCACTTTCATTTCAGTCAAATAATTTACAGGTTAAGTATTGTTTTTAATTATATAATATTATATAATCAGGCTCATATCATTTTTGTAGGGGTCCCAATTCTAACCTAACCAATTTTTGTTTACAGAAGAATACAAGCAAACAAACTCTCAAAAAAATATGCGAAGAATATAAATTTCAATCTTGAAATGAAAAGTCTCGTAGCACTTAGTTACTTGGAACCTTCAGAAATACCCATTTATTTTCAAACATTTATGGAAAGTCTAGAAGATGAAGACAGTAAAATGATGGCGAATTGGTTTCAAGAAAACTATATTTTTGGCACCATAAGTAGCCAACCCAAATACTCACCTGAATTTTGGAGTTGCCATGAATTAAATACTATGAAAATGCCAAGAACACAGAATGCAGCTGAAGGTTGGCATCATAAAATTAATGGTATGATTGGTAAACCTAATCCCAAGACCTACCTGCTCATCCAGGAACTAATTAAAGAATCAATATCAAACACGGCTGATATTGGAAAAATTCAATGTGGTAGCCCATCCAAAGCTAAAAAACGAAAATACACAGACAAAGATGATCGTATTAATCAAATACTGCAGCATAAAAAAGATTATTCTGAAATTAAATTATTACGTGCAATCGGGAAAAATTTAAAATTGTAATTTACTGTTTACTATATTTACGTATAGTTACGTTTTATGTACTATTTGAAATATATGCATATGAAACTCAAATGCACTGTAGCAATTTTATTGGTGTACCCTTATTTTGCAGACAGCAAGATCATCTTACGTATAATATAAACGCATACAACGATTTTAATTTACAATCAAATTGTATCGCATAGCTTATTCAAGGGATATAAAAAATAACCTCGAAGACTAAGGCGGGAGCTTGCTTCGCTTCGCTCCCGCCATAGCCTTCTAACCTAACCTATTCAAGTCGGTTCTGCCCAGAGAGGTCTTGGTCGCTCGCTTCGCTCTCTCGCTCACTCATATTTATATCATAATATAGTCTTTATCATATAACCCTTATACTTAAAGATAATATGGGTTGTACGTTAGTTTACAGAAAGAAGTTTTATAGAATGTATCACTTCGCAGAATTTTCATTTCTTAGAATATTGAGTTTCCCACGACTTTGAATACTGTTGTCGTTAAAATGAAATGCTATGAAAAAATACACTGACCAAACAATATTCGCTAAAAAACAAATATTTTGTTTGATAAGTTTGTGTAATGAAAAAATAAAATTATAAAATTCATTGAATTGATTTTCTGTGGAATGTGTTTCTTTCAAGTAAATAGTTTAAAAAATAATAATATTCGAAGCAAAAATACAAGGACCAAATAGTATATGAAACATTTTCTGTGAAACAAAATTCTGTAATTTTTCTGTCTGTAAAACAAGGGGACACCAGTGATTTCGCCAGTGTCAAGTATATTATATAAGTATAAATCAATACAGCAATAAAACACAATCCAATCTTCTCTAGGAAGATTGGGGGCAACGTTGTACGGTGATATGTAGGACAGAGGCCGAGATAGTTTTAACCTCTGTACCACTGCGAGTCCACTTGAAACGAGAAGTAAGATGCCAGGATACACGAAATAAGTCCAAGTCTTCTATCACTGTGCAACACAAAGACATTAAAAGTACAAATCACTGACAGAAAAGAACTTTGAACACCTAAATACACAAAAATAAAAACTTTTGACTTTGCAAATGGCCACGTACCTTCCCTTGTAAGTCTAATTACAAAAACTAGAAACTCCATGTCATGTATTAGATTGTCTTTATGCAAGTCCATACACATACGGCCTCCAAGTGAACACAGGAAGAAAGGTCTCCAGGCCCGTGTTGTCGCCACTCATCAACAGCTGAACTTTATTTATTACTTACAATTTTATGTTTAGGTAATCTTAAATTATTATTATGATATTTATTAATCTTCTGTACGTTAGGTTTTTATAACAAATATTCAAAAATAAACGTAAAATAACAATACAATTAAAAACAAATATTATAAAAACCTAACCCACGAGTGCTGCCGGCAGCGGGGCAGGGCTCAAGCTACCGGTGATTAGGGCTGCAGAGAGAGGAACCTCCTCACAATGCGTGCCGTTTCGAGGAGTACTGCCTTCTGTATCTGGCCCTTGATCCAGCCATCTAGCGAGATTCTCTTGAGGTGTTTGTCAAGACTCTTCGCTATAAGGCTGTTTGCCGAAACAACTATCGGGACAATGATCGTCGAGTCAACATCCCACATGGCGGTCACCTCGTGAGTCAAGTCGAGGTACTTGCTGGGCCTGTCGTTCTCGGCCTTCACGAGGTTCTCGTCATGCGAGATGGTGGCGTACGCAGTGAGATTAGTTCCTCCCTCTGTAACCTGGTAGTATGCTCGCGTGCAATTTTCATTATTTGATATTGACCATCGCATGAGGCACACTAAACCACCGGTAGCGGGAGTCGTGCGCGGAGCAGGATGCCCCGCAGGCCCCAAGCGTGCCGGCAGCAGCGGTCGCAATAATAATAATTATTATTTTCTATATCTGTTGTATTATACAATACAATACAATACAAAACACTTTATTGAACACCAAACAAAAACATTACAGAGATCCAGTAAAATTAAAACAAAAACAACAGGTAAACAACAGGCGGTCTTATCGCTAGTTAGCGATCTCTTCCAGACAACCTTAACAGGGACATGGTGTCGAACAAAAATATTTTACACAGTAGGTGGCGCAGACTTCACGCAAGCAATAACAAGACACTTTTTGTAAATAGATAGGTAAATATATACAATTACATACAAGATATATACTATAAGCATAAATAAACAAATAATTATAAATAAATACATAAATAAATACCAATATATCCACATCAGAGAAAACAATAAAAAGACAGCCACACGATAGAAATTGACGAAGACAGAACAATTATGACTGCGACAAAAAATGCTCATGAAGAAGTTTCTTAAAGATAGGTAAAGATTTAGCCCGCCGCAACTCCACAGGAAGGGAGTTCCACAGTCGGACAGCTTGAAAAGTGAAGGAATTGTTGTAGAACTTAGATGAAGAGGAAGGTACAGTTAATAAACAATAGTAGTAGTAGTATAGTGTTTTTATTACGAAATAAAGTGAGATATTGTGAGTATAACTTCAAAAAATAGATGTGTGAGATACTGTGCTACGAGGGCTGTTTGACAAGTCCTTTTAAAACTATTTGTAAAACTTTTTTTCTGGTAAATGGCATTGACACTGGCAGGCACAATCTTTCAAATTAAGACTGTCAAACATTCAGCAAGAAAAGACAAGTTTTTGTCAGTATAACCATTGTTTAACTGTGATCACTCGTAAATTTTCAAGAAGTATAAAAAAATCTGAATTTCGTGCCGTTATAATAAAAAAAAATGAAGGGTTGCAGTGCATTGTGGCAGACAATAAAAACTGAACTTGATTCTGTTCATGGCACTAACGCGCCAACGTTGCAGACTATTTATAACTGAATAAATGATTTTAAACGTGGTTGGTCAAGCACATCTGATGCTCCACGCTCTGATCGCCCAATCGAAGTCACTACTGAGGATGTTGTTGAAGAAGTCCATAATATTGTACTCGACGACCGGCAATTAAGGGTGCGTGAAATAGCTGAGAACACTGAGCGAGTATGTACATAAAATCCTGCATGAAGATTTTGGGTATGACAAAGCTGTCTGCACGATGGGTGCCACGTTTGTTGACAATCGAACAAAATCGCGAAATAAAGTGAATTTAAAAACTGTGTTTGGATATGATGAAGCGTAATCCTCGGAATTTTTTGAGTCGATTTGTCTCTGTGGACTAAACTTGGGTCCATCATTATACACCTGAATCAAAACATCAATCAAAACAATGGATGGCGACTGGTGAACCTGCCCCAAAGCTGGCCAAGACTGTTTTGTCGGCTGAGAAGGTGATGGCGACTGTCTTCATTTAATAGACAGATGATTAATGTAACTGACACTCATAGTTTCAATAAAACAATAAGGAGGTGTTTAGTTAAAAGATATCATAAACATATTATTTGATATGTATTTTCTGTGTGCGGAGCAAACAGCATTTTGTTGTTTATGAACCAAATGTACACTGTACAGTCGATTTCATAAATATGTGTACACTTTAGTACCTTATCTATTTATTTAATGTCATTTTTGATCGGCCAGATATAAAAGATGTTCGGGTTATATGAGTCTTCCTTGTTCTTAAACCGTTGCGATTAGAACCTCACCGATGCAATTTCATTTCACCTAAACCCAAATGTTTTTAGGGCTGTCGGACTGTACAATGGGGCTGTACTGCGCAACCACACAATGTATTTCTAAATGGTGTTCTGTTTATTTAACACTTTCTTTCTTCTTACAGATATCAGTGTTTCATCTTTAAAAAGAATAAGTAATGAGGGAAAATTAAACAACGGTGTCTTTAGTACTCCCGGAAAAAAGCGACCTCACAAGGCCACGGTGTCTAATTTGGATAGCTTTGACATCCAAGCTATCCGAAATAAAATAAATGAATTTTATATTGTAAAAAAACAAGTGCCTACACTCAGATGCTTATTGGCAGAGTTGAGAGAAAGCATCGGTTTTACCGGATGCCTTGAGACTTTACGCCGAATACTAATGGCAAATGGATACGAATTTAAACAAAATACTGAACAACGTTCGATACTTATTGAGCGTTTTGACATAGCAGCTTGGCGACACCGCTACCTAAGGACTATTGCATCAAAACGTGCTGAAGGTAAAAAAATAATATACCTGGATGAGACTTACGTTCACCAGAACTACAAAACAAAAAAGTCGTGGCAGGGGCCTTCCACCCAAGGTGTAGTTGGCAATATCTCAGCTGGAAAACGATTTATTATTGTTCACGCTGGATCAGAAGATGGTTTTGTGCCTAATGCTTTATTAACGTTTAGCACAAAATCAATCAAAGCAGACTATCACCATGACATGAACGCCACAAATTTCAATAAGTGGTTACGTGAGAAGCTTATTCCCAACTTGAGTGAACCAAGTGTCATTGTCATGGACAATGCTAGCTATCACACGGTGCAAATTAATAAGGTACCAAATACCAACACCCGCAAAGCCGAAATAAAAGAGTGGCTGCGTTCTAAACAAATTGATTTTGAAGAATATTATACTGTACCAGAACTTCTTGTCTTGGCACATAAACACAAAGCAGACCCAATCTATGAAGCCGATGAAATTCTAAGGGAGCACGGTCATGAGGTTTTAAGACTTCCGCCCTACCATTGCGACCTTAACCCCATTGAGCTAATCTGGAGTTCGGCGAAGAGAAAAGTCGCGAGTAGAAATGTTGGCGTATCAGCAGCTGAAATTGAAAAAATTATTAAAGAGTCTTTTGACAGCATAACACCGGAGCATTGGAAGAAAATGACTAATCATGTGCTTAATATTGAAGCTCAGTACAAAACCAGGGATGGAATAACTAAAGAACTAGAATCATTCATTATAAGTGTCCGTGATGATGACAGCACTAGTTCAGATGAATCATTAGAAATAGAGTATTTAGAATCTGATTTTAATTACAGTTCCTAGAGTCTTATCTGAACTGGAACTACTGGAAGGTTCACCATCACATACACTTATTATGAAGCTTTCCAATTGATTAGTAATTCCATCCTTTTCCTTGTATTGGTTTTCGACATAGGTCATGGTCTGTCATCTTCTTCCATGCATTACATCAAAGGATTCCTGTAATGTTACTTTTAAGAATAATTGTATTTTATGATTGGAAAAAATGATCTGCTGGAGTTTCTTGCGGCGCTTCTTCTCCAAGATATAATTGTCGTTAGATAGAGGTGTAAGGGTGATGAGAATAATGTTACCTCTAATTACTTTATTAAAAAGGTTGAATATAATATTCCTCATCATCATTGTTTTATTATGCTGTGTGCGACAGACGAAAACCTCTCGTATCAATGAAATCTATCAACAGCACGACTAGCACAAGTTGCTCGTGACTTGTTTGTCGCTCGGATCTCCCTTACTATCTAGTCTGTTACGATAGAGACGCACAGAGCGACAAGCGAGAAAATACAACTTGTGCTACACGTGCAGATCACTATATTTTCATGTCAAATATATTTCGAAAAACCAAATGTGCTCCAGTCACTGTCATCGTATTTTACCTAAAGTGCTTTTCATCAAAATATAGCGCTCGTAATAATATATATGAAAATATAGTACGCGTTTCCTCTTCCTTTGTGCCCACCAAAATAAATAAAATAATAAAAGTATCAATATCGTTTATTCCTTCATTGATCGGTAATACCATATCAAGATTTTTTGAATTTGCCGCTTTTTCCCAGGTTCAGCTTTCATTAGACAGACTCTACTTTAAAATAAAAAAAGATAAATGAACAACATTAACAGCATTTCATAAAATACGTAAGTTTAAAACTTATAAATCTAGTTTTTAACTTTTATCTACTTTAATAATATATGTCATTGACATGGTGTCCCCTTGTTTCACCGACAATAATTTCATAGAATGTATGACTTCACAGAAATTTCATTTCATAGAAAGCTAATTTCAGCAATTTAATAAGGTTTCAGCGGAAATTAGCTTTCTATAAAAATGAAAATTCTGCGAGGTGATACGTTCTATGAAATGAGTACTGGTGAAACAGTGTACAACCAATTGACATAGGTAGTTATTATTGACGAAGTCCCAAATTTGTTGCGATACATTTTAATAATTGTACGCATTCGTACTCGTGGATTTTCCCAATGATATTTATAATGTTTCTACGTTTGCATTCGTTTTTCCTTGCTTTTTTCCAGCCAGTCGGTAACCCGGCTTCAATTTTAGCCATTTCAATTAAATTACAGTTGGTTTCCACTATACTGTTTGGAACTATTTTAATCAATTAAATTATACGCGCCTAATGTTTACCATGGCGTACAGCGCCACCTACGTGATTATGATTTTATAGTATTGTGCATGTACTAACATAGGTTTGTTCCCCTGTCTTTCTCTTCAAATCATTTACGTTATTTGCTATAGAAGCTCTCACGGCATTTCCTTCGTGATTGTGGTCACTAGATTTAAACACTTCTAAATTGTTCTCATTACTGTCTGTTATTAAACGTGAATTGCATTTGAATAATTCATTCGTATTAAATTCACAGACCCAATAAACCCTTGTTCCTTGGAGATAACCGTGGCCAGATAACTGGTTATCTGTGTAGATTTTCTTTCCTCCAGTATAACTAGTTATCTCCGAGGAATAGATTTTACTCACAGATAACTGTTAAAAAGATCAGTTATCTGTAAAGAAAATCTATTCCTTGGAGATAACTAGTTATCTCCGAGGATTTTATTTTCGTCACAGATAACTGTTAAAAATGACGGGTAAAGAAAACCCATTCCTTGAAAATAACTAGGTAACTCCGAGTATTTTATTTTCCTCACAGATAACTGTTAAAAATGACGGTTATCTGTGAGGACACTTAAATTACCCCTTTTAGTATTTTTCAAATATTCAAATCTTACCTGTACAATAAAAATCAAACAGACAAATAAACGCATTTAATTTCGATTTGAAATTAAATAACTACGTATTTAACATAGACTGTACCTTGCTGTTAGTAAAGTAAACAAATAAATTAATAAATACATACCTTCACGCCTTCATTCCCAGATCCAAAATATGAATATTTGAAAACTACTAAATGGAAACTATCTTATCATTCATTACCAATAATATCAATGGAGTAAGTAGCCATTCGTATACTTTCCTGAATTGTGCTAGGAAGTTTAAATAAAGAAATAAATACGCAAACCAACTTGTACAGGCTTACTGTACTGGACATAAGAACAGGTTAAAAAAATAACGCAAATTGATGATTCAACAACAGCAAACTTATCCCTAAAATGGATCTGTTCCATACATATAGCTTGTAATGGAAATCCCAGCTATGATTTAGATTGAAATATAATACTTAATCAGTTTCGTATCCTTTAAACTAAGGTAAGGTCAGCTGACCGTAGGACAAATGTGGTTCGAAATTTCGCACTTTATGCATTTTAAACTTAGGTCAACTTGGCGTAGGAAAAATGTCGTTAGTATTTTCGTGCACTAGTGGTATTGTACTTTAGACATTTTAAATCAGGCTAAACATAGGACATGCATCTTTAGGATTTTCGTACATTATACATTTTGAAATTCGAAGATTTGTTTTTAGGAATTTCGTACTTATGAAATTTGATTTTTGATATTATGCTACGGACCCGTTTTAGGCTGTCCCCTGTGTTTGAAGTCTTATAATAACTAAATGTAAAAAGGATGCTTTGAAAACTCGACTGCGTTTTTTGATATTATTACTCAACCCGTTTATTAATGTTATTATATTCGTATATATTCAAGATGGTCACATTAAGACCTTTCAAATGATACCCATATTGTAATGATTAGAAGACTTTTTTTGTTGACGTTATTTCAATTTTAACAGTTTAGGTATCCTGTATCACCCGGGATGGTGAAAGGATTCTAACGATATCACACCATATAAATCGCTCAGCCGTTTAGGAGTTATGGCGGAATAAAGAATTATTGCATACATACATACAAGAACCCTGAAAACATTACACTCCTTTTATCATCATATAGTCATGTAAAAAGTAACATTTATAGGTATCTAACTGTTTCAAGATTTGAAAAGCATTAACACATTTAAACCAGTAAAATACCATCAATAATTTTACTAATAGGTACTTTGCGTAATAATTAAATATTTATTGTAAATATTGTAATGACTATTTGAAATACCAAGGGTCAGTTTTTGGCGTGTCCCCCACTTAAGTTCTTTGATGTTAGGTTAGCATGAGTGGTTTTCAAATACTTTCTGAGTTTGGCTATACTCATTCAAATACTCGTACAATTTGATTTCCAAAAAATATCATAAATGTGGTGTATGTTTGTAGCTTTTGAAATGACAACATCATCCCTTAATTCGACCGATCGCCAATTAAAATAAGCTAGTAGTTCAAAAACCATCGAGTAAAGCTAACTTGTTTTGAGTCGTGCCACGCCGTCAAGTGTTCTTCCGTCGGGTTTGAGACATATTTATCTTCTGATCAGGTAATATTTACACCAATTAACTGTTTTCAGAAAATGAACAATATTATAACGTAACGTTATTTACATTTGATAACAAACGTTAAATGTTTTCGTCAGAATAGAATATCGAATATGAATTGGGAAGAGAACGTCACGACAGTTTTGCGACATTTTGTACAGGCTGACTAGCAAAGTCGTAAAACCGAACCCATAAGGCTGAAACTACATGTAACCCTTTTAATTATTTAACTGATTTAAAAAAAATGTGACACGTAATTAACGTAACATTATTGAAACTGCAATATGTGATAATGTATTAGGGCTCCAAATAAATACACAAAATGTTATAGTGAGTTGTATATGTATATGTTTGTTCCAAATAGTGTTCATTGCTACCCTTTGAAGTCGCTTTGGTTTATAACAATAAACAATTATAATATTAAGTACACTTATAAATTCTTGTTTTTATTTCATTCTCTGTAATGTGTGAACACACCCAGTCTAGAAAATTTGGTCTGTCGGTTTGGCGACTGTCCCCGTTTTGTTACAATAAAATTATAAGTTTTTAACAATTTTTAAGGGACGTAAAAATAATTTGATGTATTATTAAAAATGGTTTTAATGTTAAGGATGCAATAATTAATTTCCCGGTTAAAATACATATAGCTAACTATTTCTTAAAAGTCACGGATACCTTGGCATCAGTTGTGACCAAACCGAACTTAAAACTAGCACATTTCCTATTTTATTGATTTTGCGACTACATTTTCTAAATAAAATTGATTATAATTTTTGTATCGATTTTCTCTTGTCTTATTATTATTAGGTTATTATAGGTGAAAAAATTAAGTAAATCACCTGTTGCATGTAGTTGTAACACATCTGGATAAACCATTTGACATTCTATATTTGAATTTTGAGGTAAATTCCATATTATGTTAGTTTTCTAACTACATGCAACGGGTGATTTACTTAAGTTGTTCAGCTATACTATTGTTTTCTGTGTTCTCTTTGTATTTATTGGATAGAGTTTTTGTTTTTTATAATTTAAATATTTTTATTGTTTGTGTGTGAAGACCAGCGCAGCGGCACATGCTGAGTTGGGACCGTTTCAAAACAACTGTCCGTCCAACCATGTATAATTTTATTAATAATATTTTTTCGTAACGTATATTTGCTTTTGTTGTGAATAAATATATTTACTTTCTTTCTTTCTCTCTTTCTAACACAATTAAATCATTTACGTCTTTCTTCATATTTTAGTAGCAAAGTTAGCTTTAAGGACAGTCGCAAACATTTTTTTTTCCACAGTGCTAGTTTAATTTAATGATTTCTCGGAAAATACATAATCTGCAAGCAATTCAATATAATTTCATAATCTTATCTTATCTTTTTGGTGGGGTCCTTATGGATACACTTCGATGCTATGGGATCTTTTGTGTAATTACCCCTCTTTTAGCGCTTAATCCAATGCAGCCTCCACCCCTTGCAAAAAGCGGATAGTGAAGTGCAATGGCAGTGCCTTGAAATCGTTCGGTTCTGAGTAGCAACAACCGAGGATTTTCATTGTTACTCCGGCGAGGGCATCACATTCACACAATAAGGGCCGTATTAATAAACTCATCTTGACTGTGAGGCCCGTCACAAGATACGTCAAAGTAAACGCCTAACCATAGAACACTGTCATTTTTGACGCATCTCGAGACGAGCGTTAGAGTTGAGATCAGTTTATTAATACGGGCCTAAGTGTTTCATTGTCTCAGCCTCTTCGCCGCACGTTCTACAATCTGTGTTGTCATAAATGCCCATCATTGCTAGGAGATGTTTAACCCCAAAGTGCCCGGTAAACACTCCAATAATGTATCGAAGTTGTCTTCTGCTGATTTTCAGAGTTTTTTGGTCCAGCTCTGGTCAACTCCCTCTATGAAGAGCTTTGCATGCCCTCTAAGGCCACCGTAGTTTTCCACTCTTTTTGGTGGTTTTCTAGGGCGTTGTTATTCAGAGCTGCTTTTATAGTTCCCGGTGAGGGTGCCACAAATGGTTTAGGTCCGACGTATGCGCCCTTGGACCCTTCCCTTGCCAGCTCATCCGCGACTTCATTTCCGGGAAAGCCTTCGTGTAATGGAATCCACACCAGTTTCACTTTGTTGTGCCTACCAAGCCTGTTTAAGGCTTGGATTCCATTGTAGACTAGTTTCGAGTCTACTTTAGGCGCCGTCAGAGCCTTAAGTGCCGCTTGGCTGTCGCTTAGAATATAGATAGTTTTCTCCTGTAGAATCCTATAAATATTCTCTTGCGTGCAGGCGAGTATCGCATACAACTCTGCTTGGAAGACCGTTGCGTAGTTGCCCATACTTACACTACTGTTATAGTCTTTGGCATGAATACCCGCCCCCGTACCGGAGCTCATTTTTGAACCATCCCTGAAACATATCTCGTTGCCCTTCTCTGATAGGTGCAACCCATCCTTCCATTCATCCCTTGTCGGAATGTCGACATTGAAGTTCCTCCGGAATAAATACTTCGGCTGCATTTTATCGCAGCCCATCGTTAGTATTCTGTCTGGAGCAACATTATGTGCCATTTAGGCTGGATTCGACCAAACACGTAATTACACTAGTCTAACTATTACGGGAATAATTTTACTCTTGGAATTTACTCCTGATTAACTAGGATTACGTTTTTCCAACGAACTCGAGGAGTAAGCTAAACGCAGTATTATTGATTTGTGGAGTAAGAGTGAATGATGAACGAATGTACAAACCGACAATTAATAGTGTCATATTGTTTCTTCTGGCCTTACTTTAAACGAAGTAACCATTTAATTTTGTAGGTAAATACAGTTGGAGAAATGTCATATCATATTTACAATTTGTTTATCATTTGACAAGTGACTTTGACAACAATAGCTTACTCTCAGTTTGTTCCTTTACTCCACCAAAATCGGCCGTGTAACCCTCCGGACTCAATTGGAGCCCTCCTACTAGGGATACTTTGACGCATCAGGGATACGAGCCGGATATAGCGTCCCAAAGTGAGCTGCCGAGTGAGCCCGCACGGTGTCAAGCCCTCCGTCACCTACCACAGCGACTCGGGGCCGTACACCGCCGGCTACCGACCTCAAGAACCCAGAACACTCGTCCGCGGCAAGACTACTGTAAACGCGACAGCAGATTGATTCTGACTGGCTGGGCCAGAATCTCCCGTGTGAGATGAATCCCGAGCCAAAGTGGCGTGTTGTTATCCACCCCTCCGACCCTCTCCAAACTCAACCTGCCAGGATCTCGTTCTCCGTCCGTACGGGTCCCCGCGCACGGCACTAACACGCGGGTGGCATTTTACCGCTACCCACCCTTTTCTTTTGGATAGGAGGCCCGCTGCGACATGCCACGACATCGCTTGCAGCTGATTGGATTGGATAGAGATATAATTTCTTAATTTATCATTGTCTCCTAATAATATCTAAATACAAACATCATCAATAATGTGATATTTTAAATATGTATAAATTCAGATGCATGGTATTAGGTCTATCAGAATCTCATGACAAAAGGTAAATTCCAATTTAGGGCTTGCAACTCCGGGGTAATAGGATTTAAAGGTCTTGATACTTGATTTTCCACCAGCTCTATAAAAGTATGTCTGGACTCGGCCTAGAAGTCTTTATTTCTTTGGAAATTATTCCATTTTCCAGGATAAAATTTAATTATCACGTCTGTGCAATATATGCCGTGAAGGTGTAAGCAACCGAAGAGGGACGGAACAAACCAATATTTATAATATTAATTAATACCGGTTACTTACCTTCCTAACGCTTAAAACCAACTTTGGACATGCATTTCTTATTGTAACCTTAAGTATTAAAGGCCAAATTTAAAACAATCATGTGCATTATGTAGGTTTATTAGGAGTTGAAAATAACTCCAAAAACTCTATGACGCGTCGTATCGTTGCTTAGCTAACAATACCGCTCAGGTCCTAATTAATGTATACAATTTTGAATTTTGTATTATATTAAATTAACTTTTTATTCATGCTCAATCGTTGATTTACGCGGTTTCGTTAGCTGAGCGACTATATGCACCTATATTTTTTTCTATTTGTCATGAAAACGTCATGAAGACCGTGCCTGGAATTAAATGGCACTTCATTATTGAGGTTTCTAAATGGACTTTTACGTTTCAGACGTAAAGCCAAATATAGTTAAGTAAAGTTCCTGCAAATGTACAAAGGAACTTAAAGTATTAATATAATTTGGCTTAATTTACCAGTCTATTAAAAACACGACACTAAACCAAATATTGTGTTTGATTTACATCTTCTTGCTCATATTTTTTATAGTAAAGGTTAAAGACATTTTTATTGTTCTCAAAAGAAATGTTACATTACACTTAATGAGAATATCAAAAATAAAAAAAAATCGCTATTGAGCGCTAAACTGCACAATAGTAAAATTATTTATAGGTATTTATCGTTAGTGAGAAACTTACAAAAACATTGATTTAAATAATAACATTGATTTTTTTAAATACTAAAGTCGTCGTAAAACAAAAATGTTATGCTTAGATTCGCTTTGTCGCCGCGCGCCCGTGAGCTCAGATCTCAGGGCCGCATTAGGATTACGGGGATTTTATCTAAAACGTAAGTACGCTTTGAGTTTTTGCTTGAAAATTGGTAATGTCGCCGCGTCTTTGATATTTTTGGGTTGTACTATTAAACTATTAAACATGCTCCCACTCCCTCGTACGTTATATTTTTACACCCATAATTTTTTGCTTGCATTAATGGTACATGTAAATTATTTGCGCTTCAAAGAATTCGCCTGTCCTTTTCTTTTTATTCTTTGATCTAAATATGATATAATATTGATTTATTGATATATATAAATATGATATATATTGGTCTTTGATATATTGATGGTCAGCAAATTGTACTGGAACCATTTATGTAAGATATCAAGGGCCTCTTGTGCTAGTTTAATGACATCGGTAATTGAACTTCCATATTAAAAAAATACAAGCGTCGTCTGCATATAGTGATAAGTCGCCATCTGGGTTAAGCTTACTTGTGTTGTTTATGTAAATTAAAAATAGAAGCGGTCCTAGTATCGATCCCTGGGCGACGTCGCATGTTATAGTTAGTGCTGCACTTTGGTATTTACCGATTTTTACTACTTGGTAGCGACTGGACAGATATGACGTAATTATCTTGTGTGCTTGGCCCGTTATTTCAATATTTGCAAGTTTTTTTAGCAGGATTGAGTGGCTCACTGTATCGAAAGCCCTTCTTAGGTCAATAAATACACCTAGAACTACGTTTTTTGCGTCAATGCTCGATCTGATTTTGGTTACTAAATCGACAGTTGCAAAAAGTGTGCTAGATTTAGAACGAAAACCGTATTGCCGCTCGAAAAGAAAATCGGTTTCACCAAGATATTGATCAAGGCGTCGGTATAAAATTCTTCCAAATATTTTGGAATACACCGGTAATACTGATATTATATAATTAGATTATATTATAAGATAATTTCCCGTACCGTGTTTGGGCCCCATTTTTAAATAGGACTTACTTTCGCCACTTTCAATTCGTCTGGAAAAACACCCGTATCCCAGACATCACCAGACATTTGTTAATGCATTTGGTAAGTTCTCCAATGATACGATTTTTCACACATTTTATACATTTTGTCGATATGCCATCAATACCCGTACTGGAGTTTGAATCGTCCTCTATTATTTTAGATATTTCCTCTTCAGCGCATGGTGCCAAGGCTGATAATGCATTAGCATTAGAGCTAGTGCCATAAAGAGTGGAAGTTAAGTTGTTATGATATTTTGCTGGTATATCATTGGCCAAGTGAGATCCTATGCTTACAAAGAAGTTGTTAAAAAGGTCGCAAATCTGTCTGAGTGGATACTAATACTACACAATTTTGTATAAAAGGTGTACAATCAAGCTTTATTTTATTACAGGAAAGTTTATTGATCAAAGTCCACATCTTTTTTTGGATCACGCGTACATTTAGAACTCTTCTAATATTTTTTTTGTATTAGCTATAAATTGAGTTGACTGATTTCTTTTCTTCTTAAAGTTTTGTTGTAGGTTTAAATTGTGTGGTTTTTTTTAAAGTAATTTCAAAGCTTATTTCTATCATTTATATCGTTGATTTTGTGTTTATTGATCCAGTCACTACAAGGTTGATTCAATATTTTAGTTTTAGTTACAGCGCTTTTAGTTAAACAGTATTTGATCGAAGTTCTAAGTCTTTGTAGTTATTTTCGGCCGAACTATAATTTCGTAGAATAGGTAAGTCTTTTAAGGTTAAATTATGGTCAGTTGCTTTATATTCTTAACGTTGTTTTTTATTAGTTTTTAGTTTATCGATACTTACAAATATTTGCACATGATCAGAGAATGAAGAATCCAATAGAGAGACATTGAATTTAGTGTCGGTTAGGTTGGTAAAAACATGATCAATAATACTTTTAGTTGCAGAAGATCTTCGTGTTGGATAGTCTTCATGAATGTATAAAATTGTATATCCACACTCTTGCAACATTTCTTGATATCCCACTATGTTTCTATCTGTCGATAGTTAGTTCAAATTTAAGTCACCGAAAACAATTGCTCGTTTGCTTCGTTGTAATTTTAACTCAAAATCTTCCAAAAACCTATTGTAGTTGGTGTCACCTGGTCTTTTTGTTACACCAATGTCCTCGTACTGGACATTGGTGTAACAAATGTGTGTATGAATATGTATCCATACATAGTTATTACCATTCGTATACGATTCTTCCAGAATGTTGTGTTTCAGGTCGTTGTGAACAAATATGGAAACTCCACCGCCTCTGAAATCAGTTCTAAAACTATTATAGTGGCTATAATTGGTTATTTGTAGATTTCTAGCGTCTTGATCTGATTTAATCCATGTTTCTGTACGCAGTAAGTACTAAATGAATCTTGTTTTGGGTGGAGTTTATTACACACATGAGTTCGTCAAGCTTTCCTGGTTTAACTATGCTCGGTATATTGGTATAAAAGAAGTTTAGTGATGTTTCCTCTATGTTTATGCATCCGTATGAACGTGGCAGCTGATGAGTTACCTTGTTATCATCGCGTATATAAGGTTGTTGGTTATGGTTATTTACTTTCTCAAGTTTTTTGATACAGAAATTGATACTACTCGTAAATATTTTTGGAAAGCCTTTAATGTATTTTATGGTGATATCATTTTCACCGTTTTGCTGTCTTGTACACATGATTAACTATATCCTCGGCATTTTTCTGATAACTAATGCTATATTTGAGTAGATAGATAGATCTTTGTTTTGTGTATATTTGAGTAAAAACAACAAACAATAACAAACTCTGACAAGCGGTGAAATTTTAATTGACAGGCGTATCTCCTAAAAGCCCTCTTGTCTCAAGCGAAAAATATAGTTACTCATGTTTACTGTAATTTTTTCGAGGAAGAAGACGTAAAAAAATCACAATCTTTCTTCTCCTCTTCTTTTTTTTTTAAATAGCGGTCCACCGCGTTGTTCCACGGTGATTTAGGCGATTTAAAGTATTAGTAAATATAATAAATCAAAAGCACAAAAATGGACATCATTCAATCGGCCATCTTCCCTCCCCGAAGGTTACCGGAAGACCCATCACAATCTTTGGTTTTGTGTCGTGTTTTAGAATAGAGTGGTAAATGGAGCCAAATAATACTGATACTTTAGGTTCCATTATACATTTGCAGAAACGTTACTTAACATTCCATTTTTATTTAATATCTGACGGTTAAAAGTCCATTTTCAACAGAACCCTTTATAATGAGTTGCTATTTAAATCCAGGATTATCTATTGCCACCACTCAGCGAATCGTAGTTGTGCGGCACGGTCGTCATGATATTTTTATGAGAAACATAAAAAAAGGAACTCACTTATCAAAATACGAAATTTATTTACATTAACGTGGCATATAGTCGCTTAGCTAACAATACTGCGTAAGTCAACGATTGAACACGATTTCAGAGTTAACACGTTGGCTGCGGGATTGATTTACAGGTTTGTTATTCTGGTGCGTTAATAGGTCCAAAGAGCCCCTACCCTACTTAAACTTCAGTGCGGCACTAGGACCATTGTGCCCCACCTCGCAAGAAAAAAAAAAACTAGTTATTTTTCCGTGGAAGTTTACCGTACTGCATAGAAATTTATACCCAAGCAATCTACATCTGTTAAGCAATATGGTTCTGGCTTCGCCCCGGTCTCAGACAATTAGAACTATTAAAAAATTTTTTATTAAACTGTGGGGTCTTTTAGACCTTTTGCCGCACTGGATTGACCGAATTAAGCCATTTTAGGGATGGGAAACGATTACTATATTATCGGGAGAGAATACGTTTGCCTAAAGAAGGTTGTTAGACATCGCACAAACGTATTCTCACCCGACGAAACCAGAAAAATAAAAACCGTCGTAACTAAATAATAGTTTAATTATTTTATTTTGAACGGTTTTCATTAAAACACTCTAAACATAATGCGAACAAAGGCGAAGAACATAATGACGCATCAATCTGAGTTGCAACCTGATTTTGTATTCTGTCATTATGAATTTTCTTTACCTTACGACATTTTAAGTTAAAAATGCTCTCATCACTGTCAGAATAAAAAAACGTATTCACATCCATACCGCCCGTCACATTCTCATTATTTATATTTTGACTTGGTATACTTTTTGATACCTTAATCCTTCGGTATCATTTTCTTCCTCAGAGTCAAATAAAAAATTCAGCTTCGTTTTGCCCCTTTGATGGTGCACTCATTTTTCTTCACAAAATTTTCACTACAAACACAAACAATACCTCGGTAATTAAAACAATCGCCTATCGCGGTTCGTGTGCGGTGCATCACTACCCGTTGAAATTGTCAACATCCAGTGCGGATGGGGCGTGTGATGGGTCGAAGGTCTATCGGACCCCTTCCCGCACCTAAGTAAAAAAAAAGTCATTCAGTGCGGGAGAAGTCTAATGTGCCCCCACGTAAACAAGTATGCCATATTATCAAAATTTAAGAGCAATACAGAAAACAATATTTGTCTCTGTCCTACTACAACGATTGGCCAAGATACGCTCCCCGCACCGTACGAAAGTACACTATTTTCAGTGCCGCACAGGATTACGGCCACGCATGGGGCTTTTTGTGCCTTCTCCCGCAGCCAACGTGTTAATTTACTTTCAAAATTATATTCTTACATACGATTTTGATCTAATAACGACATTACGTCATAGATTTTTTTTAAGTCATTTTCACCTAAATCCGAATAAACATACATACCTACCTATTATAGCACACGGTTGTTTTAATTTGACCTTAATACATAGGTACTTACACTCACGCCCATTGAGGTAGGTATTCAGTATGTTTCTGTGATGAGAGCTTCTGCTTTAACTACAGTGTTTTTCAGGTACGTTGAGTTCTGTAACAGCTCATATAAACACGTATTACACTTGTTTCTTTAACTTTTCTCTATTAAGTTTTGTAACAAAAACGAGAGAAAAGGGCAGAACTAAGTTTACCTATTCGATTCTCTATTTAGGTCAGACGTAAAATGGGGCTGCTATGGTTTTGGTTTAGTCACGTGACTTTACTAGTTAACTTTAATTCACAGTGTACATTGCTTCCAATAGTACATTATGATACAAGTGTGCGCCACAAGAAAGCCGCGTATATTATGGTCACAGGCACACGTGTTACATACGACGTTTTTCAACACACTTGCGAAAAAAAAACAAGACTCTTCATTTAGTCAAATTTTAATTAATTATTAAAACAGTTGGTAAAATTACAATTTCTTCATTTTCTTTACTTAAAGAAGACATTTTCGTTAATATTAAACTTCACAATAATTAATCCAAACTATCTTCGTCACAGCCGTCAATTATTTTTGCGCGTTGTTTTTTTTTCTTGCCGCGATACCGATGCGCGCGCAAGGCTAAGGCGCGAACGAGATCGGCCAACAGCCAAATTTAAAATGTAATAATTCATGTTTAAAATACAAATTACAGAAAAAATAAAAGATTTTAATGAAATTGAGTTATTTTTTAGTAATAAAGCTGATTTCACCAATTTATGGAAATAAATATGTAGATAATGTTATTTGCGGCATAAAAACTGTTTGTTGCTAAGAAAAAACAAGGTATAACCCGACTAAATTATATCGCTTCTTTTTCTTACTTACAACTTGGTACTAGGCTACAAATGTAAATTGTTTGGGTTAATAAACTAAAGGCACTTGTGCGTAATATACTGAAAAAGCACGCGTGTTTAATATCTAGGTTTATGAGCCAAAAATCGGTGGAATAAAAAGGTCGTTTTGAGCAAGTGTGTTGAAAATTATTTTTCATCACACTTTCACGTAAACAGTATCTAAACATACAGGTTAACTGGGCCGTAAGCCCCATATAAAACCCTTGACCTTTTTTTTTCATGAAAATCTAAGTCGGTGAGTAATTTTATTTTAATTTATAGCGCAGCACACCGTTCATGCAAGTTCAAGCAAGGAGTTTACACGAAATTGAAAAATTGTTTTAAAATGTTATCTAAACAGTAATTTCATCACACTTTCACGTAAACAGTATCTAAACATACAGGTTAACTGGGCCGTAAGCCCCATATAAAACCCTCGTCCTTTTTTTTTCCACGAAATCCTAGGTCGGTAAGTAATTTTTTTTTTATTTATAGCGCAGCACACCGTTCATGCAAGTTCAAGCAAGGAGTTTACACGAAATTGAAAAATTGTTTTAAAATGTTATCTAAACAGTAATTTCATTGCAATCTCGCTACATGTTATAAATTTTAATAAATAAGTTTTTTCTGCCCTATAATTTCATTTATTTACTCGCAAATGTGATGAAAAACATTATATGTTTCACGGGCGGTACGGGAATTACGAACCTCGACTCAGAAAGCCCTCAGTCTTCGACTTCGGGCTTCTACTAGAGCCTCGGTCGTAATTCCTTACTTACCGCCCTTTATACACAATGTACTATTTTATTAGAATTACAAGTGTGTTCTATTTTTTCTTGTTTTAATTAAAATAAGCATGTAATTACATTAAGAAGTTGCCTATTGTTACTCTATATCAAGGTAACACACTGTCTGTATACCTCAGCTTACGCCTTCATCTCCAGAGTGGAGTAGGTAAAGCTACAGATTTACCAATAAGTCTAACTTTGTTGCTAATTCTGTAACCACATTTTACACAAACAGGATAAGATTTTACCATTATTTAAAGTTAATACTTGCAAATCATAGGAAATGCAAATCCAATAGATGGTTTTAAGGGTTAGGTACGTAGGTAGGTAATCGTCACTAATATTAAAAATGTTGGTTTTCCGTCTTGCTGTCATACATAGTTCAATTGCACAAACGTGATAATTTCGTTTGTCCTTCAAAATGGAATAATTCCCAAAGAAATGAAAAATTCTTCCCGGACTGAGTCCACCACATCATGCTTATATAGGAATGGTAAAAAAATCAAGTATCAAGACCTTTAAATCCTTTTACCCCAGACTTGCAAGCCCTAAATTTGAATTTCCCTTTTTGACATGAGATTCTGGTACCACGAAACACTAAATTCGAAACTACGGGTACCGCAGTCCTTTCTCGTTATTAAAAACTAAATCGTGATTAGAGGATAGAGCTAACGTTACATAGATTTTAGATTTTCAAAGTAGCCACCCTGACCGCAAATGACGTTGATAGATGACAGTGACAGGTGTTAATGTTACAAGTTAATGATCAGACGTCACGGCCTTGTTGTACCTTAGACATACCTTAACTTAACAATCTGTGGTTGTACCCCCGAGAATGGTTGCACGCGCTCGTATTCAATAATTTCCAAGTTTCTAACTGACAGACAGAAGCTGCAAATTGCAGTGAAAATTTGCAGTACCTAACTTTGTTGGTCACAGCACCTGTTGCTACCATTGACAAGCCGACATCATCACTATAAGGTTAGTTACAAAATGATTACGAATGTATTTATCTTTGAGAGTGCTAATTATTATTTTTTAATCATGCGGTTTTTTGCCCTATTTTCCGACTTGCGGACTTGTCTTAGTAGTTAGCCCTTGATGTTATTTGCTGAACAATTGTTTGTTAACGTCGTCGAGATTTATTTTTTGATCTGCAAGTTTTAGTGGTGTTTAAAAGTTTTTGTTTACAGCGCTAACGTGCGGCCGGCAAACATGAAAGTTAATAAAAAATTATTACCTATTAAGGGACACTATTTCCTTTTCAATGCTGGCAAGTACTTTGGTTTATATTATGTTAATATTTAATTAGTTACCTATAATTTTTCAAACAGTACATTTATTATTCTAATACCATAGTAGGTACATTCTAATACCATCTTCTTTTCGTACTTTTCCAGTCACTTGTATATTTTTTAAATTGGTCCAGTCTTGTGTAGTTAGTGCTGGGTTCAATTTTTTTGTTACTGTAGTTTAGTTGTAGTTTAGTTTCGTGTTTGTTACCACATTCAATGACTAGTGCTCTGATTTCTATACAAAAAGAGGAAAAAAGGGACAAGTTTATAACACGTTGTTCTAGACCAAAAAACTTCCTAGTAGTCTTAATATTGTTCCTTATGTTATTGTTGTTTGTTGGGCTGTAAAATACTTGCCTAGAGTTAAACCAAATAAGGAGCAACATGTTTTGGTTAAAATGTAATCACGTTTTATTGCAATCAGAGTTATTAGAAATTATATGTTTCATGTGTTTTGTTATTCACGGAGGCACACTTAGAATGACTAGGAGGTACAACATCATTACTAAATTGAAATTGTCTTAAGCTGCTCTGTGTGTTGGCTTCTGCTCTGCTCAGTGTAGGCATTCCAAAGGTGCTGGCTTTCTATAATTGTAAAAGATGTATCATAAAAGTAAATAATCACATTGTCCTATTACTTATTGGTTATGTGCGGTGCTGGGTCTGTCTAGATCTCAACCATCAAATTATCTGCTAATCTGCAACTAAGCAGCAATGTTTGTATTATTGTGTTCCAGTGTGGGGATACAACAGGTTAAATAACTTTCATATAGGCATTCTATCAGATTGCGCAATGCATCTTAAGGCCATAGTGCCTACTTATAACGATTGGTTGCTGACAGTGGTTAATATAGTTGTCTGTGTTAATACTTTATATAACCCAGATATCCATTCATTTTTGGTTTGGGACATATCAAATTTGTTCCATTTTTGTCTACTTCTGTGTATTATTTCCCTTCAATTTGGGTGATATTATAAACCCCTCTTAAGGTGACCAACTTTTACCTTTCCATATTATACTTTCTATTTTTTTATTATTATGATGTCTTTCATTGTCAGCAAAAGGTTTTATTTCTAATAAGTTTCTGAAGTCGTGTAACACACAGAACGGTGTGGCGACATGTAATCTACCCAGCAATTTTACATAGTAAATCTTCAATATATAATATCTGGCCCCTCTTCTCAGCTCAAATGAATGCATCTTATTTTACTGCTTTTTGGTATTCCTTGCACCCTTGAACTTCTAAGATATTATGGTTTGTTGATAGTTCTACAGCATTAAATGAATAATGCAAAATCGTGTTGGCAACAAGTCTCTTAAGAGTTTTGAAAACAATATTAATAAGGTGATAACCAACTTCTTTATGACTATAAAGTTTAGATAACTTTCAATTTCATTATCTTTATTGCATGGTTTGCCACTAAGTACAAAGCTTATCAGTATGATTTGAAATATTGAACAAAATGTGACTGTCCCACTTTATTACATTAATCAGTTTCAAATAGTAATGAATACATAATGATTACAATATCATTGGTTATAGAACTATGCCCACCCTTTACTTCATGAAAAAGAAAGCCTAATTGTAAATAATTAGGTATAATAGTATTCTTTTACTAGCAAAATGATTTGGAAAATGTTGTTCCTACTTTCACTGCTTGTGGTGTTTAAAAACATAACATGCTCATTTTTAACTTTGTCACTTGATTAGATACTAACTTACGCAACACAAATGTAGCAAAAATATTGCTTAATAAAAAGATCCTGAAAAAATGTGTTTTCAGGTACTGCTCCTCTGGTTCCATATCTATCCACATATGCTAGACAACTAGGGTTCTCCTCAGCTACTGTTGGATTGATTTACACTGTACTGCCGTTATTTGGACTTGTGGCAAAACCTCTTTTTGGAGTTATTGCCGATAGGTTGGTATATTTAATGTAATGTGGTTTATTTTGCGTAAGGCTCCTCAATGTCTAGATGAACTTTTGAAGTGTAATGGTATTCTAGGTTTTAATTAAGTACCCATGCATCCAGCGTTAATATTTTGAAGTATGTAAAGTTGCAAATGAAAGATATATATTTGATTTACTTATTCAATTATTTTCTCAGGTTTCTTTTTAATCTGGTAATATGGCCTTGCTTTGTAGTTCTGTAGACAAAGCAAGCCAAATGCATTATAGCAAATGTTATCTTGTGTCTTATCATAATCTTTAAACTAAGTAGGTATATGTCAAACAATCCTTGATAATGTCTGTAAGCAAAATAGATTACTACCTTCTACATAAATGTTTTTTTTATGTGGTATATATATTAATATGCTACCACTGTCATTAAGCCATTATGTCTTTAAAGCAATACCACACACCATTTTGTCTCTTTTGCACATATATGTGTTTGTTTACATTTGTCTCTTTCTAACATATGCCGGTTAAATTGTATAAACAGATATACATTTTATATAACTATGCTCAATATTATAATCAATGTTAAGCAAAGAAAAAGTTGTATATTTTATCTTTTTTTTTTTTGTTGTTATGCATGATATATTCGATTTTTCTTCTTACTAGGTTTGGTTAGGTTAGAAAGAAATGTGATCAAATTAGTAGCAGCCAGACATTAGAATTGTCTACTTTTTAAACTAGAGACCATTATGTTTCAAGTAATTATACATTTCGTCGTTATGCATTATAATGGTTATTTAATTGGTTTTTTTATACAGATAAAATTATGAATTTCGTATTATGCAAAATGAAATTTAGTAGGTAACAAACATAAATTGATGAACTACTATAGAACCTTGTCGCATAAAACCTACGATTAATGGCCATGTAATTTATATTTCGTCACTTGACGCTATCATTATGACAGGGTTCCATAGTGGCATAACAGTTAAAGGCCTTGACAGTACTTTTGTTGTTATGTAAATCATTACAGACCCCTTTCTTTGCTACGCTCTAATATGTACAAACAATCAATTTGATTCTTTCTGTTGTTGATTTAAATGACCTTGACTGCATTCATGAACCGTTAAATCAATTCACATTGTATCAGCCATAAACATTGTACAAGTATTGGTATCGAATTTGTATTTCAGAAATCGTACAATTCGACTCATTGTTGTTGTAAAGTGGGTACAGCCAGCGTCAAAAGTAGCTGTTCACTTTTGTACTTAATCACATTAACACATTTGACGATCTTTGTTCATATTGCTTAGGTGACTGTGAAGCGACAAGGTAGAATAGTTGACATTTACTTTTGATGCTAACTGTACCTATTTTAAGCCATTCAATCTCGATTTTTCTACTTAAGTATGTATAGGTATGTATAATTATTAGAACCCATTGTACCTACGCCTTGAGCTTTTTGTTTCAGACTGGTTCAACTAGTGTTCAAAAGGGTCTCCTGATTTTTTATTTTTAGAAACAGTCTGCACAACTCTAATTGAAACAATATTCTCTTTCAGATTTAAAATTCAAAAGTCAATTTTTATATTATTCCAAATAGTTACTATAGTTAGTTTCTCGGCTATATATATTGTACCTGGGTCGAACTCTAACGTGAAGGTCGAGTTGGACTGCAACAATGGCCTGACCTACATTATGAGCTGTTACGCGAAAGACTCACCGGTTGACAGTTGTAAAGAATCTTCAGTGATCAATCAGACAGGCATAGCACAGTGCCACGTAATTATACCCTTTCATATTTTAACACCGTATCCAGTACGGAGACCCGCGGTTATTGTTTCTTGAAGTGTGTAGACTTCTACCATAATGGGAAATTGAAGCTGAAATGTATTGCAAATGGCCGCTGTAACTTAAATTAGAAACTGTAATGTAACTTACGTACCTGAGATTATTACATCTCAGGTACGTAAGTTACATTACACCTTGTAACTCCGGGTCTCCTTATTGCTTAACATTAAGACTACGACTATACAAAAAATCCAATGGATTATCAACTCTTTTTACCTACTCTACCAACGCAGCCAGTAGATTATTAAAGGTTGTAAAGAATAATGCCTTTGCAGCGAGCGGTATGATGCTGAACGTGTTCAGCACACCATTATACTTTTAACGTTTGTAAACTACTGAGTATGCCTGTATTAGTCTGGGATTATTAATCTTCTTACTAGTAAAATATTCTTGTAAATCAGTTCAATACTTACATTATATTAAATACATCCACAATTTTAACGCTTTAGTCGCTTTAGTCTAGTATATATGTATGCATACAAACTATTGATAAATTTGTAAAGGCATTTTATTAGCCTACATAAAGAGGTAATTATCATGAATTCAACAGATGAATTGCGACATGTCTTCTCCTGAAATGTGGCAGACTATTTGCGAATACTGGCACATGCCAGAGTACTGCTACAGTGGCGTGAACGGTATTAACTACACGGCACATTTAGCTAACATCACGCTGAAAAATCAATGCGCATACATGCCAGCTGGTAATGTAACGCTTGATGGTAAGTCATTTAAGATGTTGATTTGGATAGCACTTTTTTACATTCTGCGGTATATGTTTTTTGCAATAATGCGCATCCTGTTTCAGGTTTTACATATAATGATTTCGTCATATTTATGGCCTAGTACCTTAATTACGTTTTTAATTTATAACAATGCAATTAGCTGTTCTTAATAAACATTATGTTCTAAAGCGTACCAAGAAAACGTGCCTTTTTAACCTCAATTATTATGTGTACAATAATTTCATTAGGAATTGAGCTGTCTTTCACTTCTTAATATATTTCGGTTTCAGGCCATATTTTCACCCCACACTGCCGCGTCGGCGGAGACTACATCGACCTAGAAGAGCCCTGTAATTTGACGTGTGACGATAAGACCCTGTCCAATGTGATAGGTAACCAAAAAATAAACATGACTTGCCAGGACAAGATACTCAACTACCGTCTGTGTACCAATGAAACAACGTTGGCACAGCTGCCTAATGTCACTAGCAGTGAATGTCAGGTATGTTAGGAATTCACAACGAAGTGTAGATAGCCGGAAAAGTTCGAGCGCTACCGTCCTGGTGTACAGGTCGGTCAGGGGAACCGACAAGGGCCGAGGGGCCCTAGCCAAGATGCAAACGCTGCAAGCGTTTTTATTTTCTACCCCTCAAAATGTATGGGATGACATTCTCGTGCGTTACGATAGTTAAACCACGTGGTCAATTGTCATACCATACATTTTGAGTGTGTTTGAACGTTAGAAGCGTTTGCATCTTGGCTGGTGCCCCAGGTAACCTAACATTTGTGCGCTCTGCCTTTCAAGCTGCACTTTCTGCCCCTGCTAACACCGAAGTACGGTCACGGAAGTTTGTTTTGCTACCTTTTCAAAGAAAACCTGCTTGAAGATGTCATTGTCATCAAAGGTGCCAAGTCATTTGTAATTGATAGTAAACTCAACCTTATTGATGTAGAATGTCAGATTGACATTGGAACGAAGGTGGATGTCAAATTTATTTCCTTAACTGTACAGTCAGCCAAAAATGTGGTGTACCACCCTACGGTTGAAGTTCATTTGCACGTCATGATACAAGTTTGATTTTCCCTTGCAATAATATTATGATACTGACAATTGTCAACGTTAGCGATAAATATATGTCAAAACTGGTAAACCATTTTCTTGGCCGACCTCTTCACCTTCAAAATTCAACCCGCGCCGGGCGGTCAGGTACAAATTGGTTCTGATTGATTATTTTTTCTTCATATTTTGTGTTACCACATTCTTGTTCCGGCACATTTTTGTTTGGACACATTTCGTTTTCATCGGAGTATCAAAGTTATATTATACAATACGTACTCCTGTGTTTAGATAAGTTATGAATGTGCCGAGACAAATATGTGTCGATACAAGAATGTGACAAAATGGAATCAATCCTTGTTTTCAATTTGCTTTAATGTAAGTAATATAATATCAATGGACGATTGACGATGAACTCTAGGCTTGTACTCTGGATACTAGACAACGATTAACATAATTATGTAGATAAATAAATACTTAAATACATAGAAAACATCTAAGACTCAGAAACAAATACCCGTGTTCATCACACAAATATTTGACCATACCGGGAATCGAACCCTGGACCTCTAGCTTCGTAGGCAGGGTCACTACCAACTATGATTGTGATTTAGTTATGAAGTATGCCACGAAGCGGCTAGGATTCGATTTCTATGTACCACCGTCGCAGTCGCTGACGCGCAAAATCGCAAGAAAACCTTCAGCAGTATTACTTACTTTTAGTTTAATCTTCTGTGTACTTCAGGCTATTTGCGACCTAGACTCCAGACGCCTAATGGAAATATGCGAGGGATGGAACGCAGACCAAGCTGAAACTTGTCGGCCGAGGTACAGCTCCGAAGCGGATCTACCGACTAACCTGTCCTTCACTGCTTACTTCGACCTTAACAAGAATATTTGGCTGACTCAATGTTTATACCTTGAGCTTCATCACACTGTCATGCCCGATGGTAAGTACTAGTCCGAAGTGGTCAATCATTTTGAGGCAGGTGTTTGAAGCTACGTGCAAATTTTCACTGTACTTCTTTTATGCTATTTAAATACAAAGAGGTACACCTGGCTGAAGGGTATTAGGGCTAAACTGAGTTATGTTATCTTAGTATTTTTTTGTTTGTAAATTAAGAATTAGTTAAGACTTTTCTTACAGAAGAATCCGCCCCGATAATAATTTGTAAATTTCATACGCGGAAAATTAAGAATTAGGAATTAATCACCGACAAGCTACAATGCATACCTTGACAAAGTCTTACTTAGTCCGTATCCGACTTTAACTAAAAAAAAAAACATCAATGTGCACTGTCTTTAAAATAGAAACGGTTTTTCGGGCCACAAGGTGAACAATCGCGGACGGATGGGGTTGTTGTTTCTAGTAAATCTTATTTTTAGTTAATTTTTAGATTTAATTATCACAACGATCATTACTAATATTTATATATTTATAATTTCGACTATTGAGTAACTAATATTATATTAACGTCATAATTAAATAAAACATAATTATAAAGAGGTGTTGATCCAGATCAGGTCTTTTATAATGAATTAGGGATACAGTAGCGGCAAAAAGTCTATCATATTGCTATTTTGTCATAATAAATTTAGTAATTTATGAAATTTAGACTTCGCGTCAAATAATATCAGATAAGAAGGTTATGTTTAAGCGTTTCGGACCTATTTACGTGCTTGTCATTCGAAAAACAATATTCTGATGTCTTGTTGTTTTCTTTGTGACTAAGCGTCCTTCCCGATTATTTTGAAATATTAGTAAATTGCTATAGTTATTAGTTGTATGTTGGATGTATAGTTAAAAGTTCCCGGTAACATGATGACACCTTTTGGAAACAAAAACTGAACTGTAGCAATACAAGAAGCAATTATACGTGGCTATGAAAATGGCACGACGCAATCAACTTCAACCCAATTTGGACGAAATCAATCTACTATTTCGAAAGTTTTAAAAAGAGAAAAGCTTCATGGATGTGTCAAAAAGCCCACAATACCTGGTCGCCCACGTTGCACCTCGCGTTTGAATGACCGGAACATTTTACGATTGGCGAGAGACAAACCACGTCACACGGCAAAGGACATAAGACGAGAGATATCATGTGGAGATTCAGTTTCTATGTCCATACGCACTTTAAGAAATCGTCTGATAGAAAATGGACTCGGTGTCAATAAAACAATTACAAAAACAAAATTTAAGTCTGGACGCCAGTCTAAATATAGTTCACAAGTTGAAAGTGCACTTGTCAAAATTACGGTTACATCTTCAAGGTAAAGTTATTCACAATAAGGATCAGAATGTGTTGAAGAAGAACGTTGGCATTTTAACTTTAAACAATTTAAATAATTTGATATCTGGCAGAGAAGTGGAACTACCTAATACAGAACAAATTCATAATCACTATGAATTATTTCGTTTTGCTCCGATTACTACAGTAGATTTAGAACGATCCTTTAGTTGGTTGAAATGGATTTTATCGCCAAGGCAAACGAGTTTAAAATCAGAAAATTTAGAAAAAATGCTAATTGTATATTACGAAAACTACATAAAATACTGAATAAATACAATCACTTGGTTTTAATTTTGTTTACAACAATAATTAATACTTCTGCATATCATAACGGTGGTCCAGTACATCGTGTTGTTTTTATCGACATCGACCAAAGTGTGTGTCCTCGCACTATTAAGCTGTCAACGCATTTTTGCTCTCGCCGGACGGGGTATGTCTATAACACAGGTTATTCAAAGGTTTTACATCCTGCAAGCTAAGTCTACAATTTTAGAAGTACTGGATCTAACCCTTGGAGCAATGTGTTTTTACCCGACTGCGTCACAAAAAGGGTTACGTTTATCTAATGTATGTATGTATGTTTTTTGTCCATTTTTAAAATTATATGTATTATATAGACGACTATCAAAAATGCAGTCAGATTTTTAACTTTTCTTTTTATTAGACTTGTTTCAAACTGATTTACAGACGTGGAATTTGGAGATAACTGGACCTTTGCGTCAGAAAATGGGTTATGTTTATCCAAAGTAGGCATGAATGTGCGTCCATTTTTAAAATTATAGGTATTATATAGACGATTATCAAAAATGCAGTCAGTTCTTTTTATTTTTTTAGTATTAGACTTGTTTCAAACTCATTTACAGACGTGTAATTTGGAGATAACTGGACCTTTGCGTTTGCGATTGAGAGAGGATTACAAAAGGGTATCTCAAGGGTCACAGGCCATAGCACTATACCTGCGTTAGCACGGTCGAAAGATAGGTTTGGCAAATAAAAGAAAAACAGTTATAAAACATAAATTAAGTATGTATTTGTTAACAGGTACTACACATCAGTCAAACTGTGCAAACAGGAATCCTTTTACGTCTTCTTGCGAAATAAGATGTAATAACACGGAGGTAAGTTATAAGTAATGTATAGTATTTCCACTAAAATAATATTTTTCGAGACCAAACTAACTCCGATACTATAACTAATTATGATATGAGTGTTCCACTGCGGGTCCATATTGACTCCTATTACATTTATCTTTCCATTTGCTCGTCATGTTGTCTTTGGCCATTATTTCAATAGTTATCATTTTGATTCACCCACGTAACCATAACATAGTCATAACTATTTAATTTCATACCGTTATTGGTTATAATAACCAGAGCCCGGATTTTTCATGGCAAAACGAAATACTATTGTATTTAATCTGGCTAGTGATAGAAAAATCATTTACTTAATCGATATCGATAATTGTGTAATAGATTAAAAAACGTGACCAAATATAATAACATACCTATACAACATAAAAAAACATACATAGTTTGATTGAAGTTATAGAGAAACATATTCAATTTCTTCGTCGTAATCCACGTTAGTACACACAGCAGCACATGGCGTTTTATTCGTATAATGGTGATAGCAGTAGATAATCATTAGTTTTCAACATTCTCTGGTAGCAAACAAATTCGTTTATCATTAAAACGCCATTTATATATACTAAATGTACGTTCAACTTTACTTGACGTCAAGGGAGCAAATTTATTAAATTCGTATTAATTGGTATAATTTTCAGTTTGAGTACAATTTTCAGATATATGATGAGAATGATACAAGGATAATTATATTACGTAACCTAACCTAACCCACTTTTTTGGAAGCCGGTGTTTTGTTTATGTATTCAATATATTATTTCTGAATTTTAAAATTAGGCCTTTAAAACAGAGGATAAAATAAACATAATATTTAATATAAAAATATGACGTACAATATTTATTAAAATAAACGGTATGCCTTTTGATATTATAATGATCAGTTTTATCACTTTTGTCTTGTATGATGATAAGTAGGGTTGGGACTTTTCGATGCTTGCCGTGGTGTTAAAATCCACGGAATCGCCATATGTTAATAAATGTTTTTTTAAAGTCAAAATCAAAGTAGATATTTACATATTAACTTGTATGTATATAATTATACTACAACACTCCAAAAAAAAAACAAAACACAACAAAATCAATACACAAAATAAACAAAAACAAAAACAAGTAACAATAACAAAAATATCTTTGATCGAATATTAGTCGGCACTTCTAAAAATCTGATGAGGGTCTAGGTAGGCTGTTGGAATTTTCATCTATTACTATGTCATGTTCATCGTTAAAATGGTAGTAAGAATGGACCATTTTTTTTTCCATATTTTGCGAGGTTAACCGAGTTCTGGACTTATCAAAAACTCTTTTGTGTGTTGAGAACGACCTCTCCACGTCCACAGAAGTTAAAGTTATATTGTCGAGAAATTTTGCCGATTCGTCATCTTTGTGGTACGTTGTTGTAAAATTCCGTACAGTATCGTACTGTGATTCCGATCTAACACTTTATCTGGAACAGTATTGGTAGCACATCATTGTAAAACAATACATGCTTCGTCATGTCCTCAAAATACGTACTTTAATAGAAAGCTGCTGTTAGCCAAGTGCCCCATTTGGTTATTACAGGTTCGGGTGGCAAGAGTTCGGAGCCATTTGTTTGAAAAGTCTTGTAGTGATTTTAAAAATATTTTCATTACATTTGTAACCAAAGTATTTACAAGTTTATGCTCCGACGTAATTTTTTCTGAAACTCGCTGAAAGGCATGAGCTAGACAAGTTACAATCAGGTACATGCTTCAAATTGGTATGCCTTTTCCTTAAAAGTTTTCCAGCGGCGATCATATAAGCAGCTGCATCCGTACAAAACACAGCGAATTTGTTGTTACCTTTTCAACGACTCGGCACATTAGCAAATATGGTCTTCGTGAATAATCATTCAAAGGCTTTGCCACTATATTTACTATACTGTTTCCCATGCTATCCAAAGTTTCGTCCATCGAAAGTCATATGTCTAAAAAACGCTCCTTATCTTTGTAATAGTGCTCACATACGCCTTTTGCAAATACACTTTCTTTTAGACACTTTGCTCAGGCATTCTTTTATTTCCACAAGCACAACAGATGGGTTAGGCGACTAATGTCTCTATTGAAAAATGACGAGGTATAATAATGCCGATTTTCCAAATATAAAAAAGTCAAAGTATAAAAATGTCGAGTAATAATAACAACGAAATAAAAAAAATACGAAGTATAATAAAGTCGAAAAGGAATTAAGACGAAGAGGTATAATAGTGCCGATTTTCAAACATAAAAATGTCGAGTAATAATAACGACGAAATGTCCACACAAACGAAGTAAAATAGTGTCAATAGCGGCATGGATATGACATTGTTTACCTATTTTATGAATAGGAATTAAAATGATCAAGTATTATTTTATTTTGAGCTCTTCACGGTTATATGTATTATTCCTTTAAGGTGGATACTCGAAAACACACGTCCAAAAATCCACATAACCAACAATCTTTCGTACTACTTAAATGTGAATTCTGAGACATATTTTTCCGAGTATCCACCCTATGGTATTTTCTAGGATGGATAAATGGAGTGGAATAATTCCAATGACTATTTCTTGATAAAGTGGGGGGATTGATTTGATCATTATACTAATAAAATAAAACAGCGAGTATGGCATACTAGTATTTTACTTATTTAACTAAACTTAAGACACTCTTAAACATAAAACTAAAAATAAAACATATATTTCATTTTATCAGTTTTTTCTTACAGAACCTAACATGGAATTTAAACCTAATCTAACCTACATTCAGTACGAATTACCTAGGTACTATTAATTATATTTTAATCGAAAATAGACCATTTTTTTAATTAGCTCTAATGAGGTCATTTCTTTCCTCAGCAGTTTTTGTAAATAATTTTTGTATGTTTTGTCCAAAAGAACTACTGAATTTTGTCTATTTGGTTTTGAAGAGTAAAACAAGAAATGTTTTATGATGTAATCGAAATGAACAGATTCTCGTCTTATTTTGTCGATGAAATAAAATAGAGATGGCCTCTTAGGAATTCTTAAATTTAAACGTCTGTGCCACCCTTCCAATAAGTTAGTTGTCCTGTGTGGATTTGTGGAACAACTTAAAGTGCACGCTGAATATTTACCAAGCCAGTATCTTGATATTTTTTTTTGAATTCTGTATTCATCACTTGGTGCAGCTGTTTTTATGAATGAATTCCATCCTTCCGAAATATGTTCCGCGGGAAGAAGTGGTATATTGCTCACCATCCTAGTTAATTTTCTTCCTTCCTATGAATCATTTAGTCCTATTCCCTCAGCTTTCTTGCGTAAGTATAGCCTTTTGATAGCGAAAAAAGCACCCGAACACCTCTGCACCTGGAAAAACTGCGTGTACACTATTCATTGCGGCCATTTCGTAATCGCACTTAAATTGTTTGATGTCAACGTTTAATTTTTCTCTCAATAGAGTAAAAAACCTGATGTAAGTATTTTCCGACTTATTTGGAAGTAATCCATATACTATCGGAACAACATTATTGGTATCCATATCTGAACCCAAATCCAGATGCACCGTATATAATTGATAGAATGGCTTAGGACATGTTTTAAATGTTCCATCTCCCAAATAGAATCCTTCACCACAGAATGTTTCTAAATAATCTCTGGAGACTTGCGAACAAAAAATTAAAATTTTCTCTTCTTCGCCATCGTCTGCGACCAAAAAAATTTTTGATAGGCCTTGTGGAACTTTTACGGCGTTTAACTTTTCTGACTCCAGTTGCCTTCTTCGTACCTTATGCAAGCCGTCCTTGATTTGTTTAAACTCCGGCATCTCGTCAATGTAGGAAGTGTTTTCTAACTTTAGGGCTTCCATATTTCTTTCGAATATTTCCTGTACGGACCCAAATGTTTTGCATATTTCATTCTTGCATTTACGCAGTGCCATATACACTTTATTTCTCTTAACGTTACCTGTGCACGTGTGTTCACTCCATCGAATTATACGGGTTTGATCGTCATTTAGCGTCACAGTAGCAGCACATCTTCTATCAACACACCGCCACCTTGTAGTATTGCTGAACTTATTCTTTTTATCATAATTATATCGGTATCCATCTTGTATTATGGTGGGTCTGTTTTTTTGATTTTCTGTAATAATGAAATTATCCATTTTCTCACAAATATCATCCAAACATCACAGTCAGGTTGACAGAAAGAAGACATACAGTAATTATCTTTATAAGTATCATACTTCATTGGTGTAAGTGGCCAGTACTTAACCGACGAGATAGTGTAAACAGTATGAACATGAGACAGGTATCATGTGGAAAGGAAATCATTAATATTGGGCCTTTTTTGAAAGAGCCGGCCAAAAATAAAATTCGGTAAATATTTTGAGCACAAAAATGCCAATACTATGAAAAAGTCGATCTTTCGAAACTATAAAAAAATAACTCTGATACTAGGCTATGTACACCATACATTTTTTGCCCGGCACTTTAAAAAAAGGCCCAAAAATGTATGAAGGCTGAATGTTGTCCTTTTTAACTGACTTCAAAAAAAAGGAGGACCTCAGAACTTTGTCATTTATGAACCGATTTGGATAATTCTTTTTTGCACTCCAAACTACCATTTGACGAGCTGACGACTTAAGAAATTGTGTTTGTGTTTGAAAGGACATACTTAGTGATTGGGCCCGTTGTCATCAAATAACATTCGTGAGGAATCGAGGGAACCCCTCGAATATTATAGGTACTTATGTATCGATTTCATAAAATAATGAAAACTCATGCAAAAAACCGCTAAGAACTTAAATATAAATTTCAGCTATGCAGCCTTGGAATAGCCCATTTCGTACCTTTGTTTAATATAGGTACCAATCGTAAATTGAATTATATAGCACATGAAATATATCGAAGCCGGTGGCAAGAATGAGCGTAACAGTGCTATTGATTTCATTTAGTTTACATCATGAGGTAGGCATAATTAAATGTCGACATTTTTATACATCGATAAAAATCAGATTGTCATTGTTATGTCGACATTTTTATACTTCGACAAAAATCAGATGGTCATTGTTATACGTCGACATTTTTATACATCGACAAAAATAATTCTAGTCTTTGTTATTTTTCGACATTATGTAAGATGCCGACATTTTTATACCTCGTCATTTTTCAACATAGACATTAGTCGCCAAACTCAGATATATGGGTTATTGTTGAAGAACTTTTTAAACTCTGGGTGGTTTACTTTGTTCCATGCAATGTTGCAATTAACAAGAAACAAACATAGATCGAAATAAAAATCACCCATATTTCCAGTCTTTTACTTGTGATTTTGGCTGTTAACGTGCCTTAAAACCATGGACTTTTTCAGTTTCAAGTTTATCACACGCGGTGCAATAAATGTGGGACCTGTCTTTACTTACTGCTAGTTCGTTGTTAGTCTCAATCCAATCTTACAACAAACTATTTTCACCACAGTTATTTAAATGGGACAGTTGTTTGATGGGATATACTTTTTAAATGGTTAACAATAAACATTTTTTACCTGCTTTGAAATACACGTCACATAAAGTAAAAATATACAAGACTTTACTTCGTCATATTTTAACTCCTTATACGGCTCTAACTAGGACTCAATTTCGCAAGTCGTAAAACTATTCATTTTCATTTATATCAGAAATTGCTTAAACCGTCTTTAATCAAAAATGACACTTTATTACACAAGTGTTTTTTTTATTTGTAAAATAGATGTCAGTAGTCTGTCACAACACAAGTATCAAAGAGGATGCATAAATAAGTAAATCATATATATATATGCATATCGCGTTACCTGTGAACCGTGAATTGTGTGTGTAATAGATTTATGATAACATTAATTGCAGTCATAATAACGTGTTTATTACCGATATAACAGCATAAATCAAGACTTCTAATAAAATGTTTTATTCATACACTTTGACATTGACTTCGAAAAAATATTTTAACATAACGGCGACTCCGTGGATTCTAGAACCACAGCGAGCATTCAAAAGTTCCAAGCCTAATGATAAGTAATATTATTGTACTTAATCATTAAAATTAATTTGCGTTATACCTAACAACTATTGTGACTATTGATTATTATGACTAAAAATAATATGGATATCAATTTCTGACTAACGAAAATCGAAACAATAAAATTATGGGAGTCGAAGGGATTCCGTCCCACTGCTGCGCAAAGGTACGAGTATTGTCCCTACATTTCCATGATTTTCTATTTAATGTCTCTTGCGGCCAGTTGCTGAGTAGAAATGAGTCCTAGTCGTCCTATCATCTCCGACTAGGGTTTAACTATTTGGGTCATACGCAAATTTAAGTTAGCGTTTTTCCTGTGGACATACCCGAAGTTAACGTTTATAAGGCCTATTTTTTTTAGCTGAACCCATTTGCGCATGCGCATAGCATACACGGCGTCAGGTCTACTTTAGCCCTATCAGATAAAAACATATCTTATATGCACCCAAGCCTTTAACTATGACCTCAGGAAAGACAACTTTTGTTTTTTCGAGTGCGTATGACCCTTTTATATTTCTTAGACATTTCAATTAGTTTATTCAAATTATCGCGCTTATTAATACTAATGGCGGAGGTGAGACGATTTAGACGCTTTACTAAAAGATTAGCCTAAGGTTGCAATATACAGAGAGTTATGGAAATCTAGGGAGGGGGACTTTGCCTTGTCGTGGGACACAATAATACGTCAATATAATAAATTAATAGTAATAAACAGGTAGGTACGAGTACTTACCGCAGCTTGAGCTATTTTATGAGTTCCCTATTTATACCTGATGTATTTGCTTGAATGCTTGAACTTTATCTTGCCAATAACTAAGGCCATCCAAGCCAAAACTAGGCAGGAGAATTCCCTTGTATCGCATGCAAAGCTTACTCAATGACCTGGCACATAAAGCCGATTTGGTATTTGAGTTAAATACGGACTCATTACCTTTGCTACGTCTTAGAAGGCTGGCTCACTGCTCGCAACCAAAATCCATATAGTAAAATAGTATAGATTTGTGATATTGCTTTTAAACCTTAATGTAAGTAAATACTTTAGCAATAAGAGACAAGAGTAAAGTTACTTGTGTTTAAAGTGTGTAAGATTAGATGTCATAATTACTTAAAGCACTACGCTCCATTTTAGTTGTAAGTCACATCCTTTTATCAAGAGGAAACATTTTCGGTAGTAAAACCTTTTTGTAGGATAAATACCAAACTCAATTAAGTGAAACTGACTAATAACCATGCGGTTAGTGCGTCTACGTGTAAAAGTAACTACTTGGTGGCTACGTCACGACCTTAGGGTTTGTCAAATTGAGATTTTTTAAAGATTTATTTGTTTTAAATAATTAATACCTCTTCAAAAATATACTTTGCCGAGTTTCTTACGCCGGTTCTTCTCGGGGCAAAGGTTTTATTTTTCGAACCGGTGGTAATGCTTTTTGACATTCATAGGTGCATTATATTATGCCTAAATTGAAGAATAAAGAACTTTGACTTTGACTTTGACTTTAATTAAAGGTTTTTGGACTATATGTCACATAACTTTAGATACTCTAGGCTCTAAAATCGTTGGTTTAAATATTTCGGGTTATTAACACCCACGGTGTATACTGTTGGTTGTAAATAAATAAAGAAATATATCGACGATGTTTTAACTATAATTATCACTATTTTCAAATTATTTTTTTGTGCAGTTAAACGAGATATTTCAAGAAGCATCTGACAGCAATATGACTACGCAGTACACCAGGGAGTTCTGGTTGTTCTTCCTCCTGATGATCATCAGTTGGATTGGGCAGGCGGTGGTAGTGACCTTCGCCGATGCTATATGTTTTAACCTTCTTGGTAAGTACACGATTTTATGAACCCGGAAGGAAGGCTAAGGGATATCCTTTGTTTACAGGGACCCGGGGTTATAGTATCTCAGGTTTATATGATTAAGTGTGTATCTTTCTCATAGAATAACAATGTTTAGTGTTCACTTCGTTTAATGATTCACGTTGATAAAAGCATTTCACCCTAGTATTTAATATCTAGTAGAATGGCTTCTTTAATGCCATGTACACAATGCTAGTCATCAAAAAATCTACAGTTTATATTAGGTTTTTGCCTTTACCTACAACTTACTTAAAAGTAAACAACATGGCTGTAAGAATAAAATATTTTAACCCTTTATAATGTCCCAGTTTCATGTTTCACACTTCCTAGGGAATCATATTCTGTAGTAGGTACGTAAGGTTGAAATTCTGAATAAATATTTGTGGTCGCGAAATCGCCTCTACCTTATAAACGTTTATACATCCCTTTTCAGGTCACGAAGTCTCACAGTACGGTAAACAGCGCCTCTGGGGCTCCGTTGGCTGGGGGATATTCTCTCTTCTAACGGGCGTGTTAATTGACGCCTTCAGTGAAGGCGATTACAAAGACTATACGGTGGCTTTCGTACTCATGTTCGTGTTCATGTCTGGTGACGTCATCGTATCCTGCTTTCTCAAGGTAATCTATCTGCTAAAGGGAAAACACTTGAGGGAGGCAAACTTCGGATGTAGTGGAAAGTTAACAGAACTATAATTCAGGACCAAACCATATTTAATTGTAATCAATGTTAATCGACTAGTAGTTCAGACATTTTGACAGCTGTTGACTCCCAAATAGTCTGTTAAGTGGTTGGTGAAATTCGAGATAAATATCAGTTGCGATTGTCACATCATTATAATTATGTTATTTGCGAAACCTCTGCAGTCATGTGGAAACTTGCTGTTTTTAACAATTTTAGTCGCGTTGTGGAACATTAAAATTCATAAAACAGTTTTAGAATTCTAAAAGGTTTCATTTTTACAGTGTGTACAGATAAAGTGGAAATGATGTTACTTATAAAAATTAAAAGTTTTATAATATTGCGTGTTACGTAATGTATAAATAATTAAAGTTTAAAATGTTTATTGAATCTTAATAAAAACTACATTCGCGTCACGATGTAAACTTTCTAGAGTGATGTGGAACTATGGAAATCAATTAATTACTCTTTATTCACACAATAAAGTACTAATAAAGACAAAAGAGTATTTTTTTGACTTTAATAGTTCCCTATATGTTACCAAAAAGTCTTGACGATAAGATAGTTTTGAACATTTTAAACTTTAATGCTTAATATATTACTTAACACGCAATGTTAAAAAATACCTAAAGCACAGCCGTAAAACTTAAATGCTTTACAATCCACACAGCGAAAAAGAAAACTTTTAGTATTCTTATAAGTATACAGTTGTGGACAACTAATTAGGGACACTTGCGGCAAACATGTGAACATCTAGTTATACCCTTACAAATTTCGAAATCGGGTAATTTCCCGCTTCGATTTATTTTCAGTGTTTACTTACATTTGTATACTACAGACAATTATACGAAATTAAAAGCAATAAAATATTTAATAAGAAATAACAAACAAATGTTACTTTTAGGCATTGCACAGCTGGAAATTTAATCAGGGACACCGGGAAAAAAAAAATTAACAACAAAAAATGACGTATTTACGTATAAGTAAGTACGTAAGTATGAATTTTAACCATCCTCGACTGAGATTAAAGATAAATTAATAACCCGTAGCAAAGCCTTTATTTTTAATGACAGCTTGACATCGGCGTGGCATGGACGATATCAGTTTGCGGCATATCTCCACAGGAATGTTAGCCCATGCTTCATTGAAGGCTTCGTAAAGCTCATTTAATGACTTGGAACGATAACCAGCAACCCTTTTCTTGATCTCGTGCCAAAGGTGTTCGATTGGGTTAAGGTCTGGGCTATTTGCCGGCCAGTCTAGAACCGATACTGATTGACTGGTAAGGAACGTCTTGACCGATCTTGCAGTATGCTTTGGGTCATTATCGTGCTGGAACGTCCATAAAACCGGAAGGTGTTCCTCGGCATAAGGTAACAAACAGGGTTTCTTCCAACATACTTTTATATGGAAACTGGTCTAAATTTCCCTCAACTTTGCGGATGGGCCCGCATCCAAGTCCAGAAAATGACCCCCAAATTTTGATGTTTCCTCCGCCATGTTTTACTTGTTTTTTCGTGAATCTTGGATTCATTTCGCTGTTTACCGGCCGTCGTACATAAGGTCTGCCATCTGATGATACCAAATTGACCTTGGTCTCGTCAGAGAACAACACATGTTGCCACTGGGAATAAGTACAATGTTCATATTTACGAGCAAAGGCCAGACGTGCATCACGATGTTGTTTCTTTAATAAGGGTACTTTGCGAGCTATTCTTCCAAACAGCCCCGCTTCTTCTAACCGTCGTCGTACAGTCCTCGCTGACACGCCTGCAGTTACGTGTGCCCCATATAATTCACTTTTTATTGAAACGGAGCCTTTAAAAGGATCGGCTTTTGCTAATCTTACCATCATCCTGTCCTCTTGGGGCGTTGTTTTTCTTGATCTTTGTTGTCTGGGTACATTTTGTACAGTTTTATTGCGTTGAACATGTTGCACTGCATTATACACCAAGTTTTTAGAGCATTTTTAATGATCTCCTATCCTCCGGTAAGACCATCCACGCTTAACAAAGTTAATAACAATATTTCGTAATGTTTCATCACAGTTTTTCTTTTTACCCATCTCTTTTTCTATAAATTACGGTCTAAAGAGGAATATTATTTACTTAAATGCTTCGAAAAGAACAGAATATTAGAATACCGACAGCTTATTCATGCCAAGTTTTTAAATTTTGAAAATAGAACACAGAGTAGAGTGCGTCCCTAATTATATGACCGGCCAGTGGGTTTGACAAAAATGGTTTGTATTGTATTTATGGTACAATATTTATAAAATTTGTGAATAAGTACATATATTATATTATTTTGTAAAAAAAATAACTTTTACTACCCATTATTGAAATAAAAAATAATAGTTTTTTAAGAAAAAAATACTAAAAACGCAATATGAAATTCAACACTCGGTGTCATCACCAAGTGTCCCTAATTAGTTGTCCACAACTGTATATTATTCTCTTTACGAAATTCCGAAATAATTTTGAGAAAATGGTTTCACTTGGACTTGCAGTTTAATTAAAAATATGTTATAAATTGACCCCGTATCTTTGTGGCAATGACGTCACAAAAGGGTAATCTGGGGAGTCAATGAAACGTTGATAATTAATACTACTATATACGACTATTGATTTGGTTGGTGTTCTACGGAATTATTATTTTTATTATCAGGCATCCACGATATAAATTACCTACGAGTCAATTGTCAATTGATTAATTTATCGACGATGTTCTTTCGTTAACTGACTCTCCGCAACAGATCAAAAGTTGTTCTAAATGACTTGCCGTTAGGCTACTTCTTCTAGTAGAATATACAGTATGTATCAGAACGAAAGGTCAAGAAAGAGACCCATTAATGTTTAGACCATAAATATGATTATGGTGACGGGCTTGTGCAAAATTAGCATATTTTAATGGAAATGAAAAAATAATAATAATAAACAATTATTTTACTACCTCCTGTATTTACAGTGTTCTCAATAACAACAAACAAAATGACGTAAATGTCATAAATGTCAGTTGATAACGATAGACAGCTAAAGTTGAGTGCCACGTGTTAAATGCGACGCGGTTCGATGTGCCGGCCGCCGGTACGGATAAATCTCAGCAAGCGACGACGATTATTTTCGTGTACTTTTCGCAGCAAATTCGGATTTTGCCGGATACGGTGTCTAATTTTATCAAATGCTTGAATTATCTGTGTTTGTAATTCTTCGCGAGTTTGTGATTCCCTTTTAAACAATAATTGTTTCATCCAACCCCAAAAGAAGAAATCAAGAGGAGTGAGGTCGGGTGAACGAGGTGGCCAGAGGGTCGCTCCGAATCGGCCAATCCACTGTTGTCCAAACATTTCATTTAAGCGGTTTCGAACTTGCCTCGAGATGTGAGGTGGTGCACCGTCATGCTGGTACCAGGTGTTTAAACCGTCAGCTAGAGGTAAATTGTCCGCGTAGTCACTGATAGTGCCATTCAGTATTTCGAGATACCGCTCACCGTTCAGTGTTCCGTTTATAAATACTAGACCGATGATGTCGTCGCCTCTAATGCCCGCCCATACATTTATCGACCATCTAGTCTGATGTGATAAATCGCGACTAACGTGGGGGGTTCTAAGTTTAGGAGCCCAATGGTGAACCGGAGATGTCTCCGGTTACACATTCCGTTTCTAGCAAACGTGCTCTCGTCACTCCAAATAACTTTTTGCAAAAAGTTACGATCTTGTCTTATTTTTTGCAAACACCAATCAGCATACTCAGTCCTTTTGTTATAATCGGCGGGTAGTAACGCATGAACTTTTTTAACAGAGAAAGGGTGCTGTTGATCTCGTCTTAGAATTCGATGGACGGAGGAGTGACTCATGCCTAAAATGCTCTCGCTCTCGTCTCGTACTCGATCCCGGTTGGTTGTGAAAATGGTCCAGTACATGTTCTTCCTCTCTCACGTGTAACTGTGGAGCCCCTCCTCGGTTGATCCGGTTGATCGGCACCGGCGGGTTGTTATTTCGCAGTCGGATAAGCGTATTGACGATCACACGGCCATGGTTGGGTTGCCTTCGTGCGGGAAACCTCTCCGCGTGCAGACGAAGAGCGGCATTCCCGTTTCCCCTACACTCTCCGTAAAGAAGGATCATATCCACAAGTTCCTCCGCAGAAAAAATTAAAGGCATTATCAGTAATTGTTTATTTAAATTTCTATTTATTAGATTGTCTTGGCAGACGAATGTCAAAGTCTGACTTGAAGTTTAAATTTAAAGGAAAAAAGTCCAATTAATTGATTTAACCAGACCTCTTTCAAAATAAAAATAACAAGATGTCAATTCTATGGGAATGTCATAATTAATGTCAAAGTGAACTACTATGATATGCGAAATCGCTGTTGTAAATAATAATGAACTAATAACAAATAATAACAATCCTTAAATGATAATTTCAAGAAGTATAGGCTTATCAGTATCTGGTCATACATTTATTGGTAGCCTCCTTTTTGTTATGAAAAAAAGTTCTATCGTTCTATGGTTTAAGACCATTATGACATGACACAGCAAAAATGTCAGAGACGGTGTTTATTTGTCTTTGTAATTTATTTACACATTTGAGATCAATTTGTACTACTGGACAATCAGTTTCTACGCCGAGCAACAGCTTTGCAAATGCTGCAACAGCCAGAAAAAGTCATTGGCATTTAATTTAGGTAATGGTCGCTCAATCATAGTAACGGATTCCCACTACAAAATTTGGATTGGATTGCTTAAAATTAATTGTGCAGTGCAGTTTAGAGTGTATTCTAATGTAAACTTGATACGGTAATGTGGAGCTTTGCAAATGCTGCAACAGCCAGAAAAAGTCATTGGCATTTAATTTAGGTAATGGTCGCTCAATCATAGTAACGGATTCCCACTACAAAATTTGGATTGGATTGCTTAAAATTAATTGTGCAGTGCAGTTTAGAGTGTATTCTAATGTAAACTTGATACGGTAATGTGGTCATAGTTGAAACTGTATTGGCCTGATATGCAGAATTAGATTATTTGTAAATACCTAGTTTGTTTACTTTTGTTAAGAATTGATAAATGATAGATAACTGATGTCAAACTTGCATCACAGGATGTTATTTGGCTGGTTAACCGACTGATGAGAAAGAGGTTAAGTACATTTAGTAAGATTATAAACAAAAAAAGGGATTGGATTAAAACAAAAAGTGGTTCATTGTATTATACCCGTTTTTAACATCTACCGGTTTTAAGGTTGGCCTTTCGTTCAGTTACATACTGTATCTACTTCAAAAAGGACAAACTTATTTCCACTTCAACAGATGTTATTGGTGCATGTTTGAAAAGCTTGTTGTTATCAAAGCAGGATTTGTTACGGTGTTTTGGATTAATTTGTATTTCTTGACCTGCATTAAGATTGTTAATGTTACGCAACGTGGCAAATCTGTCATTTTTTTTCAATACATATCTCATCTTATCATACCCCATCCTTCAACGTCGTTAGTAGTTCGATGTCGTTCATTTACGCAGCACCACACATCCTCTTCTATCGTAGAAAACCACTGTGTGGTCAAATAATTTATCACTATCTGAGGGCTTAATTGCCTAACGCATTCACAATCGCATTGCCTTAATTTACACAGATATGAATACAATTGTTCCAGTTTGAAGCCAATTGCCAGTGCGTTAGGCAATAGTGACGATGTTTTTATCGGATAATAGTCAGTAAAATACAGATATAATCGTAGTTGTTTTCGTTGTACTTTGTTAATCGACATTGTATTGAAAAGAGTTGAGCGAATGGATCCAGCACCCGTTTGAAGGCGCCGTCTACTAAAAACAGGGCAATTTCTTAAATTCCTTTTACGTGGGAGAACCAAAAATGAAAATGAGGTTTTCATTATCAACTTTAAACAACATGAATTTAGTCGTCAGCATACTTGGGAATATCTCGTCACTGACAAAATGTTCAATTCTAACCTGTAATGACTTCTTCACTATTTGAACTGTTCGTGCATTCAGCGTAATTGGCTGGAATTCAGTTCGGACACGTTTCTTTTACTCATTCAAGCCTTTGTCCACTTTGTTTTTATGAAAATCGGGGTTGCACAAATTAATTACTCAATCCATTTTATCATTCAATTCAAGTGTTTCTATTAACACACCTCCAAATTGTCATTCCTTTGGATTTGTTATATTTTAACAGAGCTGTTACTCAGCACATTAAAAAAAAACTGCGTCGTCTTTCCGTTTCTTTAAAATCGAAATTACTTTATTTAGTCCCATCGCACTGGTAGATACAAATACAACTTCATATACACTTGGGAGCAAAAATACCGGGTCAGAGTGCGTTTTTCATACTAAAGAGGCTATTTCGAAGCCTTGGTTCCTCGCCAGGGAATGCTTTTAGTGAAATCTGATGCTGAATACCCCGAGCATCGATACAGGACTTCCAGAGTGCCTAGGATACCCAACTGAATGAATCGGCGTTAACGCCGGAATTGTGCATGTTTAGAAAAACATCTAAAATGGCAATAAGATGTAAGGAAATCCAAATGTTGACCCAAACTCTCCCGCTGTGGTGTAAACTGATTGTGCGATCAGTTAGGTATCTTAAGAACTGACATCCTCTATTGAACCTTGGACTATCTACCATTAAACCTCACTCAAAACAACCCCTGGCGAGGAACCAATGCTTCGAATTAGTCTCGTTTGTATGAAAAACGCACTCTGACCCGGTATTTTTGCTCCTGAGTGTAGTTGCAAACTTTTTTATTAAAATATTTTTACACTATAACATAAAATTAAATATTTTAACTGACATTGACTGATATTGTCATTGGACTAATGTTCGTTAAATAGATCGTAATTGTAAATAGTATAAACAAAAAGGTGCATTGACATTAAATCCAGGACATGGGAGTAGTTATCGAAACTGATAAAGCACTTTCGTACTTGGTCTTACAATGACTAGGTAAATCACGTATTTAATGAAACAAAGTTTTGAAGAAATAACTTGATTATACGAATTGCAAAATTGACATGTTAAGGTTTTGACTTGTGTAGAATATGAGTTGGTAATCTAGGATTTGACGAATAGCTATATTCACAAATTAAGCTTTTGACTTGTGTAGAAAATTAGAAACCAATGATTTGGCAACTATCTGTTTTGACAAATCAAGGATTTGTCGAGTATCTGTTTTGACAAATCAAGGATTTGTCGAGTAACTGTTTCGACAAATCAAGGATTTGACTAGCATCTGTTTTGGTTAATCAAGGATTTGACAAGTGACTTATATGTTTTTTAGATACCGCGTAACTAATAAATTCAATAGGTGCAAGATGTACCTTATTGACTTACTTGCTAAGGTGTACTTTGCACATTATTTAATTTGTTAGTGACGCGGCATTGCAGAATCACCGACGATTGGTCAAATTTGATATTCGTCAAGTTCATAACTGGTTAAATTCGTAATAATGTTAAATTAAAAGTAAAACATTCATTTAATTATGATCCAAAAAATATGAGTTTATTAAATCACGCAAAATAAACTTAATGTCAGGTAGTAATTTTAAAATTTATTATTTTTTAGTAAATTTAAATTAGTTTCTGTCTTTATGTGCATTTTATTATTATAGCATCTGAAAACTTTTCACGCATTTCTCTAGCCTGAATCGATTATGATTCTGTATAAAATTAAAGAACGGGTATAAGTTTTGCTTCTTCTTTATCTTACAATTTGGTTTGGAGTGCCGCCCTTTAATCGCATTGGTTCGCATTGGTTGGCCGTTCGTTATGCAACTTCACGTGTCACGTTTTATTACCCATTGGTCAGTAAGTAAATAGTTAATAAACTTCTCTATATCTGAATTTTGTTGCATTGCATTAATACTCGTATAAAGCCATGCTTCCGGAATATAAACGGCTGATAACCATGCTAAATTTGATGTGCAAAAAGCAGTATAAAGATAATGAAGTCCACATGGGGTACAGTGAATTTTCTCATACTGTTATAAATCTACAACGGGACTTAATCGCATATGAACATTAACTATACTTCGACGTTTCGATCGTGTTGCAACGGTCGTGATGACAAGCAGACTGGAGAGGGCTGGTGATTATTCATGTTGCGTGCGAGTTTTTATAGTAGTTTATGCAACGGTTGTATAAGAGAGGTCAAAAAAGACGAGTGGTGTGGTTACGATGTGAGCCGTAGGCGAACATCGTAAAGCAAGACGCCACGAGTATTTTTTGACTTAGTTATACACCGTTGCATACAATACTTTTTCTACGACTAGGTTTCAAATAAAATGCAAAAATAAATTAACAAAATTTTATTTATAGAGTTTTACTCTTTAATATACCTAGGTTAGAATACGAACGAACGAAGCACAGAACAACAAACGAGCGAGAAACATTCGAAAACAACAAAATATGTGTCTATGGTTAACTTTGTTTTTAAATTGATGTGCACTTGCCAGGTTTCATATTTTTTTTTAAAGTTGCACAATCGATTTAACTTGTGAAATAGGGACTAAAAAACATCTAATGATTTGAGAAATGAATTCTTTTACCTGATTGGTCGATTTTAATATAGCTGCGTTCTGGTTGGTTGATACCAAATAAAATGTTTTTTTAAAGAGTTAAATTAGTAAAAGAGTTTACATACCAAAAAGAACCTAACGTTCCGATTGACAGTCAATGTGTATTGTGATTGGTGGTTTAATTTGGTGAAGTATTTTGATTGGTCAAATTAACCTAGGTGTAAGCTTTGGCAGCTAGGCATATCGTTTTGGCTCAAAAAAGCACAAGTGCTGTTAAGGGGAATAGACTAGATAGACTTTTCTACGGAATGTTCTGCGGACATATTATCTATATTCTTATATTAGTGTTCGTGACTATATAAATGACAGATAAAAGTACAGGAGTAGGAAAAAATTATAACAGTATGTCGCGAAAGTTTTAAACAAACCACTGTATTTTATTTTTGATCAGCTGTATTATAGTGGTGCATACATTTTTTATTTTTTATTTTTCTGCTTCCGTACCCAAAGGGTTAAAACGGGACCTAGCTAGACCTTAAAATTTACACAAATTATGTAATTTTGTTGCCACTATAACATCAAATGCTAAAACAGAATAAAATAAATATTTAAGGGGCTCCCATCCAAGAAACGTGACTTTTTTATATATGTTGTAAACACTTTATTGTACAAATAAAAGAGATAACAATTATAGAATAGATATAACAGGGAGAGAGAGGCGGAGGGGGAGGAATTTTACCGGTTTTTGCTCGATATTAATAATGGCAACAGGTAGACGCTTAAAATATTCACAGAATATGAGAATATTTCGTCGTATATTCACTTTAAAAATTAAAAACTACATTATAATAAAAATTAAATTAAGAGGGGCTCCCATACAACATTTTTTTATAGATAATCTTTCGTGAGTAATAATGGAGTGCCCTAATCCATTCATTATATAATTATTATTATATCTTGACATATGCTTCTCAGTGAGTTGCTTGCATGTAAACCAGCGGCGGCGCCTTAACAGGATGATGTGCAGAGGGCCATAGCCCTTACCTCGCTTCTTTACCCTACCGAAGCCAACGATATGTTTTTTACCGTCGGGAATAGAGGCTCAGGCCTCATTCTAACAGTATTATGGTTTATGCTCAATACCTAGTCGGTCCTAAAGTTCCGTCAAAAATAAGAATAATGATAAAAACAAAAGGACCAAGCAGTTTTTAATAATTTATATACCAATTTAAAGTACATTTAATAGAGAATTAATATGACTTAAAATTGTTCAAAATGACCTCCCTTGTTTTAAATACAGGCCAATAAACGCCGCGGCCAGTGGTCTATCGCAGCACGCACCATATTCATATCTATTCAAATGGTCTTGGCTTTGTGTGCAGGTCCAGAATACTGCTGGAACACAAAATGATGTCCTGAAAATAGCGTGTTGGGCAGATCTTTGACAACCTGATCCAAAATCGTCTCTTGGTACACTTTTGCACTGACTTTTCGCAAAAATTAACCTCAGTTGACCCGTAATAAGCACACATCGGTAAGGTAGCACTGGACAGTTTCTAACAGACTAGTTATGTGACAATGTTCTTCCTATACGAGTTGAGAAAAAGAAACCACTAAAAGTAGGAATTTTAATCATTTAATATATGACATTCGTGATAAACAATTAATATCTGTCCTAAATTTTCACTTGTCATTCTACGTCTTCTATACTTGAGAAAATCCACTGTGTGTAAGAAAACGATATTTCAACCTCCACTGACGTAATAGGTAAAAAAACATTTTACTGTAAAGTTGTAGCGTATTTTTATTGATATTCTCTTTGATTTCAACTTCTTTATTTTGTAATAAATTATTGATATTTTTTGTTATAAGATATCCTGGATTTTTTGATAACACTATTTTCAGCTTTTGAGATACAAGTCTACCTTTGTGGTGCAGTCTCAGTAATGAAAGTGACTTTTCAATTTTAAATACGATTTCCATAGATTATTTTAGTTTTCGGCTTCTCCCTTCCAATTTCTTGATCGACGTGGCCAAGATTTTGATCAATGAAACTTAAATCACTCAGCGAAAATAATCGCTTTGCTTTTTGTATTGCAGCGGCTTCTGAGGAGTCCAAGTTTGAAATTATTTCCTTCACTTTTTCATAATTATCATTATAGTAGTGGACTGCCTCAAGCCAGGTGCCCCATCTGGTTATGACAGGCTTAGGTGGTAAGGGCGGGCCAGGGAACCATTCTTTAAAAAAAAAATCGACGTGGAGACTTAAGTTTTTTTTTTTTTGTATGTGTTTTAAATCATTTCATCATCATCATCATTATCAGCCGCAAGACGTCCACTGCTGGACAAAGGCCTTCCCCAAGGTTTTCCACAACGATCGGTCCTCTGCTGCTGTCATCCAGCGGTTTCCCGCGACCTTTATCAGATCGTCAGTCCACCTTGTGGAAGGTCTGCCAACACTTCGTCTCCCGGTTCGCGGTCGCCACTCTAGAACCTTTCCGCTCCAACGGCCAAATCATTTACTTTTGGATAAGTCAAGCGAACTTTTTCGGCAACTCTGTTTAGGTCATGGGAAATTAGGATATCTTGCATTTTCTTTCCAGCTTTAAGCATGTACGAGGCAGCATTCAGATGTATATCGCACATAGAGCAGTATATAGTAGAGGTCATTTCATTATAGACTAATTCAGGATGATTCACTATCCACGTTTTGATTCGATCTTGCACATTACTCATTCTTACTTTAATTCAAAACTGTAATATTAAACTACCAAACACGTCGATTTCAAGGCGATTTCGGTAATAAATAATATCTCACTAGACGTAATTTATATTTTATCACTGTCATACTCGTACGTAATGAAATGACATCTAGTGTCTTGTGGAGTAGTGAGTGTCTATTATTAACTGAAGTGTTTATTATTTTCAATGAGGTGGTATAGATAATCACTTCGTTCAAACTTGTACCTTCCTCTTTGTTGCGTGAGTATGGCAAAGCTGAAAGGAAACTTTATTTTATTATTGAATAACTTTTATAAATATACTCGATATCGATAAAATGAAGTTTCTATCACTAGCCAGATTACGATAGTGTTTTGTTTTGCCATAAAAATTCGGGCTCTGCTCATCACTAACCTTTTAAGTGCTACCTAAGTGCCACGAGTTACCGATGTGTAGTAATAAGATACTCCCAACCAAACCATCACTGATGATGGATGATGCCCATGTTGCACCCGCGGAGCTGTTTTTTTGCTTCTTCAGAGCTCATAGCGTACACTCTATCATTCTGTTTATTTGTTCTTCAATATCGAATTTTTTTTCGTCTGTATGGATGATATCGCGGTGTCGATTTTTCGCGTACCGTTTTAACAACTTTTAAGCCTTATTGTTTTTAGACGGGCATTAAGCATGTGCCCACCCTTTTTTTTGTATGCTCGTAGACTAAGATCTTCGTTTAAAATCTTTTTGACGGTATTCCTACTGACACCCATCTGCAAAGCCATCAACTTCTGTTTTCGGACAGGATTTCTTGCTATACGGGCCTTGATCGCTTTGATCACTGCTGGTGTTCTTACGGAGCGTGGACGGCCAGTTCTTTTTTTGTCCTCAACACTAGAGACTTCATTGTACCTATCAAGAACGGTACACAAACCTAAGCGTTATATTTAATTTTTTGAGCAACTTGAAAACGGTACTTGGCGAGTCCCATACCGGTGCAACGCTAAACCAGCTATTCGGTTTTCTTTCAATGTCCACTCCATCGTGAGAAATCGCAGAAAATGACTGTTATTTGTTTTCATATAATTGTCAAACATTCAAAAATGGAATACAAAAACATTTTATTAAAATTATGTTCTAAATTTATAAATAAGGTGCCAGTGACAGAACTTTAGGACCGACTAAGTATAAACATTTCAATATATAACTGAACAAAATAGTAGATAACAAACTGTTTTTTCCAGAATGAATCCACCAAAATGTCAGTTAGTATTCTGGCGGATGTTGGGACTCTGTTCTCCTCGCTGCCTACTGTGATATTTTTCCTATGGACCATAGCGGTCGGACTGTGTACCGGATTGCTATGGCAGTTCCTCTTCTGGCATCTTGAAGACATCGCAAAGGTCAACTGCAATGGATCGGACTATAATAAAACTCTACAGGGTCTTGTAAGCGCTATACAGACATTCTGTGGAGAGATCCCGTTCATGTTTGTGTCTGGTGAGTTGTTTTATTGCTGAAAACTCCTTTTATTATTAAGTTAAATGAGACCTAAATGTGGTATACGACACATTAGTACGATTATATCTACGCACAATCGGCCATGTAAGCTGTTTTAAAATTTTGACACGGCCTCATATGAAATGAAATGACTATGTGAATAGGATTCATAATACAAGGATCAAACTAGAACTTTCTTGTGTTTTGTTTTTCAAAGTATTCGACATAATTTTGTAGACACTTTTCCATTCGTTCAAACCAGTCGCAAACCAAACCAAGCACATATTGAAGGCTGAAATAGAGTTCTACAAAATGCCAACTTTCCAGGCCTTCATTGCTTCTTCCGGCATCTGAAAGCGCTCATCGCGTGCTCTTATGTTTGATTTTGGAGACTGTGGAAAAGTCATTGGAGCTTAAGTCGGAGCTGCATGGACGATGGTTCAGTAGTTCGACTTTGATATCGTCCAGATACTGAGTCGTTTTCTGAGCGTTGTGAGGGTTGGCATTGTCGTGGTGGATGATACGTTGATGTTGGTTTTTTTTGGAGTTCAGAAAACAAATAGTTATGTTCCAATCGCCATTGACCGTTCCACGATCTTCAAGAGGAATAGTTGCCATGTGATCCAATTTGGAGACAGACGTAGCCATCATCTTGCTCGCCGTGTTGCGAGGAAGAATAACGTTTGCCGGTTTGCGCTCGTCTTCGTAGACCCATAGGTACTAGATTGGGTTTAGGTTTAGGCTCATATGCATAAATCCACGATTCGTCTCCCGATACAATGTTAAAAAGTACATTTGAACTACCTCCGCTGAATTTATTCAAAGTTATGCGGCACTTGACCCAAGTCGTTTTCAACTCGTCTCTCGCCTCATTATTCCTGTAAAATAATTTGTACTTGACTCATTTCAATACCAAACACTCTTAAATCTCCCGATTTGTCGCATTGCCTTCCTTTATCAGCGACGAACAACATTGATGTTTTCTTGCGTGACTATTTTGATCGAACTTAACGTCTGACGGTCGCGTTAAAATTCTGAGTACTGCGTTTTGTTTATATTCCCGAAACTTTTAGTTGTTCCCTTGGATTATGAAGCCTATTCACACAATCATTTCATTTCATATGAGGCTGTGTAATATTTTTAAAACAGCTTATATAGCCGATTGTCATCAATCAATATGCGTAGAAGTTCATTGCGGTCACTTTCTTGTTGAATCTGCACCTGCAAAGTTAAAATACATATGATTCTAACGAAAGAAAATTAACTGTATATAATATAGAAAAGTAAATAATGTGTTCAGTTTACCTGTCACTGGATTTCTTTGTTTCATAAAGAAATCAGAATATCTCCGAATTTTTTAACATTCATTTATTTCATATAATATAGGTACTACAATATAAAGTTAAAACTAAACTTATTGAAGTAAACTAACCTACTCAAATATTAAAGATGTAAAAATAACACACCGATTTTATTTTTAATTTAGTCACTTTTATTTTAAATCATTTAGCGTAAGTAATATTTTATCGCTTTCATCTTAAGTGCATCATCGTTATCATCACAGGCTCTCCTGCTCCCAAAATGTTATTATCGTCTTTACTATAATTGTATAGGCATAATCTGCAGGATATATTTATGAAATACTTAATTAATTCGACTTTGTGAATTTCACATTAAATTAAATCAAATTCCAAATCATAAGTGTAACAGTTTTTAATAATTCCTACATATAAAATAACAAGCTTATACTCGCGCTCATCACACAGATTTTCCCTGACCGGGAGTCGAACCCATGACCGCTTCTTCGTCGGCAGGGTCACTACTACCAACTAGGCCAACGGGTCGTCAGTGTGACGGTGACGAATTGACTAATCTGAGTGGTTACGCCCGGCTTCAGTTCTGTGGTAATATTTCGGTCCGATACAAACCACGTAATCGTACTGCCTATTTTTTCAGATGTTCATGATAAACACAAATAAATGTGCCATGGGTACACAGATTTCGGAAACGCCCCTCTAAAGCGACGACGCGCTGGCCTAGTTGGTAGTGACCCTGCCTACGAAGCTAGCGGTCCTGGGTTCAAATCCCGGTAAGCGCAGATATTTGTGTGATGAGCGCGAATATATGTTCCCGAGTCATGGATGTTTTCTATGTATTTAAGTATATATTTCTCTATATAAGTATTTATATCGTTGTCTAGTACCCATAATACAAGCCTAGAGCTTAGTTTGGGACTAGGTCATCCGAGGTATTTTTATTTGCATCACAATGGAGGTCAGTTAATTTTGGCACAGGTCTTATTGCCTTGGACCCGTAATTTTCTTTGTGCAAAAAGTTAAATGCAACCATTTCGATTTTTTAATTTGATTGTCTTTTTCATATACTACTTAAATCTTTCTTAATCAAATTGTTTCTAATGCATTTCATTAAGTGTGTTGGGTCGTATATTTGAGTGATTTCTTGATCATTTATAATAATAATGTTACTCCTTGGGTGCTCCCCTTTACGTAATAGAGCTGCTCTTCTCCTGCGACAGGATCTTTAAGCACTGGGTGTTGTTGGTGCCTTGGTCACACACAGTCGCCACCACAATAAGACCAGCGGCTTCGAGCCCCGTTATAACTGCTTGAATTGTTTTGAAGTTCGAGCCCCTTGGGGAAAATGTATAAGATACTGGCTGTTAAAAGTTTTTTAATGAACCTCGTATAATAAAAATCTGTGCATGGTCTGCATATTCAGCGTGTGTGTCTATACCATCCGCACACTGTCTTTCTCGTTGTATGCAACATTTGGTTTTAGCGACATCTCGTCAAAAAACACGACACATAATTTGTGCTCAAGTCACATGTTATTTGTAACCTTTTTTTATTTGTTCTATAGTACTTTTGTTGACACCAGGCCTGATGCCTGCAATATTTAGGATCTTTATAAGAGTCTGTGGTGATGGCAAGTGTTTTTTTCGAAGCAATCTATATTCCTACGGACTTATATTGATAATGCTACAAGATTTTCTTTTAATGAAAAACGCTGCCCTTTATTTTTCTTCTTTTGTTCTCTAAATTGCATTAAAGTTAAAATGTTTGCTGTGCTCGGCAAATTATCCAACGTTTTCAAAAAATGTGGATAGGATGAGATTTCCCATTGCTCTAATTATAACAGCTTGGCTCTTTAGCTTGTTGCGGCACTTGCTGGTTGATGTTGGTTCTAACAAGTTTTCTATACAATGCTTACTCAGCTGGAGTAACACCAAATCGTTTAAGCATCTTGTTTCGCAATTTATTAGTTGAAGTCTTGACTGCAGAAACAGTGCCTAAAATAGAAGACAAAATTATAATACAATATTATATACCAGCGACCCACCCTCGCTTCGTTTCGGTTTATGGGAGTTTTCTGTATCACACGCACATAAACCAAAAAGTATTATACGTAACAGTCCCTCTACCTTCCGCGAGAAATGTAAATTATGGTGCGTGAAAATCCGTTCTAAACCGCATCAAAATCCGTTGCGTGATTTAAGAGGAGTTAGTGAATATACGCACAAAAAGACAGAGCGACAGACTGATGCAGAAAGCGACTTCGTTTTAAATTATGTAAAGATAAGGATGAAAAGTCAATCACCATCACCGTCATCGTCAACATCTTCTTGCGACATCGACCACATTGTAGCGTTTTCTTTTGCCTTTCCGTTCATTAAAATAGAAAAAGCTTACTATAATATAACAGAGTATCTAATCGATACATTATAATATAATAAATAAGAGTATAAACATAATAAACTATACTACACTGAGTAATTATTAAGAATTTTGCGGGTGGTAGGACCTTGTGCAGGGTCCGTCCGGATCGCTACCACCATCTTATGCATTAAACTGCCGCCAAACAGCAGTGTTCGCATTGTTGTGTTCCGGTTTGGGGATAAGGCAGCCGGTGTAATGACTAGCATAGAGGCATTCCATCTTAGTCCTCAGGGTTGGCAACGCATTTGCAGTCTTAGGCTTGCAGTCTTGTGAATGCGAATGTCTATGGGTCACAGTTTCCACTTAACATCAGGTGGCCTGTGTGCTCGTTTGCCTTCACTATGCCATAAAATAAATAAAACTAAATAAAATAAAATAGAAAATAAACAGATAGATATACAGGGTTATTGGTAAGTCGACCTATTCCCATTAGGAGGTGATAGGGGTGACTATTTGCGATAATTTTGACCCCCATATGCATTATGCAAAAGTGAACCATTTTTGAGTTATCGCGATTTTTAGCTTTTTTTTAAATTCGTCGGAAATTCAACTTGAAAAATGTATTACAAAAAAAGTATCAATTTTAATCTCCTTTTTTTCTTCTGATTTACAAAACCGATTAAACACTGGTTATTTGTCAATATTAAAACAATAATTATCGGTCCAAATTTAAAAATGCGAGACGGAAAACGTTTTTTTTTCTATATTTTTGCGATCGCTTTCCACTAAAAAGCCTTAAAAACAAAAAAAAACGTTATGAAACTTGGCTTGCAGATTATTTTAAAAACTTAACTGTTTTCTTAGCTCTCCAAAAATGCATAACAAGTAGGAAATTATTTGAAAAAAAATGAAAAAAAAAGTCATCACAAAGAAAGCGGGCGGAAACTAAAGTCACAAAATGCCACTTCAAAAATAAAAATTAAAAAACATACCGAATTTAAATCAACTTTGTTTATTTGCTTTTGTACAAGATGAACTTGTTTTTCTTATGCAATATTAAAAAATATTATCTGTACACGTTTGAGAATGCGTGGCCGAAAACTAAAAAATACATGTTTTTTTATCAAACTCCAACATAAATTACACGAAAACAGAAAAAAATACCAATACATTTGGCGTGCAGGTTACACATAAAACATTGACGTTTTTCCAGCTTTGTAACGAGCTATTAAAACTAACTGTTATACTCGTAAACACAAATAACAACATTAACTTATGGAAAAAGTAAGCGATTTTTAGTTTTATTTTAAATTAGTCAGACTAATTTCAGTCAGCCAAATGTATTGGTAAATTTTTCTGTTTTCGTGTAATTTATGTTGGAGTTTGATAAAAAAACATGTAAGTATTTTTTAGTTTTCGGCCTCGCATTCTCAAACGTGTACAGCTATTTTTTTTTTTGATATTGCATAAAAAAAACAAGTTCATCTTGTACAAAAGCAAATAAAAAAGTTGATTTAAATTCGGTATGTTTTTTATTTTTTATTTTTGAAGGGGCATTTGTGACTTTAGTTTCCGCCTGTTTCCTTTGTGATGACTTTTTTCAGTTTTTTTCAAATAATTTCCTACTTGTTATGCATTTTTGGAGAGCTAAGAAAACAGTTAAGTTTTTAAAATAATCTGCAAGCCAAGTTTCATAACGTTTTTTTTTTTTAAGGCATTTTAGTCGAAAGCGATCGCAAAAAATATTGAAAAAAATTCGTTTTCCGTCTCGCATTTTTAAATTTGGACCGATAATTATTGTTTTAATATTGAGAAATAACCAGTGTTTAATCGGTTTTGTAAATCAGAAGAAAAAAAAAGATTTAAATTGATACTTTTTTTGTAATAAATTTTTCAAGTTGAATTTCCGACTAATTTAAAAAAAAACTAATAAACGCGATAACTCAAAAATGGTTCACTTTTGCATAATGCATATGGGGGTCAAAATTATCGCAAATACCCTATCACCTCCTAACGGGAATAGGTCGACTTACCAATAACCCTGTATAGATAAATCGAAAAATGGAAATATTTAATATTGATTAATTATTAATTGGATAGTCCTCCTCTCTCTTATATTGCTGCGCCCAACAGGGTCCATAGTGTACGAATATCACCTATGTAAGTGTATTATGTATTATTATGAGTGCAATAAATAATTGAATTGAATTAAAATACTTCTTGCTCTATATATTCCTTTCAGTATTTGTAAACCACTTAGTGCCTAGCACTAGCTGGTAGTACTAACATTTGCCCAGGACGCCGTATGCGTTGAACTTGTTAATCACTTAGTCCCTCGAACACTACAATAAATTCTACCATAAAACCCATTTCTCCTACTACATACCTCCAAGTTTCATACATACACATTTAAAGTGTTATCCATACTAAAATAATGCCATGTCAGTTGAATATAAGACCTCGCTTTGCTCGGTTGATAATATTTGTCGTAATTTAAGATCTTAACTTACCAAGGTTTTTGCTGTAGTTTCTGGTGACTGCTCCCTAGCAGAAACGGGAATGGAAGTCCCTGCATCATTTTCTGGAATTAATTTAAGACATTAGAATGGAAGTTAACTGTAAACCCTTTAACCGATTACAATTTTTCATCGAGCATGCTCTTGTCGCCGCCGATAAGAAGATGCACCATGCAGAGTAGGGCTTGAATCACGTTGCGATATATTTATTTTAAAATAAACTATTATATGTGGTAAAAGTTTTTATTGTACTACCTTATAATGACACTACATATTATTAATTCAGACCGTTACCTTATTAATTTATCCAAGGAATAATTGAATTATCTGTGTTTATTAATAGTCACAGACATTAATTTTTTTATCATGGTCGCCTATAATTTGAAATTTTTCATCACACTTGCTCGGAAAGGGTTTTATAACACGCAGGCGTTTAGGGCAGTTATAGCCGAGAGCTCCCGCGGGAGTTATAGATTTTCATAACTCCCTAGGGAGTTATGAGTTTAGTTTTCCACTCCACTCCACTCCACTCACTCCACCACCCACTTGTACATCATTTCAGACCAAGGAGGTGTAAAATCTTACAAGGTTTATTTCCTATATTCAAAACTTAGCTACAAACCAATTTTACTGTTTAATTAAAGTTATACGGCACATTTTGTCTGCAATATATTTCTATTTTACCATTATTTCAGAGACATTCGCAATTATTTTATTAAATTTCATTTTGAAAATTTGTAAAATCTGGCAGAATGGCCTGTAATTGTCAAGTTTAAAAAAAAGCAATTCTAAGCATTATCTGCGGAAGACTAAAAAAAAGTTGTCAAACTCTTTTAGCTTAGCGAATAGAGTTCGTTTAATTTTATTTTTTTCTATTTGTTTTTTATTTCCTCGCTAATGTGATGAAAATCATTGTGTGTATCATGGGCAGTAAGGAGATTGCAAACTCGAGTCATTAAAAGCCCTCCGCCTTCGGCGTTGGGCTTCTAATAGTCTCTCGTTAGCAATCCTCTTCTTACCGCCCTTGATGCACAATGTACTATTATATCTCTGGCGTCAGAAGCGATGTAACTAAATAAGACATTGGCGTACAAAACATTATTCATTCACTTTATTAGCTGTTGACAATGTTGACATTAATAAAGCGATTTAATATAATTGGTAAATATCGATATTATAGTACATTATTGCCTAGGCACGGAAGTAGGCAATTGCGGGGCGAGGATTGGTTTAAACGGACGAGCTTGCGAGTCCGTTTAAAAATACGAGGCCCGCAATTGCCGTTCCTGCCGAGGCATATATAGTGCTTTTCTCAAAAATCGCAAGAATAAAATTATGTTGGAGTAAAGTACTTTATTAAGGAAAGAAATACCACACAATCTATACAGACAATATTATTTATTTGGTATGAAACGTTACATTGGATAGAGTGCAGTTGTTAAATGTTAGGTTGACTCCAGGGACGCTTATATTGTTTTGTTGAACTTCCGTTTGGGTATTTGACACGGAGATTACATGGTGGGACGGGGGCGGACTTGGCACAGTATAGCTAGTACGCGAAGTGGATGGCCTGGGGCTTAAATGACCGGAAGTAGATGGCTGTGGCTTCAGTTCTTGGGGAGAGATGAACCGTTCATTCTTGTTTTTGTTATACTGTATACTTTCATTTATCATATCAGTTATATGGGTCTTATTTGTTATGGACTCCTCGATATACCCCTCCGCAACTTTATCAGATTTCCATCCTCCATGACGTTTCAGCGTAATTAAATTTGCACCGGAGTCGGCCAATAGTGTCGCAGACGTACGCCTAAAGCAATGTCCTGTGTAATTTTCGCTATTAGGCAAATTTAAATATTTGGCGATTTCTTTAGGAAAACTTCCCATTTTGTGTTTCCCAATAACTTGATTGTAACATTTTCCATTTTTATAGTGCAATAAGAATTTATCACACTTCGTTGAAATAGGCCGTAATGCTTCGTACTTTTTTATAATTGGAATGTATTCATCCCGGAGAACAAATAGCCTGTCTACTTTGGTTTTAGTGTCTCGCAGTTTTACTAATATAACATCATCGTGATACGTAACATCCTTAGACGTTAAATTGTACAGCTCTACAGTGCGACAGCCACCATTTACACCTAAAATAAGAGCCACCTGCAACAAATAATAACTTCCCTTTAGCTAAATCATAAATCGTTAACAAAATATGTAAGTATGTTATATATTATATTCTTATAAATTTGATTTTTTATTATTGGTTTACCTTTGTAGCTAAAAATATTTCGTCCGGGGCTTCACTTAAAAACTTCCTTATATGTTCAGAGGTAAAAACTTTGGATTTTTTACTCTTAAAGCCGTCGGACTGCCTTTTCAAGAATGCGGTCAAATTACAGAAGCTTTTTATGTTAATTTTGTGTTTAATATTTACGGTGAATTTAATCATTGAGTATGTAGCCCACAATGTTGATGGCATTTTACTTTTTGCAAGCTCGTTAAAATAAGCTAAAAATATATTCTCTGAAAATGAATTAGCTTTCTTTTCCTCCCGCCATTTCATGAAGTTTTCGTATACTTTTATGTATTTTTCTTTCGACTTCTCCGGAAACAAGCTACTTCTTGCAAAATTAGCTTCCTCTTTTAATTCTTTTGGCGTACAATTAAATTCTTCATCGCTTGAACTCATTTTAATTGCAAACAAACAGAATTTTTTCACATGAAAAAATTATTACCTACTCTTTACCGTCTTTTGTTTATGACAAGGAGAAACGCAAGCTTTTTTTTTAAAACTACTCAAGCTATTCGAGATACAGATAAAAAAGTTATATTCCGAACAAAATTTGGATGTAATAAGACTTGTGCCCTCATTTTATTAAGGCCGTTTTCACTTTTTAAAAAGTTAGATACTAGATGGTAATGAAATTTGTATGCAACATTGCGTGCTTGTGTAGCGAGCACGCAATGTTTTTTTTTTTTAATTTGAGATCGGTCAGTAAACTATGTACTTCGCATCCCAATATATAGATAGTAATGTCAACTTTTCCTGTCATTTTTGAGAAAAATAATTTCATTGTTGAATTGTAAGTAGTATTGCATTGTAGTCTATTTATAAAAAAAAAAAAATATATTTAAATAGAATCAAAATTGTCTACCGTAAGGGTAACTAGGTATCACAACTATAGCATATACGAGGGGCGTTCAATAAAAAGTGAGAATGAGTATGTTATAAACAACTTTTATTAAATGTCATTTTATTTTTCGACATATCTTTTTTCTAAACTTAAAATTCCATTTTTAAAAAAGGTCTCATCATGAGTACTTAATTTTTTTTGTACCGCTGTGACTATCGCTTCGTCGTCTTCAAATTTCTGGCTTTTCAGATATTCTTTCGATCTCGGAAATAAGAAGAAATCACTGGGGGCAAGATCTGGTGAATACGGCGGGTGCTTAAGGATATCGAACCCAGTATCACGAATTACAGCCATTGCAACGGCGGACTTGTGTGCCGGGGCATTGTCCTGGTTGAACAGCACAACTTTCGAGAGTTCACTTCGCCGTATTTCGCGGATCTCATTGCGCAATGTTACTATTTGTTTGGCATACAAAGTGCCCGTAATAGTGGCTCCATGCTCGAGATACTCAATCATTACTACCCCTTTACCATCCCAAATAACAGAGCCCATGACATTACCGGCAGATGGGCCCACCTTGAATTTCTTCGGAGTTGGAGATGATGGCCTTTCCCATGTCATAGACTGCAGTTTCGTTTCAGGGTCATAATGATGGAGCCATGTTTCGTCCATTGTTATAAACCGCGCCAAAAAAAGTTCGCGGTCTTACTGTATCAGGCAAAAGCTTGCTGTAAAAGCTTCTTAACAAATCTCGACTCTAGTTTGTTTTTGCGTGTCAGTAAGCATTCTTGGTACCCAACGCGGAGATACCTTTTTCATACCCAAGCGTTCATGTAAATTATTATGCACGCTCCCCGTTGAAATCTTCACATTTTCAGCAATAAAACGAACCGTGACACGACGTTCCGCCAAAATTAAGTTTTCGACTTTTTTTACAATTTCTTTAGTTACTGCTGTAGTACGGCGTCCGGAGCGGGGGTCGTCCATGGTCGATGTTCTTCCACGTCTAAATTCTAAAAATTGTGACTGTCGAATACGGAGGAGCATTAGACCCTAAAGTGTCCCGCAAATCTAAATTGACTTGGTCCGTAAAAAACTGACATGGTCACATAAATACCGGTATGACTTTCATAATTTTGCATACCGATCAGGTGAGACATGTGAAAGATTGATTACTTAGTGTGGGGTGTCGTTGGGAAGTCTTTCAAAAATGCAATTTTTAGATTAAGAGATTTTTGGTACAGTCAAGTGCAACAGCCAAAATTAGAAAGCAAATATACCTAACAAATTTTAAAGGAAAACCATGAAGACCGTGTACTATTATTGATTTTATTTTAAAAATGTTACGTACTGTTAACGATAATGTTAATTAAAACTAAATTTGCATGCTAGTATCTAGCGAGATATGTCATCGCACAGGAATAATAAACTAACAACGCCTTATTATACCATATTTTATAGCAAATAAACAAATTTTGATTTTTGATTTTTGATTTTTATCTCTGACGTAACATGCGGTCTGAAAAATAAGACTGCGGCGAACAACCTATGGTCCGTTATTGAGGTAAGACATCATAGTGTAGAGTCGGGCTCTCAAGTTTCCTCGATAGAATCGAATTGGTCAACGAGGACTTCACGACGTCGATAACGACAAATAAAATATCGATATTGCTTTAGAAATGTATTTAAAATAAAGTAGGAATCTTCTTGAATAAAAAAAAACTTGTAGGAAAGACTACTACTGCATGAAACACTACTGCAGTGCTGCATTTTCCTAACAGTAGAGAAAGTGGAACAGCTGCACCGATTGAAGGTCGCCGTCCACGCAGCAAGATTTATTGCATTCCAGCATTGCCATTTCGTGTTCCCCCATTAATAACGTGACTAATTATATATATCATCAGGTAGTCTTATCGAACTAGGTTTAGTGTCGTGGGCTTAAGACCGACTAAATACAAATGTTCACTTAATATATCTTGAGACGCGTAAGATAACGTTGAGATAAAGTAGGTCATAATAAGGTTAATACTATAATCTATAGGAATTACCTATAATCGATAAGTTCCTACTCGTAAAGTATTCAATCATACGAATGATTTCATCACATTACTAGCGTCTTATAAATCATACATTGGCTGACTACTCTTTAATGAAGTGTTGTAGAAAAACTAACCGAATGTGGAAATAAATATTACATTTACAAATTAAAATGAATGGAAATAACCAGTTTTACTATTATTCATTTAATAGTTTAATCTTTTATGCATAAATTAATCTAAATAAATTTTGCGAGAGGTAAATATTCTGTAAATACCAAACCAGATTTTAGTTTTATTTATCAGCGAAATGTGCTTGGTATGTTGTGTCTTAACAGGGTGACAGGAAATTCGCCGTATTCCTTGAAAGGGGTTATTCTACAGCTCATCTGTAATGATTTAAGTCCAGTTAACCAAGGGTCAAAACTCATTGGTTTTCGAGTTATTCACGTTTTAAGTTTCTTTTTTAAAATACCCTCTTTTCGACCTAAAACTAGTAATTTTGTAAAAACTTCGTCACATAGAAATAAAAAAAGTATTTTTCGAATAGCCAATGAACCACTGATTACGAAAAAAATGCAAAGATTTGCAAATAAAAGGATTTGAAGTTAGAAGTTATAGCAATTATTTTCCAAATGTGGTGACATTTTAAAGCATAGCTAAAAAAAAGTATGACACTTCGCGTACAAATTACAGGAATAATTTGCTTAATTCATAAGCTTTCTAAAAAGGTACAATTTATGACATTTTAATACAAAAAAAAATACAATTAATAATAATAATAGCAGAACATCTAGAAGACTTTACTTAGCGTACTTGACTCTAATGGGTTTGTTTGTGTCGTTTTAGATTCTCCGAGGGCTTACTTTGTCTTCTGTTTCTTATCTTAACTTATCTTCTTGATGTAGAAGGCACAGCAGATTGCCTTTTTCGACACAAACAAAGGGTCATTAGTTTAATTAATTTAATTTGTTTGTGTCTCGAATTGGGATTGTTCATATTTTTACAATTACTCTAATTCGAAAACCATTTCGAGGAATAAGGATTTAAAGCCGTTCTGCATTATTAAGTTTTTGAAATATTATCTATTTCGGATAGTTTTTGAAATATTTATCTATTTTGTTTGACTGTCGTTTTCGGCTTGAAGCCCTCCTATGTGTATCTTACGGGTTAGGCGTAATCTGCTTGAAATAATATGTTTTAATGCACTATTACAATCACTTTTTATCATTAGATATCATTTAATTATATGTTATTTACTAGAAAATGCCATTCCAAATTTAAAATAATCATGTCATCCATAAAATGTCTGCTAAAGAAATAAAGATAATAAAACAAAACTATTGGGTCAAATACAAAATTAACAAAATTGGGCTCTTAAAATTACCTATTCTTATGAATTACAATGTAAAAACAGTGACTTGCTTTTTTTGGTCAATGCTAATTCGTGGGGTTTTTTGCCTTCAGTTTCTGTCTTAAGTCTTAAGCGATACTTTCATAAGTGATTAAGCAAGGTTAGGATAAAATGAGGAAAAAAACAGTTTTACTATCAAATATACTTTAATCTTAAGAACTAAAATCAATTGTATCACAAATTTTGCCCTGGTTTCGAATGCAAGCACGAAGCCTTTTTCGTACTTCGGTGATTGTTAATCGCCTCGAAAGCCCATCTTTCATTGTCTGTGCCACCACTACATTTTTTTTTCTTGACTCTTCTACGTTACGTATCGGTTTATCGTAGACCAACGCCTTCATGTGACCCCAGATGTAGAAGTCACATGGAGTTAAATCCGGGCTTCTGGCTGGCCAAGGGGTTGGGCTGCCTCGACCAATCCATCTTCTTGGGTAGTTCTGATCCATCCACTGTCGTACGCCCCGGTAATAGTGAGCGGGCCAGCCATCGTGTTGCTAAATCATGTTCCTACTTGTCGCAAGCGGCACATCTTCAAGTAGCGTCGGTAGCTCATCCCTAAAAAAAAATTCATATGCGATGCCGGTCAATCGTGCTGGCAGAAAGAAAGGTCCGATCAAATTGTCGTGCACGATTCCCACCCACACGTTCAAAGAAAATCTTTGCTGGTGAGCTCCTTCTCTTGATTTTTTTGGGTTTTGACCTTTGGGAGCCCAAAAGTGCAGATTGTGGTAGTTTGTTATCCCGTTACGGTCGAAATTGGATTCATCTGTCCACAAAATTCTCTTCAGGTACTCGGATCTTCGATATCTGCATTAATTAAGAATCTGCAAAAATCTATGGGTCTGGGTCTCCCTCTTCAATAGCGTGTACTGGAGTGTAATGATACGGGTACTGCAGAGCTGAGTGCAGTGTAAACCACACCTTCCAGTGCGACATACCGAGCTGGTTAGCCACATTTCTCGTCGAGTAGTGCCGTCTGCCTGGAAACACTGAAGGATTTCTTCTTCTTCAGCAGGATCATTTCGAGGTCTTCTAGCGTCAGCTTGGCGGCGTTGAACTGATCCTCTTTACCGAATAAGACGGTACGATGAACCAAACACACTTACGTGAGGTAAACGGCGGTTAGGGTAACGACGTTGGTATTCTATTCTAGCTGCAGCGGCGTCTCCATCGCAAAGTCCGTAACAATAAACGATATCTGCGTATTCTTCGAATTGGTAAGCAGCCATTTGAGAAAGAAGCTTAATTATCAATATCGTCCGAATTGAAAAGAAAGTTGAAACTAACTGATTACGTAGGTCACTCAAAAACTTTGAGGTGCTCGAAATTTGAAAATACAACGCACTTTATGTTTTTAAAAAGCAAAATTATTTAAAAATAGAACGTCGTAAGACATTATGAATTTAAAAAAGAGAACGATTTGAGATGCTCTAAATTTAAAAATGGAACGCACCTTAGGTTTTTAAAAAGAAAATTTATTTAAAAATAGGACACTAAGCCCATAGCTGAATTTAAAAAAGAGATTTACTACAACGCTTCCCGTGTTTTTTGGTTGAAACGATGGAGCTTATAACCGCAAACATTTCTTCTATTATTGTTAATTGTAAATTTTTAAATAAAATTAATATTAAAATGTCATAAATTGTACCTTTTTAGAAAGCTTATGAATTAAGCAAATTATTCCTGTAATTTGTACGCGAAATGTCGTACTTTTTTTTAAAAATAATGCTTTAAAATGTTACAATATTTGGAAAATAATTACTTGAACTTCTAACTTGCACTTGCAAAATTTGGCATTTTTTTGGCATTTTTATTTATTTATTGTTATCAGTGGTTCATCGGCTATTCGACAAATGCTTTTTTTTTATTTCTAAATGACGAAGTTTTTACAAAATTACTAGTTTGAGGTCGAAAGGCGGGTATTTAAAAAAATATTTTTGACCCCTGGTTGACTGGACTTAAATCATTACAAATGAGCTGTAGAATAACCCCTTTCAAGGAATACGGCAAATTTCCTGTCACCCTGTATATATATTAGACTACGGCGGTTAAAAGGTTAAGGTTTTTTTGGTTGAAATAGCTATCACTTGCCATTTTTATGCTAAATTATGATCCTGGCGTGACTTGGCACGAAAACTTGTGAGTTATAACTTTTTAACCGAAAAAATGTTTGGGGCTAAAACGACAAAACTGAATTTCTGGGGAACCGCAAAAAAAACACATATATCCTTACAGCCGGTTATACCACGGTTTATTCTTGATTTCTTGACTAACTACATATGACAGTCGAAGGCGCGTTTGTACAAAAAATATTGACAAAATATTTAATATAAGTTTTTCGGCTCCGACGTCTTACTTTAAATTCAGAAATATGTATGTTTCGCCTTTTCAATAAAGGATGGGTTGCATTGTTAATCAAATTTTCAGTTTTTTTTCATAAGTTATAAAGAAAAAGAAATAATAAATAAGTAAAGTATAAAAATAACATCATAACCTTACCTATACAATATTTCTTTATTTTTAATTTATCGCTCTATATCTGAACTCTATCGTTGCCTTCTGAATTTAATTCAGAGTCAGGTTCTACGTCACACGCACCCAAAACCTAAATTTGGGGTTCCTCTAACTGGGGTTTCTCGTAGGTCTATCGTTTCTGCAAAAAACGCATTTGTATGTTCCGCGGATGTTGTTGCTTGCAGAATTACGGCAAATTTGCGTACGGGCTCTTCATTCAATCCAGTTGTTGCTGCAGTTTTTTCAGGATTCTCGAAAAATCTTCTGGCTGTATTGTTAGTGGTCGCCAAATTTTGCTTCACGTTGTCAATCAATAGGTCAAGCTCATCTTTAAATCGATCTTGAAATGTCTTCTTTGTCTCGTTCATTTTATTTTTGTTCATGTCCCTTTGGAGCCCATTTCTTGAAGACGAGTCTGTACGAAATGTGTAGTGGACATTCCATTGAATTGATGCAGGCATGCAGTGGTGACTATCCAAATTCGTATAAGTCAGTCTTTGATGTAACAGAATTTATGCGATTCATTTCTGTCGGTTTAGCCAAACATAAATAGCATGTAGCATTTGACCAGGCGCAGAAAGATATGTACAAATTAACCAATCAATAATTGTCATCTTCAGTGCATTGATGCAATCTCGTAATTATGATCATTATCATTACTGATTGATGTAATGTCGTAATTATGTCCAACTAGATATCGTGATTCCTCATGACCACAAAAAATAAAAGAGATAATAATATTTTCAGACGTAACATGAGCTCGAAAGCCCTTTTGGTTTTATTTCAATGTATTTTTGTTCATAATTTGAGAAAATTTGATGCAAAACATACATGTATCTGTATTTCACTTTTAAAGTAATAATTAAATAAAAATTGTGTCCATTTAAAAAAAACACCGCAACTACGACTGAAATATGTAGTATGTCAAAAAATCTGAAAGGATATTTGTTTTTTTTGCGGTTTTAATATAGGTATCCAGTTTTTTCGTTACAGCTGCATACATTTTTTCGGAAAAAAGTATAACTCATAAATTTTCGTGCCCAATCACGCCAGCCAGGATCATAATTTAGCATATATATTTTTTTTAAAAAGGCCAAAAAAATGCTGATCTATTTAAGACATTTAAATAATCTATATTTTTTATTAAATACCTAGTTAATTTTTTTAATGCGTAATTTTCCATGTCTTTCAGGAATTAAATTAAATTCTTTCAAAGCTGTTAAGGATGGCGCAAGGTTTGACAGCAGCAAATCCGGACTTATTTTTTAAATGTTGTCGTATTTCTCTACATTCATTTACATAAGCCTCTATTTTCATTCGTCATGACGGTATCATGTGTTACCCTTTCTTTGCTTGCAGGTTACATATTGAAGCGAGTGGGGCACTTGAACATGATGAGCCTAGTTCTCTTCGCTTTTGGCGTGCGTTTCATCCTATACTCGCTTCTGAGGACCAACCCGTGGTGGGTTTTACCCATAGAAATGCTGCAGGGTATTACCTTCGGCATGTTTTACCCTACGATGGCGTCGTTTGCAAAAGTAGTGTCGCCGCCAGGCACAGAGACTACTGTTCAGGTAATTTAAATAGTAATCCAAGTACATTTCCTGTGTAAAAAACTACCCTTTGCCCGTCTTCTTGGTATACGATGTCGATCTTTAGAATAGAATAGAAAGGAATAATATTTATTTGGGGGCAACTAGGCCCATATTGTACAATTATCTTACATACTAACATACATAATATGTAACTTAAAAATTAACACAACTAAAACAATTGCGGTGTCAGCTAGCCGGCGGCCGGGAAATCAAAGCAAAACATGACATCCCTCGGCCAGAAGTCCTCCTATCATTGTCGAGTTACTAAGGCGTAAGACCGTGAATGAACATATAAATATTCTTTTACACTAAATAAACCGCGTAAATGTCTGTGGCTCTGACTTATTTTGGTTCAAGCGGTGAACGTGATAATATTGTAAATAATCGGCATTTTATGGGGTTTGACCTATAGTTGTAAAGACATTTAAGAGAACAGGTATCATTCTCCAACATTTGATTATACCAGTAGCGTTTTTCCATTTGCTATATGAACCAATGTTAAGGCTGCGGCTAGGTGTACGTGTTCCGACTCATATGATGACAATAACAATGTACGTTACTGAGTGTTAACGTACTATTCTTCGCCTGTTTGGTAAAAACCTAAAATTATCTATACTATACCTGCCTTGTATAGTATTAAAAAGCAATATTTTTTAAGGGTTTAGTTGGTGCCGTGTTCGAGGGTGTTGGGACTTCACTGGGGAGCTTCATCGGAGGCCGCCTGTACGAGAACGTCGGTGGTGGGAACACTTTCCTGTACTTCGGGATAGGTTCCTTGGTTTTCTGCTCGCTACACATCGGGGTCCAAATCCTGATCAAGGATCGATACAGACACGTCGGAATGTTTCAAGGTAAAGGAAAGGAAGATGAATCTACTTAAAGAAAAAAACCGACGAAAACGCTCACACGTTAATGTCGCGTTCACATAACCTTACAGTTAGCGGCGTACACACATATCGACGCGTGCGTTATATATGTATGCTATATAAAATCGTAAATAAAAGGTAATTACTCGAACATGTTGATCTAAGGGCTGTATCAATAAACTCATCTTGGCTGAGATGCCCATCACAAGACACGTCAAAGTAAACATCTAGCCAAAGAAAACTATCATATGTGACGCATCGTGCGACGAACATTACAGTTGAGATCAATTTATGCTCTTACAAAAAAGCAACAGCTTATCCTAGGTTTTTCGTTGAAGATAAAATTAAATGTAGTATTTACTTAGCGATAGACAAAGTGGTACTTATTAATAGCACGAGAAAAATCGAGATAAATTGACGGTTCGTTGCAAATCAACTGGTGCTGAGCCGCAAACTGACTATAGAAAGTGTAAGCCTTAAGCTGCGCGTCCACCGCATCAGAATCGGAGCGGACGGATTTGTTGGTTTGTATTTTTTTTTGTAGCAAGCAGGTCCACCGGATTGGCATATCTGCGCCGGAGACCGGTTTTTCAGCCGATGCAGTCATCTGCTGTGAACGTGCCATTCAGATCCCGATCACTTCGAGTTCCGATGTGTTTGCGACGCTTGCGCCATATCTACCCACATTTACGTTCATGATGAACCATGAAGTTTAAATTAGTGTAGTGGAAAGATATGAAGAACTTTACAATCTACAACATACAATACAATACACAGACAACAGTATCCTCGTCTCTATCCTCCTGCAAAACGTGCACAGGCGAACTCGATTCTTTTGAAAATGCCGATATTGCCTATGTAAAATCCGATTGCAGTGTTGCATTTTGTAAATTCCGACGCCGACAAGTACGCTCCGTACACTCAGATTCCGATGCGGCGGACGCGCAGCATTATGAACTTTTTTTAAATAAAGTGTCAAATGCTTACTACATGTGGCTCCGAAAACCGATAACTGTGAGCGGTATGTGACTTGACATTACCTGTATAAAAGCTTTTTACGGATCATTTTAAATCATAACGGACTTTTACGTAAACCTTAAGATATATGGGGTTTTCTAGTGTAGAGGTACCGCTTTAGTCGTGCGTTTGTATTATAGCGGTAAATAAGTTCACTAAAACCATGTAGCTACTGGCTCTTGGTTACAATGTTTTTGTAGATATTACTGTTAAATAATGCTTTCTATAAACCGTTACCATATATATTGTTTACATAAAGAAAGTTTTATTGTCATCAATATTACGCCTGAAATATAGCGGTACCTAGTTTTAGACTGTTTTTTGTAGGACCAATATGAAACGACGATTGTAAGATGTTATCGATACTTAACTAGATACTTTTATTCATTTCCAAATGTATCTGAATTTAGATAAGGTTATATTTCTGTCACTGCTCGTAGTTATCAATTAATTTAATGTATAAAATGTTGGGCTATGGTTTTGGCCACAACCAATTCGTAGATCATTAAATTAAATTCGTGTTATATTATTAAAAAAAACTTACGTATAAAAATACATTAGATACAAGAATCGAGTTGAAACGGCCAGGAGCGAAATATTTATCTAATAAGTAAGTCTTTTGATTCGCGTGAAGAGATCTTACTTGATATTGCTCAAGAATATTGTTTCCAATAGTTTTTAGAAATCGCTTGGGCTTTTCTATTATCGTTTTGCCAACAAAAGTAAAGAACGGAAGATATAAAACAGCAATTAAGGTAACGCTCGAGGAACTGACGTCCCCACGGCAGTGATAAAAATGTTATATATTTTTTCCTATTAACATTACTTCATATTGCTTGAGTTAAGGTATCTTCGAAGGTTTACGTAGCAAAACATCTAAAATCAAATGTTATAAAGTTGATACATACGTTGAGACACGTCCAGAATGTCGAAAGCCTAAATGAATAATGTTCGTAATCTATAACGTTCAAAATCCATACAAGACTACTGGTCGAATGAATATAATATCGAAGTACAAAATGAATATGATTATTTGACATAAACTTTGTACACACATGTCTAGAAAGCCGAAAATAATGTTGGTAACGTCTTATAACGTTTGAAACACATACAACACGTTTGAAACACATACAACACGACTGTACCCTATTACTTTAGTAGAATATACCTGAACCCATTAAACATTTACAGTGGCACTAGACGGCAGTCTTTTTTACGTTTTGTGCCATTAGTGGCAGATCCAGTGGCATACAACGGAATAAATGATTTCGCACACATTTCGTAAATGTATGGTATGTACAAGCTGTACTAACTGTAAGAGGGGAGGGTGACTAAAGATGGAAATATTCGTGGTTAAGGTACTGGGGCTCTATTCAACTCTGTAAAACCATATTGCTTTTGACTTTTTATAGTATTGTTTTTAACTCCGCCGCCATTACACGGAAATACGTCAAAAGCAATAAAAACAAAATATTCTAACATGGTTAGAATATTTATTTAAACTTGAATTATAACACGTACATTTCAAATATAAAATTACAAATTGGCTGCAATGCTCTTTAAAAGGTTTGAAATGGCTGTATTCGTGAATTTTCGGAATAATACTAGCTACATTGCAAATATACGATTCGTTTTTCCTACGTCTTTTTGTCTGAATTTTGTGTCCCGGTTTTATTTTTCCATTTCCATTATATTGTTCCTGGTTTCTTTGAGGAAATTTTGAGACCAGTCTTTCTTTTTGAAGTTTTCTATATAAAATCTGTCGTAACTGGAAAAATCACCCAGACTTCTGCCGTTTCAAAGTCCAGAATTGCTTGAGTAAAATTTAAAGTTATGTTGTTTTCCGTACAGTACTCTTGGATCAAATTGAACATAACATCGTATGTTTTTTGTCTTAATGTGAGCATAAAACGAATAATAAAGGGAATGTAATGTACATTCCCTTTATTATTCGTTAATAGTGTCAACAATCCTGTAAGCTTTATTCGGCGGTCGGCTAATACGATATTTTCTATTTTCTTGACCATCTCTTCCGTAGTCACCTCAATAGGGCGGCCTGGACGGTCTTCGTCAAAGACGGATGGTCTGCCCCGTTTAAACTCGTTATACCAATATCTGATAGTTGTCATAGAAGGTGTATTATCCTTGTAAACAGCTTGCATTTGTACTTTTATCTCAACACATGTTTTTCTTCCCAAAAACAGAAAATGAATTACAGAACGATACTGTTCTTTCTCCATATTTGCAATTAAAATCGAATTCTTACATTCAACACCCGTTAAACGAAAAAAACAGAAGAATGCTGTGATATATTTTTATTTTTTCCGGCCCATGAAGGTTGCCTTAAAACGGTCGTATACATATTTTCGGCCAGTGACAAGAATAACATTTGAAAACGGGTACTTATCAAATAGCCCTCGTATGTTCCAACGGAAGACCACTGCTCGCTTTACTGCTAGCGAATGCTGAGTTGGGGCCGTTTCGCAACAATTTATCCCCTCCGGGTGTATTGGCCCAGATGTCAATATGTTCAAATGTTAGAACGTTCGGATGTCAAAAAGTCCAATCACACAATACCCGGTTGCCAAAACGTCTTTTGGTCAAAACAACCAAATGAAAAAACGCCCGATTACCGAATGTCCATCTGCCAAAAAGTCCAGTGCACATAACCTCCAGTTGTCAAAATTCCCAATTGCCTAATTGTCATTATGTCTAGCGAATATCACGTCCGGTTGCCAAAACGTCCAATTACCGAATCGTCCAATTCCCAAGACGTCTAATGGACGGAACGTACGGTTACCAAAATGCCGAATGGCCAAAACCCCCAGTAGTCAAAATGTCGAAGTGTCAAAACATATATAATTACGTATTTGCGAACAAAGGTTAAAAGTGAAGAATGTGTCCGGGATCATTTAGTATATGTACGTATGAATAAGTGTGGTTAGGTATGTGTTCTTGTTCAAAAATTTAGACGAAGCTTGCATTGAAAACGCAAAAGAGGGCTACTCTTTATCCGTGTTTGTTTACATTTTTGGTCAAATATGAAGGAACTCGGTGTACACACACACATAGTAAATCTACGAGGGGTGATTGATTCCATCTGGATTCCAAAGCCAATACAACACTTTTGAAGAAACTTTCCTCCAGGTCTTCAAAATAGGTGTCCACTTCAGCTTGGACCTCGTTGTTGGTCAAAAATTTCTTACCGCCCATGTGTTTTTTTAAGTTTGGAAATAGGTGGAAGTCCGACGGTGCCAAATCGGGCGAATAAGGCGGATGGGGCAATAATTCAAACCCGCAGTTGTGAATTTCTGCTATCGATTTTAGTGACGTGTGCACACGTGCATTGTCCTGGTGAAAGAGAACTTTTTTTGTCAGCAATCCAGGTCTTTTTACTTTCAGTTCCTCTCGTAATCGCCGTAACAGTTCGCAATAATAGTCCGAGTTTATAGTTTACCTTTCTGGAGATAGTCAACCATTATTACTCCCTTTGCGTCCCAGAAGACTGATGCCATGACTTTATTCGCCGACAAAATGGCCTTTGCCTTTTTGGGAGGCGGAGATCCAGCACGAACCCACTGCTTCGATTGCTGTTTAGTCTCGGGCGTGTAGTGGTGGACCCATGTCTCATCCATAGTAACATATCTGTCCAAAAAGTCTTGAGGGTCAGCTTCATACAGGTCTAGACAGTCGCGCGAAATTGTTAGACGAGTGATTTTTTGTTCCACTGAAAGGAGCTTTGGAACCCATCTCGCCGACACCTTCGAAAAACCTAATTTATTGACTATAATGTTTTGGGTTCTTTCATAGGATATGCCCACGATGTCCGCTATTTCTCTTACTTTTAATCGTCGTTCTTTCATTATCATGTCGCATATAATTGTCACATTATGTGGATTGGTCGCAGTGGTTGGCCTTCTGGGACGAGGGTCATCTGCGATACTGACTCGTCCCCGCTTGAATTCAGCTGCCCACTTTTTTACCATCGTATATGATGGACAGGATTGCCTCAATGAACACTGCATATCTTCATAAATTTGTTTCGGAGTCAATCCTTTTTTATGAAGATATTTAATTACAGCACGTTGCTCCAAATTGTCCATTATGAAAAATCTGTTTACACGTATTTTTAAATCAGACGTAAAATTTATATTAAACATTGCCTTCCAATTATAAATTCGCGGGATGAAATCTGAATAATGACAGTTCAAAATGGCGGCAGTTTTTTTTTAAATATACTTTTTTTAATGTTCAGGCCGCGAACTTTCCAATCAGCCCTCGTACTATAAAGCGTTCAGAAACTATAGGAAATGGCCAGCGAGCGGTGCAACACTAGAACCTAGGTACTATAAAAACATTATCATTTGTCCTAAATGGCTCATCAGTGTCACTGAAGTCCGTGACTGTATATGGCTAAGAGCGGTTTCGCACTACGCCGATCCAAATCCGATCCGAACCCGTGAAAACACGGATCTATACTGGATATATAAAGAAATCGGATGACGGAGATCGGATCTAGTGCGTAAATTACCATAGAAATAGTTCTACGTTTACTACGGACCATATTTTCACGGGTTCGGACCGGATTCGGATCGGACGTAGTGCGGAACCGCTCTAACAGGTTATAAGAAAAACGGCAAAGTTTAAAAAAAAAATGTATTAAAGTCCATTTAAGTGACTTATCCCCGCCACAAAGTATACGTACCTCCTGTCGTTCAAAAATAAATGTTGAAATACTTAAATTAACAAATTTACTTATTTTTAAAACATAAATACGACTTATTTTAGAAATTAATGTACACGAAACTATTACTTAAAATGTAGTTTACATTGCTTCCTCAGCTCGAGGCAACATTGGATAAAGTCAATTGGTGTTATGTCCCCTTTTATCACTTCTTGCAGTTTTTCATTGTATCTTCTGTCGAACATAATAATATTTCTTTTACTGCGGTTCCGGTCAAACAAACTTCTTTTTATTTTGCAGTCCTGGGTTTTTGCCTATTTGCGTAGTAACTCGATAAATTTAAACAAATTTTGTTTCGTACCGTCCGTCCTCTTCTTAATGCGGCTGTACCATGCTTCAACCGTGTTGTTAGTTCTGTGCATGTCGTTTGCACAACTTATATCGGCTTGTGCAGACCTAGACAGCCATTCCATTGCAACATAATTTTCAAAATTTTCGATTTATGTGGTTTTTACTAAATTCCAATTGACTATTGAATCCCAGCCTTCAAAAATCAAATTTTGTGGCAATAGGGGTAAAATTGAATTAAATTGTAGTAGTTTCTTTCCTTCTCTTGTATCGCGAAGATTACGTTTCTCCGCCTTCCTCCATAAAACCCTCTGAAAGTGGAAAGAGCAACCCGAAATATCGTATTGAGGTAAACTTGCTTTCACGGCGTTTATTTGGGCCTTTTCATAGCCACATTTAAACTTGTTTAATGCAATATTAAATTTATCTCGAAGTATGGCGAAAATACGCATGTATGTTTCTGTTGTTTTGTTGGGCAGTAATATGTATACCATGGGAATTACGCAAGTATATTCGGTTGTACTTTCTATATCAACGTGAATGCTGTATAATTGGTAAAAAGGTAAAGGTACCACATCAAATGTCCTATCACCGAAGAAAACTGTTTTATGTGAAATATTTTTCATGGTCTTCAATGATAGTTCTGTGCTGAACATGAGAATTTTATTCGTATTTCCATCTTCACATATTAAAATTTATCTTTTAAAACATCTGGTATTTGTACATCGTTGATTGACCGTTTCGAGGAACCGAATGCAGGTATGTCTGAAGCACAAACATCTGAATCATCACCGTCCTGAATATCTAACCCACTAAAAGACTTCATATAATTTCCGTATTGGTGAGTATATCGCACCTTCGGTAGGACAAGGGCATAATTCCACTTTTTGTAATTTTACAGGAGAGACATTTTAAGTTTTTTTTTGCGTTCAATGTTTAATTGATCACGACATAATTGCTTTGAAGTAATTTCTCTTCTCGTAGACCGAGACTTATACTTTTGTGAATTGGGAAATGTTACATACAGGAATTAGAAATCCTTTATTAATTTATTATATTTTTTTTTTATAACGAAGGTGTACAATTATGCCCTTGTTCTACCTAAATTTTAATTTTTTTGTAATTATGACCTTTTAAAACTTTATGACACGGGTGATTCTTGAATAAAAAAACACGTTATTTTTAAAAAAAACCTTGTATTTTGTCTACTTATAACAAGTTTAGGAACTTTATGTTACGCATAATCTAGCAATCATTGGCAAAAGTCTTTGTTATTAAACATAAAAAACAATCTAAAATTATAGATTAAACAACAAAATAAACAAAACTTGGTTTAGGTACTATTATTAGACAGTCTTTCTTATTATTTTTTTAACAGACCTATTAAACTAATCAATAAAAGTAATCGAAAAACAAAAACAATATTCTTCTAGATGTCTCTGACAAACTTTTATAGTTTTACAAAAAAAACTTAGTATAAAATAATATTTAAATGTAATCGAAGAAAACATAAGAAAATAAAAAATCAAGAACACTTTTTCAACGAACAATAATCTATAAAATTGTTATTATAAAAAATATTTTTTAAAAAATGCTATTATAATATTGCTCGTAGAACTTTGGAACTATGTTTGAGGCAATCAACTGTCGAATGTCTTCTTTTTTCCGATTTGGGATTGGCAACTTTTCGGTGTACAACACGTTTAACACGATGTCATTAATTCTTTTTTTATTTCGGCCTGTTTTAATTTTTGCTTCTGTCCAGATATCAGATTTGTAGCTATTTTTGTACTGGAATGTCTCCGAGCCTTTAGTGAACTTTATTGCTTTCATATCTGTCAATCTAACAATATCTCCATCAATGTTTTTGTTTAAATTCAAATTAATCTCATCAGACAATAACTTTAAATCCAAGAATGAGTCAAAGTTCATTTCTTTAACTTCATACCGGTTGCCACTTTTTTTTGCATTTCTGATGAGACTTATATACTCTGCTGGTGTGTATATAGGTCCAGCTTTCTTGGCCCGTTTAATGCTCTTTTCGATGACAGAATGTACTGAATCGGCTTGATTTTGAGTATGTCCTCTAATCAGGAATTTGTGCGTGATTGATTTTAGAGGAAGTGTATTAACCGCATAATAATACATTCCAAAAACAAACCTGAAAAAGTAAAGATATTTCTGTAAGGTGAAGTCTTGTAATTGCAACTATCTGGTAATTGCAACTGACTTAAATAACTCCCTCTAGGATCACTGTTTCAAACGACAGGCGTGATATTATATTTTTTTTAGAATAGAAAAACAATATCACGCCTGATGTTGTTCGAAATAGTGATCCTAGAAGGAGTTATTTAAGTCAGTTGCAATTACCAGATAGTTGCAATTACAAGACTCCACCTTACAGAATTTATAGATATTCAAATAATAACATTCATATCAATAAAATTCTTAACGTAATAATCATAAGACCACATTAACAATGCTAAGAATTACTTACTTATTTTTTTGCTGGCCACAGCAGTTATCAGAATATAATATTACTTCTTTATCAGGTTCTCTGTTAGAGAGTTCCTCCAAAAACATGTAAAGACACGTCCCTATTTCGTTAGCTCCGCGTTTTCCGAGACCCTCATGCCAGAAGAAACAACTTGTTTTGTCCTCATTTATATTCGAAACCTAAGAAAAACACAACAAATTTGATTAGATGCAGTGGTAACGTTAATTTTAAATTATTAATTTATCTGAGTACTCACCGTAAAATTATAACAGTTAAGTTTTGATTTATAAAAGAAACCTGATGACTGGCCAATAGGACATGGTAAGACTGCCTCTAGATCGAATATGGAAAGTACGTTATTAGAATCTATCTCTTTGCATTGTTCTGTGTCCTTTTTAAGTTCTAATCGGCTCAGACTTTTTTCTTCTAAGTGTAGTTTATGCTTAGCCGATAGTGGTTCCTTGTCAACAGCATTTTTGTACGCCTCACATTCATCGCACTGGTCTTTGCGAGGTAATTATAAACCAAGGTTGAAGTCAGAATTAAAAATGCGATGGTATGCGTCATAATTTGCAGCCTCTTTACCAGCGGCTTGTCGAAGATCTTTATAGCTACGATGGAGCTCGGCTATAGTCAGACTGCCGTCTATAAACTCTCTGGTTGTATTAGCTCTCAAATAATGACTTTCTGTTCGAGGGATTGAATTTATATGATCTCGAACCGATTGTATGACTTCATCACTTAGTTTACATTGTTTCCCATGCTTTCCACGTTTGTCGGTAGAATTCATAACATATAAAGTATTGTCAGATATCTTATCAGTTACGTTACGTAGAGTTTTTTCACCAATACTTAATGTATTTAACAAAAAAATCTTACAAACTCTGACTTCATTTCCATTTATCATGAAATAGTAGGACGCATTTGGTTTTCTAGGTGGCTTATTGCAGGTATTTTTGGCCTTGACCCTGATTCGTCGGAATTCTGGTTCAATTCTTTTGACACAGGAGGCAAGAAAATCTCTCTGTCTTAGATATGTTCCCAGATCCCAGTAGGTTTTGAAAATGCTGTTCCTTGTTTCAGTGGAAATGTTAGTAGAACACGAAAGTCGGCATGAGTCTTTGCAAGGAGGTCGAATTGACTTCGCTTGCACAGTTTTTCCTCTTTTGGTGGTATATTCTTGACCAGTATTTTTTAAACGCTTGGTTACATTTTGTTTCCACAGATGTGTACTTTTTTGCCGTTTTCTAGACTGTCTTCTATTAGACTCTTGCTCAACATTGTCTTCATTCATGTTCAATGTTGGTTCTGTACCAACATCAGTTTCATTATTTCCCAAAATATTTTGAACAGATTTAGAGGAGCTGCTGCCGGAACTTGATGAACTGCTGCCGGAACTAGAAGAGCTTGAGGAACTAGAAGAGCTGCTACGATTAGAAGATATAGCTTTATTTATAGGTTGTTTTGCGCGACTTGGTGGCTTATATTCTGATCCTTCGGATGGTGAAAAATCTCCATTGTTTGAAGAATCTGAGTTCTTTGCATTACCTTCAAAAGAAAATAATCATCAATACTTTTTAATTAAGAACCAAACAGTTATTAAATATCTATACTTACCTGAAGCTTCATTCATGGTAGGTGTATGTACTCGTTCTGTAATGTTGCTTTCCGTTAACTTTGGATACTGATTTTGGAATTCTATAACAATGAATTTATTATCTTTGTACAACACATACAGGGTGACTGCGGGGTCGTGATACAAATGATGACCTGTGTGTTCTACCCACGAATAAGAACAACTTTCACTATGTCCTAGTCATAATTTGTATCACGACCCCGCAATCACCCTGTATATAAAATATATAAATAATATAAAAATAAATACACACATATATACAGGGTGTTTGGTACATGGATGGACATACGTATATAGGAGATAGCTGGGACCATCTGCTACGCGGTCCGCCACAAAAAAATTGCCTGGGCCCTATAATTTTTTTTTTTTAATTTTTTAATTTTTTTCGAAAATATTCCGTTTTCAAGATTTAAAACCTCAATAACTTTTTTAAAAATGATAAAAGGGGCAACATTTTTATTTTATTTCTATCTTGACTGATCGTAAAATCTTACAAATTTAATATTTGGTGCACACGATAGCTAAAAAAATAAGTACGAGCCCTCAAACCTCAAAAATAGGTAAAAAAAATATTTAAACGCCAACTTTGCATTGCATTTAAAAAAAAACTAAAAACGACCAACTAGTCTTAATTACTCAAAAACATCTTCAGTTAATACGCTTTCGATTGGTATACAATAATTGCAATTTGTTTAAAAGCAGCTGGAGTTATTCGTCAACTTTAACTAAGGGGACAGTTTTTTATGAAACTACTTTTGAGGAAAGTACATTCCTTGCGATAATAACCTTAAAGAAAACACACAAGTTGATCACCAATCTTGAAATTTATTTATAAAAATTGCTCAAACTGCTGTCCTTGATTATTTATGCATGCTCGACATCGTTTTCTTATTTCTGCTGTTGTCACTCGTAGCAGCATCTCGGCTTTCATTACATGAAATGCAGCATTTATGCGATTTATTAAATCTTCACGATTTTCGACTTCGGTTACGTACACTAAATCTTTAGCCCTTCCCCAAACGTAAAAATCGATCGGAGTGAGGTCTGGCAACCGCGGAGGCCAGGGAATTGGACCACCCCGGCCAATCCATGAATTGGGGAAGGCATTATTTAGATGCTCCCTCACAGCAATACTCCAATGTGCCGGGCAGCCGTCATGTTGGAAGACGATGGGTCTGTCTTCTTGGAATACTTGTTCCACTAATTCGGGTAGATCGTTTTGTAAAAACTCTAGATAATTAGCCCCATTTATGTTATCAGGTAAATAATGGGGCCCGATTAACTTGTCTCCAATCAGACCAGCCCAAACGTTAACGCTGTATCTTCTTTGAAATCCTCTAGGTCGCTTTACGTGAGGGTTTTGATTTTTTTCTCCCCAATGGCGCAAATTGTGGAAATTCACAATTCCTTCTTGATTGAATTTAGATTCATCCGTCCATAAGATACTCCTCAAAAAGTTAACGTCATCGACATCTGTGTGAAGCAAATGACGGCAAAATTGAATCCGTCTCTCAAAATCATTTTCTTCAAGTGCTGTAACAAACAAAGTACGCTTCAGATTTTTTTCAGGACTAGTAATCACAGTCACATCACCGGATTCTCTCTTAGTTAAAACACATACCTTGAACAGGAGTGTAGTGAAAGGGGTGCTGTCCATTAGCCCGGAGAACTGACCACACTTTCCAAATGCTTAGACCAAGTGCATCAGCTACCACTCTAATGCTTTTCGTAGGGTCCTCGTTGAACTCGTTAAGAACTTGTTCGTCAACAGCAACATTGTGATGTCGCACTTGCACTCTTGGCTCATGAAAATTTAAATTGCCGGTTTCCCGTAAACGCCGGTAAGTAGTCACAAACGTCTGGCGGTTGGGTAATCGACGGTCCGCATAACGCTCCTCATAAAGTCTTCGGGCTTCGCGTGCATTGGAGTTAGCTCTCCCATACGCCAACAACATGTCCGCGTATTCTTCATTGGTAAATGTGGTCATTTTACCAGTAACACAATAATGCAACAATAACAAAAAACTTAACAAAATGAATGGATAGGTGAAAAATCTTTTACTTTTTGCCGCCTTTTTGTTTATGACAAAGAAAACGCAAGCTTTTTTTTAAAAAAAAAATACTTAAACAAGCTATTCCAGACACAGGTAAAAAAGTTGTTTCGATTAAATGTAAGACTTGTGCCCTCAATTTATTATGGCCCTTTTCACTTTTTAAAAAGTTACAAACTAAATAATAATGAAATTTCTTTGCAACATTGTGGGCTCGCTACACATGCCCCCAATGTTTTTTTTTAAATTTGAGAACTGTCCGTAAACCATGTACTTCGCGTCCAAAGAAGATAGTAATGTCAACTTTTACGGACATTTTTGAGAAAAATACTTATCAACCCCGGTACAGTACATTCCTTGCAAGGAATGTACTTTCCTCAAAAGTAGTTCCATAAAAAACTGTCCCCTTAGTTAAAGTTGACGAATAACTCCAGCTGCTTTTAAACAAATTGCAATTATTGTATACCAATCGAAAGCGTATTAACTGAAGATGTTTTTGAGTAATTAGGACTAGTTGATCGTTTTTAGTTTTTTTTTAAATGTAATGCAAAGTTGGCGTTTAAATATTTTTTTTACCTATTTTTGAGGTTTGAGGGCTCGTATTTATTTTTTTAGCTATCGTGTGCACCAAATATTAAATTTGTAAGATTTTACGATCAGTCAAGATAGAAATAAAATAAAAATGTTGCCCCTTTTATCATTTTTAAAAAAGTTATTGAAAACGGAATATTTTCGAAAAAAATTAAAAAATTAAAAAAAAAAAAATTATAGGGCCCAGGCAATTTTTTTGTGGCGGACCGCGTAGCAGATGGTCCCAGCTATCTCCTATATACGTATGTCCATCGATGTACCAAACACCCTGTATAATATAATACATAAACAATATAAAGTTCACCAATAAACTAGTTATTTTAAATACATACCCGAAGTTGCATTTAACGTATTTGCTTCTTCCAAAAGACTGCTTTTAGGATCTTGATTTTCGAAATCATTATTGTCTATCCATGCCTCAACCATTGTTCTTGAAAAAGAATCTAAAAGTAAATTACAATTTCAGTTATACATAAAAGTAGGTAAATTTTAATAACCAAAAAATCATGAAGTATTCATACCCATTAATGAATTAACGTCGGAAGTAGTCACTGTCTTAAGGCATTTATTAGCTTCAGCTAAGGTGTTTTCCGAGTTGTTATCCATCTGAGGCTCATCTATTGCTTTAGTCTGCCTACTGTCTCTATCATCATTAATCATCATCAAGATTTTTCTACTTCGGGATTCCATTTCGTTCTGAAAACTTTATTACTTAATACCTATTACTGTCAAAAAATCAAAAGTAATAACAAATTATTATATAGGCACATGAATAATTAGTTATTTACCCGAAATACATGATTTCAAAACCAATTTAAAGACAATTCTGAAGGTATAATTTGATTAATTTAGAAATTATCTACCCTAAAAATAACAATAAATGAAACAATAAAGTCATAATTGCTAATTATGCCTACTCCAATAAGAATGAAATTGGAATGAGAAAGTCATATTTATTTTTATTTCTCTTTTTATTTATATATATTGGAGTAACAAAGCCACAATTACTTGCACGTCCAATTTTTGATAAAAATGATTGGAATAACAAGGCCATAATTGTTTTCATGGCAGTGGTTTTTTTAAGGGTCTGGAATAAAAAGGCCACATTTGTATTTAAGACTTAGAATTTCTGAGGTTATTGAAAGTACAAAGTCACAATTGTTTGAGCGGCGTTGTTCCTCCAAATGCTTTATCATTAAATAGGCATAACTGCACCAAATGTGACTTTGTCATTCCAGAAATTTAAACCAAAAAAGGGCATATTTACCTTAACGACCTTGTAGCACCATCTAGCAACCACTTCACTCGCGGGCTGCCGCGCAACTGACCAATGAAACCTTGTCGCGCCGAAACACTCAAATAAACGCACCAATAAGAAAAAGTCATGTGTCGCCCTCTGGCGGTTTAACGCCGAATTTAACAGGTGTCTTTGTCCCTCCAAGTAAAGGGATACTTTCTGAGCATTTTGTGCATACTAACTCATTTTTAGAGTTTTTGACAATTGTGCCCTTGTCTTACCGAAGGTGCGATATGGTGCACACATTTTTTTAAAATTCTTGCTAAATGAATTATATTTTCAGGTCTAATTGCTGCTCAAAAATGCGTATTTTTTTCTGGTTACTTCAGTCCTCTCGCTATTAATAGTAATTGACGCCGAATATTCTTCACGGTTTACACACCTCCATAACGATGAAACGTCTTTATTTTTAGCGTTAGCATTGTACCTATGAAATCCCTTTAAAACGGTTTCTTTACCCTTGTGATTTATACTAAAAGTAAGGGATTGACTTGTTGCGTCGTTGAAATCCATATTTCGCCATGTAAATTGGAGATTTGCAAATCAAAACGTCCTAAATGATATGGTTTTGATAGGAAAATAATGACAACTATACATTTATTTATCTGTTTTTAATCATAAGTAGACACTTCAGCCGATGTTATTATCGGAGCGGAAATCGAGCTAAAGAGGTTCGAGTAGTAATTTCAAATATATAGTCACGTGTATATACTGGCTTATTGAAACATCACCTAGAAAGAGGGAAACATAAAGAAGGGCAATGGCTATAATAAAAAAGATAAAAATACATATTAAGATCATAATGGACACGTAAGGGTGTTGTTTAGTTCTACCGCAAAGCCGAAAATCATTATGGCCGTTAAACAAACAACGCTTAAAAAACGTTCAGACGTCTTACAAAACTTTTTTTTCTATTGTTTCTGGACTGGTCATTATGATTTCTAGGAGATTTTAGCACTTGTATCTAATGCCTAGCGTCCGTAATGGCTTCTGGCTGTACCCCAGGATGCATTGGACATTTTAACTCTTGGGCCAATTTGACCAGTGGTCATTGTGGCATCGGGACATTATGACCTCCCGGCCAATTCTACGCTCGGGCCTAATTGACTATTGGACGTTGTGGCATCTGGACATTATGACCTCATGGACAATTCTACACTCGGGCATAATTGACCAGTGGTCTTTGTGGCATCTGGACATCTAGGCCACTTGGACATTTTGACACTTGGGCCAATACACCCCGGAGGGAATTATCTGTGCCTTGTTTTTTTGATTCTAAGTATGTGATGTAATATTGTACTTTTGCAAATAAATGTCTCTTTATCTTTATCTTTTAATTTCAGGTCTTAAATTAAAATAGTATTTATATTTTTATATCCAATGTTTTAATGACCTTACAACACTATACACTATACTATTAATACAGAAAATTTAAAACAGAAGTTAATAACCTATACTAACTAACTTAAATCGAGAGTTATGACGAATAGAAGACTGAATTACGTGCTTTATTGTTTGACTTTATGTATTTTGAACGTTATACACAGTGAGCAGTATGGATTATAAACGTTATGAATTTAAATGGTAGACATTTTAAATTAATGACATAAGTATGTTAATTTCGTACGTTACGCAATTTGATGTTATATATTTTGATCGTATGAAAATCGGACTTATAAAATTTGATTTTAGATGTTTTGCTAAGTAACCTTACGAACTTGCTTTACAAATCGTGCCATGACCTTGCCCCTTAGCTATTTTTATATACCACTTAAGCTATGAGTAGGTACATTTTTTTTTTAATATACTGAAGAATTAATATTTAAACATGAAAAATATTGAACGAAAGACACCTTTATACATATTTCCTAGAAGCTGTAAGTCTAGTGATGACAAATCCCACTAGTGACCTGTCATACAGTAAAACTTGCAAGTGTTTAGGTTTGCCTTCTTGTGTTCGGAACAATGAAAGTTAATAATTACGTTAAAAATCGGCACAACATTTAATACTTAGTCAATATTGGTACCATCACTAAAAGGGCTCTTGTTCTTCTAATCTCTATATAGCTATTCTTACCCGATTGCGACGGAGTCCAAAAGGACGGTTATGTGTTTGACCTGTATGTATGTCCGTTTCTATGGCCCGTCGTAACTACTCAACAGGTCAACCGATTTTGATAAATGATACATTATTAGATTCGTCTTGATGGCGCGATGTCACTGGGTATTATTATTCTATAAATAAAATATTTTTTAATCCAAATGTATTTAAGTATGCTTTTCATATATATCGACGATAGTATAAATAAATACAGTCTGGTTTTAGACCTTTCTTTTTATTCAGTTATGGACGTTACAATTAATAATTGATTTGTGTTAATTCTTTTGTTTCTTCATTATGTGCGTATGATTATTCATAAAATAATCATTTAAGACCGTATTAATAAACTGATCTTGAAAGAGACGCCCGTCTCTGACATGTATTTAGACGCGAATCTCAGCCAAGATCTGTTTATTGATACGGTCCTTGGGTGCGCTCAGTGTATGTATAGTGAGGGCAATATTTTATTATAAAATGTATAAAACATCATTTACTAACTATTATCTAGAGACTTGTTGATAAAAAGGTGCGTTACTATTAGTATTAGTGTTAAAAACAAGTACATAACATAAAAATGTAATTAAGTTGTTTTTTGTTATTAAACGCTCTGGTACGGTATTATTTATCTTTGTACAAAATGTCTTGTATTTATGTTTAGTTACCTAAAGATACGTAGATCCTGATTCAGAAGCACATACTTGTACTTAATCATTTTTCGTGTGGAAAATACGAGTGCAATTATTACAATTCCTGCAAAAATCGGAAAATATACTAATAAATACAGTGTGTCTATTTTAGTTATAGTCATCGGCGGTCAACCGCTGTCACACTTGCTCTCGCATAGGACAGCATTTTCTCGATCGTGTTTCTAGGAACCACAAAAACAACCGACCTCTTTTGAATAAGTAAGAGATAAGTATTACGTCTAACACTAAAGCATAAACTTTATATATATTAGCGTATAGATGTACAATGGGACAATTAACAAGGCAATCTTTTATTTGTAGAACAACGAAGTTTCGTTTAAAATTAATATTTCATTGCATTATTGCATTTTAACCCTATATAGGATACATTATTTGTTTATTTCAATTCATTTTGAATTCTAATGTATAGAACAGTATATCACACATTCAAACACGACATACGGTCTCACACGAGACCGGTATCGGGTAACAACTAACCATTCATTTTACATATAAATTACAATGTCCAACAACCCGTGCCACAATTAAAAATGCTCACGTACAGTACCCCAACGAAAATGTTAAACAATGACAATGACAATGACATTCACAACGACAAGGTTCTAAGTATGCTCAACATTTTTATTGGGTGACTGCACCTTTAAGTTCGTTTTCTCTATATAGGCCACGACCGCTGGCATATTTTGAGGCTATGGGTTCATTACAACTAAATTATATAATACCTCATTCATTAATATGCATAAATTTTAAATTGCCTTTATCTCATAATACCTCCATGTCAAATCGTCTCGAGTTTAAAATAAATGAAAATCATAATGACTTTGACCTTAAACGTCACATTCCCGAGATGTTTACATAAGTGTATGGATACGTCAAAATTTAAAAATAACTTATGCCGGAAGCACCGAAATGGTGAAATGTCAGTGTCTAAATCCCTTAATTCGTTTTCACATTACTCGTATGATATGGGCATAGCCGATGTCTACAGGATCTGACTTAAAATTGGTAATACATAAAACACTTTATTGTGGCTCAGTGAATACTGTACTAGATTAACTCAGTTGTTTGACTATTGTTAATTTTCTAATAAAACCAATGCCTTAAGTTCTTTAAGTTTCCCCTTCATTTAATACCTGTCATACCTGTCACTTCATTTTATCAATCTAATTTAAAAATAGTGGTAGGTTAACCGCATCCAGCCAAAAAATAGATAAATGAAATAGATACTTTTAATTAAATTACCAGTATGAAATTTAGGAATGGGGCTTAGTGTAGGGAAGATATATGTAAACCATTGATTTTGAACTATCAATTTGAAGTCACCCGGTATATGAAATATCGGATAATTTCGAAACCTGCGGGCCTGGTAATATGGTTGCTTTTTCCGCTTGACAAAATGTGGATAAAGTATCCATCACTCTTGTACTTATTGTGTCAAAAAACGACGAATGATTTTTCGGTTCGCTGTTAGATCGCATATAATCATTTGTTATAATATTGCTATGCATAATTTCTTTTAGTAAAAATAGAGGTATACTTACTCATCTTGAGGCGTTTTTTTTAGGCTTAGAGTAAAAAACACAAACATAAAAAGCATAATATTCTCAAAGAATAACATCAAACCGCATAAATACTAAGAGACATAAGAATTAATTGGCATCTTTACAAAATGCATAAAAATATTTTCCTAAAAAAATCTAAATAAAGAACAACTAGCCTGATGTACTACGAGAAAAGTTTAAGTTTTGTGTTTATATATATTTAGGAACAAAAGCTAGGTCGAGGGAGATCCGCGCGGATCTCCTATTCTACGTCATTTAGGCGCTTCGCGCCTGTACAACATGCTAACCTAGGCTAACTTTATCTAGCCGAGTGAAAGATATAAAAAATAATTAGTCGCGCAAACAATAATATGCATAATGTCTATTACTCGTAGGTAGTCGAAAACAAATTAGTTCAACTACAATTATTCTAAAAGCGTAATATTCCAATCAAAGCAGTAGGCCAAAAAGTTACTATGCTACTGTATTATTATGCCAAATAAAAATAGGCGAACGAAAGCGATCCCTATCTATCCACATTTTTGTCACGCGATAAACGCAGCCATATTAGGCCCGCTGGTCTTGTGACACTAGTAACGTATTTTCTCATTTGCACACACTGGACATGTATACGCTAGTAGGTATATTATAAATATTTATGAATTTATGTGATGGATAATATTGGCTGTGTCAAGTTTATTAATATATTAAATTTTATATTATTGACCTAATTAAATGATATTTTTTTATGAAATTGGAATATACTTACTTTATGTTGTGTCCGTGTAGGTACTTTGTTGGGGTTTTTTCCCTGCCTGTTATTGGTTTATGCCGTCATTTGTTTTTATATAATTACGACGTTTTTTTTGCCATTTTAAGGTTCTTGTTTCCGTTTGTTTTCTTTGCCGCTGATTCAGTTTGTTGGAGATGGGTTTTCCTATAGTTATATCGCAAAAGTAAATCGATCTTTCCATCATTCTTTCACTCCCACTCTTCTATTTCTATTTCTATTTCAGTTATGTGTATTGACCCCAGTTCGTGATCTACAAATTGCACAATTGAAAGTTTTGTACGTCATTCCTGCGTAATGTACTCTATCTACAACCCCATCATCACATAGGTGCTTCTAGAATATACATGTACTGTTATAAAACGTGAGCTTTATTATTATAAATTGTAGGATACAATTCGTTTCTTTTTTCTGAGGGCTATATATAACACCTAAAAAGTGGTACAGAAAACGAGCACTTACTTTTTTTTGTGTAGCTTAAATATAATGTAAAAGAAATTAATACTAGTAGATAACTTTACATTCAAAAAACGTTTTTTAGCTTAAAATCAACATTCAAGTCACTATGAAAACTAGTCAATATCGAATGCGCCCGTTTTTTGCAAGGGGGTTTATAATAACAGCTTGCATGACGTACAATACTTAAAAAGATGTTAAAATGCTATTAAATGTCAGAACCAAAGAACTTAATGACATTTGGTGGAAAAAAAATCGAGTGTAGAATAGCTATATCTATATTTAATTAAAAAGAGGTTACTTACAAATTGTATAATGTACTTACTCCCTTTTCAAATAAGTTTAGTTCGTAATTGTGCGTATGTTCCTTAGCTCCTGAGGCCCCGCGTACTTAAAATCAAACAACCTATATAGACTCAGATTTTACAGAGGTCCATGGTAACTTTAATCCATGTCATGTTCTCTGTCTATCGAAACAAGTTAATATGGCGTTTTCTCTTTTGTACTATTGTTTTAATATTTCAGTTACAGGAGAGGTCCGTGGTCGCTAATAGTTGCACTACCTAGTACATACCGATGCCGTTTTTTTTTAAATTGATTTTTATTTATTTCTTTCCTTCTATAATGTTTAACATAAAAATGCATTAGTTTACCTACAAAAGAACTTAAATAGATCACAATCATTGTAAGCAATATAAAATATTTATCTACAAAGTACACAAACAGAGACAGATGTCCAAAACATCTTCGTTTTCCGTATTGCTGACCAATAGCGTGCTTCGTTACTCATCGAGTTTTAACTTGTTTCGGTGGATAGAGATAGTAATAGGAGTGTTTCATTTAACACAATTAATTTGTCTTAATGTTGTCACTGTTTTCCGGTTCGGGTCTCAGGAGGTTAAATCCAGTATTATACATTGAGTAGCTTTAGTTTTTTTATCAATAAACATTATCCGATATCAGCAGATTGTGTTTGATTTATTTTTCCTTAAAAACACCCAAACCTTACGCTTTTCTTTATAGTAATCTTTGAATTTAGATACTTCGGTAGACAGCAGAAAGCAAGTACATTCCAAAGTATCACCGCCAGCAACGGTAACAATAACAATAATAACAAATTCATTTATTTACCAAGAAAGAAATACAGGGAAACATTTACTTGAAGGATGTTAAAAGGCAACATTACATTATTAACTTTCCCGGATCATGCACAAATTGCAAATTGTCATTGGGTCAGGCTTGTAAGGCTCACTTTGCCAAAATGAGCACTTTCGTGCACTTCTACAGAATGATCACTTTATCGGAAGGCACCAACGCTCTCTATAAAAGTGCACGTCCCAATGGTTACACTTTCTAAAAAAGTGCATCTTCAGAAGTCGCACCTCATTATGTCTGTTTTAATCAGACCTAGGATTCCGTGGCGCAAATCTTCTTGACAGCTAGGGACTTCCTATATCGATAAACTCATATATCGATACTAGTTCTAAATACTAGTGATCACACAAAGGTTTGCTTATTAAATGTTTTTTTTATTAAAATAATATAATGTAATAAAGTAAGTACTCAAATTTCTCCTTCATTTTTGAAAACGTTTTGAAATTTTTACTTTTCTCAATTTATTTCTTCATGACGGTCTCATCTATTATTGTTAAAGTACACCATCAGATTTTTTTCCATATTTTCAGGCGTTAAACTTCTCCGTCTTGGCTGAAAAATCCATTTCAGGTAGCTAAAAGACTTTTCAACTTCTGTGGAGGTTATGGGAGCATAACAAAATTTCATAAAGTGATCAACCTTATTTCGTTTATTTTTTGGTTGCAATGTGACTTCTTCACCTTTATGTAAGAAACTGATTTTTTTCATTGTTTCGTACCCGGAGTTTTTGTAAAAAACGTTTATAAATTTATCGTATATAATTTTCCCCTTTTTGTCCAAATATATTTTAGATAATGCAGACTGTACCTTCTTTACTATTCGCACTCCAAATTCTAGTGTCAGATTTGTTGATTGTAATGTCTTTATAGACTCTTGAATGATATTTAGATTTTCGGCAATAAATTTAAGTTCACCCTGAAGAGAAGATTTATTTAGTGCAGCCTTGGCTTTTTTAACTTCTTTCCCATCTGATGCAGAAAATGTATTCAGAACTCTTCTTATATCTTCAAAATATTTAGCGTAATAGTTTGCTGCTTGCAACCATGCCTTTGCGAAACAGACATCTGACTTTCTCAGCAACCCTATTTAATCCGTGAGCTGCACATGTTAAGTGAGTCATGTTTTGAAAAACTGAATCCAATTTCTTACCCATTTTCATCATCATACATCGGGGTTTTCGATGCGGGAATGATTTGAGAAAGAGTAGAGATAAACAGATAGGCCAGTCTGAGAAAAATTATATTATGCCTAATGAAAGTAATGAATAACTACCTCTCTGCGAATTGTATACCTACAAACTATGATACAATTTTATTTTAACTCATGTAGGAGATACTTTAGCTTTACTACCAAAACTTATGAGATAATGATAAAAATAACATTAATTAATTACTTGCAGTCAATTTAGCAGGTGGCTCGATTTTCAAAATAAACTATTAATTTTTTTTCTATATTTGGAACAGTTAATCTGCGGCGTCTTGCTGTAAATATCCATTTCATCAAACTGAATGATCTTTCCACGTCGACAGTTGTAATAGGTGCATATTTAAATTTTCTGAAGGAATCAATTGCAGCCCGATTATCTTGCGATTGAAGTTCTATTTCTTTGCCGCTTAGCAATTCATTTATATTTTTTAGTGTGCTATAGCCAGAATTTTTCTTCAACACCAACTTCAGTTTATTAAATATCTTTTTTCCTTTTACCGTGAAGTTTAATTTGGAAAGGACAATGGGCAAATTTGTATGGGCACTGTCCCCCCCACCAACAGTAACGGGATGCATGTCTATATGTTTATAAGGACCCAAAAAAAGACAAAATACTTATTTTAGTAGCAAAATCAATGGGATTTTTTTAATGAAAACAAGGGCCAAATAAGGCAAATCATCCATATATGTGTTCATTTTCAAACAAATTCCATACGATACGATTATGGTTTTCCAAGAAAACCCCATACATCTGGTGATCGTCTCCATAGTAAAAATACATAATGTTGCTGAGATCTATTAAATGAGACATGTTTCATTTCTGTTGGTGGGGGGGGACATTTCTGCCCATGGTCCTTTCTTTATAGGTTTTATCAACTATTTTTAAACTATCGCTGATGGATAGACTTTTGTCCTGTAGTTTTTTGATAGCATTTGGGATAGTCATTAAATAATTTGCTATAAAATATAAGTCGCTTCTTATATTTGCATCACCGAAAACTCTTTTTGCTTCTATAATACTCCGGCCTTCGGAGCAGCTGAATGTATTTAGAACACGTTTCACTTCATCATAATGTTTGCTATAATATGTCGCAGCTTCTATCCAGGTTCCCCACCGAATAATTGTTGGTCGGGGTGGTAAAGGCACTCCCGGAAGCATGTCTTTAAACTTTTGTATTCTTTTAGGAGATTTTAGAAACGTCTTTTTAACATTTGAGATTAACGCATTCACATTTGGATAAAGGGTTCTGACTAGTTCAGCCACTCTATTTAAACCATGAGCCAAACATGTGGTGTGCAAAAGATTGGGAAAAATACTTTTTATATTCCTTCCTGCTTTTAACATGTAGCCCACACCGTCAGTTAAAAGTAAAAGCACTTTATCGTGGTTATTATGGTTAGCACCCCATAATTCATCAAGAGCACTTGTTACCGTGTTGGTTATGGTTACATTGTTCGTTGTCTCTAATAGTTTGCTAGATATCAAGTGTTGAGTGCCAATGTTGTCGTTACGTAGTGCCCCTACTATGACATTAGCTATTTGACGACCGGCATCATCCGTGGTTTCGTCAACACTCACGTAAATATATTCATTTTTAGCTCATTTCGTATTGTATTAATCTTTTCATGGTAAACTTTAGGTAAATATTCTCGCCGCAGTTGACATTCCGAAGGAACTTTTACAGTTTTTTCAAATTCACCAGTAACACATTTTTCGATAAAATCTTGAAATATCGGGTTGTTTACCTGCGTCCATGGTATATTACAGCCCACTACAAATTTCACGAGCTCACTATTGAAATCATATTTTATACTAGTATGTTTATTGGACGCAACATGTCGCGTTACACTAAATTTCGTTTGAGCGAAGCTAACATTGCACTTGGTGCAAAAAAATAAAGAATCGCGATTCTCTATATCTGGATTATTTTCTATCCACGAACGCAAAAACTCGTAACGAGATTTTTTTCTTGGAGGCATTTTTGTATTGATTATTATATAGTATTTTCGGAATACAATTGCATATAAGTGATTTATCAACTAGACAAGGGTACGGTATGACAATTAAGTGTCTAATATAATGTCAATCTTGACGCCCGATATCTATGAATATTAACTGATAGTGATACATTTATCACTATCAGTAAATATTACTCATTAGTAGGGACTTAACGGAAGAGGTTGATACTGACTTTATAGTACCTATATCTATGATTACTTATTGTTTTATGTTATTCAATTAATTATTCATGACGTAGAAACCTACTAGAGTACATTCTGTTTTTCAAGTCAATACCTAATCTTTGACTAATGTCAAACGTTCCCGCACCGAAAACCCCGATGTATGTTCATCATATAAGGTACTGCGTCAGTAACCAACAATAGAACTTTTTTGAAATTATCGCTATTGGAATCACAGGCATCACAGCACCAAAATTTTGATAGGGACGTTATAATCAAATTTGAAACAGTTTCATTATTTGTCTGCTCTAAACATTTACTTGCAATAACATACGGCCGACTTGGTGTGTTGTGAGAAAGTTTGCCAATGACAACATTTGCAATTTGGTCACCGTTAGCATTTGTAGTTTCATCTACAGACACGTAGATGTAATTTTTTCCAATTTCGCTCCTAATTTGTTGATACGTTTCATTGTAAATTGGAGTAAGAAATTTTTTTCTGATGTGGGATTGCGAAGGCACTGAAAAATTCCCGTATCGTCCAGAAATGCAATTTTGAATAAAACCGCGAAAATTTGGATTCTCTAATTGGTACCACGATATATTGCAAGCCACCATAAACATAGTAAGAACTTTGTAGAATTTATATTTTCCTTCTTGAATACTTGTATGTCTTTCGGTTTTTATGTGCCTAACAAGAGAATATTTTTTGCGATGAAAGGTCACTTGACATTTGCTACAGTGTAGCTTAGACCCGCGTTTAATTATTTCGGGATGCTTTTTAAGCAAGTCTTCTATTTTTTGAAGAGGATTATTTATTTTTAATGCTCAAATAAAAAATATGTATTAAATAGCACGTCTTTACAAATGACAGTGTCCGATGACATTGACAAGTATTGTTTCATATTAGTGTCTAAGTAGGTAAGTTCACATGTCAGCCGAAAGACGTCCACTTCTGGACATAGGCCTCCCCCAAGGCTTTCCACTCAGACCGGTCTTGTGCTTTTAGGTAAGTTACGTCTATTTAATTATCTGAAGAGGTTAAGATAATAGGTTTCAACTATTTTATAGTGCAATCGGTATTACGCCTTATCTATATGTAACCTGCCGATTATTTTAAAGATGCTACGTGTGAATTTCATACTTGTCTTTAGAACAAAATTAAAGTTACAAAAAACACACAGTGTTGGGGCGGTCACTAGTATATAGAACTAGTATCGATAAATGAGTTTATCGATATAGGAAGTCCCTACCTGTCAAGAAGATTTTCCCCACGGAATCCTAGGTCTGGTTATAATATATCTCATGTTAAAAATAATCGGCCAGTGTCATATCAGAGTTAAGTCCTCAGCCACTACTTAGTAAAAAACAAATTATTTATATAAGTACATTATTATTACTCAAGATTCTAGAGATCTGTGAAAAAATGTTAACATTGATTGCCATCATCATGACTCATAATCTTCACCTGACAAAAACTCGTGTGAACTTTGTGGTGATGGAAATAGTGCATCTTGTCCCTTTTGGGCAAATGTGTGCTTTGGGAAAGGGCACTTTTCGAAATAGTGAACCTTTCGAGAAAGTGCCCCAGTTGGGCAAGTGTACATTCTGCGGGAAGTAAATTTTTTGAGAAAGTGCACATTTCGGGAATGTGAGCTTTTCAAGCCTGACCCTTGTAAATTAACTTCTACGTATATGTGTCAATGCATGTTTCTACGCGAATAGCATTTTTACACAGCAGAGCTGTCTCATTTCGCCTGACTCAATGGGTAAAGCAAAACAAGAGTGTGATGGTATCATTTTAGCAGTTAAAATAAATAAATAAATATCGGGGGACAATCTCGATTGAACTATGGGTAAGAACATGTGTTGTTATGTTAGTATGTTTATCTGTTCCCTGACATAGCTTCCAGATTATCCAATATCTATACATAATAAACAAATTCGGTATCCGCGCCTGTCTGTCTATCTGTATATATACGCCAAGTCCATCTAAATCACGCAACCGATTTTGTTGCGGTTTTCAATATCAGTTAGATATTTTTCCATCAATGGATAATCAACTTTATTCAAGGTTTTAAATTCAAAAGAAAAGAGATCAATCTTCTTTAAGTAATTGTGCACAGTCTTAGTAGGTTGGTATACCTATCATCATCATCTTCATCATTATCAGCCGCAAGACGTCCACTGCTGGACAAAGGCCTTCCCCAAGGTTTTTCCACAACAATCGGTCCTCTGCTGCTGTTATCCAGCGGTTTCCCGCGACCTTTATCAGATCGTCAGTCCACCTTGTGGAAGGTCTGCCAACACTTCGTCTCCCGGTTCGCGGTCGCCACTCTAGAACCTTTCCGCTCCAACGGCCATCAGTTCTACGAGCAATGTGCCCCGCCCACTGAGTGTAATAAAGTAAATTGTCATGTCATTCCGTGTCAAATATCCATGTCGTACCCACTCCTGTCAAAATTGGTGACTCTACTCTCGAAGTTGTTGACGATTTTGTATACCTAGGACAAAAAATCCAGTTAGGTAAGTCCAACTTCGAAAAAGAGGTCAATCGTCGAATCCAACTCGGGTGGGCAGCGTTCGGTAAGCTACGCACTGTCTTCTCGTCCCAAATACCACAGTGCCTCAAGACAAACGTCTTTGATCAGTGTGTGTTGCCAGTGATGTCGTATGGATCCGAGACATGGTCGCTTACAATGGGCCTCATAAGAAGGCTCAAGGTCACTCAAAGGGCGATGGAAAGAGCTATGCTGGGTGTCTCCTTGCGAGATCGAATCAGGAATGAGGAGATTCGCAGGAGATCTAAAGTAACCGATATAGCTCACCGGATTGCAAACCTTAAGTATACCTATACCCTGTAATTAATAACATAACTTAGTATTTATTTATATTTTTTTGTACTTTCGACCCCCTAAGCGCTTTTTGTAGGTTCTAAGCATGGTTGTGCAGAAACAGTCCTATTAGAAACGACTTCCGTGTTCTTTTTCAGGTGGATATACTTCAATAATACGGTACGAGCAGCCCAGCGATATGGTGTGCATCGTCGACGCTACGGAAGGCAGGGAAATGCAGCTACGATAGTTAAAATTAAAAAGAAAAACTAACCTATAGAATTACTTCAATATCCTAGCCTCACACAGCACAGTTCCACTCCGCGTTTGTCTGTATGTGTATTTTGATTGTCTTTTTTTTATAAAGACCTAAGAACAACCTGATTTTTAAACTTCCTTCATCCCAATATTTACGTTTGTTTTTTTATGAAACCCGTTCCTGCTCGTGTGTCCTGTAATTCTAATTCTGTTGAAAACTTTTCCTTTTTGAAAAGTTGTGAATAACTTTCGAAGAACTTATATAAAATAAAAAACTGTATTTTTTTTAAAGACCATACATTGTAATAATCTAGTCTACCTAAGCTAAAAAACTAAGAAACTAATGAAAATCTTGTATCGCTATTGATCAAAGTCAAAGTCAAAGTTCTTTATTCTTCAATTTAGGCATAATATAATGCACCTATGAATGTCAAAAAGCATTACCACCGGTTCGAAAAATAAAACCTTTGCCCCGAGAAGAACCGGCGTAAGAAACTCGGCAAGGTATATTTTTTTCAAGAAAAAGGTTTACATCATTACATAATAATTATACTAGATCGAGCTATACTTACTATATAATATTCATTTAAATTCGTCATTCCGAGCGTGAACCAGTTATTTACATTAAGGCTTGTTGTGCACACGTTCCACAACTACACCACATCAGAGCGACAAAAAGTGGTGCGACAAAAGATATATGGTTACCACTGACGGCAAAATGCGGCCCGTGTAAATAGATTTTTTTTCATACGTATAAACGTCAGTCCTCATCGCAGCAACACGTTTTGTGGCTGCGATGTGGTGTCGTTGTGGTACGTGTGAAACAAGCCTATTTTTTTTTTTAAACGGGCCGTTTCCGTTAAACTTTTCTCGTTGCTAATCGGGTCACTTCATAAAATACCATACTATACCAGAAGCTAGCGACAATACATGAAAATATAAAATAATTAACTCATTAAAAAAAATATATATCCTAAAATGTAGGATACGGCTGAGACATATTTAGGTCCTAAATAATTCCACTCGTTCTCGGCGCTTTATTGCTTTTACAATGTTATATGCAGCTTTTACGATAACACAGGTAAATATTTGGTTGTTTTTAAAATATTTTTATCAATAATATGTAACGAAACGGTCTTATAATGTAGACTTAAGGCTCAAAATTGGTGCTAGCTGTAGGTTTATATTGTTTAAAGGTTATATATGTCCAAAGTGTTTATTTAAATTAGTAAGAAATAAAGGGGTTTATAATAAGGGGGTTCGTCTGTATGCTATAAATGTAATTTAAAATTTATATTTACTTCGTTTAAGTAGGTACAAATTATCTAAATGCCTTTATACTACACGTATCTATCCATATTTATGGTCGCTTTCACATCAGGCATAACTCTGATAGGTGGCAAGTGTGGGGGAAGAGGCTGTGTTGCGGGTTATAGTAAGGACTGCTACTTCTTCTAGCTTCGCTAGGTCGCTTTGCCTCCCTTGACGGCTCTCAACCCCTTAGGACATTCGTTCTGGAAGTAATCAAAACCAATGTAAAAAACCCCCTAACCCCGCGGATAAGTAAACGGAGGAACGACTTTCTCCTCCGGCCTTTCAGCACTGGCTGGGGTAGTATCCGCGGGAGTCTAAATTCTAGTTGGTAATAGGGGCATTGGTGTTTTTAGCCGGTGCGAGCCCGGCAGTACCTGGGCCCTCCATTCCCAGGTCTCCGGAAGGGATTTTCACCTCTGCCCCTTTTTCTTAAAAAGCAAACAAAAGCAAGGACTTTTGTCTTTGGCCCCTCAGGCGATTACCAAAAAAAAAAAAAAAACAATGTAAACGCAATCTGACTTATTTGTATATTATAAAACTTGAAAAAGGTGGTTAACAAAATTCTAAAATAATTAAATACTAATCAACAGAAATGGCTAAAGACCTAAACAAAATATTATTAACGTTGTCAGGATAATATCAGGAAATTGCCAAATAATTAAATTCTAACCGCAGTAAGAATATTACTATTACTTGTTGACAAGTAACTTATAATTTTATAAATCAATTATAATAATTATCGGCATTTCCATTTATGTGTACTTAACAATGTGTAAGAAGCAATCTTTGCTAGAACAAGACTATAGAATTAATATATTTATAATTATTTTAAAACTAATATTCACGTAAGAAATCTTATTGCTTATAATTAATTTTTCACATAATGGGGCCTGGCAAGATCGTGGTTTAGTAAAGGTATCGCTGGTATTACTGCGTTGCGTATAAGGATGACAACTTTAAGATATAGGTACCAACTTGTTATAACTTTTTAACAAGAGCTTGTCATAACGGTTTGTGAAAAAAAGTTAACAAAACCAATCCGACCTGCGTACAAGCGTTTTAACGAAGAGGTTAATCAATTTCCGTCCAAAAATATGTTAAATACCTTAGAGAATATATTACCTGGAGCCGCCTTATAGGTCATATTCGAGTACAATCATGTCTGCCGAGATTTGCGGGGGGTGAAGAAATAACACATGCAAAAGATTACTTACAAATGCAAAAACTATCTGTGTCATTACACACGAATACATTGACAAAAATCTAACACATATACATTTTAATGCACACAAACATATCACACATGTAAAGACTTTGTATAAACGCAGTTTAAGAATACGTAAATGCGAATGTAAGCGGCATAACCTACGGTGCGAGGATTAGGTCGATAGCTAATATCGATATTTTTACTGACATTTGCACAAGCATACAATTTTAGTACCTATAAACTATTACGAGCATCGTAATAGGATATTATTGGTTAGTGAAATAGTTAATAAAAATAACGCAAAAGTTGGATGTTTTTTATTTATCTTTGTTAACAATTTTATACTTACATAATTATATGTAGACCCGGTTTTGTAAGGACCCGCTGATAAATATGTCAACCCAAAGCTTCACTTTGTAGGTATAATGACCTAAATTCTATCTAGCGGTTTCTTTATAAAGCCTACCTCCATTAGTAGTTTTTGCTCCGAACTCACTGACTACTCATAAGCCTCTGTGACTTTTGTAGTCTTTCATTAAAAACTCTGCGATACTTTTTTTTTAAATGTGGAACTATAATTATTTACAGTAGAACCCGATTTATAGCATGTTCATATAGGTAGGTACCTCAAATTGTTAATTCCTTGTTCTTCTATTCGCGTTCACCTACTTATACGCTTTTTGCCGAAAATTTCTTAACGTGTTTTTGCTCTGGTCCATACTTTTTTCAATTCCGGGTCTTTTGGAAAACTGTAAAATATACACTTAGTATTTATACTAATTATGGAATTTACAATTACAATTTATAAATTGTATTCAGTAGGTAATTTCCAGCTCCTTAGTAAATCTTCCTTATTGTCGATAATTATTTATTTAATCGAGACTATCCTCATCACTATAACCGAGTCTCGGGGGGAGTGCACCGACGTCATCATTTTGATGAAAACAATTATTTAGCTTATTAGTATTATCGACTTTATTTCAAAAACTGTTAAGTCATTTCTTACAAAGCATTAAAACCGAGTCTCGTGAGGAGTACGTACTAATCCAAGTAACAATTGGAATCGATTGCATATAATCGTTAAATTTGACGGGCGATGAAAATATTTTTATAAAAAATATTAATTTATTATAAAATTACTTACAAATGAAATTTTGTACCATCTTTTTCGAAGCTTGAAGTCGTTGATCGTTTTTTACACGAAGTTACAGCTCATGCAGGCATTTTTCCAATGAGTGTTCTCTGGCTAGCGGCGATTTTGTGAATGACCAATAATCGATTATGAAATAGGTTTTGTATAACTTTTTGCACATTGTGCAGGTTTTTCGACAGAGGGGTAATGTACTGAATGGCGGCTCCAGGTAATATATTCTCTAAGTTAAATACTAATTGGTTTTTATTTATTGCTTAGTCGTCAGCCGCTAATTGAGGCCAAACCAGGCCAAACTAAAGAGTCCGAATTCGGGTATCTGACGTAGATCCCCGAATTCGGACTATTTAGTTGGCAGCGGCGTCCCCGTTGGAACCTTCTACCTCCATCACATCATCATAGTTTTAAATTGTCTTCTACATTGTCTCTTTTCCACTTATGTAGTCCTGCGACAGCTCATATAAACAAGTCTCACACTTTTTTCTTTAACTTAACAAAAAAAATACACTGGTACAAACCCAGAGACATTTCAGGAATTTAAATAATTAATCGCCCATTTTTTAAATACTTCGCTTGTGAATTAGTAAGTGATTGAAATTACAAATTACGGCTGTTACAGGACTCATTTTAGGTAAAAAAGATTGTTGTTTGAAATTTTAAAAGCGTTGTTAGTTATGTCGTGAAGATAAGTGAGTAATCCTAGACAAGTTGCACAAATGCACATCGCGAACGATGTTGCACAAACCGACCGTTGTGGAGGACCTCGGTGGCCCGCATTTTTTGTAAAATTGTGTCCACTTTTTTGTAGTTGTTAAGTCCGTTTTTGTGAAACTACTGTTTTAATAGCCGCCAAAACATAGATATTTTTTGTGATAATGAAAGACGTAGCGCGTCAATCGTAGACGTAGCGAGTCTTAGTCTTATTAGAAAGTATAGGATACATTTATTTTCATTTTAGTTTTTCGCTCCTTAAACGATTTAGGTACGTTCGACTCTATGCAATAAAATTAAGTGAAAATTGGGTAGGTTATATTGTATTTATTAAGCTATTTAAATGTTTTAAGTATGTGTACTTAATAAAAGTGGAAGTAACCATGGTGTTTTTTTCTAATTTAATTAAGTAATACTAATTTTACAACCGTCTTTGGGTTAAAACTTAATTATATAGATATTAAATTTAATTATACACAACAAAATGCTATCTACTATGACAAAATATAAAAAAATAAGGAGAAGTAGAGAATAAGTTATTTTAAATTTGTTTCGAAATTTCATTAATCAGTCAAAAAAACGCATCATTTTCCAGTATTTTATTTTCCATTTGCCGTTTTCCCCATTCTTCATTATTACCACATGGAAAATTTCCTAATACATTTTGTCCACATGCTCTCAAAGTACCAGTCAATTTGCATGCTAATGATGCCGGCGAGAGCGCTGATCACTTTGAACAACTATTTAAACCGCTTTTCAAGCAAATACATTGAATTTGAATTTGAATTATGATATTGATTAAGGGTCTTATTACTTAGGTAAATGTCTTGGCTGGATATAATGAAATCTTTCGAATTTAACTTTGCACATTCAATCGACATTATTCGATTAGATTCGTCGTTTCAGAAATGCCCAAAAATCTTCCGATTGGTCCAAGGTCTGGATCGTTTGGTGGTTTTGCTAGTTTGATTGGCCCAAGGTCTGGATCGTTTGGTGGATTTGCTAGTTTGATTGGCCCAAGGTCTGGATCATTTGGTGGATTTGCTAGTTTGGGGACGTAGGGGACCTTTAGCGCGTCCATTTTGCTAAAAATAATTGAGTAGTGAGTGGAAGTCAAATCTGGCTAAAGCACCAAATTAGCTTCTCTACGTTTCGATTTTATTAAATCCCGCACAATTGGCAAACATTGCTCCATATATCGGTCGGCATTACCGGCTAACCCCGATTCAAAAAAACTGCCTCAGACATACCGCGAGGGCTGATCGCATGCCACAGTAAAACTTCTTTGGGAATCTGTGTAGTTTTATATAAGGCCGATGATGTTTGGTTTTAATAACCTTTCCTATTGTACGTATGTGGGAATATAAGGTTTCTATTTAAACCCTGCAGTCTAAAATGTTTATCTCAACCCCGCTTCGTGTCTATTTTAGTGTTATCTCGTCAGCGTTCATTTCATGCTAGCTAAAATGACCTATTTTTTGCGTAGGAACGATTAAACTAAAGTTTTTGTATTACTTTATGAACATGATTACGTAATAATATAATATTGAAGTTTGATTTCTGTATGCATTTCCTTAAACTAAAGTTTTTGTATTACTTTATGAACATGATTACGTAATAATATAATATTGAAGTTTTATTTCTGTGTATGCATTTAATGCATATGTAAAATACTAAGCAGTATGACCGTAAGTTGGATATGCGTCCTGTTCATGTAGGAAATTGTTTCGATATCTTGAGCCAAAAAGACGCAAATTTATTATTAAACAAAAAAAAACGGTACTCCATTGCAATTTTTTTTTTGTTTAATAACAAAATTAATTAAATTTTAATCATTTTATACGTTGATCATGTTTTCTAGTCCGGTCAAATTAGACTAAAAAATAATAGTAAAGGTACATAAATTTACAACAAGCTGCAAATGCGTGTAATTGTTTAAAACATAATTAAAAAGAACATTTTAGAATTCCGAATCATTTCGATGCCTGGAAAAAAAATTATTCGAGGTCAAAGGTCAAAAATCTTGAAAAAAATTGGTTTTTCGCGATTTTCAGCAAAACGGTAAGGTTTATCATAAAATCACCTCAGATAAAAATTGTAGATCATAAAATTCTCTATAAAAAATGTATCAATTTTTTTTTCTGAGAGCCACCGTTTTTGAGATAGAACGAGTCAAAGAGTTGTAAAAGTTGTAATCGTCAAAATATGCTATATACCTGCTTTGTGTTAGTATGCCCAATAAATAAAATACCGTTAGTCTTGAGCGCCACGCCGTAGTGAAAACACGTGTTTAATCTAACCTATTTCGTGCTGTTTTGAGTTTTATAATAAAAATGTCAGAATTTAGATTAATTAAGATTTAGTTCAATGTGCTGAAGTCTTCAAAAAAAGTAATTCAACTCAACAAGAAATTATCACGAACGGGATTCGGTTTCTCCTTTCTATGTACAGAGCTCCGAAAAAAACCACCTGCTTAGATAAGTATCGATATGCATGTTTCGTTAAAAACACTAAAAATAAGAAACAGGTGCAATTATCTTGTCTTCCTCCAACCTCAGTTGCTGCACATCAACATCTTTTCCGGGTATATTACCAAGTTCAAGTGTGGCTTGGTTATCAGCTAGACCCAAAAGACTGGGGTTGGAAGTTGGTCGACAATACATTAGAACCTATTCAGACTTTACTCCCACCTGCGCCGGAAAAACTGCTGAACACTATTTTTTGCAACTGTAAAAAGGGATGCAGCGCTAAATGTTGTAAAAAAGTTGGACTGTTGTGTTCTCTGGCATGTACACATTGTCAAGGCCAGTCATGTTCTAATGCTGAATCACCAATAGTGGAGGATTCGTTTGATACCGACGAGGAAACATGCGATACATCGCTATTGATGGAATTTACTTACACCCAGGATGAAGAAAACGAACAAGACGAAGATCAAGAAGAAGAAGAAGAAGATCAAGAAGAAGAACAACTAGAAGAAGTACTTGAAGATTATGAATCAGATGAATAAGTTTCTAAATTTTTTTAGTTTCAATCGCTTTTATCATTTCCAACCAACGTGTGCATATAATGACGATTACAACTTTTTAACTCGTTCTATCTCAAAAACGGTGGCTCTCGAGACAAAAAGTATTGATACATTTTTTGTAGAAAATTTTATGATCTACAATTTTTATGAGGTAATTTTATGATAAACCTTACCGTTTTGCTGAAAATCACGAAAAACCAATTTTTTTCGAGATTTTCAAAAATCTCGAAAAAAATTGGCCTTTGACCTCGAATAAATTTTTTTCCAGGCATCGCAATGATTCGGAATTTTAAAATGTTATTTTTAATTATGTTTTGAACACTTACACGCATTTGCAGCTTGTTAAATTTATGTACCTTCCAATGCCTAGATTGACCGGACTAATCCTTTAATATTAATATTTTCGTTTATAAGGTAAAAAATGTAGTCTCGCCAAGGTAAGCGCCATCTATGAAAACTTAAGCAGCGCCATCTGTGAAAACTTTAGCAGCGCCATCAGTGAAAACTTAAGTGGCGCCACCTGTGAAAACTTAAGTGGCGCCATCTGTGAAAACTTTAGTGGCGCCATCTGTGAAAACTTTAGCAGCGCCATCTATGTAAACTTTAGCAGCGCCATCTGTGAAAACTTTAGCAGCGCCATCTATGAAAACTTTAGCAGTGCCATCTATGTAAACCTTAGCAGCGCCATCTGTGAAAACTTTAGTGGCGCCATCTGTGAAAACTTAAGTGGCGCCATCTGTGAAAACTTTAGTGGCGCCATCTGTGAAAACTTTAGCAGCGCCATCTATGAAAACTTTAGCAGCGCCATCTGTGAAAACTTTAGCAGCGCCATCTATGAAAACTTTAGCAGTGCCATCTATGTAAACCTTAGCAGCGCCATCTGTGAAAACTTTAGTGGCGCCATCTGTGAAAACTTAAGTGGCGCCATCTGTGAAAACTTAAGTGGCGCCATCTGTGTAAACTTAAGTGGCGCCATCTGTGAAAACTTTAGCAGCGCCATCTATGAAAACTTAGCAGCGCCATCTATGTAAACCTTAGCAGCGCCATCTGTGAAAACTTTAGTGGCGCCATCTGTGAAAACTTAAGTGGCGCCATCTGTGAAAACTTTAGCAGCGCCATCTATGAAAACTTTAGCAGTGCCATCTGTGAAAACTTTAGCAGCGCCATCAGTGAAAACTTAAGTGGCGCCACCTGTGAAAACTTAAGTGGCGCCATCTGTGAAAACTTTAGTGGCGCCATCTGTGAAAACTTTAGCAGCGCCATCTATGTAAACTTTAGCAGCGCCATCTGTGAAAACTTTAGCAGCGCCATCTATGAAAACTTTAGCAGTGCCATCTATGTAAACCTTAGCAGCGCCATCTGTGAAAACTTTAGTGGCGCCATCTGTGAAAACTTAAGTGGCGCCATCTGTGAAAACTTTAGTGGCGCCATCTGTGAAAACTTTAGCAGCGCCATCTATGAAAACTTTAGCAGCGCCATCTGTGAAAACTTTAGCAGCGCCATCTATGAAAACTTTAGCAGTGCCATCTATGTAAACCTTAGCAGCGCCATCTGTGAAAACTTTAGTGGCGCCATCTGTGAAAACTTAAGTGGCGCCATCTGTGAAAACTTAAGTGGCGCCATCTGTGTAAACTTAAGTGGCGCCATCTGTGAAAACTTTAGCAGCGCCATCTATGAAAACTTAGCAGCGCCATCTATGTAAACCTTAGCAGCGCCATCTGTGAAAACTTTAGTGGCGCCATCTGTGAAAACTTAAGTGGCGCCATCTGTGAAAACTTTAGCAGCGCCATCTATGAAAACTTTAGCAGTGCCATCTGTGAAAACTTTAGTGGTGCCATCTATGAAAACTTTAGCAGCGCCATCTATGAAAACTTAAGCAGCGCCATCTGTGAAAACTTAAGTGGCGCCACCTGTGAAAACTTAAGTGGAACCATCTATGAAAACATAAGTGGCGCCATCTATGAAAACTTTAGTGGCGCCATCTGTGAAAACTTTAGCAGCGCAATCTATGAAAACTTTAGCAGCGCCATCTGTGAAAACTTTAGCAGCGCAATCTATGTAAACTTTACCAGCGCCATCTGTGAAAACTTTAGCAGCGCCATCTGTGAAAACTTTAGCAGCGCCATCTATGAAAACTTTAGCAGCGCCATGTATGAAAACTTTATTTCTACTCTATTTAGGCCAAACGTATTTTTTTAGAATTGGCATCGTATTTTCTACGTTTATGCTATCCCTGGTTTGCTGGACAGTAATGGCGGCTGAGTTAAAAATAATACTATAACAATACTTTATATACGAAGTAGAATAAGACCACTTAAATTATTATTAAAAATGTATAGGATTAACATGCCGGACGGTCGCGTCGAGCGCTTATATCAATTCCATCCTTACATTTTGTCAGTTTTCGGTAATCGTTGCTTACATTAGCATTAACCAACTTTGTCTAGGATCTATGCAATTATTTTGGGAGCCCGAGCTAGAGCTCTCTGAGCTAGTAAGTTCTGTCTGCCATTTTAAATAAAGTTATTAGCATTTTTCAGGTGCATACAACATTTTCTCTTCTCACAGCATGCCAAAGTAACTTCAATTTAAATGATAAACTCAAGTCCATACTGGACAAAACTAACTGACTGGTTACAACAACATAATTTAGAAATCAATTTTTCAAAAACTAAACTAATGAATGACGTTCCACCCCCGTCAAAAAAATAAGCTAGAAATAAATTTTAAGTACCAAAATAAACCTCTAGAAGTAGTACAGGAATTCAATTTGCTCGGACTCGCCATAGATAGACATATAAACTGGAAACACACATAAAAAAGGTAAAAAGTAAAATATTGCAGTATGCGTACGCACTGTAGGAAGTAAAAAAATCTACCGACCTAAAAACGGCCCTTAAAACCTACTACGCCTACGCATATGCGTGGTTAAGCTACGGCATTATCCTGTGAGCACCGACGCGCCAGCTATCTTCACAATGCAATAAAAACTCTTTCGCATACTTGTCAACCTTGACAACACCGACAGTTGCAGGTCACACTTTCAGGAACTTAATTTACTTACATTACCATGCATATATATTTTAGAGACTTGCAAGTTCGTACGTAAATACTCTAAATACTACAACTCATTATGTAAGACACAGAGACAGACTTATACTCCCACCATCAAACCTCAAACTTTATTCAGACGGAACAACACAATGTCCATAAAAATCTACAATAAAGTTCCACATAAAATAAAATATGAAAAAATGAAAATAAATTTAATTAACTTTTAAATGTTACTACACGGTTAATACATAATTTAGAAGATAAACTATTATAATTTACATTAATAAATTGAATAATTATAAAACTAACAAAACTAAAATACCGACATACTTAAAAATGATCAGGCAAATATAATACAATTAATTATGATTCAAGAAACAAAAAATAATAATTATAAAATACAAATAAAATTAAAAATCTTATGACAACAAATGTCTATTTACTTAAAAAAAATAATGTTTTAATTATATTATGATAAGTATGATAGTTTAATAATATTCATAGCTATACTTCAAAGAATATAATATATATAATAAATATAAAATAATTAATGAAAATGCAATTAAACTTAGTAAATAACATATTATAATACTATTATAAAAATAAGCCCTCTTCTCTGTTTTCTGTTTTTTCTGCTATTGTTGCAGTGCCCAACAGGGTCCACATACATATCATCATGTACATGTATACCTATGATTACAACAACATCTGTAAAATTACTGTGGAATGCAATAAATGTATTGAGTATTGAGTATAGTGTCAACCATAATGCAGTTTACCAATCCATAACATTTTTACTTGCACGATCAAGAACCGTCAATACTGAATACAAAATGTACCTCCATAAAAAAACATCCTAAGCTTTTCTTCTGTTGGAATCCACTAGAAATCAAAAAAAAATGATGCTGGCACTCAAAACGTCAGAAAGGAGCGTAAACTAACTCGAATAATATACATTTACTCCAAAGTCAGTGAAACTTTTTTCCAGTCCAGTTTAGTTACAACAGTACTTGTAACACTTCGTTACATTGTTCGAGAAAAGCATTATACGAATATAAGCCTCGGCTGGAACGAGGATTTCCTGACTCGTATTTTAGCAGGCCGAGCAATAGCGAGGCAATAAAACCATCTTGTCAGGAAATCTCTTACTTTTCGCGCCTAGCCAATAATGTACTACTGTTTTAAAGAAATGTTTTATAAAAAATAAAATTTTCCGAGGGAATAACTAAGTAACTATAATCTAAATCTAAGCGGATGAAGACGCGTTCAGTTCAGAAGCTATTATCACTCATCATTCTAACACGACTATCGTACTAATTCTACCGTGTTATAAACCCTAAACCATAAAGTGTTCCACATATCCCTACTGGTCTATCCCTCCTGGTAGGGAAGAAAGGATTTTTTTTCCACATTTAGCTACTAGGGGGGAATACTTTTCCACTTATCTCTACTGATAAAATAATTCAGGAAATTGATATCATCGCATTGAAAAGTGCTTCTTTAAGTGTTTTGTTTATTATAGTGATCCTATTCTAATAGTATACCATACTCCTTCATTATGAGAGGTGTAGAACCTTTTTCATTGTGAAATAGAAGAAAATGTCATGTTATGTGTCATGTCATTTAAATGTAAAATATAAAACAAAACGGAAAATCAAAAGCAAGCCAAGCCATTGATTTTATTTCAATTTAAGTAAAAATGAGTGAAGTTTATTTAACAAGATGCCGAGGATCTGTTTTACTTTACGACGGTTATCAATATCATAAAAAAAAGAAATATGCTAACGGACAAGAGTATTGGAAGTGTGCTATTACCAAGAAGAACAAGTGTATTGGATTGGAAGCCTGGCATTTCAAAATTAATAACAAAACCAACAGAAAAACTACTTTATACGCATTATTGAAAATATTATACAACCAATCAGTGGTTACAAACAATCGGATGAAGTCAATCAGGAATCAGCTGAAAATTAATCCGCCAAAGAAGAGGGAGCAACTGTATGTGATCCGTGATCACGTGATTCAAAATGCACAAATGCAATTGGTCACAGGGGATATAACGGTTGGAGATTTTTTAGATATGTTAAGATAATTTAGTTATATTTATTTTTCAAGGTGTTAATTAATTATTAATTTCAGTACCGAAATAATATCGAGGATGGTTTTTTTAAGGTACCTATAATAAATTATTTTTCATCACACTTGCTCGTAAATGGTGTTATTCCATGCCTGTATACAGAAGGACAATGGCCTAAATTGTTCCCGCGGGAATTATGGCGAGCTTGTCATCCCTAGGGAGTAATGACTTTCTTTTTAAAATTTGCAACTCTTTCGTACATCATTTCTGACTAAGGAGGTTTAATTTTCAGCCAAAAATTAAATCGGTTTCTAATTTCATCTTTAAAAATTAGCTATAGACTAACTTACATTACACAAAACCTACACGCTTCATTAAACTTCATTATTTTTATACCTATTTCAAGTTTATATCAACATTTATCATTAATTTTAGTAATTACACATTTTTTCAAATTGGCTTAATCTAACTCGAATCCAGGTCGAAACTAAACGCAGTTATTATCTGAGGTAGAGGTCAAAAAAAAAAAATGTCGTTTCCATTTACGTTCCCGTTTGTCAAAAGTTATTTTTTTATATTTTGCAGAGTTAAAGTGTTTTCTCTTTGTTTTTTTTCCTCGCAAATGTGATGAAAACCATTGTGTGTATCACAGGCAGTAAGGGGATTACTAACTCGAGTCATTAAAAGCCCTCCGCCTTCGGCGTCGGGCTTCTCACACTCTCGTTAGTAATTCCCTTCATACTACCCTTGATGCACGTACTATTTCTATCTACTTGTACTTTATCTTAGTAGAAATGTGTGGAAATAAAACATCATTGTATCCCCCTAGTAGCTAAATGTGGAAAAAAAATATTTCTTCCCTACCAGTAGGGATAGACCATTAGGGATATGTGGAACAGGGGGTAAAGGGAATAGTCTAGAATTTTGTACGAGTTTCGTCAATTTTGAAGTAAGAAACGTCAAAATTGGTAATTACTTTTTACAAATAAAATATATATATTTTGGAAAAACTACCCCTAAGTGATAAAAGGAAGATTGTGGCGGAAGCCGTCTAACAAATCGTTCTAAGGGCTTCAGGTTCGGGACAAATCGGTTGGACTCATACGTAGCACGATTGAGAGAGTGCCACACCTGAAGTCATTTACGAGTGGTTAGATCAGTTCCCCAAACGCGTTAGTTCCGCGTACCACCATTTCCAGTCGCATTTTTCCCCACTAGAGTTTGTTTTCGTTCATGTATGTCACAATCGGCATGTATTGACTGGCGTTCTCTTCTCTAACAGTTTTTTTAAACGTTTTATTTTACAAACGCAATTAGCACTAGTCGATCTTCTTCGATTTATGCTTCAGATGCAGATATTAACCGTCGCTCTTTTGACTAGGTTGATCCAAAAAGAGCCTATTGACGCATAATGCCAAAAACGGAAAACGCCATTTATACGGAAAATGCCAAACACGTGTATTGCCAAATTCTGGTAATGCCAAACACGTGTATTGCCAAATCCTGGTTATGCCAAACTCGGTTAATGCCAAATACGATAAATGCCAAATACGCATGACGCCGAAAATTTTAAGAGTGACGTATGTCAAAATGTGGTTCACTTACGTTAACCATTAACCAACTTGGATACATACCCCCTTACTAATAAACATTGAGTAACGGTGGTAACTATAGCTATACAATGTTTTGTCCTTATCTGTCACTGTGACATTTGGATTTGGCAGATAAGGATAAAACATTATATAGCTATTCCACGGTCACTCAACGTTTGAAAGTATGTTTTTACTCGAGAGTAAACCATTGTTTATTCTTGAATAAATTGATTTTGCATTTTACCAAATCATAATCTTAGAATAAGCTACTATTTGCAAGTAAATATTTACACGGCCGATTTTGGTGGAGTAAAAGGAACAAACTGAGAGTAAGCCATTGTTGTCAAAGCCACTTGTCAAATGAACTATTTTTAACCGACTGCAATTTTATTTTTAAATTATCTTCGTTAATTAATACGTAATGACTTGCGATAATTATGACGTAAAACACATTAATCACAGTAATGATCTATCTATAGTAAGAATAGGACCTACTTGGAACTTACGTTTTATTTACAAAGGTTTTAACTCACTGTTTACTGGCCACTTATGATTAATATTATTGCTGTTTTACATGACAAGTGTGTGTAAGTCAATCAATAATTGTCATCCAATATTAATTTGTTGAATATGTCTGGAAACCAGGATCTAATTTTTACCGTAAACCATAAAAATTACCCCACGTTATTGTACAGTAAACTGTAATTCTATGGAATTTGCTAACTATGTAAACAAGCCGCCATACTAAAATTGACATTAGATGTCAATTTCAATATATTGTTTGATTACATAGTTAGCAAGTTCCATAGAATTACAGTTTAATAATCGCTATAATAAAAATACTCGTACAAATAACAAGTCCAACAACACTACTGCCTGGAGATGATCTAACGGAAGAGAAAAATGCAATGCATCTATCACATTGGACTCGGGCAACAACATTATACGGCGAAGTGAGCACTGCTGTCAAGGGCCTGAAATAAGTAATAAAGTTTATATTTGTATGAACTTATGTAAAACCGCGGTATGCCGAAGTCTGTCCCCGGTACCAAAAATACTTGAAAGCCATTTGGAGGTACTACGCCATAAAAGATGTCCAGACATACCGACAATTAAACAAAAACGGGACGCAATTACAGGGCAAGAAGAAGTTATCTCAAATATGATTACATGAATTTTAAGCATTTGGAAGATATAGTAATACCTGACGTATTATCTAGAAACTTCTTAATCAGTGATGACGATGAAACGGAGCGGATTTTGAAAAATATCAAAGTATAGTTCGAAGATCTCGAGGATCCTGATTGAAACATTTGGTTCAAATGTATTTTTCGGAGACGGTACATTCTTGTGTTGCCCAAAACCGTTTGCACAGCTTTATACGTTGCATATTGACTTGAACTCTAACAGTGAAGTAACAAATGTTGTTCCGGTTATATTTGCTTTGTTACCGAACAAAACAAAGACAACCTATGAACGACTGTTTAAAATCATTAAAACAAAAATGGGTGTCCATATTGATGAATTTAAAAGCGATTTCGAAGAGGGTGCAATAACGGCAGTAAAAAAAGTATATCATGATGTTCAGGTTTCAGGTTGCTTTTATCATATGAATAAAGCCGTATGGAAAAAGTCAAAAAAAATACGGTGCAATATCACGAAAGATTATAGGACAATGACGAGACTCGCTGCAAATTTACCGTTATTACAAAATGGTGGAAGGCTGGCAATCTATTCTAGAGACAAGTCCTAAAGATGAAAGTGCAACGAAATATCAGACATATTTCAAGAAGCAGTGGCTCACAAAAATCCCCTTGGACTTAATAAGTGTGGCTGATAAACGCCACAGAACGAATAACGTGGTGGAAGGCTGGAATCATATAATCAATACCCGAATCCACAGAAATCCTTCTCTCTTTGACTTCATACACAAACTGAAAAAAGAAACTATTCATAATGACAGGAAAATTGACGATTTTTTGATAAATCCATGCCGCAAAAGTAAGCGTCGTAGTGTGGATATTGGGTTTGCCATAGTATATAAAAAATATCTACGAAAAATAAGGAGAAATATAATCAAGACAACAGAATTTCTCAGAAAAATAATTTTACTGAAAATGTTAAAGTAAGAATTAAAGTAACCAGGTAATAACGGGTAAATAAAACTAACTTAAAGTACAATATTTTAAGTTTTATTTATTTTTGTACTTATATTGTGTATCTAAAAAGGTAAAAGGTACATTAAGACTGGGTTTTATATATACAGCAATAGGTTTGACCGTATCGCTGTAAGTAATGTGAAGAATGTACTACTGTTAACTTATATAAAGTATAATAATAAACTTTTAATTAATAGGTATTTTTTTTATTTGTCCCATCCAAAACATTAATGTGAGATGAAGGCCAAGTTCAATATTATGATAATATACTCGTATGCCTTGGTTTTTGACTTCAACGGCAGAAGAAGTCTTATAACCACGTTAAATATTTTATAACAACTTATAATACAATTTCTTCTTATAACTTAGGATAATATATTCACGCATGATACGGGGACTCACTACTCCCACTGCTATTCGTCGGAGCCCTGCCTCGAGGCAGGGCTCCTAATTCTGGCCAATCTGCCGTTTGGTCATTTAAAGATACCTAACGAACCTAACCTACCTAGTTTTGCGGAACGAAAATGATTTCTGTCAAATTTCTGATGAAAGCGAATAACAGTGGGACAAAAGTAGTGGGTCCACGAGTGAGTCGCTACTATATTGAAGCCTGAGCCTTGAAGTCTGACTTGGCTTCTCATATACGAATTATTATTAAGTACCTACTAAAACAGAATGGATCATGGAAGAGTCCTATAAACCCGATAAAGTAAAATAGGTACAGTAAAGGAAACTGAAACACGTACCTCTTTAGTCTTTATTGTCACTGTAGAAAGAGCGAAAAAGGTATAGTACATTGTGCATCAAGGGTAGTATGAAGGGAATTACTAACGAGAGTGTGAGAAGCCCGACGCCGAAGGCGGAGGGCTTTTAATGACTCGAGTTAGTAATCCCCTTACTGCCTGTGATACACACAATGGTTTTCATCACATTTGCGAGGAAAAACACTTTTAACTCTGCAAAATATAAAGAAATAACTTTTGACGAACGGGAACGTAAATGGAAACGATAATTTTTTTGTGACCTCTACCACAGATAATAACTGCGTTTAGTTTCGACCTGGATTCGAGCCAGATTTAGCCAATTTGATAGAAATGTATAATTAAGGTAAATGTACGTTTCGACGAACGCTTAAGACCTGGGTGTACGTTTATTTTTTTAATAAGGTCTGGGATTTTTATACGGTTATGATCCATAGAATAATGGTAACTTTAATAAATTTGTCATCATTTTAATGTATCTGTAAATAAATTACATGGTTAGAAATATGTTTAAAATATTTTTAAAGGTGTTTGAGTCGCGTTACCTGGTTTGTACCATATACCGAACTAAGAAACTTGATTTGCACATATTACCGAATCGGGCTGCCGTATCACCGAACTAGGGAAGAAATGTATGAAATTTTGGCGCTGAGTGGTGCTCAAACTTTAATGAAACAATAGGCATTTTTTATTTATTTATTCAAATGGTAGCAATTTTAATGAAATAGTAAATATTAGTTGATAAATATCAAACTCCAATATGTCCTTGAAGTTTTGTATACGAATTTAAAACTTAATGGGTTCGAATTAACTTTTAAATTTGTATACTAAATTTCAAGGACATATTGGAGTTTGATATTTATCAACTCATATATAGAACAAGACAAGTTTTTTAATGTTTGATAGGGTAAATCGCTTGTTACTGGCCAGTTTATTAAATTACTGGCCACAACTTTGGTGCTATGCACACTTTTGACAATACGTAGTTTTTGTAGATGAAATCGATAAGCGGTCATACAGAGAACTCTTCTTTTAAATCATATTTTTACATTTGGCTACTAACTGGAGGTTAGCCAATAATAGGCGATTTACCCCACATTACTAAAAAAATACTAAAAACTTAAATCAAGGTCACACTATCACCATTGTCTCACGTCATGCTGTGTAATGTGACCAAATTGAATGAAACACCACTTTTTCTGATTATAATTTGAAATTTATTTTCTATATGGTAGCTAGAAACCCTTTATCAAACTTAAAATATTAATTATTGTGAAATCTTAAATGTTGAGAAGCGCTGGCCTTTACGAAAATGCACGAAAAATAATACATTTTAGTATCGGCTTAGCTGTTAATGGATTAAGGATCATATTCCAATGAATATCGTGCTGTATTTTGGCCGAGGCAGATATGGATTCGGTAGCAGAGACCATGGGTACTAATCACCGAACGCCTTTCGGTGAATTGGACAACCCAAAATATGTGGAACCTATCGAGCGAACACATTTAACAAATAGTGTTTAGACGTAAAAGTATCGGTATAATTACAAATCTGACATTATTACTAACAAATAGAACTATTATGTAACCATGAATACATATCGTTTTTGCTACTATTGCTTAAAAGGTATATATAATAAAAAAAATTAAATACCCTCGCCAATAAGCTTATTTTCATGTCAAAAAGTCGTAAAAGTTATAAATTTCCAACTAAGTTTTTCAAAAAATGTCTAATTTATTGATGTTCGGCAATTACTCAGTAAATTTGGAATACTTCTAGTTATTCCAAAAGCAAAGTAGATTATATAAGTAAGTCATGACCAACCAGCAAATAAATAATTAAAAAAACATACGCTTTCCCTGATTCCGAACGTCGTTCGGTAAAACCTTCCACTCAAAATAAAGGGTTAACTCATCACCGAATTCACATTTTTGCTAATTTCTATAAATATGACTGCACTAAATTCACTTCATTTGTCGGAACACAAAAACTAATTAAATAACAACACAGAAAAAACACATTTTCAAACACAAAGGTAACCTAAAACGGTTTTATGACCTTAAGAAGTAAACGCGATTTCTTACCGATTTTCACAAGGACTCCCTACAAAACGGCGATCTACCGACTTGATCGATTATTGCGTCCCGACTAAGACAGAAAATGGCCGGCTTTGCCGCGTAGTGGAAGGGATAGGTATCTAGCTAGCGGAAAAAAATGTTACAACGTATTATCAACTGTAAGTACTAGACTAATAGCTTGAAAAAGAAGAAATTCGGTGATACGGCAGATTCGGCAAAGCGTACGTTTACCTTACTAAAATTAATGATAAATGTTGATATAAACTTGAAATAGGTATAAAAATAATGAAGTTTAATGAAGCGTATAGGTTTTGTGTAATGTAAGTTAGTCTATAGCTAATTTTTAAAGATGAAATTAGAAACCGATTTAATTTTTGGCTGAAAATTAAACCTCCTTAGTCAGAAATGATGTACGAAAGAGTTGCAAATTTTAAAAAGAAAGTCATTACTCCCTAGGGATGACAAACTCGCCATAATTCCCGCGGGAACAATTTAGGCCATTGTCCTTCTGTATACAGGCATGGAATAACACCATTTACGAGCAAGTGTGATGAAAAATCTTTTTTTCCTTGACTGTACTGTACCTACATATAAAGTTATAATGAGAATGCCGGTATTAGTATGTTGGCATTAAGCGTATTTGGCATTAAGCGTATTTAGCATTCTCCGTATTTGGCATTCTGCGTATTTGGTATTCTGCGTATTTGGCATTCTGCGTATTTGGCATTATGCGTCGAAAGGAAAAAGAGCTGTTACGGAAAATCTATATTTGTCGTTATTTTAACAAGTTTTTAATTAACTTGCAATGTATGTATGTATGTAAACGAATTATTGAATATATTAAATTCTATTATCGATAAGCTCATTATTTGCGTCCTGTCAAAATCACTGACATCACTGTCCATGACTGGCGTGTCTTTAAACTTGGATTAGAAATAAAACGAGGTGAGTTCCCAAATATTGTATCTGAAGTACGACTAACAAGGAAAGGTACCCAACTGTCCGGCTCCGATTTTGTTGATTTTGATATATGTTAGAGAGTAGTTTAAAACAACAGACACGTATTTTTTTTTAGCGGTCCAAACTCAAAAACCTGTTGGGAGAAATTGACCTCCAAAGTACTGAAAAGTAACTAAACCCTCTAAAAAAAATTGCATGTTGCATAGCGGTTTGATTATAAATGTTTAAGAAGATGAAAAAATAATGAGCACGTGTTTTGTTATATCGGCTAAAACTCATATATAATAAAAAAATCCCTTCAAAGATCATTGAAGATACACTTCCTGTGGTATTTTTTTATAATATTAGTTTTAGCCGATATAACAAAACACGTGCTCATTATTTTTTCATCTTCTTAAACATTTATAATCAAACCGCTATGAAACTTGCATTTTTTTTTAAATATCTCTATACAAGTAAGAGTGTTTAGTCACTTTTCAGTACTTTGGAGGTCAATTTCTCACAACAGGTTAAGTTTGGGCCGCCAAAAACAAATTACGCTTCTGTTATTTTAACCTACTCTCTAACATACCTATATATCAAAATCAATAAAATCGGAGCCGGACAGTTGGGTACTGTTATATCCAATAATATATGGTGTGGTATATAAAATAATATTGCTGCGCTTGCAACGACTTGACGTCATTGCAAGCAGAAACCGATGCTTGTTTACGCAGAGCAGTTAATTTTAGGATTAGATTGGATTGGACTTCCGTCGGGTTAACACATACTTTAATTTGTATTTTCGTGTGTCTTAATTAAAAGTCATGCAGATTAAGAAATAGTTCTTTTTTTAAAAAAGAATCCTGATCCACCCCGTAACAGTGGTGTCAGAATGGGATCCAGCATTGAAATTCGTCCCCGTTCTGCTGGAATCCCAAAACGTGTCGCGTAATTACGCACAAGGCTTTTAGAATTTGCCCTGCGTGAACCATACGTGTATCGCCGAGCTTTACCAGTCCGTCTCCGGGGCGGTATCAATTCGTCGCATCCTGACGTCTTTCGCTTCGTCAAGTTCCTGATCGATCCCAGGGCCTAGTCGCTACACCCAGCCTTACTTCGCGTAAATCTGCCGACGAGCCACGTGGAGAAATCTCTCCTGCCACTTGCGAGTTTACGGCGTTAAACTCTATCGTCATCCTGGTGGTCCTGAATCCCTGAGTTGCTGCAACATCATCTCCTACGTCATCTTTCAACAAGGAGAAATGAAGATAATCCTTTTCGTGATACTGTGAGTAAAACATTGTATTTTCTGTTATTGCTGTTTCCATATTTCTTACTAGTCCTCGTTCTTAGTTCGATAAATCATACAACAGGCTGTCTATTTGACAAACTCTGAACTGTTTTGATTAATCCACGTATTACCTAGACCCGTATTATATTTCCAGTAATTTCTGCTATTTTACCCGAATTACAATGACCGACTCCAAAAACGCTGCCGTCAAAAATGAAACGGACCCATTTCCTATCGCAGTTCTTTGCAAATTTATTAACTCTTATAAGGGAGACCGTGAAACTCTCACGGGCTTTCTGACCAATTGTCAGAACGCACTCGATCTAGCATCAACTTCACAGAAGTCTTTATTATTCAAATTCATTTATGCCCGCCTAGAAGGCAAGGCTCAAATAGCCTGTTCCAATAAAGTGTTCGAAAACTTTTATAGCCTGAAAACCTTCCTACAACAAAATTTTGGTGAGAGAAAACACTACAATCATTTACTGCTTGATTTGCAATCATGTAAGCAACAAGTTCATACGTAATGCAATATTCATAAAATTCCTTTTGTTTTGTAATCGTATTTTTGATTGTTGTGTCACACATTTGGTTAATTATTCCAACTTCTCTGCTAAAAAGAAAATGTATAATTGATGGACACATTTTTTCTGATTTTAACAACTAATACAATTAGGAAATCAGTATTTTTATTTCTCAGTGGAACTTGTAACATTTTTGACAGAACGTTTTTTTAATGAGAACGAATATAAAAGGTTACATTTAAAAAGGTTTTATTACATAGGTATTGATTTATAAACAGTCAAGGAAATTGCAAATTAATTTGAAACATATCTACATTTCTACTTTTTTGCCCCTTATATTTTGATTCGAAATTGATAATTACAATTTGCTCAAGGTTTTTAGGGGTCATACTGCATCGCCGGTTTGTAAAAATCCATTTTAATATTGAAAAAGACCGTTCAACTTCTACACATGTAATAGGGGCATACTTAAAATAAGGCCATAAATCTATTTTCTCATTGCTTCCATCAGCTCGAATTTCCGTATTGTCGTTTAAGTCAGCCATTATTTGCATGGTTGGTAATTCCTTGTTTTTGTGTAAGATTGTTTTATGCTTTTTATAAATAAATTTTCCTTTTTCATGCAGACTAACCCTTGATAATTTGCCTGTCACAGTTTTGACTACTTGTAGCGACTCACTCAATGTCAGCGTAGAACTCTCCATTCGCATAGTAGCTTTTACTAAAACTGTGCAGCTTCCACTTATGAATTTTAAATGATTTTTCAGAAGAGGTTTCCCAATTGCTAATTTAGCCCGTCTTACTTTTGCGGTATTCTGGTCATCAAGATTGTTAAGAACGTTTTTGATTTCATCGAAGTAAGTCGTGTAGTAAATACAGGCCTCAATCCACGTATTCCATCTTGTTATAACTGGACGGGGAGGTTGTGGCATATTAGGAAATAACTGTTTTAACTTTTTTGTTCGTGATGGGGATTTTAAAAATGTCGTTTTTATACTACAAATCAACTCGTTTACATCCTCATACAAACCTCGAACTGTGTCAGCAACACGGTTGAAGCCATGGGCCAAGCATGTCACGTGTATCATATTTGGAAATGAATTCCATAGAGTTTTTCCTGCTTTTACCATATAGGGAGCCCTGTCAGTCAAAAATAACACCACCCTTTCATTGTAATTGTCATTTGCGTAAAGATTTTTCAACGATTCGATTACTAAGCTGTTTACAGTGGCATGATTAGTCGTGACAAAGACCTTGGAAGCTATTATGTGTGGTTTACTTGCGTTAGTCTTTCTGAGTGCTCCAATGATGACATTGGCCACATTTTGGTCCAATTGATCTTTCGTCTCGTCAACACTTACGTAAATATACGAATCCGCGATATCATTCCTGATAGAATCGAAAACCTTTTTGAACATTTTAGGTAAATACTGTACTCTTAAGTTTGACTCCGATGGAACTCTTATTGTTTTTGCATACTTGCCATCAATGCATTTTTGAAGGAAGTTACGGAAATTCTCATTTTCTAATTTAAACCATGATATGTTTGACGCTACCATAAAATTCGTAAGATCCAGGTTAAACTCCTTTTGTGTTAATTTTCCTTCTTCTCTTTCAATATGTTTAGTTGTTTGCAAATGTGCTGTGACATTGCTGACTTTTGATCGTAATGGTAATCGGGATGGCGTCTGTTTGGGTAGCGTTCAGCGTACAAAATCACAGCAGCACTAACGTTGCCTTGGCACTCGCCATAAATGTAATGCATTTGAGCATATTCATTGGACGTGTATTGAGTTCTAAACATTAAAACCAAAAAAATCAACACCACAATCTAAACACAATTCACCATTCATTACGCAATAATAGCGAAATTGAAATTCGAATTCGAATAAAAAACAAGAAGCAGGTGGCATATTTTTTAAATTACAAATAATTGGCATTTAAATTAGTGGCCAGTAATGTTAATTTTGCAACAAAAAGTTTTGAACTCTACGCCCGGGATACAAAAAGTAAATCGGGAAAAATGGGGGTGGGCGTGTATTTTATTTATTTATTTGGCTTTTAGATTTTAAATTCAAAAAGTAGTTACTATTTTGAATTTGGCAATAAATTGGAATGTTTTTAAGCTTATGGGCGACTAGACGGTAGTGTATTTTTTTTTCACCATGAGAGTTGAAAGTTCGATCAATGTACGATTGAAAATGCAAAATTCATGTTTGCGATTATTTTTTTTAATCTATTGATGTCTCACAAAAATGGTGATTCCTATCTGATAACACAAGTATTAAATAATATTGAGCAAAAATTAAAATTAAAAAAAAAAACCTTATAATGGTGCTATAATCGAAACATTGAACAAGGGTGTTCATTTTCGAAAAAAACCTAAAAGTCCAAATATCTCGAAAACCGTGCGACTTTTACTAGACCTATTTTAGCTTTTTCATAACGTCCTAAGTGCCTTCTATCCGTAGTTCAAGGATTATCCACTCATTACCTAACACCCTTTATTGATCACAACAGGAACAATAAACGTTTTCGTCGCTTACGATTAAAAACGGATATCTGTAGCAAAACTGGTGTAAAGATGACATTGTGCCTATTTACATTTATCCAACAATACCTAACAAATATATTAACAATAATTAAAACACAACAATATGTATTATCTAAAGTTGACAGCTATATAAGTCAATTAGACATGGTACTGATTATTTCAAGTATCGATATCGGTTATCTGCAGAGGTTGTTAAATGATTAATTATGACGAATTTAATCGGAATCATACTCTCTATGCAGCGTGACGTCATTTTTGCGTCAATGGCATGAAAATTACGGGCCCTGGTCATAGGTCATATATTGGCACACTTTTAAATGGTCCATCGCCGTAAAAATTGGCTTCTGTCTGGCAAATTTTTAATTCTGTTGAGCTAACGAGCTTGAAAATATCAATATTTTATTATTTTCATTGCCATCACTGCAATCAAGAAATTATATGTGGCACTTTTATTTCATTTTAATTTGTGCACTGAGTTTCTTGAGTTGAAGAAACCTATAGTAAATCTTGTTTTGATTTGAACACAGTCATATTTGTTTCTTCTTGTGCTATTTTTATTTTTATTTATTTATTTTATTTCATTTATAGCCTTTATTTCTCGAAACAAAGATTATTAATTTAAGTAGGTACTATAAAGGTAGGTGCAGCTTTACTATAAATAAAATGATTATTTAATATTTTGGTAGAGCTTATTTATTTAACTTTAAAAATTAACTATACTGGTCTAGCAGTGACCAGTCTAAGGACACGTGTGTCTTGTACCACGTTCAGGGAGCGAGTCTCCAGAAAACAAACGAGATAAACAGTCGCTGTTCAATCGAATTACTAAAATCGAATTCAAAATATTAAAACTAACAGCGACGTTTATACAAAAAGTACAGTGCAACAAGGTTCCAAAAACCTTCTTGCACTACATCCCTCGTCCCTCTGGGAACTAGGATGGAACCTACCAGTCCCTATTGCCCTACCTAAGCGGGGCCCTAGCATCCGTTCTGTTGTACAGAATAGCTAACTGTGCGAACAAAACATGTCGGTGAAAAGTTTAGTTAATAAAAAGCAAACCGACGTATAAACACAACTGGAAAATGGCATCATTCAAGAATCACGAAGTCCGTATGCTTCTCCAGTTGTGTTGGTGGATAAACCAGAAGGGCCGCCCAGATTTTGAACCATTGAGGATCTCCTCTCGGGCGGAAAGGTACAACCCTCCAACAAGATGTGGTGTGCACCATCCAAGCCGTATTTGGACACAGGGAAAGCTTTTGTGTCACCATTTTCCTTGGTCACAGGTACATTTGAATGCCCTAAACGAAGCTCCGTCACCCTAAGACTAAACCCACCAAAGAAATCGAGGTAAGGCCCCATAGTGCCATACCAGCTAATACCTTTGGTTGCGTCACTCTTCTCGTATGTGAAACCCTTAGATTTGACCTCTTCTTCCCAAATGGTACTAACTTCCTCGCGGGTCAGCGCAAGCTCCTTTCCGCCGGACATAACCTTGAAGGAAGTTTCTTTTGACTTTTTAGTGAGATTGCTTGTAACCCCATTTGCTTGGTGCCTAAGCAGATTGTGACAAGCAAACAAAATGCTGAGGATTCCGTTGCCTAAGTTCACATTTAGTTTTAACTCATCTAAAGAGGTGCTTGTGTCTTTGGTTGCAATTAACTTAATTACCTTCATGTAACTTCTGATGATGATCTCCAAACAACTTACTTTTTGGTTCGGGTCTAACTGCATTTTCGGTCTCTTTGCGTCCACGAGCTCTTCTTGCACTACATCCCTCGTCCCTCTGGGAACTAGGATGGAACCTACCAGTCCCTATTGCCCTACCTAAGCGGGGCCCTAGCATCCGTTCTGTTGTACAGAATAGCTAACTGTGCGAACAAAACATGTCGGTGAAAAGTTTAGTTAATAAAAAGCAAACCGACGTATAATAGTACACAGTTAATAAAAAACAAACCGACATATAATAGAACACAGTGAGCTTTCACCCGCACAAACCCCGCAAAACATCGGGTGGCGGATGCAAGACAAAATAACTACCTGCCTAACCTTAACAAACAAACTTGATAGCTCAGCATAGAAGATGCAGACCTATCAAGAACCTATCATTCCAGCATTGAAGATGCAGGAATACAAAACTCTGACAGTTCAGCATGGAAGATGCTGAATTGTCTTACAAAGATTTCCTACCTATCCCTACAAATAACCCTATTAGATCAACATGGAGGATGCTGACCTTGCAACAACTCTGACAGTCTAGCATGGAAGATGCTAGCTTGTCTCACAAAGAAGGTAAGATGGACCTATGTCCACTTTCATCCGTCAGTGACATGACCTTCGCCCTGTCACTTCTGGACCAAATTATCCTACCTGTAGGAGTAATATTCATGATATCGCTCCCCAAATAAATATTCAAAATTATTATATTTTTATTCCTAACATATTATTATATTTTTTTTTTTTTTTTTTTTAAGTAAAAATAGAGCCGCGCCTGTATCACACATCTCGGCCTGAGATATGGATACAGCGTCTTCGCAGCATGATGATGCACGATGCAGACAGCCATGGCACCAGGGCGTCTTGTGGTCATCTTTTTCAACTTGTTTTGCGATGTATTTCCACAGTAATCACTGAATCGATTTGTCATGCCTTCACTGCTGCACGACCGGAGCGCCTGCCTACTTCTTAACCGCTACTATAAGACATCGGTCATCAGTCATCTGACAGCCATCATCTGTCATCAGGCTTCTCAGCTCAGCATCATTGAACATGAAATAAACAACACACATAATAACACAAAATACAATTAATCAGTAACACCTGCGAATAAATAACAAATAAACTAAGCAATAAACAATAAACAATTAAGCAATAAGCATGTATAAACCCAATCATCTCCCCCCTTAACATAGCATGCACAACCCATCTTCCATGAAGAACCCAAGTGCCATGCGATGTGTGAGATGAAACCAAACAGGTTTCTTCCAACCCTATGGGCATAAAGGAATTCTCACAACCGTAGGCAGCGTGGATACATGGAACCACCAACATCAAATTCATTTCCCCTGGTTTATTCATGCTTATTCACAATTCACCACACTGTAACAAAAAAAACAAACATTAACACACCTTAAACCTAACAAACCTAACCTAGCCTATAAACTAAAAAACCTTAAACCCTAGCATAAAACCTTTTCAAACGATTCCTATGTACAATCAGCACTTTTGCTGGCATACCGACCTTTTTTATTTTATAATTCTCGTTACCAAGTCTGGCAACTACTATGTAAGGTCCCTTGTACCTTCGACTGAGCTTGAAGCTGCGACCTGATTCTCTCTTTGGGCAATATAACATCACCAGATCTCCAGCCACATAAACAATATCCTTGGACTTTCTGTCATAATAAGCCTTCTGCTTACTTTGTGCCATTCGGATATTTTCCGCCACCTTATTTACCAATAAGGACATCTGTGTCATCCTGTCTGCCAAATTTTCTGAAACATTAACTTTATTAATTCTTAATTCTACATCAGACCTATATAGTGGTTCCCTTCCATACACTATCATATGCGGCGATACTCCCGTACTAGCTTGCTTGGCACTATTATAAGCATAACACAAGAAAGGTACATATGTGCACCAATCATGCTGTCCCGGTGTTATATATTTTGATAGCATGCCGAGTAGTGTTCTATTGAAACGTTCCACTAAACCCACAGTTTGTGGATGGAAAGTCGTCGCATGCGATAATGTCACATTAAAGTATCGGGCAGTTTCCTTCACCATATTTGATGTGAATACCGATCCTCTATCAGAGATGATTTGCCGTACACCTCCAAACCGGCATAGCAGTTCTATAAGGAACGCATTTATTTCACTTGCCGAACCTTTTGGCACCGCTTTACATATGGCATACTTCGATAAATATTCCACTGCCACGATTATATATTTATTCCTTCTATTGGAAATTCGCATGGGACCCAAAATGTCTATTGCGAATTTTTCAAATATGTCTGAAACAGAAATTGGTATTAATGGGGCCACTATTTTGTTTATATTTCTCTCCTGACATTTTTGACAGGACTTGACGTAATCACTTATTTTCTTTTCTGCCTTGAACTATATATAATATCTGTCATTGAACTTTGCATACGTCTTAAAGAGTCCGAAATGTCCTCCCGTCACTGGATCGTCATGGAGTTCATTCATGCATTCTGCAAAGCACCTTCTTGGCAATACTAATACCTCCTTTATTTCTTGCGCAACGTTTCTTCTTTTATATAATAATTCCCCCTGCAAGAAATAACTTTGGAAAATTCGAGTATTATTTTGCTGCATTCGGTTTAAAATTTCACTGCAAAATGCATCCGACTGCTGCGCCGCTTTCACATCAACACTATTTAGTGCATACAGGACAAATCCATCTTCCTGTTCGGGTTTTTTTTCCATATTCTCTGCATTTTGATCTTCTATCAACGGGTTTCTGCTCAGAAAATCCGCTACGACATTGTCTCTGCCATGACAATATACGATATCAAAATCCCACGACTGCACCGATAAGGCCCATCTTGCCAGTCTACCGTTCATGTCTCGCTTACTCTTCAACCACACCAATGCTCTGTGGTCTGTGACAACCTGAAATTTAAGCCCCCACAAATATTGTTTAAAATATTGTAACGCCCATATCAAACCAAGACATTCTTTTTCTGTCACCGAATATCTTTGTTCGGCAGCACTTAATTTTCTTGACGCATACGCAATAGGTTTCATTTCATTTTTACCCTGAAATATACAACACCCCAACGCCTTGTCGGAACTATCAACAAACAACCTTGTTGTTACTTATTGACCATTTGAGAAATAAGCCAAAACTGGAGCTTCACAAATTCTATTTCTCAATTCTTCAAATGCTTTCTGTTCCACATCCGTCCAAACAAACTTTTTATTTTTCTTTGTTAAGCTCGTTAGCGGAAACGCAATTTCCGCAAAATTATCGATAAATTTTCTATAATAGGAGTAAAGTCCCAACACAGATCGGACTTCCTTCACATTTTTCGGGGACTGTATTTTCTTCATGGCTTCCACCTTCTTGGCATCCGTTCCAATCCCTTCTGCGGATACTTCATGTCCCAAAACTATCACTTTCTGATACCCGAATTTACACTTAGACGGTTTCAGGGTTAAATTGGCAGATTTTAGTCGTAATAAAACGTTTTCCAAAGCCGCTAAAAAATCGTCAAATGTTTCACTAAATACCAATATGTTATCAACATAAACTATTGCATTCTTGTATTTTATTCCGGCGAGCACCTTATCCATAACTCGTTGAAACATAGCTTGGCTCGTCTTCAGGCCAAACGGTAATACATTGAACTCAAACAGTCCAGTATGCGTCACAAAGGCAGTCTTCTCTTTGCCTTCTCCTAATGCCAATTGCCAATATCCAGAATTCATATCTAAATCGGCAAAATATTTTGCTCCCTGCAAACATCCCAATAGATCTTCCACTCTCGGAATCGGATATGAATCCATCTTTATTTTTTTATTCAGCGCCCTGAAATCAATGCAAAATCTGGGCGGCCCTTCTGGTTTATCCACCAACACAACTGGAGAAGCATACGGACTTCGTGATTCTTGAATGATGCTATTTTCCAGCATCTCTCGCACCTGTTCATCAATAATTCTCCTTTGCTTTTCCGAGACTCGATAGGGTGCTTTATGGACTGGTTCATCATCCGAAGTTTTTACCGTAATCAGGGAATCTCTATAGCATCCCAACTCGTGCGTTGCAAACGAAAATGTCTCCCGGAACCTGGTTACTAATTCCGTAAGTTCTGTCTTCTGTTTGTCCGGCAAATTTTCATTTATGTCATAGACAACGGGTTTCTTCTCCGAGAGATTGCATAAAAAAAATTCATTTTTTTTCACGAAATCTGTAAAATAAACATAATCAGTTTTTTTCATAATAACATCATGTACAAACTCTTTGGTTTGAATCGAGAAATTCATATTTTGCTTTTTATTTGACTTAAATGCCACTTTGATGTCATTTCTAAGGCAAATTTCCCCTTTTGCGAAGTCCATGACGACGCAATTTTCTCTTAGGAAATCCTGACCTAGGATTAAAAGTTCTAGGGGATCTTCTATCAGTACAAAATTGTGGCGAAAATATACGTGACCTATGACGAGGCCTACGTCGGCTTTGCCTATCACTTTAACCGAATGTCCACCTACGGCTCGCAGTGGTATAAGAGGAGAATCAGTATAGTCTGCCAGCTTCAAACTCGTCCAAAGTGCTCGCGACACACAAGAGACTGATGCCCCTGTGTCAACTAGCGCCTCACAATTAACTTGATTTATCTGCAAAGGAATAATGGGTACAACAACATTCTTAACCCTATCCGCGTTGGATTGTTGTTCCTGAATAACCGGATTTAAAGACCTACACCTCGCCGTGTCCCGGTTTACTGACGACGGGTGCTGTAGTTTGGGGGTTGCCTTGATGAAGACGGTGTATCTTGCTGCCTCCTGGGTCCCTGTTGCTGCTGACTCCACGGACGTGGGCGTAAATTATGCGACGGCGGTGTACCCGGTTCGAAATGTACCCGGCGCGGTGTCGCTACTGCCGCCGGTGCTTTATATGGCGTCACATACTCCGACTGTGGCGTGTGCATCCCCAGATCTCCACGACCACGGACGTCTTCAAAACTGACTTCTGGATTGAAGACTGGCAATTCCACCCGTTGTGTATAAGTGTGTTCGAAGTTATAAACATCTTCCACCTGTATTATTGTTTTTCTTAATTCATCTTTGGAACTGAACAATTTTGAGGCAAACAACCATTGATAACGTTCGCCAACGGATGTAATGTAGTGCTTGATAAACTTCGCATCCTCTTTAATTTCTGCCTTCGCGGCTAAACCTTCCAAGGCGTAGAAGTACTCAATAAGCGATTCATGATTCTGCTGTTTTCTATAATAGAATTTTTGAGCAAAATCAATTTGTGACGCGAATTGGTCTTTTAAACCTTTGACGAGCAGCTCGTACGTAGTAAACGTAGCATAATTTGTTTTATACCACATCAATGCTGGTCCGTCCAAATAAGCTGCTATCGCATACTTCTTCTGATCATCCGTCCATGATTTTATAATGCCGATGGCTTCAAATTGTATTATAAAATCCTCAACATCCGATAATCCGTTGAATTTTTTCGCCGGCATATTTTCTGCGCTAAACATGGTTTCTGTGGGCAGAGAAAAAGTACACAAGTAATCGACACACAATACTCCCTGTTTTATACTTTTCTTTGACTTCCTTTTCCTTTGTTATTGAAATCTCAATCACACTGTGTCGGGGATCGTACGTTTATTCCTCCACCATATAAAGGTAGGTGCAGCTTTACTATAAATAAAATGATTATTTAATATTTTGGTAGAGCTTATTTATTTAACTTTAAAAATTAACTATACTGGTCTAGCAGTGACCAGTCTAAGGACACGTGTGTCTTGTACCACGTTCAGGGAGCGAGTCTCCAGAAAACAAACGAGATAAACAGTCGCTGTTCAATCGAATTACTAAAATCGAATTCAAAATATTAAAACTAACAGCGACGTTTATACAAAAAGTACAGTGCAACAAGGTTCCAAAAACCTTCTTGCACTACAGTACCTACATAATAATTAGAGTACATTAAACAATCACATTTTTTTATGTATATAAATTTGGTGGAAGATAAATAACATTGTATTATATTTCATCTTATTTAATTTAAGTATTCTAACTGTAGTATATAATGAAAATAAATAATATATTTATCTATAGATTATCTGACACCCAATTTGTTTAGTTTTACAATTTTTATTTTTTTAATTTTTTTATATACAGTGTTGACATCCATACGAACATATATTTTAAGTGCAGTTAGATAAGACCCTAATTAACGTAAATTGGTACATTAAGTTAACAAAAGAAAACCTTTTTTTTTCATACAAATTAATTCGGCACGCAATGTATTCAAATAACCATGTCGTCTACGTAAGCACTTTCTGTTCATTGATTTATTGACGACGTTATTGTCAACTCAATATTGAGTTGTACATTGCTGCTCGATGGACCTCTTAAAAATGAATTACACTAAATTGATTGGAGCTATTAACTCAACTCCTTCTGTAAAAGGTTCACAACACTTAAAGCTATCGTTACTTAAAATTTATGTTCTTATGGATGTCACACACTGTATATTAGAAACTCGTTAAATAATAAAAAAATGAATGCATACATTGATAATTAGTAAAATATAATTATAATAATTATTCGTTTTATTTAGTGAGTAGCCTATTTTTGGGCTTAGGCCTCCTTCAACCCCTTCCAGGGTTCCCTTTGTTCGGCTTTACGCGTCCACTCGGGCCCGACCACCTGCGCGACATCGTCGGTCCAGAGGCGGCGCGGGCGGTGGCGCCGCGCGGGTACCAGTGCAGGATCCTCTCGCTCCAGCGGTTGTCCGTTGTCCGAGCTACGTGGCCGGCCCATCTCCATTTAAGTCAAAAGTGCTAGTTCAACGGCGTCTGTCAAGTTTGTTGTAGTTCTTATGTCCTGGTTTCTTCTCTTTCTATTTCTCCGTCTAATGTTTAGCATGCTTCTTTCCGCTGCTCTATGGAATACATATAGTTTTTGGACGATGGCCTTTGTAAAAGTCCAGGTTTGGCATCCGTAAAAACAATCGTTTGGATTTAAATATTTCTATTAAAGACCAGTATTTACTCCATGCTTTATTCATCCCTCGTTATACTTCAATGGATGGTTGCTCAGTAGATGATATACTTTGGCCCAAGTAAACGTAATTAAACCTGTTGTATTTTTCTCTGTGTTGATGGGTATTTCTTCACTATTTGTCATAGCAAATGAGTTTTGTTCGTTCATTTCATTAAATTTATAAGTTGCGGATTATAGAAAAACTACTTTTTCTAAAAATTCCGGTGTCGGACCAAATGATCGGCAAACTTCTTTTTAAGTGTTGTCTATAATTACGGACAAATTTCTTTTTATGTTTGGGCTACATGAATGTTCGGTCAACCTTATAGCTCATTTCTTGAATTTATTTTAATCGAAGCACTGCACTCGCATGTTTTGGAACACCGCTATAACGTACTTAAGTCCTTGTTGGTTTTTTTTTTAATACGAGACATCAGCATGGAGCAGGGCAGAGCCTTAGCAGAGCCTTTTTTATTTGTGACAAAAATAATCATTTCTTTTACGCCCATGATGTACAGTCACGAACCGGGATTGTTGAGCCACTTGCCACTGTTCGTATTTTGCCCGTGTAATGCAAATCGGGTTTTGTCGGTTATACTCGTATGTCCAGTATGTATTACTCTGCTAAATTATGAAGAATATTGACGTGAGTGACTTAACATTCCCGTGTTGCAGTCACAGCTTGGTTGTGTTACTTACTGTTAAGGTTCTAAGAACCTTTATTTCCTAACAATAAAACATAGCACATTGGTTAGCATTGAAGTATAATTATAATAATTAAAATGACAAGCATAGCTTTTTAATTGTGTGTCATAGACATGCTGCGGGGCGCAAAATATATCTATATAAACCCCATGCGTTCAAAATACAATAATGTAACTTAGTAAGAAGTACATACATAACATTACAAAACAAATTCAGAAACACTGAACATTCGCTTCAGTATCTGAGAAATTAAATGAAGTAAAACATAACTTATTAAACACATTTAACTAGAGATAATATTTGATATAATATATATTTTGTGACTAAGCGAGCAAAATATAAATTAACTTATCCTACTGGCAATACAACAATTTTTGATACAGCACGAGAGTGTAACTTGCCGTTACAAGTTCTTAGTTGCACAACTCGCACCTTGTTGTCGTCACCAAGATAGACCTTGTTGACCCTGCCCAGAGGCCAATGGAGAGGCTGGACATTTGGTTCAATTAAAAGTACTAGAGTGCCTTCCTTCAGGTTAGGCATCTCTTTCCTCCATTTAGTGCGTTGATTAAGAGATGTTAAATAATCCCTACACCATGCCTTCCAAAAATGTTGTCTAGTTTGTTCACAACACCTGCAAAAGCGCAATCTATTAGATGGAATTGTTGTTAAATCTGGTTGTGGAACACTTGTTAGAGCACAACCGATTATGAAATGACCGGGAGTTAGACAGGTAAAGTCTGTAAGATCCTGCGTTAATGGAAGTAATGGGCGTGAATTGAGGATGCCTTCTATTTCAATCATGATCGTATTAAATTGTTCATAACTGAAAGTTTTACAATTGGCAATCCTTTTTAAATGAAATTTGGCAGACTTAAAAGCCGCTTTCCATAAACCCCCATGATTTGGACTTTATGTTGGTATAAAATGAAATGATATCTCCTTTTGAAGTGCATAGTTCTGAACCGTATTTTGAAAATATGGGTTTTTATGGAATGTAAATAGTTCTTTCAGTTTATAGTTAGCGCCCTTAAACGTCGCGGCGTTGTCGCAGTAAACATCTGATGGTAGTCCTCTTCGAGAAACGAACCGCTTATAAGCCGCAAGAAAGGTATCGGTTGTCATATCTGAAACGATCTCTAGCAGCACAGCCTTAGTCACAAAACAGAAAAACACAGCAACGTAACCCTTAGTAATAATGGTGTTGCGTTTCGTGGATTGTTTAATTTCAAAGGGGCCGCAATAATCTAAACCAACCTTCTCAAACTTCTTCTCAGTCTTCTTTCGTGGAGATGCCGACCGGGGTTGATCCTTGCTACGGTAGCGGCGGCGGACATATCGGCCGGGGGCACTGCGCTAGTGGCGGCGGCAATTTCATCTTTAAAATATTGCGAGATTGAGGCTTATAATGTGATTAACATTATTGTGGGCGAAGCTGCTCACCGGTCGCTAATCTGCCCATGGTTCGACATTGTTTTTACAAATCATCGATCCAAAACTGGTCCAATACTGTAAAGCTACAATGGATCATCCGATTTTTTGTAACACATAGATACATATTTTTTTACAAATAGCATAGATAGACTATTAAACTCTTTCTTCTTTTTTTTGGCTTCTCGCAATTGAGTAATAAGTTATGATTTCAATAGCGAATATTTATTTATGATCAGTTTAATTCATACCTGGCAACTGCAAAGTTGGTACAGCGACCCGGCATTATCGATTTTTTGGGTAGTGGTATTTTTCCTCAAAATGAACCCTGCAAAACCTTCGGTTTTTAAAAATATATTCCTCATCTCTTCCTTCAAAGTTAACGCCAGAGCTTGAATTTTTCAACGAATTTAGTTGGATCCGGGAATCTATGTAGCGTGATGCCTGAAAATATAAGAATTATAGTAATTAATAAAGTTGGCGTAGCGATTTAGTAGGCGGTTTTTAGTTGTTTTATGTTTAGTTCATTAACAAGGTATTCATTACGGACAAGGCACTCCTGCATTGATCTTCATACAACGTTGACACCTAGCAGAAAATAGGTTTATAGAAATAAATTGTGAATAAAGCAAAAGTAACCTCGGTGACAATACAATAATGTGGTACCATGAAGCTGGTCTGATGATGCAGTTGGTCATAGAACTTTACAATGCAACAAGATATATAAGACAAATATTTTACTGTCCGTGAAATAATACATATTTACAATTGCCTTTTAGATATTCTCAGTTTTAATTTCAATAGATGCGGACATTAAGGTAGCGTGCAATCACAGTGGGAAGGTTACATCTAATCAGGTGTAGCCTTCCCACTGATGCAAATCAAGAAAAACCCTCCCACTGGTACCCACCAGAGGTTGGTCTCTTATAATAAGTAAATAAATAGTTAAATGTGTAATCTTCTCATCTTTTGGACCAACCTACAAGCATTTCTGCCCAGTGATTTGCATTGCATATAAAAAAAGAAAAACTCAGTGAATGTTTTATTATGCAAGCTTTAATAAAAAAAACAAGGCGCCCTACTTTATTTTTTCCAAAAAATGTGTGTGTGAAATAGGATTAGTGGGACGAGTTATTTGTTCGCTATACATATAGCATATACCGATGCATCTTGTTGCAATATACATAGCAAGATTATGAGAATCACTTTTGATTTCTTAATTTTATTATTAAGACTGAAATTCCATCCCTCTGCGAAATTTGCATATACCGATGCATGTTGTTGCAATATACATAGCAAGTTTAGGAGAGTCACTTTTGATTTCTTAATTTTATTATTAAGCCCAGGTGTCTATCATTTTATCGAAATGCCTATCATGGAATTTCATATCGCCGAAAACTATTACACGATTATCATTTATTTATTTTTTCTAATCATATTATTATCAATTTATTGCTTATACAGGGTGTTAGGTATATAGTGGATAATCCTTGAACTACGGATAGAGGGCACTTAGGGCGTTATGAAAAAGCTAAAATAGGTTTAGTAAAAGTCGCACGGTTTTCGAGATTTTTGGACTTTTTTGTTTTTTATGAAAATTGACACCCTTACTCGAATTTTTGGTCATGGTTAGTGTACGAAAATATTTTTTCTTAATTTTCTTTTTACCTTAATAATGTTTAATAGTGGTGCTATCAGATAAACATTACCAATATGGCGTCACTACCGTGCTTTAATAAAAAAAATATGGCAAACTTGAATTTTGCATCATCGATCGAACATTTACAAAACTTTGAGCTGTTGCAGTGAAAAAAAAATATACTACCACAAGGTAGCCCATTAGCTTAAAAATATGCTTATTTAATAGAGTTTTATTTAAATATTAGAATAAAAAAATGACTTCAGTTTTCCGCAATTGAGTCGATTATTTCATATTAAATTTGTGCTCTAGAATTCCAGATAGAGTACCTAATGATGACAAACTTTCTTTGCTAAAATAAGAATACTGGCCACTAATTTTGTGAAGCATTTTATTTAAAACGATTTACGTTCTGGGCAAAGCATTACAACCTTTTTGTTTCAATAATAACAATACTGGCCACTAAAATTTTAAATGCCATTTATTCGAAATTTAACACACTCGATCGCTTTTTGTTTTCTCAGCATTTTATGTCAAACTTTGGTGTCACTGCATAATGTGACTTGATCGTTGACTTATTTTTTTAATTTACGATGTCAAGAACACAATACACACAGCGTGAATATGCTCTCTAGGCAATAAAACTTGCACACGTTGGACGTGAAATGAGTGTAACTGGTTGACTTTTAATGTAGCGTGCACTTTCCATACAGATAAACCCAGGTAATTTGCCATATCACGCACGGATAGAGAAGGATCTGCCCAACTAGGTCCAAAATCTTATCTTCAACTTCTCGGGTGGGTCTTCCTTCACTTGTTCCACCTACACCCTGACCAAGAATTCTGCCTTCAGTGAACGCATTATGTACTCTATTAAAATCCGGTAATCTGGATGGCGTCTGTCAGGGTAGCGTTCGGCGTACAAAGCCGCAGCAGCACTGGCGTTGCCTTGACACTCACCATAAATTAAATGCATTTGAGCATATTCATGCTGTGTGTATTGTGTTCTTGACATCGTAAATTTAAAAAAATACGTCAACGATCAATTCACATTATGCAGTGACACCAAAGTTTGACATAAAATGCTGAGAAAACAAAAAGCGATCGAGTGTTTTAAATTTCGAATAAATGGCATTTAAAATTTTAGTGGCCAGTATTGTTATTATTGAAACAAAAAGGTTGTAATGCTTTGCCCAGAACGTAAATCGTTTTTAATAAGATGCTTTACAAAATTAGTGGCCAATATTCATATTTTAGCAAAGAAAAGTTTGTCATCATTAGGTACTTTATATGGAATTCTAGAGCATAAATTTAATATGAAATAATCGACTCAATTGCGGAAAACTGAAGTTATTTTTTTATTCTAATATTTAAATATAACAATATTTAGTGTTATAAAATCTCTATTAAATGGGCATGTTTTTAAGCTAATGGGCTACCTTGTGGTAGTGTATTTTTTTTCCACCGCAACAGCTCAAAGTTTGGTAAATGTTCGATCGATGATGCAAAATTCAAGTTTGCGATTATTATTTTTATTAAAGCACGGTAGTGACGCCATATTGGTAATGTTTATCTGATAGCACCACTATTAAACATTATTAAGGTAAAAAGAAAAATAAAAAAAAATATCTTCGTACACTAACCATGACCAAAAATTGGAGTAAGGGTGTCAATTTTCAAAAAAAAAACATAAAAGTTAAAAAATCTCGAAAACCGTGGGACTTTTACAAAACCTATTTTAGCTTTTTCATAACGTCCTAAGTGCCCTCTATCCGTAGTTCAAGGATTATCCACTATATACCTAACACCCTGTATAGCATATACCGATGCATCTTGTTGCAATATACAGGGTGTTCGGCACATGGACCGTCAATTTTTTTTTGGGATATTGTTGGGGTTATTTGCTGTCTTTTCGCCCTTGGACCTTGGGTCATAAAGGTCACGGTGTTGAAGATATTAATTTTTAAATGTTTTTTCTCAAATTTTCCGAAATTTCACCTTTAAACGTTTGTAACTTATTCATTAATGACTGTAAAAAAAATATATTTTGTATTTAATACTTGCATACATGCTTGTTCAAATAATAATGGTCTTTTTTCTAATTGATAGTCTCAAAGGGACGTACGAGGATTTTTATGTCACAAAATTACTGTTTATGTGATTAAAATCCAACTTCGAAATTCAATTATGAAAAAACTAAATACAATTTTTAGGTTCTTTTTTTTAAAAAAACTTCTCTAACTAATGACCTTTCTAACGATGTGCTACACATTGTTAAAAAATAAATCTGAGTCTAATTACGGGGATATTCCGCCAATAGGGTAGAAATTGTTATGAATTAAGAAGCACTAAATACAACTTTATTTGTAAGTTTTGTAACGCATCGGAACCTTTTCGGAACACTGGCTGGTTGAATAATAGGCTCCTACAATAATACCTCCTTAATAATACCTCCTTGAATAATACCTCCTTACCTTCGACAAAGTTTTTCTTTCTAATGGCGAATTACTGTTTTTCGGTTTAATTGTGACGGGAAATTTCATTCATGATTTATTGTAATTATTTTTCCTAAACTATGGCTAACTACACTAACGAAGAATACGTTGATATGATAATGGCGTATGGTATAGCAGGGGGAGTTTCTCGTGAAACCCGAAGGATTTATCAAGAGATGCATCCAAATCGAAGATTGCCCCACCACGACACATTTTCGACGACGTTTCGACGTATGCGGGAGTCTGGAAACGTAAACTTTCAAGAGCCACGTATTAATGTGAGGCAGCATAATGTTGCAATCGAAGACCGAATATTACAAGCCTTTGAAACAGATCCCAATACAAGTATTCGTTGTGTAGCTCGCGAACTTAACGTGAAAATTTGGAAAGTGTGGTCAGTGCTTCGGGCTTACGAAAAGCATGCTTTTCATTTCACTCCGGTGCAAGGTAAAGAAAAATTCTTAGTAAAGAAAATGGAAATAAGTAATTTAATTATAATAATTTGATTTCTTTTATGTAATAAAATTCACGTCTATGAGTTTTCGTACGCAGTTTGATCATTTTAACATAAGATGAGAACGCAGAAGAGTGCGTTTTTGGTACAAATGATGGATCGAATAAACTGCAATTGTAAGATTTAAATATTTTTTTATTTATTTAATCTTTCATGCAGAAAAATACAAATTAGAGTACAAAAGGTGAACTTAATGCCTAATGGCATTCTCTACCAGTTGACCAGTTTTACAGTTGACATTCATGAATTGTTACAGGTCTCCTAGAAGGTGATCCTGCTAGACGGGTAGAATTCTGTCAAACGTTATTGCATACCGATGTAGATGACGGAGAATTCTTGAAACGAATTCTGTGGACGGATGAGTCAAGTTTTAATCGGGAGGGCATAACAAATCTTCATAATTTGCATCATTGGGAGACCAAAGGCCAGAACCCACACGTAATGCGGCAAACTTCCTTTGAACACAAATTTAGTGTCAACGTGTGGGCTGGTGTGATAGGCAGGCATCTTATAGGACCATATAACTTGCCGAATCGATTGAATGGGCCTGCTTATTTGGAATTCCTACAAACTGCGTTGCCAGAGCTGTTAATGGAAGTTCCTGTAATTAATGAAGACGTCCCGATTGTTTTCCAGCACGACGGTTGCCCGGCACATTTTCAAAGAGAAGTTCGAGAGTACCTGGATAACTCCTTTCCTAACTCATGGATACGCAGAAGCGGCCCGATATCTTGGCCCGCACGGTCTCCAGACCTAACGCCCTTAGACTTTTATGTCTGGGGACGGGCAAAAGAGCTAGTTTACGTCACAGAGGAAGGAATATCCCCGTAATTAGACTCAGATTTATTTTTTAACAATGTGTAGCACATCGTTAGAAAGGTTAGTTAGAGAAGTTTTTAAAAAAAAACGAACCTCAAAATTGTATTTAGTTTTTTAATAATTTAATTTCGAAGTTGGATTTTAATCACATAAACAGTAATTTTGTGACATAAAAATCCTCGTACGTCCCTTTGAGACTATCAATTAGAAAAAAGACTATTATTATTTGAACAAGCATGTATTAGCAAGTATTAAATAGAAAATATTTTTCTTTACAGTCGTTAATAAAAACGTTACAAACGTTTAAAGGTGGAATTTCGGAAAATTTGGGAAAAATATTTAAAAATTCATATCTTCAACACCGTGACCTTTATGACCCAAGGTCCAAGGGCGAAAAGACAGCAAATAACCCCAACAATATCCCAAAAAAAATTGACTATGTGCCGAACACCCTGTATATAGCAAGTTTATGAGAATCACTTTTGATTTCTTAATTTTATTATTAAGACTGAAATTCCATCCCTCTGCGAAATTTGCATATACCGATGCATGTTGTTGCAATATACATAGCAAGTTTAGGAGAGTCACTTTTGATTTCTTAATTTTATTATTAATCCCGGGTGTCTTATCATTTTATCAAAATGCCTGTCATCGAATTTCATATCGCCGAAAACTATTACACGATTATCATTTCATTTTTTTTCTAATCACATTATTATCAATTCATTGCTTATCGAGTCATAGATCAACTTTTCATCGTAAATAATTTCGAATTTGTCTCAAGTCGTAGCTTAACTATTCATCGAATTTGCCTTTCATAGAATAATCAGTTGGTCGATGTATTAATTCATCGAAACATGATTCACAGATGGTACGTTCCATATATTATTATTGCCAGGAACAATGTTTCATTTCATATTTTTAGTTTAAATCACATACGACTGACCTCATGTAAAATCATTTCAATACCTAATATTTTGTATGCAAGTTGAATGAAGTCGGTTCTGGTCGCTGTTTTTGTCGCAGTTAAACCTGACACTCCTCCTCGCTGCGCTCGTCGTCGTACCAAACTTTCTAGTTTTATAATAATACGTCGCAGATGCGAAATAGGGCGTTAAAATGTACTGTTGTTGAAACGTATTATCAAATATAGTAACACAGGTGAAACGATTTTCTATGTAATAAGAATTTTGAGTACTGAAACTTACGTTAGACCAAAATTATAGTAAAAGCCATTGGATGAACGACTATATCGTTGAACAAATAAAATAATGAAGTAGAATTCGATAAATTGATTCTTCCGTAAAAGGCAATTAGAGGAAACGTATGAGCGATTTAAAGGAGTTCGATAAATGATTCTTATGTTGTAATACAATTCTGCGAAAAGTGTTATGGGCCACGATAATCGATGAAATGATTTTCGATAATATGATGGATTACCATTATAATCCCTCTGCGAAAGTAGTTCTGTGTTTTTCTCCGAACACAGACCATATCTTTACGAACTCTGGACTTTTAAACTAATAGTTTTCAAAATTATTTATATATTCATTTAATTTCACGCACGATTTAGTCGGAATTTGTAGATGAATGTGTAGGGAGGTCCCTTATCTTTCATAATTATTAATTTATGGAGATTGTGATCCTTTGACGTTACGAGCGCTTTGACACAGGTGTCACAATTTATTACCTTGATCATATTTTTAACGATATAACCGGCAATGTGGGCTGTGCTATGCTGAGTAATTTCTGATACATGAAAATCAGATTCATCAAGATCGTAATAATCTTCATATTCCCCGGCATTGTTTCCGTCCTCTTCAGTATTTAGACCAAATGTCCTGTTGATGCGTTCCTCCGCAGATGAACAGTTTAAAATGGATAATTGTTCCAATGTTCCAATTCTTTGAGTAGGTACAACATGAAATAACATTTTTTAGTTGGCAGATATGAATTGCTTCGTTGTAGGATTGTTATTGGATCCTCCTGAGACCTTATGTTACAAAATAAAAGCTCTAGATAATCCTGGCTCAACTTGTAAAAAGGTAAATAAACCAAATTTTACTTTGAACCAAGCTCGCGTACAAGTTTTTTAACGCTATTCATGAATCCAAGGACCCCAATTTTTTTGAACTTTTAATTACAAGAGTCCCGTTTTCAAGTTTGAGATTAAATATATACTGCGATGCCATGTTCAATCGACCTCAAAGATTTGTTTACATTTTTTCACCTTATTCCATTGAAATAAGGTCGAAAAATGTTTAGATATCTTTGACGTCGACTGTTCAAAAACTCAAACACATTATTGACACTGTTTTCGTTCAGTGCCTTTTTAAAACCTTATTGATGCAAGTTATTGTTGAACATATCAACCATATTATTAAAAATCATTAACAACTTCTCCGTAGGCTCGATGAGCCGAAATTTTCTGTTTTCAAATATTGTCTGCAGAATTTTAAAGCTTTTCCAACGCTAAGGCTAAAGAACTGCGTTGCAAGTTTTACCTGCATCCTCTCGTTTTTAAAATATATATGTCGATCCTTTCATTTATTTGCTAAATGGAATGTTTCCACGTATTGCAAGTTATTTAGTTGTTCTAAATATTTCCATTCTATTTTATTACCTTCTGCGTCTATAAAAGTGTATAAAATAATTTCTGATCAATTTTATCATATGTGTCATATGTGTGTGTGAGGATGATCAAATTTAATTTTAAAATCTCGAATTCTGCATCCAAGATGGCCAGCCATTGAAACGTTTGCAGCGCAGCCATCAAAGGTCAACGCAACGACCTTTATACCACCGCCATCAGCCATTAGGAAGCATTGTTTAAAAAGTTCCGCACGTTGTAAATAGTCCAGTACCACCGTCCACGGGGTACCTTGAAATTACTATCAATTGCCTTAGAGGGTATTAAAAATACCCTCTACTCCAGTGCCCATGTTGACGTTTTCGTGCCCTTCCCATTCTACGCGGCGACAATTACTCATCTCGTCTATAACTAACTTGGCAACTAAGGGTGATTCCGAAGAGTCCGCTTTACATTTTAAAGCTACGAAAGCTTCTTTTGTGAAACCGGGATCTCCGCCAATCTTCGAGTTCCATTTTTTCAAGGTGGTCGAATGGGGCAAACTCATTTATAAATAATCTTCAGACATATTCATAAGCTTTTGGTGAGTAGTAATTTAAAGTAAGCGAGAAACTCCGGTGAGTTGATGTAACGTTAGCTTCAACGTTGGAAATTGGCTGCACAATTAGAGCCAAATATCTAAACTGGCTGACATTCTCTATTAGTTCAACCGGTTGATCTTCTAGTTGAACTTAGTGGAATAGGTGCTCAATGCCAGTGTATCGACGGTCGGTGTATATTAATTAAACTGATTTCAGCCAAAATGCAGTGAGTGGACGGGTAAACAGAAATTTCCCGTGCACTCACTGGTGGGTGGACCCGGGGGGTGGACGAGTCGCGACGGGGATCTTATAGTGTTATGTTATGAAATATGAATTATTTTCTTGGACAGCACCGTATGTCCAAAATCGATGGCCCAATATAATCAAGGGCCATAAAAAAACTATAAGTAAAATTTTATGAGTTTATCTAATAAGGGATAATTACATGACTATTAGGGTATAAATTATGTACTTACACACTATAGGTAACAAGGATCTATAATTTTAATGTAATATGATATGAACACTCTTAGGACTGGATACAGCACATGCACGGGTCCATAAAATGTAGTGCCAGAGACATATAATTAAAAATTGTTGGTTTTTGAAATATTTTTTGGGATACATGATATGATTTTCAGGTAGTAAATGGTCTGACATTGAAACAAGGATATTAACACTTAATTTGCACCTCCATCGCGGCATCGAAACCATTTCAAATCAAATGTAATGAAAATAATGGTGTTTATGTTGGCTGCTTCGTTTGCAATTACAGTATCATCGGTTGGCCTCGCTTTGCCATAAATAATAAAAGAATAAATGGATTTGTTTATAAAATACTCCTTTAGCCTATCTGTATGTATTCCACAAGTAAGATGGTTAAAGCCAAAGTTTATCGTGACTATAAGTTTTATATATTCGTTAATGTATCTTTTTATTAAGTGATGATCTATAATTTTACCGGCTATTTCTTCAATGTTAACGAACATGTTAAACATTGCGCGGGTTGGATAGCATAGCATCTTTTATTTTCGTATTCTTTTGCCTTCATATAATAGTGAAATGGTTGCTCTTGCGTGGTCTCTAGATGTTTCAAGCACGTCTGGAATTTCTTGAAAATGGTTTTTGTGATGGTTCGTGCTAACCATCCGCAACAATAACCAGTTGCGAAACATCTTTCTAGATCACCATTTAATCCACCCTTGTCAATTTTGTCGGTGTCTATCGTATTTATGACCATGTGCTCGTCGCAAATTTCTATTTGAATATTTTTCGGGGTACTTTGCTGACCGATAAAATCTTTCAATGTTTAGGGTCGAACTGCCGTGTCTTTGTCACAGTTGTTTGCGCCGATAGGATGTCCCGCCGTCAAATTATTTATCAACAGTGTTTTATAATTATTTTGGAACATTGCAGCATTTGGCATTCTATTCCATGCACCCAAAGGTCTTGTAGATCCAAACATATACTCAATAGGATCTTCCTTGAAATTTCGTAACAAAAGAGTCTGAATCCCTTTTTTGGCCAAATCACTGACAATCTGCCGAAAACCTTTTCCATACCCAAAGTTGTAAATTTTAAAACCGGCAAGCGCTGCGACTTGGGCGTTACAGCAGACCTTAATGTTTTTCCATTCAAAATGTTCCTGTATAAGCCCTGTCTTTGGATTCTTCCGGCAACGTTCCACATTCTGAAAATGAGTGAGTCCTACTTACAGTTGACCATTTTTATTTTTTATTGTTAATCGTCAGGGTTGTACTATAATCATACCAAATTTGGTGATTTTACGATGCAACAACAATAAAAACATGTTTTTATGGGGATCTCCTTTATAATTGCTCTTTGTTTTTATTAGTTAGTAAATTTGTCGTAATAATACATTCTGAAAAAATATCAACCCTCTAGCTGTTACGGTTCAAAAGATATAGCTGTTTTAAGTTAGGACGGACGGGAAGCGAAGGCATATTATTATGGCACCGTGGGGCTCCCTTTGGACACGGAAACCTAACAAGGGAAGTCTGGATAAGGACTAAATTTAATAAAAGTGGGTGTTTTAGGTCAGTAATGTATTTTACAAAAGCTAAATTCACTAGTCAAATGAACGGATTGAGTATACTTAACCCTTCTTGGCAGTCGGGTAATACAAAATAATGACACACATTAACACAGGTACGTGCTATAAATCCCATCGTTACTCCAACTGTCTTGCTGAAGACTTGCGCACAGTGCTTATTATGTGAAAAATGAACGCCCTTATAGCCTGGCCTCCTGTAAAATAGCATAAGTATATGGTGCCATTTTGAAAACGAGTATTTCAATTAATAGTGTACCGGATGTCTTTCGTCAGTAAATTAATCCTTATTTCCTTAAGTAAGTGTGGTGGGTCGTAAAGGGAATAAATGATTTCCTCGTTGATTAAAAAATGGCCTCCCTTCCATTCCTGTCCTTTTCTCAAGCCCTCTGCCTTAGTGGCGCCATTAATTCTCTTATGGGGATAATATACTCGTAATTAATGACAGCCATGTTCGTTGCGCCTTGGTCGCATACGGTAGCTATTACCTTCAATCCGGTTTTTAGGGCTTTACTTATGATTTTTCTGATAAGAGTTTTTAAATTTTGAGTTTTACTGGTTCCAGAACAATAACAAAAATTATCAGGTTAATACTTTTTTTTAAATACGTTATTATGAGAAAAAATAGGTAAGTAACCTTTTTCTTTTTCGACGTGAAAACTAAAACGTGGTCACAGACTGTTAGCCTCGGTTCTTTCTATCGTCCAGTAATCTAAAAATTATGTCATTATTGGCATTGTAATTTAAACCGGTTCAAATGGCCATATCATCAAAAACAATCCTGCAATATCGGTGATGTCTTGGCATGTCCGACTTCCTGTCTTTTAATTTCTGGAACACCGATTCATTTATCCCAGGCTGAATATCGACGAGGTTTTAAAAAAATGCATTGTTTTTCAGTATGTGTCTACGAATATCTCAATTATTAGGCCACTTACTTACTTAGGTTACTTACTTATTTTTTTAATAAATACGTTATTATTGGAAAGAATAAGTAAGTAACCGAATTCTTTTTCGTCGTGAAAACTAAAACGTGAACACAGAACTGTTGGCCTCGGTTCTGTCCATCGTCCAAAAATCTAGAAATTTTGTCATTATTGGCATCGCAATTTAAACGAGTTGAAATGTCCATTTCATCGAAATCATTTCTGCAATATCGGTGATGTCTTGGCATGTCCGACATCCTTGTCTTTTAATTTTTGGAACACCGATTAATTTATCCCAGGCTGAATATATATGAGGTTTAAAACAAATGCATTATTTTTCGTTATGTGTGTACGAATATGTCACTAAGGAGGCCAGGATTTTTTCTTTGGATTTAAATGTTCGCGGTTTTTTGTTTGTTAACATGCCTGAGACGTTTTAAACGCATTTGTCGTAGCAAACTTCTTGGCAAAATTAAGCCTTTGTCACAAATTTTGCTTTTCCCGAATAACTCTCCGTAATTCAGCTTTTAGTTTTCTCATTTTGGCTCCCATTTCAATCTTCCTCACTCGCATGTGAAAAATGATTATCTGAAAGCAGAGTTTTTCAACCAATATATAAATTTGTGTTGACACGGATAACCGCCTAAACCGCCGTATAGTTGTACTAGACGAGTAATAAGTGTGTACGTATATCAATGCAGGGGCATAGAAAGACCGAAATAGATGTCTATTTAGTTGATTGAATCATGTTTAACGCTGGTAGCACACATACATAAATCCGCAGAAGCAAAATTCACGCTAGAAAATCTACAAATAGTATTAGGAAAAGGTTCTATAGCCGGTGTACCAGTGGTGCGTTTTCGTTTCGATGATTAGTTTCCGCTCTAGTGATGCTTTGTTTTAAGACCGGTGGTGGTGGTTGATGTGCCAGCCGGGGATGCTGCGGTAGACAAGGTGGAAGTGCCGGCTGGGGTTGCTCCTTGCTACGGTAGCGGCGGCGGACATGTAGGCCGGGGGCACTGCGCTAGTGGCGGCGGCAGTTTAACCTTTAAAATATTGCGAGATTGTGGCTTATAATGTGATTAACATTATTGTGGGCGAAGCCGCTCACCGGTCGCTAGTCTTCTGCCCATGGTCCGACATTGTTTTTACAAATCATCGATCCAAAATTGGTCTTATACTGAAAAGCTACAACGGATGATCCACATCCGATTTTTGGAACATATAGATACATTCATATTTACAAATATCATGGATACACTATTAAACTCTTTCTCCTCTTTTTGGCTTCGCGCAATTGAGAAATTAGTTAATTTCAAAAGCAAATATTTATTTATGATCAGTTTAATTCATACCTGGCAACTGCAAATTGGTATAACGAACCGGCATTATCGATTTTTTGGGTAATGGTATGTTCCTCAAAATTAAAGCTGCAAATCCCTCGGTTTAAAAAAAAATTATCTCATCTCTTCCTTCAAAGTTATAACCTGAGTTATGTACCCACAGTTTGAATTTTTCGACGAATTTAGATGGATCGGGAAATGTATGTAGCGTGATCTCTGAAAATATAACAATAAAAGTAATTAATAAAGTTGACGTAGCGATTTAGTAGGCGGTTTTTAGTTGGGTTTTTTTTATGGTTCATTAACAACCAAATCATTACGGACAAGCCACTCCTGCATTGATCTTCGTATAACGTTAGACTCCTAGCAGAAAATAGGTCTATAAAAATAAATTGTGAATAAAGCAAAAGTAATTTCGGTGACAATGCAATAATATGGTATCATGGAGCTGGTCTGATGATGCAGTGAGTCATAGAACTTTGCAGTGAAACAAGTTATATCAGACAAATATTTTATTGTCCCTGAAATAATACATATTTACAATTGCCTTTTAGATGTCCTCAGTTTTAATTTCAATAGATGATGTATGCGGTGCGGACACGAAGGTAGCGTACAATCGCAATAATTAAATCCGTTACAGATGTAGTGGATAATTGTTTTCCTTCGTATTTTCACGGAAAAGTACGAACGTGACTGCTAGTTCAGTCGATCACAGTACAAAAAAGGACTTTTTTATACTATAATCTTTTACATTATGGATACTTAACGTTCGAAGTATAAATGATATGGGTACAAAAGTCTGACTTTCAATAATCGAAACAATAAATGTATGGCAGTCAATCGGATCCCGCGAAGTAGACAAATAGATAGTTAGACCTACTGCGATATAGGTGTAATCATTAAAATCGAATTATTTTTGTTATAATTATTAACAACTGTTTGACACTACGTCAGAAAGTCGACTGGTTCGGCACTAAGGGCCTGTTGTTTGATCAGTAGTTAAACTAACTAATCGTTAAACACGTACCGTAGCTGATAGTTAAATCTCAAGGGAATGTGTCACATTTTCGATTCTTTTTTGAATTTTAACAATTAGTTGAGTTAACTGCGATGTCGGCACCAGGCACAGTAGTCAAACTCGAGATGGTCGATTAATAACTAACTTTATTGGAGTAAATACAGTGCTTATATAATTACTTAACTAGGTTACACGCGGCTGGTGGTCTGCACGTGGAAGGTGTTATTTGTCTTATCCTACATTCCATTCTAAACATGGTCTTACCCTTATATGGTTATGTGTCATCTTACTATGTATTCTATATATGGTTAGGTGTTATGTTACTTACAATATGATAGCTAACTTATACCTACACTACATAACTAACTGATCAAATAACACGCCATAAGTACCAATTTCATCAAACTATGGCAAATTTAACCAATGTTAGACTGTTAGTTCATACATTTTGACAGCTGTTAACGCTCTAATCGTCTGTTAAGTTGTTAACATCATCGTATGGTGAAATTGGTACTAAGTATTAGCTCCACCCCCGCCGGCGGGCCGCCTGTACTAAAACAGTGGGGCCGATTTTCAGCGTCTGTTACGCTTCTATACTTATCCCCTTACTAATAAATGTTGAGTAACGGTGGTATAGCCACACAATGTTTTGTCCTTATCTGTCAAATTCAAATGTCACAATGACTGATAAGGACAAAACATTGTATAGCTTTACCACCGTTACTCAACGTTTATTAGTAAGGGGGTTGTTATACAGTGTGTAAATGGTATACGGGCGTTCCTTTTAACTGTGGTTAGTATAACCCCTACTGAGCACATTTAGGCAGCTTTTGTTAATATTAAATTTAAAAAAATAACCATACAAAATAATTTAACACGTAATGTATAACGAAAAATGCAATTAATTAAAAACTCAATTAATGACGTTTCAAAGTTAAGTATTATTAAAGCTGAGGCTACTTCAGCTAATTATACCTATTCCTATCACTAATCATTGATTGAAAAATCAAAAATTTGTTACATACATTTTTTTTTTTTTTTACAAAGATTCATTAAAAATGATTTATTAACAAACATACTTTTAAAAATTTCAATCACTGCGGTGGTGTAAGCGTCTCAAATACCGGTTCTCCACATGCTGTCCTCGTGCAAGAATGCAGGCCTCACACCGTCGTTTGATAGACTCTATTACATGGCGAAGGTCGGTGGTGTCTCGTAGTTTCTGAAAGTTTCAGTTATTTTGCTTTTCAATTGTTCCACGGAAGTTCTGGGCTGGTAGTGTACCTCGTACTTGATAGCCCCCTAAAGAAAAAAAATCGAGCGGCGTTAAATCCGGAGAGTGAGCCGCCCGTCGATGTGGCCGAACCTTCCTAGCCACCTCTCCTCAAACATTGTGTTAAGGACATTGCGGACGCGAATTGCCGAATGAGCTGGAGCACCATCCAGCTGCAGCCATGTCTGCTGGCGTTCTGATACTGGCAGTGTATTGAGATATTCTCTCAAAGGCCCATTCAGAAGCTCAATGAATTTATCTGCATTTAGGTTGCCATCAATGAAAATGGGCCCTATAATGAGATTGCCATGTATCGCAGCCCAAACATTAACCGCCCAACGATATTGGTGCCCAGTTTCTTTAAAACTGTGATGATTCATCCGCGACCAATAATGGCAGTTGCGTTGGTTCCATATCCCATTCCGGGTGAAGGTGCTTTCATCCGTCCATATTATTTTCGATAAAAAGTCGCCGGTCTGTTGATGGACGCTTAGTAACCACTGGCAAAGTGCAAAACGTGGTGGCAGATCCCTGGAGAGTAAAGCAAAATTTGTACGGATGTTGCTTGTCGCGTTTAAGAACCTAATGTACTGCCGTGTGGCTCACGCCGAAACGACGCCCAGCAATTCTTGAACAGTCACCAGCATAAATATATTACTATCAACAGCCGTGCAAAAATAAATGATGCTCCATTGGGCTCATAAGAATGTGACGAGATTACCTTGGTAAAAATATGTGATGCTTTTTGGACAGCATAAACATCGTTACACTGTATCAGCATAAATATCGGATCTGGTCGTTCATAAATAAATGATGCTCCATTGTGCTCATAAGTATGTGACGACATCACCTCTGTAAAAATATGTGATGCTTTTTGGACGGCATAAACATCGTTATACTGTATCAGCATAAATATCGTTATACTGTATCAGCATAAATATCGGATCGGGTCGCTCAAAAATATTTGATTACCTACAAAATCAAAATTATGTGACCACTCTCACCGGCATAAATATCTATCCACCGTGAAAGCATAGGCATCGAATGACAGGTGGGACCGCCTTTATATGTGACATGATGCAAGATCAAAAATATGTAATCGAACTGCAAAAACGATCCTTACCTGGCTGCCATAGAGCCGAAAATTGTGTAAAGTGATTTGACAATTCACGAAAACAGTGCAGACTTGTCATTACATATGTCTTTCTCACGTTTTAAGTGTTCAATCAAGATTTTGACGCAATAAAAATGTTAAATTTGCAATGCAATATTTAAAGCTTCTTTACTTAAAATTAGGCAACTATCCGACTAAAGACAATGATAGAGAAGTGAATAGCGATGAATGATTGGTTTTTGCGGATGAGCATAATTTCTCTTATTCCCGCTACTAGCTAGCTAGCTAGCTAGAATGTGATACGCGATTTTGTGAATAAAATTCAAGGCAATATAAGAAGTTAACAGGACAATTATAGTTATTATATATAAAGGGAGAAAGAATAGGTAGAACCAATACATTTTTGTAGAATTAAATTAAACAAATTCCCCTACGGAAATTAAAATATAAAAAATCGTTTTTTTTTTAAATGTACTTCAAGCTAAATATTAAGTGATTTTTGAACACAAAATTATTAAAATTATTATTTTAAAACGCTATCAGGAAAAATTAAACAAACTGTAACAACGCTAATTAATGTTAGTAGTTTTTTTCAAAATACTAGTTCAGGCAAAAATGTAACCGAGTTAAATCAAAACTATTACACGACCTCTTATCTGTTTAATTTTGAGAAACTCCGGTCTGGGCTTACATTACTAGTCAGCTTTCTTGCCGCCATTAGGACAGCTCTGCTACCACATGAGTAAAGAAACGGAACAGAGACTAAGCTTCTAAAGAGCGCGCAAAATTTATACCTAATATGGTAGGGTTGGCACTGGTGGACAAAAATAAATAAAATGATATCGATCAGTTTTTAGGGTTCCGTAGCCAAATGGCAAAAAACGGAACCCTTATAGATTCGTCATGTCTGTCCGTCCGTCTGTCCGTCCGTATGTCACAGCCACTTTATTCCGTAACTATAAGAGCTATATACTATGGAATACTTTGTAAATAGATGTATTCGGTGAACCGCATTAAGATTTTCATACAAAAATAGAAAAAAAAACAATAAATTTTTGGGGTTCCCCATACTTAGAACTGAAACTCAATTATTATTTTTTCATCAAACCCATACGTGTGGGGTATCTATGGATAGGTCTTCAAAAATGATATTGAGGTTTCTAATATATATATTTTCTAAATTGAATAGTTTGCGCGAGAGACGCTTCCAAAGTGGAAAAATGTAAATGTAAAAATAATATATGATGTACATTACTATGCAAACTTCCACCGAAAATTGGTTTGAACGAGATCTAATAATTGGTTTTTTTTTAATACGTTATAAATCGTAAACAGCATTTTACCTTTCATTCAATCAACTCCAATATAATAAAGAATAAAGAAAAACATTTATTTAGATGTATAGTGGTACGGAACCCTACGTGTGTGAGTCCGACTCGCACTTGGCCGCTTTTATTTATTTATTGATTACAAATTACTTACGCTAAAGATTTTGTTTTTATAACTTTTGTTTTTTAATAATTTATTATATCTTTTAATTGAATGATAAATCCTTAATCTAATGAACAGTTTTTTTTAAATAATCCAATGGAAAGCATTCACGTGGCATATCAAATTTACATTCACTCATTATAACACAACAAATACATTGAAATCGAACACGACGCGGTGCGCGCCCTGCGCTTGTGACCAAACTGAACTAGTATAAACCAGTTTCTGCGTGTACGTGACGAGGAGTTTGGTCACACGCACACACGCGCATCGCGCTTGTAGTAGTGTACCTATCGCAGCGCGGTTGTATGAAGCTTAGTCTCTGTTCCGTTTCTTTACTCATGTGCTGCTACCCTACAACTGCATGCAATAAAACACGTCACATACCTATACAATAGTTTTATTAATTTTATTTTTAGTTATGAAAAACTTAAAATAAATTCTCTACAACTTAAATTCTTATTTTTTGTCTTAATAAAATACATAAATTTAATATTTAGTATAGCCACCATCGGCATTTCTCACATCATTCAGCCTGTCTCGCATGGACATCACCATGTTGTAACAATGACCCAAACCCCGCATGGATTCCCAAATATCAAAGCAGTGCTGAGTCAATGTTGCCTTGGTTCTAGCTTGTGTGCTGTCCCAGTGCTGCGTCATTATGCCCCACAAGTTCTCGATCGGGTTTAGATCTAGGCTCTTGGGTGGGAAGTCGTCTAATAACGCAATTTTTTCTTGTTCCTTGACGAACAATACGGCTGTTGTGAAACGAACAATTATCCTGAACTACGTACACGGGATTAACGTCTGGATAAGTAATATGCAGAGATGGTAGAAGCACATCATTGAGGATTTCAATGTAGTCTCAGCTGTTTAGTCGGCCAGTCACTTAGCACAGTTCTCCCGGGCCTGCCGACGACATCCACCCCCACACGCCACATGAAATGCGACCAGATCTTCTATTTTCAACCACATTTATTTCGTTGTAGCGGGTATTACTCAATCTCCACAATGACACTCGACCATCCGTACTTGACTGAAACACTTTTTCATCTAAGAACGCAACGTTCCTAAAATCAAAATTTAAATATTGATTCGCAAAATCTAGACGGAGCTCCCTATGTCTTCTTTTTAGCACTGGTTTTCGAGCAGGAACTCGATTTCTTAAGCCAGCCGCTTTCAGGCTTCGACGAATACTGTCGCGGGATATCCCATTCTCATTTGCAACTTCGAGCGTTGAAGTTACAGGATTTTCTTGATATAAGCGAACAATATTTTGATCTTGAATTGCCGTAGTTTTACGGGGACGGCCTAAACTTTTATGATGGTCGACATTGCCTTCTTCTTCCCAGCGTTTAATCCATAATTTTACGGTATTTCTCTAAAAACAATATAACACTAGAAATTATATACTAAGTAAAGTAAAGTAGGAAAGTATAAAGTAATCACTAGAAGAAGGAAATAACTTACAGAAACTCCTAACGCACCCATTATAACGTTGACGGGTTGATTTTCTTCGTGCATTGAAACAATCCTATGTCTCAAGTGGACGTCGACTCGATAAGTCGCCATGACATTGAATTCGATGGTAATAATAATAAACAACTGTGACTGTTAATATATGTTATATATTTATTCCAGGCAAAATGGATAGATCTTTGTTTTCTGGCATATGTCACTCCCTGCTAAATAAGACCAATTTGTTTTTCGATCACATTTGAAATCTGACAAAATCAGAGTTGACTTATTATTTATTATTTTTAATGCTATGTAGGAAGGAGGTTCGTCACCATAAACCACATCTCTTAAACGTCATAATTAACTAAATTACAATATATATATATATACATATTATTTATCTTGCAATGTATGTATGTAAAATTGTGTAAAGAAATTATGATATCCGCAGTAGAACTAAGGTTACCGACATAGCCCGAAGAATAGCTAAACTTAAGTGGCAGTGGGCGGGACACATTGCTCGCAGGACTGTTGGCCGATGGGGTCAGAAGGTTCTTGAGTGGCGTCCGCGGACCGGGAGACGAGCTGTAGATAGGCCTCCAACAAGATGGAGCGACGACCTTGTAAAGATGACGGGATCGCGGTTGAGCGAAAAGCACAAGACCGGTCTGAGTGGAGAACCTTGGGGGAGGCCTATGTCCAGCAGTGGACATCTTTCGGATGATATGAGATGTCTGTATGTGTGTGTGTATGTATGTAAGTAAAATTTAATCCACTTCCCGTACAACGCAATCAACAGTGCAGCGAGATGTAAAGTCACCAGCAATAATATATTATACAACATTGGGCGCAAAAATACTACATCGCCTCTCCCTCTACCTCTAGTAATAACCTGTCAGATATTTTTGCGCCCAATGTTGGATAATAATTATTGCTGGTTTATTGATACCTGACCCCATACCAAGGGCTAAGTTGCCAACACTGAATGACAAGTCTGCTCTGTTTTCGTGAATTGTCAAATGTAGGGATTGTTTTTAACCGACTTCAAAAAAGGAAGAGATTATTACGAGGGGCGGCTGAAAAGTTCTAAGCCTAAAGTAGAAAAAAAATGATCAGATTTTTTTTACTATTTTTCTTTTTCAATATAATCTCCCTCTAATTCAATGCATTTATTACATTTTCAAAATAATGCTTTTAGACCGTTAAAAAAATAAGTTTTATTTTGGCTGTCGAAATGTTCCTGTACAGCCGCCTTCATCTCTTCATCACTGCCAAATCGCTTTCCCCTTAAATCTTTCTTTAAATTGCTGAATAGAAAATAATCACTAGGGGCCAGATCTGGACTGTAAGGTGGATGATCAATTTCCTCGAAGCCAGTTTCCTTCAGAGCAAGCTTGGCAACACGAGCGGTGTGAACGGGGGCGTTGTCTTGCAAAAACAAAATGCCTTTGCTCAGTTTGCCCCTTCGTTTCTCGACTATGGCTTGTCGCACTTTTCTTAATAGCTCAGCATAATAAACTGCATTTATTGTAGAGCCTTTCGCCAAATAGTCTATTAAAAGAATGCCATCGCAATCCCAGAACACGGTGGCCATTAGCTTAGACGCCGATCTTTGAACCTTGAATTTCTTTGGCGGCCTTTCACCCTTTTCGATCCACTGCATAGATTCAGACTTCGACTCTGGATCATACTGTCTGATCCATGTTTCATCAACAGTTACTATGCGGGAACAAACTTCATCTAAACCTTCTTCAGATAATTCTAAAAATGCCTGAGAAGTTTGAACACGACGTTCTCTATCGAAAGCTGTGAGCATTTCCGCACCCAACGAGCACTTACTTTTGTCATATGCAAATGTTGATGCAAAATCTCTCCAACTCTTTCCTTACTAATACCTAAGGCTTCAGCTATTTGCCAAACCTTAATTCTCCGATCCTCTAATACTAACTTTTTGACTTTTTCAGTATTTTCTTCAGTCCCAACCGATATTGGCCTTCCTGAGCGAGGATCGTCTTCGATCGACTCCCGTCCAAGTTTAAAAAGTCGACTCCATTTTTTAACAGTGGCATGAGAAGGGCCTGATTCACCGTAAATACTAGACATTTCTTCAAAATTTCTTTTCGGCGATTTGTCACTTTTCGTGAGGCACTTAATGACTGCACGGTGCTCAATTTTCGTGATATGCGTTGATAATTCACACATAATGACCTTTAGCGTCGGATATCTCGAGATGTAATAAACAAAAGACGACATTTTTTTCTTTTATTTAATAACTTTTTAAATGGTCTTTTTAGTGGCCAGTATCGCTAACGCATATGCAACCTCAAAATACCTTAGGCTTAGAACTTTTCAGCCGCCCCTCGTATGTTCCATTGAAGGGTGTTTTTTAAATGTTTATTATAAAAAATATTTTTTGGGATGATATAGTACACCGATGTGGTCTAAATCTGAAACTGAGAAATCCGTGAGGAATTGACGGAACTCCTCAAATATTATACGCAGGCATACATACAGCCAGTTTAGTGATTTTAATACAAATGTAGCATTTGCACTCAGAAAGTATCATTTGGTGAAGTGAAACTGATGATGAAGACCACAGATGGCCACCGAAACTCCTCAACGGTACCTATTTCAAGGGTGGCGATAACATACCTCAATTAAGGTAGTTGAGCGACTATAACGAAAAACATTTAATTGCGAGGCGAGCTTGAAATATAGTTTCATTCATCACTAAAAAGTATAAAATTAAATGAACTTTAAAAAAAAAAAGCCAACAAAAACGCAAAAAATAACTTATTTTATTATCATATTATTAACCAAAAGCCGACGTGATTTTGCATCATGTCACATATAAAGGCGGTCCCACCTGTCATTCGATGCCTATGCTTTCACGGTGGATTGATATTTATGCCGGTGAGAGTGGTCACATAATTTTGATTTTGTAGGTAATCAAATATTTTTGAGCGACCCGATCCGATATTTATGCTGATACAGTATAACGATATTTATGCTGATAGTTACAGTATAACGATGTTTATGCCGTCCAAAAAGCATCACATATTTTTACAGAGGTAATGTCGTCACATACTTATGAGCCCAATGGAGCATCATTTATTTATGAACGACCAGTTCCGATATTTATGCTGATACAGTGTAACGATGTTTATGCTGTCCAAAAAGCATCACATATTTTTACAGAGGTAATGTCGTCACATACTTATGAGCACAATGGAGCATCATTTATTTATGAACGACCAGATCCGATATTTATGCTGATACAGTGTAACGATGTTTATGCTGTCCAAAAAGCATCACATATTTTTACCAAGGTAATCTCGTCACATTCTTATGAGCCCAATGGAGCATCATTTATTTTTGCACGGCTGTTGATAGTAATATATTTATGCTGGTGACTGTACTACTTTCTGGCTGAGCTGATTTTCCATACATCATTTTTACTGCGCAGTTAGGACACGGCGGTTTCGAAGGCAACGATAGCCAGGCTATAGCAGCCGACACATTACGCTCCTCCATTGAAATCGTAGAAGCGCAGTTCAACAAAGAAAAATTACGAGCCTCTAAAGGCTCCATTTTGCGCCTTAAACTAACAAACCCCGAAACCCCAAATCGTGACTATAAATTTTATGTATTATTTTATGTATCTTTGTATTAAGTGATGATCTATAATTTTACCGGCTATTTCTTCAATGTTAACGAACATGTTAAACATTGCGAGGGTTGGATAGCATAGCGTCTTTTATTTTCATACTTTTTTGCCTTTGTATAATTGTGAAATGGTTGCTTTTCCGTGGTCTCTAGATGTTTCAAGCACGTCTGGCATTTCTTGAAAATACTTTTTTGATGGTTCGTGCTAACCATCCGCAACTATTTGCGACACACCTTTCTAGATCACCATTTAATCCACCTTTGTCAATTTTGTCGGTGTCTATCGGTGTCGGTGTTTGAATATTTTTCGGTAGTTGTAGTTTGTATGTTTGTGTGTTTGGTTTGCTGACCGATAAAATCTTCAATGAGTCGAACTGCCGTGTCTTTGTCACAGTTGTTTGCGCCGATAGAATGTCCCGCCGCCACATTATTTATCAACAGTATTTTATAGTTATTTTGGAACATTGCAGCATTTGGCATTCTATTGCATGCCCCCAAAGGTCTTATAGATGCAAACATATACTCAATTGGATGTTCCTAGAAATTTCGTAACAAAAGAGACTGCATCCCTTTTTTGGCCAAATCATTGACAATCTGCTGTAATCCTTCGTTGGTATTTATCCAGCTAGTTGCCGAAGGTTTCGTACCCAAAATTGTAAATTTTAAAACCGGCAAGCCATCCCTCCAAAATTGGTGGTGTGGCGACTTGGGCGTCATAATTAATGTTTTTCCATTCAAAAGTTGCTGTATGAGCCATGTACCGAGGCCAATAATATATCCAAAAATGAATATAATGTCAGCCGTGTCTTTGGACTCTTCCGGCAACGTTCCACATTCTGAAAAAACGAAAAGAAGTAGTAAGTGATAAAAACCGGTCAAATGCAAATCGGTCTCGCGCATCGAGGGTTTTTACCGCCGTCCTGTACGTAATATGCGCCCTACTTACAGTTGACTATTTTTATTGTTTGTTCTTACTCTTCAGAGTTTGTACTATAATCATTCCAAATTTGGTGTTTTTACGATGCAACAAAAATAAAAACATGTTTTTATGGGGATCTCCTTTATTATTGCACTTTTTTATATTTGTTTGTAAATTTGCCGTAATAACACATTCTGAAAAAATATCAACCCTCTATTAATATATTTATTTATTATTTATTTATTCATTTATTAAAAAGATGAAATTACAACATATATAGGAACATATGTCCCACAAAACCGTATAATAAGCTATTACGGTTCAAAAGATTCAGCGGTTTTAAGTTAGGATGGACGGGCAGCGAACGCATATTATTATGGCACCGTGGGGCTCCCTTTGGACTCTTTAATTTAAAAAAAGAATGGTATTTTAGGACAGTAATGTATTTTACAATAGCTAAATTCATTGAGGAGGGCTTATCTTTCATTAGTCAAATGAACGGATTGACAGTACTTAAAACCCTTCTTGGCAGTCGGGTAGTAAAAAATAGTGACACACATTTACACAGGTACCTGCTATGAATCCCATCGTTACTCCAACTGTCTTGCTAAACACTTGCGCACAGTGCTTATTGTGTGCCAAATGAACGCCCTTGTAGCCTGGATTCCTGTTTAAATAGCATAAGTATATGCTGCCATTTTGCAACAAGAGTTTTTCCATTCAAGATTTCAAGATTTTCAAGATTTTTATTAAACATAATAACATGCATATTTTAACAATTAAGATCGTAAGCAGCTGCATTAGTATGAACTGTGTCGCAGCTGGTTACGCCCACCTCGGGACATAGAGGAATAGCGTTCTACATACAGTACAATAATTATTATAACTATGTGTAATCCGTAGTATAAACAAGTAGGTAAGTATTACATCTAAATAGTAAATTATTCTTAGTTAGATTACTAGGAATAATATCACTAGTAATAACAATAAGAAATAAGGTCATTAGTTACCATTAAGAAGTGTCTCAGTCTCATCATAAGATTTTGTAAAAAATTCATCACTTTATAAAAAAAAAAAAAAATCAGGGGACAATGTTACACCAATTGACCTAGTCCCAAACTAAGCTCTAGGCTTGTACTATGGGTACTAAACAACGATATAAATACTTATATAGAGAAATGTATACTTAAATACATAGAAAACATCCATGACTCAGGAACAAATATTCGCGCTCATCACACAAATATCTGCCCTTACCGGGATTTGAACCCAGGACCGCTAGCTTCGTAGGCAGGGTCACTACCAACTAGGCCAGCACGTCGTCAAAAACATATTTATTATATTTATTCTTACATTCCCAGTAATACATGAATGTTTAACAACTTATTCAATTTGTTTTGAATGTGAATTCATTAATCGTGTACCCGATGTCTTTCGTCAGTAAATTATTCCTTATTCCCTTTGTGATGGGTCGTAAAGGGAATAAATGGTTTCCTCGTTATTACAACACCGGAATTAGGAACACCGATTCATTTATGTAGACTGTAGGTATATCGACGAACTTTAAAAAAATGCATTGTTTTTCGTTGTGTCTACGAATATCTCAGTTAGTAGGCCAGAATTCTTTCCGTTTAATTTAAATTTAATTTAAATTTAATTTAATTTAAATCTATTTATGATTTATGTATTTGATAAGCGTTTTTAAATTTTGAGTTTTTGTGGGTCCAGAACAATAGAAAAAAGAAATAGATTAATTACTGATTTTTTGAAATAATCACGCTTTTTCATTAAAGCTAAAACGTGGTCACAGAACTGTTGGGCTCGGTTCTGTCCATCGTCCAAAAATCCATAAATTGTCATTATTGGTATCGTTATTTAAACCGGTTGAAATGGTCATTTCATCGAAATCATTTCTGCAATATCGGTGATGTCTTAGCATGTCCGACATCCTGTCTTTTAAATTCTGGAACACCGATTCATTTATCCCAGGCTGAATATCGACGAGTTTTTAAAAAAAATGCATTGTTTTTCGTTATGTGTGTACGAATATCTCACTTAGTAGGCCAGGATTTTTTCTTTTAATTTTAACGTATTTGTCGTAGCAAACTTCTTGGCAAAATAATACCTTTTTCACAAATTTTGCTTTTCCCGAGTAACTCTCCGTAGTAGTTTTAGTTTCCTCATTGTGGCTTCCATTTCATTCTTCCTCACTCGCATGTGAAAAATCATTATCTGAAAGCAGAGTTTTTCAACCAATATATAAAATTGTGTTGACACGGATAACCGCCTAAACCGCCGTTGTTGTACTAGACGAGTAATAAGTGTGTAAGTATATCGATGCAGGGGCATAAAAGACCGAAAAAGATATTTATTTATTTGTTTGAACCATGTTTAACGCTGGTAGCACACATACATAAATCCGCAGAAGCAAAATTCACGCTAGGTATTCTACAAATAGTATTGGTTCTATAGCCGGTTTACCAGTGGTGCATTTTCGATTTGATGATTCGTTTCCGTTCTAGTGATCTTTTTTAAGACCGGTGGTGGTGGCTGGTGTGCCGGCCGGAGATGCTGCGGTGGCGGCGACGGACATGCCGGCCGGGGGACTGCGTCAGTGGCAGCGGCAGTTTAACCTTTAAAATATAGCGAGATTGAGGCTTATAATGTGATTAACATTATTGTGGGCGAAGCCGCTCACCGATCGCTAGTCTGCCCACGGTCCCACATTGTTTTTAATTTCAATAAGTTATAATAAGTTATTATTTCAAAAGCAAATATTTATTTATGATCAGTTTAATTCATACCTGGCAACTGCAAAGTTGGTACGGTCGGCCTTATAAGAAGCTGCACACTTTAGTACTCTGTCACTTTAACGTCATCTTCGAAATGATGGACTAATCTGTAAATTATTACATTTATTAATAAAATAATATAATTAATCACCACGTTTCATTTTTAACACCAAGTATCAAAATAGTATGAGTGCCGTATTGCCTCGGGGTGGTCTATCGTCCTACACTACCAAAACGTAATATCTAGAATATCAGTGTCATTCAATTTGAACCTTAATACTACGACGATACCGTTTATTTTTCAATATGAATGTTGTAGTGGCACGTGCTAACTCGGTAGCTAGCGGCTTTGCGATAATAGATACAATGGCCTTTGTTTGGAAGATTAGGACTCGAAGCGAAAAGTTCATCGGGGAAGATTCATACTATACCTTGGAATTACTATTAATTGCCGTTATTAAAAATACCCTCTAATCCAGTGCCCATGTTGACGTATTCGTGCAACTTTTGCCCATCCCATTCTACGCGGCGACGATTACTCATCTCGTCTACAGGGTGTCGCCTGTAATAGAAGCAATAAATTAAAATATAGACCCTTTAACTAATCAGTAATTAATTCCAAATGGTTTCAATTAAATAAAATGAAAAAAAAAACTGGTGTTTTCTAACAAAATTAATAGAGCCAGCAATGTACTGCAGACATATGTGTCCAGTCGGTGTACTTGACATTAACATTTGACATTGTTCACGTATTAAAAAATCTACTGAATCAATATTGCTTATTAAACATATGAACTAATTAATTAAATTGCCGCTTCTTTCAACATTACCAACCTTAATAATTAGACGTGAACTGACGAAATAACGAAATGAGTAAAACGCTATAAAGTAACTTCAAACTATTTATTAAGCAGTTCCAACAAAAACAGAGCACTAATCACTGATAATAATTATGTTTATCTTACCGGGTAACCTCTTAACCACTCAATTTGCACTTTAAACAATTTGTAAGGATGCTTGTTTAGCATGAGCACGACTACCGATGATACGATCTGTTACTCTGTTTGACTCCACTCCGACACGACACATACCGAGGACAGGGTCTTGTCAAAAGTAATGAAGAGAATTTCAGTGATAATCTGACTGGACAGTGAACACCTACACTCCACAATCAGAACCGCATCTGGTGACCCCACATTCGTCGCTTTGAGATGACAACAACAAGGCTATTGGGTATCTACCCGGAGGATACTCGTTAACCGTAGTCAACTTAACAATGCTCGGTTAACTTTTGCTCTTGTTGTATCATGTACATATTTCGTAATGCGTCGTAACTTATTTTATTATTGCAATTTGGAAATATTTTGATTTATCACCTTGACGTAAATTGTCATTCGGTTGTAATAATAGACTAGGTATTAAGTAGGTACACAATTCCTAACAAGTTCGCATTTACAATTAAATTGTTTATGGTTTGTAAGATTATAAATAATACCTACCTAATAAACATTTCGAATTTAAGGGCCTGTGTTTCACAATCGACAAGTAAATTTATCTGCCATATAAAGTTAGCTCTCTCTTTGTCTATTTTCAAGTGTAAGAAAGAGAAAGGGCTAAATTTATCTGTCAAATACGCTTTACTTGCCGATTGTGAAACAGGCGGTAAATAAAATAAATATCAAAAAACTCCACAGTAAAAAACAGTCGTAAACAAGTTTCTACGGTGGCTCATCAATTCATAATAGTAGGCCTTCAAACGTATTCACACTTCAAAGATTAAGCGAAGTATTTAAGATTACGTTAAGTATTTACAACTACTTGATTCCTTATCAAAGAAATGAAAGAATTAAAACCTTTAGATAATTTCTCACGTTTTATTTAGTCCGGTCAAATTAGACTAAAAAATAATAGTAAAGGTACATAAATTTACAACAAGCTGCAAATGCGTGTAATTGTTTAAAACATAATTAAAAAGAACATTTTAGAATTCCGAATCATTGCGATGCCTGGAAAAAAAAAAATTCGAGGTCAAAGGTCAAAAATCTTGAAAAAAAATGGTTTTTCGCGATTTTCAGCAAAACGGTAAGGTTTATCATAAAATCACTTCAGATAAAAATTGTAGATCATAAAATTCTCTACAAAAAATCTATCAATACTTTTTTTTCTGAGAGCCACCGTTTTTGAGATAGAACGAGTCAAAGAGTTGTAAAAGTTGTAATCGTCAAAATATGCATACGCCACGTATATACATCTCTGAAGCTGAAATTTAAGTAAAAATATTTTTCAATTGGTATGCATAAGTATAAATATGAGAATATCAGGTAGAATGAAATCCAGTCCCTTAATTTGTACGCTAGTGTAACCTTGAAACAACATCTGTCTCCCTGTTCAATTGTGTGCGTGGCTAGGGTCGTATACCTGCTTTGTGTTAGTATGCCCAATAAATAAAGCCAACACGCAGAGGCCCTTTAGACAAGTTTAATTTAGTAAAGTTATGGGACACCAACCGGCGATTGTCCCTGAGTTCAAACTAAAGAAGTATGCTACCACGGACAACCACCGGTCAGTGTAAAGACTATTTAAGAAGGATGGGAATACTAATAATAGGTTCTATGAATGAACTGATATGGATTGATGAAACTACGGCGCCTGCCTGGCCAATGCTAATTACTTTGGTTTAAATGGCAGGCGGTGACTCGCCAACTCAATGGAATGGACCTCCCGAAATAACCACATATATATAGCAGCAGGGAGGCAACAGTTCCAGAGGGGCTAAGGGTGGAGAGGTGCTTCTGGACTTTAAACGACCATAAGGTGCCCACTCACCACTTATGCAACACATCCACCCTTCGAGCATATAGCTCTTGCGACTCCACTCTGACCGGCCAATAAAGGCAAGCCAGAGGTGAGGGTCTGTTCCTCGTCATTGCACACCGCAGCCGGCCGGTGAAGGCAAGCGTGAGGTGAGGAACAGGACCTACCCTCGGGAGCACTCAGGTCCGTGGTGTCGCCACTCACCACACCATTTCTATGTACAGAGCTCCGAAAAAAACCACCTGCTTAGATAAGTATCGATATGCATGTTTCGTTAAAAACACTAAAAATAAGAAACAGGTGCAATTATCTTGTCTCCCTCCAACCTCAGTTTCTGCACATCAACATCTTTTCCGGGTATATTACCAAGTTCAAGTGTGGCTTGGTTATCAGCTAGACCCAAAAGACTGGGGTTGGAAGTTGGTCGACAATACATTAGAACCTATTCAGACTTTACTCCCACCTGCGCCGGAAAAACTGCTGAACACTATTTTTTGCAACTGTAAAAAGGGATGCAGCGCTAAATGTGGTTGTAAAAAAGTTGGACTGTTGTGTTCTCTGGCATGTACACATTGTCAAGGCCAGTCATGTTCTAATGCTGAATCACCAATAGTGGAGGATTCGTTTGATACCGACGAGGAAACATGCGATACATCGCTATTGATGGAATTTACTTACACCCAGGATGAAGAAACCGAACAAGACGAAGATCAAGAAGAAGGAGAAGAAGATCAAGAAGAAGAACAACTAGAAGAAGTACTTGAAGATTATGAATCAGATGAATAAGTTTCTAATTTTTTTTAGTTTCAATCGCTTTTATCATTTCCAACCCTTCCTAATATATTTTATTATGCAAGTACACTACCTCATAGGTGGCGTGGAAACGTGTGCATATAATGACGATTACAACTTTTTAACTCGTTCTATCTCAAAAACGGTGGCTCTCGAGACAAAAAGTATTGATACATTTTTTGTAGAGAATTTTATGATCTACAATTTTTATCTGAGGTAATTTTATGATAAACCTTACCGTTTTGCTGAAAATCACGAAAAACCATTTTTTTTCGAGATTTTTGACCTTTGACCTCGAATAAAAAAAATTCCAGGCATCGCAATGATTCGGAATTTTAAAATATTATTTTTAATTATGTTTTGAACAATTACACGCATTTGCAGCTTGTTGTAAATTTATGTACCTTCCAATGCCTAGATTGACCGGACTAATTAAAATACAAATACAAAATACATTATCAAAAAAAATTATTAAAATATTTTCAATATGCTGACCGTTTGTTTGTCTGCATGCTTCATAACGTAATAAAGTGTTTCTATGCACTGCATCAAGATCACGTTGCCGGATATTTTCAAATGCCTGCGATATTCTGTTCTTTAACATTTCGACAGTATCGATTCGATTTAATCTATTTACCTATATCACAGAATTATAAAATTACAATTGTGAAATTTTATAGGTTCAATCCCTCCGCCAAGATGATCCGATTAAAAAAGTTCCAATAAATCAACAAGAGATACCAAATTTAACGGTAATAATGAAAATTTTCTTATTATAATTATCTTTGTAATTCAAGAATGTACTGATTTATAGTGATTATTTTATTGTGCACTGTAGGTACTTATCTTATTTTATTACAGGTCGTGTCTTTGGCAACTTCGGAAATTGCCAGTTTGTCTAGTTCTCCGACTGCGTCGATTTCAGATTTAATATCTGTGTGTGAATCACCCAGAAAAAAAAAATTAAGATCAGAACTTAAATCTTGCCGCCAAGTCATTTCGAAAATGTCCAAAAAAAATCACAACTTACAAAAAGTAAACAAGAGATTAATTAAAAAGACCAATTCTTTAAAAAATATAGTAAACTTACTTAAAAGAAAACAAAAATTAGATGAAACAGTAATGTTTTAGACTTAGCTGAAAACATCAAAATTGCTGAAGTGTTTAGCGGCATGTATGTTAAAATGAAAAATCAGCTCAAAAAGCCATTCTCCAAATATCCACCAGGAGCTAGAAAGTTTGCCCTAACGCTCCATTTTTACTCTCCAGCTGCGTATAAATATGTTCGTAAAATCTTTAACACATGCCTACCATACCCTCACACGCTGTATGATGAATGGTATCGAAATGTGGATGCCGAACCAGGATTTTGCTCTGAAACTCTGAATAGACTAGAGGAAAAAGTGAAATCTAGCGGTAAAAATGTTTTATGTTCTCTGGTTGCCGACGAGATGTCGATTAGAAGGCAAAAAATGTGGAACGGTAAACATTATGAGGGTCTGGTAGACATGGGTTTAGGTAAAGACGACAGGAATGGAATAGCGAGCCAAGCATATGTTTTTATGTTAGTTGCTATCAACGAATCATGGAAATTGCCAGTTGCTTATTTTTTTATTGATACCATAAAGGCGGATATGAAAACAAATTTAATTAAAATTGCACTTGAAAAATGTGAGAGAAGTGGTGTGCACATTCGCTCCATTACATTTGATGGCTGTAAAACTAACATTGCAACAATGAACTGTTTAGGATGCAACTTTAAAGATGCAAGTAACATTAAAAGTAGTTTTAAGCACCCTAGTGCTGATTATGATGTTGTTGTCTTTCTTGACGCCTGTCATATGTTAAAACTAATGCGGAATGTTATCGAAGCAAAGAAAACAATTCGTGCTGGTAATGGAAAAGTAATCGAGTGGCATTTTTTAGCTGATTTGTGTAATTTGCAAGAAGAGCACGGTTTGCACTTGGCTAACAAGCTAACCAAGAGACACATTCACTTCAAAAATTAAATTATGAATGTTAAACTGGCCACACAATTATTAAGCAGGAGCGTTGCCAAAGCATTGATTTTCTGCAAAGCCACTTTAAAAATACCAGCGTTTCAAAATTCAGATGACACTGCCGAATTTGTCGAAATTTTGAATAATGTTTTTGACATTCTAAACTTTTCATCGAATTTCATTTCATCGAAAACGATTCATAGAATATTTAGTATAAATATTATCTCTTGTTGTATTATGGCTTCATCGACTATTCATTATAAATTAAAACAATTATTAGAACAACGGTACATGGATTTTTAAATGCTTAAAAATACATTTCATAAACTATTCAAGAGACAGAACAACTCAATATAATTACTATTACTAAAAACTAGTTTGAATTGCAACACATTGATATGTAAACAGAAGTTTGCCATGCGACAGAGTACAAATAGGTGCGACGACGAGCGAAGCGAGGAGGAGTGTGTTAGGTGTACTGCGAGCTAACAGCGCGCGAAGCCGAGCGAGCGAAGCGAGCGTGCCGCGGTAGCGGCCGGCGAGCGTCAGAACCGATTTGTTTTATTCCAAATAATATATTGGATAATAAAGTATGAAATAAAAATCTGTCACATAAAATATCTAGTTAATAATATTTATAAACATTAAAAATCGGTGTTTTTAAAATAATCATTTAATTGTTAGATGTAAAGAATATTCGATCAAATGAAAATAAGCGAAAAGTTGACTTTGAACTGAAATTCGATTAAACGTTTGTCGATATTTCAAGGGTAAACCATTCTAAATACACGTAATCTAAAAGACTACGGCTTTAATCATCCCTTAAGCAGTAAAAACTCCACACAAATTCTGAGTTTTTTAAATGCAGCGAAAGAGTATCTACTCTCAATAACAATTAATGTGAGGACCAAAAAAACTATAAAATTAGCCAGTGCAGTCAGAAAAGTATTCACAAATAAAACAGTTCCATTAATCAACACGCAAAATAATACAGGAGTGTTAGGCCTACTAGTATGTATCAACAGCTTGACCATTTTATATAAAAGTTTGGTCGAAACAGACATTTTACAGTTTTTGTTAACCTACAAGTTTAGCCAAGACCATGTCGAGTTATTTTTCGGAAATATAAGAAGTCAGGGTGGACACAACAATAACCCTAATACTCGACAGTTTAAAGCAGCCTTTAAAAAATTGCTCTCCCATTTGGAACTCGGGTCGAAATTTACAGGTAGTTGTCTTCCGCTAGAAAGCATGCCAATTTTAAGCGGATCAAAATCACTGAGCGAAATTAATAATTCTGCAAGGGCCCATCGCTTCGAAGAAACTGAAGAAAATAATTTAAGTGCGGCTTTAGTTTTAAATAGCAAAACTGTAGAAAAGAGTTTTGTGATATATGAGACCAACTGTAATAAATTTGGTGAAACATTAGATAAAAATCCTTCTTCAGAGGTCGTTTCCCAAATAGTAGGGTACATTTCTGGTTTCGTAGTGAGTAGTTTAGTTAAGAAACTCAAATGTGACGAATGCAAAACTAACTTATGGGCCAAAGAGAAATTATGGTTTCACAAGTTAATAGATATTAGAGATATGGGTGGATTGATATATGCGTCGACCGAAGTTTTTAATATATGCCTAAAAACTGAAGGCGTTATAAGAAATTTACTTCGTGTAAACGGAGGCCGATCAATGAAAAAAAAATACGATAAAAATTACATTTGTTTAGCAGTTTTAAAGTCATATATTCAAAAAGATGCGTTTCCTGGAAGTAGTGAACATAATCATAAACAAAATTTGTTAAACTCAGTGATTGAATCATTTATTGACGCGTAAGCATAAATTGGTGAGAATTCATTTAAAAATTACTTTACTATGTATATATTTATAATCGAGTGAAATCCTAATTTAACTAATTGTTTTTTAATATATAATTACAGGTGAACTCAAATATTCAATGTCCTAACTGCTATTGTCAGTTTAGTGTGCAAGGTAATGTGGAAGATGACGATGAAAGTCCGCCTAAAGTAATGAAAATACAAGCATATAACTTCGATAACCTGATGCCAACTTGTAGTTCTCCGACAAAAATTTCGGGTTCTGATATAGAATCGGCTTTCAATTCTCCAAAAACACAAGTAGCAATACAACAACTTAAGCGTAAAACAAATCTAGCAGAAAAACGACTTTCGAAAATTAAATTTTTGCAACGCAGAAATCAAATGCTAATGAAAAAAAACATTTCAATAGAGAATGTTGTTTCAGAGTTAAAGAAAACGCAATTAAAGATCCACACCGCTTTAGATGGCTTTGCAGGCGATTTAGTTTCAAGCTTACAAAAAAAGCAATCACAAAAAAGCAAAAGAACCTTCAAATTCACGCCGGCTATAAAAAAAATTGCTCTTACGCTTAACTATTACTCTCCAGCTGGGTACAAATTCGTAAGAAGGCAGTTAAACTTATGCCTACCGCATCCATCGACACTAGCAAAATGGTACCAATGTATCGAAGGAGGGCCGGGTTTCACTGAGGAAACTTTTAGAGCACTTAAGTTAAAGTACGCTCAGAGTGATAAAAGACTCGCGTGTTTGATGGTAGACGAAATGGCCATAAGACAGCAAAGGATTTTTAATGGGATGGTGACGGCCATGTCACTTTCGGTGGTGATGGAGATATAGCAACCCAAGCCTACGTTTTGATGTTAGTATCGCTGAACGATTCGTTCAAATTGCCTTTGGGATATTTCTTTGTCAATGGATTGGCGGCAGGTCAAAGATCAAACATCATCAAAATGTGTTTAGGAAGATATCATGACGCAGGTGCGGAAATAGTTAGCCTGACGTTTGACGGGTGTTCCTCCAATTTTGCTACCGCCAAACTTTTGGGTTGTAACTTTGAAGATCCCAGTAATCTAAAGACTCATTTTGACCATCCTTCGACTGGAAAACCTGTGGTCCTTATTTTAGATCCTTGCCACATGCTCAAACTTGTTCGAAACATATTAGAAGCGAAAAAAACTATAACTGATCAAAATGGAGACAAAGTACAATGGAAATACTTGCAAAAGTTGAAACTCCTACAGGACAACATTGGACTACATCTTGCCAATAAATTATCTGAAAGCCATTTAAAGTTCAGAAACAATATAATGAATGTAAAATTGGCCACACAAACGCTCAGTCATAATGTTGCGTCAGCACTTAAGTTGTGTGCTCATGATTTAAACATGCCTGATTTCGAAAATGCATATGCAACAATTAGTTTCATACAGCTTATGAACGATTTATTCGACGTTCTAAACTCGAGATCACTGGATAGCCATGGTCTCAAACATCCATTCTCAATTAACGAAAAAGACCATCGTCTTCAATTTCTCGATAAAGCTTTTGCTTATATCAAAGGGCTAAAAATCGATGTTCAAACAAAAAAAACAAAAAAAAACGCGGTCAAAAAGTTACTGTAAATGTTATAACGCAAAATGTAATAACAAAAACGCAATCAAAAACTGGTTTTATACGACTGCTTATATGTATCCAAAGTTTAAAGATGCTTTTGACAGAACTCGTTGAAAAGCGTCAAGAGTTAAAGTTCATATTACCGTACAAATTTAGTCAAGATCACCTTGAACTATTTTTGGAGTGGCTCGAGTCTTTTGGAACACTAGCTCCCATGCTTTCGATCCCATGGGATCATAGTACCTAGTGGGACGAAATATATGCAGGCATGGAGGGCCAAAGCACCCAGAAATAGGAGTTCCGCACGAACGGAGCTCCGTCGGCACTGTCTTATTGATTTGAAGTAAGAGTGTCGACGGAGATATAGGTCATATATAGGAATTGGACAATGTCGGCATTGGTCAATTTGGGAATCGGACAATGTGGGAATTGAACGATGTGGGAATTGGTCATATATAGGAATTGGACGATGTGGGAATTGGTCATATAAGAAATTGGTCAATTTGGGAATCGGACAATGTGGGAATTGGACGATGTGGGAATTGGTCATATAAGAAATTGGTCAATTTGGGAATTTGTCATAGAGGGATTGGACAATGTGGGAATTGGACAATGTAAGAATTGGTCGATTTGGGAACTGGACGACCTGTCAAACACGCTTCAAAACCACGGCCGCTGCAACAATAATCCAAATGCTAAGCAGTTTATGGGTATTTACAAAAAAACATTGCTACACCTTGAACTACGATCAAAATTTACTGGTAATTGCATACCACTAGAAGATATCCCAATTTAGAACTGTTCCTCAGCTATCAATAAGTCCACACCTGGGTATAGAAAAAAATATGAACAAGATAAGGTCTTTCAACAAAATAAAATAGATCCGGAATTGCAAAATTGTTCAGTATTTTCGAGTATATTACACACTGACCGACCTCTGCCAGAGACTATAGAACAAATCGTTGGATATAATAGCAGGATTCGTAGCCAAAAAAATTAACTCGAAATTACACTGCCCAGATTGCGTCGGACTATTATTTGCGAGCGAAAAGCTATATTTTCACAAACTTATAAACATAAAAGACTTCGGTGGATTGGCGTACTCCTCGGCTCTTTTATTTAAAATTTGTACCCGGTCAGAAAGAGTATTGAGGGAAATAGTTAAGATTAATAATAATGAAAATAAATCTCTATACACCGTGTTTTTTTTGATTTACGATAACTTTAAGGGAACGTTCTTTAGGTCAAACAAAGTTAATTAATACTTATGAGTAAAGAGTTTCCAATTGTTAGGTTTGTATACGCGTCAATTTAAAGTGACAATCTTGTACCTGTCAAGTGTTATCTTTACTTGTGTGTGTATGTCACGCCAACATAGACGTATTTGACACTGATTATTAGTTAACTCTAAAGGCCCTTTTAGAATGACCAAAGATAAAAGATTTCATTATTTTGTTCTAAAGTGAAAAATTTTTTTTGGAATATTTAAAAATCTTATCTACCAATTACTTTCTATGGATATACCTAGTAATATGCCGAAGTTATCGTAAATCAAAAAAAAACACGGTATATAGAGCAAACAACCTCAAGGTAATTTTGAACCAGTGTCAGCATAATATAATAGGAATCAGTGACATTTTACTTTCATTACAATCCAGCCACCCTCACGACAGCACTCATGCCATGTCATTATTAAAAACAATAATTGAAGAATTCCTTAAAATCCGGCTTCACTACATGGCTAAAAAAGACGCTGTTAAATTCCAATCGCCAAAAGTTGAATAAATTGGTCATATTCCGCGGAACATAAATGTGTAGCTTTATTTATACAGATTTCTTGTATATAATGTTAGCGGCTCATTAAAATTATATTGGCATAAAAAGAGGCTGTAGGTATAGTGAGTTTTCAAGGAAAAAATTCAACATGCAGAGTTAATTAAAAACCGGCCAAGTGCGAGTCGGACTCGCGCACCGAGGGTTCCGTACAAACCTTGATATGAATTTCAATTTAATACCTCTACGCGTTCATGAGGAAAGGGGTAGTAACTTTAAAAATATTTATTATATTATGATGTAAATGAAAATATACGGTTTTCGCAATTTTTCTTTTATTTGTGCTATGAGACGTTGCTTCGTACTAAATTTTGATCGCTTGCGAGTTTCGAAAATTTGCGGCATACACGGCTGTATCTTTTGATTGCGTTGGCTTGAAAGTTTGATTTTTTCACAGCTCCAAGGGACAGTAGACCTGAGTATTTGATATAAATTTAAGCTTGATACCTCCACGCGCCCCTGAGAAAAAGGGTCTTGACAGACGGACGGACGGACAACAAAGTGATCCTATAAGGGTTCCTCCCTTTTCCGTTCGAGGTGCGGAACCCTAAAAAGCAATAGGCTTAATTAATTGATACTTGTACAAAAATGGAGTTGGTAAAGCTAAAATTGTAAATATAAATTATACTCTATTGTATATGATCTAACTTAAGAGTTAGCTCTTAGCTATCTCTAACTGTAGAATAGAAACAGTGCCAAATGGATTATTTGTGATGTTTTCGTCTTACTACTCGTTTAATTTTTGTCATGTTTTTTCGGCAGCATCAAATAGGCTGTCCCATCCAAAGCGACTATATATAGGTATTATACTGTTACGTATCTTTATGCCTATAAGAATAAAAAACTACTATTTGACGCTGACTACTCTTACAACATAATATCTTCTGATATACTATTTTACAACTTTATAATAGTGTAACATAAGTATGTTAAATGATTCAAGGGGAACAATCAGTAAGTTTGTCAAAACACTACTATAAAAAAATATTAATAAAATTCATTATTCAATTACTGTGTTGTTTTTGTATTAAACCATCCACGTCAAATGTTGAAAGACATGGCCGCGTTCAAATAACCCTTATGAAAAAAAATAATTGACAAATGGAAATCTTCTGTCAGAGAGCTTGTAACCAATTGCAGATTTTTGTCTTCCAAACGGTATAAAACCTTACTGAAATTACTGTCTACTCAAACGTTATATCAGCTTCTGACATAAATGACTTCATACCTTAACCCAATTAATATTTAGTTGATTATTGAAACCACTCGATACATAAGATCTTTTCATTTCAAAAAGTGGGCGTTTTGGAGCGGATTTGACAGTCGTTTTTGTAAGACGTTACTCTTCCATACTTATTATATTTCGATGGTTAAAAAGTGTATGTAGGTTATGAACTCGACTCGAGTTTAGATATGAAAAGAACTTTTGTATGAACGTAAGGTAAAATAGAGAAGAAACAAACAATTTACGTTTTCATTGTGAATATTCTATTTGAAATTAAACAGAAATATAACGTAACGGTACATTTTAACATAAACTACTTTTTATAATTATTACATAAACATAATTAGACCAGGCCACTTAAACAGAACATTGGTTTATAGTCAAGTTCTTAATAATTACTTTAAAAGCGTCACTATTATTAGTTTGCGAAGGAAATTTAGGGGACTTTTTTTATTGGCTCGTAGTTTCTTTAAATTTTTTTTATAAATTTTGTCGAATCCGATATCGGCACATCTTCGGTTACTTTTTTTAGACGCTTTTCCAATGAAATCTTTAATTCTTCTATCACACAATGTAGCTTCTTTTTTAATTTTATGAACGAATTCACAAAATCCAGGATTTTCACTAATGCGTGTGTTTATCCGGTGATTCCAACCCTCCAACGGGTTATTTGTACGGTGTCGCTTTTCGGAGACACTCATGATCTGTAGTGTCCTGTTTCAGCCATTGGGTCTCAAAATATTTTTTGTATTTTTTTGTATTGTCATCTTTTCGCGAAATATTCAGTATGTCTTGCCAGCAACCATTAATTAAGTGTATGGGCAATAACGCTAAATTTGCTGAGAGCCTCACCATTCTCCGAGCGTCCTTTGTTTCCTTCAGGTACCTTAGGTCCACTTTCCTAAATGGTCCACTTGCCTGAACGGTCCACTTTCTCATTCTGTCTATTTTCCCAAACTGTCTACTTTCTCATACCGTCTATTTTCCCAAACTTTCTACTTTCTCATACCGTCTATTTTCCCATACTGTCTACTTTCTCATACCGTCTATTTTCCCAATCTGTCTACTTTCCTAAAAGGCCCACTTTATCTGGGGACACGCACGGCATTGCCCCTGCCAAGTCGAGCAAAAACAAATAAACAAAGGCACAGCCGCAACATCCTTTTTTCGAAGCCATTCAGGACATTTTCAACCCCTTTACTTAACTAAACTAGTCGCCGTAGAGTGCGTGTCTATACGTCTTACAACTTACAACTACAAGTATGGCCATTTTTTTTTAAATAAGTACCTACCTGTTGATCTGTTCGGTACTTGCCCCCTTTCTGCTTTTGCCTACTAAGCGTGAGGCCCATACTGTTTGTAGATGTTTGCCCCCTTTTTGGAACCCCTTCTTTTTATTCTTAATTCGCCCCCTCCTATTTTTGCGTGGGTTGGCCCTCCGGGCCTGCTGCAAAACTAACATAACCTAAACCTACCCAATTTTCATATGTTTGTACAAAAAAAAGATGGCGAATTAAGAATAAAAAGAAGGGGGTTCCAAAAAGGGGGCAAATCTCTACAAATAGTATGGGCCTCACACTTAGTAGGCAAAAGCCGAAAGGGGGCAAGTACCGAACAGACGATGTATGTATGTATGAGTGTGTGAGAGTATGCATGTGTAACGTAGGTATTTCTTTCTTTCCTTTCTTTCTTTCAAAGGCATCAACGGACTTCGAGAGCTCGAATCCAACTTCGTCGACCTTCCGCATGTTACAAGTTCGCTGCAAGCGAAGCCGTATTTGCTAGTGTATTATATACAAAAATAATCTGTGTCAATGTACCTAGTTGGTTACTAAGTTCTGTTACTAAGGTTGATGCAAATAAAACTAACTTATGTTTATTTTTTAATTTCAATATGTATAAAAATTAAAAGCCTAATTAATATACATATTGAAAAACAATTAATGATTTTTCTTAGTTTCCGCAATTCCCGATACGATCTTTTAACATTCACAGCCGGCATCGATGAAATTACGCATGACTTTTCTGTAAAATTTATTTTTTGAAATCGCTTAAAAGTTAGTCTTTGTTTACCAAAGAACTTTTTTTGTATAATATTATAAAAAATCCTATCTCTGTATATGTTTAGAGACCAAAATTATATTTCTCAACATGACTTAATTCCAACTTATGAAGCAAGAGATTTAGTGTGTTTTCGTATTTCTGCAAAATCATGTGAAGTCTTAAAGTCGATTTAATGAGTCATCAAGATTGACCGGTGTCCAAGCGGATCTTTAGTTGCTTTGAATACATTCGTATCAGAATTTAAAGCTAGAAGTCTGTTCAATATGTCACGCAAATTTGAACTCTCTACGGGAACTCTTACAAAAGTTGGGGCCGTTATCAGTATCATCGTCGTGCGTGATTTTAACTATGATTTTATCGTCCGAAATGGGAATACTTCAAGCTCGTACATCGAATAATTGCAATAGTTTAGAATACATTATTTTTATTCTTATTCTATATAAATCAAAGTTTTGATTAATATACAGGTTTATGCAAAACTGCTTTAATTTTTTTTAAATTGTGATTAATCTCAGTAACAGAACTTAGTAACCGACTAGGTATTATATACAGAAAAATTGAGGTTACATTTTCAAAAGAATCATCCAAATCGGTTATGTAGTTTTTGAGATAATCGTGGAGGTACATACATACATACATACATACATACATACATACATACATACATACATACATACATACATACATACAAACATACATACATACTTACGGGTGAAACGAGAACCTCCTTATTTTTTAAGTCGGTTAAAAAGAAAATCTTTTGTTCATCTAACGCCGCTCTACAGACGCGACTACTAGTACATTTTATAGCTACGTATGTTAGGATTAAATCCTCTGTCGTACCCAAGTGGCCACTTAGAAAACTATAATAAACTATAATATTTATGTCATTGTCAAGGACTGGCATGTTCATTATCGATTATTAAAATGTTGGGCGTATGTTTTTCATGGTAAAATAATAAAAATAAGTGGTTATCATGGACATTACTTTTATAAAACACCAAAGCGGTTCTGATAGTTTGCTGAACAATGGACATAAATACAATTTCAGTAAGTACAACAAAAATGGGACATCATTATGGCGTTGCAGCAACCGAAGGGAATGCTCCGCGACATTAACGTTGAATAATACCAAAACGGATATTTAACGCCGGAAAGTACACGCATGTCTCAGTACCCATATCAAAAACGAAGTGTTGTTAACATTAGAGAAATGCAAAAAAGAAGTCTGCACAGACTTTGGCCCTATACAACAAATATATGAAAAAGTATTTGCGGACTTAAAAGAGAAAGCAGGAAGTTACTTAAGTGAAATTCCAACATTTGCATCAGTAAAAAATGTTCTTTATAGAGAAAGAAAAAAAAATATTAACACTAATAGACTTGTTTTTGAAAAACCCAGTGACGTCAAGGTTCCTGAACATTTAGCAAAAAGTTTCTTAGTATGTGAAGATGGAAAAGACGAAAAAATTCTAATTTTTGCAAATTCTACTGGAAAAAGATTAATAAAAAGTAAACGGGGTATGTATTTTGGTGACGGCATATTTATGTCCGTACCGAAGCCATTTTACCAATTGTTTACGGTACACGTGGATCTACATTCAACAGAAACGAGTACAAACGTTGTTCCAGTTGTGTACGCCTTACTACCGAACAAAACTGAAAAGACATACACAAGATTATTTAAATTGCTTCATGATTTCCTCGACATAAATATCGACGGTAGAAAGCAATTTTGTCGTATCTAAAAAATAGAGGTTTACACCAGAGTAAAAAAAACACTTTGAAAAAATATAATTCTTTAACTAAAAGAGATAAAGAGATATGTCCTAAATAAAAAATTGTAAGAAAATAATGATAATTCAGGCAGATACAATAAAATTATTCTAAAGTTAGTATAACATAGGTTTTTTACGAGATACAGCAAAACATTTTTTAGTCTCGGAACTCAATTATGTTGTATCTCGAAGACATTATATATGGAATGTGGAAAATTCTTTTAAATTATTTGCGGCAATTTCGCTGTATATGTAATCTAGCAAAAAAATAGTTTAATTTTTTTGGTATATGTATCACAGAGCAATAATTGTAGTTCATTCATTTTAAAGCAACTAGAGACAATTAAAAGTAAATTGGGAAATTTTGTTGTAAGTAAGTAGGTACAAATAAAACCACAGATAAGTGTCACAAATATCTAAGCGTCAATTTTGCTGTATCTCCGTATTCATGTTTTTATGATAACAAACTTTTGTGGTAACTATTTGAAACTCACCAAACGTAACCATTTTATCTCAATACATCAAAATACATAGAAAGTAATTTTGATGTATCTAATTATCAAAACTAAATAACAAATAATGTCCTAAATACAACATTACAGGTAATGCTTTGGGTAAAAAGTTTGTATAAATTCGACGTCGTATCTAAAATTAAAATCGTCAGAGAAATACGAGACTTGGACCATTCTTCGCAGTTTTTTTTCTGTTTCAAATAAGCAAAGAAAAAAAAAACGATTTTTCTAGATACGACAAAATTGCTTTCTACCGTCGATATCATCATCATCATCAGCCCGGGGGCGTCCACTGCTGGACAAAGGCCTCCCCCAAAGAGCGCCACAAGTCACGGTCTTGAGCCGCTTGCATCCAGCGGCTCCCCGCGATCCTAACCAGGTCATATGACATAAATATAACTTCGTATAAATGCGACTACGAACAGGGACAAATAAATGCTGTTCGTAAGATCTTCCCTCAAGCCAACATAAAAGGATGTTTCCACCATTTTAATGACGCCGTTTGGCGAAAGGCAAAATTCTTAAAAGTAAAAAAAACTACGGAAGGAAGGAATATAGTGAATTTGTGTGCCCTTCTACCCCTACTTCCACCATCCCACATGATCGAAACTTGGTTAAATATTCAAGAATCGGCTTCAGGCACTTCGGAAATACACGAATTTATTAACTACTTTAAACGCCAGTGGAATCCACAGCAGTTGGCAGAGTTGTTAAGTTGTTCCTACGACAGACATCGCACTACAAACCCGTTAGAGGGTTGGCATAGACGCCTGAATGCCAATATTCCTAGAAGACCAAACTTCTTTTATTTTTTACACAAACTGTACAAAGAAGCGATGCACGTCCTTTCGACGCATAATGCCAAAAACGCAAAAGGCCACTTTGTCGTTCTGCGTAATGAAAAAAAAATCCACGCATAATACCAAATACGCATATTACCAAATACGCATAATACCAAATACGCAGAACGCCAAATACGCAGAACGCCAAATACTCAGAATGCCAAATACGCATAATGCCAAAAACGCAAAAGGCCACTTTGTCGTTTTGCACAATGAAAAAAAATCCACGCATAATACCAAATACGCATAATACCAAATATGCAGAACGCTAAATACGCAGAACACCAAATACTCAGAATGCCTAATACGCAGAATGCCAGCATACTCTACTCTCTACTTTTGCCTCACTGTTATTCGCTTTCATCAGAAATTTGTCAGAAATCATTTTTATTCCGCAAAAGTAGGTAGATTAGGTTCGTTAGGTGTCTTTAAATGCCCGAAGGACAGATTGCCCAGAATTAGGAGCCCTCAGGGCTCCGACGAATAGCTGTGGGACAAGGAGTAGTAGGTCCACGAATCATGCGTGAAATAATATAATATCCTAAGTTATAAGAATATATTATATTTTAACTTGTTATAAAATATTTAATGTTGTTATAAACAAATTTCAAGACTGAACTTGGCACCCATTTAGATCTCACTTCTTTTGTCGTTGAAGTCAAAAACCAAGGCATACGAGTATATCATATCATAATATTGAACTTGGCCTTCATTTCACATTTATGTTTTTGATGGGATAATTAATAAATAAAACAAATACCTATCAAAACAAAAGTTAATATTATACTTTATATTAGTTAACAGTAGTACATTCTTCACATTACTTACAGCGATACGGTCAAGCCTATTGCAGTATATATAAAACCCAGTCTTAATGTACCTTTTACCTTTTTAGATACACAATATAAACACAAAAATAATTAAAACTTAAAATATTGTACTTCAACTTAGTGTTACCGTTATTACCTGGTTACTTTAATTCTTACTTTAACATTTTCAGTAAAATTAATTTTCTGAGAAATTCTTCTGGCTCGATTATATTTCTCCTTATTTTTCGTAGATATTTTTTATATACTAGTCAAACCCAATATCCACACTACGACGCTTACTTTTGCGGCATGGATTTCTCAAAAAATCGACAGTTTTTCTGTCATTATGAATAGTTTCTTTTTTCAGTTTGTGTATGAAGTCAAAGAGAGAAGGATTTCTGTGGATTCGCGTATTGATTCTATGATTCCAGCCTTCCACCACGTTATTCGTTCTGTGGCGTTTATCAGCCACACTTATCAAGCCCAAGGGGAATTTTGTGAGCCACTGCTTCTCGAAATATGTCTGTTTCGTTGCACTTTCATCTTTAGGACTTGTCTCTAGAATAGATTGCCAGCCTTCCACCATTTTGTCACTTGGTAATAACGGTAAATTAGCAGCGAGTCATGCGTATTTGGCATTATGCGTGTTTGGCATAACCAGGATTTGGCAATACACGTGTTTGGCATTATCAGAATTTGGCAATACACGTGTTTGGCATTTAGCGTATTTAGTTTTTATGCAGCTTTGGCATTATGCGTGTTTGGCATAACCAGGATTTGGCAATACACGTATTTGGCGATTTGCGTATAAATGGCGTTTTGCGTTTTTGGCATTATTTATTTATTTATTTATTTATTTATTTATTTATTTATTTATTTGGAACACAAACAGTCATTTACATAGATCTTATTACATTAAAAAGAATAATAGTTCATTGACAAAACAGTGTTCACAGGTGGAATATAAAATATAAAATAATCAAGCCTCTTAACTAGTCAAGTATCAAAGAACAGGAAGAGAGACAGACAGACAGCGCACACATGCAAAATGCGCCATCTTGAATGAGAAAGACATAACCTGGACTTGAAGTAGGTACATAAATCAATGGTAGGTGAGACAAGTTAACAAAGAGTTGAATTATGCAAGGCACATTTAAAACTAACTAAAGAAACATTGAATATTTCGATATTATTAAAATAACGATTATAAGAATCACAAGCTCGAGAAATAAACGTATTTTTTGCATAATTCGTTTTATAAAGGGGTACGTGAAATAGCTTTTTCTTGCGGAAATCACGATTCGGACAACGAAAATTGATCTTATTTAAAAGTTTTGGGCTGTCGATGTGATCATTTAAAATTTTAAACAAAAAAAGTTGATCTCTAATAAGACGTCGAGATTGCAATGAGTGTACTCTTATCTGCTTAGACAAAACGCCACCACTCGTATGACCAAACCGATAGCAAAGGTGCCTATGAAAAGTTTTTTGTATTTTCTGAATGCTATTAATATAAATTAGATACACGGGATTCCAAACCGTAGACGCATATTCTAGGTGAGACCGAACAAAAGAATTATAAAGTGTAACGAGTGTATCTGGCTTCTTAAATGATTTACTTACTCTTAGGACAAATCCAAGCATCTTAAACGCTTTATTTACAATTTTATTAATATGACTCCGAAAAAGTAATTTTCTATCTAATATCACTCCCAAGTCTCTGACCTCCTTTACACGATCTAATTCGACTTTTACAAAATTATATGGGTATAGTAATACATTATCCTTTCTACAAAATGAGATTATTTGACATTTCTTAATATTTAATTCCAAACAATTGTCCAAACAATAATTCCATAACTTATCCAAATCTCTTTGAAATAAAATACAATCATCGACAGATTTAATAATTTTATAGATTTTAGTATCGTCGGCGTACATAAGAAAGTGGGAACCTGAAAAAATATTTACGATGTCATTTACAAATATATTAAATAAAAGTGGACCGAGATGGGATCCCTGAGGCACGCCAGATGTTACAGGTACAAATGACGACTGGAACCCCTTGATAGTGACAGCTTGTGATCTGTTTTTGAGGTAAGACTCTAGCCACCTGAGAAGACTGCCGTGCACACCGAAAGCTCTCAGCTTATCTATGAGTATGTTATGTGAAATAGTATCGAATGCTTTGGAGTAATCGGTGTACACTGCATCCACCTGATAGCCATTATCCATAGCTATAGACACAAAATCAACAAATTCACATAGATTTGATTCAGTTGAGCGCTTTGAGATAAATCCATGCTGCTGCGGTATTAAATGCGATCTTACACAAGAAATAATGCTGTCGTAGACAATTTTTTCGAAAAGCTTAGGAATAATAGATAATTTGGATATGGGTCTATAATTACAAATATTATGTTTGTCACCGTTTTTAAATATAGGGACGACAAAACACTGTTTCCAACTCTGTGGAAATACACCCATTGCCAAGGACATATTAAAAATAAGTTGTAGTGGTAAAGCCAACTGAGGCGAACAATTCTTGAGAAACACAGGATGAATACCATCAGGCCCTGGCCCTTTACTAATATCAAGGGATGCGAGATATTTCCCAACGAGGTCACGTGATACCCGAACGGTAGCAAGATTCAAGTTCGAAATTGGATCAGGAAAACCCGTGGCGAATTGTTGAACATGCTTGTGATTGCTTGGCTTAAAGACTGAGTGAAAATGTTTGTTGAATAAATCTGCGATTTCGCGTCCATCGGAAGAAGTCTCGTCGACCAGAAACATAGAGTTAGGTATATCATTTGAGCCACGCTTAGTTTTAACAAATTTCCAAAAGTACTTTGAGTTATTCTTAATGTTTTCCTCGCTACATAATATGTAATTTTCATAACAACTAGCCTCGACAACTCTTTGCCTCTTCCTTAGATAGGAGAAAGTTTCATAATCAGACTGTTGACCATATGTTTTCCATTTACGATGAACTTTTAATTTTTGGTTAATTATTTTAATGAGAGGTTTACTATACCATACCGGATATTTTTCAGAAAAATTGAGGGTTTTAGATGGGACATGAGTTTCAATAATGGTCGTTAATATGTTATTAAAGGTATCAACTGCCTCGTCGATATTTTTATTTGCGAACATAAGAGGCCAGTTAAAGGCAGCAAGTTCCCCATTAACAGCATCAAAATCAGCGAGATGAAACTTGTAGACAGTACGAGTGGGAGGCAGTAGAGGCTTCTCCGATAGTGCATCAACAACTACATTCAATGACGGATGATGATTATCTTCAGGGACTAAAGGACTTAAACTCCGAGAAACCACGCAGTTTAAATCCGATATAACTAAATCTAATACACGACCATTTGAATTTAATACGTAATTATATTGATTAAAACTAGTTAAACTTAAAAATTGTAGAGTTTCACTAACCAGCACATCGTTATTCGGGTTACTTAGCAGAAGAGGAGCATTAGTACCACACGACTGCCAAAGTGCTGCAGAAATATTAAAATCACCGAGAAGTAGTATTGAGTCTTCGGGATATCGTAAATTGAAATCAGAAATAAAGTCAAAGAACTTTGAAACAGAAATCAAATGGTCAGAGTTATGTGGAAAATAAGTACATAAGATTCTTAATTTGGAAGAAGAGTTATTATGTAACAATGATAGCGCAACGCATACGATTTCAGCATCTGAAAATTCCGGTAGATCAATTTGTAAATCTACAACAATGCCAAGCTCCCGTCGGGCAGCAATCAGGACACCACCTCCTAAGTTTTGCTTACGGGTATCATATGGTCTATCACACCTGTATACCTGGTATCGTTTATCAAAGAGTTCCGAGTCACCAATACCTGGCAGCAACCAAGTTTCACTAAGACAAATCAAATCATAATCTGCAGCCATTACGTTTATAAAAAATGCCTCCGTTTTGGTTCGGAGACCACGAACGTTTTGGTAAAAGAGTGATAAACCCATTAATAATGAATCGCTGATAAATTATTCATAGAAGTTATACAAAGTAAACCAATATTGTACAACTTGAGCAGACACAAAGTCGAACAAAAAACAAATTCTAACGTTACCCCAAACAAACATGACAGTATCATGCTGTAAAATAGATTTAATAGCAGGTGTATCAATATATAAGTAACAATTGTTAAATTCCTTAGTTGTAAAACTTGCATTCTCGGAAATCTACCATAGATATCATTTACATTAAAAAACAAAACATTAAAATTTAAGTAAAAAACAATAACACTCATTATGCGTCGAAAGGATGCACGTCTCCTACATCATCAAATATAGCTTGTTTCATAACTTGCCCAAAAACAGACTAAAGTGTCATATAGCGTTTGATCGAAAATTGACGTCACTTTTAGATAAACTCGAAAAGAAGGAAATCAGTGCTGTAAATTTGCTGAAAAAAATAATATATATGAAACTTGCCCTTGGAAAGAATTATAACAATAAAAAGAGACGAACCCGTAAGAGAAAATCACATTAAAATGGTAAAGGTATTTTAGTTCTGTTTTAAAATAAGAGAAGCTATCTTTATTTTTATTCAACATGTTTATAAAATATAATAAAAATGTATCTGAAAATATTGTCTGCTTGTCTGTTTTTAGTTTGTCGGGGTTAGGGTTTTGTTTTTAGTTTGTGTAACGAACTATTTGGCTACTTTGGATGCTATAAACTATGTGACGCTGACTACACATTGAGTTTTTCTTTTAATTTAGCAGTTGAAAGTGAATTTTGTTTTGGTTATAAGATTTAATAAAGTACTTTTCAAAATGACATATTTCTATTATGATCGGGCAAATGGGACAACGATTTCCCATAGGTTGGATTAGTCGGACCATCGAGAAAAAGAAGTCTCATTGGACCGGATCGGTCAACCGATGATGGGACGAACGGGAAACACTCGTTTTAACGCAGTAGAATAGAGGCCCTGGTTCTGATGGTACCTAGGTAGGTTTTTTTAATACCTCATATATACATTTCGTCACCCCCGCAGAATAAACCCAGTTGATATGTATTCTATTATAAATGCGTAAGTTTGGATGGAAGGATGTTTGTTATTCAATCAGGTCAGGAGCATTTTTTTGTAAATAAGATATCAAGTAAATTGACCGGTCCTCGTGGCAAACATTGGGGGAGGCCTATGTCCAGCAGTGGACGTCTTTCGGCTGAAATGATCAGAATGAATGGCATCGAGATTAAGTGGACCATGTAGAAAAGTGGGCTATCCAGGAAAATCAACCATATGGGAAAGTGGACCATTCAAGCAAGTGGACCATATGGGAAAGTGGACCATTCAGGCAAGTGGACCATACGGGAAAGTGGACCATTTAGGCAAGTGGACCATGTAGGAAAGTGGACTATCCAGGAAAATCAAGTGGACCATATGGGAAAGTGGACCATTCAGGCAAGTGGACCATTTAGGAAAGTGGACCTAAGGTACCTGAAGGCTTTGTTTGATTACACTTTAGTTTTTCAGCGTTCCTCCACACGGCTTTAGACATGTGATAATAACACCCGGATATAATAGTATCATTGAAAACAGCCTTTACTGCTTTGATAGGTGCCGCCAACTCTTTCATGTTAAGGCCCAATTTATTTTTTAGAAATTCGAACAATCGAAAATAGGTGTCGTACGTTTTGTTGGGCAGTAATGCAAAAACAACTGGAATGACGTCGGTGATTATATTAGTTGAATTAAGATCCATGTGCAATGTATACAATTGTTCGAAAGGCGGCGGTGCCCTCTTAAAAGTACCGTCACCAAAGTAAATGTCAGACCCAAAATACTTAATCATTTTTTTTGAAGTTGGAGAGCAAAGTATCAAAACTTTATCATCGTCTCCATCAGCATATACCAAAAATTTTCTTGCTAAAACTTCGGGAACTTTAATATCTTGTAGGTTTGAATAATTCAGTTTGTAGCACTGCAAAAACTGTTTCCGGGCTCGGTACATACTGTCCTGCTTTTGCTTAGTGGTAGGTTAGTCTTGTATCCCTTCATCACTGAGAATCGAGAGCCGCTTCTCCAGTATTTGTGGCACTGAGCCTAGGTCATCCCATACCTCTCCTTTACACTGGTTCATTGCTACAATAATCTTACATTTATTAATATTACTTTTACACAGATGGTTACTGCACCGTATAATGGTCCCCTTGAGTCTAAGGTAATAGATGCGTTGCAGTACTCCGTTCTTCGATTGACACATCTCCAGTTAGTCGATGTTTTATTAATTACATTAAAATTAAATCGAAATCCATCATGAATCAACAATTCATTGCTTAATTGATTTTTCGTAAAAAATAATTCTTAATTTTTGTTCTCCATTATTTTATCGTAAAAGTAAGTGACAATGTCATGTCAGTTGATGACAAATGTGAAGTGTGCTAGTTACGGCCAGTAATAGTTATCTACTGAAATGTCCTAATGAGTATTTATTGTTGTGTCATATCAAGTGTTTCTCAATAAGCAGTAATCCTTGTACAGTCACCATCAGATATATGGTAGCGGTCAAGGTACTCAAATATTTCGGAGCAGCATTAAATTTCAATATATTAATTACGCTAGAAAAGGTCTATAATATCGGCACATATCATTCGTCATAAATTTAGGAGCAGTGACTTTTCAATAAATTCGTAACATACAATTAGGATTTTATTTAGTTTACGGGTAGTGAAAATGAAAATGAAAATGAAAATTTTATTGATAGCATTTGTTACAAGTCAAAAACACGTACTTATTGTATAAGACACAATAAGTTCATTTGAAGGGTAGACAATATTTAAGCTCCTAAATAATATTATAAATAACATTGTATAATAATTCAGGTATATATTTTTTTAATATATTTATTTTATTTATGTTTAAAACAATAAAATTCGTTCAAGTCATAAAATTTCAATTTTAATAACCATTTTTTCAGCCTTATTTTAAAATTATGAGAGGAAGGTGCATCCCTGATACTGTCAGGTAGGTGGTTGTATATTCGTGGGCCGAGCACATAGACCAATCGTCCACTCTTCGCCAACCTGCAGGGCACGGCCGCGAGGCAGCCCGCGTCGTTGTTGCTGCGCAGATTGTGTTTTGTATTTGCCTGTTTGACAGCAAACTTCTCAATATTTAAATGAGTGAAAATAGCCACTTGTTGAATAAGTACACATGGCAGAGTGAGTATATTGAACTGTGTGAAGTACTCACGGGCAGAGACGTCGTCCGGGACGTACGCTATTGCTCTCATCGCTCGTTTTTGTAGCACGAACACTCGATGCCACTCTGCGGCTCCTGCCCATAGCTCGGTGCCATATGAGATGAGCGCGTGTACAGTCGCGAAGTAGCAATTCCTGACGACGTCTCTGGTCGCGGTACTGGCGAGGCGCCTTAACGCGTAGCAAGCGCTGCCCATCCTCGCGCACAGCTGGTCAATGTGCACGTCCCAACTCAGACAACTATCGATGGAGAAGCCCAGTAGTTTTAATTCCCTCACCTGATCGACTGTATCGTTACCGGCATACACGCTCATGGGTTTGGATGCGTGACCATTTAGGTTAAACGTCATTACAAAGGTTTTATCTTTATTGAGGGCTAGGCCATTTGTTTGGAACCAATGGCAGAGCTGTTGAAGTGTATTGTTGATGTTGATTTCCAACTGATGCGAAGATGACCCGGTCACAACGGCCGTCACGTCATCGGCATAAATGAAAATATTCCAACCTTTTACGACTTGTGGGAGGTCATTTAGGAGTATACTTAAGAGAGTGTTTGAAAGGCAAGAGCCTTGCGGTACTCCTAATTCTTCATTTCGTCAGACCTGATTCGACCACCATCACCTACAACAACTTGACATCGATCTGACATAAAAGACATCAGCAGTGCCAGTGCCGAGCCTCGGACACCGTAGTGACTCAGTTTTCACGATGTGTCGATGGTTGGCGGTGTCAAAAGCGCGCGAGAGGTCGCAGCACACGACAGCTACCTGCAGTTTGGCCTCTCGCGCATTCAGGACGTCCCATACCACTTCGCGCACTAGGTCTGTTGTTGAGCGGCTCTGGCGGTATGCGTACTGTCTGTCGGAAATGGTTTGATGAGGGGACCAGAAGGATAGCAGTCTAATGTTTAGCCCAACCTCTAGGACTTTACTCACCGCCGGTACTAACGATATCGGGCGGGCTTTATATAAAGGGGTGACTTTTACTTTTTTGAGACAATCTGGAACCACTCCTTGTTGTATGCAGTAGTTATACAACTCTGACAATACGAAAGACAGTGCTGGACCTACGTATCGGAGGAAGCTGGCTGATATGTCGTAGATGTCAGTACTGTTTTTTGGGGCAATGTAGGTACGCAGTATTGATTCCACTTCGTGAGATGAAAATGCTTTAAGTCTTAAAGAGCAATTACACTCAGGAATATTCGTTGCTATAGCGGACATCGAGCGCTGGGCGTCCGGCGTCGGCGCCCCGCACCTTGCAGCGGCAGTTATAAATTCGGCATTAAGGTAGTCAACTGCGTGTTTTTTAGAGATGAATGTTGACCCATCACCATCCTTAATGACATCTGTATAGTCCGCGTTCTCGCGTCTTTTACGTCCTAATTCTTTGTTAATAACTTCCCACATACGCTTGCACTTATTAGGGGCGCTCGTAATTAACGCGCTGTAATAGTTAGTTCGCTTGCGTTTTAACATTAGGTTGTATTTAGACGTGATGCTACATAACATATCTGAAATTCGGTTCTCGAGAGGGAAATTTTCTTTTAGATCTGAGATCTCACGAAGAAGGAGCTTTAGATTTAAAACTTCTTCATCGATCCAAGGAAATTTACATATATTTCTTTTAGCTAGTTTCTTTGGAAAGCACGTATCAAATTTAAATTTTAATTGATTTAACAATTTAACTGATAGCAATTGACAGTCCTTGTTGCTGTTTGCGAGAACCTCAGTCCAGTCAGTTGATTCTAAGGAAGTGTAGAAACAATTGTTATTATAAGTATTGAAAACCCGTTTAGGCAAAGGTGTGCATTGAGCGCGCGAGTTGTTTACGATCGTTATCTTTTGCGCCGAGTAATCACTTAGATGGGTGATGATTAAGCAATCGCTATATACACGGTCGGCGCAGATATTCGAATATGCGTGGTCGAGTAACGTCGAGCTATTGTTGCAAACGCGGGTCGGGAAATTGATATGCTGCGTGAAATTGTGGCAAGATATAATGTCTATAACACGTTTTTTGCAGGGTGTATCAATGAGAAAATCTATATCAATGTCACCTGTAATGATGGCACTGAGTTCTTCGTTGTTTATTTTTGACAAAAGTATATCAAGTATCGCTAAGAAACGCAAGTCATTGGTACAGTTAGAATGGTAAATACCCACAATTAATAAGTCAAAATCCAAGGAGGTGGGTGGCACACATCGAAAATTTGTTGAATAGACATGTCGCTTATGTCTGGTCTATTTTGGGCCCTAATACCAGACCGCACAAAGATGCAACTTCCTCCATGTACTATAGTCGGTCTACAGTAATACGATATCAGTTCGTAATTTTGCAATGTTACAGAAATTATTTCACTGTCCCGAAGCCAGTGTTCCGTAAGTACGAGCACGTCGCACTTTAATTCGTTACATAAAAGTACTTCGATTAATTTAGTCTTATTGTTAAGGCATCTAACATTTTGATGGCACACGGTGAGGTCGGTCGTCGATCGTGACGGCTGTGTGTGGCGCGGCGCGCTCCCGGCGGCTGGGCCGGCTGCAGCGCGGGAGAGCCGGGCGCCTCCGCGAAACCACTCGCTGACTTCTGTGCCAGGAGGCCAATTTCCAGGAGACATAAAGAAGTCAAACAAGTTTCTTGGAAACTTCGATCGTTTTTTAATCTTGCAATCTTTGGGGGCATCTTTACGATTCTTTGAAGTGTAAAATTCTTGCCCTGGTATCTGCTGGAAGTCTGCTTTTATGTACGTTTCATCATCTAATAAAACGCATTTAAATTTTGTTAAAAATTCGTTGTACAATTTTCGTGCCCTTCGTTTTGCAGATAAATTCTGCTTTGCATCGCGATTGGGTGCAGCTTGAGCCTTGAAAGATTTTAATCCAGCTCTTGACTTGACTTTCTGAACATAAGACTGCGACATTTGTACCTTTTTTGCGACATCACGTGATGATTACTTCGGATTCGCTGTAAAAAGCTGCAAGACACGGGCTTCTTTTTTTTTGTCTTTTATATCTTGTTTTCCACCACTACCCGACTTCCGTTCCACTGTCAAACGTTCTCGGAACTTTTTTAATACCGAACATACGGTAGACTGTGGACATTTTAATAGACTTGATAGAGCTCTATAGCTTAAATGGGGTTTTTCTGTATGTTTGAGCAAAATCAATTCACGCTGCTGATGTTCAGAGCTCGCCATCGTGAAAACAAATGAATGAAGTGGTACGCTGACATAATCTTTTTTGTGTATCATACCAAGGAATTTATAGCGTTTGTTAGGCCTTTACCTCAAAAGCATAAATTCCTTGTAGCGGTTCACCGAATCGCTTTTCACCTCGAACGTATATTTAATTTTCGCGTTGTGTCTCGATCGTTTACTGTTTTAGTCGTTATAAGTTTTAGTCGCATTTCACCTTGATCGTGCATTTAACTATCGCGTTGTGCCTTAATCGTCATATTTTTGTCGATATATAAGTTTTTGTCGCATTTCACCTCGATCGTGTGATACATTTTCGCTTTGTATCCTAATCGTCTAATTCAGTATTAGACAATATCTTTAGTCGCAATGTACATTTTTCATTTTTTTAGCCAGGTTAAGCTCCGTATTTTCTTACAAATATTGAATTATATAATTATAATAATAATTATTGTATCCTACTTTAATGTCACGGTACTTCAATTTCGCAATGACAGAATATCATCTTATATTTATTAGTCACAAAGATAATATTTAAATATAATATATTAAATAGAGTCCCAAACAAATATCGATCGCGACGAAATGCGTCTAGGGTAAAATACTACAAGAAAAATTAAATGCTACATATTAATTATATTAATGTAAAAAGCCACGCGAAACATTGCTCCAAGTAAAAGATTCTATTGAAATTTTGTTCATTCGAGGTGAAATGCGATTCTGTGAATTGCTACAAGGAATTTATGATTTTGAGGTAAAGGACTAACAAACGATTTATAGTTATAGTACAAAATAGTTTCTATACTGCGTAAATAAAAAAATACAAATAGTTATGCGTGCCGATGTTTCGGCGTGTTCAAGCTTTACAGCTCATAGGGAGTTTTTCGCTCCACTGAACTGATCCCCGTGCGATTTATAACATATATGGCGGTATTGACGGCTTCCGCCCATAAGTTCTTATGCGCCTGGTTCGCTTTCATCATGGTACGTGCAGCTTCCATCACTGTCCGCATTTCCCGTTTAATTTTACCATTTTGGGTTGGTGTATACGGTACAGAGGTTTGATGTTTAAAATACCTTTCAGCTCTAAAACTTCCTTAAGCTCACGATTGATAAACTCTCCGCCACAATCTGTACGAAGGATCTTTACCGGTTTTCCTTCATTCTCGCACAACGCTAGGTAAATTTTAATCTTTGAGACTGCCTCACTCTTCTTACTCAAGAAATAGACAGTGCGATAACGAGAATAGTCATCTTTAAGCAGCAAAAAACAGCGCCAACCTCCAATAGAAGCATCCTCTAAAGGTCCGCATAGGTCTGCGTGTACTATATCACCGCGATCTGTTGAAGTAGGGCTTATTCCACCTTATTTTCATTATGCCTAATTTACCAGTTTCACTAAATTTCAAATTGCCATGAGCTCATAATACCTAAATATCTAATTGTGTCTTTTCCTAAAATGAACAAATCTCATAATGACTTTGACCTAAAACGTCTCATATCCGAAATGCCTGAAAATTGAAATGTGCGTTTACTCAAATACCAAATCACAGATACTACAAAATTTCAAAATAACTTATGTTGGCGCCGCTCTTGACGGTGGCCATGCGACGGGTCATGGAGCCGAGCAGCAGGCTGTATGCGTTTAGCTAGTGCTTTCATCCACGCCGGAAACGACGATGAAATGCACTGGCTGACAGGCGGAAGTGCTGCGCGCGGGAGATACGTCAAAAAAAAGATGATGATGGCGTCTCTTGTCGATTGTTATGGGTGTGACCAAGGACCTTTTACTAAAGCAGGACTGAGGACTAACCAAAAATTGTTTTGCTAAAACAAACCTTATATTATAGGTTTAAGACATAATTTGGGCTGCTAGCTTTACAGGAGCAAAAACCGGTACGAGCAGCATGGATACAACGGAGGAGTTTGTCCCTTTCTAACACTTGCCATGCGATAAAATTTCGGCATTTAGTGGAAAATTAAAATTACTGTTTTAGACAATTTATTAAATGTGAATCGTAACTTAAAGCTTATGTTATTTGTATAAATTAAATTCTTACAGTAATGGGTTTTTTACCCCATAAACTTAAAAATGTGACGATTTAAACCTACTTGGAAGTATTGCTTTTGATTAGGCTGTCAACCCATTGAGTGTATCAATCATGATCAATCATATCATGGCGGCTCTGTTTTCATATTGAAATTTCATTTAACGAATCTCAGTTTTAAAAGAGTACAAAATGGTGAAAACATGTTGCATACAATTTTGTAAAAGTGAATCCTATGTTGGCTGTGGGATATCGTTTCACAGGTAAGCCGATAAAAAGAGATTTTGGATTTTTACAAGTAGGGTGACCTTGCTTGTGGGTAGGGTTTCTGATCGGTACATTGTCATAAGCAAGAAAAAAATTAATGATGTGATTTCATTTCATTGGCAGTTTTCCGAAGGATGAAAAAGTTAATCAAATGTGGTTGAATGTTTTGGTGTATTTAAAACAATTATTTCTTACAAAACTTCATCATTTGTTTGACTCGCCTCACCCAGATGATTGTAACGAAGAACCACATGAGTTACAGCTGATAAAGACATTAGCCAATTCATATTTAAATTTAAGAATATTTCATCATACAAAATTTGATTGGTCTGCGGCAGAAATTACATAAAACGATTTTATTTAGCCATGTTTAATTTTTTAACAATAAATGTATCTAAGCTACATATCTTCTTTTATTGAAACTTTATTATAATCCCTAATAATATTATAATTGCGAAAGTAACTCTGTCTGTGAGTCTGTCTGTCTATCCCGGCCTAAGTATATTGCTACTTACTATAGAATTATGTAGAATGTACGCGAACGTAATCGCAGGCAAAGGCTTGTTTTGTTTTCAACAATTTCATTAACCTACTAGTACAGCTAAATAATCGAGCATTCATTACATGGTCTGAAAATTGCTTCATACAAATAAATATAGTTTTTTGTTCCACGTTACTACAATATCATGGTCACCACATTAGAAAGAGATAAACAGCCTCTGTGCTTGACATCCTACTCGGACCGAATTTTGGTTAACAGTACTCAGTCCTGCTTTAGTAAAAGGTCCTTGGGTGTGACTGATGTGTGCCTTTTGTAACAGAGTCTATTTAATTGTTTAAGTAAATAATAGTTAATTGTGTGGAGGTGTTTCTTTCCCCCTGACGCTGTCATAATCTCACACTTAAACAGACAACTTCAGAATAGCAAAATGTCAAAGTTTCATAATGCCTAAATTTAATTTAATGTAAGTGGCCAGCACTAAAGAAGATAAGTAAAGCATATTTAATATTTATACTCGTACATGAAGGATAACTAGCCTTTTTGAAATTTAGGTATTCTGGCACATGGTTGTTTTGAACTTATTGCGTTCTGCGATAAAGGTGTTGTGAAGTTTCTCCATTATGAAACTAACGCATTTTTAAATTCGGCCATATTAAGAATATGGTGTTTTGTATCTGATCTGAAGTATTTGTATTTTTCTGGGAGTGACATCAGTATTTTCGTAATAGCCATCTTCTCTGAAACCTCGTCTTTGGCCTGTTTCAATTTTACTCTTATGTCTTATGTTGCTCGACGTTTGTCGAGCGTGCCGTTGCCCCGGCGAGTCCCTCAGACATATAATTTCCGGTTGTTGGCATTTGGCGAACGGCGAGTAATTGCACATAACCTCGTGGCCAGGATCATTCATCAGCAACTTGCTCTTCAATATGGTCTTGTTGAGTCTGAAGTGCCGTACTACAAATACACACCGGCGCCAGTTCTCGAAAATGGTCGTGGTACGCTCTATTGGGATCGATCTGTCATCACGGACCGGACTATTGTCGCCAATAAGCCTGATATCGTGTTGACAGATCGATCTCAACGCCGGGCAGTGCTCGTCGACGTCACAGTCCCGCATAACGAGAACCTCGTGAAGGCCGAGAAGCACAAGCTCAGCAAATACCTTGACTTAGCTCACGAGGTGACGGCCATGTGGGATGTTGACTCGACAATCATTGTCCCGATAGTTGTTTCGGCAAACGGTCTTACAGCGAAGAGTCTCGACCAACACCTCAGGAGACTCTCGCTAGATGGCTGGGTCAAGGGCCAGATACAGAAGGCAGTAGGTACTCCTCGACACGGCACGCATTGTGAGGAGGTTCCTCTCTCTGCAGCCCTAACCACTGGTAGCTTGAGCCCTGCCCCGCTACCGGCGGCACTCGTAGGTTAGGTTTTTTATAATGTTTATTTTACTTTACTTTTATATTTAAATATCGATTGTAAAAAACCTAACTTATAGAAAATTTAATAAATATCTGAATAATAATCATCAAATAATCTGTTCCGTTCTCCTAAGCCTTGAATGAAACACCACAAGGTCAATACAAATTTACAGCAGGAACTATTAACTTGTCCCCAAACATAAACCCTTGATAACTTAAACTCATCGAGTTTCTACTGTACATATAGTAATTTATTTTTAAAACGTTATAGAAAAAGGGCTGATTATCTCCAAGCAATGGCCCACTGTAATTTCATTTTCTTTTAAGTCCTTAACGGCTAAACGAATTTCCTGGTCCATCAATCGATATCCGTTGTCCTTTTTACTTGTATTTTTCAATTCATACGCAGTGTTCTGCGTTTGCAAGACATTTAACAATTGGGGCAATGTAGGATATCTTCGCCCAATGTAGCGATTTATTTTGGAATGCCACCCTCTATGTTATTATTAGTTCTAACGTTTTCGTCGGCACAAGAGCAAGATATAATATTTTCAGCCATTGTCTTTTGAAATACTTATTAAATTTGTATTAAAGACTGTATTGATAAGTATAAGGACAACTTAAGTCAACTGATATAACAACTTTTTCGTTTTAAGTACGCTCTTTTTTTTCTTCGACTATCGAACAATATGACAGTATTTCTATTTTTAAACAATTGAAGTTCAATTTGTCATCAACCGTGAAAATGAAAGGACTTTCCGCTCAGCAAAGAAAAATTATTGTGGACAAATATGTTCGCGAAAAGGGCATTACCATAAGAAAGCTAGCAAAAATTGAAAACGTAAGCCGTTCAGCTGTATACAATGCCATAAAAAATATGGTCGTGAGTTATGGAAAAGTGTGGCTCGAAGGCCATGGTAGGCAAGCTATTTGCGAATGCGGATTTAAGTCAACTCCATTTATTACGAACTTGACTATGAACACCGATACTTACATCAAAGAGTGTCTATATAAACGTATTTTACCCATGATTCAAAAGCACAAAGGGAATACACTGTTTTGGCCCGACCTGGCCTCTTGCCACTATGCTAAGAAAACCAGAGAGTGGATGGAAGCTAATAGTATTCAATTCGTGCAAAAGGATATGAATCCACCTAATGGCCCTGAAGTCCGTCCTATTGAACAATATTGGGCTATAATGAAGCATAAGCTGAGGACAAAATTCACAGCTTCAGATTCGATAGAAACTTTGAAAAAGGATTGGACAAAGGCTACCCGTATGGTGTCAAATAAAGTTATCCAAAACTTAGTGGGAAGCGTTCGAGGACGTATTTGAAAAATAATTAAAGGCTAGGTGTATTGTTTTTTTGTTCAACATTAGTTTGTGTTAGAAAGCTTTAAAATGCTGGTGTAGTGAGATTTTTTAGAAATATACAAATAAAAAAGATATTTCATGTTTTGTTTGTCCTTATACTTATCGATACAGTCTTTATATCACTTAGGGCTTTTTTTTCAGTAGGTAGGCGAGCTAGCGCGACACATCTTGCAACGTGCCGTTTTTCCGTTCTGAGTTTTATTTGTAAAGTTTTTGCTTTTCTCCATAAACAACGGTTAAAATGATAATAACAACGTTTAAAAATAATTTCTGGAAATACCTTTTGAAATGCATTTATTGCTGCAACTTAAAAACCAAGGGTTATCTTTTTTGGATTCCAGTGAATAGTTGATTGAATCATGTTGAGTAAAATTTCATACGTATGTGTTTTTTTATCAGGCAGAAGAGCGAATATCAAAGGGACTATCCTTTTATTATCTTTGTCAAAGGAGGAAAATTCTTCCTTTGCAACTGGTTGCAAAACATGGTTGTGGTGGCGGCCGAAGGGCTTTTTTTCTGTTCTGTGGGCCCAGTGCAGTGGCCCGTTTCACGAAGCTTATAAATAGCTTTCAAGCAAAAGGAGTTAGAAAGAGACTTCCTTGTAATTTGTAACTTGTAGCTTTATTAACCGGGCATCTATTATAATATTGTTTTTTATTTTACTCGGCCGCCATTACTGTCTAGTTACTAGACTCTATTAAATAAGAGCTAACAAAAGGTTGAAAATGTGATAACAAGTCAAAAACCGTGGTTTTTACCGTTTTGAATAGAGGCCCAGTTAAATCGCTTGAAAATTTACATTATATTTTTCGTTTCTAACCTTAATTTCTTACTGTAGTTATAGTTTCAATTAAAACAACCACTGAAACGTAGAGAGATCATTTAAGGGTTAATCAAATTTAACACCAGTAAGTAAATGAGCGGTGACAACTGGGAAATTTTATTCTGGGGACAGTTATTTCATTGTATTTTATATTTAAGTAAATTATTTAATCCTTACTAATATTATACACGCGAGAATTTGTATGTATTGATGTTTGTTACTCTCTCACGTAGCAACGGCTGGGCGGATTTGGATGAAATTTGAATGGAGATAGCTTATACTCTGGATTAACATATGTGTAGCCTATGGGCTACATTTCATCTAAGAAATTTAAAAGTCCCCGAGGTTAATCGAAATCTACGCGGACGAAGTCACCGGCAGAAACTTGTTATTTATATATTTGTAGTAATTTATTGAATGTATACAAATACATAAAAAGAAATAGAGATGATCATTTCACGATGGGTTTCTCTGTCGCTCACACTTTTTTCTAGTAGTGATCAGTCCAGTTTGACTTAGGTCCTTGGGATTTAGTAATCAATCAATCCAAATCCAGCGTGAGTATAAAATCCAAAGAGTCTCCTCAACAAATTTGACAGTAGCAAAACGGAACGCCATAAAGATAAAAGAAGAGAATATTTGAATGTTGTCCGATTGAAAGATGGCCGGATTTTACTTTTGATTTATTCTTATATATACTTGACACTGGCGAAATCACTTCATTGTGGAAACGCCATATCCTCGCAGTAGTAGCTGTTGAAACCGCTGCGGGGCAAAGAAGAAGTATACGGTGGAACGCCACTAATAAAAAAGCAAGAAGAATAATAACTTTATACAGAGAATAATTATACCAGTGAGAGTGAATGTCGTTCCACACTGAAATAATTATACCGACATAAAGAAACAAAATATATTTAAATATAAGGTTAGTGAGTGCTCTACAATATTATTATTTTCATGTTACCACTATTGCCATGAAATCACTGCCTTCGTAGTTTTTATCAACGGTGGTGTAAAATTTGACCCCAAAATCGGACATCCCTGCTCTATTCGAAAAATCCAAGTGGTAGTAGATGAACTAAGAGAGCTTTCACGGGTTTAGCAGGGGTTCATTTTCTTAAATTATCTCAAGCTTGCGCCGCGACCACTTACTGTTGTCGTTTAGTTGACTCTAAATATTTAGAGCAAGTTGGTATTTCAGGGTATCGATTTCATTTCCTCAGGAATGTCATGTAGACAAACTTTTCCCAGCTATTCATAATTTTATTTAAAAAATTAAGGCAATTACTTTTGCGATCCTTGAATGTCTTTTTTGTCTTGCTTATAAACCATTTAATGTAATCTGCCAGTTTCCTTATTTTCTTCAGAAAGTTAACGTAACGGTAACGTATTTTAGCTTTTAGGCAAGTAACGCTTCTACTAGTAATTTATAAATATCAAGCCGTCATCAAGTCTGTCACTAATATACACATGTGCAAAATAAGGTTATAGAATTTACAACAAGGTTTTAGACTTGTTAGTAATTCTGTAGCTCTGCCTACCCTGACGTGATGGTATGTGTAAGTACGTGTAAGTCTTGTTTATAATATCTGCGTCCTCTCCTTGCTTTTTTGCGGGTACTCCCAGAGAGTTAGAAGTATCGGTTGTGGCGTTAACCACAGCTTTATTGACCAGTCGCTGACCAGCATGAGGGTTTGCACCCTCACGCCATCCTCGCATAGAGTCCGTTGATCGGAGCTCAGTCGGACATTCCCCAACAGCGCGGGTCAGTTTTAAGTGCCACTTGACATGATCAACAACTCGTACTCGTAACAAAGTAGACATTTAGAAGGTAATAACTACACGTTTTTATAAGTAGAATTTAAAACGCTCGCTAAAAGCCAATGCCAATCCTAAAATTTTGCAAATATTTCACGTTTTTGTTTAGTTTATTATTATTCCTTGTTTAATTTCAGATTTTAAATTGTTAAAAAAAAGTTCAAAAGAAATCCCCAGGGGCTATTTCTTTTGAACAGAATTTAGTTCCAACGAAATACCTGTAACGCGTAAGCGGATCTCCTTCGACACGCTTACTTCAAATCAATTAGACAGTGTCGACGGAGGTCCGCTTACGCGGAGCTCCTATTTCTGGGTGGTTCGGCCCTCCGGGACTGCTGAAAAACTAACATAACCAAAACCTACCTCAAAATTATGATAGTAACATAGTACTTTTAGGAAACCAGTTCCGTAGAAGTGTAAAAAAAGACTTATAGGAAACCAGTTACGTAGAGGTATAAAAAAATCTGGTTTCTAAACTCCGGTTTCCTTAACGGCCGACGGGATTATATCGGGGGTGACTCTGAAGTCGTGAACCCAAATATATTTTTCTGGCTCTGTACCGTTAGTAAAAGCACTCGTACGTAACACTGCAAAAATCTCTAATCTATAATCTGTGAGCACTTAGAAGACGCTTCGGGTTTGTACTTCTCTCTCACTCGCTCTTAATAAGAGCGTATGAGAGCGAATGAGAGACAAGTACAATCCCGAAGCACCGTATAAGAACTATTGCACGTCTACATAACTCTTAGAGCATATATTACCTGGAGCCGCCTTATAGGTCATATTCGAGTACAATCATGTCTGCCGAGATTTGCGGGGGGTGAAGAAATAACACATGCAAAAGATTACTTACAAATGCAAAAACTATCTGTGTCATTACACACGAATACTTTGACAAAAATCTAACACATATACATTTTAATGCACACAAACATATCACACATGTAAAGACTTTGTATAAACGCAGTTTAAGAATACGTAAATGCGAATGTAAGCGGCATAACCTACGGTGAGAGGATTAGGTCGATACCTAATATCGATATTTTTACTGACATTTGCACAAGCATACAATTTTAGTACCTATAAACTATTACGAGCATCGTAATAGGATATTATTGATTAATGAAATAGTTAATTAAAATAACGCAAAAGTTGGATGTTTTTTATTTATCTTTGTTAACAATTTTATACTTACATATATAAAGTAGCAGCGAGTATTATAATTATTTACAGTAGAACCCGATTTATAGCATGTTCATATAGGTACCTCAAATTGTTAATTCCTTGTTCTTCTATTCGCGTTCACCTACTTATACGCTTTTTGCCGAAAATTTCTTTAGTTATCTTTTAGTTATCTCAATGAGTGTGATATATGTATATAACTTTGTTATATACGCATCACGCGAATGGGCTACAACAAAGTAAGGGAAATAATTAACAAACTTTTAATACGATCTCTTTCTTTTCTTCCGCATACGGCGTTTTCCCGCTTCTCTAAGTTTTTTTTTTCCTTGGACCCTTAAAAATCAGTTAAGCTGGAATATAGAAAATCAGAGGGACACGGCATAATAAGCATTCTTCTTTTAATAATTTAAGAGCATTTAGAGCCTCTTGAGTAAAACCGGGACGTCCATCAATATTCGCATACCACTTTGTTATTGTACGGGGGTGAGGTAAAGATGTTCCGAAAGTTTTGCTCACATATCGGTACGCCTTCGGTGAATAGTAATGAAGTGTTAAAGCAAAACACCGTAACTCAGGGGAAAATTTATCTCTACTTAACTTTTCCGTTTCGCTGTTCTTTAACTGTCTTTTCAATAATTCAGCACTTTTAAAACCAATTTTTTGTAAAATGTGTTTTTGCTCTTTATCAATTAAAGATTTTTAGTCTATTTTTTTTAAAAGGTCTTCTAATGAGGCTACTTTTGTTTTTAAATAACGTGTTTTTGCTTGTAGACGTTTAATTTTTTTTGCTTGTGCGTCTACTTTTTCAGTTAATTTTCTTTTTCTAAAACTCAGTTCTAATATCGAATTTGGAATAGGTTGTTGATTCTCCTTGCTGGTACTTGGAAGTGGTTCAGTTTCACTGTTGGACAGCTCTACGGCACCGTTAATTTTTACTTGAATGAGTGGTTCGTCAATGCTCCTCGGAATGTTGTTCTAAAAGTAAACGTGACGGTTAGTTATTTACAATAACAGGACTAATGTTGCGTAGGACGGTAAAATACAATAGAATAATTTATTATACGCGGAGTCAGCCGAAAATAACTAACACACAAGTCACCCTGTCTCCGAAGGCAGATCTCTTAGCCGTACTTAAGTACATGTATAGTAAATACTAAATCAATAAGTAAAAATGCGTGAACCACTACCTAAAGTTTGTCTACCAATTACGTTATCATTATCAATAACGGGGAAACACATTCGAGTTCTGTGATACGTAACTGAACCTGATATTCACCACAATTTATTTATTTAAGCTTTATGGCACTAAGAAGACATTTCGTATAAGAGGAGGACCTAATATTATAAAGCAATTTCTACCAATCAACAATAGGACAAATCAGATAAATTATCACTATCGTTATAGCGAAGGAAAAATAGTGTACACATCCTCTAATAAATTTAAAAGATAGCAAAGATGTTAGTCAAATTCTTGATTCGTCATATTCTTGTTTCGTCATTATCTTGTTTCGTCATTAGCTTGTTTCGTCATATTCTTGTTTCGTCATATGCTTGTTTTGTCAAATTATTGTTTCGTCATATTCTTGTTTCGTCATATTATTGTTTTGTCATATTCTTGTTTTGTCAAATTCTTGTTTTGCCAAATTCTTGTTTCGTCATATTCTTCTTTCGTCATATTATTGTTTTGTCAAATTCTTGTTTCGTCATATTCTTGTTTTGTAAAATACCTCTTTCGTCAAAGTCGATACCTAGTTTGTCAGTGCCAAGTCAGTTAATAGAAAAAGTGACATCCAAAAAATACATCATACATACGAGGGGCACACTGAAATGACCGAGAATAGAATATTTCGGATTCAGTTCCGTGCCATAATTTATCACAATTTCCATCGCGATTTATCTCAAGATAAATGTCTCTACAAACTTGTTTCGATTTAAGATGTTGAAGCACCGAGTCAAATGAAAATATACTGCTGGTATGCCCAGTTCCGACGCGGTCGTGTGTCGCTTAGCACTGTTCCTTCTGCAGGTTGAACAAGAACAGCAGCGGTCTCGCCTGAAAACACCGCAGACAGCTACAGACGAACTTATATTAGATGACCGTCATGTGACATACCAGCACATTTGGGCTGTTATCAGTATTGGAATGACTGCAATTCAGTCGATATTTCATAATGAGCTCTGTGTATGAAAGCTAGTTTGCCGCAGGGTTCCCCACCATTTGTCCGAAGAACAAAAGGCTGCTCGTGTTGATTGGTGCCGTGATACTTTGCAACGCTTCAACGGAGGGAAGTCAAATGCCGTTTATAATATCATCCAGTTGACGATTCTTGGATTTAATCATACAAACCTGAAAGAAAATATCAGTCAGCAGTTCTTCGAAGACGAGGTCAAACCAACGAAGTGGTTCGCTCCCGCAGCATGTCAAAGAAAATTGTCGCTACGTTTGTCTCCAAAAAGGGTCATGTTGCTACAATTCCTTTACAGAAACGCAGAACGGTTACCGCTATATGGTTAGTTTGCCAGCAACGATAGCTGAAATCCGAAAAAAATAACCCGAAACGTAGCATCATCTACATCATCTAAAGCTCAATTCACACCGAGACGCGACGCGACGCGGCGCTGCGATTATGTGACTCAAAATTATACTTTATTTACTACACGAAAAGGTACACATTTCATTGTGAGAATTCATGTTGCGTGACTAAAATGAAATATTTATTACGCGGTCAATGATATAACCAATTGCATAAATAACACACTGAAAAAAAAAAGCTTTCTTGTATTGGGACCCCTTTATTTTTTAATTTTCATAATTTTGTACCTATTATTTATTAAAAAATACGCCGTAATAACATATATACTGAAAAAAAACAATCCGCTATCTTTTACGATTAAAAAAATACTAAAATTAAAATTTAATTTAATTTAATAAGATTTAGGAGGGACGGACAGTTTAGGCTAGTAATAGGGTCCCGTTAGTCTTGAACCCTGAAAAAGATCAAAAACCCATTTAGTAGTATTTTATTCATTGACTGGTACTACGCTGTAGTTGATTTAAGACGTTATAGAGATTCAACCTACTTCAATAACAGATCTTCGATAGGAATGATACTTACCTCTGTGCAGTCTTGATAGTGCAATATGTGTAGGTACTTGTCATTTCAATGTCAAACAGTATGGTGTAAAATAATAATTGATATTTTCATAATAATTAAACACAAGCATCAAAGTGATCAAAACGTTTTAAAATGGCTTCAAGTTCGAGCGGATGCGGGGATTTAACTTTCATTGATACCAAAAGGGGAAAACGGAAGTTATTGAGGGCGGGATACCAATATAATTTGAACTTAAAAAACAAAGATGGTTCATGTATTTTGAGATGCGTAAAAAGAGATTTATGTAATGGTAAGTGTCCGAATTATAATTAAAAATGCGTTAATACTTATGATTGTTCGTTTCTTTGTATAATTATTTCGTTTGATGTTCTTCATTACTCTATTATCCATAGGCGTCAGCTATAATTACGTGGTTGGCTTATTGCCACAATTCTTAGCATGAATGCCTACTATTTCTTCCTTTTATTTTGAGAAATTCTTATGACGACGCGGTAGCCTAGTTGGTAGTGACCCTGCCTACGAAGCTAGCAGTCCCGGGTTCGATCCCCGGTACGGGCAAATATTTGTGTAATGAGCGCGAGTATTTGTTTCGGAGTCTTGGGTGTTTTCTATCTATTTAAGTATTATATTTATCTATATAAGTAAGTTTATGGTTGCCTAGTAGGTACCCATAGTACAAGCCTAGAGCTTAGTTTGGGCCTAGGTTAATTTGTGTGAGGTTGTCCCGTGATATTTATTTATTTGATATTTATCTCAATATCGATATTATTAAGTACGAGGGGCACACCGAAATGATCGGGAATAGAGTACTTTAAACTAAGTTACATTAAAACCTTTTTTATCATATGCGTACTGGCCACTAACAATCACGATGCCGTTTTAACAATTTAAAAAAATAACGTAATATTTTTTTAATTCCACTTTCAAATTGGCAAGTCGGTGAACAAAATGGAGCTCACGCGTGAAAATTTTCGTGCAATTATTTATCACAACTTTCGTCGAGGCTTATCTCCAGATGACTGTCTCAATGAGCTTGTTTCTATATATAAAATTGAAGCACCTAGTCAAACGACAATATATCGTTGGTATGCAGAGTTTCGGCGGGGTCGTGCTCTCTCAGCACCGTACCTTCAACAGGTCGGCCGAAAACAGCGGTGTCGCCTGAAAACATCGCGGCTGTGGAAAAAATACTCAAAGAAGACAGACATGTGACATACGAGCAGATTCGGGCAACCATAAGCATTGGAATGACTGCAATCCATACTATTTTACATAGTGAGTTGGGTGTCAGAAAATTGATTTCCCGATGGGTACCCCATAACTTGTCAGAAGAGCAAAAGGCGGTTCGTGTTGATTGGTGCCGATCTACTCTGAAACGCCCAAACGGCCAAACCATCCAGAAATAGGACCCCCGCGACAGCGGAGCTCTGGCGACACTGTCTAATTTCAAATCAATTTTTCTGGGTGTTTAGCCCTCCAACCACCCAAAACACCAAACACAAAACCACACAAACACACAACACCAACCTACAGGCCTAGTAGGTTTTTACTGCAAAAGTAACATAACCTAATCCTACTTACTTATTCTATTAAATATGTTTTACATCACTATTAATGGTCAAAATCACAACCCTCCTTTTTCCTTCGCCGTAGTCGGGTAAAAAGAAGATATTAAAATTAAAATTATTTCGGTATGTTTTATTAAAAAAGAAATTAAAACTTTAACTTATTAATTTGTAATAAACTTAAAAGAAATGCAGATCATCATTTTAATCCTTAGTCACAAAACTTACTTTTTTACTGCAGTACTTTAAAATATATATTTATATTGTTTAATTTATTATACTTAAAATAGGAACAATAACACTTAAAAATGACAATTAAAATTTAGTGTTTTGTCTTTGATTAAGATTTCGACTTCAGTCTCAAGTAAATTATTTACTTCAAAAAATGAATGGGGTATTTTATTTTCATCTAAGTTTTTTAATAGTTCCCGATATTTTCGATCAAATATCAACAGCATTTCTTCTGTTTTTATTTGGTTCCTCAAAAAGGATTTCTTTATTTTTTCTGTCTTGATATCGACTCTCTTTTCTGAGCTTGAAGAAAAACAGAAATAGTTTGGGATTTTGTGGAATACGGGCTCGGATGCGTCGATGCCACCCCTCAACTTGATTAGTGGTTCTGTGATCTTCTTTGGAAACACTTAATTTTTCGGGGGACATGACGTTCCACTGCTTATCGTAATAATTTATAAAAGACTGCAAGTTACTGGTCAGTTTTACACTGTTCGCTATATCTCTCCAAGTTGATGGTATGTATTGTGAAGGCAACATCGGCAACAAAGCTGTAAGTCTCGTCATATTTCTCTCCTCCTTCGATCTGTTCACTTTCAGTTTCTTTACTTTTCGCCAAATCGCACGATTATAATGGTAAAAACAACCCGTCACTTTGACTCCTGTATCTCGTTGGATCGCATTCAGTTACGTGCTTGCTCGTAGTCGCATTTAAATTTATTAATTTGTACGCCTAACTCATCTTTTAATAATGTGAAAAATCGAAAATACGTCTCTTCAGATTTATTTGGGAGTAGGGCATAGACGACAGGAATAATGTTTGAGGCAGTTTTGATAGAATTTACGTCCAGGTGAATGCTGTATAATTGATAGAATGGCGATGGACAACACCTAAAAGTGCCATCGCCATAGAATGAGCCGAGTTTATTATTTCTTATGTATTTTCTCGCCAGTGGAGAACAGAATATTAATATTTTTTCACTGTCACACACAAGAAACTTTTTTGTTAAGGCTTCAGGTACTACTACATCTTCTAATCTAAATATATAAAAGGAGAAACTGACTGACTGACTGACTGACATATCAACGCACAGCCAAAACTATTATACCTGGAAACTTGCAATTTGGTACAGGTGTTCCTTTCATGATGTAACTGAGCACTAAGAAAGGATTTTCCGAAAATCGACCCCCAACGGGAAAAAAAGTGGGAGTACTGGGAAACTAATTCTACGCGTACGAAGTCGCGGGCGTCCGCTAGTTTATCATATATCAATTTGTTTACATTGAGATATTTTGCCCGTTCTCGGTACAAAGAACTTTTTGTATCAGAAAATGACGGTAATCAATTCTTATAGCCTTCATTATCTAAATTGTGCTCGTAAATTTGCTGAACGGGTTCCATATTGTTGCAAACATCTTGCTTACATTTATCGATAAACTGTAGTATCTTATTTCGTATGTGGTCTGAAACACACGCGTGGCTCGTCTCCCTCACAACCTCTGTTCGGTTTTGGTTAAGTGTCATAGTAGCAGAGCACGATTTACGGTTTTCACACCTCCACAAAGATGTCCCATTTTGATTAGATTTATGCAAATGGTAGCGAGGACCATCCAGCAAAGCACAATCCTTCCCTTTTTGGGACTTAATAATAGTTAAATCCATTTTATAGTCCACTCAATTACCAATGCAATCCAATTTTGTGTTGAATGGCAATCGGTCACACTCAATTATCAGAACATGTAAACGGGAATTATTGAAATGACACAATATTGACAATGTCATGAATATTTTTCTTATAATTTATAAAATAGGAGTGGCCAGCACTTCCTTCCTTATAATATTTACTGTAATACACACTTCTTACATGATAATTTAGAAACATAAACGATTAAAGTGATTTGACCACCTCTGTGGTCTTGTTGTGGGATCATTCTTGATTTTTATTATTTATTAGTTCAGGACTAAGTGGGCCTTTTGGGAAGTGGACGATTTGAAAAGTGGACGTTTTGGGAAGTGGACGATTTGAAAAGTGGGCGTTTTGGGAAGTGGACGATGTGGGAAGTGGGCGTTTTGGGAAGTGGTCCTTATGAGTCAAAAGGGTCAGAAGGTTCTGGAGTGGCGTCCGCGGACCGGAAGACGAGCTGCAGGTAGGCCTCCAACAAGATGGAGTGACGACCTCGTCAGGATCGCGGGACCGCGGTGGATGCGAAAAGCACAAGACCGGTTTGAGTGGAAAGCCTTGGGGGAGGCCTATGTCCAGCAGTGGACGTCTTTCGGCTAACATGATGATGATGACGATGATATAAAAGTTGGAAGCCAATAATAAAATTAAAACGCAATAAATTTTATGGTTCATTACCAGTGTTCGGAATTTTCACGGCAAAACAAAAGACCGTCGCAAATTTACTAGGGTAAGAAATATTTTTTCATCGATATCGATGGTAAAATAAATAATGGTCCACCAAATAAATATAAATATATTGTAAAATACATTAGGTTTGTGTAAAGTTATATCGAAACAGATTCAATTTCTTCTTCAAAATCCACATCAGTACACACAGCAGCACATGCCATTTTATTTGGTTTCTGATAGTGATAAGAGTAGATAGTCATTAATTTTTCGACGTTCTCTGGGAGTAAACGGTTCCGTTTATCACTATAAAGCCATTTATGTACACTGAATGATCGTTCCACTTCACTCGACGTCAAAGGGGCAAATTTGTAAAATTCATTGTAGGCGGTTTGTTGTTCAGGTTTAGTAAGTTTTTCTGCTATTTCTCGTAAATTGTCGTAATCAGGATTTCGGTCTAAAACAGCTTCAAATTTCCGCATCACCGGTAAAAGTTCGCTCCAATTTAAGTAGCAAATTTAAGTAGAAAGATTCCGTAAGGGACAAAGTCGAACATTCCAATTGTTTTATTGCAGAGGCTAGAACTTCGTAGTAGTCCCGAATGAAATGTAGTTCTTGTGGTAGTATTCTCTTTCGGAAACATTTTTTTGCTGTTCTTATGGCTTACGATTTATTAGCAAGTATGGAGACGATGTCTCGTATTTGCTCATAGTATTGAGCATAATAGACCGCTGCATTTATCCAAGTACCCCACCTGGCGATTATGGGCTCAGGTGGTAAAGGAATGGAAGGGTATTTTTCCTTAAAAAGTCGTACACGTTCAGGAGATTTCAAGAAAATCTTTTTTACATTAGAGATCATCATTCAGTGAAAATTCCGAACACTGTTCATTACAATTCATAGATACTAAAATTATTCTGAAGTTCGAATCGCTCTCCGTTCGTATAACATTACGCATTGTTCCAAAAAATGATGTGCACGTAGCACGCACTATTTCTTAAGGTATTTCAGTCCATATCTTAAGCAACCGATGCTTGAACGCGTCTAAATTCAGGCCATGGGTACTCTTGATCTTGCTTAACATGTTACCCCATATGGAGTACAGGTGTAGTGCATAATTGCTTTCCTTCGTATTTTCACGGAAACGAACGAAGGTGTCATGCTACTTCAGTCAAACTCAGTACTTTTTGTACTGTGACCGACTGAAATAGCAAGACGCGTTCGTACGTTTCCGTGAAAATACGAAGGAAAACAATTATGCACTACAATCCAAAGGGGTTAAATCTGGTGAAGCTGCGGGCCATTAATTCCTAGGTATGAAATCGTTAAATTTGTTTTGCACCAGTCCTGAGTGCGTCGAGCTTTGTGAGAACGAGCACTATCTTGCTGGAAACAATTATAATCGTCCCCATACAAGTTTCGTATATTCTCCGGCAAATGATTCTGCAAAACGGTTTCAATGTAGTAATCTTGATTAATTTTGACACCTCGGTCGATGAAAAGTAGCGGTAACTTCACTCTTTGGAGATATCGCACCCCATACCATGACGGCCGATGCACTTTGGAAACATTGTGCAGCTAATTTTTCCACAGGAAGATCCCTCAATGAAACGCCATCCCGTCGATAATTCTGCCGATTGTGACTATCACGTAATATGTCACTTTTTCGCCAAATTAATGTCATCTCCTGCGTGCCAAGCTTGTAGCTCCCTGCATTTTTTCACTCTACCTTGTTTTAAGAGCGTAACATTTTTTATATTAAAATTCAGAATCGTTCGTACGTTTCTTGTGTTTTGATGGAAGTAAGGCATATAAAACTGGAGTTATAACGGGATTCTCTTCTTCCTGCGCCTAATCAATATATAGGCTAAACAATAGGTAAAATTAGACGTTCCGTCTACGTAACATCTTCAAATTAATCGTTTTAGGGTCTACCATCCTACCTTTGTTCCAAATAAAATATCTTTTTTAGAATGGTAATTAAGAATTTCTGTTTGAATATTTAAATGGTGTTCTCCCACTGCAATACTAACAGTTTTTTTTTAATTGTACTGATTTTAATTTTTGGCCAACTTTCTTTTCACCTGCATGAGTTACCGGCAGGCTGCCGTAAAAAAATGTCCTTTTATTTGTTTATTGTAATGGAACCACTACATTCACCGCGATTTGCACACCTAAAGAAAATAGAACGACCTTTGTTTGCCTTGCATAGATATACCTGTGTCCGGCATCGAGTAGGTTTGGTTTTCGTTTTAGAGCTGTTCTGTTTTCATATTACTTGCACCGCTACTACAAGCCTCGTAATTATCCATTATGAAAAGCTATGACATAAATATAATACTGTGACTCGTCACTCATTATATTTGAAGTACTTATTATTTTTTACGTCTTACAAAATACTGAACTGAAGTGGCCAGTATTATCGATGATTGTACTAATTTTATATACACCGTGGACCCGAGTACCCCGAAAGATTTTAACAGCGTATTCCTGAGTTAATTTGGAGTTATGTTTTGTTAACATAAGTCCAATTCGGCTTTTTTAACTTATCATTTTTTTTCATTCAAATTAAATGGAATATTTTCGCGTCTCCAGGAAACACAGCCTAAAGACGAGCTGGCGACGCTTTTCTTGTAATTATCACTTGCTACGGGAAATCCCTTAAAAATTATGAATGTGATTGATTTGTATCTTTGTTACTTGTAATGTTGGAAGAGTTAAGTCTAAGAAAGAGACTAACCTGTGCCATGAATAAGAACGCTAACGTAGTATAAGCATAGATTATTTCAAAGCAGGATTTAGAAATGTCGTTCATAAATGCTGCATAGCTCTCACAAGCACCCTACTTCAGATACATGTGTCTACAGCTGGAAAGAGATGACTACTTTCTTGTAATATCGATCATGCAAATCTGTACGTATTTTAAATTCTTCATGTGTTGATACTGAGTAAAATAAAATAAACAACTATGTTGAACAATGAAGTATTTTTATTAATTTAATGAATTGCGTTTATAAATGTGTACGCCGTGTTCAACACAAATATTTAATCTTAAACTGATTTCATTATTTAGGTTTACGAAGGTGTTCTTTATTTCTTCTGAAGCTGTTTGAATTCTTGTTTATAATTCTTGTCTAGAGTCCACTGGTGTTGAGAATACCTTATCTTTCAGAGTTCCCCATAGAAAAAAAACCAGTGGAGCTAAGTCGGGTGTTAGTTGTTCCTGTTTCCAAATCGACATCTTCTAGCAAATCATTTAGTTAATTATTCAAGAAAATTCAATAATTCTCTGCATTTAGTCTATCTGGGAATATGACGGGACCTATCAATTGGTTGCCCATAATACCGGCCCACAGGTTTACAGAATTTTCCCTCTTGGCATGGGGATTTTCTTCTAGCCACATATGTTGATTATGGGAATTAAAAACTCCCTCTCTGGTGAATAACGACTCATCTGACCATAATATTTTGTTCAGAAATCCGGGTCGTGCACTAATTTCTGGTTCATTCTTTGGCAAAAGAGAACTCTAGCTGGTCCATCATTATTTATTAATCCTTGTACTTTCCTGAAGTGAAAGGGATGCAGGCCGTACCTTTTCCAAAGCATTAATACGAGTCTGTAATTAACATTGACTATTTATGCTACAGCTCTTGACGATAACATTGGATCTTCTGTAATCAAATTCATTATTCGATTCTCTGTTTGTACATCTAGATTTATCACCCTTTCCCTCTGAATCTTTCCCAGCCTTTATTCCCGAGACTGTGTGGATATCGGCAAAAGTCGAATGGTGAGGTATACGAAGATCTGGGTATCTTCTTCGGTATTCGGTGACAGCCTGGAGGACGTTGCCATTACAAAATCCGTACACAAAGTGAATATCCGCTTAATGAGCCGAAGGATAATGCGGCATAGTGAATATTATGTACCTATTAATTACAGTCAATCAAATTTCAACGTGTTTTTATCTTGCGTGAGACTCAGTAATCATTTGAAATATGTCATTTTTAGTAACATCAATTTGAAACTATCAGCCTATCAGTGAAGGTAAATTGTTTGCACTCTCGCGATTGAGAACAGAACAAAACTTAAGTCTAGCAGCAATAAGAGTAAAGCTACTTGTGATTAAAGTGTGTAAGATTAGATGTCATAATTATTTAAAGCACTACGCTGCATTTTAGTTGTAAGTCACATCCTTTTATCAAGAAAAAACATTTTCGGTAGTAAAACTTTTATGTACCAAACTCAATTAAGTGAATCTGGCTAACCTAGCGGTTAGTGCGTCTACGTGCAAAAGTTACTACTTGGTGGCTACGTCACGACCTTAGGGTGTGTTACAATTGAGAATTTTTAAAGTGTGATTTGTATGAAATAATTAATAACTCTTCAATTAAATAAAGGTTTTTGGACTATGTGTCACATATCTTTATATACTTTAATTATTCATACCGATTATTTATTTTATTACAATTTGAATAATTATACATACAATTTAAAAATGTTATGAAACTAAATAAACAATTATATCGTGCGAGTACACAACAAAATCGACTATGTGGAGTAAGGAAGGGCAGAGCCATCATCAAAACCAAAATATACTTTAATTAGGCTCTAAAATCGTTGGTTTAAATATTTCGGGTTATTAACACCCACGGTGTATAGTTATATGGATATTTAGAGGTTTGTCTGACAAACACGCTTAAACGGCTGAACGCATTTGGATAAAATATGGCACACAGAAGTCCATGTCCTGGATTAAAACAGAATACTTTTAATCCGGAAAATTTAAAAAAAACTGTAATGCTCGTGACCCCTTGGTAATTTGTAAACAAAATGTCCTAAATAAACAGTATTTTAAATATGAAAATGTCGCCAAAAGTGTAAAGTTTTTTTTTTAAATATAATTTTAAACTTAAGATGCTGTAAATAAAATAATATTCGTATCATACTTACACATTATTTTATTTAACCAATCAGTGAGTTAATTTTCCACGACCAAATTGTTTTCAAAATATTATATTTCTATCCAATTTTGACGCTGACTTTTAATTCACTCGAGTGGACTTTTACTCTAAAGACATCGTGTAGAACTAACAATAAGAGATACTGGGACTATTGATTTGAGATTTCCATGTTTTGCTACGTCACCGTTTTGTTATATCGACCATCCGATATCAGGGCATTTTGTTTATAGGACTTAAAGTCTACCAGGTAATTTTGAGATGTCGACGCTTGGTTATGTCGGCCATCTGATATCAGGTTGTTTTGTTTCCAGAACAATTTACACATGGTGCAACAAAAGTTTTTACAGTTGGTTTACCAAACGTTTTTACAGATAGCACACTATAGTTTTCGCAGATGGCGCATTGTAGTTTTCACAGATTTCGCCACTACTAACAGATGGCGCCACTGTAGTTTCCACAGGTAGTGCCGCAAAAGTTTCAACAGGTGGTGGTACTAAAGTTTTCACCGGTGGCGCCACTAAAGTTTTCACAGGTGGCGCCAGTAAAGTTGTCACAGATGGCGCCATTATGACCTATTTTGAGTGTGTTTTGTCGATTTTATTAAGTTTGCCTTATTTGGTACCAAAATTAAAGAACAAGTTAGCTGGTCGGCTGAGGTAAAGTAAATTATGACGTTGACAAGTGAATGTATATGTAGTAACCAGGAGAATGATCTGATATTAACGCGTTAAATACCCAAATAGAAATACTTAATACCCAATTTTAGGTATATGCCCATCGTCGTCGGCGACAATGAATTGCTGGTTATTTGTTTTTTTTGTTCCTACCTACCGATTACTGTGATTTAATTGATAAGGGTTTAAATTATTTATTTACAGAGCGCTTACGTGCGTACAGCTACCAAACATGAAGGTTGATAAAGGGTTATTACCTATAAAGCTGCACTATTTCCTCTTCAATGCAGGTAAGTTGGCAGTATTTTAAAGGGATAAGGTGGTCTTGGTTCAATACATTGCATGAGTTCCCTATTTAAGCGTAGACATGCATTAATAAAAATTAGTTACCGTCTATCTGTAGCATTTTTGATTATTCCTGATAGTCGCGGTTCGTGTATAACCGTAAAAAAGCCTCTAGTCAGAATACTTCTCTGCTGAGACATAATGCTTTCATCAATTTCATCAAACAATCTAAGGAAATGACGCAATTGATATTTGTAATGAACAGTTAGATTAATTAAAAGTCTCCTCCAGGGTTTGTAAAGCTTGTCCCAGAAAAAAATGTCGTTTATTGATTTGCCTAAAAGTATGGTGAACGAAAAACGGTTATTAAAAAGACATTCAATATCCAAAATTATATTTTATTATTTTACAAAGTTTTATTCATCCAGAATCTTCGCAGTTTACGTTTCACCCCTGCCATCAAGACTTGTACATCTGAATCTGTGATTAGTTTCGAAGCTTCGTTCCACTTTCGCTTGAAGTTATCAACTGACGTTGCATTAGTCTTATGTTTTAAGAGTTTTTGCTTCATGTTAGCCCAGTATTTCTCAATGGGCCGCAACTCAGGGCAATTGGGAGGATTATGGTCTTTTTCCACAAATTCGATGTTGTTGGTCTCATACCGCTCTATAGCTTTCTTTGTGTAGTGGCACGTGGCCAAATCAGGCCAGAACAGAACAGGCTTTTTATGTCGTCTTATAAACGGTAAGAGTCGTTTTTTCAGACACTCGTTCAGGTAAATGTCGCCATTAACAGTACCCTTAGCGAAATATGGGGTACTGTGTTTGCCACACGAACAAATGGCCTGCCACACGAGAACTTTCTTGGCAAATTTATCAGTTTTGATAACCTTGTACTCATCATCGACAGTTTTTCTGTCGGTTCCAGAATAGAAATGATGCCCTGGTAATGACTTAAAGTCCAATTTGCAATAGGTTTCGTCGTCCATAACTATACAGTAATTTTTTGTGGTTAATTTTGAATATAGTTTTCGTGATCTGGTTTTTGCTTCTGTTTGCTGCTTGGCATTTCTATTCGGTACTTTAGTTTGTTTAAAAGATATTATGTGATTATTTTTCTTCACTCGTTGCACTGTAGATTTCGTTGTTTTAAACTTTTTAGCCAAATCTCTTACGGAAAGGGTTGGCTTCTTTTGCAAAGCAGCTATGACTTTCTTCTCGATTTCCCCATCGACAAACCCACTCTTACGACCGCTTCCAGGCCGTCGCCGTATTCCACCAGTGTCCCTGAACCGCTTTAGCACCCTTTGAACGGTTCTTATAGATGTATTCAGCTCCAATGCTACTTTTTTCGCAGAATTGCCTCTGTACTCGACGTATTTGTACAATATGGGTACCCCTTATCTTGCACAATCTCTGTTGTCCGAAATACACTTCGCATAACCGTTTTCGCACAATTACTTTCAGCCGAATGATACTATCGCATAATTATATATTTACCACAATTATTATGTCGCATAATATTCATTTGGCACAAATTTGAATAGCATACTACTACTATCGTCGACTTTTATACCGCTGAATTTTCTGTAGCACAATCTTATGTATTCCGCCGAATTTTATATCGCAGAATTTTCTGTAGCACAATATGGTGTTAGGTTAAAACTACATCCCCACAGAACCGAATCGCTGCCAGAAAACTAGGTTAGGTTAGGTTGAAACTGCGTCCCGCACATAACAGAATCGCTGCCAAAAAATTAGGTTAGGTTAGGTTGAAACTGCGTCTGCGTCAGAAAAATGATGGGTTACGGGGAAATGATTATTATGCCATAACAATTTCGGCGATACGATTATTCGGCCATAGGAGTATTGTTCTAATCAACATTATGCCAATGTATTATTGAAAAATTGTGCGAAATGATAGTGTGCCAAGAAATTTAGGCAAAAAGCAATTGTTCGAAATGATGATTGTGCCAATGGTTGCTATGCGAAACGAAAATGTGCGAATAAATTTTGTGCAAGACATTAGTAACCCGTACAATAATATATTTTTCAACACACTTGCTCAAAACGACCTTTTTATTCCACCGATTTTTGGCTCATAAACCTAGATATTAAACACGCGTGCTTTTTCAGTATATTACGCACAAGTGCCTTTAGTTTATTAACCCAAACAATTTACATTTGTAGCCTAGCCAAGTACGAAGAAGAAGCGATATAATTTAGTCGGGTTATACCTTTTTTTTTCTTAGCAACAAACAGTTTTTATGCGGCAAATAACATTATCTACATATTTATTTCAATAAATTGGTGAAATCAGCTTTATTACTAAAAAATAACTCAATTTCATTAAAATCATTTAAATTTTTCTGTAATTTGTATTTTAAACATGAATTATTATATTTTAAATTTGGCTGTTGACCGATCTCGTTCGCGCCTTAGCCTTGAGCGCGCATCGGTATCGCGGCAAGAAAAAAAAAACAACGCGCCAGCCGCCATTTTTCGTAAATAATTGACGGCTGTGACGAAGATAGTTTGGATTAATTATTGTGAAGTTTAATATTAACGAAAATGTCTTCTTTAAGTAAAGAAAATGAAGAAATTGTAATTTTACCAACTGTTTTAATAATTAATTAAAATTTGACTAAATGAAGAGTCTTGTTTTTTTTTCGCAAGTGTGTTGAAAAACGTCGTATGTAACACGTGTGCCTGTGACCATAATATACGCGGCTTTCTTGTGGCGCACTCGCTGCCGCTCGTGCGCACACAATAGCGCCTTGTATACAATGGTCAACTTAGCACACTTGTATCATAATCAGTGATCGGATCTCGGATGCAATTTGGGGTGAACGACCTCAAACGTTATGCTTAACATGGATGTGACACGGGATTTCCCGGGATTTTGGGAAATGGGTTATTTTATTATTAATAATTAATAACTTTTGTCGAGGGTTAAACTAAATAAACAAAATGAAAAGGTTCTCTATCTATCTATAATAGGTCATTTATTTGACACATACTTTTAAAACATATTTTAGATATAAAATAACTCTACTTTTTGAAACAAAATTTTAAAATAAACATCTTAATAACATGCAACACAATAGCATAGGTACTAATTATATCCCTTACAATAATACCTAGACAAAAGAAATAGTAACATGACAAAAACTTAACCTAAAAATAAAATGAAATTAAAACTACTATGTTTTCGTCGTGTTTATATAATTAAAGTAACATACTATTATTTTTTCAATATTTTCAGTCGTTAATCGATTTCTTTTAACATCTAAGATCAATTCGTAAGTGGAAAAAGACCGTTCGACTTCTACTGATGTAAGCGAAGCGAATTTGTAAATAGAATTTTCGTCACTTGTAGATTCATTTGACATCTGATCTGCGTATTCCCGCACAGTGTCAAGGTCAGGATTTCGATTAATAACTGCTTCTAATTTGTTCTTCTATGCAGTACTGTAAAAATGTTGTTATTAACTTATTAACTACATATTATTTTATTACTTTTATAGTGTAAACTACTTACAATTAAAAGTTATTCACCTTTTTATAAATGTAGGTATCAAAGAGACTCGCGAGATTGTAAGTCATATCCATGTTAAGATAACGGACTTAAATCCCGGGAAATTGCATCCGAGATCCGATCACTGATCATAATGTACTATTCATGCAGCTTTTCTTGTGCAGACGACATCTTTACAAATGTTTTGAATTTCGTTTTTATTTCTTAAGAAATATTAGAAAAGCCAGTGTCTTACAAATGACATTATTATTAAAACCTTGTTAATTGAAACTTTTAAGACAATCTCTGCTTGTGTAAACGACATTTTTTTCTGGGACAAGCTTTAGTCAATTAAAGAGTAATATTGATAATTTCGCCCACTTCGAATCGCCGCTTTCAGCCGCCCGCAGCCGCCTGCAGCCACTCGCGGTGGCACAAAGCCGCGACCCGCTTTTATTAAAAGGAAATTGTGTAATAAAATAGTTTTGAAAACATACGCTCTCCTCTATGCTAGGGGCTAATTTGCATAATGTTAAGGTAGGACGCCTCCGGTATAAGAGTTGTTGCCATTAGTGCTACCAGAGACAAAAGCCGAGTGTATTTTAAGGCTGTTTTTAGAAGAACTGACCCCAGTGGCTTTTTACTTTTTCCATACTGCATTTACTAAATGATAGTGAGCCTTTTACAACTACGTTAGGATATGTTGACTTAATGACTTCAGGGACATACATTTGCAATGGTCAGAGAATCCCAGGGTCACATTGTCTGTTGTCAAAAAGTTCGAATGATGAAACTTCGGTATCGTCTTGGGTCGTCCCATTCGTTTTTTGTCAAGTTCTTAACTCGTCACATTCTGTTTCCGTCATTCATTCTTTATTCGTAACGTTTGTTGAAATAATACTTAAAAGTAATACTGAAACGTCCTTACGTCAAGTCCATGGTCAAAAAGTTCGAAGGATAAAACTTCCTAGCAGCGATTTTACGAGTAAGAGCGGTTTTATTTAATACCGGTATATAAATTGTCAAACTATTACCGCTAAAAAAAGAATACCTATATTTTAATTAGAGGTATTGCTGTCCATTCCGCTTATTCCTCGTTATGTATAGTCTACTTACGATATTAAATACCAGTATTCAATACCGCTATTCATTGCACTTGAAAGGTACCCACGACACTAAACCTCGTACTAGGTTTAGTGTCGTGGGCGCTTAGAATATAAGATTATTAAGATGTCAATTAGACATTACTACTAAAACTTAACAAATAGGTATAATAGTGTAACGTCTCGCGATAACATTGAACATGTCTGACTGAAGTTTCTACTTGTAATGGGGCTAAATTTTTAACAGACTTCAAAAAAGGAGGAGGTTATACGTTCCACTGTATGTATTATTTTTTCTTGTATGTTCACCGATTACTCCGTTAATTGTGGACCTATTTTGAAAATTGTTTTTTGGTTTGATATAGGGTAAAGTCACCAGTTGTCAGCCAGTGACCAGTATTCGACCTTATATGAGTGCAAAGAGTGGGATATATATATTTCGTACTCTTCCCACTCATACAAAGTATAGGCAGAGGCCGACTACAAGTCTCTGGCTGACCACTGGTGACTTTACCCTAGTATAGTTCTGAGGTTGTCTCATAGTCACCAAATCTGAATCTGGTGAGGGGGTCAGTGAGGAATTGAGGGCCCTTCTCAAATATTGTAGGTAAACATATAGAGATTTAAGTATTTTTAGTATCAAGTCATTAGCATTCAGAAAGTATCACTTGGTGAAGTGGAACTAACTCGTCCACAATGCCATGTCGTCAGCATGTAATTCTTAAATAATATTTGTCAGCTTCCTAAATCGGCCACATTTTTATATTGTCAATTTCCTATCTTGTCTACATTCCTATATTGTCCATAGTGCTAACTCTTCCACAATCCTAAATCGTCCACAACGCAAACTGAAGTTAGCCACACAATACTGAGGTTCCCACATAACTGCGTTAGCAAGTAGGTTGAGCTCCGCTGCTTTTGCAGTCAGGAGAATAAGGCAGCTTACCAATGTAGCGACGGCACGGTTGGTCTACTTCGCTTACTTTAACAGTATAATTACGTACGGTCTTATTTTGTGGGGATCGGATGCGGATATCGGTACAGTGTTTATTTTGCAAAAAAGGGCTATTAGAGCTATTTATAACTTGGGGTCGCGTGTGTCATTGAGGGAATTCTTCAAGGAAATAGATATTCTAACACTGCCGTCGCTATATGTATTTGAAATAATCATCTTTTTTTTACCTATTATTGTGAAATTTTATCTTTTAATTGTTCATTTAAGTTTAGTGACGCATTGGTTATACTGTAATGTCATGTAAACGTTTTTATCAATAAATAAATAAATAATAAATAAATCTTTGTTAGGAAGAATCTACATAATTTCTCAACGAACATTGATAAGCCAAAAGCAACCAGGAGCACAGGAAAGCTCAAAACCACATTTTATAGACTGGTCAAAACTTCAAAATCATTCTTAGGAAATTGTATAAAATTCTACAATAAAATTCCAAAAAGTATTACTGAACTTACTGACTCTAAATTTAAATCTGTCATTAAACAAAAACTAATTTCCCGAGCATATTATAAAGTAAACGATTATATCATGGATAGGGATGTTTGGCAGTGAGTCGTCCGTCCTGCATGAGTAATCTACGCATTAATTTACCTACGCTTAAAAAAAGGTGCACCACTGTGCAAAAATACTGTGATATTGTAAACTATTTATTATAATTATTATGTAATGATGTAAACCTTTTTCCTGAAAAAAATATACCTTGCCGAGTTTCTTACGCCGGTTCTTCTCGGGGCAAAGGTTTTATTTTTCCAACCGGTGGTAATGCTTTTTGTCATTCATAGGTGCATTATATTATGCCTAAATTGAAGAATAAAGAACTTTGACTTTGACTTTGACTTTGAATAGAAATGTGGACGAGTTAGCACTGTAGACTATATAGGAATGTGGACGAGTTAGGCAGGTATATATAGGAATGCCGAGGAATTGGAATAGTGGGACATATGGCATTGTGGACGGGTTAAGAACGTGATGAATTAGGACTATGGACGAAGTCGCCCTGAGCCAAATAACTGAAGTCGGCGACTCAAAATATTTTTAACCGAAAGACGACCTCAGTTGCATTGACCTATAGGTACAGTCAGCGTCATATATTTTGTAGCATCCAAAGTAGCCAAATAGTTCGTTACACGCCCTTGTTACTACGGTAATAATGACGTGTAACGTACTATTTGGCTACTTTGGATGCTACCAACTATATGACGCTGACTGTACATAGTACCATTTTTAAAGAAGTAATTTTTGCGTTCTTGAAGGAGGCTTTTTGTTTTTTTAAACATTTTATTCTACATGGACTAAACCTTATGGTTTTTTACCTGTTATCGTATTGTATTTAGTTTGCTTTTCAAACAGTCATATGGCATCTAGTTTTCGCATCGTATATCGTTTGTTAAATGCTTATGATTCCTTTTCATTTATTTCGAAGAGCCCCAAATACCAATTCTGAAATAGTTTTGAATTTTTACAATACGCCAAAGCACAAACTATTTACAGAAACAAAATAATAATCGCGTATATTTACACTGACAGGTAATACCGGTAATGGTTTTTAAGGGTCACTATCAAATACGGCTATTGCTGTCAATTGGTTAAACTGCTAATATACATGAATACTGGTATTGATTATGCGACTAATCAAAACTTTAGAGATATAAATAGCGAAATGTAACTATAACCGGTTATACCTCATTTAAAACCAATAATCAGAATACCGGTAACGATCCCTGCTTCCTAGTGTCTGAAAGTATTAAAGACTGTATCGTTAAGTATAAATAAAAGTAAAATAACATATTAAATACTGGTTTGAAATATTAATTAATTGAAAAAATACCTTTTCTACTATCCTTTCTCATTCGTTTGTCGAGGTATTCCTTAAAATAGAGATCAGACGTCATTTTAGGTAGTAAAAAATGGACTCGATTTTAGGCCATATACCTAGGCACATCGCCTGCCAAATCAAAAACATGTACAAAAGCGAACTTATCCCTTAGCGAGTCAGCTAGAAGGAATCTCTTTCAGCTAACCCCTGAGAAAAGTGAAAGGGTGTGCATCGAGTAAGCAGTGCACAAATTTATTTAGAAGAACAAAACATTAACTATCCAATAAAATCTATATAAATACCTACATAAATCAGTACAGAGAGATATAATTATACTTAAAATATGCATACTACATACATAAGGTACATAAAATTAGAGAAACAGTTGATACGTAGGAGATAGAGTCAAGCCAGAACATCCTCAATTTGCCTTTTAAGGAGTCTACCGTTTGTGTTGGCCTAATGCCAGTTGGTAGCCGATTCCACAACCACAATCACGTCACATCATTAACTTCGTTTCTAAGCGTGATTTGATGAATAAATTGATTAGTAAGGCAATATGACATGTAGGTTACCTTATGGGAAGCCATCACCACCACCGCCCATAAACACCAGCAACTCAAGAATAGTAGTCAGTGCGTTGTCTCGGCCGCCGTAACTCTACTCGTCCCGCAACAGCCATTGTCCCGGTCTCTGCAGTAATATACTATTTTTATACGTATATAACTACAAAAAAGCAGACCAATTAAAAAAAAATAGCAAAATTCGCCCTAATTCGATACTTTTTATTATTTATAGCAAAATAATAATTAAAAACTTACTTATGAAAATTCCGGAACATTGTTTCAAAATATTAGCATAAATACCTTAATATTTAAAGTATAGGCCTCTATTCTACTGGGTAACATAATATATCATATTGCCTTTGACTTGTTGTCGTATCGTTAACGTCACAATAGCTCTTATTTATTGGACAGAAGTGGCGGCAGAGTTAAAAACAATACGATAACTTGGCCATAATGGTTTTTAGGATTTCGTAGTTAAACTAGGAACCCTTCTAGTTGCGCCATGTCCGTCCGTCCGCAGCTTAGCTCAGAGACAGTGCTGGAAAGCTGTTATTGCAAGGCTAGAAAACCGCCAATCACTTGGCAAACATCACCCTGTTCCGTACAGCAGAGACTTCCTTATGATGTTAAGATATTATACAGGGTGTATACGGAGGGGTGGATCAAACGAAGGTCAAAGGTAGGGGACCTCAAGGGCTACCGAATGGACCCCCATGTATGTTCAGCGATTTTCTTTTGTTTCAGAGTTACGAGCTTTTTTGTTAAAATTTCAGAAATGTCGGATTTCCGGTATAATTCCTTTGTGGAAGCTAAACTATTTGACCTATGACTGTGGTTTTTTTTTTGGAAGTAGTCAGATAGCGGACCTAACAAATAACAATGCCATTTTGAGTCATGGCATCATACATTTTACAAGAAAAAATAAAACTCTCAATATTTTGAGCACATTTAAATTTTCCATAAACATTCACAGGTCAATTTTTTTTAATTTTCACGTAACTTGTTTTTTTGCATAGTACTTTAAAAACTACCTTGGTTTATGGAGAATTAGCCCTGGTAGTTTTTTTTTAGATAGTTTCACTGTATCACCTTGAAAATAGTATGGAAAGGGAACAAGTAGCAAAAATCACTTTTTAAATATCCAAATAAAATATTTTTTAAATGGAAAATGAAAACGGAAAATGATATAAAAAAGAAAATGTAAGATTAAAACACAAAAATACCTTTAATTTAACGCCTTTATTCCTTAATTGAAATAAATTAAAGTAAGTGTTCAAAATGTCCACCATTATTTGCTATACACGATCTGAACCTTTTTTAAAAATTACTTTTAAGATTGCGGAATGCCTCTACGTTTTCACTGATTTTTCTTTAGGATTGTGTTATTTTTACGCGTAATTCTTCAATTGAATTAAACTCAGATTTGTAAACTACCTCCTTGTAAAATCCCCAGATGAAAAAATCTACAGGATTGAGGTCCGGAGACCTTGGAGCCCAAGCTATCGGTCCTCCGCGACCTATCCATCTCTGTGGAAATTCTTGATCGAGATATTGTCTCACAATTCGAGCAAAATGGCACGGTGCTCCATCACACTGGAAGAACATTCTCCTGCGTGTTTCCAAATTAACATCATCTAACATGGAGCTGAGGTTCTGTTGTAAAAACGATAAAAAAATATTTCCATTCATTCGACTTGGCAACTCATAAGGTCCCATCAGTTGTCCGTTAAATACTCCTGTCCACAAGTTAATACTAAATTGGTGCTGGAAACTGTGACGTCGGACCAAATGAGGATTTTGGTAAGTCCAAGAATGGTAATTATGCATGTTAAAAATACCTGATCGAGTAAAACAAGACTCGTCTGTCCACATTACATTGTTAAAAAAATCAGGATCAGCCTCATATCTGCTTATCATATCTTGACAAAAAGCAATTCGTCGTGCGTAATCAGCCGGTAATAAATCTTGTACCTTTTTGTACCTCTGTACCTAAAATTTTATGGACAGCTCCATGCGAAAGACCAATATTACGACCAATTAGCCTCGTGCTAGTTGATGGATCGTGTTGCACTGCTTCTAAAACATTGGAAATCTGATCCGGGTCTATCGTTGGCACTCCTTCAGATTGAGCAGTTCCAGGTATACGACCTTCTAAATACGCGTTATGGACGCGTATGAAGACGCGATAGTCAGGATAAGAACGGATTCGCTCTCCTCTTCGTGTAAGTTGTTCCTGGTACATCCTGGCAGCTGCACGAGCGTTTCCTTGAGCTGCACCGTAGCAATAATGCATTTCTGCATATTCTCGTGGGGTATAACTCATTACCCTTTAAATGTAATCACTCGTAATAGTACAGTTAATTAAATGTGTTATTTAAACAAGATGCATTAGCTTTATTACGCAATGAATGACAAAGAATTATTTTTTTCAATTGTTTTCAATTATTATTTTTTTGCTGACCCGGTACTAAATGGTCAGTAACATTAAAAAAGTACAAAAATCTTCAATCGACCTTACAAACCAATCTAGGCATTTTTAATTCGTGGATATTTAGATCATTTTTATTGTTGTAATTTTGATTAATGTTAAAAATATGACCATTTTTTTAAATTACAAAAATCTATTTTGATGTACTAGTGTTATTTAAAAAAAAAATACTTGGACAAGTATTTAAAAAGTGAATTTTGCTACTTGTTCCCTTTCCATACTATTTTCAAGGTGATGCCGTGAGACTATCTAAAAAAAACTAACAGGGCTAATTCTCCATAAACCAAGGTAGTTTTTAAAGTACTATGCAAAAAAAAAGTTATGTGAAAATTAAAAATAATTGACCTGTGAATTTTTATGGAAAATTTAAATCTGCTCAAAATATTGAGTTTTATTTTTTCTTGTAAAATGTATGATGCCATGACTCAAAATGGCATTGTTATTTGTTAGGTCCGCTATCTGACTACTTCCAAAAAAAAAAACCACAGTCATAGGTCAAATAGTTTAGCTTCCACAAAGGACTTATACCGGAAATCCGACATTTCTGAAATTTTAACAAAAAAGCTCGTAACTCTGAAACAAAAGAAAATCGCTGAACATACGAGTACATGGGGGTCCATTCGGTAGCCCTTGAGGTCCCCTACCTTTGACCTTCGTTTGATCCACCCCTCCGTATACACCCTGTATATTATATTATTGATGTATTAATACGTTTACACAATAGTACATTGTAGCCCAGGTACAGAAAGTAAGCAATATATGGACGAGTTAGTTCGCGGGCCGAGCCGCAGGTGAGGACCGCGAAGATACGAGTCCATCTATTGCACTTTCTACCGAGGCAATACTATGTGCTTTTCACGCCTAATGTAAGGAAATAAAACAGGTTAGGACATAATACACAGTTTAATTAAAAGTAATATTGATATTAGTAAGTAGCTTGGTGTAGTTTTTAATGTTGATGTTGTGCTCCGTATTAAGCGTCGCCTTTAGCATAGAATAAATGCCCCATAAAGTGGAGGATTTATATTTTTTTGAAAGTTCATCAAAGTAGGTCAGCATTACGCTTTCAGAGAAAGAGTTCGTTTTTTTATTTATTTGCCATGCTTTGAAATTTTCATACACTTTCTGATATTTGCGACGGGATTTTATTGGCAGTAAATTCCGAATTACCGACTTTGCCGTATCCTGAATTTCAGGCGGTGTAAGATCCATATCTGTACTTGTATCACTCATTTTTGTTGAATATCGTACAAATTTCCAATCAAAAGTTCAAAAGTTTAGCGTTTGTTTCCAATTAAAAGAACAGAAGTAATTTTCATTCCCGCCTTTTTAACTTTTTTAATTTTTACCTTATTTAAAGATGCAAAGGCGTTTTTCACGTACGCCTTAAAAACTTACATAAAAACACGTTTACAATCGCAAAAATACACTTTCACTGAGCGGATTTGACGTTTTAATTTTTTAATTAAACGTTCTAATGTCATATTTGTCAAACATTTTTTTATTTATTTCCGAACGAGTTACTAATGTCATAAATAACCGACCAATAGCAGAGTAGAAAGTAAACTGGTCTAAAAACACTCCATTTTACTTTGCAACTCAACATTGTTGGACTGTTTTTGTGTTGTACTACTAAGAGCAACTTTCTATTCTGATTTCGATCCTTCTTTGGCCATATTTCCGAGCAGTGGCGTGAAAAATATCTAGTACATGTGGTTTAACCCATTTATCGATAAATTACCTAATATTATTCCTAATATCATCACATCAGATAAATACAAAGTACCCGACAGTGGGAAAATAAAATTTAGAAAACAATATATTTCTCGAGTACACCGCCCCAACACATGTAAGAATGTTTTTTGCCATAATAAAAAATCTTGTATGCTTGTTTTCCAGGAATGGGTTGTTTGATCCCTTATCTGTCTACAATTATTCGACAGCTAGGGTTTACTGCAGGTACGTTCGGAAGAATTTACGCTGTTATGTCAATATTTGGACTCCTAACAAAACTTCTTAACGGGCGTCTTCTCAACGGACTTCCAGAAAGGTGGGTAGATTTAGATGAAAGTGGCTTAATTCATAGCTAACCTAAATGTTGGCTCGGTGAAATAGTAATTTATGATTAACCTACTTTGATGTACAGTCACCAGCAATAGATATAATATCCAAAATTCCTCTCAAAAATATCTAACAACTGCCTCTAGATGTGTCCAATATTTTTAAGTCCAATGTTGAATAATATATTGTTGCTGGCGATATAACCAGTGTTTAAATACTCAAGTATAAATTATGTGCCGTGAATTTCCTTTCTTTAATACAAAGGTAGATCAGCTTTAATAAGCCGTCTGTTAAAACATAATAAAATATGTATTTTCTTCCAGATTTAAAACACAGAAGTTGATATTTATATTATTTCAAATAATTACTACCCTGAGCTTCGCTATGATATACTTCGTTACACCGTTGGGTTCAAATGCGATTGTCGACCTGGATTGTTACAAGGGCCTTTTTTATCTTAAGAGCTGCTACTCTTCAGCATGGATGCTTGACTTGCGTAAAATAAGACTAGTGTTTGAAAGCGGCGTCACGGCGAAGTGTCATGTAAATATACGCAAGCTAATAAGTTAGTAAGTGGATTTAGGGCTAGAATGCAAACTTATGTGGGGCCCCTAGATAATTGTATTGACAAGAGTACAATCCTAGGACTGCAAATGCGTTGCCAACCGCGAGGACTAAGGTGGGATGCCCTTATGCTAGTAATTTTACTAGTTGTCTTAAACAAACACAATAATCATCAGGGTTGGCAACAGGATTGGGTGGTAGCTACAAGATTCGACCACCACTAAGTGTTAAATCTAAACATATTTCAAAACATATTAAACCTATTTCATGTTGCCTTAGAACGAATCCTGATCTAGAGAAACGGCATTGTGTGCACCAGATACACGGCAATGTCTCCGGACAAGTTCGAACATAAAGTTGAGCGACATTGCAGTATGTACGAATATGTTTAATCGAACCCATTCAGGTCTAATTTCTCACCCACACTGCTTTTTGAGCTGTCATAGTGACTTCTCATTTGTCGACTTTCAATTAGGTACATATCGATAGTAGACTGTTACTAACTAAATATGGATAAAAAAAAGATCAATTAGCCTGAGAAACACCTAACTTTTTAGCACTAACACAAATTATGAACATGAAGTAAAAAGATGCAATGGCTTATAATATTGATAGCCGTATTTGGGAACTGATTAATTATTAAATAATATTGTTTTCCAAGTAATTTCTAAATAACATACGAATATGTCAATTTTTAATATCGTCCTACCTAAAGATATTCTGGAAGAGACCGCTTTTCAGCGATATGGCCGGTTGTATTATATCGATATCTTAATATGAATAACGGAAGTTTATAAATGAGAAGTCGATATTGAGAAGCGATAAGTCTGGCGATATTGAGAAGTGCCACGAAAATTCCGGTCTCTGATAATTATCTATTCCATAAACAATATTAATATTCAAAAATTGCGTATTTGGTACTAAATCACATACTCGCTGACCAAAACCCACAGAGCATTTCTCGATGACTGTATTTTGAGTTGAGTTAGGTCTTAACTCAACTCAAAATACAGTCTACCTCTCGGATCGGAACTCATTGCAAGTGGACGTGTTATCAGTTAATTTCTAATTTAAATAAACTTGTGTATGCGATTTTGGTATTAAAAGCTATTCAAATAGTGCGAAAGATTCCGTGAACTATTCAAAGCCTACAAGTTCGAGGTCGCCGCTGCACTTGCCCCGCTTCACCTCGGGTAAAAGGGACGGTTGACATAATTCGTCCCGCTTCAACACCGGCGCATACGTCACTCGCTGTTGCCGCGCGGCGGGATCTACTTGCTTATCGCACGCAGGTACCCATTATCTATTGCGCCGAGCGCCCCGCGCGAACCTTTACGTTATTTCCTGAACTGCCTCGCTTTACCCGCTTATCGCTATGACGGCTAAATGTGAAGGTTGCGGGAAATTCATTGCCGCTGGTGGTGTTATGGGATGCGTCTGTTGTACACGCTCGTTTCATTATCAGTGCCTACGCATATCATTGGAGGATTTTAGAAAACTTTCTAACGAACAAAAAAAGGTAAAGAAATGCTCTGTCTGCAAGATGGAGGAACGTAGCAATAATACCCCAACTCGCGCCGGCGGCTCCTCTACAGGCGCCGCCGGCGCTGAGGGAGCGCTTACGCCGTCCACCGGGCAGGCTCTCGTCGGCGCGGACGGCGGCGCCGTGACGCCCACGATGCCGCGCGAGCTCGTGCCGGCGGCCCCCGCCCGCGCCATCTCCCCGGCCCTGGTGCCCGCACTTGCTCAACCCGCTTTTGCTGATTTGGAAAGTCGCCTGATGGAATTTATTACGATCTCCAATGAGTCGTTAAAAAAGCTGATTACTGAGACAATAAAAACTGAAATTGCGAAACAGGTCGCCTCGATCACTGGGGAATTAAACAAAAAAATATCGCATTTAGAGGAGAAGTTCAGCGTCATTCAGGATCTCGAAAAAAAACTAGAGAGCTCACAGCAGCGTATTCTCGAGCTGGAGGGAGAATTTGGAGCGCACCAACAATGGTTGCGCATAAATAACCTCGAAATATCTGGAGTGCCTGAGTCGGCAGTCGAGTCCCCCAGTAACATTATTATGCAAATTGCCCGGCATGCGGGCGTCTCTCTCCGAAAGGAAGATATTGAGTTTGCGCATCGAGTCCAACCCGCGCGCCCTCAAGCTGGTCGGCCCAAAAATGTCGTCGTGAAACTGCGTCAGCGCCTGTTAAAGGACGACATTCTCTCGGGCTTGCGCAGATGTCGCGGAATCAAGACGTCGGACATTGGCTTCAGCGGCAACTCTCAGAAGATATACGTGCACGACCACCTGACTCCGGCGAACAAAAAACTACTCAAAGACTGTAAGCAAATCTGTTCTGCTAAAGGCTATGTGCATGTCTGGGTGCGGAACTGTAAGATATACGTCCGTAAAGCAGACCAGGCGCCGCTTATTTACATCAGATCAGCTGTGGACTTTCGTAAAATTGAATGACTTTCCTTCAACGTTGCCTGTGTTCGTTATCGGAGTTAACTTATCTTTATTTCATTGGCATGTCTTTTTGAACAATCTGTACAATCCACTTACGCACAACATACAAATATGCTATACAAACACATACATACATTTATATATATACACATTAGCGATTCTAGACGTTTTTTACACAACATATAATATCTTGAGCTCCTTGTCAATATTCACTACGTTCTCAAGCCTTACTGTTGCGAATATACAATTTTCTCTGCAATTACGTACCTATTTCTTATGGGCTCCAGGTCTAACCTAAAACTCTTTTACCAAAATACGAGAGGTTTAAGAACGAAAACGCATCAGTTTTATCGTGGCGTTTTAAACAGTGATTATGATGCTATTGTCATCACTGAGAGCTGGTTGTGTGACGGTGTCCTGGATGCTGAACTGTGCGATAGTAGATATGATGTTTTTAGATTGGATAGAGACAGAATACAAAGTGGTAAATCTGATGGTGGCGGTGTCATGATCCTAGTGTTGCGCTCACTCGGCGCGCGCGTGCGCCCTGAGTGGTCTCGTCCTGGAGTCGAATGCCTTTGGGTGACAATCCCCACCGCCGCCCTGAGTACCCACTGCGCCTCTCGGTCCTCATCGCGCGACTTACATTTATGTGCAGCTTATGCGCCCCCTGGTCCCTCTCTGTCGAACCACATCTCAAATATGACTTCCATATTCGAGGCAGTATATACTGATTCAATTGACGCCAATTTCTTTCTCGCAGGCGATTTTAACCTTCCCCTCATCAAATGGTTCGAAGACTTTAGTCCTACCTTTGAGCGCAGAGGTGCTGTTGAAGTTCAAATGGCGGCTCTTAAGTTTATTGAGAGCTTAAGTGCCGCAAACTTAAATCAGTATAACCTAACCAAAAACTCAAACCACAATGTTTTGGACCTTATTTTTGGTAATTTTGCTATTGAGGTGGTACGATCACTATCTCCCTTAGTCAAGGAGGATACGCACCATCCCTCTCTTGAAATTGTCATTAGCGATATTTTTTCTATGCCCTTAGTAGAACACTGTAAACCTAAACCTAGATTTCGCAAGGGCGATTATAAAGTTATTAATGAACGTTTTGATGAAATTGATTGGGATATGCACGTCACCTCAGTACCATCCTTGGATGAAGCGCTCTCTAAATTCTACTCACTTATCAACGCGGTAATAAAGGAGCTTATACCATTAGGCACTCATAATCAGAAACGTAAATATCCAGTATGGTATAACGCGGGCCTTATCCGAGTAATAAAAGAAAAAAGTAGATTACATCATAAGTGGAAAAAATATGGAAACCCATTAGATTATGACGAATATTCGTTATTAAGGAAGCGCCAAAAAACTGCTCAAGAGGTATGCTGGGCTGCGTATCTTTGCACCGTTCAGACAAACGTAAAACGCAATCCAAAACATCTGTGGTCGTTTATTAAAAGTCGTCGTGGAGGTTCTTCTTATCCTAGGTCATTTGAGCACCAAGGTCGCACTTTGGATAGCAACCAGGCTATATGTGAGGGATTCAGCGAGTTTTTCAGGTCAGTGTTCATCGAAACAGCCAGTAGCTATCCAGACCATATCTTGGCTCCACCGTTTTGCGATAATGGGGAGACAGTTAGTTCTGTCCACATCTCTTCTGAACAAATTTTTAAAATTATGTCCCAACTTAATCCCGATGGAAGCGCTGGTAGCGACGGTATTCCACCTTACTTTATTAAGCGTTGTGCATTGAGTTTAGCTAAACCACTTTCAATTATTTATAATAGATCCTTGGCCGAGGGTACTTTCCCCAAGTTATGGAAAGAAGCCTTGATTGTGCCGATTTATAAAAAGGGACCTAAAGTAAAAATAATTAATTACCGCCCAATCTCCATTTTAAATCAATTTAGCAAAGTTTTCGAAAAAGTAGTCCTTACCAATATTTATAATGTTTTAAGCAGAGGAATACCGCCGCAACAACATGGTTTTTTAAGAAATCGCTCCACTATCTCTAACCTTGTTGAGTTTACTGATTATGTACTTCGCAAAATGGACAAAAAAAAGCAGGTTGACGTGATCTACACAGACTTTGAAAAGGCTTTCGATCGTGTCGATCACGTCATTCTTTTACGAAAATTACACTGGCTTGGAATCCGTGGTGACATTTTCAGATGGGTTTCTTCGTACGTCGCTAATAGGTGCCAGGCGGTCGTGCTGGGAGGTTGCAGGTCAGACTTCGTAGATATCCCTTCCGGAGTGCCGCAGGGCTCTCACTTGGGCCCATTATTATATAATGCTTACCTGTATGACATATACCCGATATTTCAGAAATCTAAATTTCTTATGTATGCAGATGACAAAAAAATTTATTTAGACATTAGTAATCTTAGTGACTGTAGCGAGTTGCAGGAGGATTTGGGCCGATTGTCTGAATATTATTTACTCAACCGCATAAACGTTAATGTAGCCAAATGCGCTCAGATCTCTTTCACTCGTAGTCCTAGCCCGATTAGATATCAGTATGCCATTAGCGGTCAGCCTATTCAACACGTCAGTTCAGTACGTGATCTGGGAGTAATGCTTGATGCAAAACTGACTTTCGAACAGCATGTTGACGATATTGTTAATCGGTCTTGTAAGAATTTGGGTTTCGTTTTGCGGGTTTGTAAGGAGTTTACTGATGCAAGCTGTATAAAGAGCGTTTACTTTGCATATGTGCGAAGCCTGCTTGAGTATGGCAGCTGCATTTGGTCTCCTCAGTACGTCACATACAGGGACAGAATTGAAAAAATTCAAAAGAAGTTCTTAAGATATTTGAATTTTCGTGTCAAAAAATGGGACGCAACGTACGAGTTAACGTGTCGCCGACATCATGTGTTAAGCCTAGAAGATCGCCGTCGCTTAATGGACGTATCAGTCTTACACGACATCTTGTCTGGACGGATTGACAGCCCATCATTACTCTCAGAAATAAAGTTTTACGTTCCTGCACATCGAACTCGGCATTCTGAACGAACCACTTTTAGCCTCTCTTTAACGCAAACAAAATATGCGCAAAATTCGCCGCTTATTCGTATTCTTAGAGATTATAATAAACGATTTCACAACGTAGACATATTTGACTGTAGTAAGTTTGTGCTTAAGAAACGTGTCACTCTCCTTATGGGGAATCAATAGGTGTATAGACACACACGCACTCACACTCACACATGCATATCACACACATACACACACACACACACTCACACACACACACACACACACACACACCACATATGGCTAAGTTTTGTTTTTGAATTTTTCTCACCTCATATTATGCAAGTTGTTAAAATTGTTGCTTGTTTCACCTACCTGTATTTTTGTGGACATCTTTTATTGGCTTACTGTTTTGTATCATGTTGAACTTGTTTTAATAAAATGTATTGCTGTTGATGCCCCAAATAAATAAAATAAATAAAATAAATAAAATAAATAAAATAAATAAATAAAGCACCTCAAAACCTACAATTGTTATCTTCGTATTGAAATGTATAAAACAACGAATGCCAAACACCTATTGGATAGTAGCTTGATATTAACTAACGTAACATGAACTTTTTTTTTATGCTGTGGAAATGCTTTTACGCATACCAGCCAGGTGGTCCAGGGAGACCCGGGATGGTTATGTGGGACTAACCAACCAAGAATGGCCGGCCGGGATACCCACTAAAACCCGAGCGGCCTTAGCACTTCATAGGCTGTTGATGATGGGGGCGCCGTGGGCTGCTAAAGATGCTGCCATTGGGCGCCCCCCAGCGGCCAGTCACCTGGGGCACCTGCGTTAGAGTAGGACCGCAAACGGTGGGTCCCTTACCCACGAGTCCTACTGAGGGCTTAAGTTAACGGCAAACAGCCGGCGTCTTTGCCCTCTTTGCCTGCGTTGGAGCGGATGCGCATTGAGGTCGTCCTCACGCTTCCGCTCCGCTACCTCCTTCTGCGAGATAATGCTTTCGCAGAAGGAGGATACCGCCTTCCACGATCTGTTGCTGCGCAGAATGGCCAAGACCACGCTGTGCAGCGAGAGATCGGATACTCCGATTTCCGCGGCCGTAGTCCGGCGCTCCGGATCCTACCGAGTGCACACCTCGAAGGTGTGCTGAGCCGTGTCATCCGGGTCGCCGCACTCTTGGCAAACCGGACTAGGCTCCCTCTTTGTCTTGTGCAGGTAATGACCGAAACACCATTTCCGGTCATCACCTGCGCAAGACGGTACGTCACCGTACCGTGACTCCATTCCAGCCAGTGGTCAAGCGATGGGGGGAGTGCTCCTTTAGTGAGGGTACCATAGGGGGAGTCCTCCAGGTCGCTTTTCCAGCGGTCTCTCATCCTTTTCTGCGATGCGTCCCTTCCAGGATCTCTTAGTCCGGGCGCCCTCCTCTGGCTCTAGACTCCGCCCTCGCTTGGTATGTCTCAGCCTGGACCTGAGCGTTCCGCTCCCACGGCGCGGTGCAGACCAAGACACACGCCGCAGCATGTGCTACCGTTAGGTAGGCCCTCACAATACGGAGGGCTACCACTCTCTGGGGCCTTCTTAGGAAAGACTGCTTTCTGGTCGACAGCTTATCGGCCCAGATCGGTGCGCCATAGAGCGCCATACTACGCACAACGCCTGCAAAGAGGCATCGGCATGGCGCTCTTGGTCCCCCACGTTCGGCAGCAATCGGCTAAGGGCCGATGCGGCACCCACCACCCGGGGAGCAAGCTGTCGAAAATGCTCCCCAAAATCCCAATTACAGTCCAGCCAGGACAAGGTCAAGGAATTTTATATTGGCTCTGATCTGAACCGTTTCACCCGCAATCAAGATAGTTGTCCCAGTGCGCGGACGCCACCCTCTGCCCCCAAAGCAAATAGCCTCGGTCTTCGGGAGGGAAACCTCCAATCCGTGTCTAGCTCTTTCCCCCGCACTGCTACCATGGTGTCATCGGCGTAACAGATGTTGGCCATGCGGGGAAGCTGAGCCCCTCAAATCGCCTAGATCAATCCGATGTTCCACAACAGGGGTCAAAGCACGGGCCCCGAGGCCATGAGGCTGAGCAACACCGCGTGTCATTGGACGGGTGACTCGCTGACCTCCACATTCGTAGAGCACTATCCTGTTGGTAAGGTAGTGCTGTACTATTCACCGCCAGTAAAGTGGCACCCTTCGGTAGCGTAGGGCCTCTTTTATCACCAAGAAGGAGAGGGTGCCAAATGCGTTGGCGATATCAAGTGACACCACCACCACACCCTTCTCTCTCTCCTCCGGAGGAACTATAGATCATCAGTGGTTGATCTTCCCTCCCGGAATCCAAACTGCCGGTCTGTTACGTGTGGCCCTACGTCTACCAGGTGTTTGGTGATGTGATAAGACAAGATGCCCTCTAGCATCTTACCTGTCTCATCGAAGAGGACAATGAGGCGGTGACCGGCTGGGTTGTCAATCGGGCGACCCTCTTTCCTGAATAGCACCAAGCGCCCCGTCTTCCAGCACCCCGGAAACCGATCGTCCTTGGTGCAGTCGTCAAAGAGGGTTTTGAGACGGTCTCCGAGGTGTTTTGCCACTATTGGGATGACCTTACCTGGGACTCCATCAGGGTCTGATGCCTTCCTGTAGGACCGGAGGCGTTTGACGACTCGCTCCATTTCGTCTTCGGATACGAGGCGAACGTTGACTTGGTCCTCAGCCTCCTGAGAGTAGCCCAGCATCGCCGGGAGTAAGCTTGGCGCCAACGTGAACAGACCCTCGACTATCCTTGTAAGGATCTCTTGCTTCAGGGAATCCGTAGTGGGGGCGTGGTGTTTGAGCTTATTACGCACGAAACGGTATGCCCCCCCACGGATCCCCGTCGAAAGTCACCTACTACAGGCACCACCATGGCCACATCTCCATCTGATGACCCAACCCAATTGGTTTGAGCAGGGACGAGATAACGTTCCGCTAGAACTGCCACGCCTATACCCAACCCGCCATGACCTGCATAAGCAGGTCCTGTGCGCGGGCGGAATGGTTTGCGTTATACTGCAGGATATCTAAATACCATTGTGCTGGCATTTAGACATCCATGTGTTCTTCCTGGGCTGGTTGCTCAGCCACGCAACTGCTGGGTAGTAGCACCGGTGTCCTTGCGGCAGCCATCCTGCCTTTGGTAGGAGGAGGGTGAAAAGAACCCCCCCCCTCATTTGGTGTCCAGCTGGGCGTTTGGCCCGGTGGCACACTGCACAGAAGGGTAGATCTAGATCCCTGCAATCAGCCTTCATGTGATCCGGATGGCTGCTGCGTTAGCAAATTTGTTTGTCCACTGCGTATGGGCAGAACGCTTTGGAGTGCCCAGTGCCATAGCACCTGTAATAGCGCATAGGTCCCTTGTTCAGTACTCTCGCCGGGGCAGACGACCAGCCCAATAGCAGTTGCCCAGTGGTGTTTTTTTTTTTGGCGGCCGTCACTGGGCATTTGTCAATGACCGCTCCAGTCCCATCGAGGTTTATCCTGATGGCCACCACTTTCACTTGTTCCAGCAGGCACCCCGCTTTACCTGCTAGAGCCACTTTTAAGTCCTCCAGGTCATTGACTCATGTGCCGGTAGACGTTGGCAACGTCATCAACCAGCCCAACTATCCTTTTCAGGAGCTCACTGGCTACGCGAATGTGCGCTGCACCCGGGACCTCGATAATCCGGGCTCCTGTATGGGTCTTGCGAACCCGAACATGATCGAGGCCGACGTGCACACGGTTCACGGACTTTATTGCCTTTGTCATAATGGTGGGGACGGCTAACTTATTCGACCTACGTCGTCGAGCAGTTTTTGCAGCCTTTTCTACAGGAGGGGACGCAGGCTTCTTTTCCTTCCCCTTTCTTTTTACCACCAGATTCGAGGGACTTTGGAGCGAGGTGATGTTACCTCACTCGACGTCGTGGGCCTTTGTCCCAACGATTTTGCGGTTGCTGCTGGAGGTTTTGCAGCATTTTGCCCTCCTTTAGTGGCAGGAGTCGGCTTCCGCTTGGGTTTCGGCTGCTTGGTGGAGGGGGTCGGTTTGGCCGCAAGAGCAGCAGGTTTGGCCGCGGGTTTAGATCTAGGAGCAGCCACGGGCGGTTTTTCAGTCTGCTTACCTCTTCCAGACGGACAGGAGGGCCGCTGGGAGCTGGGAGTCAGCAGGAGTCATCGGGAGATCCTTTTTCCGCTTGGAGTATGTCGTTCACAGAGCCTCATCTCCGCTTGGGCGTGCGCGAGCTGCTCTCTCATTCGCCTGTTGTTTGCTTTCAGAGCGCGCATCTCTTCGTCTTCACTGCTGCCTTGGAGGCAGTCGGCGGCCGACAGAATATCCCTACATGCCTGATTCATTTTGCCCCATACGTTTCCCTTAAGATTGCCACACTTCTTTGCCTCATCTATCACCGCGTCCGCTGATTGAAGGACGAGGTCAACATAGTCTGACTCTGTTCGGAAGAAAGAGCTGCGTTCCCTCGGTGTTAAAAGGCCGGAGCCGCCATTGAAGGTCGGGAGGCTACCGCCTTTTTTTCCGAGTCATTTCGTGTCCGTTCTGTTGCCACAGTCATTATTCAGGGTGTCGCCATCTTGGCGATCTCCCGTACCTCTGCCCTCTATCATCAATTTTCCATCGGCGTCCATTGTGCATTTGCGTAAATTTAATTCATGGAGGTCAGCACCATTTGCCCTTTGCGGTGCAAATGGTGCTGACCTCCTTTTTACGGTGGGAAATGCTTTACGCTTCCCACCACAAGAGAGGTGTGGTGGTTATGTGGGACTCTACCCCACCTCATACCCCTAGCGCGAAGGGGGCAGGAGTCCTACCCACTAAAACCACCGCGACGTTCCCTCTGTGGCCTTTGATAATTTGTGGCCGCAACGGGGTCCCATAGGAGTCGACCAAAACTGCGACCATCACCTCCCTGGTCAGATGGGTGGACCATATTCGTCGCTGAATCGGAGGGAGGAGCTGTGAACGCGTGGTTGCTCCCTCAGCATCTGGCGGGGTGGTGATGGCCCCATTGGCTCCTCCTTCCCCTTCTTCTACGCCTGATGGCGTCCGCGGACTCGTCTTCCTCGCGAGTCCGCTCTGCTGCCCCTTTTTGTGAGATGACCTCCTCACAAAAGGTGGCAACTGCATCCCACGATCTATGACTGCCCAGCATAGCTGATAGTGGTATCAGCGTGGGCTGGGCAGTGAGGAATAAAGGCTGTTGGAATAGGCCCGCTAACAGGAGGGTGGGCTCAAAGGTATTCGTGGGGGGCGCGTGCTGTAATTTACTGCGTATGGGCGTCCCCACGGGTCTCTATTGAGCGTCTCTAGAAACTCCTCATTGGAGGAGTCTTTAGCCTTTGCAATGGCAGTCTGCAGTGCAACTTTGGCCTCCCGAAGAGCTTGGCGATAGAATTCCTCCTCCTCAGCTGTGTGTGACCTGCGTCGGCGGCATCGCGTGAATTCCCGGCGAGCGGCATTGCTGGTGGTGCGGAGACTCCTGCACCACCAGTAGAATTGCTTCCTCGCCGGTATTCGTCGAGTTCGGGGCATAGCCACGTCACAGACTTCTGTGAGAGCAAGGGCTTCTCGAAGGCGGACAGTTCGCTCCTCCACGTTGGCCGCGTCTGCTACATCTGGCGCCCAGGCCTGCACTATGGCATACAATATGCTATGGTCGTAATGTTCTCCTGAATGAAATGTAGTATTAATAGGATCGTTCACCTGAATGATCCTATTAATACTACAATGACAAAATGTGCAATCGACATATAAGTAATAATAGCCCAATTATGTCACCTTCTTAACTCTTCCACAGTGCCATGTCGTCAACATGTAATTTCTAAATTGTCGGCTCCCTAACTCGACCACCTTTTTATATCGTCAATTTCCTACCATGTCCACATTCCTCTATTGTACATAGTAATAACTCGTGCACATTCTTAGTCCAAAATGTTAAGTCGGCCAAATTACTCAAACGTGGCTCTTGACTAATTTCACCGGCCACTTAAACAGACGATTAGAGTGTTCTACTGAGCCTATTCTACGTTTCCGGTCACCTCACGGTTTTGTCCGCGTACGAATTGACTTGACCTGGCTAGTACTAATAAGACTTTTAAATTTTGACTACCAATCAAAAAGTTATAGTTAAGTTATAAACTAAGTTTAAAATGTACGTACAATTTATCCAGACGCATCCATACAAAGGTTTACAACTTTGTAGGAACGCCAGAAAAAAATATTTATACCTTATAAAATGAAATATACCGTTTTTAAGATTGAAAAGACATATGACATAATGCTTGGTCGAACTATCGGCCGATTCGAGTGTTCGCGATAATTAATGAGAATTAAATGTTTAAATTAAGTCGAAAAACGTATACATTGTAGGGTCACCGGCGCACGAATTGTGCTATTTACTGTTTATAAAAAACGACCTATTCTCGCAGATGAATAATTGTGCCATGTCGTCGCCGCGTGCTTGGAACGCCGTTTGTGAATCTTGGTACCTTAAAGAGTATTGCAACCATGAAACAATTACATTAAACTACTCAACTCATTTAGGCAAAGTAGCGCTCATGGAGAGATGTGCATACATATCGCCCAACTACGTCAATTTGGATGGTAAGTGATGCAGATTTCTTTTAGATTCGCAAATTGTGTTCAATATGTAAATATCAGAGGCCAATGTTACGCAAATTATCCCTATTCCAGTCTTAAATCCTAGGATTGCACCTAATATAGATAAGACTCTTTAAAACCTAGAAAACGATCAAACCGCAGAGATAAATAATAAATAGGATTAGGACTTTTGTTGGCAAACCGTAGTTCTAGAATCCATGGAGTCTCTAAATGTTTTCTAATTATTATAATACATACTACATTGATTTTGACCTTCAGTATTGTTATATTTCAAAATTCATTATTTTATGAAATCGCTAAACAAGTTTAAATTATTTTTGCTACGCTGTGAAAGTGTAACAAACAAACAAAATATTAGTAGGTATGGATAAACCAAACTGTAAGCCTATAATTGTAATTATAATAATAAATAAATAAATAAATAAATAAATAAATAAATAAATGTATTAAGTTTATGTTTAAATATGACAATACTGAAGGCCAACATTAAAGTGGTAAAATGTTATAATTATTAGGAAATAGCGACTCCTTGGATTGTAGAATCATGGTATACCACCAAAAGTCCTAACCCTGTTAATAATATAAGATCAACGCCTTATTTAGCAAATTTATCTAGTTAAATTTACTTATATAGCGGAATTCATACTTAAATATATACATAGAAAACCTCCAAGACTGAGGACCAAATACACACGCTCGTCATACAAATATCTGCTCTTACTCTTGCCGTAATTTAGCTAGTTTCGTAGGCAAGGTTACATCAACTAGGCTGACGTCTAAGTGGTCATTTTACTTCATTGGTTGCGTTTTCAGGACACATTTTCACTCCACACTGCCACACCGGGGGCAATGTAACAAGCAGGTTGCAATGTGACGACAAAACTCTGTCCGGTGTCATAGGTAACCAAACAGTTACGATGACGTGTCTGGGCAACATGTACAGCTATCGAATATGCGACAATGAAATTGCTTTGTCACAGCTCCCTACCAGAATGAACACCGAATGCAAGGTAAGAAGATACTTTAGACATTTTAAAGCAGTTGCTTCAGACTAACACCCCGCGTTCACGAGGTATGTACAACGCTACTAATGTCAACAAATACCCCATTTGCTTTATTAAAGGCACTTTCATTTGTAACCCTCCCATCTCTTACCCCTTTCTATGAATACCTTCATAGCTATGAACATATTTTTAAGCTTTTATACCAAAATAGATGTTGACAAACAAGTTATACTTACATCTATGCCAAATTTTAATTTCATAGCTTCTGTGGTTGCTCGAACAATGAACTCTCCACCAATACAGTTATTTCTATTGGTACAGAACCCTGAAAAATTAACATAACAAGTTATCAAAGAATGCCTACGTTGTATAAAAGCCAAAGGGCTGGCGTATAACATTGCTCTCGTGAAAGAAAAATGAATGAAGAAGAAAGAATAGTAGATTGTGTCACAAGAGAGCAAAATGACATATATACAGCGAGGGCGTATTGAACGCTCGTACGTAAGTTCTGACTAGGCTCGGGATTCAATGTACGCCGCGTACATTAGATCCTGAGCCTAGTGAGAAATTTAAGTGTTTTAAAGCCCAAGGTGGCAATAATTTGGTTACCGTATGACACATACTGCTTTTCACATCACATCACCTATGAGGAAAATAAAAGATCTTAGTGATGAAAAAAGCTCTAAAAGTGCTGCAATTATCAAATGTAATAAGAAAAATTGTTGTACATATTTTTTAAACCGTACCGGCCGGCCCTATGACAGATGTCACTAAGTAACATATAATTAATCTAATAGCTTTAAACGAGCAATTCTTGTATATATATATATAAATATATATATAAAATCTGAATCACGGAAACGGCTCCAACGATTTCGATGAAATTTGAAACGGGGCGAAAAATCGATCTGTCAAGATGCATCCTCGGGAAATTTCGTTTTCAACCCGAGCGACGCTCGGTATTCCGGGTACTAACCTTAAAACTTAAAATTGTTTAATAAATACCCACTATAAATTAAAATACCAATTATCTATAAAACCCAAAAGTGCAAGAATAGTTTAAAAATGAATTGTAGTCGATTATGTGCATACTATTTTCCTATTTCATTGCGTTTAAATTTTATACTGGCAATAAAATGTCCTTGAACAGAAAAGCGCCACTTTGATGCCTCGTAGCAGATGATGTGAAAAATACATTTTCTCAAACATGCAATGGAATGTTGGCGTTATGATAGTTATTTTAGGCTTCAAAGTATCACGTTGCGGGCGGAACAACTCGAGAGAACTGTAAAGGAAATTCATACAAGATTGAAGGCCTAGGCCGGGAAGTACTTATTTGAAATTTTAATATAGACATGGCGACTGTGTTTATGAACAGGGTAAATAGCTTTTATATATATATAAGCTGTAATTCTATGGAACTTGCTAACTATGTAAACAAGCCGCCATACTAAAATTGACATTAGATGTCAATTTCAATATATTGTTTGTTTACATAGTTAGCAAGTTCCATAGAATTACAGTTTAAGCGTATTTGTTATTTTACTCGCCGTGAAAAGGGGTTGCCAGGCTCTTAACTATCTAGCGTCGCTTCGCTCGGCCGTCGTCTATATGAACTCGGCCGGCCATCCCCCACTTCCCGGCCTCTGAATAATGTACTATTATTGCCACAGAATAACAAAAATACTGCAACTGGTCATTATCATTACCATTGTGTGCCAAGCTTGCACAATAACCCGTCGGGACAGCGTCCGCAGCTCAACGCAACCCTGAGAGTTAAGAGGTCTAGCAATAAGTATGTGAAAAACATGTAAATTTCGGTCGTCAACAGGTGACCTGCATCCTGGACCTGTGGCAACAGGCGCAAATATGCGAAGAATGGAGTGCGTACGGCACTAAGATGTGCCGAGCCTGCAAAAAAGTCCAAGATCTTCTACCCACTAACCTAAATTTCACTGGTTGGACCGAACTAATAACGACAACGTATTTAAACGAATGTGTATATTCAGAGTTTTCAATAATAACTTTGTCCGATGGTAAGTATCTAAGTAGGATGGTAAGGTCACCAGTGTCAGCCAGAGACCAGTAGTCGACCTTATATGAGTGCGAAGAGTGCGAAATTTATCTTTCGTACTCTTCCCACTCATACAAAGTATAGGCAGAGGCCGACTACAGGTCTCTTGGCTGACTACTGGTGACTTTACCCTATACGTTTAGAAAGAGTTTTCGAGCGGTGACGACATATTAGCACAATTTCCAAAGCACAAGAGTCCTTTTTCTGGGAGGTGAGATAACACTACATACACATACTGAATGCAAATTTCTCCATTCTGAGTTTCTTGCGGCGTTTCTTCTCAGCAGTGGTCTCCTCTTGGGAAGCGCTGGTAGATTCTTGACGTGTATAAGTGCCCGAGCGGCCTACTTACTGAATAAATTTATTTTATCTCTTTTATCTTTTTATCTCTCTCATTGCTAAACATCATAATTTGACAAAATTCGTTGGAAGTGTCTTGAATAAGTGACGTCCAATAAAAATAAGGGACATAAAAACAAAGTAAATAAATATGTTTATTTTTTGGTGCCCTGTTGGGTGTCAAATGAAAGGGCTTAATTAGCACATTTCAAAAATATATGTTTTGTTAGCTGTTGCTCGCGGGTTTTCTTGCATGCACCTGATAATTGGGAATATGTTTTAAAATCATGCCTCAGACGTAAGCCAAATATATTTTCACTTCAAACCTACACAAAATACCTACACATAATTATCAGAGATCGGCAAGGGTGGGGCATTTTCACGTCATTAATGTCAAGTCTAGATAATAATATATATACACCTTACATATAAACTCACGCTACAAAAAAAGAATATTAGTTTATTAATAAATGTATATGTATGTAATGAATTGTAATTTTATAAATTATAATTAAACTAAAATGACAATGCAATTTGTACAAAACGACGAAAGTACTAAGTTTTTGAATTTGATATCCACTTGTATAAAGAAAAATATCTTTCTTCATCCACTGAAGTCAGTGGAGTGAAATTGTACATTAAAATACTGTCCACATCTGTTCCTTCCCATAGTTTTTCAGCATGATGACTTCTAATTTCTGACTGACAGAAGCAGGCGAACTGCAATTTATAACAGCCTTCACTTGATCTAAGATTAAAAATGTATCTACAATCGACAATTTAGATTCTTGGAATTTATTTTTTAACGCATTTCAATTATATCAATATTCTCAACAATATATAATCACTGGCTTTGGAGCCAGTGGCACTTAGAATAATAACACATAGAATGATAGTTTCCTACAGCCAACCCGTCAAAAGTGTCGCACAAAATGGATTCATGTGGGCGTAATCAACGCGTACTAACACACGACAACACGCACACAAGTAAACAAATAATGTTGCAAGCGGATTACATTTCCCCCTAAACTAGGGGATTTTTTCATATAATCATTTTTGTTAAATTCGATCATTATTTGTAGGTAGTTACTTAGTAATAATACAAACGTTTATTAACACTTATGTAATAAGAAAATGTTTTGTCTCTTTCTAATTCGCATACAATATCATATTTTAAGTAGGTAGTTTAAATGTTCTAAGGTACTTTTTTGGCCGGTGGTTTTTTGGCGGACTTATCCATCCAGGGACACCCAGTATATACTCGCAATCACCTTAGTAGGAACCACGTCCCGACGTAGTCTGCACAAGCCACCTTTAGTAAGATATTTGTCTGTGTCATTAAAATGTACAGTACATATTTTTGTCCTCCTAGACGGCTTCCACCAGCTTTCATTTCGATTAAGCCTAATTTTTTCAATCCAACGTGCGGCAATAATCGGATTAGAAGGAAATCTTGAACGAGAAAAACAAGTAATTCAATTCGTATCACAGAATATCACAAAATAGAACAAGTACTTACTATAACAATTTAGGGGGAAAAAATTCGTTATAATGGCAACATTTTCATGTAATGTCGTTACAAAATAATTTAATATTTTAGTGAATGTTTTACGTAAAACAACAAGTCAAAACATATTACTTACACGTGGAATGTTATTTTATAGTGTTTATTTTCTTGGTCTGAAGTGTTGTGGCACCCATTAACAATACAAATCGTCATAATCAATAAAAATCCGGGAGCTGTTGACGCTGTGTGACGTGATTGCGACTGACAGGCGGCGATCGCCGACTACACCAGAATGGTGTAGTTTAAGTCTGACGGTTTTGGTGCGCGGACTAGGTTTCTATGTGTTATTATTCTAAGCAGTGGCATATTTTACGCTTGAAAAAAGCAAATCCACATCTGGATACAGGGAACGTATTTATTCGGCTACGCGGTTTAGGCCTAACATGTAACGTGTTACCTGCTTTTTGATTTCTGTTTCACCTTAAGGTTGAAGGTCTGTTTCACCTGGTAGGTTATGTTTGTCACGGTCACGGACGTTAATTTGCTACCCATTTCAAAGAAAATCTTCTTGATAATTTCATTGTTATTAGAGATGCCAAGTAATTTGTAATTGATACGAAACTCAACCTTTTTGCGGTAGAATGTCAGATTGACTATGGAACTAAGGGGGTCACAAATTTAATTCCTTGACTGTACCTACTACATAGGATTTAAATTGATATGGAAATAAATAAACAGATTAACACATACTTTTTTTTCGACCCTACTAAGCGGCGATAAGTCATTCATTTGGTTAAAATGACCTCGCCGAATGATGCCGAACGTTACCGAGTAACTTTCTACACGAGTCACAGCAGCAGGAGTTTGTCTTAGTCGCGTGCCACCTTTTTGCGTCTTTCTGCCTCTTTCTCTGTTGACATCTAATATTAACTTGGTTTGTGTGAGTAAATATATTTGTAGTAGTATCAGACTAAGTATTGAATATATGGACGTCACCTACCTTTCGCTATTTTACTTTCATCTAAGGATAGCTCTGTATAAAGTATTTGTTTACAGAATCGGATCATCAGAATAGTTGCAGCGAAAAGATGCCATTTGCTATACAGTGCGAAACGAAATGTGATAACGATATGGTAGGATCATTTTTAGGTTTTTACCCTTTTTACGAGTCGGCGTCGAGCGACCCAGCTTGGGCGTGACTGTGATGCCTCCAAAAACTTCCTTTACACTAGTGCTCGCGAGCGCCGTAGGTTCTGCTTACGCATTCGACAACGAACTATGATTTCTTTTTTAAATAAGATTGTTTTATATTTCAGTGTAGGATGCTATACTTTCGCCCCGATTTATGATCTTGTAAATATTTGTTTGATTTGTCTTTTATGTATTTCAGTTAAACGAGTTATTTCAAGCTGCGTCAGACAGCATTACGATAAATACGCAAAATACTAAACAGCTGTTTTACTTATTCATCCTTATGATATGCGGGTGGGTTGGGCAGATAATGGTTTTGACTATAGCTGACGCTGTGTATTTCAATCTTGTTGGTAAGTACGTTGACTCTTACGTCCTCTATTTGATCTACCACTTGACGAGTATGTCATTTACGGTGGTTCAACGCTATATACTCGTACTACACGATTTAGATCGATTGTAGTTAAGACGATATACATTTTGTTATGTACAGTCCACCAATTTGATTTCTAGGCCAATATGGACTTAGTCAACGTGACGTTGTAAACCAAATCATACGAATTCTTGTACGTTTTGGTTGCCAACGTCACTTTAACATAGTCCAAAGTGACCTAGAAATCAAATAGGAAATAAGCATGGATTTTTTAAATCGTATTTCTCAACAAAATATATAATACCGTAAAAGAGCACCAAAAATGAAATTAAAATTAATATCGCCTAGAAATACGAGTGTTTCAAGCATTTTAAACTGGTAATTAGACAGACATCCGATGTGCACTGTGAGACTGTGAAGTCATGTAACAGGTTGGCCATATAAACTACATGTTAATCTTTGTTAGCCTATATCTTGGTTAATTTAGTGGCGACCTATTCAAAAAAATATTTTTGTCAATTTTTTGTTACACGAATCAGCTTTTATTGAAGGTTAGAAAAAAAGTTATGACTATTCCCTATTGGTTGACTGTACACAAAGAAACTGTTTAATCAACTAGGCAGAAATTTTAGTTTGCCGGTTGTTGTTAACATGACACTAATTACGTCCTATCAGGTCAAGAAGTGCCCCAGTATGGCAAACAGCGCCTCTGGCGTTCAGTCGGCCGGGGAATATCCCCTCTCCTGACAGGCATCTTGATTGATGCATTCAGTAACGGCGAATACAAAGACTACACAGTCTCCTTCGTGTTTATGCTTGCGTTTATGATAGGAGCCGTCATCGTATCCTGCTTCCTAAAGGTTAGTTAAAGCTCGAGAGCACGCAAGTTTTGTCTTACGACCAGTTATGTTGTGGTTATGAGCAAGGACCGGAATTCTTCATAGCAAAAATCAAACTGTCAGGGGGTTCATTCATATCATTCAGATATAGAAGTTAAGGGTAGACTAACTTTTGCAAGAAATGTATTGTCTATATTATGTCACGAAAAAAGTTGTCGATAAACTTAGTCGATATTTAATCAACCACTAGCCCTGGTACTTTTTTGGGGTTAGACCAGCTGCTTTTTTAGACGAGATGATACTAAGTAGCAACTGGTCTAAAAAGCAGCTGGTCTAATTAGCAACTGGTCTAAAAGTCAGATGGTCAAATTAGCAACCGGTCTAATCCACTGTATCTTGAACTCTAATCGTTAATGACAAATTTCGGAAAGTGAGGGGTCAGCGTTGACTGGGGCGGTAGCGACGTTTTAATGTTTCTTTTCCGTAAGATGAGCTAACTAAAGGATTTAAGGTATATGTATAACATGCGGAAAGATAATAAGTTTTTATCAAACATTTAATTTTGAAGGCTATTTTTATTACCAGGGGTCGGACAAAACGTGCGGATGACGTAAAAATGACGTACCTAATCTTGCACACAGGATGATGTTTGTATTTTAACTTCCGTGTGACATGTAGTAACGAAGAAGTAGTAATGAAGTAACAAAATAAATCCATAGTATTAATAATACAGGTGGTAGGGTGATGTAGTGAATAAAATAAATTTCACGAAACTTGTTACCATAAGGTACGATTATTTAAAATTAATTAGAACAAATCTGTGGGAACCTCAGATAATTAGATTTAATACTCAAAGATAAGTAGGTAGGTAATACAGTAGGTAAGATTAGTAAAAATAAAAAAGAAAGGTTGATATTAGGTATTTAATTAAATTATTACTATTTTTCTAACAAGTCTATAATAGTTGTTACAGACTTAAAGTATGCCTGAATGAATTTTTTTCGCTCAGTCGTTTGATCGGGGAAAAAAAAATTAGCCAACAATTTTGCGGTATCCATAACCATTGCAGTACTTGATTGCTCAGTTTGTGTAGAGATATCTTTGCCTTGTCCTGTAGGCTGCGTTCCTACGGATATTAAAATATCAGGTGTACTATCGCTACTCCTGAGTTCACTTTGACCCTCCGGTAGCTTTATAAAATACTCTTGAGTACAGGGCATATCGATTTCATCGTCGGACGTGTATTCATATTCACACGCACGTAAGAGCGATTGGCTTTCCATATCTACACATTTTCCTGCAATATAAAAAAAACTTTGTTTAGAATTTAAATACGCAAATTATAACTTACGAACGCAAATATCAGTCATATGTTCAATCCCAGGGATCTCCAAAATAATACCACTTGAATTTCACAATAGCACTATATTACACTTTAAAAGTTATACATATAGGTAGGCTGTGGTAGCTGCGGTGCACCGTGGAGCGTTTTTTGATGTGCATCTCTCACCACCAGCTCCGTATAGTACGCCACTGATAGTGCTGCTCGCGTGGCTCAATATTGGTCAGCCTCAATTTGACTCGCCGTCGACACGCTAAGAACAAGAAGAGTCATACGTACTTTTAGATGTCATTGCAATGAAAATGAGATCAGGAATAAGATCTTTCTTCTTTCTTTCTTTGTTAAAATAATAATTTCGTGATGTACCAAACACGTAGCTGTATAGGGCCAAAACTACACACACATTTGTTTTCTTCTTATGTCAAGCGTCTTTTCTATTGTCTTTATGTTACGTTTATTTTAGGCCAGTCCATGTAAAAGTGAAATTGAGTAAATAAAGATTGCAAACTTTATACGCTATAAAAATTTAAAATGTAATGCATTTAACTATCTTATATAAAATCATTCTAAATCATTTTTTTTTCCGATATTTTAATACCCTCGCTATTCGGTGCGGAGATATTTCCTTATAAGTACTTGCTTTCATAATTAATTATTAATATCTGTTCTAAATTCTGAGACGTCATTCTAGAACGTGTACTTGTAAAAATCCATTTCAAAATCGAAAAGGACCTTTCGACCTCCACTGATGTGATTGGGGCGTATTTGAAAAATGGCCACAAGTCGATTTTTTCTATGTTTCCATCATTTCTATCGACACTAATTTCTTTTTTGTCATTTAAGTCGGCAAGTTTTTGCATTGTTTGTAGTTCCTTATTTTTCCTGAGAACTGTTTTTTGCTTTTGATATATATATTTCCCTTTTGCATGCAAACTAATTTTAGACAATTTTGCCGTGACTGTTTTTACGACTTGTAACGAGTCACTTAGTGTCAGTGTAGAGCTTTGTAACTGTTTAGTAGACTCCACCAAAATGCTGCAATGTTCATTTATAAAACACAAGTTGCTTTTTACATGAGGTCTACTTACTGCTTTCTTTGCACGTCTTACTTTAGTGGCATTTTGATCATTTAAAGCATTCAACACGTTCGTGATCTCGTCCAAGTATGTCGCGTAGTATTTGCAAGCCTCAAGCCAAGTGTTCCATCTAGTAATAATCGGCCGAGGAGGCTGTGGTATAGTAGGGTATAACTGGTTCAAAACTTTTAATCTTGATGGTGATTTTAAAAACACTGATTTAACGCTTGCGATTACATCATTGACATCGTCGTATAACCCTCGAACTGTCTCTGCGACTCGATTTAACCCATGAGCCGAACATGTCACGTGGATCATATTTCCAAATAAGTTTTTTAGCGTTCGACCTGCTTTCAACATATAGGGAGCCCCATCAGTCAAAAATAATAACACTCTGTCATGATAGTTCTCGTTTTCAAAAAAAATGTTCAATGAATTGACAACTAAATCGTTTATGGTGACGTTATTTGTACAGTCGAGAACTTTAGAAGCAATTATATGTGGTCTGCTTGCATTATGCTCTCTAAGAGCACCAACGAGGACATTAGCAATATTTTGTTGCAAACGGTCTTTTGTCTCATCTACTGTAACATAAATATAGGATTCCCCGATATCTTTTCGTATAGAAGAAAAGGCATTTTTGAACATTTTTGGCAAATAGCGAAGTCTTAGGTTTGATTCGGTTGGTATGGTAACTGTTTTTGCATATTCGCCATCAATGCATTTTTTTATAAAATTGCGGAAATTTTGATTTTGTTGTTGCACCCAGGGTATGTTTGCTGCTATCATAAAACTTGTAAGGTTCGCATTAAATTCACTTTGCCCTTTTTTTTCTACGTTTCCGACATGTTTGGTTGTCTCCAAATGTCTTACAATATTGCTTACCTTCGTTGGTATATCTTTATTACAGCAAGAGCAGTATACGTGTTTGTCACGTACCTCCAAAAACGGAAAATTGCCACAGTATTCGAGTAAAGATGACATTTTACAGCGTTTTTTTATACATTAGTAAATATAGATTTTAGCTAAATATAATTGTGAATATACAATAGCTAAACAATAACGAAGTCAATTTATTGTTCATCTGATTGACAATGTCAGTCAAAAACGTACTTACTCATTTCAAGTGGCGATATCGTTTAATAAGGAGGTTGATAAATGATAAGATTGATAAGTGATAATTGTTTATACATACATACATAAACTCACGCCTTCATCTTCAGAGTGGGGTAGGCAGAGCTACAGAATTACCAAGCACCCTTAAATAAGTTGTTGATAATTCTGTAACCACGTTTTGCATAATCAGGTTAAGATGTTTACCGGTGTATTAGTGACAGGTTGCAAATCCATGATGATTATGAAAATCAAAAACACTATTTGAAATCATCCTATAAGTGGTTTGACGTCATCCGCACGTTTTGTCCGACCCCTGTTTATTACAGACCGATTGCCGATCGGCCTGTAAGTGGAGACAACAATTATTCAAACTCCTTTACGTCGGAAACATACCGGCCACTTTAGATAATAGATACCGTGTTTGATTAATGACAACTTCATTCTATTATGTCATGTTTTCCTGCCTTCGCAGAATAATTTTAATTGTTATGTGAAATGGTTACTATATTAAATATAATTTAAATATGGATCCTGGGCCAAGTAGTGCGGAACAACGTCGACAGCCAAAACTGGTATTTATAGAGAGTCAGAGTGGAGGTTCAGCTCTATTACATGAGGGCTTTAGGTATAATTTAAATACAACAAATAAAGACAGCACTACTCTTTGGCGTTGTGCAAACCGTTCCATATGTAGTACTTCTATTAAGTTGGGCCCACAGCGAAACAATGTTGTGAAACCCGCAACCCCACATTCCTGCCAAAAAATAAAACTAGCAATGAAGTAGACTTGATGATTCATGCAAAAAAGAAGTCTGTAAGAATTACGCCCCTGTAAAACAGATTTTTGAAGAACAGATATCAATAGCTAAATTACATAATAGTTCAAAACGAAAAATAACCGAAATGGATATGTATGTATCGAAAAAGGATACACTCAGTCGAAAAAGAAGGAAATTTCTAAATTTAAAAAAAACCGACCCCCAAAATTTAAACGACGTCGAAGTACCCGAGATTTTAGCCAGAGATTTTTTGGTATGGAGTGATGGGGAGAATAATGATAAGATATTGGTTTTCTGTACCAAAAAAAGGCAAAAAACATTAAATGAAATTAAGGGAAAATAGTTTTTCGGAGACTCCACATTTAAAAGGGTACCCAAACCCTTCATGCAATTTTTTACTTTACAGTTGGATGTCGGAAGTACTGAAAACCATACGAATATTGTTCCAATGGTCTATGCCCTCCTTCCTAACAAAAATACAAGCACATACATCAGATTGTTTGAGGCTCTTAAAACAAAGCTATTGCTCGAAATAGACTTCTACAAATGCGACTACGAAGTAGCCCAATACAATGCATTCAAAACGGTATTCCCTCAAGCTCAGTTGACCGGATGCTACTTCCATTTTAATAAATCAGTATGGAAGAAGGGTAACGATTTAAATCTCATATCAACTAGAGAAGGACGCCACGCTGTCAGATTAACCGCGAATTTACCATTACTGCCCACCACTTACATATTTGACGCTTGGGTAAATATTTTACAAATTACACCTGATACGGAAGAAATGCGGAAATTCCATACGTATGTAAATAAACAGTGGCTTTTATTGCCCATAATCAGCTGTGCCATGGAACAACATCGCACGACAAACAGTGTTGAGGCATGGCATAGGAGGTTGAATAGCCGAGTGCCCCCGAAGCCCACATTCGTTCATTTTTTGCAAAAAATACTGAAAGAGTCAAAAATACAAGACATTAAATTAGTTAAAAACATTTTAATGTCAATAACAGAAAAAAGGTTGATATAAAATTCAACACTGAATACAATAAGCTACTGACTGCTTTAGAGGAGGGTTTGATTTCACCATTTGACTGTTTGGAGAAAGTAACAGAAGTCAAAAATAATTTAAATAGTACATTGTTGCCTAGGCGCGGAAAGTAAGGGTTTTCCTGACGAGGTGGTTAGCAGGCCGAGCAATAGCGAGGCCTGCTAAAATACGAGTCAGGAAATCCTCGTTTCCGCCGAGGCATACATAATGCTTTTCTCAAACATGTGAGGAAATAATACAAATACATTTTTAAAAAGCAAGTAATTTAATTATGCAGAATGAACGAATGTTACCGACTGTCAATTGTTTTTAAATAATAACCATAGAAATTGAAATGCAAATTCAAAAAGAAACACACGCACTGTGCTAAAAAAGCGAGCAGTTACCTTGGCTGTTTGAAATTTTTGTCTTGGTCCTTTTGATTTTGTATGCAAATTGACAGCATTTTTAAGAAAAATATAGACATGGACGGAAAGTGTTTTCATGTGGTGTTTTTACTCCTAGGAGTAAAATGAGGCTCTTTCCGTCCTTGTCTTTCAATCGGAAAACCGTTTTTTCCGAGCATGTTTGCGAAAAATATACAAACGATAGTATAATATTATGTGTGAAATACGAAAGGCCGCATTCAGAGCAAGAACGTTTTTAGTTGAATAAGGAGCATTTTAGTTTAAAATTAACATTTTTGGTTTAATAAGGAGCATTTTTAGTTTGAAATGATATGTTTTTGATAATAGGGTTAGTCCAATAGTCACGAAGTTATTAAAAATAAAGTATAATTTGACTGAAGTACCTAATTTTCTTTATTTTCCCGTTAATTATTGTTTAATTTTAATAGTTTTGGTTTTGGAGGGAAAGCACATTTGTACTAAAACGTCGCTACCGCCCCAGTCAACGCTGACCCCTCACTTTCCGAAATTTCTCATTAACGATTAGAGTTCAAGATACAGTGGATTAGACCGGTTGCTAATTAGACCATCTGACTTTTAGACCAGTTGCTAATTAGACCAGCTGCATTTTAGACCAGTTGCTAATTAGACCATTTGCTTTTTAGACCAGTTGCTACTTAGACCATTTGCTTTTTAGACCAGTTGCTACCTAGACCATTTTTTAGACCAGTTGCTACTTAGACCAGCTGCTTTTTTAGACGAGATGATACTAACCCTTTTTTTGCCCCTGTCAATCCGGTGTATGGTTATGAGTGACATGGGGTCAATTAACAAAAGATTTTTCAATTCTTATTAAATTTACCGAAATCTCTTCTTAAGTTGCCAGAGCTCATTTGCAACAGTGTTTAGATACTTCTGATCAGCCAAATCAGGTAACGAGCACGGAGCTGTCCTTCCTCTCTCGCGTGATGATAATAGGGTAGTCATTCCAACAGTTTTTGGGCCACCATGGAAATAATGTACCTAAGTCAAAGTGACGATTTATTAGCCGTTCATCCAATACGCAGTTCATCCAAATAGCATTTGGCCATTCACCTACTTCGCAGTTTTTCCATAATATGATTCGTCCATTTCAAGATTCGTCACTACGCATTTCGTCCATTTCGAGATTCGTCACTACGCATTTCGTCCTTTTCAAGATTCGTCAATACGCAGTTCGTCTATTAGAGGCTAATTTGGAAACGGAAGATCTGAACACACTTCTACGCCAACGACGGATATATCCGTTTAAGTGTACGGTACAATAAAAACCTACGTGCATTGTCATAAGGTTTAATTTCCAGCTCAGCGATGAACTATAAATGTATATCTCTCTCTTTTATTTACACGGGAGCGATTATCTTTTGTTCGTTTCTTGGGCGAGAAGATCGCCGATAGTTCATCGATTACTCGCTCGCGGTGGGACCAGTGCCTAATGCGTTATGATTTATTAAGCAAGCTAGTTGAAAATTAAGAAAAAGAGTCAGAAATAATAAAATCAAAAGATTAGCAGAATATTTAATTAAATAAAAACTAAAAAGCTTAACCACAAAGCAAAATAAAACACCTGGAACTAAATCTTGATAGTAGCCAGTACGGTCGATGGTTCATACAAAACGTACCACACGTACAGTTTTGCTCTTATCTTAATACGGCATGCTGGAATAACATAAAACTTATATTATGAGTATTTATATTTGTTACAAAAGTTTTGCAAGAATGACTTTGCGAAGAAACTATGGTACTCAATTCACATTTTCTGAGTAATTTCAGCTTTTTCTTCAAAAAACGGTTAAAAATGAGGCCCCGTTCTTTTCGTTTTCGAGTCATCGGTTTTTTTTTTTCATAAATGCACCGTAGTGTCGACCTTCTTTCTTTAGAGTTTCAATCAATAACAGCAAGTTGGGCTTCATGGGGGTTTTTTATTTAACCGACCGTACCACCCTTCTATGGCATTCGTTGTGCGGTGGTTTTCACCTGCTATACTTAGAATTCCGAAAAGTGGTACCGTAAGCACATGAGTAAAGAAACGGAACAGAGACTAAGCTTCATACAACCGCGCTGCGATAGGTACACTACTACAAGCGCGATGCGCGTGTGTGCGTGTGACCAAACTCCTCGTCATATTCCAAATTGGTCATCTTCCAAACTGGTCATCTTCCAAACTCGTCATATTCCAAATACGTCATCTTCCAAACTGGTCATCTTCCAAACTCGTTATACCATGTACAAAGGCAAGTGCATTTTATCACAAGTGAAAGAGGAAACAAGTTACTGTTGCATTCTGGATACAAATACAGATTTCACAAAAAAAATAACAGTTCTGTTACCTGGAGATGTACAAAAAGAAGCGAGTGTTCAACTGATAATAATGTCGTCATAAGGCAGCCTAACCATATATGTATTTCGAATTTTATGAAGTTAGAGGCTGACAAATGCGTTGATAATATGAAAATGGCCGTCACCAATGATTTGGGATCTATACCAAAAATATTTGAAAAAATTGAACAAGATTTTATAGAACTGAATGGTGAATCTTCTTTGTCTGAGCTACCGACATGGAAAAGCAAAAAAAGTACTTTATACAATGCCAGAAGTAGATCACTTATTGTCCAAAAATGCACATATGATAAAGTAAGCGATGTTTTGATTCCAGAAAAGCTATCCGAAGATTTTTTTAATTTGTAATGACGGACATGACGAAAAAAATTTAATATTTTCATCGCCCACTGCTTTGGACTTACTATCAAAGACGGAACATTATTACGCTGATGCCCCGTTTCCGCTTGCTCCTACTCTGTTCTCCTACTGGTAGGAGCACGAGGACCAATATGTCCTTATGCTCCTACCAGTAGGACCATAAGGATATGTATATCCTCGTGCTCCTACTAATGGACGGTCAAGTACAACGATGTCACTTAATTACTAATATCATTACGAGGAAAGGGGCATATAAACATGGCTATTGTAGTAATCGTATATAGGTTGAAGTAGAAATGCATCTTGTTATCGGCCTCTTTCGAGAGATACCTATTATAACTGCATTACATTTTATCATTGACAAGGAAACAAGTGAATACTTTTCATGTCACTCATATGTCTGTGATATTTCAAGAGTTTGTGAATGTGAGTTGAATTTCACGCAGAATAATGTGTGATAATGAGGAAAAACTTATGTTTATAAAAAGAAAAGGTGGTACAGTTCTGTTACATTCAGGTTATCAGTTCTACAAACAAAAATCATATTCCAATGGCAGTGAAATTTGGCAATGTAGCCAGTCTAAAGTAAAATCCTGTAAAAAGTGTCCAGGGTCGGTTATTATGCAGGTAAGTGATACAACATCATAGTTCGTTACGTTCGTTAGCACCAATGCGACTCTACTTTTACTTTACAATGTGGCTCTTATTTATTTTCCAGAATGATCAAATACTCAAAACTGTAAACCATGTATGTGAAGCAAATCATTTGAAGAATGAAATTGATGCTGGCATATACGCAGCAAAAGTAGAGGCTGAACAGTCAGATATGCCAATACCAAAAATATATAAAAACATGATTGCTCCTTTTCGAGACCGCGGAGTCAATTTCGTCGAAAAATTACCGGAACTCAAAAGCATCAAAACTGGTTTATATAATAGTAGGTATAATGCTATTGGAGCGGAAAAGATAATGTTTAAGGAATTACAAGAAGTGTCTGTCCCAGGAAAATTCAACGATTTTCTTTTAGGTGATTACATAACAAATGATTCAAGAATTATTGTTTTCTGTACAGAGCAAGGAAGGAAACTTCTTGAAAGCTTATCAGAATTTTTCATCGACGCCACTTTTAAAAGTTACCCTAAACCTTTTAGCCAATTACTTATCATTCACGGAGATCTTTGTGGTTCCCCACAGGAAACTAAAACAGTGCCTTTAATATTTGCATTCATGCCAGATAAAAAGCAACAGAGTTATGTCACTGTTTTACAAATGATTAAGTCACAGATTCCCAAATGGAAACCGCAAAAATTTCATTCGGATTATGAGAGTGCCATTATAAATGCACTGTTAGAGGAGTTCCCTAAAAGCGTGGTTAAGGACTGTTATTACCACATGACAAAAGCTTTGTGGAAGAAAAGTAAGGAAATTGGACTTAAACGAAAGATTCAACGCAGATTCGTCGGACTTTGTACTGCCCTTCCTCTATTGCCTGTTAATCTTATCGACGAGGGTTGGTCTTACATTCAAGAACAATTTATGTTGCTTGGTCAAGATGAAAAACTGAAAACTTTTTTCCAATATTTCCAAAAGACATGGATGAAAGGCGAGTTTCGAAGTAAATGGTGTGTATATGAAGAAAAGCATAGAACCAACAACGTTGCCGAAAGCTGGAACTCAGCCCTGAACAAAGAAGTCCAAAGAAATGTTACTTTGCTGCGTGTGCTGAACGTACTTCGAAATGCTACAGCCGACAAAGGTGTTCCGATAAAACGACGTCGAGAGGATCTCGTAACTGATACTTTAATAATGAATACCCAAATGTCGCTTATACATGGTGAAATTACTGTAGGTAATTGTTTGGAAATACTAAGGTAATTATATAAAATTTTGATTGTACAACATTTTTTATTATGTGCTTAAGTGTACTATTGCATATAAGGTTCCGATAGGAGCATAAGGACATATTGGTCCTCGTGCTCCTACCAGTAGGAGAACAGAGTAGGAGCAAGCGGAAACGGGGCGCTGATGGGACTTTTAAGGTTGCCCCACCCCCTTTTCACCAATTATATAGTCTTCATGCAAATTTGGACACAAGTGATACAAATTCATATTTTGTACCACTTGTTTATGCACTTTTACCAAGCAAAAGGGAAGAGGTTTATCGGCGTGTATTTTTCCTTGTAAAAGAACTTTGGTTTAAATATCACCAAGTTTAAATGCGACTTTGAGATAGCTGGTATAAACGGTTTGCTATCAGTATTTCCGGACGCAATAGTAACAGGATGTTACTTCCATTACCAAAAAGCCTTGTGGAAAAAATCTAAGGACTGTGGAGCATTTGCAACTGAAGAAGGCAGATTTTTTACAAAAACTATGTGCAAAACTAGCGTTGTTACCTAAACAAGACGTACCGGAAGCCTACTTAGAAATATCGCACTCTGCCTCGGATTCAAATGAAATAAGGGTAATTCATAATTACTTTGTAAATTTTTGGATGCAAAAGAATAATAGCAATATATTTTGTGTTGATGAAGATCATTTCCGCAAAAATAATGCCGTAGAAGGCTGGAACAACAGAATTAACCACAGATTAACAAAAAAAAATCGCTGTATTTATTTGTTAAAAAAATGAGAGAAGAAGCACTACACCAAGATATAAGAATATTTTTTTTTTTTTACATTCCAACCAAACGCAGCGTCGACGAACTACAGATTTAAATAAATTTACAAAAGAAAGAGAAATAGTACAGGATTTCGTAGATAAAAAAATAACTGTTGTGGAGTGTCTTGGTAGGCTATGTGAAGTATAATTTTTTAATGTTTTTTATAATTTTTTAAAGACCAGGTTATTTTAATGCGAAAAAGTGTGTGTTGCCTTAAATACTAAGATTAACCTAAATCTTAAAAATATTTTAACATGAAATAAATTTAGTTACATAATATTTTTTGTGGTTTTATTTTGTTCGAGGCAGCAGCGTACATATTTAATTGCTAAACCATTTGGGTTAAAATATCTATTCTGTTTCGACATATACCGTTCTTTTTTGTTATAAGTTATAATACAACAAATTTGACAAAAAATTAAGGTTATGTGTCAAGTCATACAAATTTGTTTCTCTTATTTGCCAATTCTTTTGGACTCTGCCTTAAGTAAATTATTGTCAGTACAAAGTATAACTACTAAGTACAATCTGTCCTGAAGTCCTAAGTAATACTTATTATTCCTGTAAGCACGTGTTCGCGATTTAATTTGACTGTACAATGACGAGTTTGGAAGATGACCAGTTTGTAAGATGACCAATTTGGAATATGACGAATCAGGAACAAATCGCAGAAACTGGTTTATACTATACTGATTTACTTAAACTCACACGTTTTGATTCATTATTATTATTATTATTATTATTTTTGGTTTATACTAGTTCAGTTTGGTCACAAGCGCAGGGCGCGCACCGCGTCGTCGTTTTCGATTTCAATGTATTCGTTGTGTTATAATGAGTGAATGTAAATTTGATATGCCATGTGAATGCTTTCCATTGGATTATTTAAAAAAACTGTTCATTAGATTAAGGATTTATCATTCAATTAAAAGATATAATAAATTATTAAAAAACATAAGTTATAAAAACAAAATCTTTAGCGTAAGTAATTTGTAATCAATAAATAAATAAAAAACTGATCGATATCATTTTATTTATTTTTGTCCACCAGTGCCAACCCTACCATATTAGGTATAAATTTTGCGCGCTCTTTAGAAGCTTAGTCTCTGTTCCGTTTCTTTACTCATGTGCCGTAAGTGTGTTTTTCGAAATAGTGGCAAAACTGTTCGAAAGCAGCCGAGTCTTGACACACTTGGCCGAGTGTTTTTATTTCAACCCACGGGTCCATTAGATAATTCGTGGGAAGTAAAGTCAAATAAGAGCCGACAAGCGCCTGGTCTACGTTTATCGCTTTACTGAAAGAAGAAACCGGTTATATGCACGTCAGGGTAAACACTTTTTAAAGCATTGAACTGTGCTAGTTCGAAATCAGCATTATAATTTTTAATGATTACACCTAGGTCTTCCTTTAATACGGTAAATAATACTCAAATGTTTCTTCTTTTTTGTCCGACAACAGACTAGCAGTTTTGATATTTTGTATCCGGGTTTAAGTCCAAATGCAACGTAAAAATCTGCTTAAATGGTTTGGCTGTTCTTTTAAACGTGTCATCGGCATAGAAATTGTATATTCTGTGACTTGATTTTTGGAACAATTTGCGAGCTATATTTGTACAGAACACTAACATTTTGTTGCCTTCGGACACATTGGTACAATTTCCATATTTGTACAAATGCTTTGGCAGTGCAAGTTTGTACAATTTTTAAAAAGGAATTTTCCATATTTGTACAAATAAAATTTTAAACTATAAATGGTGTGATACTTCCTGGCCACGCCACTGACTCAATTTGAATCCTGATTATCGTAAAAAAATGTACAAGAAATGTACATAATTTGTACGTTATTAAAAAAAGGTACTATACTAAGGCTTTGGAGATTTTGAACAAAATTTGTGGCATGGTTCCTAGCCACACAAATGTGTTGCTGAGGAATAAAAACCGCTTTTTTAATTAAAAAAAAACAAACTTTTAATGAGAACATGCTACTTCAACATAACTAAACCATTCTGCTTGTGAATAAAGTAGCAGTATTAAAACAAAACAAAAATAATACTTTTTTTAACCAACTTATTAATTATTTTTCAACTCTTAGGTACATATTTAGTCACTTGCCAATAGCGTATATAAATCGTCACATGTGTTAACTTCATTATTTTTTTCAGTCAACTTCTCTTCATATGTGATGTCACATTCGTTAGTGTCGTTATCGGATGTTGTAAGTTCTTTTTTTAATAGAGGCAATACCCTTAGTTTATTCAAACACTCTAAGACGCTGATTTTATTGTTGAGTAGTTCATCCAAGATTGATTGAATCCTTTTATTTTTTATACTTTGGGCGGGCCTTCTTTTTTTCACTTCTATATTATGAATCGCACGTAAAATTTTAAAGTCGTTACGTTTCGCTTCCTCTTTTAGAAAAGATACCACGTAGACGAGTGAGTCCTTGAGAGGACCAATGTCCCGATTTACTTTCCTGTGCCAGCCTTCTACATTGTTTGTGGTTCGGTGTTGGTCTCCGTAACAACTTAACATTTGCATCATTTTAGGCGTCAGCCACTGCTTCTCAAAATATTCGATGAAATTTATTACATTATTCGTATTCTTTGTGATATCTTTAATTGTTAACCAACCTTCCGGGATGTAGTGACAAGGCAAAAGAGCTAACGCTGTTGTCAAGTACGTAAATTTTATCTCTGAGAGACTCTCCATATTTAACAACTTTGCTTTTCGTGTAACTGCTTGGCAATAATGAAAGAAACAACCTTTGCATTTAGTGTGCGGAAAAACTTTTTGGGTTGCATTCATCATTGCAGTTTCATAGTCTATACGAAATGTTTTCGGTTGCCAGTTAGGAATTTTTTGCAATATCAAACTCAGCATTCTAGTATAAGTTTCTTCCGTTTTGTTTGGCAGTAATATGTATACTAATGGAAATATATTTGATGAATTTTCGGTGCTGTTTATATCTCCATGTATGGAATAAATTTGGTAAAATGGGTCCGAGCAAGATTTGAAAGTTCCGTCTCCAAAAAAGTCATCCACAAATGGAAGTATTTTCATTGCCTCTACAGTCATAAACACTATAATTTTGTCGTCGCATCCATCATTAATTATTAAAAAATCGTTGGCCAAATAGTCAGGAATTTCCACTTCCTTAACTGCATTAAATTTCAATTTACTGACATTGTATTCTTGCCTTCTGCAATTGTAAAGTCCACTTTTTATCGATTCGAATGTAGGCACTTCTGTTACAAATTTCATGCCTTGATCCATCAAATCTTTAAAGCTTTCATCATATATCTTCTGAATGGGAGTGCATTCTGTTCTCACTCTTTTTCTGCATAAGTCAATGGCTTGCTGCACTTTATTACTTGTCTCCGAGGAACTCGCTAAGCAGGTATGTTGTCCCTCTCGTAGAACACTTACTTGACTTTCATTTAATGTTACTGATCCGCTGCACATACTACGGTGAACACATCTCCAGATTGTGGTCCCAGTTTTATTTTTACACCCAAAATAAAATCGATATCCATTTCTTAGTAATACCGGGTTTCCTTTTTCACTGTTTATGAAAACTACTTCAGGTAACTGTTTGTCGTTATCTTCCTTTGCAGTACTTTCTTTAATAGAGTCCATGATAAACGAAACACATGCGTTATTACTGATATATTCAATATTATCATTCAAGTAGCCACCTGAATAATTAAGATAAGCGATAAAATGAAATTATAATGAAATTATACAAGAACTTCTTGAAAAAATTACAGATGAGATGAAGATGACATAATAGCCTGACACTAATCTTTTTTCAAACGATATTTTTCATTGACGCCATCGGCTTTAAAAAGTATGTATGTAAAAAGTTTGGTTAAGTATAAGTTACTATCGAGGTAGAAAGTAGGTAAATATGCAACACGCACAAATCAGAAGCCCGGTTTAAACTGGGTAATTTGTAGTTGTACCAATATGGAATTGTACGAATGTGGAATTGTACGAATGTGGAATTGTACGAATCTGGAATTGTACAAATATGGAAATTGTACCAATGTGTCCGAAGGCATTTTGTTGCCGTCACCGCATGCCTTTACTAAAAAATCTTTAGCCAACGACTCGGGAATTCGAACGTCTCTGGGCTGATGAAAAGATAAACTAGCAATTTCTTGACTCTTCTTTTTTATCCTCAGAGTTGTCTCGCTTTGAATAAAATGCTGGAATTTTGTCCGGCTCTACTATACCAGTATCTTCAAGTTGTTGATAAGACTCTTCATATATCTACTGCACTGACCCGAAACCTATTGAACTGCTTTCATTGGTTGTAAACTCCAATAGCTCTCACGTAGAAGAACACTGGCTTTCCAAGATACAATAAGGGTTTAACAATTAACTGTGCTACAATTATTAACAACCTACTTTAAGTGCTTAAGTTAATTTTTACAATCCTTTTTGCTTAAATAAAAATTTATTATTATTATTCCAGTGGTTTTTTACAGTGAATATTCAATTATAAAAGTAAAATAACAATACTAATATAAAAAATAAACATTATAAAAAACCTAACCTACGAATGCCGCCCTTTTTCCACGTTCATAACCAAGGTTTCATAACTGGTTATGAATAAGGATTTTTTTTCACTGTTTCATAACCAGTTATGAAACAAGACATTTTTTTGCCATTTTCACAACTAGAACCTCCGATTCATGTATGGTCCCCTGGTACCCCTGGTACATACTTTATTCGGGATATAATGAGTTTACTCAAATATTCAATTAGGAGGTATGGTAACATTTTACAATGTGGTAATACCTTATACTCGTACCTCTTTATACACATATAACATAGGAAACTGTTTGGTAAATAACTGGCTAGTTTTCACTATCACAGATAAGTGACAGATCAGATATGAGTTTCAAGTGGCAAATTATGTTTATTGTTGTGGAAAACCGTACTGAAGAAGTGATTGTATTTTCTCTCTTATTTGGGTAAATAACGATGGAGTTCATTCCTACTAAACGAGGAGGAACAAAGTTAATTTTTGGAGGCCGTGAATACCATCTCCGGAAAACATACGTCTCAACAGGTGATAAGTTTTGGCATTGCAATCATAACAAGAAATGCAAAGGAAATGTAACGCTAAGTACCGAAAATATTGTGATAAAAGATAATCCCCACATTCTAGACTGCTTACCGAATACGGAAAAATATATAATTACTCAAAAGATGGTTCAGTTAAAGAGAATAATTTGCGACAATTATGATCCTATTCAAAAACAATTTGAAGCAGCAATATGCGAACTAAAAGATGATGGTTTGGATATGATTGCAGAGCTGCCTAAATTTGAAAATGTCAAAACAGGTTTGTACAATGCCAGAAATAAAGCATTGAAAGTTCCCAAACTTCACCATGAACTGCCAAAGGACGTGACCGTGCCCGAGAAATTCGAAAAATACTTAACGGCTGATTATAATGACAGGAGCAGAATTCTCATATTCTGTTCTCCTGATACCGAAAATATTTTACAAAACTTTGAAGTTTATTTACTCGACGGTACTTTTAAAGCATGCCCGAAGCCATTCAAACAACTATATAGCATCCATGGTTACAATACTGTCACAAAAAAAGTTATTCCGATATTTTTTGCCTTTCTCCAGGACAAAACAACACAAACTTACCAAAAATTGTTTGATCTAATCAAAACAAGATTTCCGAACTGGACTCCATCAAAAATATTGTTGGATTACGAGAAAGCAGCTATGAATGCTGTTAGAAAAATGTTTCCAGACACGACAGTAAAGGGCTGTTATTACCATTTTTGTCGCAGTCTGTTTAAAAAATCCAAAAAGTTAGGTATAAAATCGAGAGTGCAGAGGAGGCATGTTGCACGATGTGCTGGCCTGGCACGATTACCCTTAAAATATATTGCTTTTGGCTATAGCTACATCATGAAAAAATCTCCAAAAACAGAGAAGATAGCAAAGTTCAATGACTATTTTAATCGGTTTTGGTTAAAGGACATACAATTTATTAAAACATGGTGTTGTCATGGCGAAGAAATAAGAAATACAAATCATGTAGAAGGGTGGCATTCTCGCATAAACCGTTTTGTTGGTCAGAAAAGGCCCTCCATAGCCAAAATTTTGGACATTATAGAAAAAGAAATTAAATTGAGGAACACTAAGACAAAGAGTACACGAAAAAATGATAACTACGTAGAAATCGACAAAGAGATCAATCAAACAGTAGAAGAATTAATGGCAAAAGAAATAAGTGTCGGCCATTGTTTAGAAATAATTGCACCCTTCATGTTTTAAGTTAACAAACATTGCTCAGAAGAAGCAACCGTTTAGTTTAAGTTGACAAGCATTTATTTTATTATTTTTCTGTTGCAGTTATTATTTAACGAAATAAAAATTAAAATAACTCCATGTTTTTGTGAGTTACGTTTAATTGAATATTTGAGTAAACTCATTATATCCCGAATAAAGTATGTACCAGGGGTACCAGGGGACCATACATGAATCGGAGGTTCTAGTTGTGAAAATGGCAAAAAAATGTCTTGTTTCATAACTGGTTATGAAACAGTGAAAAAAAATCCTTATTCATAACCAGTTATGAAACCTTGGTTATGAACGTGGAAAAAGGGGAATGCCGCCGGCAGCGGGGCAGGGCTCAAGCTACCGGTGGTTAGGGCTGCAGAGAGAGGAACCTTAGACAAGTTTAATTTAGTAAAGTTATGGGACACCAACCGGCGATTGTCCCTGAGTTCAAACTAAAGAAGTATGCTCCCACCTCCTGCGTCAGTGTAAAGACTATTTAAGAAGGATGGGAATACTAATAATAGGTTCTATGAATGAACTGATATGGATTGGTGAACTAGGCTATTGATGAAACTACGGCGCCTGCCTGGCCAATGCTAATTACTTTGGTTTAAATGGCAGGCGGTGACTCGCCAACTCAATGGAATGGACCTCCCGAAATAGCCACAAATATATAGCAGCAGGGAGGCAACAGTTCCAGAGGGGCTAAGGGTGGAGAGGTGCTTCTGGACTTTAAACGACCATAAGGTGCCCACTCACCACTTATGCAACACATCCACCCTTCGAGCATATAGCTCTTGCGACTCCACTCTGACCGGCCAATAAAGGCAAGCCAGAGGTGAGGGTCTGTTCCTCGTCATTGCACACCGCAGCCGGCCGGTGAAGGCAAGCGTGAGGTGAGGAACAGGACCTACCCTCGGGAGCACTCAGGTCCGTGGTGTCGCCACTTACCACAGCTCGCCACTAGCCTGCGGCCTTATTATTATTATTATTGAAACGTTAGCTTTACAGACATCGAATGCAATGTCTATTACATTTTGCGAATGATCCGGTTCACATGTGCGTTCGCTTTCTCGCAGCACTATAGTATGGCCTTCGTTTAATGTTACAGATGCACTGCATTCATACATACTGCTGCACCGCCATAATGAAGCATTATTTTTTTTGGCATTTTTTTGTCTTGTGGAATTTAAATTATATATAAATCGATTTTTAAGTAGCAAATCTGCACCTGTTTTACTTTTGATAAGTGTTAAATCAAACTTATTATCCATGTTTGTATCTGACGTTCGTGGAAAGGACATCACGTGGAAATGTCACTCGCGATCAGTCAGTTTTATTAGTTATTGTATATTATAAGTGGCCAACATCTAGTGTATTTTGTACCAGTATTACGAATGTCATATTTATCTAAAGAGGTTTGGCATTACGATACAAGATGCTTGCCGTGCTCAGGTAGCAAATTAAATGTCCTAAAACTATAATATTAGTGTAAAAAGTTATTATTTATCGTCTCATGTACAAAATAAACGAATTATATTTATCATAGAAGATCATGCCCGCAACTTCACTTGGCTGTTTTCTTTTTTCTTTTGTATCCAATTTCATATTATAAAATATAACAATATTCGTGTGTAAAGTATAGTTCTATTTTTACTAAGTGGAATAATTAAATGAACTGTTATATCCTAAAACGTAATAAAATCACTTTCATTACATTGTAATTCACGCAACAAAAGTACTGTAAAAAGTAGAAGTAGTAAATTTCCATGATATTTTTAAATCAATACCAGATACGTGTTGCCTACCTATTGGACAAAATGCCTGTTGGACGAATTGGGAGTCAGGCAAAATATATCTTGGACAAAATGCGAATTGGACAAAATATATCTTGAACGAAATGAGAGTTGGTCAAAATATTTGCTGTACAAAATGCATGCTAGACGAAATCAAAGAGAATATAATCACTACGTTTTAAGAGGCGGGACTCTCATACAAGCCAATAGTATCAGTTTGCATGGCAATCCGATACCAACGTAACTACAGCAACGAACCAACGAAGAACCGTCAAACAGCAAGAGTGCCAACTTAACGGGTTAAAATAGTGTAGTGGGCTTGCTGTTTTTATCGATATCGATAAAATGGAAAAGGTTGAAAAAAAGGTCAAACAATGTAAACTATTTTCTCAATCGAAATTAGGTTACGTTTGTGTCCACATTTAAGTCGTATGTTGTATAATAGATATTTATTTAAATGGTATTATACAAGGACGGACTTAAATGTGGCCCAAAAGAAAATAATATACTTTTTGTAATAATGTAATTATTTATTGTTAAGCACGACACACAGAGCTATATTATAACTCTTTGTGTTACAGGCTTATGTCGAATTTAACCAACAACTTAACATTAACATACAATTAGTGTTAACAGCTATCAAAATGTAATTATGAACTATCAGTCGATTAACACGTACATGAAGTTTTATTTTATTATTTTGCGATGCCCTGTTGCTGTGCTTTTTTAATAATGTCGGCAGTTGATTCCTCAGATTTTGCGAAGGCCATATTTGTACGATGGCATTCATTTCGTATTAAAAGATGACACAGACGAAGTAACAGTGTATGAAGAAGACGATCTTTGTGGTCGTTACAGATCCATTGTAAGTTGTCACATTTTGCCAACATCATAGTGACGGCTTGCTGAGAAATATGTTTCTCGTAAAGAATTGGTTTAACCTGTTCTTCAAAACATGATGTAACTGTGTCAACTAACATGCAGAGATTGACTGTGGGGTATGTAAGACTTTTTCTGTCTTGCCACCACTCACGAAGTTTTATGTAGCTATACATGGGTGTGTCACACAGTTCTTTGTCTTCAGTTTTTAAACTGAACTTACAATTCTCACATTGCCACCGTATTTTTCGAAGCACCACTGACGCCAAATATCCCGCGACATACACAGTAGGCTGTTTTTCGAACGATTCGAACAAACTATTTTCAATTTGTAAAAGTTCCGCATCATCGTCAGAAAATTCGAAATCATCAGGCAGGTGCAAAACAGGAGCTTCAGTATCTTCAGGCAGGTGCAAAACAGGAGCATCAGTAACTTCAGGTAGGTGGAGAATAGGAGCTTCAGCATTTTCAGGTAACCGTGTAACCGTTTCTGTTTTTTCACCATGTTGAAAAAAATCTTCGAAATCAATTATGGCTTCATTATCATCTTCTTCACAGTTTGCTCCTCTACCAACTGGCGTACTTAATTTTGTCAAAATATTTGACTTCAAAGCGGCTGTAAAATGATGGCACGTTGGGTTACGATTTGTAGGAGAATGTTGCCTAATCATTCCAAAAAGGTTTTCTAAGCTATCTTGATTTAGCTGACGAAGATTTAAGTACTTGAACCCTTTTGACTCAACATACTTCCAAATGTCTTCCAATGATGATAACGAAGTTACGTATCCCTGGACGCATCGTACGTTCTTCAGTCTTAAAAAGCTATCAGACTTGAGGAAATACATTGAACTCATCATATTTTTATAATGTCTCCACAATTCAACGTGGTTAGTTTTCTGAGAAACATTCTCTCTCCTGTGCTTGATAACGTCCTTTCTGGATGTAGGACCATTGGTGCAATCGAAAAGTCTATCAAGATCTTCTACAATATGGGCAGTCTCTAAAATCTCCTGAGCTTTCACATCATCGCCATATTTCTCAGCCATTAGTTTTAAAATAGCAGCGACGGTATTACTGAGCACTTGAGCAGCCAGCTTTACTTTCATTTTAGATCTGTATGTAGGATTGACGTGTAGGGCTGTTAATTTTTTGAAGTGCAAGGTGCTTTTGTTTTTTTCCGCCACATGTACCAGATGAGACCACTTTCCTTTTTTACCATTTATTACAATTTCTCCTCCATTATGAAAATTATTTCTTATCGATTTGAATAGATGCGGGATATCAAACATAATAAATATTCTCATATCATCCAATAAGAAATAATTGGAGGTACTTGGGATGCAACACCACATCTTGAGTAAATTCAAACTTCCAATGTTTGTGGGTCCTTGGTCACATATTGTGGTAACCACAGTGTAACCAATATCAGTTACAGCCTTTATGACATCCTTAATAATAACAGCGAGGCTTTGCGATGACACTGTTCCTTTAACAAAATAGTAAGCTATCGGTTGCTTCAGTTTTTTGTGGAGGCCTTGCAGCATAAATACTAAAGCATGATTTGCTATTTCTGAAGACCTGTTCTGGTTTTCGCCTAGGTCCACAAATCCCTCTACTTTATCCGTCCTGGGATTGAAGATAAGACGCTTTTTCAAAGATATCTCGTCGAAGAGCAAAGCACACAACCTGTCTTTTTCGTTCAATTTTACAGCCTTCTTTTTTAATTGGCCCATAATGGTTTGGCTAATTCCTGGCTCCAAATCTATGCTTTGAAGCAGAGTTTGCAGGGTTCTTACGCTTGGTAATGCCATTAAATGTTGTAGGTGTCTATATGTGCGAGGAGATTTTTTATAAATAGCAATAGCCAAGGCTTTTTCTAAAGGAGTCCACCGTTTTCCTCGAGGGTTTCTAGCATGGTTGCGTATGTATGCCTTTATAAGTGTTTTTAATGCCAATGACTTGATACGTGGCATTATATTTCCCTCGCTCAAAATAGAGATTTTGTGCTTGTAAAAATTAATCTTTTTAATTAATTTTCTTTTTCTTGGTGAAACTTCTAAATCTGTAATAAAATAAAGTATATAAATTATTAACATTTATTAAAACTATTTATTCGGTGAAGGGCAGGCATAAAATTGTACATGTAGTCAATTCAGTATGTACAGTACCCACCACCAGTAGTGATTGTATGTACCCACCTGTGTTGAACAAATAAAAATACTATGACTATGACTATGACAGTCACCATCAAATATATCTGTACATATCGGGGTGGCTAAAAATATCTGCCTGTTATTCAGACAGAACATGCACTCGTCTTGACAATAATAGTCGTGTTCAGAGAGAGAGAGAGAGTGAGCACCTTGTTTGCTGCAATATAGACGGCAACTGTACCTAAACATAAAACTAGGAAAAAATAAGGAAAAACCAGTAACAGTGATTTGATTGAATGCAAGACTGACATCTGGCTATATTAGTGAGATATGAACTGCTGACACTTGTGTTGAGCAATAAAGTTTAAATAAATATTATGTACCATAATAGAATTAGTATCACAGTTTTTCTTCTTTGTAATAGATTAGGACAGAATAGAAATGAACAATATTTAATCGGACACCATAATAAATAAATGTAAAATGAAGATAATACTTCTTGCTGAAGAGAATACATACAATCACTACGCACATTGTCAGTCCACTTCAAAGTAGAAAGGTTGTAAGTGGTGTTATTTACCTGAGCCAGACATTTTTTTTCTTTTATACGATTGAAGGACTTTCTCCTTTTTTGTGCAATAATCATGATCAAGTAAATGCGCCTGCTCCTTAGTAGGTGGTTCTGTAAATATGAATGAAATATTAAAATGTTCTTTTTGGTGTACAATAAATTTAATTTGTAATATTGTATAGTCAGCTCTAAAAGTACACAATTCTGAATCTTATCCTGCAGACTTATGTGCTCAAATGTAAATATATTTTTAGATGTGACTGTACTTATTTATTTATTTCAGTTTATAAACTGTATTTACCTGAGCAACTGTGTGACCTTTTTTTTTCATGTGATTGGGATATTTTCTGCTCACTTGACCCTTGAGTTGACAGATGCTGTCCAAGAATGTAAGATTCTGTAAATATTCAAAGCATGAAAATATAATCAAACTCCTGATATAATTTTAAGAGGTTCATCTGCCAAATAAGGTTAAAGAGTTACCAGAGTTACTAGGCCCAGCAATTGCTTCAACTTCGGAAACTTCTGTGTCACATATTATCACCGGAGAGACAAAATTACTTGTAATGTCAATATTTGAATAAACATGACTAGGAAAGTTGAGCAACATTTCATCAGAAAGTGGATCAGCTTTTAAATTTTTTGACGGTATGGCATACTTTTTGAGGCGATTTTTTTTCTTTGCTTTGTCCTCAAAGTGATCTCCACATACATATTTTAATTTGTGTAATTTTTCTAGTGGAACATATATTAAATCTTCTTTTCCCACAAACTTGACCCACTGCTTGCATCTGAAAATATTTTATAATTAAAATAGAGTTACATTTTCTTATATCCATGGTTAAAATGTTAATGAATTAGCAGACTGATAACAAATAAATCAAAGAATGATCATTGATGTATGGCAGGAAATTTTTCAGTGAAAATGAAAGTTATGTCCGAATCAGTTTTAGGGTTACATATTTGAATATCAAAAATTAAAATATCGAAAGTTCATAATATCGAAAATTCATAATATCGAAGAGTTGATTTTTCTGAAACCGTTAACTTTTCAGGACTGTTACAAAACTAACCTAACCTAACCTAATGAGTTCTATACAATGGCTTTTGCAAAAATCCTGAAAAGTAAATGGTTTCAGAAAAATCAACTCTTCGATATTATGAATTTTCGATATTATGAACTTTCGATATTTTAATTTTCGATATTCAAACCCGTACCCGATTTTAGGGCACCTTGAGTAAATTCGGAAAGGTTCTAGAGTGGCGACCGCGAACCGGGAGACAAAGTGTTGGCAGACCTTCCACAAGGTGGACTGACGATCTGATAAAGGTCGCGGGAAACTGCTGGATGACAGCAGCAGAGGACCGATCGTTGTGGAAAACCTTGGGGAAGGCCTTTGTCCAGCAGTGGACGTCTTGCGGCTGATAATGATGATGATGAGTAAATTCGTTTGTTTAACCCTTAATCAAACGGGTATATTTTTAGAAGATAAAGGAATATAAACTATATTAAGACACAAACAAAGAACATAAAAATAAACGAAAACTATAAAATTAAGTGAAAAATAGTTTCCCAATATTTGATTAAGGGTTAAAAATAGACTTAACAAAAAAAAGCAAGCAAAAAACACAAGAGGACATGTAATGTACGCATCAGCTTTAATAAAATAATAATAATAAGATTTTTTGGTCACATTTTATGCAAGTTCTCACACAATTCGACATACTTTGCGTATAGTTATCGATAGTTACAGTACATCTCTACACAATAAAAATCAAAATAATATAGGTACCTATCTAATTTTGGTTGTTTAAAGCCTGCTACATGGCTAAAAATATCTAAATCAATGCTTACCGGCCTTCATCCAGTGGAAATTTTGCCATAAACATCCTTTTTTCCATATTTTCGCGACTAGCTCGATTTCCACAAATTTCACATGTTATAAACCGTCTTTTCGGTGGCATTTTCACAAAGTGTATTCACTATAAATTGTACAATCACCTTTCACTACTTCCGATCGCAAATTTATAATACTTAAAATCTTAAATCAAAAATTTACAAGAGTAAACAAACAAGACACGAGAGACGCAATGACAAGCAAAGCAATATGGCTGACGAGACGAGGTGTGACCACAGGTTAGATAATAAGAACTGAACTGATTGAGTATGGTGGCTATTGTTTGCCATGTAAAGTCCATATAATATTTTTTTTGTTCCTAGTTGCGTTAGACTGGACGAAATGAGGATTTAAAAACCAATTGGACGAACTGCGTATAGGATTAACGGCTAATAAATAAAAGTGACGACGCAATAAGTCGTGTAATACGTAGAAGTTTTTGTGACTTGATACTTCACTTACACTTCCTGCACAGCACGGCAAAGGAATACATTTGGTCGGCGATGCATTAATTAGGTTTTCGTGAAAATAAAAAGAAACCTGAGTGCGACGCCAACCATCTGCAATTAATTATAGCAGATGTGTAGGAAATTCATTCCATTTTGAACTACTGCGCGTTTCTGTTCGGTCGGATACTGTATAAGTTTATCTGTATAACCTGACGTTCTTTTTTTCAGAATGAAGCCACCAAAACGCAAAACCGTATTCAGACTAAGGTCGACAGTCGGATCTTATCAACGCCCTATGGGATATTTATCGTATGGGCCGGAGCAATTGGTATATGCTCAGGTGTATGGCAATTCCTATTCTGGTATCTAGAAGATATCGCAAGTTCCAAGGACCCCTTTGAATCCAGATGTATAGCCTATATAAAAACGCTTCAAGGTCTCGTGAGCGCGATCCAGACTTTTTGTGGAGAACTACCGTTCATATTCGGTGAGCGAATAGACTGTCATTGAAACAGCTTCAGGCATTTATGTAAGGTTAAAGAGTAACCTTTTTTATTCGCTACTGCTTCCCTAGAGCCTCCCCTTTTTTTTTTTTTATTATTGGTAACGTGCAATCAATATATCAATATACTAGCTTTTACCCTCGACTCCAACACGTAGAAGTCATTTTCGCTTTTACTTTAGGAACTTACAAATTTACCGGGATTTGTCCGTCGCCGGGCTGTGAACTACTCTGTTCTATATTCTATTCAATCAGTTAAGGAGTTTCAATGTGAAAACAGAACAAACACCCATTTGCAATAGGGAATATCCAATGCATGGATTTTTTAAATCGCATTGCTCAGGAAAATATGGAAATACCGTAAAATAGTTCACCAAAAGTAAAATTAAATTTGCCTAGAAATATGGATGATACAAGCACTTTAATCTGCCAATTCCACAGCGATTATACAGAGAGATCCCATATACAGTGTGATCCCATATAATGTGTGTTTTGCTGGAAAAATATGAGAACACATCTTTGGTTACGTATACACTCCAACACAAAATAAATAATACAAAAATAAACCGGGTAAGAGCGTGTTGGACCATGCTCATTGTTGGGTTTTGTGGCCGTTACTTTAAACACTGCCACGATTAAAATTGAATTTTAAAAAAAATGTATTTAAGCCTCCAATTTTAATTTTATTGTAATGTGTAAATGATGTAGGGCTCTACCAAAATCGGAATGACGTGCAAGTGAGAGCCAGTATTTTTTTTATTGAACCTCAAAAGTTGAGCAAATTTTAAAAATTCAGTGGAATGTCAAGTTTGATTTAGGATTTAAAAAATACTACAAAAGATTCTAACCATGTGCAATAATGGTATAAAACCTTTACTAACGCCGTTAAATGGTCAATTTTATCCGGTACGACACATTAGACTGGTAATAATCACTATGCAGGAGAAAGATTTTGTAAAAAACACCAGCGCAAAGAATCTACTAGGAACGATTCCCTAATAGACGATTACCATCCCGACACACGTTTCAAAACACTTACCGTCGCTTACCAGAAACTGGAAATTTGAACATCACTGGACCAAGAGGGATTGTGGTGCAACACAACGTTGAAATTGATGATCGGATTTTGGCATTGTTTGAGGAAGACCCGACCAGAAGCATTAGAGATGTAGCTTCATTACTCAAAAAGGTGAGGCACGCGTCGCTGATTAGCCGCGCGTGCCAGGCCGCACATTTTGTAGGCAATTGGCGCGGAGAACCCGGCCTGGGCTAAACTGTGAAAATGAAGCTAACTAGCACAGTCGTAAAAAATATTTGGACAATTAGTGCAAAATTTAAGGTATGACGATTAGAAAACTGGCTAAAAAGTATGAGTAGAGTCCCGCGGGCGTTCACAAGATAATAAAGAAATTTGGTGACTTCTGTTCTCTCGAAGATTTCCCTAAATCTGGAAGAAAACCAGGGACAACCGACTTGGCACTAGAAAAGAAAGTCATAAGAATGTTTAAACAAAATCCGTCCCTTTCAATACGAGATGCAGCAAAAAAAACAAAACTTCTTCGGCTGTATAAAGAATCAAACTATAAGATGCAACCTAAAATCCTATATAAAACAAAAACAACAAAACCGAGATTAAAAACAAACAATAGCTGTCAGAAAAAGAACAAGGAAATTATACGACTGTATATTGAACAAATTAAAATCAGGACATTATAATGGATGACATAACCTTTGCAAATTGGACTTTATAGGACCTTACAGTGCCAAGCGTTAAATATTGCAGCTCGACCTTTGGAAAGAGAGAATCGGCTAATTTCGGCTACTTTTATAACGTTTCCTAGTCGTGGTTCAGTTGCGATAGAGTGCGGTCGCGTCCTGTCCAAAATATACATACAGGGTGGAAGGGGACGGGGGACCTTCCCGGAACTATAGCATTGATTAAGAGGTACACAGTCGATTTGTGATGGTAATAATGATGAATTAACTAATTAAAACAAAAACCAAATTGACTAATTTTTCATTGCGGTGACAACCCTGTTACACCTACCCATTACGACTTGAATATGAAAACTCGGAAACTACGCTTATTTCCGAATGTTGACGTTGCCATAGTGATAAGGTGATAACTTATGATTCCTAGACGTCAAATAATCCATAAACAAAACGAAATGAAAATGATTTTTATTATTTACAAAGTTTATTAACCATTAGTTTACACATTATCATGTTGTTATAAAAATCTAACACTACGTCTACAAAAATCTTCAATTACCCTCACATTCGGTGTTCAAATGTCCCTCCGCGGCTTATTATACACGCTGCAGCCCGTGCCCGAGTATGTCGGTGCACCCTTGACAAAATATGCTCTTCATCATTTTTTCTCCGCAGATCGTTAAAGGCATCAGTTATTCGTCGTCGCATCTCGTCCGCAGTGTCACATTCCGTTTTGTACACACTATCTTTTATAGAGCCCCACAGGAAGAAATCAAGACACGTGAGATCCGGGCTTCTTGGCGGCCAACGGTTCGGCCCAAACCTGCCTATCCAGCGATCCCCAAACTCATTGTTAGATTTCATTCGTACTTCGTGTACAGAATGAGCTGGTGCACCATCTTGTTGGAACCAAGTGACTTGTCTTTCAGCCAGTGGTAATTCGTCCAGATAACTGTCTAACTCGGTGTTCAAAAGAGACATGTATCTCTGTTTAGAATTGGAGGCAGAAACACAGGTCCTATGATAGTTTCTCCGTAAATCGCCGCCCAGTTAATAGACCAACGATACTGGTGACCCGAGAATCGATAAGCGAAACGATTCTCCTCGGCATACACATGTTCGTTTCGTCTATTCCATATTCCGTTGCGTGTGAACGAGCTTTCATCACTCCAAATAATATGCCTTATGAAATCTCGCTCTTCTACTATCTTTTGTAATAACCATCGGCAGTAGGCTTCGCGGATAGGGCAGTCCCGAGGGAGTAGAGCTTGAGCCCTCTGTATTTTGTAAGGATGAAGGCTGGCACGTTTGAGAATAGTAAGTACTTCAGTATGGGTTATTCTGAAATGTCGACCCGCTACTGTAGAACTCGCTCTCGGATGTCTTCTAAAATAACGCAGCACCCTTTCTTCAAGTCGAGCCGCAATTCGAACAACGCCTCCGCCACGTTGGTCGTTCTGGGCTGTTGCTGGTACAACGGGCTGGTTGTTGGCGATACGATCCAAAGCCCTTAAAGTTGTCCTATGCCCAGTTGGATGTGGTGGAGGATATGTTTCTCGGTATCGACGCAAAGCTTCAGCCTCGTTATTATTGCACGTCACGTACAATAAAAGCAAATTCAAATAACCACGAGCATCTAGCAAAGGCATTTTTATTTGAAGAATGACATAGGTAAATTTAATGACATTTTCATTTAAACATCAAATGCATCGATAGCCAATACAATAACGCAAAGAGGTTCATAAGTTAAGTACCTAATCAGTAGTTCGTAATAATGTTTATTTGATAAACGTTTCACATGCACGTTTTGAAGCATAAAAATGAATGAAATATGCCTACTCAGCAGCACAATTTCAATTTATTCAATTAAATCAAATTCAATTTCAATTAACTAGCTAAAACCTATTTATCAATTTAGGGAAACTAAGATACGATGAAAGAAGGTTCTGATTATCATCTTTAATTGTTTATGAAGATTGAGTATACTTCATTGTCTATCAATGTCGCTATTTCAGAAATGTGTCAAGTTGTGCTTAGTAGGCTGTTAGTAGGTCGTTATTATGTTATTTTATTCATAATTTTAGGAAAAAATAAATAAAGTTGTTCAAGATGTACCTACAAAGAGACTCACAAACCCTGCAATATTTCTTACCGCATTGGAAGCAGGTCTAAGTATGCATCCACGACAAAAAAAAACGTAATAATATGCTGTATAAAAATGTTGGTTACAATTAAGTTCATTGACCCAATCATATGTTTAGGGTTGAAACAAGTAGTGTTTTGAATGAATGTTTAACCGGCTGTAATAGACTATTTGACTAATTTTAGAGAACGTTTTTAAATGATTCTTTATCACATAACAAGCAGACTACATTGATATTTCCTTGAGACTCTACTGTATTATCAATAAAAATGTAAGTTAAAGTTTAAATTTTCAAAACAACGCGAAAAACGCTGTTTCTATCTATGGCGGACTAGTGTGACGTCACACGCAAGTAAACAAACAAGTTCATTTGACAGCTTAGCATATGAAGTGAATTTGGGGTTTGTTTTGTTTACTTGCATGTGACTTCACATCACAGATTATAAAGTATTTCTAACAACACATAGCGTTTATGCCACAGATTAAATTTCAAAAAAAAATCCTTATTATTTCGTGTAATTTCCAAAAAAATAGACATAATTTAATGTGAAATAAAGTGAAATACGTTATTTTACGCTAGTATCAGATAGGATGACCACAATTTGCAGTATATTTTCAATGATGTCAAATAGCCTATTTGAAAACGGCTGCTTAAATTCACATAGTTTGTATGGGGGAAATAAAGTGTTATGGCTAAACTATCTCCCATTATCGGGAAGGTCCACGGTCCTCTTCCACTCTGTATATATCACATCTATGACGAACGATGCACAGAGTTTATTGTGAGAAGTTATTGATAATAAATGCGTTCAATACAAATGAAAGAGTTTAGTTAAGCGTCGTGGAATATTATTAACAAAACTAAATCAAACCAACCAAAAGAATATATTTTACGAATAAAATCTGACGGGAAAATTATAAATAACCCTAAGGACATTGCTGATCAATTTAATCGCTACTTTATAGACCAAATTAACTTAAATTCGAACAATATTCATAATAACTTTAATTATAAGAACACATTGACATGTAATTTGACTAATTCTTTATTTGTGAAACCAACAAACGCAGATGATATTAAAATAATAATAAATACGTTAAAAAATAAATCAAGCACTGGCTATGACGATACGAGGGTGAATCAAAAAAATCTTAGAAATAGGGTAAAAGCAAACGAATATCAATAATTTTTTTTTTACTTTTCAACATAATTTCCTTCTTGTTCTATACATTTATTTTACCGTTTTTTAAGTTTTTTTAATCCATCATAAAAAAACTATTTTTCTTGAGCCTCAAAAAACTCCTCTACGGCACCCATGAGTGGAAATCACTAGGAGCTAAGTCTGGCGAGTAGGGCGGATGATCAAAGATCTCAAAACCAGCTTGGCGGATTGCAGTGAGAGCCATTTGTGATCGATGAGCCGGAGCATTATCATGGTGAAAAAGCACTCCCGCACTCAATTTTCCTCGATGTTTTTCTTTAATTGCTTGAAGACTTTTGGTATCAAATCGGTGTAATAGGCACCGGTAATGGTTTTTTCTTTGGGCAGATAATCAATAAAAAGATCGAAACTTCTAAACGCAAGTCTTTGTTAGCCTGCGTTAACATTCGCGGAACCCATCTTGCTGACACTTTTTTAAAACCCAAAACATCGGTTAGTATTGACTGTACGCTACCAAACGAAATCTTTAGAGTCTCTGCCATGTATTTAATTGTTAGTCGCCGGTCGTCCAAAACCATTTTCTCAATTTTTTCCACGGTTTTTGCGTTAACTGAGGTAGATGGCCGGCCGGAGCGGGGGTCGTCTTCGCAGCTCTAGATCTGCCTCTTTTAAACTCGGCAACCCAGAAAGCGACGGTGGAATAGGGTACAGCACTAGTGCCTACGGTTTGCTGAATATCCAAAAAAAAATCCTTGGTAGTCATTTTTTTCATACACAAGTACTTTATTATCACGGCACGTAACTCATTTTTTTCCATAATGGGACGTTTTAGTCGACTTATTTCGCAAAATACTGATTTACCATGTAACGGCGGGAACAATTCTAATGAAACCAACTGTCAAATATTACGTTATAATGACAGTTCAAAATATAAAAAAAACTTTTTATAAACAGCCAGTTTTGATTTTGAAGGACTTTTTGATTCACCCTCGTATTAGTACAAAGGTGGTGAAAGAAGCTTCGGACATTATTTCACTTTTAATCAGTCACATAATCAACTTATGTTTAGAACACGGAGAGTTTCCAAATAGGCTAAAAATAAGCATTATAAAGCTACTTTTTAAAAAGGGGGACAGTGAAGACTTGGGGAGCTACAGACCAGTTGCACTCATCCCCATATTTTCAAAAGTAATTGAAAAAGTAATTTATAATAGTATATATATAACTACTATGAAATTAATAACCTTTTTGCTCATGAACAGAAAGGTTTCCGTAAAGAGATCTATAAATATGGCGATTTATGATCTATTAAAACTAATTTTGTCTAATGTTGATAAACGAATTCCAGTTTCAGCGTTATACATGGATATGACAAAAGCTTTCGATTTTGTCAATCATGATATACTTTTAGATAAATTATATACTTATGTTATGGCATACGAGGTAATATAAACAATTTAATTAAATCATACTTAATTAACCGAAAACAAATCATACAAATAAATAGATTGTGTTAATTCAAAAGCAGAAATTACTTATACATCAAAAATCAGACAAATTCGTTATGGCGTCCCACAGGGCAGTGTTTTGTGTCCTTTATTATTCTTAGTTTATATTAACGATTTGCCAAAAGCGATAAAATCCCATATGGTTCTGTTTGCTGACGATAATACAGTAATTTTCACTGGTATACGCTCAGAAACATATGAAAGTGAAGTAAACGACTCACTGCAAAAAATAATTGAATGGTTAACTAGTAACAATTTGAAAATTAATTTAGGAAAAACCAAAATTATGACATTCCAACAAAGAATGAACAATGTACGTACTTTAAATATAGCTTATAAGGAACAACGGATTGACCAAACTGATGTAACAACATTTTTAGGATTGAATCTAGACCATAAGTTGACTTGGAAAAATCAAACTGTCATTATATGTAAGAAACTAAGTCAATTTTCTTTTGCTTTATATAATCTGCGAAAACTTATCAATGAGTCAGTGGTGTTAACGTCATACCATGCTTATGTAACATCTTCTCTCAGATATGGTATTACGAGTATATTCTGGGCCAATTCAACTGGTAGAGAAATTATATTTAGAGCGCAAAAAAAGGCATTAGGTCTTTATGTGGCATTAATAATCTTGACTAATGTAAACTACATTTTCAAAGATTACGTATTTTAACTTTTCCGAGCTTATTATACATACCTAGTCGGTTCATAAGTTCTGTCACTGAGATTTATTACAATTTAAAAAATAAATAGATGAGTTTTATAAACCTGTAGTACATCAATCAAAACCTTATTTTATATAGAATAAAAAGAAGTGTAATTGATATTCTTTACTATTGCAATCATTTGATGAACGAGCTTTAAGCATTCCATTCGGGGCCAGAAATCATGGGTCAAAACACGCACGACCACGATACTGATAATGGCTATAACTTTCGTGAAAGTCCTCGTATCGAGTCGAAATTTGCGTGACATATTGATCAGACTTTTACCTTTAAATTCTGATGCATATGTTTTTCCAAGCAAATAAGATCCGCTTGTACACCGGTCAATCTTCACGACTCATTAAATCGACCCTACGATTTCACATAAATTTGCAGCAATACGAAAACAGACCAAACATCAAGCTTCATAAGCTGGTTTTTGAGAAAATAATGCTGATCTCTAAACATAGCCACAGATGAGAGGCTTCACAATATTAAACAAAAAAGATTGTTACTTAACAAAAACTAACCTTTAAAACGTTTTCAATAAGTCTTATTTCCAGAAAACTGGTGCGTATTTTAATCGGTTTCTGCCGTGAATGTTAGAAGATCGTATCGGAAATTGCGGAAACTATGTGGAATGATTATTAATTCTTAAAAATGTATTTTTATTAAGCTTTTAACTTTTATATATTTTGAAATTAAAAAATAAACAAATGCTAGTTTTATTTGACTAAACCTTTGTGACAGAAATTAAGGACCGACTAAGTATATATGAAATGATAATTTTTGTTAGATGTAACCTACACTTATTCCAAAGTTTTAACAGTTTACGACTTAGGGAAAAAATTGGAGGAGTGCCCTCTAAAACTGCTTTACTGCGGAAGAGCATACTCGGAATGGCCCCTAGATTATATAATAAAGTACCTGATGAGTTAATGGAAATAGAAAATTTATCAGAGTTTAAAAAACTATTATTTAAATTCCTAGTGGAAACAGCGTTCTACTCTATTAACCCTTAAATGCATGATTTAATTAATTTAGTCACTTGTGATTTCTATTATACATAATAGTGTGTTCATTATAGGTTAAAAAAATCGAGTTTTTGTTATGTAGAATGCATCCTACATCATGCATTTAAGGGTTAATGAATTTATATCTAGTAATTACTATTAGTTAATAAGAATTGCATGTTTACCTTATTTAACTGAAAAACAATTTGTATGCCTTACGGCTCAACATAGTGATACAATTTTGCTACTAACAACCTCATGTACCTACCTGTGTTGGAACAAATAAATCATTTTGAATTTGAATTTGAATTATATATGTCCGATCACAGTTTGGCGCGGGTCATTTGAATCCTTGGTTTTTTTCTTATTTTATTTCTCAATAACTACTGATCTAAAAAATATGATAAAAATATATATATTATTCAAAAACAAAACGATATCACGCCGGATTTTTTTCATGGGCACTTTTCTGAAAGTGGTCAATTGCCCAGAAGTTCGCCCATTTGAGCGATATTGGGCTGAATTGATACCTCCTTAAAAACGTCAAAGCTGCTACATCTGTTGACGACTTTAATAATAATAAAATAAAATAAAATGTGGAACTGGCTAGCAAAAGTAGTCGTCCATAATTTCACGAGTCACATTAAAAATAAAGTTGGGTTGCAGGCAAAATAAATATAATATGACATTCAAAACAGTTCTTTGCCTATATAAAGACCTTATTTTTCAGTTTTTCTTCTTGTTTCATTATCAGTTTTCACACAATATCGGAAATAGACCACTTCAAAATAATATAATTTTTGAAGTGGTCTATTTCCGATACGGTCCTAAGGTACCTACCTAATGCAAAAAAGGATAAGGCCACACTAACGCAATGACTTGTCATTATAAAGAGAGAAGTACAAATTTAGCTCCGTGTGTTTTAATTTATAATTTTCTACCGTTTCATTTCTTTTAGCATTTATAAATGGATATGGCCAGATTGACGTAATGGCCGTTGTTCTGGTCTCTTATGGCGGACGTTTCATCCTGTACTCGCTCCTGACGATCAACCCGTGGTGGGTTTTGCCTATTGAACTCTTGTATAGTGATACCAGCAGCATATTTTACTATACGATGGCGCCGTATGTGAAAGAAGAAAAAACAAAAACGACTTTTCGGGTAATAATACTAGCAATTTATTTCTCAGTGATAAGCTAAATGTTTTTTGCCCGTAACACATATTCGGCATAATACCGAATTTACATTTGGTCGGTGACCGAATGCATCGGCCGAATTCGGTTTAACCGGGTTCGTTATTTACTACGAGTATGTACCGTTTAAACTAGGCTGTGACCGAAAACGGCCTGTAGTCGAAAAAACTAAAATAAGCATTACGGGCAAAATGCGTGCTTGCCGTACTGCCGTAATAACAAAGAAAGAGGCTAACTACAATGTAGTTAGTCGAACCATTCTGAACTATATTGGTAACCTCATTCATTAAATATTAAAAATGTATACTGTTACTTTGCAGTTAGCCGCCATCTTTGGTACTACGTCAGTATAACTATAGGTATGGCTTGCATGCAATTTCGGAAATGCATACAAAGTACAACTGGTATTGTATTGAATACCCTCAAGATACGTGTTGGTACCTACGTAGATATAATTTAAAATGGAATTTTGGCGTGGAATCAATGACCTTCTACTACATGGACAACTCACGTCATACAACAAAAATGCCCAAACATGGCACTGCATCTTATTTCACCCTATTATGCTTCGACTAGCTCAGTCTATACATTGCCGTTTACACACCAGTCCTTTAATATGTCATCGGTTATTAATCAGTAATGTTTATCAAATACTCAGTCGAAGCTTCATATGTTGATTTTAGAAGTTGGCTGGAACAAGGTACCAGAACGGGCCGTTAATTTTAGGGTAGCGAACCTCAACAGAAAATACGGAACCCATAAGGGGGTTTTTATAAGGGTGAGCTTATAAATGCTCACTCATTGTTTGTCCGTCTGTCACAGTCGATTATTTTCGTGAAAATGTTTTTTATAGTTTTCGAATGTACAGTACGGTCACGGAAGTTAATTTGCTACCCATTTCAAAGAAAATCTGCTTGAAGATGTCACTGTCATTAGAAATGTTAAGTCATTTGTAATTGATACGAAATTCAAACTTATTGCTGTAGAATGTCAGATTGACTTTGGAACTAAGGTGGGTCACAAATTTATTTCTTTGACTGTACCCCAACGAAAATGTTAATATTAAAATGTCATAGTAAACTTCAAACAGAACATCAAATGACACACATGAAAATGACAATGACAAGGTTCTAAGTATGCTCATTATTTTTATTGGATGACTGTACCTATATTTTGAACTATTTATGGTATTATAATTATGTGGATAGCTACTGTAGGGTAACTTTTTACTATCGAAGTTAACGATATTTCAGGGGCCAGAGGGTGATGGTACTCATAAATATGAACCAATTTTTATTAATCTATCTGAAACCGCAAGAGAAACCATTTTTTTTAAACGATATATTTTTATTTACCTACCTACATAAAATAGGTAATTTAGTGGTTAAATATACATCAGATTCAAGAAAATGATCTGAGCAAATGACGCTTGAATTATTTGGTTTGTAAAATATTTCGGATCTTTCTCTTGCTACTAACTTGCGCCAATTCTCTCTCCTTATCTCGTGTACAGGAAAGCTGAAAAAAAACCCATTATAAGGGTTCCGTTTTTTACCATTTTGGAACCCTAAAAAGAGCTACTCTATTACAGGTGTAGTGCATAATTGCTTTCCTTCGTATTTTCACGGAAACGTACGAACGTGTCATGCTACTTCAGTCAACCTCAGTACTTTTTGTACTGTGACCGACTGAAATAGCAAGACACGTTCGTACGTTTCCGTGAAAATACGAAGGAAAATAATTATGCACTACATCTGTATTTGGTTTCTGACTATGTTCTTGTCACGACCTTTTGCTTGTTTCTTTCTAACGCGCGTGAGAGCAAGAAATAGAATATCAATGGAATACTTGACAATAGTTGTCAGTAGTTGTCAATCAAATACGATATTTATTGAAAATTAAATGGTTTTAATACATTCTTTATAGTTTTTCGCGTGTTATCTTTTATTAATAAAATTAACTTGCCGGTGGTAAGTCACACCATCTTTTTTTTTAGTCGTTCTGGTATTATTTCGGCACTTGTTGATGACACACTTCGGCATCTTAACGGATTTGCGACCAACAGACGACTAAGGTAAGAATTGTGCGCACGCTGTCATTGCGAGCAATTGGGCTGTCCTGCGTATTGCGCGCTGATGCGAAGTCCTTGTGTATAGAAGGTCATTGCGTGGAATCCGTAGTTGTTTTTTACATGAGTAAGTAAGAACCAGGGGTTCTATTCCACTGCGCTTTGTATTCGTATTGTTAACAATTAAGCCGGTATTTAAGTCCTCGCATACTGGGTTTTCAATGGACGCGCCGCGCCGCGTGTTATACAAATGTAGTGCATAATTGTTTTCCATCGTATTATCACGGAAACGTACAAGCATGTCTTGCTATTTCAGTTGCTTGTCCGGTTGTATTGTTTGTAGCATGTCCACCTTCCAAAATAAATAGACCTTGGGTTCATCCAGTTATAAGAGCACTGGTAAAATTTTCGGGCAATTTTCGTTTTAGGGCCTTCCTCTTAAGCGTACAGCCAAGCGTCTAGTAATTGATCAAAAATACCCTATGGTGGTATTCTAACCCAACACCACACGAGTACCAATACCATTAAACAACTAATAAGTACAGATGTAGTGCAAAATGATTTTCCTTCGGGAAAACTTGGATCTCAATCGGAATACTATCGCACCCGAACTGTCAATCAATGATTGTATAAAATGAGTGACGTTTTCATATCCAATGAATATGGAACTTACTTGATCAGTGTCAAATGTCAAAGTGAAAAATGTTATTGTATAATATAGAGAAATTACAACCACCTCCAGTAACTTTGAAAATACTCCGTTTTATTATCATTAGTAAACATAACATTATCTTCACTTTAAACATCAAGCACAACAAAATAAATCTAATTGGGAAATATTTACATGAATAAAACTCAATACAGATGTAGTGCATAATTGTTTTCCTTCGTATTTTCACGGAAACGTACGAACGCGTCTTGCTATTTCAGTCGGTCACAGTACAAAAAGTACTGAGGTTGACTGAAATAGCATGACACCTTCGTACGTTTCCGTGAAAATACGAAGGAAAGCAATTATGCACTACACCTGTACCTGCCTACTTAAAAACAGCGTCAACTTAAGGGGCTAGTATGAAAAAATGTATGTCATTGGCGTCCCTCTCGCAGATAAGTAAACCGCGTGTGAGAGGGATGCAAACGACTTGAGCCTTTCAAATAGGTACAGTCACCGTCATAAATAAGTGATGATTTCTGTACTTTATCGCTTTTAATCGTTTGACAATTTCGTATAACATTTCAAACACGATGTTAAAGTGACAAGTTTCATAAATTATAACTTATTTATGCCGGTGACTGTACTTAAATTAATATTTTACTTACTGAATATTTGGGTCGATATTTTCAACATTTTCCATTGCACAATCTGAGTAACAGTCAGGCACATTATCGTCAGATTCGTCAGTGCTTTCATTTACATTAATTACAATGCTATCAATGTGATAATCAATCGAGTGTTCCTGTGACCGATATTCATTTTCACATTGTTGGCATGATCACGAACTTTCTTCCATTCATCCGGGCCAATCATTTTTTTTTTTCTTCAATTTTTTTTTTTACAGTACCTATATTCAGTTGGGATTGTGTCGAAAAAATGAGAAAGTCCATGAACTCTAATTTTTTGTATTTTCACTTTGTTAAATTGTCAGCTCGGGTATTTTTTTTAAATCTGTGAATGCAGTTATTGTTAATACGAAAAACTAAATAGTATTTCCTTAATTAGGTAAAATTTAAGTTAGGGAAAATTAGGTAGCTTCTTTTCAGGGTCCATACTTTTTTCCCATCCGGTATAATGTTTTGACATCTGAAACTGTTGATTGGTGTAGATTTTTATTATAATATACGCTACAGAATCAAATTAAAAAAAATGATATAATAGCACGACTTTTACGATAGCCAAGCCAAGAGTTAACAAAACCCTACATGGTTATGTTAAATATTTTTTATTGTTTGGCTTTGTGTATATTTTTTTTAAATATGCTTTAAAGAACACCAGAACTTGTTAATTCGCATGAAAAATTACTAGCTACATTTACAATAATACAGCGATTTAAACAAATCGTTTTAACTTCACGTAAGTAACATAAATATTTATTCCATTTCATCACAAATCAATGTACCTAAACTTAGCATTAAGACTATCATTAGTCAATATAATAAACAACACACAGTCTTTCGAGACATTCCTCACCTGATATGTTTTCAGTCACCAGATCTTCAATTATATTTATAATAGCATCATGGACATTGATGTACCTTCGTTGTTTTTGCACTCCGACTTGGATTTGTGCGCTGCCCTTATTCTCCTGATGCCTTCGTTCTTTTTTCAGCATGTCCTAAAATTTGAACAAATACTTTACTTGCTTTTGTCCATTATGACATTAAGTCTATGGTGCCAGCCCTCAAGACCGTTACTAGTTCCGTGGCGTTGGCCGGCACCGGAGAAAATTTCGCGTGAAATTTGGGAAAACCAATAATACTCTATGTAATCTGAAAATAAATCCATGCTTTGACAGTTATTTGGGCTAATGCTTTGATTGTAATACCAAGCTTTCGATATATTTTGTTCTGGTAACAGAGCCAGCAATGTTGTCAATTTGTCAATTTTTCTGCAATATTCATCTTAAGTCATGGACAATTGTTTAGCTTTCCGCCATAGGGCTTTTTTGTAATGGTATTGGCAGCTTGAGACATTTGCGTTTGTAAATACAGCCAAAACCGCATTAATTCATTGCTTGTTCGTAATCGCACTTGAACTGTAATATGTTTAGAGATAAATGCGTTATTAATACTGAAAAGAACCTTTCATAAGTGTTCTCTTGCTTATTAGGCAGCAAACCAAAAACAAATGGCACGATACCAGTGTCGTCGCAGTGTAGGGTAAACAACGTGTAAAATGGAGCGGGTGGACATTAGAAAGTACTTGACTTTTAATTAAGTTCCTGAAATACGGAGTGGAAAAAGTTAAAATTCCGTCAGTGCTATGTCATAAATCCTTAGAAATTAACTCCGCAATTTTATCTTCGGCAATTGTTCTAAATACCGTTTTGGATTCGTTCAATGTTCTATTTCTCGCGTTGTAAAGCCAGTCTTTCTTTATTTCAAATAAAGGTATGGTGTGATCCGGAACATTCCCCTTTAATTGCTGTATACACTGTTCATATTTTTTTGTAACAGGCTTATATTCGACTCTGCATCTACATTTACATACAGGGTTATTGGTAAGTCGACCTATTCCCTTTAGGAGGTGATAGGGGTGACTATTTGCGATAATTTTGACTCATATATGCATTATGCAAAAGTGAACCATTTTTGAGTTATCGCGATTTTAAGTTTTTTTTTAAATTAGTCGGAAATTCAATTTGAAAAATGTATTACAAAAAAAGTATCAATTTAAATCTCTTTTTTTCTTCTTACTTACAAAACCGATTAAACATTGGTTATTTCTCAATATTAAAACAATAATTATCGGTCCAAGTTTAAAAATGCGAGACGGAAAACGAAATTTTTTCAATATTTTTTGCGATCGCTTTCCACTAAAATGCCTTAAAAACAAAAAAAAACGTTATGAAACTTGGCTTGCAGATTATTTTAAAAAGTTAACTGTTTTCTTAGCTCTCCAAAAATGCATAACAAGTAGGAAATTATTTGAAAAAAAACTGAAAAAAAGTCATCACAAAGGAAGCGGGCGGAAACTAAAGTCACAAATGCCACTTCAAAAACAAAAATTCAAAAACATACCGAATTTAAATCAACTTTTTTTATTTGCTTTTGTACAAGATGAATTTGTTTTTCTTATGCAATATTAAAAAATATTATCTGTACACGTTTGAGAATGCGAGGGCGAAAACTAAAAAATACATGTTTTTTTATCAAACTCCAACATAAATTACACGAAAACAGAAAAATTTACCAATACATTTGGCGTGCAGATTACACATAAAACATTGACGTTTTTCCAGCTTTCTAACGAGCTATTAAAACTAACTGTTATACTCGTAAACACAAATAACAACATTAACTTATGGAAAAAGTAAGCGATTTTTAGTTTTATTTTAAATTAGTCAGACTAATTTCAGTCAGCCAAATGTATTGGTAAATTTTTCTGTTTTCGTGTAATTTATGTTGGAGTTTGATAAAAAAACATGTAAGTATTTTTTAGTTTTCGGCCTCGCATTCTCAAACGTGTAGAGATAATATTTTTTTTAATATTGCATAAGAAAAACAAGTTCATCTTGTACAAAAGCAAATAAAAAAGTTGAATTAAATTCGGTATGTCTTTTAATTTTTATTTTTGAAGTGGCATTTGTGACTTTAGTTTCCGCCCGCTTCCTTTGTGATGACTTTTTTTTCAGTTTTTTTCAAATAATTTCCTACTGGTTATGCATTTTTGGAGAGCTAAGAAAACAGTTAAGTTTTTAAAATAATCTGCAAGCCAAGTTTCATAACGTTTTTTTTGTTTTTAAGGCCTTTTAGTGGAAAGCGATCGCAAAAAATATTGAAAAAAATTCGTTGTCCGTCTCGCATTTTTAAATTTGGACAGATAATTATTGTTTTAATATTGAAAAATAACCAGTGTTTAATCGGTATTGTAAATCAGAAGAAAAAAAAAGATTTGAATTGATACTTTTTTTGTAATAAATTTTTCAAGTTGAATTTTCGACTAATTTAAAAAAAAACTAATAAACGCGATAACTCAAAAATGGTTCACTTTTGCATAATGCATATGGGGGTCAAAATTATCGCAAATAGTCACCCCTATCACCTCCTAACGGGAATAGGTCGACTTACCAATAACCCTGTATATCCATGGCGGCGTCGATGTCATTTCTACTAAAATCGGGATATTGACTTTCATGTATAATTGTTTCCGCACCCGAAGACAATGTAAAATAATTGTCCCATTGCACATACGAAGGCTGTTTGATAAGTACCCGTTTTCTAAATATATTAATATCACTGGCTAAAAATAAGTATACCACCTTTTTAAGCCATTTTTCAGAGGCAGGAAAATTAAAAAAAAAATGGCGTTCTTTTGTTTTTTTTCTCATTTGACAGCGATTCAGTGAAAGCGTGAACTTAAAATTGTTATAATGGAGAAAGTACAGTATCGGTCTGTAATTAGATTCTTGTTTTTGGATGGAAAAACATGTGATGAAATAAAAGTAAGAATGCAAGCGGTGTACCATGAATGTGCTCCTTCTATGACAACCGTCAGATATTGGTATAACGAGTTTAAGCGGGGGAGAACAACCGTCTTTGATGAGGATCGCCCAGGCCGGCCAATTGATATGGTTAGGAAAATTGAAAATATCGTTTTAGCCGACCGCCGAATTAAACTTCGAGAAATCGTTGATGCTGTAAACGTTTCAATCGAGAGGGTTCCACACATGTTAGAAGTAAAATTGGGTATGAAGAAAGTATCGGCGAGGTGGGTGCCGCGTTTACTCACGGATGAGCAAAAACGGAACCGACTGACTACTTCGGAGCAGAGTTTGGCCGTGTTCTAACGTAACCCGAAGGAGTTTCTGCGTCATTTCGTGACCGTGGACGAAACGTGGGTTCACTATACCCCGGAAATGAAAGAGCAGTCGAAGCAGTGGATTTTACCGGGTGAACCTGCTCCAAAGAAAGCAAAAACCGTCCCATCGGCTGGAAAGGTCATGGCTACTGTTTTTTGGGATTCCCAGGGTATTATACATATTGACTACTTAGAAAGGGGGAAAACGTGTTGAAGGAAAAACGACTCCATTTAAAAAAGAAAAAAGTACTGTTTCATTGGCGCCAGTACAAAAATGTGTTACTTAAAGAATTATCTCAAGAAAGAAGCAGAAGCTTTCAAACTATTACATGACAGATATACTTAGTAATCCTTCAGTGCTTATTGCAAGACATGTCAACCAGATTCTGGATTATACAAATGTAAGGATGCGAAAAGCACAAGACCGGTCTGAGTGGAAAGCCTTGGGGAAGGCCTATGTCCCGTAGTGGACGTCTTTCGGCTGACATGATGATGATGAAGCAAAGGTACAGCTTCAAGTTTCTGAGAATTAGTTTTGCATGTCTGGCAGCATATAGGAGCATTAAAGAATATGGATCAACAAGTTGATAAATGGCATATGTGTGGCTGCCAATACTTACCCACAAGTTGGACCAGTTTAATGTGAGGCAGTACCACATGGAGCGTGATAAAAGAAGCCTTCCTACACTGTCAAATATAGTTGACTTCTTGGTAAATAGGGCATTCAGTTATGAGGAACGTCAAAAGCAGGTAACATGTAGGAAACATTTTGAAAAGGTACATGTTTCTGGGTTGGGTTCGTAAGGACTAGATTGCATAACGACTCTATAAGCAAAACGTCTTAGTAGCATAAGGTCTTGGTAGCTAAATGTCTAATTGTACAAACGTCTTAATAGTAGAATGCCCGGGTTTAAGATTGGACGCCCTAATATCAAAATGCTGTAATAGCAAAACGACTAGGTAGGCATATCGTCAAACATTAATAACGTCTAAATGGCATAACGACTAGATGGTTGAATGACAAGAGGAACTCTTTGATAAAGAAACTTCAAAGTCGAGTTGCTTGGCCACTTAAAATCAAAGATAATATACTTATTGTTAAACAATCTTAACTGTCAATTGAGTTTTATCTTTCAATAATATTATTAAAGCAAATAATGTGTTTATCGAAAAATTAACATGGAAGACTTTATATTTGTTGAAAGTCATAAAGGCAGTCAGGCTTTGATTGTTAACGGCTACCGTTATAATAAGTGCAGCAACAATGTCAGCGGAACTTCTCTGTGGCGATGCTGTAAGCGTAAGGAATGCAGTGCATCGCTTACGTTAAATAGGGAAAAAACTGCGATTGTCCGGCAATCTTCACACTCTTGTAGAAAAAATAAGGGTAAATATACAAACGATTTTGTATTGCAGTACGCGAAAAAAAAAGTATGCGAAAATATGAAATCTATTAAGAAAAACTACGAAGATAGCATCATCGCATGCCAGGCACAATTTCCTGATATAACGATTTGTGCACGACCATATGAGTCGATTAAATACACTTTATTTAGAGCGAGGCGAGCTTATTTAAAGTCTGAAAAATTGCATTTCTTGCACCCCAAAGATGTGAAAATACCAATAATTATATCAGAGAACTTTTTAGTTGCTGAATTTGGTGAAAACGATAAAATATTCATATTTAGTAGCAAATGCTGCCGTATAAAGATGAAAAAATGTGCTCGTGACGGTCATCTGTTTTTCGGGGATGGCACATTCAAGCGTGTACCGAAGCCGTTCAGTCAACTTTTTACGGTCCATCTAGATCTAAACAGCACCAATGAAAGCATGAATATAGTGCCAGTGTTATATTGTTTACTTCCCAACAAACGCGAAGAAACTTACCGAGCACTTTTCACAATAATACGTGACGTCATTGGTGCAAAGCTCACAAAGTTTAAGTGCGATTATGAATTGGGCATAATGAACGCGTATAAAGAAGTTTTTCCTACTGCATCTTTGTCCGGTTGCTACTATCACTTTAATCGGGCTATTTGGAAGCACGCAAAGCAACTTCGACTTACTAGCACACGTGACGGAGTTAAGATTGCGAAGTTGACATCAAATTTGCCGTACATACCTGCAGAGCAAATACAAGAAGCATGGCTAACTGTGAAGGGTGTTGCACCCAATTGTCCTGAAATGGATAGTTTCATTAGTTATTTTGAGAGACAATGGATGAGACTGCCGCCTTCAGAAATATCTTGTGCAGGCCAGCGTCACCGAACTAACAACGCAGTGGAAGCTTGGCACAGGCGTCTAAATGCACGCATGCCACATAAACCCTCATTAATGAGGTTTCTGATTAAAATAAAGAAGGACAACAAGTTCCAGGAAATAAAAATAAATAATCATTTATTTTCATATGGGCAGAGAAGTAAAAGTGATGCCACATTTGATAAAAAATGCAGAGCAGAATTACAAAAATTTAACGAGAGGGAGATTACAATAATTGAGTACTTGCAGAAGATTGATAATTTAAAATCATTAAGGGATTAAACTGCCCTGCGTGTTTTTTTTAAGTTACTGAACAGAAAAATCTGTAATTAACAATTATTAATGTCATTTTAAATGTTACAGGAAAAATATAACGGTTTTCCACGTTTTTTGCGATCACGCTTTCGTAATACGAATTAAATAATATATGACATTGAAAAAAAAGTTTGAGTTTATGAAGAGATGTTTTAAGTTGTATTTGAATAAAGATTTTCTTTTACAAAAGCTTGTATTATTTAAACACTAGTTTCTGCCGGCGACTAGACAATAACTAGTCGTCCCTACAGACATTAAATTCATCTAATATTACCTAGCCGGTATGCAATCATGACGTTTTGCTACCAAGACCATATGCTATCCAGACACTTTTCCTTATGCGTCGTTTTACAATCAAGACTTATTAATAACTTGGACGTAAACTCTATTAGTCATTTTGCAACTTCGGGCGTTTTGCTATAGTTGTCAATCGAACAACTAAGACATTCTACTCACTAGGGCATTCTGCAAAAAAGACATTGTGCTTACCAAGACTTTATGCAACTAAGACGTTTTGCTTATAGAGTCGTTATGCAATCTAGTCCTTACGAACCCAACCCATGTTTCTGACCCTTTCGGCTTCTGACGGCTTTAAAGCCTGACATAATATCATCTACATATGTATTATCTCGGAGCACAGGTGCTGCCAAAGGGTACTTATCCTCATAGGCGCCCGCCAGCACCTTTAAGCACCTCAAGGCCAACTAAGAGCTTTTGAGTCCATATGTCAACGTGTTGAGCTACAAACACAAAATAGGATAAATTGGGTTTTCTTTCCATATGACGTTTGGAAGATGCCTCTGAGATGGGTATCAATAGGTATATTCCTGAACATATTTTTAATATCAGCTATGAAAACATATTCATATGTTCTAAATTTTAGCAATATGTTGAATAGGTCTGGATGATATATTTTGCCATTGTACAAAACATCTTTTAATGATGTATCAGCATTTGTTGTACCATCAAATACAACCCAGACTTTAGTGGTTCTTTTATCTAAGCGCACAACCGCATGATGGGGTACAAAATATAATAACTTAAAGGGCAGATTGATTATATTAATTTCATACAATTTTGCATAACCCATATCTACATATTCTTTGAAAATAAAAATAAAATACAGTAATTCTTGATCAATTTTTGAAATTATCGGTATGAGTGCAATTGGCCTGTAATTCTCTACGTTTTCTCGGCTACCCTTTAATCAAAGATTTCTTTAAGGGATTCGGAAAAACGCCAGATGCAAATAAAAAAATTACTAAGTAACTCAGTACCGATGCAATTTCCCGTTTGCATGCTTTCACTATGTGAGTTTGTATAGGTAGGTATATTGTCATGACCGGTTGCATAGGTAGAATTTAGTGAGTCAATTTTTTTATTATCTCATCTTCATCTGTAGGTAGTAAGAATAAGCTAGCGTTATTAGACTGGATTAATGAGATGTCAGGTCTTCCGTTGGTGTTTGAATTAGAATTAGTCAGATTGATAAAATAATTATTAAATACATTTGCGATATCAGTTGGATCAGATAACGATTCATCATTAAATAACAACTTTTGAATATTATTGTCCTCGACATTCTCTGTGGTATTTTTGATGACATCCCAGGATGCTTTACATATATTTTTTGCCCGTTTTATGTATTTACTGTTAGTCAACTTTTGCGCTTGATATATACATCTCTTGAGAAGCTTAGAATAAATCTGATATTTCGTCTTCGTATCATTGTGTAACTTATTTTTAACTGCTTTGAAGTATGCCAATCACAACTTCCTTTTGGTCACTAGGTACCAATTTTTAATCCCTCTAGTAAACCAAAGTTTTGATTTGATTTTAAGAGATTGGTTGTTTCAAAGAATACAATGCGTGCTGCATATTTTCAACCTGAAATAATAAAATAACTATACAACAAAATAAATTATACGTAACCGATCATGTAACTACAAAAACGCTGATATAACGTTAACTGTTCAAAAAACGGTAAGTAGTCTTCGTAAAAGTGGTTTAATCGAATGACACTGCTCACTTTTACCATAGCGAGGTTATATAATGATTTTGGTTTTTTAGCAAATATATTCTTGATAGCATTCGCTTTAGAATTCATTATTGAAACGCTAGGAATTGTTTTTTTGAATCATCAATCACAAACTTCAATCACTTGTAACCATTAAAAACAATACATCGCTATTGCTGTCAAAATCGTTTTATTTTCTTTATAGTAGAAAGAGGATTTATCGTGGCGGAATAAGAAGTTTTTAAATGGAATTTCATGATCATAAAATTATAACCGAAAAAGGCTTTTTTAAATTTTACAGTTACTGTCCGATTCTAGCCATCAAATTGGTAATTATATCTGATGTAACGTTAAGTAAGGCTTATATACAAGTAGCAACAGTGATTAAGACAAGCAAGGTTTCTATCTTATAAGCTAAAATGGTGGTATTTTCAGTAATAAGTAATTATAGACTGATGTCACTTGTCACTGATGTTAAATTGGTTTCGAATATATTTTTTATAAAGAGTATTTTATCCCTTAGTTCTTTGGCGGTGTCAGAATAGCCATCCAATAAAATATAATACAATCCAACCCAATTATTTATTTAATTTTGACACAGTTGTTTCCCGATTTTATCCATCAAATTAATATGTGTGACAAAACGTTAAGTAAGGCTTATGTAGAAATAACAATTAGAGTGGTATCTCTAACAGAAGTAAAAAAATATATATTCAAAATGTTGACTTGTTTTTTGCATAAGTATTAAAGATAAAGAGTTGGGTTTTGCTTAGAACATGTATTAGATTAAGCTTAACAAAGTGGAAAAAAATGGTTTATTTAGCTTTATTCGTTTTAGAGAAAAACCGTACTTAATTAATTTGGTTTTTATTTTTTTTCTACGGGACTCTTGAGAATTTTACAACCAAACTTGGCACAATTCACTATTAGTTAGATGTAAGTAACTGTAGAAAAAAGAACCAGCCCATCATTACAAAAGGGCACTTGTCCTTCCCTTATCCTGCTACGGCCTTACTTCCTACCGTTGTAATAAAAATTAGATTTTTTTCTGTGTCGCCATCTTCAGCTACAAGAAAGTTTTCGCTTAAAATTCTTGGCACACGGTCATCCACAAGATTTTTGTAAATCAATTTGTCCCATTCCAAGTGAATCTTCCTTTTACGGTACAGAGAACTTCTGTGGAAAGAAAACAAAGGAACCAATTCATGCTCATCTTCATACTCTTCTAGGTAATGTTCAAATTTTCTTTGAATTGAGTCCACATTTTTGCAAACTTCCGTTTTACATTTATGAGTACATTTTTTAATCTTATTTTCGGATGGATCTGGGTCGCACGTGTGGGTAGTTACCCTTAAAATTGTCGTTTTATCGGTATTCAGTGTGATTGTTGCTGAACAGCAATCATTGTTCACACAACGCCACAACATAGTTCCCGTTTTATTTTTAGTATCTAAGTTATGCCAATGGATACCTTTTAGTAAACAATCTTTTCCTTTTTGTGTTTTGATGAATTCAAAATCCATTTTAACTAAGTTATATATTACATACTTTATAGGAAATTTTTTGTCTTCGTGTTTTTAGTGGGTTTTTTTACAATTTTAAATATATCCAATGGTAATTGACATGCTACTGACAATCTGCACCTGAAAATTAGTTTGCTTTATAAATCATAATCATAATCTAGTTCTAGACACTTAAAGCTAAGAGGTTTGATTAGTAGAAGGGGGAAGCGGGGCAGATTGATGCACGCCATGCACGGGGCACAAAATAATACACCAACACTATTTCGAATAAAACAAACTTCATTTTAAATTGGTTATGTCTATTTTTTTTTTAAAAATCGGTTCATGTAATGTTTTTGAAACAAAATAATTTGCGTCTCTAACTTAAATCTCCTTATAAGAAATAAAACAACATTTTGGTTGAATGCCGACATTTTAAAAAAATTGCACTCAATTAAACATGGATATTAAAGTGGGTCCATTTTTCACTATATTTTTTTGATTTTCATTTCCGTTAAACTTTTAATTTAATTGTATCAATCCTTATTAGTTTCACTATGATATAAACAAAAATGGTATAATTTGAATAATTTTTAGTACCCAAAATATAAGATTGAATTTTCCCGTACCAATCTGCCCCGCTCCCACCTACTGGTAACGTAAAGACTGGCACGCACGAGAAAATTTTGTCCCTGCGACAGTTTTGTCTCTAGCAGAGTTGGGGGTTATCTAGATATTTTCTTATCGCTTAGTTTTTTATAGTTATTTTCATAGTGTTATGTCGTACGGTATTCTGGTTTGGGGAAAAGCTGCTGACATACAGACTATATTCGTGTTACAAAAAAGAGCCATTCGTTCTATATATAACCTTAACTCCCGTGATTCCTTAAGATTAGTATTTAAAGAAATTAGTATCTTGACAGTAGCGTCACAATTTATTTATGAGAATATTATTTATGTCATTAAAAATCAAGACTCTTTTGTTAAGAATTGTGATATAAATTGCTATTAAAAAAATTCGACAAAATTCGAATTACAATCTGTTGTCTGGTTTCGTTGCAAATCGAAGGTGGCATCGCGGAAGGCGGAAGAAAATTGTCAATTTACATGTAATTTACATTGACAACCCCATTGTCAATTTTTTTTAAAAGTTATATTTTCCGTACGGAAGTATTAAGTATTTAATTAACTTTTCCTTGTAGGTAATAGCTGACAGATAGGTTGCAACATGAACACATTTAGTAATATTTGCATTTCTCTTTATCTTATATTTCTATCTTTATTATTTCGAGTTGGTCTATGAATCACCTGATTAAAAAAAAAAAACATGCTATTTAGGTGTTGGCTAACCCAAAGACAAGCCTGCCTACCTAACAATAGAGTGACCAAAGCCAACCAATTACAGGTCTAGAAACAGTAACCTAGCAACAACTGTTATTAATTATCGAACACACGACATCGGGAAACCTCGGAGTCCTCGACTTTACCCGAACGTTGTTTAAGAGTCTAATAAATTTAATAAATCACCGATCATCTGTCAGATTATTTTTGACAGTTGACTTGATAGAAATACCGAATGACAAAGATTTTTTTATATATACAGGGTGACTGCGGGGTCGTGTAGCAACAAAGTAAACTTAAACTCTCTACATCATTAGAAACATAACGCAGTAAATTTGAGAGCGTTAGGACAATTAGTTTGTTTTTTATTTAAATAAATAATAAACCCAATCTATTTATTCAGGATCATGGCCACCCTACACACTCACAAGTGGAACTGTCTAGTTAAGTACGTAGGTAGATAGTTAGCGATAACATTTATTAATGATTGAATAATTAACTGTTTATCGTACATCCAGTAGTAAACAAAATGACTCAAGAAAACATTTAAACTTAAATAATTTTATTAAAAAAACACAATTAAAAACTTATAGGTACTTTAAAAGGTGTTCAAAATGCGATCCGTTTTGCTGTCGACACAATCCCGCTCGCCGCTTAAGATTGTCTTTTAATTTGCTAAGAGCGAAGCTATTGCCTTTTACCGTTTCAAATGCTGAAACTATTCGCTGTCGTAGTTCTACAACAGAGTTGGATTCTTGTTCGTAGACCAGTCGTTTAATTTCACCCCAAAGGAAAAAGTCTAGAGGAGTGAGGTCCGGACTTCAAGGACACCATGGTACAGTCACGAGATTAAATTTGGGACCCACCTTAGGTCCAAAGTCAATCTGACATTCTACAGCAATAAGGTCGAGTTTCCTAGTAGTTACAAATGTCTTGACATCTCTAATGACATTGACGACTTCATGCATATTTTTCTTAAAATGGGTCCCAAATTAACGCTCGTGACCGTACCGGTCCACCCCTCCCAATCCAGCGTTGAGGAAACTGTTCGTTGAGGTAATCACGCACTCGGTGCTCGAAGTGGGCTGGTGCACCATCGTGTTGATAGTGCAGATTCTGTAAGTAGTGTTCCGGCACTCCTCGCAGTAAGTCAGGCACCACGCGTCTCAACATATCAAGGTACTTAGCACCATTTAATCTTCCTTCTATGAAGACAGGTCCGATCACAACGTCGTTGACAACTCCTGCCCAAACATTTAAACTGAATCGCACCTGGTACGCATTCCTTCTTGTTAGATGTGGGTTTTCTGAACACCAGTAGGTAATGTTCATTATGCATGTTAACAACCCAATACGCGTAAACGTGCTTTCATTCGTCCATAGAATGTTGGTTTGTTGGTTTTCTAAAAGCCATTGACACATGTTCATTCGTAAGGGAAAATCGTTAGCCGAAATATCCTGTACAGGATGAAAATGATACGGATGCAATCCGGTAGCGTTGAGCAATCGCCAAACGAAGTACTGGCTAACATTGTAACGCCTTGCTGCTTGCCGAGTACTTCTTTTTGAATCCTGATAAAAGTATCGTAAAATGCGTTTATCAAGGCTTTGCTGGTAACGCCTTCCGCGGCCGCGAGGCCTGTCTCCGCCTCGTGCTTGGGCGTGATTGGGCACAGCAAACTGTCCGAATTCCCGCAGATTTTGCACCATTGCGTTAATCAATCTTCGACTTGGAATAGGTAGGTTAGGATATCTTTGGTGAAATAAATCTTGAGCCCTCGTCGCATTGTTTGCTTGGTAATAAAACATTACCATGTCAGACCGCTCGATATTTGAGAACGGATAAGCCGCAGGCATGACATTTTTTTATTAATTTCCACTTATCTTATTTTGTTTATTTACCTACTGCTTTATTTCGTATTTTAACACTTTCATAACATGAAATTGTCACTGTGACTTGTCAATTTATTACTCGTCTGATCGGTTGGTTTTCAAATAGGTTTTAATATGATATGTAAGGTGACCAAAGTTTTTGTGTTATTTAGGGAAACATTTTTTTTAATGATAAATTTTGTTTCAGTTACCTGCCACCAATTACCCTGTACTAATATAATCTCAATAATTAGTTAACTTGGAAAAATTATGTTAGGATCACGACCCCGCAATTCTATCACTGGGTAAGAGTGGTAGAGTGCAACACAAGCCAACAAACAATTTTAAACTAACATCTTTGGTTAAATTTAATTTTTTTGCTTTCTTCCACAATGCCTGTGTAAAGTGGAAATAGCATCCATGGTGTTTTGCTCTCGGAAATACGTCTTTTATAGCTGCTATTGCAGCCATTTCAAAATCAGTTACAAATGTTGAAGGCTCCCAGTCGGGGAACTCCGATTTAATGAGCTACAGAATGCTTTTATATGTTTCCTTAGTTTTATCAGTTACTAAACTGTAAATTTCGGGGAACGATATTCGTGGAATCTTCAGTACTTCCTAAATCTCCATGTATGGTGTATAGTTGTACAAATGGCTTCGGACAGACTTCGAAAGTTCCGTCACAGAAGTAATTTGAAATCGAATTATCTCTTATAAGTTGCTTTGCCTTTTCAGAGCAAAACATAATAATGCATTTGTCGAAATCTTTATAATCAGTTAACAAAAAATTTGAAATCTGCGAGGGTATTTCTACTTCTAAGGCATCTCCACTCAACAACCTCTCAACCTGTGCTTCCTGATTACTTTTCCGGTACATTGTTGACTTTATTCCATCAAAAGTCGGTATTTTAGTGACAAACGGTATACCGTCGTCTTCGAGCGAAGCTACTGTCTGTCTGAAATGTTTTCAATACTCACTAATGAAACCGTTATACTGCCAACGCTATAAGGGGTTCATAAGGGGATGATATTTTTTTGTTTTGTATTAACTGCAACGCCAAATAGAATTTTTCGGAACCATAGGTCGTTTGTTTATAATAGTCACACCTATCAAGCTCCAGAACGTGACCACGACCTCGTTTTAAAAACAATATATCATAGAATTTATAATTAGTCGAATTGCTTTCCAATTTAAAATGTCCCTTCTTCGCACTTCGGAAAATAAATTACAATATGCAGGAATTGACATATTAAGTCATCAAGTCAAGTGTCATTATCTATATGGCCAGTACGTACCTACTTCGACTCTCTCCATATCAATGGCATCAATACTTCTTATTTACTTGACATTAGCGAAATTAACTACGGTCCATTATGAATAAAAAGAAGAAAAAGAAATAATTACTTATAATCAAACTATGTTTTTTTTAATAAATATACATATATCCAGTAATATAGAAGAGAGGTGGTGGCAAAAATATAAAATGTTTTGTTATTGCAACTTCCACAACAGTGCTTGACTGAGATGACCACTTCTCCCTTGATTTTTGCATCTAAAGGATCAATAAATATTATTGATTTAATTGTTCACTAATCACATTAAATTAAGTTCTAAAGATCATTTGAGTTTACAGATTTTATTTTTAATTGAAATTTAGGTCAAGAGCGACTATTCTATACAACTAAAAAAATATTTCTTTTTAATAGAACAAATGGGAAGTACCCTTATTGAGGACTTAACAAACCTCCACAAACCATGTTTATGCATTCGAACTTTTTAATAATCTTACATTGATTGATTCTAAATTATAAAAACTTTAACCATTGACAATGCGAGTTGACAAATCATAAACTGGCTATCATCAGTACCCAATATTAAAATGGCACGTATTAATTACGACTCCCGTGAACTGTGCGATATGATTCTTTTGTATGGAGAAGCCAGAGGAAATGCGAGCAGAGCTTTAAGTTTATATCGCGATCGGTATCCTAACCGGAGGCATCCCGCGAACGGCCGCGTTATTGTCAACGCCGTACAACACGTGCGGGACAACCAGCCCGTGGCCGGCGGGGTGCAGCTTGCACCCGGTCCAGGTGCTGCATCCAATGTACGTCTGGCACTGGAGCGGCGAATCCTGCAGCATTTTCGAGATCGTCCGACAAGCAGTACCCGAAAAGCAGGTCTTGTGTTTGGGATAAATAATAAAACTATACACAAAGTTTTGAAGCAGTGCAAGAAACATCCGTACAAATTTTAAAAAGTGCAGGCTATGTTACCAAGAAATTTCCCAGTAAATAAAATAAAAAAGCCCATTTATTCCGACACCAAAAGTAATAAAATTAAAGATATTAAAAAATTACATTCCTTATAAAACTGTGGCGTAGGAATTGGATATTCGTAATAATTTACCAATAATTATAATCTAAAATAATAATGTTTAAATAATATTTCAAATAATAAATTCATATAATTTTGTATAGTCATAAATAAGTATAACTCATATTAAGATTATATAATTATTACAATAAATAAACAAAGCACTAATATATCTAAACAAACTTAAAGTAAATGTATGTTGAAGGGACAAAGCGACTGATTTTATTAGTAGTGAATCTACATGTCGCAGCGGTGCAAGAAACCGGTCCAGCCGCCGGCCGCGCGAGCGCCCGACGCTTGCGCCGGTCACGTAGGCAGTCCCTAATCGTTATCGACGCGGAACGCATGTCGCTTTGGCGCTCCAACTGCTTACACTTACGAAGTTTCTAGTGCTTAAATTCTTTCCTATCTATTCTATCTCTCGCTTGCTCCTACTCCTTCTAAATTGACTGACTGGTGTTGTGTGTTATTTGTGCCTTCCGTGAACTGTATAGAACAATAAACTTAGTGTGTAGTAAACTGCTTGAAGTGCTTATTTATCTCCGCTTCGCTAACCCGCACACTGAGTCGCTACTACAAGGCAAGTCCCGCACACATTATTACCAAATTGGTGACCCCAAAGAGCACAGAAGATGGGCAAGGACGAGGCTAGTGGACAAGGAAATGTTACCCAAGATGGCGGCGGCCCAACGGACGTTTTTCGTGTCGGCGTCAGAGTACCTGCCTTTTGGGCAGAGAAACCGGCGGTCTGGTTCGCGCAAATTGAAAGCCAGTTTGCGATTTCAAATATTACCACTGATGCTACCAAATTCAATTACGTAGTTGCACAGCTTGAATCACAATACGCCGCTGAAGTGGAGGATATAATTGTTAACCCTCCCGCCGCCGACAAATACATTAAGCTGAAAAATGAGCTGATCAAGAGGTTGTCGGTGTCGAAGGAAAAGAAACTGAAGCAGCTTTTAAGCCAAGAAGAGCTGGGCGATAGGAGGCCGTCGCAATTTTTTAGACACTTGCGTAATTTGGCCGGACCGAATGTTCCAGATGAGTTCCTATTGTCGATTTGGATGTCTCGTCTGCCCAGCAACGTACAGTTTATTATTGCGTCGAAACCCAACGATTCGCTGGAAGAGTTGGCAGATCTAGCCGACCGTATCTACGACGTATCTACCCCGCAAGTTGCATCAATATCCGGTCCTGGGTCGGAAATGACTACACTCATGCGTCAAGTAAGTGAGTTGACAAAAGAGATGAAAGCTTTAAAAAGCCAATTTAGCAGCAACAGACAGTCCCGGTCAAAAACGCGCGCATCCAGCGCGTCCCGCAACCGTTCCAGTTCCAGGCGGTCACAGTCCAGTTACCAAAAATACCCAGAATGCTGGTACCATGCTAAATTCGGAGAGCGCGCTAAGAAATGCATTAAACCCTGCGATTATAAGGCGGGAAACGACAAGGGCACTCGATAATTGCGACCGCCGATTGCCCTAGCACTGGTCGCTTATTCGTCACGGACCAAATGACTAAGACGCAGTTTCTTGTGGACACTGGCAGTGACCTCTGTGTCTTCCCTAGGTCAGCATTAAAAAATCGACGAGAAAAATCAAGCTACCAGTTATGCGCAGCGAACGGCTCAACGATACACACATATGGATACGTACACTTAGTGCTGAACCTAGGCTTGCGCCGCGACTTCGCTTGGCGATTTATTGTTGCCGATGTAACTAAGGCAATAATCGGTGTAGACTTTCTGTCGTACTACAACCTCATAGTTGACTGCAGAAACCAACAGCTGATCGATAACACTACTAGCCTGCGCGCCGTGGCTCTGCCTGTGCAAGCGTCAGAAGGCATTTCTTCGGTGAAAATTGTATCTGGTGAGTCGGATTATCATCGCATACTACTTCAATACCCCGACATTACTCGCCCATCAGGCGTTCATCGGACTCCTAAGCATAATATTTACCACCACATCCGAACAACTCCAGGGCCTCCCGTGTCGTGCTCACCTCGACGGCTGGCCCCGGACAAATTAAAAATAGCTAAGGATGAGTTTACTGCAATGATCCAGAATGGTACAGCAAGACCTTCAGAGTCGCCATGGTCATCGCCATTACACCTCGCTCCCAAAAAGGACAATGGCTGGCGGCCTTGTGGTGACTTTAGGATGCTCAACGCGAGGACCATCCCGGACAAATACCCTATACGTCATATTCATGATTTTTCACACTGCATTTCTGGTTGTCAGGTATTTTCCACTATTGACCTCGAGAAAGCATACAACCAGATCCCTGTGAATCCAGAGGATATTCCGAAGACCTCCATCACCACACCGTTCGGACTTTACGAGTTCCCTTTCATGACCTTCGGGCTTCGCAACGCCGGACAAACATTCCAACGGTTTGTGGATGAGATGGTAAGGGGACTGGACTTTTGTTTTGCATACCTAGACGATTTTTTGGTATTCTCAAAGGATGAGGACACCCACAAGGAGCATCTGCACCAGCTGTTCACCAAATTCCAGGAGTACGGGATGGTGATAAATACTTCCAAGTGTGTCTTTGGTGCCTCAGATGTGACATTCCTGGGATACAGCATTTCCGTTCACGGTACCAAGCCACTCCCAGCCAAGGTGGATGCCATCAAAAGCTTTCCGGCCCCGAAGAACGTCAGAGAGCTGCGCCGATTCCTAGGTATGATAAATTTTTACCGTAGGTTTATCCCTGAGGCAGCGCAGTTTCAAGCACCACTGAACGCTCTGTTAACCGGCTCTGTAAAAGGGTCCCATCCCGTCAACTTTGGCGCTGAAGAGTACGAAGCTTTTTCCCGATGCAAGGAAAGCTTATGCCAGGCTGCGTTGTTAGCGCATCCAAATAGCCAGGCTAAGCTCGCCATTGTCACTGACGCATCGGATACCTGCATGGGTGCAGCACTTCAACAGCACATGGATGGAGAATGGCAGCCCCTAGCATTTTTCTCGAGAAAACTGAGTCCATCGCAGTGTAAGTACTCACCATATGACCGAGAACTACTAGCCATATATGAAGCCATAAAGTACTTTAGGCACATGGTCGAGGCTCAAGTCTTTACTATATACACCGACCATAAACCAATAACGTTCGCTTACCACTCACGCAAAGACAACTGTTCGCCCAGACAATTTCGGTACCTCGATTATATAGCGCAATTTACCACAGACATAAGGCATATCTCAGGGAAGGATAATGTCGTTGCTGATACCCTGTCCCGCATAGAGGAAATTACACAGCCGATCAACTTAAGTAAGTTAGCACAGTCTCAGCGCACCGACGCTGAGTTGCGAGAACTCCTGCACGGTGACACCTCACTCCGTCTAAAGAAGCTCAAGTTGCCAGGTACCCATATGGAACTGCATTGCGACGAGGGCAACGAAACACCCAGACCGTTCGTCACTAGAGAGCTGCGCCGTCAAGTGTTCGAGAGCTTGCACTCCCTAAGTCATCCTGGTGCCAACGCGTCTATAAAGCTCGTCACAGACCGATACGTATGGCCAGGTATCAAGAAAGATTGCCGAGAGTGGACACGTACCTGTTTGGCATGTCAGCGCGCAAAGGTAACTCGCCACGTTTCTGCACCACTAGGCACGTACAGACTACCACGAGCGAGATTCATGCACATACACATAGACCTCATAGGCCCCATGCCTGTGTCTCAAGGATTTATGTATTGCCTCACGGTCGTCGATCGCTTTACACGATGGCCTGAAGCGATACCATTACAGGAGATCACAGCTGAGTCCGTAGCCAAGGCCTTATTGTACGGATGGATTGCTCGCTTTGGCTGCCCCAATGACATAGTTACCGATCGCGGCAGGCAATTTGAAAGTAACCTGTTTAGGTACCTGTCTCAGATGGTTGGGTTCCAGCATCGACGCACCACTGCCTACCACCCAGCGTGCAATGGCCTAGTGGAGCGATTCCACAGACAGTTAAAGGCTGCTATCACCTGTCACGAGAGTACCAACTGGGTGGAATCGTTGCCTTTGGTTTTGCTTGGGATACGCAGTGCTTTTAAGGAAGACCTAAATGCTACCGCCGCGGAGCTAGTATACGGCGAGCCGTTAAGACTGCCTGGAGAGTTTCTCGACGCCCGTACATTACCGGAAGACAGAATGAATGTAACGGATTATATATCACGCCTGCGTAAGTTTGCGAATAATCTCACTCCAGTACCAGCGTCGCGGCATATTGCTAAAAGGACTGTGTTCATTTACAAAGACCTCAGTAAAGCCAGTCATGTGTTTCTTAGGGATGACACGTGCCGTCCGCCACTTCAACCAGCATACACAGGCCCTCACGAAGTTATACGGCGAAGCGATAAAGTGTATAACATAAAAGTGAACGGTAGAACTGTGAGTGTGTCCATCGATCGTATTAAACCAGCTTATGTATTATCTGAGTCTGTAAATACACCAATTCCAACTCCACCAACTCAATCTTCTCCTGAGACAGTTATCACAATTAAAAAAACAAGATCAGGTCGTACGGTTCGCGTACCTGACTACTATCGCCCTTGACGGTCTCTGGAGGGGGGTGATGTGGCGTAGGAATTGGATATTCGTAATAATTTACCAATAATTATAATCTAAAATAATAATGTTTAAATAATATTTCAAATAATAAATTCATATAATTTTGTATAGTCATAAATAAGTATAACTCATATTAAGATTATATAATTATTACAATAAATAAACAAAGCACTAATATATCTAAACAAACTTAAAGTAAATGTATGTTGAAGGGACAAAGCGACTGATTTTATTAGTAGTGAATCTACATGTCGCAGCGGTGCAAGAAACCGGTCCAGCCGCCGGCCGCGCGAGCGCCCGACGCTTGCGCCGGTCACGTAGGCAGTCCCTAATCGTTATCGACGCGGAACGCATGTCGCTTTGGCGCTCCAACTGCTTACACTTACGAAGTTTCTAGTGCTTAAATTCTTTCCTATCTATTCTATCTCTCGCTTGCTCCTACTCCTTCTAAATTGACTGACTGGTGTTGTGTGTTATTTGTGCCTTCCGTGAACTGTATAGAACAATAAACTTAGTGTGTAGTAAACTGCTTGAAGTGCTTATTTATCTCCGCTTCGCTAACCCGCACACTGAGTCGCTACTACAAGGCAAGTCCCGCACACATTATTACCAAAAAACTAATATGGATTGGACCCCTCTCGGGTAAAGGCCTCCTCCAGCTCTTGCCATCTTTCCCTGTTTTTTGCCGTGTTGGGCCAGTCGGCGTCTATTTTATGGAGGTCATCTGACCATCTTGTGTTGGGTCTGCCAACTCTTCTTTTGCCACTTGGGCCCGTCCAGATCGTGGCGATTTTTGTCCACCTCTCCGCGTGCATCCTTGCTACATGGCCCGCCCATTTCCATTTTGACTTGAGACTATTTTCCAAAGCATCAATTATCTTAGTTTTCGCTCTAATATCGCTATGCCGTATCTTTTCTTTCAGTTTTATGTTCATGATATTCCGCTCTATAGCTCTTTGACATGTCCTGATCTTATGCTTCGCTGTCCGCGTGTATTTCCAGGTTTGGCTGCCGTATGTCATGGTTGGGAGCAGGCATGAGTCTATCACTTTCTTTTTCAGCTTAAGGGGGAGTCGACTTTTTAGAATTTCTTTCATGCTCCAAAATTTATTCCAGGTTTTCTTTATTCTTCTGTCGATCTCCTCTAAGTTGTTTGATGGGTTGAAAGACTTGAAAGATAGTTCTTTACCTAAATACACGAAGTTTTCAACGTACTCTATTACGGTATCTTCTATAAAAATCGTTGTTTCGTTGTAGTTGGTCATCAACTTTGTTTTTTGTAGGCTAATTTCAAGACCTATCTCCTTGCTAACTGTATTTAGAGATGTTAGCATAAATTGCAGGTTGCATGCCGTATCAGAAATGAGCACTATATCGTCTGCAAAGCAGAGATGTGTCAGATTTTTTGTTGACATAGTTATTCCTCTACCTTTCCATTGTAAAGCTCTCATTATGTGCTCTAGTACTGTTACAAATAAGGTTGGAGACAATGGGTCCCCCTGTCTTACTCCTCTTTCTATTTTGATTTCAGGTCCGGTACTTTCGAGTCTGACTCTACTCTTGCAATTTGCGTAAATATTCTTTATTACAGTTATGTACGTAGGGTGGACTTTTGCTGCTGTTAGGGATTTCCAGATTGCTAAATGTTCTATTGAGTCGAACGCCTTTTAAATAAATGCAAGGTGGAGTGGTTTTCTAAATTCCGTGTATTTTTCTATAAGCTGTTCTACTACTTGCAGGTGGTCGGTGGTACTGAAGCCTTTTCTAAAGCCCGCCTGCTCTACTCCTAGGAAGGCTTCCACTTTCGGTGATATCCTTGACTGAAGGCCTGCTGAAAATAGTTTATAGAGACTGGACATTAAGCTTATTGGACGATAATTTGTAATATCAGTCGGATCTCCTTTTTTGTAGATAATCGTTATGTTTTGATTCAGTCCAATGACGTGGTACTCTTTTTTCGTGTATAATTTTGTTAAATAGTATCGTTAGGGGTGTGAGTATATAAGGGTAGCCAGCTTTCAGTAGGTCGTTGGTTATACCATCCGGTCCGGGGCTTTTACTTGTTTTTAATTTTTGTATAAGCTGTAGAATTTCTATTTCATCAAAGTTTTTAACTTCTATGTGTTGTTCTATTTCGTCTGTTATTTGGTGGTTTTCAAGGAAAGCGGATGTCCTTTTTTTATATAGGTCTTGATAGAATTTGGTTGCAATTTCCTGTATGTCTTGTCTATTTTCTTTAGATTTAGAGTTTGATTTTAATTTTGATATCCATTTTTTTCCTTTATTTAGCTCTTTATATGCTCTTTTCGTACTTCCTGTTATAGCCAGGTGTTTTTCCAATATTGTTAGTCTATGTTGATAATATACATGTCTAATTTTTTTGTTTACCTGTTTATACAGTATTTTAAGTTCTGTTTTTTCTTCTCTAGTAAGGGGCTTTTTGTTTTGCAGATCATGTCGATATTTTATCAAGTTCTTTGTTTCATCTGATATTATGGACGGTTTTTCTTTATTGATTCTCTTTGTAGGGTGGAGCACACTGGATATAATACATTTTTTTAACTTTTCATAGTAGTCTGGCACTGTATCTTGTATATTTGATTGCATAAGTTCTTTTTATATTCCGTGCTTTCTTCTTCAGTTTTGAATGCTTGTGGTAGAGGGTTTCGGAAGTTTCTTCTTATTTTTTTCTGCTTAGATAGCATCACTGTTGTACGTAGCAGTCGATGGTCTGATGGGTAACTTATTATCCTTGGGTTTGTAGTTAGGATGTAGTCTATTTCATTTTTAGTTGTTTGGTCCGGGGATATCCATGTCCATCTGTGTTGTTCTTTTTTATTAAATAAGGTGTTTGCTATCGTTAAGTTATTTTCAGTGGCTAATTGTATAAGCCGGTGTCCTCTTTTATTTCTTGTTCCTGATCCATTTTTTCCTGTTATGAAGTTCTCTTCCTGTTTTGGTTTTCCAATTATTGCGTTTAAGTCTCCAATTACGAATTGTATTTTTTCAGACTCATTTAAGGCTTTTTCAACTGTATTGTAAAATAACTCTATGTTTTCATCAGTAGCGGTACTAGTAGGTGCGTGCACTTGAATTATAGATATTGTTTGGTGTTGGAACCGTAGGTTAAGTACAGCGACTCTCTCAGTGTAGCCCACAAAGCTTACTATATTGGCTTTGTACTTTTTTCTGATGAGGAATCCTACCCCTAAGTACCCTTGTGTCTGACCGTAGTAACAGAATATGTGCGATTCATCTTCTTCTATGCTATAGCCTTGTCTTCGTACCTCTGCTAGTCCAATAATGTCGTACTTAATTGATGTAATAGCATTTTTGAATTCTATCATTTTTTCTGTAGATAGTAGTGTTCTTATATTGTACGTACAAATTCATAACTTATCTTGTTTATTTTTTCCTATCCAAGCTGGAGGGTTTTGGTCTTTTTGCACCGCGGTGACCGGCCGTATTAGGACAAGATGTTTGTTTTGATTAGTATGTTGTATAGTATATGTTGTGGAGGGGGCCTCTAATTTTCATGCATTTTCAGCTCGTACCATGTAGGACATCAAAGTATTAGTCGATGCTTTATATTTCTTGCTTGTTTGTATGTGTTGTTTTCTTAAATTAGTACTTTCATTATGAATGTCCTTGTACAAGTGTTTGAGGTGACGTCGAGAGCAGCCTTTTGTGGGTGGTTGTTTCGTTTTTATTTTGTTTTATTATTAGTTTGTCGTAGCGTATATAGGCTATGTTTTATTTATTTATTTTTATTTATGTTACCTTTTTCGATCTCTGTCTGTTGTTGTTGTTTTAGTTCCTCTCTGACTTTTAGTATATTTGCCGGAAATTCTTCTTTTAGGTAGATATTTGTGCCATCTAACTCCTTTTTATTTTGAAGGATTTTTATTTTCTTGCCTAAAGTCGTGAATGCAACAGATATTGGCCTAATCCGGGTGCCTCTCTTGCCTACTCTTCTCACCGATTCTAGTTAGAAGTCTTCGATTTTTAACTTTATTGTTTTATTAATAATATGTAGTATTGTCCTGTAGCTGGAAGTACGATTTTTCGTTCTCTTCAACTCCAAAAAATATTAAATTGCGCTGTACACTATTTCTTTCTAACATATATAGCCTCTTTTCTTGATTTTCCAGTTTTAGAGTCGTTATTCATTTCTCCAATTTTTCTGTCCATATGTGTGTTAATGGATGATTTAGTTCGTCGATGCTAGATCCTATCGACCTTGTGGTGTGGCACAGTAGTTCTGGCTTATGGCTAAAGATGGCGCTTAAAGCAAAATTCGTGTTCGTATTGGAAATGACTTGCAATTTAGCTTTCTTTTGATTTTATTCACTTTTCTTCCAAGTTTTTAGAGTTTTGTTTACACTATTGTCACTTAACTTCACTTTGAGCCAGATTTCACTTGTTTAAGTAGTCCGTGCGAGAATCTGAGCTTATTTCACTTGAATCACTTGGTAGGTAGTTGTTTTTGTCATTTTGCACTAAATCTCGGTCGAGTTTTTCACTGCCAACACTATATATCGCGAATTATCACTTCGTCTTGAGAATTAACTACAATTTACAGTAGTCTAAGCACTAATTATATTTTAGTTTAATTTTTCTTTACGGAGTCGATGTTTACGTTGGCACTCTGTCTTTGGTTGGTTTTTGTCTCAGTGCCCTGGACAAAATATTACCTTCGTGCAAAATGTCATATGGACGGACAAATCCACATTTACGAACAACGGCCAATGAAATAGAAAAAATACGCATTATTGGAGTGGCAACAATCCTCTTGTAATGAGGCAAACAGCTTATCAATATCGCTTCTCTGTAAATGTGTGGGCAGCCATTCATGGCAACACAGTAATTGGCCCAGTCTTTATAAATGGCACTTTAAATACTGCACGTTTTTTACAACTAATTAATGACATCGTGAAAGAATATTTTAACAATTTGCCAGAAAACGTACGAAACGTGACATACTTTCAACTTGACGGAGCCCCCGCTCATTCTGTGATAGCAGTACGACAAAGGCTGTCAGAAATGTTTGAAGATCGATAGATCGGGAGGTACGGTCCTAAACGTTGGCCCCCGAGAAGCCCCGACTTAACATGCTTAGATTTTTTCCTTTGGGGGGCGGTTAAAGATTTTGTTTATTCTGCTGAAGTCGATACTGTCGAAATGTTAAAGAACAGAATATCGCAGGCATTTGAAAATATCCGGCAACGTGATCTTGATGCAGTGCATAGAAACACCTTATTACGTTATGAAGCATGCAGACAAACACAATATTTTTTAATTTTTTTGATCATGTATTTTGTATTTTAATAAAACGTGAGAATTTATCGAAAGGTTTTAATTCTTTCATTTCTTTGATAAGGAATCAAGTAGTTGTAAATACTTTTGAAGTGTGAATACGTTTGAAGGCCTACTATTATGAATTGATGAGCCACCGTAGAAACTTGTTTACGACTGTTTTGTTCTGTTTTGTTCTGTGGAGTTTTTGATATTTATTTTATTTACCGCCTGTTTCACAATCGGCAAGTAAAGCGTATTTGACAGATAAATTTAGCCCTTTCTCTTTCTTACACTTGAAAATAGACAAAGAGAGAGCTAACTTTATATGGCAGATAAATTTACTTGTCGATTGTGAAACAGACCCTTAAATTCGAAATGTTTATCTTAGAATAATAACACATAGAAACCTAGTCCGCGCACCAAAACCGTCAGACTTAAACTACACCATTCTGGTGTACTCGGCGATCGCCGCCTGTCAGTCGCAATCACGTCACACAGCGTCAACAGCTCCCGGATTTTTATTGATTATGATGATTTGTATTGTTAATGGGTGCCACAACACTTCAGACCAAGAAAATAAACACCATAAAATAACATTCCACGTGTAAGTAATATGTTTTGACTTGTTGTTTTACGTAAAACATTCACTAAAATATTAAATTATTTTCTAATGACATTACATGAAAATGTTGCCATTATAACGAAATTTTTCCCCCTAAATTGTTATAGTAAGTACTTGTTCTATTTTGTGATATTCTGTGATACGAATTGAATTACTTGTTTTTCTCGTTCAAGATTTCCTTCTAATCCGATTATTGCCGCACGTTGGATTGAAAAAACTAGGCTTAATCGAAATGAAAGCTGGTGGAATCCGTCTAGGAGGACAAAAATATGTTCTGTACATTTTAATGACACAGACATAATAAAAATCGCGGCGGCATGTGATTTTAGTCCGCCAAAAAACCACCGGCCAAAAAAGTACCTTAGAACATTTAAAAACTACCTACTTAAAATATGATATTTTATGCGAATTAGAAAGAGACAAAACATTTTCTTATTACATAAGTGTTAATAAATGTTTGTATTATTACTAAGTAACTACAAAAAATGATCGAATTTAACAAAAATGATTATATGACAAAATCCCCTAGTTTAGGGGGAAATGTAATCCGCTAGCAACATTATTTGTTTACTTGTGTGCGTGTTGTCGTGTGTTAGTACGCGTTGATTACGCCCACATGAATCCATTTTGTGCGACACTTTTGACGGGTTGGCTGTAGGAAACTATCATTCTATGTGTTATTATTCTAAGATGTTTATTATTATTTATAATCTTACAAACCATAAACAATTTAATTGTAAATGCGAACTTGTTAGGAATTGTGTACCTACTTAATACCTACTCTATTATTACAACCGAATGACAATTTACGTCAAGGTGATAAATCAAAATATTTCCAAATTGCAATAATAAAATAAGTTACGACGCATTACGAAATATGTACATGATACAACAAGAGCAAAAGTTAACCGAGCATTGTGTTAAGTTGACTACGGTTAACGAGTATCCTCCGGGTAGATACCCAATAGCCTTGTTGTTGTCATCTCAAAGCGACGAATGTGGGGTCACCAGATGCGGTTCTGATTGTGGAGTGTAGGTGTTCACTGTCCAGTCAGATTATCACTGAAATTCTCTTCATTACTTTTGACAAGACCCTGTCCTCAGTATGTGTCGTGTCGTGTCGGAGTGGAGTCAAACAGAGTAACAGATCGTATCATCGGTAGTCGTGCTACTCGTGCTCATGCTAAACAAGCATCCTTACAAATTGTTTAAAGTGCAAATTGAGTGGTTAAGAGGTTACCCGGTAAGATAGACATATATTATCAGTGATTAGTGCGCTGTTTTTGTTGGAACTGCTTAATAAATAGTTTGAAGTTACTTTAAATAGCGTTTTACTCATTTCGTTATTTCGTCAGTTCACGTCTAATTAATAAGGTTGTAACCTGTTACGTAATGTTGAAAGAAGCGGCAATTTAATTAATTAGTTCATATGTTTAATAAGCAATATGGAGTCAGTAGATTTTTAATACGTAAACAATGTCTAATGTTAATGTCAAGTACACCGACTGGACACATGTCTGCAGTACATTGCTGGCTCTATTAATTTTGTTAGAAAACACCAGTTTTTTTATTTCATTTTATTTAATTGAAACCATTTGGAATTAATTACTGATTAGTTAAAGGGTCTATATTTTAATTTATTGCTCCTATTACAGGCGACACCCTGTATGCTAACCTTCCAAGAGCATAGCGAGACGTGCGAGAAAGGGTTTAAGGCCCCAGAGCTTAGATCATATCATAACGTCCGAGATATTGTGATTTGTCCTTTTTATGCCTTTGTGTTGCACAGTGATAGAACGGGGGGGGTCCCATACAACAAACGTGATTTTTATAGTTAATGGTGCAGTCAACGTCATAAATAAGTGATAATTTATGTACCTTGTCACTTTAACGCCATGTTTGAAATTTCATACAAAATTGTGAAACGATTGAAAGCGACAAGGTACATAAATGATCACTTATTTATGAAGTTGACTGTACTTGGACGGTTTTTTATTCGATGAGGTTGGTAAATCTAAAAAACGAGGGAATTCAAAGCAAGGAGATTCCAACTCTAATTGACTATTCTTAAACTTAGACCAATAATCAATATGCAGTTTTGACGAGTACGCAAAAATATGAAGATGACGAGTGAACTGTACAAATGAGGGTTTGGCTTCGCTTGACTAAGGCTTGTTCTCGAAATAAAGTAGCCACCTAAAGTTAGGCCTTCATAATTATATAGAAACTTTTTGTTAAGCATTAGCGTGATATTCTGACACATGTATTGACAAGTTTAAGAAAAAAAAAAATATGTCATTGACTACATAAAATCAAAATGCCGAGGATAATTGAGAATATTCGTAAATTAATTATCGTATCCTATTGTACAGAAAAGGGTATTTCAATGCGACAACTCGCAAAACGGTATCAATTATCTAAAGATGGTGTACGAAAAGTAATAAAAATGTTTGGGGAATTTAATACTCTAGGTGATCTGCCTGGTCGCGGTCGCAAAAAAGGCTGCGTGAAGCCGAAATTGGACACGGGAATCGAAATCCATCGGCCTCTACTCGCGATGTAGCCAAAAAGTTAGAAACTTCGGTTGGGAACGTGCAAAACGCCAAAAAGAGAAATAATTTACAGACCAGGAAAAAACAGAAAATGCCGAAAAGGACTGCTGCCCAGCTTGAAAGAGCAAAATCTCGAGCTAAAGCTTTGAACAAGTTTTGAATTCAAAATAACTACCGATGCATTTTGAAAACATAAACATAAAACATTTTTTTAAACATATGTAAAAAAAGACATGAATACGTTACCGGGGCCGCAGTCTTACACGTGTGCAGCTGGCGAGGACGTTTCAGAAGAGCATAAGTGCATGGCTTTTGAAAAATTAGCCCAAAAATTCCTTGTTTGGCAAGCTAATTGCTCATGCGGGCTTAAAAGTATGAGCTTTTTCACTACCGGTACAATCAACGGAGATGTCTATCGAGAGGAGTGTATTGAGAAGCAAATTCTGCCCTTATATCGGAAACATACACGTCCTCCAATATTTTGGCCTGATTTAGCTTCTGCTCATTACGCTCAAGCCACCTTAAATTTGCTTGATAACAAGAATATTAGTTATGTTGCGAAAAACATTAACCCACCAAATTGCCTAGAACTTCGCCCGATTGAAAGGTATTGGGCAAATATCAAACGATATCTGCTCAAGAAGGGTGCAGTTGCCGACAGTGAAGCTGATTTCAAAAAAATATGGAACGCAGCTTCTCGTCAGTTCACTAACAGTTCAATACAGACGCTGATGGCAGGCATTCGAAAGAAAGTCAGAAAGTTCGCCATCTCTTAGGGTTTCTACAAAAAATTGTATTGTACTTTCTTTTTACAATGTTTACTGTTATTATTGACTGTTTTTTGTTTGAAGTGCTGTGAGAAATACACGATTAATTTACATTTTCTTATGGCTACTTTATTTCGTGAACAAGCCTTAATATGCAGATTTGACGGGTATGTCGTAGATCAAAAATAGACCAAGTTCTCATTGATCTTTTACCCGACTGCCGAAGGAGAGTAATATATTTACATTTATGTTATTGGTGAAATAAGGTCTAAGAGTGTCAGAATAACTGTTGTTTGTATTTATCCAGATGACGTTTTAAACAAACTGGGTATTATTTGTGACGATTTTTAGACCAATTATTTTTAAACAAAATAACGACGTTGTCCAACTGATTTTAAGATGATTATCTAAGTCCAGTTACTTCTTGGGCTACCTGATATGTTGTCAATTAGATTTCTGAAGAGTTGCTTCATAGTCGATTATTTTTTTAGCGTACGAGGGGCGTTCAGTAAAAAGTGAGAATGAGTATGTTATAAACAACTTTTATTAAATGTCATTTTATTTTTCGACATAAATAGTCACCTGCTAGCATAATACACATATATATATATTTTTTTTCTAATCTTGTAGTTCCATTTTTAAAAAAAGGTCTCATCTTGAGTACTTAAAAAATCTTTATCATACCCAAAAGTGTTCATGCAAAATATTGTCCACGCTCTCCGTTGAAATCTTCACATTTTCAGCAATAAAACGAACCGTGACACGACGATCCGCCAAAACTAAGTTATCGACTCTTTTCACAATTTCTTCAGTTACTGCTGTAGTATGGCGTCCGGAGCGGGGGTCGTCCATGGTCGATGTTCTTCAACGTCTAAATTCGGCGCACCGACGTGCGACTGTCGACTACGGAGAAGCATTAGACCCTAACGTGTCCCGCAAATCTAAATTGACTTGGTTCATCGAAAAAAATCAAACAAGTATTTGATAACGGCGCGCTGTTCAATTTTTTCCTGTTTCGCTAACGTACTCAATAGCATTGCAAAGAAATTACCGTATTTTTATCTAAACGAAAGACAGGTTTTCCAATCAGCTAGATAGATTAGCTTTACCGACCAGAATTTAATTGCCTAATATTGAAAGAGTTTGCATCTCATTCTCACTTTTTATTGAACGCCCCTCGTAGTTGCAATTTCGTCCAGTTGATTTTAGGTCGAGTTGACGCTGTAGACCAGTTGTGTTTACAGCCATCTGATACTAACCCTAATTCATTCACATAACCACAATGACTAATAGTACTTTTTTTCGCAAACTAAAAAAATGCTCTGTTATTATCATATTATTTTCAGGGTTCGATTGGTGTCGTGTCCGAAGCTGTGGGGGCATCGGTAGGCAGTTTCATTGGAGGCTATCTGTTTGAGAAGTTCAGGGGAGACACCTATCTATTCTTTGGAATCAGTTCTTTGGCGTCTTTTGTACTTCTGATTGGACTCCAGTCACTGGTCAAGAACAATGGCCTAACCCAAGGTAACGAAAAGACGTGACAGGCGGCGCGGCGGCACATACTCAATATACATAATATACTTGGTTAATCCTTACTTAATCGTTGATAACAAAGGCTCGGATATTTTTTTATAAATTTTCTGCAATTTAGTGTTGTCATCCGGGAATAGTGCGTAATGGGCATGCAGAACTTTCCGTTTATCGTTGGTGACCAACGAAAAGAGAATCGGGGGAAGAATATAGCCCTGTGGGACTCTGGGCTGATCTTTAGGGAGGGCGCACACGGCGCGGTCATTGCTTATATGGGCGTATCCCGCCTCCCACGGCGTTGAGGCGCGTAGACTTATCTCTTAATGTTTAGTGAGAATGGCGGTTAGATACGTCACGCACATTAAAATGTGACCATTTTAAGAATTTGACCTTCTTAATTGTTTTGTTAAATCAGAAGCAGTGATAAGACGTACGAGTAGGTACCCGCGATTTAAAAGTTGCTTTTCTATCGCGTACAAATCCCATTGTGAATTTACCGTTTTAGGGAAAGTAATTTTGCTGCTTTTGTCTTTACAGTGTTCGAACCAGACCTACGGAAGGCAAAGGTACGGGACAAGAAGGAGCATAAACTAGTATGACCAAGAAGTTAACCCAACATTGAAATACGTAGCTAATACTTAACCAAGGACCGGAAGGCGCTGAATGGTCACGAGTTTATACACTACACTTTCATGGCGAATCATATGACAGCCCATTTATGAAAATCACAATCATACATACTTATATAGGTATAATTAGACTGTTAACTCACTACTCATCTTTTACCATCGCACAGTCTTGTACATAAAGCTAATCAGGCGCTCTACAAGAAAAAGGTAAAGTTTAATTAGGGGGTAGAACCCGAAGCAAAATACTTATTTAAGAACCATGAAGTAGAGCTAAAAGTAGGAGGGCCCATAGCAAAGTATTTTATCTATATTATTATTATAATCTAGTTATTGTGCTCTAAAGATAGAACAATTTTAAGATATGAAAAGAATGTTTTAGTGAAGGAATGTGAAGAAAAATGATCACTATATTACACGTTAAATTATAAATTATACCTAATTAAAGAGGAAGAGAAAAGTATTTCGAGCAGTTTTTTTTTTATGGCAAAGAGAAGGCGAAGTTATCAGCAAATTCGTCTCGGGGAGCAAATATAATGTCAGATGAAAGGTCTTTAGTCTTATAAACGGAACCACAAGTGAATGGTTCTCGACCGAAAACAAGAAAAGCTGGGGTATATTTAGTGGATTCATTAACGAGGAGGTGTTAATTGCAAATTGGATCTTGTGTATGTTCAAGTCCCATGTTCTATGATTATCATATACAGGGTGTTAGGTATATAGTGGATAATCCTTTAACTACGGATAGAGGGCACTTAGGACGTTATGAAAAAGCTAAAATAGGTTTAGCAAAAGTCGCACGGTTTTTGAGTTTATTCACATTATGCAGTGACACCAAAGTTTGACATAAAATGCTGAGAAAACAAAAAGCGATCGAGTGTTTTAAATTTCGAATAATTGGCATTTAAAATTTTTGTGGCCAGTATTGTTATAATTGAAACAAAAAGGTGGTAATGCTTTGCCCAGAACGTAAATCGTTTTAAATAAAATGCTTCCCAAAATTAGTGGCCAGTATTCTTATTTTAGCAAAGAAAAGTTTGTCATCATTAGGTACTCTATCTGGAATTCTAGAGCACAAATTTAATATGAAATAATCGACTCAATTGCGGAAAACTGAAGTTATTTTTTTCCCTTCATATCGAAACGTCCCAAAAGCAAATAGTCCTATTAGCATAATGACCTAAAAGCAAATTGTCCCATTAGCAAATTGACCCGAAAGCAGAACGTCCCTTTCGCAAAATAACCTAAAAGCAAGTCGTCCTATTATCAGGTTGCCCATTTAGCAAAACGTCCCGAAAGCAAACGCCATGAAATCAGAATGACCTAAAAGCAAAATGTCCTAACTATAAGCAGAATGTCGCATGGTGTAGAGACAAGAAAAAAAACGGCCAGGGGCCCGTTTAAAAAATATTATTTTAATTCAGTTGAAGCAAAATAAAGTAACAATGTGTAAAATCAACTAGCTCTTCTTAACTTATTACTCAACACCACAAAAAAATGCATTTCTTTAATATAAAATAACAATTTTTCCTAACTCGACTGCATGTCATTTTAATAAGCGTCAGATAAAATTCTTTTGATATGTGTTATCTTTTTCAAGAATTCGTAAGATGAATTTTCACCATTTCTTAGTTTTTGCATCTCCCTATTATATTTTTTTTCAAATGTCATTACATTTCTACGGCGTTTCTCTTCTTTGAAATAAACCCCCGAAATTCTGAAATCGTACCACTTTCCTTCATTCCGAAGTGCATGGATATAAGCTATAAGCTGATTTTTTTATTAAAGCGACCTTTCCAACCTTCTAGAGCATTATTGGTCCTGTGTCGCTCACCTGCAAAGCTAATTACTTCAGGGGGCATTTTCATCCATTGCTTTTCGAAATACTTGACAAATTTTAAGCTTTCTTCCGATTGTTCCACGTTTTCTTTTAGTTGGTTAATAATGTTTTCTGATGGTACAAGAGGTAAATTTGCAGAAATACTCACCAATTGTCTGCCTTCGACAGTCTCAGTTAGCTTCAGTTTTTTCCCGATACCGTAGAGTTCGGAAAGACATGCATTTCTTTGAGCCCTTTCGTAGTCACATATTTTTTTTAATTTCAATGTCATAATGGGTTAATATCAGATTAAACATCCTCTTGTATGTGCTTTCTCGGTAAGAAGTGCTTATATCAGAGGCACGATACTTGTGGTTTCATCATCACTGTTCATATCCGCGTGAATAGAACATAGCTGGTAAAATGGCTGAGGAACATGAAAGGTGCCGTCGCCAAAAAATGTCGAAGATGAAGCCAATTGTTTCAAACTTTTCATGCCCAATGATGTCGAAAATAATAAAATTTTGTTGTAGTCTGTCCCATCGTCGCATCTGAGAAAATTGTGGGCTATGATTTGTGGTACTTTAACGTCGTTAAGATGGTTGAAGTCAGTGTTCTGCAGTTGTAGACATTTTCTACGAGCACGGTATAATGTATCTTTCTTTGATACATACGCCGGAATTCTCCCTATATCTGATTCTTTTCCGAACTTCTTTTCAAATATTTCTTGTACTGGGGTAAATTTCTTGCATACGGCCTTTTTACACTCATCCATAACCATGTCAATTTGGTTTTTAGTGAAATTAGTTCTACACGTGTGCGGCGTTTTTCCTGACAAAACTGATGAGCGGTCCTTATTTAAGCTAACACAAGCACTACAATATTCTCGATTGGTAGGTACACCGCCAATTTGTGCCACTTTTGCTAGCATATCTAAAATTGTAACGGTGGCCGGCATAAAGCAATACATCTTTACCTTTTTGTGACTTTATAAAGGTTAATTTACTGTCGTCACTTGCTGACGAGTGTGACGAGCTACTTGACCCCAACCCATTATCCATATTATGAAATTTTCAATTGAATATTTTACACCTTCCTAATGGCACGTCAAGTGAAATAAAAATGACAATGATATTCAGTAATCATTTTCCTAAGTGGCCAGCGTTGGTCGGTGATAAGAAGATAAAACTCTTCAGAGTATCCCTTTATGAGTTTTTCACGTCTTACGAATATAAAATAAAATATGTAAAGGACGATGACCATTATTTCATACTAGCGTGCCCCGGTCGAAACTACTAGCGAGATATTGCTTAATTAAACGCTAATTAGCCCCAGATTAATTGAGCCTTTGGAGTCCTCTTTAAAATCCAGCTTTAGGTTTTATTACATCCAAAAAATAATAATTCCTGCCACATACTACGACATAGAAACAAGCTAGCTAACTGAGACTGTCGAAGGCAGATAATAGATGAGTACATCTGCACATTTACCTCTAGTGCCATCAGAACACATTAATGAAACCTGGAACCAAGTAAAAGAAGAAAGCTTCGATTCGGACCTGGCCGTATTTTTTCTTGTCTCTACACCATGGGACGTTCTGCTTATAGGACATTTTGCTTTTAGGTCATTCTGATTTCATGGCGTTTCGCTTTCGGGACGTTTTGCTAAAAGGGCAACCTGATAATAGGACGACTTGCTTTTAGGTTGTTTTGCGAAAGGGGCGTTCTGCTTTCGGGTCAATTTGCTAATGGGACAATTTGCTTTTAGGTCATTAAGGACTATTTGCTTTTGGGACGTTTCGATACGAAGGGATTTTTTTAATTCTAATATTTAAATAAAACAATATTTAGTGTTTTTAAAATCTCTATTAAATGGGCATGTTTTTGAGCTAATTTTTTCACTGCAACAGCTCAGTTTGGTAAATGTTCGATCGATGATGCAAAATTCAAGTTTGCGTTTTTTTTTAATTAAAGCTCGGTAGTGACGCCATATTGGTAATGTTTATCTGATAGCACCACTATTAAACATTATTAAGGTAAAACGAAAATTAAAAAAAATATCTTCGTACACTATCCATGACCAAAAATTCGAGTAAGGGTGTCAATTTTCAAAAAAAACAAAAGTCCAAATATCTCGAAAACCGTGCGACTTTTACTAAACCTATTTTAGCTTTTTCATAACGTCCTAAGTGCCCTCTATCCGTAGTTCAAGGATTATCCACTATATACCTAACACCCTGTATAAATGAAGAAATCGCTGTAATGATGGTATTGTTATAATGCTCTACTGTATTGACCTGAGGACAATAACGAGGAGTATAATGAATCTTGGGTATTTTATATAATTGAAATTTGTCTGTTTTTTCCATTCCTTAACCGTAGTACCATCAGATTGTACAGTCACGAGATTAAATTTGGGACCCACCTTAGGTCCAAAGTCAATCTGATATTTTACAGCAATAAGGCCGAGTTTCCTAGAAGTTACAAATGTCTTGACATCTCTAATGACATTGACGACTTCATGCATATTTTTCTTAAAATGGGTCCCAAATTCACGCTCGTGACCGTAGCATCAATGGTACTAGGGCAAATAATATTTGCCTTGGTTCCATTATGTCAATGGGACTGCGACTAATATTATTTTTTGTTACCCGTGGTACTGGATGATGAAGATTTGTTCGCAGTCGGGCAAAATAGCAAAAAACATAAGGGATATCCCTATCGCCAAGTATATAAAATAATCCCTTGTTTGAAACTAGTATCGTACAAGGCATGCAAATTCTTTGCTCGTCACCAGTTACGAAAGCGAAAGGACGACCGCGGTTTCAAATGAGTACAAAAAAGTCTGTATTCGCAACTGGTTTCGTACAAGTACAAAAAAGTGTTTTATCGCAACTGGTTACGAACCTGCGGTTTCGAACGCGGCCGAAGGGAAAATATAATGTAGTACATAAATTACAGTGACTGTCTTTAATTAAATCCTTTTTTAAATATACAAGTCAAAGTATTTATTTGTTCAAATTTCAAAAAAGTCTTGTTGTTTTAAAGAAGCATTTAATTATTTTATTTCTACAACATTATTCACTACCATTTTACATTACATTACCATACCTACATTTTTTTTCATGGAAGTTGAGGCACAATTAATAGTTAGGTCTAGACTCGCAATTTCTCTAACGCATAACCAACTTCAATCTCACCATTAATTAATTCCATCTGTACATAATGTTATGTATTCGTCATTTAAAATGTTCCCTTTTTTATGCTTATTTAGTTTAATTCTCTTGTTTACATTTTCAAATTGTGCTATAACATTTAATAGACAAATTAATGTGACATTGTTTTTGTTGAGTTCTCTGTTTAAACCTGCATGCCAGCCTTCCACTAGGTTATTCGTACGATGGCGTTCACCGAATACACTTATTTTATCACAATATTTATTTATCCAGAACTTCTGTATGTAAGCCAGAAATTTGACAATTTTATATTCCGCTCTGCATTCCACTTTAATATACTCCCATCTTTCTAGCAATTTGGATGGTGGCAGCAAAGGTAAACTGGCACACAAAGCAACGATTCGTCTTTCTGCTTTGCTGTTTGTATGTTTATCTGATTTAACATGTTTCCATATGTTTTTCGTCCAGTGATAGTAGCATAATACTATATCCACTTTTGGGAAAATTGATAGTAACGCATTTATGGCCGCCAATTCCATGTCACAATGTACTTTAACTGGGTTAAACTGTGGCATTTGCGAATTTATAATTTGAAAAACAATAGGTATTTTAAGATTTATCTTTCTTGTTGCACATTAAAATATAAATTAAAGGTATTACATGAGTAATGCTTGTTGAACTATTGAACTCACCGTGTATACAATATAATTGGTTAAACGGCACAGGACAACTCTTGAATGTCCCATCCATGAAAAACTCTTTTATGTTACTTATTAATTTTCTATTTTCTTCAGAGCAAAATATGAGTATACGTTCTCCGTCATCATAATAATCGGCCAAAACAATGTTGAAGAACTAATAAGGTACCTCTACGTTTTCCACAATTGAAAAGACAGTTTAATTTACATTTAACGATTTATTTCTCGCAACAACGATTTGTGGAAGGTAGGCAACTTCGTGATTAAACCATATCCATTGTCTATCATCTTTCATATGTTCTCGTTGTATATTTTGGGGATCGGTTTATCGGTATTTACAACTATTTGGGCTGCAAGTATGCGGCTTTGATTTAGATAAAGATTTGTCCTGTAAGATAAACAGAATATGAATCGTCTTCATAATATTTATTTTTACTTAACAGTAGTTTAGGAATTAAAAAAATAGGCTTTACCTCGAAAATAGTTTTACCCCCAGGACACTTCTCAGGAACTGTTTTGTACATTGAACATCTCCAGATTGAAGATTTATCTTTTTTATAGGTCTGACGCCTGTAGTACTGAAAACCAGCATGAAGAAGCACTATTCCACCTTTCCTTTTAATTATAATTATTTCATTAGAATCGCACATTTTTGATCTTTAAATGATATCAACTATGACATGTATTTGTCAAAAAACAGTAATATATAAAGAACTAGTTTTAAACTGCCAGCGAAACATAATATACAAATGAGGTATTAATCAAAGAAAAGGATACTTTGTGTTGCGATTTGCCTATGGCAGGGCTCCTATTTCTGAGGGATTTGCCCTTCGGGCATCTTAAGATACCTAACAAACCTAACCTTCCTACTTTTGCGGAATAAAAATGATTTCTGACGAATAACCGACTAAAGCGAATAGCAGTGGTTCCTGGCATCTTACTTCTCGTTTCAAGTGGACTCGCAGTGGTACAGAGGTTAAAAAAAATCAGAGTTCATTCATCAATCCCCTCTTTCCCAGCTGTACCATTGATTAGTACCATTAATGGTACTACTGGGAATTTTTATCCCACTAGTACCATTGTACGCGATACAAGTTTTGCAACCGGGTTTACTTGTGGTACTACTGGGATTTTTTGTCCCACTAGTACCATTAATGGTACTACTGGGAATTTTTGTCCCATTAGTACCTACCGTTGTACACGATGTGTTGCAACCGGGTTTACTTACTTAATTGAAATAAGTCCAGTAATTATGTATTTACTTGTAAAAATAACGTAGTATCTTAATTAAGACGAAATTATTATTTTTAATTTGTTTTTTTTTCACAACTAAATACACGGTATAAACTAGTATCTTTTTCAATGGTACTAAGGACACATAGTAGTATCACTTGTACCATTGATGGTACAAATCAATGGTACTGTAGACACAGAGGTGTTTTAAGGGTAGACCATCCTAAATTTGTTCCGAATAAAAGAATCTTATTATTTTCATTACCATCTTCCGCAATCAAAAAATCTTTAGCAAGTAATTCCGGGACCTTAACTTCATTTAGATTTCTGTATTCTGTTTTATCAACATTTAAAAACTTCCAACGGGCTCTAAACAGAGTGTCGTTTTTAGAATTGTAATTTTGAATTTCACCTTCAATATTTAAATTTTGTTCTTCCGTTGCATAACTAACAGTTTTTTCGAAAAAAGTCTGCACTGGTCTGAATTTTTCGCATACTTTCTTTTTGCAAACGTCCATTAATTTAT